>LR990658.1:0-2500000 GCA_905147715.2 Xestia xanthographa | reverse complement strand
AAAGTAAACTAAACGGGCTGTCTCTAAATCAGTTAACTCACGAATCCTTCTAACAGCGTATGCTGCAGAGCTAAGTTTTTTTGACAATTTGTCTATATGCGGGCCCCACTGAAGCTTGGCATCCAAAGTTATGCCTAGGAACACTGTGCTATCTTCCGGTTTCAACTCTTCATCCTTAATTAGTACAGTAGTTTCCACTTGTCTTACATGGGGTATCGTAAACATAATACATTTTGTTTTTTTCTCATTTAGAAGTAGGTTATTAACATTAAACCAATTAACGACTTTTGCCAGGGCGCTATTAACATCATCCGTAACTAACTGCTGACGTTTGAGTTTAAATAAAAGAGAAGTGTCGTCTGCAAACAATACTATGTCATGATTATCCTTTATGAGGTAAGGTAAGTCATTTATATAAATAAGAAACAAAAATGGACCACATCAACTCTCTGAATCCTATCACTCAAATATGAAATAAGAAGATCCAGAGAGGCGTTACGGATTCCGTAGTGGTGTAGTTTCCTGATTAATGTTTCATGAAGAACACAATCGAAAGCTTTAGATAAATCGCAAAAAATGCCCAAAGCGTCGCATTTGTCCTCCCAGGCATTATAAATGTGACCAAAAGTTCAACACGGCATCAGTAGTTGAACGGCCCCTTGTAAAACCAAACTGTTTTTTATGTAATAACTTATGTTTATTGAAAAAACTTTGAATTTGTGCCAAAATTATTTTTTCAAAAATTTTACTAAAGGTGGGTATTACTGAAATGGGTCTATAATTAGTGGGGTCTGATGTACTACCCGATTTAAACAATGGTATTATTTTACTATATTTCATTAGATTAGGAAACTCACCACGGTCAATACAATCGTTAAATATTACAGCTAATGAAGGAGCTACAATGTTTATAATGGATTTAGCAACGTCTACAGAATGACCCCATAGATCGGCGGTCTTTTTAACATTTATGGTGTGAAAAGTTTTAATTATATCTTTACAGGTGACATATTGAAAATTAAATTCGGAATCACAGACTGAAACGTTTTCCCTTAGTAAAGACTTGGCAGCAGTAGGTGACGAGTTTAGCGATTTAGTAGTCGATACGGGAATATCCGCAAAGAAATTTTCAAAGGCTGTGGCAACTTGAGTATCTGAATTTAAAATATTATCGCCAATAGCAAGGCTGTAGTCACTATTTCGGTTGCAAGACCTTCCCGTTTCGCTATTAATAATGTTCCATGTAATTTTAACCACATTACTACTATTTTTAATTTTTGAACTCAAGTAACGTGACTTTGCTATAAAACAAACTTTTTTAAATAATTTTGAATAATTCTTAACATACAAATTAAATTCTACAGTTTTTACATAAGTCCGCTCTTCATACAGCTCATAAAGTCGTTTTCGACTCTTATGAATACCAATGGTGGCCCAGTCGTTGAAAGAAGCGTTACTATTTACAGATATTGTCTTAGGGACAAATGTGTTTTCAAATTGTGTGCAATACATACTGAAAAAATCGATCATCATTATCTGACAAAAGTGGTGGTTTGGATAAAAGTTTAGTTTTAAAAGCTTCCAGGCGATTTTTACTTTTTGGATTAATAATGATATCCTTTTTAGTGACTGTCTTGTTTACATTTGGAATTGTGATCAATTGCCCACAATGATCTGAATCTATTAAGTTAATAATTGCTTTTTGGGTGGGTATAATATCAGTGTAAATATTATCTAAGCAAGTGGCACTAGTTGGGGTTATTCTGGTAGGCTCGAGAAATTTGTTTTCAAGATTGTATGTCTGAAAAAGGCTTATAATTCTAGTACTTAACCCAGAATTTTCTAACAAATTAATATTGAAATCACCACAAATACTAACATACTAACTACAGATTTTATGCAACACTTCATCCATTACCTTTTCAAAACAATCATACAACCCTGAAGGAGGTCTATACACACTTAAAATAATAAACTGCTCCAATTCTATACAGGCTATTTCAACTGTTCGCTCAACAGATAGGCTGACAATATCCTTGCGGTCTTTAAATTTAAGATGATTATTTACTAAAAATTAATGCGCCGCCATGTATAGCATTTATCCTGCTGAATGAACTACCAACTTGTTGATTACTGAAATTGAAAATTAATTGATGGCATTTGAGCCAATGCTCCGTTATAGAAAGAATATCTATATTGTTGCAATTCAGGAAAAATTCTACTTCTAATTCTTTGTTCAAAAATCCTTGAATATTTTGATGAACCAGGTTGATACTATTAAAACTTTCAAAACATTCGCTTGATTTACTATCTGGCTTCCTTATAATATTGCAAGAGGTCGCCTCCGTTGTCAAAATTTCTAATTTAAATGATTGACTGATTCATTAATTGTGCTCAAACTATTGGCAGAGTAATTTAATTGAGTATTGCATTGTTCAACAGAGGCGACTTGATTAGACAAGTTCTTGGCTGTAATAGAAAAAAAGTATGATAGCGACACAGCAACTTGTCTTTTCCAATATTTTGAAAGATAGCACCTGTCCACAAGATATCTATCTTTTGTCAAATAAAAATTGTCACCAATATAAATATTAATAGTGTAGTGTGTAGTGTCATGGGTTCCTTTGCACCGGGAACGTCTAGGGACTGTGGACTTCTTATGACTTAAGGTTTTTTATAAACCGGCTTAAATTATTGGACATGATTTGTGTAAAATTAATTCAACGTCAAAAATAAAATTAAAAAATTTAGTAACTATTATTAATGTCAATTAAATTAAATAAATTACTATTACATGTCAAATTATGCAATGTTCTGTTAATATTATATCTAAAGTAATTTTCTTCCTGTGGCAAACTTTTACTATAAGGAAATGTGACATTACAATTTTTCTTAAACTAAGGTCACTTAATGATCTATAATATTGGAGTAATTCTCCTTTATTCACAGTAATTAGGCCCTATTAGGTACCAACAAATACTATTGTAGTACTAGTACTTTGCTTTTTCTCTAAAAAGCAAGTAGCAAGGCTGTCAAAATGACAGTGATCCTTGTTAAATAAGGTTTCTGTTAGATGGCAGCTGAGCCAAATAAAATAAATAAAGTGTGAAATGTGACAGAGAAGTTTCTTAGTCTATAAAATAAAACACTGCATAATTGATAGTTATTTATAATATTCTAATACAAAATACTGAAAGGTTATATTTTAAATCTGGGTAAATCTTGTTTGAACGTAATTACTACTTCGGCACTTCCTATCACCAGATCGTTTTCATTCTTGATGATAATCTCGATCATGCCTTTTTCAAACGGCCAAAACGATGGGATATTATGGTTGAACGTTAAGTTACTAAAATCATGTTTGCCCTGAAACGCAAATAAAGTTAATAAAGTTTAACATTTTCGCGGATTTGCCCTAAGTTACACCATTCTGAATTTTGCTAGGCGCTAGTAAAATGCAGAGTTTTCACTTGCGGCAGGAGTCAATTCGGGACAAATTATTCTATCTAGCCTCAGTGTCACTTTTAAAAGTGTGCATACTGTATTTGTCAAACAATAAGTAAAACAAATATAAATATAATATTATTTAAGAACGAAAATCTTACCAGTAAAATAGGGCAAAGGAAGCCTGCAGCTCTTAGGGTTTTACCAACATAGGGATCATTGTTAATGAGATCGCATAGTTTGAAGTGCATTTCAGGAAATGACCTTCTGAACTCGTTGTGAAGATATTCGTAGAAGATGAAATCCATCTGCAAAAACTCCTTTCATCATTTCTCCCTCATTATGATTTTCTAGAATGATTCAAGCTATCATTGTAACTACTGGATTGATTATGATGCGATTTTTTATCATCATGCAGGGGCCAGAATCTGACAATATCTCAAGATTATTCTGAGAATTAAGTGCAAAGATTTGGATCATCAAGTTATATGCAGAAATTACCTTATTATTTCCTTTATTCATCTATAAACAAATTTGTTACATTTTTTTATATTAATTTAAAAAATATATAAAAAAAAACATTAAAAAATATAAAAAAATGTAGCCCGCCGGTATCGGGAACAGGGTCCAGCGGCCAGGGCTTCAGAGAGAGGAACGTCCTAACAATACGAGCCGTGTCTAGGAGTACCGCTTTCTGAACCAAGCCCTTGATCCATCTGCCTAACGAGAGCCTCCTCAGGTATTGATCGAGGCTCTTGGCAATTAAGCCATGGATTGATACTTATTATTTATTTAATTTGGACACAAAAAGAACCATAGAGCGTTAGTAACATAATATTAAATAACTTATTATCTTGTGTTAGTACCAATTACCCTCTGCACAACAAAAAATACAATTGGAGAACTGTAGCTCTCCGCTACAGTTCTCAGGATGCTGTTGCGACTATCTCTCACTCTCCTGAGTAGCGAGGCACTTTTTTTTTCGGACCATCGCGTGAAACCCGTCGGTACGAGCTTGCGCGAGTGTAATAAAACAACTGTAGCTCCAATCAACTCTTGAGTATATTCAAATCCAAGTATTTCAGTCCACATAGGCCTGGATGGGCACTTCTACATTATTTCACGTTTTATACAAAATGCAATAATTACAACACTTATCAGTTATCAGACACAGATTGGACTATTAGTCTTAACACCACAATTTCTCCCAATGAACAGCGCTCTCTCGGCCGAGTGTCATGTTTTATAAACTACCCCTTCCCGCTACAACATTGACGGTTAGGCAGTGTTGTCATTTCTCAAATATAAAACGAATTATTAAAATCTTTAAAACCCTACATAATATTAGTTTAAATAGATCACAGCAGATCTTATTATTTAATACATATTTGAAAATCATGACATTCGGCCATCCGACACTGTGTGGCCTCCTGGCACACACAACAATCATAGAAATAAAATCATGACATTCTTAAGCGTTAAAAATAAAGAGAGAAAAACAAAACAAAAAAAAAAAAAACATTTCTATACATTACAAATAGGTATATATACATTTTTAAAACTTGACAACATATTTAACTAGAGCTTCTGACCCTGTACATTTAAAGAAAATGTTTTGCAATAAAATAGACAGTAAGAGGAAATATTTTAAGTTAGCTTTACTCAGTTACTTTTGCCAGCATTCTCAAAGCTACTGGACATCGGAGCTATGCAGTTCCAAAATGTATCCATGGTCGGATTTAATCAGCTGCAACTTCAGTGATCTTGTATGGACCCGCAAACTTCGACAGAGGCTTTGTACTTTTCTTATCATATCAAAATTAAGTTTTTCGACTTATGGCAACTCTAAATTAGTACATAGACTTATCGGCGCTAAGCTTATTGGACAAAATCTCGTGTAATTTATCTCGTGTATTTATTTATCCCAAACATAGCCTCTGCCGCAGTTTTCTGTGTTGAGGCATTAACAGGACTTCTATATAAAGAACGAACTCTATTTTAAGCTTTCACGGTTTTAAACTAAACTAGGGAGCTCAAAACAATGAACAATCACGGAAGATATCCCGTAAGTGACAATATAAGTAAAGAACGAACTCTTTTAATGTGTGGACTAATTTATAATTTAAAATACCAAAGAACTATAAAGAGTTTAAAGTTAACGATTTAATTCTACTAATGAATTTATAAATAATGTTAATAATTAATATATTCTAAAATCTAAATTATGGTAACAATATTGAACATTTTGTTAAAATAATGAATGATAAAAATTAACGTATAAAGACAAATATTAAAGAATTGTATTGTTTGACTATGTATTACGCTCAACTTATTTTGAGACTAATATGTACCAATAATTATTTTACTTTACTAATTATTTTATATTAATTATTATTAATAATTATTTTACTGTAAACTTAATAAGTACATGTTAAATTTCACATAGAAACGCATTATACAATAATGTAAAATTATTTTTGCATGCCCTAAAAAGGCAAAATATGGTTTATGCATAAACCACCAACTTTAACATCTGGTAACACCTGTATTTTAAGCAAATAAATAATTTTTATTCTTAACATTACAAATAAATGATTATGATTACAAACAGTGTTAATTGTTAATGCCCTATTGTATGTTTCCCAGACACTTGTCTCAGTAGCCTTTATATAGGTTAGATGATCATGAATTTTAAGATGGTTTGGTTAAATCTCTCTGCCTGACCATTAACTCTGAGACAAGCTACTGCGTTTAAAATATGTTCTAATACCATGTGTATTACAAAAGGTTTAGTCTTTCAACGTAAAGCTTGTGTCACGGTCAGACACAATCTTAGTTGGAACACCGATGACCGAAGTCATAAACTATTTTCTCAAAGACCTTAACCGTGGCTTTGAGTCGTATGTTCACGTAATTTATTATTAAACTGCGGTTGAGGTCTCTGAGATGCAAGAAAGTTAAGTAGATCTTCGGGTACCGAACTATTCCGAGTCCGCGGCCTATTCCTAATCGAACAGTCAGTCAGCCAGCCAACAGCTACCGGTAATTTAACATCTATTTAATAATCCTAATTAATTTATCATAAAATATCCACGAATACTTTCATCACCAGGTAAAGTACGATGTAACATCCCTTCCAACGGACGTCCGTAACTTTCTTCACTAAGGCAAGCCTTTTCACTCGAACTATGTAGATATCAATGGGCTTTTCTGCCTAAGCCTTCATTTTCATGGACTTACGCCGGCGCCTCAGAGGTGTACCAGACGGGGTACCAAGCTCAACATCAGACGACATCGTCACAGCTCACTGAAACATTGTACATCATTTGAGAAGTAATCCATTCACACTCGCATAAAAACGATGTCATGTGAATGATCGATCACAATAAGTTTAATTATCATTAATTTTAATTAATTTAATTCTCTATGACAGAAATATCCATATTTTGGGTAATAGGCATAAAAACATTATTATAAATCAAAGACATATACACAATACTATTTACCAAATCAAGTAAAATAAGACGCTGGTCTTGGTCAAACAAACATATAAGAAATTGAACTAAAATATCAATATAAATTAATTAATCAATCAATAAGTGAGCAATCCAACAATGTGAAACATACAAATGTCATTTGTTTGCTAGCATTTCCAGGTTCCAGGAGGGGATTCCAAAAATGTTGTATAATTTAAACTTCATGTACAATAGTGGTACTGGTAATGGTGGTTTTATAATTTTGTAGTGCATGCTTTTCACTTTAGTGATTTAAAGTGAATAAGAAGACTTATGAAATATGTAGTAGTACATAGGCGGACTTAATGCCAGAAGGCATTCTCTACCAGTTAACCTTTGGGTTAAATAAGAAAACATTGTACCCTAACTTTTTGGTAACGAGAATATTAATACTTAGGTATATTGATACTAATACACATATACAGATAAAATTAACTAATATATATTCTATCAAATACCAAAAATTAGAAAGAAAATAACGAGAAAACTAATAATAATTATTATGACTAGACTTCGAATTGAGTACGAACTTTTCTTTAGAAAGTGAATTTGCTTTGCTTTTTGATTTTATCCGTCAATGTCATTAATTGTCAGACGTCAGTCTATACCAAGATTATTAAAGAGGAAAGATCTGTATCTTTGTATGTAACGAATAAACTTAAAAACTACTGGACATTTTTCTTTCAGCAAAGGATAGCTACATTACCAGCGAGCAACATAAGCTATATTTTATCCCCGTACTCGAGACTGTGACGTCCGCTAGTACTTCTACTACATAAAAATACAGCTTAGCAGTCAAGTTCCTCAACAACTACGCCTATTGATTTCTGAAATGTGTACAATATTCATCGACATAATCTGTCTCTTATTTATTTAATTAAAATCATTCGAATTCAATATAATTACTACGCTTCATCTAAACGTTGTAAGAGTCATTAACCAGTAAGCAAATACAGTTTGCTCAAATCCGACGAATGTATGCAGCTCACCCAATAATCCAGTGAGAAAATATACATCGCCCCTTACGCATCCAGCGAGCAACTCACGGGCTCCATTAAAAGAAAAGATATCCCGTAACATTGATAGGGAATAACCAACTACTACAATAACCTGTTTTAATTCATTGCTCACCATTATTAATTAATTTTAAGTTGTAAAAGTGTTTGTAAAAACCTACTTGCAAAATAAACATCATTTATCAATTATCATTTATCAATTATCATTTATAATTTATCAATTATCAATTATCATTTATTATTTATCAATTATCATTTATCAATTATCATTTATCAATTATCATTTATCAATTATCAATTATCATTTATCATTTATCAATTATCAATTATCATTTATCATTTATCAATTATCATTTATCAATTATCATTTATCAATTATCAATTATCATTTATCAATTATCATTTATCAATTATCATTTATCAATTATCATTTATCATTTATCAATTATCATTTATCATTTACAAAAATCCAGCGAACTCACTAAGTCGCATAACATAGGCCCTGTGAACACATTTAGTTCACTGGGTTAACATCTGTCTGACGACCGATTCACTGTGATAAATCAGTAGGACACGACTACCTAAAATCAAGTGAACTAACCGAGTCGCCTATGAACACACTTAGTTCACATTATCATTATCATCATTATCATCATGGATCCGACGACCGATTCACTGTGATAAATCAGTAGGTCATACCTACCTAAAATCAAGTGAACTAACCAAGTCGCCTGTGAACACACTTAGTTCACATTATCATTATAATCATCATCATCATGGATCCGACGACAGATTCACTGTGATAAATCAGTAGGTCATACCTACCTAAAATCAAGTGAACTAACCAAGTCGCCTAACATGGATCCGACGACCGATTCACTGTGATAAATCAACAGGACACACCTGCATAAAATCAAGTGAACTAACCAAGTCGCCTGTGAACACACTTAGTTCACATTATCATTATAATCATCATAATCATGGATCCGACGACAGATTCACTGTGATAAATCAGTAGGTCATACCTACCTAAAATCAAGTGAACTAACCAAGTCGCCTAACATGGATCCGGCGACCGATTCACTGTGATAAATCAACAGGACACACCTGCATAAAATCAAGTGAACTAACCAAGTCGCTTGTGAACACACTTAGTTCACATTATCATTATCATCATTATCATCATGGCCAGAATAATAAGTTATTGACATTTACCTCTGGATGTTTGTAAATAATCATAAATAAAGCATGTTTGTTACATTGGCACTACCAATGTTGCTCATTTAAATGCCGGTGCAGAGGCCTATGACAGCATAGCCATGTAAATAATAGCAAAAACAATGTAGCATTGTCTAATAAACATTGTGGGTAATAATTCTCATAAATGCCTCATGGTCAATTCTTCAAAATACTTCAAAACGTGTAAGTTTTTATGTATTTTTTTTTTTTATCAAGCAAATATTAAAAGTTTAACGACTATCCCTATCTCTACCTACATGGCATACTATATGACTACACCTACATGGTTTACTAACAACACTCACACATGGTTCTTTAGAATGGATGTTAACATGTAAAATCAACCCATCTTCATTGCTGCATTGTTAAACTCATAAATAATAATATATGCCATAATTATTTTAATTTTATCTATAAACTAACCAACAGCGATACATAAAAATATTTTACGAAATATGCTTGTGACAGTTATTATGGCCAATTGAGTATTATACTAGATTTTTTTTTTGTCATAAATGGAAAGATCATACATATGTTTTGTAACAAACAATTTTTAGTTTTTTTTTTTTTCGCTCTAATTAGAAAGTTATATTAGATTAAAAATATATTCTCGAACCCCGTACCGAAAACACGCCGACAGTTCCCGAATAAACCCGAGCGCGTGTGTGACGTCACAATGTTAATACTTACTCATCGTACCATACAGCTGATACAGTGTTTTGACCTAGCATCGATGATTTCTTGTTATTATTAATATTCTGTTTCTCAAATACTATGAGTGTGCGTTAATTAAGAGAGTTGGATAAAAGGATCATATGTCAACACCACTAAAAGTCATGTATTTATCACGCAAGATTCTTAATTTACCCTAATAAAATCCAAGTGCGTAAATACGGTCATCGCTATTTTGAGAGCCGAGGCTAGAAATCATAAAAAAAATAGTTTTCGGACATCTAAGCTCTACTATGTTAAGAAAAATTAACTCATCATTTAATTATGTGACGAATTCATCCATAGTTCCATTTAAATAATTAATGGTAATAATGAATTTTGAAATCTAAAGTCGAAGTTTCGCGGCAATCTTGCGTGTTTACATTTTTATTTTTCACATTATCACACAGACGCGTATAGATTCGATAAAAAATATGACAAATATCATTCCAAATATTTTATACAACATGAAAATACCCAGATCTTAGCGTAATTTACTAACACAAGACCAACACGGCAAAACGTAATATTTATTACCACTACTCAATTTGTATTTGTTATTGACGTTGACGACATGACATACCGATATATTTTTTTTAAATCTTTGTGATGTGTGAAAGCGATTATTCCAATCGATTATTTTTTTGTAAATTTGGATTAACTCGAGTAATTAAATTAAGGATTGTAATAATCGACGAATAGAAATTAAAATAATTTTGTTTTAAGCGTAAAACAATAAATATTTATTATATTATTGTGCTTTTTTATAGGTAATCTTAATAATGTTTTGTATATTGTCACATGCGACTGTTCCTAAATTACCCTAGGCTGATAAAATTTTCGTTTTTCCTAATTCATGCTAATATTAGTATTTTGGTCAGTTTTCCCCGTAGGGATTCTAACCAACCCAACAATAAACAGTACATATTGATCCATGGCTAAATTCGCGCCGATTGCATTTCGAATTCAAAATTTAAATTAGAAATGCACTCGCTGTTCAAAATTACATTGTATTTATATGTACTATTTTTTGAAGTGATAACTAACTTCTGGGAGGGTGACTCGATTCGGAACGGTAACGAAGGAGTTCGGGAACGAAGTAGTTCCTGAATGACTGACTGATGGATCAATGCACAGCCAAACCGCTGATCGTAGAGACCTGAAACTTAGAGGGTGTGTTCTTTGTATGACGTAGGCATCCGATAAGAAAGCATTTTCCGAAATTCTACCCCATATTAGTGCTTTTGATTTAAATTACTTTTTATTTTGACACAAATGTCTATAAACCCAATCCGATTGTATTAAAAAAACTGACTGTACAAGGATCTTTTGGCGCGTGGACAAAATCTGAACTAACTAAATTAGTTTAATTTAAGTTATCACTTCAGTCTAGCGTCCCGTTAGTTGGAAATAGTGCGCCAAGGATCTTGGTAGGTATTGTAAAAATCTGTTGAGGTTTTAGAGTTGATAATATTTATCTATCTTTGGTGGATCAATCAAAACTATGCCTACCAAGATCCTTGGCGCACTATATCCAACCCTCAGTTATTACAAAACAAAATTCACAATAAATAAATGATGTAGTAAATAAAAATACTCTTATATGTGAATTGCGAGCGCATTCCTAGTTTAAATTTAGAAACTAAAAAATCGACGCGAATTTAGCCGTAGCCGCAAGAATTTTGTTTTTTTTTTTATATATTGGAGATTTCTGTACTTGTAATCTCCTTCTCGTGAAATCAATCAAAAGCATCGAATAATTACTAAATTACATTATTAAAAATGATAGTTTATAATAATTAATAAAAATTATACCAAGGAGCTTTCAGTATTCAGTATCAACTATCGAATATCGAGTATCGATTAGGCTGAATGCAACTTTTTAATCGTGATGACGAAACTTGGGTTTGCGGTCAGCACTAATAAAAGAAGTGTTATGTTGCAACATGGCTTTTTTTAGTAATATTGTCAAGACTTTGATGGTGTTGTGCTTGTGTATGAAAATTATGTATGAATAATGACGAAAATAAGAACGCAGATAGAATGTTACTGTTTTCATTTTGACCTTTCGAGTTTTATTAGCAAACGAGAAGCTTCTATAAGTACAATATTTTCAGTGCATGTAGGTTACCTATTTTAGGAAGGGTGTAGTACTAAGTATTTTACACATATTTGGCAATAAACTGATGTCGCTGTCGTTTTACCGACCTCAACACGTTATTGTAGATATTAACTACAAACTTATGGTATGAAATAGCTGCCGTGACATATTTTTCATTAAGTATAAAATTTAATGCTGAAAGTTCACGAAAATTCATACTGTATTGTTGAGCAAGTCCTTTAACATTGTGACGTAGCCAACATGGAGACCGATTTTGGCGCGTTTCTAGTCACGTGACTAATTTCAAAATTTTATCAATTTTAAATTGTCTATAATAAATAAATAAAAAAGAATTCAGAGTTTTTCGCTTCTATCATTACTATCATTTATGATAAAGATTTAAAATATATGTAAAAAATGATGTTTTTTTTTTTTTTGAACAAGTCAATTATAGATTTCCCTGTGTAACTGGGATATATATGTATATAATACATGCGAACGGACTAATGCCAGATATTTAAAAAAAATAAAAATACAATACAAAAATACGATACAAAATAATTTTTAAGTTATTTTTAGAATTGGATTACGATTTTGAAAAATTTTAAACAGAAAACGGTTGAATAAAAAAAGAAGAAGAAGATTGGTTGCTTCTCATTTATCTCCATTTATAGTGTTCACTATTCGTTTTTTTTAATGTCGGTTTATTAGAGTTAAATAAATCAACTTCAGAGAATTCAGAGTAATAAATTCGAGCAATGCGAGTCAGAACACAGTTCTTAATAATTATGTATACTTTCTGCATAGTTGAATCACGTGAGCTTTTTAGCGGGGTAGAAATTTTTCTCTATTTCATGATATAACAATAATCTCCATGGTGTAAAACACTGTGCATACGTGAAAGTTTATTTGTTAAATTTCCACCCTCTTTTTTTTTTTACCGAAATTTAACAGAAAGTATACATCTTACTATGGTAAAGAAAAGGAAACAAATTACTTACTATTTCGCTGAGAGATGGCTCGTGGTTCTTGTCACTTCTGAACTGTAATAAAACAACTGTAGCTCCAATCAACTCTTGAGTATATTCAAATCCAAGTATTTCAGTCCACATAGGCCTGGATGCCCATCCAGGCCTACTTCTACATTATTTCACGTTTTATACAAAATGCAATAATTACAACACTTATCAGTTATCAGACACAGATTCGACTATTAGTCTTAACACCACAATTTCTCCCAATGAACAGCGCTCTCTCGGCCGAGTATCATGTTTTATAAACTACCCCTTCCCGCTACAACATTGACAGTTAGGCAGTGTTGTCATTTCTCAAATATAAAACGAATTATTAAAATCTTTAAAACCCTACATAATATTAGTTTAAATAGATCACAGCAGATCTTATTATTTAATACATATTTGAAAATCATGACACGAGCATCCCCGACGCACTACAGAAGCGTGGTAGTCTCAACAACATCCTGAAGGCATTATTATACTGGATGCGCAGGGCATCTAGCGACCATTTGTTGTAATTGATCCATAGATTACCCGTGTACAGACTCTGGCAGTAGGCCTTGAAAAGAGTGATTGTAACTAGGTCCGTACACCGAGCAAATCTACGGATCAACATGTTGCACCGGACGGCTAGTGCCCTGCGCTCCCTTTCTATATCTACATCGTCTATTAAGGTCGTCGGACAGAAAATGACCCAAGTATTTAAAAGAAGATACTTTACGGATCACTGACCCGTTTATAAGCAGCTCGGGTCCCTGTTCCCGGCATTTGCCGCAGGCCTTAAAGACCATGTACTAACATTTTTTAACATTATAAGTTAAACCATGTGCGGCAGCGTAGGCTTCACAAGTACTAAGCAATTTCCCTACAGCCCCCGCAGACGGACCCAACAGCACCATATCGTCCGCATTGCTGATGTTGTTAATGCTAACACCACCAACACTGCATCCGACACGCATGCTGCCGAGTTCTTCTATGAGGTCATCTACGTAGAGTTTAAAAAGCCTGGGGGATTAGTAGTGCAGATGCAAACTCAAAATATTGGAATATCTTACCGAAATGCCGTTGCCTAAAACTATCTTAGATTCAAAAAACGTATTTAAATAATAATCTCCTTTTCGGTTATAACGTCTCACGTTGAATATTATAGAGTCTTCAAAGTAGCTTTTATCAAAGTAGGTAACTTTAGCGCGTTCTGGGATGAATTTGAGACACTAAAAATCACGAAAACAGCCAACGTCACACAGTGCTAACAATAAATTTTGTGACAAGGAAGACGTGCGTCGAAATAACAGTACTGCCCAGTTTTATTAAAATACTACCTTGTCAGGAACACCCATTGTTTTCTTATTATTCATTTGCTAAAAGTGGGTGGCACCATTTTAAAAAGTTAATGAAACAAGGAATTCTCTCCTGTCAACCGACCTACTAAAAGGTAAGGAAAGGTTGGTGGTGGTTGGTTGGTTTTGTTGGTTGGTGGTTGGTTGTCTAAGGTTGTCTTTAAAAGATCGCGTTTAGCGCTAAGACCACCCATTGTGACACCCCTTGTCAAATGTTTTACATTTGTATTTGTGTCTAGTATCTGTACATAATAAACAGTATTTTATAACTAGAATAGAATAGAATACTCTATTCTTGCCATTTATTAAGGGAGTAACAGACAAAATGGGTAGAATACTGAGTAGGTACTCAATTAAAACTGTGTTCACTCCCTACAAGTAAATCGTGCTAAGTTTGCGTTCACCAAAAGACAAACTGCCCTTAGAACATCCTGGGGTTTACAAAATTGACTGCAGTTGCGGTAGCTCATACATTGGACAAACCAAACGAACCATCTTATGCCGGATTAATGAACACATCAAAGTAGTAAAAAACAATGAGAGACTCAGAGCCAAATCACTGGATTGAGTTTCATAAACCACAAATCGCATCTATAGACCGATACTACATGGATGGCAAAATAGACACTGACGTTACTCACAGAACTACAACAGGATGGATGAAGTGGAGACAGCTCACAGGCGTTATGTGCGACAGGAAAATGCCGCTTAAAATCAAAGGCCAGATGTATAAGACAGCCATAAGACCAGCTGTTCTTTATGGGTCAGAATGCTGGGCTACCAATAAGCATCACCTGAGCAAACTGCACACAACAGAAATGCGAATGCTGCGCTGGTCAGCGGGCGTCACACTGTTAGACAAAATCAGAAATGAGTACATCAGAGGGAGTTTCAGAGTTGCCCCAATAGTCGATAAGGTCAAAGAGAGACGCTTACGGTGGTACGGTCACATTCAAAGACGCCAAGCGGACCATATGGTGAAGCTTGCCCTAGACTTGCCATCAATGAGACGCACTCGTGGAAGACCACCTGCCACCTGGTTGACGACGATCGAAAAAGATCTGAAAGAGGCTAATTTAGATAAAGACGCGGCACAAAATCGTGCTAAATGGAAGATGCGGACAAGGAAGGCCGACCCCAAGTAAATGGGATAAGGTCTAGGAGGAAGAAGAAGAAGACCGATACTACATCCCAAGGTTAACCAGAGAAGCTATTGAAATTTCGAAACACAAAAATTTCGATCGTGAGGACAGTTTTAAACTATCAAGTACGTGGAATTCAGTGATAAACTTAATAAAAAATAACATGCGTCTCCACTGTCAAGAAAAACTATCCGCATACCTCTTCAGTATTCCCGTGATCATGATGCTTGCAACAGCGTCAAAATATTGGGAGCTTCTTTTTCTATACGACTTTAAAGTACTTATGGGATAATTCTCATAAGTATCTTGAAGTGCAGCGACGGGCTGCAATGTACTATAACGCGCGTGAGACCACGGACGCAGACTTTTTAACCCTACGTGACCGTGCTAAGATTTCTAGATTATTCAAACCACAGACCGACGTCTGGGAGGAACTTTTGTCTGAATGGCAATGTAGGTGGGATAATTCCATCAAGGGCAGACACCTCCACCAGTTCTTTCCATCAGTTCGTGAACGGCTGGCCAGGACATGGCTGGAGGTTGATCACTGTGTTGCCCAATTTCTCACCGGTCATGGTAACTTTGAGAGTATTTTATTTTCCTTGAAGCTTGTTGACTCGCCTTTTTGTCAATGTTCCACATCTGACTGCGAATATGAACAATCAGCACATCACATTTTATGGGAGTGCAGTCTTTGGCAGAATGAACGCAATATTATGTTGGATAGTGTGCAGGTTACATCCGGAGTTATTTAATACACAGACCTTGTAGAAATTAGAACAAATTTCCGTGCGTTCAAGCGTTTTTGCCATACCTATTATTGGAATCAAATATAACAGCTCACAACTTAGGACCCATTAATGTTAATATTTTTATCCGTGGTGATAGGCAACTGGGCCTATCCCAGTTGTAAACGTCACTTTGTGCCTATTGGCCTTGTTTCGTTCTGTCTCCTGCTGATATGGAGGGAAGTGGAAATTACGGTTTTTTGCCTACTCCTCCGCTATACTTTTCTGATTACCTAATTTCGTTGCGGGATCCAAGACAGTTAAATTCATTCTCTGGGACTTCGTCGAGCTTCATTGTCTCGCCGCTTTTCTGGTGGTCGCCACTGTTGAGTCTGGCTTTCATGAGTTACAGTGGTTTGGGAATAGTGTGGCGGGCTTGTCACTTTGCCCTAAAGTTTAAATGATCCCTTCCCTTAGTAACTACTGCAAGAATGTTTAACAAAATGACAATCAAGGTGCTTCCAACGATACCTCATTTGTCAAATTATGATTAGTAAACTATAATCACGGAAGATAATTATCCCGTAAGTGACATTTTAAGTTTAGTTATGATTAGAAGTTCAGAAGTTATTAGGAAAAGATGAACATACATGTGGGAATGTAAGGTGAGTTAAGTGGCAACACTGGTTGAATAAGGGAATGTAAGATGATGGAGTGACAACACTGTATGTCAAGGGAGGATGTGCAGAGAGCATTATTAGACGGACGACGAATGAGAAAGATGGAAGACGTAAGATTTTTCAGAAGAGTATTATAAAACGTAAAGTTCCCGTGCTGTTTTATTTTGGAATCCCACAACACACACTACATACATATCAGTCAAAATCATAAACCCTACTTTTTGCCATGCTTAAGTCGGGTAACATTTTCTCTATATTAGTATAGACTGCATCACTGCCAAAATCATAGTGATTTGTTTGTTCTTTTTTCTGAAAACAAAGTTGCAAGGCTGTCAAAACTACAGTGATCCTTGTTGAGATAATGTTCCTGTTAGATGGCAGCTGGCAGAAAAAAAAAGTGTAAAAAAATAGACAAGTTTCTTATTTATAGAGATAAAATAAAACAATAACAGTTTGGATAGATATTTATAATTTTCTAATAAAAAATACTGCTAAGTCATATTTTTAGTTTGGGTAAATCTTGTTTGAACGTAACTACTATTTCGCCACTCACTATCACCAGATCATTCTCGTTCTTGACAATAATCTCCATCATGCCTTTTTCAAACGGCCATAACGATGGGATATTATGGTTGAACGTTAAGTTACTTAGATCATGTTTGCCCTGAAACACAAATAAAGTTAAACTTTTTCTCGTATTTCGTTCTTTTTCTCAGTTCTGTATTTTGCTTGGCGCTAGTAAAATACAGAGTTGTCTACTTACAGCAGGAATCGAATTCGGGAAGAATTCTTAATTCTTCAATCGTGGCGCGCGATAAACACAAATCACAAAATTGGTCAACGAGTCCAAATGACCAATTCAAACGTGCATTAGGTCGAGTGAACCCACGGGTCCCGCCTGTGTGAGATTAGTTGACTAAAGAGCCCTTTAAAAGTGTGGCTAATGTTTCTGTCATACAATAAGTAAAAAAATATAATTTAAGAACGAAAATCTTACCAGCACAATAGGGCAATGGAAGTTTTTTTTTGCCCTAAGGGATTTACCAAGATAGGGATCTTCATTAATGAGAGCGCATAGTTTGAAGTGCATTTCAGGAAATGACCTTCTGAACTCGTTGTGAAGATATTCGTAGAAGATGTAATGCACCTGCAAAAACTCCACATTGTCTTTTTCCACCAAACTACGACCTCTACATACTCTACAACTCAGTTTCTGCGTAACACGGCTATTTGAGCATACGAATAGGATCCCATCGTTCTGATGTACGTATATAGTAGTTTCGTCTGGCATACAATCTCTCGCCATATTTAAAACTAGCTTCTGCCCTCGACTTCGTACGCGGATCCTGTTGCTTATGCCAGCGACAACGGGGTCGTCAAAATCGAAGACCTGAAACGTCTGATGTCGAATTTTAAGAGCCCGGGGACGGGAATACAACGGGATGCGCGAGACGATTCGAGACGTTCCAGATATTTCATTTTGTAAGTCAACAGGAAATGCCCATCAGACTAAACATTTTTATAAGTCAACAGGAAATGCCCATCAGACCAAACAACACTTGCTGAGACGTCATTCCTATGTGTTATGGTGTAGCTGGGCTCTTGGAGTTCCACAACAGGTGTTCCAGATCTTCGATTTTTATAAGTCAACAGAGAGTGCTCATCAGATTGAACAACTTTTGCTAAAACTTCATTCCTATATATATCTTATAGTGTAGCTGGGCTCTTGGAGTTCCACATCAGGTGTTCCAGATCTTCAACAGAAAATGCTCATCACGTGGAACAATTTTTGCTATGGTACCATTTTTGTATCTCTTATAGTTTAGCTGGTCTGTTGCGGTTCTGCATCAGGTGTGTTTCCAAGATAAGTCAACAGGAAATGCCTATCAGACCAAACAACACTTGCTAAGACGTCATTCCTATGTGTTATGATGTAGCTGGGCTCTTGGAGTTCCACAACAGGTATTCCAAATCTTCGATTTTTATAAGTCAACAGAGAGTGCTCATCAGATTGAACAACTTTTGCTAAAACTTCATTCCTATATGTATGTTATAGTGTAGCTGGGCTCTTAAAGTTCCACATCAGGTGTTCCAGACCTTCAACAGAAAATGCTCATCACGTGGAACAATTTTTGCTATGGTACCATTTTTGTATCTCTTATAGTTCAGCTGGTCTGACAGTTGCGGTTCTGCATCAGGTGTTTGTTTCCAAGATAAAAGTCAACAGGAAATGCCCATCAGACCGAACAACTTTTGCTAAGACGTCATTCCTATATGTGTTATGGTGTAGCTGGGCTCTTGGAGTTCCACAACAGGTGTTCCAGATCTTATATTTTTATAAGTCAACAGAGAGTGCTCATCAGATTGCACAACTTTTGCTAAAACTTCATTCCTATATATATCTTATAGTGTAGCTGGGCTCTTGGAGTTCCACATCAGGTGTTCCAGATCTTCAACAGAAACATGCTCATCACGTGGAACAATTTTTGCTATGGTACCATTTTTGTATCTCTTATAGTTCAGCTGGTCTGTTGTGGTTCTGCATCAGGTGTTCAAGTTTCCAAGATAAATTATATTATATGACTGGCTATTATATATATATATAATAGCCTATATCTTGCCCAGACTTAATACCTATACAACAACAAAAAAATCATTCAAATCCGTCCAGTAGTTCCGAAGATTAGCGTGTACAAACAAACATACAAATAGACAAACAGACAGAACTTTTTTTTTGGATTCGTGCTCTATTACTGTTTCTAAACCCCCCTCAATTATTTCTTTTTTAATATATTCAATGTACAGACACAGTTTTTTTACTGTTTTATTATATGTAATAATAATAATAATAATAGATAATAGATATCTTATCCGTTTCTAGAATGATAGCTTGAAGGCTTTGAAACTACTGGAATGATTTTGATGCGATTTATTATAATCATTCAGAAGGCCTGAATCTGATAATTTCTCAAGATTACTCAAGATTACATATAACTCAATACATACTTATTACATAAATTACACTATAACTAATTCACATGACATAACATTATTAAACTTAAAATTGCCAATTATAATCAAAGTTAAAATCCACATTTAAATCAACATCTTTAAAATCTAAAATTAAAATAAATTTTAAAAATTAATAAATACTGGAATATCTTACCGAAATGCCGTTGCCTAAAAATATCTTATTTTCAAAAAACACATTTAAATAATAATCTCCTTTTCGGTTGTAACGTCTGACGTTGAATATTATAGAGTCTTCAAAGTAGCTTTTATCAAAGTAAGTAACTTTAGCGCGTTCTGGGATGAATTTGAGACACTAAAAATAACAAAAATAGTTTTATTATTATTTAGGGTAAATGGACGTTCTTACATTGGACATCCAGGAAGAGGCAGGGGCAGAGGGGGGAGTGGTGTATTCCGACGACATTGTGTTAGTACCCGAGAGTGGCCTAGAGGCCCAGATCAGGTTGGAGGTGTGGTAGCAAAGACTGGAGTATGTTGGCCTAAAATTAGGTAGAACCAAAACGGAATACTTTTTTTGCGGTTTCGGCGGTCTCTCCAATTCTGTGCCAACCAATTATAACCCTTGCCGGAACGCTCATACCGATCTGCTCCCACGGTTGCCCCTCAAGTTAAAGGGGAAAATATACAAGTCCGTGACCAGACCTGTCATACTCTATGGATCGAAATGCTGGTCTGTGAAAAAAATGGATGAAAAGTTTTTAAATGTGCGTCTTGTATAATTAATGACGTTACATGATGGTAATATGGTATAAGTATAGGATGTTTTTGATTGTAAGGCAAATCAGAGTTTTGTAATCTGCCTCCAACTCTTAGTAGTCCATCCTTGTCTATAAATGGATCTAAAGTGGATAATGTTTTATTTTTCTTCAAGGGTTGTCCACTTTGTATGGTTTTTAATTCATCTTTGAATTCCTGCTGTTGTATTTTCAGAAGTATCCGTTTTGTTGTTACGTTTAGTTCATTACAAGTAATTGGTTTATTTGTTGTTTGTTTGTTTGCAAATCTGTAGCAGTAAGACAACACCCTTAACATTTTATCTAAACTGGAAAATCTATTCCAGAGATCACTCTTCTCAATCTCAGCTGTAGTTGTGTGACACAATTTGATTTCTTGGTTCGGCTGCGGCATACGTTTCGTGATAGGGATCTGATTGGTTTTTAACCAATGTGGACCGTTCCACCATAAGGAATAGTTATCCATTTTTTCCGGCTCAAGACCTCTTGAAATGATATCAGCCGGGTTATCGGCGGAAATAACATGGTTCCATTCTGCGTTTGGTAAGAGTTGTTTAATTTGTGACACCCTATTGGCTACGAACGTTTGCCACCGTTCAGGCTCTCCTCTTATCCAGCCTAAGGTGATCATGGAATCCGTCCAACAAGATATCGTAATATTCTTGCAGTTAAGCGCTTCCTTTACTTTTTCCATTAACCCAGCTAGTAGTAGTGCAGCACACAACTCAAGTCGAGGTAGAGTAGTTTTCTGTTTCTTTGGCGCCACTTTCGATTTTGCTTGTAAGAATGTAATGTAGTAGATGTTATTTATTTTTACACGGCTATATACCACCGCTCCGTACGCTTTTTCGGAAGCGTCGCTGAAACCATATAGCTCAATCTCTGTGCTGTCTGTTATGTAACACCATCGTGGTACTTTAATTTCTTCTATACTTTTAAGATGTTTTTGTAATTCAACCCATTTTTTCTGGAGTATGTCATCAACAGGTTGGTCCCATCCAATGTCGTTCGTCCAGAGTTCTTGTATAAGCAGCTTCATTTTAATTATAATTGGTGCTAACCAGCCCAGGGGATCGAATATTTTCGCAACTTCTGACATAATAAATCTTTTCGTTGGATTTTTATTTTCCGATATAGTTATTTGGAAATAAAAACTGTCTTCCCGTGGTGACCATATTATGCCCAATGATTTCCTGGACTCGTCTAACGGTAGTTTGAGCAGTTGATCGTCTTTGTCTTCCACTGGTATATTTTCCAGTAGCTCCGAACTATTTGACGACCATTTTCGAAGTTTAAAACCGCCCTTGTTTAACATTGATATTAATTGGCGCTGTAATTCTTTTGCTGCACTTTTCTGGGAATCTCCGGATAGAATATCATCCACGTAGAAATCTTGTAATGTAGCTTTACTCGCGATTGGGTAATTGTTTTGTTCGTCTATCGCAAGTTGTTGCAATGTTCGTACCGCAAGGTAGGGGGCACTAGTTGTACCGTAAGTTACCGTTTTAAGTTCATATTCACTAATTGCGTGTTTGGGTGAAAATCTCCATAGTATCCTTTGATGTGCGAAGTCTAATTCATTAATTTTTATAAAACGGTACATTTTCATAATATCTGCCATAAAGGCAAACTTATGTTTTCGCCATCGTAGAAGTATAGTGGATAAGTCTTGTTGTAATCGTGGTCCTTTATACATATTGTCATTAAGACTAATTTTTGTGCTGCTTTTACTGCTCGCATCAAAAACTACGCGTAATTTTGTAGTCAGCGAATCTTCCTTAATTACTGCCTGATGTGGTATGTAGTATTTTCCTGAGTTGTAGTTCGTTGTATCTACTTTTCTCATATGACCCATATGTAAGTATTCATTCATGAAGTCAATGTCTTGTTGTCGTAAATTTTCATTTTTTGCGAACTGTCGTTCTAATTGTAGTAGTCGTGCAGCGGCTTTTCTGCGTGATTCACCGTTTAAGTTTAAGTTCAAGTTTGAATCCTTTAAAGGAAGTCGTACCGTATAGGTTCCGTCTGGGTTTCTTATTGTTGTTTCTTTATAGTAGTTTTCACAGGTCTGGTCGTCTTGTGTAAGTTTGTAGTTTTGTGGAATTTCTTCTAATTCCCAAAATTTGGTAAGTTGTCGTACATCTTCGGTGCAAGCCACCATACTCAGTATTTTTACTCCATTCTTTGTTTCATTGGGATAAAATCCGGATAATATCCACCCTAATTCTGTGTTCTGAGCGATAATTCCGTCCCTTAGTCTTTCGAAACCCTGTAGTAATATTCTGCTATATTCTTGGGCACCTAATATTATGTCAATTGGGCCCTTTTTATAATAAGTTGGGTCTGCTATAAGTACGTTATCCAACATTTTTTCTTGTAATTGTTGTAAATCATTCCTTGGTAATGAACTTGTTAGTTTTGGTAGTACTATTAGCGTTACTGGCAGTTTGTAATCGCTAGAGTGTCTTGGTTGTAGAGTAATGTTGATTGTGTAGTTTGACGTTTTTGGTTTTTCATCTCCGATACCTTTTATTTCGGCTTGGATTTTTTGACGTGGGTAAGACAACAATTGTGCTACTTCTTCTGTGCAAAATGACGCTTCTGATCCCTGATCACATAATACTCTCAGCAACTGTGGCATCCCATCAAACGAGGTAGTTCTTACTATGGCAGTAGCTAGTAAAGTTGTATTTTTTGAGTCAGTGTTAGTAGCAGATAAGTTCGATGTCGTTATATTTTGTGTCTTCTCTGTACTTGTATTTTTTGGTATGTATTTTTTAGCGTTCTCATTGTTTTGAAACGGCCTAGATTGATGCAATAATGCGTTGTGTCCCTTATGTTGACAAATTTCACATTGTTTATAAACTGCACTGACACATTGTTTCTGGTCATCGTGATTTAAGCAACGTTTGCACATTCTTTTTTGCACGACGGCCTTGTATCGATCGTTGACGCATAACGCCTTGAAACTAGGGCAGTGATAAATAATATGATCATTTTTTTGACAAAACCAACAGCGTTTATATTTTTCTGTTGTTTGTTTATCCCGTGATAGTTGTCTGTTAGTATATGATGTAGATCCATCAAAAGATTTAAGGCAATTGAAACGGTTTTCCATGAATTTCATCATCTCGTCAAAGGATTGTATTTTATTTCGGTTTTGCAGTTGATCTTCATACTTGGTATTTGTTTGTTCATCCCATTTTCTACTGACTATTCTTATCAATAGAGGGCCCCAAGACGATGTGTCTAAGCGTTGATTTTTTAGTGCCTCAAGACATTCATTTATAGTGTCATGCATATCTCGTAATTGTGCCGCATTTGCTCGTTGCATTTTTGGTAAATCTATTAATTTGTCAATAAACTTAGTAGCAATCATGCGCTCGTCTTCATATCTCTGCGTCAGCAACTTCCAAGCAGTTTCATAATTTATTTCGCTTATTGTTAAATGACGTATTAATCTTGCTGCGTCGCCTTTTACGTGTGTTTTTAGGTACTGCATTTTTTCTGTTGATGAAATTGATTTATCTTCGTGAATTATTTTTCTGAATAAGTCTTGAAATGTATCCCAAGAGTCATAGTCCCCCGTGAATATGGGAATACTTATTCGTGGAAGTTTCCCTGAGGATTTAGTCGTAATCACTTTTTCATCTGAGATTTGAAAGATTCTTTCTTCCAATAACTCCGTAGTGATATCGTAATCTTTCTGAGTTTTTTCGAAACAATTGTCTCTGAAGTAGCTGTTGTCCAGTGTACTTTCGGCCATTAGTAGTCCGATGTGAGTTTCTTCGATTTCTAGCCATTGTTTTTGTAAAGTTTGTAGTAGTGTTTGTAAATGCCATATAGGCTTGTTTTGTATAACGGATTCCTTAGCCTGAGTTATTTTCTTAGCTATCTGCGACATTCGGAATAGCTGTATAAACAGTTTTGGGCTACTGACTCCGTCCTTGTCTTCATCTTCGTCTAATAATCGTGGTTCATAGACACTTTGCACATGTTGTAGCCTTTCTTCGCACTCTTGAAGGTACTTGATCCCTTCGTCGTAACATTTTTTAATGTTGCCAAAGTAGTTTGTAGTAATATATTTATGAGTTGATAACACCTCCTGTTCCTGTAGTTTTAAGTGGTTTCCTTGAACTCGCTGAAAAACTTGGTCTAAGGTTTTCTTTCTTTCGTTGATGTATTTTTCTGTTTTTCTTGTGGGCGAGTCCTTTTTTATGTTTGTCAATACCCTTTTGATCTCGTTGTAATCCGCTTCCTGGCTCCTGATTAGTTCGTTAACTTCCTGTATCTCCATAGTGCTCTTCTATCTTCTTCCCTGACGCCCTACCCTACTCTAATAGTTAAGTCAGTACTAGTGGTATCTGCGCTCTTGTTATATCCGTGCGACTTCTCAATCAGCTGGTGAGACCCGCTTGTGGGAGGCCAGTGACCGATCCGCAACGAGAGGCTTTCCGACAGAATACCCTAGTACAATGTACTTCAGATTACTGAAAACTGATGCTTTGTTGAGTACACCAGCCCTCAGTTCTCCGAAGTGTCAGTCTGTCAACGTATATCCCTACAGTGGGCAAGGGGACCGCGCGATTCAAATGCTTGAAGGACCAATATGTACGTCCACCCTTAACAAACGTCACGTAAGGCCGCAATACTGTCAAGGGTGTGACGGTACATGAAAATACATGATAAGTTAAAGGAACCTACGAAGACCTACAAGCCTAACAGTCCCTACGACCCTAAGCCCTATAAGCCCTACAGCCCTAACCTACCATATACCTAGTGTGTGATAAATAAATATATAAATAAGTTCAGGATGTCTGCACCATGCGACCTAAGGTTACAGACGGATAGTAGACAGGAATACCAGGTTCGGGAAGGGTACACTCACTGCCAGTCCCGCAGACTCACGAGACTGATCAGAGATGGCTAAAGGTGTCTTGGCCACAGTGAGGGGTAATGAGACAAGAATATAAAATTCAAATCTGATTTATTTACAAAATGTTCTGCTTATATACTACTTATTTCTTAACACACACTATTATACAAAGTCTATGTGTCCTATGCGTGTAAGATGCAACCAAATCATTCTTTTAACTGGGCCGCGCGTCAGCCAGGCCGAGTGCTGAGTCAATGTCCAAAGGTAACATTGAACAAGATTGCATGTAGCGGAGATGAGAATGTTGAGATGAATGTGTGGTGTGACAAGAATAGATATATTAAGGAATGAGTATATTAGAGGAAGTTTGATAATGCCCCTTCCCGCTAGTGGGGATCGCGCAAGTGTCGTTTGCGTATGTCCTAGATCCATTATATCCGTTATCCTGTCTATGATTGCGAGTAGGCATGATTGTGCGCTTGTGAACCACTGCAGCAAGGTTTCAGCTGGGCCTGTCACCTTGCAGCAATGATGTCACAATCTGTTTTCTGTTTTGTTTGTAAGTATATTACTAACATAGTTTGTAAGTATATTGTTAATAACACTATGAGTCTTGTTGCTCGAAATAAATGATTTATTATTATTATTATATCGCTGTACACGGTGTAAACAAAGTCTTCACGAAGCCGTCAACCATGCATTCTGTACATCAATTGAAGCAGCTGTACTCAAAAGTTATTGAGGGAAAGACATGCAAAAGTCCCTTTAAAAAGCAAGGTACGAGAGCGAACGAGGTCTTACAGTTGGTTTTTAGTGACGTTTGTGGACCAATCGAGGAGCCGTCGTTCGGTGGTTCGAGGTATGTTTTTCTATTTATCAACGATTATACTCGAGACACTCATGTTTATTTTTTGAAAAACAAAAGTGAAACTTTCGATAAGTTCCGTGAATACAAGGTGGAAGTTGAGAATGAGACAAGTAAATCTATTAAATGTCTGAGATCTGACAATGGCGCAGAGTACTGTAATGGTAAATTTAAATCCTTTTTGAAGTCTGCAGGCATAAAACACCAGACGACCGTACCGTACACGCCGGAACAAAATTCTGTCGCAGAAAGAGCGAATCGGACTATAATAGAAAAGGCAAGAACATTACTGTCAGAATCGAATCTGAGCAAGAAGTATTGGGCCGAGACTGTAAATACTGTTGTTTACCTAAATAACAGAAGCCCCACGAAATCATTGAATAATGCGGTACCAGAGAAGCTTTGGACTGGAAAAGATGTGGATGTGAGTCATCTGAAAATCTTTGCTTGTTTGGTATATAGATTGATACCAAAACAAAAGAGACGCAAACTGGACATGAAGACGGAACCGATGATTTTTATTGGATATCCAGACTGCGACTGCGACTGGTATCCAGTGACTGCGAGAGATGTCAAATTTCTGGAAAACGTCTTTCTCCAAAAGGAAAACGTAGAAAAATCGGAAGTAATCATAAACCTGAATAAAGATTCTGTTCCTTCCAGTTTACCCAACGAATCTACAAGCAGATCAGAACGCTTGAAGGCTCACGATGATATGTATCATGATACTGTAGACGAGAAGAATTGAGAATACCTGAATCAGAAAGAAGGTATCCTGTAAGAGAACGCAGACAAGTCGATCGGTACGGATGCAATGTTATATATGCCAAGAAGAGCAATCTTGATGGTGATCCATTGACTATTAATGAAGCGTTGGCGAGACCAGATGGTGATTTATGGCAAAAAGCGATAGATAATGAACTTATGTCACTTAAGGAGAACCAGACTTGGACGTTGGTGGATCTTCCAGCTGATAAGAAGCCTATCCAATGCAAATGGGTGTTCAAAATCAAGAAAGATAGCGATGGCAAGGTAACGAAGTACAAGGCTAGACTTGTAGCAAAAGGCTTCACACAGGTATGTGGTGTAGATTATACTGAGACTTATTCTGCTGTAGTTAGAAGCTCTACTTTTTAAGATTGTTGTTCTCGCTAGCTGTTGAAGACGGTTGGTTTATTGATCAGTGGGATGTCACGACTGCCTTTTTGTACGGCAAAATTAAAGAGGACATTTACATGCTCCAACCAAAAGGAACAGTAGTCAAAGGTCAAGAAACCAAGGTATGCAAACTGCAGCGTGCTTTGTAGGTTCAAGGAATTGGATAAAGAAATGTTGAATTTAGGCATTGTACAATCAAAAATAGAACCGTGTTTGTATCAAAAGCAGCTTAAAAACAATAAGAAGTTGATTGTCGTTATTTACGTAGATGACCTTTTTATTTTTGGAAATTGTGAACAAGAAAAGCAAAAATTAAAAACCAATTTGCTTGACAAGTTTAAAGTGAAAGATTTAGGGCTGGCTAGGCATGTTTTAGGCATGATACTGAGGAGAGACAAAGATGTTATTTGTCTAGATCAGCAACAGTTAATTTCGGACATTTTGAATGACTTTAACATGACAAACGCTAAGCCAGTTTTGACCCCAGTGGAAGTCGGTGTGAAATTAGAAAGATCGACAAATTCCCATAGTGATCTGCCATATCAAAGCTTGATAGGGTGTCTAAACTATTTGGCCTGTAATACGCGACCAGACATAGCACATGCGGTAAGTGTACTTTCACAATTCAATTCGTGCTATGATGAAATACATTGTAAATGACGGGGTAAAAACGGGTCCTAAGGTATTTAAAAGGTACGTCTAACCTTTGTCTCATTTTTAGGAAGTCGGGAGATTTAGACTTACGAGGCTACGTTGATGCAGATTGGCACTTGATAGAAAGTCTTTCACAGGATTAATTTTCAAGATAGGTAAAAATATAGTGTCATGGGAGAGTAGAAAGCAAGCGACAGTATCTTGTCTACCACAGAGGCAGAGTACGTAGGATTGAGTCAAGCTTCGAAGGAAGCTCTTTATTTACGTAGTTTACTGAACAGTTTGACAGCTGTGGATAGCAAAGCGGTAGTAATTTACAATGACATTCAGTCGGCGCATAAAATTGCAGCTAACAAAATGATACATAATAGGACAAAACATATAAACATATAGACGTATCATTTTATTCGAGAGTGTGTACCGGCAAACAAAGTTGAAATAAGGTACATGTCAACTGATGAGATGATAGCGGACATTTTAACTAAAAGCGTTCACAGCCCGAAGCTTAGAGAATTTTTAAAGGATTTATCCCTGTCAAATTATTCTATTAAGGGGGCGATGAGTAGTTAAATGTTTTGATATTTTTGGGTTTTGTAGAAGTGCTTTGTGCAATAGATAATTTCGATTTTGTTATGCATACTTTATTTTGTTAGATTTCTTCTGTTTTTAGGGTTCCGTACCCAAAGGGTAAAAACGGAACCCTATTACTAAGACTTCGCTGTCTGTCCGTCTGTCCGTCTGTCCGTCTGTCTGTCACCAGGCTGTATCTCATGAGCCGTGACAGCTAGACAGTTGAAATTTTCACAGATGATGTATTTCTGTTGCCGCTATAACAACAAATACTAAAAACAGAATAAAATTTATATTTAAGGGGGGCTCCCATACAACAAACGTGATTTTTTCATAATAATTGGTACGGAACCCTTCGTGCGCGAGTCCGACTCGCACTTGGCCGGTTTTTTTGTACTATACTTTTGGATACAGCGTAGTACAGTTGAACACAGAAGTGTTAGTGATTTATTTAGTTTTATGTACCGAGTATTGACAAGTACAGAAGTAATCATACGCATGTGTAATAGATTAAGGGGGCGTATTGAAGGTCGCATATTTATGTATGCACTGGCCTGTGAGAATAATCATATTTACCACATGTCTGTGACTGATTTTGAATTAGCTTGGTTACGGTTTGTTTATGTTCTAATACAATTGTAACTTGCGTGTAAAAATATTGTACCACGAATGAATATTATACTTTACCATTCCACTGCTGGTCTTATCTTTATTCCAATAAATGTAACCTTAGATAAAACTCTAGATGTAAGAAAATTAACATCATATCTGGTCTCTAAACAAATTCCAAAGTACAGAATAGGTACAACCTACTAAAATATTAAATGCGAAAGTTTGTGAAGATGAATGGATAGATGGATGGTGTTTGTTACTCTTTCACACAAAAACTACTGAACAGATTTGTATGAAATTTAGGACACAGTTAGTTTATAACTTGGATTATCACATAGGATATTTTTTATATCGGTAGTATGGTACAATTATCGAACTTCACGTGAGCGAAGCCGCGGTGATAAGCTATAACATTTATAAATTAACTTACTAGATAGTTGTGCACCACAAAGTAAAACATGAACAGAAAGAGACACGCTTTAGTATAATGCCTCATTGTTAAATAGGTACTTTACAAACAAAATTCCACACGACCGTAGATATTTTCTAATGTCAAACTGTCTGATGCACCTGATATTTATAAGGACTATCTAGCAGTGCATCTAACATTCAAAACATCGATTACATACTGCATTCGGAAATGATTGCTCGTAATTATCTGATCTGCAGAAAAAGCAGCAAAAAGGGGCAGAAAGGGTTCCTTAGTAGCGATGATTAATTCCGCTATAAACTATAGACGCGTTATAGACTATTGAATATATTTTTAGCGCGCTAATTTATGCGTGATAATTATAACACGTTTTAATAAAACTTGGCAGCAATTGGAACGCGGAGACGTTATCATTATATTCGGCAGCACGCTAAACGGATTAACAGGCGCAGTGAATGTTTTCTCGTAACGTGCTGTACACGAAAGAATATAACAATATCTCAAGAAGCGTTTTATATGATCAATGAACTTTTCTTCGTATTTCCAGGCTAAGACTGTTTACAATAAAATTGTTTAAATGTTATTAGTACTGTTTTGTAAGACAATTGTTATTTGTTAAAGGTGTAGTTATCGTCGATTCATGGGACAATCTTGGCGACTATAGTTACTCACGGCTGTTTTACTGCCTTCACAGGACTTCTCAGTAAAGTTCCAAAAGGGTCGATCACCACCACGAGGCAATTTCTTATTTAACTACATATTTGTCCTCTAAATCCACTGTCACTCTGCCACAAAGTAGGTACCTAAACATACTTCACAGTTTTTTAAAACGAACACACAATATTTACAGTTTACGATAGCATGACGAACATGAGAATTATTATATTTACAAGAAATTATACTTCACAACAATAACATTGCTATTTACATTAACAAAATGACGTAATATTCGAAAAATTATTTAGAAAGATCGCGAATCGCGAGCGCCGAGTGAATGTGACAATAGTCGAGTGCAATTAGACAATGAGGTGGAACGAAGTTTATAGTGGACGGATTTTCAAGGGACTTTTTTTATTGAGTTCCTAGAGGAGTGGAGAAGAAAGTTAAAAAAAAAAGGTAAGGAAAGGTTGGTGGTGGTTGGTTGGTTTGGTTGGTTGGTGGTTGGTTGTCTTTAAAAGATCGCTTTTAGCGATAAGACCGCCCATTGTGTCACCCCTTCTAAAATGTTTTACATTTGTATCTGTGATTTTTATGGTGTACATAATAAAGAGTATTCTATTATATTCTATTCTTGCCATTTGTTAAGGGAGTAACAGACAAAATCGGTAGAATACTGAGTAGGTACTCAATTAAAACTGTGTTCACTCCCTACAAGTAAATCGTGCTAAGTTTGCGTTCACCAAAAGACAAACTGCCCTTAGAACATCCTGGGGTATACAAAATTGACTGCAGTTGCGGTAGCTCGTACATTGGAAAAACCAAACGAACCATCTCATGCCGGATTAATGAACACATCAAAGCAGTGAAAAACAATGAGAGACACAAATCGGCCATAGCTGAACATCTGCTGGACTCAGGGCCAAATCACTGGATTGAGTTTCATAAACCACGAATCGTATCTATAGACCGATACTACGTCCCAAGGTTAACCAGAGAAGCTATTGCAATTTCAAAACACAAAAATTGCAATCGTGAAGACGGTTTTAAACTATCAAGTACATGGAATCCAGTGATAATCCTAATAAAAAATAACATGCGTCTCCACTATCAAGAAAAACCACCCGCATACCTCTTCAGTATTCCCGCGATCATGATGATTACAGCAGCGTCGAAATATCGGGAGCACATCGAAAAAGAAAATCACGGATGTTATCCCGTAAGTACTTTAAGTGTAAAGTACACTTAAAGTACTTACACTTAAAGTCCTTTAAGTGTAAGTACTTATTTACACTAGTTATTATCTTCTAAACACCCTGGTGTCCATGTCAAGATTTACAGGGCTGAAGTCCGCCAGTTTTCAGCGGTCTTGTCGCTTTGCCCTAAAGTTTAAATGATCCATTCCCTTAGTTACTACAGTTAGAATGTTTAACAAAATGACAATCAAGGTGCTTCCAACGATACCTTATTTGTCAAATTATGATTAGTAAACTATAATCTCGGAAGATAATTATCCCGTAAGTGACATTTTTAGTTTAGTTATGATTGATGTTCAGAAGTTATGAGGAAAAGACAAACATACTTAAATCAGTCAAAATCATAACCCTACTTTTTGCTTTGCCGAAGTCGGGTAATAATATCTCTATGTTAGTATAGACTGCATCACTGCCAAAATCTTAGTGATTTGTATGTTTTTTTCTCTGAAAACCAAGTTGCAAGGCTGTCAAAACTACAGTGATTCTTGTTGAGATAAGGTTCCTATTAGATGGTAGCTGGCAGAAATAAATGAACTGTGAAAAGACAGACAAGTTTCTTACTCTATAAAATAAAACACTGCAGTTTGGATAGATATTTATAATATTCTAATAAAAAATACTGAATAGTCATATTTTTAGTTTGGGTAAATCTTGTTTGAACGTAACTACTACTTCTCCACTTAGTATCAACAGATCATTCTCATTCTTGACAATAATCTCGATCATGCCTTTTTCAAACGGCCACAACGATGGGATATTATGGTTGAACGTTATGTTACTTAGATCATGTTTGCCCTGAAACACAAATAAAGTTTAACTTTTTCTCGTATTTGCCCTGTGCTGCACAATTCTGTATTTTGCTTGGCGCTAGTAAAATACATAGTTGTCTACTTATAATAGGAATCTAATTCGGGAAGAATTCTTATTTCTTCTATCGTGCCGCGCGATTAAGACAAATCACAAAATTGGTCAACGGGCCCAGTTGTCTAATTAAAACGTGCATTAGGTCGAGTGAACCCACGGGTACCGCCTGTGTGAGATCAGTTGACTAAAGAGCCTTTTAAAAGCGCTCTTAGTGTGCACGTCTTTCTACATCGTTCTCACATTTATGTATAATCTCAAAATTAATGATGTAACCAAGATTTTGTAACAATATTTTGATTTTAAAAGAGTGTCCATGGAGTTTCTTGCCCATTCTTCTCCATAGAGATCTACGCTAGGGAATGGGCAACTACAGTACTTTCTCAAGTTATTATGCCTTGTGACTGGGACTGTAGCTTTGATTTTCTTTTTTGTATTTTTGACTTTCAAAAGTGCCGTAATGGTCTAATTGAAATAAATGCTTTGAGTTTGAGTTGAGTTTTGAGTTTGAGTGTGGATAATGTTTTTGTCATACAATAAGTAAAAAATATAATTTAAGAACAAAATTCTTACCAGCGCAATAGGGCAAATGAAGTTTTTTGCCCTTAGGTATTTATCAAGATAGGGATCTTTGTTAATGAAAGCGCATAGTTTGAAGTGCATTTCAGGAAACGACCTTCTGAACTCGTTGTGAAGATATTCGTAGAAGATGTAATGCACCTGTAAAAACTCCACATTTTCATTTTCCACCAAACTACGACCTCTACATGAGTATGTAGAGGTCGTCAAATAGCCGTGTTACGCAGAAACTGAGTTGTAGAGTTACAACTCAGTTTCTGCGTAACACGGCTATTTGAGCAGACGAATAGGATCCCATCGTTCTGATGTACGTATATAGTTTCGTCTGGCATACAATCTCTCGCCATATTTAAAATATCTTATCCGTTTCTAGAATGATACCTTGAAAGCTTTGAAACTACTGGATTGATTTTGATGCAATTTTTATAATCATTCAGAGGGCCTGAATCTGATCATTTCTCAAGATTACTCTGAGAATTAAATGCCAAGATTTGGATCAGACTGTCAGAAATTATATGCAGAAATTTCCTTATAAGTTGAGGTGCCAACTTTAAATACTGAAATATCTTACCGAAAAGTCGTTGCCTAAGACTATCTTATTTTCAAAAACCGCATTCAAATAATAATCTCCTTTCCGGTTATAACGTCTCACGTTGAATATTATAGAGTCTTCAAAGTACCTTTTATCAAAGTGAGTAACTTTAGCGCGTTCTGGGATGAGTTTGAGGCACTAAAAAAATAGCAAAAATAGTTTTTATTATTTAAGGATAAATGGACGCTCTTACGTTGGACATCCAGAAAGAGGCTCCCTGGTGTTTGCCAGATCAGGTTGGAGGTATGGTGGCAAAGACTGGAGAATATTGGCCTGCAATTAAGTAGAACCAAAACGGAATACTTGTTTTGCGGTTTCGGCGGTCTCTCCAAACCTGTGCCTTTCCCTGTCCCATACCGATCTGCTTCGATTTTCGGAACCTCGGGTCGCTTGCCCAGCGGGATGACCAAGTAGACCGGGACGTAACGTACTAGATCAACTCAGGATTGATGGAATCGCGGCAGGTCACTGGAACAACATGTGACTGCCCCTCAAGTTAAAGGGAAAAATATACAAGTCCGTGATTAGGCCTGTCGTACTGTATGGATCCGATAGCTGGGCTGTGAAGAAGATGGATAAAAAAACATTGTATCGGAGATGGGAATGTTGAGGTGAATGTCTGGTGTGACAAGAATGGATAAAGTAAGGAATGAGTATATTAGAGAAAGTTTGAAAATTGCGCCAGTCTTGATAAGAGCATGTGATGAATATTCCTGATTCTAATAATACACCATTATTTTTAGGTCGTTTTGGAACCGAAAGCAATAAACTCGATCATCTAACTCGCAACGATTGGGACTATTTTTTCAAATAATATTAAAAAAGTATTTATATTTTTTTTTTACAAAGAGCAGCAACAGCCCATAACGTCCACTGCTGGACATAAGCCTCTCCCATGATGGGAGGAATTTGCCGTAATCTCCACGCTTGGCAGGCGGATTGGAGATCGCAGTGATGAAAGACTAACAGAAAACGCTGCTGCCCATTCTCTGGGCTACGGAGGCGCTAGGTGTTCTGCCTCAGACATTAGTCGCCTTATACGACACCCGTGAGTGTAATGGGTTGGTTCTATTTTACTCTGCCGGATACCACACGCCAAGATACCACACGGCCAAAAATAATCACGAAAAATTATATTTGTTGTTTTTTGAAAAAAAAGTAGTCCCAATCTTTTTGACTTCGATGATCGGGTTTATAGCTTTCGGTTCCAGAACGACCTAAAATTAACCGTGTATAGTAAATGTGAAAGTTTGTTAGGATGGATGGACTCTTTTACACAAAAACTACTGAACGGATTTGTATGAGAGGACACGGTGGAGCACACGGTGGAGGTGTGCCCCGCGTGGGCGGAGCACCGCCATGTCCTCGAAGCGGCGATCGGCGGCGGCGACCTCTCGCGTCCGGCCCTGGTGCAAGCCATGGTCCGGAGCGAGACGGAATGGGAAGCCGTCAACTCCTTCTGCGAAGCAGTAATGCTAGAGAAGGAGGTGGTGGAACGTGAGAGGGAGAGAACCTCTCAACGTCCCGGCCGCCGCGGAAAACGCCCCGGGCGTCGGGGGCCACCACCACGTGGCCCCCGGCCACCGTAGGCGCGGGCCTGTGGACGGTGAGCTATGGGCTAGCTCGCCGTCCGTCCGTCTCATGACGACAGGCCGTGTCGACGGCGCGTTCGTGTTCCACGCGCGCCTCAAAGAGAGTCAGCAAAAGGGAAGGGGTCCGTAAGGACCGATGCCTGCCGGGGATGCGGGACTGTTCGAAAGAGATACCGTGGCCCCGGAACACAAAGGGCGATGAAGGAACATGGATGGGTTTTAGTCAGTAAAAGTCTGACACTCCCTCCTGCTCCGCCCAGAGCGGAAGGAGTTATTTGATGATTTCCCATCCGAAAAAAAAGGGATTTGCATGAAATTAAGAACACAGATAGTTTATAACTTGGATTATCACATAGAATACTTTTTATCTCGGTAGTATGGGACATTTATCCAACTTCACGCGAGCGAAGCCGCGGTGATAAGCTATTACATTTATAAATTAACTTACTAGATAGTTGTGCACCACAAAGTAAAACATGAACAGAAAGAGACACGTTTTAGTGTAATGCCTCATTGTTAAAAACTTAACAAACAAAATTCCACACGACCGTAGATATTTTTTAATGTAAAACTAAATGTCAAACTGTCTGTTGCACCTGATATTTATAAGGACTATCTGGCGGTGCATTTAACATTTAAAACATCGATTACATACTGCATTCGGAAATGATTACTCGTAATTATCTCACCGGCAGAAAAAGCAGCAAAAAGGGGCGAAAAGGGTTCCTTAGCACTAAACAATAAAACAAAAATATTTTAACGCTCACTCATAATTATGTCGATTTGCACTAAACAGCAAAACTTAATTTGTATTCGTGAAAAACTAAGTTACTGTTGCAGTTTCATGACAAAGTCCCTATCTCAAAAACTGATACTGATACTGATACTGATACTGTTAGCCTGCGTCATCCCACTGCTAGGCAAAATCTCAAAAACTAATTTTCTTTGAAAGTTCTTTTTACGTTCTACAAACCCAATTTTATTCCGAATTTTCGTCCTCTACCTTTAGAAATTAAGAGGGAGGGAACAAGAAAATTTGTAACAAGGAAGACGTGCATCGAAATAACAGTACCTACTGCCCAGTTTTATCAAAATACTACCTTGTCAAGAACCCATTCATCATCTTCCCGCCCTTATCCCATGTTACTTGGGGTCGGCGCAACACGTTTTTTTCTTCCATTCTCACCTGTCAACCGTCACACAATCATTTACATCTTTTTCATTCATATCATTCCTTACACAATCCATCCATCGTTTCTTTGGTCTTCCTCTCCCTCTCCATCCGTCAACATTTATATTTATCACTCTTTTAGTCACATGCGATTCTTCCCTCCTCATCACATGCCCATACCAAGACAATCGATTCCCTTTTAACTTTTCTGTAACTGGTGCAACTTTCAAACTTCCTCTAATATACTCATTCCTTATTTTATCTATTCTTGTCACACCACACATCCACCTCAACATTCTCATCTCCACTACATGCAATCTTTTTTCATCCATCTTCTTCACAGCCCAGCATTCCGATCCATACAGTACGACAGGTCTAATCACGGACTTGTATATTTTCTCCTTTAACTTGAGGGGCATCCGTGGGTCGCAAGTTGTTCCAGTGACCTGTCGCCATTTCATCCATCCTGGGTTGATCCGGTGCGTTCGCACCGGATCAACCCAGGATGTCACGTCCAACCCCATCACGGTCTACTTCACCATCCCCTTGGGCAAGCGACCCGAGGTACCGGAAATCGGAACAGGTCGGTATGGGCGTTCCGGCAAGAGTTATGGGCGTAGGACTGGAGAGACCGCCGAAATCACAGAATAAGTATTCTGTTTTGGACCTACTTAATTTCAGGCCAACATTCTCCAGTCTTTGCCACCACACCTCCAATCTGTTCTGGACCTCTTGGCCACTCTCGGCAACTTGTCAAAACCCATTGTTTTCTTATTATTTACCATATTTCACCATTTTAAAAAGCTAATAAAACAAGGAATTTATTCCTGTAATTTGCACAAGTGTAATAATTTTATTTTGAGAAAACTGTCTCGAAAAACAATGGTAAGTTTCGAGAAAATTTCAAAACATGACCTTTGCCATGACCATGGCGCTTCATCGCCTATTTCAAGGAATGCACCCAATCACTAATCTGTATGCATAGATTCGACAACGACAATCCAATAGAACGTGTTTTTCGAGGCATGGGGTTATCGTGCCGCCAATTTAAAACTCCGAGCTATGCTGCAAAGATCTCGAGAAAAACGTCTGTGACTACAAAGTGAGATTATAAAAAAAGATTTCTTTCTATTTTAGTAATAAACCTTAAAAAAAAGTCATCATCTGCCTAGCCTTTTCCCAAGCTTTATTGGGGTCGGCGTCCAGTCTAACCGGATCCAGCTGAATACCAGTATTTTACATGGAGCGACTGCTTATCTGACCTCCACAACCCAGTTAGTACTGGGTAATACGATACCCCCTTTGGTAAGACTGGTTGTCAGACTTTTTGGGCCACTGACTGCCTGTAACGACTGTCAAAGATCACAAATGACAGTCGGGACCAACTGCTTTACGTGGTTTCCGAGGCACGGAGGAAACTCGGTATGTAATGGGTGGTCACCCATCCACAGACCAACCTAGGCAAGCACGGCTTAACCTAAAGATCGACCTGAGCGGCTGTTATTATTTAGCCACGAGCTCCTCCTTAAACCTTAAAAAAAAGTACAACAGACTTATCTTATAAACAGCAGCTCAATTAAATCAACATAAACTAGCGATGTTCATTAAATAAGTAGTTTTCATGTAGACAGATAATTTTCGAAAATCGAATAGCCCCAGAACGAACACTCGAAAATATCTACGCCTTTCGTTTATTCCCGTACGGGATAAGAAAAGCCAGCTATTTGTATTGGCACGGAGCGAAGTAGACATATCACAATGTCTTAGATGCCTTAGATGCAGTATCATAGATACATTACATTTACAAGAACAATGTCTAATTTGAAAGATTGTATTTATAAGTATAGAGGAGCTCGCGGCGAAATAATAATAGCCGCCCGGGTCGATCTTCAGGTTAAGCCTCGCTTGACTAGGTTGATCCCTGGATGGGATCCATAACATACCGAGTCTCCTCCGTGCCTTGGCAAGTACGTTAAGCCGTTGGCCCCGGCTGTCATTTTGTAGATCTTTGACAGTCGTTGCAGGTAGTCAGTGGCCCGAAAGTCTGAGAACCAAGTCCAGTCTTACCAAGGGGTATCGAATTAACCAGTTATTTATTTTTATGGGACAAGCTCGCCACACTATTCCCAAACCACTGTAACTCCTGAAAGCCAGAATCAACAGTGGCGACCACCAGAAAAGCGCCGAGACAATGAAGCTCGATGAAGTCCCAGAGAATGAATTTAACTGTCTTGGATCCCGCAACGAAATTAATCAAAAAAGTATAGCGGAGGAGTAGGAAAAAAACCGTAATTTCCACTTCCCTCCATATCATCAGAAGACAGACCGAAACAAGGCTAATAGGCACAAAGTGACGTTTACAACTGGGATAGGCCCAGTTGCCTAGCACGACGGATAGAAATATTAACATTAATGGGTCCTAAGTTGTGTTATATTTGATTCCAATAAATAGGTATGGCAAAAACGCTTGAACGCACGGAAATTTGTTCTAGTTTCTACAAGGTCTGTATAGTAAATAAGTCCGGATGTAACCTGTACACTATCCAACATAATATTGCGTTCATTCTGCCAAAGACTGCACTCCCATAAAATATGATGTGCTGATTGTTCGTGCTGTTCGTTCACATGGAGCGACTGTCTATCTGATCTCCACAACCCAGTTTACTAACTGGTCATTATTGTCAATGTTCCACATGTGACTGCGAATATGAACAATTAGCACATAATATTTTATGGGAGTGCAGTCTTCGGCAATGAACGCAATATTATGTTGAATAGTGTACAGATTATGTTACTATTCCGCATGACGAGAACCTCGTGAAAGCTGAGAAAGAGAAACAAATAAAATATCTCGACTTGGCACACGAGGTTCGCGACATGTGGAATATGAACTCGGTTAGCATTGTGCTGATTGTCGTGACGGCCAATGGCCTTATAGCCAAGAGCTTCGATGACCATCTATCGAAACTCTCTTTAGGCGGTTGGATCAAGTGCCTGATTCAGAAGGCAGTACTCCTCGATACGGCTCGCATTGTGAGGAGGTTCCTGTCTCTGCAGCCCTAACCACCGGTGGCTTGGACCCTGCTCCCGACACCGCCGGTGTCAGTGACCACTATTTTTTATATTTTTGATGTATTTTTTAATATATATTTTTTAATATATATTTTTTAAACAAACATTTAAAAATATCTAAAGTAAGTAGATAAAATGAATAAAGGAGAATATAATGTTATTGTTTAAAAACTTTGACTTTGTAGAATTTCGTCTGTATCAGTCATTGCTCTTACTAAAATTGCTCTGGCAACTCTCATCCATCCATCATCTAATAACCAGTTTCAGTAATTCAGTAATCAAAACGCACCAAATGTGCACAATTTCATGTTTCCAGATCGAGTGGCCTATTAATGAATTCATGATTGACATATGCCCTTGAGTGATCGTGAGATTACTTTAGGTCAACAAAAAAAAAACATTAGTAATGTTTGTGATGTGAATTACAACCATTACCTAAATGTTTTTTTGTGGGTTATTGCACTATACATTAAAATACTATCACAGTTTATGATCTGCATTATATGTATGACAATATAATAACAATATTAAACTAAATCATAACTAATTGTGGTTAATAACATGGTTTTGAGTTTTGCAATAATAAAATTGTGCATTTACATTTATGAAATAACGACTTAAAATGGACTAAAGCAATTATTTATTTAAACGCTTTGTGTATTAGTAGTAGTTTTGCTCATGGCTCCGTTCGCGTGGATATATACGTATAGAACAGGTATACTAAAACCGAGCTAAAAAAAACAAAATATTACAAAACCATTTCCCAGGAATATGACTGAATAGGTTTATATAAAAAATAACAAGATTATAAGAGCACTAACGGTTACACAAACAAAATAATTTTGCGTTTTATTATATGTAGAATTTCGTCTGTATCAGTCATTGCTCTTACTAAAATTGCTCTGGCAACTCTCATCCATCCATCATCTAATAACCAGTTTCAGTAATTCAGTAATCAAAACGCACCAAATGTGCACAATTTCATGTTTCCAGATCGAGTGGCCTATTAATGAATTCATGATTGACATATGCCCTTGAGTGATCGTGAGATTACTTTAGGTCAACAAAAAAAAAACATTAGTAATGTTTGTGATGTGAATTACAACCATTACCTAAATGTTTTTTTGTGGGTTATTGCACTATACATTAAAATACTATCACAGTTTATGATCTGCATTATATGTATGACAATATAATAACAATATTAAACTAAATCATAACTAATTGTGGTTAATAACATGGTTTTGAGTTTTGCAATAATAAAATTGTGCATTTACATTTATGAAATAACGACTTAAAATGGACTAAAGCAATTATTTATTTAAACGCTTTGTGTATTAGTAGTAGTTTTGCTCATGGCTCCGTTCGCGTGGATATATACGTATAGAACAGGTATACTAAAACCGAGCTAAAAAAAAACAAAATATTACAAAACCATTTCCCAGGAATATGACTGAATAGGTTTATATAAAAAATAACAAGATTATAAGAGCACTAACGGTTACACAAACAAAATAATTTTGCGTTTTATTATATGTAAGGATGTGATTATTATTATTTTCTGTAATAAAATATGACGACTTGAAGTAAAGCAAGTTCTGCAACTAAAATGACCTCTATTCCGTCATTCCATCGTAATATTATATGGTTAAATCTCAGCCGGCAATCACGTTATTCTACAGTTTATATTTTACTTGCGACTCACCGTTTGCCGTGTGGTATCCGGCAGAGTAGAATAGAACCAACCCATTACACTCACGGGTGTCGTATAAGGCGACTAATGTCTGAGGCAGAACACATTGCGCCTCCGTAGACCTGAGAATAGGCAGCAGCGTTTTCTGTTAGTCTTTCATCACTGCGATCTCCAATCCGCCTGCCAAGCGTGGAGATTACGGCAAATTCCTCCCATCATGAGAGAGGCTTATGTCCAGCAGTGGACGTTATGGGCTGTTGTTGTTGTTGTTGTCACCGTTCGCATGGGTTATTACATATACTCACATCTGCCTTGTAAATACCTTTTGTTACTCGCCTTTCACTGATCCTCTCCACATGACCAAATCATCTAAGCATGCTCTTTTCAATTTTGTCACTAGACCTACTTTTAAACCGCAACATTATTTAATTATAAAGGGATATTATAAAGCTAAAATTAAATTAGTATAAAAACTTTCTCCAATCAATATAATTTTGAAAGTAATGTATATCATTTTACGGAATAAATTATCTAAATAATATTGGAAACCGCATCAAAATCGGTTCCGAAGAACCGCGTAGTTAGACAGCTACGATTTGTAAAACAAATTGACAATATTTTGTAAAATAACAACCATCACCATTATCATAATCTGCCTAGCCTTTTCGCAACTATCTAACTATCGTCGGCTTCCAGTCTAACGGGATGTAGCTGAACACCAGTATTTTACATGGAGCGACTGCCTATCTGACCTCGACAACCCAGTTAGTACCGGGTAACTTACCCCTTGGTAAGACACCACAACAATCATCACCATCCCAGCCAAAGCCCTAGCAGGATATAGGCATCCCTAAGAACCAACACAACATCCGGTCATGCACTACCCACATCCTGTTGTCCGGCTACCTTCACTAAGCCGTACATCCACCTTAAGGAGGGGGCCACCCCCACCACTGTATGTGTATTCGTACTTATTTGTTGTTAAATAAGGCACATTTTAGTGCTCACGCAAACAGGAGCGAATACTTATAAAATGCACCTCCAAATTCGAACATCCCGATTTTATTAAGCACATGTCTCACATTATTTACAGTGGAGTCGGTGATCCCGGCCAACGGTATACGCCTCCGACTCGAGAACGTATTTACCAAAAGCGTATTCATATTAGATTTCCGAGCTCCCAATGCCAGTCGGCCGTATCGAGAATGTCACCGATACATTCGATACTTTATTCGAGCTCGAGCTCACTGCTCGAGAACGCCCGCCGCGACACGGAAGAGTGTCAAATAAATACAGGTTGAAATATATCTCCTGTCGCGTACTGTGATCCTGGTATATACGTGCCATTTAAACGATGAATTTTTGTTTGGTTTTCGTGTTGTTCTGCTGTTTTTTCACATGGAGTGCTGGTATGCTGTACCGACGGGACTCTGACAATGTTTTGAAACCTGGTGGGTACTTTTTTTTTGTTTTTTTTTTTTTTAACTCGCCTCCAAGTAGTTTGATATTGAACATTTTTGCTTTTCCCAGTTCAGTGTTGTCTCTGTTTCCTGATATTTGAACCGATATTATTGCTTTAATTAAAATAATTTAATTTAATTATGTACGATGTTTACTCACGCAGTTTATTTACAAAATACTAGGATTTATTTTTGGAATTTATATTAAACATCCAATGCAAATTATTTATTTAATCACTGATACTATTTATTTCAACTATCATTAATTAATGAAGCTATTTCCTATTATTTATTTTAAACCAAATTGTATTAAGTGGTGAAGTTATTTTTGGACACCACTCTCAGAATAAACGGGATTTATTTTTAAATCATTACAATGTCATTTTGATACAAAAAGTCAATTAATTCATCAGTAAACATTTCAAGTATTGTTGTTTTTATAGATCTATACCTTTATGTAGTAAATAGACACCGTTTCTTTGGTTAACATCATTAAATACAGCATACAGACGCAGTACTACTACACATTACGTCATGTTGTGTGGCTCATGATGCACTTTCGGTGCATTACAATCACTTCACTTTATTATTGCGCATCTTCACACCGGGCAAACGCCCCTAAACATTCACGCAATGACGTTGGTCCATACGTCATTTGCATTTATATCTAGGACCATTATATTTCTACCCTCTCTAGCAAACAATATCTGGCAGGACAGATCCAGAAATTGTTTTTCCATTTTCGATTTTATCTGATTGACAGTTCCAATCCGGAAACTGACATACACTGACACGCAACAAAACACATGCCAAAATTAGAGCGAAATCTCAAAGATAGATAAGGACTTCCATCTCTATTACCACGTGTAATAAGCAGTAGGGTAGAAAGAGACGGAAACAGAAGGTCAGACAAAAATATGTAAATATGTTGTTAGTGCGACGCGGGCGCAGGTTGCACTGCGTTACCTTGATCAGTCAACTGCGCACGATACGAGAATGGTGCACTTTCGAATGGTGTTTTGTGGTGCTGTCCTGCTTTGGACATTGGCTATTGGTTCTAGGCATTTTACATTAATTACACACACCACACGAACCAACACACGATAAAGAAGAAGATTATTTATTTAACTCATACCTACTTACTTTCATCACAGAAGACGGCCGCGAGTTATCAGTTTTTAGGTTCGAATACAAACAGGAAATACTCAGGAATACAAACTCAAACCTACAAACCGATTTTGTATTTTGTCTGAGTGAGCAGTGGATTGCTGGGACACAGGCAGGCACATTGCTTTGCTGAAAATTACTTCATCAATCCTGCTCTTAAAATGGCCAAGAAAAACCGTCGTGTGGAAACTGGCATGTCCTTTCGAAGACAATCCATTAACCCACCTGGCCACGCGTTGTAAAATACGGCCCCCTTCCCGTCTCTCGCAGATGAGTCCTGATCCAATAGCAAAGGAAACATAAATGCTGGTTATACTTTTAACTTTTTTACGATGGCTAATCTACACCTATGTTTAGACTCCACCTACATACCACCTATAAACATATTTGCACAAAATTACACCCAGCAGTACACGTGTATACCTATTATTGATAATATCAGGGGTCAATGTAGTTCGTCCGATTTGGTAGCAAGCCTTGCGTCACACAAAGCTACTCTGTTTGCAAGGCACTTGAGTGTTTAATAAAAATGCGCAACACATGCTTTTAAAGCGAGGATTCACAACTTTTATAACCACAAGTTTTACACATTAATTTCGAAATTTAGTGATGACCGCAGACTATGTGTGTCCTAATATTTCTATTGTTGTATGCTGCCTATTGTTTTTTATTGCTACACTTTATCAGAATAAAAACCTACATGCATAAACTGATGCCTTTTCCCAGAACCTACAGAACATCACTCGCTTCGATGACACCACTCCTTTTTAACCGACTAAAAAAAGAAGGTATTTCTGGTTATACATACACGCAACACGGTTGTGTTGACCCACCTGACCTTCAAAGCTATCTGTATTAGACAATCTACAAATTATCAACTTTGCGAGAGCCCCTATTAATATTGCAAATGGTGATTATAACTTTCTATTGCATAATACATCTGTTTAGCTGCATCCGGTTGGACTAAAAGACAACCACAAAGAATAAATAGATGATGAATGTTTACAATTTGCATCCAATATATTTAACACATTTCACTAAGTATTAGATGAGAAGCGATGGTTTGAAAGTCTCTTCCGAACATCTTCGAACGTGTTATAGGTAAATATTGGCAAGTGCGTTACATAAGCACAATGCATATTCAAGCAGTCCATATAGCGGAGTAAGCGGTCGCGAAGTGAGCGGCCTTGCGCACGCGCCGGGCCACGGTCAAGACTTTAACATGTGAGATAACGCTATAGTCAAACTGTTGATAGTTGTAAGTTAACTTTGCTGTTTCAATTAATTCAACGACAAGTCTTGTTCCCGATGGTATTTCCCATTGACACAGAAACGAACTTCCATAATCCATACAAACTGAAATCCACAACTGTAAAATAATAATTATATAAGCACAGCTTTTGTACAAAATTGTGCTTAAATTAAAATGAGGACTGTTCCTGTATCAGAGAGCCTAGTTTAATGATTAATCTGCACAAAGTTTAAGGCATAGACGAAATAACATTCTATCAGCATTCTATCAGAGAAAAAGAAAATTTAAAAATGTGTGGGAATGACAAAAGCTACAGAAAAGTTTCTGTCAATCTGGTTGAAAGTTGTCATAGAAGTGCGAAATGTTGTGAGGACCATTGTCACTTGTCTAGAACTCTAGACCCACAACTACACTACTACAACAGCCCATAACGTCCACTGCTGGACATAAGACTCTCCCATGATGGGAGGAATTTGCCGTAATTTCCACGCTTGGCAGGCGGATTGGAGATAGTAGTGATGAAAGACTAACAGAAAACGCTGCTGCCCATTCTCTGGTCTTCGGAGGCGCAAGGTGTTCTGCCTCAGACATTAGTCGCCTTATACGACACCCGGATACGGATACGGATTTATTAGAAGACCGTGGCACGATAACCATCGACTCCGTTATATTAATTAAAACAAAAGCTAAAAAGTGACTTTCGACCAATACTTTATAAATGTGTGAAGAGATATAGTGCTTAGTGAAGTGGTGAAGATAAAGTACAGTGCAAAAATATACATTAAACTCGTAAAAACTTGAACCAAACAAAGTGCACATCACCTACTAACTTTTATACTTCAAGATTCGTTGGAGCGAAATTCGGGGTCTTTTTAAGACCAGCATCTCAAACCGGAACTACTTTTGAGTGTGCGATAGTGCAAACAACAAACTATAGTACAGAATACAAGTGAAAATAAACATAACCTAAAATTGCTAACTCGCAAATCATAATCCAAGCAGCGAGCGTACCATTCACTATTACACGCACAGCGACATCTATTAGAAAAGGGTCACACTCCCAGGTCGCACTCGTCGTGACACAAGCATCGATATCTAGAGGTGATCCATACTATTCGACCTCAAAAGACTAACTAATATACAGACACACCGATAGAGGGCACCACCTGTACCAAAACAAACAGTTAACCACAAATATGGAAGAAATTATGAATGTGCTAAAAACAATAAAGAAGGAGCTGGACGAACAAAGAATAGAAATCAGAGAAACCGGAATTAATGTTACGGAACAAGTCACACAGAATATTAGTGGATTATTCGAGGAGAAATTTTTGGCCTGGGAAGGAAAACTTGGAGATCTAGAGGGAATAGTGGAAAATCAAGAAAAAAGAATCTACTATCTGGAAAAACAAGCTAGAGTAAGAAACTTGTTATTTTTCGGTATTGAGGAAAACGAAACATCATATGATAGTTTTGAAAAAAACATGATTAAATGGCTGGAACAACACTTCTCAATCAAGCTGAGTTACAGCGACATACAAGAGGTCAAAAGAGTGGGCAGAAAAGGAGAAAGACCACGCCCAACCGTAGTAACCTTCTCCACTCTAGGCATAAAAATAAAAATTTTGAAACAAAAAGGTGCCTTAAAAGATACAGTCTACTACGTGGATGAAGACTATCCTAAATACGTCCAAGAAAAGAGGAAGGAACTGCGCGAACAGCTGAAATTGGAAAGAGAAAAGGGTAATAAAGCCGTAATTAAATACGATAAATTGATTGTATCCAAAAATTCCACCAAAAGAAAGCTACCTACTTCACCAGGAATTGTTACTGCACGTAAGGAAGAGAGCACCACACAAGCAACCAAAAAGAATAAAATACGTCAACCTAACACTACGGTCAAGAGATCAAACAGCTTATCAGAGGGAGTCATAAAACCAGGAATACTTAACTTCTTAGTCAATAAAATTCCAACAAACACAGCTAACAACCAAAATGAACAAGCATAACAACTAGCCCCCTCCTCCAATACAGATCCAACAAACATACAAACAAAAACAAAAAACATAGAATGTCTTCCAACCCGGCTGGTCACCGTGGAAGAGTACGACCAAAACCCTCCAAAACTAAGAAACTTACCAACAGAGAACAAATATAATCGCAACAAGAATCAGCATTTAATGATCGCAACATATAATGTGCGAACCTTATCGTCATACGACCGTTTATTAGAACTGGAAGAATCAATAAAAGAAATTAGGTATGACGTGATAGGAATCTCGGAAATGAGACGACTAGGTACTAGTATAGAAGAACACGAGAACTTCATACTATGCTACGTAGGTAATACCCCAGGAAAATACGGGGTAGGATTTCTAATAAATTATAAGCACAAGAACAACATAGAGAGCTTCACTGGCATATCTGAACGAGTGGCAGTACTAAACATGAATATCCAAGGCTTTATGATCACGATCATACAAGTATATGCACCGACAGAAGCCGCCAGGGAGAGCGATCTAGACGAGTTCTACAAAACAGTCGATAAAGCACTAGAAGCCACACACGAGACCGTCATTCTGATGGGTGACTTTAATGCAAAAATTGGAGTACCAAAAAAGGAAGAACACTTGATTATGAAGGATGAACAAGGGCTATGGCAAAAGGAACAACAGAGGACAGAGACTTGTGGATTTCGCGCTGCAACACAAACTAATGATTATAAATACATGTTTCAAAAAGAAGCAAAGCAAAAGATGGACATGGAGATCTCCAAGTGGTGATTACAAAAACGAAATAGACTACATATTATCTAATCATCCGAAAATATTCCAAGACATTGGTACTATGAATCTAAACTATCCGTCAGATCATAGGCTAATCAGAGCAAAAGTAAAACTAACTGGTTATAGGAAAAGTAGAGTGAAATTCGCAAATAAACAAGCAAACCAACTAAAGTGCGAAGAGGAGATATTGAATTACAAGACGAACTTATCAAAACTGCTAGCAGATCTACCCACCCTTCAGGAGAACACCAAAGTACAAACCTACTACGACAGCATCACAAACGCTATCACCTGTAGCTTAAAAAAAGCCAGATTGACAGAAGACGCCCAAAAACGCCATAAGATACTGTCTGAGCGAACAGCAGCTTTATTGCAAAGAAGGGTTCTTTCCTTCTTTGCAATAAAGCTGCTGTTCGCTGCAGAGAACAAAACATAAAACTAGGGCTTTAAAAAACGAACTTGCCGCACTGAAATGAAATGAAATGAAATGAAATGAAATTGTTTATTCAGTAAATAGGATGTAGGTATCACTTTTACACGTCATCACATTTTAAACTTAAGCTAGATGGTGTCGACATTTCGTATCTGACTACCCTGAGAAGAAATGGCGAAACAAACTCAGGGATCAAAGTCTGTTTTAAAGCATGTACAATATGTTTCATGTTTTATAATGAATTAAATAATAATTTGAACATACAAAATAAAATAATAATTGTAATGTCAAATTTACATGTTAAAAATTGTAAAATAATTAATTATAAAAAGGAAATATACAATAGGATATTCTATCAGATTTTTATGTCAATATTATAGAGGAATTACACAAAGCTTAGCAGAGCGAGCAGTTCAATCCCAAGCCTTTTTGTCATCTAAATAATCAATTATTTTATAGTACCCTTTCTTACATAGTTTGGTTTTAATGCAAATTTTAAATCGATTGATTGATAAATTTCTAATGTCAATGGGAAGTTTATTGTAAAAGCGTATGCATTGGCCCATGAATGAGTTGCCTATTCTGTGGAGGCGAGTGCGGTGTACAGCGAGGTTGTGCTTATTTCTAGTATTCAAGCTATGAATATCGGACATTTTCTTAAAATTAGAAATATTTTTATGAACGTACAATAAATTTTCAAAAATGTATTGAGAGGCTACGGTCAGAATATTCATCTCTTTGAACTTCTCTCGAAGGGAATCCCTAGGACCTAGATTGTAAATGGCCCTAACAGCCCTTTTCTGTAGAACAAAGATAGCGTGGATGTCCGCACAGGCACCCCAGAGAAGAATCCCATACGACATGACGCTATGAAAATAACTGAAATAAACAATTCTGGCCGTATCAACATCAGTAACTTGTCTAATTTTCTTGACAGCGTAGGCGGCCGAACTAAGTTTTTTTGTCAATTTTTCAATATGTGGGCCCCACTGTAATTTTGAATCAATAGTTATTCCAAGAAAAACTGTTGACTCAACAGGATCCAACTCTATTCCATTAAGTTGAACATTTGCACATAACTGCCTCACATTTGGAGTTGAGAATTTAATCAACTTGGTCTTTTTTCCATTCAGGAGTAGATTATTTACATTGAACCAATGGACAACCTTAGATAGGGCATTGTTCACTTCGTCAAAGTTTACTGATTGACGTTTAATTTTAAAAATGAGAGATGTGTCATCCGCGAACAATACAATCTTGTGATTATCCCTTACGTGATAAGCTAAGTCATTTATATATATTAAAAATAAAAATGGACCTAGAATTGAGCCCTGTGGGACGCCCATAGTGACCGCAGACCCTGAAGATCTCTTGCCATTAACATCAACCCTATGAGTTCTGTTATTTAAATAAGAAGTCAGAAGGTCTAGAGCCTTGTCCCTCATACCATAATGGTATAGTTTCCTGATAAGCGTTTCATGCTGCACGCAATCGAAGGCCTTGGACAAGTCGCAGAAGACACCAAGAGCATCCTGCGATTCCTCCCAGGCCTCGAATATGCTCTTAAGTAATTCCACGCCCGCGTCTGTAGGTGACCGACCCTTTGTGAAGCCAAACTGTTTCAAGTGAAATAAATTGTTTTTATTGAAATGTTTTAACATTTGCTTTAGAATTAATTTTTCAAAAATTTTGCTCAAAGTAGGTAATATGGAAATAGGCCGAAAGTTTGTGGGGTCGGTTGTGCTACCAGATTTGAACAGCGGAATCACTTTGCTAATTTTCATCAAATCAGGAAATACACCGGAATCGACACAAGAGTTAAAAATAATTGCCAGGAAAGGTGAAATAATATCAATGATTGTTGACATGGTATGTACTGATAATCCCCAAAGATCGGTGGTTTTTTTGACATCAAGATCTTTAAAAGATTCTATAATGTCCTTTGGGGTAACAACTATAAATTTAAAAGTTTCAATACATTCTGGTACACATTCCTGCAAAATTGAGTAAGCAGAAGTGGAGGATGATGGAAGAGTTTTAGTTGTTACAATGGGGATATTAGTAAAGAAATTGTCAAACTCTGCTGCAACCTCCATGTCTGCCTTAATATCTAGATCATTTATTTTTAGATGAAAGTCACGGTTTCGTGCCGTGTTCCTTCCCATTTCGGAGTTTATAATATTCCAGGTTGTTTTTATTTTATTATCAGATACTTTAATTTTATTTTTAAAATAAATGGTTTTAGCTGAGGAGCAGGCTCTTTTAAAAATTTTTGAGTAATTTTTAACATATTCTTTAAAGTTTTCATTATGGTTACATAATTTTTCATTATATAGTTCATATAGCCTCCGCCTACTTTTAAAAATACCCGGTGTTGCCCAGTCACTAAATAAAACGCGATCAGAAACAGACAATGTTTTGGAGGTAAACACCTTATTGAATTCTAAATTAATCAAGTTAAATAACAAAGTATATGCTCGATCTGCGTTATCGTGATATGGCAAAGCGGGAAGTTTTTCCATTAAATTATTTCTAAATAGGTCTAAACGTTTTTTGTTTACAGGAACAAAACTCACAAGTTTTTTCCGAGCTCTGACTATTTGCCGAGGAAAAGCAACTAACTGGCCACAATGATCCGAGTCTAACTCATTTAAAATTAAATGGATCAATGGTTTTAGATTTGTAAAGATATTGTCTATACAGGTAGCACTAGTGGAAGTTATTCTGGTCGGTTCAGCGAAATTACTGTGCAAGTTATATGATTTTAATAATGTCAAGAATTTATTTACTGTAACCGATTTTTCAAGTAAATTAATGTTGAAATCTCCACAGACTACAACTGTTTTATTATTGTTGCACGTCTTTAATAAAATTTCCTCCATATGTTGCTCAAAAATATCATAAGACGCACATGGGGGCCTGTACACGCTCATTACAACGTACCGCTCAAGCTCAATGCAAGCTACTTCGATTACTCGCTCAACAGAGAGATCCACAATATCACTACGTTCTTTGAATTTCAAATTATTACGTGCAATTATAAGGGAGCCACCACGTATCATATTCACTCTGCTGAACGAGCTGGCAATCTGGTGGTTATTAAAGCTAAACAGAAACTGGTGAGATTTTAACCAATGTTCAGTTATGCACAAGATATCAATACAATTGCTGTTCAAAAACAACTCCAATTCCAATTCTTTACCTTTTACACCCTGTATATTCTGATGAGCTATTTTTAGAGTATTATTATTTAATTTAGTTTTGGAGTTTGATCGTTGTGGTAACAAACATTGGTTTAAATTATTGCTAGAGTTTAACTCTGTTGTCTCAATGTCCTTAGAAATATTGATCAAGTCTATCTCGGTATTACAATTACTGCTAGAGGGTGACTCTATTGTCCCATGTTTTAATTTAAATGACTTGGAGAAACATCCAACTCCTGCGCATTCACACTGGGTACATCACTAAATTGCTCAATAGAAGTTATAGAAGAAGTATAGTTACCTAAAAAACTATTACAATTAAAAATACAATAGGATAGCGAGTCTACTATCTGCCCTTTAAAAAAGTTACAAAGATAATAATTATCTTCGGTCATAAAGTAATTTATACTAATAAGTACGTTAGAGTCAATAAAATTAAATTTTTCATTATATAATGTCATGGTATGTAATCTAGTATTGTACTTATATCTAATATTATTTTCAGTCTGTGGCAAACCATTACAATAAGGAAATGCAAACAAAACTATTTTTTTAACATTTAACTTGGCTAAATAATCAAAATACATTTTTATTTTTCCACCGCTTGCATTTCCCCTTCTCCCGACCAGAATGATGATAGTAGTTGATGAGCTGTATTTACTACTTAATACTTTTTCCAGTATTTCACAGTAACTGGCATCAGGCATGCAATAATTAATAATCCTTTTATGTAAACGATGTTGTAGTATACGCCCCATATTTTTCCCTATCTCATCGCAGTACATAATTATTTGGTCATTATCGTTTAACAAACTGTAATTTGACAAATTATCATTTAACAATATTTTTGTATTTGGTGCGGCAAGGGAAGTACTAGCAAGGCTGTCAAACATCTCCACAGAGGGTACGGGCTCGTGAGAGGGGACTGACTCTGAACGACTTGATGGATCACAATCAGGTGTTGAATTGTTTACTAAAGAGTTGAACATTCTTTCATTTTCACTACACAGATCCACCAGATCATTCATTGCCAGTATATATTCCCCCATTTCCTTTCGAGAAATATCATATTTAGATGTAATACTGTCTAGGGAACCCTGTAACTGGATAATGTCTGACTGCAGTAGTTGAATTTCAGCCTCATAGTTACTTTTTATACTATCTGCAAGTTTAATATGATGACTTAATCGTTATTTTAATTGTTTACAATTTTTAAAGGATTTATAATTTTTCGAAAAGGAGTTTTTATTATTTTTAATCAATTTTTGTGTCTTTTTTATCCTTTTATTTATTCTAATATATTTCCTTAATTTATTCCTGCTACAATTTACTAGCCTAACCTGAGGGTTTGATATGACACTATTATCACAAGTGAGGTCAATAGTTACAATGTCATTGTTTACATTACTCGAGACGGAGCTAGCAGAATGCAATTCAGTGCTACCAACCAGCTGCTCAAACAACACATGGGTCTGTGCTGTCCGTAGTCCCCGGCTAGCATCCTCCATCCTGTCAATGGTGTCTTGAGCTTCGCTTAGCCTGCTTTTCAGCTCGGCATTGTGTTTGATAGTTATATCAAACTCATTGCTACACTGGTCGAAGCTGTCCACTATAAGCTGAAGTTTATCTCTTTCTTCACAGGTAGTTATAAGCTGACTATGTAGTTCTACCATCTCACTCTTGAGCTTTGCATTAATTTGTAAAGTTTGAAGTACTTCCCTCTCATTGTCACTTTGTTCTCCCTGCAATTCCTCACACAAATCCTTATATTTCTTTAACTCAGCTAGAGCTAATTGCAGTTTCGATTCCATCAGGCGTGTAGTAGTTCCCCTTGTCATTATTACTCTATCCATCTGATCTTAGTAATGAGTAGTGGCCAGCTGGTAGGCGGCGGTATAGCTGTGTGTACACGCTATCTATTCGATGCGATGACAAGTAATGTGCGCAGGGTTACTGATACGGTGGCCTCCAAGCAGTATAAAAGTATAAAAAATTTCAATACAATATCATTTAGTTTAATGTCTTTCAAACTTCTATAATTGTTGGTTTATGTTAATATTGTGTGAACAATTGTCAGAAACATCCACAAAAAGATTTGCGCGTGTCAGAGATTTGAACTCGGGACTTTCTGACTACGTGAATACTCGTGCTAAACCACTGCGCCAGCAGATCAGTTGAGTTAAGTGCCGAAATTATCGTGCTTATTTCATAGTCAATTTAGACAAAAAAATTAAAGATTCGGGTAAGTAGAATTTTTTTTTGGAACAAATACGTTAACTATTTTTCCACAATCACTAAGTTAATCACTTTCTTATGAGTTTTGCACTGTTTATGTTTTATGTACACGGTAATATTTTTGTCTTGAACATTGCACTGTCGTAATATTTTTTTATAAGGATAGTTCAGCGGAGTTTTTATTATTTACGTGGACAAACACTTTATTGGATTTCGAATTTGAATCTTCAGGTTATTTTACGGTAATTTATGCACTTTTCTAAAGAGTTGCGTAGAAATAACACTGTCACTATATATTTGGACTATAACAAACATAGGACACTGTTTGTTTTGTAATAAACTGTTTGTTTACTATATTTAACGAATTAAAATACGCGGAGCTAATGTTGATCGTGGCACTGGCCGCTGTCACTCTACAAACTAGTCAATAAATATATAAAAAACGATTACGCAACATACAGACAAAATATCATAGAGAGAAATCTAAATCTGACAGGAAGCACACAAAGGGCCCACAAAGATCTGAGAACGAATAACACGTGGATAGAGGGACTAAAGAAAGCAGATAAAGACCTGAACAAGCGTATAGATATTATCACTACCGCAACCGATTTTTATAGAGAACTATACAATAACAAAACTCAAAAACCCTCAACCCAAATTATCAACACAAGGCACAGTAGTGAAGAGAACACAAAACTAATAGACGAAATGGAAGTTATAGAGGCAACAAGAAGGCTAAAAGTAGAAAAATCCCCAGGATCGGATAATATCACAAACGAAGCATTGAAGACAGCACAAGAAATTCTGGCCACTCCGCTAGCAGAATTATTCAATCTCATACTGCAAAAATCAGAAACACCTAAACAATGGTCCGAATCCAACATTACTCTAATTTACAAGAAAGGAGACCCAAAAAATGTTGGTAACTACAGGCCGATAAGCTTACTACCGAGTCTATACAAGCTGTTCTCCGCAATAATTAATGCAAGAATCAGTCCTGAAATCGATGATAGGCAAGCAGTAGAACAGGCAGGCTTCAGGAAGGGGTTCTCTACGCTAGACCACATCCACACCCTTGAGTTGATTATACAAAAATACCAAGAACAACAGAGACCCCTATACCTAGCATTTATTGACTACCAAAAAGCTTTCGACACGGTAACACACACCAGCATTTGGGAAAGTCTGAAAGAACAAGGAATCCATGAAGTGTATATTGAGGTCATCAAGAGCATATACAAGAATAATATGGGGAGAATAAAGCTAGAATCTCTAGGTCCAAGCTTCCCCATAAAAAGGGGCGTAAGGCAAGGCGACCCACTGTCCCCGAAAATATTTATAGCTATCCTGGAGGTCATAATCAATAAGCTAAACTGGAGTAAAATGGGAATCTATGTGGATGGCGCCTTCCTAAGCCACCTAAGATTCGCAGACGACATAGTTCTACTATCGGAAACAAGCTCGCAGCTACAGAGTATGATTGAGTCCTTACAGACAGAAAGTACAAATGTAGGACTGGAAATTAATCTCACCAAGACCATGACAATGACAAATAGCAGAAAGGTACCAATAAGAGTCAATGGAGATCCACTAGAATATACGGAACATTACATATACTTGGGAAAAACAATCAGTTTTGACAGAAAAACCAATGAAATAGAAATAGACAGGAGAGTGCAACTAACGTGGAATAAATACTGGAGTCTCAAAGAAATTTTTAAGAGTAACTTGCCTATAAGCCTGAAAACTAAGATTATGAACTCGAGCCTCATACCGTGTTTGACGTACGGGTGCCAGACGTGGAAATTCACTGCCAAAGCTAAGCACAAAATCACCACCTGCCAACGGGGAATGGAGCGAAGTATGCTCAAGGTAAGGAAAATAGATAAAATACGTCACACAAAAATAAGAGCTATAACGAAATCTAAAAATGCCTTGACCTATGCACAAAAGCTAAAATGGAAATGGGCAGGCCACCTTGCGAGGCTTTCAGACCAACGATGGACCCTAAGAGCGACCACATGGAAGGGCCCGCAAGGGAAAAGAAGCAGAGGAAGACCACTAACACGGTGGGAGGACGAGATTATAAGAACAGCCGGCTCAAATTGGAGCCAAATAGCTAAAGACAGAGACACATGGGCAGCTTTGGAGGAGGCCTTTACCCAAACTGGGGTCGGGAAGAAAACTAACTAAACTAACAACTACATTCAAAACAAGAAACTAACCCACTAACACATCCCACTAGAAATAAGTTAATATTGTAAAAATCAAGCAAGGAATAAACAGGCTTTTTTATTTTTATTTTTTATTTTATTTATTTTATTTATACGACACCCGTGAGTGTAATGGGTTGGTTCTATTCTACTCTGCCGGATACCACACGGCTGACCCACAAGTATTGAGATTTTTTAAAGTTTTATGGGATTCATATTCAAATAAAAAAATAAAAAAACAATAAAACAACAGATTTTTACTTAGATCCTATAATATCTGGACTAAATTACAGGAATATGTTCAGTAAACCAAAATAAAATAATGTTTGCTACTAAATTTAACCTCAAACACGAAATATAAGGTAACCTTTATTGCAATTTGGACCCTCTTTATACCTAAAATGTGGGAATACCATGCAGAAAGGTACCCCGATTTTATTTCTATGGAGAGATAACGAACATCCTCCACGATCGGTTGATGGAGATAAGACTTGACTTAGGACAAACCTTTTGCTAAGAAAATACCACGTAAAAAACATTTATGCCCGACTCGTCACTGTTCCGATTGGTCATCTAAAACTTTTTCAATACTAGGAGTCCCGACTCATCACTATAAAACAAATGAATTTTTGACTTTGAATTGAATTCCCGATTCATCACCAGTGTAAATTTGCGTGTCGAAAACCCAGTACAGTTAGTAAGAAAAATATGGTATGACTTCTATATCAATTTATTTACAACAACCTTAAAATAATTTGTAAGTGGACATCATCCTTCTCTTGCCCTTTTTTTTCAGATGGAAAATCATTAAATGACTCCTCCCGCTCTGGTCGGAGCAGGAGGGAGTGTCAGACTTTTACTGACTAAAACCCATCAATGTTCCTTCATCGCCCTTTGTGTTCCGGGGCCACGGTATCTCTTTCGAACAGTACCGCAACCCCGGCAGGCATCGGTGCTTGCGGACCCCTTCCTTTTGCTGACTCTCTTTGAGGCGCGCGTGGAAAACCCAAATTTGTTTGGAGTTGGCGTGGCACAGCATGTCTTTTTTTTCTTTACTTCTAAATTGCAATAGAGTAGTAGAATTTCATTGGCTGGAAATATATAAATTTCTAAAACATGTCATAGCTATAAAATACCATTATCAGTCATAATTATCAATTTACCATAAAATAACCAAATTATAGCTCGTAGTTTATGTTGAACCCTGATAATAAGTGCCTATAAGAGTAACCGCTTTATTCTCAGCAATAGAACATAAGTACTAGATCTAAAGTCACAGTACACCGTGGTGAGAGGTGGCTTGCTACGTGCGCCGTTACTAACCCGCTTTACTACTAGACTTAAAGGTTACAGAATAGTTCTGTGATAGCTTCTTAGTTACCTACTGCATTTTGTAATTATAAAATAATGATAAATTCATCTGTGAGCTAGTGTGTATTTAGTTATTTTCAATATTATTTTTATACTAATACTAGCGGACGTCACGCGGTTTCACCAGCGTAGTTCCCGTTCCCGTGGGATTACGGGGATAAATTATATGTTGCCTATGTTACTCAGGATGAATGTAGCTTTCTAATGGTGAAAGAATTTTTGAAATCGGTTCAGTAGTTTTTGAGTTTATTCATTACAAACGTACAAAAATACAAATATTTCCTCTTTACAATATTATTAGTATACATTTGTTCCATGCGGGAATCGAACCTGCGACAAGCACCGTAGCAGCCAATCGCTCAGCACTGCGCAAACCGTGCCATCAATATAAAATTAGCGTCAGATAATCAGCTCTTCTTCTTACCACCAGAAGGTATTGTTTGTGGCAATTGTTTTCAAAGCATTTTGTTTTTGTGAAACCAATTTCTACAGGATTAACTTGAGCTTTTCAGGACTACATACATAGATAATCCATTTTATTTCATCGCCACTGATTGAATATAACTTTGCATAGGACTCTGCCGTGCCGAGCCGTGTGGTATCCGGCAGAGTAGAATAAAACTTACCCATAACACTCACGGGTGTCGTATAAGGCGACTAAAGTCTGAGGCAGAACACCTTGCGCCTCCGTAGACCAGAGAATGGGCAGCAGCGTTTTCTGTTAGTCTTTCATCACTGCGATATCCAATCCGCCTGCCAAGCGTGGAGATTACGGCAAAATCCTCCCATCATGGGAGAGGCTTATGTCCAGCAGTGGACGTTATGGGCTGTTGTTGTTGTTGTTTATAGGACTCTAAGGGTTGATCTTCGTCTGGCAGCACAGAATCACACTTCCATGCTCTCCTTTTTTGTCACCGTCATTTGCTAAGGCGAGAAACAGATCAGAAATGTTATTGCACGCGGCAGCTTTGACAATGTGGTCAGCAGCATGTCTTCAACCCTTCTGGTTGAGACTCGAACAGACCAGGGAAACATAGCACAAAAAAAAATACACTTCTCAGAAGTAGTGTAACCATTAAGGCGCCACGCTTTGCTGATAATTATGGACCCGACGGGCTTTTAGTCACCGTACAATATGTAAATCATCAGTAACAGTCATCGGACTTTAGTCGCGTGTGGGATTCGATGACTAATGTATGTCGTCGTACGCTATGTCCTACGGTGTTTAGCTGCCATGGGTTCACGGTCATGGTCTATTGCTTTTAGATACCATCGGTATCAGTAATTGTCTTGTTTTGATGTCTGAACGCCAGACAGTTAATGATTTGTTTCTGATTGTTATCAGGCGTAGTACCTATAATAATAATGATTCATTTATTTTCAGGTAAATAACACCCATTGCCACATATACGTTGATAACCAATAAGATCCAATATTTTTTTAAATAATAAAAATTAAATAAAATCAAATGAAATACACACAATAACATCAGACCATTATCAAAATTAAATCAATTATAAATAAAATAAAGTAAAATATAATATATAGCTACAAGTTTATGCTAACACTTTTTAACTAGGTACCAATTTATAACACAACATTATTTTTAGTTAGCGTATTTCCGTTCATTCCATGCCAGTCGAAAGTTAGGACCTTCTTTTTCCAAAGTTATACGTACGTCAGCAGTGGTAATGGCCGTGACTTATGAGTTGAATTCGTTTAAAAAATTGCTACAAAAGTAAAAAGTGGACTATGTTATGAAAGCAACTTATTTTATGAGGGTAATATGTCCTAGAACCAAAAGTTCAAAACCATAGTGTGTCGTCTACCAAGTCACACTAGGTTCGGGTGTTAGATTACGGTTCATTTCCTCTTAAGCCGGCCATAGACAATAGATTAAGGATGACAGTTTAGACCTTGCCGGATTGCCGCCATGGGATCTGGAGGCAATAGTCCTCGCGCGCCTACATGAATGGCGCGCGGAGGCACTACGCCGGGGGGAAACTCCGCTGCAGCGACAAATTGTCGCTCAGCGGACAGACTTCCAGCGGGATCTCATGGCGACATGGAGAGAGCGACTGTCGCAACCCCGTGCAGGGCACGCCACAATTGTGGCGATAAGTCCCCTCTTTGAGGAGTGGCTTGAGAGACGCCACGGCGTCCTCACCTTCCGCCTGACGCAGGTCCTCACCGGACACGGAGTGTTCGAGAGGTTCCTGCACCGAACCGGGCGGGAGGAAACGCCCGGGTGCTTCCATTGTGAGGATCGACCGGAGGACACGGTGGAACACACGGTGGAGGTGTGCCCCGCGTGGGCGGAGCACCGCCGTGTCCTCGAAGCGGCGATCGGCGGCGGCGACCTCTCGCGTCCGGCCCTGGTGCAAGCCATGGTCCGGAGCGAGACGGAATGGGACGCCGTCACCTCCTTCTGCGAAGCAGTAATGCGAAGAGAAGGAGGTGGCGGAACGTGAGAGGGAGAGAATCTCTCAACGTCCCGGCCGCCGCGGGAGACGCCCCGGGCGTCGGGGGCCACCACCACGTGGCCCCCGGCCACCGTAGGCGCGGGCCTGTGGACGGTGAGCTATGGGCTAGCTCGCCGTCCGTCCGTCTCATGACGACAGGCCGTGTCGACGGCGCGTTCGTGTTCCACGCGCGCCTCAAAGAGAGTCAGCAAAAAGGAAGGGGTCCGCAAGGACCGATGCCTGCCGGGGTTGCGGGACTATTCGAAAGAGATACCGTGGCCCCGGAACACAAAGGGCGATGAAGGAACATGGATGGGTTTTAGTCAGTAAAAGTCTGACACTCCCTCCTGCTCCGCCCAGAGCGGGAGGGGTTATTTGATGATTTCCCATCCGAAAAAAAAAAAAAAAAAAAAAAAAAGGATGACAGTTTTAAATGTGCATGCAAAAGCTTCATGCTAAATCGACTTACCTAAAGAACACACGGGTAACTGAACAAGCATGACAGTTGGCTCAAGCATGGGATCACCGGCAACACACAACGACATGGTTGCTTTAATGGTTACATAACTTGTTATATAAAAAATACTAAGAGCTGAGAGCTTTGTATGCGACCTATACCCGATACATGCGTCATGTTCGTGAACGGGTGCTGTCAGTTGGGACTGGTCATCTCTTAGCTGCCACGGTTCTTCTTAAATTGTTGATTTAATATTTTACTCTGGACGCTCTTAACGTCATGTCTTTCTACATCGTTTTCACATATGTGTATAATCTTAACATGAATGATGTAACCAAGATTTTGTAACAATATTTTGATTTAAAAGACTGGCCATCATTGAGCTATTACTACAGAGCAAGAGGAGTTATTTGATGATTTCCCATCCGAAAAAAAAAAAAAAATGGGGTACCCAATGAAATAGGCAGAATATAAACAAAGTGTCGCCTCTTGACGGTGACATCGCATCTATGACTCATTAGCCGCCCCCCGCGCGCCCCGCACTGCCGCGCTTGTTGCACAAATTTTGTTCGCGCTGTCTTCTCTATACGTAGTAGTAATACCTCAGTGCTGGCCATGGAGTTTTCTTGCCCTTTCTTTTCCATAGAGATCTATGCTAGGGAATGGGCAACTACAGTACTTTCTCAAGTTATTATGTCTTATGACAGTGACTGTAGTTTTGCTTTTTGTATTTTTGACATTCAAATGTGCCGGTAACATACATAAACTAGACATTCATTATAAAGATTCTCACCAGACCACTGTCGATAATTGTGTATTCTTAGCTATAACGGTCGATAAAAATTGCAATTGGAAAACACATATAGATAAGATTCTTGCAAAAATAGATCGTTTTATATTATTATGTCCTGAAACGAATTAGACAAACAGTAAACTGTGACACTGCAATGCTGGCATACCATGGTTATGTATCATCTGTACTTAGATACGGCATTGTAATATGGGGTAACTCAGTAGATTTTGACAGAGTTTTTAAAGCTCAAAAAAAATGTATCCGGGCAATTTGTGGAGCTCACTTTTTAGATAGCTGTAAGCCACTATTTCAAAAACTGAAAATTCTACCTCTGCCATGTCTATATTTTTGAAATATGTGTTTTTGTTAGGAGAAACTACAATTTATTTGAAACTAGCACTGTCAGACCAAATAGCCGAACACGGCAGAAAGATAGACTTCGGTTGCCACCAATAAAACTAAAATTATTTAAGAAAAATGTATACTGCATGTCGATTATTATGTACAATCATTTACCAAATAGTTTTCAAGACCTACCGTTCACAATATTTAAAAAAAGACTTCCAACTCTTACTAACTAAAAGATATTATACCGTTAGGGACTACTTAGAGGACAAGTCAATAGAATCTGTAATTTGTAAGTTAGACTAATTGACATCGCCTATTGTGAATGTATTTGCACGTCATGTTATGACAGGATATGATGAAACCACAATTTACTGTATCACCTTAAATGTACCATATTCTAGCAAATAAATATTTTTGATTTGATTTGATTTGATTTGATTTAAAACACTGAAAATACTGTGAGATGCTATGACGTCATATAAGAAGTTAGCATCTCATTTTTAAAATTGCTATTTTGTCAGTAAAGAAACAGAACTATTGTTACAATCAATCAGGAGGTATAGAACTATGTTTAAAACAACTCCTCGATTCTGAAAAACCTTTAATATGATGAGATGCTGGCTGCGATGTCTTATGTGAAGTTGGCATCTCATTTTCAAAATTGGATTTTTCAGGACAAATGAATTGAACATTCGTTATAAACTATCAGGAACTGTGGAACATGCTGGATGCAAGCAGAACTCAAGTTATTTGTTGAGATGCTAATACTTGAGATGCTAAGTTCACAGTGACCCGTATTGGTCTAATTTAAATAAATGCTTTGAGTTTGACCTGCCACACACGCTCGATTAGGCCTAACCCAGCGGTCAAAATATCTACTTCGATATTCTCTAGGTTGCATTTACAGGCAAGGATAGCTTTACAGTTTTCTCCTACACACGTTCATGTATGTGTGTATCTGTGCAGGTAATACTGAACATGTATAGTCTATCGTTTATAGCCGGCTGTACAGGGGGAGGCCTGGTCCCAGTTACGTAGTCCGCAGCAGCGCATTTCCGCATAGGTATACCACGCATTCACGCACCAATTGCGCGCCGCACATCAGACATCTATTTCGCTTATTTGGATTTCCGAGTGGCCGACAATGTGAACAATTTGCGACTACATTGCGTCTGTTTGGGGCGATAACTACTATCTACTAGTATATTGGGCTAATTCCTAAAATTGTGGTGTTACGTTTGAAATTTAAATGGTTAGGGCTCAGTAAACTATTATAGCGCAAAGCACCTATCGAAATAACAAAAATATAAATTTATAAAGGTAAAAAAAGTTTATAAAGATTAAGTCCATACAAACATGGCTCCGGATAAAGATTTTGGCAAATAAGTAATGTAGCCTATTAAAATTAAAATTTTCTCTGTAGTGTCTGGTTTTATACTGATTACAATGTGTTGATGATTTTAATGGTTATAATACAGCCTGCTACTGATAATTTGAGTCGTTAGTGTTTATAATTAATTATTTTTAATGTTTGCTGATTTGTATTAGTCAAAAATACAAGATATTTTACTAAATATCTTGTATTTTTGACTAATACACACTGCACTTATGCACTTCTTGATTTTTTTTTGCATATTTCGAGCGTTTATGACGACCAATGCGTTCTCCAGTCTCCACAGCCAAATTATAGGGAGAAGGGGGGAATTGGAGCCTACTAAGGAAAATGTTCAATAAAAGGCAAATTTATGGATACTTCAGGAACTTTTTATTAAAAACTAAATCATTACTCATTTGACTATCATTTAATCATAGCGTTAACTTTACACTATTAGGCATTTGGCCACAAATAAACTTCAAAGCAAAAAACAGAATCGCTCTCATTACCCGACTATGCGGGAAATGAGAGCCTATAAATTCCCATATGTTTAATGGGAGCTACTATCACCCTCAAAAAATTTTATGTCACTGAAATCTCAGTTATTCATATAAATTTTAATACAAACGTAACCGTATAACAATTATCTTTAAGGATCCAAGCAAAAAACGCAAATATATTCAACCGGGCTGCCAGAACCAGAACATTATTTATGTGTCCATTTACCGTAACCTCTGCAACGGTACCACATTTGGTTATTTCTTCCTGTCACAGCAAATAGCAATGTCTCTTCTTCTAAATATTCTGACTCATCGTCGCAAAGATTCTCAACGTCTTCTTCTTCAGACGTGTTAGTTTCACGCTCAAAAAGTTTCTTTTTTACTCTTTTTACTTTTTTGTTGGTTGCCTTCTTTTTTGACAGCATCTTCTAAGGTTTCAACGTTCCAAGACGCTTTTGCAGTGGTGCGTTCTCTTTTTCTTGGCATTTTGGCGTCTGAAAAAAAAAACATGTTAAAAAGCATATGGGGCAATTGGAGCTACAAAGGGTAATCAGAGCCTAATAAGCTCTGATTACCCGACTATCTTATGAAATAAAATAAAATGATATATTGAATCTAGCTTGTAATGAAATTATACGCACAGATACTTAAAATTGATAACATTAGCTATAAAATAAAACAGCTTTGATTGTAACAAACTTATAACTTCACACATACCTGGCCGATAAAATTTCCTATTTTTTATAAGCGTGGACCATAAAATCGACAAGCGTCCGTGATCACACAACACGTGGCATTGGCGAGTCTAGCGCCGCAGGGAAACACGATTGTAGCGTGCCGAAGGCGCCCGAGTGGTAACCGAGTAAATACGAGCTGTAGTTTTGTCTCTAGTCGCACCGCTCCCATTACCCTCTGGCTCCCATTACCCTCTGTTCCCCTACAACTAAATGAATAACAGGAAACTCGTTTTATGTTCCAGATCTGATGCCAGTATCCTCAACCGTGATGCCTCTGCCATACTACTCCGTCTACGGCTACGAAAAGAAATTACTGCGAGACAAACACAGGAAACGGCCCGAAGGGAAAATCACCTTAGTGACAAAACAGCCCAAATAAATATATGTAATATCTGACCATTAGACAGTTTTCCTTATACTTCATAGAGTAAGAATGGCTTTATTTGTGTTGTTCCGTTTTTTATTAATTTTATTAACTAATAAGGATGAGGGTTACACCAAACGTAATTCGTCATAATGATTTATGCAATGTGTGCCTTTTTTGACTAAATTTGTATTGTCGTTCAGCCTTTGAGCTGCCATGCAATAATGTAGTTTTTCGATTCTTTTCGGAGTGCCTAAAAGAATCGAAAATTCGGATCGATCTGAAAGTGAGTCGTTTTTATTATATTTTTCTTTTAGAGTGATATAAGAGATATAATAAAAACGACTCACTTTTAACAGCTCTATTATACCTTAGTTCAGAATTATTATAATGTTAAGTTTATACATAGGAAAATGTTACCACTAAAAAGTACCTATATCACAGAAATGCTTTACAATACAATATTTAGTACAAAAACCTTTGAGAATAAGTAAAGTAAATATGCAGGAATATTTAATTATGTAAGTTTAAAATTCTTTAATTAAAATATTCCTGCATATTTATGTGACTTTAGCATGCAGTTTATTTATGCTTATTTACAATAAAAACTCGTCTATAAGTACATTAACGAAAAACATTAATTTGCACACCCTGTATACAACAATGAAACAAAAATAAATGTTAAAAAATATATCATGGACAATTTGCGCACTGTATTTCGCGAGTAATAAAATGGAATGAAATACAAATGGGAGCTTGTGACAAGTGAAATAAAAACTCGTAATGTGAATTCACTGTCACAACATTTTAGTGAATAAAGTTTTCAAAGATATTTTTATTGTATTTACTTTTTCCTTCTGTTTGCGCAAATGAATGATGCCCCAAGCTTATTGACTATGTCATCATTATCTGCCTAGCCTTTTCCCAACTATGTTGGGCTTCCAGTCTAACCGGATGCAGCTGAATACGAGTATTTTGGATGGAGCGACTGCGTATCTGACCTCCATAAACCAGTTAGTACTGGCTGACACGATACCCCTTGGTAATACTGGTTATCAGACTTTCATGCCACTGACTAGTAACGACTGCCAAGATCTAGATCTGGCAGCCGGGACCAACGTCTTAACGTGCTTTCAGAGGCATGGAGGAAGCTCAGTATGCAATGGGTGGTCACCCATCCACGGATCAACCTAGGCAAGCGCGGCTTAACCAGAAGATCGAACCGAGCGGCTGTTATTATTTAGCCACGAGCACCTCCATTGAATAGATAAGTCTATGAAATAATGGAATGGTTTTAAGTAATTTTGTGAGATTATCATGTAACTGTTTCTATTTTCTGTTCATTGCCTGTTCTTAATTATTTTAATTTTTGTATAATTTATGTTAATTTGAATTTATTTTATATTTATTTTAAATTTGTTGTTTGATGCTCTTTTTACCCGACTGCGCGACGCAAAGGAGGGTAATGTGTTTATCAGTCTATGTATGTATGTATGTATGTTTGTTTCTATGTGGCGTTCTAGAGACCAAATGCGTAGGCCGATTTTGATAATTCTTACGTCAATCGATTCGTCTTAACCTTGCGAGTGTCACTAAAGACATTACAGTAATCAAAATTCACCACAGCGACAACCAGACGCCATATTGTCAAAATGAAAAATCAAAAAATTGATGAACTATGTCAAGCCCCTTGGGAAGATTTGATTGGTAAAATTTAAATGGGCCCCGACTGTGAATCGTTCTGTTCTGCATTAGAATTTATGATTTGTTTTATGTGTGTATCGATTATAAAACTATTTCAATTGTGTAGTTATTAAGTATTACTTAACAGAATTCTAAACTACTGGGCTTGTTTCTTTCTTTTTAGTTTTTATTTAAGTTAATTCTTTCACGTATTTTTTTTAATGTAACTATTATGATTTTGTACAAATCCTACCCGTTATTTTTTATCATTATTAAAATAAATAAACTAATGTTGTAGGTAAATATGATGCACAGCACAGGCCTCTCAAGTAAATAATATGAGCTTTAGTGTTGGTCTCAGTAAACTTCTACATATCTAACGTATATTTATTTATTTATTTAAACTTCATGTACAATAGTGGTACATAGGTGGACTTAATGCCACAAGGCATTCTCTACCAGTTAACCTTTAGATTCAATAGGAAAACATAGTGATACAAAATAATTACTAAAAAACTAACTTGTTAACGAGAATTTATATACCTATATTGATACTAATACACTTAGACAGATTATATAAACTAATAGATATTCCATCAAATACCAAAAATTAAAAGGAAAATAACGAGAAACCTAATAATTATTATTATAACTAGACTTCAAATTGAGAGCTATTTAGTATGACTTAAATAGTAGTTACGAACTTTTCTTTTGAAAGTGAATCTCCTTGACATTTAAATCAAGCCACCTTATTATTATGGATTTAGCTAAAAATTATGCACATCAATAAAATTATTATTAATAATTATTATTCATCGTATACTTCACGCTATATCAGTCAAGCTAGAAATTATTATTAAAACATTGTTAGTCAAACAATCTTTGCATATTTTACAAATAACATGCGTGGCATTTAACGAAAAGCCGGTTGCTTAGGAGGAATGATGACCAAAATGGTAACAGCCCCGGTTTTTGTATCAAAAGTTGTAGGTCCAAAACCAGGCCCCATCAATTGACCCAATGCTTCCAAAACAGTTAGGGAAAACATCGTGAGGGAACCAGCATGTCCTAGAACCAAAATTCGAAGACATGTGACATCTACCAACCCGCACTGGGCGTAAATGGTTGATTATTTGGTCTTTCATAGAGGGGAAATCTTTGTCCTAGTCCTAGCCCTGGAAACTATAAAGACTGATTATGCCATTGGTAATCCATATTATTCCACTGCTAAGCGAAGGCCTGCCTTCATTCCTTCCAACGGTCACGATTCTGTGCTCTTCTTTCCAATCCTCTATGCTATTGCATCAACATCATACTGCTCTTGTCATATTCTACTATACTTGGGGTCGGCGCAACACGTTTTCTTCTTCCATTGACAGGCGAGCAGTGGCGAAGGTTCCATACAACTCGATTCCTACCGGATTCCCTCTGAAAAATCGCACAGCCAGTATTCCATAGACAAATAATATAATCACATTAAATATATGTACTCCGGCTTTCCTCTTCCATAAATTGACCCTTCGCTACTGTATGGGAGTCAGATGTCACTGCATCGGCATTTCTCCTACATGTCATTCTCTATTGCATAGGTAATGTTAATTGGGTAAAGAAAATCTTCCTTCCGGGCAACTATACCACTGAACATATCTGTTTTCTTACTGAAGCCTTCCTTTAAGTTGAGTTTTACAATGTATGTGGGATGAAAAGCTGCTGTTAAATGACTGCGATCCATCCCGCCGACGTAAGCCCTTAGTCGTGTCTTATTACACCCGCGGGGAGTGAAGTAGTCTTTTCTGAGCCAAGGATATATACCAAAACTCAACTAAGACATTGAGCACTGTAAAATTAAAGGATTAATTGAGTGTAGTTCTGCCAAAATAAATAAAACCACGTCAAAATAGAATACGTCAAAAGAGAATAGAAGAAAATGTGTTGCACCAACAAAAACATAATGAGAAAAAAAATAAAACCGACTTCTGAGGCTAAAGTTATTTTTCACTTTATTGTATTTTTTTTTAAGTATTTTTTTCAAAAGTTTTTTAATTTTCCATTTTTAGTTGTAATGTTTATGTAAATGTTTATGTAAATATTTGCTATGCAAAGTTCAATTTGAAGCAAGCCCAACAAAAGGTAACTGCTGTAAATCATTGAAGAATTCCATCGACTGTCTATGGTCTCCATCATCAGACCTGTAATGGGCCTTATAACTCATATGGGTGCAAAGGTCTCATCAATAGAAATGAATTAAATCCAAACACAAGGTATCTACTGTATAACGTTGAGGAGTTCCCTTGACTGTCTTTCGTCTTCATCATAAGACCCCTAATGACAGTCACAACCCATCTAGGTGTAAAGTTCTCATTAATACAAATTAGTCAAGCCCAAACACCAGGTAATTGCTGTAAATCGTTGAGGAGTTCCGTCGGCTCCTTCATCAGATCGACTCCAGATCTGCATTAAATAGTATTGCTTTAAAATATTTAATAAAAAAATTAACAAATACACTAGTCACCCATCAGTACGATTTTCAAAGGTTCCCCTCGATTTCTCTGGGATGCCATCATCAGACCCTGGTTTCCTTCATAAAACAAAAAACACAAAAAAACTCATAAACTCCTTTTTTAGAAGTCGGTTAAAAAAAGTAACACATGAATTATGACCAGACAAAACCGCAAGCAAAAGGCAGTATCCCATAATCCGCCTAGCCTACGTCATAAGCGGCTTGTACGTTAATACGATCAATGAATAGTAGCCAGCGGCTAAGTTAGCGTTGTCGATCAAACGAAACATTCACAAACAATCATTATAGAAGTACATCTACATGCTGATTGCAGGACAATAGATCAAATCAGAGCATACTGCTATTGTTCAGCTGCTAATTAATACAAGCAGATGACAAGGCTGCTGCTACTTGTGATTAAATCATGTATGATGAATAATGTAGCCAGAACAGCAAAATTAATTTCAACGAGTTGATTTTGCTCTGAGTTTCGTCTAAAAACCATCAATTAATGTTTATTTATTCAATTATTAATTTTCCACGACAGGTTTTACCGCCTAATTACCAGTGATAGGAATAGGTAGTGCTTATTAGCCTAAACTTCGAAGAACAGAGACAAGAATCGGAGACTTCCTTAGACTATATTTTTTTCCGGGACATCACGTAAGTACATCAAAAATTATTATATTCTTTTCTCTGTTCTTCTTCGAAGTTTAGGCTAATAAGCACTACCTATTCCTATCACTGCTAATTACGCTTAAGAATCATTAATGAGCGGTGATTTTAAGTTGAATTTCCACTTTCATTCGAGGAAGGATTCCATTTAATTTTAACTCAACATAATGCGCAAATGCACATGTAGACCACAACTTTTCACGATGTGTATTCGAATCAGGTGAATTTTGGTATACCTACAGAAGATATTCAGCAAAATATTGTCAAAGATTTTCCGTAGCTTTCCCTTGGGACATAATAGTCGGAAATTATGCTTCAGGAATGTACTACAGGGACGAAAAATCTTGTCCCAACCTGCTTCCCAACCAAGGCCAACCCGTTCAGTCTTCAAGGTCTGATCAGGATAGCTAACAAACAAACCGACAAATCAGTTGACTAATTAAAACATGCATTAGGTCGAGTGGACCCGCGGGTACCGCCAGTGTGGGATCAGTTGACTAAAGAGCCCATGCAGACAGTTACTGTCCTCAAACTCAAAAACTCAAACTCAAAGCATTTATTTCAATTAGACCATTACGGTACCTTTGAATGTCAAAAAAAAAACAAAAAAGAAGCTAAGCTACAGTCACAAGGCATAATAACTTGAGAAAGTACTGTAGTTGCCCATTGCCTAACGTAGATCTCTAAGGAGAAGAATGGGCAAGAAACTCCATTAATACTCTAGCTCCTAGTTTGGATACACATTTTAGTTTAACAAAACAACATAGATTTTAGAACATAAAGCCTTAGAAAACATAATATTATTTTATCGTTAGCGTAAACATCGGTTAATAGCCGTCGTGAGGGTAGGTATAAAAATAATGTATTAGTGGGATTTTCTCTAAGCCGGGTATCGGGGGGGGACGCGGGGAGGGGACGTGAGGAGGAGATGTGGCCGCCTGTACCTATGTACTGAGAATATAAGAGGCTTCTGCTTAAATGTAAGACACTTTTCTTTCACTAATATTTTTAGCCGTGTGGATTTCGGAAGAAAACTATGTTTTTTTTTGTATCACAAAGGAAATTTTTCTAAGATAATCTGCTCAGATGGAGATTCATTAAAGACTCTTCTTTCAGATTTTCGTCGTTTCATCGTTTGTAGAACAGCACTACATTTACACTCCGCAGTCTTTATTCCACAAACGATGGGGCACTTAATAGTGTGTCCTGCATGACCTGTTTTTAGGATTCCGTACCTAAAGGGTAAAAACGGAACCCTATTACTAAGACTTCGCTGTCTGTCCGTCTGTCTGTCCGTCTGTCCGTCTGTCCGTCTGTCCGTCTGTCCGTCTGTCCGTCTGTCCGTCTGTCTGTCACCAGGCTGTATCTCATGAACCGTGACAGCTAGACAGTTGAAATTTTCACAGATGATGTATTTCTGTTGCCGCTATAACAACAAATACTCAAAACAGAATAAAATTAATATTTAAGGGGGGCTCCCATACAACAAACGTGATTTTTTTGCCCTTTTTAGGGTTCCGTACCCAAAGGGTAAAAACGGAACCCTATTACTAAGACTTGGCTGTCTGTCCGTCTGTCCGTCTGTCCGTCTATCTGTCACCAGGCTGTATCTCATGAACCGTGACAGCTAGACAGTTGAAATTTTCACAGATGATGTATTTCTATTGCCGCTATAACAACAAATACTAAAAACAGAATAAAATTAATATTTAAGGGGGGCTCCCATACAACAAACGTGATTTTTTTATAATAATTGGTACGGAACCCTTCGTGCGCGAGTCCGACTCGCACTTGGCCGGTTTTTTGATAATAATGGTACGGAACCCTTCGTGCGCGATTCCGACTCGCACTTGGCCGGTTTTTATTTGTTAATTACAGAAACTGATGGACGTTACCCATCATCATCATCATCAGCCTATTAATGTTCCCACTGCTGGGACACAGGCCTCCTCTCTATGAGAGGGAATGGGCTATAATCCACCACGCGGGCCCAGTGCGGATTGGTAGATGTCACATGTCTTCTTTTTGGTTCTAGGACATGCCGGTTTCCTCACGATGTTTTCCTTCACCGTTTTTGAGAGCAGTGGTGATGAAATAAATTACACAAAGTAATGCGCCTGCCTGGGTTCGAACCCACGACTTACTGTTCGTAAGTTGGGGCCGCCACCACTGGGCCACCGCTGCTCTCCTATGGACGCTACTGAAGGCGCCAAACTAGTGGCTCAGTTCTAAGCCGCCACAATTTAGATTGTCATCAACACGCTAAGAAGAAGAAGACGATCTCAAAGAAATAAGAAGAACTTTTTAGTATTAATGTGAATGGTTAGAGAGTACGGTAACGATGAATGGACTATAATCTAACAGCCTTATTCATAAAAAGTTAGAGCCTACTTGAAGGCTCCTTGATGGCCCGATGCTAAAAAACATGATTCATAAACGTCTGCTAACGCTAATCAGTCCATCAAGGCTCTGCTAAAGTTAGAAGACTGTTGACCCTCCTTTATCTCTCTGCTAAGTCACAAAATGGCGGCCGCAAATTTGAACAGCTGACTTTGACAAGAGCAAAAAACCATACCGATGATAATTTTAGTGAAGGGAGGGTTACGCAGATTAAAAAAAAAACCAGGAAGAATTATTTTTTTGGAATTTGTATTTAAAAATCCTCTTAATTAGGTATTTAAGATAGTGTACTAACAATAAATATGAAAAAAAAAAAATTAGGATGATTAACATAGTTACGGCTTTTTGCACTTAGGTACAACATAAACATGCGAATCGGAAATGGCGGGAAAACAAACATCTCACTTTTTTTTAAAGTTGATCTTGTCAACAAACATCTCACTTTTTTTTAAAGTTGGGTTGTATCGTCAAATTTTTATCTTTTCTTATTGGTTTATCATTTCTGTTTTATTTCTTTTCTTTTTTCTCGTGTGTATTTGTAAAAAATTGTGTTTTTCCGCTAATTTGCTGTCATTGCTGTCAATTTTTTTTTAATTGTCGATGAGGCCATTTTTAGGGTTCCGTAGCCAAATGGCAAAAAACGGAACCCTTATGGATTCGTCATGTATGTCTGTCTGTCCGTCCGTGTGTCACAGCCACTTTTTTCGAAACTATTTGGTAAGTAGATGTATTCTCTGAATCGCATTAAAATTTTCACACAAATATAAAAAAAAAAACAATACATTTTGGGGGTTTCCATACTTAAAACTGAAACTCATAAATTGTTTTCATCAAACCCATACGTGTGGGGTATCTATGGAGAGGTCTTCAAAAATGATATTGAGGTTTCTGATATATTTTTTTTCTAAACTGAATAGTTTGCGCGAGAGATACTTCCAAAGTGGTAAAATGTGTCCTCTGTAACTTCTAAAATAATAGAATGATAAAACTAAAAATAATATATGATGTACATTACCATGTAAATTTCCACCGTAAACTGGTTTTAACTTAATTAAAAAAATACACTATTATTAAAACATCGATCAAAGTTACAACGAACTACAAGAACTTTTATATTATGTTACTTGCTGCTACGGAACTTTTTAGTCTGTTGATTTGTCAAGATGGTCAACATAACGCGTCTAATCCGTCTATCAGCAGCTCATTAACTAGCAGACTGCTAGCAAGCGTTTATGAATCATACTTCTTGACAACCGTCTAAGTCTAGTCTAGACTAGACTAGGCGTCTAGTCGTTAGGTAGTCAGAGACCTAAAAAGTCTGACAACCAGTTTTACCAAGGGGTATCGTATTACCCGGTACTAACTGGGTTGTGGGGGTCAGATAGGCAGTCGCTCCATGTAAAATACTGGTATTCAGCTGCATCCGGTTAGACTGGAAGCCGACCCCAACATAGTTGGGAAAAGGCTAGGCAGATGATGACTTCTTGACAACCGTCTAACAAGCCTAATGAGTCTGCTAGCTAACAGACCAATCAAACCTCAATTAAGGATTTTTTATGAATAAGGCTGTAAATATATAAAAGAAGAAACTGACTGACTGACTGACTGACTGACTCATCTATCAACGCACAGCCCAAACCGCTGGGTCTACAGATTCCAAATTTAGCAAGTAGGTTCCTTATGTGGTCTAGGGGTGCACTAAGAAAGGATTTTTCAAAATTCACCCCCTAAGGGGGTGAAACGGGAGTCGGAAAGTTTGTATGGAGAAACAAGATTAGTTAGACTATTTTATTCGAAACTTCACAGGGGTGCTCCTGTTGACAAATGAGTAGAAACTGGTTTCAGGTTTTTTCAGAATTCAACCCCTAAAGGGGGAAATGGGGTAACAAAGCCTTAAATTCAACATATGTATTGTTTGTGTGGTGAATTGGGTCGGGTGTATTACTAAAACAACGATTTTAAGATTTAATGTGGCGGACCTGAAATACCATCATTCCCTGTTGGGGTGCGATGGGGTTGAAATGTCTAAAAATCAATATGGGTGTCGATACCGAGATTATCAGGGGTGCTGATAACGAAAATGGCATTTATTTTGAGATCCAGAAGATGGTGGATTCGACTTCTTTACAGGGTTATTGTTGATTTATTGTGATGATTGTGATAACGATGATGATGATTGTGATAATGATGATGATTGTGATGAGGATGATTGTGATAACGATGATAATGATTGTGATTACGATGATGATGATTGTGATAATGATGATGATGATTGCGATGATGATGATGACGATTATGACGATGATGATTTTGATTACGATGGTAATGATTGTGATTACGATGATGATGATTGTGATAACGATGAAGATGGTTGTTATTGTGATGGTGATTGTGATAGTGATGGTGATTGTGACGGTGATAGTAATGGTTATGATAACGAAGATTGAGATTGTGATGATGATGATTGTGATTAAGATGATAATTATTGTGATTACCATGATAATGATTATGATAACGATGATGATGATTGCGATGATGATGATGACGATTGTGACGATGATGATTTTGATTACGATGGTAATGATTGTGATTATGATGGTGAAGATTGTGATAACGATGAAGATGGTTGTAATTGTGATGGTGATTGTGACAGTGATGGTGATTGTGACAGTGATGGTGATTGTGACAGTGATGGTGATTGTGATAGTGATGGTGATTGTGACGGGGATAGTGATGGTTATGATAACGAATATGGATATTGTGATGATGATGATTGTGATTAAGATGATAATGATTGTGATTACCATGATAATGATTGTGATAACGATGATGGTGATAGACAATCGCAATCACCATCACCATTGCTATCACCATCACAATCACCACTATCACGAGATAGTGATGGTGATTGTGATCATGATGATTGTGATTAAGACGATAATGATTGTGATTAAGATAATGATTGTGATTACGATGATAATTATTGTGATGACGAGGATGGAGATTGTGATGATGATTGTGATTACGATGATAATGATTGTGATAATGATGAAAGTGATAGTGATAGTTATTGTGATTGTGATCGTGATTATGATGGTGATTGTGATGGTGATTCTGATGGTGCTTGTGATGGTGATTGTGATGGTGATTAGGATCATGAGGATTGTGATTAAGATGATAACGATTGTGATTATGATGATGATGGTTGTGATTACGATGATAATGATTGTTATAATGATGAAAGTGATTGTGATTGTGATGGTGTTGGTGATTGTGATAGTTATGGTGATTGAAGTGGTGATGGTGATTGTGATGGTGATGGTAATTGTGATAATGATGTTGGATGTGGTAGTGATGGTGATAGCGATGGTTATGGGGATTATGATAGCGATTGTGATCGTGATTGTGATGTAGATTGTGATGGTGATTGTGATGGTGATTGTGATGGTGATTGTGATTGTGATGGTGATTGTGATGGTGATGGTGATTGTGATAATGATTGTGATAATGATGGTGGTTGTGATAGTGATGGTGATAGTAACGGTGATTGTGATAGTGATAGCGATGGTAATGGGGATTGTGATGGTGATTGTGATTGTGATGGTGATTGTGATAGCAATTGTGATGGTGATTGTGATAGTAATGGTGATTGTGATAATGATGGTGGTTGTGATAGTGATGGTGTTTGTGATAGTGATGGTGGTTGTGATAGTGATGATGGTTGTGATAGTGATGGTGATTGTGATAATGATGGCGATTGTGGTAATGATGGTGGTTGTGATACTGATGGTGATTGTGATAATGATTGTGGTAATGATGGTGGTTGTGATACTGATGGTGATTGTGATAATGATTGTGGTTGTGGTAGTGATGGAGATTGTGATTATTATAATAAATTGTGATGATTATGAAATTCGGTACATAGTTTGTTTATAACCTTCATTAACATGTAGGACACTATTTAACCCTTTAGTTTGATTCATTGGGACAGTTACCGCACTTCACGCGAGCGAAGCCGCGGGCAACAGCTAGTCTAAATATATAAAAGAAGAAACTGACTGCTGACTGACTCATCTATCAACGCACAGCCCAAACCGCTGGATCTACAGATTCCAAATTTGGCATGTAGGTTCCTTATGTGGTCTAGGGGTGCACTAAGAAAGAATTTTTCAAAATTCACCCCCTAAAGGGGTTAAACGGGGCTCCAAAGTTTGTATGGGGAAACAAGATTAGTTAGACTATTTTATTCGAAACTTCATAGGAGTGCTCCTATTGATAAATGAGTAGAAACGGGTTTCAGGTTTTTTCAGAATTCAACCCCTAAGAGGGGGAAATGGGGTGGCAAAGTATAAAAATCAATGCACAGCCCAAACCGCTGAGTCTAGAGATTCCAAATTTGGCACATTGGTTCCTTATGTGGTCTAGGGGTGCATTAAGAAAGGATTTTTCAAAATTCAACCCCTAAAGGGGTTAAACGGGGCTCCAAAGTTTGTATGGGAAAACAAGATTAGTTAGACTATTTTATTTGAAACTTCACAGGAGTGCTCCTATTGATAAATGAGTAGAAACGGGTTTCAGGTTTTTTCAGAATTCAACCCCTAAGAGGGGGAAATGGGGTGGCAAAGTATAAAAATCAATGCGCAGCCCAAACAGCTGAGTCTAGAGATTCCAAATCTAGCACATAGGTTCTTTATGAGGTTTAGGGGTGCACTAAGAAAGGATTTTTCAAAATTCTCCCCCTAAGGGGTTGAAACGAGGGTTCAAAGATAACATGGGGAAATAAGATTAGTTAGACTACTTCATTCGAAACTTAACAGGAGTACTTCAATCAATAAATGAGTTAACATTTGTGTTTCAGGTTTTTACAGAATTCAACCCCTAAAGGGGGAAATGGGGTAACAAAGCCTGAAATTCAACATAGGTATTGTTTTTATGGTGAAATGGGTCGGGTGTATTACAAAAACAACGATTTTATGATTTAATGTGGCGGACCTGAAATACAATCATTCCCTGTTGAGGTGCGATGGAGTTGAAATGTCTAAAAATCAATATGGGTGTCGATACCGAGATTATCAGGGGCGCTGATTACGAAAATGGCATTTATTTTGAGATCCAGAAGATGGCGGATTTGACTTCTATACAGGGTTATTGTTGATTTATTGTGATGATTGTGATAACGATGACGATGATTGTGATAATGATGCTGATGATTATGATGATGATGATTGTGATAATGATGATTGTGATAATGATGCTGATGATTATGATGATGATGATTGTGATAATGATGATTGTGATTAAGATGATAATGATGCTGATGATTATGATGATGATGATTGTGATAATGATGATTGTGATTAAGATGATAATGATTGTGATTACGATGGTAATGATTGTGGTAACGATGATGGTGATTGTGATAGTGATTTTGATGGTGATTGTGATGGTGATTGTGATGGTGATTGTGATGGTGATTGTGATGGTGATTGTGATGGTGATTGTGATGGTGATTGTGATGGTGATTGTGATGGTTATTGTGATGGTGATTGTGATAGTGATGGTGATTGTGATGGTGATTGTGATAGTGATGGTGATTGTGGTTGTGATAGAGATGGCGATTGTGAATTTGTGATGGTGATGGTGATTGTGATTGTGATTGTGATTGTGATGGTGATGGTGATAGTGATAGTGATAGTGATAGTGATAGTGATAGTGATGGTGATTGTGATGGTGATTGCGATAATGATTGTGATTACGATGATAATAATTGTGATAACGATGATGGTGATTGTGATAGTGATTTTGATGGTAATAGTGATGTCGATTGTGATGGTGATGGTGATTGTGATGGTGATTGTGATGGTGATTGTGGTAGTGATTGTGATGGTGATTGTGATGGTTATTGTGATGGTGATTGCGATGGTGATTGTAATTGTGATGGTGTGTGATAGTGATGGTGGTTGTGATAGTGATGGGACTGTGATAATGATTGTGATTACGATGATAATGATTGTGATTACGCTGATGGTGATTATGATAGTGACTTTAATAGTAATTTTGATGGTGATTGTGATAGTGACGGTGATTGTGATGGTGATAGCGATGGAGATGGGGATTGTGTCGGTGATTGTGATGGTGATTGTGATAATCATTGTGATAATGATGGTGTTTGTGATAATTATGGTGTTTGTGATAGTGATGGTGATTGTGATAATGATGGTGTTTGTGATAATGATGGTGATTGTGATAATGATGGTGATTGTGATAATGATTGTGATAATGATGGTGGTTGTGATAGTGATAATGATTGTGATAATGATGGTGGTTGTGATAGTGATTGTGATAATGATGGTGGTTATGATAGTGATGGTGGTTGTGATAGTGATGGTGATTGTGATGATAATAATAAATTGTGATGATTATGAAATTTGGCACGTAGATACTTTATAACCTGGATTAACATGTAGGACACTATTTATCCCTTTAGTACGATTCAGTGGGACAGTTACCGAACTGCACGCGGGCGAAGCCGCGGGCAACAGCTAGTTACTTATAAGATGATTAAAAAGCAAAGCTTGAAGCTTGAAAGCTTAATCTGTATGGTGTCGGACGTAAAGAATAGCACCATCCCATATCTTCCCGTGGGTGTCGTAAAAGGCGATTAAGGGACTTACCAGAGAATGGGCAGCAGCGTTCTCTGTGCTTTTGTAACAACCGTATACTGCGATCGCCAACCCGCCTGCCAAGCGTGGCGATTATGGTAAAAACCCCCTTTGGGGGAGGCACATGTCCAGCAGTGGACGTCTTTCGGCTGAAATGATAAGATGATTATAATAAGGGCAGGAGAAGGATTAACATTATGATGATTGTGTCTCCACTATCACACTTTGAGGTACCTAAGGGACGATGTGGTCCTGGTCAACGATGGTGTACTCTTGACTATGAGAATCTGGTGTGGAACACCATACTGCCGTTGGTGGTAGCGAGGCTGACGGACTGGTAACTGCCCACTACTCAGGGTCCATCATCATCTGCCTAGCCTTTTCCCAACTATGTTGGGGTCGGCTTCCAGTTTTACCGGATGCAGCTGAATACCAGTATTTTACATGGAGCGACTGCCTATCCCAGTTAGTACCGGGTAATACGATACCCCTTGGTAAGACTGGTTGTCAGACTTCTTGGGCCTCTGACTACCTAACGACTGTCAAAGATCTACAAATGGCAGCCTGCAACGGCCTAACGTGCTTTACGAGGCACGGAGGAAACTCGGTTTGAAATGGGTGGCCACCCATCCACAGACCAACCTAGGCAAGCACGGCTTAACCTAACGCTCGACCCGAGCGGCTGTTATTATTTAGCCACGAGCTCCTCGTGTCAACTAGTCAGGGTCCGATGGATTTGAACTCAGACAAATCAAGCAAGCTCAGGCAAGCTTCATTGCCTAGCTTAAGTGACCTCCAACATAAAATAATCCGTATATTCAAAACACATTTTTCATTCTTTTACAGTTGTATGTAAAGGATATTGCAAATTGTCGTACAATGTCAATTTGCTTAATATCCCTGGCGGAAATCATTTTCAGTAAAGCATTGGATATAAACAAAGCATCATGGCAGGCTAATTAATTTTTTTTTTTTATTCTCTGTCTAAAAAAAAATGTCTGAATAACGCTAGGAGACATTACTTACGAAATATTACTATATGCTAAGCCAACACTACAACCTACAGAGCCATATTTCCATCCAAAGTATCCGTATCACTTCCATTTCCCCAGCTAGGGATCAAAGTGAGTTCATATCATCTGTTGCCGCTGACAGCACACGTCAAACGCCACTGATATCCTTCAGTTGGGAGCCTTCGATACTAAGCATTCGTGTCTTGGGAACACTGTATTGAAAGACATTTTAGATGTAGATAAATCTATAAAGTACACTTGTACACACACACACAAGCCTCGTTCAAATGACCGCATGGAATTCGAAAGCGTTGCTTATTTGTTTTTTTTTAAGACAATGAAACGATTCATACTTGACACCGTTTGAATTCATAAAAAGAATACACCAATAGCTAGATCCCAGGACGCCAGACCTTACTTATTTTCTGATCATCAAAATGTCTGAAATTGAGTAGTGTTAATACACGACAAACGTATGCATACCTACTATCAGCTTAAAGTGGCCATCGTTGTCGCAAGCTAACAGATGAGTGAATTTCTCAGGCGAAAAATTTAGGCGTCTAGGCTGAAAACGCAGTGCTGCTTTACAGATAATGCAACGATTATTTTTTCTCAGAATTAAAGTGACGTGAATCTAAATGAAACCAGTTAAATTATATTTATAAGACTATCACTTTTTATGAAAAAAATCGTTAAATGACGAATTATCAATTTCTGTGTCTTGTCCACAATCACTTTCATACACAGCATTTACCTCTCAGGAAGATAATCTCTAACATATATAGGAAAAAGTATCTTGATTGCGTTATGTAATAATTGACCTACAAGAAGTTAATTAGTTTTGAATGTTTAGACTCATAGTTAATGAGTACATGTCAACGGTAGTTTTGTCCGAGCAAAATTGCTAATTTCTATGGTCATTTCGTTTCACCGTCCTGAGCTTCCACCAATGAGTTTAAACGGACAATAAATCCCTGCTCGGCAAAAGACAATCGTGCGCTTAGCAAGCAGTGAGAATGGTAGTTCACCATATCGCCAGGTCTTCCTGCCAAAAATATCTATATGCATTCATTTTGACGATCTTGGACCAGATGCTAAGTTACGAAATCAGGCGTTTCTTTGCGAAAATGCACGAAAGTAAAACGCTTTTTATGATTGGTTTTAATTACTCCAAACCACTAGATCCAGCTTTCAATACTAGATGCAGCAACGCCCTCCACCCGCGAAAGTGTTCAACTGCAGATCATCAAAGTGTGATATCTTTAATTTATGCAACTTGCAACCAAACCATATAAAGGAGATTAAATATTGAAATTCCAATACGTTTAAGGCGACTACAGGAGCTAAACTTTTATAATGCAAAAAAGCATATGATTCACTGCAATAAACAAAACCAGAAAAATATATGATATTCTTCAGAATATATGCTAGTACGATAGTGTTTTGAAAACATAGGTAATACCTACAACAAAAGTCATTAGATAAAAAAAAATCACGAATTTATCTCTAAAAATTTCTTTTAACAAGTATAAACCATATTAAAATACATGCGATCATTCTGATTTTTTTGGCAAATAATTCTAATAGTGTTTTACATTTTTAGTCCAATCAATAGATTTTTTGCAAATCGCAAAAAAACACTCATTTCGCACTATTCGACCGCAGTGACTGACGTAACAACCACTTTGTAGTGCAAGCTGATTAGAACTTTATTCTAACAGCATTTTAAGCGAAGTTTGAACCACCACAAATAGCGCTGCTAATTTAGTTCATGTAATCGCCTTAACAAGCAAGATGCTTCTAAGTATACAAGTTGCAAACGGACTTCCAGAAGCCGTCAACCAAGCATTCTATACATGACACTGAGTAGGTACAATAGGGTATATGCATGATTTTTTTTTATCTCTCAAAACAAAGCGTATTAACATCAGAAATAGCAAAGTGAAATTATTTTTTTAATATCTATAAAAAATACTAAGTTTTAAGCATTTGAAACGGCTGATTAGACAGAGAGATCCGATACAGCGAATGACGTCATTCGCTGCATCGACATACAAGATCTATACTAAATTCCGTTTATCTAGAAAGAGATAGAAATAAAAGTTTAAATGGTTATAACTTTTGTGTTGTTTGGCTGATTTATGTCTTGTTTTCGCTTTTTGTCATTATTTTTATAGTACTTTAATATTCCGTACCGAAATAAAAAAAGAAAATTTATGCATATTCCCTATTATAGCTTTTAGGAAATAACTTTTTTTTTAATCAAAGTCACGCACTCAAAATATTATTCTGGGTGATGCATCGAATAGTATAGGGGTCACGGAGATATTTGAAATAAAGTTATGACATTAAAAACTTGTATTTCATAAAAACAAAAACTGGTGAAAAAGTTGAATCTTTGACCTCCAATATCTCCGCAGCTAGAAGGTATGGTTCAGAACGAAGAAAATAATAGCAATGACGAGGAGAATAAGTGCCTTTTCCCTTCGTTAAGGGTCTTTCTACACCCATTATAGCGCTGTATGTTATGTACTTACATATAGCTAAGTTATTAAAGGATGTGTTTAGAAGGATTCAGGATAAGGTACCCATGAAACCTGATATTTTCCTAAGGTAAGTTTCAGATAACTTTCCGATGAGCGATAGTAACTTTAAATATGTTGCAGACATTATGTATGTAATTCTGTTGTGAAATGGCAGACAAAAATATTAAAGAATATTCGACATAAATAAGCACTTACGTCTACAAATTGTTTTCTCTGGTTACACATTTTTGTTACTATGTATTTTATGTGGTTAGATTTAAAAATTATAAACTACGTGCGATCTGGCCTTTTTCTACATAACGCATGAGCGTGCATGAGCATAACGCTCATGCGTTATGTAGAAAAAGGCCAGATCGCACGTGTACGTGTGGTATGACTATCATGAGTGAGTGTGTAAGTGAGTGTGGGTGTGTGTGTAAGTGAGGTTGTGTGGTGTGTGAGGTAATGAGCAATGCTTAGTTCACTCTTCCCAATTAATATTCAGTCTGCTTGTTTATTAGTCACGCTTTCACACCTAGACGACTGACGAAGCGTAGGACCAAATGTAGGTATAATGTAGGTTTGACGACCTGATTGGCGCAGCGGTAGTGAGGCTGCCTTACGTTCTTAGGGTCCCGGGTTCGAATCCCGGTCGGAGCAAATGTTTGTGTGATGAGCACGGACATTTGTTTCCGAGTCATGGATGTTTGTATGTATATTAAGTATGTATTTACAAAACAAAAAGTATCTATGTAGTATATCAACTATCTGGTGTCCACGACACAAGCGTTGCTTAGTGTGGCACTAGATGGCGCTGTGTGTAATGTCCAGCAATATTTATTTATTATTATTATTATATTTAGGTTGTTGTTTGTCGGCTAGCCCTGCGACAATGTCTTGGGATCGAAAGAAGCTAAATAAGTCTTCATTCACTAACCTGGCGCACAACAACCCAAAATATGTCTTGGTTAATGTAATTTGGTTATTGAGAAGTAGATATAATAGACTCAACATCGTCGTAGGTTTTAGTTTTAAGCCAATCGGTTACAACTTTTTTACACTCCCGGAGCTTCATGGCATATATTCGTAATTCTTTATTCACCAAGTTGTATAGATAAGATGATTGCCTTGAGTATTGCCTTTTAGCGAAAACAGAAAAGTAGGACAAACACTTCACAAGTTGTGTTTAAATAAAATATCTGTGTGGAAAAAGCCGAATAACACTTTTTCTGACCTGAGTATTGAGCCCAAGACCTCTTGTTGATTAGTAGCGCTTACGACCCCTAAACCAACTGACAGGAAAGCAAAATACTTATTATACGACTTGAAACCTCTTTTAGTCCACTTTAATGTACTTGCTAGTCCATTAGTCGAAGGCGAACCAAATTTTCAGAATCTCAACGCAATAACCGGCAAAATTCGTAATAATTTCCTTGTTAATATAAGTTCCCAGACGTTGAGTGAGCGAAGATCTTTTTTGCTTCAACCTAAAGATTCATCTTGGAAACTTTTTCTTCGCAATTTGCTAAGAATCCTAAAAAGCAACAACTTATTTTCTTTGGAACTCTCTAACGTTTGAGTTTCTTTATCTACTTTATAATCTAACGTGTATCTTTGAATCGGCATTATGTAGGAAGCTTTTTCAATTTTCAAGGAGTTATTTTTCTTCTAAAATGTATTTTTATTCATTCATGAATAAATTATGTGGAAGTCTCATAGGCAGTCGCTCCACGAAAAACACTCAGCTGAATCCGGTTAGACAGGAAACTGACCCTATCACAATGATATTATAAAGAAGATACGCCATGTTCATACTGAATGGCGTTCAGATATCGTTGCGAGTAATTTAAAACTACGACAGCGATCTGTTTCTATCTTATACGGAACGTATAAGATAGAAAGAGATAGCTAGCTATCAAAGTGCAATAATTGTATCACTTTGTCCTCAACAATTTGTGCGTGCTAGTGCGATATCTACCTCTTTTTACTATATAATATCATTGCCCCATCATGGTTTGGAAAAGACTAGGTGGATAATACTACGAGTGCAAGTCACCAGTTACTTACTCAATGTTGATATGAAGTTTCTTTGTCGGAAATTAATCGGAGAAAAATAAAATGAACAATATGAATCCGCTTACATAAACAAGAACCAAAAAATAATATAAAATAAGCCGATCTTTCTACTGAAGCGATGAAAACAAAAAATATGTACAGCCTACTTATCGACATAATCATTTATTGGCAGCTTTCAAACATGTCTGGAACAACACGAAAAACGTTCGAAAAACATCAGTGTTATCAACAAATACATTAAGCCGTTATTGTATTACTTATGTATCAGGTGTAATGGAAAACCGGGGGAGTTTACGTACGTTGCAATAACTCTCCTTCATTTCCCAGTGTTATTTTAATGAAATTGAATAGAGTTTATGTTTTCTTGATCTACAAAAAAAAATATACATACATTAAACTTATATTGTTACTTACGAGATATCTTCCGTGATTGTTAATAGTTTTGAGTTCCCGATATTTTGACGCTGTTGCAAGCGCCATGATCGCGGGTTGACTGGAGAATACGGGTGGATGGAAAATAAATTGTTAGGAGCAGACAAATCTGTCTACCCTATTTCTTTGTCTTTTGCTACGCGCACTATTGGAACTCGACACTAAGTCACGGCAAAACACACTCACAGTATCACTAGGTTTTGTGGAGTCATTATTATGATGCCGGCTGCTACTTTTGAGCATACTCAAAACTGGATTCCACGTACTAGACAATATCGGCAGCTCAAAACTATTAACAATCACGGAAGATATCCCGTAAGTGACAATATAAGTTTAATTATAAACCGTGAAAGCTTAAAACAGTGTTTCATACATACATTGACTGCTAGAACCATAACTTTTTTGTAGGATTTGCCGTAGTCGAGTAAAACTGCCTTGTTGGGCTAGTGGTTCAAAGCGTAACTGCGTAGCATGAGGTCCTAGGTTCGATTCTCAGGTCGGGAAAAGTTTTATTCTTAGTGTCCGACCGAAACAGGATTTTCAGCCGAAACCGAAACCGTAACCGAATCTTCGGCCTTGGTCCCAGTTTCGGCCGTAACCGAAACCGAAACTTATTTGAATTTTTACAGCATGTTCTATTGTATTTTTACGCATATATAGACTATTAACAGGTCTAAAAAAAAGCAACAATTAAAGTATGTAACAAAAATAGTTCTTTATTTAAAAAAACACAATCAACATATCTATCAAACTTTTTCAAAAACCAAAATTAATTACTTATGTTTAAAATACTCTTAATGATTATTTTTACCTGAAAGAAATCAGTCTATGATAAATAAATAATATCTCACAGATTAAAATACAATAAAACCACTAAACATACCTATGGCAGTCATAATTAATAGGAAAATTAATTCAAGTAAATAATGAAATTTGTAAAATAATAAATAATGAAAACTTTCAGTATTACGCATCCGAATTGACTAAGCACCTCGCGTACTAAAGGGAAAATATGCGACATGACTTACTTAGTACTATTGTACTAAGGGTCATTCACAGTAACAGTTAAATCACCGGAGGTTGTTGTGTATCGAATTTACGAGGCGGTTCGAATACGGGTACAAAATTTAATCCAACAACAATTACAAATATAGTAATGTTTGATTCAAACATCACAGGTATTTTCACACAGCTTTTAAGTATTACATTAATTTCTACATAAATTCATATTGTATAAGTTCTAGAGAATAACTCAACAGAACCAAGTAAAATATCTAATGAATTCTATTCTATTACAATTTACATTATATTATATTTATTTTCTACTGTAGGACAAGCCTCTAATGAATGCCATAAAAATATTGAAATATATCATCATTAATCATATTATGTAAAACCACACAACTTCAAATCATCACGATCGCGTCGGCTATCGAACTCAACTGGCAATCACGTTCACTCACTCGAAGCCGAATGATGCGCGACAATTCACAAACACCTAGTTTCGGCGGGGCCGAAGGTTCGGCCAATTATTGGTCGAAACCGAAACTGTGCCCAAACTAGATTTTTTGGCCGAAACTATCCGAAACCGAAACCGAACCTTCGGTCGGCCCTTAAGTTTTTCTATCAGGAATTTTCCAGTACCCACAGTTAGGATTCGTACACGGTGGATAGCGAGAGGCCCCGCCCCTATTTCATGTGACTTAAACTTATCTGGCGAAATGTGGGTGTAAATGTGGGTTTAAGTTGTACTTCTACCAATTCCTTTATATCATTGGGTATAAGAGTAGAGGAAGACCAAAGAAACGATTGATGGACTGTGTAAGGGATGGTATGGCAAGAAAGGGGATAATGATGTAACCAAGATTTTTTTAACAATATTTTGATTTAAAAGAGTGTCCATGGAGTCTCTTGCCCGTTCTTCTCCACAGAGATGATCTACGTTAGGGAATGGGCAACTACAGTACTTTCTCGAGATATCGTGCCTTGTGACTGGGACTGCAGCTTTGTTTTTTTTTGTTGTATTTTTGACATTCAAAAGTGCCGTAACCGTAATGGTCTAATTGAAATAAATGCTTTGGTTTGAGTTTGGAGGTGTCTGATGAGATGACGGGTTATAGTAGAGAAGTATGGTAGAAGACGACATGCTGCACCGACAACAAATGAATTAGGATGACGGTAAGAGGATGATGATGATGATGATGTAAACAGATCCTGCACGTAGCCGTCAACCAAGCATTCTGTACATCAAACTAAGTAACTTTACGCAAAAATTATTGCCGGGAAACGACTTTTCTTTTGGGTTAAATATCACGTTTTACGGTAGAACTCAATGTAATGTAACGCACTCAAAACATTGTGCTGATAGATGTATTTAATAGTACGGGAGTCGTGGAGATGTTTAAAGTAAAAATCTTCATTAAAAACGTGTATTTTTTTTTTAAACTTGTGAAAAAGTTTGAACTTTGACTCCCGATATTTCCCTACCCACCTTGTTATCCTTGTCATTACGATCATTTTTTTGTTCTACATCATACCTGGGAACCTTCTAGTTACGGAGATATCGGGGGTCAAAGTTCTAACCTTTTGACAAGTTTTTTTTTTTTTAATACAAATTTTTAACGTAAGATTTTTACTTTAAACACCTCCATGACCCCCATACTATTCAATCCATCCACCAGCACAATGTTTTGAGTGCGTTACATTGAGTTCTACCACAAAAAATGATTTTTCACCCAAAAAAAGAAAAGTCGTTTCCCAACAATAATTTTTGCGTAAAGTTACTTACTTAGTTTGATGTACAGAATGCTTGGTTAACGGCTTTCGTGATGAGGTCTTTTACACCCTGTATACCACCAGTCCCAACATGGGACTAGTTCTAATAGAGACTTAAACATACTGGTAAAACATATACTATGGTGGATGTACTAGTACTATGGTGCACGGGAGTGATGCTATGTTAAAAAGAAAGAAAAAAAGCGCAGCATCACTTTGGCAAGTTTAAACAAGAGCCTTTTTCGCTAAATGAAGTGGTCGGCAAGTTTATCGAAGGCCCGGACTGCTTCAGACACGTTAATCAATCAAATATTTGGCCTAGTCATGAATAAATCTGCGGGAACTTCCGCAGTGATTCCGCTGACACATACCGGAATCTTGATAGCTGGCGCTTGTTTGTGACTTGATGGATCTATGTTTTAATGCCGCCATTGTTCTTGTTTGGCAAGATTTTTTGGTGTTTAATTAAAGTTTTTAATATAAAATAGGCAGATTCTATAGAGCAGCGGTGGCCCAGTGGTGGCGGCCCCGACTTACGAACAGTAAGTCGTGTGTTCGAACCCAGACAGGCACATTACTTTGGGTAATATATTTCATCACCGCTGCTCTCAAAACGTTGAAGGAAAACATCGTGAGGAAACCGGCATGTCCTAGAACCAAAAAATTCGAAGACATGTGACATCTACAATCCGCACTGGGCCCGCGTGGTGGATTATAGCCCATTCCCTCTCATAGAGAGGAGGCCTGTGTCCCAGCAGTGGGAACATTAATAGGCTGATGATGATGAGGAAGATTCTTAATAGATGAATCTTTTTAAAAATAGCTAGCTTATAAAATATGCAGGTTTCAGCTACGAAAATGGTTACTTAATTTTAATTATTAGCAAGCTTTGAAGTTTTAAGTTGTATTAATAGTACCTGAGCAACGGAGCTCAACTCGGGTGAAAATAGAGAAAATAAACCCTATATTGCAACTTTCATCGAAATCGTTAGAAAGGTTTTTGAGAATGTGATAACAATTTACAAAATATGCTCATTTAAACTTTAAACCTAAACATTTAAACTATTATTATGATTGACATACAATTACTATTCTGACATTTTATTTTTAACCATCTTATTGACATACGTATCATTCCGATTGACATTATTGATTTTTTTACATTTAATTTTGTGTTTGTAATTCGTATTGTAATTCTAATGATCTGACATCTTAACTTCTTCGGTATCAATACAATTCTTTGATTTTAGAATTGAATATTTGCATGCCTATGCGACGTAGAATATGGAGGACTATATTATATAAGAAAACATCTATGTAACAATTACCCAATTTTGCAAAAAAATAATGTTTTGATTTGATTTAATGGTATACTCATATGATAGGAAAAACTATTGACGTGCACGAACAAAGTCGGTGGAAACATGAAAAAATGTAGTAAAAGGATGAAAAATTATGTGGTCAAAGTATTTTTAAGATGAAAGTTTATTGTCTACTTCCTAACCTCTCTATCTCAGTTCATGTTTGCCTCACAAGCAACGTCACATCACCGCCTCTTCCACCACGACGACCAAATCTATCAAGTGTCTAGTGGGTGAGTGGGTGTATCTTTGCCCATCTCTCTCCGTGTTCAATGCAAAATTAAAGATACAAAAAAAGAAAATTCATATTCCACTCACATCACAACAATAACAGGTAAACAAATGAACTAAAAACACGATATCCAATTAAAAGAAACGATAACAGGCAAACTCAATAGAGAACATAATAAATATAACAATAATCTCCGCTTTACCGTTCGGGAAAAACTCTAAAAAGTCGGAATGGAGAGCACTTTCCACATCAGAGGATTGAGGTCACTTCCGCCGATACTATTACCTCCGCCGCTGAAAATAAAACAACATACACGATACATTATTGGATAAAATATATTATCCTCTCAGTTTTTCTAGTGGGGGAATATTTTTTAACCGCCAAGTGATATCTACGTACGAAACGATGGATGATCGTGTGAGGAATGATATGAAACAAAAAGAAAAAACCGGTCAAGTGTGTGTCGGACCACGCGCAGTGTAGGGTTCCATGTAGCCCGTTATCACAATATAGAACGATTCTGTTGTTCTTTATTCTGAATTTAAAAACAAGCCACTACTTCATATTAGTCACTTTAAAGGATCTTTCTAAGGATTTTATATTTGGTACGAAATTATCCAACACCCAAGTTAAACGACTATTACTGCTAAACTAATAAAGTTATCTTAACCGCTATAATTTTCCTTTAAAGTTCATGAAATGCAATATCAACATGAATTTTTCCAGATTTTTCAATCCATAAGTTTAGCTTTTAGGCTTTATAAAAATTTGCACTTTAAAGTTTAGTATTTCGTAAATGAAGCATTAAATCGAAAAATAATCTTAGCAACCCCGAAGTCATCAACGATACCTCACACGATGGGGTAGACGACGAAGAATATTGGTACACGTAATCAACATACGCAAACGCTGTAGTTACATGTACCGATTCTAACAATTTCAAAACAAGAACAAAGGCGTTGGCCCTATCCCGACCAATGACTTATTTCACTCTGTCAATATCGGAAATGTGCGAGAGACATACTCAGTACTCGTTTGTTAAAAAAACAGACTACAACAATTTACTACGATAAGACGGTGTGACAACCACCAACCTGTACAGGGCCAGGGCAGGGTTATGGTCACGTTATGGTCTACTCCGACACTCAGAGAGGACGCCTGTATCCAGTATTGAGTACGTTATAGGGACGCTATTTTATGCTATAATAAATCTAAATATATAAAAGAAGAAACTGACTGACTCATCTATCAACGCACAGCCCAAACCGCTGGGTCTACAGATTCCAAATTTGGCAAGTAGGTTCCTTATGTGGTCTAGGGGTGCACTAAGAAAGGATTTTTCAAAATTCATCCCCTAAAGGGGTTAAACGGGGCTCCAAAGTTTGTATGGGGAAACAAGATTAGTTAGACTATTTTATTCGAAACTTCACAGGAGTGCTCCTATTGATAAATGAGTAGAAACGGGTTTCAGGTTTTTTCAGAACTTTTATTTTATTTTATTTTATTTATTTATTTAGGAAAAACAAACAGTAACATATTACAGGTTTCTAATAAGGATTACATACTAAACTATTATAAATATGCTACCCACTACGTTTTCCACAGATTACTATAAATAATTATACAACTAGAGAGACTGTAAACTGTTTATGAAGTAAACTAAAATAACAGTTATTATAATAAGTTTTACAATAAGCAATACGCGATGCACAATATACAAAAAGTTACAATTAGTTGGCACACAATACATATTATACACCTATATATACACTTATATAGACACACATTACATCACAATGGTCGACTGCCGATCCTTAAGAATTGTACGGATTTGCTTCCTGAATACGTTTTTACTGAGGAAAAGTATGTCGATTACGCTAAACTCATTATTGTAACTCTCAACCAAGCGATGAAGGGGTGCGCGCGAGCCAGCGTTAGATTTACAACAGCTAGTAGCAAACAAGCGCCTTGTGCGCACCTCGCGTACATGTACTGTTCGAGGAACAAGGTAACATAGATTCTTTACCAAATCAGGACAATCAAATTTATTGCGGCATACATTAAACAGAGTCATGACATCAAGGAGCATTCGTCTTGACTGCAAGGTTAGGATATCGTATTTCCTAAGAAGTAAGTGGTATGAGCCTTTTTTCCGAAAACATCTGTAGTTTATAGCACGAAGGTATTTGCGTTGTACCAGCTCCAAAGTATCTATCATTATATTTTTTGTATAGAGGGTTCCATATCGATACTGCAAACTCTAGCTGTGGCCTAATTATGGACTTGTATAAATGCAGAAAAGTGGAGGGGCGACGAAAATCCGTAGATGCTCTCATTACGAAACCGAACATTTGGTAAGCCTTACTAACTATTTTATCTATATGAACATCTAGATGGAGCTTTGAATCCAGCTGAACCCCAAGTTCACGGAGAGAAGTTACTCTGTCTATAATTGTATTAGCAAGGTAGTAGTTAAATTCAGTCTTATTTTTCTTTTTGGTGAACGATATAACGTGACACTTTGGAAGACTGAGATAAAGCTTATTGGAAACACAATAGTTTGAGAAACGGTCCAGATCTTCCTGGAAATCAATACAATCTTGTTTGTTTGAAATTTTTTTATAAACCTTTAAATCATCTGCATAAAGAAGAAATTTAGAATTATGAAAACAGAATTTAATGTCATTTATAAATAAAACAAATAACAATGGACCCAGAATAGAACCTTGAGGGACACCAGACGTGACCGGAATAGAGCCGGACTCGAAGCCATCAATCACTACTTTCTGAGTTCTGTTAGTTATATATGATACAAACCACCGCAAAAGGTCCCCTCTGATTCCGTTATAAGCAATTTTACTCAGTAATAGTTCATGATCAATTTTATCAAATGCTTTTTGAAAATCAGTATAAACTGCATCAACCTGCTGTCTATCATCAATACTTTCAAAGAGATGGGATGTGAAAATAAGGAGATTGCTAATACAAGATCTGTCCTTAACAAAACCATGCTGTTCATTTATCAGCACACTGTGAATGGCTGGATATACCTCGTTATGTACAAGCCTCTCAAAGAGTTTGGAGAAAGCAGGTAGTACGGAGATAGGTCGATAAGTCGCTACATCATGCTTGGATCCACTTTTGTGAACTGGCACAATATTTGCATGTTTCCAAACATCCGGAAAGACACCGCAAGATAAACATTTATTAAAAACGATAAATAAGGGATAGCAAAGTGTATCACACGTATTTTTTAGAAAAACTGATGGAATCCCATCCGGACCTGGACCCTTAGATGGATCGAGAGATTTTAATTCTTTACGTATAGCATCAAGAGAAAGATGCAGCTTACACAGGTTGACATCATTGTCAGCACTGATAGTGGGTGGTATCCAGGAATTAACATCAAAAGTTGTAGGCTCGTATACCGAGTGGAAGAATGTAGCAAATAAGTTGCAGGTAGTGATGGGATCATTGGATGAGATTTGATTGAAGTGAACCGTTGATGGGATTTTATTTGTGTTTTTACGGCTGGCAACATATGTCCAAAAGGTCTTAATATTGGTAGCAACACTGTCCTCAACAGCTTGGATATAGTTATCGTAGCATCGGTCAGCTACTTTTTTAAATCTTGTTCTGTTGATGGAGAATACCTCATAGTCGCTTAAATTCCCATACTTCTTCCACCTGACCCAGGCACGAGTTTTACTTTTAAAAATAGCTATAAGTGATTTGGAAAACCAATTAGGGTAATTCACATTTTTGCGTTTACATAATGGCGTGTGCGATCTTATAATTTCATAAAGTTTTTCATAGAACGTAGAAACAGATTCATCAGGTGTTAAGTTATTAAGTAAGAAATTCCAATCAGCGTTACCTATTTCATTATTAATTTCCTGATAGTTAGCTTTGTGATAATTTAGCTTGTTATGAGTACTCCATTTAGAAATATGTGTAGGGCAAGTGAAAGAAATAAGTACATAGAAAGCAGGATGGTAGATGTCAATGGGTAAAAGGGTAATGTCAGGAGCAGACATTACGGTGTGGGCGTTACAAAAGAATAAGTCTAAAATGCGACCGACAGAATTAGATAAATGGTTATACTGTTTCAGAGCTTGTTGTGAGCAGAAGTTTAATAAATTGCGACTCACGTTTGTGTGTTTATTGTCTGTAGCATATTCCATGTATGATGATTTTTTTACCCAGTTAATTAAAGGCAAGTTGAAGTCACCTGTTAAAATAATATTATCAATGCAAGGGTCATCACATAAAATTGACATAGAATCAAGAAAAGTTAAGTATGTATCTTCATCTGCGGTTGGAGGTATGTAGGTGGCACATATTAAATGATACTTATTATTGTTGGAGGGAATTTTCACTATGACATGCTCGGGTAACGCTAACGGGGGCGAGAATGAAAGACAGATCGGTTTCAGCTCTTTAGATACAGCTATAAGGACACCACCGCCATCCTTTTTGTTGGTGAGTACACGGTTACGATCGCACCTAAATACTAAGTAGCGGTGATCAATAAATTCATTGTCGGATATTTCCGGCGTCAACCAGGTCTCTGTCAAGATAATGACGTCATATGCATGCGACAAAACATTCAAATATAGCGTATTTAGTTTAGTCCTAATTCCTCGACAATTTTGATAATAAATGGAAAGATTACTATCATTATCCATTTTTAAAGTGAGAGGGTATAATGGGATTAATCAGTAGAGTATATTTGAGACTAACATTTTTAATTAAAACAGACCAACGTTCACGGTACTTTTCCATTATGATATCAGAAAATAAAAACAAAAAGTAGACATAATCGACATAAATAACTATAATATCCAGCAACAATATCAGGATTGGTGGCAGGACTGTGATGTATGTAACGTTATTGAGTAAAATAATTTTACATTGTAAACAGTGCTTCAAAATCACGGGTAAACTAATCACACTGCTGACCACAACAAAACACAACATACCAACGAATAAGAAGTTTTTTATAGAAACAACGTGAAATAAACAATACAAATTACGATTAGTAGTTATTACCGACAGTTTTATTGGAGGAATTGCTAGACCTAATATTTCTAGAAATGTCGTCTTCTGAGCGGATCGCAAAGGTAGAGGAGTCATCAGTTTCCTTGACCAAAACAGTGGCATTTCGGACCCATACATACTTAAACTTATTTGTTTTGGCAGCGTCACGACTTTTTCGAAATAACTCCTTATTACGGAGCGTAAGGTGCTCGTTCATGTAAATACGACACTGAGTTCCAGCGAGACCAACCCGATCTGACGTAATACCTTTGGACAGTCTGTAGGCGCTTAGCATGTTATCTCGAAGCAGCCGAGAACTCAACTTCACTATAATATTTTTCGGACGTGAATTATGCGCGTGTGCGTGTGGAACACGGTGAATAGCCACTATATCTCTTTGCGTCAAAGGTATTTTGATTGCTGACGCAATTGACTCCAAGATTCCAACTAGGTTTTCACCACGTTTTTCGGGCAAGTTTCCTATTTCAATATTACACTGTCTAGCATGTTGTTCTAGCCGATCTATTTTATTTTCTAGTATGGATATAGTCTCAGACGCACAAGTATTAATCCTAGACTCCATCTCCGTGATACGTTTCTCGTTGTTAATATTGTTCGCTGAGTTGAAGTCAATTGATGACTTCAACTCTGTCACGACCTTCGACAATTCCAGGTGTTTTGTATCTAGGGTTAATACATCCTTTTTGGTATCAGAGAACTCAGAACGTAATTCTTTCAAATCGTTTTGAATTTGAGAGGAGGTAGATGACAATTTATTGAACTCATCTCTAAGATTTCCGATGTTCATGTTTATATTTGCAAACTGGTCACGCATGTCAACACGCAGAGTATTCATCGATCTCTTAAGTTCTTCGGATAATGCAGATATAGCCGAAGTCAGCTCACAGTGAGGCTGCTTCCTCTTAAAACTCCTCTGCGTTACATTGGGTTCAGCATCTTCGCCAGAGTACAGATCTGGAACCGATTGGCATTTACTACCTTTCGGAGAGAGCATCATTGACTACACAGTTCAAACAGGGCGAAAGTCTGTAGATGATACTTAGTTGTGATGACGTTAAGTTACGTAGCGCTCAGCTGATAATTAGGTCCTTGTTAAAGTTGTATGCAGTAACGGCATCGAGTGAGCGAGATGAAAAATATCGGTTGTACCGTTTCCCCGAGGAGGTGAAGGGGGCCGCACACTCACAATGTGAAAGTATCTCTGCACGGTGAGCGAGTAAAAAATATACTCTGCACTGTTTCCCCGAGGGTGTGAGGGGAGCCGCAAGCGCACTGTCGTCCGTGATTTAAATATTTTTAATAAGCAGATGCAGCACTTTTTAAGGTGTATTGTCTTAGAGATAGGGTACGATTTTAAATGGCACCGAACTTGTTAACTGAGCAAAAACCCGAACACACGTCTGCTCTAGCCATACAATTAGCGAACACGAATTCAACCCCTAAGAGGGGGAAATGGGGTGGCAAAGTATAAAAATCAATGCACAACCCAAACCGCTGAGTCTAGAGATTCCAAATTTGGCATGTAGGTTCCTTATGTGGTCTAGGGGTGCACTAAGAAAGAATTTTTCAAAATTCAACCCCTAAGGGGGTTAAACGGGAATCCAAAGTTTGTATGGGTAAAACAAGATTAGTTAGACTATTTTATTCGAAACTTCACAGGAGTGCTCCTATTGATAAATAAGTAGAAACGGGTTTCAGATTTTTTCAGAATTCAACCCCTAAGAGGGGGAAATGGGGTGGCAAAGTATAAAAATCAATGCACAGCCCAAACCGCTGAGTCTAGAGATTCAAAATTTGGCACAAAGGTTCTTTATGAGGTTTAGGGGTGCATGTAGAAAGGATTTTTCAAAATTTACCCCCTTAGGGGTTGGAACGGGAGTCCAAAGATTACTTGGGGAAATAAGATTAGTTAGACTACTTTATTCGAAACTTAACAGGAGTACTCCTATCGATAAATGAGTTAACGTTTGTGTTTCAGTTTTTTTTTCAGAATTCAACCCCTAAAGGGGGAAATGGGGTAACAAAGCCTGAAATTCAACATAGGTATTGTTTTTATGGTGAATTGAGTCGGGTGTATTACAAAAACAACGATTTTAAGATTTAATGTGGCAGACCTGAAATACTACCATTCCCTGTTGGGGTGCGATGGGGTTGAAATGTCTAAAAATCAATATGGGTGTCGATACCGAGATTATCAGGGGTGTTGATTAAAATGGCATTTATTTGAGATCCAGATGATAATGATTGTGATTACGATGATGGTGATTGTGATAATGATGACGATGATTGTGATGATGATGATTTTGATTACGATGATAATGATTGTGATCATGATGATGATGATTGTGATAATGATGATTGTGATAACGATGATAATGATTGTGATTACAATGATAATAAGTGTGATAACGATGATGGTGATTGTGATAGTGATTGTGATTGTAATGGTGATTGTGACAGTGACGGTGATTGTGATAGTGTCGGTGATTGTGATGGTGATAGCGATGGCTGTGATAACGAGGACAGAGATTGTGATGATGATGATTGTGATTAAGATGATAATGATTGTGATTATGATGATAATGATTGTGATAACGATGATGGTGATTGTGATAGTGATTTTGATGGTGATTGTGATGGTGATGGTGATTGTGATGGTGATTGTGAAAGTGATGGTGATTGTAATAATGATGTAGATTATTGTGATTACTATGATAATGATTGTGATAACGAGGGTAGTGATTGTGATGGTGATTGTGATGGTGATGGTGATTGTGATGGTGATGGTGATTGTGATTTTGATTGTGATAGTGTTGGTGATTGTGATAATGATTGTGGTTGAGATAGTGATGGCGATTGTGATCGTGATTGTGATTAAGATGATAGTGATTGTGATTACGATGATAATGATTGTGATTACGATGATAATGATTGTGATTACGATTATAATGATTCTGATGACGAGGATGGTGATAGTGATGGTGATGATTGTGAATACGATGATAATGATTGTGATTATGATGATAGTGATTGTGATAATGATGATAGCGATTGTGATTACGTGATAATGATTGTGATAACGATGATGGTGATTGTGATACTGATTTTGATGGTGATTGTGATTGTTATTCTGAGAGTGGTGGTGATTGTGATGGTGATAGCGATGGTGATTGTGATGGTGATTGTGATGGTGTTTGTGATGGTGATTGTGATGTTGATTGTGATGGTGATTGTGGTGGTGATTGTGATGGTGATAGTGATGGTGATAGTGATGGTGATTGTGATGGTGATTGTGATGGTGATTGTGATGGTGACTGTGATCGTGACTGTGATAGTGACTGTGATAGTGATTGTGACGGTGATTGTGACGGTGATTGTGACGGTGATTGTGACGGTGATTGTGACGGTGATTGTGACGGTGATTGTGACGGTGATTGTGACGGTGATTGTGACGGTGATTGTGACGGTGATTGTGCCGGTGATTGTGACGGTGATTGTGATGGTGATTGAGATAGTAATGGTGAGTGTGATAATGACTGTGATTACGATGGTAATTATTGTGATAACGATGATGGTGATTGTGATAGTTATTTTGATGGTGATGGTGATTGTGATGGTGATGGTGATTGTGATAGTGATTGTGATAGCGATAGTGATGGTGATTGTGATGGTGATTGTGATTGTGATAGTGATGGTGATTGTGATTGTTATGGTGATTGTGATGGTGATTGAGATAGTGATGGTGATGATGAGTGTGATAATGACTGTGATTACGATGATAATTATTGTGATAACGATGATGGTGATTGTGATAGTTATTTTGATGGTGATTGCGATGGTGATGGTGATTGTGATAGCGATAGTGATGGGGATTGTGATTGTTATGGTGATTGTGATGGTGATTGAGATAGTGATGGTGATGGTGAGTGTGATAATTACTGTGATTACTATGATAATTATTGTGATAACGATGATGGTGATTGTGATAGTTATTTTGATGGTGATTGTGATGGTGATGGTGATTGTGATAGTGATTGTGATAGCGATAGTGATGGGGATTGTGATGGTGATTGTGATTGTGATAGTGATGGTGATGGGGATTGTGATGGTGATTGTGATTGTGATAGTGTTTTAATAATAATAATAATAATCATTTATTTGCTAAAAACATGGTATAAAAGATGGTAATGTTATTATTATGAACAAACATGTTTTGCTTAATAAATATAAGCGTGCAAATACATGCATAACGAAACAATCAGTCATCATGCGATTTTATGTTCCAGGAACTCCCTAACACTGTAAAAACTATTAGCAGAAAGCCATTTGTATAATTTATTTTTGAACATTCTTGTATTTAATGTTTTTAATTCATTTGGTATTCTATTGTATATCTGGACACACATAAACATACAGCTTTTATCATATTTCGCAAGCCTTGGTAGGACATCTAACACGAGCCTGTAGGGGTCGCGCCTGCTGCGAGAATTCACATCGCTTGCTTTCGCAAACAATTCCCTATGCCTCCACACAAACAAACAAATTTCAAAAATATAAAGGGATGGCAGTGGTAACAAATCAAGTTTCTTAAACATCGGCCTGCAAGATTCGTCGGGCTTAAGGCCACATAATGCTCTTATGCATCTCTTTTGTGCGACAAATGCTCTATTTTGATCAGTGCTGTTTCCCCACATAATTAGACCATAGCGTAGCACTGATTCAACATATGCATGATATGTTGTTATGGACGTTTTAATGTTTGTTATGTTTCTAATCTGTTTCAGTGCATAAACAAACTTATTAATTCGTTTGGATACTGTATCCACATGTGCTTTCCAGTTGATGTCTTGATCCAATGTTACTCCTAAAAATTTTGTTTGCGTTACTTCGTTAATTCTATTTATATTCATTTTAATATTGTATTTTGCATTATTCGATTTATTAAATTGTATATAAACGGACTTTTTGAGATTTATGGATAAGTTATTTTCCTTTAGCCATTTTATCAATCTTTCAGTCACATTATTAATTTCTGTCTCGTGGTCTTTAATTGTGATGGTGATTGTGATAATGATGGCGGTTGTGATAGTGATGGTAATTGTGATAATAGTAATTGTGATGATTATGAAATGTGGCACATAGTTTATAACCTGGATTAACTAACATGGAGGACACTATTATTCCTTTAGTATGATCCAGTGGGACAGTTACCGAACTTCACGCGGGCGAAGCCGCGGGCAACAGCTAGTAAATAATAAAAAAAATGCTTTTTATTCAGACTAAGTCCATTTGGTTAGTACAACACACAACTTATAAACTAGTGTTAGTACTTATATCTACCCGAAGAACAAAAACATGCTATAACTTCTCTCTTCTGACTTCTGTTCTCAAGACAATATATAAACAAGCAAGTTTTCTTTCTGTGCAAAAGTAGAATGGTGTTAAGTCCTCTGTTTTACCTAACACGAAAATGCAACAGGCTTTAGCTTTCAACTCAAAATAGGAACGACCAGAAAATTATTTTTAAAAGAAAACGAATTTTCCCTTTAACATATTAAATAGGTTGATTTTCATTGACCTACATAAAATTATGTAGCTACATAAATAGGTACTGGTATCTTCGTTAATTCATGGTGACATTGTGTTGTTAAAATGTCGGTTCGTGCTGTGGTTGGGAGCTCGGCTGACACGAGCGACGGAACAACACACCTTTTGTTGACTCTCCTTCAATCCCTGATTAGCTCCGTAGGGGGAAACGTTAACTAAGCCTGCTGTAGCAACTCGCTCATTACGGAACGAACAACAACATTATATGTAAGTCGAAAATAACATACAAATATACAGGGTGTTAAAGTAGTCGCGTGCCATAGCTTAGGGGTAGGTTCAGTATCGTTAAAGGAACCCAGAAAAAAAAAAACAAAAAAAAAGAAAACCAAAAAAATTATTGCAGAAAAACAATTTAGTACGGTCTACTAACTTATCTACTATCGAACGTGTTGTAGGTTATCACCTGCTGAGAGCAGGTCAATTTACGCGCGAGAAACAAACGGCTCGGCGCACGGCGCGCGCTCCGACACGCGCTCGCTCTAGCGACAGCTGACTGCGGTGCGGTCGATGACCCCGAGTGCCCGCCCGTTCGGCGGTCAGATGTTTCCGAGCGTATTAGAGTGAAATGATCTTGAGGAAAATAGTGGATTTTCTTTAAAAAAAAAAGGTAGCTTTTCGCAATGGTTTTAGTTTCTACTAATGAAATCAAACCACTGGTTTAAAGGATAACGGTGTTCACACGAACACCCTAATTTTAGATTTAAAAAAAGGTTTTTATTTTTTACGGGTTCCTTTATCGATACTGAACTCACCCCTAAGCTATGGCACGCGACTACCTTAACACCCTGTATACATCACGCCTGTAATCCTTAAAGAGTTAGGAAGAGGTGTACCCTAATAGTAACGGTCAGAAATCCAGACTACATGGCTGCTACGGAAAAACTCCTGATGAAAAACACTAATTACACTTTGCCCGACCTGGGAAGCGAACCCAGGACCTCTTGCTCATCAGTACAAGTAGACGAGGCAGTCTTACAAATACAATAAAAGATTATTAGCCAAAAGTATGTTTTCATCGAATCAATAAAACCTTAAACCACGTATTCTTTCAAATAATATGTTTAATCTTTCTACAGGTAAACTGGGTAAATATAGAAATAAGTTTCAAGTCTCTCATAACTGTCAATTGTTTGCAATGGCAAAGATAATCTAAGATGGCGCCACCATAGCTGGTTTCAATTTTGACCAATGAGGTTAAGCTATTTTGAAATATAAAATGACATTACCACATTTTCAACCAATGACGATGTTGGGAACCAGCTATGCTAGTGCCATTAGTTCCACAGTGTCTCCCCGTTAAAGGAAAGTGCAAAATAACTACAAACCTGCAGTCCTACTTATGTAGGTTCCAACCTCAACAGAGCTGAGTAAAAAAGCCACGGAGAATTTAAACTATCCATAATATTATTTCCACCTAACAAAACAAATATAAAGAGACTCCAACTTGATATTGTTTACGTTGCTCTTAGCTTCCTGAATATCTAAAGCAGCCCATAATGTTTATTTTTGCGCGAATAGTTTTTAAATTTTCTGCTCTGTATTTTCTCTTAGGAAACATTTTATTCGTGCACCTCTCATGTGTCGCTTCCAATTTGTTTGCTTGGCTTTTGCTTAGCATATCACGGAACAGCCGCATTCCAACTGCGCGAATAAATGTGAGCATCCGACCTTCTTATTACGACGTTCAAATTTCGACTTTACCCTGTCACGTTTAGGGTAGGAGTTTCTTCAGACTGTTCGTTATTATTATGTCGTTTTGTGGTTGGTGAGGCATCTCTTGCTCGCTTTACCTCCAGCTCATGTTTGCATTCCTGGTACTTGGCAAGCAAACGCTCTTACTTCGCGTTCCTCTACTTTGTGATACGTATTGTCTTTCACGCCTTTGAGAGAATGTATGCATTTCCCAACTTTTTGTTAGAATAATGATGAAGTTCCTTTTGCTGACGGGGGAACTAGGGAAAGCGTTCGGAACTTTTGTATTGAGATCGTAATTATTACTGATGTAACTGAGAGTGCGGTGTGTGTTGTGTGATTAGTGTGAGAACTTCGTTTTGTTAAACGCGTTTTGTTTTGTACAATGAAATCACTCTTTTGGTATGTAAGAACTTTTGTTTTGTAATCCATTTAAAGTTACTTACTACATATTGGATATCTTAAAATCTGATTATAGTAAAGTTAAGACTAAACCTACTTCATGGGAACAGATAGGTATTTTTTTCTAGGTTCTACTTTTGTCTTAGAATTTCTATAAGTACGAACACAAGAAGCATTAATTAATCAATAAACTTACTTTGCTACTTAGGTGTAGGACTCAAACTCAAAAGTTTCAAAGCGAACTATATTTTCGGAAATCTAAACAAAATTGTCATATCTCAACAAAGTGCTTATAATGAAATTGAGTCCAGAAACTTGGTTAATTTATCATTTTGTTGTCTGGCAAGAATCTCAAGTGTCTTTGGATGAATTTGTGGAGTCCGTCAAGTTTCATCAGATACGCTGACGTTCTCAATACTTTTTGTTTAGTAAACTGAGTTTGATAGGCTCATTAATGTTTTGTCAATAAGACTGTGTCCGCAAGGGCGTTTTTTTAACGCAATGTTTTTTTTTATCTCGCTCTGTATTTTCAACTCAAAATCAATCAATCAGTCTGATGCGTTAAAAAAGCACTATGGCGGATTATAAACTTTTTTTTTTTGTCTTTTTTAAACTTTCACGATCAGAACACATTATAAAACATATGGAAACGGGTATTTATCACGAATTTTACCTTAAACCCCTTGTTTGTTTTTAAACTTTGACCCCACACTAGGACTTTCTCTTGTATCGTAGGTGCGTTTACAAACATTTAAACTCACAAACTCAAACAGACCCGGAACAACTACCTGTAGGCCATACAAAAATTTGTTCCGTGCGGAAATCGAATCCGCAACACGCAGCATAGCAGCCAGTCGCTCAGCCACTGCGCTAACCGTGCCGCAATAAACCGTACGTTTATAAACCAGTGCACGGTAAAATAACGGGGCGCTTAACATTTTTTTTTTTTGTCTAGTATAATTTAGTATTGTGTGGTGTGTATTTGTCTCTGACTAGCTGTTGCCCGCGGCTTCGCCCGTGTGATGTTTGGTAACTGTCCCACGGGATCATACTAAAGGGATAAATAGTATCCTACATGTTAATCCAGGTTATAAACATTCTATGTGCCAAATTTCATAATCATCACAATTATAATCATCACAATCGCTATCACAATCACCATCACTATCACCATCATTATCACTATTCCAATCACAATCACTATCACTATCACAATCATTATCACAATCATCACAATAAATCAACAATAATCCTGTATAGAAGCCGAATCCGCCATCTTTTGGATCTAAAAATAAATGCCATATTCGTAATCAGCACCAATGATAATCTCGGAATCGGCACCCATATTGATTTGACATTCCGACCCCATCCCACCCCAACAGGGGATGATGGTATTTCAGGTCCGCCACATTAAATCTTAAAATCGCTGTTTTTGTAGTACACCCGACCCGATACACCATACAAACAATACCAAACCCTTAGGGGTTGAATTCTGTAAAAACCTGAAATCCATTTCTACCTATTTATCGATAGGAGTACTCCTGTGAAGTTTCGAATAAAACGGTCTAACTAATCTTGTGTCCCCATACAAACTTTCGACTCCCGTTTCACCCCCTTAGGGAGTAAATTTTGAAAAATCCTTTCTTAGTGCACTCCTTGACCACATAAGGAACCTACTTGCCAAATTTGGAATCTGCAGACCCAGTGGTTTGGGCTGTGCGTTGATATACCAGTCAGTCAGTCAGTGTCTTCTTCTTTTATATATTTTTACCCGACTGCGCCAGAAGGAGGGTTACTGTATAGATTTTATCTAAAATAGAAGTAGTTGTTACTCCTTATTGCATCAGCTATCTGCCAGTGAAAGTCCCGTCAAAATCGGTCCCGCCGTTCCAGAGATTAGCCGGAACAAACAAATAACAGACAAAAATTAAAAAAAAAAACATTTTGGTATATGTACTCCATAAACATTCATATGCATGTAGTAAAATGCGGTTGTTTTAATATTACAAATAGACACTTCAATTTTATTTATTTGTACAGATAAAGCCCCCTTTTCATCTTTCACCCCCTTAGGGGTTGAAATTATTAAAAATACCGTTGCGTTAGCTTCCAACCACAAGCCTAGATAATAAATTTAGTGAGTTTTACTTCGAGAATTAAGGACTTTCCATAAACAACTTCATTCTCCTTTTTAACCCTTCGGGGGTAGAATTGTGGAAAACGCTGAGACACGTATCAATTAATTTTAATCATCAGCCTAAACACAAAATTTAAAGATCCTAACTTTAAAATTGTCGATTGTCCATAAACAACTTCATCCCCCTTTTTAACCCTTCGGGGGTAGAATTGTGAATAACGCTGAGTCGCGTATCAATTAATTTTAATCATCAGCCTAAACACAAAATTTGAAGATCCTAACTTTAAAACTGACAATTTTTCATATACAACTTCATCCCCATTTTTAACCCTTCGGGGGTAGACTTGTGAAAAACGCTGAGACACGTGTCAATTAATTTTTAATCATCAGCCTAAACACAAAATTTGAAGATCCTAACTTTAAATCTGACGGACTTTCATACAAACTTCCATCCCCTATTTAACTCCTTTAAGGGTTGAATTTCTAAAAATCCTTCCTTACTCCTTGTCTACATTATAAAGAGACCCTGTGTGCAAAATTTCAGCTTTCTAGATCCAAGGGTTTGGGCTGGGCGTTGATGAGTCAGTCAGTCAGTCAGGCCTTTTGTTTTTATTTATATAGATTACTAGCTGTTGCCCGCGGCTTCGCCCGCGTGCAGTTCGGTAACTGTCCCACTGACTGAATCATACTAAAGGGATAAATAGTGTCCTACATGTTAATCCAAGTTATAAACTATCTATGTGCCAAATTTTATAATCATTACAATTTCTTATTATCGTCACAATCATCATCACTATCACAACCACCACCATTATCACAATCACCATCACTATCACAACCACCATCATTATCACAATCATTATCACAATCACCATCTCAATCACCATCACAATCACAATCACCATCACAATCCCCATCACCATCGCTATCACCATCACAAACACCGTCACTATCACAATCACCATCACCATCACAATTACCATCAAAATCACTATTACAATCACCATCATCGTTATCACAACCATTATCATCGTAATCACAATCATTATCATAATCACCATCACTATCACAATCACTATCAAAATCACAATCACCATCACAACCACCATCACTATCAAAATCACAATCACCATCACAATCACCATCACAATCACCATCACAATCACCATCACAATCACCATCACAATCACCATCACAATCACCATCACAATCACAATCACCAACACAATCACCATCACAATCACCATCACAATCACCATCACAATCACCATCACAATCACCATCACAATCACCATCACAATCACCATCACAATCACCATCACAATCACCATCACAATCACCATCACAATCACCATCACAATCACCATCACAATCACCATCACAATCACCGATGCGAGCGATGGCGATTGTGATAGTGATATCACAATCGCCATCGCTCTCACAATCACAATCACCATTACAATCACAATCACAATCACAATTACAATCACAATCACCATAACAATCACAATCACCATCACCATCACAATCACCATCACAATCACTATCACAATCACTTGCCTCGTTATCACAATCATTGTTATCGTAATCACAATCATCTTCATCATTATCACAATCACCATCAAAGTCACAATCACAATCAACATTACCATCGGTATCACCATCACAATCACCCTCACTAACACAACACTATCACAATCACCATCAAAATCACTATCACAATCATCGTTATCACAATCATTATCATCTTGATCACAATCATTATCATCTTAATCACAATCATCATCATCACAGTCTCCATCCCCGTTATCACAACCATCGCTATCACCATCATCGTTATCACACTTATTATCATCGTAATCACAATCATTATCATCTGGATCTCAAAATAAATGCCGTTTTCATAATCAGCACCCCTGATAATCTCGGTATCGACACCCATATTGATTTTTAGACATTTCAACCCCATCGTACCCCAACAGGGAATGGTAGTATTTCAGGTCTGCCACATTAATTCTTAAAATCGTTGTTTTTGTAATACACCCGACCAAATTCACCATAAAAACCTATGTTGAATTTCAGGTTTTGTTACCCCATTTCCCCCTTTAGGGGTTGAATTCTGAAAAAACCTGAAACACAAATTTTAACTCATTTATCGATAGGATTACTCCCGTTAAGTTTCGAATAAAGTAGTCTAACTAATCCTATTTCCCATGTAATCTTTGGACCCCCGTTTGAACCCCTTAGGGGGTGAATTTTGAAAAATCCTTTCTTAATGCACCCCTAAACCTCATAAAGAATCTATATGCCAAATTTGGAATCTCTAGACCCAGCGGTTTGGGCTGTGCATTGAATTTTAGACTTTGTCACCCCATTTCCCCCTCTTAGGGGTTGAATTCTGAAAAACCCTGAAACCCGTTTCTATTCATTTATCAATAGGAGCACTCCTGTGAAGTTTCGAATAAATAGTCTAACTAATCTTGTTTCCCCATGCAGACTTTGAAGCCCCGTTAAACCCCTTTAGGGGGTGAATTTTGAAAAATCCTTTCTTAGTGCACCCCTAGACTACATAAGGAACCTACTTGCCAAATTTGGAATCTCTAGACTCAGCGGTTCCGGCTGTTCATTGATTTTTATACTTTGCCACCCCATTTCCCCCTCTTAGGGGTTGAATTCTGAAAAATCCTGAAACCCGTTTCTACTCATTTATCAATAGGAGCACTCCTGTGAAGTTTTGAATAAAATAGTCTAACTAATCTTGTTTTACCCATACACACTTTGGAGCCCCGTTTAACCCCCTTAGGGGTTGAATTTTGAAAAATCCTTTCTTAGTGCACCCCTAGACCACATAAGGAACGTACTTGCCAAATTTGGAATCTCTAGACTCAGCGGTTTGGGCTGTGCATTGATTTTTATACTTTGCCACCCCATTTCCCCCTCTTAGGGGTTGAATTCTGAAAAAACCTGAAACCCGTTTCTACTCATTTATCAATAGGAGCACTCCTGTGAAGTTACGAATAAAATAGTCTAACTTATCTTGTTTTCCCATACAAACTTTGGAGCCTCGTTTAACCCCCTTAGGGGGTGAATTTTGAAAAATCCTTTCTTAGTGCACCCCTAGACCACATAAGGAACCTACTTGCCAAATTTGGAATCTGTAGACCCAGCGGTTTGGGCTGTGCGTTGATAGATGAGTCAGTCAGTCAGTCAGTCAGTCAATCAGTCAGTCAGTCAGTTTCTTCTTTTATATATTTAGATTTGAATTCCAAGTAACATTATTTTGAGTGTGTTTATGAACTAAGTTATGGATCGTTGTGCCTGATGCAAATAAATTATTATTATTGTTATCTATATTGTTACGAGCTGGGTATGGGATAAATTAATTACTACCGATGAAACAACTGAATAACTTTAATAATCACAAAACACTTCAAACTCAATCACAAGTACACTACTGATCACTATTCGCTTAGATATCGCACTCACTAGTTCACTTCGATTCGTCCCGTACTGTAGCCAAAATAATACTGCCGCTCCCACAAACATGTCCGCTATTTATAAGGTGACCAACCCTTCTAGAAACATCCACAACTTACTTGAATTTCTAGACAATTACAGTCGGTCATTGGCCTTTGTACAAAATAAAGAAGTAGGAACTTTATTCCCTCAGCGTACGGTCGAAATTACAATGACCATTCATATACCTACATCTTCGAGACTCGTCGTACGTACCTACCTACTACTATCTACCTACCTACTTTTGATTGTAGGTACGAGTACGACGTAACACTGCCCCCTCCTTAGACATGCTCGTCCCGAGCATCATTAGCCCCGTAGTATCGCGCCAATCGGTCTACATGGACAATCTTAGGCGCACCTCGTGGACCCTTCTGTATTCGGTAGGTGACATCGTTGATCCTAGTCACGACTCGGTATGGTCCATCCCAGTTTGATTGCAATTTCGGAGACTGAGATGCGATTCTCGTGCTGGTGAACCTGATCCTTCATTACCTTCAGCTCTTTGCCGAAAGTTGAATGAAGATCCTTTATGAGGATCATCTGTTCTTCTTGACGACGAGCCTGTTCCTCCTTATCTCGTTGCAACTGCTCTTCCAACCGGCGGGCCTGGTCTTCTTGACGGCGAGCCTGGTCCTCCTTATCTCGTTGCAACTGCTCCTGTAACTGGCGAGCCTGGTCTTCTTGACGGCGAGCCTGGTCCTCCTTATCTCGTTGCAACTGCTCCTGTAACTGGCGAGCCTGGTCCTCTTGACGGCGAGCCTGCTCCTCTTGACGGCGAGCCTGCTCCTCCTTATCTCGTTGCAACTGCTCCTGTAACTGGCGAGCCTGGTCCTCTTGACGGCGAGCCTGGTCCTCTTGACGGCGAGCCTGCTCCTCCTTATCTCGTTGCAACTGCTCCTGTAACTGGCGAGCCTGCTCCTCTTGACGGCGAGCCTGCTCCTGCAGCAGCGCCATTAAAGATGACAAGTCTGGCGCCACTGATGCTGGAGAAACTCCGGATGAACCAGCGACTGGCACTGACGTAGGCTGGACTCCACTCGGTGTCTGTGTCGGAGAGTCTCCAAACCGCCTTTGGTCCATGTCCTGCTGTCGCTGACTCCTGGTACGGATACCGTCCGTGTTGTCCTTTGGTAGAACTGGCATAATTTATCCCTCACTTCTGACACCAAATTGTTACGAGCTGGGTATGGGATAAATTAATTACTACCGATGAAACAACTGAATAACTTTAATAATCACAAAACACTTCAAACTCAATCACAAGTACACTACTGATCACTATTCGCTTAGATATCGCACTCACTAGTTCACTTCGATTCGTCCCGTACTGTAGCCAAAATAATACTGCCGCTCCCACAAACATGTCCGCTATTTATAAGGTGACCAACCCTTCTAGAAACATCCACAACTTACTTGAATTTCTAGACAATTACAGTCGGTCATTGGCCTTTGTACAAAATAAAGAAGTAGGAACTTTATTCCCTCAGCGTACGGTCGAAATTACAATGACCATTCATATACCTACATCTTCGAGACTCGTCGTACGTACCTACCTACTACTATCTACCTACCTACTTTTGATTGTAGGTACGAGTACGACGTAACAATATCTATACTCTATACTGTCTATACTAATATTATAAAGAGGTAACATTTGTTTGTAAGTTTGTATGTTTGTAAGTTTGTTTGTAGGGGGTAATCTCCGGAAGTAATGAACTGATTTCAAAAATTCTTTCACCATTAGAAAGCTACATCCACCCTGAGTAACATAGGCTATATTTTATCCCCCTACTCCCACGGGAACGGGAACTACGCAGGTGAAACCGCGGGACGTCCGCTAGTTATTAAAAAAGCGCCTGTGTGAACGTGTATTGAATCTAATCGCCGCCGCCGTAATCGCGAAACATTACATTAATTATTTTGCGTCGCACTACTTTTTATTTTTTCGTCAAGCCAACAGCAAATTTTGAGAGATCTAGTCTTATACCTACCGACTTACGTACTGTAATACGAGTACATAATGAACATTTTCTTCGGTTCATTTCACAGGAAGATACTCCATGTTGTGGAAACTTTGCGATAAACCTACATTCCCTGATGGCCTGTGTTCTGACTTGATTATGAACATGGCACTCGAGAAGAGATCTTTGTCCTTCAGTGGGAAAATAATAAGCTGGTAATTTTTTCTTCAAATATTTGCACCGAAATCGATCATTGGTATTAGCAGTGTTTCAAGTCATTATCATCTACCTAGCCTTTTACCAAACTATGTTGGGGTCGCCTTCCAGTCTAACCGGATGCAGCTGAATACCAGTATTTTACATAGAGCGACTGCCTATCTGACCTCCACAACCCAGTTAGTACCGGGTAATACGATACCCCTTGGTAAGACTGGTTGTCAGACTTTTTGGGCAAAGTAGTGTTTCAAATATAGGTACTTACTTATTATGTTGAGCTTTCACAAAATGATACGTTAATTAAAGCGGTCCACGCTCTCTACAGCAAAACTCAAAACAAAATGAGTTTTTCAACAAACTCAACACTGCAATCAAAGTTCGGACCCCACTTATTTAAAACGCTCTACCACATACACTATGCGAATGGGAAATAAACAAAATAACGGTTTAAAACTCCTGCAGGCAGTAAACAAGAGAAACCATCTTCATTTTCTTATCCACACAAATATCAATGCCAAAAGTGACTTTGTCCGTCAGTCTGGTTGTTACCTATACCTTTTGACATCTTAACGGCTAAACGGATTAGGATAACCTTAGGATAACATTTAAACGCAAACTTGGTTTAGAACCGGAGATTGTTTTATCCCGCGGCTTTATTTCCAACGGGCAGGCAAAGCCGAGGGAGAAACTAGTATCCAATAAAGAGCACCAACATTTTTATGAACCATTTGGAAGGTCGGACCTTTTCTAAATTCTTCAAGTTCTCTTTAATCTTTCACCAAATATTTTAGCTGCGGCTAAGTTTTCTGAACCTTTGTTTTCGCCCAAAGATATTTATGACAAGTCCTTGAATCCGCTCCTATTGTATCGATACACAGTTATGTCAGCATTATTTTTAGTTTTTAGGGTACTGCCAGAGTTTGGAGAAGTATGTTTTGTTGCCAGGTTAAAAATAGTAATTTAATTCTTTCAACGAAAGATTTTTTATTGAAAATGGGGAAAAAGTTTCTAGGGAGTCTCTATTTTTCATAAGCCTTTCTTAGCTATAATGTAACTATGTAAACAAATCTTAGAAGTTGGTTTTGCCCCACTTCTCGGTTTCCGATTGAGCTGAAATTTTGCATCCGTGTTTAGTTTTGATGACAATGCATGGTAAGACAATAGGCGTCATTCTAAATTCAATATGGCGGACTCCCAAAGATGGCAGACTAATTATTTTGCATTTCCATGACATGGGTAGGTATCAAATGAAAGGGTTTTCCGAAAAGAATACGAGAAATAAAATGACTGATTTTTACAATAATATTATTTACAAGGCATGTATGTCAAAAAATAATATGATAATTGGGGTCGATGTGAAGTGTTTTCTCTTTCTCTCTTCCTTGTATGTCCCGCTATCGTTGTGTCTTAGGGACATTGTTATTTTAAACGTAATTTAACGAAAATATCTCACTCATATACTGTGCAGTGATGAAGAAAATGTGTAACCTTTGAGTTTATCAAGCTTCGAGGTATTTATCTTTATTAGCCGCGAGCGTTTATCGTATTATATTAAAAATATTATAGGGAAGAAATTTTTCCCAGGAACAATTTCCTTCCGTTATGACGTAGTACAACATAATGATTTTAATAAGCCTATTAGGTGGGATTTTCATCGTTATTTTTTGTCGATTTATTTTTAGCGTGGCAATAATACAATATTCTGACCTTTCACCTGATCGTTAGTAGTTATTGCTGCGTTTGGACATCTGAGAGCCTGCTGTGTCAGGAATATAGCTAGGGCGTTAGCGACCCCGAAATAAAACTGAAGTGGCTCTAAGTTTGTAGATAACTAGCTGATGCCCGAGGCTTCGCCCGCCCGCAAATTATATACTAAAACCTTCCTCATGAATCACTATCACTATCTATTTAAGAAACCCGCATCAAAATCCGTTGCGTAGTTTTAAAGATCTATTAAGCATACATAGGGACAAACAAACAGACGCGGCGGGGGACTTTGTTTTATAATATGTAGTGAGAAGTATGATATAAGTAAAGAGGGTGGATAGAATAAGAAACGTCAACATTAGGAAAAATACCAAGATACCGATACAAGAGGACGTAACCCTAAAAATAAAAAGGCTAAAATGGAAGTGGTCGGGACACATGGTCAGAAGAAAGGACAAATGGAGCAAAATAATTACACATTGGTACCCAAGGGAAGGTAAAAGGAAAAGAGGCAGACAACAAAAAAGATGGGACGATGATATCAGGCAGGTTGCAGGCATAACATGGAGTAGAGTAGCCAGAGAGAGATCAGAATGGAGTAGGTTGGAGGAGGCCTTTGCCAACTGGCAAACGGACTTACAAAAAGTAAAGAAGCACAAAATACGCGAATAATTGTAATTGTGTAAAATACATTAATTATAACAGTGCAGTAGTATAAGAAACATAATTGTATATTTGTTGTCCGAATAAAAAGGCTTTATTATTATTAGTGGTGATGAGGAGCTCGTGGCTAAATAATAACAGCCGCTCGGATCGATCGTTAGGTCAAGCCGTCCTTGCCTAGGTTGGTCTGTGGATGGGTGAACGCCCCTTACATATTAAGTTTCCTCCGTGCCTCGGAAAGCACGTTAAGCCGTTGGTCCCGGCTGTCATTTGTAGATCTTTGACAGTCGTTAGGTAGTCAGTGGCCCAAAAAGTCTGACAACCAGTCTTACCAAGGAGTATCGTATTATACCCAGTACTGTGTTGTGGAGGTCAGATAGGCAGTCGCTCCATGTAAAATACTGGTATTCAGCTGCATCTGGTTAGACTGGAAGCTGACCACAACATAGTTGAGAAAAAATGTCTTGCAAAAAAAATCGCCTACGTTAGTCACGCTGGCTAATCACACATACATCAGACCATTCACAGACTACGGGTTCTAAATACCGCTAGCTATGGGAGTTAAATAATACACGTGATAAAATGTAATTTGGGAGGAAATAAAAGATTAAAATTCAATATGGTAACAGGGTTAGTTTCAAAATTCAAGCATTTTACAATACATTATATTTCATGAAAAAATCTCTAATCTCAAATCTCAATTCTTTATTGCATTCCATATGTAATACATAGATGGTGTAATCAAATAATAAAACATCAATATGGACCCTGTCGGGCACAGCAACATTAGGAGAGAGGAAGAGGAATAAGTAGCAATTTAATAATATTATTTTAAGTTAATTATTATATGTGCATTATTGTTTATCTATTTATGAATTTATAAATTATTAGATTAGATTAGATCTAAACAAAACATCCGCAGTAGCGACTTTCAACGTTTTGTATGTATAGCGTCTTCTTTTATAACGTTTTATAGTATCCGTGCAAGCGTGTTACACTGTTTCAAAACGAGATGGAACTGGAAACAGACAAAAGGTTAAATTTGCTCACAAATGAGCACTACACACAAAACAACGAAAAAAAGGTAATTAAGTTAGGGAAATTATAAGTCTAGCCACAAAATTATTAATTGGACACGTGATTAAACTTCAAATTTTATAACTAAGCAACGGGAAAGTGACATAGCCTCTAATAAACTAATTCGTCTTTTTTACAATGCCAACTAAATATTCTATAGAAAGCGTCAAGTAAAGATCATCAATTATTGTGACTTGTCCTTCTTATTTATACATTGCCACCTAATTTACTAACTCGGCCACGGATTTTACATCTCGTCACCATTTTACGTTTTACAGCTTCAACGCAATATCCTCAAAAAAATATAATTCAAGCTTCTACAGAAAGCATCATTTATTATAACTTAGCATGTAAAATGATAGATCATATTATTTTATCGTGAAAATAGCCACTGTATGATTTGGCGCGAGTACGCGAGACGACAGCGACCGGCCATTTGCACCAATCAGAGAGCGCCATTCATGTAACAACGAGTTGAGTTGATCACGTGTAAATAAAGTCTTTTATTTTGGGGGAAAATATAATGACCACCAAATATCAATTGATCACCAAATTTAGTAAATTGAACACCAAATTTTAATGAGGTGGTTGATGACAAACTAGTTTTGCCTAGGCCAACTTGGGGCACCCCGACACGGATAGATTAGGTTAGAAGGGTATGGCGGGGTCGAATGAGCGAGCGAAGCGAGCGAATAGACTCCGCCATACCCTTCGTGGTTATTTTTTTATAAACCATTCAGAAGTAGGAGCCCCGCGAAGCGGGGCTCCGTCGACCGGGTCTCCCTCGACTCGGATGCAAGAGCATAACAGTTCAATTTCTGGTGATCATTAACTAATTTTAACTCTAATTTTAACTATTTTTGGTTCTCATTTCACGCTAAAATGGGGATTAATTTTGGTGATCATTTACTATTTTTGGCAATCAAAAGTGATTTTTTTGCCGTAACATTTGACTAAATCTGGTGGTTCGTTAAACATAAGCCTTTTATTTTGTCTCTCCTCAATAGCTTTTGGGGTAATAATAGTGGTCAATATACTATTTGATGACATTTTTAGCAAAATTTTGACGATCAATTAATATGGGATGAGTTACATTTTAAACGTACTGAGTTAAAAAATTTGAAGCTAAATAAATATATTTTTTGATGTCATTTTATAGTATTTTAGAAGTTTACTGTTAGAATGTATGTTACAAATATATATGCTAAAAAATAACCATCATGCTGAGTTGTATTTAGAGTGGTTTACATAGAAGATAACTAGTGGCTAAGATAGTATTATTTAGATGCTTGTTAATTGTGGCTGACTTAGTAATTTAGAAGGCAACATACATTTTTAGAGGCGAATAATGATATTAAAAAGAAGCTTGTTTAATTAGCACCCATTAAGTTATCGCAATAAGTGGTTTAAAATGTGTACTTACCGCTTTAATCTTCACGCGCCGCACGCCGTTGGATCCGGGTGACGAAACAAGTTTTTTACCCGACTGCGCGACGCAAAGGAGGGTAATGTGTTTATTTATGTACGTAGATCACTTATTCGTAGTTAATGATCCTCACACGTAGGATTGACATCATTGTGGAACAATTAAACTGCGATTTGTATCAAACCTTGAAAGGGGTTATCCGTAGAACGATTGAGGAATCCTTTAATTGTAAGTATAAGCAGGATATTGATACATACCGACATGCTGACATCAATGATACTTCATCATATGGAGCTTTCGGGGTACCAATAGAGGGCGAAATAGCCCTCTGTCACTGGATTAAAACCTAAAGCAAAATGAAAAGAAACGATAAGAATAAAGGACACAAACCAGGAACAGAAGATTATAAAGCAGACAACCAACATTCACGAAATAAATACGATTACGTACAAAAAACGGACGTACGGATAAATAATAGGATAAAATCTTCAACCACACCTTGGTTGAAGATTTTATCCTATTAAAATAAGTAAGTAAGTAAGCACAATGAAAATGAAACCCGCTGAACATCCGACACCATACAATTTTAAATATACTAATCAAAAAGCATCTCATAGTCCTTCCAATCGTGTCTCATAAGCGAATCACAAGACGAATTCACCAAGGGTGTCAAAAATTTTCTGTAAAATCTAATTTCGAAAAATAACAACGCCAAACATAAAAAGAAATTATAAGCCAGGTTTTTCAAAACAAAAAGAGGTCTTATATAGCGTCATGCTACACTATGCACTACATATTTTACATATAATGATGTAAAATCTCAACATGAATGATGTAACCAAGATTTTGATTTAAAAGTGTGTCCATGGAGTTTCTTGCCCGTTCTTCTCCATAGAGATCTACGCTAGGGAATGGGCAACTACAGTACTTTTAGTTATTATGTCTTGTGACTGCGACTGTAGCTTTGTGTTTTTTTGTATTTTTGACATTCAAAAGTTTGTTTTTTTCTGTTCCTAAGACAAGCTTGGCGAATGAAATAGATTTATAGTGATTTAGGTACTTTCCCAGACAACAACACGTACATACGCAATTTTGAAAGCCCCTAACTGCCACACCAAATGACCTTTACATAATAGTAATTGTAGTAAAATACATAGTTGCATTAGCCGCATATGTCACTCCAACATTTACGGCTGGACAGGACGGTGCACTAAAAACACTTTAACAGCAATATTACAGTTAGTACGAGTAATTTGGCTAGCCTAGGTCATCATCATCAGTCTAGCCAGTCCCCAACTATGTTAGGGTCGGCTTCCAGTCTAACCGGATGCAGCTGAATACCAGTATTTTACATGGAGCGACTGCGTATCTGACTTCTACAATCCAGTTAGTACCGGGTAATACGATACCCCTTGGAAGAACTGGACTGGTCATCATCATCATCATCATTTCAGCTGAAAGACGTCCACTGCTGCACATAGGCCTCCAAGTGTCGCCATATTCACCGGTCCCGTGTGACTCGCATCCAGCGGATTCCCGCAGCCTTCAGCCTGAAGGTGGTGGTGGTGGACTGGACCGGTCAAATATATAAATGATAGCCGGGACCAACGACTTAACGTGTTTTCTGACAGGTACGTATACAGAGGGGGGATAGTTGGGATTTATCCCCCCCCCCCCCCCGAAATCTTACTAAAAATAAACGGGATCATATTAAACGGCCGGAGGGTTCATAACCACTGTAAAGTACGTAAATTATAGCACAGTGATTACAGCGATTTTTTCCACAGTTCACATGGTTGTTTCAATGTTTTTCCTCCCCCCCCCCCCCCCTCGAACCAAAAGTTTGGATACGTGCTTGTTCTGACCCCACGGAAGAAACTCGGTACCATTTAATGGATGGTCTTGACCTTGGGTGGCGCTGCTTAAGCTTTGAGATCGACCCGCAATGCTGTTGATACTTAACCATAGATTATCTGTGCCATAGACAACGTATTGTTTGAAATCAGAAACAATCAATTAGAAATTTCTACTTTAGCAAGTTAATCAGATGTGATAATATGTAAGTAATTACTGCAATATGTTAGTAATTAGTAACTGTAACACTCAACTCAATCTAACGCGGTCTACAGCTGGACATTCTGTACACATCAAGCTATACATTTCCAGTATAACATGGCTTCGCTTTTTATAGGTTTCCCGTCCAATGGAAGGTCGGTCAACTGATTTTGTAAAGCTTGTACAAAGCCTTGTCCCAAGCTGTTCAAGACCCTGTGTTCTGCTTCCCGAGTCCAGTCTGTCACAAACACTTTTGAGGGTGTTGGTAAATGTAACACTTGAATTAAATGATGTGTATTATTTACGTAAGTATACCGCCTTAGTTTAGACTTCCATACTAAAACGCAGACCCCCCTTGTATTGCAAAATACGCCCAGGGATGAAATATGTCCTTTTTCTTACTAAGAGTCTTGTTTGTTACATTATTAACAAATTTCTTTTACAAAAACAACGTTTTGTCAATAACAAAATGCCAAAGTAATAATCGACAAACATAAACACAGACAACAGCTTTAATTAAATGCTCAACATTTTCCAAAAAGAAAATCCAATAACTGAAGCAACAAAAATAAAATAAAAATACATTATTTCGTCGTAATATCATAATCTACCAACTTCCAATATCCCGTAATCCGATACAGTTGTTATATTGAGTTAGTGTTATCCATTAATAATGAAGAAGCAGTGGCCCTGGGCTGCGCGGTCCTTGTGTCGCCATCTACCGGTCAATATGGGGGTTTTATCTTAATTGCCTTAAATCTTTGTACAAGGAAGTTTTTGTCGAAAATGTTTATTTGCTACGTATTGTGGTTTTCACTAGAAATACCAGTTAGGGTTTAGAATAAAACCACCAAATTATCAGTAAGTAGATGAACTACTTAAGGGGATGTGCACTCGCTGTCCGGGATAAGTGGGGACTAGTCGAACGACGGAATCTTAAAGATCACTCTACGTTTATTAGTATTTCACATCATACGTGAAAGTAACATGAGAACATTATCTACATCTTACCTATTGAATCAATACTTTATAATCTCCGCTTTACTTTTTCCCAACCACATTGAGGGCGGTTTGAATTCCAGTATTTGACATAGAGCGACTGATAACTGACCTCAACAACCCAGTTAGTACTGGATAATACGTTACCTACCCTTTTTTTTCGGATGTGAAATCAGCAAATGACTCCTCCCGCTCTGGGCGGAGCAGGAGGGAGTGTCAGACTTTTACTGACTAAAACCCATCCATGTTCCTTCATCGCCCTTTGTGTTCCGGGCCACGATATTTATTTCGAACAGTCCCGCAACCCCGGTAGGCATCGGCCCTTGCGGACGCCTTCCTATTGCTGATTCTCTTTAAGGCGCGCGTGGAACACGAACGCGTCGCGTCGACACGGCCTGTCGTCATGAGACGAACGGACGGCGAGCTAGCCCATAGCCCACCGTCCACAGGCCCGCGCCTACGGTGGCCGGGGGCCACGTGGTGGCCCGCGGCGGCCGGGACGTTGAGAGGTTCTCTCCCTCTCCCGTTTCCCCACCTCCTTCTCTAGCTTACGTTACCCCTTGGATAGCAATAGTGCTAAAATAAGCTGTACCTATAAATGTACAGTTCATCTAGCTCCAATTTTCACACATTACAACACCAACACCTGATATCTCTGTACACACAGAATAAACACGTAATTCAGTACTAAAACACAGGCGTAGCATCTGCATCGCGTCTGTACGTCCACATTAAACTTACTAACTAATACAAATGTGTTCTGCTCAAATATCTGGGACTTAGGCCGCGCGACTTCGATACGAGAAAACAATGAAATATTACTACCGTTATTGTTTCACCAAGTTTCGCCCACTTAGGGCGAGTACAGACGGGCCACTACCGCACACCACACTACAATTATTACAGTTAACAGACAGATGTGTTGCTGGCGAATTTGTTTCGCTTCATCGTCTTCCCAGCTAAAACACAACAAAATGTTGAAGGGCAGGCGTTTTAAGACACTGTCTTCTATGTAATTTTTGACGTTCAAAAAGTGTTGATTCTTAACTTTTTTGACTTTGACTTTTGAGTGCTAAAATTAAACCGCCCCATTGGCTAGTGATATTGGAGTATCATTGCAGCTTTAAGAAGTTGCGATGTGGCACTCAAAAAAACCGTGTGGTGATGAGCGGCAGGACTGACTCATACGTTTTGGCAAGACAAAGGTTATTCACAAACGAAGTGAACTTACATGAGGCTAAGCCATGCGTGGTTTATAGCCGGTTTTCGGGGTTACCCACATTTTTATTGAATGTGACTACAAAAATTGTTGCACGATTTGATACAATGCCCAGCCACATTTTACAACAATGTTGTGGCTGTTGTCGTGTCTTGTCTGTACAAGCCCTTACTTCCCCGATATTGGGTTCGTGCAATTGTTTTCGGCTGAAATACAAACTTAAGTTTTGTATTTAGAATTGCAGTTTGTGTAAATCAATTTGTTGATTGTTTGCGCTGATTGGGAAAATTAAACGGGCTTCGATAAGTTTTTGTTAACGGTTTGTTTATTGTTCAAGAGAACGACCTGGTGGAAAGCAACGCTGTGTTTACTGAGATGCTGAGAATGTAGGCGTTATCTTGTGCTAGAAATCCCAACTGTACATAGACCATGAAGATGAGGACCTTATTTTTACCGCTGTGATTAACTAGTGTAGCCTTTTATAGTAAAAGTCCGATGCGCGGTAACATTTACGTGCAATTTTTATAACGAGTTTTTGAGTATGAACCTACTTAAAAAAAGTTTCGTTTCCATGAAGAAAAACTCCATCATACTTTCTGAAAAAAAAAACTGAGCTGTTTACATAACGCACTTAAGATTTTATTTCCATAACAGCAATAACCATCCGAAATCCATTACCTGGACGTGTAAAAGTCATCCCTAAACCCGCTGAGAATGCAACGTATGCCAAACTCTGCCGGCCTTCGATATTGGGGTCCAGTGGGACCCCGTCATATTCCCGATATTCAATAAGGCGAACTAACACGTTTTGCTGTCGCCCGGACCTTTCAGAAATCCCTAGCGCATTACTATATAGCAGGGTTTTTCAACCTGTGGGTCGCGGCCCCCTGGGGGGTTGCGAAGCCTCTATAGGAGGGTCGTAAGAGGTCGCGCAAGCTTCTTCAATAAACAAAACAATAAAGCCTCGAAAGATACATTTAATAAGAAAATGTTAAAGCATATAAACATTTGTATATTCATTCAAATTAACAAAATAAAAACCTATTAGTACTCATCTATCTTATTGAGGTTTCGCTAATTTCTTCCATCGTGGATCCGTTTTTGCTACATTGAGCATTAAATAGAATTCCAAATTTAAAAAAAATATGTTAAAAACGTACATTATATTTATCCGAATCATAATTAAGCAAATGAATAAAAAAATTGTATGGATTTAATATTTGTAATATAATTAAATAAATGAAAAAAAAAAGCAAAGGGTCGGGGGATCGCCAAACAGTTTTTATACCAGGGGGTCGTGTCATGAAAAAGGTTGAAAAACACTGCTACCTATATAGTATCAATACTTTCTGCCCTTCGTGTCTCTAATATCACGAAGAGTTCCAAAGGTCGCCATATTTAAATCAGAATACATTTGCCTGTTCACCACGTACTTTTGGGTGGCGGTTTACGTAATTTAGTTTCTTTTTTATTCGCTCGATGGAAGAACCCAGCCGTTTGAATTGTGGTGTTATCGAAAAATTTCATATTTTCTGTGAATGTGTTAGTATCATGTTTAGCAATATATTATGTAACAGAGTGAGTTTACATGGGTATATTTTTTGCTACATAGGAGGAGCTCGTGGCTGAATAATAACAGCCGCTCGGGTCGATCGTTAGGTTAAGCCGTGCTTGCCTAGGTTGGTCTGTGGATGGGTGACCACCCATTACATACCGAGTTTCCTCCGCGCCTCGGAAAGCACGTTAAGCCGTTGGTCCCGGCTGTCATTTGTAGATCTTTGACAGTCGTTAGGTAGTCAGAGGCCCAATAAGTCTGACAACCAGTCTTACCAAGGGGTATCGTATTACCCGGTACTAACTGGGTTGTGGAGGTCAGATAGGCAGTCGCTCCATGTAAAATACTGGTATTCAGCTGCATCCGGTAAAACTTGAAACCGACCCCAATATAGTTGGGAAAAGACTAGGCAGATGATGATTTTTTGCTACATAGCAAAATAACTAATTGTTTCCACAGTTGGGATCGGTTTTTCACTGAGTTACATACGAAACTTTTTCGACTTCCTTATTCTTTTTATAATATTCATAAAGTAAAACAAATATGTATTAATAAAGTATCTAAGCTCCAAGATTTGAAATTATCTTTCGTCACATTCCATCTGAGTCGGTATTTTAATAACTTGGTATATTCATTATTATCTTATGTTACGAGATGTTTTAAAATACAAGCATATTTTATGTATTAAATACATAACATAACATAACGCCTGTTATCTCTGAAGGATTAGACAAAGATATACTAAAAGAACATATTTAAGAATAAAAGAACATTTCCTGTCCACATGATCATAGTTTGTAAATAGTGTTTTTTACATTTATATATGTGTCGGGTGGTCAGGAATTTATTTCGCTAGGCTCGAGCTTATGTGGGCTGTAGACGGGTTTCGTGCTATGAAAACACACTCGATGCGAAACACTATTTTATTTCACATTGCACGGTTCGGCATGGTAGTTTCCATGGAGAAGAACCGGCAAGAAACTCCATGGTTACTCTTTTCAAACAGATACACTGAGTCTAACAAATTACTTGACATTACACTTTGACACATTAACACTGGGCACAATGAATCGGGTATAGTTTCAAGACGTCTTAACTCCGCTGCGATCAGACCCAGAATGTATTATCTATGCCCAGAATGTCCGCCTCACCGCGTGTTGTTAACATCAGGACTCTGTAGAAGCAGCCATGGTGGGGTAGACTGGTAAGTAGGTCGCGTGATGTCACCACTGGCGCGCTTTCGATACGTTCGCCCGTCCGTACTCATGACCATATCCGACATATATATACATATATTGTATGTATTGCGTATATTACATTGTATGTATTAGTTTAGTGTATAAAATAAGTTAATTTAAGTTTTTAACTGTATTGTTTGTGCACATAAGTATATCCTCTTCTGCAAATTTCGCAACAGAAATAAGTTTTGCTGTAAGAAAACCCAATTCTGGGTTAAGCTCGCCGTTGTACATAAGCTATATATTTTAATTTGTGTGTATATTTTTTAATTTTGTCTGCAATCAAGAATAAGAATTGAATATACTTTTAGTATCTACATTACATTTCGCCAGTAATGTTCAATTCCCATTTTATAGGGAGCAAGCATAATTACTTACATCATTCAAACTTCTGGTTGTTACTAAGAAACTCCTGATGGAAAACCTCAACAACATTTTGCCCTACCTGGGAATCGAACAGATGACCTCATGCTCAGCAGTTATAACACTGCAATAAATACCATGACCATGCTAAAATACTAAATAATACGAAATAGTTATGAAGATAAAAACCGTCTCACAATAACTTTCCCGCACAGGCTATTTTCCGAGCCACTGATAGTATTTATTTGACGTACATACTTATCTCGTAATCATACATGTTTTTACCATAGATACATTGTTTCCGGAGATACGGAAATACGTCAAAATGGACATCAAAGACGGCAGAGATCAGAGATTACTACAAATCATTGCTTCCTTTGATCTGTGCCTTCTTGGAACGCAATGCCCTATAGTTATAAATCTGATAGTTCAATTGGTTCAACGTTATAAATATAAGATTAAGACAAGCTTTTGACCGCGGCTTCGTCTGCGTATAGGACAGAATTATACGTTGGTTTTTTTTCATAACCATATAAAGGGTGTAAAACACCTCTTAACGAAGCCGAAAGGCACTTGTTCTCCTCGTCAATGCGATCATTTTTTTGTTTTACACCATACCTGGGGACCTTCTAGATACGTAGATATTGGGGGTCAAAGTTCCAACTTTTTGACAAGTTTTTTTTTAATACAAGTTTTTAATGTAAGATTTTTACTTTAAACACCTCCACGACCCCCGTACTATTCAATCCATCCATCAGTACAATATTTCGAGTGCATTACATTGAATTCTACCACAAAACATGATTTTTCACCCCAAAAAAAAAAGGCGTTTCCCAGCAATAATATTTTCGTAAAGTTACTTAGTTTGATGTACAGAATACTTGGTTAAAGGCTTCGTGATGAGGTCTTTTACACCCTGTATAAATGAATGGAGGGCCACTCCTATTTTTTAAAAGCGTAATTTCACATAATTTTTGTGTAGCGGTTCATAGAAGACATCTACTCTCCAAATATCAACAGTGTGGTGCCAACAGTGGCAGACACAGAAACAGTCGGACGAATCTATAAGGGTTCCGTTAGGCAACGGGAAACGCAACTAAAAAAGAGATCTATTGTTGATCTACCGGAACTAGTCGGTAGAACATCATCCTAATATACCAACACAGCCGGCCATTATAGAAGAACCTAATACATACCATAACATCCATACGTACACTTTAAGAGGCTCTTTATTCAAATGACACCATAAAGAGCAACCCCCTAATATCGGAACAGCTGTCGCCTAAAAGAAAAAGAAGTTGGAATGTGAGTTTTTACGGCAACACCACACTTTTCAATGTTCAGTACTAAAATGTTTTTGATTGTTTACTTCGGCCGTCCTTTTTATTATTATCATGACGTATTATGATACTCCTGTGTTCATAATAACAGCGTTTATGTGTTATACGGCTGTTTTTATGTGTTTTGTGTCATTATGCCTCGTCGATGTTAGAAAATTGTTGTGAATTCTGAAGTCAAGCTTTGAAGTTTGATCATTATGTTCGATGCACACATTAGGAAGTTATCAGACGAGTACGCATATTAAAAACTTTAAAATGTGTTGGCTAAATTACCTCGATTTCATACAAGAGGCCCACTGGAATCCGGGGTTAGGGGACTGTTCGAAAGAGATACCGTGGCGCCCGAACACAAAGGGCGATAAAGGAACATGGATGGGTTTTAGTCAGTAAAAGTCTGACACTCCCTCCTGCTCCGCCCAGAGCGCAAGGAGTCATTTGATGATTTTCCATCCGAAAAAAAGGCCCACTGGAATTACGTTGAGTGAGAATTTCTAAAAGAAAATTCCAATAACACTATGATGACCAATCACTCACTAATGCCGCAATTAATGTGGCCACCCTGCGTAGTCAAAAGTTTGATGAGACATACCATAGACAAGATAGAAGAACCTTAGACCGACAAGAACACTAATAAACAAACGAGGAAAGCAAGACAATATAATATTGAAGTATTCAAAAAAAAATTTGATGGTAAATTCCACCAATTCAAACGAACATGATGAGCACATTAAATTGAATATGAGAACGGTCAGAGTCATCATTGCTATAGAATATTGACACCGACAGTTCTAATCTGATCTACGCTGACCGCATTAGTTTTATAGCTGATGTTCGTCACTTAGGCTACGTTCAGTAGCTTTATCACACGATTTCAAATAATTTCCCGCTTCATAATTCTGAAATAACCTTCCTAGCATGCCGAACCAAATTACTTTCATAAAACCCTCAACACCATTTATCAATAATCAAGAAATTGTTTAACAAACAAAGTGCACAACAAGATTACATCGGCAGTTTGAGGAACACAGCAAACCGCTTGGCAACGCAAGTGATGGCGGCCGCTAAACAATGAGGCAGCAAGATTTGCGCGGGAATTATTAATGTATAGCCGCCATATTGGATCTACTCGCACGCTAAACTTTTATGAATTGGTAGCTGATATAGTTAGAAAAGTGAGTAAATTAATAGCGATCAGGCAATTAGAATTGAATTACTGGTCTGAACTATCTAACGTCCATGCTTTCTTTGAAAAACCATACCTAATCCTCATTTTCCTGCACTTATCTCATTTGGTGTTGGCGCAACATGTTTTCTTCTTCCATTCTCATCTGTCAACCAATGATATTCTAATAAAATAAATAGAATATCATTGCTGTCAACCGTTAAAATAGCAAAAAAATATGAAATTTCAACCAACAAACTTCAGGTATCATTAAACCTACGTAACTCTGTAAGTAATATTATAATTAGTAAGCCACACAATCACTTAATTTATGTGGGATTATTTACTACTCTTAAGACTAAAATTTGGGTATCATTTAAGCTATCACCAATTTAATTAGTTTTGCGTTCCTTAAATAATAGGGTTTGCCCTCAAAATAGTAGATTTGTCACCAAAATGTAGTCACCAAACATTATAAAATCAATTCCACAATAAATCACCTAAAATCATGAAGATATAGGGTCTAGTACCAAACAAATGTTTTTGTATGTAATATAAAAGGTTTGTCCTAATAAGTATTTAAGCAAACTAATTTAAAGAGATCACCAATTATCACTAATTTCATCACTAATTTAAAGAGGACCTACTTCTGAATGGTTTATAAAAAAATAACCACGAAGGGTATGGCGGGGTCTATTCGCTCGCTTCGCTCGCTCATTCGACCCCGCCATACCCTTCTAACCTAATCTATCCGTGTCGGGGTGCCCCAAGTCGGCCTAGGCAAAACTAGTTTGTCATCAACCACCTCATTAAAATTATAAATTTATGTATTAAATTAACTATGTATTAAATTAAATAACTGAACAAAATAAAATGTACTGTATGTAATGTATGTGTTTTGTCACTGTATTAGTGACAAAATAACAAATAAAACGAGTCGCAGTCAGGGATCGATAATCGATTTATTTGGTGACAGATCTACCATTCTGAGCACAAAGCTATTATTTAAGTAATAAAACTATTATTATAAGAACGAAGTTTATATTCATGTAATGCACTACAATGTTATTGGTAATCCATCTCTTATTTTACACATATATTAACATTAATTTGATAATTGGAACCTGGGAACACTTTTTGTTTAACTGAGAACGAACATATTTCGTGGCGATAGATCTATTTATTAGGTGATACAACTTGATGACAAATATAAATTTTGGTGACAAGAAATATAGTCCCCCTAAAATTTTGTGAGAATCCTACGCAAGACTTCCTATTCTGAATACTGGCAATACTAGACCAAATAACGTTACCACAATTCGGTTGATAGTAATTAATATCTTCGGCTAATTTGATGGCTGGCAACACAGAACATTACGGATTGGTTCCGTTCAGCGGCTGCTTGTTAGGCCTAAATGTATTGGGAGACTGGAAAATGATGATGACGTAATTGTCTATTATCAACATAACATCTCGCCTAAAAACCACGAAAAGTTAGTCACAGATGGGGTGATTGTGGAGAAGGCAATTGTATCCCCGCACCCCAGCCAGAAGTGACGTTGAGCAACACCGTGTGGTTTTAGTCAGCATGAGTCTGACCCTTCCGGTGGCCCTATGGCGAAGGACATCCATTGATGATTTCCACACGCAAAAAAAAACTGTACCTATATATTACATGCAAATTTCACCCTTTAAATCGAAGCCCATGTAATAGGGGTCGTGCCGATTGCCGTCAATCGGGCATAAATGCAGACTCTGAGCAGTAACTGAGACTAAACACTTTATTTGGCCAACTAAGAATCAAATCTAGGACCTCTTACTATGCAGTGGCGTTTGGAATCGCTAGACCAACAACGCAGTCTACTTGCCTAGGGAAGACAATTAACTTACTATACTGAATACCTGCTTAATAGCTTCCTCATTGCGGCACTCTTGCCAGTAACAGCCCAGTCGCAGCCACAATAGCTGTCACAGTGTACATCGCGCGACGTTTTTACTGGTAGTGACTAGTGCCTACTAACAGAGTTCCTAATAGAACTTGTCAAAGTTCTTTCTTAACCATCAGACAGCATCAGACTTCTGTCGTTCACAAAGCAGCTTATAGAGACCATCCCTGCCGGCAACAACCCAATTAACAACAAAAACAAAGAAAACATCTCCGAGAAATAACGAGCTAATCCAATGTCCTCCCAAATCCCGACGGAAACAAAGATAAAAGATTAAATACGTAATATCCGCAATACATTTATGAATCTTTCGTACACAACAATAGAAAACATGATTGAACGGCCAGGATCGCTAGTTTGTGCGGCATTAATATCGAAAGTTCGCCACCAATATGGCAGTTTTCGTAGCGGGGCTAATAAAAGATAAAAGTTTGGCGAACTCGCCGCTAAGTCGCCTCGTATTAGTTGCAATGTTATTAATTTTATTAACATTGTCTTGGGAAAAAGGAGTGGTATTTCATGGTTTACTAATTGATATTGTTTTTTCAAATTAATTAATATCACTTGTGTTAATTAAGGATTGTTCTTAGAAATTTTTATTTTTCATTGTGTAACCTCTTATCCTATGGAAGATATCGCTATGAGATTAGAAGAATATTTTTTAAAAGAGCAGGGTAACAATTTTGCTGTATAATAAAGTATACTCTAGTTAGCTATATTTCTGTGTGTATATCACCACTCTACTTAAGTTATAACCGCCTGATAAAATTAAAATCTAAAAGCTTTCATACAAATCCAGTATCCAGATTGATATTCACGCCTGAGCATCTTTCTAGAAAATGGACTGAAACTCATAAAAAAACTGCGCGATTAATACAGAAGATCTATAAAAAGGAAATGCAAGCGTTGGAAAGGTCCTCATTAACAGTCCAATGGTTCGAATAAATTCTACAAAATAGACCGAAGCCATTGCATAAAGAGAAGCGTTTATGAAGGAAACTTTGTTTCGAGGCTTACCGTCTTGTTAGACAACGTATTAAACAGACGTTTTGAAGTCCTCCCGTTTGCAGATTAAGCAGACTTCGTTCGTGCCGTTTGTTTCAGTTGCCGTAAGTTCTTTTACTGTGAGTTGTGCATATGAAGGTATTACCGTTGTAAGCATGTTTGCGATGTATAATTCCGTTTTATTATTATGTAACCAAGGCATTAGCAATAAACCTTAGTGTTATGCTGACAACACATAATCTAATCTTCTGCGCCAAGCCAGCTAGGTTCACATCTTCAACACCCTGAGCGAAAAACTTTGATTAAATTATCTGTTTATCTATAAAAATACCTGAGTCCCTGATCCTTACACCCTGTGCAGTAATAAAATCAGCCGATACACGTACTTCTTCATATTCTAATCATAATAAAGCGTGCGGCGCGCGGACGCCGAGCGTTATCAGCCGTTATCAGCGAAGTACAATCGTGCCCACTCTAAGTGGTTATCGAATAGCTTCCAGCGACCTTTCTGGATTAGGGGGCGGAATAGATTCCCCGGAACAGCGGCCATTGTGTTTCGTTACCGATCTGTGTTATTCCGGGCCGTACACGGACGACCGAAGCGGGAATTCGGCCATAATGCCTAGTGGTTATAACGGTACGCCTCGTCTCGGTGTTTCAGTGGTTTTTCAATTTGTCCGCTTGGAATTGTGCTCTGTTGCTTCGGCTTAAGATGCCTTTGTACGGTCTATGGTGTAGTGTAGCCATCCGTCTCACAGGGGAGATCGAGGGGCGAGATAAAATGAGTGTGTCTTGAACCCAAAGAAAGTTTTGTTGACGAAATGACTTATTGCTACTTTCATTTCTAATAGTTACTCATGGGTTAATTGTGGGTTTTCTTTGACTATTTGCCTGTTCAAATTAGAGCTATAGTTGGTGCCAGTTAAGATGAGAATAGTGGTCATTGACCCACCTACATTTATTAAACTTCTTAACTTTGAAAACCAAAAATAAGCCTGTTCAAGTCTTAAATCGTCATCTGTCGTGGTCTTCAACATTTTTTGTAATGAAAAACGTTACATGGTTTATTTGTTTTGGTTCGTACGAAGACTGCTATTCTCATCTTAACTGGCACCAACTATAGTATACCTAAAGAACTAAATGACTTAGTTTATGGCAACTCATTTCTTTATGCATTTGAATACTGACCATTTTCAAAACGAAGGTACGGCGGTTTTAAAGTTCATAGACTTTATGAGCTCCACAAAAATTATGCCAACATACAAATTCCGCATCTAAGTAACTTCTGCCAGGCGTCTTGCTGCCTTAATTTCGAATAATTTAGAGACAATTTGGAAGGCCGAAATTGTCTCAACAACAACCCGAGCCTGGAGGCTCTATTACACGAAGTTATTCTGGTAATGTTACATCGCACATCACTTGAGCTGCCCACCTCAAATGCTATTTAGGTTTAACCTAAAGCTATGTTATAGGTACGGCTTGTGAGGTAGTTTTCTCGTTGCTGGTTTAATATCTTGGAAAATTGCTTTTCCACATGTTTTTTGAAATATGTTTAAGAAACATAATGTACGTGCGAGAATCGTCTTTTTTAAGTTTAGTTCGTGTTCAACAACAACAACAACAGCCCGTAACGTCCACTGCTGGACATAAGCCTCTCCCATGATGGGAGGAATTCGTGTTCATTCCTTGGTTAATATAAAGGTTGATAGTTTTGAAGAAGCCTAAGTTATTGTCATCATCCAAAGAGAAAAGTGCATCATCTTCAACCACGACCGTTCTGTCAAGAATGTACGATTGAGGAGGAGGAAGTTATTGTATTGCCCTATTTCCACACCTATGATCCAAATATCACTAACTTAGCCACATCCATCATAATTATCACCACATCGAGGCAACACATTCTACGTATACTTTATGCTCCATCAGATGTCACGTTGTTTAACAACTTCTATCTTTAGTCGTCAACCATAGGAACAAAAAAAACCGGCCAAGTGCGAGTCGGACTCGCGCACCGGGGGTTCCGTATAATCTTTTAAGTATTTTGATAATAAACTATTATTTACGGTTTTCAGATTTTTCCCTTTACATGTATTGTGCTGTAAGACATTGCTTCTCGTCAAGCATAATTATAGGTCAACGGGAACTACCATAATTATAGGTTTCCGACCCAAAACCTATAGGGTACTTCCGGTTGACCTAGAATTGTTAATTTTGGTTAAAAACAAGGTCTTATAGCACAAATAAAGGAAAAATTCCGAAAAATAAAAATAATTGAAAATTAAGATAAATTTTGGTACTTACAACAAGTTCTCGCGAAAATCTAAATTTGCCCATATCTTTTTATCGTGGTGACTCAGGACCTTGATTTTTATGCACCTATTAGAGACTATACACCTCAGTATCACTATCTCTACATATTATAAAACAAAGTCCCCCGCCGAGTCTGTCTCCCTATTTACGCTATAAAACTACGCAACGGATTTTGATGCAGGTTTTTAATAGATAGAGTGATTCAAGAGGAAGATTTTAGTATATAATTCGTCAAGTTTTTGTATACATTGGTCGCGATAACCGACATCCACGCGGGCGAATCCACGGGCATCAGCTAGTCTGGCATAAATTTCAACTTGCTAGGTCCATCCGCTCCTGAGAAAATCGGTGGTGACACACGGACAGACAGACGGGCAAAGAGTGATCTTTTAGGGGTTTCTTTTTTTACCTTTTGAGGTACGGAACCCTAAAAATATTTAACCAAAACCAGACCATTAAAATCTGTCTAAAATATGAAAATATTAAACCTGAAGCCTGAAACCCACCATTAAATAATCCTCGTCGAAAACCACGTGATTAATGCACCATTATGGACGAAGGAGTCATAAATACGCGGCATACCATCGTGTTTAGCATCCAGCTACAACTTTTTGCTTTCCCATATAAAGCACGGTTTAAAATACTCCAACACATGAATTATGAGCTGCAGATTAGCCGCTTTTAAAATATTGTTTAATACCACACCCTTTTGCGGTGGCAGTTTCCTTGGTGAGGGGAATTACAGGACGAATTAAAGTGGACGGGCCGTGTAGGTAAAGACTGGAGACTGTATTTTTTTGTTGACAAAATATTTGTTTCGTGATGCCGTGCTAGATAGGGCTAAACTGTACAAAAAAGTTTGTGAAGGATAACACTGAACAACAAAATGTTTTTCAGGTTCTATTTAATATTAAAAAACAACGAAAAAGTGAAAAATAAATGAGTTATGACCGCAAAGAGTATAATAATAATACGGGAGTATGGCCGACTCGCCACTGTACATACTCGTTATCAAAAGGTTATAAGGTTACGTTATCATTCACAACTGTTCCAAAAACTTTTGTTTTTAAATTAGTACCAATGGATGAGGCAGAAGTATCTCAAACATCTTTTCTGATAACCTGGTTATACAGGGCGCAATTAGCAAGGCGATTAACACAGGAGCGGTCGATGTGGCATTTCCAGGAAGAGGTCTAACAATGGACGTCTTACGACCTATCAGGGAAGGACCACAGTCCAATGTGTGTCAAATGGGTTGGGTAGGATTTTATAATCGCTATATGTATAATAGCGATTACTTACGAAGAAAGGCCTATAACCAGCAGTTTATGAAGGCAGGACAGTATAAAGATGGCATACTAAAATAATAATCGAAGTTTGAAAATTGTTTTCCAGCAAAGTCTGAATCAGCACTATTCGCAGCCCAGTATCCACTGCAGTAGCCAACATACCTACCCGCTAGTAAATATAGTCGAACGAGAATTTTAACTCGTTCACCAAAAAGAAGATTCTTATTTTCAACAGTGTGTATTTCGGCGGGATTAAACGAACTCCCAAAAACACTACCTAGGTAGTAGTTTTAGTAGGTAGTTTTTAAAAGTCCTATTTGATCCAACTTTTAAGGGTTCTGTTGGTAAAAGGAACCATATGATTGCCATTCGATATCTGTCTATCTGTCGTGGTCGTTTTATTTATAATTTCGTTTTTAGGGTTCCGTACCCAAAGGGTAAAAACGGAACCCTATTACTAAGACTTCGCTGTCGGTCCGTCTGTCCGTCTGTCCGTCTGTCCGTCTGTCTGTCACCAGGCTGTATCTCATGAACCGTGACAGCTAGACAGTTGAAATTTTCACAGATGATGTATTTCTGTTGCCGCTATAACAACAAATACTAAAAACAGAATACAATTAATATTTAAGGGGGGCTCCCATACATCAAACGTGATTTTTTTGCCCTTTTTTAGGGTTCCGTACCCAAAGGGTAAAAACGGAACCCTATTACTAAGACTTCGCTGTCTGTCCGTCTGTCTGTCCGTCTGTCCGTCTGTCCGTCTGTCTGTCACCAGGCTATATCTCATGAACCGTGACAGCTAGACAGTTGAAATTTTCACAGATGATGTATTTCTGTTGCCGCTATATCAACAAATACTAAAAACAGAATAAAATTAATATTTAAGGGGGGCTCCCATACAACAAACGTGATTACGATTATATAGATAATGGTACGGAACCATTCGTGCGCGAGTCCGACTCGCACTTGGCCGGTTTTTTTCTCATAATCAAAAGTCCAAGGTCTGCCAGCGTGCAATGAAACGCAGCATTCTAGGCGTCAAACTAACCGACCGTGTACGCAACACCACCACTGCGCTCCAAAACACAAATTACTGACGTTGCTCAAAAAGCCGCTAAGCTGAAGTGGGACTGGACTGGCCACGTCTGCCGCATGCCCAATGAGCTGTGGGCTAAAATAGCCACTTTCTGGAGCCCTGACACAGCCAGAAGGCGTCGCGGCAGACCTCGTAGAAGATGGCGGGACGAGCTGGATAACCAACGACCAGTGGTCCAGATTAGCCCTGGATAGAGAAAACTGGAAGTCATGGGGAGAGGCCAGCAGTGGGATGACGCAGGCTAACAGTATCAGTATTTTATCTCAAAGGGTCTCAGGCAGAGGCGACCCACATTTCGTCAGTTATGTTTAGGTCCCATGTAGTAGGCAGCGAGCCTACTGACGTCGGGCGTCGTTTGGGCACAAAACCAGACTCAGTGCTGCTACCGATTCTTCTTATTCATTGCTACATGAACAAATCATCGGCTAGTAAATAAAGCGGCCTATGAAATAATAAAGATATGGTAATGGACATAGTTCTATTTACATGGTTTTATTTATCCATATTTTCATAATTTTCCGGGAAGCAAATAATATTACCTAAGGATAAAGTTGCACCTTTCGACGCAGTTTCTTAACTTCAACCTTACGCTGTGTGGTGCTACATTTTTAGATACCTACATGTATGTTATATGGATATGATCACAAACAAAGTCGCAAAAAACCAGCTAGTCTTACAAGCCTTAAGCCTCCACGTGTGTCTACCATAATCTTTCTCTAACCAAGAAACAACACACCCCGAAAAATCACCGCACAAATAATAATAAACAGCCGTTGTCCGGCAAACGGACACAATTCGCCTCGAGGGACGAATAAAAATAATATACAGGGGATCGGCTTAATCCTGTATGATAAATGGGGGTTAGCAGGAGCGCGAGCGCGGACACAGGCCGCGCCACTATCGATGCCGCGGTAATTAAAATGCTCTAGTTTTGGCTCGTAATGTGTTTCCCTGTGTGGACTAATTATGGTATAGACATTGAGCTAACTACGTATAGAGAAAACAGCGCGAACAAAATCAGTGCTCCGTTCAACTGCTGTCGGCCGGCTGCAGTTGGCAGTTCACTCATTCTCTTTTTTTTTATTTCTTTATCTTTTTCGAAATGGCATCTCGCAGTTCAACCTAGAGAGGTTGTCGTCTGCTTAACCGGACAATCCTGTGGGTACCTTAAGTGTAAGGCCTCCAGCTAGGGCTCAATCAGTCTCTTGCTCGCCACAGCATTATATATACGGGGTTAGCCGCCCCCGCGCTCCCCACACTACGCACAGATTTTGTTCGCGCTGTCTTCTCTATACGTAGTAGTAATAGCGCAATGGTATAGAAATATAATACTTATTGAATTTTGAGTTTTTCAGTTAGATCAACCGAAGCTTGAGGTGGGGACCGCGCATTGGCAAGCGTATTGTTGGACGGGCCCTAAATAGATGAACCGACGAACCTCAAAAGATGGCTGCGTCAAGCTAGATGTGGACGGCGCAGGGAAGGGTTTTGTGGCGCACCTTGATAGAGCTCTCTGTCCAGCAATGTACTGCAATAGACTGAATTAATTGTTGCAATAATGATGCCGTGAAGTCTGACAGTGGAGAATGGAAAAAGAATACGTGTTGCACCGACCCCACGTAGAATGGGAAAATAAAACGTGTTGCGCCGACCCCAAGTAGAATGGGAAAATAAAACGTGTTGCGCCGACCCCAAGTAGGATAAGAAAATAAAACGTGTTGCGCCGACCCCAAGTAGAATGGGAAAATAAAACGTGTTGCGCCGACCCCAAGTAGAATGGGAAAATAAAACGTGTTGTGCCGACCCCAAGTAGAATGGGAATATAAAACGTGTTGCGCCGACCCCAAGTAGAATGGGAAAATAAAACGTGTTGCGCCGACCCCAAGTAGGATAAGAAAATAAAACGTGTTGCGCTGACCCCAAGTAGAATGGGAAAAGAAAACGTGTTGCGCCGACCCCAAGTAGAATGGGAAAAGAAAAAGTGTTGCGCCGACCCCAAGTAGAATAAGAAAATAAAACGTGTTGCGCCGACCCCAAGTAGAATGGGAAAATAAAACGTTTTGCGCCGACTGCGCGACCCCAAGTAGAATGGGAAAAGGGCAAGACGATGATGATGAGACTGAATTAATTGTTGATTAAATTTGGTCAAGTGGTCGCAAGCGCCACTGCTGAGCATAGGGTCCTCGGTTTGGTGCTTATGTTGAGCAAACGGTTATTGCGTTTATCCATCAGGAATTCCGTAATAGCAGTTAGGTGTAAATAAAAAAGCTAAATTTAAAAAATAATAGCTATCTTGGGGTCAAGATGTTAAGTACCTGAGAGACTTTAAATGACATTGCACAAATCCACTTACGTATACGTGAAAAAATTTAATATTACGTAAATAAGATAAGAAAGTAAACTAGCTGAACCAACGAACACGAGTGTACTAAACCTAATTCCGAACCCAGTCATAAACTCATAATAAACATTAAATAATTTTACGGCGTTGTAAAATTACGCAAAACTTAGGCATTAACCAATTCCCCACATTTCCACTATCTCTGGTAACAGTTCGTAATTCAGACTTCACGTCCCCAGACTGTCATAAAACAAAATTTACCCTTAATTACAGTAGCTCATGAAACTATTTGTGTACAGGACTTATCTTAAGTTATGTAACAACGCTGTTCCAAAACAATCCAGTTTGAACAATGACTTAGGACATCTATTCACTGGAAGACACACACGCTAATCTCTATACCGTCGTGTTAAGGACTAGTTTAGTTTGTAATGTGTGTCAAGTAATAATGTATCGGTAATAGTGCAGCAACGTGGTATTTGTTGGAGCAGGCAACAGTTGGAATGTTCCGTACACCGCTGGTCCGAAAGCAATAATAGGGAATGCGATTGTAACATTTGTACTTAACTGCGCGAACTCCAAACCGTATTTGCTATACGAAGTTTTAATTCTGTGTACTTACATAAGTTTGTGAATTTCAATCATAGCTATAACATATCGCAGTTATCCGACATTTATGTGTACGTATCCCGCACAAATTGGTATCAGAACGAAATTTGGTCGTTTCAAAGTAGTAAATTGAGCGGAGCGCTACGTTTTAAACATTTTAAAGTAAATATTGGGTGAATTGGTATTTTCTGTTTTTCCGCGGCAACACTTGGGCGGCCATGTTCCGCACAGTTGATCGCTAATGGCGCACTAAATTTAAACGATTGTTAAATGAAGTCTCTAATTTCGGTTAGAATTGTTTAACTCCTATTGTTCCGTAATATATTGCGTTTAGTTAGTTTTGTTATTTTGCCAGCTATTTAGCCGTGATTTAGGCGCGATAATGGTCGCTCGTTAGCACTAATATATTGACTACGGTGTTGTAATTAATGATATTACGTGATTTTAATGCGTACATAAGAAAATTATGCTTCATTGTATAAACCGCATACATTTCTCAAACTAACAAATGACTGGAAGAAAATAAGTAATGGTTTTGTAGTGTTTTGAGAATTTTCAAACTTCTGTTAGCATTATGCATTTTATTTTTCAGTTAGTCGTAAGAGAATACGGCTGCAGTGTGCACATATCCGAGTTGTTACGTCACTACCGGTTTCCTCTTATAGAATAAGCCAAGCGGGACCATTGCGGGATTTCAATGGGATTGCTTGAGTCTATGAACAGACTGTAAATATAAATACAAACATCCTCCTTATTTTCTTGTGGTTGTATCAGGACTTTTAGATTTCGATGTGTTTTTTAACACTGCTCGAGTTTTCTTACAGATTACTGTGAATTTTATTTTACTTTGTTTTTTACGGCGAATCGAGCATACTTGCACCACTTTTATAATTTTACTAATTTATTCATACATAGCAAATTTACTTAGTATAAAAGAGCATAGTATTTAAATCTCTATACTAATATCATAAAGAGGTAAGGTAAGTTTCCATGTAGGGGGTAATCTCCGGATCGAATAATCCAATTTAAAAAAAAAATTCATTGGCAGAAAGCTACATTATTCGTGAGTGCTATAGGCTATAAATTACATTTACATCATGCATATAAGCCGAGCTGTCACAATTTTTGCGGACAAAGTTCTAGATTGTTGATATTTCTGTATCTGCGACATAACACCCCTTAACCAGTTACAATCAAACAAATTACTCCATAAGTCAATATTCACTTCCTAACAACATCCACATGCTGGCAGGCTGCAAACCAAGCCAGGCACTGCAGTATTCCTCGCCACGTTGGCCCCATTGTGTTTGCTCATCCACAGACGTGAGAGGCCCCTTGTCACCACGGACCTCCGGAACTCGTGTGATCCGGATTTAAGACAATATGGCACACCACTTCGCTTCAAGTGACAACGCTCTTGGGTCTACATTTAAATAACTGCGGATTCTCGGTGATTTCAGGGAGGCTTGTCGGATTTAGAGCCTGTAATTTGTGAGGAATGTTGACTTTGAAATGTTTTGGATAGATTATTGAGTTCGGAGTTCATTTGTGTCATATATTTATTTAAGAGTAAACGTCCATGGAAAATTGAAACAACAATAATTGAATATGAAGTAATTATGTATGTATAAAGTAAAGAAAAACGGGCTAGCTCTTATTTAAATGATCTTTATGATATTACACTCCTCAATTTAAACAAAATAAAGAAAGTATGAACAACGTTATGACTATTTTGTTTTTCCTAACCTACAATGTCAAGGGCAATGGAGAGGGCTATGCTCGGAGTTTCCTTGCGCGATCGAATCAGAAATGAAGACATCCGCAAGAGAACCACGTTTACCTACACGTAGCCCGAAGAATTGCCAAACTTAAGTGGCAGTGGGCAGGGCACATTGCTCGCAGAACGGATGGCCGATGGGGCCGAAAAGTTCTAGTGGCGACCGCGAACCGGAAGACGTTGCGTTGGAAGGCCTCCCACTAGGTGGAATCCGCTGGATACGAGTCGCACGGGACCGGTCAATGTGGCGACACTTGGGGGAGGCCTATGTCCGGCAGTGGACGTCTTTCGGCTGAAATAATGATGATGATGATGATGAAACTACAATGTCTCACTCCTAGGCATTCCTCCATCAAATCCGTGCATCATACAAAATAATCCACGAAAAATATGCTTCAAGCTTATTGCGCCTCCACAAGCTCGGTTATGCTCGACAGCTATAAATGTGCATGCAAAACCTTTATGCCAAACCGTGTTCCATTCCAAGGATACCTGTACAGTCTTCTCCCACATACCTATCGTCTATGGCCGGCTTTATTCCGTGAATAAAAACAACAGACTCCACGAAAGTAATAGAATATTATCATAACAATGACAAATGACCGTGCCGCGTCCCCGTAGCTATTAGTTCACAGGTGGACACTGCCCATTGCCCATGCTCTCGCTCATTAATCCTCCTTTACCACCCCCATGGGACAGCGACATAACCGCCAAAACAATTTAAACGCGTCATGGTAAAACACCGTAAACCATTAAGCCAATAATCTCCAAAAACCGTTGGCAGAAATTTTCGTTCTGCTGATGGATTGGAGGAGGACTTTTGGCCGAAGGGTGTCGTATATCGACGTTTCCGAGGACTGTTACGCGACACCACGCAGCGAAACACGACGCCGACAACGATACGTGTATAGTTTTAGTTTCTCATGGTTTTAAATATGTATTAGTTTATTGTTATTAGATGTTATTTTGTGTATTTTATCTATATGGGCCTTAGTTTAGTCTGATAATAAAATGATTACTATTATTATTGCCTCGTTTCTCTTGCAGCGGTGCGAGCGCTAAGCGTAGTTCAAAATGACACTGCTTATCAAGAAAAAATGCATCTATATTTTTTCACTTTGTACATTTATTTTAGTTCTATGTTTTCCCGCCTGTAGAGATAAGTTGGCTGAAGTGTATGGGGTCGTGTTGGATCGACTCCACGGTCTAGACAAGTAAAAATCGCTTACAAAGCATTTCCTATTTCTATAACGACTTTGAAATGACGAAATTGAAATACATTTAATGGTGGTCAAACTATGACTACGTTTATTTTTTTTAATTCAAACAGCCAATGACTTAACTGAAATCAATTATTTTTATTTACTTGACACTCTAAAGTGCCATGGTGTAAGTAAGTGACTTTAACCTAGATGAAGAAAACAAAACGGAGTAGCATGTTGTCAGACAAGGATTTCACCTAAATATAACTTATTCGATTTAAGCTATTGAATCCAATACAATGAAATCAAAACAATTCCCATAAATCATCATCAAATCCTGTCTCACGACCACTCTCGGTGCCTCCACCAGATTTATTACAATAATAGTGGTGGAGCAAACTTTTAAATCACTTGACACCGCTGGACATAAATACGGCCGGTAAATTGACAAGGGACCCTGAGTTGTGTCCCACATCTTATGGCAACTGAACCCCAATAACTCTCAGCACAGATTCACGGGTTTTCAAACAAGGCGTTTTAGTTATTGGTGCTATTTTACTGTAGCCGCGGCTTTTTGTTTATTGATTTCGTTCGTAGTTTGTGTAAATGTAAATACGTTGTTGGCAATTAGTTTGCTGTTTGTTAAATTGGTTGCGGGTTTGGGTTTATATTGTGGGATTTGTTGGATATATTGGCTGTTTTCACTGTTTTCCTCTTATTGTTTGTTTTTTCTAAGAACTCATAATTATGTTTTTAGAAAAACTCGGTGAATGACCTTGTTACTATTCCACGTGTAATATATGGGACCTCGGGGATATGTGGATCGTGCATCAGATTATTATTTCCTTTATTTTTTTCTTCTCTTATAATTTAAATTGTATCTAACAAACGACAAAATTACAGTAAATATTTAACAAAAATATATAAACATTTAAAAATACCACCTATCGACCCCTGACCGATGAACTATCGGCATCCGGATCAAGGTCCAGGCTGCTGGTGGTCAGGGCTCCAGAGAGAGGAACCTCCTCACTATGCGTGCTATTTCCAGGAGTACTGATTTCTTAATCCAGCTGCACATTAAGAGCCTCCTAAGGTGTTGGTCGAGGCTCTTTGCTACCTCACGTTCCAGCCGCCGCGGGAGGCGCACCGAGTGTCGGGGCCACGTTGTGGTCCCGGGCCACCGTAGGCGCGGGCCTGTGGACGGTGAGCAATGGGCTAACTCGCCGTCTGTCCGTCTTATGACGACCGGCCGTGTCGACGGCGCACCTCAAAGAAATGTCAGCAAAAAACGAAAGGGGTCTGCAAGGGCCGATGCCTGCCGGGGCTGCGGCACTGTTCGAAAAAGATGCCGTGGCCCCAGAACACAAAGGGCGATGAAGGAACATGAATGGGTTTTAGTCAGAAGTCTCACACTCCCTTCCATCCAAAAAAAAAGACACTTTGCTGTCCATTAACCGTAGCTTTAGATAATTATTCTACATTTCCCTTTCATTCAAACCTATGTCTAAGAAAAACGTGCTTCTAAAAACGCAAACCGTTTTATGCATTAAGTTTCCGATTCTAAGCAGTTTCATTTCAACGTTATGTACTGCAACTGTAACTGGCGATTCAGCTTGAATCGAAATTGGCAAAAACTACCTCCAGAGAACGGAAGCGAGCAGTTTTACATCACAAGGTTTGCATAACCACTTGCCTACAGCAGACTATTTTTAAATCCACAAAGGTAGCGAATAATCCTAACATCATTAAAAATTGGGCAACAAGGAAAAACCAGCAGCTCTATTACCGCAGAATGGGTCGTAGATTAATAATGCAGGCAAATAGCACGTAATGTGACCGTTATCATAGTGTTTACGGGCCGGCCGTCATGCTGCTTTGCCAAATTTACTGTTCCCGCCAAAGTTTTCCAAGGCAATCTACACTTACAACAAAATCTAAGCCATGATTGAAACGATTTTGTGATAACAATAACTTTAAGAATGCTATTACTGAGATATGAGGTAATTAATAATATAATAATAGTAATACCGCTCTCTTTAGGCGGTTGGATCAAGGGCCTGATTCAGAAGGCAGTACTCCTCGATACGGCTCGCATTGTGAGGAGGTTCCTGTCTCTGCATCCCTAACCACCGGTGGCTTGGACCCTGCTCCCGACACCGGCGGACTACTATTTTTTTTTATATTTTTGAATGTATTTTTAATATATATTTTTTTAAGATACAAATTTTAAAATATGTAAAGTAAGTAGATAAAATGAATAAAGGAGATAATAGTAATGAGTCCATCAGACATATAATTTCTGGTTGTTCTCGCCTGGCTAACGGCGAGTACTTGCACAGGCACAAACAAGTAGCCAGGATTATACACCAGCAACTTGCCTTGAAATATAAACTTGTGGAATCTGAGGTAACGTACTACAAGTATGTGCCCGACCCAGTTCTTGAAAAAGACCATGTCACGCTGTACTGGGATCGGTCTATCATTACTGACAGGACTATTGTCGCCAATAAGCCTGACATAGTGATGATAGACCGATCAGCGCGCCGCATAATGATAATCGATGTTACCATTCCGCATGACGAGAACCTCGTGAAAGCTGAGAAAGAGAAACAAATAAAATATCTCGACTTAGCACACGAGGTTCGCGACATGTAGAATGTGAACTCGGTTATCATTGTTCCGATTGTCGTGACGGCCAATGGCCTTATAGCCAAGACCTTCGATGACCATCTATCGAAGCTCTCTTTAGGCGGTTGGATCAAGGGCCTGATTCAGAATCAGAAGGCAGTACTCCTCGATACGGCTCGTATTGTGAGGAGGTTCCTGTCTCTGCAGCCCTAACCACCGGTGGCTTGGACCCTGCTCCCGACACCGGCGGACCACTATTTTTTTATATTTTTGAATGTATTTTTTAATATATATTTTTTTAAGATACATTTAAAAATATGTAAAGTAAGTAGATAAAATGAATAAAGGAAATAATAATAATAAATTTATTTCTCTAAATACTTAGTAATATTTTACAGAAAAATATTTTGGCAGTATTAAGTTCTAATAAGTGGATGTAGCCACTGCAACCGAACTAGGCAATGCCTGTATTTCGGTTTTCAGCGCCTTTTCCCTCGATATTTCAACAATAAAATGCCAACAAAGAAATATGGTTGGTTGTACTACTAATTAAATTTTGAATGACTTAAAACTAACTTAAATGCTACATTGTTTAAAATTTAAATTACCCACAATATAAAAAGCAATGGTCTGTATGTGAGTGCGAAGTGTTTACGAGTGTGAGTGTGTAATACACACGTATTCACCAGAAGAAGTTCATAATCTGCCAAGTCTTTTCTCAACTATGTTGATTTCGGCTTCCAGTATTTCAGGATTTAGCTAAATACCAATATTCTACATTGGAGATCCAGCCAACGAACATTCGCAACCCACTTTGGTAAGACTGAGGTACAAATTTCTGGAAGCTAGTTTGTTGTGAAATTATACGTATGTAAAACAATATGAACCTGGACTCTCTAACTAAACCAGTGCAAGGAATTCAGTTTCTTATCGACGAGTCCCAATGAGTTGATTGCAAGAGACTCGTCCACTATTAGGTACATGGGACTTAACATAACTCTTACTTCTTACATGACTCTGTGCTTTTGTAACAACCGCACTGCGATCGCCAACCCGCCTGCCAAGCGTGGCGATTATGGCAAAAACCCTCCCCCTTTGGGGGAGGCCTATGTCCAGCAGTGGACGTATTTCGGCTGAAATGATGATCCAACCGCCTAAAGAGAGCTTTGATAGATTGTCATCGAAGCTCTTGGCTATAAGGCCGTTGGCCGTCACGACAATCGGCACAATGATAACCGAGTTCATATTCCACATGTCGCAAACCTCGTGTGCTAAGTCGAGATATTTTATTTTTTCTCTTTCTCTGCTTTCACGAGGTTCTCGTCATGCGGAATGGTAACATCGATTATCATTATGCGGCGCGCTGATCGGTTTATCATCACTATGTCAGGCTTATCATCATTACCAAAGTGGGTTGCCAAGGTTCGATGGCTGGATTTCCATGTACAATATTGGTATTTAGCTAAATCCTGAAATACTGTAAGCTGTACATAACTGGCGAAATGTGAGTCTACTATTAAGTACACTTCTACCTAACCCTTCGGGGATTGCAGGCTTGATGTTATGTTATGTTATGAGTTTCGACGGGACAGACTAATGTTTGAAAATAATTAGTAAGGTTACGTAACATTATCTGCTGCTGTTTAGCAGAAACTTTCCATATCATAATAACTTGAAACTTCCGATCGCCATTGTGATCCAAGCCGGCGAAAGAACACAGCATTTCAATTAAAATAAAGACAACAACAACAAACTTACAAGGACTAAGTGGGTGGAGCGAGGAGCATAGAAACAATGTGGATGCGACATTATTTATTTATTTATTTAGGTATTTATTTATTTATTTAGGTATTTATTTATTTATTTATTTATTTATTTATTTGTTATTTATTTATTATTTATCACATGTACTATCGGGGTCTTTTCCGCCTGACCATTTAAAATTTTTAAAGTTAAAGTTTGGGCCTATTAGGAAAGCGTCAACTTTGGCGCGCAAAATAACAATAACTCTCGTTTGGAGTGCGTCGTCAATGAGGAGCTCGTGGCTAAATATAAAACAGCCGCTAACTATAATAACAGCCGCTCGGGTCGATCGTTAAGTTAAGCCGTGCTTGCCTAGGTTGGTCTGTGGATGGGTGACCACCCATTACATACCGAGTTTCCTCCGTGCCTCGGAAAGCACGTTAAGCCGTTGGTCCCGGCTGTCATTTGTAGATCTTTGACAGTCGTTAGGTAGTCAGAGGCCCAATAAGTCTGACAACCAGTCTTACCAAGGGGTATCGTATTACCCGGTACTAACTGGGTTGTGGAGGTCAGATAGGCAGTCGCTCCATGTAAAATACTGGTATTCAGCTGCATCCGGTAAAACTGGAAGCCGACCCCAATATAGTTGGGAAAAGGCTAGGCAGATGATGGAGTGCGTCGTCAATGCGCTCGGCCGATTCGGTATCTTTTCATTCATTTTTTCTACACAAAGTCAACGGGGCGGGGCTAGAGAGCGTTTTCATGTTGCGAGTGCAAGCAAAAATGAGCTTAGAGGTGGTCAGGCGGGAGTGTCCTCGATAGTACCCCACATCAATATCCACGTCTTGACAAAAGATCATCATTCAGTTATAATGGGATCACAATGCAATCCCACAAATCAGTAGCTTGCAGGATCTCTTCTGTCGAAGGATGATAGCCACTGGAGCATATATAAGAGCTTAAACGGAGACAGCGGCAAACAGCATAGGAAACCTTTAACCCAGGGGTTTATGGATCAGAATCACTGTACTAGATCTGAAAACAGAGGATAGATTCTAGTTAATTAAGAACAACCAATAAAATTATAATAATAAATTGTTTATTTATCCGAATAATAGACACAGACACTGTTCAAAACAAGGTGACAAAAATACAATACAATAAAATCAAGAGATCAAGACTACAATCATCTTAAAAATTTCACATAACTAACTCCTTTAAAATTCGGAACCCTAGTGTTTAAACTATGCGAATTTTGTACATGTTATATAGTTAAACAACGACTAACGTGTTTATTCACTATCTACCCTTGTTTCTCGTTCCAGGGCCAGAGTTCCAGCATCGAACTCAAACAGAACTCGTGGTGAACATGTTTACGATACCCCCATACCGGTGACGCGATCAAACATGCACACCGACCACATACACGACTTACTTTTACGAAAAAACATTTAAATCGAATGAGGAACATGTGTGACGTGATAGGCTTTTAGTTTAAAAATGGAACCTTTTTTCCAACGAAAATTATACCATTATCACTACCTTACTCCAACTAAAACACTATTTGAAAAAACCAAATTATTCAATCTCAAACAACTATACACATACGGTACCTGCATTCTAATAAAAGAAATCACCACGAACAGTGTACAATCAAAACTAAAATTACATAAAAAAACAATATCACACAACCTAAGAAATAAAAATAAATTACAACGAAGACAAGCTCGGACTAACTACGGTAAAAAAACCATATTGTTCGAAGGAGCACAGCTGTTTAACGACCTACCAAATGACGTAAAAGATTGTGATAATATTAACAGATTTAAACTAAAACTGAGAAAATACGTTTATGAAATGTAGTCATACCGCAAATTAAATGTTAGCAATTACATACTTCCTACCGCAAATTAAATGTTAGCAATTACATACTTCCTATATATTTGTTTTGTATAACTTCACCAACACGCATCGGAGGCAAAATGTCTTTATTTAGATTTATAAAAAATTACTTTGTATCTCATTTTAAGTGAACCTATGTATTGTTCTTATGAGAATAAATTCTTTAAACCGAACCTACAATGATGGTGGTAGGATTTGTGAAGAGGAGGAATAAGGAGCATATGACAAGAACAGAGTTATTATGAATGTATGAAAATATAAAAATGACTGAAGAACTCAATACTCAATTATTTATTGCATTCCTTAAGTATTACATAGATGGTGACAGACAGACAGACAGGCCAAAGAAAATACAAGTTGAAATGTCTTGTGTGAAAAACTAACTGAAATATCGGCTATGGTTGGTGCCAGTTAAGATCGCAAAAGAGGTCATTGACCCACCTACATTTATTAAGGTTCTTAACTTTGAAATCCAAAAATAAGCCTGTTCAAGTCTTGAATCGTCATCTATCGTGATCTTCAACAGTTTTTCTAATGAAAAACCATACATGGTTCATTTGTTTTGTTTCGTATGAAGAGATATTAGGAAAAGGGCAATGACCGCTATTACGATCTTAACTGGCACCAACAGAGAGTGGAAGGAAAATATACTTACTCCGAATAAATTGAGATAAGGGTAGAAAAAACTAGGGTTTAGGCGCAAATTAGATATACGCCTAGCTAAATGTAATTGACCCTTTAATAATAGGGTTTAGAATTCCTTCTTTGCCTCCTCGAAAAGATAGACAATCAGACCAACTCAACTAATCATAAATATTAATTAAGTAAATTCAATTTCAGTTCCCAAACCATTTACAACCAAACGACGTCTTTAGAGTCTCTTTTCGCCTCTCAAGATCAATTTCAGTAGTGTGTTGTGTGATTACTTAATTCCACGGCTAGTGGGCAGGGACCCTCATAAAGATAAGACGGGAATGAGTGGGGCTCTTCTTAATTTATGAACAAGTGTCGTCTCGGGACCCTTTCATGTAGCCACGCTCTCACCGCGCTGGGCCACGATCTATGCGCTCGAGCGACAAAAACAAATGAAAGAAAATCGCATCGCAAGTTGTTAAGTCGCGGCATGCTGTAAGCAGTTTCTTTCATTAATTACAGGGTGTCACAGAAAAAGCGCAATACCTCTTACGTGGTGATTTAGACCATCAAACGTAACCACTTTCCTGAGGAAAAACGGTCGAAGGACAAATTTTATGGGCTTCCTAAGAAAAATATCGGCTGCCATTATTAGTATGTTCCTTAGGAAAATTTTCCTTAGGTATTAGTTAGTAGAGCATGTCAGGAGTTGCGACGCGAAGACAGTCTTTCTTTTATTTTCTCCGCAATCGCTGCATGTCAGAACACACGAGTCGTGTGTCCACAAATTGTGTGGTTGGGGGACCCCCGTAAGGAACGTTGTTACGGGGGCGTAAGGAACGTAGTTCCCCAAAACGTACAAAATAAACACCCATTAAGAAAAAACCGAAAATTTTCATCGGCGCCATCTTGGATTTTAATTTTGACCTTATTTTCATTATCGACCCCAAAAACCACAAAAACGACACACATGAAGAAAAAAACCGTAAATTTTCGTCGGCGTCATCTTGGATTTTAATTTTGACCTCATTGCACATGTAGGTCGTGGCCAAGCCGTAACGTTGTTACACGGATATCGCGACATATAATAAGGTCGCACTGATGTTTGTCTTTGTTTTTTATCTTAATGCCTTACACTGGACCCTTAAAATAGATTTTGTTTTAAGTTGTGTATGGTGGTTGTTTGTGGATAGGGGTTTGGACGCTGTGTCCGGAATAACTTTTTATGAAAAACAATATTGTAATGTGTGACAAGGGATCTGTATAGGTTTTCTTTTCCTTTTTTTTTCAATAAACTATCGAAGTTGAATAGGGGAAAGCAACCCGGTAATCATGTGTTGAATTCTCTAAAAGTTTACCCTCGGTTCAAAAACACAAAACCCATCAATCATTTGCGAGGTAAGAACATTGCGACATGTTTAAGATTTCTTTACGTACCTATTTGGTTCGTGATTTCTCAAAATTTAAATGCTGTGATTGAGGATTGTACTATTGTGGTATTTTCCGCCTGACCAGTTTCTAATTTTTTTCGCTTAAATCATGCGGAGGCGCCGAGCCACGCCCCCAGAAAGTTTGGGAATATTAGGAAAGCGTCAACTATGGCGCGCAAAATAACAATAACTCTCGTTTAGCGTGCGTCGTCAGTGCGCTCGGCCGATTCGGTATCTTTTCATTCATTATTTCTATACAAAGTCAACGGAGAGAGCGTTTCTATGTTGCGAGTGCAAGCAAAAATTAGCTTAGTGGTGATCAGGCAGGAGTGTCCTCGATAGTACATGATTGACTGGAATAAAGAGAATGAGCAATCAGAAACAGTATTTTAGTATCTATATCATTACTTATCGGTGCAACTAGAGAGTATTATATTCGCAAAAAAAACAACTACAATGTTCTATTTCAGGACACCATTTTCTATTAGCTCAACCAAAGAGGCTAAAACGTCTTATTTCTTTAGCAATGTTCAGTGGGAACAAGATATTTGGAACTAATGACCCGAGACAAGTCGTAGGTACGCGTGTATGACTGAAACTTGGCAGAAAGTTCAAGTTCGAAACTTTATCACACAATTCTGTTTCCAAGTTAAATCGACGAAGAGTTCACGTGACTTCATACAGAATGTAAAACAGTCAAGTTGCAAGTACCTATTATGTTTTAAATTTTTCTCTGGCAAGAGGTCTTGGATTTCTTTCCCAAGTCCGGAACTTGCTATTGGGTTTTTCAGCCAGGAATTTCTCAGATGTAGCCTGAAGTCAGTGGCCAGTTAATGGCAATTATAGGTTTGGCCTAGTGGCCTGGGACTTTTAAGAGGGCCCTTCCCGGCCCGCCTTTCGTCAACGCGAGCATGGTCGAAAAGCTTGTTGTTTCATCCAGAGCCACAGCGGTGGTATTCTTTCAACTCCCCTGTCTTACCTAGCCCCGAATCCACACTACTTGCCTCCCGCGTACCTCATACCGCTTAATTAACGCGGGGACATTGAACGAAAAATATTGTTCGAAAATTTATAAAACTTGTTCCAGGAAATCGTGTTTTTGAATTAGTCTTACTATGTGAAATAAATATTAGTTATTTAGAATCTCCACTGCATTTGCAAGGCTTCTATCAGGATGCTTTCTTTACTTTTACAATTTATAAGTACATTATGAACGGCGAAAGTTGAGGTAAAAGTTGTGAAAAACGGCAATTTTTGGGGGCTTCACTGAATTTGTTTCTACAAATTTTTATTTTCTGCTTCGATAGAGGCAGTCTACAAGATACCTATTAGTTCAAAAAATTCAAAGATATATGTCTAACCACGGTATAATCACGCATGAGCTATAGTCAAAATTCTCGCGAAAAGTATGGCGGGACGATCTTTACTGTTCAAATGTGAGTGTAACTCTACTTTGCTCTTCAGGTATTAAGTCGTGATCGTAGACTAATCTATCTACATAACTACCAGTAAGGGCTACTTCTTACACGCAATTTTGTACACGTCTTTCCTAATTTAATATTTCAGTGTGATTAAAACCCGTATAACTAAAGTCTCACATTGACAAAGAAGGCAAGCATACATCACAACTCTTAACAAACAGACTTACTCAGGAGTTAAGTTATCCACTTGCAACGATAGCTCGGATCCTTTCAGTGGTTCTTAAGTAGTTTGCGAGTAAACAGCGAGAGAAGTTCCATATGTTATGAGGAAGAGGGCGATATTATAAGATTGAAGGAAGAATTGGATTGTTTGCTTTACTTGGTGGCTTACAATGTCGGAGATAGGTTAAAACTTTTGACGCATTTTAAAACAGTTTAGTCCGTTGTTAATGTCAACAAAGCTTCACGATTAGCAATGGGCATGATCATGATGGCAGCTTGCTGAATATCAAATTAGTCGTTTCTTAATGAGAGGTTTTCTTTTTGAGGTATTAAAAAAACTTAGTTTCCGAGAACTCTGTAGATGGCGTTGAACTTACTACGTTACTAGGTGCCAAAGCCAAAACGCTTGGAAAAAAAACATTGTGTCACGTCACACACGCTCGCTGACTGACACTTTCGTTTGCTTAAGCTTCCGAATATAACCTAGTTTTATCGCGCTTTGTTAAAATCAGATTTTTTACATTCAGCACCTTGCAGTAACTTACCAAGTTTAGCGCCATCTATCCAGCGACTCAGCCGAAAGACGTGTAGTGCTTGACCACGGATTACCAATAACTTCAAATTCCATGAACTGTACTTATGTATACGTACAACTTTTGCAATCCAAAAACAACTGATCATCGTACAAGGGAGACCGGTCAGAAAAACCAAATTAATAACATTTTCTCAAGGTGCACACTTAATTCCGCCCTCCAATTAGCGAGTGGATGTCATCTTTCGCGTCTCATTTATCCGGATTAGCCTTGTCGACGGCGGCCGGGGCCGGTTACAGCCGGTTACAGCCGGTTATAGCCGGTTATTGCCAGTAAAGCGCGTCTTGCCGGCTAATAGAGGTAGTGCTCTTAATTGAAGCCCTTCGCTTCCATGTATGTTATCATTGTGCCCAATATTCTCTAAGCTCGTTGTTTTGCAAGTGAGTTTTATGAGAGGAGAGTAATTAATTAATGTAATTAGATATGTATATTACTTTTTTGAGGGAAGGAGGATGTGTCTTTGGTGAAGAAGTGAAGCAGCGCAGAGCATCTTTAGCGTCATAATCAGATTATTCCCCGCCCACTCGATTTGTTTTTACAGTGCATTTTCTAGTTTTGAAGGCCCAGATTTTACTGAAAACTGTAAAGCTTTATCCTGATCAAATTAATCCAACTATCGCTTACCAAACCAAAGTCCCGCTAAAATATTTTTTTCCGCCGAGTGCGGAACGCTTTAAAATAAATTAAGTGGGACACGTTTAATATTTAATTAAAATGACAGCAATTCGGGATACAAAGCGTCGTTTAATGCAAATGTTGCAACTATTGTGTCTGTGATTTATACCTGCAACCACTAGACATTATTTAAAATGCTCGTAAAAACTGTCCCAGATTACAGCGACCAGCATTTGTGTCACATAAAAGGCTAGTAATAGCCGCTGTAAATATTGTTAGTATTCGTACACGATGTCTGGGTCATTTCTACTGAGTTGTGGCCGCACATACGCCACGTATCTCGCGAACTATCATTTTTTTGCGAGCATTACGGGCTTTTTGTTGTAATAAAAGTCGGCTTACATTATTGTGATGGAAGACTCTGAGGATGAGATTGAACTTTTTGGATTCCGTCCCATTTTTGGGACGTGGACACGTTTGTGACAGGACATATCTTACGTGTAAGTACTGCGTGAAGGCCGTGGAGCCCGAGTGTGTTGTGAGTTATGAGAGTATCAATTGTTGAGGACAGTGACAAATAACTGCTATCTAGAACATTGAAACTAGAGATTTCTAAGTGACACAGGTACTTGGGGGTCCATTAGGCTCGTACAATAGACTATGAGTAGTTAGTTGGTATAATACTGCCCTCTTTAGCAAAGTGGCGTTTTTAGCTACTGATTAAGCTTACAAACAACCATTCAACCTTAAAGGTTAAGTTAGTCAATCGATTGCGCGCCCAAACAGGCGGCTGCGGACACAATTTGAAAAATGGGAGATTAGAGATTCCTCCGAAACTTAGTGTGAATGCCATGCTCCCGACTAGACCTAGGTCCACTTTGCTAGAGTGTCTAAAGGTTCAGTACTGCTGCTTAGAGGACCTTAAAACTGATGCTGTGTTTAAAGTGACTACCAACGATGCCCAAGTAATTACACAAGACTTAACGTTCGTACATTCGATACGAACGATGTAGAAGAAATCAAGTCAGTGAAGTTTCTGTAAAACTCTTTCAAGTGTTCAAGTCTGCGTTTTAGGTTTAGTCATTAATTAACACATTATAAGATGGGTAAGTACTATAAAATAAGTGAGAAAAAGCAGATAAGAGCGTCGTGTATTAACTACAAGACCAACTAACGCTATCCAAACAATTTCTAGACCGTAATCTGGAAGCTCACACCGCGATTGATACTTAAAGTGGCGATAATAATCTTCCATGATAGTTTGTGTGGACATAAACGAAGCGATAACCGCTCCACAAATACCGTTCAGGAGGGGATGATCATCGAATGAAAACCGAACGGAGGAACGATACGATAGCGGAACTGACCGCTTCAATTCTACTAATAGTATTTGTCTCTGTTGACTAATTTGTAGTTTTCGTTAATAGAAAGATAGAGTATTCGTCTCATCCAATATTCTTCGTGTTTCCCGAAAGGAATAGAGAATTAGAGCACTCCTTGAGATCTACTTTGAGTTTTGGGGACTGTCTTTTGTTTTTTGATGTTCAAAAAGTGTTGATTATGAACCTAATTTGAATAAATGACTTTTGATTTTAACTTTTTTTTCTTCGTCTTACCTCGTATCTATGTAGTATAACAACTATCTGGTGTCCACGACACAAGCCACGTTGCTTAGTGTGGCACTAGATGGCGCTGTGTATAATGTCCAGCGATATTTTTTTTTTTTTTTTTTTTTTTTTTACCTATCCTGTTCCCAGCTATATTTGCGTTGCCTTCCAGTCTTACCGGATGCAGCTGAATACCAGTATTTCATAAGGAGCGCCTGCCTATCTGACCTTCACAGCCCAGTCACGAGTAATACGATACCCCTTGATGAGACTGACTTTTGACCTTACGGTTTAACAATTCAAAGGAAACAACATGTAAACATCCACTCACAGTCTCATTTTCCTACTTTAACAACTATTAACTAGTTTGAACCGTACCATACTTATTTTAAAAATGTAAACCTTAACAAACGACCCGGTTTAGCCCGAAGTCCGTTGTTTCGTACCCGGCTGCCGCTTGCAACATTGTTTGAGTCAAACATCATGTAAATCGCGTAATTTAATTTATATTAACGCAGTAATAAGATTAACTCTAATTTAAGCGCCCTGTATAAATACTTTGATCTTGTTAGCATTGTCGTGGTGTTGTTTATTAACCCAGTTATAATAGAAGACGAAAATCTCCGGCTAGCTAGGAGTCATAGTTCAGAACAAAAGGTAAATTGTTATTACATTTTGCTGTTTAGAAACCAGTCATTATCATCAACTAATTTAATTTGACGTGCCAACAAGATACAAAACTAGCAAAACTGAAACTATTAAAAAATATCAAAGATATACCTATATAGATTATAGATTAGATTGGTTTGATTTGTTTTTTTATTAGATTTTTTTTATAGATTACTAGCTGACCCACGCAACTTCGTCTGCGTCACATAAAAGAGAAACTGCTCCGCTCCTTTTAGTTGCAGCGTGATGTTATATAGCCTATAGCCTTCCTCGATAAATGGACTACCCAACACTGAAAGAATCATTCAAATCGGACCAGTAGTTCCAGAGATTAGCGCGTTCAAACAAACAAACAAACAAACTCTTCAGCTTTATAATATTAAATATTATAGTATAGATTTTAAAAGATTGCTTGGAACTTTACACATTGATATAAATAATTAATCAATTTACATAAGGATCACACATGGCCAAAATCGTAACCTTCATCGACAAGTTGCTTTTTTTTTTTTTTCAAAATGTTATTCGGACATCTAAAGTTCCACTGCACTGTATGCTCTTAAAAAAGTAGACAAAGGATCAGCAAATACTTGAACCAAAATCACAAAGCTTCCACAAATATAACAACATAGAAATAAACCCAATATAAGTACAAAATTTACAGTCGACACAATGACAGGAACAAAAAAAAAGTTGTTCTCAAAACAGCCTACTGTGCTACTGTTTCAGAATTCCGCAGTGAGGACTCATTTTAAAGTCTCAGTAGTGCCATATGTTGGTGGCAATGTGGCGTAAAATTGTAGCCAGCGTAGCAGAGTTACCTGTCTGGTCCACTTAGAGCACATCGGCCGTGAAGCGCTGTATCGCTGTAAAGCACTCATTAATTTTCTACACGGGAATTAAAAAGGAGGTTTTGAAGCTGGAAAATATTGTTTATGAGGGTATTGTAGAACTGTATCTTTAGAAAAATATGTGTTTGAATAGATTTCTTTCAAAATTCAAGGTGGACGCACTACAGGAACTAAGCCGAAAAGGAACATGTGCTTTATTAAACTTCTAATAACTTCGTGGAAACATTAATAATAAATAAACCATTTATTTCAGCTAACAAAGACCCATAGATTAATACCTTAACCTAAATATACATTACTAGCTTTTGCCCGCGGCTTCGCTCACGTAAATTTTGAATTTGACAATCAATTCCGATTGTACTCTGTTTGTTGTGACATGACCTCTGGCCGTTGCAGACATGGGATCAGAACGGAATATTGTTCTAGGACGCTCCTATATAGATTGTTGTGTGTCCTTCTATTTGGCGCTAATACATATACATTCTGAGCATTGGACACACGCAAACATGCTACATATAGCTGGCCATGGAAAAAAAATGGCTTTTCCAAATGCACCCCTGCTACCTGCCATGTTCAAGTTCGTCACATGGACGGTATAATATACAACCAAGAGCGTCGGATGATTTTACCCCAAGCCAGTCTTCAACAGGCGTACCTTGAACGGTTTTTTTTTACACCCTTCTTGAGGTGTTCTATGTATAACAACGGGGGCCTTGAAAAGGTGGTTGAAGTGGTTTTAGGAGGTGATGAAATCCTTTTCCGGAATTTACGTTCATTAAAGAAAACAGGCTGTCCATTTCCTAAGTGTACGGCAACGGTACGTAATACATGTAGCATTGGACGTTTCCAAATACTTTTCCCTTTGAAATAACATTAATAAATTAGTGTGTGGACCTTAATACGGGCAACTAAATCATGTCGGTTAGTAATTCTTTGCCCAGGCATAAGCTCTTCTGTTATTTTCTTCCATGAGGGATTGCAGGCGAAAGTCACAAATAGGTCAGGCCTGCCCTAAGTGCATACATAGGCGAAAGCGTCTTGTGTATATTCATGCTGATAGCGTCGAGGAAAGAATAACATTTGGCTTAAATCGTTGGGGTTTATATTACCAATTTCCATCCGTGGTAATTGGATATTGCAGAATGTAATTTTTAGCTCGTAGTTTTTTCTGGTTTAAAGAAATGTAACGAACACGTTTGCCTCTCGACTTTGACGTACGTACATGCTTAAAAATGTTAGAACAGCTGTCTTGACCGTAGAAGAAGGTTAAAATCATTTACACGAAGCATCATGTGGTAGGCGTAAAAATCCATACAGGAAACTTTCTTATTAGGAACTGGCTGTTTCATAGTGGGATTAATGAGTGGTATATCAAAACAGTATCCCGACAGTCCTTTGCTAAAAATTAACGGGTACTGCAAAGCATCGTAGAACTTATGAGTATCGGCTCCGCGTGTCAGTGTTCGTAGTTTGTAACACTATTTCTCGTGAAGAGAACTGGCCGCCACTCACTACGACAGCAACTTCATTAAATTGTCGGTGCATTAAAACGCCTCTCATGTTCGCCACGCGCAGTTCGATCAGCATCGATAACGATCTTATAATTTTCTTGAGGCCAGTTTTAAAGGTATTTATTATCAATAGATTTTGGTTATGTAACATAACCGGTAACAAAGGAACTCAATTGTTTCTCCTAAAATTGCTTGTCCGAAAATCATTATAATGATTATCATATCATATCCATAACACGTTTGCTATAAACTTTTAATGTTCAAAATCCCGAAATTTTGTTTCACATAATAAATTATCTTCACTTCTCAAACTATTCTGTCATATTATCGAGTAGGATAGCTACTATAATTATTGAATCTCCTATTTTTATGACATAAAATCATATTTCCCAAGTATTGTATTATATAATGTGTATTATTCCGAATGTTCATTTATAAATGGTTAGTCCTAAAACATTTGCTAAAAGTTAGGTTTTAGTGACAGAAACGAATCCCTGTAAGCCCGATTCCAAGCAGTATTGTCTGCCCTTCCCCTTTTTTTTTGGATGGGACATCATCAAATGACTCCTCCCGCTTTGGGCGGAGCAGGAGGGAGTGTCAGACTTTTACTGACAAAAACTCATCCATGTTCCTTCCTTGCCCTTTGTGTTCCGGGGCCACGGTATCTCTTTCGAACAGTCCCGCAACCCCGGCAGGCATCGGTCCTTACGGACCCCTTCCTATTGCTGACTCTCTTTGAGGCGCGCGTGGAACACGAACGCGCCGTCGCCACGGCCTGTCGTCATGAGACGGATGGACGGCGAGCTAGCCCATAGCCCACCGTCCACAGGCCCGCGCCTACGGTCTCCCCCGACGCCCGGGTCGCCTCCCGCGGTGGCCGGACGTGAGGTTCTCTCCCTCTCACGTTCCACCACCTCCATCTCTAGCATTACTTCTTTGCAGAAGGAGGTGACGGCGTCCCATTCCGTCTCACTCCGGACCATGGCTTGGACCAGGGCCGGACGCGAGAGGTCGCCGCCGCTAATCGCCACTTCGAGGACACGGTAGTGCTCCGCCCACGTGGGGCACACCTCCACCGTGTGCTCCACCGTGTCCTCCGGTCGATCCTCGCAGTGGAAACACCCGGGGGTTTCCTCCCGGTCTGCCCTACCCCTAGAGTGTAATTTAGAATCACGTAGGCGTGGTAGGGCGAGCTGGCCCGCAAGCTGAGAAGCTCGCGTGGGACCGCCGGAGCCTCGCAGTGCCGGTACCGTGACAGAAACCATGCCTGTTGCATGTTGCTTGCTCGCTTGCATGCGTGTTGCATGTTGCTTGCTTGATGATACTGTGTGCTTGCTTGCATGCTGTAAGCGTGCTGCATTCTTGCTGCATGCTTGCTGTCTTTCCTGGTTTTGAGAAGATGTCTCATCAGCTCTCAAAGCTGCTTGTCGCTTCTTTTGTTATTGCTTTTTTAATTCGCCATGAACGGAGGATTTTTGGAATCAAGCAATTTTCGCTGTTCAGGCTCGCGATGAGCTCCTCCCTAAGTTGGAACTACGTTTAAGAGGCATTTTAATATGGAAAAAACCGGCCAAGTGCGAGTCGGACTCGCGCACGAAGGGTTCCGTACCAATTATTATAAAAAAATCACGTTTGTTGTATGGGAGCCCCCCTTAAATATTAATTTTATTCTGTTTTTAATATTTGTTGTTATAGCGGCAACAGAAATACATCATCTGTGAAAATTTCAACTGTCTAGCTGTCACGGTTCATGAGATACAGCCTGGTGACAGACAGACGGACAGACGGACAGACAGACGGACAGACAGCGAAGTCTTAGTAATAGGGTTCCGTTTTTACCCTTTGGGTACGGAACCCTAAAAAAGAAACAAAGAAACCTAACCTTTGAAAATAACAAACCAACCGAAAAACAATAAAAGGGAACTATTAAAGTTTTTTTTTTTTTTTTTCATACAATTTGTATTTGTATTAAGGATCGAGTCGGATCAAGTAGGATCGACAACGCTTAATCGATAATTAAGTGCTGCAGATTTAGACAACCAATCCTAGCGAATATTTTTTTAGGAATCAGAAAAACCAATTTAACAACCTACTTAACGACAATTACGATACCATAGTTAAAGACAATTACGATCAAAAAAAAATTCGATGATCATTCTCGCACAGAAAATCTTAACACCGCGATTTAGAAAAGGCGTCATCAGTACAACGCCATCTATCAAGCAGATTGTGAAACTGTTGAATTTGTACTATTACAAAGCTGTATTGACACTCGACTCACAATATATATGTATTTCCTATCCTAACTAATATTATTAATTCGAAAGTGAGTTTGTTTAATTACTTTATCCCTCGGGAACAGTCCTTTTTTCTTGGATGAAAGGTGTAATTTTTTTATGTATCTCTTACAACGTACCTATGTTCAAAATGTCATGATGATTGGTTTAGCGGGTCAGGGCGTGAAAAGGTATCAAGCAAAGCAACTTACTTTCGCATCTATAATAATTTATTATTTATGTTATACTCGTAGTTATGAGGATGTAAAACTGGTCTAGACTCAAAAAATAGGGTACAAAAGGTACTTCAATATAAAAAAAAGACTCGTGTCACACTACAAAAGTTTTTCTATAATAATTTAAGTAATTCAATCGTGATTTGTAAGACACGTGGCGCCACCTATTACCAAAAGCACGTTATTGTTGTATTCCTCGGGAACAGTACTTTTTTTGGGATGAAAGGTACCCTATGTCCGTTATTGTGCACCTGAAAATGTATATGCCAAATTTCAGGATGACCGGTTCAGTGGGTTAAGCGTGAAGAGGTAACAAACAAACAAACTTACTTTCACATCTATACTAATAATATTATAAAGAGGTAACATTTGTTTGTAAGTTTGTATGTAGGGGGTAATCTCCGGAAGTAATGAACCAATTTTAAAAATTGTTTCACTGGTAGAAAGCTACATTATTCGTGAGTGCTTTAGGCTACATTTTATTCCCGTACGCCAACGGGAACGGGAACTACGCGGGTGAAACCGCGGGACGTAAGCTATTTATAATATTAGTATGGACTAGTAACATTTTTGTTAGTATAAGTAACAAAAATGGTGGTAGTAAATGGTGGTATTTTTTACCCGAGCGATGAGCAACTTTACTCCTACCGGCCAACTAGTTAACTGGGACGATGCCTGCCTGAGATTACCTTCAACTTGGTAAGAAAGGAGTGTTGCCGCCCCTCAGCGGGCAAATCATGAAGGTTTGGTCAAACTGACTGGACTGGAATCCAGACTAGCAGCGAACCGCACTAGTCCGCAGCTAATCCAGAATCCAGTCCCGGTCAGGTCGGTTTGACCGCACCTTGACAGTGTTTTTTCGTCACGTTCACGTGACCACACCCCTCTTGCACCACGCAGCTACCTTAGACACCGTTTCAGCAAAAAGGTAGGCTTATAGTCATTAATCCTATTTCCACAACTACATACCTGCCTGAAAACAAAATACAAATTACAAATGATCTTAAAAGGTACTATATAAATTACGATTCTAATACTCTCCTGTAATCAAGGCTGGATTTCATTACCGCTATCCGATTACTTAATTCAAGTTCCATGTTGAAGAACTTACGCTAAGTGTTTTATTGTCCCGAGTGTAAAGACATCTATTATCCCCATTTAAGTTCTTAGGCGTAATGTTATTAAGTTTCTACGTGACATAACATAATACTTGAGCTTGAGTAATGCTTTTTCAATTCGGTACTTATGGTATGATATAAAACGTACATCATACCGTATAAGCGTAAGTAGTAAAGGATTCCGAATTTAAAAATGCCGTGGAGTGCCAACATCTCCTTTTGTTTTTAATTTGTTTAAAAAGGAGGTTGCTAACAGAAAGTCTAAGGCTAAATAGTCCCTGGCATAAAACTGTCAAACTTTTGTCATGTGTTCTAACCTGTTCTTATTTCAGTTCGAAAATAGTTAAGTCGAGTTTCACAGTCCTGTAGATCAATGGATCTACAAGCCACAAAAATTAATGAATTTTTGTGGCTAAGTTGTTTAGATCATTTTAGAGTATCTAACGTACAAGTAACGCTTTTTCACAGGTGGTTCTTCAGAAAATGTTGTTCGCTCTCGTTTTCTCACACATAATTGTACCGAATCCCTCATTAAAAAGTCTATATCAGTCTATAAAATGCATTACTTTAACATAATGGGTAGGCTCATTCAATGGCCAGCCGTTTACGCTCTTTCATTGCTCCATTTCACCAAAATGATTTCACAGTTCGGATACACGCACTAATAACCGTAGATATTTTAATTAACCATTTGGTGTAATGTGACCCCGTATCCAGTCGCCAAATGGCGGGGGCCGCCATTATTTTGACAATGGCAGCGCAAACGAGCGCCAACTATTACTTAGCTGGTACACATTATGGCGTATCTGCGATGTACCTAACTTATTTATGGCCCTGCATCTATTTTGTGGAACTAGGTACTGTTAGCGACAAAAGTTCGTTAACACTAACACATTAACACCTTCGATCATTAATATCCCACTAAAAACATTTTCATGTAAAATGTTGCCAAGATGAGACCATTATGACTCGCACTGTCAAAAAGTTATCAGATCTCACGTAGAGCCAAGCCTCTAACTCTACACGCCCTAACTCTACAAGGTCTAACTTCACAACTCTACACCTTAGTCAAAATATGTGGCTTGGCCATTTCGCTACATTCACATGGGCGTAAGGTGAAAAATGTATCACTGTTCATTACTTTTATGTTATACAATAGTTCTTGTAGTAACGAAACGGCCAAACCACATATTTTGACTAAGGTGTAGAGTTTGTGAAGTTAGACCTTGTAGAGTTAGGGCGTGTAGAGTTAGAAGCTTGGCTCTTCATGAGACCTGATAACTTTTTGACAGTGCGAGTCATATGGTTTCGTCTTGGCAACATTTTACATGAAAATGTTTTTGGTGGGATTTCATTTCTTTTTGTAAGTTGCTTGTGACAATATTTTTTTTTAAATGTATTTCTTGCACATCAGAGACGCCAGGAGTCCCTATATCCATTTTCTCTAACGTCAAAATTGCGGAAGTCTCAGACAAACTTCCATCCCCTAGTTTAAGGGGTTGGGGGATAAAAGTTACAAGTTTTTTTGTTGTTTTCGTACTAATAATAGCTTACATACCAAATTTCAGCTTTCTAGGACATTAGGAAATACTCTAAGTAGTTTGATGATCATCAGTCAGTGACGAAATCAGGGTTTTATAGATATCAATAAAATCTAAAATATAAGATCTATGCAATTAAAACTTTATATTTAATAAGTCCGCGAAAATTTTGTTAATCTGGTATATAATCCAAACACAAGCTACAAGGGTTCAAAAAACGACGAAGCGCTTCGAGAAAAGGTAGGTACTAGGTAGTGCCCTTGCTCTTCGCTTGGCTCGTCTTGGCTAGCACTCCCGTGCCCCCAGATCTGATTTTCAGCATTTTATATAATAGCTAAATGTTAATATTATTAAAAATTTACTTCTGTTGCTTATGAATGTTTCACTCAAAAATCAAGAATTAAAAAAGTACAGTGTTCATATAGGCTTTTGTTGCTGACCGTACCACCCGGGATTTGTCTAATGGTAACAAATAGGAATCTACCAATAGAGAGAAGATAGGTATTTGGAGATCTTATGAGCTTTAAACATTTAAATAAAAAACTTATCTCGTAAGGCAACCATTTTACCATTAAAAAAAAATAGATAATGCTGACAAGGCAGAATCAAAATAAAATAATAAGTTTAACCTGGCAACATTATCGTTTGACAAAGCACCTCTAAACAGATTACCTCCACCTCGTTCAATACGATAGAGCTTTGCACGGCACAGCAGAAAATATGTAAATTTTATGTAGGTACGTAATTAATTTCATCATCCGAATAATAGCGTATAATGATATCATTTGAAACGCTCACACCCTCTTCGAGATTATTAATTTTGTCAACGACCATTACACATTTCATGAACCTTTCAGTATACAGGGTGAGTTGTTTGAGTGACAGCTCTAACCGTTACTGTAGTGAAGAAAGAATAATTCGTTGTTAGAAATGTCCAAACTTTTTTTCATAACTACAACACAAGAGTTAACCCGCGATCATGGCGCTTAGAACGGCGTCGAAATATCGGGAGCTCAAAAATTTATCAATAATCACAGAAGATATCCCGTTAGTGACATTTTAAGTACACACAGTGTTAAAAAAAAAACTACAGATTCTTCATGTTTATAAATCTAAATTTCAATATAGTACATAGGTACAGGTGAGTTGTTTAACTGGCGTTACCGATAGCTCTAACCGTTACTATAGGGAAGAGTGCGTTGGATACAAGTATATTTTAAATTGTAACTGAAACCGCAAGATTTTTTTATAAATCGTCATTGAAATAAAAACAAGAATGTGTCAAAATATTGATTGCATTTGAAACACTGATATTTTGGTTAATGACAGAAAAACATTTTTCAAAATGTAGTTAGTTATATTCTTGAAATACTACCTGTCAAACATTTTCAGGTAGCTGTCATTGCGACCCTATTAAAAACTTCACCCTGTATAATATAGCTTAATTAATTAATTCGGTGAGTCACTTCAGTATGAGTTTAATGTCTCTTAATATACAGGTAGCCCAAGCTTGTACTCTTGGTGGATATTTGATTTTAGCGAATAAGTATTAAAATTGTATTTAATTATTCTGATTTATTTATTTAAAGCTGAAAGGGGAGCTCGTGGCTAAATAATAACAGCCGCTCGGGTCGATCGTTAGGTTAAGCCGTGCTTGCCTAGGTAGGTCTGTGGATGCGTGACCGCCCATTACATACCGAGTTTCCTCCGTGCCTCGGAAAACACGTTAAGCTGTTGGTCCCAGCTTTCATTTGTAGATCTTTGACAGTCGTTAGGTAGTCAGAGGCCTGAAAAGTCTGACAACCAGTCTTACCAAGTGGTATCGTATTACCTGGTACTAACTGGGTTGTGGAGGTCAGATAGACAGTCGCTCCATTTATTTATTTGTTTATTTAACAATTTATGTACACACTAAATATAAAGAAAAGTAGAAAGGAACAGAAAATAGTACAAAGGTGATGCTTATTTCTAAAGAAATCTCTTCCAGCATACCTGCGAAAGGAGATACTAAAAAAGAGATGTAGACATAGTGTGTTAATAAAAAGAAAAGAAAATGGAATACATAAAACAGATAAATATTTTAAATATAATATACAATACATACATACCTACTCATAAATACAAAGAAAAACATAAAACAATACTATAAATACAATACAAAAACTAATAATAAATAATTATGCAATTATGACGAAATGGATAGATAATGTTCTTTTACTCTTTTCTTGAAAACTGCAACAGTTTGGCAGTCCCTAATGTCAGGCGGGAGTGAATTCCACAACCGCACGGCGTGGACAGTGAAGGAGTAGGAATAGAAGTCGGTAGAGTGTGGAGGGGATTTGAGGAGGTTCCTAAGATGCGTCCTGCAAGGTGCATCAGAGGGACGAGAGTAGGAAAACGGTTCCCGCAGATAGGATGGCGTTTTAGGATTGTGAAGGATGTTAAATAGCAAACACAATATCCGAGAGTTCCTGCGAAGTCGAATTGGGAGCCACTTGAGCATTTTGCGAAAATTAGAAACATGATCATATTTTTTAAGATTAAAAACGAAACGAATACAGATGTTTTGCAAGCGCTCAAGTTTATTTAAAAGCTCCTCGGTGGCATCCAAATAACAGGCATCGGCGTAGTCAATGATGGGTTGAATGAGAGTTTGCGCAAGGGAGATTTTGGTGTTCAGTGGCAAAAAGCTCTGGAGGCATTTCAATGAGTGGAACGTGTAGTGCACCTTACGACTAACTTCAGCAACATGGGCAGTCCAAGATAAATAGGAATCCATTGTCACCCCCAGGTTTTTAGCCTTAATTGCGTAATCAATCTGAACTCCATTCAGCCTGAGTGGAGACAGCGACGCAACATCGAGCCTTTTCCGCATATACCTGCCGCCAATGATCAAGGCCTGAGATTTCCTAGGATTGATCTGCAGTCCAAAGGACCGCGACCACTCACTAATCAAATCGCTGTAAAGCACTCATTAATTTTCTACACGGGAATTAAAAAGGAGGTTTTGATGCTGGAAAATATTGTTTATGAGAGTATTGTGGAACTGTAACTTTAGAAAAAGATGTGTTTAGATAGATTTCTTTCAAAATTCAAGGTGGACGCACTACAGGAACTAAGCGGAAAACGAACATGTGCTTTATTAAACTTCTAATAACTTCGTGGAAACATTAATAATAAATAAACCATTTATTTCTGGTAACAAAGACCCATAGATTAATACCTTAACCTAAATATACATTAATAGTAACATTTTTGTTAGTGTAAGTAACAAAAATGGTGGTAGTAAATGGTGGTATTTTTTACCCGAGCGATGAGCAACTTTACTCCTACCGGCCAACTAGTTAACTGGGACGATGCCTGGCTGAGATTACCTTCAACTTGGTAAGAAAGGAGTGTTGCCGCCCGTCAGCGGGCAAATCATGAAGGTTTGGTCAAACTGACTGGACTGGAATCCAGACTAGCAGCGAACCGTACTAGTCCGCAGCTAATCCAGAATCCAGTCCCGGTCAGGTCGGTTTGACCGCACCTTGACAGTATTCTTTCGTCACGTGCACGTGACCACACCCCTCTTGCACCACGCAGCTACCTTAGACACCGTTTCAGCTAAAAGGTAGGCTTATAGTCATTAATCCTATTTCCACAACTACATACCTGCCTGAAAACAAAATACAAATTACAAATGATCTTAAAAGGCACTATATAAATTACGATTCTAATACTCTCCTGTAATCAAGGCTGGATTTCATTACCGCTATCCGATTACTTAATTCAAGTTCCATGTTGAAGAACTTACGCTAAGTGTTTTATTGTCCCGAGTGTAAAGACATCTATTATCCCCATTTAAGTTCTTAGGCGTAATGTTATTAAGTTTCTACGTGACATAACATAATACTTGAGCTTGAGTAATGCTTTTTCAATTCGGTACTTATGGTATGATATAAAACGTACATCATCATTCTCTTGCCCTTATCCCAATTCATTTGGGGTCGGCGCAGCATGTCTTCTTCTTCCATACTTCTCTATTTTTCGTCGTCTCATCAGACACTTCTTTTCTTGCCATATCATTCTTTACACAGTCCATCCATCGTTTCTTTGGTCTTCCTCTACTCATATACCCATCCACATTCATACTCAAAACTTTCCTCACGACATTTTCCTCATCCCTCCGCATCACATGCCCATACCACGACAACCGATTACCACACAACTTTTCAGTCACCGGCGCCACTTTCAGACTTCCTCTTATATACTCATTTCTTACTTTATCCATTCGCGTAACACCACACATCCCCCTTAGCATCCTCATCTCCGCGACATGCAAATGCCTTTCATTCATCCCTTTTGTGCCCCAACATTCTGATCCATACAAGACAGCAGGTCTAACCATTGTTTTATAAATCTTCCCCTTGAGCTTAAGGGGAATGCGGGAGTCGCAGATTGTTCCCGTGACCTGCCGCCATTTCATCCATCCCGTGTTAATTCTGTGCTTTACACTACGATCTATTTCGCCATCGCTTTGCACGACTGAACCGAGATACCGAAAGTCGGAGCAGACAGGAAGAGGCGCGCCATCTAACGCTATGGCTCCAGAACTGGAGAGACCGCCGAAATCGCAGAACATGTATTCAGTTTTACTTCTGCTGATTTTCAAGCCAACATTCTCCAGTTTCTGTTGCCATTTCTCCAATCTGCTCTGGATCTCAGGTCCATCTTCACCGACAAGAACAATGTCGTCGGCAAACAGCATGCACCAGGGTGCCTCTTCCTGGATGTCCGACGTTAAAGCGTCCATGATCAACAAGAAGAGGTAAGGACTTAAAGCCGACCCTTGATGCAAGCCTACAGCCACACTGAACTCATCGGTGTTGCCAGCAGCTGACCGGACGTAGGTACAAGATTGACTGTACATAGCACGAATTAACTCTACATACTTCCCAGGTATACCTTTCTCTTTCAAGGCCCACCACAACACATCACGAGGTACCCTATCATACGCTTTCTCCAGATCAATGAACACCATGTGCAAGTTTTTGTGTGCACGTCTGTACTTCTCGCACAATTGGCGGAGTGCAAAAGTGGCGTCCATTGTTCCTCGACCTGGCATAAACCCAAACTGATTTTGGGTGATCTTACTCTCTTCTCTTATTCTTTTCTCTATCACTTTCTCCCATACTTTCATACTATGTGACATGAGCTTTATCCCCCGATAGTTGTTGCAGTCCTGCACATCACCTTTATTTTTGAAGATGGGCACTAGCGAACTATTGCACCATTCTTGTGGGATCGCTCCTTCATACAACAACTTATTGAAGAATAAAGTCAGCCACATACATCCGTCTTCTTTTAAACACTTCCATACTTCTACTGGTATTTCATCAGGGCCCATGGCCTTTCCATTTTTCATACTTTGAACTGCTTTCCTCACTTCATCCATACTAATTTCCCTCACCAAACCTATATTTACTTGTACCTCTTTAAGCACACCGCTCCATGCATTCTCTTCATTCATTAACTTTTCAAAATAACCCTTCCATCTCCTTTTTATTTCATCATCTTTAGACAAAACCTTACCAGCGCCGTCTTTCATACACTTTATATGTTTTATATCTCTTGTTCTCCTTTCTCTTGCTTTTGTAATCCGGTAGAGCTCCTTCTGGCCTCTAGGACTGTCCAGTGAGTCATATAACTTCTCCTGCGCCTTAGCTCTGGAAACTGCTACCGCCTTTTTTGCCTTTCTCTTCCATTCTTTATATTCCTTCTTCTTTTCTTCTTTCAAACTGTCGTTCCCGTTTGCTACACCCTGCCATTCTTTAAACGCAATCTTTTTCTCTTTCAGACTCTTTTGCACCTCTTCATTCCACCACCATGTATCCTTATCTATCATACCTTTCCCTTTGGATTCTCCAAACACATCTTTTGCTACTCTTCTTATACAATCCGCCATCTCCTTCCAACATTCATTCACAGATTTTCCTTCTATATCCAGCATATCCTTCATTTCAATCATCTTATCTACAACTTGATTCTTAAACATACTTGCACATTCTTCGTTTTCTATCATACGCCATCTGGTTTTGGGTGGGGGCCGTTCTTTGTTTCTACTGGCTGAGACACTGATTTTTACCTCCATTATGACCAGTCTGTGTTGGGAGACTAAATCTTCGCCTGGCAGCACTTTACAGTTTTTGACGTATTTAAGACTGTCCCGTTTAACCAGGAAATAGTCTATTTGCGTCGCGTGGTGGCCACTTTTATATGTAATAAGATGTTCGTCTCTTTTTTTAAACCACGTATTTGTTATTGCCAGGTCGAAGGCAGACGCAGCTTGAAGCAGTGCCTCGCCGTCATTGTTACGGTCTCCATACCCCCAACCACCATGCACTCTCTCATACCCATCCTTCATTCTTCCTACATGCCCGTTGAAATCACCCCCCACATACACTTCTTCACTGTCTTGCACATCCAACATCACTCGATCAAAGTCTTCCCAGAACTTCTCTTTTACGCTATCCTCACTTCCTGACTGGGGTGCATACACACTGACTATATTAAGCACCAAACTATTCAGAATCACTTTTACAGCTATCACTCTATCGCTCACTCTTTTAACATCCACCACACATTCTTTCAACTCACTATCCAAAACTATACCCACACCATTTCGCTTGCCATCGCTTCCACAGTAATAAAACTTATATCCTTCTCCTATCTCTCTTGCCTTCTCACCCTTCCACTTAGTCTCTTGCAGACACGCTATTTTTATCCGTACATCATACCGTATAAGCGTAAGTAGTAAAGGATTCCGAATTTAAAAATGCCGTGGAGTGCCAACATCTCCTTTTGTTTTTAATTTGTTTAAAAAGGAGGTTGCTAACAGAAAGTCTAAGGCTAAATAGTCCCTGGCATAAAACTGTCAAACTTTTGTCATGTGTTCTAACCTGTTCTTATTTCAGTTCGAAAATAGTTAAGTCGAGTTTCACAGTCCTGTAGATCAATGGATCTACAAGCCACAAAAATTAATGAATTTTTGTGGCTAAGTTGTTTAGATCATTTTAGAGTATCTAACGTACAAGTAACGCTTTTTCACAGGTGGTTCTTCAGAAAATGTTGTTCGCTCTCGTTTTCTCACACATAATTGTACCGAATCCCTCATTAAAAAGTCTATATCAGTCTATAAAATGCATTACTTTAACATAATGGGTAGGCTCATTCAATGGCCAGCCGTTTACGCTCTTTCATTGCTCCATTTCACCAAAATGATTTCACAGTTCGGATACACGCACTAATAACCGTAGATATTTTAATTAACCATTTGGTGTAATGTGACCCCGTATCCAGTCGCCAAATGGCGGGGGCCGCCATTATTTTGACAATGGTAGCGCAAACGAGCGCCAACTATTACTTAGCTGGTACACATTATGGCGTATCTGCGATGTACCTAACTTATTTATGGCCCTGCATCTATTTTGTGGAACTAGGTACTGTTAGCGACAAAAGTTCGTTAACACTAACACATTAACACCTTCGATCATTAATATCCCACTAAAAACATTTTCATGTAAAATGTTGCCAAGATGAGACCATTATGACTCGCACTGTCAAAAAGTTATCAGATCTCACGTAGAGCCAAGCCTCTAACTCTACACGCCCTAACTCTACAAGGTCTAACTTCACAACTCTACACCTTAGTCAAAATATGTGGCTTGGCCATTTCGCTACATTCACATGGGCGTAAGGTGAAAAATGTATCACTGTTCATTACTTTTATGTTATACAATAGTTCTTGTAGTAACGAAACGGCCAAACCACATATTTTGACTAAGGTGTAGAGTTTGTGAAGTTAGACCTTGTAGAGTTAGGGCGTGTAGAGTTAGAAGCTTGGCTCTTCATGAGACCTGATAACTTTTTGACAGTGCGAGTCATATGGTTTCGTCTTGGCAACATTTTACATGAAAATGTTTTTGGTGGGATTTCATTTCTTTTTGTAAGTTGCTTGTGACAATATTTTTTTTTAAATGTATTTCTTGCACATCAGAGACGCCAGGAGTCCCTATATCCATTTTCTCTAACGTCAAAATTGCGGAAGTCTCAGACAAACTTCCATCCCCTAGTTTAAGGGGTTGGGGGATAAAAGTTACAAGTTTTTTTGTTGTTTTTGTACTAATAATAGCTTACATACCAAATTTCAGCTTTCTAGGACATTAGGAAATACTCTAAGTAGTTTGATGATCATCAGTCAGTGACGAAATCAGGGTTTTATAGATATCAATAAAATCTAAAATATAAGATCTATGCAATTAAAACTTTATATTTAATAAGTCCGCGAAAATTTTGTTAATCTGGTATATAATCCAAACACAAGCTACAAGGGTTCAAAAAACGACGAAGCGCTTCGAGAAAAGGTAGGTACTAGGTAGTGCCCTTGCTCTTCGCTTGGCTCGTCTTGGCTAGCACTCCCGTGCCCCCAGATCTGATTTTCAGCATTTTATATAATAGCTAAATGTTAATATTATTAAAAATTTACTTCTGTTGCTTATGAATGTTTCACTCAAAAATCAAGAATTAAAAAAGTACAGTGTTCATATAGGCTTTTGTTGCTGACCGTACCACCCGGGATTTGTCTAATGGTAACAAATAGGAATCTACCAATAGAGAGAAGATAGGTATTTGGAGATCTTATGAGCTTTAAACACGGCGCACACACACACACACACGCATAACACACACAGCGGTAGTGAGGCTGCCTTACGTTCTTAGGGTCCCGGGTTCGAATCCCGGTCGGAGCAAATGTTTGTGTGATGAGCACGGACATTTGTTTCCGAGTCATGGATGTTTGTATGTATATTAAGTATGTATTTACAAAACAAAAAGTATCTATGTAGTATATCAACTATCTGGTGTCCACGACACAAGCGTTGCTTAGTGTGGCACTAGATGGCGCTGTGTGTAATGTCCAGCAATATTTATTTATTTATTTAAACATTTAAATAAAAAACTTATCTCGTAAGGCAACCATTTTACCATTAAAAAAAAATAGATAATGCTGACAAGGCAGAATCAAAATAAAATAATAAGTTTAACCTGGCAACATTATCGTTTGACAAAGCACCTCTAAACAGATTACCTCCACCTCGTTCAATACGATAGAGCTTTGCACGGCACAGCAGAAAATATGTAAATTTTATGTAGGTACGTAATTAATTTCATCATCCGAATAATAGCGTATAATGATATCATTTGAAACGCTCACACCCTCTTCGAGATTATTAATTTTGTCAACGACCATTACACATTTCATGAACCTTTCAGTATACAGGGTGAGTTGTTTGAGTGACAGCTCTAACCGTTACTGTAGTGAAGAAAGAATAATTCGTTGTTAGAAATGTCCAAACTTTTTTTCATAACTACAACACAAGAGTTAACCCGCGATCATGGCGCTTGGAACGGCGTCGAAATATCGGGAGCTCAAAAATTTATCAATAATCACAGAAGATATCCCGTTAGTGACATTTTAAGTACACACAGTGTTAAAAAAAAAACTACAGATTCTTCATGTTTATAAATCTAAATTTCAATATAGTACATAGGTACAGGTGAGTTGTTTAACTGGCGTTACCGATAGCTCTAACCGTTACTATAGGGAAGAGTGCGTTGGATACAAGTATATTTTAAATTGTAACTGAAACCGCAAGATTTTTTTATAAATCGTCATTGAAATAAAAACAAGAATGTGTCAAAATATTGATTGCATTTGAAACACTGATATTTTGGTTAATGACAGAAAAACATTTTTCAAAATGTAGTTAGTTATATTCTTGAAATACTACCTGTCAAACATTTTCAGGTAGCTGTCATTGCGACCCTATTAAAAACTTCACCCTGTATAATATAGCTTAATTAATTAATTCGGTGAGTCACTTCAGTATGAGTTTAATGTCTCTTAATATACAGGTAGCCCAAGCTTGTACTCTTGGTGGATATTTGATTTTAGCGAATAAGTATTAAAATTGTATTTAATTATTCTGATTTATTTATTTAAAGCTGAAAGGGGAGCTCGTGGCTAAATAATAACAGCCGCTCGGGTCGATCGTTAGGTTAAGCCGTGCTTGCCTAGGTAGGTCTGTGGATGCGTGACCGCCCATTACATACCGAGTTTCCTCCGTGCCTCGGAAAACACGTTAAGCTGTTGATCCCAGCTTTCATTTGTAGATCTTTGACACTCGTTAGGTAGTCAGAGGCCTGAAAAGTCTGACAACCAGTCTTACCAAGTGGTATCGTATTACCTGGTACTAACTGGGTTGTGGAGGTCAGATAGACAGTCGCTCCATTTATTTATTTGTTTATTTAACAATTTATGTACACACTAAATATAAAGAAAAGTAGAAAGGAACAGAAAATAGTACAAAGGTGATGCTTATTTCTAAAAAAATCTCTTCCAGCATACCTGCGAAAGGAGATACTAAAAAAGAGATGTAGACATAGTGTGTTAATAAAAAGAAAAGAAAATGGAATACATAAAACAGATAAATATTTTAAATATAATATACAATACATACATACCTACTCATAAATACAAAGAAAAACATAAAACAATACTATAAATACAATACAAAAACTAATAATAAATAATTATGCAATTATGACGAAATGGATAGATAATGTTCTTTTACTCTTTTCTTGAAAACTGCAACAGTTTGGCAGTCCCTAATGTCAGGCGGGAGTGAATTCCACAACCGCACGGCGTGGACAGTGAAGGAGTAGGAATAGAAGTCGGTAGAGTGTGGAGGGGATTTGAGGAGGTTCCTAAGATGCGTCCTGCAAGGTGCATCAGAGGGACGAGAGTAGGAAAACGGTTCCCGCAGATAGGATGGCGTTTTAGGATTGTGAAGGATGTTAAATAGCAAACACAATATCCGAGAGTTCCTGCGAAGTCGAATTGGGAGCCACTTGAGCATTTTGCGAAAATTAGAAACATGATCATATTTTTTAAGATTAAAAACGAAACGAATACAGATGTTTTGCAAGCGCTCAAGTTTATTTAAAAGCTCCTCGGTGGCATCCAAATAACAGGCATCGGCGTAGTCAATGATGGGTTGAATGAGAGTTTGCGCAAGGGAGATTTTGGTGTTCAGTGGCAAAAAGCTCTGGAGGCATTTCAATGAGTGGAACGTGTAGTGCACCTTACGACTAACTTCAGCAACATGGGCAGTCCAAGATAAATAGGAATCCATTGTCACCCCCAGGTTTTTAGCCTTAATTGCGTAATCAATCTGAACTCCATTCAGCCTGAGTGGAGACAGCGACGCAACATCGAGCCTTTTCCGCATATACCTGCCGCCAATGATCAAGGCCTGAGATTTCCTAGGATTGATCTGCAGTCCAAAGGACCGCGACCACTCACTAATCAAATCCAGATCCTTGTTCATGGCAGCCACGGCGGCTTCCGCATCTTCCCTTAAGAAATGTTGGTAAAGCTGCAGGTCGTCTGCATAGAGATGGAAGAAGGAAGAAATGACTCTGGTGACAGAGTTAATGAAAATAGAGAAGAGAAGAGGAGAGAGAACGCCACCCTGAGGCACACCCACGCTAAGAGGGCACCAATCAGAGAAGGACTCATCAAGACGCACACGCTGCGAGCGGCCTTTAAGATAGGAGTCAAACCAACCAATAGATGAAGAGGAGAAATTAAGAGAATTAAGGATACCCAGAAGGATGTCGAAATCAACAGAGTTAAAGGCGCTACTAAAGTCTAGAAGTACAAGTAAGGTAAGCGACTTGTGGTCCATAGCCCAGCGAATATCGTCAGTAACCTTTAAAAGAGCCGTTACAGTGCTATGGCCAGGACGAAAACCGGATTGGAAAGTACTAAGAAGGTCGTTCCTAGAAATGAAGGCCGTGAGTTGCTGATGGACAATGTGCTCAAGAATTTTAGAAAGATAAGGGAGAATGGAAATAGGTCTGAAATCGGCTGGTCCAACTGGATTAGAGATTTTGGGCAAGGGGATGATATGGGCTTGTTTCCAGACCTCAGGAACAGTACAAGAAAACAAAGAGTAGTTAAAAATGTGAGTCAAAACCGGAAGTAATATGGGAAGGATAGGAGAAATCATTCTTAAGCAAAGGTCGTCATTACCAACAGCAGATGAGGAGATAGCAGAAATAGATTTTTTGACCTCTATCTCACTCACTGGCCTAAATTCAAAGGAAGAACATTGCGGCAAAGGCAAACGCGAAAGTTTATTTAAAGTAGCCGACTTGACGTGTGGATCCAACGTAACAGGGGGGAGTGAAAAATGTTTGTTAAGAGCACACAGGTCAGTGTCGCTACCAGAAACAACTGGAGACTTGCCAATGCCGACAGATTTTAAAAACCTCCAGACATCAGAAGAGTTGCGGTTGTCGAGAGATTTGTGAAAGTAGTGTCTCTTAGCATCTCTACACATACGACTGCAGCGATTACGCAACAATTTATACGCAGATAGATTGCGCTCGGAAGGACAGCGTTTTAGTCTTCTCTTGGCTCTGTCTCTACTTGCCATCGCATCCTTAATGGCAGGAGTAAGCCAGGGAGCCGGAACATATTTAACCTTCACTCGACGCATAGGGGCGTGACAGTCATATAAGCTAAGTACTTTGCTGTTTAAAATACGAACCATTTCGTTGATACACGAACTCTCTACGATGTCCGTCCAGTCGATGTTGCTGGCATCGTGCAATAAATCCTCTAGGTCTATACCCTTGTAGTTCCGGAGTAGAATATATTGCGGCTTGCGCTTAGGAGGGCGTAACTTATATGACAAAAAGACAAGATCATGGTATGAAAAACATGCAGTAAGCTGACCGTGGATAGACACATTATTAGAATTGGATACAATTATCAGGTCCAGGAGAGAAGGGGTGCAGTTAGGGAAATGATGAGTAGCAGACAGAGGCAAAATACTGAGATTAAAAGAAGATACTATATATTGTAGTTTGTGAGTACGAGTGTCATTTTTAAGAAGGCAAGTATTAAAATCACCCATCAAGACTACATGGTCATACGCTGGACAGAAATCATTTAAAAGCGAATCAAAAGAGCCAAAGTAGTCGATGCTGAGGTTAGGACTATACATAACCCCCAGAAGCATTTTAACGCGATGTAGTGTAATTTCCAGAAATAGATGTTCTGCTGACCCCGAGTACGGAGATGGTGATACGCTAACAACCTTATAAGGAATATCATCACGCAAGTAAATGGCTACACCACCGCCACCCTTACCAGTCCTATCATTACGGATAAGAACAAAACCTGGAAGGGTAAAATGTACTGATAAAAGAGAGGGTTTAAGGAAGGACTCAGAGATCAGCAAAGCATCTATATGTGCACTGTTAAAGGAAGCCAGAAGATCGGAGTAGTGGCCAGGAACACTCTGGGCATTAATGTGGGCTATGTTGAGATTGTTAGGTAGGCTCCATGTAAAATACTGGTATTCAGCTGCATCCGGTAAAACTGGAAGCCGAGCCCAACACAGTTGGGAAAAGGCTAGGCAGATGATGATCTTTTATTTAAAGCTGAAAGAGAACTAGATGTTATTGGCTTCAACGGCCATACCTAACACTACAAAACATCACGCCTGTAATCCTCGCAGGGTATTACAGAGATCTACCTAATGGTACACTAACATTTCACTATAGTTGGTGCCAGTTAAGATACGAATTCGGTCGGATACGGTCATTGCCCTTTCCCTAATATTTCTTCGTACGAACCAAAAGCGAGGGAGAGAGGGAGCGGCGGCGGCGGTGGCCCAGTGGTGGCGGCCCCGACTTACGAACAGTAAGTCGTGGGTTCAAACCCAGACAGGCGCATTACTTTGTGTAATTTATTTCATCACCACTGCTCTCAAAACGGTGAAGGAAAACATCGTGAGGAAACCGGCATGTCCTAGAACCAAAAATTCGAAGACATGTGACATCTACCAATCCGCACTGGGCCCGCGTGGTGGATTTATAGCCCATTCCCTCTCATAGAGAGGAGGCCTGTGGCCCAGCAGTGGGAACGTTAATAGGCTGATGATGATGACGAACCAAAACAAATAAACCACTCAACATACTAACACTAACCAAACAACATGTACTTATCGTATTTCATTACAAAAAATGTTGAAGATCACGATAGATGACGATTCCAGACTTGAACAGGCTTATTTTTGGTTTTCAAAGTTAAGAAGTTTAATTAATGTAGGTGGGTCAATGACCGCTATACTCATCTTAACTGGCACCAACTATAGCTATGTTCAAGTTCCACGTAATAGGGGGAGGGGGGATAGAACCCATTTAATTGCCATCAATTCATACTAATGGAAAAAACCAATAACATTTTGCCCGATCAGAGAATCGAACCCAGGACCTTGTGCTCTATTAGCAGTCGTTGGTTTATTATTCTTTAATACATACTACTGAATTATTATTGAAATACTTCAAGCACGTCAATTACTAGACTAAGCTTCAAAGGCCAACTTGTTATTTTTTTTAATCTAGACTAATATTTTAGAGAGGTATTTGTTTGTATGTAGGAGATAGGTAATCTTCAGGGGGTCTAAAATGGCCGCTTTAGCAGAATCGTTTTGTGAATCACGTTAAAAATTTAAAATTGTTAAAATGGACTTTATTGTTATTCGCATAAAGTCCATTTTAAGAATTTAAATTTTTTAACGTGATTCATGCTAAGATTCTGCGTAGGATCTGCTATAGCGGCCATTTTAGACCCGCAGAACTACTGAAGCTACATTATCCCCGAGTGTTATAGGCTACATTAAAAACGTTCCCGTATGTTAATTTCCATACAAAACGGGAGCAAAAGCTAGTTGTCAATAAAAAACTAAGTAAATCCCCATAACTCGATAAAAGCACAAACGTACAAGCAATTCTTGTCTAATTTCTTCAGAAATTCCTATTTCCGTACACAGAATAAAAAGTCACACGCCCAACGAATCTGCCGCAGTCAACAATGAAATCCGTGTTTAACAAACGACGCCGACAGTCTACACAATTAGATTTAATAACAGCACATGTTGGAGGTAGGTGCGTTAAATAAAAAAACAGGGGCGCGTATAAGGGTAAGTGTTAGGGTTGCCACACACCACCGATCAACTACTGGACCTAACTTGTCTTATTGCCTGTACACGACCTCAGGCGATGCCATTTTATATGCGATATGTACTATCTTCATGTGTGTATTACTAGAGACCGGATTATAATACAAATGCATAATTGCATATGAATTTGCATATTATGGCTGTTTTTTTTAAGATCGAGCCATGTTTTAGCTAACATCGGCATTTCGTGCATTGTGTAATTTCAATATATCTTTGGACTTTGACTGTATCTAGCTAAGAAAGTGCAAAAATGTACCAGAAAATGTTACCTTTTGGTAGATCGATCCAAACGATTGATTACAATGCTTTACAAATATTTTAATTATTCATAGGAACTACATGAATAACTTGGAGCAGCACTCGATTTTCAAGAAAAAAAAAACGAAAATGTAATTAATTACTTCTTTAATTTTATGTTGCATATTTTAGCACTTTTGGTTCATAATTCGAACATTACTGATGCATATTAGCATACATATTTCGTCGATTTTAAGATACATAATTATAATCCGGTCTCTGTGATTAAGGTCGCGTCGCAAATTGCTTTGTGATCGTCGTGGGTCGTGGCATGTTCCTAAGCCAATCATTCACCATGTTTCCATCAGGCGCTGTCACAACACACCGTGTCGCCGCGCCGGAGCCTAGTTCGTTGCCGTTACCCTTGAAGATGACCAGGCCTTTGGAAAGCAATTTATTTTATTCAGTTTCTTGAATTCTACTGAAACAAGCGTCTACGTAAATAAATCGTCAGATGGAGATGAGAACCTGCACACAATCGTCATTTATAATCTTCTTATAATTTATGTTCCCTCTTATATGGCCAACGCAACGCTAACATTGTACTTCATAATTAATCCCCATATGATATTTAAAGTTCGTAGTTTTCATTAGAAAAAAACAGAGAGGAGACCATAGGGTAAAGTAATATAACGGGTAGAGGAAACCAACTTCACGATTCTATGTTTTTGTTATTATTTTTGTATGAAAGCTTTTCTTAATTTTCTACAAGATACATTTTAGTTAACCTACCTATCGCGCTATTGCTAAGCCCAACATTACCTAGGGCTGTATGTTCAGTTTAGAGGTCCTTTGACATTGAAATCACATTGAGTCCACAGTATCGCAGTCAGTTTGCCTGCGGTGGCATCACGTCCGAGGCCGACACTAATTTGCACGAAGTGTGACACGCCTCCTGTCGGCTGATGACGGCTACTGTCGGGTGCTGTCGGATGATGTCGGGCCATAGTTTACGTACTTGCGTGTTTGACACCTCGCCAGTATGGTCAGGACTTGCATTCCTAATTTGAAATGGGTAAGTAAGTACGTATTGCTTTGTACTGTGCCTCATCTAGCGATCGGAACGCGCCTTAATTTCACCTTTTGAACCGATTTCAAAAACACAAGGTAATGAGAGGTTTTCTTTTTGAGGTATTAAAAAAAACTTAGTTTTCAAGAACTCTATAGATGGCGTTGAACGTACTATGATAGTTGGTGCCAAAGCCAAAACGCTTGGAAAAAAAAACATTATGACACGTCACATACTCTCGTTGACTGACACTTTCATTTGCTTAACCTTCCGATTATAACCTAGTTTTCTCGCGCTTTGTTAAAATCAGTTTTTTTTAGTTCCGTTCCTTGCATTATCATACTAACTCCTAGCGCCATCTATCCAGCGACTAGGGAAGAGCTAAAAAGAAAATCCCTCATTAAGTAGCCTTCAGTGATCGAGTAAAGCGTTTTCAGAAACCAGAGACGAGTTTAGATCATAATCTATCCAAAATTATTCTAATATTCAACGCTAAACTATTAGTTGGCAGTGTTGGAACAAGTTTAACATTTACAGCGGCCAATCGCGCTGCGGCTGCATTGAATAGTGCGGTGCTTAGTTGTTATTGTTGGTGATCGAGAATCGAGTCAATTTTGCAGCGAGCCAAATCGAAACAACCACTATTTAGTGCTGTTCTATACGAACATCGCGTGTTGTGGAGATAATTGAGCGCTTAAAACGCTTAGTAGGTTTGGTGCAGTAAGCGTTATTGTTTCGGGGAGCTATTTTGGAATGTTGCTTAGCTAGCGTTTATGTAATAGTGGTAGAGCTCCTTGTGAGAGTATTTACTCGACAAATTAACATAACTGCGGGTCTGTATTTCCCGACGAATTATAAACAGCCATACTTCGCCAGTTACCTATCTACTTATATCAAATTGAGGTCCCATGTATGCATGTAGTTATTAAATCCGGCCAAGTGCGAGTCGGACTCACACACGAAGGGTTGCGCACCATTATCAAAACATCACGTTTGTTGTATGGGAGCCCCACTTAAATATTTATTTTATTCTGTTTTTAGTTAGAGAATTTCAACTCTCTTTGATATTTGTAATGAAACCACGAACTGTTACACGAACACAATAAATTATGATGAGCACTTTATGTTTGTTTATGTTTGTTGTACACTTTTAAATTACCTACATTAGACAATTAAATTGATTATAACAATGTGCGAGGTAAGCTTGCTGCTTATAGACACGAACGGAAGAGAGAGATAGATCACGTAAGAGTGAGACAACAATTCAGTAACGTAGTAAGAATAGGTACTAAACTAACCCTCTAGCTATAACGGTTCAAGAGATACAGCCTGGTGACAGACAGACAGACAGACAGACAGACCGACAGACAGACCAACAGACAGACAGTGGAGTCTTAGTAATAGGGTCCCGTTATTACCTACCCTTTGAGTAAGGAACCCTAAAAAGACCTTACAAAACTTCACACTTCACTCTACTACTTAAACCTGAAAGAAACACCCAAACACAATGTGTCGTACCAGAAAATTGAATCCAGAACCTCAAGCTCGTCTGTCGAAGGTACCTACCTATACGTTCCATTTCGAAGCAGATGATAGGACTTTGACAAAGGCCTAACCGCAGCAGTTCCTACTGCTATTAGGGCATTCGAAATTATTACCTACTTACTGACTTCATAATGGGGAAGGCTGGTCAAAGCTGATTCTAGATGGCGTGTCCATCGCTTAGACCCAATCTGACCAATGGGATCAAACTATTTTGAAATATAAAATGACATTGACAGATTTTCAACCAACGACTATGTTAGGTTCATGCGGTGCTAGCGCCATTAGTTGCACAAGTTGCCCACCCCATTAGGTATTGCAACCCTGGTTTGCAGTTGACCGTTCCTTCTGAAAAAAAAAGTAGAGTAGCTGCCAATAGCCCAACGGTTGAAGCGTGGACTAGTGATTGATAGACTGTGTGATTCAATTCCTACACGTACTTATGTAATTTTGTCGCAAAGTTGTCGTTTGTCGTCGTAGACACCTACACGTAACCGTAGTTTACTGCACCTACTTAAATGGAAACAGGAATCATTTTATTTGCTATCATTTCATTCACATAAATACTTCTTACCAGACTAAGAAGGCAGAAGAACGAAAAAGAGAAACTATCACAATGCGTAAGTGGATCTCCTCGTGAGATTAATAGTTTGTATTCTCTCTCAGGGATTCAAAACTACTGAACCGATTTCAACGACATTCTTGGATCTTTGGTTTCATACAGTATTGTCACGGTAATATTATAATACAGTAGTGTATCTCGGCCGCATGATAGAAATAAATGCCTACAGCCGCGCGGTACGTAAACATGCGTAAGGGCTGCCCATCTCCAGCATTTTAATTACATTTGCCTACTTTCTGTTTCTATTTAGTTTTGTGATTGTAAATATCCTTTTTATATAAATAAATTAAATACTTTGTATATTGAATAGGAAGTGTTCAATAACAATGCGTGTTGTTTTTTGATTGGTAGATTTGCAAACTAACAAATTTATTTAGAATTTAGAATTATGCAAACTAACAAAACACACATGCACCGAAGTTTTAACACAAGCGTAAGTAGGTAGGTACCTACCGTATCATGATTCATTCAAAACCGCATATAACTACCTTTTTCACTCGTCTCAATAACTTTCCGTTACTCTATTCGATTTATGTTAATACATAAATCGAATAGAGTAACGGAAAAAAAATGTGTTTGGATTAATATCCAAACACATTTTTTTTGTGAGATAAAAGGAAATACTTATCCATTAAAAAGACACACATTATGTACCTACCTACTAGTAAGTAAAATTATTTTATAGTCTTACCTTTCAGAGTTTCCAGGTAATTTAAAAAAACTTATGTCTGGATACGTGACGAATTCATACAACCAAAAACAGCACAATACTTCCTACTCGTCATATTAACTGATTTTTAGGGAAAAAATCGCGCGGTTATTGTTAAAAAACAATAGGTACACCGTCCGTTCGACACTGCGGTACAACCGTGACTGTCTGCGCCCCGGGCGCACCCCGAGATCGAGGCGCGTAGGTATAGCTCGCGTTTCGTCCGTTTGTATGAAGTCGAAGTACTGTATTATAATATTACCGTGGTATTGTCGACCTGTCTACCGACCACTAAAACATTACAGATCGTACAACTAGCGCCATCTCGTAGAATCATGATGTACAAAATTATGATTTCATGTATGATTTCATGTAGATAATTGAAAGACTTATAACGAATTATTATAAGAAACTGTTAAATAAGAAACTGTTAAAACAAATCATGAACCAATTAATAGGTATTTTCTCATTTTGACTGCTAACTCGGGTTGTATTTTATCAACTTTCTGAGTTGGCAACACCGCTGCGTTTGTTGATCTCTCAAACTCATTGTCTGAGAAATTGTTATCCATAACCAAAATTCATAAAAAGTTATTTCCTAGTCTTTAGATAAGACAAAAATGCAGCCTGATGATTTTTAACCGTGCCTTACGTGAAAGTGAAACAAGTTAGTGTCAAAGTGAATTAAACATTGAAAAATTGGACAATTGTTATGCATTTGTTTTCATTATGACAAAACGCCGAAGAATACTTCACGCGGACAAAATAATTCAAAATATTATGAATGTGTTTTGTTTGTTAATGTTCCTGCAGCTAAAAGGTAAGTCCAAGATTTCTCGTTTTAGTAACCTGTAGGTACGCAATGCATTGCAATAATTGCATACTTATCACCAAAGATGTGAACTTCTTGACACCAGTCTCGAAAGATAATAAATAATACGAAAGATTTCCATTGTTTACAAAAAGCTCTTGTATCAATTATAATTTACAAATGAGTCTATGTACTGTTTATTCCTTGAAAGTCACTTTCTTTAGAATTTATTTACATGATGTCAATAGCATTTTGAGAACTAAACTAAACCAGTAAGTGGTATTTTTAGATAATGTAACAATGAGAGATACTTGTATTGTTATATTTTTTGAAATAATAACATGTAAGTATGCCATTTGGGATACTGGTGGTCACCAAAGTGTTTATTGTATTTCACACACTGCACACCATCAAAATGATGATGTATCTAAATAATACTATATTAGTAACATTTTTTATAAGACCCATCCATGTTTCATTTCATATCATCTTTCTTTTTCTAAAGTACTAAGATAATTTTAACATATTTATTTATATTAATTTACCAAACTATTCAATGATCTGAAACTTAATGTGACAAGAATTGTGTCAATTTTATACCTGTATTAAAACTCCCAACCTCCAAAACTATTCATCACACCGCCAAAGACCAAAGTCAGGGTTTATTTGTTGTTAGTTGATGGCAATAAGCTGGCCCATTATTACATAGGACTGAAACAGAACTGGTATTATAGGAATTCCTATAGAGATACATTTAGGGTGGAATGGACACCGATGCACAAACGCTTACTACGTATGCAGTATATCAGTCTGAACATAGAAATTTTTCATTGGTGCTAAAGAAAAAACAGCTCTTTCCTATGAAAAATTTTAATTTGGTGGACTGAACAATAAACAATGAAGGATGTACGTAGTAACTGTTTGACTGTTGGTGTCCCTTCCACCATAGGTGTGATTTTAAGTGTTGTCATTTATTATAATAACATAACCATTATTTCAGGTTTCTATGCAGTAGTTAGTAACCCAATATTATTATACTCAACGGCAACGGACATACGAGTAGTGAACACATCCAGGCTAAATAAAGTGAACACCATCGTAAAGGACCTGGAACAAGGGTCAGCAGTGGACTTCCTTCACAGTAAGGATCTTATATGCTGGTCGGATCAGACTGCAGAGTTGATACAATGTATGAGTTATAATGAAACTCATGTAGGAGATAAGGTAAGAAAATAAATGGAAATAAATAGTAGCCTGTTGTGTGGCCAGTAAACAAGTCATTGTACCTACTGTACTAAATAAAAAATAAAAAGCCTTTTTATTTATAGTCTCGCTTAAATTTAAACACTTTTAACATTATGTACTTATTCATAATTCAATGTTAGTTGTGTTAGTCTTTAACTTATCCTAGTTAGTAGTGTTAGCTTTTGTAAAATGTTAGAGATGTAGCTCCATTACGGGTAAAGGCCTCCTCCATCTTTTTCCACTTCTCACAGTCCTTGGCAATATTTAGCCAGTTTGAGCCAGCAGTCTGCGCTATATCATCAGCCCATCTTTTATAGGGCTGTACTAAATAGTCCAACTATAATGTAATGTATCCTAATATCCAGTTAGTGTGATGACTGTGCATGAAACCCTGTCTGCCTTAGGCCCTAAGACTTATACTAAGAACCTGTATACTGAAATTATAATGTTATGTCTGCGATGGCATTGCTTGCATGAAGGGCGAAAATAATCATTAAGGATGTATCCCGTATCCTAACCCAGGTCATGGTCTATCCCTATGCCAGATCTCATCAAAAAATCTTAAGGTGGATGCTCAAGGGTAGCCCGCGAAATTCAAATTTTCTTACGTTTTTTGCAATTTGCAGGCCAGTGCTAGGTTGTATGTTGATTAAAATTTTGTTTGCGACTGTAAGACGTATGTAGTTACAGAATTATATTCATCAAAATCATCAATACAACCCTCAAAGTTCATAAAGGTGAAAAAATTACTTTTCCAAGGTCAAAATCATTCTTGCACCTTTATGAACTTGGAGGGTTGTATTGATGATTTTGATGATTATAATTGTGTTACTACATACGTCTTACAGTCGCAAACAATATTTTAATCAACATACAACCTAGCACTGGCCTGCAAATTGCAAAAAACATAAGAAAATTTGAATTTCGCGGGCTACCCTTGAGCATCCACCTTAAGAAATAAAGGTAACAGAGAGACGGATTGTAGAACTTTTTCATTTAAAATATTAGTATGGATTTAATTGAACAGATATATTGTTCTAGATTGTAATTTTTTTACTATTGTTTATTTTCAGGTTAGAATAGTATCAGAAGGATTAATAACGCCAACCGGTATAGCAATAGATTGGTACACAGACAAAATATACTGGACAGATGGAGAGACCAATAAAATTGAAGTCATTAGCATAGAGCAGAGGTACCGAAAAGTATTATTCTGGTCAGAAGTAGACCTTGCTCGAGCTATTGCCGTTGTTCCTAAAGAAGGGTAAGGGTTTTCTTTTAATTGTACTGTGTTCGTTTTATATCACTGCTGAGAATATTGCTTACATATTTTGATTCTTAAACCAATTTCAAATTTGCATGATTTATTTGATCTAAAGAATTTGCCCTGTCTACACTCCCTAGCTAAAACACTAGGAAGTAGCCAAATGACAGACTTTTCAGGGAATTACAGTTCCCGGCACGTAAGTTGGCAAGGTTTTGGCGTAGTGGGGGCAAGTTCGCGCATCGTGCACTTAGTGGTACAAAAAAATGGTCACTTATATTGATTGTTAGGCTATTGCCATCATTTATTTTTAATCATGTAATTAAACAAAGCAGAGAAATTCGTGACATTTATTAGGTGTTATAAATAAAATATAATAAGTATGCATTTTTTTTTATTACCTACTTAAAAAAAAGTATTATTTTTTTAAATTATAGGTAGGTTCTCGTCGTCACTATCGGTTAATAATACCCCTGGTATCAAATTAGAACTACCACTTGAGCTGGCATATTATGTAATAAACATAACAAAAAAATAAATTTAAAACAATAACAACAACTCGTAACAAAAACTAAATTTAAAACAATAACTCGTAACAAAAACTTAATTTAAAACTAAAACTGAACTCGTAACTAAAAGTCAACAAAAACAAAGGGTACAACTTTCGTGCACGCAAGTGTAATCGGGAGCGAACGGAATGTAGACGCGGTGCGGGAGGCGAGGGTCGACTGACGCACCAATAGTGCGCTTTGATCGGCGCTACGTCATACCCTGCGTCCCGCTTGACCACCAAAGAGACCTAAAAAACGACTTCTGCGCATCTAACGACTCTTGCCAAGTTACGTGCCGGGGGCTGTATCATTACCCAGTCTGACATTCTTAAAATGCTGATTATCAGCCAAATCTAAATAAATTACTATTGATTTTTTAGTGTAATGAACTCTAAATTACACTTAAGCCCACTTGCAAGACAAGTCAATCAAATAAAAAAAACAATAAAAGCATTTAGTGTTGGAATGTATTGAAACATTCGATTTCTGTCTTTCTTTTGAAGATGACATAGACAGAATAATGTGCTAAACCAATTTAGTGATTTGGAGTGCAAACGAACTTTTCAAATTATTTCATATTAATTTCTTTGCCCAGCCATTGGATGGAGCATGCTAATAAAAAAAAACAAATATTAATATTGAATTTCCTTTTCTCTTTTATTTCTAGTCTCATGTTCTGGACAGATTGGGGCGAAGTACCCAAAATAGAGAGAGCTGGAATGAACGGTGATCCAGCCACTCGTAAAATTATTGTTAAAGATCACATATTCTGGCCGAACGGTATCACAATAGATTATGACAACAACCTAATATACTGGGTAGACGCAAAGCTGCATTTTGTTGATGTTATTGATTTTAATGGAGAGAAGAGAAAAAGTGTTGTTAAAGAGGATCTTGTGTATCCGTATGCACTAACGTTTTTTAGCTCTAAGCTGTATTGGACTGATTGGAAAACATGGTAAGCTTTTATATTATATTACTATGATTGTCAGTTTGCACCAACATCACATTAAACAGGATTTTTTTAATGTTGTTTACAAGACTAAGATTGTAGAGTTGAAAAACTATACATGAACCCTTAAATTAATAATCATAATTATATCTTCAACTATTCGCATATCTGCTGCACTGAACCCTAATCGCGAAATCCGCTTGAGCCGTTTAGAAAGAGCTTAAAATTGCAATAAAAGCGAAAAAGGCGTCATTTGGCTCATTTTGGCTCACTTGACGAATTGAATGCATCAAATGAGGTGATACGTGATCGGCTTAAGCCCATTCGCGTATTCAAGATCATTGCTTTATTTGCCAAGGTGCTCAAATTTTAGTACGTGTTCAAGGTCAATTCACACATGGGACATATCAACAACGGGGCCAATGAAGGAGTTAATAAAGTCCGATCCAGTGCCTGTAGATTTAAAGGTGTATGATGGAAGTCGACAAGTGATGCCCTCTGGTGACTATCCATGTAAGGAGAACAATGGAGGATGCTCACATTTGTGCCTTTTAGCACCCACGCCGCCAGGTAAACGTTTTTCATTGCTTATTTATAGTTAGATACTACACAGTCTCCCCATCGAAGGAACGAAGTATACTCGGAGTCAAAATTTCTGATAGTATCAGGAACAGTACGTAGGCAACACAGCCGCCAAATTGAAATGGAACTGGGCAGCTCATATACGCCGCATGTAAGATAAAACGCAGTTGTCTAATATATTTTACATCTCTCTCTATGCAATATTTTACCTGTGTGTTTGACGAACTACTTGACAAGTACAATTACTTGTCAAATAGTTAGGTACTACGGAGTGGAAATAATTACTTCAAGTTCAACGCAATAGGGAATATGCATGAAATACAAAACTCTTTTTATTTATTAAAAATGCCTTGAAAACATTGTGGTACACTTTTTTAAGTTGCTAATACATCACTTATTTTACAATTTACTGTTCTATGTAGCATGTTTTTGGTGAAACGGAACGCACTCTCAAAACGCGTCGTCCTCGATAACGCCGGTAGTGACGGCAAAGTCTATATGTCAAAAAAACAATTTTATTTGAAAAGTGCATAAAGTTTCACCAAGATTTTATTATAATATTGTTATTGCAATTTTTACTTGACTAGAGCACATACAATTAGCAAAATTATACTATTAAGGACAAAATAAAATATGTAAACAAGACAGGTTGTGGTAAATGACGTCATATGATGGCCGCGACAGCTACGGACGTTTGAACTGTCATAGAAAATTGCAAGAGTTTAATATTATTTTTAAGCCAGAAGTAGTAGTTGAACTTAACTTTTAATACTTTTCTTGGGTTGTTATTACTGTATTTTATTAATTTAAGTGAAGATAAAATTACGTGCATATTCCCTATTTATCCGTCAATATAATATATGATATTCACAAAACATCATAATAGCAAGACATATTCGCAAATCATCATAATGTGTCCACAGCTGAAGTTAAATCTTTGCATAACATAACATCACGCCTGTAATCCCCGCAGGGTTAGGCAGAGGCGTACGTAAGTCGTCGTAGTCCCATTTAAAAGGGGGCGAGCCTATTGCCATCAACCGGGCACAAATACAGACTGCGTGGCTTACTTTATTACTGCATAGCTTACGTTACTGAAAAAAATCCGATGATAAAACCCATTAACACTTTGCCAGACCTGTAGGGCTATTACGTAACTCTGTTGACAGCTTGAAATGATAGTAACTGGGCTCAGTGTCCATCATCGACGTCATTGGTTGTCATCGTGGCTGATAGTCACCGTAAAACTCATTTTGACAGACGCTTTCGTATCGATACTTATTTTATTTCGATTATGTAAGCATAGTGGACAACAAATTGATGACAACTGAGTTTGAAGTAGCTTTCGTGAAAGACGTTACACCGTACCCGGGCTGTTAGTCACCGTGAAGTGATATTCACTTAGTGCGATACGTAATACCAATATTATGACATTCTCGGTTGTCATCAAAGTTCGGTGTACAACCGAAGCTGGATAGTCTCTGGATATCAGAAAGATACGTAATAGGCCTACTGGAAATCGAACCCAGGACCTTATGCTCAGCAGTCGTGCTTGCGACCATTACATAATATATTTTATCTACACCCATGCTATAAATCCTCTATAAAAGTATCTGAAACAGTTAGCTTATGGCTAACATTAAAACAGCCAGTGTCATAATAACCATTATAACATCCAAACGGGTGTTATAATGTTGTACTGAATTTCATTATGCAACGCGTTTTAAAAAAAGAACATTGTCTAGCACGTGCGATTCACTACCACAGCGACGTAATTTAAAAAAAAACTTATAGGTTAATTCGAATTCACGTCGTATCCCGCCATCTTTGTTCGATATTTGGATATTAGTATTGCACTAAGTACTTTGTTGTTTACAAAAATGAGTGATACAAGCTTTGTGTATTTTAATAATTGTACAATCCAAAATGTTAATAATTATATTATTACCTATACATGGTTTGTTTGTATTAAATACTCAGCAATTAGACTTTCCATGAATTTACATAGACTTCTTACAACACTGCAACACCCTATGGTTTCAGAACCTTTTATGGAGGATTCATATCATGGATGTAGATAAAGTCTTGTATGCAACTGTACATAATTAGGTATTAAAACACTCATGTGATACTATTATCACAATTTCACCCAGGCTACCAGTGCGCTTGTCCAACGGGCTCCAAACTCCGTGAGAACAGTAACACCACCTGCTACAACAGTCCGCAGTCACTCCTGATCGTGGCCCAGCGCTCCGCCATATCCAAGATATCGCTAGACTCCCCCGACTTCACCCCCTACACGCTGCCACTCAAAGATCTGAAGAGAGCACTGACGGTGGACTTCGACCCCAAGTTTGAGTACATCTACTGGGCTGATAGTTTGGTGAGTAAAGCGTTAGTAAATGAGGATCACAGTGTCTGACATTGAATAATAAACCTTATTAGTAGTAGTTTAACGCGTAAGCCTCGAAAATGGCCGAGGAACTAGTTTGATGTTTGCATCAACGTTGATAGTTAGCTTCAAAGTTGGTAGTTTGCGTCATCGTTGATAGTTTGCGTCAACGTTGATAGTTTGCGTCAACGTTGGTAGTTTGCGTCAACGTTGGTAGTTTGCGTCAACGTTGATACTTTGCGTCAACGTTGGCAGTTTGCGTCAACGTTGGTAGTTTGTGTCAACGTTGATAGTTTGCGTCAACGTTGGTAGTTTGCGTCAACGTTGATAGTTTGCGTCAACGTTGATACTTTCCGTCAACGTTGGTAGTTTGCGTCAACGTTGGTAGTTTGTGTCAACGTTGATAGTTTGCGTCAACGTTGTTAGTTTGCGTCAACGTTGGAACAACTTCAGACTTTTTCATTCTAGGCTGTTCTGTCCCACGTTAGGGCCATTGCCCTTTCAGTCAAAATGTATAGAGTTTCATTTGGAGTGGTCAATAAGTTAGTTATGTTTTATTGCCCTTGAGTCTTCAGTTCTATCAAGATACCAAAGTCCAATACTAACGTTAGCAGTATCGTTCTCGTCGTGTCCTGAATGTATCTGAAATTAAGGTATGTTATTCAATGTCAGATATAATCCTCCGCTCCTTTTGGTTTGTGAAAATGCTTTTGCTGCCATTCATGCTTTTTTTTTATAATTCAGGCAAAGACAATATCGAGGGCGCGTCTAGACGGCAGCGAACAGACAGTCGTGATACACAGCAGTGGAGTCCCTGACAGCATTGCTATTGACCCTCTGGCCAGGAACATCTACTGGACAGACCCCGTCACTGACACCATCAACGTGGCCCGGCTTGATGGCACCTCGAAGAAGGTAACATTTTCTAAATATCTACAGAAAGCAGAGCTATTGCACTCCGTGTGTAGGCATGAGATAATTACCTACCGCTTCGCGCATATTGAATGTGCAAGCTCTCTAGGACTGTCGCGCTCCAGCCGTGCGTAACTGCGTACGTATGCCGCGTTAATTTTTCGCGCTCTTTTGACCTTGCTTCGCGTACCCACCTACTCGTGCTTCGTGTTTGTTAACTGACTGATTTATTGATCATTAATCATTACTAGTGAAAATGACAAGCCGGATAAACTGTTGCTGTTAATAAATGTAGAAAAAAATTGTCTTTTTTATATAAATTTCAATGCTCCATGTCCATTAGGGAATGCAATCTCGTCTCGCCGAGATCCCGATCTCGCGAGATCCCGGCCATATTTTACGAGATTGTATCTCGTCAAATTTCGTACGAGATCTCGCGAGATAACGAGATCGACAAATGCAGCGTGACGACGTGTATTTCATAGCGCGGCTTCGATATTGAAGACACTACAATGCCTCTTTCTGCCGTCTCCGCGGAAAAAAATATCACACTTCATGAAAAGCTGCAAAAATCGCTGAAAGCACTGAAACAGCCCACTGCTCGCTCAACAAATTCTACAACAAATACTTTAGACATTTTAATAAAAAAAGAAATGAATTTGTACGAAGCTGGTGGAGTAATAGGGGAACTTTTAAACTTCGTACATAACTGCCTCTCAACTGTGGTTCCCACAAGTGTTGAGGCAGAACGAGCTTTTTCAGCAGCAGGGTATTTGGCATGCAAAATCAGAAGTCGTCTGTCAGATGATACTCTCGACATAATGTGTTTTTTGAGAAGCCATTTTCAGACAAACTAACTTGCCTTTCCGTACCTTGATAACTTCATCTGACTTCTACTTTAAACTTTTTTTATTTGATTAATACGATCTCACAACATTGATTTAACAACTTGTGAAGTTAAGTTTTTGTTTTGTTGTATTTATTTACCATAAGTAATGTTCCTATTACTCTTAATTATTGAAACTAAAGTAATAATTTACAAAGGACTAAATATAGATAATTATTGTTTTGTTACCAACATTGTAAGAATTTGAACTGATTAGCTACAGTAGGTATAATAATTATAGACATAAACAAATGTTATTAGAGTTAGAGACAAAATAATAAGTACTCTGTTGATTTTTAAAATAAAACTTACATTATTTTTATAACTAAGCAACGTAGTTTCTATTTAATTACATATGTCAATTACTAGTTCTTAAAACAAGCATTTGCATATGTTTTAATTGCGATTCTCTCAATCTCGCGAGATCCCGTAATTTGCGAGATCTCGCGAGACTGGGTTTTGAGTCTCGCGAGATCTCGCTAGGCGGAAATCTCGTACGAGATTGCATTCCCTAATGTCCATGCTTCCCATCAGAGTTTATTTTAAAATTACCTATTTGTTAGATTTCGCATTTATGCTGCTATTAAATTTAATAAGTATCTCGTAATTTTAGAGAAGGAAAAATATATATGAGACATTCCAATAGAGTAAAACAATTGTAATTATAAAAGGTTTAATTAACATTTAAATAATAATACTTTAAAATACAAAAATGTTGGTAGTATTTTATTTTGAGTACTTGAGGCAACCCTACCGACTGACCATTAAGCAGTGAGACGCCGAATAAAATACGCTAACGCGTGGCGTCAAGGCACAATTTAGATCGAACGGGCCCAGTTTAGGTATTTATAATGTCGGCTTTCTTCAAGATGCAACATGCAAAAAGGAGTGCAACTTCTGTACGCTAGTACTATTATCTAGTATGTGCAGAAAGTCTCAATTCGACAACCAATCGAAATTTGCGCGTAATAATGACTGCTTCGTTGGGCTCGTAAAAAACACTCCGATTCCGAAATCGGAAGTGTTTTTTAGGGTTCCGTAGTCAACTAGGAACCCTTATAGTTTCGCCATCTCAGTCCGTCCGTCCGTCTGTCCGTCCTCGCTTAATCTCTGTGACCGTTAGCACTAGAAAGCTGAAATTTGGTACCAATATGTATATCAATCACGCCGACAAAGTGGTAAAATAAAAATTGGAAAAAAGTGTTTTATTAGGGTAGCCCCCCTATATGTAAAGTGGGAAGTGTTTTTTTTTTTATTTCAACCCTAACGTGTGATATATTGTTGGAAAGGTATTTAAAAATGAATAGGGGTTTCGTAAAATCATTTTTTGATAATGTCAATAATTTCGGAAATAATCGCTCCAAAAGTAAAAAACAATGTGTCCCCCCCCCCCCCTCTAACTTTTGAACCATAAGTTTAGAAAATATGAAAAAAATCTGAAAAGTAGAACTTTATAAGGACTTTCTAGGAAAATCATTTTGAACTTGATGGAAACAACAGTTTTTGTACAAAAAAGACAAAAAGTTGTACAAAATAATTTCTGGACTAAGTTTGTAGTATATTCGTATATGCAAGCGTTTTTACATAATGGATACCCACCTTTAAACTCATAAGTGGGAACACTTATTGTGACGGACGGGAAACTACGGAACCCTACACTGAGCGTGGCCCGACACGCTCTTGGCCGGTTTTTTGGTTTTTCTATAGGAATATCTCAATAGTATCACGGAGTGAAGAGATCTGCCTAGCTGATGATAATCTTAGCACAGCGCAGCAATCCTAAAACAGCACCTCTGTATTTGAATTTATGGGACTGGCTACACTAACTTATTGTCTTGTTTCGGCTTGAGCCGTTTGGAGAGAGCTTTAAGTCTGCATGAACTCAAAGCAAATCATTGAAAAAGGTGACTCGTATGTCTCGTTGCGGTTCGGACGACACGACTTGGCAGCCTGTCGCACCTTTAATTTTAGTGCATTGACATAGGTAATGCTCTTTGGGTCCGACTCAAGCCGATTCTGCGACACTCCTTAAAGGCCTTCGTAGAACACAAGCACACATAGCTATTATATTACGTAATTTTAGGTGATAATCCACAACGAGCTCTACGACCCGCGAGCCATAGCCCTCCACCCAACCGCTGGCTGGATGTTCTGGTCAGACTGGAACGACAAGAAGCCGAAGATCGAGCGCGCCAACCTGGACGGAAGTGGCCGAGTGTTGCTGGTGTACGAGAAGCTGACCTGGCCCAACGGCATCGCTCTCGACACCGTGAAGAACAAGCTCTACTGGGGAGATGCCAGGACGCATAAAATTGAGGTAAGTGAAGTGCAACAAGCTGTGTATACGTCTGAAATCATCACGTATTTGGAGCACTTAATGCGTATCCGTAATGATAATCACTCAATTCTAAACGCGTTCAAAGCTAGTTTTGATATCTGTGAAATATCGTTGCTTGAAAATATTAAAAAATATTACTCAAAAAATTAAAAATTATTATTCAAATAATTTTGCTTGCACTCGCAACATAGAAACGCTCTCTAGCCCCGCCCCGTTGATTTTGTATAGAAATAATGAATGAAAAGATACCGAATCGGCCGAGTGCACTGACGACGCACGCCAAACGAGAGTTATTGTTATTTTGCGCCAAAGTTGACGCTTTCCTAATAGGCCCAAACTTTAAGGGGGCGTGGCTCGGCGCCTCCGCATGATTTAAGCGAAGAACAATTTTAACTGGTCAGGCGGAAAAGACCATGATAGTACATTGCGATAACGTTCGTACTTCATTCAGAGTTTTTGTCAAAACATTGGTCATTATAAAATAAACTCTATTTTCATGGAAAATAAATGTCATTTTGTATTCGCCACCCGAATTCTAATATTGATGCGTCTTCATTCTGGACATATTTTAACATACAAATTCTCCAACTCCTACAGGTATGCAACATGGATGGAACAGAGAGGAAAGAGCTCCATAGCAGTGAAATCTTACACATCTTCGGTCTCACGTTACTGGGCGAACATCTGTATTGGACCGACATGCAGAAACGGACTTTAGACAGGATTAACAAAAATACAGGTATGAGGTTTCTTTTATATAGGGTGTAAAACACCTCTTAACGAAGCCGAAAGGCACTTGTTCTCCTCGTCATTGCGATCATTTTTTTGTTCTACACCATACCTGGGAACCTTCTAGTTACGGAGATATTGGGGGTCAAAGTTCCAACTTTTTGACAAGTTTTTTTTTATAAAAAAATTTAATGTAAGATTTTTACTTTAAACACCTCCACGGCCCCCGTACTATTCAATTCATCACAATGTTTTGAGTGCATTACATTGAGTTCTACCACAAAACATGATTTTTCAGCCCAAAAAAAAAGTAGTTTCCCAGCAATAATTTTTACGTAAAGTTACTTAGTTTGATGTTCAGAATGCTTTGTTGACGGCTTCGTGATGAGGTCTTTTACAGCCTGTATATACCGGGGACAAGACTATTTGGATATCGATAACCGCACAGTGCAGCTATTTGGATAACGACACTATAGTTTCGCTTTTATCTTATTTTGATAATAGAAATTTTGCGTTCATACAGTAGACGTAATTAATGTATATTGTGTCGGGAATACCCAAAAACTTCGAAATATATTATTCCTAATTTCGATATTCCGATTGTCAAAAGTCCTAATTTCATAATACCGAAGAATAGGCGAGACGACAAAAAAAATCTAATTAGTCCGTCAGATAGATTTCCAAAAAATATTGGACACATATTTTTTCTTTTGTTACGTAAACCAAAATTGACGAAGATGTGACGCTTTTAAAATTCTCAATACGTCACGCCTTGGTATAATTTTTAGCTAGTTCTGACGTCACGAGCCCCCACTCCCGAGTTTTGATGCGTTTTATCTTTGTCAATATTCATTGATTTACAAAAACAAAAAATATGTGTCCATTATTTTCCAATACTCTAACTGACGGACTAAATAGATTTGCAATTTTTAGGGTTCCGTACCCAAAGGGTAAAAACGGAACCCTATTACTAAGACTTCGCTGTCTGTCCGTCTGTCCGTCTGTCCGTCTGTCTGTCACCAGGCTGTATCTCATGAACCGTGACAGCTAGACAGTTGAAATTTTCACAGATGATGTATTTCTATTGCCGCTATAACAACAAATACTAAAAACAGAATAAAATTAATATTTAAGGGGGGCTCCCATACAACAAACGTGATTTTTTTTTTGATAATAATGGTACGGAACCCTTCGTGCGCGAGTCCGACTCGCACTTGGCCGGTTTTTTTGATACTGTCGTCATGCCTATTGTAATGTATATTATTTAAAATCCCGAAATTCGTATTTTAAATGTTTCGTATTATCAATAAATGGGACTATTGAAATTCGGTATTTTTAGAATAGTAATTATGAACGTTCGGAATATTCAAATGGATTAATGATAAATCGGAGTTGTTATATTCGGAATTTTGAACCATTCGGAATAGGGAATAATCAATTTTTTATTTCCATACGGAATGTTAAAGTACTATAAAAATAATGACAAAAAGCGAAAACAAGACATAAATCGGCCAAACAACACAAAAGTTATAACCATTTAAACTTTTGTTTCTATCTCTTTCTAGCTAAACGGAATTTAGTATGGATTTTGTACGTCGATGCAGAGAATGACGTCAAGCGCTTTATCGGATCTCTCTGTCTAATCAGCAGTTTAAAATGCTTATAACTTAGTATTAATTACATATAAAAAAAAAAAACACTTTGCTATTTCTGATGTTAATACGCTTTGTTTAGAGTGTTAAAAAAATCATGCATATACCCCCTATTATGAAAATCAGTATTTTGAAATTCGGATTTGTGACTTTCTGAATAAAGTTTTTCGTACTTATGTAAAATATTCTGTCTTACTCCTGGTCAAAAGAACTTCTTCCCTTCTTTTTTCCATTCCACACTCCATTTCTTCAAACCTTGAAGAATCGCAACCTACTCTAATTCGTCCGTCCATCTCCTGCATGGCCTTCTGCGCCGCTATCTTATTGCCTTCAGTTTTAAGCCCACAGTGTGTTATATGGTCCCATAATACATGTATTACTTTTATACCTACATTTATCACTATAAGTTTTTTTTTTGTTAGCCTGTTTGAATGTCCCACTGCTGGACAAAGGCCTTCCCTTTCTCCTTCCAAACCTCTCAGTCCTGTGCGATATCTGGCCATGTTCGCCCCGCAAACGAGATCAAATCACACCACCTTCGTCGCGGTCTGCGCGACGGCGATTTCCTTCGACTAGGGTTACCAGGGCCTAAAATCGGAAATCCGGTCTTGAAGGATAAAAAATCCTGATTTTCGACAAAAAAGTCCGGTCATGCCTAAAGTTTACTTATACGATCGAACAAAAAACTGAAATTTTTATTCAAAAGTTAAACGTAAGTGTTATTTATATATTTTATTACTAGAAATAGCTTATTAAATTTGGTTTTGACCGTAAAAGTTTAACTACTAGGTATAATCTGTCCAGTTATACTTAAGCACGATGGCTCTAATGGACTGATAGTCTGTTTCTTTCTTTCGTCCGGCATGAGTCGAAAAATCCGATCTGGCACAAAATCCAGCGAAGTCCGGTATTGGCATTAAAAATCCGATCAAGACCGGATTTATCCTATCGGATTTTTAATGGCAGGTCAGATGGTAACCTTACCTCCGACAGGCGTCCAATGAGTGACTATCGTTGCTCATCTCTCTGGGCGCATTCGTGCTACGTGGCCAACCCACAGCCACATTTATCACAATAAGTACATCTATTATATTCTTTCTTTTATTCCACAGGTTTAGAACGTCAACCGGTAGTGGAGCAGATGGCAAACATGATGGGCGTGAAGGCGTTCCGTCTGGGAGAGTCGTTAGGATGGAACCAATGCGCCGACAACAATGGCGGCTGCTCCCATCTCTGTCTCAACACTCCCGAACACTATGTGTGCAGTTGTCCACTTGGTAAGTACAAGTTAACTCAACTTGGCAATAAAAAACTAAGTATAGGCAGAGCTATTGCACTCCGTGTGTAGGCACGAGATAATTACCTACCGCTTCGCGCATATTCAATATGCAAGCTCTCTAGGGCTGTCGCGCTCCAGCCGTGCGTAACTGCGTACGTATGCCGCGTTAATTTTTCGCGCTCTTTTGACCTTGCGTCGCGTACCTACCTACTCGTACCAGAGCTATTGCACTCCGTGTGTAGGCATGAGATAATTACCTACCGCTTCGCGCATATTGAATATGCAAGCTTTCTAGGGCCGTCGCGCTCCAGCTGTGCGTTACTGCGTACGTATGCCGCGTTAATTTTTCGCGCTCTTTTGACCTTGCGTCGCGTACCTACCTACTCGTACCAGAGCTATTGCACTCCGTGTGTAGGCATGAGATAATTACCTACCGCTTCGCGCATATTGAATATGCAAGCTTTCTAGGGCCGTCGCGCTCCAGCTGTGCGTTACTGCGTACGTATGCCGCGTTAATTTTTCGCGCTCTTTTGACCTTGCGTCGCGTACCTACCTACTCGTACCAGAGCTATTGCACTCCGTGTGTAGGCATGAGATAATTACCTACCGCTTCGCGCATATTGAATATGCAAGCTTTCTAGGGCCGTCGCGCTCCAGCTGTGCGTTACTGCGTACGTATGCCGCGTTAATTTTTCGCGCTCTTTTGACCTTGCGTCGCGTACCTACCTACTCGTATTTCGTGTTTGTTAACTGACTGATTTATTGATCATTAATCATTACTAGTGAAAATGACAAGCCGTATTAACTGTTGCTGTTAATAAATGTCGAAAAAAATTGTCTTTTTTATATAAATTTCACTGCTCCATGTCCATGCTTCCCATCAGAGTTTATTTTAAGGGCTATATATCCCTCAAATGGCTTAGCACGATCCTCCGTTACGCCTAAAATACTGCAGCATTAATTTTGAAATAAATATATATGGTAAAGTTGAGGATTAATGCTAAGTATGTGTGCTTCTACTTACCTCCAAATCGAACAATAACCCGCGGGTATTCAAAAAGTACTTTAAAATAGATCATGAAACATGCATACTAACTGAACAAACTAAAGCAGGTCTTACTTATGTGTTTTATTTTTTTTAAACAATCAATAGATTTTTTGACTCATTTCGCACTATTCGGCCGCAGTGACTGACGTAACAACCGCTTTGTAGTGCAAACTGATTAGAACTTTATTCTAACAGTATTTACCACCACAAATTGAGTTGCTAATTTTAGGGTTAGAAGGGCCTTAAAATTACCTATTTGTTAGATTTCGCAATTTATGCTGCTATTAAATTTAATAAGTAATCGTGATTTTAGAGAAGGCAAGATATTATGAGACATTATAATAGAGTAAAATAATTGTTATTATAAAAGTTTTAATTAACATTTATATAATAACTAGTATTTGCGTGGGTGCGCGAGCTGCGCGCAGCTCGCGTGTTGTCGTGTTCTTGAGAAGTATCCTTACCTTCATAAAATTTTGAGAATTTATAGGAATCCTTAAAATGATTGGAAAATCCGTTACAACTACCCCTAAATCAGTATGAAAACCCTTAAGAACCCCTAAAACATTCTAAAAACCAAATTTTAAAAAAATGTTACCTGTAAAAAAAAAACCTTATTTAAAAACTGAGACCCATTAAAAAAAACATAACCCTAAAGTTGCTTGTCGTCTCCCCTGAGTTACGCTTCACCCACTCGACCTTCGCTCCACTCGGTCTCGCAGGTTCGCTCCACTCGGGACTTACCACCACCGGACAGGTTTCGACGCCTACTATAATATTTGTTCAAACACATAATGGCTATCTCTGACCGTTACGAAGTTATAGCCCTTTTATTTTTAGGGGAGGTTGGGGAGAGGAGGATACCCTCCATATACAAATTTAATACTTTATGCTAAAAATCAAAAAGCCGCTACGTGTCCTAGTTTCCGAGATACGATGGGGGGAGGGGTGAAGAGGGGGAGAGTGGGGAGTTTTGAAAAATGATTTTGACTAACGCGTTGCCCCTTTATACGAATCTGTAAAAAAAAATGTTCCAAGTCTCTCAACTTCCGAGATCCGCCTAAAAGGGGGAGAAGGGGGAAAAAAGGGTCAATTTCGAAAACTGGTTTTTACTTTCCCGAGCCTCCTCTATACGAATCCGTAAAAAACGAAAAATACGGGTCTCTTTGTTTCCGAGATACGATAGGGAGGGGGAGGAAGGGGGGTGAAAAGGGGAGGTTTGGCACTTTTCCCATACTCGCGGGAGTTACTTGTTTACGAATCTGTCAAAATATACCCACCTCCCCATCCACCATCTGGGAGAACAATTATGTCAGTGAGTGAGTCAGTCAGTGAGTGGTAATCGAGCTTTATATAGTATAACTAGTATTTGCGTGGGTGCGCGAGCTGCGCGCAGCTCGCGTGTCGTCGTGTTCTTGAGAAGTATTCCTTACCATCATAAAATTTTGAGAATCCATAGGAATCCTTAAAATAATTGGAAAATCCGTTACAACTACCCCTATATCAGTATGAAAACCCTTAAGAACCCCTAAATTATTCTAAAACCTAATTCAATCAAAAAAAAAGTTAAAAATAAAGAATTCATTAGAAACGTTAAAAGCTGAGTTACGCTTCACCCACTCAACCTTCGTTTCGCTAAGGAGGTCGCCGGCTCGCTTCGCTCGCCACCTCCCCCCTTCGCTCCACTCGGTCTCGCAGGTTCACTCCACTCAGGACCTACCTACCACCAGACAGGTTTCGGCGCCTACTATAATATTTGTTCAAACACCCAATGGCTATCTCTGACCGTTACGAAGTTATAGCCCTTTTATTTTTAGGGGAGGTTGGGGAGAGGAGGATACCCTCCGTATACAAATTTAAACGCTCCTCAATAGTAATTTATAGTAAAAATTAAAAAGCCGCTACGTGTCCTAGTTTCCGAGATACGATGGGGGGAGGGGTGAAGGGGGGGAGAGTGGGGAGTTTTGAAAAATGATTTTGTCTAACGCATTGCCCCTTTATATGAATCTGAAAAAAAAATGTTCCAAGTCTTTCAATTTCCGAGATCCGCCTAAAGGGGGGAGAAGGGGGAAAAAGGGGTCAATTTTAAAAACTGGTTCCGAGCCTCCTCTATACGAATCCGTAAAAAACAAAAAATACGGGTCTCTTTGTTTCCGAGATACGATAGGGACGGGGAGGAAAGGGGGCGAAAAGGGGAGGTTTGGCACTTTTCCCATACTCGCGGGAGTTAGTTGTTTACGAATCTGTCAAAATATACCCACCTCCCCATCCACCATCTGGGAGAACAATTATGTCAGTGAGTCAGTCAGTCAGTCAGTGAGTGGTAATCGAGCTTTATATAGTATAACTAGTATTTGCGTGGGTGCGCGAGCTGCGCGCAGCTCGCGTGTTGTCGTGTTCGTGAGCAGTATTCCTTACCATCATAAAATTTTGAGAATCAATAGGAATCCTTAAAATAATTGGAAAATCCGTTACAACTGCCCCTAAATCACTATGAAAACACTTAAGAACCCCTAAAACATTATAAAATTAATATAAAAAAAAACCTATTAAAAACAAGTAAAAAACCTTACTTAAAAACTGAGACCCATAAAAAAAAACATAACCCTAAAGTTGCTTGTCGTCGCCCCTGAGTTACGCTTCACCCACTCAACCTTCGTTACGCTGCGGAGGTCGCCGGCTCGCTTCGCTCGCCACCTCCCCCCTTCGCTCCACTCGGTCTCGCAGGTTCGCTCCACTCAGAACCTACCTACCACCGGACAGGTTTCGGCGCCTACTATAATATTTGTTAAAACACCCAATGGCTATCTCTAACCGTTACGAAGTTACAGCCCTTTCAGTTTTAGGGGAGGTTGGGGAGGGGAGGAAATGGTATACAAATTTTTAATTTCAACGCCCCTCAATAGTTTTAGGTAAGAATTAAAACATTTTTCAGTAGAAAAAAAGGGGTGAAAAGGGGGGGGGGGTGAAGTGGGGGAGAGTGGGGCGTTTTTCGAAAAATGAATTTGACTATCGCGTTGCCCCTTTATATGAATCTGAAAAAAAAAATGTTCCAAGTCTCTCAACTTCCGAGATCCGACTAAAGGGGGGAGAAGGGGGAAAAAGGGGTCAATTTTGAAAACTGGTTTTTACTTCTCCGGGCCTCCTCTATACGAATCCGTAAAAAAAGAAAAATACGGGTCACTTTGTTTCCGAGATACGATAGGGAGGGGGAGGAAGGGGGGCGAAAAGGGGAGGTTTGGCACTTTTCCCATACTCGCGGGAGTTACTTGTTTACGAATCTGTCAAAATATGCCCACCTCCCCATCCACCATCTGGGAGAACAATTATGTCAATGAGTCAGTGAGTCAGTGAGCGGTAATCGAGCTTTATATAGTATAACTAGTATTTGCTTGGGTGCGCGAGCTGCGCGCAGCTCGCGTGTCGTCGTGTTCTTGAGACGTATTCCATACCCTTATAAATTTTGAGAATCCATAAGAATCCTTAAGCCAATTGGAAAAACCGTTACAAATACCCCTATATCAGTATGAAAACCCTTAAAAACCCCTAAAACATTCTAAAAACGAAATCAATAAAAAAAATGAGAATTCATTAGAATCGTTAAAAGCTGAGTTACGCTTCACCCACTCAACCTTCGTTACGCTGCGGAGGTCGCCGGCTCGCTTCGCTCGCCACCTCCCCCCTTCGCTTCACTCGGTCTCGCAGGTTCGCTCCACTCAGAACCTACCTACCACCGGACAGGTTTCGGCGCCTACTATAATATTTGTTCAAACACCCAATGGCTATCTCTGACCGTTACGAAGTTATAGCCCTTTTATTTTTAGGGGAGGTTGGGGAGAGGAGGATACCCTCCGTATACAAATTTAAACGCTCCTCAATAGTAATTTATAGTAAAAATTAAAAAGCCGCTACGTGTCCTAGTTTCCGAGATACGATGGGGGGAGGGGTGAAGGGGGGGAGAGTGGGGAGTTTTGAAAAATGATTTTGTCTAACGCATTGCCCCTTTATATGAATCTGAAAAAAAAAATGTTCCAAGTCTTTCAATTTCCGAGATCCGCCTAAAGGGGGGAGAAGGGGGAAAAAGGGGTCAATTTTAAAAACTGGTTCCGAGCCTCCTCTATACGAATCCGTAAAAAACAAAAAATACGGGTCTCTTTGTTTCCGAGATACGATAGGGACGGGGAGGAAAGGGGGCGAAAAGGGGAGGTTTGGCACTTTTCCCATACTCGCGGGAGTTAGTTGTTTACGAATCTGTCAAAATATACCCACCTCCCCATCCACCATCTGGGAGAACAATTATGTCAGTGAGTCAGTCAGTCAGTCAGTGAGTGGTAATCGAGCTTTATATAGTATAACTAGTATTTGCGTGGGTGCGCGAGCTGCGCGCAGCTCGCGTGTTGTCGTGTTCGTGAGCAGTATTCCTTACCATCATAAAATTTTGAGAATCAATAGGAATCCTTAAAATAATTGGAAAATCCGTTACAACTGCCCCTAAATCACTATGAAAACACTTAAGAACCCCTAAAACATTATAAAATTAATATAAAAAAAAACCTATTAAAAACAAGTAAAAAACCTTACTTAAAAACTGAGACCCATAAAAAAAAACATAACCCTAAAGTTGCTTGTCGTCGCCCCTGAGTTACGCTTCACCCACTCAACCTTCGTTACGCTGCGGAGGTCGCCGGCTCGCTTCGCTCGCCACCTCCCCCCTTCGCTCCACTCGGTCTCGCAGGTTCGCTCCACTCAGAACCTACCTACCACCGGACAGGTTTCGGCGCCTACTATAATATTTGTTAAAACACCCAATGGCTATCTCTAACCGTTACGAAGTTACAGCCCTTTCAGTTTTAGGGGAGGTTGGGGAGGGGAGGAAATGGTATACAAATTTTTAATTTCAACGCCCCTCAATAGTTTTAGGTAAGAATTAAAACATTTTTCAGTAGAAAAAAAGGGGTGAAAAGGGGGGGGGGTGAAGTGGGGGAGAGTGGGGCGTTTTTCGAAAAATGAATTTGACTATCGCGTTGCCCCTTTATATGAATCTGAAAAAAAAAATGTTCCAAGTCTCTCAACTTCCGAGATCCGACTAAAGGGGGGAGAAGGGGGAAAAAGGGGTCAATTTTGAAAACTGGTTTTTACTTCTCCGGGCCTCCTCTATACGAATCCGTAAAAAACGAAAAATACGGGTCACTTTGTTTCCGAGATACGATAGGGAGGGGGAGGAAGGGGGGCGAAAAGGGGAGGTTTGGCACTTTTCCCATACTCGCGGGAGTTACTTGTTTACGAATCTGTCAAAATATGCCCACCTCCCCATCCACCATCTGGGAGAACAATTATGTCAATGAGTCAGTGAGTCAGTGAGCGGTAATCGAGCTTTATATAGTATAACTAGTATTTGCTTGGGTGCGCGAGCTGCGCGCAGCTCGCGTGTCGTCGTGTTCTTGAGACGTATTCCATACCCTTATAAATTTTGAGAATCCATAAGAATCCTTAAACCAATTGGAAAAACCGTTACAAATACCCCTATATCAGTATGAAAACCCTTAAAAACCCCTAAAACATTCTAAAAACGAAATCAATAAAAAAAATGAGAATTCATTAGAATCGTTAAAAGCTGAGTTACGCTTCACCCACTCAACCTTCGTTACGCTGCGGAGGTCGCCGGCTCGCTTCGCTCGCCACCTCCCCCCTTCGCTTCACTCGGTCTCGCAGGTTCGCTCCACTCAGAACCTACCTACCACCGGACAGGTTTCGGCGCCTACTATAATATTTGTTCAAACACCCAATGGCTATCTCTGACCGTTACGAAGTTATAGCCCTTTTATTTTTAGGGGAGGTTGGGGAGAGGAGGATACCCTCCGTATACAAATTTAAACGCTCCTCAATAGTAATTTATAGTAAAAATTAAAAAGCCGCTACGTGTCCTAGTTTCCGAGATACGATGGGGGGAGGGGTGAAGGGGGGGAGAGTGGGGAGTTTTGAAAAATGATTTTGTCTAACGCATTGCCCCTTTATATGAATCTGAAAATAAAAATGTTCCAAGTCTTTCAATTTCCGAGATCCGCCTAAAGGGGGGAGAAGGGGGAAAAAGGGGTCAATTTTAAAAACTGGTTCCGAGCCTCCTCTATACGAATCCGTAAAAAACAAAAAATACGGGTCTCTTTGTTTCCGAGATACGATAGGGACGGGGAGGAAAGGGGGCGAAAAGGGGAGGTTTGGCACTTTTCCCATACTCGCGGGAGTTAGTTGTTTACGAATCTGTCAAAATATACCCACCTCCCCATCCACCATCTGGGAGAACAATTATGTCAGTGAGTCAGTCAGTCAGTCAGTGAGTGGTAATCGAGCTTTATATAGTATAACTAGTATTTGCGTGGGTGCGCGAGCTGCGCGCAGCTCGCGTGTTGTCGTGTTCGTGAGCAGTATTCCTTACCATCATAAAATTTTGAGAATCAATAGGAATCCTTAAAATAATTGGAAAATCCGTTACAACTGCCCCTAAATCACTATGAAAACACTTAAGAACCCCTAAAACATTATAAAATTAATATAAAAAAAACCTATTAAAAACAAGTAAAAAACCTTACTTAAAAACTGAGACCCATAAAAAAAAACATAACCCTAAAGTTGCTTGTCGTCGCCCCTGAGTTACGCTTCACCCACTCAACCTTCGTTACGCTGCGGAGGTCGCCGGCTCGCTTCGCTCGCCACCTCCCCCCTTCGCTCCACTCGGTCTCGCAGGTTCGCTCCACTCAGAACCTACCTACCACCGGACAGGTTTCGGCGCCTACTATAATATTTGTTAAAACACCCAATGGCTATCTCTAACCGTTACGAAGTTACAGCCCTTTCAGTTTTAGGGGAGGTTGGGGAGGGGAGGAAATGGTATACAAATTTTTAATTTCAACGCCCCTCAATAGTTTTAGGTAAGAATTAAAACATTTTTCAGTAGAAAAAAAGGGGTGAAAAGGGGGGGGGGTGAAGTGGGGGAGAGTGGGGCGTTTTTCGAAAAATGAATTTGACTATCGCGTTGCCCCTTTATATGAATCTGAAAAAAAAAATGTTCCAAGTCTCTCAACTTCCGAGATCCGACTAAAGGGGGGAGAAGGGGGAAAAAGGGGTCAATTTTGAAAACTGGTTTTTACTTCTCCGGGCCTCCTCTATACGAATCCGTAAAAAACGAAAAATACGGGTCACTTTGTTTCCGAGATACGATAGGGAGGGGGAGGAAGGGGGGCGAAAAGGGGAGGTTTGGCACTTTTCCCATACTCGCGGGAGTTACTTGTTTACGAATCTGTCAAAATATGCCCACCTCCCCATCCACCATCTGGGAGAACAATTATGTCAATGAGTCAGTGAGTCAGTGAGCGGTAATCGAGCTTTATATAGTATAACTAGTATTTGCTTGGGTGCGCGAGCTGCGCGCAGCTCGCGTGTCGTCGTGTTCTTGAGACGTATTCCATACCCTTATAAATTTTGAGAATCCATAAGAATCCTTAAACCAATTGGAAAAACCGTTACAAATACCCCTATATCAGTATGAAAACCCTTAAAAACCCCTAAAACATTCTAAAAACGAAATCAATAAAAAAAATGAGAATTCATTAGAATCGTTAAAAGCTGAGTTACGCTTCACCCACTCAACCTTCGTTACGCTGCGGAGGTCGCCGGCTCGCTTCGCTCGCCACCTCCCCCCTTCGCTTCACTCGGTCTCGCAGGTTCGCTCCACTCAGAACCTACCTACCACCGGACAGGTTTCGGCGCCTACTATAATATTTGTTCAAACACCCAATGGCTATCTCTGACCGTTACGAAGTTATAGCCCTTTTATTTTTAGGGGAGGTTGGGGAGAGGAGGATACCCTCCGTATACAAATTTAAACGCTCCTCAATAGTAATTTATAGTAAAAATTAAAAAGCCGCTACGTGTCCTAGTTTCCGAGATACGATGGGGGGAGGGGTGAAGGGGGGGAGAGTGGGGAGTTTTGAAAAATGATTTTGTCTAACGCATTGCCCCTTTATATGAATCTGAAAAAAAAAATGTTCCAAGTCTTTCAATTTCCGAGATCCGCCTAAAGGGGGGAGAAGGGGGAAAAAGGGGTCAATTTTAAAAACTGGTTCCGAGCCTCCTCTATACGAATCCGTAAAAAACAAAAAATACGGGTCTCTTTGTTTCCGAGATACGATAGGGACGGGGAGGAAAGGGGGCGAAAAGGGGAGGTTTGGCACTTTTCCCATACTCGCGGGAGTTAGTTGTTTACGAATCTGTCAAAATATACCCACCTCCCCATCCACCATCTGGGAGAACAATTATGTCAGTGAGTCAGTCAGTCAGTCAGTGAGTGGTAATCGAGCTTTATATAGTATAACTAGTATTTGCGTGGGTGCGCGAGCTGCGCGCAGCTCGCGTGTTGTCGTGTTCGTGAGCAGTATTCCTTACCATCATAAAATTTTGAGAATCAATAGGAATCCTTAAAATAATTGGAAAATCCGTTACAACTGCCCCTAAATCACTATGAAAACACTTAAGAACCCCTAAAACATTATAAAATTAATATAAAAAAAAACCTATTAAAAACAAGTAAAAAACCTTACTTAAAAACTGAGACCCATAAAAAAAAACATAACCCTAAAGTTGCTTGTCGTCGCCCCTGAGTTACGCTTCACCCACTCAACCTTCGTTACGCTGCGGAGGTCGCCGGCTCGCTTCGCTCGCCACCTCCCCCCTTCGCTCCACTCGGTCTCGCAGGTTCGCTCCACTCAGAACCTACCTACCACCGGACAGGTTTCGGCGCCTACTATAATATTTGTTAAAACACCCAATGGCTATCTCTAACCGTTACGAAGTTACAGCCCTTTCAGTTTTAGGGGAGGTTGGGGAGGGGAGGAAATGGTATACAAATTTTTAATTTCAACGCCCCTCAATAGTTTTAGGTAAGAATTAAAACATTTTTCAGTAGAAAAAAAGGGGTGAAAAGGGGGGGGGGTGAAGTGGGGGAGAGTGGGGCGTTTTTCGAAAAATGAATTTGACTATCGCGTTGCCCCTTTATATGAATCTGAAAAAAAAAATGTTCCAAGTCTCTCAACTTCCGAGATCCGACTAAAGGGGGGAGAAGGGGGAAAAAGGGGTCAATTTTGAAAACTGGTTTTTACTTCTCCGGGCCTCCTCTATACGAATCCGTAAAAAACGAAAAATACGGGTCACTTTGTTTCCGAGATACGATAGGGAGGGGGAGGAAGGGGGGCGAAAAGGGGAGGTTTGGCACTTTTCCCATACTCGCGGGAGTTACTTGTTTACGAATCTGTCAAAATATGCCCACCTCCCCATCCACCATCTGGGAGAACAATTATGTCAATGAGTCAGTGAGTCAGTGAGCGGTAATCGAGCTTTATATAGTATAACTAGTATTTGCTTGGGTGCGCGAGCTGCGCGCAGCTCGCGTGTCGTCGTGTTCTTGAGACGTATTCCATACCCTTATAAATTTTGAGAATCCATAAGAATCCTTAAACCAATTGGAAAAACCGTTACAAATACCCCTATATCAGTATGAAAACCCTTAAAAACCCCTAAAACATTCTAAAAACGAAATCAATAAAAAAAATGAGAATTCATTAGAATCGTTAAAAGCTGAGTTACGCTTCACCCACTCAACCTTCGTTACGCTGCGGAGGTCGCCGGCTCGCTTCGCTCGCCACCTCCCCCCTTCGCTTCACTCGGTCTCGCAGGTTCGCTCCACTCAGAACCTACCTACCACCGGACAGGTTTCGGCGCCTACTATAATATTTGTTCAAACACCCAATGGCTATCTCTGACCGTTACGAAGTTATAGCCCTTTTATTTTTAGGGGAGGTTGGGGAGAGGAGGATACCCTCCGTATACAAATTTAAACGCTCCTCAATAGTAATTTATAGTAAAAATTAAAAAGCCGCTACGTGTCCTAGTTTCCGAGATACGATGGGGGGAGGGGTGAAGGGGGGGAGAGTGGGGAGTTTTGAAAAATGATTTTGTCTAACGCATTGCCCCTTTATATGAATCTGAAAATAAAAATGTTCCAAGTCTTTCAATTTCCGAGATCCGCCTAAAGGGGGGAGAAGGGGGAAAAAGGGGTCAATTTTAAAAACTGGTTCCGAGCCTCCTCTATACGAATCCGTAAAAAACAAAAAATACGGGTCTCTTTGTTTCCGAGATACGATAGGGACGGGGAGGAAAGGGGGCGAAAAGGGGAGGTTTGGCACTTTTCCCATACTCGCGGGAGTTAGTTGTTTACGAATCTGTCAAAATATACCCACCTCCCCATCCACCATCTGGGAGAACAATTATGTCAGTGAGTCAGTCAGTCAGTCAGTGAGTGGTAATCGAGCTTTATATAGTATAACTAGTATTTGCGTGGGTGCGCGAGCTGCGCGCAGCTCGCGTGTTGTCGTGTTCGTGAGCAGTATTCCTTACCATCATAAAATTTTGAGAATCAATAGGAATCCTTAAAATAATTGGAAAATCCGTTACAACTGCCCCTAAATCACTATGAAAACACTTAAGAACCCCTAAAACATTATAAAATTAATATAAAAAAAAACCTATTAAAAACAAGTAAAAAACCTTACTTAAAAACTGAGACCCATAAAAAAAAACATAACCCTAAAGTTGCTTGTCGTCGCCCCTGAGTTACGCTTCACCCACTCAACCTTCGTTACGCTGCGGAGGTCGCCGGCTCGCTTCGCTCGCCACCTCCCCCCTTCGCTCCACTCGGTCTCGCAGGTTCGCTCCACTCAGAACCTACCTACCACCGGACAGGTTTCGGCGCCTACTATAATATTTGTTAAAACACCCAATGGCTATCTCTAACCGTTACGAAGTTACAGCCCTTTCAGTTTTAGGGGAGGTTGGGGAGGGGAGGAAATGGTATACAAATTTTTAATTTCAACGCCCCTCAATAGTTTTAGGTAAGAATTAAAACATTTTTCAGTAGAAAAAAAGGGGTGAAAAGGGGGGGGGGGGAAGTGGGGGAGAGTGGGGCGTTTTTCGAAAAATGAATTTGACTATCGCGTTGCCCCTTTATATGAATCTGAAAAAAAAAATGTTCCAAGTCTCTCAACTTCCGAGATCCGACTAAAGGGGGGAGAAGGGGGAAAAAGGGGTCAATTTTGAAAACTGGTTTTTACTTCTCCGGGCCTCCTCTATACGAATCCGTAAAAAACGAAAAATACGGGTCACTTTGTTTCCGAGATACGATAGGGAGGGGGAGGAAGGGGGGCGAAAAGGGGAGGTTTGGCACTTTTCCCATACTCGCGGGAGTTACTTGTTTACGAATCTGTCAAAATATGCCCACCTCCCCATCCACCATCTGGGAGAACAATTATGTCAATGAGTCAGTGAGTCAGTGAGCGGTAATCGAGCTTTATATAGTATAACTAGTATTTGCTTGGGTGCGCGAGCTGCGCGCAGCTCGCGTGTCGTCGTGTTCTTGAGACGTATTCCATACCCTTATAAATTTTGAGAATCCATAAGAATCCTTAAACCAATTGGAAAAACCGTTACAAATACCCCTATATCAGTATGAAAACCCTTAAAAACCCCTAAAACATTCTAAAAACGAAATCAATAAAAAAAATGAGAATTCATTAGAATCGTTAAAAGCTGAGTTACGCTTCACCCACTCAACCTTCGTTACGCTGCGGAGGTCGCCGGCTCGCTTCGCTCGCCACCTCCCCCCTTCGCTTCACTCGGTCTCGCAGGTTCGCTCCACTCAGAACCTACCTACCACCGGACAGGTTTCGGCGCCTACTATAATATTTGTTCAAACACCCAATGGCTATCTCTGACCGTTACGAAGTTATAGCCCTTTTATTTTTAGGGGAGGTTGGGGAGAGGAGGATACCCTCCGTATACAAATTTAAACGCTCCTCAATAGTAATTTATAGTAAAAATTAAAAAGCCGCTACGTGTCCTAGTTTCCGAGATACGATGGGGGGAGGGGTGAAGGGGGGGAGAGTGGGGAGTTTTGAAAAATGATTTTGTCTAACGCATTGCCCCTTTATATGAATCTGAAAAAAAAAATGTTCCAAGTCTTTCAATTTCCGAGATCCGCCTAAAGGGGGGAGAAGGGGGAAAAAGGGGTCAATTTTAAAAACTGGTTCCGAGCCTCCTCTATACGAATCCGTAAAAAACAAAAAATACGGGTCTCTTTGTTTCCGAGATACGATAGGGACGGGGAGGAAAGGGGGCGAAAAGGGGAGGTTTGGCACTTTTCCCATACTCGCGGGAGTTAGTTGTTTACGAATCTGTCAAAATATACCCACCTCCCCATCCACCATCTGGGAGAACAATTATGTCAGTGAGTCAGTCAGTCAGTCAGTGAGTGGTAATCGAGCTTTATATAGTATAACTAGTATTTGCGTGGGTGCGCGAGCTGCGCGCAGCTCGCGTGTTGTCGTGTTCGTGAGCAGTATTCCTTACCATCATAAAATTTTGAGAATCAATAGGAATCCTTAAAATAATTGGAAAATCCGTTACAACTGCCCCTAAATCACTATGAAAACACTTAAGAACCCCTAAAACATTATAAAATTAATATAAAAAAAAACCTATTAAAAACAAGTAAAAAACCTTACTTAAAAACTGAGACCCATAAAAAAAAACATAACCCTAAAGTTGCTTGTCGTCGCCCCTGAGTTACGCTTCACCCACTCAACCTTCGTTACGCTGCGGAGGTCGCCGGCTCGCTTCGCTCGCCACCTCCCCCCTTCGCTCCACTCGGTCTCGCAGGTTCGCTCCACTCAGAACCTACCTACCACCGGACAGGTTTCGGCGCCTACTATAATATTTGTTAAAACACCCAATGGCTATCTCTAACCGTTACGAAGTTACAGCCCTTTCAGTTTTAGGGGAGGTTGGGGAGGGGAGGAAATGGTATACAAATTTTTAATTTCAACGCCCCTCAATAGTTTTAGGTAAGAATTAAAACATTTTTCAGTAGAAAAAAAGGGGTGAAAAGGGGGGGGGGGGTGAAGTGGGGGAGAGTGGGGCGTTTTTCGAAAAATGAATTTGACTATCGCGTTGCCCCTTTATATGAATCTGAAAAAAAAAATGTTCCAAGTCTCTCAACTTCCGAGATCCGACTAAAGGGGGGAGAAGGGGGAAAAAGGGGTCAATTTTGAAAACTGGTTTTTACTTCTCCGGGCCTCCTCTATACGAATCCGTAAAAAACGAAAAATACGGGTCACTTTGTTTCCGAGATACGATAGGGAGGGGGAGGAAGGGGGGCGAAAAGGGGAGGTTTGGCACTTTTCCCATACTCGCGGGAGTTACTTGTTTACGAATCTGTCAAAATATGCCCACCTCCCCATCCACCATCTGGGAGAACAATTATGTCAATGAGTCAGTGAGTCAGTGAGCGGTAATCGAGCTTTATATAGTATAACTAGTATTTGCTTGGGTGCGCGAGCTGCGCGCAGCTCGCGTGTCGTCGTGTTCTTGAGACGTATTCCATACCCTTATAAATTTTGAGAATCCATAAGAATCCTTAAACCAATTGGAAAAACCGTTACAAATACCCCTATATCAGTATGAAAACCCTTAAAAACCCCTAAAACATTCTAAAAACGAAATCAATAAAAAAAATGAGAATTCATTAGAATCGTTAAAAGCTGAGTTACGCTTCACCCACTCAACCTTCGTTACGCTGCGGAGGTCGCCGGCTCGCTTCGCTCGCCACCTCCCCCCTTCGCTTCACTCGGTCTCGCAGGTTCGCTCCACTCAGAACCTACCTACCACCGGACAGGTTTCGGCGCCTACTATAATATTTGTTCAAACACCCAATGGCTATCTCTGACCGTTACGAAGTTATAGCCCTTTTATTTTTAGGGGAGGTTGGGGAGAGGAGGATACCCTCCGTTTACAAATTTAAACGCTCCTCATTAATAATTTATAGTAAAAATCAAAAAGCCACTACGTGTCCTAGTTTCCGAGATACGATGGGGGGAGGGGTGAAGGGGGGGAGAGTGGGGAGTTTTGAAAAATGATTTTGACTAACGCGTTGCCCCTTTATACGAATCTGAAAAAAAAAATGTTCCAAGTCTCTCAACTTCCGAGATCCGCCTAAAGGGGGGAGAATGGGGAAAAAGGGGTCAATTTTGAAAACTGGTTTTTACTTTTCCGAGCCTCCTCTATAAGTATCTGAAAAAAAAATGTTCCAAGTCTCTTTGTTTCCGAGATACGATAGGGAGGGGGAGGAAGGGGGGTGAAAAGGGGAGGTTTGGCACTTTTCCCATGCTCACGGGAGTTACTTGTTTACGAATCTGTCAAAATATACCCACCTCCCCATCCACCATCTGGGAGAACAATTCTGTCAGTGAGTCAGTGAGTGAGTGGTAATCGAGCTTTATATAGTATAATACAAAAATGTTGGTGTTATTTTATTTTGAGTACTTGAGGCAACCCTGCCGGCTGACCATTAAGCAGTCAGACGCCGAATAAAATACGCTAACGCGTAGCGTCAAGGCACAATTTAGATCGAGCGGGCCCAGTTTAGGTATTTATAATGTCGGCTTTCTTCAAGATCAAAGGAGTGCAACTTCTGTACTTATCTATTCTGTGCTCGTACTTCGTGTTTGTTAACTGACTGATTTATTGATCATTAATCATTACTAGTGAAAATAACAAGCCGGATAAACTGTTGCTGTTAATAAGTGTAGATAAAAATTGACTTTTTTATATAAATTTCACTGCTCCATGTCCATGCTTCCCATCAGAGTTTATTTTAAAATTACCTATTTGTTAGATTTCGCATTTATGCTGCTATTAAATTTAATAAGTAATCGTAATTTTAGAGAAGGCAAAATATATATGAGACATTCCAATAGAGTAAAACAATTGTAATTATAAAAGTTTTAATTAACATCACTTAGATAGCCGCAATTACAGACACAATTAAAATAACAATGCACCGTGCCCGATCGGGCATGGCTGGGGACTATTTTGAGTACTTGAGGCAACCCTACCGACTGACCATTAAGCAGTGAGACGCCGAATATAATACGCTAACGCGTGGCGTCAAGGCACAATTTAGATCGAGCGGGCCTAGTTTAGGTATTTATAATGTCGGCTTTCTTGAAGATCAAAGGAGTGCAACTTCTGTACGCTAGTACTATTATCTATACGTATACGTATTTAGTACTCTAAACGGGAGGTACTTACTGTGAGGCAGCTATTCATCCTGAGAACGGTTATGAAACAACATGCCCTAACAGCTTTTGAACCAGAAAGGATCAGAAACAAACGTCGCAAACACGTAGTCTGTTCTTCATCGTCATTTAAAACTAAATTTGCACATCGGTTTTTCTGCTACCAGGGTTCAAGTCTATACAATAAAGTAAATCGAGCCTTAGCGCTATATCCCTTGCCAAAAACCAAATGTAAGTCTTTGGTTTCGGACTGGTTAAAAAAATTGGACTATAATTTTACAGAAAGTCTACTTCATTCAAATTAAATTAGTACGACAAACGTTTCTAACTTGCACCAAAACCATCTCACGCACACATCGACACACTACTGACACTCATCACTCACTACACATTAGCATTATACACTCTCATAGACACACATACACACAGACACAGGCGCCTTGATTAACTTTTTGTTACTATTTTCTTTTTAACTTCTACCCCCCCCAAAATTATAATAATTTTTTGTTCTAAATCTCCTTAGCATTGTATTCTATTATCATATTTTGTTAAGTAAAACTTTCTGTTCTTCCGTGGGGTGGGGACCTGGTGATTTGTAATACAGGCATTTTACGCCTAACTCAGACACCAGCTCCTCACATTGCCAAAAAAGAAATAATAATGTGAAACCTACACTAAGTTTGTTATTGTGAGGAGAAATAAAGAACTTTATTATTATTCCATTTATTCATTTAGATACATATTTTTAACATTTTTAAATATTTCTTAATAAAACAACATAAAAAAAACATTTAAAAATATCTTAGCACTTAAGAAGCCACGACCCCCGCACTTCCGAGAGATATACAATCTCATCACCGACGACCGTGGGTGATGCATTCGATTTGCGGTCAGCAGTGTGCGGACCCTCCTATCCAGGGCATCAAGTTCCGTCTGAGTCCATTTGAGTATGCCGAAGGAATACATCAAAACCGGCATGACCCAACCGTTGAAGGCGCGCACCTTGTTTCCGCCTGACAAAAGACTGCCTAGTACCTTATTCAGGCGGCCAAAGAAGCGCTCCCTCAACGATTGTTTCATGTCGGCAGTATTGATACCTAATGCCTCCGACATACCCAAATACTTGTAAGTTTCTGTTGAGGAGAGGGATCTAAGGTGTATGGAATCCGAGAGTTGAGTTCCCTCGGATTCCATAATCTCCCCTCGCTTCACATGCATGACTGCACATTTGTCCACACCAAATTCCATCCTGATGGCGCTACTGAAAGTTTCTGTTACCTTCAGTAGCTTCATCAGTTGAAAATTGTTGGGGGCAAAGAGTTTCAGATCATCCATGTAAAGAAGGTGAGATATGACCTGACCATCTCTCCTCAACAGATAGCCTAGACCTGAACGCTCCAGCAGTGTGCTGAGAGGGTTCAAGGCTAGACAAAACCACAAAGGACTCAGACTATCACCCTGGAATATACCACGCTCGATCCTTATTGGTTCGCTGTTCCCCTGGATCTGTCGACATCCTGGATAGCGAAGAACCGTTCTCCAGTGTCCCATACATGACATCAGGAAGGTACGTAGAGTTGCATCTATTTTATACAACTCCAGCACCCTCATGAGCCATGTATGAGGCACTGAGTCATAGGCCTTCTTATAATCTATCCAACATGTAGACAGATTCTTTCGGGAACGGCGAACCTGTTGGCTAATGGCCATATCAATGAGGAGCAGCTCCTTAGTGCCGCGGGACCCGTTCCTACATCCATTCTCAGAGGCAGACATAATAGAATTACTATGAATATGTTGGTTGATTTTAGCTCTCAAAATGGATGTAAGAACTTTATAGACTGTTGGTAAACAAGTGATTGGTCTATAATTTTTGGGCTCCGCAGCACTACCTGATTTATGGAGCAGGTGGGTAATTCCTGTCGTCAGGAACTGGGGCAGCGACCCTGACTCTAAGGCTGATTGAAACTGGGACGCCAAACGAGCGTGTGATCTTTGGAACCACTTGATCCAGAAGTTGTGCAGTCCGTCCGGCCCTGGAGATTTCCAGTTAGGCAGCGGACGAACTGCACGAGCTACGTCTTGGGGGCTGATGATGATTGCCCCCATTTCTGGTATAGGATCACACGCTTGTTCAACCTCCCGGGTCCAATCGCCCTCAGTGTGACTGACAGGCACCGACCAGATGTTGCGCCAGAATGAATACATGGCGCTATCATCCGGCAGACGCGTGTCAGTCACACCTTGGTCCGGTCGCTCCCAAGCCCTATATACCAACCTTTCATCGCTTTGGAATGTGCGATTCTGAGTGTACCGTTCCACTCGCCGCTTGTACCGACGAATACGGCTTGCCCATGCACAGATCTTCTGCTTCAGGGAGTCGATACGCTCTGTGACGCGGGCCAAGTAATCTCGGAAACTTATATCAGTTCCCGAGAACGCCCGCCTCACAAAGCGCATCACTCTAGGGCGAGTATTGCCCTCCCTGAAGCAGATTAACTTGCCGATGAGTGCCCTAGCCTCACCGATACGCCGCTCAATCCTGCACTGCCAAGCTGGAACAGCTAATTTGGGTCGTGTAGCTCCGTCGTTGTTGGGGAATTTGACGTGAGCTACACGACATGCCGCTACAGCTCCACAGTACAATATTGAGTGGGTATCGGTGAGGTCTTTGCTGCTGTCAAAGCAATTTGACAGCTGCGAATCTAGAGCACACATCAGCGCCTTGTTTTTGTTGTGCATAGGCAAACGAGGTAGACGTGGTCTAAGTTCAGGCGGTGTGGAACGGTACTCCCGGAATGCACTCTCCAAAGCGCTCCTCAATTGTGCGTTGCACTGGGTACTCACGGAAATAACTTCGCTATCATCCTCTTCACCATCTCGGTCGGATCGCGGCGGCGCACTGGATACATTTTGTACCTGTACCGCGATCAACGGCGAAGCAGGCGTAACTAGGTTACTCCGTGATTCGGAGCGTAGTCGATCAAGTACGGTGTCATCCAACATATGGTTACGCTGGATGACTCGCACCTGATCCGACAGCCGTTGTGCCGACGCGCTGACACCTGGCTCAAGCACCTGAAACAGAGAGAGCATCCGACCACGATACGCAGTCAAGTTAATCCCTCCCTCTGTAGCCCCATAATATGCGCGCATCACATTTTCGTTCATTGACTGTGTCCAACGAATGCGCGACACATTTCCACCGGCAGCGGGGACCCTACTCGGAGCCTGTTGGCCTCGAGGTCCCAAGCCCGCTGGTGGCCGTCCTCTTCCTCGTCGTCTTCCTCGTCGTGGTGATGGTGATGGTGTCGACGGCGGGGAGAAAAACTCGTCGCTCGAGCTCGACGCAACTGCAGCGACCGGTGACACGATGCTCACGGGTGTGGCGCGTCCCGGCGGCTGCGAGGCGGAGCTGAGCGACGAGCCCGGAGATGGTGGGTGTGCCTCCTGATGCTGTTTTGCTCGGCTTCTAGTGATCATTGGTGACTTATGATGAGTGACTTGGTGACATTTTGACAATTTGTTATCAGAAAATTTTCATTTTGGTCGCAATCCTTATGTAATAAATCAATGTATCAAATTTTTATTCATTATTTAGCTGTTTGGTTTCGATTTATTGGTAAATATGGAGTAAATTGATGAAAATAATTAATTAAATCGGTTGGGTGAAATATTTTTGTCACGTCACTTTGACGTCCGAGCCACATTATTATTATTATTATTATCTATTCTGTGGTATAGGTAATTATTTATTTATTGGCCTATCTACAATTGTTACACTGTTTATTCTAATAATACAAGCAATATGATACAAGCATAGTATACAACATGATAGACACAGCATGCAAAAAAACAAAATTATATCAAAAATGAAATTACAATAGTAGTGCAGAAATAACACTTTCAACAACAGTGGGTAGTTTTAGAAACAAAGTAAAGACAAAGATGACAAAGGATAAAGAAAAAAGTCATTATGGTGGGTAGTTTTGATGGACCTGGCGCTTGAACTTCTGAAGTGTTGTGGAAAAAATGTCTATTGATTCATCGCAATTATTAAGGTGGATGCTCAAGGGTAGCCCGCGAAATTCGTATGTAGTATCAAAATCATCAATACAACCCTCCAAGTTCATAAAGGTGGAAAAAATATTTTTTCAAGGTCAAAGTTGTTCTTGCACCTTCATGAACTTGGAGGGTTGTTTTTATGATTTTGATGAATATAATTATGTAACTACATACGTCTTACAGCCGCGAATAATATTTTAATCAACATACAACCTAGCACTGGCCCGCAAATTGCAAAAAACGTAAGAAAATTTGAATTTCGCGGGCCACCCTGGAGCATCAGCCTTAAGAAGCCTGCAAATTCTGGGGATGGGGGAGTTGGATCCTGACACAGTTTTGCGGAATGGGGGACGTAATAGTTTTATAGGGTGACGCGGATATTTGTGGGGTAGGTTAAAATTAAACTTAAGTACTTAACAACTGGGGGCAGTCTATATTACTCTGAAGTATTTTAAAAAGAAAAATGAAATCTATATTATGTCTTCGTTTTTCAAGTGAAGTCATGCTAAATTTTTGAAGACGTTTTGCATAGCTCCAAAATCATAATTAGGCTAGTTATCGTTGGATATATTAATTACTAGCGGACGTCACGCGGTTTCACCCGCGTAGTTCCCGTTCCCGTAGGAGTCACCATCATCATCTGCCTAGCCTTTTCCCAACTATGTTGAGGTCGACTTCGACCTCGTCGGTTCGGAGGAGGAGCTCGTGGTTAAATAATAACAGCCGCTCGGGTCGATCGTTAGGTTAAGCCGTGCTTGCCTAGGTTGGTCTGTGGATGGGTGACCGCTCATTACATACCGAGTTTTCTCCGTGCCTCGGAAAGCACGTTAAGCCGTTGGTTCCGGCTGTCATTTGTAGATCTTTGACAGTCGTTAGGTAGTCAGAGGCCCAAAAAGTCTGACAACCAGTCTTACCAAGGGGTATCGTATTACCCGGTACTAACTGGGTTGTGGAGGTCAGACAGGCAGTCGCTCCATGTAAAGTACTTGTATTCAGCTGCATCCGGTAAAACTGGAAGCCGACCCCAACATAGTTGGGAAAAGGCTAGGCAGATGATGTTGAGGTCGACTTCCAGTCTAACCGGATGCAGGTAAATACCAGTATTTTACATGGAGCGACTGCCTATCTGACCTCCACAACCCAGTTAGTACTGGGTAATACGATAACCCTTGGTAAGACTGGTTGTCAGACTTTTTGGGTCACTGACTACCTATAACGACTGTCAAAGATCTACAAATGACAGCCGGGACCAACAGCTTAACGTGCTTTCCGAGGCACGGAGGAAACTCGGTATGTAAGGGTGGTCACCCATCCACAGACCAACCTAGGCAAGCACGGCTTAACCTAAAGATCGACCCGAGCGGCTGTTATTATTTAGCCACGAGCTCCCCAGGGGTATGGGGAAAAATATTGTTACTCGCTGATAATGTAGCTATCCATTGCTGAAAGAATTTTTCAAATCAGTCCAGTAGTTTTTAAGTTTATTCGTTACATACAAAAATACAAATCTTTCCTCTTAATATTATTATAGTATAGATGGATTAGGGCACGTCTAAAAGCCAGCGCACACTTGCGACAACAGGGCATAGTATTTTGTCTTAACCCAACGTAAATTTATACTTAGCTTCTGGTAACAAGATACAGATTCCAATGTTTATAGTACATAGATTGTATCATAAGGGAGCAAAATGATATTTTTACGGCGAGGGCGCTTTTTTGAATCCAGAGCGAAGTGAGGGATTCTAGAGTAGAATCCCGAGCGTAGCGAGGGATTCTTTAATAGAATCCTGAACGTAGCGAGGGATTCAAAGTACGTCGCCCGAGCCAAAAATATATTTTGCGCCCGAGTGATACACTCTACTTTTCATCACCCACTATGAGAAAATAAAAGGCGCCTTATAATTTTAACCGACTTCAAAAAGGAGGAAGTTCTCAATTCGACTGGTTTTTTTATGTATTTACACCGATTACGCTAATATTTATGAGTCGATGGACGTGATTATTCTTTAGTTTGATGCGGATTAGTTGCCAATTGGTCCTATAAAAAATTAACATAGTTTGGCCCAGTAGTTTTCATTTTATGAACATTTTTACTTCAGTCGTGTGGTCTAATTTCAACATGTAAAATAAATGCATACCTAATATTTGGATAGGATATTATTAACTAAACTAACTTTAACTAAAAATAATAAAAAACTTTTTTGCAAAAAATAAAACCGACTTCACAAAACACAAAAACGTTAAAAAATAACTTTAGCTTCAGAAGTCGGTGACAAAAAAAAAACTAAATGTATCAAACAAAGGTCACTTACTTCCGAAGTTATTTTTCACTTTATTGTGTTTTTATTCTCTGTCACTTGAAGAACTCATTTTTCAAAACAATACCATGAATTTCTAACAATTTATGAAAATTTACGAAAACGCGGTCCGTAGTTCGCGCGTTTTTAATTTGATTTTTTTTTTTTATTCAGCCGGCGCGGCGCGACTATGGGCCGTCGTTCCAGCCAGTCTTTATTCAAACAATATTTGCGTTCGATTTCTTTCGGCGCTGAACACTAAAATGTTCCAAATTCAAAAAGTGCGCGGCAAAGATAATTGCGGCGCACTTATAAAGAGGATTAAAAACTCATTACTGCCCGCTAAAAGTTTCTTAGAGAAAACACCAACTTTGGGTGCACTTAAAGGCGAACCAAGTCGTCCTTTTCGAATAGATGGGATGAAAAATATATTTCTTCCTTTACAGGTCTAGAACTAAGTAAAGACAGGAAGACTTGCGTGGAACCTGAAGCGTTTCTAGTGTACAGTCGCAAGAATGTCATCGGCCACATCAGTATTGAGAACGAGGCGAACGACGTCGTACTGCCTCTCAAAGACTTGAAGGAAGTCAGGTAAGCTTCTCATATTATTTGTTGACTCTTAGAATAAAAACCCAAGGAAAAAATGCGTGAATTTGTGCCTCGTTGAGTGACCAAGTGGCAGTTCTAGTTTCCCCAGGTCAAAGTTTAATGACAATAAGCTACACATCTCTCAGAGATATTTTAACCTCCGACGCAAAAACGACGGGGTGTTATTGTTATAAGTTTGACGTGTCTATGTGTGTGTGTGTGTGTCTGTCTGTCTGCGGCATCGTAGCTCCCTAACGGATGAACTGATTTTGTTTTTTTATTTTTTAGTTTTTAAGGTGAATAATTAGTCGGGAGTGTTCTAGCTATGTTTCATGAAAGTCCAAGATGGCCGCCCACAAAATTACATATTTTGTGGTTTGTTGTGTGGTTGATTACATATTTTGTCACAACTCCCTCAATATGGGTATCAAATCAAAGGCCTTGACTAGCAGAATACTATACACTATAATAAATTTCAAATCCAAAATGGTCGCCACCACAAAATGGCGAATTACATTTTTTTTTTCACAACTCCTTCAATCCCTTTCATTTGATACCCATTATCAAATGAAAGGGCTTGACTAGTAGAATAATGTACACTACATTCAGTCAAAAAAGTATCGGGAATGGATGATTTGTTTATGGGTCCAAATTCAAATTTTTGTTTTTTTATAGTTGTTAGATTGGCACAACTGTTTTCTATTTTGGCGCGGAGTTTGAGTTGCATCTGTTATTTATATTAAATACAGTGCTGGTTTTAGTAATATCATATATAGTGTGTATTGCGAATTTCATAATGGACAAAAATATCGAACAAAGAGTTTGTCTTAAATTTTGCGGCGTTTAAGAGAGCAAATTCGACGAAAAAGGCCAGATTTGTGGAAAGAAAATTCTTGGATTTTGCACCACGACAATGCGCCTTCGCACAAGGCTATCATTGTGAACGAATTTTTGACCAAACACTCAACAAATACCACCCAGCAACCACCATATTCACCAGATATGGCTCCTGTTGACTTTTTTCTTTTTCCTAAACTCAAATTACCACTTCGTGGCACCCGTTTTCAATCGATAGAAGACATAAAGGAGAATTCGCGGCGAGAACTGAACTCAATTCCGGAAGCAGCGTTTAAAAAATGTTTTGATGAATGGATTATTCGTTGGCGCAAGTGTATCGTTTCTAAAGGAGCATACTTTGAAGGTGATAAAATAAATTTGGATGAATAACAGACATTTTGTGTATTATTGATCTTTTCCCGGTACTTTCTTGACAGAGTAGTATATTGAAAAGGATTGAGGAATACTAACTAACGAAGTAAGACGAGGAAAGTGGAGTGATGACTGGCACCTAGTTAACGAATTTTATATTTTTAATAAGTACTTTTACTTGTTGTACAATAGTAATGTTATATTGTTGTTTCAGTGCCTTAGCAGTGCATGTATCTGGTAACAAGCTGTACTGGTCAGACAGTAAAACTAAGACCATCAACCGATGTTCAGTCAACGGAGCTAACATGGAGAAAGTGCTGGAATGGATGGGGCTGGTCGAAGGTATGTGCTACATTAATAACTTTTGTACTATACCAATAGGGAATATGCATGACATACAAAACTCTTTTTATTTATTAAAAATGCCTTGTATTGGCGCAAACATTGTCGTACACTTGTTGAAGTTTCTAAAACATCATCTATTTTACAATTTATTGTTTTATGCAGCATATTTTTGGTGAAACGGAACGCACTCTCAAAACGCGTCATCCTCGATAACGCCGGTAGTGACGTCAAAGTCTATGTGTTAAAACGACCCTTTTATTTAAAAAGTAGTTAAAAGTATCACTAAGATTTTTTATTTAACTAAGGCCAAAAATTAGATGTAAACAAGGCAGATCGAGGTAAATGACGTCACATCATGGCTGCGCCAGCTATGGACATTTGAACTGTCATAGAAAATTGCAGGAGTTTAATATTATTTTTGAGCGACAAGCAGTAGTTGAACTTAACTTTTAATACCTTTCTTGGGTTGATAGTACTGTATTTTATTGATTTAAGTGAACTTGCTTCAATTTCGTAAGAAGAGAATGCAGGGTGATTTTTTGAGATGAATTTTAGAGATAACGAACAAAGCATGTTTTAAATAAATGAATATTTGGTAATGAAAGTGCAGGGGTGGCGGCCCCGACTTACGAACAGCAAGTCGTGGGTTCGAACCCAGACAGGCGCATTACTTTAATTTATTTCATCACCACTGCTCTCAAAACGTTGAAGAAAAACATCGTGAGGAAACCATGAAATGTCCTAGAACCAAAAAAATCGAAGACATGTGACATCTACCAATCCGCACTGGGCCCGCGTGGTGGATAATAGCCCATTCCCTCTCATAGCGAGGAGGCCTGTGTCCCAGCAGTGGGAATATTAGCTGATGATGAAACTCCGCAACTGTTTTAATTTTAACTCTATTTTCTTTGTTACTAGGCATAGCTATAGACTGGTCAGGCCAGAACATTTACTGGACAGACACGGCGACGCAACGTATCGAAGTGGCGCGACTCGACGGCTCCAGTCGGAGGGCCCTCGTGTGGCAGGGACTCAAGAAGCCCAAGAGCATCGCTCTGGATCCTAAGAAAGGGTAAGCAGAACCACTAACTCTGGAGTAGTATTCAGTCGCGTAGCTATGCCAATGCAACGAATGTGGTCGCATGGGCCCCTGATTTAAGGGGTCCCCGACGGACCACAAACGATTATTTTTTTCTGACAACATTGGTATAGAAATTAGAAAAACCGCAAGAAAAAAGTGTCCTAAACTGCACACCAGATTTGAACTACATACCTATATTATTTTTCGTTCTTCTCCATAGAGATCTACGCTAGGGAATGGGTAACTACAGTACTTTCACAGTTTTTATGTCTTGTGACTGGGACTGTAGCTACATTTAATTTTCATCTTTGTTTCGACAATTCAAAAGTGTCTATATCTGGCTTACTTGAAATAAATGCTTTAATTTTGGGTCAAATGGCGGGCACTTTTATTTTGCATTTTATTTATTTTATAAAAGGTAGCTTCACAACTGACAGTACATTAACAAAAAAAAAAATCGAACATTACGCCAATTACGCAGTACACAGAAAAAAACATTTGATTAGCCGAGAGTGACTCGAATTAATTGGCATTTTAATTTGCGGTGTGTGCCTGTGTGCGTGTGGGTAACTGTACGGTGTCTGTGTTTGGCCTAAAAAGGATAGTTACGCCACAGGGCTGGCGTAAATAGAAAGATCAATAGACACACCTGAGGCCCTTACTCTCTAACGTTTCGTCCGTATTTTCGGATCTATCCGTCTGTCTTACTCGCACTCATCTGCAGACGTGCGTGAAAGAGACGGATAGATCCGAATATACGGACGAAACGTTAGAGAGTAGGGCCCCTGCGCCGGATCGGTCTGACTAAATGACGACACTTTCGATGAAAGGCAGTTTCAGCCTCAACATCGATCTCCAGCAACGATACGCGGTTTTAACCATTCGAAGGAAATCTTGAAAGCTTTTCAAATCGTGTGTACGCTTCCGGTCAAACCGATAGGTTCATTATTTTAATCCTATTGAATGACTTTTTCATAAAATAGTCATTCCAATGGGATAAAAATGAACTTACGGGTTGTATTGAAAGGAAGAAAGAATGAGTAATATTTATTTGACGTCAGTTCAATAAGCACACGGAAAAAAGATACAAAATATAAAATTAATGACGAAAAAAAAAAAAACTTCGTTTGTGCTGTATGCCTCACGGCTGTGCCAAATAGGTCCACATATTGATGATTATAACTCTATACTCGTAACAAATATGGCTTTTGGCGGGTCCACAGCTTAGTCCCAATCTGTCCAATGAAGACAAGCTATTTTGAAATTTAAAATGACATTGACAGATTTTCAACCAATGACGATGATTGGTACAAGCTATGCTAGCGCCATTAGTTCCACAGTTGCCATCCCCATTGCAAAAAACGTAAGAAAATTTTAATTCCGTGCGCCACCCTGGCGCTTCCACCTATTTCATTGAATTTTGTAACTACACTACGACTACAACAGCCCATAACGTCCACTGCTGAACATAAGCCTCTCCCATGATGGAAGGAATTTGCCGTAATCTCCACGCTTGGCAGGCGGATTGGAGATCGCAGTGATGAAAGACTAACAGAAAACGCTGCTGCCCATTCTTAGGTGGACGGGGGCGCAAGGTGTTCTACCTCAGACATTAGTCGCCTTATACGATACCCGTAAGTGTAATGGGTTGGTTCTATTCTACTCTGCTGGATACCACACGGCCTTCCGAATTTTGTAAGGCCCGTTTTAATAAGAGTTTGCTTTAATTTTAGATCACTAACCCTTAGGGGCCGCCTCCACGAGCGAGTGAATTGCGGCGATTCAACGCATTTCTATACGAAAATATCGCCGCGATTCTCTCGCTCGTGTAGACGGCACAAAAGAGAGTGTATAGAAAACCTTGGCAAGAACGATAATATCGCCGCGATTCTCTCGCTCGTGGAGGCGGCCCATTAGTTAAAAAAACTTGTTCATTGTTCCAGCTACATGTACTGGTCAGAACTGGGCTCTAAAAGCATCAAACGGGCCGGTATGGACGGCTCATCACCGACCGTACTCATTGAACAAGTGGGCAAGGTGCACTCCATCGCCATCGACTACGAGCGTCGCGCCATCTACTGGGCCGCGCTAGACCCGCCCGCCATAGAGTTTGCGTTCCTGAACGGAACCGGGAGGAAGGTTCTAGTGAATAATGTGTCCATGCCCTATACGCTGGCGCTGCATAATGATAAGATCTTTTGGGGGGATTGGAATACAGGTATGTGTTTTGTTTTTTTTTTTCATACAAGTAGATTTCTTCTGTATCATACGTAAAGCTATGTAATATTGAGTCATTAACCCAAAAAAAAAAAAAAATTACACAACTTACTCGCAAATTATTATGTTATGCAAAAATATTGTAAGTACTGAGTTTCATTATTACCTGCTGGTAAATAATATGATTTGAATTTGGAACCTCAATTAAAAAGTGATACCTTGTGAAAACTTCCAGAGTTTTCAATTCAAAGATTTGAATTGCTACGAAAGCATAAATTAAGTTTACTTTGTGCACAACAGAATTGACACCATTATGTGGAATAATAAGAACCAATAATGTTGATTAATTTAAAAGACAAAGCATCAAAACGTAACTACAATAATAAAAACATTAAAAACCGTTGTTATACTACACGTACTGCATACGGTCGAACGTCTGCAGAATTTGTGTATCCGCTTCATTTTCGGGCTTCGTAAGTACGACCATGTGTCGGAGTTTCGGAAGCAGCTGAAGTGGCTACCTATTCGGCAGCGTCGAGATTGTCACACTCTTTCGTTTCTCTTTTCCATTCTTCACAATTCTAAGGCTCCTTCGTATCTTCGGGAACGCTTTGAGTATCTTGTTCCTAGAGGTAAGCCTTGTCGCTCATCGTCATCTCTTTTCCTTCGTTTTCCTTCCCACTCCTCAAGTCGGTATGATGGATCTTTCACTGTTCGTGCTGTGCGCCTTTGGAATTCACTTCCACACTCCTTACGGGATAGCACCTCATTGGAGGTGTTCAAGAGAGGAATAAGGGAACATTTCCTGTCAACATGATCAATATGTATGTAAGTTTATATATATATATATGATTTTATAGGTATGTATGTATATATTGTATGTATGACGTATATTATATTGTATGTTTGTAGTTTAGTTTATAAAATTAATTAATTTTAGTAATGTTATTGCACATTCTTAAGTGAATCCTCTTCTGCAAATCTCGCTATCAAAATTAGGTTTGCTGTAAGAAAACCCAATTCTGGGTTAAGCTCGCCTTTGTACATAAGCTATATAATTGCAATTTTTTATGTATATTTGGTTTTTTGTGTGCAATAAAGAATAAGAGAACGGACGGTCAAGTCTGTTATTTTTTTGCCCTTCCCTGTTTTTACATTATAATCGTGCCACAGCTGCGGCTGCAGTAGGTACGAAAACTAGAGTCCGCTCTTAGTATTAACGCCCTCACTCCGCTCAGGAGTTATTTCAGAGCTAGATACCCTCGTTGCGTTCAGGATTAATCAGCAATATTTCAGTTGCATCTGGTTAGACTTGAAGCCGATAGCAACATAGTTGTGAAAAAGGCTAGGAAAATGATGAAGTACACCAGTCCTCGTATTCACAAACGTTCGCTCCGTGATTTCGATTTGGAAAGTCTATGTCTGTCTTTTTTTGGCATTACGAACGCGAACGGGATAGACATGGATTCCCCGAATCGAAGCCTTTTGCGAATACGGGCTGGTGGATCCAGTGCGGGATATTGAACTTCCTTTTTTTTGCAACACATTATTTTGTTCACTAATTTAACAGCAGCGTTTTACTTAATCTACAGGCATAGTAGAATCCGCATCAAAAGCCTCAGGTGAGTCTCGCAAGGTGATCCACTCCGGCGTGGAATACATCTCGGAGCTGAAGGTGTTCGGTCGGTCGGGGCGCGGCGCGGGCAGCCAGTGCGCGGCCGACAACGGCGGCTGCGCGCACCTGTGCCTGGCCGCGCCCGCCGACTACCGCTGTGCCTGTCCGCAGCACTACCGGCTCGACAGCGACAACCTCACTTGTACAGGTAGGGAGTATTCATATAAATAATATCTTTATTTTCAGACCATAGATCCATAATAAAAACACAAAACAAAAATAAAACAAACTTAGCACTTACTAACTAAAACAACTATAACACATATCTGGATGACGGTCTGTGCGCCGACACCCAGCGACACATTATCAGGCCACCCATCCTGCCGGCTACAGTAGCCGCGAGGCTGTTGGGGCTGTCGCGCACCCGACGCATCAGTGATGCGATTCGCTGACGCAGTAGCGAGCCGAAATACGGAATGCGTGCGTCCGCGAACATCCCAGACGCGCTACAGAAGCGCGGCAACCCCAGCAATACCCGGAACGCGTTATTATATTGGACTCGTAAATCACTGTACGAGTCCTGTGTATAACTGACCCACAGGGCGCACGTGTACAGCGACTGGCAGTATGCCCCGAACAGTGTTCTTTTTTTTTATATCGTCATTTCAGCCGAAAGACGTCCACTGCTGGACATAGGCCTCCCCCAAGTGTCGCCACATTGACCGGTCCCGTGCGTCTCGCATCCACAACCTTCACCAGTTCATCGGTCCACCTAGTGGGAGGCCTTCCAACGCAACGTCTTCCCGTTCGCGGAAGCCACTCCAGAACTTTTCAGCCCCATCGGCCATCGTTTTGCGAGCAATATGCCATGCCCACTGCCGCATATATATATAAATAAATATCGCTGGACATTACATACAGCGCCATCTAGTGCCACACTAAGCAACAAGGCTTGTGTCGTGGACACCAGATAGTTAATATACTAAATAGTTCTTTTTTTTTTTTGTAAATACATACGTGTTATGACTCGGAAACTATTAAGTTTCCGAGTCATAACACGTATGTATTTGATGAATATGAACACTTTGTTTACATTAGTAAACAAAGTGTTCATGTTTATCACACAAACATTTGTTCCTAACGGGATTCCAACCCGGGACCCTAAGAACGTAAGGCAGCCTCACTACTGCTGCGCCATTCGGGTAAATTAATGTCGTCTGTAAAGAGAAAAGTATAAAATACCTACGAGAAGGTCAAATTTAACAAGCTACCGAGACGCCGCAGACTTGCTTAAACTAACTGCGGTCTCCGACCCCAAAAAATATCATGAAATCTGTATCTTAGATCTGCCTAGGCGACCGAGCTCTGCTCGGATGAAAATAGAGAAAAAGAAAAATTTATTCTATAAAAATTCAGAAATGAGATCTAGCTAGATTGATTTTGGGCCCTCCGTAAACCCGTGTATTGCAACTTTCATTGAAATCGTAATCATAGTGTGATTACAAATATACAGTGTGTAAAGGACACCCAGGCAGCACAAACCTTCTGAGTAAGTTTTGTTTAACAGCAGTCCTCTAGAAACTAATTGCTGAATAAGACTACCATAATTAGCTGATTTGGCGCTTACTCAGACGTTATTCAAGCAATTTGGGCACAAAATTATTCTGCTAATAGCTGTGTAATAGCAACGTAACAGATGAATAAGTTTTGAATAATTATACGACAAGCTGAGTATCGTCTGGATAAAAGCATTTAGTTCTTTTATACAAGTATTACAGCTCTGTTAGCCAGATAATGAATGAATGAAGAATGAACTTTATGCTTATGTCCTTCAAAGCTCTGATATTCAGATGATACACAGCATTTAGCTTATTTCAGTATATTTTTATCAAGTGCTATTCAAATTAAAATTAAATTGACAAATACCGAACAATTAAGTTAGGACTGTGACAGCATAAGTCAAGCTTTGGCCAAATTATTGTACCGATCGGTAAGTAAATAATTTTACCCTTATTTAATGCCTATAGAAATAAATTGTAGGTGCGCATGCAACTTTACCGTGTATTTACATATACATTTCGTGTAAAATTTTCACGCGCCACCTGATAAGTCGGGTTTTTGAGAAATAAACAACATTTCGTCAATTGGTTTGTTTTTGCGAGTGAAATATTTTTTATGAATTATGCAATTTAAGGGTTAAAAAATAACTTTGTAATAATTTTAAAAGAATATTATAACGATTTCGTTATTGAAATTGAGTATTTGAGTATAAAATCCCACTTATTTAATAGGTTATGTTATTCATTATTATGGCGACTGTCATTCTGACTAAAATCTGCTTGCACAGCGGCTTCTCGTCTTATGTCTGCATAAAAGACCTTATGTATCCTTTTAATAAGCTGTTATCTGGTTAAAAGTGATCTTCACACAACATATTTGCGATAACTGTTCTATAATCACACTCATTCGTACTGTAAATCAAACTATTAGGATTCAGTCATTAATACTGAAAACCCTTATTGATATTGATATTTTTTATATTTTTTTATTCTTGATATTTTTCAGAAAACATGCCGTTTAAAATTGTGTCAACTCGTCGAAGAGGCAAGGTAGAACTATGTACTGTTCCGGAAACTTGGGAAGTCAAAGGAATATTGCGTTGGCCTAAGATGTACGGTGATATACTCGCCAAAAATGATAGTACCCAGCCCCAGTCAGATTGGTTGACCTATAATAGGGAATATGCATGTAATTTAAATTTGGTTTTAATATTTTTATTCCGAATCTTTATTGGCAGGACATATAATCTAAACCGTTATTTTAGTAATTAATGTCTTTATAATTATTTAAAATTAAAAATAAAAGTGCAAAATTTGCGAGCGAAATTCAATTTTTTAAAACGCATCACCATTGGTTGAAACGAAACGTGACGTCAAACGCTCTATAAACAAGTTCGTACTGCTTACATTTGTATGGCATTGCAGCTCTTTGATTCTAAAACTTAGTAATAACGTGAGTGTTGTGAATTAATTTATTGTATAAGTGAAATTTTAGCATCCTATTGAGATTAGAAATCATTACGACAATGACTGAAAGTGGTTTTGTAAAAGTACAATCGGATAATCTGCCGAGAATAGATGCATTCATGCAGTCGGCTTTTATTCAATGAAATCCTACGTCCGCTGAAGTAAAAGTATTAAAAGCTGCAAGGTAATTATTTTATACCACAGTATGTTAGCTATTCTAATTATGTTATTATGATAAGCAGTAAACATAACCTATAATTTTTGATTTTTGTAAAACAAACAAATGTTAAACGAAACTGCCTACCTAGACACTGTATGTTATTGCTAAAACTAATCACATGTGATGTTAATAGCGGTCTGTCTAGTTTATTACGATATTTTCTATGTTATTTGGCAGAAAATTATATGTATAAGTTATAATTGATACTTTTTGTTCAAGATCTGAATGTGAATCCTATGGAAATTCAGCATTAGGATATGTACAAGTAAAAAAAGAAGAGATGGGATTTGTGTGGTTAGAGCTCGAATAGCACCTGAGAATAACGTGGGACAGAAATGTTATGCTGTAACAGCTGTTTGCTATGAAACTGAAGGAAATATCCTATCTGTTAACTGTGAAGATTGTTCAGCACACAGAGGTAGGTGGATCATCTCTTCTCATTATGTGGCCGTACCATCATTCCTGCATTCCTTTTATCTGTTTAAATAATATAATCTAAATTTAGTACCTACAATGAAAATATCAAATGATAGCAGCTGTGATTTACATACATACTTAGCACTAATTAGTCAATGCTATTTATATATAAAATAATTATAATTGTTTTCTATTTAAGGAGGGTGTAAGCATGCTATTGCCGTTTTGGGGTTACTGCACAGGATAAGTGAAGACCCATCAACTACTTGCGTTGACTGCTATTGGAAGAAATCCAAACTGTCTTCAGTTGGTACAAGCCATAAACTTATAAAGGCTTAAATTTATAAATTGAAATAAGCTTTGAGTTCTAAAGTGTATTTGAAATAAAACAAAATTTAATTTGAATTTATTTTTTATTAAATAAAACATCCTGCATTATATTAATTAATTTATAGTATTAAACCACAAACTATTATTATTACTTTATCTATCATTGGATTTAATGTGGTCTACACAAGCATGAGGTAGCATCATGTCATACTCCCTTAACCTATTACACGTTCCACATGTATCCTCAACGCCACAATCTGTTTTGATAGCTTACTACATGTTTAGTGCTCGGGGACAACTTTGAAACTGAAGGTGGTTGTATAAGTGTACATCTTTAAGCTTCAAGTAAACATGACAAATCTTTGAATCTTCTGTCTGCCATCACTGCTTGGTTAGATATTAAATACTCCAAATATCCAGTCTTGAACTATCATAACATCTGTAGCCCTTCCAGACATTGACATACGATCTTGGCTGTCGGCAAACAATTTTTTTGGCAACTGATTTTATTGGTGATGTTGCAGTATTTGCTAATGCACAGCTTTATCAATAAGTAGTTTATCCATTTTCTCATGATAGCACCCATTCTTATAACAGGAGGTTTGGCAATGGAATATGTGAGGCAGAACTGGCAGAACTCCTTTATTTAATAGTAGTATCACATTTACACCTTCTTATTTCATCATGTTGTATGTATTATACATAATTTTGTGTATCCTCATTTAGGTATCTGTAATTAAAGATAGATAGATACTTTAAATTGTAAATTAAACAAAACATGTATGTAGGTATAACTTCAAGGGATGAAAGTGTCTGAAGGGATCTCTCGGTTCTGCTATGGTATAATTTAGGAACCGAGCTGAATAGTTGTTTTTTTTTTGTTTACTTACATAGAAAACAATAGACGAAATCACACAACTTTGTAAACTGGATTTAAATACAGTTATATAATGCTTGTGTGATTGACTTTCAATACAAAACTTACTTCTGACCTAACTGAAATCATATTATCGAAATACCTACATCATATACTTACATCAAAGTAATCTTCACAAGTTCACAACAATCACTCAGGGGCGCATGTTACTTTCATGCGCCCAACAGGATTTTGGAAGTGACCTCCATAGAAACGGGCTCCGCAGTAGCGGGTCCAGGTATTGCCTCCGCCGTCAGGGGGCAAAGCCCTGAGACCGCTTGCCGCGCCACCACAAATTGTTGCTGATATAAATTCTTCTCTTCGCATAACCTTGACCGTTTCTTACGTATTTTTGCACCTACCGGGACTCGAAAAAACACTAATTATCAGGTGTACTTTTGATATTGTCTTTATTTCAGGCACAACGCAATACATAGAAGGTTGCTTTTGAGCTTTTTTCATGGTGAAATTAAGTTAACAACGAGAATACCTGTTAGTAAACAATGGACTGGGCTCAGGGCTGTCATGTCACAGCGCGACTGACGTCATCAACAGAGCGCGCGAAAATGGCGGCGTTTAAACAGTTCAAAATTATTCTTCATTTTAATTATTATTTTTTACCTATTTAACTTCATTTTTAATCAGTATTTATATTTTTTAATATGTTAAAACGTTGTAAACTATGAATTAAAAATATAAAATAAATACATGCATATACCCTATTGTGTAGTGAAAAGAAGAAACTACCGTACATACGAAGAAGCAGAGGATGAATTAACAAAAATGTTAGACAGAACTATTATACATATATTACTAGAGAAATATTTTTATTTATGGCCCATTGTTTTAAGTTATTACGAAATATTAAATTCTTTTCATATTCCGTTTCACTTTTTACAAAATTATTGGAACTCTCATCACTATCTTCAGACGCCTGAATTGATTTATAATCTTCAAACAAAGTAGATTCATAGTCATTTCTTACGGAACCCGTTTCTATCGATTGTGGTCGCACTAGATTTGTACTTGGATCAAATGAACTGGAAGAACTTATTGTCTCAGTCGTTTGTTTGGCACAAATAGAGTTTTTTATGTTTTCATAGTACCGCAAGCACTTTCTTCGTATGCCTCCTGTTCTTTTTCTATTTTTCCATGAACTGGAGTACTTTTAAGCAATTTTTTTTAAAGGGAGAATTTTTTTACAAGCCCTCAATGGCAGCGCCGAACTCAGTCATATGTCACTACTAGCCGGTAAATGCTTACTAATGTTGCAGAATAGTTCTTCTAGCTTTAAAAACGTCTTCTTTTCGTGAATACCCAGCAAACTTCTGCATAAGAATCTGTTACTATTGCTTTTACCACCATTAGCTACACATGACGGTAATTTCGTACTTAAAGCGGTATAAAGTAGTTATAACAGCTATCATAATTTCTGTTAAGTTACTATATGCTTCATAACAGAAACAACACCAACTTTAAACTGCAGCTGAATAACTGTCAAAGTGTGATGTGTAATACAGCTAAAAGAGATCAGAACCAAATTATCCAGTATCATGCTTGATAATGGAATTTTATACCAGTGTTATACAAAAGGTTACACACACTCTTGAGTAACAGGTCTGTTTATGATGACTATTCAGCTTTAAGAAATAAAATCGGCATATTACATAACTAACTCATCTAAAAGCATTATTATAGCAAAAAAAAACTTTAATACAGAACTTGGCAATACACTCAGCTTGTATACATTTATAATAAAGCTTAAGCCTACATAAGGTTAAATTGTTGGCCAATTATCTGACTTGTGTGCTGCCTGGGCAGCCCTCTGCAGAATGATGGGGAATACACGTCTGCAGAGTTTCGCTAGCTAATATATTTGACCTGTATACGGGTATAGCAGCATCTCGAAAAACGGGAAAAGCCTTTGAAATTAGAAGTATTTCAAACGTTGATTACCTGTTTCCAGAACCTGAAGAATTCCTGATATTCGCTCAAAAGAATGCTATCGGACGGATAGTAGTTGCCAACGGCGAATGCAACGATGCTTACATACCTCTCACCGGATTGAAAAACGTTAAAGCCATCGAATACGATCCTGTAAATAAGTAAGTATTGCCCGAAACACTTTGTTGACATCATATTTTTAGGCGACTTCCAAAAGGAGGAGGTTATCAAGTTTTTTGTGTGTATGTTCAGCGATATCTTCGCCAATTGCGAACCGATTTTAATGGTTCTTTTTGTTTGGAAGAATATTATTTCGCAGTGGTCCCGTTTCAATTTGGTAAAGATCTGATGCTGATTTTCGGAACTCTTCAATAATAGACGGCAAATTGGTCGTGATTGCTGCAATCACAATCAATCACGCCAAGGCGTGATGTTACGTCATGATGTTGTATAAACAATAAACATCCAAGCGATTGCAGCAATCACGTCAGATTTGCTGTCTATTATATTGAAGAGTTCCCTAAAAATGAAAAAAATAAAAAACTTTTTTTGCAAAAAATAAAACCGACTTCAAAAACACAAAAAAAGTGAAAAATTACTTTAGCTTCAGAAGTCGGTAGCAAAAAATACTTAATCAAACAAACAAAAGTCACCGACTTCTGAAGCTAAAGTTATTTTTCATTTTTTTTTTGTGTTTTTGAAGTCGGTTTTATTTTTTCCATTTTTAGGGAACTCTTCAATATAACAGGCAGCAAATCAATGTTATTGAAGTCGGTTTTTGTTTTTATATCGAAATAAAGAATTCTGTTTCCAAGAAAGTGTTCTATGTTACGTACCATGATAAACAGTGCCTAGGATAATGTTTTGTTTGCATTTGGCCGAGATTTAGAAATAAACTCGTAAAAGCATACGGCAACCTTCTTACCACGCACATTTTATATTAACAAATTTAAAATCTGACAGTGCCCCGGGGTGGGATAACATTTCAACAAAACTCTTAAAGTTTGTAAGAAAGGAAGTCGTTCCTGTGATAACCCACCTAACAAATCTCTGTCTCCAGCAAGGCGTCTTCCCAGCTCCCCTAAAGCAGTCTATTATAACCCCAGTACACAAGGGGGGGGGGGACAGAGACGATGTCAATTATTATAGACCTATCTCGGTCTTACCAGCCATATCAAAAGTTCTCGAAAAGATTATTAATTCTAGACTCACTAAATTTCTAAACAAATTCAACTTACTGTCTCCCTCACAATTTGGCTTCAGACAGGCTGTAAGTACCGAAGATGCTGTAACTGCATTAACTTCTCATATAATCGAGCATCTTGACAAGAGAAACAGGTGCCTATCCATTTTCCTAGACCTCAAAAAAGCCTTTGACACCGTCTCTGTCCCTATCCTAGTGAACAAATTACAAAAAGCCGGAATAAGAGGTACTGCACTTAGCCTGCTCAAGGATTACCTCTCTAACAGAAAGCAAAAAGTCAAAATAGGACAATACACCAGCAACGAAGTAGAAGTAACATACGGCGTACCACAGGGTAGTGTCTTGGGTCCTACCCTGTTTTTAATATACATTAATGATTTGTGCAATATTAAATCAACTAACGCCAGGGTATTTGCTTACGCCGATGATACTGCTATTGTATTTGCTGGTAATTCTTGGCAAGATGTTAAGCTGAGTGCAGAGGTAGGGATTGCCCACGTAGCTGAATGGCTGAAAAACAATTTACTAACATTAAACACCACCAAGACTAACTACTTATGTTTTAGTGTTAGTAACCGGACACAGCCCAATGAAGACCTAAATTTGAAGGTACACACATGCGGAGATATAAACAGGATAGGCTGTAACTGTTCATGCCTAAATAGAGTCTCTTAAGACGAAATACTTGGGCGTGATGCTTGACCAGTTTCTGTCTTGGTACCCTCATCTTGAGCAGGTGACTGCCAGAGTTAGAAAGCTTACTAGGATCTTCAAAACACTAAGACACGTGGCCCCGACTAAAATGTTGAGGAGTGATAAGCGACCTAGTAACCTCCTTAACGAAATCTATTTTGCTTTAGCACAGTCTGTCTTTCTATATTGTATCCCCGTTTGGGGTGCCGCAGCTAAAACTAGATTTATGGATGTGGAACGTGCACAACGAGCACTTATAAAGGTTATGTATTTTAAAAATAAAAGATATTCTACTAAAAACCTATACGAAATCAGCAATTTACTCTCAGTCAGAAAACTGTACATAACCCAAACGATTCTAAAAAAACATAAAACCCTCCCTTATCAGATGAATAAGAAACACAAAAGGAGAAAGGATATTATTGCAGTTGTTCCCCAATGTAAAACCAAATTTAGTAGCAGACAATTTAACCATCTCTCAGCTCAAATATATAACAGGATTAATAAAAACATATATGTACACAATAAAAACAATCACGACTGTAAACAAATGATAACAAACTGGATTAAGTATCTTAGTTATGAGGATACGGAAGCTCTTCTGGTTTACCATGAGTAATAATAATCACACACCACACTGCACATCACATCTGAGCACATCAAACCACACTACATCTCACACACGCGCCACACCTAATTAAAGCACACCATGCTACTTGATACATACTTAATGATGTTAGATTAAATAATAACAATATGCTGTAAATATGTAACATATATCTAAGATATGGAGGAGCGGAGTCTCCTAATACAGGCATTGTTTGCCTAAAAGGAGGCTCCAAACACAATTCATTGTATATGAAGCATTTTGTTTAAATTTTATATTATTATTATTATTATTTTTATTACTTTTCATTTTTTTTTTTTTTTTTTTCATTTTATGACTGCCAGGAATCAGGTCTATGAAGCCTTTCTCAATCTTCCCCAGACACTTCTACTGGATGGACGAAGACTCGCACTCAATCCGTCGAGTCGGCATCTCTTACTCCGTCACCTCAGCCATTACAGAGTCAGTAACAGTGATCTCAGGACTCAGCCGGCCTTTCCACATGGTCCTGGACATATTAGGACGAGCCTTGTACTGGACCTGTGCCGACACAGACTCGATCAATGCGACTTCTATTGATAACAATTCGTCGTCCGGAGTGATTCTGAGAGGTGATAATATGATGCCAAGGTTTTTGGCTTTTCATCAGACTAAGAGGTGAGATTCTATTGTGTTAATTTCGTTTGGACGTTCTATATATATATTTTTTTTATTGATGTTTGCTGAGTTCTGCTAGTAAGCAGAAAAGATAACGTAAAATCTCTAAGAAAATCAGTATTTTTGTTAAACTCGGTTTATTCGATTTTACTATTATTTTCATGGATTATTTTGGTAATTTTTTGTCAAAAAATCAGAATTAATTATTCAAAATCACAAGCATTGTTTTACATCAGACATAAATGAAATAACTAAAACAAGTGGGTGGCGCGTCTAAAGGGCGGATTTATAGGAGTAGGAGTATACGCTTAGAGGCACTTTGAGCAGCAGAACAGTCAAGTTTTCGTTAGTTTTCTGAAATCTTCCAATTTGAATGCAGTATCGGGTTGACCTTGTCCATAGACACCATTTAGCATCTGAGAAGCATCGCCCTACGACGCACCGTTTCCGAATTATGGGCCTTAAAAATTTATTTTCTATATAAAACGATCTTTAATTCGAAAATGCTTGGATGAAATACTTTTCTGGAAAGAAATTGTTGCTCATAGTACATATCAAAAACTCGCAAAATTGTGTAAAAAAAAAAAAATGTTTACGTGTCGGTCGATCTCTGTCTGCTTGCACAGGAGATTTAAATTACGGTTATTTTTTGCCTAGAAACTCGATCAAAATAAAGCGCCAGGATACGATTTGATAACCGCTAAAATAATGACAGAATTGCCAGAAGAGGGTGTGCGCTTCTTAACATACATCTATAATGCCATATTGAGAACTTCAACGGTCCCCAGACAATGGAAAGTGGCTCAAATCATTATGGTCCCTAAACCGGGCAAAAGCCCTGAAGACGTAAAATCTTACAGGCCTATCAGCCTACTGCCAATACCATCTAAAGTAATGGAGATCCTATTCTTGAGCAGATTATCGCCAATCATAAAAGAAAGAAGCTTAATCCCAGACCATCAGTTTGGCTTCAGGCAACAACATGGTACTATTGAACAAGTACATAGGCTGGTGAACAACATTAACAATGCTTTTGAAAGGAGACAATACTGCACAGCTGCATTCTTGGACATATCACAAGCCTTTGATCGCGTATGGCATGATGGGCTACTATTTAAGATAAAAAAATCGGTACCAATCGAATACTACAACTTTATTAAGTCGTATTTAGAAAACAGACATTTCTTTGTAAAACATGGCGAAGAAGTAACAGCACTATGTCAAATCCATGCAGGCGTGCCGCAGGGCAGTGTAATGGGTCCTCCCTTGTATCTTCTGTATACTGCAGATCTACCGATTTCCACGGCCACTGTAACAGGCACTTTCGCTGACGACACAGCAGTTCTGGCATCGGACGAACTCCCAGAAAAAGCCACTCGAAAACTCCAAAATAGCCTTGACAATATCGCAAAATGGCTCAAAGATTGGCGTATCAAGGCGAATGAATCCAAATCGGTCCAAGTGACATTCACCACTCGACGTGACATTTGCCCTCCAGTCACATTAAACGGAGTTTTAGTCCCCCAACACGATGAGGCAAAGTATTTGGGAATGTACCTAGACAGGAGACTCACATGGAGAAAACATATATTTACCAAAAGATTAGCAATGGGACAACAGGTCAGAAAAATGTACTGGATGTTGCACAAGAAGTCGAAGTTGTCAATGACAAACAAGTTACTGATTTACAAAGCCATAATTAAACCCATATGGTGCTATGGTCTGCAACTATGGGGTACAGCGGCAAACTCGAACATAGAAATCCTGCAAAGATTTCAATCTAAAATGCTACGCATGATAGCAAACGCACCTTGGTACATATCAAATGAAAGACTACACCACGACCTTAACATTAAAACAGTCAAGGAGGAAATAAAGGAAAGGATGACTAAATACAAAACAAGAATCACACACCACCCTAATGTACTTGCAAAGGATCTAATGAACGAAGTGCAAATGCCACGAAGGCTAAAACGCAAAAACCCACAAGATCTACTATTGTGAAGATGTAGATCGCAAAATGATGAAGCGATATTGTTAATGAACAATCTCGCACAAGCCCTATACCTGCAAATACCAACCTAATGCTGAATATCGCCAGATAGATTGCATTATAAACTTATTTAAAAAAAAAAAAAAAAAAAAATTTTTGCCTAGGATGACGATTTTGAGAAATAAGTTTTAAAAAAAATTCTAAACCCTATTTCTCGGAAACGGTGCGCCGTAAAATCATATTTTGAGTTTTTGACCTTTTCAGATTCCTGATCTGGAACGATGCTGCCCTGGGTGTGATAATGCGCGCTAACGTGGACGGCACATCGCGCGTAGAGTTAGCTCGAGCGAGCAACGTCACCTCGCTCACTGTGGACCACACTACTGGCACAGTCTACTGGGCTGTCAGTCGGCAGATTCATGCCGTCGACATGGATGGTTCTAACAAGTTAGTCATTTACCTACTCTCATTTTCAGGGCAGATCAACATGGTAGCTAACACTATCGTTAGCACTTAAAACGGGATATTTATTACCATGTTTATTACTTGTTTCGAGTTTCCGATATATTGGCACTGTTGCAAGCGCTATGATCACGGATAAACTGAAGTTTTTGCAGGTGAGTGTTTATAAGCAAGCAAAACGATCTACCCTCTTCCTAATACGTTTTATGTGCCGCTGCCACTGTCTTATAAATCCAACTCCTGCAGATTTTACACAATGAGTCATACCAAGTCATCAAAATAATACTATAATCTTCTAAATCCTCTAAATCTTATAATCTTAATCTAAATCTAAATCTTATAATCTATAATCTTCTAAATCTTCTAAAGTCTAATAAGAGACCCTTTACGAGCAAATGTGTATATATAACACATTTGCTCGTAAAGGGTCTCTTATTTCACCCATTTCAATATCGTAATGTATCTCATTACGTACTTGTGCAGTAATGTAATGTACGACGCACGGTTTATCAAGATGTACAGACAACTGTACAGGTTTAATTTAGTTTTATATACATAATTTGCGCCGCCGCGACCGTCAGCACTTTTTCACAGTATTTATATTGTAACTGTAGCATTATGTATCACTGCACTTTATCATTTCTATCAATAAGTATCAATTAAATTACTTAGCATAGGAAGTTGTGTCGTTATCATTTATTACGCGATCTTTCTGCCAATATCAATATCAGCAGTCACATATCATTTATCATCTAAGTGTAGGCGTGATCAAAAACCCCTACATTTTTTGGTCCTTCGAGCCGGATCTGAAGCAGTGACCTACGGATCCAGTTATCAAGTGTATCACTATCAAGATTTGTGTTCTGAAGATATCCGGTACGATAGCGAATCGGTCCGCTGGCCTCCCACAAGCGGGTCTCACCAGTAGGATTGAGAAGGCGCACATATCGTGCTGGAGATTACAGAAGCACTAAACAACAATATCAATCAAGAATCTATCACTCTATCCTCAGTATCAGAGGAGAAAATCACTTATCGGAGAATATCATATATCAGTATCAGCGTCTTCAGGTATTTATCAGTTAATTTTTATCATTTAACATGGAAGGCCTACAATCAATGTTCGAACGCCAGAGCTTCCTCACCAAGGAAATTGAGAGAATACATACCAATTTCCGGAAAGACAGTTCGAGCAGGAAGACACCTGAATACCTTCACAGTCGTTTAGCCGCGCTGGATAAATGCTGGAAAGAGTTTGATGAAAACCACATCAAGCTGCTGGAGTTTGAAGATGATCAATATGAATATTTCTCAAAAGAGATTTATGGGTACATGCAGGAGTATTATATCAAAACCAAGGAAATGGTGTCAACATACAAGGCGCCTAAATTTCCGACCTTTTCCATACCCACTTTTGAAGAATATTCCTATCAAGGGGATGACCTGCTTGGTCAGCAGAACACCAAAATTAGAGCATTGGAACGACTTATGAATCGAATCAACATTGAAGACTTAGAGGAAAAATGGGAACTTCAGGATGAACTAAACAATCTTCAGCATCTATGGAAGGTTATTGACACTACTCATCTACGTCTCGATAACCAATTAAAAGGAAGCAACGATGAATATGAAACCAAGTTGCTGCAGATTGAAGAGCGCTACCTTACCATCAAGAGGGAGTTGAACAGAAAATTAAACTCCACTGCTCACATTGAGCAGGCCACGCCCAAATTAGAAGTCCCTACATTTTTCGGAAAATATACGCAGTGGCCGACCTTCTTCGACCTATTCGTCGAAACACATATACATATACATAATAACAAATGTATTTCTAAAGCGCAGAAAATGCAACATCTGAAAGGAAAGGTCAAGGGTGAGGCAGAAGGTTTAATCCAGCATCTTAATATATCTGCAGAAAACTACGAAACGGCATGGGATATCCTCACTCATCGTTATAACAATCCACAAATTTTATTTTCAACTCAGATGGATATTTTCCTGAATCAACCGCCGATCAACAAGCAATCATCATATCACGCCTTGAAGAAGCTTCACGATACTACAACACAGTGTATCAACAGCATTCGTAACCTAGGCATGGACATCACTACCTGGGACCCGATTATAGTTCATCTATTATCAAAGAAACTGGACGACGAAACGCGTACTGAATATATGGAGTCGCGTGTGTCGCCTCGAGATCTCACATCATGTACCGAGTTCCTGAAATTCCTTGAAAATAAATTTATGGCCCGAGAGCCTGTAGGCAAGAAGGAGAAGCCTGCAACATCAGATTCTTATAAGTCGAGCTCAAGTCAACCGAAACACCATAATCATGACAACTCCTCAGGGAATGCATCTTATTTCAAGAAATATCAGTCAAACGCTACAAATAATAAGAGATTTTGCCCAGTCTGTAAGCAGCCTCATAATTTGTATCAATGCAAGCGCTTCCTTGCGCAATCAGCGGACGCGAAAATGAGGACAATAACACAACATAATATTTGGCGTAACTGCCTTTACAAGCATTATGACAAAATGTGCATTTCTAAAAAAAGGTGCAAGGAATGCAATGGTGATCATAATTCGATTATGTATGACGCACTTTCGACCATGCAACGTGACCCACCGGAACAAACAGACAAACCTCATACTCAGCAGTCTCCTTCGTCATCGGACCCCACTTCAGCGTCGCGTAATAACCACAATGTTAACCATGTTGCAAGCGAAAATGAAGAAGTCCTTTTGACTACTGTAGCATTGATCATCAGAGCTTCAGATGGCAGCAATATACGATTCAGAGCGCTCCTAGATCAAGGATCGCAAGTATCACTTATATCAGAAAATGCCGCCCAATTATTAGGGTTGAAAAGGCAATCATATTGTAGGAGCGCTGACACATCGTTTTATATTCATGCATGATACGTGTAGCGCGGCGCTACACTGTCGTCGCCGGGCGCTACTAGCGCCCGGCGACGACAGTTCGCCCTTAACCATCTTAGAGTATTGACGCGCTCCCATCTGATTAGCTACTCCCTTGTAATATTTCGTATTAAGTTTTAACAGTAAAATTATTATAGAGTTCCGCGGCATTTTATTTCTCTCCGTACACACAACCCAAAGACAGTACATACACGCACACTAAATTGGTGACCCCGACGTGATCTAAAAGTGGTGTCGTGATTTAATAACGTGACTTTACATCAGTGTTTATTTAAAAATTGTGTGTACGTGATTGAGAACGGGCAACTCACTTAACATCAAAGCGTCTATAGTGCGGAATCTCTTAAAAACTCATCTGCGCGAGTAGTAATAATGGAAGACAAAGTAGCTGCCGACGAATATTCCCTCTCACCGGTCTCCATCACCGACAAATTAGAAGATTTTTGGACGAGAGCACCAGAATTGTGGTTCACCAAGGCAGAGGCGATAATCAATTGCCGGAAGATGTCCGACGATTCCAGGTATCGGATAATTTTATCGAAATTAAACCTTGAAGTCACGGAACAAGTCGCGGATATTCTATTAGATCCGCCACAAGAAAAGAAATACGAGGCCTTGAAACACAAATTAATTTCGGTGTATAAAGAGTCAGCGGAACGGCAGATTAAAAAGCTGATTGGTGAAATGGAGCTAGGCGATCTACAGCCATCGCACCTCCTACGCAAAATGCGGGACCTGGCCAGAGGAAAAGTAACCGACGAGACACTCAAGGTGATGTGGAAAAATCATTTACCACCATCAGTTCGTGGAGTTTTGGCAGTTACCAATGAAGAAAATATGGAGAAATTGGCGTCGATTGCAGACAAGGTCGCGGAAACTATCACCCCTGTACATAGCGTCACCAGCGTTAAACCAGGACCTTCAGAAAAAGAAAATTTGGTGATAGCGGAAATACAGAAATTAAGCGACAGACTACGCAACATCGAAAATGGTTCCAGAGGTCGCGCGAGACATGGTAGATCCAGAAATATACGATCCCGGTCAAGATCAAACTCCAGGTCTAGAAACTTGAAAGCACCTGAAGACGACCCCAACTGGTTATGTTTTTACCACTTCAAATTCCGCAACAAGGCGGATAAGTGTGTTCAACCATGCAATTGGAAGAAGAAGGACTCCAAGCCATCGGAAAACTAGAGTCGGTGCAGTCAGCGACGGGAGGCTGTGACCGCGTGCACGTCAATCACCGTCTATGCGTCAAGGACAGGAATTCAGGTTTGAACTTTTTAGTGGACAGTGGTGCAAATGTGTCTGTTCTACCTCGCAGAGTTGTTTTTAAGAAAGATAACGCACATAGTGCCTGTTATAAGTTGTATGCTGCGAACGGTACCGAGATCAATACGTACGGTACACATACTTTAGAACTAGACTTAAATTTAAGACGAGCGTTCCGTTGGTTATTTACGATAGCGGACGTACAGCAACCCATATTAGGTGCTGACTTCTTAGCTAAGTATAAATTGTTAATTGACTTGAACGGACGAAGGCTAGTGGATCAGGTTACTAATTTAGGTACGAGAGGAAATCTCTCTAGTTCCACTGAGCCTACTATTAAAACCATCACTGATAATTGCAACTATTATGAATTGTTGTGTAAGTTCCCAGAATTAACTAAGCCTGTTTCATATAAGGAGACACCTAAGCATGGCGTTTGTCATCCCATAGAGACAACAGGTACTCCAGTGCACGCACGAGCGAGACAGCTGCCCCCGGACAGGTACGTAAAAGCCAAAAATGAATTTAGGGTTATGCAAGAGCTTGGGATCTGTAGGCCGAGTCACAGCGCTTGGGCAAGTCCCCTGCACGTCGTACCCAAGAAGGACGGTAATATTAGGCCATGTGGAGATTACAGACGTTTAAACGCGATTACCAAACCGGATCGCTACCCCGTGCCCCGTCTTCATGATTTTACGTATATTTTGGCTAATAAGAAGATTTTTACGAAGTTAGATATTAACCGAGCATATAATTGTATACCTGTCGCGGAAAATGACATAGAAAAAACCGCTGTTATAACACCTTTTGGTTTATTTGAATTTATGCGCATGCCTTTTGGATTACGTAATGCAGCGCAAACTTTTCAGCGTTTCATGCATCATACTGTTTTGCAAGGTTTAGATTTTTTATTTAATTATGTTGATGACGTAATTATCGCATCAGAAAATGAGACACAGCATAAACAGCACTTAGAAAGAGTTTTTGAAAGATTTAATGAATTTGGTATAACTATTAATTTTTCTAAATGTAGTTTTGGTAAAGAAAAATTAGAATTTTTAGGATACGAAGTATCCGTAGAAGGAATTAGACCGCTAGAAGATAAGGTCAACGCCATTGTAAATTTTCCCAAACCGGAAACTATTGAGGAACTCAGACGTTTTTTGGGAATGTTGAATTTTTATAGAGCAAACATACCTCACTCAGCTGATCACCAGACTGAGTTAAATAAGTACTTAGGAAATACGAAACGTAAAGATAAAACTAAAATTAACTGGACAGAGTTAGCCGAACGTAATTTTGAGCAATGTAAAGAAGACCTAAAAAATGCAGTCTTATTATCGTATCCAAAGTCAGATACCCCTTTGGCATTGATGACCGATGCGTCAGACACTTGTATTGGTGCCGTATTACAACAAAATGTTGATAACAAGTGGAAACCTTTAGGATATTATTCAAAGAAGTTAACAGATGCTCAAATGAAATACAGCACTTATGATAGAGAACTGTTAGGAATATATTTAGCTATAATTCATTTTCGCAATATGGTTGAAGGTCAAGAGTTAGTTATATTTACAGACCATAAGCCGTTATCATTTGCATTTAATAAAACAGGTTCCAATAGGGAAACCTCACGAAGGGCTAGGCAAATTATGTTCATAAGCGAATTTAGTACAGACATAAGGCATATAAGCGGGAACGAGAACATAGTAGCAGATACTTTATCCAGAGTAGCAACAATATCGTGTCCCACGATGCTTGATTTCGCAGAGCTCGCAGCTGCACAGGAAACGGACGCCGAGCTAGCAAAATTACAACGCGAATCAAATGACAATAACAACGTCGTGTTGAAACGTGTAACCTTATTCAATTCAGAGAAATACGTTGTTTGCGAAGTTTCAACCGACTCAGCACGTCCATACTTAACTGGAAAGTTTCGACGTTTAGCTTTTGATTCAATACATAATTTGAGCCATCCAGGTATTAAAGCAAGTAGGAAATTAGTTTGTGAAAGATATTTTTGGCCTAACATGAATAAGGATGTTGGAAATTGGGCTAAAACTTGTATAAAATGCCAAAAAGCGAAAGTCCAAAAACATACTGTTTCTGATTTAGGAATTCTCGAGAGTAGTAAACGATTTGAACATATTCACATAGATATAATAGGACCCTTACCAACTTCACCCGAAGGATTTAGATATTGTTTAACAATCATAGATAGGTTCACGCGTTGGCCGGAAGCATTTCCTATAAAAGAGATAACTGCAGAAGTAGTAGCAAAAACATTATATGAAGGTTGGATTAGTCGTTATGGGTGCCCAGTTAAACTCACAAGTGATCAGGGAAGACAGTTTGAAAGTAATCTGTTTAAAGAATTAATGTTGTTAATGGGAATTCAGAAAACGCGTACAACTCCATATCATCCTCAATGTAATGGAACAGTAGAACGATGGCATAGATCTTTAAAAGCCGCCTTAAAAGCACGTTTAGACTCCAAATGCTGGGTAGATGAATTGGCAACGGCAATGTTAGGGTTACGCACAACAATTAGGTCTGATACAGGCGTAACCGCAGCACAAATGTTGTATGGTAGCAATATTAGGCTGCCAGGTGACTTTTACGACAGTAGTAATGTTAAGTCATACGATGATAACAGTTTTGTAAACAAATTAAAGGACGTGATAGATAGATTTAAGCCGTCCTGTAGAGAAAACAAGTCACCACACAAGATTTTTGTGCACAAAGATTTATACACTAGTGATTATGTATTTGTTAGGAATGACGCAGTACGGAAACCATTACAACCTCCGTACGATGGACCATATCGCGTCATTAATAGAAATGATAAAGTATTTCGTGTACAATTGCCAGACAGACAAGCAAATGTGTCTATAGATCGTTTGAAACCAGCATACCTATTGATAGATAATGAATTGCCATCAGATAAATTAGATAAAGAGACAGTAGATAAACAGTTAATAGATAAAACCGATATTAAAAAAGGTGAGAAAATTCAGAAAAAAGTAACTTTTCAAACGAGCGAAACCAGTAATAAAACATATACAACGCGAACTGGACGATTAAGCAAAAAACCGTTGAAATATCGTTAAATTAGCAGTATCGAAATCTAGGTCAATATATTGAATACGAATGACATCGCGGAATAATAAATAAGTCATATACTGATTAACCCGCCAGAAACCATCGTCCATTCAAGTCAAGTTAAGTTCAAAAATGTGTAATAGTGTAAAATCCTTGTTATGTGTAATCAGTGTACTATGTAAGAACAGTGAAAAAGTGACGTAATAACGTAATAATTTGTGTTTTCAATTGGCGTCATCATGACGAATACTGTGGACTCCAAGGGGTGCCGATTTCTTTTATTGCAGAGTATGTCGTCATGGTGACTACCCTTAATTTTTTTTATGATGTATTTATGTTAAGCTTTTATTTGTAGAAATTTCAAGTCGGTACCTTGAAAAATAGGTAACCGCACCATATAGATTATTTCTTGGTTGTTTATACTTTGCTGTTCAATCGTAGGACAATCGGAAGTTTTGTGTTGTTGGCCAAGCCAGAATGAAGCCAAGAGAGGACAGCAGAATATAAACCAAACGATAATTGTAAGGTCGTATAATTAAAAATGTGTATTATCATTGTTGTATGTAGATTTATTGCATCAAAATTTAAAATGAAAAACAAATAAAACGATTGTAATGTTCAAGAAAAAACAAACACTGCTTGTTCCCTTAGTAATAACAGCGTGATAATATAACTAAATACTTTTAATTCATAACATTGTTTAAAGCGTACCTACATTATGAGTAGCGCAACTGCGCACCTGCAAGATATCTGGTTACGACATTGTTGATTGTAGTGAAATGATGTATGAGCAAATTCTTTGTGACTCGTAGTTCTGATAAACTTGTACTTAGTTTCAGTTATGTTACTTTTGATTTAAGAAATTATTATGTAAAAAACTTGTTGTTTTTTAAAAAAAGGGGAGGAATAGTGTAGGAGCGCTGACACATCGTTTTATATTCATGCATGATACGTGTAGCGCCCGGCGACGACAGTTCGCCCTTAACCATCTTAGAGTATTGACGCGCTCCCATCTGATTAGCTACTCCCTTGTAATATTTCGTATTAAGTTTTAACAGTAAAATTATTATAGAGTTCCGCGGCATTTTATTTCTCTCCGTACACACAACCCAAAGACAGTACATACACGCACACTAAAATATCAAGCAGCAGTATCAGGAATTGGGTCGACACAAAAACAAAGCAGAGGCTTAGTGTCGCTTGACTGCATATCAATTTACTATCGACTATCATTTTAGAACGGAGGCCCTAGTCGTATCGCGAGTTATAAATAACTTGCCTAATACCTCGTTCAAGAAGCAAACTTGGCCCCATTTATCACATACTAGACTGGCAGATCCTGAGTATAACCTTTCTAAGCCAATTGACTTGCTCTTGGATGCCAGCGTCTATTCAGCTATCATCATGAGTGGTCTTATCAAAGGACCAGTCCAAGCTCCTATCGCGCAGCAAACAAAACTTGGATGGATATTATCAGGCAACGTAAAGACGTTCTCATGCCATGCTGTCATCAACGATGTAGACAGCATCTCCAAGTTCTGGGAGGTTGAAGACATACACGAGCCCACAGCCTCATTATCATCTGCAGATCAATACTGTGAGGAATTTTATCAAGCAACCACTAAGAGATTGGACTCGGGCCAGTATGAAGTCGCATTACCTATGAAACCTAACTTCGAACAAGAGATAGGTGCATCAAAATCAAAAGCTGTCGCTCAATTTATTCAACAAGAAAAGAAGATGAGCAAAAATCCATCACTAGCACAAGGTTACCGCAAATTCATGCGCGAGTATGAAGAACTAGGTCACATGCGTCAAGTCGAGCAACATAATCACACAGCATGCTACTTACCTCATCACGGCGTACTGAAATTAGACTCTACAACTACGGCACTGCGTGTTGTTTTCAATGCTTCGTCTAAGATGTCATCTGGACGCAGCTTGTATGACTTGATGTATAACGGACCGAACCTTCAACAAGACCTTCAAAATCTCATCCTAAAGTGGCGACAATATAAGTACGTAGTCACTGCGGATGTAGAAAAAATGTTTCGAGCAATCCTTGTAAGACTTCAAGATCAGCATCTTCAATCTATATTGTGGAGAAGTCATCCTCGTGAATTACTTCAAGAATATAATCTTACTACTGTTACCTACGGAACAAGAGCAGCTCCGTTCTTGGCGATGAGAACCTTGAAGCAAATTGGCATCGATCATGCTGAACAACATCCCTTAGCAGCGGCCGCCCTGGAATCATCTTTCTATATGGATGACTATATGGGAGGAAGCAATACCATCGAGCATGCCAGACAACTACAACTCGATTTAATAGCAGTCTTAAAGAGTGCTGGCATGAATCTAAGAAAATGGTCTAGCAATGAACCTCAGCTGATCGAAACCTTGCAACCAGAACAAATAAACGCTCCATTCGAGTTCAAGGATAGCGAATCTCGAAAAACACTAGGTCTGCGATGGATTCCCTCAAGTGACATGTTTACCTTCGACACTAGAATCGAACATCAAGACAGCGATAAGCCATTTACGAAGCGACAATTACTGTCAGATATTTCAAAAATATTTGACCCCATTGGCTGGTTATCACCGCTTACTATCAGAGCAAAAATATTATTCCATACCAATTGGACTGCGCAACTGACATGGGATGAAGAACTACCAGCCGACATATCATTAGAATGGAAAAGGTTGCGAGATGAACAGCAAAAACAAAGGTTGCGCCAATTAATAAAGCAATTACGTTACCCAGGCTTGAGCTACTAGGTGCACTTTTATTATCACAATTGATGGAGAAATTTCTTCAGACACTTTCTTCAGAGCCAATAGAAATCTTCGCCTGGACTGATTCGATGGTTGTACTGGGCTGGCTACACGGGGATTTATCAAAATGGAAGCAATTTGTGGCTAACCGTGTACTAAAAATCACTAAGATCATCCCCGCATCGAACTGGCGTCACGTCAGGTCCTGTGACAATGCAGCAGACTGTGCTACGCGTGGATTGAGCTCTGAAAGTCTGTCAAGAGATCGCTTGTGGTGGGAAGGGCCAGAATGGCTTCTTCATTTTAACTCGAATCATACCCCTACAACCGAATATCAAACTCCAACAGCAGAAATGAGAAAACCCATTGTACACACAGCCTTATGTCAAACCAGCTGTACATGGGTAATTGAATTATTAAATAAATTCAATTCGCTAACTAAGGTTGCACGAACAGTGGCATGGGTGTCACGTTACATCGCTAGGCTGCACAATAAAAATTCACGTGCAGCGACAAGTGCACTGTCTCGTTTTGAAATACAATGCGCATTGTACCTTGTTATCAAAAATGTGCAAGGTATAGATTTCAACGAAGATATACATCATCTGAAGCTAAAGGGCTTCGTCCGCAACAACAGCAAATTGTCCTGCTTACGTCCATTCTTAGACGATCACGGAATACTAAGAGTCGGCGGGCGCCTTGAGCAAGCGAATATCACATACGCGGCGAAGCATCCTATCATAATATCACCTGGAAGTCGCTTGGCAGAGTTAATCATTCAGCAAGCTCATATCACTACGCTTCACGGCGGGCCACGACTTACTTTATCATTCATCAGGGAGAAATATTGGCTGATTAGTGGCATCAGCAGCGTCAAAAAGCTAATCAGATCATGCGTTAAGTGCCGGAGATATAGCCAAGAATCATATCAACAACACATGGCTGACCTTCCAAAGCCTAGAATCACACCGTCCCGGCCCTTTACTAATGTGGGTATAAACTTCACAGGGCATGTGGATATAAAATCCAACAAGGGACGAGGCATCAAGACTACCAAGGGATACATTGCAGTATTCGTCTGCCTGGCCACCAAGGCCGTGCATTTGGAACTAGTGTCTGATCTCAGCACAGCATCCTTTCTGGCAGCATTAAGAAGAATTTGTTCCAGGCGTGGAGTACCCAAAAATATCTATAGCGATAATGGTACGAACTTTGTGGGCGCTTCACGACTCCTGAATCAAGAGTACGGAGAGATCACTGCCTCAATCAACCCAAATGATATCAGTGACATCAACAACGTGGAGATACATTGGCACTTCAATGCTCCCGTCTGGCCAAATGCAGGAGGTCTTTGGGAAGCGGCGGTGAAAAGTTTGAAATATCATTTAACGTGCGTGTGCTTGGCCATCAAAAATTGACCACCAATGAGGAGTTCACCACGCTGCTGTGTCAAATTGAAGCCTGTCTCAATTCGAGGCCTCTCTGCGCGCTCACTGAAAACCCAGACGATACGTATCTTACCCCTGGGCATTTCCTTATTGGTGGATCCTTGCTAACACGATCTCAGACTGATCCTGATCATATGAACCTGACTATACGTTGGCAATTGATTCAGGCAATAAACAAACAGTTTTGGAAAAAGTGGTCCACGGAGTACCTTCAACAGCTTCAGTCAAGAACAAAATGGCGTACTACTAAGGAAAACCTTAAACTAGATGACGTGGTTCTTATGAAAGAAGACAACGCAACGACAAGAACCTGGCAAGTGGGCGATGGCGCGAGTTCAGACTCTACATCCCGGTTCAGATGGGTGTGTAAGAGTTGTAACGTTGAAAACTGCCAACAATACTATCAAACGTCCGGTCAACAAACTTATTCCTTTGCCAGTACAAGAAAATAGTACCATGCGATCACCTTCTTCGAATGGGCCTCAAGAAACATCCCACGGGCATCGCAATCGGTCGAAATTCAGCATGAAATCATTATTAACATCAGCACTTATTCTGATAATGATGATAATATCACCAAGCATACAGCAATCAACTATATCATATAATATCACGTCACTGGACAGTCAAAGGAATATGTTTTTCGACAAGGTATCAGAACTCCAACACATCAAGGACGAATGGAAGTTAATAGTCTACTTCAACATGTCTACATATTGGTCTCGATTCACTGACTTGAAAACATATGTTCGACACTTAAATCAACTGTGTCAGAGTACGTGCCACCACAATCAGGAATACCGTACGGAGCTATCATATTACAACTGCAACATGAGTTGAACGAACTTGAACATTATAATTCTTTATTGCGAAACCCTAACAAACGATACAAGAGAGCACTAATAAATGGGGTTGGCAACCTGGCTAACTACCTGTTTGGGGTTTTAGACGACAAGTTTGCAGAGCAGTACAAACGAGATTTGAGCAAATATCACTGAATGAAAATCATTTAAAGAGCCTTATCAAAAATCAAACTCTAATAATTGAATCGGAATACAGCATTATTAGAAGAAACGAGGCCATAATGAATCAACAATTTACTTCTATGGATAAACAAATGAAGACTTTATTAAAAGAAGTAAACAATGTGCATGCGGACACAACACAAGGCCTTTATTTAACGTCATCAGCACTATCAGCATATGCCGTTCTATCAACATTACGACGTATGCAGCAAGGCCTCATCGATGTGATCACCGATATCTATCATGGGCGTATAGACACTCACCTGCCTGAAGAGTTGGAAGCACAGATAAATATCATTACACGGGAGGTACAGGTGATCTCAATGTGCCACTAGACAAATCAAGTATCAGAAGTCTTTATAAATTACTGCGGGTGTACGCTCAAGTATATAACGACTATCTTATAATGGAAATCAAGATTCCTCTGGTTACTACAGAAAAATATGAACTGGATAAAGTTATTCCCCTACAAAGAGAAGAATCTGGACAAACCTATCAAGTTATATCGACTTATCCATATTTGGCATTTAATTTGAGAAAGGACTTGGTTTTATTCTTCACAGAAAACGACCTACAACAGTGCCTTCACGCAAACCCAGAGAAGATTTTATGTTCCATTGATAAGCCAATCTATGAAATTCGAGAAAAACAACCAATTTGTGATGTTAAAATTAATGATATAATAACACCGGCCTGTATATACAAACAAGCAAGGTGCGAAAACAAGTGGGTCAAGTTACGGCGCCCGAACGACTGGCTGTATCAGTGTTGTCAGCAATGCACTATACGCATATTTAGCACCCGTGACACGGAAGTAAAGACTTTAACAGGCAATGGCATAATCAGTCTTTGTCCAGGAAGCATACTTAAAGGAGAGCATTTCAAGATTTACTCTCATAAGAACTTCATCAATCACGTTGACTATTATACAGAAGAGATGCAGCTTCCAAAGATGTCTGTAGTCAATGAAATAATCAACACAAGCATCCCCTCTGTTGAGCCCTTTGTACCAGAGGACCATCACACTATATGGAATCAGTTGAGATCTGATATAGACGATCTTAAGCAACAGTCGACACAAACAATCAGTGTCCACGACGTGCATCAGTACAGTGTGCTCTACTTGCTGGTGGGCGGAGCCGTCCTGACGGGCTTTATCTTAGTCGTCATGTGGATCCGACGAAAGCGGAGACAGCAGCCGACATCAAGATTAGAACTAGCAGGACTTCAGACTATCGCCAATCCGCAGCCTGCCCCACGGAAGATCACCGAGAGCACATCAACCCCTAACTTGCAGTCAATTAAGTTTAACATTCCTTTATGTGAAGGTTAAAGGATTCAGTTTATGTAATTCATTTGTTATGTAATTATTCTTTCTTTGCGCCCGCGGCAGCATGAACAGACAACTGTACAGGTTTAATTTAGTTTTATATACATCATTTGCGCCGCCGCGAGCGTCAGCAGTTTTTCATAGTATTTATATTGTAACTGTAGCATTATGTATCACTGCACTTTATCATTTCTATCAATAAGTATCAATTAAATTACTTAGCACAGGAAGTTGTGTTGTTATCATTTATTACGCGATCTTTCTGCCAATATCAATATCAGCAGTCACATATCATTTATCATCTAAGCGTAGGCGTGATCAAAAACCCCTACAAAGATGCTCTGTCAAAAAGGAACGGTACTTTTTTTAATCTTAGCAACGAGTTTTTATGTCAGAAAAGTGGTCAACATTTTATGAATAAAATTAAGTGTGGGAGATGAAATATAATAAGTAAAAATTTAATTCTTTAATTTAATTAATTTTGACAATAATTTATAACCATTTATCTGTAACAAAAACACAAAAATATTATTTTACTTTATCAGTAATACTGGCTGTTTTGTGTCTTTGCCTTTAAAAAAAGCGCTGATGCGCGGGCATCGCTAATTTGTGAACAAGTTAAAGATTTATTCGTTTTAGAAAGTCCGAGTTTTATTTATTTCCTCGCAAATATGTTATAAAATCGTATGACATACGTGCGCTTTGATAATTACAGCCTCTGCTTTATTATAGCCCTCGCCTACTGCTCGGGCTAACAATATCGCCTCAGCTGTAATTTTCAACTTACCGCACTTATATCATAATAAGTCGAGGGCTTACCATAGTCACGAGTTTGTAAATACCAATTTCTGCACGTGTGTCATACAATGTTTTTCAACACATTTGCGAGAAAACACTACAATATGTAATGAAACAAACAGCGACCCCAAAAACCACGAAAACGACACCCATGAAGAAAAAACCAAAATATTCATCGGCGCCATCTTGGATTTTCATTTTGACCTCATTTTCGTTATCAGCGAACCCAAAAACCACGAAAACGACACCCATGAAAAAAACCGAAATTTTTTTCGGCGCCATCTTGGATTTTCATTTTGACCTCATTTTCGTTATCAGCGACCCCAAAAACCACGATAACCTTCACCGCAAAAGTTTCACCGCATTTTCGCGAGCTACTGTGATGACGTCACGCCGCGGTGTCATAGCCGATTGTGGGTGATGCGGAGTGTTTTTATTTTGATATGTGAAGTGATTTGCACTTATTATTGTAAATGTTTGTGTTGAAATATTATTCTTATTCAATTTTTCAATTTTTTACATTACGTTGACTCCGAGTAACACTGGACAAGGACAGGGAAATGATGATAAGGGCAAAATATCACTATTCTTCTATGATAGTTAGTATGTTGCTTGTGTTTTCCTACAGACGCGTGATCTGGCAGGGCGGCTGGGCCACGGCGCTGTGCGTGTGGGGCGGCTGGGCGTACTTCTCAGGGGCGGGCGGCGCCATGCGCGTGGCGCTCACCCGGCGTGACGCGCCCGCCGCGCCCGTGCCGCACGTGCCGCGCCTGGTGGCCGCGCGCGCCGTGCACAAGGTACCTGACTGTAGTGTGTAGCACGTGTGGGGCGGCTGGGCGTACTTCTCAGGGGCGGGCGGCGCCATGCGCGTGGCGCTCACCCGGCGCGACTCGCCCGCCGCGCCCGTGCCGCACGTGCCGCGCCTGGTGGCCGCGCGCGCCGTGCACAAGGTACCTGACTGTAGTGTGTAGCACGTGTGGGGCGGCTGGGCGTACTTCTCAGGGGCGGGCGGCGCCATGCGCGTGGCGCTCACCCGGCGCGACGCGCCCGCCGCGCCCGTGCCGCACGTGCCGCGCCTGGTGGCCGCGCGCGCCGTGCACAAGGTACCTGACTGTAGTGTGTAGCACGTGTGGGGCGGCTGGGCGTACTTCTCAGGGGCGGGCGGCGCCATGCGCGTGGCGCTCACCCGGCGCGACGCGCCCGCCGCGCCCGTGCCGCACGTGCCGCGCCTGGTGGCCGCGCGCGCCGTGCACAAGGTACCTGACTGTAGTGTGTAGCACGTGTGGGGCGGCTGGGCGTACTTCTCAGGGGCGGGCGGCGCCATGCGCGTGGCGCTCACCCGGCGCGACTCGCCCGCCGCGCCCGTGCCGCACGTGCCGCGCCTGGTGGCCGCGCGCGCCGTGCACAAGGTACCTGACTGTAGTGTGTAGCACGTGTGGGGCGGCTGGGCGTACTTCTCAGGGGCGGGCGGCGCCATGCGCGTGGCGCTCACCCGGCGCGACGCGCCCGCCGCGCCCGTGCCGCACGTGCCGCGCCTGGTGGCCGCGCGCGCCGTGCACAAGGTACCTGACTGTAGTGTGTAGCACGTGTGGGGCGGCTGGGCGTACTTCTCAGGGGCGGGCGGCGCCATGCGCGTGGCGCTCACCCGGCGCGACGCGCCCGCCGCGCCCGTGCCGCACGTGCCGCGCCTGGTGGCCGCGCGCGCCGTGCACAAGGTACCTGACTGTAGTGTGTAGCACGTGTGGGGCGGCTGGGCGTACTTCTCAGGGGCGGGCGGCGCCATGCGCGTGGCGCTCACCCGGCGCGACGCGCCCGCCGCGCCCGTGCCGCACGTGCCGCGCCTGGTGGCCGCGCGCGCCGTGCACAAGGTACCTGACTGTAGTGTGTAGCACGTGTGGGGCGGCTGGGCGTACTTCTCAGGGGCGGGCGGCGCCATGCGCGTGGCGCTCACCCGGCGCGACGCGCCCGCCGCGCCCGTGCCGCACGTGCCGCGCCTGGTGGCCGCGCGCGCCGTGCACAAGGTACCTGACTGTAGTGTGTAGCACGTGTGGGGCGGCTGGGCGTACTTCTCAGGGGCGGGCGGCGCCATGCGCGTGGCGCTCACCCGGCGCGACTCGCCCGCCGCGCCCGTGCCGCACGTGCCGCGCCTGGTGGCCGCGCGCGCCGTGCACAAGGTACCTGACTGTAGTGTGTAGCACGTGTGGGGCGGCTGGGCGTACTTCTCAGGGGCGGGCGGCGCCATGCGCGTGGCGCTCACCCGGCGCGACTCGCCCGCCGCGCCCGTGCCGCACGTGCCGCGCCTGGTGGCCGCGCGCGCCGTGCACAAGGTACCTGACTGTAGTGTGTAGCACGTGTGGGGCGGCTGGGCGTACTTCTCAGGGGCGGGCGGCGCCATGCGCGTGGCGCTCACCCGGCGCGACTCGCCCGCCGCGCCCGTGCCGCACGTGCCGCGCCTGGTGGCCGCGCGCGCCGTGCACAAGGTACCTGACTGTAGTGTGTAGCACGTGTGGGGCGGCTGGGCGTACTTCTCAGGGGCGGGCGGCGCCATGCGCGTGGCGCTCACCCGGCGCGACTCGCCCGCCGCGCCCGTGCCGCACGTGCCGCGCCTGGTGGCCGCGCGCGCCGTGCACAAGGTACCTGACTGTAGTGTGTAGCACGTGTGGGGCGGCTGGGCGTACTTCTCAGGGGCGGGCGGCGCCATGCGCGTGGCGCTCACCCGGCGCGACTCGCCCGCCGCGCCCGTGCCGCACGTGCCGCGCCTGGTGGCCGCGCGCGCCGTGCACAAGGTACCTGACTGTAGTGTGTAGCACGTGTGGGGCGGCTGGGCGTACTTCTCAGGGGCGGGCGGCGCCATGCGCGTGGCGCTCACCCGGCGCGACGCGCCCGCCGCGCCCGTGCCGCACGTGCCGCGCCTGGTGGCCGCGCGCGCCGTGCACAAGGTACCTGACTGTACTGTGTAGCACGTGTGGGGCTCGTCAACTTGTAGCTAACCTCCATGTTCCCTGTCGGGCAGGTGGCGCGCGCGCACGTGTGCTGGCGCGGCGGTGCATGTGGGGGCGCGCCCGGCTCGTGCGGGGGGGGCGGGGCCTGCGGCTGCGCGCTGCGCTGCGGGCTGCCCGCTCCGTGCCACCCGCAGCGCTTCCTGTGCGACCCCGCCGCGCCCGAGCCGCGCTGCATCCCGCACCACTGGAAGTTAGTACACGCACGGTTCTTTGAGCTCTTCACGAGAGGAGAAGAAGAGCGACATGAACAATTTTATCTAATCCTTCGGGGAAAAACTGCGAGATGTTATGTCTATTACACGTGAATTTCGTTGTGACAGATGCGACGGCCAAAAGGACTGCGAGAACGGCGCGGACGAGGCGGAGTGCGGCGCGTGCGCGGCCGGGCTGCGCTGTGCGGACGGGGCCTGCGCCGGCGCACTGGGCGCCTGCGACGCCGGCGCCTACTGCGAGCGCGCGCCGCTGCCTGACGCCTTCCGGTACGTTCTCCTGCGAGGTGCTCCCGACTGACAGACTTACATTTCTATAGAGTGCCATCAACAATCAGTTACTGTTAACTGACTTCAAAACCAGGTTTTCAAGTTTCTTTTTCTCGGTAGATGCGACGAACGCCTTTGTCTCGCGCCACGACTACTATGCGACGGTCACCACCACTGCGAAGATGGGTCCGACGAGTCCGCAGCCACGTGCGGCTTCGCGGGGGCCAAAGAAACTACTGCACCCGGAACTAGACGCTCCAACGCTTTCGTGGTGTGCGGCTGCATCGCGGGCGCAGCGGGCGCGCTGGGCGTGGCCTGGGCCGCCCTGCGCCGCCTGCGCCGAGCAGGCCGCGCCCCTGCCGCGCGGCCCCGCCCCCTGCAGGCCGCGCCCCCGCCCGCCGCCCGCCAGTTCGTGCCGCTACATAAACGTGACATCACGGCTCTTCCTGCCCTCACCACCACTTATACTGAGTGAGTATATTTATGTTCTTATGTTTTTAGACATGAAGACGAAGAATTGCTTTAAAGTGAGTTTTCTGAACTCCAAAGTTAAATTTGCAAAAAAAATGAATGTATCTAATTGTGGTCGCAGCACACTGGACAGCAACTGCGCGCGCTACCCGCGGCCCACCGCCAACCCGCCGCCCAGCCCCGCCACGGGCTCGGACGGCGGCGACGCGGCCCCGCGCCGCCGCGCCTACCGCCACTACCGCGCCTGTAACCGCCCGCCGCCCCCCACGCCCGCCTCCACGGACGCCTGCGAGTCCGAGCCCGAGCCCGCCGCCCGCGCGCCGCCGCCCTCGCCCGCGCCGTGCCTGTACTGATAGGTACCCTGCACGACATCGAGCCGGTACTAGCTCCAAGGGGTGAGGGCTCACACGCCAAACACTACCCATCGTGATGCGCGTGACGCGCACTGTTTCCTTACGCGTGTAAACGTCACATCTACGCTGAGCCCACCGTGCGATAGCACCTGAGCCTACCGTGCGATGGCACCTGAGCCTACCGTGCGGTGGCACCTGAGCCTACCGTGCGATGGCACCTGAGCCTATCGTACGATGGCACCTGAGCCTCCTGTGCCTCTCGCTACACCGCTCCCACCCCTGAAGTTGTTCCTCCCCAAGCCGAGCCCACATTTGATGTGTCACAACCGAACACTCCGCTTCCACTTCCAGAATGTCCCATTAGCACTAGTGCAGCCCCCTCACATTAACACAAGTGCCACCGGCCACCTACCCAATTAAACAAAAAAACATTGGTAGCTTTTAAAAATGTTTAGCACTCCAATATACGGTCGACCAATCTATTTGGTTTACATTTTATAATGTAATTTGCATTGACGACTTTTCATGCCCATTACGTGGCCTAGCTGTTTATATTAATATTGCTGTATGTACACATTTAATCAGTTGTTTCACATTACCATTTTTATACGCATGACGTCATGTCATTTTTAATACTAACCCCACGTTCACAACAAAATATAAATCATGTAATCTGTATGTTGTCTACCTTCATGTATTGTTTGCACATAACAAGGTTTAAAGTCTAGTTTCAAACAATACTTGCGTAAAGAAAAATAACAAAACAGGAAACAATTCATGTCTAAAACAACGCCAATATAAGTTTGGCGATAACATTTTTTTAATAAAAATTGACGAAAACAAGTATGACAGCTTGCATTATCAGACTGTGATACTTGTTATCGACAAGTTTAAAAAAAAATGTTCGGTGTAAAAAGCTGGATGCTGCGTTTACACTGATTTAGTTTTCTAGTCTCAAAATATTTTAAATAAAGGCTATTTAGATATAATTCAGAATAAATATAAAACGCACAATGCATGCGCGATTGACGCTGGGTGCCTACCACCATCTCTTATAACAAAAATCCTTTTTAATCTTTCTTCAGTGCGGGTAAGAGAGCAATGAATTCTACATAGCACCGTCTCTTTCTCACACTAAAGTGGGATTAAAATATTACTGTTTTAAGCGGTGCTGGAAGACCCCTGATCTAGATGTTTAGTTATTAAAGTGTGAAATAACTACTTGGTGCTATTTCACTGTTCGTGCCTCATAATCGTTATAAGTATAAAATCTCTATTATTTGTATTATATAGTGTAATTAAATTAAATAAGTTGAGGAGAAACGCATAAAAAAAAACTTGTGTAGGTAGAAATTACAATGAAAATGACATTAAGCAAATACATAGGAAGTGTTAAAGGGAGTGATTCTAGGGTGCATTCCGTATTAGAAAATAATCACTCACAGCGCTCACATCGATATTTTGCGTTCCGATTTAGATATCACGATTATGACAGCTAAGAGCTGTCATCAATTCGGAACGCTCGCGCGCTCGTGAGCGCGTTGACAGTGAACATAACCCCAAACCAAAACCTTTCACAAGACCTATTTTTGAAAATGGAAGTTATGTTGGTTGACTCTATCGACTCTGCTAACTCAGATTTTGAGATAGAGAACGACGATTCGTCTATATGATGAAAAGGATGACGAAAGCGTTTTTAATAGCGTATTTTGATCCCGGCAAAGATTTCCCCCATAAAATCATCCCAGGAATTACAAATTACATAGATGCAACGATAATTTAATTTAATGTTAGATCCGACTCTTATATTCATTAAAAACAACACAACTGTCATTTTTGACAGCGCTCACGGTGATATTTATTTGGTACATGGTCGGTGTAATCGCAAGATGGCGCATGTCATGACGTCATCTATGACGATTCAAGGGACATCGATATCGCGCTCACGGTAATTCGGAACAGCTTTATGGACGCTCAAATCGATTACAGCCTAATTCGGAACGCAGCCCTACTCGTCAACTTTCCCTATCTTTATTCGATTCGTGAGAATAATAGGCTAGTTTCCACCATCAATAAATTGCAAATCTATTTAGTCCGTCAGTTAGAGTATTGGAAAATAATGGACACTAAAAATTATAGCACGGCGTGACGTATTGAGAATTTTAAAAGCGTCGTATCTTCGTCAATTTTGGTTAACGTAACAAAAAATACGTGTCAAATATTTTTTGATAATCTAACTGACGGACTAATTAGATTTTTTCAGGACACAAGCCTGTTGTAGACAGTCAATTTTTATTGTCTGCAGTACCAGTAGTCAACGGTAAGGTTAAAGTTTAATTAGTCTTTGGAAATTGCTATGTTTGTTTCGTTCACCGCCAGTAGTAGTTTCCCAGGGAAAGTTATCAAATATCAGTCGAGCCGCCATCAGTAGTGAGCAATCGCACTCTTAACTATTAACGCACCTATTTATAAAGGGTGTAAAAAACCTCTTCACGAAGCTGAAAAGCACTTGTTCTCCCCGTCATTGCGGTCATTTTTAGGGTTCCGTAGTCAACTGGAAGGAACCCTTATAGTTTCGCCATGTCTGTCCGTCCGTCCGTCCTCGCTTAATCTCTGTGACCGTTAGCACTAGAAAGCTGAAATTTGGTACCAATATGTATATCAATCACGCCGACAAAGTGGTAAAATAAAAATTGGAAAAAAATGTTTTATTAGGGTAGCCTATATGTAAAGTGGGAAATGATTTTTTTTTTTTTAATTTCAACCCTAACGTGTGATATATTGTCGGAAAGGTATTTAAAAATGAATAGGGGTTTTCTAAAATCATTTTTTGATAATGTCAATAATTTCGGAAATAATCGCTCCAAAAGTAAAAAACAATGTGTGTGTGTCCCCCCCCTAACTTTTGAACCATAAGTTTAGAAAATATGAATAAATCTGAAAAGTAGAACTTTATAAGGAATTTCTAGGAAAATCATTTTGAACTTGATGGAAACAACAGTTTTTGTACAAAAAAGACAAAAAGTTGTACAAAATAATTTCTGGACTAAGTTTGTAGTATATTCGTATATGCAAGCATTTTTACATAATGGATACCCACCTTTAAACTCATAAGTGGGAACACTTATTGTGACGGACGGGAAACTACGGAACCCTACACTGAGCGTGGCCCGACACGCTATTGGCCTCTTTTTTGTTTTACACCATACCTCAAAGTTCCAACTTTTTGACAAGTTTTTTTTTTAAGTAAAAACTTCTTTAGGCGCGTTGAGCACTTTTTGGGTGAAGGAAAAACATTGAACTCATCGTCACGTAACGTAACGTGCGGTCACGCTTCGTAGCCGTTCGTAGCACTCGTAGCATCCGCTACGGCGTAGCACCACATAGGCATGCTCGGGGCATAACCAGTGCTACGACTGGGGCGGGTGTACTTTTTGTTTTCACTTCTATCGGCAGAACCCAAAGACTGCTCCGATTTTTAATACAAGTTTTTAATGTAAGAATTTTACTTGAAACACCTCCACGACCCCCGTATTATCAATCCATCCATCAGCACAATGTTTTGAGTGCGTCACATTGAGTTCTAGCACAAAACATGATTTTTCAACCCAAAAAAAAAAAAAAGTCGTTTCCCAGCAATAATTTTAGCGTAAAGTTACTTAGTTTGATGTACAGAATGCTTGGTTGACGGCTTCGTGATGAGGTTGTTTACATCCTGTATACCACGTTCAGTCGGTGAAGTGTAAGTTAAGCGGAATGTACACTATTGCATAAGGCTGATAAACAAATACTCTACTCATTTATTAGTCAATTTACTAAGCTATTAGTTTTACAGACTAAAAACCGTGAAAGTCTAAAACTACACATATTCACTATTGATCTTAAAATATAGATTTTTATGTGTTTCTCCGTATATTGTAAATAGACTATTGTAAACAAGTTTTTATTAGTTATTAAACATATTATTAATTAACTATACAGGGTTAGTTTTCAATAACCGGCCAAATTTTCAGAGATGGTTTAGAATCGATAATATTTTCTATAAAATGAAAAATAAACAACATTTTTTAAATACAATTTCGTTCCTTCCTCCACTAAAAAGCGAACGTGTGGATATTGCAACAGCACAATTCAGTTCAACAACCTAGATAGGTAGCAGTTAGCACACACATACATTTGGCGGTGCATGTACGCACACAAGTACTATCGAGGACACTCCCGCCTGACCACCACTAAGCTCATTTTTGCTTGCACTCGCAACATAGAAACGCTCTCTAGCCCCGCCCCGTTGACTTTGTATAGAAATAATGAATGCAAAGAAACCGAATCGGCCGAGCGCACTGACGACGCACGCCTATCGAGAGTTATTGTTATTTTGCGCGCCAAAGTTGACGCTTTCCTAATAGGCACAAACTTTAAGGGGGCGTGGCTCAGCGCCTCCGCATGATTTAAGCGAAAAAAAAATAAACTGGTCATGCGGAATAGACCACGATAGTACATTGATTCCCACTAGGTTTATGATTTAGGAAAATATAAAGGCGTAGACGACCCGATTGGCGCAGCGGTAGTCAGGCTGCCTTACGTTCTTAGGGTCCCGGGTTCGGAGCAAATGTTTGTGTGATGAGCATGGACATTTGTTTCCGAGTCATGGATGTTTATATGTATAACAAGTATGTATTTACAAACAAAAAGTATCTATGTAGTAAATCAACTATCTGGTGTTCACGACACAAGTCTCGTTGCTTAATGTGGCACTAGATGGCGCTGTGTGTAATGTCCAGCAATATTTATTTATTATTTATTAAAGATATTTTCAAATCAATGCTATTATTTTATTTTATATTTTACGACAATAATATTTAAAATGCACTTTTGGTTTGATATCTAGATCTTAATTTTAAATTTTGGCTGGTTATTGAAAACTAGCCCTGTATATAAATATATATTACTATTAGCAGGTTACCGTGTACCTACTGACGATGTTCTTTGTTAACGTGCTTAGTAAATTTTTGTCGTTATCAAACTACTTAGTTTAATGTTGAAATTGATAAAACACAAACTTGAGTTAAGCATATTTATTTGCGACAATTTGTACTTTACGGACGCGTACCCACTTTGTCGTAACGACAGATAATCGTGGAGTTTCAAGTGTCGTGGTTCTTAAATGGAAGGTTTCACACACAGGACGACGCGATTACTGTCGTCTACGACTTTTACCAACTAAAAACCAACGATAAATTAATCGTCACGACAAAGTGGGAACGCGGGCCTAACTAGTGAAAACGACGGAATCACAAATAAGCTATTTTGCCTGTAGGCAGCTATTTTTTGTCCCACTACTACAGTTTGGCCGCTGAGAGAATGCGTTCTTGACAGGTCGCGAATATAAGTATTATTGGTGATGTAATCTCCGGAAGTAATGAACCGACTTGAAAATTCTTTCGCCATTAGAAAGCTACATTCACCCTGAGTAACATAGGCTATATTTTATCCCCGTACTCCCACGGGAACGGGAACTATGCGGGTGAAACCGCGTGACGTCCGCTAGTAACTTATAGCTTAACTCATCTATTATTACCCTTCTTGCCTTTTCTGCCCTATTAACAAATAATATTATTAAAAACGATATCATTAAATCAAGTAACAATAAATGTTATAATTTCGCTCTAAATTTATGTACCAACTGACAGACATCAGGAACGCATTCTCTCAGCGGCCAAACTGTAATGTCTTGTTAAAGTTACATTGACCCGTTGTTAATTATGACAACTATTTTTTATCAACGATAATTCAGTCATCATCTGTCTAGCCTTTTCCCAACTATGTTGGGGTCGGCTCCCAGTCTAACCGGATGCAGCTGAAATACCAGTATTTTACATGGAGCGACTGCTTATCTGACCTCCACAACCCAGTTAGTACTGGGTAATACGATATCCTTTGGTAATACTGGTTGTCAGACTTTTTGGGCCACTCCGGGACCAACAAATGACTTTATCAAGGTCAAAATCATTCCTGCACCTTTATGAACTTGGAGGGTTGTATTGATGATTTTGATCATTATAATTCTGTAACGACATACGTCTTACAATCGCGAACAATATTTTAATCAACATACAACCTACCACTGGCCTGTAAATTGCAAAAATGGTAAGAAATTTGAATTTCGCGGGCTACCCTGGAACATCAGCCTTAACCTAACTAGCCTACCACTTAGTCTGTAACAGTTGAAATGTAATAGTACATTATGATATAAGTGCGGTAAGTTGAAAATTACAGCTGAGGCGATATTGCTAGCCCGAGCTGTAGGCGAGGGCTGTAATAAAGCAGAGGCTGTAATTATCAAAGCGCACGCATGTCATACGACGTTTTATAACATATTTGCGAGGAAATAAAATAAAACTCGGACTTTCTTAATCGAATAAATCTTTTACTTGTTCACAAATTAGCGATGCGCGCGCATCAGCGCTTTTTTTAAGGCAAAGACAAAAAACAGCCAGTATTACTAATAAAGTAAATTAATAATTTTGTGTTTTTGTTACAGATAAATGGTTGTAATTTATTGTCAAAATTAATTAAATTAAAGAATTAAATGTTTATGTATTATATTTCCTCTCCCACATTTAATTTTATTCATAAAATGTTGACCACTTTTCTGACATAAAAAACTCTTTGCTAAGATTATAAAAGTACCGTTCCTTTTTGACGGAGCATCTTGATAAACCGTGCGTTGAACATTACTGCACAAGTACGTAATGAGATACATTACGATATTGAAATGGGTGAAATAAGAGACCCTTTACGAGCAAATGTGTTATAATATTTTATAAAAAGAAAATGATTTGTGATTATTTGCAGTTGCCATTTATATTTGCATTTATACTATATTAATATGTAAAAAAGCTTAATTAGTTAATTAATTATATTTCGATTCTTATTATAAAACTAAAACTGACTGATTGTGAGATTTTTGTAATAAACTTTTGTACCTGTTACAACTTTGTTTTTCTTATACGAGTTGTTATGGTACCCTTACGATGTTTTTTTTTTTTATAAAAAAAGGGTTTTAGATTGAAGCAGAAAATTAATATGAGAAACAGCATTTTTTTCTTCATGATTTCATAATTGAATCTAAAGTAAAAGTTTGTACAGAGTAATGTGTAAAAGTCATCATTTTCAGATTTGAAACAAACATTTCGCCATCTCAAACAAGTCCCAAGTCAAAGCGCGAGCCTCAGCGGCCAGGGGACGACGAAAAACAAGAAAACGGGGTGAGCCTATGATAACATTCACGTAGTGTGTGTTGTGGGATTCCAAAATAAAACAGCAAGCAAACTTTACTTTCTATAATATTCTTCTGAAAAATCTTACGTCTTCCATCTTTCTTATTCGTCGTTCGTCGTACATCTCATAATGCTCTGCGCATCCTCCCTTGACACACAGTGTTGTCACTCCATCATCTTACATTCCCTTATTCAACCAGTGTTGCCACTCAACTCACCTTACATTCCCACATTCATTAGTTAAGGTGAATGCTTCGACCAGCCCGCGAAATTCAAATTTTCTTACGTTTTTGGAAAATTGCAAGCCAGTGCAAGGTTGTATGTTGATTAAAATATTGGACGCGATTGTAAGACGTATGTTGTTACAGAATTATAATCATCAAAACCATCAATACAACCCTCCAAGTTCATAAAGGTCTAGCAATGACTTTGACCTTGAAAAAATCGTTTCTCGACCTTTATGAACTTGGAGGGTTGTATTGATGGTTTTGATGATTATAATTCTGTAACTATATACGTCTTACAATCGCGTCCAATATTTTAATCAACATACAACCTAGCACTGGCCTGCAATTTGCCAAAAACGTAAGAAAATTTGAATTTCGCGGGCTACCCTGGAGCATCAGCCTTAAACACGATTAGATTTCTATTGTAAAACAAGATGTGTTACAAAGTATAAACGCACTCTTCACGGAGACGTCAACCAAGCATTCTGTAGGTATATCAAACTAACTATACTTGCGTAGAGTTACTTAGTTTGCAATACCAGTACAGAATGAAGGGTCAGCTTATTTTATTTTATACTATACGGGAAACTTACAGCAAATATAAACAATGTTCTTAAATTATACGAATTGGAAGGCCATTTACAAGTTTCCGCAGATAGAAAACACTCGAAACAAAAAAAAGAAAAAGAAAACAACCAAAGAAAGAGGTAGATACAAAATACTTATATCAACACGATCGGCTTCTATTTTATCCCCATTAACAGTTTTTGAAAAAATGTAGGTACAGTTAGCAAGAAAATAGCCATTTTATACAAAACATTTTTTTTAAATGCCAATAAATGTTTCTAATACTGATCAAAAAGTTCTATCGGATCCAGGTTGAAGTACTAAAAAAGTCAGAAATAGCAAATGTATGGATAAGGTGAGAATAGTCTCACCTTATCCATACTTAAATAGAATCAAGAATTGTTAAGCAGTAAGGACCTGACAAAATACAAGTTGAGTGTGGCAGTCATTACTGGTGGGTGGTAGGGCGCTACATTTATTTTTTTTTTTTTTTTCGGATGGGAAATCATCAAATAACCCCTCCCGCTCTGGGCGGAGCAGGAGGGAGTGTCAGACTTTTACTGACTAAAACCCATCCATGTTCCTTCATCGCCCTTTGTGTTCCGGGGCCACGGTATCTCTTTCGAATAGTCCCGCAACTGGTAGGGCGCTACCTGACAAATGGTGTAACAATTCGTTAGTAATATCTTTAAAAAGCAAAAAATATAGAGGAATCAAAGTAATATCATATAGTATGAAAGTTATGGAGAAAGTCATTGAAAGGCGACTGAGGAAAGAGCGAAATATAAAGAAACCAATTCGGTTTTATGTCTGGTGAAGGAAAGACGGATGCTATACTTTCCGCTAGCTTTCCGAGAAATACAGAGGTGTGCATAAAAACTTGCACATCTTCCTCGAAAAGACTCACTGCCTCGTTGGTCTAGTAACCGCATTCGCCACTGCTGAGCATGAGGTATTGTGTTTGATTTCCTGGTCGGGCAAATTGTTATTGGGACTTTCCATCAGAAATTTCTAAGTACAGCCACGGAGTCTGGATTTGTGCTCGGTTTTTTAATATTGTTTTTTTTTAACCTGGTTTGTTTGGTTGGCTTAAAACTGGCCTGCAGGCAGATACCTAAAAATAAAGTGACTGGGAGGATAGTAGATAACAATTTCACCGTAATTCACATGGGCTCGCTGGCTAGTTCGTCAAACTCCGGTATGAGTACGACCACGTTCGGTAATGCTATTGATCTAATCAAAGTCGAAACCATAGACTCTTTTTGAAGTTTACTTTAGATTATTCGTAACGAATTCAATGTTGTAGTAATGTAACATTTTAAAACTTGAAGAGCTAGCACATACATACTGACACTGTGTGTAGGGTTGCCACCCGTACTATAATTATATAGTATCGTATTATATTTCAGTCAATTATACTACCGTAAAGTGGGGCTTTTTGGACTCCAGGGGCTATTCAGAATATTTCTAATAAAAGATTTGATCGAATATATTTTATCTTCTAGTACTAGTACAATATTTTTTTTGCAAAATCGCAATACTATAACTAATATCAGTGCCACCGGCGATATTTAGAGGTTAACAAAGTGCAAGCAAATGGCTCGATAAATTTTCGAAAAAAGGTTGTTAAATCGAGTTAATTTGTACCTAGTTTACTTCCAGTTGATATACCAACATTTTAAAAGGTAAGTAGAAATGAGTTCGTTCCTGTAGACATATGTTTTCTTGGGATTCTATTGGTGTTTTCCATTGTATTGTAACCTGTTTTAGACGCCATATTTTTTGTGTTTAGTGGAATGGGGCTTTTTGGCACTAATTAGAGGCTATTTGGAACAGGATTCCAAATAACCCCTGTTTTGTGTGTTTTAGTTTTACTAAGTTTAAGATCGCTGTCTTAAATAGCCCCAAACCTCTATTATTTAAAAATAAAGTATACATTTAAGGGGAAGCTGTTTTTTTTTATGTTGTTACAGCTCCGGAAATATGGTGCGTGTTTACATACCTGATGACATAATTGTAAAGCAAGTAGATTTGTTGCAAATTAATGAAAATAATGAATTTACCTTGTTCAATGATGAAGATTTATTATATTTTTGATTGGCTTTCAATAATGTCGTAGGTGAGTAAAACCAAAGTGTATAACAAAGCAGTAGTTTTCCTAAGTTGAAGTGACGATGTCTAGATTTGTATTGTGGTTTTTTCCTTGCCAAATATTTAACTTTTGATGTTTGTTGATTTCATGTTTTTGGTTTATAGTTAATATTTTTATAAAAGATCTCATTCTTTAAGTTTATTTTTAGCTTACCCTTAATGTTCCAAATATTGCCTTTAACTCAAATATAATTGTTAGAATAGAATCACTTTGGATTCCAAATAGCCCCTAATTGGCGCTCCGCTTTTTTCATAATAAATTTTACGATAGTAAATATTTGGCTTTTTATTTCAAATTAAACTAAAAACATATGTTATAATGAAAGACCGTATACCTTTCTGTTGGTCCAAATATCGCATAGCCTGTTTAAATTGAAACAGGTGCAAATGGAGGTGAAAAACGAAGTTCAGATTATGCCGATGTTAAAAAGCCCCAAACTGGCGATATTTGGAATAGCACTTTTGAAAAAAAAAATCTCTGTATCTATGTTCAATATATAGATACTACTGCATTTCTCTGGAAGGTATTGATGAGGTTAGTCATAAAAAAAATGGTCCAAGCTCATAACCTTAGTAGTTTTTGTGTACAAGACTGTTTGATAAAAAAAACATACCAAATAGCCCCACTTTACCGGTATATATTATAGAAAAATAATATAGTACGAAAAATACTGTATTTTTATCCCTAATTTAAGTGTCGCGCTTTTTTTAAATTAACTGTCACTGAAAGTCTGGAACGTACCCGCAGTGCTGCACGGGGAATTTCAGAACGAAACGCATTCGCGTCCAATGTCAATAATTTGTCGATGAATGCCGCCCGATTTTTTACCGACTTCCAAAAAGGAGGAGGTTCTCAATTCGATATTTTTTTCTTTTTTTATTTGAAAGAATATACTCCTAAGATGGTCGCATTTAAATTTGGTGAAGATCTGATGCTGATCTTCGGAGATATACAATGGAACTCTTCAAAACTAGATGGTAAATCGGTCGTGATTGCTGCATTTGCTTGGATGTTTATTGTTTTACACAACATCATGACGTAAAATCACGCCTGTATGCTCTGAGGGGTACGCAGATGTGTACAATACATCCAAATTTCATCAGTTTAGGTATGTTAAGTTCCATTTATTGGGGATAAGCCTATTACCATGACATGTATTTTTAACAATGTAAAATCAATGCAAAGCAAATACTTGTATAGGATATTACAACTAAAAATGGAAAAATAAAAAAACTTTTTTGCAAAAAAATAAAACCGACTTCAAAAAACACAAAAAAGTGAAAAATAACTTTAGCTTCAGAAGTCGGTGACAAAAAAAACTAAATGAATCAAACAAAGGTCACCGACTTCTGAAGCTAAAGTTATTTTTCACTTTTTTGTGTTTTTTGAAGTCGGTTTTTTTATGTTTATTTTCTGCTGCTAAAATAAAAAATAAAAACATGGAAAATGATGATGGTTTTTGCACGCCACCCAAGAATAAGCAAAAAAAGATAACAGGCTTCAAAAAATATAAGCGAATGGGAGTTCGACTACCAATGGTGCAAAGAAGATATTAATAATATGTAAAATGGAAAGAAGAAAGAAATAGAGCATCTATTAAATTAACAACAACAATAAACAACAACGTCCACTGCTGGACATAAGCCTTTCCCATGATGGGAGGAATTTGCCGTAATCTCCACGCTTGGCAGGCGGATTGGAGATCACAGTGATGAAAGACTAACAGAAAACGCTGCTGCCCATTCTCTGGTCTACGGAGGCGCAAGGTGTTCTGCCTCAGACATTAGTCGCCTTATACGACACCCGTGAGTGTAATGGGTTGGTTCTATTCTACTCTGGCGGATACCACACGGCTCTCCTTTGCTCTGTGGCAGGATAAATGGGCATATAGTAAGGGCTCATTTACGCAGATGGCTTGTATTAAATTAATTAAAAATGAATTGTTAATTTATTTGAATATGAATCTAAATTGTTCAGTTTCATATAATTATTTTAAATGCAATACATCATTGATGGCCAAATCGAAGAGCTATAACAAATATATGTCTCTGGAAAAATAAACAATGTTTAAAAATAAATGTGTACTTTTTTTCCTGAATTTTCCCAAAAGTACTATATTTTTGCAGCTTTTTTGGGAAAAATACTATATTTGTTCAAAATAAAGGTGGCAAGTGGCAACCCTAACTGCGTGTACCATCGTAAGATTTTCTGGTGTGCCCTGAAAGAAAACAGTGGACTGGGGAAGTATATGCAGTTGATCCAAACGATGTACATTGTACAGTCATTTAATACCCAAGCACGGTCTACCGGTAACTACAATTTGGCGTTCGGCTTGCATCGAGGGTCGATTTTAAGCCCTCACCTCATCCTGATGATAATGGACACTCTTACGTTGGACATGCAGATTGAGGCTTAGTGTGTACGGATTGCCGACGACATGTGCTGGTTTTCGAGAGACAAATTGAACAGAACCAAAACAGTATTCTGGTTTTGTTTTCGGTAATAAGATGTAATATCATTTTACAGTATTCTAAAAAACACATGGCCCGAATTGGTTAATCATAAACAAAATATAATCATCAGGGGCGTACAGCAATACGCCCCCAGAGATAATACAAGTCATAGTGGCAGTCAAAACACCAGTGCAGCACACAGTCTGAGCACAATCGTCTACCAAGACACATGGACCATGTTCAGAGCAATCGGACAATGTCTCTTCTTGCTAGGCGTACTTTGTATTGTTTCTCTTGATTGTGAACTCTACCAGGACCGTCCAAAAATCAAAACTTCGGGAGGTGATCTCATAATAGAACCAGCATTTGATAAAAATATATATCTACGCCCCAATGGACCGAAATCGAGCATCTTTGTTGGTGATATCAACGTACTCAAACCAAACATCCCGAGCGACGGAACGCAGTACCAGCCATCGAGTAATGAAAACACCGACAAGAACATAAACGGTATATTAGAAAGACTTGAGAGATTGGAGAGCAAAGAATCCACACTTCCAAATGACTTTCTTTTCAATATATCAATGCTTTGGCGGAAAGTTAATAATATTCACAGGAAAGTGTTGAATCTACAGAATCAATTAAATAGTAGAGGGAAAGACGAATGTCAATCTCATCCTTGTGAGCACGGTGGAACTTGCCTCAACTTGGTAAATGGCTACCATTGTCTTTGCCCTTCCAACTGGGAAGGCAGAGATTGTGACGTCGATGTAAACGAGTGCCGAAATTTTGCTGGAACAGACCTCGGATGTCAAAATGGAGCTACGTGCATCAACAGACCAGGATCGTACGAGTGTCTTTGCAAATCTGGCTGGTTCGGCTTGCATTGCACTAGGAAGGCCAAGGATTGTTCCGGAGGTGACTATGAAATGTGCGGCCATGGAACCTGTGTACAAGTGACTTCAGGAGAAGGCGTACAATGTATGTGCCACCAGGGATGGACAAGGAATGGCACCGGTGTCGCTTGCTTAACCGATATTAACGAATGCGAATCCTATCAAGGTCCTCGGTGTTCCGTGAACCCCAAGGTTGACTGTATCAATCTGCCGGGCTCATTCCGATGTGGACAGTGCCCTTCTGGTTATGAAGGCGACGGTTACATCTGTTACGATATCGACGAATGCACCACTATTCCCAACGGAGGCTGCAGTCCTATAGTGACATGTCACAACACCATCGGCTCACGAATATGTGGTTCTTGTCCACCCGGCTATCAAGGTGACGGAGTCACGTGTTCTTGGAGAGGTACGTGCAACATCGGTCATGGAGGGTGCCACCCGTCCGCGCAGTGCATAGAAAGCTCATCGCCAACTGGCCAATCAGCACAATGTATATGCCCCGACGGTATGGAAGGCGATGGAGTAGGAATCAGTGGCTGCTACGTTGCTACAGGCGGGAACTACACTGATGGTTGTGCAATCAACCCATGCGGCGTCCACGGACAATGCCATTCCCTTCGTACCGGCTACACCTGTATCTGTTTTAAGGGCTACGGCGGCGCCCACTGTGAATTGCCCACAGACGTTTGTGGAGTGAATCCTTGCCATAACGGGGGAATCTGTAGACTAGACGAAAGTGCAATTGGGGGCTTCCGCTGTGAGTGCGCGGCGCAGTACTCGGGCGCCTTGTGTCAGGTAAGAACAAAGTCTTGCGGTGGTGTTCTAGATAACGAAGAAGGCAGCATTGTTTATCCTTTGACTAATACGACGTACAGTCATAATGCTCAGTGTGCTTGGGTAATACACACAGCTCCTGATAAAATAATTAATATTACATTCAGTAAATTTAATTTAGAAAACAGTCCCGAATGTATGTACGATTTCCTACAAATTCACGATGGTCGAAAGTCTTCTAGTCAACTTATAGGAAGATTTTGTGGAAATAATTACCCTAAAGGTGGTAACATTTTATCAAGTCATAATAATTTATATCTTTGGTTCCGCTCCGATAAAACAGTATCCAAAGACGGGTTTGCGTTACATTGGACAAGTATAGAGCCAGTGTGCGGCGGTGAGGTTGACGCCACCACACACGGCCACATCAGCTCTCCAGGTTCTCCCGGGCCGTACCCACCTAACCGTGATTGCTATTGGCACTTAACGACAACTCTCGGCAAGAGGATTAACCTACATTTCTTTGCGCTCGACATTGAATCACATTCAAACTGCAGTTTCGACTATTTAGCTATTTATGACGGTGAACTTATGATGGATCCGCTGATCAATAGGTATTGTAACACGACTCAGCCCGCGCCCGTGCAGTCGGCAGGCTCTGTTATGTTGATACACTTTCATTCAGACGCTTACGGTGCGGGGCATGGCTTCCAAATTGCTTACGCGCCTGTCGAAGGCGTTCCTGGCTGCGGAGGTTACTACACTGCCGATAAGGGAGAGCTAGTTTCTCCTACCTATAATGGCCTCTACCTAAGTAACTTATTATGCGAGTATAAAATTAAAACTAGCCTGGATACCAAGATAAAAATCGACTTTAAATTATTCAAGCTTGAACGATCTTTTAGATGTCAATACGATTATTTGAAAATTTATGATGGTCCGTCATCGGATTCACGACTCGTCGGGAAATTTTGTGGAACTACTTTTCCAAAAACATATAAATCGTCGTCTAATGAACTTTATTTTAAATTTAAAACTGATAGGAGTATGCCCGCCGAAGGTTTTCGTATCACGTACGAGGCCATATGCGAGAAAACTATAGAAGGTGATAGTGGAGTTATCAAATCACCCGGTTATCCCTTCAGTTATCCACAAAACAAAGTCTGTGTTTATATCATCAAAACTATTCCCGGCAAAGCGATTCAATTAACATTTCAAGATTTTGATATCGAAGACAACCGGCACTACGATTGCCGGTACGATAGCGTTGAGGTTAGAGACGGTCACGATCAGAACGCAACTAAACTAGGCAGATACTGCGGCGGGGCCGAACACACGCCGCCCGTTCAAACATCCACCCTCAATTATATGTACATTACATTTACATCAGATTTAAGTATTTCGGGCACGGGGTTCTACGCTAACTACACTACCCTCGATACAGAGTGTGGAGGTATTCACAGAGATACCACTGGCTTAATAAACCATCCATCCGAAGATGCCACTACTTACAAGAACTATCAGACCTGCAAGTGGATGTTGATCGCTCCTGAAGGAATGCACATAAAGTTGACATGGAACAGGTTTGACATTGAGGATATGCCCAGCTGCGGCAGCGATTACCTGGAGCTTGTAGAGATAGACGATAACAATGAAAATAATGTTTTAGGCAAGTTCTGTGGTTCTCACGCGCCTCCCGCCTTGACGACTTCCACTAATCGGCTCATGTTAAATTTTGAAACTGATGGTAGCATTCGGTCTTCTGGTTTTTCTTTATCATACACATTTTTAGATGAAAAAGCTCACTGTGGCAGATCGTTTATTAAAACTCATGGCTTCATATACTCTCCGGGCTGGCCAGGGTCATACGAACCCAATCGTGACTGCACATGGATCATCACGGTGCCGGTGGGCCAACAGATCATGCTCAACATATCACAGTTTAATCTAGAACGCCCCATACGAGACAAGTGTACTCTCGGCGACTATTTAGAAATAAGAAATGGAGGCAACGAGAATTCACCATTGATCGGCCAGTATTGTGGGTTGATCCAATCAAAACGAATCGTATCATTATCTAATGCCTTGCATCTCCATTTTCATTCAGATTTCTATTTATCCGGAACTGGGTTCAAAATTGAATGGGATGGTACTATAACAGGATGCGGGGGGACACTGACGAGCCCTTCTGGCTCTGTTACTTCGCCGAACTATCCCAATGATTACAACGAAAACGCCGAATGTTTCTATAGAATAGTCACCAGTGAAGGTTCAAGGATCCGTATTACATTCACAGAACTTGATCTTGAAAGAACTCCTAATTGCAGAGACGATTACGTTGACATTTTTGACGGTCGCGATACGAGTGCCACCAGTTTAGGTAAACATTGTTACATGTCACCGGAGCTGGGTAGTATCGAGACATCGACTAATTATGCGTACGTTAAATTCAGATCTGACATATACCAGGGTGGGAAAGGATTCCTGTTTAATTATCAAACGCTTTGTAATAATAATATAACTGGAAGACACGGGGTTATTGAGAGCCCGGGCTATCCAAGTAATTACCCGCTGAACTTAAATTGTTTATGGAGCATCACAGTTCCCAAAGGAAATAAAATTAATGCCACGTTTACACACTTTGATATTTATAAAACCCACCGATTTTATGGTAGTTGGATTCGAAATCGTCATCAAATGTATAACGACGATTGCCGTCTAGATTTTTTGCAAACTAAAGAGTTGTCCGATCCAAGTTATTCTAGTAAACTCTGTGGCAGTACGACTCCGCCTCCAATAAATACGCATAGTAATACATTACTAATTAAATTTTCCTCGGGTATTAATATGCCCCGCTCCGGGTTCCGCTTAGAATGGATCAGTTACGGATGTGGAGGACACATTAAAAAATCCTCGGGCACTATAACCCTTGATAAGAGTAAAACTAATGACCAGGAACTTGACTGTGAGTGGCTGATAGAAACACAAGTAGGTAAGAGTATCGCAATCTCATTTACAGAGGTTTATATGACAGATACCGCTAATTGTACCACCGATGCTATTGAAATATATAACGGTCAAAATACAATGGCTCCACTACTAACGAAATTTTGCCACCGAGATTACACATCCGTGCACTCTGATAGCAACTTCCTGTTGGTGCGTTTGTCAAAACGGTCTACACTTAGGGATGTTCACTTCTCGTCACAATTTTGGTCTCCTAAATCCATATGTGGAGGCGCTATGACTTCCAAATCTGGACTCATTTACTCTAAGAACTACCCAAAGAATTACGACATTAACATGGATTGTTTCTGGTACATAATCGTCCCCGTATATCATCGTATTGAACTTAACTTCATGGATCTTGATCTTTACTCAGTATTTCAATTCGATGATGGGGAACGAGACTGTGGAGACTCGATTGAAATTTATGATTATGATAACAACTATACACCTTCTTCAAATTACACGTACCGTATATGTCCAAATTCAAACGAAACACAAATCGTTAGCAAAACCAATAACATAATTGTGCGATTCAAAACCGATTCTTATGGAACGGCCAAAGGCTTCAAAGCTAACTTTACTGTTACGTGTGGTGCTCTAATAAGGGCTGCCCACGAGGGTATCATTCAAAGCGATAATTTTGTTCAACATACCAACAAAAGCTGTGTTTGGACTATTCTTGCGGATTCGCCCGATCAAAAATTATATTTAACGTTAACTCTATTGTCATTACCGAAAGACAGTAATGTAATCACAAATAGAACATGTCCCTCCTCTTTCTTGAGAGTTCTCGACGGAGATGACAGTAAAGCTCCACTAATCGGAGAGTATTGTGGACGAAAAGTTCCACCTATGATAGTCAGCCGCGGCAGTGCCTTGACGATAGAGTTGGGCAGTTACACTGGTAGAGTTACTGGAATGTTCGCAGCTCACTATTCACCACTTAGTAACGCCTGCGGAGGCGCATTAACTTCAGAAGAAGGAAGCATTGCGTCTCCGAACTACCCCGGCCCGTATCCAGTAAACACTGATTGTGAATGGGTACTAAAATCATCCCCTGGAAACACTGCATACGTCCAATTCGAGCGCTTTGATTTAGAATTCTCTGAAGGTTGTAACGATGACTACGTAGAAGTTCGCGAAAATAACGGTGCTGGTCGACTACTGGGTGCATATTGTAATAATGAAACTCCCAGCAATCACAGCACAGCGTCACAAATATATATTAAATTCCACAGTGATTCCAAGACAAGTGGTCGAGGTTTTCTCTTGCATTATGGATATCAGCGTGAGAATGATATTATAGGAGATAGTGGTGAGATATCTTCACCATTGTACCCTACTCGATATCTTGGATCTGGCGAATATAGTTGGCGCGTGCTCTTCACTGATTCAGATACCATATCTATTACACTGGATGTCTTACAAATTTATTCACACAGCGAAGTAAACTATAACAAATTAACTATTTATGATGGATATGATTCAACTGCCATGATTTTAGAGGAACTAAGCGGTGTACTGGTCGATACAAAAGTCATTCAGAGCTCCTCTAATGTAGTGTACATGACACTAACAACAGATGAATCAAATACGGGTTCAATGTTTCATATGAGTTGGACCAAGACTTCTAGAATTTCTGAACCCGAAACTGGAGAAAGAAGAAACTGCGGATCGAATGAGACTGTAACGGTTTTACCTGAAAACGGCACCATTATTTTTAAATCGCCGAATTATCCACAAGAATATTCCGACAATTTAAATTGTGAATGGGTTTACAAATCGCAAATGGGACGTCATTTAAGTGTAAATTTCGTAGATTTTAGTATTGAAGACACCAACGCTTGTTTTGCAGATAAAGTTTCTATTTATTCTTCTGACAGTCCTGGAAATTGGAAGCCCGTAAATGAAAATATTTGTACAACAGAATCAGCTAAAACAGGCTTTAATACATCCACTTACATGAAAATTAAATTCAAAACCGATTCATCCATTACTAGGAAAGGATTTCTCGGTCGAGTCAACTCTAGATGCGGAGGACTCATGACTAGTTTGTCAGGTGAAATCGGTCCGACTTGGTGGGACGTACATGGGGAATATCTGGATAAAGTTAAATGTGACTGGGTCGTGAAAGTGCGTCCTGGCAGGACTATTAAATTACAGTTTAATAATTTTAATATTACGAATAAAAATGACGATTGTGCAACTTACGTTATATTAAGGAATGGTGATTCTGAGGAAGCTCCCCTTTTGGCAAGCGGAAAATATTGCGGTTATGACCACGAAAATAAAGCAGATATAATCACTTCTAGCAATACTTTATTCATAAGTTACACTAAGGGATCATTCGCGTTCCAAAGCTTTGTGGTTAATTACGAGGAGAAAAATTATGAATGTGGTTCAACAACAGGTCTAACTTCTGACCACAATTGGGAAATAATAAATTCACCAAATTATCCATCAGTACCAGTTCCGTATTCAGAATGTGAGTGGGTATTTACCGGTCCACCTGGAGAAATTATTAGGATAGACTTTCTTGATAGATTTGATTTGGATCATGAAGATAATTGCGAAACTGAATCCGTCGAAATACGATATGGATCATCGAAATTTTCTCCTCTTCACCAACAATATTGTGGCAATGAAAGACCTGGAACCGTTAAGAGTACTGGCAATACAATGTATATTAAATACATGACTCAGATACCAACACCGCGCAATGGTTTCAAAGCCAATGTATCCATTGAGACGTGCGGTGGGACCATCATCACCGATGCCGGCGAACTTACATCGCCTGGATACCCGCACATGCAAATGATTCCTTACGGAACAGTCTGTGAGTGGCACATAATAGGACCTCCGAGACACGTTTTTAAAATTAAACCCGATGATATCGAGTTACCCCAATCTGAGATATTTTGTGGAACCAAAGTAACAATCGAAGAAACTATGCTTACCAATAATACTATCACTGTACTAAAGACCGTGTGTAATGATGAGGATCACTCCCTTGATCCGATTGAAACGTCAACAAACGAGTTTAGTATTAAACTTCATATCGGTCAACCGGTCTCGTGGGATCAAATATCAGAGAAAAGAGGATTTCGAATCAGCTTTAACTCTTCCCGACCTATGTGTGGTGGTGTAATAATGGCTCCAGACGGTTATTTAACTACTCCAAGTTATCCTCAAGAAACCACACTAAGGTACTGCGATTGGGGAATAACAGTGCCAAATAAGTCTCGAAGAGTGCGTTTAGAAATTATAGATTTGGACACAGAAAAACACAGAATTGGTATTTTTAATGACATTCGATTTCGCAGTAAGATACAATCAGTCCCTAGCGACGATTACATTCCTGGAACAAACGTGTTTGAGTCTACTGTAAACACCATGGCAGTTTATATATTTCTCGACAGTTCCTTTAGCTCGCACCGCTTCAAAGCTAGGTTTACCTCTGACGAAGAAGCACTATGTGGCGGTGATCTAACTGACATGAACCAGGTTCTCTCATCACCGGACCTAAATCGGTCTTATACCTGTCAATGGCATTATAATAGTCAAGCAAAAACAAACGATGATTATAATGCTCCTTCAACTAACCTTACTTACAATTCAATATTTTTAACCGCCACGGTAAATTCGTCGGTCGCCCGAAGTCGTTGTAAATACTTTGATTCTCAAGTCTCTATTAAGTCAGAAAATGGATTTCTTGAAGATATTTGTGGGCACGTCGAAGTAACATACAGAATACCATCACCAATAATTGATGTTAGTGCATCTCAAACTAAAGATAATTTGTTAAACTTCTACTTAGAATGGAAACTTCAACCATGTGGTGGTGTTATTGAAGTAGGAGACAATCCTGTTAATATTTTAAACTTACCTGATTCATATAACGATACTTTGGACTGTGCTTGGATTCTGCCTAGCTCATCAAATAGGGTTGAAATTAAAATGGAAGGATATTTTACGTTAACTTGTGACGACGAATATTTGATACTAAAATCAAGCTTAATATCAAACGCTCCTGAAATTGGTAAATATTGCCAGGCCACACCTTTAGATAGCCCATTAGTTACGCATCTAAATCGAATATATATTGAGTATCACTCGAATGTGAAAAACAGTACAAATATAAAAGTTATGGCCAGATCGGTTACTGAACAATGTGGTGGATATCTTGGTTCACATCTAACTACGTTTGCATCGCCAAATTATCCTAAAAGTTATTTACCTAACCAGGAATGCTCCTGGGAGATAAAGGCTGATCTAGGCTTCAGAGTTTCTCTTAAATTCGTAGACCGTTTTTTTATTGAGGAAACAACTAATTGCACTAAAGATGTTGTCATAATTTATGACTGGAAGGACGACGCTTACACGGAGATAGCAAGGGTATGTGGCCGAAACACACCGCCTGTATATAATTCAACTTATACTCGCTTGAAAGTTGTCTTACGTACAGATGCTGATAAAAATCTCGACGGATTCAAAGCTGAGTGGGATTCTATCTGCGGTGGACACTATTTAGCAACTCAAAAAGATCAATTTTTGTATAGTCCTGGATTTCCATATAGTTACAACCCACGAATGAGTTGTCAATATGAAATATCGGCTCCAAACAACAAAGTTGTACTCAGGTTCCTTGATTTTGAACTAGAAGGCTCTACTCCTGAATGTGCATTTGATAATTTAACAGTAATAAGCCAGTATGGGATGTATCTCCATGAAATTTACTGCGATGACAAAATTCCTCCCGTCACAGTCCAGTCCGAAAAAATATCATTGATATTTAAAAGTGACAAATATGTACAGAGGAAAGGTTTTAGAATTGCTTATTCTATATATTCATGTGGAGGTAAAGTAAACGATAGTACTGTGCTCACATCATCGCTTTCTGACACTTACGAAATAAATATGAACTGCACTTGGTTTATTGAAGCACCACCTACCAAGGTGGTTGTGCTTAAATTCCTCTATATTGACGTCGAGAGCCAATCAGAATGTTCTATTGATTATATCGCAGTATATGATGGACTTGAAATTGATGATAATAAGCGCTTAGCGTTAATGTGTGGTAATATTAACTCGACAACAACACTTAAAAGCAAAGGTTCCACCGCTTTATTACAGTTTGTATCAGACGGGAGTGTAAACTTAAAAGGATTCAAAGTTCAAGTTTACTTCAGCTATTCTGAAGCAGCTCAATGTGGTGGACTGATAAATTTAACAACCGCTTCATCGCATGTTCTTAAATCTCCTTTTATGGGTCATACTGTATACGAAGATTTCTTAGACTGTCATTGGTCAATAATATCACCTCCTGACACCGTCATTAAAATTGAATTTACCTCGTTCCACGTAGCCCCTTGTCAAAATATCAACCAAACTGCTATAGGATACAGCAAGTGCGATTGCGATTTAGTTGAAATAAAAGATGGTTTAAATCCTAATAGCTTAGTGATAGGAACCTACTGTGGTCACAGCCTCCCGCCGCAATTAATGTCTTCTGGTAATCTGATGAGCGTCAGGCTGGCCACGGATGGCGAAATAGAAAGTCAAGGCTTTGTTTCCACATTAACAGCTCTGCGGTCTGTATGTGGCACCTCCGTCATTACAGTGAGTTATACGCCACAAACTTTGAAATCTCCCGGTTATGATATAGGGTATGTTTCTCGGGGGATACATTGCCTATATCAGTTGGATGTAAGCGCCTCTCCATACATTTTACTACGTATCACTGTTAAAGATTTGGACTTACAACCCCCCGTCGCTGATAGTACAGGCGTAAAGCGCTGCAATAGAGATAAGCTGATTATATCCAGCAATCCAAGCCATCAAAATACTACGCTCGGGAAAGATTTTGTCTTAAACAAACGGAACGATGACTTCTTTAACCGTAATTCGTTTTACGACAGCACTTTGCACATCCCTGATCGTTTTGAATTATGCGGCCGTAAGGAGCCTACGGACTTTTACGTATATGGAACTACATCTATAAACTTAATCACATCGGCAGATTCAGATTCTAATATATACAAAGGTGTGGAAATAGAAGCAGTGTTCACAGGATTTTGTGGCAGAAATTATACGGAGCCTCACGGACGAGTACAAGCTTTTCAAATATATGACTATGACGGTTACCCCAACACTGACTGTTACACGCTGATCACTGCTCCAGTTAACTACACGATATCTGCGTATTTCTTGTACCGCTTCCGAAGTTATTGGGACGACGCAGACTTTTATCTAGAAATATTTGATGGAAATAACGATAATGCGCCTAGACTTTCTAAAATTCAAACCGAATATGATAATAATCACCCTATCTTCTCAACGGGTAGATATTTGCTGTTACACAATCATGGAAATGCTCACGATCGTATCACGTTTGATTTGGTTTACGTAATATCCGATAAAGGTCCTGGATGCGGTGGAAAACTGCAAAGCGAAGTCGGTAAAGTCACCAGTCCCCAGTATCCTAACGTTCACAGGCAGGTGTCGAGCTGCGAGTGGGAGCTCGAGACTCCCTTAGGAACACGTTTACTGCTACACTTCGCTACGTTCGACTTGGGCATTACTTGCGATCAGAATTATGTGCAGCTCGTGGACAGTAAGGGAGTAGTAGTTCGGACGTTCTGTGAGGACACGCCTGCCGACTACACGAGTGACGATAACTTTGTGAAGATAGTGTTCGTAACTACCATGAATAATGGCGGCACAGGGTGGGTTGCTGAATTTATAGGAATTTTGTAACGCTAGGCTGTCTTTTAAAAGTTTGCCTGTCTTCTGGAGGTTGGCAGAGCGAAGCGAAGAAATGCAAACATTAACCAATAGAATTCCAAATCATATAGCTGTGCGACAGTTTCGTGCTAAAGGCCGATCTGTCATATTTACGCGCGGATATTAAACATTATTCAGATGACTTTTGTGCAGATTTTTATTTGATCACAATTTACCCGTGCACTTCTTCGATAAATGGGGAGTCAAATGAACTTACTGTTCAAATGCGTATAAGCCTTGCCAGTGCATGTAAATCTTTATCTAGAATTGCTTCATCTTCGAGCATGTTCTATCTGGTTACACGATAGATAATATAGTCTGACCAGAAGCGTTCTTGGGTTGGCGTTTCTTTTAAAAACGTGGCAATGCTGCCTGCCTTCTGACCACGCTAACGATGAAGAGAAGAACTTTGATGATTAGAACCTTTAAGTATTAATTAAAGAATTATATTTTTTAAAGATTTTTTTACTTTTGGTATAATTCAGTTTGAACTATTTCTTTAAAATAACATAGATTTGGGCAAAATATTTACCATTTTTTCGATGATGAAAATGAAAAATAGGTAATGGCTGAATAGCACAAAAAAAAGCAAATAGGCGGGAAAGCGGCAAACCGACCTTCATTTGTTTTTTCGAGTTGATTCATGTTTATATTAAGTATTATTTAGAGAATATATCTTTTTTTAAATAACTTTATTATAATTAGGTAAGTTTCAACTATTTCTTTAAAATAACATAGATTTCGGCAAAATATTTACCATCTTTTTGATGATGAAAATGAAAAATAGGTAGGTAATGGCTGAACAGCTGGCCGGCCACAGAAAAAAAAGCAAAATAGGCGGGTAAGCGGCAATCCGATCTTCACTTGTTGATTTAATGTTTTTATTTTTACTTTCCTTGTATTCGTAATGAAAAGCACAGTGTTTACCTCGGGTTAAAGACTTATTTAGTCCCTCGAACTATTAGCACAGTAGCTATTAGGGCCCTCGCTTCGCTCGGGCACCAAACCCCGTCTCGGGACTAAATAAGTTACTTTCACCCCTAGGGTAACAATGTACGGTCGAACAAGCTATTTGGTTTACAGTTTAACGAACAAATTACATTGTAAAATGTATACCAAATAGCTTGTCCGACCGTACTATTTCGTAAAGTGTGTACCTGTACACACAGCGACACATCGAGCTAATTTGGCGAACGGCAGGCTTGTATGGGAATATCGTACGGCTAATAAAATATCGTGTTTTAAGATATTTTTTGTTTTAATTGGTAGTTAATATGATAGAAAAGCCCTTTTCAAATTCTTAGATATTTAGAACTTGGGACGTAAAAGTTATAACTAGTCTTATTCTTTAAGGTTATGCACTATTGTACCAATGGTACATTGATACGTAGAGCTGCCTATACATTGTTTTGGTGATAAAGTAAATGTTCTAATATAGTTTCCGCTATCTTTGTAGCAGGAGCTCGACTCAACGTTAATAGGGCCAGACCGTGGGCCAGACAATTCGCTAAATTGCTCAGATGCAGTCACAAACTACAATCCAAAACAACAGCAAAGATCTGAAGTGAACTAAAAGATAGATTTTCTTTACCTGTCAATAAATAATTGCCATATGAACAAAAAAAATGTTGATGACGAAAATCATTCACCTATCATTAAATCGTTATCTATTAAAAATCATTAATTATGCTTTCTTAAGTAAACTAAGTAAGTGTATAATTATATTTTATGTGATTTCTATGTTTAAATAAATTCGACGTGCTACCATTTTTATTCCAGTTTTGTTTAGACAATGATATGTGCCATACAAATTGTTACACATTTGTAAAACTAGATCATACATTTATCTACCTCCCTTGTAGTGTCGGTGGCAACCTTGTTACAACCCTTTCACGATTATTTTAACCAGTATCCCAACAGCACCCCTATTGTTACGAAAATAAGGATCACTGATTTTGACAGTGGTGCCCAGTCAGGGCTAATTAAGTGTGATAAAATTGATAAAAAAATTGTACAGTGGAATGAAGATTAAGTATAAGTTATTTATTAATGATTGGCGAAATTGTTAAATAAGTTTATGAGCTGATAACGTTTTTTTTAATATGTATTTTTTTATTTTGTCTATAAGTTCATTTTAAGTGACATCATGGAAGAAAATATGGATGGACGTGGTTAGCTTTATTCTTCAATAAGTTGCTGCTGGAAGAGGCCATACCTGACGAATGGTGCAAAAGTTCGCTGGTGCCCATCTTTAAAAACAAAGGTGATGTGCTGGAGTGCAATAACTATAGAGGAATAAAGCTAATGGCACATAGTATGAAAGTTTGGGAGAAAGTTATTGAAAGACGACTGAGAGAAGAGAGCGAAATTTCACGAAATCAATTCGGTTTTATGCCTGGTCGGGGAACGACGGACGCCATTTTTGCCATCCGCCAGCTGTGCGAGAAATACAGAAGTGCGCACAAAAACTTGCACATGGTGTTCATCGACCTCGAAAAGGCATACGACCGGGTCCCTCGTGAGGTTTTGTGGTGGGCCCTGAAAGAGAAAGGTATGCCTGGGAAGTATGTGCAGTTGATTCGAGCGATGTACAGTCGATGTAGTACCCAAGTCCGGTCTACAGTGGGCACTACCGGCAGCTTCAATGTGGCTGTTGGCTTGCACCAAGGGTCGGCGCTAAGCCCGTACCTCTTCCTGGTGATAATGGACGCACTTACGTCGGACATCCAGGAAGAGGCTCCCTGGTGTATGCTGTTTGCCGACGACATTGTGTTGGTTGCCGAGAGTGGCCAAGAGGTCCAGAGCAGATTGGAGGCGTGGTGGCAAAGACTGGAGAATGTTGGCCTGAAATTAAGTAGGTCCAAAACAGAATACTTATTTTGTGATTTCGGCGGTCTCTCCAGTCCTACGCCTATAACTCTTGCCGGAACGCCCATACCGATCTGTTCCGATTTCCGGTACCTCGGGTCGCTTGTCCAAGGGGATGGTGAAGTAGACCGTGACGTAACGCATCGGATCAACTCAGGATGGATGAAATGGCGACAGGTCACTGGAACAACTTGCGACCCACGGATGCCCCTCAAGTTAAAGGGGAAAATATACAAGTCCGTGATTAGACCTGTCGTACCGTATGGATCGGAATGCTGGGCTGTGAAGAAGATGGATGAAAAAAGATTGCATGTAGCGGAGATGAGAATGTTGAGGTGGATGTGTGGTGTGACAAGAATGGATAAAATAAGGAATGAGTATATTAGAGGAAGTTTGAAAGTTGCGCCAGTTACAGAAAAGTTGAAAGGGAATCGACTATCTTGGTATGGGCATGTGATGAGGAGGGAAAAATCGCATGTGACTAAAAGAGCGATGAATATAAATGTTGATGGATGGAGGGGGAGAGGAAGACCAAAGAAACGATGGATGGATTGTGTAAGGAATGATATTAGGGAAAAAGGTGTAAATGACTGTGTGACGGTTGACAGGGGAGAATGGAAGAAAAAAAACATGTTGCGCCGACCCCAAGTAACATGGGATAAGGGCAGGAAGATGAAGATGGAAGAAAATAATTTGTTCTACTAAAGGAGATGCTCCATTTTGTAGATTAAGATTAGATCATGTTGCAATTTCTAAAAAAGGATAATCCTTTATTGTTTTTGTTCTCATTTTGAAGTAAAAGAATTATTATTGTATTTTGAATAAGTAGGTTATCGAAAAACAAATGAATAAACGGTAAACAGCAAATCACGTATTTTTATAAGACGGAGCGACCGCCTTTCTGAACTCCTCAACCAAGTCATATCTTCCTGCCTCTTTCGTAATCTTTATTGTGTCATATTTAAGCCCAGTAACTGCATTTTGCTTTGATATCGCAAATTCTGTCGTTTTCTAAACTTATGCAATTATAGGAATTATGCCTATAAAAGACGGGATTAAAAATGAATAACTTAATTTTGAAGTAAGTATTTCTAAAGATCTTCCAATAAATGAGGAATTAAAGTAAAACCTAAAACACAGTGACAAACTTAAATCATGTAGGTAATTCATTACGGCACTTTAGAATGTCAAGAAAACAAAAAAAAAGCGATGCTACAGTAGGGTTGCCATAGCAGCCTAAGTACTGACCGGGACATTAGCAGTAAGTCACTGAAATAAAATATCCAAGTTATTTAAAAGAAAAAAACATACCTACTTACCATTTTAACTTTATTAATCAGATTTTAAAAAGAAATTAGATTTCTACAATGTAAATTCTACACCTGAAACACTATTGCTATGATATTTTTGAGATTTCATCACCTTAACATCACTTTAACTGGTCTGGTTTGCCCATAACACCTAGGAACATGTAATTTTGTAATTTTATTGAACTTGCATTGAAGCAGCTTTCGACTGTATCTACATTCTTTAGTCCACTGTGCGGCTACTAAACACGGCGGCAGGGCCCGCCGCACCGCGCCGCCTCACCGGTCTGCGCTGTACGCGTATTAGACGTTGCAATTGAAATACCGGGACATTTGTAGATCAACCGTGACGACGGGTACAGAAGTTCCAAACCGGTGACATGTCCCGGTGTACCGGGACGGATGACAACCCTAAGCTACAGTCACAGGTTTAAGGTTTGAATCTCATCTATCAGCCAGCACGGAATCGCATCTTTCCATGCTCCTATCCTTTCTATTTCTTTATTCCCTTTCTGTCGCTTAGAACACTCATTTGCTAGAGGGAGAAACAGAGCGAGAATACTATAGCACGCGGCAGCATCGACGATGTGGTCGGCAGCATCTATAGTGCTGTCTCGCTGGTGTCAAACTAGTTTGGCAGTTTTGAAATGTTGTATGCGTGTCGAAAGTTCGAAACTCACTCAGTGATGGGTTCCATAGTCAGATTGCTTGAATAAGGTGCGATAGCGCACACTGTCACTGACTCATAGAAAAGGATAGAACATGGAAATATTCTATTCTGTACCGATTGATGTGGTTCAACCCTAATTAAATCATGTATCCTAAAGTAAATGATACGCAGATTCACTCAAGACGGATATACCGGGTGTAAACGGACCCTACACGTAGCCGTCCACCAAGCATTCTGTTCATCAAACTAAGTAACTCTGCGCTAAAAATATTGCTGGGAAACGGTACGTCACGCTCTCTCATTTCTCTCATACATGTCAACTGTAAATGTTCGTTGGTACGCATGACTTACTATGTTACTTGAGACTATAGAATTCTTATAAGTTTTCCTGTAATCTATGTCATCATCGGCCCACAACAGTCCACTACTGGACATAGGCCTCCTCAATCGCACGCCACTCAATTCGATTCTCGGCAAATCTCAGCCAGTAAACGCTCCACCGAACCTGAGAAGCCCCCACTTTCCCACCTTAAGTTTGGCAATTCGCGGTCTCCGCTCAAGAATACGTCTAACCCAACGGTCATCGGTTCTACGGCTAATATGGCTAGCCCATTGCCACTTCAACTTACTTATTCTGTGAACTATGTCGACATCTCTGGTTCTCTGGCGGATCACCTCGCTCTGGATGCAATCCCTCAGTCTCCAACCATTGCCCGTTCTTATAGCTCGCTGAGCGACCTTTAATTCGTGGATCAACTGTCTCGTGAGTCTACGTTTCGGCCCCGTAAGTCATAACAAGCAGGACGCGTGATTGAAGACCTCAGTCCTATAGACTAAGGTGTGTGAATACACGACGAAAAGACCCAACGAAGCTTCCCAAATGCTGTCACCCTCTTAAAGTTGTTCTTGACAAACTGCAGAGTTTGCCCGAGATAAACATGTACTCGAACAAGCTCGTGAGGAGACCGCTATTGACAACAATTAGGTCCTGGGGTGACGTGTTCGTTGAACATAGCCTGGGTTTTGACCAAGTTCACCTTGAGACCAATGCGTACTATAGAATCAACTTGGCCATCCAACATCTGCTGCAAGTCGTGCAGCGATTCAGCCAGTATGACGATGTCATCTGCAAATCTCAAGTGTGAGATGTACTCGCCGTTGATTTACATGCCACGTCCTTCTCAGTTTAGCGTCTTAAACATATCCTCCAGTGCGTTGGTGAACAATTTTCGGGCAGTTACGTCCCCTTGCCTCACCCCCCGACGCAATAGGATATGCCCTATTTGGTGGTTCAGAGTCTGGATGGTCATTGTGGCGTTTTCATAAAGACAACTAGCAATTTTCTCTTGCGGATATGCTGATTTAAGAACTAAGGTGTTACAGCAGACTTACATGTGTCTAGACTATGACAGTACATCTTATAAAAGCATGATATAAGGCGTTTTGTACTAAAAGAATACTAACACTTAGGACGTGCTCTTATAGATGTGTATAAAGAATCGTTGTAAGACATTTATCAGCACAGTTGTCTTACAAGTGCATTTTCAAAGAGCAATGCTCTTGAATATTATTTGCACTTAAAAAAGCATCTTAAAAATACATTATTTCTTAGAAGAGTCTGCATTTAGTGTTTTATAACACTTATGACCTTAATAAACTTTTGCATAAACTACTATAAAACCAACAAGTTTTAAGTGTGAATTGTCTTCTCTGAGTCAAATTAAAGAGAAGACGAATAATAGTAGAGCTCTATCAGAATATTTTGACTTTTAAAAGACTTGTGAATACTTTATTAAGAATATGACGGCCGGGGGTCAATAACCACTATAAATAAAACCGGCTAAGTGTGAGTTGAGCTCGCGTGGAGAGGGTTCCGTATAATGCCAAAGTCAAATGTTTTTATTTAATTGTGGCATGTTTTGATAGAATTCTTATAGATTTTCCTGTAATCTGCAAGCAATGAACTATATTTTGTATTTTTTTTAGGCTTTCGTAAGCCAAGCCTTTAGGCTTGGCTTACGAAAGCCTAAAAAGAGTGACTGCCGTAATGCGAATCTGCCGTAAAGCAACTCTGTCGTTAAGTGAATCTGTCCTAAGGCGAATCTGTCCTAAAGCGAACAAGCCAATTAATATATTTTAAAACACACTCACATAATAGTACATCTTATATACTTATGCATGTTTGGCTCACCTAACATTATACCTACCACAAAATGGAATTTGTATGTCATGGTTTTAAAAGGAACCCTAAATTTATTAAATGGCTGCAAGTATGTGACATCTGTCGGTACTGATAATTGTGTGGTGGTGGGTAGTTAGTTTCATTAAGCAAATAAACCAGTCTGTCGTTGACCCACGCCTTTCATTGACGCAACATTGGCGACGAGAACGGGATTTCGAGTAATTTCTTTTAAATTTTCGTGTTTCGAGTGTGTCAAGATGCCGATTGGTAAAATTGAACCATTTAATCTGAGCTCGAAACAGTGGCCAGCTTATATTCGTCGAGTAAATCAGTACGTACGGCTCAACGAAATCGACGAAGAATTAAAAGTGCCTATGTTAATAACGGTAGTAGGGGAAGAAACATATGCACTAATGTGCGATCTGTGTTCACCAAGTTATCCGGAGAACAAAACGTTTGACGAGTTAGTGCGATTGGTGACGGAACACTTGGAACCGCAACGATCGGAGATCGCCGAGCGCCACGTGTTCAGGTTGCGTCGACAGCGTCCAGGCGAGTCCCTTACGGAATACCTGCAGGCATTGAAACACCTGGCATCTACGTGCAGTTTCGGAAAGTGCAAGTCATGTTCGACGCTTGAAGAGAATTTACGCGACCAGTTTGTGTCAGGGCTGGCAAGTGACGTAATGCGTTCGAGAATCTTCGCAGAAAAGAAAGTACAATACAAAGAGGCAGTGGAGCTGGCGCTGGCACTTGAAGCAGCGGAGAAGCATGCCGAGGTGAGCGGCACCACGACGACGGCGGCGGCGGCGGACTCAGCAAAGCCGGCAGGCGGCGAGGCGGGCGAAGGCCTGCATTATGCGCGCGGCGGACAGACGCGCCCGCGCGGGCCGCAACGCGCGCTCGGCGGCGGAGGCGACAGAGCAGCAGCAGCAGCGGGCTCAGTAGGCGCCGGCGGAGCGCGGGCGGACGCGGCGGACGGGTGCGCGCCTGCGCGGGCCTGTTGGCGCTGCGGCAAGGCGCACCCGGCGGAGAAGTGTCGTTTCAAAAATTACAGTTGTGATGAGTGCGGAAAAAAAGGGCACTTAAAAGTGAGGTGCAAACAAGTGCGCGGTAGTGGCGGTCGGCATAATTATGTGAGTGATGAATCAGACGATGGTATGTTCAACTTGAACGTGGCGGCTCGAGGTAACAAACCGTATTTTATTAAACTGTCTGTTGATAACATTGATATTGAATGTGAAGTGGACACAGGTAGTCGTATATCTGCAATAAGTGAGGTGATGTACCAATCTATGTTTTCGCATAAAAAGATTGAACCAGACAACTTAGTTTTACGTTGTTACTCGGGTTCAAGAATTGAATCACTTGGTTACATTGAGGTAGACGTTTGCCTAGGCGAATTTAGAGCGAAATCATTACGATTATACATTATTAAAGGTGGGGCGCGGCCTTTAATAGGACGAGAGTGGATGCGCGCTTTAAATATAACGCAAATAAACCTCAATGAAATCATAGATGATGACTTGGTAAACAAATTATGTAAGGAATTCCCAGAAGTATTTAGCGATAAGTTAGGTACATGCAAGCAGCCTATACGACTACAGCTGTCCGATGTGGAACCGGTTTACGTGCGGGCGAGACCCATGCCGCTGGCACTGCGCGCACGTGTCGAGCGGGAACTGGAGCGTCTCGAGGCAGACGGTTCCATCTACCGCGTTGACTACTCAGACTATGGCACTCCAATAGTACCCGTTGTAAAACAAAACGGAGACATACGCATTTGTGGGGATTATAAGATAACCATCAATCCAAAATTAAAAAGAGATTATTATCCGTTACCGCGTATAGAAGAGCTATTCGCAAACCTTAGCGGGGGAGATAAATTCACAAAGATTGATTTGAAACATGCTTATGAACAGTGTCTGTTGTCGGATGACTCGCAACCCTACACGGCTATAACTACGCATATGGGTACTTTTGTGTATAGACGTACGCCCTACGGGTTGTCGGTTATACCGGAAAAGTTTTAAAAAATTATGGAGGAGACGCTGCGCGGGGTGCCAGGGTGTGTAGTATTTTTAGACGATATTTGTGTGACGGGTTCAAATACATTTAATCATATGAAAAATCTGAGAGCCGTACTAGAAAGGCTACGTAAAATGGGACTTACTGTTAAACTAAATAAATGTAAATTTTTACAAGACAGCGTACATTATCTAGGTTTTATTATTAATAAGGATGGCTTGCGACCGGATACCGAGAAACTGGAGGCCATTTCCAGCGCACCTAGACCGGAAAACGTGTCACAACTGAAAAGTTTTTTAGGGATGGTTAATTATTACGGGCGATTTATCCCTAGTTTGAGCAATATGTTACACCCACTACACAATTTGTTAAAAAAGGATAGCGGCTGGGAATGGGACTCCAAGTGCGATAGGGCTTTCGTGGAGGCAAAGCGATCACTCCTGAGCGAACGGGTATTAGCGCACTACGAGGAGGGGCGCGACCTTGTGCTGTCAGTGGACAGCAGCGCGTACGGACTGGGCGCCGTGCTGGCGCACCGGTACTCCGACGGTAGTGAGCGGCCCGTCAGCTGCGTGTCGCGCACACTTAGTACGCCCGAGCGCAACTACAGCCAGCTCGATAAAGAGGCGCTGGCTATAATGTTCGGAGTCACGAAACATCACCAATATTTGTTCGGGAGGCGATTTACGCTACGCACTGACCATCAGCCTCTGACTCATATTTTTGGGGCAAAAGGGGGAATCCCACAGACGGCTGCCAGTCGTTTACAAAGATGGGCGGCACGCTTGGCAGCTTATGATTTCGACATAGAATTTGTGCGATCAGTGGACAACGGTCCGGCCGATGCGTTGTCACGACTACCGTTACAACAGGAGGGTCGCTTCGTTGACACAATAGATTATTTAAATCTAGTAGAGGAGTCGCTGCCTATTTGTTTTAAAGACATAGCGAAAGAGACAGAGCGCGATACATTCTTAAGTAAAATAAAAGGTTATGTACTATTCGGTTGGCCGACAGTCCCGAGCTGCGACGCGGAAAAACCATTCTTTGCTAGGAAAAATGACCTACTACTAGATCAAGGATGTGTCATTTACAAATATAGAATAGTAGTCCCTCACGTTCTGCAAAATAAAATATTACAAGAAGTTCATCAGGGTCACTTAGGTATGAACAAAATGAAAACTTTATCGCGGAGCTACATTTATTGGGCGAGTTTGGATCAGGACATTGAGGAAGTATGTAGGTCATGTGCGGCATGCCGCACCGTGCTGGACGCGCCGCCACGGGCGCAGCTGCATCCTTGGGAGTTCCCACTGCACCCGTGGCAACGCGTACACGCTGACTTCGCAGACTGCGGCGGTGTGCGATATCTAATTATAGTAGACGCGCATTCTAAATGGATAGAGGCCCTGCCGATGCGTAGCACAAACGCAGCGGCTACAATTAAAGTTTTTAGAAGTACATTTGCACGTTTCGGTTTACCGGCACAGCTCGTGACTGACAACGGCCCGCCATTCACTTCACAAGAGTTTGAGGAATATTGTGAAAAGAATTGTATCAAACATACAACTTCGGCACCATATAGGCCCCAGGGGAATGGCGCGGCTGAGAACGCAGTTAAAACCGTTAAAAAGGCAATAAAGAGAGCGATGTACGAAGGCGAGGACGTCAACGTCGCCCTAAGTAAATTTCTTCTACAGTACCGTAATTGTGAACATGCAACTACAGGGGTCTCGCCAGCAGTGGCGCTCCAGGGGCGGCGCTTGCGCAGCCGACTTGATGCACTACGGCCGGACGTAGCCGCCGCGGTGCGCGCGAAGCAAGAGCGTCAGGTCGCTCGCTCTTCGGGGGCCGACAGGGAATTCCGCGTTGGAGATGCAGTAATTGCTCGCGATTACACGGCGAGGGGGGATAAGTGGACCGAAGCCACTGTTGTAAAAAAAACAGGGCCAATTTCGTACAAAGTTAGTTTACCTAATGCGGTAGAGTGGCGTAGACATGCCGACCAAATTATTTCAGCAAGTTGCAAAAATAGGTACTCATTATCACGCGTGAGTGACGTGGCCGTAGCCGAGTCTACGGGCTCTAGCTCTAGGGCAGCCAAACCGGGGGTCGATAGCGGGGCCGAGGGTGAGGTGTTTGAGGACGCATCCAGCGGGGGCAGTGATACTAAAGACTCGCCGCTGGAAGGGTCAAAGTCTGCGCAAGTTCGACCGGAACGGCTTTCGTCATCGGTATCACCGCCACCGCAGGGCGCGTCCGCTCGCGCACTACGTGCGTTCAACCGAGCAAGAAAGCTGTAGTTAATTGAAGCAATACTTAGTTATAGTTATATAAAATTGTTAGTTGTAAGGTGTACCTGTTAATTGTGATTAGTAGACTTGATGGAGAGAGATGTGACATCTGTCGGTACTGATAATTGTGTGGTGGTGGGTAGTTAGTTTCATTAAGCAAATAAACCAGTCTGTCGTTGACCCACGCCTTTCATTGACGCAACAGTTACCTTATGTAAGTGCTCAATAAGACCTAAAGGTTTAAAATTAACTTAGGCAGTGGGAAATAAGACAATTTAGTATTAAGCTTATCTTAGAGAAGAGTATTTGGTCTTATCAATCTCTAATGGCGTCAGGTTTTATTTTTACAATTAATTAATACTTATTATATTTTTACTAATTTTCTAAATAAATAATCAAGTGGGCCTGTGAAAATATTTCACTTTACCCCACAAAATATTCGAAGAAATATACACCGCAAGTTATTTAAGTTCATAGACACATAACTATCGAGCAAATGAACTAAATCATTACAGGAAATAAAAATACTAATAATACATGAGTTGACAATATTTTTTGTTTTCATTTTTTTTTTATTCCAGCAGAGCTCGCGCAACTCTTGCGGCCGTTGTGATAAATACTCCTTTATTAAGCTTCCACAGAACAATATAAGGCGAATTACACTTATAAGAGCAGTCGTAAGACCGCTCTAAGTCCTATTTTCACTCAAACCATGCCATTATAAAAGCATTATAAGTTATTTTGGTATTACAACAGCAGTAACAAGATTATTGTAAGTGTAAAGTAATCTTTAATAAGAGCGTTATAAGTTGACTCTAAGTGAGAATTCTCTTATAAATTGCGCCTAAATCGACACTTACAGTTGTTTGTAAGTATGCTAAAAGAGTAATAAAATATAGGTCTATGGATACTTGTAAGTTAAAATTTTGCTAGTTTGTACCTTTTTTTTTTTCCGATGGGAAATCATCAAATAACTCCTCCCGCTCTGGGCGGAGCAGGAGGGAGTGTCAGACTTTTACTGACTAAAACCCATCCATGTTCCTTCATCGCCCTTTGTGTTCCGGGGCCACGGTATCTCTTTTGAACAGTCCCGCAACCCGCCCGGTCCTTACGGACCCCTTCCCTTTTGCTGACTCTCTTTGAGGCGCGCGTGGAACACGAACGCGCCGTCGACATGGCCTGTCGTCATGAGACAGATGGCCGGCGAGCTAGCCCATAGCCCACCGTCCACAGGCCCGCACCTACGGTGGCCGGGGGCCACGTGGCGGTGGCCCCCGACGCCCCGGGGCGTCTCCCGCTGCGGCCGGGACGTTGAGAGGTTCTCTCCCTTTCACGTTCCGCCACCTCCTTCTCTAGCATTACTGCTTCGCAGAAGGAGGTGACGGTGTCCCACTCCGTCTCCCTCCGGACCATGGCTTGCACCAGGGCCGGACGCGAGAGGTCGCCGCCGCCGATCGCCGCTTCGAGGACACGGCGGGCACCGCCCACGCGGGGCACACTTCCACCGTGTGTTCCACCGTGTCCTCCGGTCGATTCTCACAATGGAAGCACCCGGGTGTTTCCTCCCGCCAGATTCGGTGCAGGAACCTCCCGAACACTCCGTGTCCGGTGAGGACCTGCGTCAGGCGGAAGGTGAGGACGCCGTGGCGTCTCTCAAGCCACTCCTCAAAGAGGGGACTTATCGCCACTATCGTGGCGTGCCCTGCGCGGGGTGCTAGTTGGTACCTCTCACACTGACGATACATCCAAGTAGACTGACGATACATCGTCAATCTACTTGGCATGGCTGCAGAGACTCCAGAACTGACCAGGTCACGATAGAATCATTGGACCGCGCCGCGGGCTCTTTGACAAAAAAATTCTACGTCCAAACGGCCCGGTGACAAAAAAACAAATTCATAAACTTCATCAAGCACATTCGGCTGCAAAAGTTAAAAAGGTGAAATAAAATTCGTAGATTTGTATTATCTTCTCTACTTTTTTTCTAATAATTTTTGTACTGCTGTTGTATGATCTAACTGTTGATTGAAATAAAGCAGTGGCGTAGCTACGGGGGGGCGGTGGGGGCCACGGCCCCAGGTGGCATACGAAAGGGGGCGGCAGGAAGCGCCAATTTATTAATTTGGAAAATGTTTAAAAAATATTCGCGATCGCGCGCGCAATGTTATGCCATTCTTGCCATAGAAAACGATATAAATGCTGATATACAGGGTGATTGGTAATTGGATGCAGGCCTTCAAATGGGTGATACCATTAAACACCTTATTTGCTACAATTTTGACCCCGATAACTTGGGATCCAAACTCGGTGGTTTTTGAGAAATCGAACTTTTAAAGTTATTTTGAAATTTTATCATCTCTCCACCATAAAGTGCTGATTGCGAGAAATCTAAGCCCTTCAGGATGTTAAACTGTTAAAAAACTTTTATGGTCCGATTTCTCAAAAACCAACCAGTTTAGACCCCGAGTTATTGGGGTCAATAAAAAACAAGGGGCGGCGTATTTCTGGTAGGCCCCAAGCGGTGAAAACCCACGCTACGCCACTGGAGTAAAGGCATTTAATTGAAAAAACAAAATTATGGGCAGTAGAAACCTGATACTTTTCTGATAGGTCATTAACGAAAAAATCCTTAAAAAACAATTTGTTAAAAAAAAACCCGACTGCGTAAAAAATAACAAGGTAATAACTTTAAATAAAAAAACTGAAAAGAATAAAACAAGTTCAGGAGACCGGACATATTCACAGTTCACTGCAACAGTCGGGACCCATCTGGATGTAATGTCTAGATTATTTAATGGGTCCCAACTGTTGCAGTCAATATGTCCGGTCTCCTGAACTTGTTTTATTCTTTTCCGTTTTTTAGGGTTCCGTACCCAAAGGGTAAAAACGGAACCCTATTACTAAGACTTCGCTGTCTGTCCGTCTGTCTGTCACCAGGCTGTATCTCATGAACCGTGACAGCTAGACAGTTGAAATTTTCACAGATGATGTATTTCTGTTGCCGCTATAACAACAAATACTAAAAACAGAATAAAATTAATATTTAAGGGGGCTCCCATACAACAAACGTGATTTTTTTGCCGTTTTGTCTAATGTATGTTTTTTTAATGGTACGGAACCCTTCGTGCGCGAGTCCGACTCGCACTTGGCCGGTTTTTATTTAAAGTTATTAGTTATTTTTTACGCAGTCGGGTTTTTTTATTTATTTTTTATTTTACACTTTTTAGTTACTTAGATAATATTGCTTACGCAAGTTTCTGTAGTAAGTTTATTTTTTTTACTATATTAACATATCCGAACGTGGTATATTTCATTATTGCGTATGCGTTTCCAAACGCGTCTCCTACGTTATATTTTTTCTGTCATGTTGCCAACCGCAGTTTTGAACTACCCATCTCCTTCCTTCCTACTACGCTCCCATGCGACAGAAAGAGAAGGAGTGTTGCCGCCTACGCCCAATCAGGGCGCGTTTCCGCAGTGACTGGCAGAAGAAGAACCACGCCATGATTGAAAGCGCTTGGATCCGCAACGTCAACCGCTTAAGACCTCACGCAATACTGCTGAGCTTTGCGGCGCGCGCCGCAAAATACACCAAACCGCATTAAATTCTAAACTAAAAACAATCTGTGAATGTCGGCCGACACGGTAAAACAAACATAAGTGAAGGAAGAATCCACCAGAACACGCGCTGGGCTTCAGCACCTCCAGCGGCATCAGCCATCTTCCCAGGCGATCATCTTTATCATCAGCTTCCAAGTAAGTCCTTGTTTCCCTACATAAAAACTGCGTGCCTGCAACATTATATCCCGCATACATTAATTTCCCGCCAAAATTTATAACCCCGCGAGGTCCTTCGAACCGCTATCCCAACTTATCAACATAAGTTTTTGGTCCATTCGAGACGGATTCAAAGAATCAGCATTTATAGGTCTCATACCTAGGATTTAGGTCAAATACCTAAGTTCGTAAAACCGCCATATTGAACGCGTACTAACGTTCGTACATCCCGCTAGGTACATATTCATTGAGAACTACTGTACTAACTTAATATTGCTCCTCCTGCATTAAAATAGCTTAGGTCAATATTAAAACCGCTAATTATCGTGAGTTAGCTCGGCAAACTTGCCTACAACATACTCAACCGCAATTACTTCTTATACCCGCTTATAAAAAAATTATTATTATAAGTCTACCCGCTATACCTAAATTAATTTTTCCGTTGTATTTTCTAGAATAATCCATTATGGAAGAACTTAAAATGAAAGTAAAATTACTTCAAGCTAAAAATCAAGCAATCTTTGAGCATTTATCGTCATTATACGAAACGTCAAAGAAAATAAATACGACTAGTATTGAGCTTCGTTCGTCGGAAACGTTCATGTCAGACACACAAATACTCTCAGTCACTCGTCAGGAATTTAGTAATAACCTAGATAAAATAAATACATATTCTTTACAAATTAATCCAGATCATAAAATCGATTATAACAGTCAAATATCCTTTGACGGCGTTTACACTCGTGTCGAGAGAGTGCGCTCACTTATCGCCGCGAAGTCTTCAAGGTCATTAGAGGACTCAATGTCTCAGGACAACGCGAAACATTCTAAAACTTCTATCAAACTACCTCCAATTCAGATTCCGTTCTTTGATGGTAGGATTGAAAACTGGCCTGTTTTTTATGAATCATTTAAATCAAATATCCATGGTAATATAAATCTCACAGATTCTCAGCGAGTGCAGTACTTAATGGGTAACCTAAAAGGAAACGCATTGCAGATTACCGCAGGAATTATTCCATCAGGAGAAAATTATGCTTCTATGTGGAACAGCTTAGTTCAAAAATATCAAGATAGGCGAGCACTGGGCTCACACTACATGTCTAACATATTAAATATTAAACCTGCAACGAACAATTCCGCTTCTTTAAATAGTTTTATTGAAAGTTTTCACGCTTCTGTTTCTGCCTTAGAACAATTACAAATTAACGACATAAAGGATTTCATTTTATTAAATTTAGCTTTGAAAAAATTAGACCCCGCTACTATACATTTATTCGAGATGCATATGAGAGATGAGGAGATTCCTACTTATACGGATCTCGTTGAGTTCTTAAAATCGCAAGTTAAAATATTAGATAGGACTATTTCTTCTCGAACTGCATCAGTAAATAAAAATAACTCATACCGTAACCAGTCACGTGATAGTACAGTGCATACCTTTGTTGCTTGTGACAATAACCAAACTTGTTTATACTGTAACAAAAATGATCATTATAAGCTGTACACCTGTCCAAACTTTCAGGCACTATCAGCCAACGCGCGTTTGGATTTTATTAAAAACAAACGTGGATGTGTAAACTGTCTTAGTGCAACGCACACTGCTTCACAGTGTAAATCTATACATACTTGTAGAACATGTAATAAAAAGCATCATTCGCTCTTGCATCTGGAGCAAAGTTCGCCGCCGCGATCGATATCGACTGACGCTGTACCTAGTTCCGCGCACTCACAACAGGTGGCGCTGTGTGCATGTTCACGCTTAGGCACAAACATATCGCGCACTACTGTACTTTTGTCGACAGCACAAGTCTACGTTGACAATAAACATAACAAATACGTTTCTGTAAGATGTTTGATCGATAACGCTTCACAGAACAACATAATTACTTCAGCTTGTTGTAAGAAACTACAATTAAATATTATACCGCTTTCAAATTCATTTATAAAGGGTGTAGGAACCTCTTCACGGCCTATTATAGGTTACGTCGAGATAACAGTTACTGCTAAAAATAAAACTAATTCTTTTAAAATAACCGCTCTTGTGGTTGATTGTATAACGGATAATTTACCATCACACTTTGTGGATACCTCTGCTATGCAACATTTGTTCGAATTACCGCTGGCAGACCCCCAGTGGCATATACCAGGTGAGGTTGAGCTGCTTCTAGGGGCAAAGCTGTTCCCGTATTTATTACTTCATAATAAAATTATCTCACCTACCGCGCCTTCCGCAATTGAAACCGTGTTTGGTTATATTCTTATGGGTGAGGTACCCACTAGTTTACATAATAATAATAGTTCCGCTGATTTAAATACCGCTTCATATTTTTCTACCGCGTTGAATATAGATGACTCGTATTGTTTTCTGTCGTTAGACGAATCTTTGCATAAATTCTGGAATATCGAAGAAATTCCTTCAAAATCTTTTATGAGCCCCGCTGAACGGGAGTGTGAACAGCTGTACGCTTCTACGGTGTCACGTGACTCCGGTGGTAGGTACTGTACTGCGTTGCCATTCTGTAAAGATCCAGATTCACTCGGAAATTCTTATGCTGTCGCTTATCGACGCTTAATTAATTTGGAAAAAACTAAGCTTCGCGACCCTGCTTTGCGCGCTAGTTATAATGAAATTATTCAAGAATATATTGATCAAAATTATTTAACTGAAATTACACCTAGTGCTGCTGATCAGACTATAGGTTATTACATACCGCATCACCCTGTCATTAGGAATGATAAACAAACTACGAAAGTGCGCATCGTTCTTGACGCGAGCGCTAAGTCTCATAATGGCGTGTCATTAAATGATTTGTTGCACACAGGGCCGAATTTACAGGCTGACATATTTTTATTACTTTTAAATTTCCGTTTGTTCCCTATTGCAGTTACAGCCGATATAAAACAGATGTATCTTCGAATTGCTGTTATTGATGAGCATCGAAAGTACCAGAAAATATTGTTTCGATTTAATACAGCTGAACCTGTACGCGAATTTCAATTTAACCGAGTTGCCTTTGGTCTTAAGCCCAGTCCCTTTCTAGCCATGCGCACTGTGCGCGAGCTTGCAAAGGATGAAAAACATCGCTTCCCGCGCGCATCCATTGTCGCTTCTCATGAGCTATATATGGATGACTTGGCTAATTCTACCCCTACTCTGGAGGAAGCCAAGATTCTCTCCGCTGAACTTATCGCCTTATTTAAGGCTGGGGGCTTCGACCTTACTAAGTGGGCAAGTAATTCCTCGGAACTACTAGAGGCTATTCCACACTCCAACCGCTCTTCTATTAACTTCTCTGACGGGGATAATTTAAAAATTCTTGGACTCAAATGGATTCCTTCCGAGGATTGTTTCACCTTTACTACATCTAATGTGGACAAAAGTTGTACTAAACGCTCCATACTTTCTACTGTTGCCCGTCTGTGGGATGTTCTCGGTCTAGTAGCACCTGTAGTTCTATTCGCGAAATTACTTATAAAAGAATTATGGAAATTAAATACAGATTGGGATGAGACTCCACCCGATTCTATTATACTCCTTTTTCAAAAATTTAAAGAGCAATTGCCTCTACTCTCTTCTTTAAAATTGCCGCGTCATGTAGCCGTTACTATGGGTTGTGTGACAAATATAGTAGGTTTTGCTGACGCTAGCATGAATGCGTATGGCTGCGTCATATATTTACATGTCACCGACGCAAATGGTAACACACACGTAAACTTGGTGTGTGCTAAATCCAAAGTTGCACCTGTTAAGGTCGTATCTCTGGCTCGTCTAGAGCTTTGCGCTGCTGTTCTTTTATCTAATTTAATTAAATTAGTTTATGACACTTACCGCTCTCGTACCGCTATTAATAAAATATTTGCCTTTTCCGATTCTACAATTACACTTTCATGGATTCATTCCTCACCGCACAAATGGAACATTTTTGTTAGCAACCGTGTCGCTAAATGTCAAGAAAATCTTGATCCTAAACATTTTTATCATATTAACGGTAAAGAAAATCCTAGTGACTGTTTGTCTCGAGGTCTTCTACCTGAGCAGCTACTAAATCACGATTTGTGGTGGCATGGCCCTGAGTGGCTTCTGCGCCCAACTGCTGAGTGGCCTATCACTCCGTTTGTTTCCTCATGCAGTGAGCAGTTGCCTGAGTTTAATAATAAATCTGTAACGTTAGTATCTACCGTATCAGAACTTAATTTAATATATAGCCTTTCTCAAAAATTTACATCATTAAATAAAATATTGCGCATAATTGTATACATTTTAAGATTTTTACATTTTATTCCTTATGACAAGTCACATAAGACAATTACTGTCCGTGAATTAGATACCGCTGAAATTTATTTAATTCGTTGTATTCAACAATTTCATTTTTTAGATATTTATGACGAGATTAAAAGTAATAAACTTCGCTCACAGTTTAAACGACTCGATCTCTTTATAGACGAGCATAACATAATCAGAATCGGAGGCAGGTTGTCAAATGCGAACCTTCCTTATGAAGCGCAGCATCCCGCTCTTTTACCTAAACATGATAACTTTACACATGTTTTAATAGATTATTATCACCGCATTTATTGTCATGCCGGTGTAAGCCTTCTTAGCTCTCTATTACGCCAAAAATATTGGATCCTCTCTTCTAGGGGTGTCATCAGACAAAGAGTACACGCTTGTAACTTTTGTTTTAAAGTTTCTCCTTCTCACCTCAGCCCAAAGATGGCTGATTTACCCGCTTGTCGCGTGCAAGAGACTAAAGCTTTCGTGCATACGGGTGTGGATTACGCTGGTCCCATCAAAGTAACTTTATGTAGACGCAGAGGTCAAAGAAGTCAGAAGGCTTACATATGCTTATTTATTTGTTTCGTTACCAAAGCAGTTCATATTGAATTAGTTACCGACGTGTCATCGGACACTTTTATTTCTGCTTTTAAAAGATTCATTTCCCGCAGAGGACCTGTTTCTTATTTATATTCCGACAACGGAACAAATTTCGTTGGAGCCAAGGCTCAATTGCAAGAACTACTTGCTAACCGCTACCGCATAGAGTGGAAAATGATTCCACCCCGCGCTCCCCATTTTGGAGGGTTGTGGGAATCTAATATTAAATCCATTAAAACACATTTATACCGTGTTATCGGTTCTCAACTCCTCACTTACGAGGAGCTTTCGACTGTTCTCACTGAAATTGAGGCAGTTCTAAACTCTAGACCGCTCTGTGTCCTGAATGAGGATCCGTACCCAGAACCGCTTACTCCCGCGCATTTTATAATGGCTTCTCCGTTGACTTCGTTGCCTGTCGTGAACGTTCCCGAAACAACGAAGCCTCTAACTTGCCGCAAAAAGTTGCTTGACCAAATGGTTTGTAGCTTTTGGAGAAGATGGCGGATAGAATACTTACATAACTTACAAGTTAGGCAAAAATGGTTGACTGCCGCAGACAATATTAGGATTGGTACAGTGGTTCTCATGCATCAGGATGATGTCCCTCCTTTACGTTGGCCAATGGGCATAATCACCGAAGTTTTCCCCGGCAGGGATGGGACAACCCGCGTTGCTATGGTGAAGACATGCAGTGGTTCTTTTAAGAGACCCGTTGTCAAATTATGTCCTTTACCTTCCCAGTAACATAACCGCGTAATTAATAACCTAACTTATTTAATTTCATATATTTAAATTATTAATTTTTCTCTTTCTTAGCCCGCTTTAATATAATTTATTTCCCTTTTTGAGAATACTACATATCCTCAAACCCGGGCAGGATGCTTACGCAAGTTTCTGTAGTAAGTTTATTTTTTTTACTATATTAACATATCCGAACGTGGTATATTTCATTATTGCGTATGCGTTTCCAAACGCGTCTCCTACGTTATATTTTTTCTGTCATGTTGCCAACCGCAGTTTTGAACTACCCATCTCCTTCCTTCCTACTACGCTCCCATGCGACAGAAAGAGAAGGAGTGTTGCCGCCTACGCCCAATCAGGGCGCGTTTCCGCAGTGACTGGCAGAAGAAGAACCACGCCATGATTGAAAGCGCTTGGATCCGCAACGTCAACCGCTTAAGACCTCACGCAATACTGCTGAGCTTTGCGGCGCGCGCCGCAAAATACACCAAACCGCATTAAATTCTAAACTAAAAACAATCTGTGAATGTCGGCCGACACGGTAAAACAAACATAAGTGAAGGAAGAATCCACCAGAACACGCGCTGGGCTTCAGCACCTCCAGCGGCATCAGCCATCTTCCCAGGCGATCATCTTTATCATCAGCTTCCAAGTAAGTCCTTGTTTCCCTACATAAAAACTGCGTGCCTGCAACATTATATCCCGCATACATTAATTTCCCGCCAAAATTTATAACCCCGCGAGGTCCTTCGAACCGCTATCCCAACTTATCAACAAATATCATACCATTTTAAAATCTTGATGATGAGCCCTTTATCGAGCCGTCCAGGCTGCAGAGCGTGCCGTGCCAAACATTTGAATTTGGCGCTAAAAATCCGCCATTTTGTTTCTTTATTATTTTGATATACCCAGTGTCACTTTCACAGTAAATACGAATCTAACGACACCTCTCAAGCTAAAATCCATTTTTGATAGGAGTACTCCTGTGAAGTTTCGAACAAAACAGTCTAACTAATTTTGTTTCCCCATACAAACTTTCGACTCCCGTTTAGGGGGTAACACCTTAGGGGTGAATTTTGAAAAAACCTTTCTTAGTGTACCCCTAAACCTCTTAAGGAACCTATGGGCCTAATTTGGAATCTCTAGATTCGGCGGTTTGGTTGGTTTGGGTGATCCTGCCGTTTTGCCGAAAAGATTTTGACAAAATTTAATTACCCAAACAAATTTTAGCAACCTTTTTTTATACCATTGTAATATTTCGAATGATTTTAGTACTGTAACACACGTTTAGTTTAATATTTATTATGTATACCTATCGTGTATTAGATAGATAAGTAATAAAAGTTCATTGATCCAATTGTTCGTAAAAAAAGATCCGCTACTCACCACTAGATGGCGTTGTACATATGACGCGCAATCCTGAATCGCGGTGTTAAGATTCTCCGCCACTTAATAAGTACCGTAGCTAATTAGTTCCACCGCTCACCACTAGATGGCGCTGTGCATATGACGCGCATTCCTGAATCGCGGTGTTAAGATTCTCCGTGACTTAATGACCCTCGTTGGATCAGTGAACCTCCTTGAATACAGCTACGTAGAGAGTGCATTCTGGGTCTTCGTCCTACTTGGAAAAGTCACTAGAGACACCTCTGCTAGTCGTTACTAAATCGGTTTCATCAGGAACATTTTTTGGATAGAGGGACTCTTTCCCCGACCTTCGTCCCTAAGGTCTTGGTCGGGTGGAACTATCCCTATTGTATAATCCAAGATCATCTTCTTTCTGTAAATACTTCTTCTTCTGTAAATATCACAATCTTCTGTATTATCACCTGTAACTGTTGCTGAAATACACCGCCTGCTGAGACTTCATTCCGTGTTTCCTTCGTGTTCGAAACCCCTACAAACACCTCCTACAATCTGGCGACCAACAGTGGGCCCGAAGAGAAACCGAAGTACGTCACACGCTACGGACGAACAACAACGACACCAGCTACAGAAAGGAGGAAAGCAGAGATGTCGGTGACCATGTCCGATACTCAGTTCGAGGCGCTGCTGTCTAAGCTTTCACCAAGAAGACACGGCTCGTTTACAACCTGCAAAGCTGAATTCGACGGGACCAAGGACTCCGAAGTAACGGAAGCTTTTTTGGCGGCAGCAAAAGTCTTCAAACAAATCGAAAACGTAAGTGATGCAGAAGCACTCACAGGATTACCACTGCTCCTCAAAGGTGAAGCTGCAGTGTGGTGGCAAGGCGTTAGAAAGCATGTCTCCACATGGGCGGATTTCGAAGAACGTCTCCGTCATGCTTTTGCCCCAAGGAAACCTGCTTATGTGATATTCCAGGAAATCGTTACAGAAAAGCAAGATTCACGATCAACCACGGAAAGCTTTATCGCACATAAGCGAATGCTTTTCGCACAACTTCCAGAACCAGAAATACCGGAATCCCATCAACTCCACATGGTATACGGTCAACTGAAACACCGTATACGCGACAAAATCCCGCGCAACTCGGTTACAACTTACGACGAGTTACTGGAAGCAGCTCGCGGTGTTGAGCAGATGTGGATTGACAAATCGAATAATGGTGACGACCACAAGGAAGTTAAGCCAAACCCAACCATGAAACCCAAGGTGAAGTGCGGGTTCTGTCACTTCTCCGGCCACGCTACCGAGAAGTGTAGAAAACTGAAGAAAAAACAGCGAGAAGTAGAAGCAGCTGAGCCTGTCCCTGAAAGTCAAGCGACAACAGCTACTGCCAAAACGACCCAGGCTCCATCTCCATCCGCACCCAAAGTGACCTGTTACGGCTGTGGTACGCCCGGGGTAGTTCGCAGTAACTGCCCAACATGCTGCGCCAATAAACAACGGTCACTGCCATCAACAGACCTAGCTTTTTGTCCGGTTGACGTGAAAACAGATGTAAGAAACAGGCCAATAGTGTTCATTGAGGTCGAGGGCATCAAAGGGACAGCATACGTTGATAGTTGTGCGAAGGCCAGCATCGCATCGTACCAGCTATACCAACAGCTGGTGGACAAGGGACACAAGTTCCACGAAGAATTAGTAAAGATCACTCTGGCAGATGGCATCGGGAAAAACCAAAGAGTTAAGAAAATAACAGTGTCAGTGAAGTTGGAGGACCGCATCATTCCGACCAGCTTCATTGTGTTACCGAGTTCAAAGGACAACCGAACCCTACTAGGCGTCGGGTTTTTACAAGACGCAAAAATGTTACTCAACCTTCCTCAGTTTACTTGGGAATTCCTTGACGCCGACTCGATCTATGAGCTATATGAGGAGGACTTTGTGACCTTTGAGAAGACAAATAGCAACTCGGCCAGTATTGCTCCAGATACCACCACGGGGATGCCTACAGCGGCCATTGCATCCTCAAGTGCTGCCGCTCTTCCCGAGAGTTCCTCAGGATATAAATTGATACCACTCGAACTGTCACCGGCAAAGAAAGCAAAACGGGTCTTCGACGGTTACCTACCTGCTTTTGCAGAGTTTATGATGCGTGATGCGGAAATGAGCGTCACAGAAGCGGAAGTCACATTATCCCCGCATTCAAGCCAACTCTTTCCTAACGCAAACGAACCTACGGACTCCGAGGGTGATTATTATTTCTGTAGTGTTGAGATAGATGATAATCAAAAGGAAATGTTAAATAAAATTCTTGGCGACTATCAAGATGTTTTTATTGATAACAATGAACCATCTTTGCTTGGGGAGCACTGCATCGTGACAAAGAACGATGTCCCAATTTCAGTACCTCCCTACAGATTATCTCAGACAAAGAAAGATATCCTTAAAGCTGAACTACGTGAAATGATGGAGAAGTCTATTATTGAGCCCTGCTCTTCGCCCTGGGCTTCACCAGTCGTTATGGTACCGAAATCTAATGGAAAGGTTAGAGTATGTATCGATTACCGACGCCTAAACGCTATCACTGTGCCCGACACTTACCCTATTCCACGAATAGACGACTTGTTGCACGCTGCAAAGCCAATGCCTTACATGACGTCACTCGATCTGAAATCTGGTTACTGGCAAATAAGGATCCGGAAAGAAGACGAAGAAAAAACAGCATTCATCACCCCTTTTGGTCTATATAAATTCAAGAGGATGCCATTTGGCCTACGCAATGCACCGGCTACCTTCCAGCGACTTGTCGACAGATTCCGTGTTACGCTAGAACATGTTAACATGCTGGCTTATCTGGATGACTTGCTCATATTCTCCAGCACCTTTGAAAGCCACCTTTCCGACCTGAAGGACGTACTACATAGGATGAGAGAATATAACCTTACTGTAAACAAAGACAAATGTAGATTTTTCTGCTCGTCGATAAAATACTTAGGTCACATCATAACGCCTGAAGGACTAAAGCCAGATTCAGATAAAACCAAGGCAATCTTAGAGAGACCAAAACCCAAGAATCTTCAACAGCTCATATCGTTTCTACAAATGTGTTCTTGGTACCGACGTTTTATTGAGAATTTTTCCGCTATAGCCCAGCCCCTTACGAAATTAACCAAGAAGGAAGCCCATTGGGTATGGAATACTGAACAGGAAGAGGCCTACAACACGCTAAAAACCCGGTTAACAACGGCCCCTGTGTTGCGGCAGGCCGACGAAACAAAGCCCTACATTCTCAAGACTGATGCTAGTAGCTATGCGCTTGGAGCAGTTCTGGTCCAGGGGGAGAAGGAAGATGAACATCCTGTTGAATATGCGAGTAGATTGCTCACACCCGCTGAGAAAAATTACTCTACTACTGAACGAGAAGCGCTAGCCGTAATCTGGTCATTAAATAAATTTAGAGCCTATGTTGAAGGTCAACCTGTGACTGTGGTAACTGACCATCAAGCCTTAAAATGGTTAATGAACTTAAAATCGCCAACCGGACGTTTGGCTAGATGGGCATTACAACTCCAAACATTCAACATTAATAATATTAACTACCAACCTGGTAAACTGAATACCGTGGCTGATGCATTGTCCAGACCACCGTGTTGTGAAGATAACCCTACCTGTGAGATATGTTCTGTAATCGTGGATATGCCCACGAGGAGTACTAAAGCAATCCGAGAAGAACAAATGAAGGATGCCAAAATTCAGAAGATAATAGAAGCCTTAGAGGAAACAAAGGGAACAGATGATGCTGTATACTGGAGTAACAAAGGATACCTTATGAATAATGGGATGCTATACAGGTTACATCCTGATACGGAAGCTGATGACGCTCAACTCGTGGTACCCGGTCACGAGTGGGCAAACGTTCTCAGTGCCTACCATGATGATCCATTAGCAGGACACTATGGGGCTGAGAAAACTTACAAGAAGATAGCCAACAGATACTATTGGAGTGGGATGCGTAGCTATGTTGCAAGTTACGTGAAGAATTGCTTGGAGTGCCAACGGTATAAACCCTGTAATCAGAAACCGGCTGGATTACTACAAACTACAAGCATGTGCCAACGATTTGAAGTAGTTTCTTTTGATTTGTTTGGCCCTTTACCACAAACGGAAGATGGAAAAACTTGGATATTAATCGTTGAGGATGTCGCTACCCGTTGGGTGGAGCTTTTCGCTTTAGTTACCGCTACCGCTGAAACCTGTGCAATAACTCTGATCAACGAAGTTTTTCTAAGGTATGGGATGCCGCGCCGAGTAATAAGTGACAATGGAACTCAGTTTGTGAGTGCTGTGATGCAGCAAGTTATGTACAGCCTGAACATAAAGCACCAGTATACCCCGTTGTACCACCCTGAAGCGAACCCTGTAGAACGCAAGAATCGCGACTTAAAGACTCAACTAGCTATAATGGTGCAAAGAGGGAAACATAATGTATGGTCAGAGCTCTTGCCGGCGATTCGTTTCGCTATGAATAGTACTACAGGTTCTACAACAAGTAAAACCCCGGCGTATATGACGTTCGGAAGGGAACTAAGATCCCCACGTGACAACGAAGTTGACTTCAGAAATATTGTCACTTCTGAAAATATAATACCAGAGATAACTCCAAAACTTGTACAACTAGCGGAGACCTTAATCAAGGCGAGGGAAGTACAAGAAATGAAGGAGGAGTCACGCAAGGCATATGTTGATGAGCATAGGCGGGAACAACCACGGTATCAACCTGGTGATTTGGTTCTTGTTAACTTACACCCCGTGAGCAAAGGAGCTCAAGGCGTAACCGCCAAATTTGCACCACGTAGAGATGGACCATACGTCATCATTACTAAACATGGACCCACCTCTTTTAAAGTAGCTTCTCCAAACGATCCTACTACCCCAATCGGCCTCTATCATGTTTCCGCTTTGACTCCATATAAAGGTGGAAGCCGTGAAACAGTTCCCGAACCCCTGCAGCCACTTCGAAGAAGAGGACGACCGAGAAAGGAGAAGGTTGCCAACAAGCCTTTACCAGGGCCCAAACGAGGACGTGGGCGCCCGAGGAAACAATAATCCCACTATCCAGTCCATCACGCCGAGACGTCTGTGAGGACTGAGGGGGAGATTGTAACACACGTTTAGTTTAATATTTATTATGTATACCTATCGTGTATTAGATAGATAAGTAATAAAAGTTCATTGATCCAATTGTTCGTAAAAAAAGATCCGCTACTCACCACTAGATGGCGTTGTACATATGACGCGCAATCCTGAATCGCGGTGTTAAGATTCTCCGCCACTTAATAAGTACCGTAGCTAATTAGTTCCACCGCTCACCACTAGATGGCGCTGTGCATATGACGCGCATTCCTGAATCGCGGTGTTAAGATTCTCCGTGACTTAATGACCCTCGTTGGATCAGTGAACCTCCTTGAATACAGCTACGTAGAGAGTGCATTCTGGGTCTTCGTCCTACTTGGAAAAGTCACTAGAGACACCTCTGCTAGTCGTTACTAAATCGGTTTCATCAGGAACATTTTTTGGATAGAGGGACTCATTCCCCGACCTTCGTCCCTAAGGTCTTGGTCGGGTGGAACTATCCCTATTGTATAATCCAAGATCATCTTCTTTCTGTAAATACTTCTTCTTCTGTAAATATCACAATCTTCTGTATTATCACCTGTAACTGTTGCTGAAATACACCGCCTGCTGAGACTTCATTCCGTGTTTCCTTCGTGTTCGAAACCCCTACAAACACCTCCTACAGTACGCATATTTTTATTTGGTCAAATTTTGACTTGGCTAAATATTACCAAGTATAATGTCATTATGGCATTTGGTCTTTAATCAAATGATTTATTACAGCAAACAATCTTCAGACAATAAACGTTTCGTGAAATGATTTGTTAAGACAAAAAATATTAAGGCAAAAATTCGATTTTTTGGGAATTATATAATTAAAAAATGCAATTTGATTTTAATATAATCATTTGTTTATTGCAAAATATTTTTACATTAGCAATTTAATTTCGGAGTATTCAGACTTGTGTTGCAGAATTCGATTAATTCTTTCGTCTTTATCCAGATATTTTTTTTTCTTTTTTTTTGCGGTACGACTTGCATTACTTAATAGAAAAAAAGATGTTGTTTTTAGTAGGTTACCTGGAACTCAACTATTTAGATTACGTTAATTTCTTCTTTAAACAAAAATGGTTAGGTTAGGTTAAAACTGTGACCTCCAGGAACGACTACATTATAATAGAAACAAAAATACGGAAAAAAACGCTACTTAGCTTTTTTGTCATTGAAGCATTTGACTGAATAGGAAAAGGTGAATTGAAAACTGACGATACTAAATATTTGGCTTATTTGATTTTGCGTAAAAACTGTTATTTCAACTGAAATATTTGACTAAATAAAAAATGTTAAAAATACTAGTTGGTAAACAAGTTATAGTTTAAACGTTAATTTCCCAAACATTAGGTTTGCGTTACAATTTTAATAGATTTTTTGCTAAGTAATAATTTAGCTAATGAAATTATGCGAAACATTTTTTGGGACATGAAAATTTGACAAATTCCTTTCGGTCAAACAAGGGAGACCCACATTGATTTTTAGACTTTGTCACCCCATTTCCCCTTCTTAGGGGTTGAATTCTGAGAAAACCTGAACCCCGTTTCTACTCATTTATCAATAGGAGCACTCCTGTGAAGTTTCGAATAAAATAGTCTAACTAATCTTGTTTCCCCATACAAGCTTTGGAGCGCCGTTTAACCCCCTTTTTTTTTTTTTTCTTTGGATGGGAAATCATCAAATAACCCCTCCCGCTCTGGGCGGAGCAGGAGGGAGTGTCAGACTTTTACTGACTAAAACCCATCCATGTTCCTTCATCGCCCTTTGTGTTCCGGGGCCACGGTATCTCTTTCGGACAGTCCCGCAACCCCGGCAGGCATCGGTCCCTACGGACCCCTTCCCTTTTGCTGACTCTCTTTGAGGCGCGCGTGGAACACGAACGCGCCGTCGACACGGCCTGTCGTCATGAGACGGACGGATGGCGAGCTAGCCCATAGCCCACCGTCCACAGGCCCGCGCCTACGGTGGCCGGGGGCCACGTGGCGGTGGCCCCCGACGCCCCGGGGCGTCTCCCGCGGCGGCCGGGACGTTGAGAGGTTCTCTCCCTCTCACGTTCCACCACCTCCTTCTCTAGCATTACTGCTTCGCAGAAGGAGGTGACGGCGTCCCATTCCGTCTCGCTCCGGACCATGGCTTGCACCAGGGCCGGACGCGAGAGGTTGCCGCCGCCGATCGCCACTTCGAGGACACGGCAGTGCTCCGCCCACGCGGGGCACACCTCCACCGTGTGTTCCACCGTGTCCTCCGGTCGATCCTCACAATGGAAGCACCCGGGCGTTTCCTCCCGCCCGATTCGGTGCAGGAACCTCCCGAACACTCCGTGTCCTGTGAGGACCTGCGTCAGGCGGAAGGTGAGGACGCCGTGGCGTCTCTCAAGCCACTCCTCAAAGAGGGGACTTATCGCCACTATAGTGGCGTGCCCTGCGCGGGGGTTGCGACAGTCGCTCTCTCCATGTCGCCATGAGATCCCGCCGGAAGTCTGTCCGCTGAGCGACAATTTGTCGCTGCAGTGGAGTTTCCCCCCGGCGTAGCGCCTCCGCGCGCCATTCATGCAGGCGCGCGAGGACTCGCCTCCAGATCCCATGGCGGCAATCCGGCAAGGTGGCTCGCCGCCTCGCGGGCTATCGTGCGGTAGCTCCGGGCCAGCCTTACGGCTACCACCTTTTGGGGCGCGTTCAGGTAGTGGGTGGCTCGCCGCCTCAATGAACGCGCCCACACCGGGGCCCCGTAAAGGGCCATGGACCACACGACTCCCGCGTAGAGCCTCCGGCAAGAGGCGTTTGGCCCCCCCAGATTGGGCAGGAGCCGCCTGAAGGCAGCCCCAGTCCGCTCCAGTTTGGGGGCCAAACGTCGGAAATGTTCCACGAAGTTCCACCGGCTGTCAAGGACAAGTCCCAAGTACTTCAACGTCGACTCGACGCCGATGGATACCCCTCCTACCGTCAGAAGGGATCCCGTTGGCGGCGCATTCCGAGGCCCATGAAAGCACATGGCCTCGGACTTGTGCAATGCCACCTTGAGACCCAGTTGCCGGATCCTCTCAACGACTATCGCAACCCCGCGTGTCATCGCTTCGGCCGCCGCCTCGTGCGACCTCCCCTGGGCCAGCACCAGCGTGTCGTCAGCGTAGCAAACTACGCTGACACCACTAGGGAGGTCGGCGCGCAGCACCCAGTCGTAACCGATGTTCCACAAGGGCGGCCCTAGGACCGATCCCTGCGGAACACCGCACGACATCTCTCGCCGGTTCCATTCTCCGCTGCGACCGGGGTAGATGACGGCTCTGTCCGTCAGATAGTCCCCGACTACTCGACGGAGGTAGGTCGGCACCCGGTGATACCGGAGTGCCTCCCTAATGCAGCTCCAGGGCATGGAGTTGAAGGCGTTGGCGATGTCGAGAGACACCGCCAAGACAACCCCACCCCTGGACACCGCATCCCCCGTCGTGAGGGCTCTCACGCGCATGATGGCGTCCACCGTAGAGCGCCCCTTGCGGAAACCGAACTGGTGTTCCGCAAGGTCCGGCCCAGTCCCCGCAAGGTGCTCGGCGAGGCGGTTTGCAATGACTCTTTCAAAGAGCTTGCCCACCTCGTCGAGCAGCACCACGGGCCGGTATGCGGACGGAGAGTCCGCAGGGCGCCCCGGCTTCCGGATGAGGACCAGCTTCCCCGTCTTCCAACGAAGCGGGAACTGGCCTCTCTCCAAGCATGCGCTTAGGAGCCCCTCCAGTCGGGGCCCGAGAGCCTCCAAGGCCAGGACCCAGGCTTTGCCAGGCAAGCCGTCGGGTCCCGGGGCGGTATTTTTGGCACTGAGCCTGCGTACCGCCACTCTCAGGTCTACCCCAGTCACCTCCGGAGTGTCGTCGTCGTCGTCCTGATGATCAGTGCAGCGGCTGCGGTTGCGGCTGCGGCTGTGGCGACGGTGGTGGTGGTGGCTGTGGAGGGCCCTCCCCTGCCTCTGGCCTTGGTCTTGGTGGGTGCAGCGAAGGCCTTGCTCCCAGCCCGGTGATCAGCTGGCTTGCCGGCCGCCGCACATGCAGCACAGTGCGGCGTGTCGCAGCAAGTCGCGGATGTGTGACCGGGCTTACTGCATCGGAAGCAGAGGCCGCTGCGGTCGACCTCCGAGGCGCATTGCACCGACACATGGTGTCCCACATGGCATCGGTAGCACCTCAGAGGTCTGGGTTCCAGCAGCTTCACCTGCGCTGAAACCCAGCCCACCAGTAGCCTGCGGCCCTCCACAATAGTTTTGGCCGCCGTCACAAGGCAGCTCACCGTGACGGTTCGCATGCCCGTGGAGTCCGGGCGAAGGGTGCCTGCCCTGACCTGATCGGCAGGGCACCCTCCGGACCTGGCGACGGCGGCCACCACCTCCTCCGCGGTCACGGAGTCGTCCAGACCCAGGATGCGCAGGTCTGCGCATCTGACGGGCCTGGACACTCGGGCCTCGTCCGCGTTTAGGGACGCTCTGAGCTTTCCAGCCAGAGCGTCAGCGGACGAGCCACTAGTTTCCCCGGGGATCTCCAGCAACCGAGCTCCCGTGCCGGAGGCCCCCGGTGATCCCGAGCTCCCCCAGATCCACCGTCTCCTTTGCCTTCGCTAGGAGATCGCGGTAAGACACGCCCCTCTTTTCCGCATCCGGCTGTAGTGTGATCACTACAGCCGCGGTCTTCGGGGCGCGGAGCCTAGCCGCGATCTTTCGCGCCCTATGCTGGCGCTGCCGCTCCGCATTTCGGGCCTCTTTGGCCGCCTTCCTCCCCTTCTTCTTCTCCCCGACCACTTGCCATCCGGCTTCAGCCGCAGGTGTCGGGGGCTGGGGGGGCGCTGGTGGCGGCAGCAGCTGGCCTGCCGCAGGCACCGCCTGTGCAGCTGCCTTGCCCTTCCTCTTCTTCTTGGGCGCCTTCTTGGCCGGCGCCGGTTTCCCCGGAGCCGGCTTTTCGGGGGTGGCCGCCACAGCCCTGCCGGAGGGCTGACTCGCCGGCCCCGGTCCAGGTGCGGGTGCCACAGCCGCAGCGGCAGCCGCGTACGACACCGTGCTCGGGCCCGCGGCTGCCCTGTTTGCACCCAGGGGGGGGCACAGGACCCTTCCCTCCAGGACGGAGAACCGCTGCTCGAAGGCAGCCAGCTCCTTCCGAACCAGATTTAGGATCTGGTTCTCCGGTTCGGGCTGAGTAGGCCGCTGGGTCTGGCCCCCCTTTTGAGAGCCCGGCCCCCGCAGGCTGGCCAGATCTGCGCGGAGCTTCGCATTCTCCTGTTGGAGAAGCTCCGTGGTGGCCGTCAGGCGGGCCACCTCCTCCCGCAGCTTGGCCACCTCCTCTCCACCTACCAGAGGCGGAGGTGGGGAAGGCACCGCAAAATTGGCCTCCACTGCCGCCAAGATGGAGGCGGAAGCCGCGGGTATGGCCTTTGGTTTGGTGGGTTCATAAAATGTAGAAAATGTTTGGTCCTAATATTTTTTTTTTTTTTTTTTTTTTTTAAGTTTCGTGCCTGTCTTCACTTTATAGGCCACGTCCCTTATTGCGGCTTCCACCGCCTTTGTGAACCTGGCCCCCCCTGAACCGTTTAACCCCCTTAAGGGGTGAATTTTGAAAAATCCTTTGTTAGTGCACTCCTAGACCACATAAGGAACCTACGAATCAGTAGATAGACCCAGCGGTTTGGGCTGTGCGTTGATATATTATCACCCAAGTCAATCGGTCAGTTTACCATTTTATAATTATATGGATTTGTCATTTCAAATTACATTCAAACATATAAGTTGCATATATTTTTGTAATCATCTTTTAAAACCCTTCATTTTGATACCCCACTCGATGGTATTAAAAGAAAAAAAAAATAGAACTCCACAATATGGCACCCCAAATCCACGATATTTTTTATTATGATTATAATGTAGCCAGTAACACTCGCGTCATCAAGACGAATCTAACGACATTTATTCTATCCAAATCCCTCCATCCGTTGAGGAGTTACGAGGGAACAAAGAAACTGACATACATACATACGTACATACAAACATACATACAGGGCAAACACATAACCCTCCTTTTGGGCTACGCCGCAGTCGCGTAAAAAGATAGCACCGTCAAACTGTGCAACTTTGCCCAAATTGCTGAAAATGTTTGATTAAACTTAAATATAAAAAAATAAAAAATATAAAAAATTATGTGTGATTGTGCTACACGTCATTTAAATGTACTGTTCTTTGCTTATGATATATAATAATATCAGAAAATAAGTGTTTATGTGCTAAAAAGCTTAATTTGTACTGCGGGCCAAATTTTTTGTACTTTTTACAAGTTTGCCCATTTTGCAGAAACTTTTGTAACTTCGGTATTTTCTACCTTAAGAACATATAGTTTAGGGATCAGTATAGAAGAATAATCAATCTATCATAGGACCGTAGCACTTCAATACCCGCAATTACAGACACAATTAAAATAACAATGCACTGTGCCTCTGGAGGCACGGCCGGGAGCATACGGGTTAATGCTAAACGTTTAAAAGGACATATTGCCTGTCACTTTTGAGTGGGCAAAGTAGCAAATTTTTTCGTCATTTTTCATTCAAATACACGAAAAAACCAGGGTTGTCACTTTTAACCGACTTCTAAAAAAGGAGGAGGTTATGTTTTCCACCAGTATCTTTTTTTATCGTACGGTCCAACAAGCTATTTGGTTTACAGTTTGCTATGTAGTTTGTGGGTTAAACTGTAAACCAAATAGCTTGTTCGACCGTACATCAGTACATTCAGTACGGTGTACGCAGGTGCGTGACGATCTAAAAGTTCGCTCTTAAGGTGACACAGCTCACAGGCTCGAACTCATTGGTGGGCGTGACCAAAAAGCACGCTGTCTCACCTGGCATCGTGCCCGACAGAGATAGTATCAGTGATGAGCAGTTAGACGCTAGTCTTCACGCACGTCTAGTTCGTACATACACACACAGCGTTCCGAACCGTTCCGAACAAAAACGAAGTTACACGATGCACACAATTGATATGAAAAAACAGTAGCGTTTGTCTTTCTTGAGCGTATATACTGCTCTGCTAGAGAGTATGCTCTCCAGCAGAGCCACAATCAAGGTCTATTTTATTATTACCTAATGCACGTAGGTACACACGCACGTACGTTAGCCGTGGGGTATCCGGCAGAGTAGAATAGAACCAACCCATTACACTCACGGGTGTCGTATAAGGCGACTAATGTCTGAGGCAGAACACCTTGTGCCTCCGTAGACCTGAGAATGGGCAGCAGCGTTTTCTGTTAGTCTTACAACACTGCGATCTCCAATCCGCCTGCCAAGCGTGGAGATTACGGCAAATTCCTCTCATCATGGGAGGGGCTTATGTCCAGCAGTGGACGTTGTGGGCTGTTGTTGTTGTTTCACGTACAGCGATAACGATATACGTTGATACGTTGATGTACGTTTGACGTACATCATTTTAAGATATAATTGATCGATTTCGAAGATAGTGGCTCCGTGGCACAGCATGACACCATTCGACGCCAGCTCGAATCGCCGAGAAATCATCAAGTAAGTATCTACAAACTCGTACTAAAGTAGTAGGCGCTGCGTCATCGTTTTATACCTGTATGGCTCTCTAAGAACCTAATATAGATTGCTTATTATGTTTAGTTTTCCCCGGGTGGTCATGCAGCGATTGCCTCAAGAGTTCACGACGCTGCCGCCGCGACGACGCATGCTTACTTGAAAGTTCATCGCAGTTTATGTCCGATTGCAGCAGCATAACCAGCCTATAATGCTCCCACTGCTGGGACACAGAGCTCCTCTCTGTGATAGGGAATGCGGGCCCAGTGCGGGTTGGTCTTATGTCAGAGTGGATACCTAATAATTGTAATTAGTTCTGCCTACATAAATTGTTTTACAAAAATACTTACACTTTTTTTTTAGGTTTATAATTATGCTCAATATCACTAAATGTAAACACATGTTTTCATCAAGACAAATAACAAATCAAGATTTTTTTCTTAGTATTTACATTTTAGAGTCCATGACAAAAATAATAGTCAATTTAGTCAGACGGACAGACAGACAGATGGACGGACTGACAGACGAACAGACAGGTGGATAGACAGACGAACCGACAGACGGACAGACAGATGGACAGCGGAGCCTTAGTAATAGGGTGCCGTTTTTACCCTCTGCAGTTTGTCTATGTCACATGAAGGAAATTAAAAAAGCTATTGGCATACTTTTAGAGCATGAGAAGTGAAAACTACATTAAATATGTATAGAAAACTATTATAGAATAATTTGATGCACAAAAAGTATACATATTTTCATTAGTCAATTTAGTCAGACGGCCAGACAGACAGATGGACAGCCAGACGGACAGACAGACAGACAGATAGACAGACAGACGGACAGATATACAGACGGACAGACAGATGGACAGCGGAGTCTTAGTAATAGGGTCCCTTTTTACCCTTTGGAGTTTGTCTATGTCACATGAAGAAAATTAAAAAAAAAACTAATTACTTTCACTCCCTAGAGACTAAAAGGGTCACTTTAGTCCCACTTCGTAGGGCTATAATGGCGTACTTTTAGAGCGTGAGAAGTGAAATCTACAATGTATAGAAATCGAATAAAGAATAATTGAATGCCCAAAAAGTATACATATTTTTGTTACTAAAAATATATATTTTTTTAGTTAGCCTATTCTATCCCACTGCTGGACAAAGGCCTCTCACATTCCTTTCCAACTCTCCCGGTGTTTTGCCTCCTCCGGCCAATCAGTCAGGAACGAGTCCGTAAAAAAAATATTATTATACATAAATATTTAAAATGTAATAAATTTACATTTTTAATTTTTTAGTAACAAAACTATAAATAAAATTAAAAGCATATAAAATAGGTAGCCCGCCAGCAACGGGAACAGGGTCCAAGCTGCTGGTGGTTAGGGCTCTTGAGAGAGGAACTTACTAACAATACGCGCCGTGTCCAGAACTGCTTTCTGAATCAAGCGCTTGATCCAGCTGCCTAGCGAGGGTCACCTCAGATGTTAGTTGAGGCTCTTGTCCAATTAAATTATTATTATTATGGAATTAATAACACAATTACTGACATTGTTTCTTTTTACGTCTGCGGTTTGTAATTACCGCCACTATAGCTCAAAATAAGTGATTCCTAATAAACAGAAAAATAGTAAGGTATTTATGGTACTAGCCGTGCCGTGTGGTATCCGGCAGAGTAGAATAGAACCAACCCATTACACTCACGGGTGTCGTATAAGGCGACTAATGTCTGAGGCAGAACACCTTGCGCCTCCGTAGACCAGAGAATGGGCAGCAGCGTTTTCTGTTAGTCTTTCATCACTGCGATCTCCAATCCGCCTGCCAAGCGTGGAGATAACGGCAAATTCCTCCCATAATGGGAGAGGCTTATGTCCAGCAGTGGACGTTATGGGCTTTTGTTGTTGTTGTATGTTAGTGTGGAAAGTTGGTTTTTACAAACGAGTAGACGAATGTAACCGTAATTTACGCACGTGTACATTGTAATACAAGGGGCTAAAATGACCCATTATACACGAGGTAGTGAATAGGAACCGAGTTATAATGGGATTTTAGAACGAGTTATAATGGGATATTAGTGTGTCACACTGTAATTTTTACTTTGAGTGGAAGAAAAATAGTCAATTTAGTCAGACGGACAGACGGACGGACAGACAGGCGGACAGACAGACTGACAGACAGACGAACAGACAGACGGACGGACAGACAGACTGACATACAGACAGACGGACAGACAGATGGACAGCGGATTCTTAGTAATAGGGTTCCGTTTTGAAAGCTATAGCTCTTATAATGGGATTTTAGTGTTACACTGTACTTTTCACTTTGAGAGCGAGAAAAATAGTCAATTTAGTCAGACGGACAGACAGATGGATGGGCAGAGCGATGGACAGACAGACGGACATACAGACAGACAGATGGACAGCGGAGTCTTAGTAAATAGGGTAACGTTTTTAATGCTATAGCTCTTATAATAATTTTCTATAGCACATACATATTTTCCCTATTTGTCTTAGTTTATTTGAATAATTTCGCAGTACTGCATTCTATTTTTCTTACATATGTGAACATTAGGACCATACACCATTGCGTCTCTTAGAGCGTTTATTACACTGCTATCTCCATCACTAATTACCTTAGTATACATGAGCCCGTGCAACTGCATGCTTACTTTGCATCCATCTACACCTGACAAGTTTTTTTTTAAATACAATTTATTAATGTATGATTACACCTCCACAACCCCCGTACTATTAAATTCAATCCATACATCAGCACAATGTTTTGAATGCGTTACATTGAGTTGTAACACAAAACATGATTTTTCACACCAAAAAAAAATCGTTTGATGTACAGAATGCTTGGTTGACTGACGGCTTCGTGAGGAGGTCTTTTGCACCCTGTATTCATGACGTGTCATCAATTCTTACTGCGTGGTCCTGTAAACGTATAACTCAATTAGAATATGCAAAAACTAACAAAATAGTACATTGTAAACATAGTCAATTTAGTCTGACGGACAGACAGTTGGACAGACAGACGGACATACAGACGGCTAGACAGATGGACAGACAGACAGATAGACAGACAGATGAGCAGACAGACGGACAAACAAACAGACGGACATACAGACGGATAGACAACAGATGGACAGACAGACAGACGGACAGACAGAGGGATAGACAGATAGTTGGCCTGACAGACAGACAGTTGGACAGATAGACGGACATACAGACGGCTAGACAGACAGATGGACAGACAGACAGATGGGCAGACAGACGGACAAACAAACAGACGGACATACAGACGGATAGACAACAGATGGACAGACAGACAGATGGACAGACAGACAGAATGGTGGATAGAAAGAAAGATGGATAGACAGACAGACGGATAGACAGACGCACAGACAGACGGATAGACAGACATGGACAGACAGACAGATAGGCAGCGGAGTCTTAGTAATCATAGGGTACTGTTTTTACCCTTTGGAGTTTGTCTATGTCACATGAAAGAAATTAAAAAAAAAAAAAAAACGTTTACTCTCTAGAGACTAAAAAGGTTACTTTAGTCCCTGATGGACTAAAGATGACTAGCGATAGCATAAATTATTATTCACAGAAAACACGTTTCAGTTTTCAGACATTTTATTGAGAACTGTTGAGAACTGTTGTCATGCCTACAAACAAAGTCACTATGTGACAGATTATATACCATGAAGGTATCAACCTCCAACAGTCCCGATTCGTAGGGCTATATTGGCGTACTTTTAGAGCATGCGAAGTGAAATAATAGATTGTACATCAAGTGCATAAAATGCAACATTTTATGAGACGTTTTTTTTTTGTTAAATAGAGTGTAAGGGTGCGTACAGACTATATAACATAACATTGCTATATAACATGTTTCAGATAATGTAGACACTGAATGTTATAAATGTCAATGTCAATTTCATAATGTGGACGTGTTATAAAACACAAGTTATATAATATGTTATATAGTCTGTACGCACCCTTAGGTGTGGTCAGTACATGAGGAATATCGGAACTAATCTATTCACATTGTGCAGACATTGCTTCATGTGCTTCTGCTGCACAGGTATCTTGCCCGAAATCTCGTGTTGATCTAAAAAAAAAATGGATTACACAGGGTCAAATTAAATGAGTTAGCGAAACTCCGCACATAAAAATCAAAAGCTGTTTTTTTCGGGTCAACGATACACACAGCACAGTGGGTCTAAAATAGCCGCTATAGCAGAATCTACGCAGAATCTTAGCATGAATCACGTTAAAAAATTTAAATTCTTAAAATGGACTTTATGTCAATAACTATAAAGTCCATTTTAAGAATTTTAAATTTTTAACGTGATTCACAAAACGATTCTGCTAAAGCGGCCATTTTAGACCCCCGGTACAGATTTCATAAGTTTTTACCGTGCCGGAAGTGCCAGAGGTTGGTTTTATATATGTATAGGCACCAAGAGCAGCGACCGGTGGCCCAGTGGTGGCGGCCCCGACTTACGAACAGTAAGTCATGGGTTCGAACCTAGACAGGCGCATTACTTTGTATAGGTAATTTATTTCAACACCACTGCTCTCAAAGCGGTGAAGGAAAACATCGTGAGGAAACCGGAATGTCCTACAACCAAAAATTCGAAGACATGTGACATCTACTAACCCGCACTGGCCCGCGTGGTGGATTATAGCCCATTACCTCTCATAGAGAGGAGGCCTGTGTCCCAGCAGTGGGAACATTAATAGGCTGATGATGAGGCACCTACTATTTGCGCAACCATTTCCATTTACATACTGATACTGATACTGTTAGCCTGCGTCATCCCACTGCTGGGCAAAAGCCTCTCTCCATTTACATAAACATACAAAATAAAAGTCACTAGCGCATTGCACTGTCTGTCTTGCCTACATAGGGTGCCCTAATGCCTATACACAAAGCCGCGCCGCCGGCCACCATGGGTAAAGTAAGCCTGCGGCGCTGTGTGTAGAGAATAGCACTAATGGTTGAAGTCACCATCGACACGTGCCTCTGATGTCGATGCCGCGTGTCGCTCGTGTGTAAGAACACTAAATAGATTAGGTGCAACAAATTATATGACTTACCCATTGTTAATTTGTAGTTATTCACACCTGTTCTTCAATGAACCAACACAATATCACTCGCACAGCGTCCACACAAATCAAAAATTAATTTTTTTATCAAAAATCCGGAGTCCAAACAGTTATACGTCAAACGTCACACGAATGACATAGGCTTTAGAAGCAGATTCGAAATTTCGAATATAACTGGAATAGGGTGGAGTCTCCTAGTATCAGCCTCCTCCTAAAATCGGCCTTTTCTAGAAAAAGTAACATAACTATAAAAATAGCTAAAATCATAATACTTTTCATGCAAAAACGACTCTAGTTCCATACACATAACCTCCCATACCATAAATACATTTCATTTTAAAATCTTCATGATGAGAAACATTTGAAATTTATTTATTCTTTTATACTATCTGTCATTTCGAATTACATTCAAACGTTGAATACATTTTTGTAATCATCTTTTAAAACCCTTCATTTTGATACCCCACTCGATGGTATTAGAAGAAAAAAAAATTCGAAGTCTACAATATGGCACCCCAAATCCACGATTTTTTTTTTTTGCAAGAAATCAAAAGCACTTAAAAATTACAAGTAGTCAAAGTTCAAAAAAAGTTGACACGGTCGATAATTGGTACCACCACCCTACGCGCGTATGACATATTGTTAATGTATGCGTGAACGTCGTCGTCGTCCTCCCGCACCGCGCACCGCAGCGGGGGAAACATTGTTCAGTGAGATGCACGATAAGTCTAGTAAAAGGCGCGCGTAAAAAAATACGAAAAGGCCTTTGGAAAATCGGGTTTTATGAAAAAACCACTGCATAAATCAATTACAAGTAAAATTTATTGAATTTTTCGATAATTGTGCTGTGTCGGTACCGACTTTGTTTTGGAAATTTGACACTTCTTTTATTACTAATTTACGCCCAAAGTTACGTTAAAATTGGCAATAAAAATGAATCTTTGGTAGCTCGTAACTTTTTAATGGCTTTTTATTTTACTATTCTGTTTCCGTACAGACACAATTAATAATGAGACAAAACGATATCATGTTTAACTTTAGTTGTACCATGACAAACAGTGGAGTAATAGCCCCCCGAAATTTGTATGGAAAATATGTTGCGCAGATCAACCTTAAAGATTAATCTAAAAATATCATGAAATTGGCAGTATTTTTAACCGACTTCAAAAAAAAAAAGTTCCGTACCCAAAGGGTAAAAACGGAACCCTATTACTAAGACTCTCTCGTCTGTCCGTCTGTCCGTCTGTCTGTCACCAGGCTGTATCTCATGAACCGTGACAGCTAGACAGTTGAAATTTTCACAGATGATGTATTTCTGTTGCCGCTATAACAACAAATACTAAAAACAGAATAAAATTAATATTTAAGGGGGGCTCCCATACAACAAACGTGATTTTTTTGCCGTTTTGTCTAATGTATAGATAATGGTACGGAACCCTTCGTGCGTGAGTCCGACTCTCACTTGGCCGGTTTTTTTTTTATGTATGTACACCGATTACGCTGAGATTTATGATCCGATTTACGTGATTCTTCTTTAGTTTGATGCGGAATAGTTGCCATTTAGTCCCATAAAAATGTAACATAGTTTGGCCCAGGAGTTTTCATTTTATGAACATTTTTGCTTTAGTCGTGTGGTATAATTTCATGTATGCTCACCGATTTCTCCTCCATTTGTAGAACGATTCTCAAAATTATTATTTTTTATTTGAAAGAGTATATTCCTGAGACGGTGGCATTTAAATTTGGTGAAGATCTGATGCTGATCTTCGGAGATATACAATGGAACTCTTCAAAACTAGACGGTAAATCGGTCGTGATTGCTGTAATCGGGTGCCAGTTAACATCGGAATATAGGTCATTAACACCTACCTACCAATTTTTTAATGACGAAGCGATAACGACACTTACTAGTTACCTAAATCGACCAATAAGCGATACTTTGCTACATCGCTAGAGTATCACAATACCAGTCGGCTAGACATACAGGGGTTGAGAATCTTGTGTTGTTCCAATTTGAATTTATTATTATTTTTTGCTAGAAAACTAATTTTATGCTTATAAATTTACGTGTGACGTAAACGCCCCCGCAACGTGACAATAATGTGCTGCACACCTGACGCGATGACCTCGTAAAACGAAAACGGCATAAGATCAGAATTATATTTTTTTGTAATGTGATAGTTTTTGTGATGTCATAATTATATTTAGATACTTATGGTTTTTCCGTCATGGGTGTCGTTTTCATGGTTTTCGGGGTCGTTGATTACGAAAATGAGCTCAAAATGAAAATCCAAGATGGCGTCCAAGATTTTTTTGGATTTTCCGTCATGGATGTCGTTTTCATGGTTTTCGGGGTCGTTGATTACGAAAATGAGCTCAAAATGAAAATCCAAGATGGCGTCCAAGATTTTTTTGGTTTTTCCGTCATGGATGTCGTTTTCATGGTTTTCGGGGTCGTTGATTACGAAAATGAGCTCAAAATGAAAATTCAAGATGCTAATCAAGATTCAAGATGCTGTTGATGATCGCTATTATTTAGATATCGAGATGAAAGTCGGAGCAATGACCTCTATTCCGATGTTAACTGGCACCATACAACATCTTGACGTAACATCACGCCTGTCTCTGAGGGGTACGCACATGTGTAAAATACACCCAAATTTCGACAGTTGAGGTATGTTATGTTCCATTTATTGGGGATAAGCCTATTACCACCATTACCATTATCTGTCCAATTCGTCATAGTTGCATACGTATTTATTAATATATATTAAAATCAAAAATCAAAATCAAATCATTTATTTCAAGTAGGCCAGTTGCAGGCACTTTTGAATTGTCGAAACAAAGATGAAAATTAAATGTAGCTACAGTCCCAGTCACAAGACATAAAAACTGTGAAAGTACTGTAGTTGCCCATTCCCTAGCGTAGATCTCTATGGAGAAGAACGGGCAAGAAACTCCATGGACACTCTTTTAAATCATAAAATTGTTACAAAATCTTGGTTACATCATTCGTGTTGAGATGGTATATTATGTGAGAACAATCTAGCAAGATGTGCACGTTAAAAGTGTCCATAGTAAAACAAAAAATACAATTAAAAAATAACATTAAAATAAGCCACGGCAACTAAGAGATGACCAGTCACAACTGACAGCGCCCGTTCACGAACATGACGCATGGATCAGCACCATTTAACTCAACCATTTTGTAGGGAACCAAATGATCGGACACACGCGCCACCATCAGCGAGACATTAGAGTGAGCATGACATACTCTCAACTGCCTGGGCACATTCAAGTCAAGAAAAGACGTAGGATTCCAGTGAATGATAGCTTTACATAGTACTCACACAATATGGGCTATGCGATTATATAATACTAGATTGAATCTATACAATGCAAAGATAGTTGTACAATCTTCAGCAGCTCCAACAATTATATGTAATGCTATCTAATTTATGCGCCCCTGTCCATGTGGAGCAGGACCAGCATTGAGCCACGCATTTTTATCAGCGATGTAATCGCCCAACTTGTAATAAGCTTGCTTACATAGTGTGCGTTTGATGCATGTTTTAAATTTCGTCTCATTCAGTTCAAGAATACTTTGTGGAATTTTATTATAGCATCTCAAACAGTACCCCATGAAAGATGAGTCTACTTTAGCGAGTCTGAAGCCTGGCTGAATTAGTTGGTCCCTATTTCTAGTACTGTAATTATGTCTGTCACCTCTTTTACCAAAAAGATGCAGATTTTTTCTGACGTACGTTATGTTTTCGTAGATATACTGACAATGTACCGTCATGATGCCAATATCTTTAAACAGTTCCCTTAGAGAATCGCGCCTACGAAGATTATATATGGCTCTGATGGCTCTTTTTTGCAGAATAAATATAGACTCAATATCTGCAGCCCGTCCCCATAGCAAAATGCCATAAGACATTATACTAAGACATTATACTATTATTTTGTAGTTTATATATTTTTGTTATATATTTTGTCTTGTATGTATGTACGTATATTCTTGTATTGTATGTTATATTTAAATTCTATATTTGCTATAAGTTTTTATGTATTCTATTTCTCATCTTTTACACACTATGTCTACATCTCTTTGTATCTTCTCTCCTTTCGTAGGTATGCTGGAAGAGATTTCTTTAGAAATAAGCATCACCTTTGTACCTATTTTTCCATTCCTTTCTTCTTTTCTGTATTTAGTGTGTACATAAACCGTTAAATAAATACCATAACATGTATTGTTAACAATGTAAAATAAATGCATAGCAAATATTTATATAGGATATTACAACTAAAAATCGAAAAATAAAAAACACTTTTTGCAAAAAAAATAAAACCGACTTCAAAAAACACAAAACACAAAAAAGTGAAAAATAATTTTAGCTTCAGAAGTCGGTGACAAAAAAAAAACTAAATCAATCAAACAAAGGTCAACGACTTCGGAAGCTAAAATTTTTTTTCACTTTTGTGTTTTGTGTTTTTTGAAGTCGGTTTTTTTTTTTGCAAAAAGTTTTTAGAAAAAACAATGTTATATTATGATTATTATCAAGTCATAATATTCATTACTGGTATATTAAGACATAAATAAAAGTACCTGCTTATCTGTGATGCAATTTGACGTTGAGGTGACAACACTTTTTTTTTTTTTTTTCGGATGGGAAATCATCAAATGACTTCTCCCGCTCTGAGCGGAGCAGGAGGGAGTGTCAGACTTTTACTGACTAAAACCCATACATGTTCCTTCATCGCCCTTTGTGTTCCGGGGCCACGGTATCTCTTTTGAACAGTCCCGCAACCCCGGGAGGTGACAACCCTAACGGTAATATTTTGGTGGGCAAAGATGTAACAACTACTTCCGAAAAACTGATTTATCATTGCCCACCATCATATTTTCGATGTTGAGAGAAATTTCGCTTTGTATATATTCGATCTTCCTTGTGTATTTATTACAAACTATCAGTGGCTTTAAATTTAATTTTCTGCTGTAATTAGAAATCGAGTCTATTGAAAGTTTTTCTCACGTGTTTTGGCCCGCAAATTAGACTACCAATTTCGACACGGTTTTACAGCCGACATATGTGACATTAGGTAGAGTCCGTTACGTAATGTTGCCCGAGACATAATCAAAATTCTTCCTAAGAATAATAAGCACAACTAAAAAATGTTGCCGGCTTTTTAAACATTTGTAAAAAGTACCGTGCTGGGCAAAGTTAGTGCTTGGGCAATCTTGTAAGGTTTGACATAGCCTAAATTAAGTTTAGTTTGTGCACAACAGAATCGACACCATTGTCTTACTTACCCTTTAACCCCACAGCTGAACGCTGAACGGATTAGAATGAAAGTCACACGGATACACCATGATCTGATAACTGGGTAACGTGGTTATCTTAATAGAACGTTCCCGTAGGATATATGAAAGCAAAATACCATTCACTCACTGACTAATCATGTAATCTCAAGAACTATTAAACCTATAAACTTAAAATCTAGCAATATAAGTTTATAATAAGTTGAAATTTCAACTTAAATGGGGGTCAAAATTTGTATGGTTTGGAAATGACAATTTGACGAAATTCACAATTTGACGGTTTCAATTCGACAAATTATAATCTGCCGAAAAATAATGCGTCATATTGTAAGCAGTATAAGACAATATTTGGACCTTAATTTGGACAGTTTACAATCTGACGGGTTTTACAATTTGACGCTAACCTAAATGTCACATGTCGTAGGTATGTCTTAAGGTTGATCTGCGCAACATATTTTCCATACAAATTTCGGGGGGCTATTACTCCACTGTTTGTCATGGTACAACTAAAGTTAAACATGATATCGTTTTGTCTCATTATTAATTGTGTCTGTACGGAAACAGAATAGTAAAAGAAAAAGCCATTAAAAAGTTACGAGCTACCAAAGATTCATTTTTATTGCCAATTTTAACGTAACTTTGGGCGTAAATTAGTAATAAAAGAAGTGTCAAATTTCCAAAACAAAGTCGGTACCGACACAGCACAATTATCGAAGAATTCAATAAATTTTACTTGTAATTGATTTATGCAGTGGTTTTTTCATAAAACCCGATTTTCCAAAGGCCTTTTCGTATTTTTTTACGCGCGCCTTTTACTAGACTTATCGTGCATCTCACTGAACAATGTTTCCCCCGCTGCGGTGCGCGGTGCGGGAGGACGACGACGACGTTCACGCACACATTAACAATATGTCATACGCGCGTAGGGTGGTGGTACCAATTATCGACCGTGTCAACTTTTTTTGAACTTTGACTACTTGTAATTTTTAAGTGCTTTTGATTTCTTGCAAAAAAAAAAAATCGTGGATTTGGGGGTGCCATATTGTAGACTTCGAATTTTTTTTTCTTCTAATACCATCGAGTGGGGTATCAAAATGAAGGGTTTTAAAAGATGATTACAAAAATGTATTCAACGTTTGAATGTAATTCGAAATGACAGATAGTATAAAAGAATAAATAAATTTCAAATGTTTCTCATCATGAAGATTTTAAAATGAAATGTATTTATGGTATGGGAGGTTATGTGTATGGATATAGAGTCGTTTTTGCATGAAAAGTATTATGATTTTAGGGCAAATTTTATAGTTATGTTACTTTTTCTAGAAAAGGCCGATTTTAGGAGGAGGCTAATACTAGGAGAATCCACCCTATTCCAGTTATATTCGAAATTTCGAATCTGCTTCTAAAGCCTATGTCATTCGTGTGACGTTTGACGTATAACTGTTTGGACTCCGGATTTTTGATAAAAAATTTAATTTTTGGTTTGAGTGGACGCTGTGCTAGTGATATTGTGTTGGTTCATTGAAGAACAGGTGCGAATACCTACAAATTAACAATGGGTAAGTCATATAATTTGTTGCACCTAATCTATTTAGTGTTCTTACACACGAGCGACACGCGGCATCGACATCAGAGGCACGTGTCGATGGTGACTTCAACCATTAGTGCTATTCTCTACACGTAGCATCGCAGGCTTACTTTACCCATGGTGGCCGGCGGCGCGGCTTTGTGTATAGGCAGTAGGGTGCCCCCCTATGTAAGCAAGACAGTCGATCTAAGAGCGGTGCAATGCGCTAGTGACTTTTATTTTGTATGCTTATGTAAATGGGGAGAGGCCTTTGCCCAACAGTGGGATGACGCAGGCTAACAGTATCGGTATCAGTATGTAAATGGAAATGGTTGCGCAAATAGTAGGTGCCTCATCATCAGCCTATTAATGTTCCCACTGCTGGGACACAGGCCTCCTCTCTAAGAGAGGTAATGGGCTATAATCCACCACGCGGGCCAGTGCGGGTTAGTAGATGTCACATGTCTTCGAATTTTTGGTTGTAGGACATTCCGGTTTCCTCACGATGTTTTCCTTCACCGCTTTGAGAGCAGTGGTGTTGAAATAAATTATACAAAGTAATGCGCCTGTCTGGGTTCGAACCCATGACTTACTGTTCGTAAGTCGGGGCCGCCACCACTGGGCCACCGCTCGCTGCTCTTGGTGCCTATACATATATAAAACCAACCTCTGGCACTTCCGGCACGGTAAAAACTTATGAAATCTGTACCGGGGGTCTAAAATGCCGCTTTAGCAGAATCGTTTTGTGAATCACGTTAAAAATTTAAAATTCTTAAAATGGACTTTATAGTTATTGACATAAAGTCCATTTTAAGAATTTAAATTTTGAACGTGATTCATGCTAAGATTCTGCGTAGATTCTGCTATAGCGGCTATTTTAGACCGGCTGTGCTGTGTGTATCGTTGACCCGAAAAAAAATAGCTTTTGATTTTTATGTGCGGAGTTTCGCTAACTCATTTAATTTGACCCTGTGTAATCCATTTTTTTTTTAGATCAACACAAGATTTCGGGCAAGATACCTGTGCAGCAGAAGCACGTGAAGCAATGTCTGCACAATGTGAATAGATTAGTTCCGATATTCCTCATGTACTGACCAAACCTTACACTCTATTTAACAAAAAAAAAACGTCTCGTGAAATGGTGCATTTTATGCACTTGATGTACAATCTATTATTTCACTTCTCATGCTCTAAAAGTACGCCAATATAGCCCTACGAAGCGGGACTGTTGGAGGTTGATACCTTCATGGTATATAATCTGTCACATAGTGACTTTGTTTGTAGGCATGACAACAGTTCTCAATAAAATGTCTGAAAACTAAAACGTGTTTTCTGTGAATAATAATTTATGCTATCGCTAGTCATCTTTAGTCCATCAGGGACTAAAGTAACCTTTTTAATCTCTAGAAAGTAAAAGTTTTTTTTTTTAAATTTCTTTCATGTGACATAGACAAACTCCAAAGGGTAAAAACAGTACCCTATGATTACTAAGACTCCGCTGCCTATCCGTCTGTCTGTCCATGTCTGTCTATCCGTCTGTCTGTGCGTCTGTCTATCCGTCTGTCTGTCTATCCATCTTTCTTTCTATCCGCCATTCTGTCTGTCTGCCCATGTCTGTCTGTCCATCTGTCTGTCTGTCAGGCCAACTATCTGTCTATCCCTCTGTCTGTCTGTCCATCTGTTGTCTATCCGTCTGTATGTCCGTCTGTCTGCCTGGTGTCTATCTGTCTGTCTGTCCATCTGTCTGTCTAGCCGTCTGTATGTCCGTCTGTCTGTCCAACTGTCTGTCCGTCAGACTAAATTGACTATGTTTACAATGCACTATTTTGTTAGTTTTTGCATATTCTAATTGAGTTATGCGTTTACAGGACCACGCAGGATGAATTGATGACACGTCATGAATACAGGATGCAAAAGACCTCCTCACGAAGCCGTCAGTCAACCAAGCATTCTGTACATCAAACGACTTTTTTGGGGTGAAAAATCATGTTTTGTGTTACAACTCAATGTAACGCATTCAAAACATTGTGCTGATGTATGGATTGAATAGTACGGGGGTTGTGGAGGTGTAATCTTACATTCAAACATTGTATTTTAAAAAAAACTTGTCAGGTGTAGATGGATGCAAAGTAAGCATGCAGTTGCACGGGCTCTTGTATACTAAGGTAATTAGTGATGGATATAGCAGTGTAATAAACGCTCTAAGAGACGCAATGGTGTATGGTCCTAATGTTCACATATGTAAGAAAAATAGAATGCAGTACTGCGAAATTATTCAAATAAACTAAGACAAATAGGGAAAATATGTATGTGCTTTAGAAAATTATTATAAGAGCTATAGCATTAAAAACGCTACCCTATTTACTAAGACTCCGCTGTCCATCTGTCTGTCTGTATGTCCGTCTGTCTGTCCATCGCTCTGTCCATCCATCTGTCTGTCCGTCTGACTGAATTGACTATTTTTCTCGCTCTCAAAGTGAAAAGTACAGTGTAACACTAAAATCCCATTATAAGAGCTTTCAAAACGGAACCCTATTACAAAGACTCCGCTGTCCATCTGTCTGTCCGTCTGTCTGTATGTCAGTCTGTCTGTTCGTCCGTCTGTCTGTTCGTCTGTCTGTCAGTCTGTCTGTCCGCCTGTCTGTCCGTCCGTCTATCCGTCTGACTAAATTGACTATTTTTCTCCCACTCAAAGTAAAAATTACAGTGTGACACACTAATATCTCATTATAACTCGTTCTAAAATCCCATTATAACTCGGTTCCTATTCACTACCTCGTGTATAATGGGTCATTTTAGCCCCTTGTATTACAATGTACACGTGCGTAAATTACGGTTACATTCGTCTACTCGTTTATAAAAACCAACTTTCCACACTAGTACCATACAACAACAACAACAGCCCATAACGTCCACTGCATAAGCCTCTCCCATTATGGGAGGAATTTGCCGTTATCTACACGCTTGGCAGGCGGATTGGAGATCGCAGTGATGAAATACTAACAGAAAACGCTGCTGCCCATTCTCTGGTCTACGGAGGCGCAAGGTGTTCTGCCTCAGACATTAGTCGCCTTATACGACACCCATGAGTGTAATGGGTTGGTTCTATTCTACTCTGCCGGATACCACACGGCACGGCACGGCACGGCTAGTACCATAAATACCTTACTATTTTTCTGTTTATTAGGAATCATTTATTTTTAGCTATAGTGGCGGTAATTACACACCGCAGACGTAAAAAGAATCAATGTCAGTAATTGTGTTATTATGTAATTCCATAATAATAATAATTTAATTGGACAAGAGCCTCAACTAACATCTGAGGTGACCCTCGCTAGGCAGCTGGATCAAGCGCTTGATTCAGAAAGCAGTTCTTCTGGACACGGCGCGTATTGTTAGGAGGTTCCTATCTCAAGAGCCCTAACCACCAGCAGCTTGGACCCTGTTCCCGATGCTGGCGGGCTACCTATTTTATATGCTTTTAATTTTATTTATACTTTTGTTAATAAAAAATAAAAAATGTAAATTTATTACATTTTAAATATTTATGTATAATAATATTTTTTTTACGGACTCGTTCCTGACTGATTGGCCGGAGGAGGCAAAACACCGGGAGAGTTGGAAAGGAATGTGGGAGGCCTTTGTCCAGCAGTGGGACAGAATAGGCTTCTAAAAAAATATATATTTTTAGTAACAAAAATATGTATACTTTTTGGGCATTCAATTATTCTTTATTCGATTTCTATACATTGTAGATTTCACTTCTCACGCTCTAAAAGTACGCCATTATAGCCCTACGAAGTGGGACTAAAGTGACCCTTTTAGTCTCTAAGGAGTGAAAGTAATTAGTTTTTTTTTTTAATTTCCTTCATGTGACAAAGACAAACTCCAAAGGGTAAAAAGGGACCCTATCACTAAGACTCCGCTGTCCATCTGTCTGTCCGTCTGTATATCTGTCCGTCTGTCTGTCTGTCTGTCTGTCCGTCTGGCTGTCCATCTGTCTGTCTGGCCGTCTGACTAAATTGACTAATGAAAATATGTATACTTTTTGGGCATTAAATTATTCTATAATCGTTTTCTATACATATTTAAGTAGTTTTCACTTCTCATGCTCTAAAAGTATGCCAATAGCTTTTTTAATTTCCTTCATGTGACATAGACAAACTGCAAAGGGTAAAAACGGCACCCTATTACTAAGGCTCCGCTGTCCATCTGTCTGTCCGTCTGTCGGTTCGTCTGTCTATCCACCTGTCTGTTCGTCTGTCAGTCCGTCCATCTGTCTGTCTGTCCGTCTGACGAAATTGACTATTATTTTTGTCATGGACTCTAAAATGTAAATACTAAGAAAAAAATCTTGATTTGTCATTTGTCTTGATGAAAACATGTGTTTACATTTAGTGATATTGAGCATAATTATAAACCTAAAAAAGTAAAAAGACAGGTAAGTATTTTTGTAAAACAATTTATGTAGGCAAAACTAATTACAATTATTAGGTATCCACTCTGACATAAGACCAACCCGCACTGGGCCCGCATTCCCTCTCACAGAGAGGAGCTCTGTGTCCCAGCAGTGGGAGCATTATAGGCTGGTTATGCTGCTGCAATCGGACATAAACTGCGATGAACTTTCAAGTAAGCATGCGTCGTCGCGGCGGCAGCGTCGTGAACTCTTGAGCGATCGCTGCATGCATGACCACCCGGGGAAAACTAAACATAATAAGCAATCTATATTAGGTTCTTAGAGAGCCATACAGGTACAAAACGATGACGCAGCGCCTACTACTTTAGTACGAGTTTGTAGATACCTACTTGCTGATTTCTCGGCGATTCGAGCTGGCGTCGAATGGTGTCATGCTGTGCCACGGAGCCACTATCTTAGAAATCGATCAATTATATCTTAAAATGATGTACGTCAAACGTACATCAACGTATCAACGTATATCGTTATCGCTGTACGTGAAACAACAACAGCCCACAACGTCCACTGCTGGACATAAGCCTCTCCCATGATGGGAGGAATTTGCCGTAATCTCCACGCTTGGCAGGCGGATTGGAGATCGCAGTGATGTAAGACTAACAGAAAACACTGCTGCCCATTCTCAGGTCTACGGAGGCACAAGGTGTTCTGCCTCAGACATTAGTCACCTTATACGACACCCGTGAGTGTAATGGGTTGGTTCTATTCTACTCTGCCGGATACCCCATGGCTAACGTACGTGCGTGTGTACCTACGTGCATTAGGTAATAATAAAATAGACATTGATTGTGGCTCTGCTGGAGAGCATACTCTAGCAGAGCAGTACATGTACTCAAGAAAGACAAACGCTACTGTTTTTTCATATCAATTGTGTGCATCGTGTAACTTCGTTTTTGTTCGGAACGGTTCGGAACGCTGTGTGTGTACGTACGAACTAGACGTGCGTGAAGACTAGCGTCTAACTGCTCATCACTGATACTATCTCTGTCGGGCACGATGCCAGGTGAGACAGCGTGCTTTTTGGTCACGCCCACCAATGAGTTCGAGCCTGTGAGCTGTGTCACCTTAAGTATGATTTGTATTTTCTATCGATATAGTTAGATGTCCGGGAACAATCCCTAATGCATGGAACCACGGGTAATTAAAATACCCATGGACACGGTAATAGGTCGATCCACCGGGACCTCCGGTCCGGTCCTCCGGCCTTGAACCTATACCGCCTAGTACTTTTGCTGGTTACACGAGGCACCAAAATCTAGAGCTGCGGTGGCTCAGTAGAGCAGCGCTGGCCCAGTGGTGGCGGCCCCGACTTACGGACAGTAAGTCGTGGGTTCGAACCCAGACAGGCGCATTACTTTGTGTACCTACCTAATTTATTTCATCACCACCCCTAATTACCTGAACTATTCTATCTTTGAGTCAGTAATGGAAGATGCTTTGGCAAAACTTGTAACTAATAAACCAATAATTATGTTAATATCATAGAAAATAATGTGAATAGCAGTAGATTCTTAAGTGTGTTTTCAGAACCAACTTGAATTACTACAAATACTGCTACATGTACCGATAATGTTTTTTGTTGCTGCGATTACTTAAATAAATCCATCGTAAATTAACTGCCTTCAGATCATAGTGGTCAGACGGTTTTTTTCGCGTACAATAGACAATTACAAAGAATTTAGATACAAACTAGACTAATAACACCCAGCAATCTAGACAAATTTAATAATAATTTAATTAGCAAGTTAAGTATACCGGGTCATATTAGAAACAATGCAAATGTATTTTATGAAGAATTCTTTTCGGTAGTGCACACCGAATTTAATAATACTTTAAAAAAGTAGGGAACGATTGTTTGAGCTGTACGGCCTTAAGCCTTACATCAACACTGAAGCTTTTAATAAATATGTTGCTACTTACTCGAAAAATTTTAAAAACACTTGCAAGGTAGCCAAATCCTTATTCATTAGCAACAAGATTAAATCAGCCGACAACAAAATAAAGACGGTTTGGAAAATTATCAACAGTGAAACAAATAGAAATAAAAAAATAAAACCGACTTCAAAAAAAACAACAAACAAAAAAAACACAAAAAGAAAAGGACAAAAAAATACACTAAAAGAAAAACAAAAAAAAAAACACTAAAACAAAACCACAAAAAAGTGAAAAATAACTTTAGCTTCAGAAGCCGGTGAGAAAAACACCAAATCAATCAAAGGTCAAGCTTCAGAAGTCGGTGACCTTGTTTAATTGATTTATTGTTTTTGTCACCGACTTCTGAAACTTGACCTTTGATTGATTTGGTGTTTTTCTCACCGGCTTCTGAAGCTAAAGTTATTTTTCACTTTTTTGTGGTTTTGTTTTAGTGTTTTTTTTTTTGTTTTTCTTTTAGTGTATTTTTTTGTCCTTTTCTTTTTGTGTTTTTTTTGTTTGTTGTTTTTTTTGAAGTCGGTTTTATTTTTGGCAAAAAAGTTTTATTTTATTTTTCCATTTTTAGTTGTAATATCCTATACTTACAAATATTTGCTATGCATTCATTGTACATGGTTAACAATACATGTCATGGTAATAGGCTTATCCCCAATAAATGGAACATAACATGCCATAACTGTCGAAATCTGGGTGTACTGTACACATCTATGTACCCCTCAGAGCAAACAGGTATAATGTTACGTCATGATGTTGTTTAAACAATGAACATCCAACCGATTGGAGCTATCACAACAGATTTGCCGTCCCTTTTTGAAGAGTTCTATTGTATATCTCCGAAGATCAGCATCAGATCTTCACCAAATTAAAATGGGACCACCTCAGGAGTATACTTTTTCAAATAAAAAAAGAATTTTGAGAATCGGTCCACAAATGGGAGAGAAATCAGGTAAATTGTACACTTCTGCGTACCCCCTCAGAGCATACAGGCGTGATGTTCCGTCATGATATTGTATAAACAATGAACATCCAACCGATTGGAGCTATCACAACAGATTTGCCGTCTCTTTTTGAAGAGTTCCATTGTATATCTCCGAAGATCAGCATCAGATCTTCACCAAATTAAAATGGGACCACCTCAGGAGTGTACTCTATCAAATGAAAAAAGAATTTTGAAAATTGGTCCACAAATGGGAGAGAAATCAGGTAACATACATAAAAAAATAAAAAAAAAATACATACACACGAACATATAACCTCCGCCTTTTTTGAAGTCGGTTAAAAACAAGGTAATGACTACACACTAGAGACATCGCGTGGCCTTGAGAGCTCCAACAATGAAGTTGCTCAAGAATTTGTAAATTTCTTTACCAGTATCCCACTTAAAACTACAGAAACCTTAAATTCCTCTCTGTAGTGTATGGAGATATCAATATATATCGCACTACAAACCGATAATAGTATTGTGACGTTGCCTCGGGCGCACACGTCGCTCGGTTATAAGTACCGGTCCGAGTGGTGGGGAGATCAGTCGTTGTCAGACTGTCGGACTGAGCGGTGGTGCGTTGGCGAGTCAACTAGTGTTGTTAAATGTGCATATTTTACATTGGCGACGAGGATAAAACTTAATTAAGTGGAAGTGGGGTATAGTGTAAAAAAAAAAAAAAAAAAAAAAAAAAAAACCCCGTGGTGAGTTAAGTGAAATAATAGTGTTCCATGGGAGGAATACTAAAGTGCGCGACACTATCAGGTGAGTTCCTTATCTAGACCAGTACAGCCTACCTATGATTTTTAAATAATCATATTTAAATAATTGTGTTATTACAATTACCAAAGAGATGTTATGATTCAAGTAACCAAAACAATTTTATAAGTAATGGAAGTGACGACAGCCTTTAGAGTGTTACGACTCATTAGATCAGTACGCAGCTGCATTGCTAACAGTGTTTTTAAATGATTAACTTGGTTATTTTATTAGTAGTAGGTATCTATTGCTAAACTGACTATTACTGAGGTTTATAGTTTTTATAATACAAACAAGGTATTTGTGTGGATGTAATGTGGAGTGCAAATAATCACAATCACGCCTATAAAACTCACCAAGTGATATGTGTGATGTGTGTACGTCTGCTATTTTAACAAAAAATCATGATCAAATCAATATCACGCTTTATTTCTCTTATATTTAAGAGATAGGCAGTGGTGTTTAATAGTGGTTACTTTGGATAATTTCAAAACATAATGAAGCAAGTAAGCTGGCGTAGTGCCTGAAATAGCAAAGTTATTTTTTAGTTTTGTTTATGCAGTGTAAACAGTTTATACTGATCATTAAATTGATATTATGGAAGCAGCATAGCTGGTCATTTAATTGACACTGATTGACAATATTCAGGGGAATTATATCCTCAACAGCTTTTTTGGTAATTAAACCGACGTGATAAAAGTGAGCAATGTAAAGTAAATAACACACAGTCATTGGCTAAATAAAAACCGTTTCAGTTCTTAAGCAATGATTTGAAGTGTGTAAGGTGCAGTTTCAATGGGTGTTGTACCAATACAGTGTGGAAATGAACATGAGAAATTAATTTTTAAAAGGGTACCAGTTTGTAACATTTCATTATTAATTGGGATAAGTTACATCGATTAGATAGATGGTATGTTACAAATAAATTATGGGTAGATAGGTTACGAAGTAACAAGCAAGTACTATGTCACCTTAGATATGTATTAAATATTTGGGTAGTACAATTAAGGTCGAAACCGGGACCTCACGCTTGGTTATTAGATTTGTGCTATATGAAACCAAAAGCAGTAGAACATTCCTACTGGTCATTCAATTGACAGTTGTGCACTAGTAGTAGTTGTAATTGTAAATCGTACGTGATTGTTTGTGTCAGGTAGTGCGAACCTACATGAAATTGTAAATCGTACGTGACTGTGTTTTATTAAAGAGCGTTGATGGCCTTGTCCGACATATGTCGTGGGTTCAAAACCAGACAGGCATTTTGTGTTATTATTCCACTCATCACCAGTGGACGCTTTTTGTTAGTAGAGTATACCTACTGGTCATTAAATTGACAAGTCATCAAAGGATGACAGTTATTGCAGTAGAATATATCTACTGATCATTAAATTGACAAGTCATCAAAGGATGACGGTTATTGCAGTAGAATATATCTACTGGTCATTAAATTGACAAGTCATCAAAGGATGACAGTTATTGCAGTAGAATATATCTACTGGTCATTAAATTGACAAGTCATCAAAGGATGACGGTTATTGCAGTAGAATATATCTACTGGTCATTAAATTGACAAGTCATCAAAGGATGACGGTTATTGCAGTAGAATATATCTACTGGTCATTAAATTGACAAGTCATCAAAGGATGACGGTTATTGCAGCAGAATATATCCACTGGTCATTAAATTGACAAGTCATCAAAGGATGACAGTTATTGCAGTAGAATATATCTACTGGTCATTAAATTGACAGTAACCGCAGTAGATTGTATCTACTGGTCATTAAATTGACAAGTCGTCAAAGGACGACGGTGGTTGCAGTAGAATATACCTATTGGTCATTAAATTGAAAAGGTGAAGGAAAACATCTTGAGGAAACGCCGATCCTAGAAAAAATACTTCGAAAGACATGTGACACTTACCACGCACTGTTTTCGCGTGGTAGGTTAAGAGCATCCATTAAATTGGAAGCATTGGGCATCCATTAAATTGGAAGCATTGGGCATCCATTAAATTGGAAGCGGAATTGCAGTAGAATATAGCTACTGGTCATTAAATTGACAAGGTGAAGGAAAACATCTTGAGGAGACCGGTATGTCCTGGAACGGATGCTTCGAGGGACATGTGATCCATTAAATTGGTAGCATTGGGCATACATCAAATTAAAAGCAATTAACAATCATGAAATTGGAGGTATTGGGCATCGGATTGGAAAAGAATCCGGATCATCATCATCATTTCAGCCGAGAGACATCCACTGCTGGACGTGGGCCTCCCCCGGGTGTCACCGCATTGGCCGGTCCCGTGCGACTCGCATCCAGCGGATCCCCGCAACCTTCACGGCGCATCAAACAGCGTATGGCTATTACCAGATCCTCCATGGATCAGCTTGGAAAAATATGGAAAAGCCACAGTACAGGAGGAATGGCGACGGGTTGTGAAGCTTGCCACTACCCCTGATGATACGACCACGACCACTCTGCCAAGTGTTTGACAACGAAGAAAAAGAAGATCTAATCACTGGCAACATACACTGGTCATAGACTTTCGTATTGTGACACTGCGGTAAGTTCAACGAGAAGATTCCGCACGGCTTCCCGAAAGCTGCCCAGCCAAGTCAGATTCGACGATTGACCTCTTTCTCGAGGTTGAACCTGCCTGGCTGGACCGTTTGTCCCAGGTAGGTACACGAAATATAAAGTAAAGTGTGGTGTCTCCGATCTTGATAGGAGTGGGTGTTACATGGGCGTTTAACGTGACCTTGGTTTTGTCCATGTTCGTTTTGGGACCTACTCTTTTGGAAGCTCTGCTGAGGTCATCGAGCGTTGTGCTGGGGTCCTGCAGGGTCTCAGCCAAGACTACTGTATTACCGGCGTGCCGTGGGAGAGTGATGTGCTCGCCGTTGGCGTTGATGCCTGGCCCTCTCTGGTCCGGAACCTTGAGGGCGTCCTCCGGTGCGGTGGTGAGCAGTTTCGGGGATATGACGTCTCCCTGTTTCATACCGCGCTGCAGAGGGATAGGCCAGAAACTGAGCGTACGTATAAAACAACCTCTTCAGCTTTACAGTATTGGTGTAAATGTCAATCAGATTGTGTACGAAGATATAGCCAGATAGAGAAGGAAGAAGCTTAGCTCTTGTCTGGGCTATCAATCATTTAAACATCTTTATTTTACGAAGCAATTTGATTACCGACCACAAAATATTGAAGATATATTATAATATTGATAAAAGTCAAAGAGGTAAGAGAAATTCTCTCGGTATATCTCATGTTGTATGAAGGAGAATGCTCATGGTTATCTGGAATTCCGTACCATGCTGCGTCAAAATCAAACTTTGTTTTCTAATCTACACTTATCATATTAACTCCTTCAAGAGTTCTTTTGTAAATAAAATCGGAGTTTTGGAGTAATTTTATAAAAAAGAAAATAAGTTGTAAAAAATAATTATGTAATAAATAATTTAGTAAATAATTTTGAAGCAAACGTCATAAGTATTTATAACATTGAGTTAAATATACTAGAGATGCAAACCTCAATAAAATGTGTCAAAAAAAAAAAAAAAAAACACTTTTTAAACGCGACGACGTAGCTTTGAAACCACAAACATTTAAAAGAAATCATTTTTTTATTTGTTTACATTTTTTAAATATTCCAATATTAAAACAATATGAAAAACGTTTAAAAATCAAAAACAATTAAATAATATTAAAATCACTTATTTCATCAATTACAAAACTCTCCCACAAATGTGGGAAACTAAAACAAGTTTTAGTGGTAACAATGAACCTAATTATCAAAATTCAAAATTTCATTGAATTAATTGTGTTTTGACAGTGATATTAACCAATACACGTGGGACGTATACATGTGGGAACACAGAAACAATAAAATTAGGTACGTGTGGAAAGTTATTGCGATTAATTTGTCATGTTTTTGTGATTTTGAATCGCACTCTTTCACTACGCATTTGCCCATATTTTGTCGCGTGTCACTTCGGTACTGCGTCAAACAGAACACTGAACTGACATAAGCTACGCATATGACCCTGCCCTGGTCATATGCCCGTGGCAACGCCTTGGCGCGGTAATTGCTAATCTAGTGTAACTTAGATATCTATGATTTAAAATAAAAAGAAACTGTTGGAATGACTGTCGATTTATCAAAACAGTTTCTATAACATGCTACATCTCCAAAGAGATCTAAAAAGACTTATACAAGTAATATATTTGAATGTCTTTGTACATCTCTATGACCGGTTGTGTGAACGTCATGTAAAGGGAGTAAAACAATATTCATACTTCTATACCTTAAATTATATTCCCTGTACAAAAAAATCAAATTCCTAATGCGTAATGGCTAAAACATGAAAAAAAAAACATAAGTCATTATGAAAGGAAACTAAAAAAAAAAAAAAAAAAAAAAAAAAATGGAAAGGAATATGGAAATAGGAAAACGAGATCATACTGACCCAGAGGTTAGAGTAGACGATAAAGTTTATAGATAAGTTAGTGGTGGTTATTGGAAGTGATGTTCAAATGGGGTAACTGGGTAAACCCTGAGAAGGTAAAGCATTAAAACAAATAAAAAAGAAACTGGTTGTCTATCTAGTAAAAGGGAGAATTGGTTATATAAATAAAATATAAAATGTAAATCAGTATGATTATCTAAAAAGGAAATCAAAGGAGGAATAAAAGGAATCGGTCAGTCTAGCGATAGACACCGTGAGAGGTGGACGTACGATTGAGCCATTGCTGCGCGTAATAGTGAGACAGTGATATAGCGATTAGTAGTGATAGCCGTGATAGTGAGCACTATAGGTAGTAAGCAGATAGTGTCCTTATAGAAATAAAAATAATTAAAAGAAACTAAAATAAGGGAGGGATGTAGTGTATGGAGATATCAATATATATCGCACTACAAACCGATAATAGTATTGTGACGTTGCCTCGGGCGCACACGTCGCTCGGTTATAAGTACCGGTCCGAGTGGTGGGGAGATCAGTCGTTGTCAGACTGTCGGACTGAGCGGTGGTGCGTTGGCGAGTCAACTAGTGTTGTTAAATGTGCATATTTTACATTACACTCTCCCTTGCTCTCTATTGATTTATTGAAAGCGAACGTTTCAGCCTGTCCAAATGAATTTAAATTTCAACATATAAACCCCTTAGCAGTCATAAAAGGTTTTAAGCAAATCAAGATCAAATTAACGGAAGATCTATGGGGTATGTCTATCAAAGCTTGTACCTCAATTATTGAGACTGTAGCGCCGTATTTAGCCTCAATATGTAATTTGTGCGTGGATCAAGGGGTTTTCCCGGATCTAATGAAATTCAGTAAGGTAATACCGCTTTATAAATCCGGGGACAGTAAAGACACCAATAACTATAGGCCCGTATCCGTGTTGCCGGTTTTCAGCAAGGTGTTTGAAAAGATAATGCTCAATCAAATGCTTAACCATTTTAACACTAATAAAATATTACACGAGCAACAGTATGGTTTCACCAAAGGACGTTGTACAACTGACGCCGGTGTCACTTTATTAAAACACATATTTACTGCGGGGGAAGAGGAACAAGATGCCATGGGAATCTTCTGTGACCTTTCGAAGGCATTTGATTGCGTAAATCACGAAACCCTGATCTTGAAACTTCAGCATTACGGTCTAGGTAAACTTGCGCTCAGTTTAATAAAATCGTATTTGAATGATAGACAGCAGCAGGTACAAATAAATGGAGTCAACTCAATGGGTTTAAAAGTAAAAATGGGTGTACCACAAGGTTCGATATTGGGTCCCTTCCTCTTTTTAGTATATATTAATGACCTACCCCATCTATTTAACAACCATCCATCCGCATATAGAGTACTAAATGGGAAAAAAAAACTAAATGCAAAATGTCAAAAGTAGTGATTGTGACATAATATTGAATCAAGAGAAACTAGAATTTGTCGATAAAACGGTTTTCTTGGGAATCACGCTCGACTCAAGGTTACAATGGGGTCCTCATCTAACATCTCTTGCAGGATGGCTAAGCTCAGCAGCATATGCTGTAAGAAAAATCCGTCAATTTACTGATGTTGATACCGCGAGGCTGGTCTATTTTAGTTATTTTTATAGTATTATGTCATACGGTATTTTACTATGGGGACGGGCTGCAGACATCGAGTCTATATTTATTCTGCAGAAAAGAGCCATCAGAGCCATTTATGAATTACGTAGACGCAATTCTCTAAGAGAACTGTTTAAGGAAATTAATATCATGACAGTACCTTGTCAATACATCTATGAAAACATCATGTACGTTAGAAAAAATCGGCATTTATTCAGTAAGTCCCCTCTGGACGGACACCACTATAACACTAGAAATAGGGACCAACTAGTTCAGCCAGGTTTCAGGCTTGCTAAAGTGGATTCATCTTTCATGGGGTACTTTTTGAAATGTTACAATGAAATACCTCCCCACATTCTTCAAGTGAATGAGACGAAATTTAAATCTTGTACAAAACGCACACTATGTAGGCAAGCATATTATAAGTTGGTGGATTACATTGATGATAAAAATGCTTGGCTAAATGCTGGTCCTGCTCCACAACCATAGGTAGGGGGGGGGGGCAAACTAATTGTTTATACTGGTCGGGCATTATTTATTTGAGTCCATCGACACGTAAAGAAGAAGATGAAGAATTGATTCCCATGTTAATGTATTGTGGAAGCTGCAGAAGATTGTAAAAATATACTTGCATTGTATAGATTCCAGCAGTTCTTAGTATTATATAATTGCATAGCACATGCGTGCATGCATGGCGGGTGTGTCGGGTCATTTAGTTCCCTTCAATATGGTTGAGTTGAATGGCGCCGGTACATGCGTCATGTCTGTGAACGGGCGCTGTCAGTTGGGACTGGTCATCTCTTAGCTGCCAAGGTTCATTTTAATTACTTTATTCATAAATTTTTGATCTAATCTTTTACTCTGGATGCTCTTAGTGTGCACGTCTTTCTACATCGTTCTCACATATATGTATAATCTCAAAATTAATGATGTAACCAAGATTTTGTAACAATATTTTGATTTTAAAAGAGTGTCCATGGAGTTTCTTGCCCGTTCTTCTCCATAGAGATCTACGCTAGGGAATGGGCAACTACAGTACTTTCTCAAGTTATTATGCCTTGTGACTGGGACTGTAGCTTTGATTTTCTTTTTTGTATTTTTGACTTTGTGTAAAGTGCCGTAATGGTCTAATTGAAATAAATGCTTTGAGTTTGAGTTTGACTGCTCTCAAAACGGTGAAAAAAAACATCGTGAGGAAACCGGCATGTCCTAGAACCAAAAAAATCGAAGACATGATTGTGACATTTACCAATCTGGACTGGGCCCGCGTGGCCCATTCCCTGTCATAGAGAGGAAGCCTGTGTGCCCGGTCCCCGCAGTGGGAATGACCAAAATCTAGAATTGCTTGAAAGAAGTCGTTTCCATTGGGCCATTTTTTTTTAACTGAAAAACAACGGGTTACTATTTAAATTATGTATTTTTCTGAATTACTAGACTGTATTGATCATAAGTTGGATCACTTAGTCCCCAAGTCCCCACCCTATGACCCCGTGCTTCACACAGGTGGAGAACCTAGGTGAAGCATGGTTCCCCGGACCTCTATATTTATATCTATACCTACGATTATGTAGTAACGCCTCATTTTTATTTACGTTTCCTTTGCATAGTCATTTTGTGACGTGTCACAAAATGACTATGCAAAGGAAACGTAAATAAAAATGAGGCGTTACCAAAAAAACTATTAAATTCAAAGTACTATCTAGAAAACACATTATTTATGGTAACACATTATTTAGGTATTCTAGAAAACACATTATTTCATATCATCGAATACACCAGATGGCCCCAATTTGTTAATCGTAACCAAACAATTATCGCTAGGGGCGTACAGCAAATACGCCCCCAGAGATAATACAAGTCATAGTGGCAGTGGAAACCCCAGTGCAGCACACAGTACGAACACAGCAGTCTACCACGACACATGGACCATGTCCAGCGCAGTCGGACAATGTCTCTTCTTGTTAGGCGTTCTTTGTGTTGTTCCTCTTGATTGTGAACTCTACCAGGACCGTCCAAAAATCAAAACTTCGGGAGGTGATCTCATACTAGAACCAGCATTTGATAAAAATATATATCTACGCCCCAATGGACCGAAATCGAGCATCTTTGTTGGTGATTTCAACGTACTCCATCCAAACATCCCGAGCGATGGAACGCAGTACCAGCCATCGAGTAATGAAAACACCGACAAGAACATAAACGGTATATTAGCAAGACTTGAGAGATTGGAGAGCAAGGAATCCACGCTTCCAAATGACTTTCTTTTCAATATATCAATGCTTTGGCGGAAAGTTAATAATATTCACAGGAAAGTGTTGAATCTACAGAATCAATTAAATAGTAAAGGGAAAGACGAATGTCAATCTCATCCTTGTGAGCACGGTGGAACTTGCCTCAACTTGGTAAATGGCTACCATTGTCTTTGCCCTTCCAACTGGGAAGGCAGAGATTGTGACGTCGATGTAAACGAGTGCCGAAATTTTGCTGGAACAGACCTCGGATGTCAAAATGGAGCTACGTGCATCAACAGACCAGGATCGTACGAGTGTCTGTGCAAATCTGGCTGGTTCGGCTTGCATTGCACTAGGAAGGCCAAGGATTGTTCCGGAGGTGACTATGAAATGTGCGGCCATGGAACCTGTGTACAAGTGACTTCAGGAGAAGGCGTACAATGCATGTGCCACCAGGGATGGACAACGAATGGCACCGGTGTCGCTTGCTTAACCGATATTAACGAATGCGAATCCTATCAAGGTCCTCGGTGTTCCGTGAACCCCAAGGTTGACTGTATCAATCTGCCGGGCTCATTCCGATGTGGACAGTGCCCTTCTGGTTATGAAGGCGACGGTTACATCTGTTACGATATCGACGAATGCACCACTATTCCCAACGGAGGCTGCAGTCCTATAGTGACATGTCACAACACCATCGGCTCACGAATATGTGGTTCTTGTCCACCCGGCTATCAAGGTGACGGAGTCACGTGTTCTTGGAGAGGTACGTGCAACATCGGTCATGGAGGGTGCCACCCGTCCGCGCAGTGCATAGAAAGCGCATCGCCAACTGGCCAATCAGCACAATGTATATGCCCCGACGGTATGGAAGGCGATGGAGTAGGTATCAGTGGCTGCTACGTTGCTACAGGCGGGAACTACACTGATGGTTGTGCAATCAACCCATGCGGCGTCCACGGACAATGCCATTCCCTTCGTACCGGCTACACCTGTATCTGTTTTAAGGGCTACGGCGGCGCCCACTGTGAATTGCCCACAGACGTTTGTGGAGTGAATCCTTGCCACAACGGGGGAATCTGTAGACCAGACGAAAGTGCAATTGGGGGTTTGCGCTGTGAGTGCGCGGCGCAGTACTCGGGCGCCTTGTGTCAGGTAAGGACAAAGTCTTGTGGTGGTGTTCTAGATAACGAAGAAGGCAGCATTGTTTATCCTTTGACTAATACGACGTACACTCATAATGCTCAGTGTGCTTGGGTAATACACACAGCTTCTGATAAAGTAATTAATATTACATTCAGTAAATTTAATTTAGAAAACAGTCCCGAATGTATGTACGATTTCCTACAAATTCACGATGGTCGAAAGTCTGCTAGTCAACTTATAGGAAGATTTTGTGGAAATAATTACCCTAAAGGCGGTAACATTGTATCAAGTCATAATAATTTATATCTTTGGTTCCACTCCGATAAAACAGTAGCTAAAGACGGGTTTGCATTACATTGGACAAGTATAGAGCCAGTGTGCGGTGGTGAGGTTGACGCCACCACGCACGGCCACATTAGCTCTCCGGGTTCTCCTGGGCCGTACCCACCTAACCGTGATTGCTATTGGCACTTAACGACAACTCTCGGCAAGAGGATTAACTTACATTTCTTTGCGCTCGACATTGAATCACATTCAAACTGCAGTTTCGACTATTTAGCTATTTATGACGGTGAACATATGACGGATCCACTGATCAATAGGTATTGTAATACGACTCAGCCCGCGCCCGTGCAGTCGGCAGGCTCTGTTATGTTGATACACTTTCATTCAGACGCTTACGGTGCGGGGCATGGCTTCCAAATTGCTTACGCGCCTGTCGAAGGCGTTCCTGGCTGCGGAGGTTACTACACTGCCGATAAGGGAGAGCTAGTTTCTCCTACCTATAATGGCCTCTACCTAAGTAACTTATTATGCGAGTATAAAATTAAAACTAGCCTGGATACCAAGATAAAAATCGACTTTAAATTATTCAAACTTGAACGATCTTTTAGATGTCAATACGATTATTTGAAAATTTATGATGGTCCGTCATCGGATTCACGACTCGTCGGGAAATTTTGTGGAACTACTTTTCCAAAAACATATAAATCGTCGTCTAATGAACTTTATTTTAAATTTAAAACTGATAGGAGTATGCCCGCCGAAGGTTTTCGTATCACGTACGAGGCCATATGCGAGAAAACTATAGAAGGTGATAGTGGAGTTATCAAATCACCCGGTTATCCCTTCAGTTATCCAGAAAACAAAGTCTGTGTTTATATCATTAAAACTATTCCCGGCAAAGCGATTCAATTAACATTTCAAGATTTTGATATCGAAGACAACCGGCACTACGATTGCCGGTACGATAGCGTTGAGGTTAGAGACGGTCACGACCAGAACGCAACTAAACTAGGCAGATACTGCGGCGGGGCCGAACACACGCCGCCCGTTCAAACATCCACCCTCAATTATATGTACATTACATTTACATCAGATTTAAGTATTTCGGGCACGGGGTTCTACGCTAACTACACTACCCTCGATACAGAGTGTGGAGGTATTCACAGAGATATCACTGGCTTAATAAACCATCCCTCCGGAGATGCCACTACTTACAAGAACTATCAGACCTGCAAGTGGATGTTGATCGCTCCTGAAGGAATGCACATAAAGTTGACATGGAACAGGTTTGACATTGAGGATATGCCCAGCTGTGGCAGCGATTACCTGGAGCTTGTAGAGATAGACGATAACAATGAAAATAATGCTTTAGGCAAGTTCTGTGGTTCTCACGCGCCTCCCGCCCTGACAACTTCCACTAATCGGCTCATGTTAAATTTTGAAACTGATGGTAGCATTCGGTCTTCTGGTTTTTCTTTATCATACACATTTTTAGATGAAAAAGCTCACTGTGGCGGATCATTTATTAAAACTCATGGCTTCATATACTCTCCGGGCTGGCCAGGGTCATACGAACCCAATCGCGACTGCACATGGATCATCACGGTGCCGGTGGGCCAACAGATCATGCTCAACATATCACAGTTTAATCTAGAACGCCCCATACGAGACAAGTGTACTCTCGGCGACTATTTAGAAATAAGAAATGGAGGCAACGAGAATTCACCATTGATCGGCCAGTATTGTGGGTTGTTCCAATCAAAACGAATCGTATCATTATCTAATGCCGTGCATCTCCATTTTCATTCAGATTTCTATTTATCCGGAACTGGGTTCAAAATTGAATGGGATGGTACTATAACAGGATGCGGGGGGACACTGACGAGCCCTTCTGGCTCTGTTACTTCGCCGAACTATCCCAATGATTACAACGAAAACGCCGAATGTTTCTATAGATTGGTCACCAGTGGAGGTTCAAGGATCCGTATTACATTCACAGAGCTTGATCTTGAAAGAACTCCTAATTGCAGAGACGATTACGTTGAAATTTTTGACGGTCGTGATACGAGTGCCACCAGTTTAGGTAAACATTGTTATATGTCACCGGAGTTAAGTAGTATCGAGACATCGACTAATTATGCGTACGTTAAATTCAGATCTGACATATACCAGGGTGGGAAAGGATTCCTGTTTAATTATCAAACGCTATGTAACAATAATATAACTGGAAGACACGGAGTTATTGAGAGCCCGGGATATCCAAGTAATTACCCGCTGAACTTAAATTGTATATGGAGCATCACAGTTCCCAAAGGAAATAAAATCAATGCCACGTTTACACACTTTGATATTTATAAAACCCGACGATTTTATGGTAGTTGGATGAGAAATCGTCATCGAACGAATAACGACGATTGCCGTCTAGATTTTTTGCAAACTAAAGAGTTGTCCGATCCAAGTTATTCTAGTAAACTCTGTGGCAGTACAACTCCGCCTCCAATAAATACGCATAGTAATACATTACTAATCAAATTTTCCTCGGGTGTTTATATGCCCCGCTCCGGATTCCGCTTAGAATGGATCAGTTACGGATGTGGAGGACACATTAAAAAATCCTCGGGCACTATAACCCTTGATAAGAGTAAAACTAACGACCAGGAACTTGACTGTGAGTGGCTGATAGAAACACAAGTAGGTAAGAGTATCGCAATCTCATTTACAGAGGTTTATATGACAGATACCGCTAATTGTACCACAGATGCTATTGAAATTTATAATGGTCTAAATACAATGGCTCCACTACTAACGAAATTTTGCCATCGAGATTTAGCATCAGTGCAGTCTGATAGCAACTTCATGTTGGTGCGTTTGACAAAACGCTCTACACTCAGGGATGTTCACTTCTCGTCTCAATTTCAGTCTCCCAGTTCCAAATGCGGAGGCGCTATGACTTCCAAATCTGGACTCATTTACTCTAAGAACTACCCAAAGAATTACGACAATAATATGGACTGTTTTTGGTACATTTCTGTCCCCGCACATCATCGTATTGAACTTAACTTCATGGATCTTGATCTTTACTCTATATCTTGGGATCGTACCTGTGGAGACTCGATTCAAATTTATGATTATGATAACAACTATACACCCTCTTCAAATTATACGTACCGTATATGTCCAAATTCGAATGAAACACAAATCGTTAGCAAACACAATAAAATAATTGTGCAATTCAAAACCGATTCTTATGGAACGGCCAAAGGGTTCAAAGCTAACTTTACTGTTACGTGTGGTGCTCTTATAAGGGCTGCACATGAGGGTATCATTCAAAGCGATAATTTTGTTCAACATACCAACAAAAGCTGTGTTTGGACTATTCTTGCGGATTCGCCCGATCAAAAATTATATTTAACGTTAACTCTATTGTCATTACCGAAAGACAGTAATGTGATCACTAATAGAACATGTCCCTCCTCTTTCCTGAGAATTCTCGACGGAGATGACAGTAAAGCTCCACTAATCGGAGAGTTTTGTGGACGAAAAGTTCCACCTATGATAGTCAGCCACGGCAGTGCCTTGACGATAGAGTTCGGCAGTTACACTGGTAGAGCTACTGGAATGTTCGCAGCTCACTATTCACCACTTAGTAACGCCTGCGGAGGCGCATTAACTTCAGAAGAAGGAAGCATCGCGTCTCCGAACTACCCCGGCCCGTATCCAGTAAACACTGATTGTGAATGGGTACTAAAATCATCACCTGGAAACACTGCATACGTCCAATTCGAGCGCTTTGATTTAGAATTCTCTGAAGGTTGTAACGATGACTACGTAGAAGTTCGCGAAAATAACGGTGCTGGTCGACTACTGGGTGCATATTGTAGTAGTGAAACTCCCAGCAATCACAGCACAGCGTCACAAATATATATTAAGTTCCACAGTGATTCCAAGACTAGTGGTCGAGGTTTTCTCTTGCATTATGGATATCAGCGTGAGAATGATATTACAGGAGATAGTGGTGAGATATCTTCACCATTGTACCCTACTCGATACCTTGGATCCGGCGAATATAGTTGGCGCGTGCTCGTTACTGATTCAGATACCATATCTATTACACTGGATGTTTTACAAATTTATTCACACAGCGAAGTAAACTATAACAAATTAACTATTTATGATGGATATGATTCAACTGCTCCAGTTTTAGAAGAACTAAGCGGGGTACTGGTTGATATGAAAGTCATTCAGAGCTCCTCCAGTGTAGTATACATGACACTTACAACAGATGAATCAAATACGGGTTCGATGTTTCACATGAGTTGGACCAAGACTTCTAGAATTTCTGAACCCGAAACTGGAGAGAGAATAAACTGCGGATCGAATGAGACTGTAACGGTTTTACCTGAAAACGGCACCATTATTTTTAAATCGCCGAATTATCCACAAGAATATTCCGACAATTTAAATTGTGAATGGGTTTACAAATCGCAAATGGGACGTCATTTAAGCGTAAATTTCGTAGATTTTAGTATTGAAGACACCAACGCTTGTTTTGCAGATAAAGTTTCCATTTATTCTTCTGACAGTCCTGGAAATTGGAAGCCCGTAAATGAAAATATTTGCACAACAGAATCAGCTAAAACTGGCTTTAATGCATCCACTTACATGAAAATTAAATTCAAAACCGATTCATCCATAACTAAGAAAGGATTTCTCGGTCGAGTTAACTCTAGATGCGGAGGACTCGTTACTAGTTTGTCTGGTGAAGTCGGTCCGACTTGGTGGGACGCACATTATGAGCAATATCCGTATAGGGCCAAACTTAAATGTAATTGGGTCGTGAAAGTGCGTCCTGGCAGGACTATTAAATTACAGTTCAATAATTTTAATATAACGAATAAAAATGACGATTGTGCAACTTACGTTATATTAAGGAATGGCGATTCTGAGGAAGCTCCCCTTTTGGCAAGCGGAAAGTATTGCGGTTATGACCACGAAAATAAAGCAGATATAATCACTTCTAGTAACACTTTATTCATAAGTTACACTCAGGGATCATTCACGTACCAAAGCTTTGTGGTTAATTATGAAGAGAAAAATTACGAATGTGGTTCAACAACATCTCTAACCTCTGACCACAATTGGGAAATAATAAATTCACCAAATTATCCATCAGTACCAGTTCCGTATTCAGAATGTGAGTGGGTATTTACTGGACCACCTGGAGAAATTATTAGGATAGACTTTACTGATAGATTTGATTTGGAGCAAAAGGGTGATTGCGAAACTGAATCCGTCGAAATACGATATGGATCATCGAAATTTTCTCCTCTACACCAACAATATTGTGGCAATGAAAGACCTGGAACCATTAAAAGCACTGGTAATACAATGTATATTAAATACATGACTCAGATACCAACACCGCGCAATGGTTTCAAAGCCAATGTATCCATTGAGACGTGCGGTGGTACCATCATCACCGATGCCGGCGAACTTACATCGCCTGGATACCCGCACATGCAAATGATTCCTTACGGTACAGTCTGTGAGTGGCACATAATAGGACCTCCAAGACACGTTTTTAAAATTAAACCCGATGATATCGAGTTGCCCCAATCTGAGATATCTTGTGGAACCAAGGTAACAATCGAAGAAACTATGCTTACCAATAACACTATCACCGTACTAAAGACCGTGTGTAATGATGAGGATCACTCCCTTGAGCCGATTGAAACTTCAACAAACGAGTTTAGTATTAAACTTCATATCGGTCAACCGGACTCATGGGATCAAATATCAGAGAATAGAGGATTTCGAATCAGCTTTAACTCTTCCCGACCTATGTGTGGTGGCATAATAACGGCTCCAGACGGTTACTTAACTTCTCCAAGTTATCCTCAAGAAACCACATTAAGGTACTGCCAATGGCAAGTAATAGTGCCGAATAAGTCTCGAAGAGTCCGTTTAGAAATTATAGATTTGGACACAGAAAAACACAGAATTGGTATTTTCAATGACATTACCTTTCTCAATGTCATACAATCAATCCCAAGCGATACCTACATTCCTGGAACAAACGTTTTTGAGTCTACTGGGAACAAGATGGCTATTTATGTATGGCTTAATCGTACATTTACTTCGCACCGCTTCAAAGCTAAGTTTAGCTCTGACGAAGAAGCACTATGTGGCGGTGATCTAACTGACATGAACCAGGTTCTTTCAACACCAAAATTGAATCAGTCTTATTCCTGTCAATGGCATTATAATAGTCAAGCAAAAACAAACGATGATTATCACGGTCTTTCAACTAACGTTACTTTCAATTCAATATTTTTAACCGCCAATTTAAGTTTGTCGGCGTCGTTAGCCCGAACTCGTTGTAGATACTTTGATTCTCAAGTCATTATTAAATCAACCATTCGAAATGGATTTATGCGAGATATTTGTGGGAACGTCGAAGTATCATACAGAATACCATCACCAATAATTGATATTACTGCATCTCAAACTAAAGATAATTTGTTAAACTTCCACTTAGAATGGAAACTTCAACCATGTGGTGGTGTTATTGAAGTAGGAGATAATCCTGTTAATATTTTAAACTTACCTGATTCATACAACGATACTTTAGACTGTGCTTGGATTCTGACTGGCCCAACAAATAGGGTTGAAATTAAAATGGAAGGATATTTTACGTTAAATTGTGACGACGAGTATTTGATACTAAAATCAAGCTTAAGACCAAATGCTCCTGAAATTGGTAAATATTGCCAGACATCACTTTTGGATAGTCCGTTAGTTACGCATTTCAGAATCATGTATATTGAGTATCACTCGAATGTGAAAAACAATACAAATGTACAACTTCTGGCCAGATCGGCTACTGAACAATGTGGCGGATATCTTAGTTCCTTTCAAACTGCGTTTGCATCGCCAAATTACCCTAAAAATTATTTACCTAACCAGGAATGCTCCTGGGAGATACAGGCTGATCTAGGCTTCAGAGTTTCTCTTAAATTTGTGGAACGGTTTTTTATTGAGGAAACAACTAATTGCACTAAAGATGTTGTCATAATTTATGACTGGAAGGACGACGCTTACACGGAGATAGCAAGGGTATGTGGCCGAAACACACCGCCTGTATATAATTCAACTTTTAATCGCATGAAAGTTGTCTTACGTACAGATGCTGATAAAAATCTTGATGGATTCAAAGCTGAATGGGATTCCATCTGCGGTGGAAACTATTTAGCAACTCAAAAAGATCAATTTTTGTATAGTCCTGGTTTTCCATATAGTTACAACCCACGATTGAGTTGTCAATATGAAATATCTGCTCCAAACAACAAAGTTGTACTCAGGTTCCTTGATTTTGAACTAGAAGGCTCTACTCCTGAATGTGCATTTGATAATTTAACAGTAACAAGCCAGTCAGATTATAGCTATTTCTATGAAATTTACTGCGGTGACAAAATCCCTCCCGTTACAGTCCAGCCCGAAAAAATATCATTGATATTTAAAAGTGACAAATATGTACAGCGGAAAGGTTTTAGAATTGCTTATTCTATACATTCTTGTGGAGGTAAAGTAAACGAAAGTACTGTACTCACATCATCGCTTTCTGACACTTACGAAATAAATATGAACTGCACTTGGTTTATTGAAGCACCACCTACCAAGCTAGTTGTGCTTAAATTCCTCTATATTGACGTAGAAAGCCAATCGGAATGTTATAATGATTATATCGCAGTATATGATGGACTTGAAATTGATGCTGATAAGCGCTTAGCGTTAATGTGTGGTAATGTTAACTCGACAACAACACTTAGAAGCAAAGGTTCCACCGCTTTGTTACAGTTCGTATCAGACGGGAGTATAAACTTTAAAGGTTTCAAAGTTCAAGTTTACTTCAGCTATTCTGAAGCAGCTCAATGTGGTGGACTGATAAATTTAACAACTGCTACATCGCATGTTCTGAAGTCTCCTTTCATGGGTCATACTGTATACGAAGATTTCTTAGACTGTCATTGGTCAATAATATCACCTCCTGACACCGTCATTAAAATCGAATTCACCTCGTTCCACGTAGCCCCTTGCCAGAATATCAACCAAACTGCTATAGGATACAGCAAGTGCGATTGCGATTTAGTTGAAATAAAAGATGGTTTAAATCCTAATAGCTTAGTGATAGGAACCTACTGTGGTCACAACCTCCCGCCGCAATTAATGTCTTCTGGTAATGTGATGAGCGTCAGGCTGGCCACGGATGGCGAAATAGAAAGTCAGGGCTTTGTGTCCACATTAACAGCTCTGCGGTCTGTATGTGGCACCTCCTTCATTACAGTGAGCAATACGCCACAAACCTTGAAATCTCCCGGTTATGATATAGGGTCTGTTCCTCGGGGGATACATTGCCTATATCAGTTGGATGTAAGCGCCTCTCCATACATTTTACTACGTATCACTGTTAAAGATTTGGACTTACAACCCCCCGTGGCTGATAGTACAGGCGTAAAGCGCTGCAATAGAGATAAGCTGATTATATCCAGCAATCCAAGCCATCAAAATACTACGCTCGGGAAAGATTTTGTCTTAAACCAACAGATGGACGACTTTTTTAGCCGTAATTCCTTTTACGACAGCACTTTGCACTTCCCCGATCGTTTCGAATTATGCGGGCGTAAGGAGCCTACGGACTTTTATGTATATGGAACTACATCTATAAACTTAATCACATCGGCAGATTCAGATTCTAATGTATACAAAGGTGTGGAGATAGAGGCAGTGTTCACAGGATTTTGTGGCAGAAATTATACGGAGCCTCACGGACGAGTACAAGCTATTTATGTAAATGACTTTGACGGTAACCCCAACCATGACTGTTACACGCTGATCACTGCTCCAGTTAACTACACGATATCCGCGTATTTCTTGTACGCCTACCCAAGTTATTGGAACGCAGACTGTTATTTTGAAATATTCGATGGAAACAACGCTAATGCGCCTAGACTTTCTAAAATTCAAACCGAATATGATAATAATCACCCTATCTTCTCAACGGGTAGATATTTGCTGTTACACAATCATGAAAATGCTGGTGATCGTGTCACGTTTGATTTGGTTTACGTAATATCCGATAAAGGTCCTGGATGCGGTGGAAAACTGCAAAGCGAGGTCGGTAAAGTCACCAGTCCTCAGTATCCTAACGTTCACAGGCAGGTGTCGAGCTGCGAGTGGGAGCTCGAGACTCCCTTAGGAACACGTTTACTGCTACACTTCGCTACGTTCGACTTGGGCATTACTTGCGATCAGAATTATGTGCAGCTCGTGGACAGTAAGGGAGTAGTAGTTCGGACGTTCTGTGAGGACACGCCTGCCGACTACACGAGTGACGATAACTTTGTGAAGATAGTGTTCGTAACTACCATGAATAATGGCGGCACAGGGTGGGTTGCTGAATTTATAGGAATTTTGTAACGCCAGACTGTATTTTAAAAGTTTGCCTGTCTTCTGGAGGTTGGCAGAGCGGAGCGAAGAAATGCAAACATTAACCAATAGAATTCCAAATCATATAGCTGTGCGACAGTCTCGTGCTAAAGGCCGATCTGTCATATTTACGCGCGGATATTAAACATTATTCAGATGACTTTTGTGCGGATTTTTATCGGATAATAATTTCTCACCCGTGCACTTTTTATCTAGTTACAAGATAATATTGTCTGACCAGAAGCGTTCTTGGGTTGGCGTTTCTTTTAAAAACGTGGCAATGCTGCCTGCCTTCTGACCACGCTAACGATGAAGAGGAATACTTTGATGATTAAAACCTTTTTTTTTTGTTTTTATGTCTTAAAGAATTATTACCTACGTTTAACTTATGTATGCACCTAGTAGTAAGACGTTAGACTACGTTAACACATGTTGTCAATGTCAACCATGTTTTCAACATTTTAAACTATCCGGTCAAAGTTGCAGCTTTTTAACAAGTTTTTTTGTTTTTAATGTTATAACTTTAGTTTTAATACCTCTACGACCCTCGTACTATTCAATGCATCTTCATCTGCACAATGAGTCATACTGTAAAACGTGATTTATCACCCCACAAAAAAGGTGGTTTCTCATCAAATCATTTTTACGTAGAGTTCCATGTACAGATAAGATGCTTGGTTGACGGCTACGAAAAGGGACAGACCTATTTCGTAGCCGTCAACCAAGCATCTAATACACCTTGTATGTTAGGTAACTTATCAGTTATTTGTAAAATATATTGTTTTATTACCTTGTAGTAATAGCCAATTGTCAGATTGTTGTGTTTTGTTTTTTTTACCTATCTATCTTGTAGTGTGATCGGCATCGATGTTAACATAGAATGAAAATTTATTGCAGATACCTTTTTGAAAACCATTTTCGCATATCGATAATATTAAGTATTATTATTTCATACAACATGAGTGCTCTATCTTTTTATGTAATAGAATTTATATTTTGAATGAATCAACGAAAAAAAATTAATAAATGAGAAAAAGCAAATCACAAGAGTGTTTTATTACCTGAACCACATTAAATTGCTCATCAAAATATCTGTAAGTATTTCCAGCAAACTTGAACTGATCTGATTTTTGGTAGTCGCAAGTGCGACTATTGAGCAATGAGCATGAGGTAGGTACCTACTGGCTTCGATCCAATTCGTGCTGGACACAGCTGCATCCAAACTAAACCAACTGAGACCTCCATAAACTATCTATCTTAAATCGGTGATCACATTCTCCGCCACTATCGTGCCAAGTTTGCTCCATCCTAATAAGTAGCTAAATAAAATAAAAGGTAGTCAGTCAGCCGTACCAAATGAAGCTGATTTAATGACCTGACCATGACCTTGAGAAGAGCGAAATATTTTGAAAAATTGAACCCACAGACGCTACGAAGCAGAGCACGAAGGAGGCGAGCTCAGACTTACCTGTAGCTGTAGTATCTGTTGGTAGAGCGGCGCAGCTGTTAAGTTGATAGATACCACATCATAGAGCATAGTAATATAATACCATATTTACTAACCGAATCACAGGGTCACATCACCGACACAATGACAGAGAAAGCATTCTCTGTCTACGCTTCACATTATCACTTTCCAACTTCCCGCCATTCGTGGTGACTGACAGTTGACATTAATGACAGCATACTCTATGATACCTAACAACTTTTTTTTCTATTCCCCACACGTGTCTCCATAAAGGTGGTGGCCGCGGCAGCAACACGCGGCGTTTGCAGGACACATTTTTACCGCACTCTAATACCGCATTTACACAATCGTGTTCGCCACTCGTCTCGTCACTCGACGAACATTCGGCGAAACATTCGCATACGAGTGCCGTCGCGAACTACTGTTCACACATTCGCGGGTTGAATTATTTTGACATTCGCACACGAACATGGAGGACGTGAAAATAATGGCTAATCTAATATAATTAAATAATAATAAATAATTTTTTATATTTTTAAATTTGATTATATATTTTTTTAATTAATATTTAAAAATGTAACGAGTTTGTCTGAAACTGAATAAAGGAAATAATAATTAATATAATATTAATAATTATTATTAATTAATTATTAATTAATAAATAATTATTTATTAATATCAATTATTATTATTATTTATTAATTTATTATGATTATATAATAATGGCTAATTCTACTGTATCACCGCAGTCGTACACCGGAGCCAAGAAATTTTCCATGAATTTGTATGCGAACCATATAGGTTCATACACATCATCTGCTCCCATACCCGATCTGATAGATGATTTCTTCTTTCGAAGATGTGTACGAAAAGAGGCCATTAATGAGATTTTCTTTGATTTTAGGCTGCTGACTGGCAATCCCATACTATTGGATATTCGGTTCCATGCATCGTTTACTTTTTGTCTGTTTTTTTTTTTTTTTTGTTTTGGATTCCAAAGGAGCTCTTCCTTTTGATAGAGCTCTAGGAATTTTAAAATTCGTGCTTCGCTCCACTTCATTTTGTCTGACACGTCCTGTTGCATCAGGCGCTAGCTGTCAACTGAATGCAGGCGAATGTGTAAACAGTAAGTTCGTGTTCGCCATTCGCGTCCTTTGATTCGCGTCCCAAAAACCGCTCCCAGCGCGAGCGCGCGAATTGCGAGGCGAGGGACGAGGCGAATAGCGAGCGCACTGTTTACATATGCGTGTTCGTTATTCGCCTCGCCATTCGCCTCGCGATTCGCACGAATGTGTAAATGCGGCATAATATGACTAAACAGACGAATGTTTGCGCGGTTGTGCGCAGCAGTCGTCCAATCGCAGCGCGCACAGGCTGAGTTCGGCTGCCGCGCGCGATTGCCCCTTTAAGGCTCCCCACACACAGGCGCGTTTTTGCGTTTCTGCGTTTCCGCGTTTCTGCGTCCTGAGATATTCTGATAATGCGTCGATAATCCTTACACACAGGCGCGTTATTATCACGTGATATTCTACTCATATCGCAGTATTGTAGGACGCAGAAACGCAAGCGTCCCGGTGTTATTATCGCGGCAGTGTGTAACTTCGTAGCAGTCCCAATACATAATAATCTACTAAAAACAGATATCATTATCATTATTATTTACTTTATTCATTTCATCTACTTACTTTACATATTTTTAAATGTATCTTAAAAACATTATATTAAAAAATATATTAAAAAATATAAAAAATAGTGGTCCGCCGGTGTCGGGAGCAGGGTCCAAGCCACCGGTGGTTAGGGCTGCAGAGACAGGAACCTCCTCACAATGCGAGCCGTATCGAGGAGTACTGCCTTCTGAATCAGGCCCTTGATCCAACCGCCTAAAGAGAGCTTCGATAGATGGTCATCGAAGCTCTTGGCTATAAGGCCATTGGCCGTCACGACAATCGGCACAATGATAACCGAGTTCATATTCCACATGTCGCGAACCTCGTGTGCCAAGTCGAGATATTTTATTTGTTTCTCTTTCTCAGCTTTCACGAGGTTCTCGTCATGCGGAATAGTAACATCGATTATCATTACGCGGCGCGCTGATCGGTCTATCATCACTATGTCAGGTTTATTGGCGACAATAGTCCTGTCAGTAATGATAGACCGATCCCAGTACAGCGTGACATGGTCACTTTCGAGAACTGGGTCGGGCACATACTTGTAGTACGGTACCTCAGATTCCACAAGTTTATATTTCAAGGCAAGTTGCTGGTGTATAATCCTGGCTACTTGGTTGTGCCTGTGCAAGTACTCGCCGTTAGCCAGACGAGAACAACCAGAAATAATATGTCTGATGGACTCACCCGGAAGGTGGCATGCCCGACACATGTCAACCGTCCCGTCCTTCATAATATATTTCCGGTAGTTGTTCGTCAACATAACTTCGTCCATAATCGCACAGACAAAACCTTCAGTTTCTCCAAAGAGGTCGCCGAAACGTAACCAGGACACGGACGCTAGAAAATCTACGTCGGGCCCATGAAGAGCCCGATAGAAGCGCCCGTGAAGCTCTTTGCCTTGCCATACTTCCTTGCGGTCATCGGTGGTAAGTACCTCAGGTTTGTGCCAGTTCTCTTTAGCCATGGACAGCGGGGTGAGTCCCTTGTCCACTGCGACCACATCTCGGTGCATACCCACCTCGGCTTTTAAAAAATATTCTCTGAGACTGCACACCTCGCGGTTGTGGAGGGTCTTCGCGTTTAAAAAGCCTCGACCCCCGCACTTCCGCGGGATGTACAGTCTCATCACCGATGATCGTGGGTGATGCATCCGGCTTTCGGTCAGCAGTGTACGAACTCTTCTATCCAGGGCGTCGAGTTCGGTCTGAGTCCATTTGAGTATGCCGAAAGAGTACATTAAAACCGGCATGACCCAACCATTGAAGGCGCGCACCTTGTTCCCGCCTGAAAGAAGGCTATTTAATACCTTCCTCAGGCGACTGAAGAAGCGCTCCTTCAACGATTGCTTCATGTCAGTTATGTTAATGCCTAACGCTTCCGACATACCCAAATACTTATAGGTTTCGGATGAGGAAAGAGATCTAAGTTGTATGGAGTCCGAGAGCTGAAGTCCCTCGGATTCCATAATCTCCCCTCGCTTTACATACATGACTGCACATTTGTCCACACCAAATTCCATCCTGATGGCGTTACTAAAAGTTTCAGTTACCTTCAGTAGCTCCATCAGTCGCAATTTGTTGGAGGCAAAGAGTTTCAGATCATCCATGTAAAGCAGGTGAGATATAACCTGACCATCCTTCCTCAACCGGCAGCCTAGGCCTGAATTCTCAAGCAATGTGCTTAGAGGATTCAGGGCTAAACAGAACCAAAGTGGACTCAGACTGTCGCCCTGGAATATTCCCCGCTTAATCCATACAGGATCATCGCTCCCCTGGATCTGTCGACATCCTGGATATCGAAGGACCGTCCTCCATTGCCCCATACATGACTCAAGGAAGGTGCGTAGAGTTGTATCTATTTTGTACAACTCCAGTACACTTGTACACTTGCGGGATCGACGAACCTGTTGGCTAATGGCCATGTCGATGAGGAGTAGCTCCTTAGTACCGCGGGACCCATTCCTACATCCATTCTGAGAGGCTGACATGATGGAGTTTTTGTCAATGTGTGTATTAATTTTCACTCTCAGAATGGATGTAAGAAGCTTGTAGATCGTCGACAAACACGTGATCGGTCTATAATTTTTGGGTTCCGCGGGACTACCTGACTTATGGAGCAGGTGGGTAACGCCTGTTGTTAAGAACTGCGGTAGGGACCCGGATTCTAAGGATGACTGGAATTGCGATGCCAGGCAAGTGTGTGAACTACTAAACCATTTGAGCCAGAAGTTGTGCAGTCCGTCCGGTCCCGGTGATTTCCAATTCGGTAACGGACGAACTGCTCTGGCTACATCTAAAGGTGTTATAAAAATTGGCTCCATTTCTGGGATAGGTTCACACACTCGCTCGACATCACGCATCCAGTCAGCCTCAGTATGGCAAACGGGTACCGACCAGATGCTGCGCCAGAAAGAACTCGTGGCGGCATCATCCGGGCGGCACACGTCTGTCATATTTTGCTCGGGTCGCTCCCAAGCTCTGTATACCCACCTCTCATCGCTCTGGAACATGCGATTCTGTGAATACCGATCAACCCGCCGCTTATACCTCCGAATACGGTTCGCCCATGCATAAACTTTCTGCTTCAGGAAGTCGATGCGCTCTGTGACACGGGACATGTATTCTTGAGGACTGATTTCAGTCCCCGAGAATGCCCGCCTCACAAAGCGCATCACTCGTGGTCGTGTATTGCCCTCCCTGAAGCAGTATAGTTTGCCGATGAGTACCCTGGCCCCGTCGATACGGCGCTCGATCCTGCGCTGCCAGGCTGGTACGGCTGGTTTTGGTCGATTAGCTACGTCACAATTTGGAAACTTGACATTAGCTAAACGACATGCCGCAACAGCCCCACAGAACAGGATCGAGTGTGTATCCACGAGGTTCTCGCTACTCTCGAATATATTCTTGAGTTGCGAGTCCAAGGCACACACCAGCGCCCTATTTTTCTTATGCATGGGTAACCGTGGTAATCGGGGCCTAAGTTCGGTTGGGGTGGACCGATATTCATGAAGCGCAATCTCCAGAGCGCTCCTCAATCGGTCTTTGCACTGGCTACTTACCGTGGCAACCCCATCATCCTCCTCTACAACAACAGGGTTCAACCGCGGTGGTGTTGCGTCAATAGCTGACACTTGCACCGCGGTTTGTGTCGGAGTTAAGACGATAAGGTTGCTCAGTACTTCTGAGCGCAGCCTATCAAGCGCGGCGTCATCCAACCTGTGACTGCGTTGGATGACCCGCACCTGATCCGACAGTCGTTGGGCCGAGACGTTGACGGTTGGCTCAAGACCCTGGAACAGAGACAGCATCCTAACACGGTACGCAGTGAGGTTAGTTCCCCCCTCTGTAGACCCGTAGTATGCGCGCATGACGTTCTCGTTCATAGATTGAGTCCATTTCATGCGCTGCACACAACCACCGGTAGCGGGGTCCCGGTTCGGGGTCTATTGACCCCTAAGTCCCAAGCTCTTCGGTGGCCGGCCTCTTCCCGCACGACGTACAGGTGGTGGCGACGTCGGCGGGGAGAAATATTCGTCGCTCGAGCTCGACGCAACTGCCGCAACCGGTGACACTGGTGATCCGGGGTCCGGCGGCGGCGAGGCGGAGCTGAGCGACGAGTCCGGGGTTGGTAGGTGTGCACGTCGTGCTGCTGCTCTCGTAATCATTTGTTAAAAAATCATCTCATCCTCATGTTTTTTCAAAGGTTTTTCATTTTCGTTTTTTCCGTTTTGACAGATGTCATTGGTGATGATCGTGAAATATTCTCGTTTTCCGTTTTGGATTTCGTGCTGTTTTTTTTTTATTAACTTATATTTGTCTGGGTTAAAAAGACTATGAAAATAACTATTGTACACACATCAAAAGTGTCTAGGGATCAAGCATTTTTATGCGGATTTCTTGAGATTGAGATGTGGCTTTGTAATAAATTTATGATTTTATAAATTTATATGGATCCTTTTTGGTGCATTTCATAATTTGAATCAGGAACTCTCAATCAAATTCGAGTAAAAGATGAAAATAAGCTGTCAATATTTTCCCTATAAAAACATACAACGCATTGAAGACATTATTAGTGCTACTGTTTCCCTACTACTGATTAAAACCAACGTTATTATGGAGCGGCGACGTCATTTAAGCAGGGAAGACATGCTCAGAGCCGTGGGAATGATAGAAGCTGGTTCCCGGCAACGTACTGTAGCTTTAGCTCTGAATACAAGTCAGAGTGTTATCAGTCGACTTTGGACACGTTACCGAAGCACTGGTACCGTGGCTGAGCGCCATGGAGGACGGTATCGCTGCACCACACGGAGACAAGACCGATACATTCAAATCTTAACTCGAAGAGCTCCAACAATAACCGCCATGATGTTAGCCGTGAGGCTTCATCACTCTTCAGGGAACTTAATTAGCGACCAAACAGTCAGAAACCGCTTGCATGAAGTGAACCTTCATTCCCGAAGACCGCTACGGGTACCACCTATAGCAATGCACAATCGTAGGATTCGATATCAATGGGCTCTTGAACACAGAAATTGGGCAGAAGAACAATGGCGTTTCGTGTGCTTTTCTGATGAGTCTCGTTTTGGTATGAGACCGGATACAAGACGTATACGACACTGGAGAACCCCTGGACGCCAACAGCGATTAAAATCCTGCCAGGAAGTCCATCCTTATAGTGGTGGAACCATCATGGTATGGGCGGGTATTTGGATCGGCGGAAGAACTGAGTTGATTTGGATCAGAGGCAACCTCAACGCTCAAATTTATGCTGAGACGATTGTATCAGACGTCATCGTTCCTCTACAAGTGCAAATCGGTCCCTTATTTCAGTTAATGCATGATAATGCACGACCGCACACCGCAAGAGTTGTAAGACAGACTCTCGCCGCAGCTAACATCAATGTCCTGCCCTGGCCTGCTCAGTCGCCAGACTTGAACCCGATTGAGCATGCATGGGATATGCTACAGAGAAGAGCTCTGCCGAATATGGAGGGTATCCAGTCGCAAGAAGACCTTTTTTTGTTGTTGCAACGAACATGGGCGGCCATTCCACAGCGTGATTTGGATGAACTCATTTTGAGTATGCCAAACCGATGTTCTTGTGTTGTTAGTGTTCGCGGTAGAAACACGGATTATTAATTGTTTAAGTTACCCAATAAAATTTTAAAGAAAACTGTGTTTTCAGTCATTTTTTCGAACTTTAATGTTAGTGGTTCAAATGTCAAAAATCCCTTTATTAGGAAAATGGCAAATTTCTTTATTAATGCAAAGGTGACTTGGTTTATCGTTACTGTGACAAACGAAAACACTTTATTTGATGAATCCTTAAAGAAAATTTTAATTAATATCAATCAGGAGAAAAGTTATTGCAAAAATATATGTTGATCCCTAGATACTTTTGATGTGTGTATATTATGTTTGTATCAAATCCAATATAAATAAATTAAATTATGAAGAATGATTTTCAACCGATGTTTGACGTTACGGTGTTGCCAGCTTCTATCTCATTATTATTATTATTAGCATTATCGCAGGACGCAGAAACGCGGAAACGCAAAAACGCGCCAGTGTGTGGAAGCCTTTATGTTTGGACACACCTTTAAAGGTATGCAACGCGTTATTAAGGTGAATGCTTCGACCAGCCCGCGAAATTCAAATTTTCTTACGTTTTTGGCAAATTGCAAGCCAGTGCAAGGTTGTATGTTGATTAAAATATTGGACGCGATTGTAAGACGTATGTACTTACAGAATTATAATCATCAAAACCATCAATACAACCCTCCAAGTTCATAAAGGTCGAGAAACGATTTTTTCAAGGTCAAAGTGATTGCTAGACCTTTATGAACTGGGAGGGTTGTATTGATGGTTTTGATGATTATAATTCTGTAACTACATACGTCTTACAATCGCGTCCAATATTTTAATCAACATACAACCTTGCACTGGCTTGCAATTTGCCAAAAACTTAAGAAAATTTGAATTTCGCGGGCTGGTCGAAGCATTCACCGGCTGCTTGAGGGAGCGCGGGAGCGCGCTCCCACTGTGCTAATGTGTTTCTACACTATAAATCTGGTAACACTGCTGGTTACTAAACGCACAAAACTACGTCAAAACTGTCAACGTCATTCATTAAACTTCACTTAAGTGACAGATAGGTATATTTTCATTTTGTTTTCAGCTCAGTTAATTTATCAGGGCTCTGAATAATCTTGAACTTCAGCAAATTCTGTTTGAACAAGTAAAAAGTAGTAGTCATTAAAAGATAATAAAATAATAAGCTAGTAGCTACAAACAGTACAATGGCTCTATTAATATTTATTTGGACTATTATCATATACGGTGTTGCGGCCGCTGTAACCTTACTTGTTTCGGTGAGTAAAACAACAAAATTAAAAAAAATACGTGGAGCGTGTGTCTTGTTGGCAATAAATAATCCGTGATAACCTAAAATTACTGCAATATATTTTGTAGATATCAATCATATTATACATGATTACAAACCCCTATCCAGTGGTGGAACGGTTTCAAGAAGAGACTACATACAATGATGCTAAGAGCAAGAGTAAAGCTAAGTTCCCAAGCATTGCAGAGCCGCAAAGTGTACACCTAAGTGTAGTAGTGCCTGCTTATAATGAGGAAGAGAGATGTAAGTTTAATGTTTTATTTTGTTTCTCCACTATCTCCACTCCAGACTGCTGTTCCCTGGAATTTCTCTAAAGCATCATAGAATCTGGTTTAAGTTGATGGCAATAGGCCCCTCCTATTACATGGGTCCTTGGGGGATAACATCTTTCAATAAATGTACTCTAAAAATTCTTAGTATATTTGTAAAAATAATCATTGTTCTGTTTCTAGTGCCACCCATGCTTGATGAAGCCATAGAATTTTTAGAAGGAAGAGTAAAAGAACAGCCTTCATACAAATATGAAATAATAGTAGTAAGTGATGGCAGTAGAGACAACACGGTGCAAGTGACTGAGGGTTACTCCATTAAATATGGCAGTGAGAAAGTGAGGTGCCTTGAGCTCATCAAGAATAGAGGAAAAGGTGGTGCTGTACGCCTGGTAAGTCCAAAATTAATTAAAAAATATACGGGACTAGCTGTTGCCCGCGGCTTCGCCCGCGTGCATGTCGGTAACTGTCCCACTGAATGATACTAAAGGGATAAATAGTGTCCTACATGTTAATCCAGGTTATAAACTATCTATGTGCCAAATTTCATAATAATCACAATTTATTTTTATCATCACAATCACCATCACTAACACAACCACCATCATTATCACAATCATTATCACAATCACCATCACCATCACTATCACTATCCCTATCACAATCACAATCACCATCACAATCACAATCATTATCATCGTAATCACATTTACCTTCATAATTAGCACCATCACTGTCACAATCACAATCACCATCGCTATCACCATCACAATCACCGTCACAATCACCATCATCGTTATCACAATCACCATCACCATCACCATCAAAATCACAATCACCATCATCGTTATCACAATCACCATCACTATCACAATCACCATCACATCCGCCATCACCATCACAATCACCATCAAAATCACTATCACAATCACCATCATCGTTACCTATCACAATCATTATCATTGTCATCACAATCATTATCATCTTAATCATAATCATCATCATCACAATCTCCATCCTCGTTATCACAACCATCGCTATCACCATCACAATCACCGTCACTATCACAATCGCCATCACAATCACAATCACCATCATCGTTATCAAACTCATTATCATCGTAATCAAAATCATCATCACAATCATCATGATCATTATCACAATCATCATCGTAATCACAATCATTATCATCGTAATCACAATCATCATCATCATCATTATAACAATCATCATCATCGTTATCACAATCATCACAATAAATCAACAATAACCCAGAATAGAAGTTTAATCCGCCATCTTCTGGATCTCAAAATAAATGCCAGTTTCGACATCAGCACCCCTGATAATCTCGGTTACGACACCCATATTGATTTTTAGACATTTCGACCCCATCGCACCCCAACAGGGAATGATGGTGATTCAGGTCCACCACATTAAATCTTAAAATCGTTGTTTTTGTAATACACCCAACCCAATTCACCATACAAACAATACCTATACTGAATTTCAGGCTTTGTTACCCCATTTCCCCCTTTAGGGGTTGAATTCTGAAAAACCCTGAAACACAAAATGTTAATTCATTTATCGATAGGAGTACTCCTTTTGAGTTTCGAATAAAGTAGTCTAACTTATCTTATTTCCCCATGTAATCTTTGGACCCCGGTCAACCCCTTAGGGGGTTAATTTTGAAAAATCATTTTTTAATGCATTCCTCAACCCCATAAAGAACCTATGTGCCAAATTTGGAATCTCTAGACCCAGTGGTTTGGGCTGTGCATTGATTTTTAGACTTTGTCACCCCATTTCCCCCTCTTAGGGGTTGAATTCTGAAAAATCCTGAAACCCGTTTCTACTCATTTATTAATAGGAGCACTCCTGTGAAGTTTCGAATAAAATAGTCTAAGTAAACTTGTTTCCCCATACAAACTTTGGAGCCCCGTTTAACTCCCTTAGGGGGTGAATTTTGAAAAATCCTTTTTTAGTGCACACCTAGACCACATAAGGAACCTACATGCCAAATTTGGAATCTGTAGACCCAGCGGTTTGGGCTGTGCGTTGATAGATGAGTCAGTCAGTCAGTCAGTCAGTTTCTTCTTTTATATAATACTAGCTGTTGCCCGCGGCTTCGCCCGCGTTCATTTTGGTAACTGTCCCACTGAATCATACTAAAGGGATAAATAGTGTCCTACATGTTAATCCAAGTTATAAACTATCTATGTGCCAAATTTTATAATCATCACAATTTATTATTATCATCACAATCACCATCACTATCACAACCACCACCATTATCACAATCACCATCACTATTACAACCACCATCATTATCACAATCATAATCACAATCACCATCTCAATCACCATCACAATCGCCATCACAATCACCGTCACTATCACAATCACCATCACCATCACAATTACCATCAAAATCACTATTGTGATAGTGATTTTTCATCATCATCGTTATCACAACCATTATCATCGTAATCACAATCATTATCACAATTACCATCACAATCACCATTTAATCACCATCACAATCACCATCACTATCTCAATCACCATCGCTATCACAATCCCAATCACAATCACCATTACAATCACAATCTCAATCACCATCACCATTACAATCACCATCGCAATCACTATCACAATCACTTACCTCGTTATCACAGTCATTGTTATCGTATCACAATCATCTTCATCATTATCACAATCACCATCACTATCACAATCACTTTTACCATCGCTATCACCATCACAATCACCGTCACTATCACAATCACTATCACAATCACCATCACAATCACCACACTATCACCATCAAAATCACTATCACAATCACCATCACTATCACAACCACCATTATTATCACAATAATTATCACAATCACCATTACAATCACAATTACAATCACAATCCCAATCACCATCGCAATCACTGTCACAATCACTTACCTCGTTACCACAATCATTGTTATCGTAATCACAATCATAATCATCATAATCACAATCACCATCACTGTCAAAATCACAATCACCTTTACCATCGCTATCACCATCACAATCACCGTCACTATCACAATCACTATCACAATCACCATCACCATCACAATCACCATCAAAATCACTATCACAATCACCATCACTATCACAACCACCATCATTAACACAATCATTATCACAATCACCATCTCATGATTGAGATGGTGATTGTGATAATGATTGTGTCCATCACAATCCCCATCACAATCACAATCATCATCACAATCCCCATCACCATCGCTATCACCATCACAATCACCGTCACTATCACAATCACCATCATCATCACAATCACCATCAAAATCACTATCACAATCACCATTATCGTTATCACAACCATTATCATCGTTATCACAATCACCATCACAATCACCATCACAATCACCATCACAATCACCATTACAATCACCATCACAATCACCATCACAATCATCATCACAATCATCATCACAATCACCATCACAATCACCATCACAATCACAATCACCATCACAATCACCATCACAATCACCATCACAATCACCATCACAATCACCATCACAATCACCATCACAATCACCATCACAATCACCATCACAATCACCATCACAATCACCATCACAATCACCATCACAATCACCATCACAATCACAATCACCATCACAATCACCATCACAATCACCATCACAATCACCATCAACAATCACCATCACAATCACCATCACAATCACCATCACAATCACCATCACAATCACCATCACAATCACCATCACAATCACCATCACAATCACCATCACAATTACTATCACAATCACCATCACAATCACAATCACCATCACAATCACCATCAAAATCACAATCACCATCACCATCACCATCACAATCACCATCACAATGACCATCACAGTCACCATCTCAATCACCATCACTATCACAATCACTATCACAATCACTTACCTCGTTATCACAATCATTGTTATCGTAATCACAATCATCTTCATCATTATCACAAATAATCACAATCACCATCACTGTCACAATCACAATCACCTTTACCATCGCTATCACCATCACAATCGCCGTCACTATCACAATCACTATCACAATCACCATCACCATCACAATCACTATCACAATCACTATCATCATTATCACATTCACAATCATTATCATCGTGATCACAATCATAATCATCATCATCACAATCTCCATCCCTATTATCACAACCATCGCTATCACCATCACAATCACCGTCACTATCACAATCACCATCACTGTCACAATCACTATCACAATCGCCATCATCGTTATCAAAGTTATTATCATAGTAATCACAATCATCATCATCATTATCACAATCATCATCATCGTTATCACAATCATCACAATAAATCGACAATAACCCTGTATAGAAGTCGAATCCGCCATCTTCTGGATCTCAAAATAAATGCAATTTTCGTAATCAGCACCCCCGATAATCTCGGTATCGACACCCATATGGATTTTTAGACATTTCAACCCCATCGCACCCCAACAGGGAATGATGGTATTTCAGGTCCGTCACATTAAATCTTAAAATCGTTGTTTTTGTAATACACCCAACCCAATTCTCCATACAAACAATACCTATGTTGAATTTCAGGCTTTGTTACCCCATTTTCCCCTTTAGGGGTTGAATTCTGAAAAAACCTGAAACACAAATGTTAACTCATTTATACGATACGATACGATACTCCTGGTAAGTTTCGAATAAAGTAGTCTAACTAATTTTATTTATCTTTGGATCCCCGTTTCAACCCCTTAGGGGGTGAATTTTGAAAAATCGTTTCTTAATGCACCCCTAAACCCCATAAAGAAGCTATGTGCCAAATTTGGAATCTCTAGGCTCAGCGGTTTGGGCTGTGCATTGATTTTTATACTTTGCCACCCCATTTCGGCATCTTAGGGGTTGAATTATGAAAAAACCTGAAACCCATTTCTACTCATTTATCAATAGGAGCACTCTTGTGAAGTTTCGAATAAAATAGTCTAACTAATCTTATTTCCCCATACAAACTTTGAAGCCCCGTTTAACCCCCTTAGGGGGTGAATTTTGAAAAATCCTTTCTTAGTGCACCCCTAGACTACATAAGGAACCTATTTGCCAAATTTGGAATCTCTAGGCTCAGCGGTTTGGGCTGTGCATTGATTTTTATACTTTGCCACCCCATTTCCCCCTCTTAGGGGTTGAATTCTGAAAAAACCTGAAACCCGTTTCTACTAATTTATCAATAGGAGCACTCTTGTGAAGTTTCGAATAAAATAGTCTAACTAATCTTATTTCCCCATACAAACTTTGAAACCCCGTTTAACCCTCTTAGGGGGTGAATTTTGAAAAATCCTTTCTTAGTGCACCCCTAGACTACATAAGGAACCAATGTGCCAAATTTGGAATCTCTAGACTCAATGGTTTGGGCTGTGCATTGATTTTTAGACTTTGTCACCCCATTTCACCCTCTTAGGGGTTGAATTCTGAAAAATCCTGAAACCCGTTTCTACTCATTCATCAATAGGAGCACTTCTGTGAAGTTTCGAATTAAATAGTCTAACTAATCTTGTTTCCCCATACAAACTTTGGAGCCCCTTTTAACCCCCTTAGGGGGTGAATTTTGAAAAATCCTTTCTTAGTGCACCCCTAGACCACATAAGGAACCTACTTACCAAATTTGGTATCTGTACACTCAGCGGTTTGGGCTGTGCGTTGATAGATGAGTCAGTCAGTCAGTCAGTCAGTCAGTCAGTCAGTTTCTTCTTTTATATATTTAGATTTAGATGGAAGGTGACAAACAGTTACCACATGTAGTACATCATTCAAAACAAGTTCCAAATATAAAAAAAATTCCCCTGCTATTTTAAAAAAATCTGGTGTTTATTCTGACGGTCTAGGCACTTTCGTAAGAAATAGCAGATTTTAATTTTAAATTACCGATAAAAAGAGAAAAGTTGCATTGTATCCAAGATGGTATTTCTCTGGTATTTCATTCTCTTATACAGTAGTGTACTCTTACTCTCAGGTGTATTATTTCAATTTTACCTTTTTTTTATTTCTTTCTTTTTTCCTGGGCTCTCACTTGCCATGTTCATTTACTAGTAATATAACGGATTCCTCTTTTTACTACCTCATTGGTTGAGTGGTTGCAAACGAGCGGAGCGCTTAAGTGTAACCGCAGCCTGAACATTGTAGGCTTTGTAGGTTCCCAGATGCTTGTTAACTTTTGTTAAATATTTACCTTGTTTTTTTTTACGTTTTTTGTATAGTACCTAAGCAACAACCTATTGTCGGACCTATGCTGTCCCGCAATACTTAAGTACTAATGCTGTAACAATAATATTGCAATACCAAATGATTTAAAAACAGTACCTAACCATGGAGTTTGTTGCTGGTTCTTCTCTATGGAAACGACCAACCGGAACCGTGCACATTTTTCGACGTTTTATTGTGCCCATCAAGGCCTATGTGAAATAAAATATTTTGATTCTCATGTCAGACAAAGTCAATCAAAAAATTCTTAGTAACAGCCACATTGGGATTTGCTGCCCAGTTGATGGCAATTGGCCCGCCTCCTAATGCATGGTATTTAAAATATAACTAGCAAAATGTGCATTTTAATCTGGTAGTATGCTCCTGTGGGATTATTTCCCACCTCCATGTAGGCGAAACTGCTCGCATAAGCAACTTTTATCAGAAATATGTCCATGTTTCAGGGTATTGAAAGTAGTAGAGGGGCCAGTATATTGTTTGCTGATGCAGATGGAGCATCGAAGTTCGAAGACTTAGCTAAACTAGAAGTTGCATTGAAGAGCCTTACAAAGTGTGATCCATTCTCTCAGCCCGAGGATGTAAGCGAGAGCACAGCCATTGTGATCGGATCTAGGGCGCATCTAGAAAAAGAATCTTTGGCGACGCGTAGTGTTTTTAGGTAAGAGAATTTGTCATGAAAGGGCGGAGAAGTAAATGCTCTGATCAAACACAATATAACAGCCCAGGGAAAGTAATATGGAAGGATGAACTAAGGAAATTATTATTTTGTTGAGCCGATGATAGCATAAAGGTACAAAACTGTCTCGAATATAAGCTAGTGCTATTGAGAATGCCCTTCAAAGATGTCTGGTCCGTATGACTCGTAACCGGCGCACCTATGCATGACGTGGCCATAACATGCATTCTTACCTATATGGTGTCGGTCTACCTCTTTTAAAAAACGCCCGCGATAGTTTGAGCTTCTATTTCATTTCTTTGAACGGAACTAATATGTTAGCCATACCTAATTGAGTCAGATTACAAATCTTTGATAACTAAATTTTAACTGTGTAAAAACAATCAATGCAATCATCTACCATTTCAATCTTCTAAATCCTTTGATAACAATATTTGACATCCTGATCGTTTGATAAACAATTTTTACTCATCACCATTCAGCTCTGGTTTATTTTGGATTACATAAAACTACATCTTAGTAAGTGTACTACATAATACACTCCTCTTTGTGATAAAAATTGACGTAATGTTTGTAAAACGGATGCCTAATGAAGAAAACTTGAATATTTAAACAAAATATATAATTACAGAATTACGCAACACCACTATGTTGGAATAATGCAGATTTTTTTTTACACAAGTAATATTATCCTCTTGACCGATTTTCCGTCATGGCGGCCTGTCTGAACGGTGATAAGCCAAGTAAGATAGAAAGAAAAGTATCTAATGCACTTACACAGGACATAACATAAACAAAAAGATATAATAGTCATGACAAAATTATATAAAAGTTAACAAGAGAAAAATAAAAAAGCAATCAAAATGGTGCTGTGCAAGGCCAAAACGCTCCTATCTCAGCAAGGTGCTGTGACATTTAAAAAAAAAAGTCACAGCGCTGGTATTCTGATAGGGCCCAAGTATGGAGGAAATATTATAATATACAATTGTGTGAGCAAACACAAGTGCAATCCGACACGACATGACACATCAGGTGCAGGACCAACGGCTTAACGTGCACGGAGATTTCACACCACCGATTAATCCAGGCTGAGAAATCCCTAATGGAAATATCCAATAGCAGTTGCATGTCCCGGGAATCGAACCCAAGAGGCTTAGCTGTTGGGCTTGCAATGGGACCGGGCAATTAAAAGATCCATATTTATGAGTACTTTCGCTCCCTAAGATATTGCCAACAAATTCAATCATCCTATCTCATTCTCAATGTTACTTGTAATATTTCAGGAATATTCTGATGTATGGGTTCCATTTCCTGGTGTGGCTGTTCACTGTGAAGGGCATTAAGGACACACAGTGCGGCTTCAAGCTGTTCACTAGGAAAGCTGCAGATACTTGTTTTAAAAGTCTTCATGTAAATAGATGGTAAGTTTAGTAAAAACAAAAATAAGTCCACTTGCATCACGAGTCAAATATTACACTCATATCTATAGTTGATGCCAGTTAAGATCGCAATAGCGGTCATTGCCCTTTCCCTAATATCTATTCCTACGTAACAAAACAAATGAACCATGTATCGTTTTTCATTAGAAAAAATGTTCAAGATTAAGATATGATCACGATAGATGACGATTCAAGACTTAAACAGGCTTATTTTTGGATTTCAAAGTTAAGAACTTTAATAAATGTAGGTGGGTCAATGACCGCTTTTGTGATCTTAACTGGCACCAACTATACACACTCATCCATCTCGTACATATTCAAGGTACTTAGAAGGAAGGTACACAATGCAGACATTTTAGGGCAGATGGGTAGGTTTGTGTGTTCTCCTGTGAATCGATAATTAAATAGCCGTTTGTTTCAGGGCGTTTGACGTAGAGTTACTGTACATAGCACAAAAACTAAACATTCCAATTGCCGAGATTCCGGTTAGATGGACGGAAATAGAGGGATCCAAAGTGACCCCAGTGCTGTCCTGGCTACAGATGGGCGCCGACCTTGGCCTTATCTGGCTCAAGTACACCATCGGAGCGTGGAAGATTAAGAGTCGGAAGGCAGATTAGACCAACCTTTTTAAACTAGGCTTGGGCTTCTATTAAAAACTACTATGAACAATACATTAGTATGAATGACTTGATGGATGGCACCTGCCTTATAAAACGATTGATGCCTCTTCCAATTTTATATTCTTAGAGATTCCAAACGTACGCATTTGTTAACAATATTTACCGTAACCTAAGATTTACTTTAATGTGAGTACGCTTTAGACGAACCTTGTGTTTACTATTAATTAATATAAACAATTTAATTTTTAAAACATTTATTGAAAAGTGTTTTTATCTTAAACAGAAAAGATATAGTTCGCACATGTGATCTTTCTTATTAAGCTGTAAAAATTTTACACATTTAAAAAGAAATTAATAATTATTGTATGAACTTTGTTTGCAATTTCTTTGCAATTACAAAATATATTTTTTCCTATTGATAAAGTAATAGTATCTAAGTTTTTTATATATGTATATCTGCAAAATTGTGGAAGTGATCGAAAGCTTATATTTTTGCTATTATTACATAATAGAAGAAAAAAAAATTGCTTTTTAGTACTTACGTTTTCTACTTTTTAAAGATTTCGTTAATATATTTTACATTATAGACATATAATATACATGAAAACCGTAAATTTTAATATAGTCGAACTTTTCACTATACTAAAAATAACGTTTATTTGTTTTATTTCTATTTTAGCAGTTACACAAAGCCGATTACTTCAAACTTGATACTTTATTTTTATCAATAAGTACACTGATAGCATAATACACAATAAATCCTAAATTATAAAGTTGTAGAATGTATTCTTATATGCATTTATACAAATTGTAAGTATACCAAGCTTTTACAAATTGAGGTGAAATTACAGAAACATTTCTTGAGCTCTTTCATCATAGGTAAAAATTCGAATAGTTATATAAACCAAAAAATAAGATCTATAATTTAAATCACTTGGCAAGGCAACTCTTGTACACGTTTTCGTGTCAGTTGTCTTATTATATAAATCTGGCCACAAGAAAAATCTTATTCCAAATAGGTCCTAATATAGTATAATTTTGAGTTTGTTTTAAGTTTGAGCATATTTGATTGAAATTGAGAGCCGCAGGCAGAGCTAGCTAGATAATATAGGGAATACCCCTAATTTACGCAATTATTGCAATAGCTTCAAGTAATAATAGACCCACGGAATGGAGTACTTAAGTACTATTACACGATAACTATTTATTTGTTCAATGATTCGTCAAAATATAATATTTCTTATTGGATTATTACCTTTTACAATTTTATTATAAATTGGTGGGTATCAGTTGGCCTGAAAGCATTTCCCCGGGACCATTTCAACAGCGATGTTTACGGCACACACTGGACGAAAGAGAAATTTTCCTATTAGTGCATCGAGACACGAATATTCAGCAATTTCATTCCGAAAAAGTTATAAATAAAAGTATATTCTTATCGGAATAAACATTATTAAACAGCTAGCATCATTAGAATAAGACTAATAAACGCCAAAACTCGCGGCAATCAGGGTCATAAAACGTGTGAAAAGTATGGTCCATATTTAGTAAGGGATTTCTAATACTGACGCTCGTGTCGTCTCTCTTCCACGTTTTATGAACGCGCCTGCCACAAACGAGGGTTTAGTAAATATCAAAAATACTCAACGTTTCCAAGCTTAAGTGTCGAAGTGAAATGATTTTAGAGATAAGGAAATCTATTTAATACGTAGGTATGTATAATGACGTAGCGTGTCGTAGTGCAAGCAGTCAACGACTGAGCCACTATTTTCTAACTATGTATTAAAAGGACTTATCTTATGAAAAAAAGGTATTCGATAAGCATTCGGCAGGATTGTATGAACCCTAGGATGAATTTATTACAACATACTATGAACCGGACATCAGTGGTAACAATTCGACATTGACGTTGCCTTTATGTCGTGGCAATAAGGACTATTTTCAGCTTGCAAGTTACCAGTGATGAGTGGTTGACTGAACTTTCAATAAGTCGGAAAAAAACAGTCAATAGGGAAACATTAATATAAAAAACCTAGATGCACCTCAGAAAGTGTCATCGATAAATTAAACCAAGTAAATCACAAGTTCTGATTGACTAAACACAAATCCGAACTTACACCGACCACATAAAGTTGTATTTAAACGCAAGCTATGTCACGTTATTATATCAATGAATGGATATCATCTTTTAGAAACATCATTCATCATAAAAACGAACAGGAATGTAAAAAACATCTTTTTTATGTTTAGAGTTACTCAATACACGTTTTTGAAATCTTGCCAACTAATCAAAAGTGATGTTGTATATAAAAAGTTGCCTCGGAAACAGACGCCGTGCATGCAGCAAAGGGGCGTTGAGTATTATTGAGCTAGATTTTCTCACATCAAGCGAACAAAAGTAAGCTAAGTTGGAAGACCAGTAGAGTTTCTTTACATATAGCATAGAATTATATCGATTTACATTTAGAAATATTCAGACCTATACAGTTTTACAAAATACAATCAGAATTTACAAGTAAATAACGTCTTAATCTTAAAATTTATAAAACACTATCACACTCATCTTATAAAACTTTTCTGAAAAGTTTTACTTTCGTCTTTGTTCACAAACATTAATTATTTGAATACAATAAAGGTGATTGTGATACAGTAGCGATGACTGCAGAAGATACGCCCTTCTCAATTCTACGATGAAGGCAATAATTATGTCTACAGATCTATGATATTCTACCATGCAAAAAAACAAACGTATCGTCGGTGCAAAAGTTGTTAGCTCTACATGTATAGAAGCTGTGCTAACTGATAGAGGTAGGAAGTTTCTAGTAAGAAAATGCATCTAGTTTGGTCTCAAAATTAAAAATCAGCCTTCGATAAAATACCGAAATCGAGAAAAAACCTCGATTTTAATCATTCACTCTGTAAATAGACGCCCGCAATCACTTGTTATTATTCGAATGCGTGTAAAATTATTTCAATCGTGAGGGATAACTAAATAATGTAGGCCAGCACTTGAAACAAACATTATATTACTTTGAGGATCGTCCACACTGCGAGCATTTGAGTATACACACGTATGTTCCTAGTGAGGACGAGTAACGCGAGGCGTATATTTCACAGTCACCCAAACAACAGGACTACAAGAGTGATCGACAGAATATAAAGAGATTGATGGGTAGTTTCGATTGTTCAAGTCGTATAGTCAGTAAGGTCACATTTTATACTTTTACCTTTAGTCCAAACACCATCTTAAGGAATTGTTCGTAGTGAATAGTTATGACGCCATCTTGGTCCGTGTCGTAATGGCGGAATGCTGACGTCAGAGTCTAAAAACAAAAAAAAATACAAATGAGTCAGCCGTATACGGAAAACGAAGTTAATAGATGTATGCCTATATGTTACATTGGCACTGTTGGAATTCCAATTCACTATACACACGACAGAGCGCTTTAATTAGGCATTAATTTAAGCGTCGCTTAGTATTACTGAAAATTGGCACATTTTGGCAATAAATCGTCTACCTTATTTGGGTGGACTCATATTTACACGCACGGATCAGCGTTTTCGAGTATCTCTATCTCATTCTCTAACGTAAAGGCATCATTTGGTGGAGTGAGAAGTCCGATCACGAGCATCCGCATTAATTCGCATCAGAAGCACTTTAACATGCGATTGGACAACTCACTTAGTGTCATAAAGTGAAAAAAAATCGGAGCAGTCTTTGGGGACTGCCGATAGAAGTGAAAACAAAAAGTACACAGGCCCCGCCCCAGTCGTAGCACTGGTTATGCCCCGAGCATGCCTATGTGGTGCTACGCCGTAGCAGATGCTACGAGTGCTACGAACGGCACGAAGCGTGACCGCACGTTACGTTACGTGACGATAAGTTCAATGTTTTTTCTTCACCCAAAAAGTGCTCAACGCGCCTAAAGAAGTTTTCACTTCAAAAATGCAAGAGAATGCTGATCTGTGCATGTAAATGTGATTTCACCCAATAGCAATAAATGTTACATTTGTATTACAGCTCTACCTATGCTTGCTCAAAATCATAGTAATCAACTTACATATAAAGTGACACAACACTGGATAAAATCATCAAACAAGATAGTGCCACGGCCAAATCTGTCGAACTTCTGGACCATGATGTTCACCACTTCATCTGACAATCTGTATCCGAATGCTGTGAGGGCATTCTTCAACTCCGTTTTATCAATGTTGCCGGAGTTATCTTGGTCAAACGACCGGAAACAGTTTTGCCAGTCGGTAACGTATTTCCATAGGGCACCAAAATCTTCGAAATTGATTACACCTCTGCTCTGTTTGTCAAACATCCCTGGAAAAATTAAATTGTTAGGTCAATGGAAAATAATTTCGAATACTTTGGGAACTGAGACTCGCAGTTAAGGGCCTATACTACCTCAAATGGCTTAGCATGATCCTCCGTTACGCCTAAAATACTGCAGCATTAATTTTAAAATAAATATATGGTAAAGTTGAGGATTCATGTTAGTTCTTATGTTTGGCGAAAATACAATTTCATAAAATTTTCTTGATAGAAAAAAATCCCAAAGTTACCTCCAAATCGAACATTAAACCCCTGGTATTCAAAAAGTACTTCAAATTAGATCATCAAACTTTGCATACTAACTGAACTAACTATAAAGCAGGTCTTATGTTTTTTTTTATTTTTTCCAAAAGACGAATATTTGATTTTATGAAGAATAAAAACCACTCATTTTGCACTATTCGGCCGCAGTGACTGACGTAACAACCGCTTTGTAGTGCAAGCTGATTAGAACGTTATTTCTAACAGTATTACAAACGAAGTTTGAACCACCACAAATAGAGTTGCTAATCTGAGGTAGTCTAGGCTCTTAAGTTTTAGAGGAAAAATGTTCCCGGTTTATGTAGGTTTGGGAAAACCTAAACTATGAGGACTGAATGCTACAGGAAAATGTTCAAAAGTATTTAAAAAATAATTAGCCCTATTTAAGTAATCACATTCTTCTTCGGAACACTACACACCACGGCAAGTCTCCATCACTACTTTTTTTAGGTTTAAAACTTAAAAAAAGTAGTGATGGAGACTTGCCTCTTACCAAGCTTATTATATGGGTTGAAATATTGAAAGTATGAAAATTGTGACAACACAGAGAGCGATGTAAAGAAGCATATTAGTCTTAAGAAAAATACAAAAAGTAAAAAGTGCGGATATCAGAAAAAAGACAAAACTTACAGATGCCCTACAAAAGCGCTAGCATTAAAATGGCGTTGGGCAGGACATGTCGCACGCCTCAATGATAACAGACGGACTATCCAAACCACCAAATGGACTGGGCCACCGGGCAAAAGAAAGGTCGGGAGACCCTTTAAAAGATGGGCTGACGATATAGCACAGACCGCTGGCTCAAACTGGCTAAATATTGCCCAGGACCGTGAGAAGTGGAAAAAGATGGAGGAGGCCTTTACCCGTAATGGGGCTACATCTCCAACATTTTATAAAAGCTAACACTACTAACTAGGATAAGTTAAAGACTAACACAACTAACATTTAATTATAAATAAGTACCTAATGTTAAAAAGTGTGTAAATTTAAGCGAGATTAGAAATAAAAGGCGTTTTATTATTATTTATTAAGTAATCACATTCCGGAAATTAATTAACAATTTGTGTAACTGACTTTTGGTACAAAAATGGACATAACGTAAATGTCAAATTTTACAAATCCTTATCAATTATACGTTTAATAAGCGGCGCAGTTTCCTAGAATAGTTTTTGAAGGTCACAGTCAAGTATGATGTTAAAATCATAGTGTCCCACCCAGTGCTAGCACTGGGTGGGACACTATGATTTTAACATCATACACTGTTTACCTAATTGGTAAACAGTGTAGCTACACTAATTCTATAAAGAGATATAAGATTTGTATTTTTGTGTGTTTGTTTGTAATGAATAAACTCAAAAACTACTGCGCCGATTTCAAAAATTCTTTCACCATTAGAAAGCTACATTCACCCTGAGTGACATAGGCTATATTTTATTCCCGTAATCCCACGGGAACGGGAATTACGCGGGTAAAACCGCGTGACGTCCGCTAGTTATAAATAAAGTAATGAACTTTGGCTTCCGAGTAGATGACTGCCTTGTTGGACGATCTGGGAATCAAACCCAGTTCAACAGTTGAGTTTTTATTTGTTTATCCATCAAGAGTTTCTCAGTAACAATCCAGTCTCTGGATTTCTACCCAGTTGATAGCAATAAGATCAACATTGGACTAACCCATATACTCCTTTCTTTCGTCGTTTCTTCTATGCCGAGGATTGCGACTAGTGTGTCCAAGTTATGCAAACTCTTTTACATGGGACTAAAACCTAACTGGCGAAATGTGTTAAACTTACCTATCATGAGACGCACAGTTTCAGGATTGAATGCGTTCCATGTGCCGTTGGAGAGAGCCTGTTGCAGCTCGTCAGCTGATATATACCCACTGCGGTCCTTGTCAACTCTGTAAGTATATTAAACTTCATAAGATTTCTGTACAAAAACTTTTCTAAACTCATAATTTCTAGTAACGGGTGATTACGGGATCAATGATGGCCGCTACAAGTGCAGAAACTTGAAATAATGATAAAAGAAAATCAAAATTATTATTATTATAATATGGAAGAAGGGACCTTGAGCCCTTGTTTCTTTTCAGAGTAGTCAACACCAACATCATGAGTCTCTCACCAACATCTAGTTTTAATAAAAAAAGGTTATTTTTAACCAACTAGGTAGCATAATTATTTTGACCTTGTATTTTTACAACACAATGTTCGTTGTTGCATAAAGATAAAAAAACATTGAAGATTTCTTTTGCTTATTGGCATTGATTTCATAACCAGGATTGAGATACATTAGCATTGGACTTTAAATACATGACAATAGATCCACCATTATACAAACAGTTTAATAATAATAAAAATCTTTATTTATACAAAAACCTTCAACATTGATTTAAGACTAGGTCACATAAATTTCTGTGAAATAAAGGTAATACAGATAGAGTAACCCTGACTCCCAAACTAGGAGATCCTGTGACTTAGGAGTCAGTGTTCTGCTGTCACTATGATAGATTGTTGCTTCATCAAAGGTCAAATCTGACATAGAACACAAAACCACAGCCTGTTATGTATACCTAATTGTGTTTACATATCTAGTAATGTAGTATCTTTCCCAGTTACTACCTTAAATGTTGAATGTCATAATTATCAAGCTGGTCTTCTACACTAATTTTTTAAAGAGGTGAAGTTTGGATGTTTGGGATAATCTTTGGACCTGCTGATCTGACTCCAGAAATTATTTCACGAATGGGAAGATATGTTATGTCCCAGTGAGAATATGACTATGCATTTTGATGTGTTGGTATTGTATTTCTAGAGGACAGCACACTTTAAAAAAAATATAATTATGGTGTTTAATAAAAAAAAAAAGAATGACTGCATACGTGGTAACCATTTGAGCATCGGTGTCCTTTCTATCCTGTATTTTAACGTGAAACCACAAGCAAAAGCTAGTTTTTAAACAAAATAAAAACAACTATCATCATGGGAATAGATTCCTTAAACTTTGGTATGCTGAAAAGTGAAAAACAGATCCACAACAAAACAATATTACAAGTTTTTTTTTGATAATTTTAGTTTGCATATTCACATTCCAGCCATACCAAAGGTTAAAATGGGATGACACACTTCACATTGAGTTTATATGGTGCAACAATTATTTAGTTAAGTACAAGCTGAGTCACAATTCAGTGAATTTATTCTTAAAACAAATGCCCAATACTAAGTTTTACCTCCTAAATACATCCCAGAGGAACTCCCGGCTCGGCATAACAGATTGGAATGTCATCTTGTTCTGGAAATAAAAGTTAGACGAAGTTGTATATTTGTAAGTGGCAACCACTGGTATGTTTTCTGATCCATAAGTTCACTATTTCACTAGATATTTTGGAACAGACAAACAAGTTATTGATGTTTTGTTATTGAGAATAATCATTTTAAGATATAGTTATCTGAAACAACTAAGACTCACTCAATCTGTAAATGTTATGAACAAATATCTAGATTTTTAAACCTATTCACTCCATATATTTTGTACTAGCAGTCCCTAGATCTGTACTGTATCCAAGCTTTCATTAGCATAATATAGGTACGGACTCACATGTAAATTTGTAATAAGACCATTGTAACAGTGTTTTCGGCAAAATTATATGATTTGATTTGATTTGACTATGGTGCTTAATTATGTACGAATTAATAAATAGAACATAATAGATGACCATTGTAGAAGAACACCTATAATTACTAGTCAACAGAAACCGCCAGACGTAATACAAAAACGAATGTAGGCCTAGGAATCCAATAACCACAAAGAAAGGATTATCAATTGAATAGGGTGTCGATTGATTATACTATTTTATTATGAAAAAACGAAGCCAATGTGTTGATTCGAAGAATTACATTCTCTAATTTTTTCTAAACACTCAATATTGTACTGTTGACTCACTCACCTGTTGGTTTTACCGCTGTTTAGAACTTAAATCACGACTGGTACTGTTGAAGAATCTCAAAATAAAGAGAGATCAATGGTTATTTCTAAAATAAACAGTGTAATGTTGTTTGTAGAGGCGATTCTATTTTTTTAAAGGATAAAACAAGTCTAGCACTATCTTAATACGTGTATTGGCTGACCAGTGACCACTGCACTGTCAGATCCAGTGTGACCATCTTAAAATTATCGATACTGCCATACTTTGGTTTAAAACCTGCCAAATCCTGCCAAAGACTTGTATAAAAATGCCCAAAACTTGCCAAGTTAAAAAAAAACGTTTTTTTTACATATTATCATATTTTTATAATTAATAAGGTAAAACATGTTAATAAAACATTGCAATTAGCCTCATATTCTTCTTTTTCTATCTCTTTAAACATACGATGCTAGTATAATTGCATGCCTAAATTGGTACAATACAGTGGACTGCGCATTCACTTGACATCTGGAAATTTACTGTGTTGAGCAATAAATATTTGAATTTGATAATTAGATTTTATCCAACATTTGGACGCAAGTTTGCAACATCTTAACACGATTTTTTTGTTACAATTATTAGATGAAGTTAATCGGCCATGCTGGCCCATTTTTGGTGCAATGGCGTGTGGATTCTTTTATTTTTTAATGAAAATTGTCTACCCTATCGTTATTGGTGGCCATTTTCAACAATTTGAGATGTTAGTATAGATTTATTTTCAACATTAGAATACTGCCAAAAACTGCCAAGTTTAAGAAACGCTAACTAAACATGCCGGAGGCTAAAATAGGAGGCCAATCCTGCCAAAAAGGCAGGAAACTGCCACATATGGTCACACTGGTCAGATCTGGGATGATGTCATGCCTGCCATTCATTCATTTCTCATGACAGTGACTTTGACGTTAGTCTTGTTGCCATTACGCAAAAATTGTCGACGCACCAAAATAGTGGCATGGAATCCATTGTGTTTGGATAGAAGCTGCGACTGGCTGCGACAGTCTGCCACATGACGCACGTTGCTGGAATGCCGCACGGGCCCTACCACAGAAGTTATTGTAGCATGCGGCCTTGTGGCATGCTGCAATGCCGCGCTGCGGTGCCCCGGTGGGTGTACAGTGTAAGGCAGCTTTTTAATGCACTAAAAGTAAGCGTCCGTCCGGTAACTATCGTTTACATATTTTGGACTCTTGAAATTGAAAAAGAAACTTCAAAATTTATTTATAGCTCAAAAACTGTTTTTTGAAACCAAGTCCACGCTCCGTGAGGTGTTGTATTTATGTAATGTTTTACTTATTGTTTTGACAATCAGGATTGGCCGTGAATCCGTGATACAGAAGAACAAAGGAATGGGCCATCCATTTATAGTGCATTTGTTTGTAAGTTTGAATGTAGGAGTAATCTCCAGAACCAATTCCAAATATTTTTTCACTGGTAGGAACTTGACAGAAAGCTATAATAACTGCGTTACAAATTGAAAAAAAAATTGAGTATCTACCCGCTTTGAAATGTCATGTTTTCTTATCTAAACCTATCGTCTAGAGTAGTCTAGAGTTCTAGACGACCCTCGTATATACCTACATACAAATTTTCTTTTCATCACGTCTCATTTTCTTCCGAATGTGCCAATTTTTATTAAAAATTAACAGGCCAAACATATATAAAGAAATCCAAATAAATATAATGAAATCAACCAGAGTTTTTTACTTTCAAGTTTTACTTTATTATAATTAAAATAAAAAAAAAAAAAACAAAATAAATCATCTTACAAAATTTTAACACAAAATATCGTGAAACTCATTGGGCTATTACTACGACGTATAGAGAAGACAGCGCGAATAAATTGAACAAAATTAGTGCTCCGTTCAACTGCGGTCGGCCGGCCGCAGTTCACTCAGTCGCTTGCTCGCCACAGCATCTATATTTACGGGGTTAGCCGCCCTCCGCACCGGCACGCTTGTTGCACAGGTTTTGTTCGCGCTGTCTCATAAAAACGTACTATTAATAGCTCAATGGTGAAACTACTTTTCCGTTTGTGCTTTGAATGATCTCGTTTTAAACGCCAACAGTTATCACATACCATAATAGTTCTATCCCAACGGCCTTGAAATCTATTCCCAGCCATGCCCGAAACGGAATGGACAGAATTATAAGCTTTTATAGATCCTGTTAAAACCTCTCACCCTGCTCATCACTGACCGCACCAAGATAAGATGGAAAGAAAGGAAAAAGAGAATAAAGAAAGTGAATTTTTAATGACATTCTGCAACCCAACTTTTCGTACATAAGCTTCTATGGAGTCGCTAACTAGTTGTTCCGCATTTTCGGCTCTGTGGTTCCCTAAAAACCCTTTTACAACTGCTTTCAGTGATAACCAGGGCTGGCATCAAGTTCCTTATTATCATAGTAACCTTTTTGTTAAAATTTGGGTCTTTCATCGAGTTTGATGTACCGTCTAATTTCTATAGCCATCTTCATGTTTGTAATTTCACAAAATACTGTCCGCAAACGTAACAAAACTTATTTGGTGCATTTAAGCATTTTTTGCAACGACCACTTAGTCCAGTATTCATATTATATAGGATTTTCAGCTAGATATGTACAAAGATGCCGAAGTTATCGTATAGAAACGATTACTTAGTCATAACAAAATAATAAAAAAAAAAGAATACATCGAAAACGGTAACCGTTTCTTTTGCGCCTAAAGTGAGGGTAGTAGAATTAATAATGGGGAATTTTCCAGTGCTTTTTTATGAACGAACTAGATGGCGCTGATCAACCTTGGTAATAATAAAATGTCTCTGTAATGGCTCGTTTTGATGTCCACAAAGCCATAACTGAAGTACGGAGGAACTTAAGTTCGACTCGACGCACCAGGGGCCCTACTCTCTAACGTTGCGTCCGTGTATTCGGATCTATACATCTCTCTCGCGCACGTCTGCAGATGAATGCGAGTGAGGAAGACAGATAGATCCGAATATACGGACAAAACGTTAGAGAGTAGGGCCTCATGAGTTAAGACGAAACGCAACACTCAGAAGAACAATAGCAAAAACTTGTAGTTCAGTTCAGTGATGCAAAAGAACAGTGGACTTTTTAGGTTAAAAATGTTTGACAGAAAAAAGGTTCTAAACTGTTATCACTTTTTAAATACTTTAAGACTTAGCTAAAAGAGTAAGAGTAAGAGTTTTTTTTTTTGCCCTGCTAAAAGATTTTACCATTGACCTATCATTTAATACGACTACTGCTCCGTCAACACACGTTACACACCTAGGGGAATATAATGGGTTACTAGCTGATGACCGCGGCTTCGCTGGCATGTAGTAAATTCTTTTTTAATTGGATTTCACAAGAACGCCGATTAAAAAAATATTCCCGAATCTGATCAGCGCCATCTATTGATATATACCGAAGCGTTGTGACAAACGTCAGTGGAAAATTCCCCATTGGCATGTACCTCGAAAACTTAACGTGATAGATAGGTGTTAAGGAGTATGTTGTACTAGAACCTTATTAGTTTTGATAGCCCTATAAACTTATGTCAGATATTGCCTAGGAACCGCTGTTATTCAGGAAATTATATTTTTACATGTCACAACCACGAATATTATTTTATAATGATAAAATAGTTTTATCATGGTAGCAGAGCGTGGTTACAAGTGATAGTAACTAGAGAAGTCATCAACCAAGTTTATAACAATCCGGTAAGACAATTCATAATGCAATCACCAAGTTGTAAAATTGACATTGGTCACCTGGAGGGTGTGAAAAACTGGTCGACTTGGAAATTTAAAGCGACATTACTATTAAGAGGTACGCCCGGTGGATTGGACGCGGTAAACGGGTCTCTAATAAAACCCGTGAAACCTATTACCAACAATGTCGACGAAATTTCTCAATATAATATTGCTCTCGAAAAATATAATAAAATTGATAGTTCTGCATTACTTCTGCTTACCGCAAATATGTCAGATGAAACTCTTCAGAAAATCATGCGTTTTAACTCATCTAAAGAAGTTTGGGACGAACTACATCGTTTGTTCGATGGTATGTCTGAAGACAAAAGTTATGATTTATGTATGAGATTTTTCAGCTATTCAAAAGATCCGTCACACGACATCACAACTCATATTTCCAAAATAAAAACCATTTGGTCAGATTTGATAAAAGAATTAATGAAGATAGATAAGTCTGAATTACCAGATATCCTATTAATCTGCAAAATTCTGGATACTCTACCTGAACCATATTTCTCATTCAAATCAAGCTGGATGTTGATGTCAAAGACAGATAGAACAATAGAAAATCTGACTACACAACTCTGTGCCTATGAGCGCTCTATATCTTTGAAAAATGAAGGTCCTGCAGAAGCTCTAGCCTTACAGAATAATAATAAAGCAAAGAAGAAATGTGGATATTGTGGAAAAGTCGGTCACAAAGTCAGGCAATGTCATAAATGGAAAGCTGACGGTAAACCAGCCAAGCCTGAAAGTAAACAGACACCAACAAATTTGAACTTAATGCTCATGCAAGTTAATACAGATGTAAATTCAAAGCATACACACTATGATACATCGAGTTGGTTCGTCGACAATGGTGCAACTAATCATGTCACCTGCCGGAACGACTATTTTTCTAGTTTTCAGCATTTTGAAGATAATCGTATAGTGACTACTGCTTATGGAGCTACTGTCAAAGCAATTGGCAAAGGTACTGTTGACTTGAAAACATTTATCAATGGCAAGGAATCCAGAGTAACACTCTGTGATGTATGGTTTGTACCTGATATTATGCGAAACCTATTCTCTGTACTGGCCACTCAAGACAGACTAAATAAAAGTGTTTTCATGTCTGAAAGGGAACACTGCTCGTTGAAAGTTGATGGACAAGTTAGACTGACTGGCAGAAGGATCAAGAATGGTGGCTTATACAAGCTCAATGTAGAGACTGTTACAAAGTCAACACCTAATGTAAACATTTTGTCATCAGAAAACATACTACAACTATATCACGAAAGGTTAGCCCATCAGAATAAAAAACATGTTAAAGGTGTTATAGAACGAGAACTAGGAATTAAAGTTCGACTAGATTCAGAATTGTGTACTGGCTGTATTTATGGTAAAACACACAGACAGTCTTTCGGAACAAGAGTACGAGCTAAATTACCTGCAGAAATTTTACACGCTGATGTATGTGGTCCATTCCCTCCTTCTTTTAACAAATTTCGCTACTTCGTTTTATTCAAAGATGATTACAGCAAGTACAGACACATTTATTTTGTTCGACATAAATCGGAAGTTTACCTGAAACTCCGACAAATGTTACAAGAATGTAAAGTAGCTGGATACTCTGTTAAAGAATTTCTTAGCGATAACGGAGGTGAATTTGATAATCAGAACGTCAAGTGCATTCTACAAGAAGCTGGAATTAGACAAAGGCTCACGATGCCCTATACACCGCAACAAAATGGTCTTAGTGAACGTGAGAATAGAACCTTAGTTGAAGCCGCTCGTACAATGATGCATGCTCACGAAGAATTACCGTTTGCTACATGGGCAGAATTGATAAATACCGCTGCATACGTGTTAAACAGAACTGGTCCAACTTCAGAAAATGGAAAAATCACCATTTGAATTGTGGTTTAAGAAGAAGCCAGCAATCAGTCACCTTAAAATAATTGGATGTGAATGTTATGCTCATATTCCTCAACAAAAAAGGAAAAAGCTATCTAAAAAGGCTGAGAAATGCATTCTTATTGGATATGAGGGTGATGAAGGCTATCGCTTACTGAATAAACATGGTAAACTCATAAGGTCAAGAGACGTTACATTTAATGAATCGGTATTGACTCCATTTGGTCAAAGTGATTTGGAAGAACAGCCTTCAGTCGAAATACACTTTCCACTTTCAGTACCACCGATGTGTGATGCAAGGGAGGATGATTGTGTCGAAAATAGCTTGGATCGCGCTGCAAGTAGCTCTGATGAGCTTAGTTCGACTTTGCCCCCCACATCGCCGGATTTGGTTGTAAGTCAGGAAATAGAAAGCCAAGATGACTCTACTGAACCATTACAAACGTCTTCAGAAGCATCAATGCCAGAATCACCTCATTATGAAGACGCCTTAGATGATGGTGATGATACTGAACAACCAAGAATCTCAGATGATATAGCTGAGATAGCCACTAGAATGACTCTACGAGATAGAAGTCAAATACGACCACCTATTAGATTCGGAGATTACGTCATGATGTCAGATGAAATTTTTAATCAGATAAATGAACCTAAAACCTACAAAGAAGCAATGACTAGTACGCATAAAGATCAGTGGGTCAAAGCAATGGAAAGTGAGGTGAAGTCAGGAAAACAAAACCTGGATAATGGTGGACCTTCCAAAAGACAGGAAGCCTATATCCTGTAAATGGATATATAAGATCAAAACCAATGCTGATGGCTCTCTAGATAAATTCAAAGCAAGACTAGTCGCTAGAGGATATACACAAAAAAAAGGCATCGATTATGATGAGACTTTCAGTCCAGTTGCTAAGATGTCGACAATAAGATCAGTCTTAAGCGTTGCTGCAAATGAAGGCCTAAAACTCACACAGTTTGATGTATCAACTGCTTTTCTCTATGGTTCACTGAGTGAAGAAATATATATGAATCAACCTGATGGCTACTCTGATGGATCTAACAAGGTTTGTAAACTCAAGAAAAGTTTGTATGGTCTCAAGCAAGCGCCTCGGTGTTGGAATAAATGTATGGTGGATTATTTAAAAACCATTGGATTCAAACAATGCGATACCGACCCCTGCCTGTTTATAAGAAACCGTGCAAGTAACAAAATTATTCTTGCTCTCTATGTAGATGACGGTTTGGTCGCTGCAACAAATCAGGAAGATTCTGAAAAGTTAATGAGAGAATTGAAGAGAAGATTTAAAATCACGATAAAAGATGCATCCTATTTTCTAGGACTAGAAATAGAGGACCATGATGGTAATATAAAAGTGTCGCAAAAGCTCTATGCTCAGAAAGTTTTAGATCGTTTTGGTATGAGTGATTGCAAACCTGTTACCACTCCTATACAAAAAGATGGACTGCCAGATCTGGATAAAGAAGTGGTAGATCCTGCTTTATTTCCGTATAGAGAAGCTGTGGGAGCACTCGCATATCTGACCGTTGGAACCAGACCGGATTTAGCATATGCTGTAAGCGTTGTATCCCGTAGTCTAGAAAACCCTTCTAAAGAAGACATCCAGAAGCTGAAACGTATCCTAAGATACATCAAAGGAACTTTCAACTATGGAATAATTTTTAAGAAGAGCTGCAATGCTGGAATTCTAGAATGCTACAGTGATTCTGACCACGGTGGAGACCAAAGTACCGGACGTTCGACATCAGGCATATTATGCTTATACTCTGGAGGAGCAATTTCTTGGACAAGTCGACGACAAACATGTGTTGCAATATCAAGCACCGAAGCCGAATTAGTTGCTGCCAGTGAAGCGTCTAAAGAGATTGTCTGGATCAAAAGACTCTTTGGTGAAATAGATATTTCACCAAAGAGTCTTTGATCAATTGAAAGAAATACCTAAGCTAAAGGTTGATAATGATGCAGCCATAAAGATCTCACACAATCCAGAACTCCACAGAAGAACCAAGCATATTGCTATTCGACATTTCTATGTGAGAGAACTCGTTGCTAATGGAGAAATAAGTGTAGAATACGTTCCCAGCGAGTTCCAACTAGCGGATTTACTGACCAAAGCATTACATAAGCCACGGATTGTATCAATTGCAAAACAAATTGGCTTGATATAGTAATAGGGTTGCCAAAAAGGGAGGATGTTAAGGAGTATGTTGTACTAGAACCTATTAGTTTTGATAGCCCTATAAACTTATGTCAGATATTGCCTAGGAACCGCTGTTATTCAGGAAATTATATTTTTACATGTCACAACCACGAATATTATTTTATAATGATAAAATAGTTTTATCAATAGGTACCACCGCCCACCGGAGAGTTTCAAAAATCGTCGCGCTTCGAACACATTCACGTCATTTCACGTTGTTGACATCGTTGGACCTGGACCACTGCCGCCCTATAACGACTGCAGATACTTAACAACAATTATGTTTGGAACATCATGATTATTTAATAAACCGAGCTATCACAATGTTTGCGGACGAAGTCGCGGGCGATCTGCTAGTTATGATAAGATAGATAGCATCACCTTAAAAATCAGTCACTCACGAACAGCGAGTTTCGGCGGGGCCAAAGTTTCGTACATTAATAATGGTATTTGAGAACAGTATTTAAAGAATATAAAAATATTAGATTTGAATTTTATAGAATGCTTGTCCTTACCAAGCCACTTGTAAATTTTAGGCATTACATAAAATATTGGTTACGTTTTGTTGTCTGTGCGTTTTGTTTTCTTGTGAGTTCTGAGTTGTGGTTGTTACGATGATTTGGATGTGAGCTAAACGCAACAACATTATGCTTTGATACGAAAATGGCTGATGTCTCAAATAATGAACGAAAAGTAAAACTAACTAAAAACGGGAAAATCATCAAAAGACGTCTAAGGAATCCAGAAGGTGAGTTTTATCTTCACATTATTATCAAGTTATAGGCACATAGGTCGTCTCTTAAGTTTTTCTTAAACATTGTTCTCATTGTTAGGTCTTCATTACTTCAACCAGTTCTTGACTCTTATTACCTTACTACATTTTTGTAACTAGTTGTTGATTGTTCTGAAACTGCTTGCTTTGATTTTATTTGTTAGTAACGCTCATTAAACAGTGCAAGTACTGGTACCACTGTCTAGCGTAGGTAATAAGTAAATTGTATGTAAGTATGTAGGTACAGATGTTTCAGTAATGTATACGTAGTCTTTGTAGTGACTCTTACATTTTTACTATACATTACGCCTGTTTTAATTTACAGAATGGCACAAACAAAAACAAAAGCGTTTAAGAATAGCAGGACTAGAGTACATAAACGCAAATGGGAAAGTGGTGCCACCTAAGCAGCCCGGCTCAGACTGTAACTGCCGAAGACGATGCTTCGAAAAGGTTCCAGAAGAAATACGATTGAAAACTTTTCAAGGCTTTTATTCCATGAAAACCCATGATGAACAAAATGCATATTTATTTGGACTAATGAGGCAAGTAGATGTTAAAAGAAAAAGGGTGAAATCAAGCAGTCGCCGCACATGCACGTTTGAATACTTTGTGCGAGTGAAGGGAAGGGAGACTCAGGTGTGCCAAACGGCTTTCAAAAATATTCATGCCATAACAGAGAGAAAAGTCAGAGTTCTTTGTAAGAAAATGGATGATGGTGTTATGTTCCCCAGTGACAACCGTGGAAAGAATAGTCACCGGCGCTCTGGAGAGGTCCGCTTACCATCTGGAATGTTAGATCAAATAAGAAATCACATATATTCTATTGTACACACTCACCGTTTAAAAGATTTTATCAGGTTAGATAAGATTGCTGGTTTAGAAATTAACATTTCCAAAATGTGGAAAGACTACATAAAAACTTTTGACCCAGATAACATATTAGCAACTATGCCTAAATCTAAGAGGAGCATGGATCTGGTGCCACAAGTGGAACCCCCTCAGCAACCAACACAAGCTTCACAAGACCCTCTGGGCACCCTTACATATCCAGGAAGTGGTCATCTGGTCAACATAGCTGAGAACTACTTCCAAAACCAATATCAAACTGCTACATTGGCTACAAGCACTGCTACTAACTTTTATCAAACTCCTAATGGAGGACAGAGTATGGGGATCTTGCTTCAGTCAGCTGCACCCAGACCAGCACAGCCCACAACTGCATTCATTGTGCTGCAAGCTAAACCTGAGCCCCAACAGCACACCATCACTATAGACAACAATCCTTATGTACATGCTACAGAGCTGCAGATGCATCATCACATTGAACCAAAACCAGAAAAGAAAATTAAGAAAGAACGGAAAAGGGGTCCTATGGTGAAACAGTGGAGATACACTAATATTTTCCATGATGAAATCAATGGAGCAGCTTTGGCAGCTATTAAAACTAGACTGGGGATGTATTATGCTGAGAGTGATGCTGCTCGCAAGAAGGCCAAGCAGGCACGGCCCGCAGACATAGTCCAGCCACAAGCTCCCCCAGAGCAAGTCCCACAGATGAGGCAGACCCACACAGTAACAATATATACTTAACCCCAGGATGACACAATATTCTTGACTGAACTGTAACACAACTCTAATTTTGAAATGCATAGACAACCAAAAAGGTTCTGTTATAGTTAAGTGACTTCTAAATGAATACAAGGCCAAAAACATGCCATCTAAATTATATGAAGACATGAACAAAATATCTGCTGAGAGAGAACCCATCTAAATATTGTTTCACATACACAAAGCAGTTGCCATTTGTTTCATATTGGAATCGGCTTGGAGAATTTTACAATATTTTTTTTTAAGTGAAAACTTCTTTAGGCGCGTTGAGCACTTTTTGGGTGAAGCAAAAACATTGAACTCATCGTCACTTGACATAACGTGCGGTCACGCTTCGTAGCACTCGTAGGCGATCCGCTACGGCGTAGTACCACATAGGCACGCGTGGGGCATAACCCGGGAGGGGAGGAGCCTGTGTACTTTTTGTTTTCACTTCTATCGGCAGTCCCCAAAGACAGCCCCGATTGTTTTTTTTTTTAATTAACATGATATGGATAGATCCAAAAGCCTTTTAAATAAATTCAGCATCATCATCATTCTCCTGCCCATAATTATCTCAATTTATTTGGGGTCAGCATGTAGAATGGAAACATAAATCTTCCAATAAAAAAAAATTAAAGGAGATAGTGTGGTAATTTGACATACCGTTTAAATGGGGAGACACACTGTGGAACTAATGGCGCTAGCATAGCTGGTTCCCAACATCGTCATTGGTTGAAAATGTGGTAGTCATTTTATATTTCAAAATAGCTTAACCTCATTGGTCAAAATTGAGACCTGCTATGGTGGCGCCATCTTAGATTATCTTTGCCTGTGTCTCCCCACTAGGTAAACATACAAGCTATAATAGTAGATTGCATAGGCCATGAAATAGAAATGTATAATCTTTTGTAATGTTTTATACTTTGTCATTGCAGCATAGTTGCTCCAGAATTAAGAACTACTTAGAAGACTAAACTACTGCTAAAAATCTCTATAATTTAAGTACAGAATAAGGAAAATCTGAAGGATATTGTTTTACTGATCTCATGGTATAATTTGCTTTATAATTCGAATCCAGTGCTTATAATTTATAGGTTCAATATTAAGGGTGAAGACACATTTGAGCATTTACTTAAAGAACATCCTGTCACTGAAAGGGCGGAAATGCTATAGTGTGTACTCATTTATTATCTTGAGTTATGTCCATACTCATTTTTATAATTTTAATTTAGTACCTACACAATGTTGTGTTGCTTTTACACGAAATTGCATTTAAAATGCTGCGTATAGTTTATTATTTGAATATATTTAAGAATCCCATGAATGAATCAACTAATCATTTGAGTTTAAATGTATCGAGTCTTCCATGACCGATAGTAAGTAATGTATTGTGCTTACTCTTAAGTTTACTTAAAAGCGAGCATATAGTATTATTACATAATGACGCTATATAACACTGCTGTTTTATTACCTATATTACAACTAGTATTAAAAGGGTTGAACCTCATTCAAGAGCCATTTTTATATGCTCCCATCCCTGCGAGCTACCAAGCGTGTCGTTGATGCTGCCGCGTGCTATAACACACTCCTGCTATAGCACTCTCGCTCTTGCACACTCCTGCTATAGCACTCTCGCTCTTGCACACTCCTTCTATAGCACTTCCGCTCTTGCACACTCCTGCTATAGCACTCCCGCTCTTGCACATGACGGTTCTGAGCGACAGAAAAGAATCGGAGCATGGAAAAGTGGGTTGCTGAGGTTGAGGTTCAACCCTAAATATCCATTTTTTTTGTTTTTATGGGCCCTAAATTCCCACTGCTGGGCAAAGGCAGTATCTTATATCTATTTTTTTGTTTTTATGGGCCCTAAATTCCCACTGCTGGGCAAAGGCAGTATCTTATAATTTTATTATCTTTCCACACTTATCGAAAACAAAGTCGATGACTTTTTAGACTTTCGATGAGAGATTATTGGAAAATGAACTCCAGACGGTCCATGGTGAGATGTGTATTAGCATCAGATCTGCTGATCAAGAGCCTGGCGACGTCTCAGCGGCTGCTGCCGGGCGCGCCGCGTTTAACCCTTAATCGGGCACAAGGAAGTATTTTCCCACCCCGACAGCCGAGTCATAAATACTGAAATCTTTTTTAAATGGCAACTCCCCAGACTATTTTTTACCCAAATATTATATTCATAATTAGTTAATGATTTATATTATTGACAACCCCACTCTTTCAAATGTCAAATGTCAACGTCAGAATCAGATAAACGTCACTTTTGAAAAAACTGCACGTTTTTCATCTAGTGGAGACATAATCCTGTTAAGTTTCTTCAAGAAAGATTCTGTTAAGTAGATATTTGATCCGGTACTGACTAATATATTATATTCTGTGTACGTTGTTATGATAATTCAATGCAAAAATGTAATATTTGTGTGGATTTTATTCATTTGAAATATTGTCTTGCAAGTGGGAAAATAGTTACAATTGCCCGTTCCTGAACTCCATATTGCGTCAATATATATAAAATGTAGGGATTTATGTTTGTGGACTTTTTTATTTTTCATTAAGTAATTTTGTTTATTACCCGACTGCGGTGAAGCCAAAAAAGGAAGGTTTCATTATGCCCGCAAAACTGTTTCAAACAATTTCATTTGGCTGAATAATTTTTTTTCACATTGTTTTTATTTTTTATTGAATCCTATAATACCTCACTTCCAAGTAAACAACTCTGTACTCATTTATTTGAGGATTGAGGAACATAACTTCAAAAGTAAAGTCAGGGTAAGTTACTAGTCTATTTAAATGTATAGACGTAATCGGGCAAAGGGAAATAATTTCCCACTGGGGTCTTTCACCTCTAAAGTCCCGACCGGGTGGAATTCCAACCGATCGGAAAACTCCGTTGAGTCCCGCCGGGACGAAAACGTCCCACCTCGTATCAGCAAATTCAAACCTTATTTTTACTTAACATACGGTTCTAAATCGTTAGGCAATTTTTACCTCTGGTGCCTGACAGTAGTCGATTCGAACGATGCCAAACATTAGTAACTTTGAATGGGCAACTCTAAAAGAAAAAAAAAGAAACGCGTCATTGTCGTTGAAACGTCAGTTTAGGTAAACATTGCATGCCACGCAAGGGATTTATTATGTTTTTGTTTAGTTATGTGCTTGAAAACGTTGTGAAGTGAATGTTTATTACCTTATTATTATATAATGCTACTTTGTAGCAAGATATTTAGGTAGAACAATGAACCAAAATTATTTTGTGAGCCAACAAAATTTTGGTCGATCGATTTTTTGTCAACATGGAGTGAACAATTGGAAATGTGAATTTGACTGTTCTAAAATGAAATATGGTCTTGGAAACAGCAAAAACAAGGTAAGTAATAATGATAATTCATTATTTTCATGTATTCGAAGCATAATATTCATATTTATATAGATTTCAAGTGTTTTCAAATCGAGGTCAATGACAATAAAATGACAGTTCGCCGTATACGAGTTTTTTGTTACAATCTAGTTGAAATCTGATTAGAATGTATCAGTAAGACTCTTATATGAATTATGTATTAGGTTACTTGTGTATTTGTTACATTGGTTCTAAAGTTTCGTGTAAATTGAATCAGTCGTTTTACGAAAAATAAATAAAATACGCCACAGGTCTTAGCGAGGCAAATTCTCATATGTCATCTAACTCATACCCTTTGTTTATAATACTGAAGTGGTTTCACAAGTGCTGTTTATATAATAAAACACGTCTGTTAACTAACGATTGCAACAAAGTTTACGGCACAAGAAAGGCATTCATAGAACTCGAGCTATAAGTGGTTTTACAAGTGGGTTTGGATGACGCATGCGATGACGTAATGCGGCTGCGACGGCGGGGCGGGGAGGACATTACCGTTATCGCGCGCGGGCACTTGAGAGGTTAAACGGGCAAAGGGAAACAATTTCCCACATGAAAAAAACCTTTATTTTTCAGTTTCAGTAATTTATATTGTATTTTATGTACACTGCTATCTAACATGATACAAGAACTTACACTTAAACCATGAAAAGTTGTTTTTTTTGTTCGGCCCGATTAAGGGTTAAGCTGCACTTTCCACTAGAGATGTGCGAGGTAGCTGGGCCTTGCGAGGCTGTGGAACTGTGTGAACGTTCTCCTCGCACCGCTCAGTGGCCTAGCACATCTCTCTGGTGGAAACACTCACACCGTCCCACAGCCTCGCCTCGCACATCTCTGGGGGAAACGCAACCTTATTCCTTGCTCTGAGGGTGTCCATAAAACCCGTGCACCTGTGGGGGTCACGGTCGTGAAAAATTTTATGAGCGGTTAGGCGGGCACGTGCTACAAGTTTTCTAAAGAAAAATAAAACAGGCCAAGTGCGAGTCGGACTCGCGCACGAAGGGTTCCGTACCATTATTATAAAAAAAAAGGACAAAAAAATCACGTTTGTTGTATGGGAGCCCCCCTTAAATATTCATTTTATTCTGTTTTTAGTATTTGTTGTTATAGCGGCAACAGAAATACAACATCAGTGAAAATTTCAACTGTCTAGCTGTCACGGTTCATGAGATACAGCCTGGTGACAGACAGACGGACAGACAGCGAAGTCTTAGTAATAGGGTTCCGTTTTTACCCTTTGGGTACGGAACCCTAAAAAGGGCCATTGCTATATGTGAACGCAGACCTAGCCGCACCGCAGTCGCCGCATTCGAATTCTTCTATGCAATCTCGCACAGACATATTATAGACACAGATTGCATAGAACTTTATAAGAAAATTTCGAATGCGGCGACTGCGGTGCGGCTAGGTCTGCGTTCACCTTTAACTCGCCCGCCCGGGTAACTGCTGTCAAAACTTCCGCACGTGTTAGCGCACTCCCTATCGCCCATACGGTCGCGGCATGCTCTTGTAGTAGCTTAAGGGCGCTCCGAGGCTCCGAGTACCGCGTGCGAATTTAATCTTATATTGACCGTATATCAAGGCAGTTAAGGTTTATAATAAATTGTGTTCAAATGCGCTCCGCTGCGCCTCCAGGGGTGTGCGCTGGGCCTAAGTGTACTGAAAATATATGTTGATGTCTGTGACTGTGTGTATTGATAAGATTTCGGGATCAGGAACAATGAAATAATAATGGCAAGAATGATTTTCACTTTTTTATTGTATACTTAAATTATGCAGACAAAACGCAGACACCACCCACAGATTTGATCTTCCTCTCGGCTGTCTTGGAGAAGAATTTTGCCTTAACTATGACGGGCTGCTTGGGGAGATTGCCTTTGCCTAGCAACTTGTAGTAACCCTGAAATAGAAATAAAGTCGATTAGCGCGGATTTCAAAGGTTCAAAGCACGCTTCAATAATCAACATGATGGATGAGCGATGGGTTGCCGTAGATAGAACAGGCTGACCAATTTTGATTTATGTTGAAGGCATTTCATTTAGCAAAACAATTTAGTTCTTTAATGGTCTTTGCAAACATTCACTTCATACTAGGTACTTAGCCAGCACACAAATAGATACAGTAAAAAAAGTAATAAACAAAAATGTAAAAACTATCACAGAAATAAAAGGTTGTATAGTACTTCAAAGTCAAAGTACACACGTGGGAGGTTTTAGTATTATATTTGTTGTCTAATTTTTCAGTATACTTACAGCCTTGACAATGTTGATGACAGGCACCTTGCCGTCGGTGGCCGAGGCGTACTTCAGCCTGGACTGCTCAGACACCAGGGTCCATAGCTTGTCCAGGTTCAGCACAGGGTTGAACAGCTTGTTTTTCCTCTCATGGTAATTCCTCATACCGAGCTGAAATAAACGTAAACTAATATTTATGACACAATTTTAAGTAGTGTACAACTGATTAAGTTGCACAAAATCAAACACACTCACAACTGCAGCTATTTGATAACCATACAAATGCATTCAGTTATTTAATTTACAATTGGTCTATTTCTAGTTAAATTTGTGAAAAGTGAATCATACACTTGAATACTGGGGGTCTAAAATGGCCACTTTAACAGAATCCACGCAGAATCTTAGTATGAATCACGTTAAAAAAAAAATCTTAAAATTGACTTTATGTTCATAATAATAAAGTCCATTTTAAGATTTTTAAATTTTTAACGTGATTCAAATTACGATTCTGCTAAAGCGGCCATTTTAGACTCCCTGAGCATACTAACTTTAGCAAACAAGGGAATGTAAAAAGTCACTTTTAGCTGGATTACATAGTAACTTGTTGAATAAAGTTGCAAAGGAAGATTTCTAAACAAGATGATTCAAGTTATTCTGATGATTCAACAAATATGTGAACAACTTTCCCTCTCATAAAAACAAACAAGTTTTTCCTAGCAAGCAATAACTGGTAGAGTACTTAGCAGCTACTTGTTTACAACAAATTGTATGGGTCAGCTGTTTTTTTCTTTTTATATATTTTTTTAGACAATGTAATAACATCAAAGCTTGTGGGTCTAAAATCATGTACTGAATTCATAGTTCCAGGTTGCATGTGCCTTGCATTTACATGTAAATGGCTGGTAATGGACTTACTTTGCCGAAGTATCCAGGGTGGTACTTGTCCATGTTGATTCTGTGGTGGTGCTCTCCACCAGCGTTACCACGACCTCCAGGATGCTTGCGGTGCTTACCTGGAATGATACAATAACATTGTTACCTGAATCTTCAAAATGGAATCACAAGTTGTGTTCAAATTTAATAAATGGATTGGACTTCATTTTTCCACTTATGTCATTTGAAATAGTAAAGACGAAAGACATGCAGACTTGCTTCATCATTGTTTACCAGATAGTAAATCATGTTAAAGCTGAATGGGAATAAAAGCCATGATTATGACCAACATTCTTCACAAGGAACTAAACAATAGCACTAGTTTATGCATGCAGGAATTGTGGTCAGTGGGTCGTCTTATTAAGGTTCTATCAGGCATGTTGAGCCCGGTCAATTAGACACAATTTATAGGTTAGGTTCGATTGTTGCCCGTGATGTTTTAACTGTCAACAATTAATAGAGAAATGAAATATGTTATAGAACTTACCGATACGACCGTGGCCATGACTCACGTGTCCTCGTAACTTCCTGGTCTTCTTCTTGGATGTGGCCTGCAGCGGAACAACAAATAAGATTTACAAATATGTTTCCACATCATAATTAGAAATAATGTGCTGTATAACACTGATATCACTTATAACAAAGAAGCCACGCTTAATTTAATAATTTTATTAAATGATTTTGTTGAAATATTCAGATGAAAATCGTAAAAATTCACACGAACCATATTTTCGTCTTCCGTCAAGTTTTGAAAAGAGTAAAAGAGATGGTTCAATCTGTCACTGTCACAATCACAACACGGTCTTGTCTTGTCTATGGCAGAAACTAAATAGTGCTACTAGTCTATTAAATAGTCGATTAATTTCATCTTGATTTTATGAAGGATCTGGTACCTTGTGCATCATTGGGTAAATTAATCGACTAAGTAACACTAAATTAATGTTCAGCCGATCATTACCTCAAGTACTTATATATATTGTTGTCTTACGGTGAATGCTGCGTATACCTATAATAGGCATACATACCAGCACTTTTATGTTATTTTCATTGTTTCACATTAATTCTTAGTATGTATTGCTGTTGGTGTACCAAATAAATAAATAAATAAATAAGTACTTAGTAAATCCATGGACCTCTCCTATGCTTAATGCTGTCTCCAGGAACTAATAAACATGTATTGTAGTACTCAGGTAAAATCTAAAATCACAGTCTTATGCTGTACACTCTTGCCCGAGAGCACTCGCTGTGCCTCGTCCGAGAGCCTCGGGGCTCGGCCAAAACGAGTGACCATGTACACTCTCGCCTGGCACGCGAAACAGAAGTTGCTGCTGCTGTTGCACTATGTGCCATCACTTAGTACCGTTGCTTACGTAAATATTATGCCAAAAATATTCAAAAAAGTGGCATAAACGAAGATGGTGGATTTTAATTTAATTTTACTTCTAATTGTTATATCGGCATTGCAACTGGGAGAAACGAGAGTGTACAGCGACGCGTTCGCAGTTCGCGTGAGGCCGCGCGAGACCCTTTGACTCGCGCGCAAAAACCGACTCGGGACGGGGAGATAACGAGGAACACCGAGACAGGCCGAGGCGGGCGGGTGCCACCATCTACACTCTCGCGCTCGCCCTGCCTCGGACTGTCTCGGCGAGAGTGTACAGCTGGCATTACTAGTAGTACTCTACTGAAGTAATCTTGGTTGGTTTGCCCATTTTTGAACCTTTTTAATGTTGTTTAGGTCTGGCAATAATTTAAGCGGAGATGTCTTTTTGGTCTCTGGAAGGCAAACAAGTGGCAACACCGGTCAGTACGTTTCCAGAAAATGGTGGGATTGTGTATCAAAATCGGGCATGACACGTATTTTACGATTTTTATAAAATAATTTGTGAAAATTTTGCAATGTTGTTATGTTCGTAGAAGATTCACTTTTGTAGAATTGTGAAATTGCGAGAAAATGGAGTTCCGCGAGACGTTATTAGCTGCTCAACGAAATCAACAACAAAAGTCATCTGTGAGTTTTCAGTACATTTCCGAAATATTATGCGCATACATTTTTGATCAGATAAGTCATTTGATGATAATGAGAACGTTTTTGTGCAGTAATCATAAAAATTAACACTCATGGGTTCTTTTTACAGGGTTGAACTTGAACACAAAACTTGTACTTTATTGTTATTGTCAATATGTACTTAACTCCAACTATCTGATTTGTTTTCAGGACAATGCTTATTACAAGGCTCGCTTCGATCCTCCGAAAAAGGAGCAGAAGCAAAGAGATAAGTTGTCAGCAAATATACAAAAATTTTTGGCAAAGAAAGATGAGGAAGAAAAGCAGAAGAGAGTCGACGCCCAGAAGAAACGCGATGAGCTGAGTGCCATGAGAGATCCTAAGGCGTTGAGGAAAATCCAGAAAACGCTAAAGGTCATCAAGTCAGCCAACAAGTCTGTCATAGCGGATGCCATTGACCGAGACAACACTGCGGTGACACGTGAGGGGCCAGACCAGCCGGATCAGGATGACTATGGCTATGAGTCCCAGGAGGCAGCCGCTATATATGAAAAAATGATGGAAAAATACAGTAAAATGCCTGATGTTCCCAAATTCCCTGTAGGAAGTAAGTGGAAATGCATTCTATTTCTAGTAATATGTATGTAGGTCAACAAATAGGTATTACAGAAGTCACAAAAAACTGTGTGATTTGCATTTCAGATAGGTCTTTATTAAACTATATACTATATACATGAGATGTCAGACGTGATGGGCTGCTATCATAACATTCAATATTATTGTCTATGATAAGCCTGTTAAAAAGAGGATATTTATTTATTTACTATAAGGCATCTCAACAATGAGTACACTGTTACATTATAATTTGTACAATTCAATCTAAAGTCTAAGCGCCTCATCACTTACAGAAAAGCACAGCATGCACTACATTATGCGCAGAAAAATATACAATTAAATCATTAATTTTATTGACACAAGAATATTTTGGAAAATTATGCAGATTACACTTAATTACTTAAATTAAAATAAATAACATAGAATAAATTAAAATAGAATTTATTAAATTAGACTAAATTATATTAAATTAGAATTGATTAAATTATTTTATTATAGATTAAAAAAAAAATGTATAAGATTAGGTAAATATTTTGATAGTAAATGTTAATGATATTATTTATTATGTATTTTACCAGAGTCAAATTAATACATTAAACATACATGTCTTACATTAATACATTCTGAAGACAATAATGAATTCATGAAGAAATTAGAAACATCCTTAATTTTCGAGCTGGGGCTGAAATTGAATGATTTTCAATCAAGTCGCTGTTGTCTATACTAATATTATGAAGAGGAAAGATAAGATTTTTGTGTGTTTGTTACGGTTTAACTCTAACACTATTCGACCGTTTTAAAAAATTCACCATTTGAAAGCCACGTCTTTACTGAGTAACAAATGCTATATTTTATCCCCGTACTCCCACGGGAACAGGAGTTATACGGGTGAAACCGCGTGACATCCGCTAGTTATTAATAAAAGGTCCATTAATCCATATCACAGCAGACCTTTGTCCACAGTATAATAAGTATTAACTTTTGTTTGAATAATAGTTAAATTTTATTTTTCTTATTTTTACATATTCTGTCAGCAAATTGGAATTAACAGATTGTTTTTGGGCATAAGCCTCCACTAAAGATTTTTGGTCTATGGTCTTACATGTTGAGCCGACCCCAAGTAGAATGGGATAATGGTATGATGAATCAGCAACACATAAGACCATCATCATCATCTTCCTGCCCTGATCATTATCAGCCTATTAATGTTCCCACTGCTGGGACACAGGCTTTTTCTCTACGAGAGGGAATGGGCTATAATCCACCATGCCGGCCCAGTGTGGATTGGTAGATGTCACATGTCTTCGAATTTTTGGTTGTAGGACATGCCGGTTTCTCACGATGTTTTCCTTCACCGTTTTTAGAGCAGTGGTGATGAAATAAATTACACAAAGTAATGCGCCTGCCTGGGTTCGAACCCACGACTTACTGTTCGTAAGTCGGGGCCGCCACCACTGGGCCACCGCCCTATCCCATTCTATTTGTGGTCGGAGCATGTCTTCTACTTCCATACTTCTCTATTACGTCACCTCAGCAGTCACCTCCTTTCTTTAATATCATCCTTCAACCAGTCTGTCTATCGTGTCTTTAGTCTTCCTCTAGTCTTATAGCTATCTACAATACTCAAAACTTTCCATCTATTTCTCCTTTTTCTTTGTTCACGCTATCAATTATTATTGTACTTAAATATTTTTTCCTATTGACCCAAAATAACAATCTAAATCTTTGATAATCCTTTATGAATCGCTGAAATTAATTTTGCTAAAGCCCCTTTTTTGTTATCCAATTTCATATAGCAGGATTTTGAGCTAAAACAATGTAGTGTAATGTAACAGAATTTGCTACTTAGTGAAACTAGAAACTAAAAATCTGTTTTTATCGTATTTGTTCACAAGCCAACTTTCTGGTACTGTTAGGCTGCCTGTCCACTGAAGCGGAGCGAGTCTGCGGAGCGGAGAAACGGTGAAATATTAATAAATAGGATCGCATAATATCTCAGCTCCGCTCCAGAATGCAATCCTATTGGTTAATAGGTATTTCTCCATTTCTCCGCTCCGCTTCAGTGGACACAGGCAGCCTCCCCCATGATTTCTAGTTCTTTCAATCCAGAGCTGATGTGGGCGGCCCTGATCATTGGTTTGGTTCAGCTTGTTTTGCTATCTTTGACTAGATCTTCCAAAATGCTTTCTACTTGTCAGGGCCAGATCGATAGTGTCTATTTTGGCCTACAGCGAGTTATGCCACCTTATTATATTTTTATTGAATGATCAAATACATTCTACAAGCTAGTACGAGTACTATAAGCGACCTACCCAAAACCTTTGGACCTTCCTCCTTCCTTCCTTTTTTTCCTTCTTTTAACCTTTTTTGCGACCTTCTTTGCTATTGTTCGTCGTTTCGTTGAGCTCCTTGAGTTATAAGTCGAGCTATGCGATAACTGACAAATGCTTGCAATGACTGGACAGGTCCACTAAAATCTGTGTGGTTCTTTCTTCAAAAGACCATCTCAAAAACTATCTGCATAGTCCTCATGTGAATTGAGCAAGATTATGTGGACTTCAAAAGAGACTAGGACCTCTGAGTTTGTTTCGGTGGTTTCTTCTCAGAGTAGTCAGGAGCGAAACACCGTCGCCATCTAGTTTTAAAAAATAACGTGTAAAAAGTGTTTGTAAAAGCCTACCTACTTGCAAAATAAACATCAACATTAATATTTCATTTTTGTAGACAATTCTGTGAAAAGGGATCTCAATGGCACGAGAGAGCGAGTGAAACACGCCCTGAGACACGAGGATGATCCAGTGCCCCATAAGAGAAGGCGGAAAGTTGAAAATGGAGGTAAAGAAAATATTTTTTTTTTGTTTCAGTCTTTTGTCGCAGTGAATTTATACCTACTGATTTGTATTGTAGTGTAGGTACTTATGTACTTATTTTTTTTTTGAGATACGTTTTACATTTTATCGTATGTGCCATGGTACTCCCTTAATTCTCCTAAAAATTTTTGTCCGAAAATCTTTATCCATAAAACGTTTGCTAACGTTTGCGTATTATGGTAACTTCAGTAACCATAATGTTCAAAATCCCGAAATTTAGTTTTACATAATTAACTTTATTTCTAAAACTGTTCTGTCATAATATCGAATACTATAATAATTGAATCTTCTAATTTAACATGCCATAAAGTCAAATGTCCTAAATATTTTATTATATAATATGTATTATTCCGAATGTTCATATAAGTATAATGAAATTTTTGGTCCTAAAACATTTGCAAAAAATTAGGTTTTAGTGACAGAAACGAATCGCTGTAAATCCGACCCCACGCAGTCTTGTCTGCCCTACCCCGAGAGTGTAATTTAAAATCGCGTAGGCACGGAGGGGCGAAGCGGCCCGCGAGTTGAGGAGCAGGTGGTTGTAACACTCGCCGCCGCTGCTGAGGCTGGCCGGCGAAGCCGGCCAGCAAGCCGAAGCTGCGGTGGTGAGCGTTAAACACATCTGCGACGATAAGCTCGCATGGGAACGCCGGAGCCCCGCAGCGCCGGAGCCGTGACAGAAACCATGCCTGCTGCATGTTGCTTGCATGCTGCATGCTTGCTCGCTTGCATGCTGCATGCTGGCTCGCTTGCATGCTGCATGCTTGCTTGCATACTGTATGCGTGCTTGCATGCTGCATGGTTACTGCAAGCTTGTTGTATGCTTGCTGCATGCTTACTGAATGCTTGCTGCATGCTTGGTGCATGCATGGTGTATGTTTGTTTGGTGTATGTTTGATTGATTGATTGATTTTCTGCCTTTTAGTGACCACCGATATGAAATGTATGCCAAAAGAAGATTCTAACTGTGAACTTTCTGCGATATTATGATGGTTCTACTTTTTAATTCTTACACAATAACAATGTTCTGTTCCCTTTTGGGAACGTATGGGAACATACCGGTTTGTTTTAAAAATATTATTAAGATCAAAACATTGAATCTTTTTTTGTATTTAGGATTTATAACTATTATTGAAGACGGTTTTAAGTCTTTTGTATATTATTGATTGTGATATTTATGACAAACGGGTTTAGGGCATATTGTATTTAGGGATTTCAATTTTATGGCATGTTATATTATGTGATATTAAGTTCGGGTAACTTATCATTCGGACAAATGATGATTAGGACAAAAAACGTTATGGCACTTTAAATTATGAATAAAAAAGTTAGGTAATACAATAGAGAACCATGTGCCATTCGATAATTTCCGACCTCGACGTGAACGAAACCACGGGCAGCAAGTATTTGTATGAAACAAAAATGGTTTGTGGTTTAAATAAGTTCACAATAAACAGTAATAATAAGTTTATCTACAATTCAGTCATCACTCACCAAAGTACTATTTCATAGCTGTGTCGTGTCATACAACTTGTTGTATTGTATAATGTGTTGTTAAATTTTTCGAGTATCATATCAATTTGTGGAAATGAAAAAAGTGATATTGAAACATAACATTACGCCTGATTACAGGCGTAATGTTATGTTTCAGTGTCACTTTTTACCCCTACGAGACCCCCCCCTACGGGATTACCCCTAAGGGGCCGCCTCCACGAGCGAGAGAATCGCGGCGATTCAACGTATTTCTATACGAAAATATCGCCGCGATTCTCTCGCTCGTGGAGACGGCCCAAAAGAGAGTGTATAGAAGAACGTGGCAAGGACGATAATATCGCCGCGATTATCGAGGCGGCCGAGGGGTGCCCAATTATATTACACCCACATATTGCCAGTTATGTTTAAAGCCTATGTAATTGGGGGCGAGCCTATTGCCATCAACCGGGCACAAATCTAGATTCTGCTACTGAGAAAAATCCTGATGGAAAAACCTAATAACACTGCCCGACCCCGGTACCGAACTCAGGAATAGGGAATATGCATAAATTTTCTTTTTTTTTATTTCGATACGGAATGTTAAAGTACTATAAAAATAATGACAAAAAGCGAAAACAAGACATATCGGACAAACAACACAAAAGTTGTAACCATTTAAATTTTTGTTTCTATCTCTTTCTAGATAAACGGAATTTAGTATGGATTTTGAACGTCGATGCAGCGAACGACGTCATTCGCTGTATCGGATCTCTCAGTCTAATCAGCAGTTTCAAATGCTTATAACTTAGTATTTTTATAGATATTAGAAAAATAATTTCACTTTGCTATTTCTGATGTTAATATGTGCTAATGCTTTGTTTAGAGTGATAAAAAAAATCATGCATATACCCTATTGATGCTCAGCAGTCGCACTTGTGACCGCTTAAGAGGACGCATTGGAAATCTTGGTGTCAATGATTTCAATTTTTTTCAGTAATTACAAAACAAATGAAAGTATAAGTTGGTGACCTGATAATTCATGATAAAAACCTTATTTTGTTAGTTTTCAATACATGATTAAGTAACTTTTGTAACAGAGAAAAAGATATCAAACATACCTCTTTTTAAAAAGAGATTCACATGTTATGGGCAAACGGGACCAATTTAAGCCTCTTAACTTTCTCCGTAGATGAGGCTATACATACTCTTTAAAATTGTAGAAGGAATTTTTAAAATTATCGTTTCCAACTGAATTAAATAACAAAAACCATTTTGTCGTTTACGTCCTTTATGTTATAAGCTAGCAATCCTCGCCCCGCTCAGGCGCCCAGTCCCCCGCTCAGTCCCGAAGCGCGCGTGCCCGGTTTTAGAACGATGCGTCGCCTTAACCAACAAGGCAGCCCAACAATGAAACACTAAATCAAAAAAATGTACGGTAAAACTCAAGGTAACGCACTCAAAACATTGTTCTGGTGGATGAATTGAATAGTGGGGGGTCGTGGAGGTGTTGTTACAGTAAAGTTCTTACATTAAAAACATTTATTAAAAAAAAAACTAACAAAAAGTTGGAACTGTAACCCCCAATATCTCCGTTACTAGAAGGTTCCCAGGTATGGTCTAGCTCTAAAACAATAAAATGATCGCAATAATGGGGAGAACGAGTGCCCTTCGGCTTCGTTAAGAGCCATTTCACGTTTTCGCGCAAATTTCTAAGACTTTAGTCGCCTAAATTACCATCTTAGAGAACATCCTGGCATTTTTGAATACATGTTAAAAATAGATCAGTTTTTCTTATTGACACTTAATGTAACACATTTACAAAAAACTTATTTGTTTACTATGTAGTGATTAATCTCCCACAACTAGTTTACTAAAAAATCTTCGCAGAGTCAATTTCAGACTCCTAATTATATCATAAATATTTGTAAATTTCACTCAAAAAAATACACAAAGCATCAGACATATACTTTTGTCGACACATACATAATGTACTAGAATATCGATCATTAATAACATAATTAGTAAAAAAATAAAGTCTTAGTTCAATTTTTACGTTTTATATTGCTATTTTATCGTGATTTTTTGGTTTGAATAAAGCGTAATTACATTGAAAAAAAAATGTAAAAATAAACTATGTTCTTTTACTAAACTATTTCCAAAGTTTTATTAAAATCAATTCATTTAATCAGATACAATATAATTTTTAACATCACTCTAAATTAGAATAAATTACGACGCATAAGCGAGCACGGATTAGTATACGGCCCGAGCGCCCATCGTCGAAGGACCTGTGCCGTTTTTTTCCGCGTCCCGATTTTCGAGCGTATCTATCGTAAACGCATTATTATACTACGACTACAACATTTTGATTCTCTTTGTATTTTTTGTCATTAGGTTAGAATTTCGTTTATTATCAAGTAAAGTATTATTTTAGTAGTTTCTAAATGAATTGTTATATTTCTGTTTTATTAGTTTTAGCAATGGGGCGTAAGGGTTGTATAATCATTGTGTCAATATAAGGAAAGAAAAAAGAAACAGAAGCGAGGTGGATATTATTTTTATTTGCAATTCATATACATAGTTATCGATCACGTAAGGTGAAAGCGCAAGGGTACCCCGCGAAATTCAAATTTTCTAACGACTATTTCATTGATGAGTTGATTATAACTCCGCAAATCCATTATTTGCTACGATCGCGAATCATATTTTGTTCAACATACAACCTGACACTGACATATAAGTTTTCTTTTCTTAACATATAATTATATCGACATGGAATATAGAACCTTATTTACAATTTGAAGGGTTTGAAAACACTTAACACTCCTTTAAAAATATTTGGGGTCCGAAAGGAGACAATTTTTTTTGTTTGGAGAACAGGCCACCCACATAAAATTGTAACAGACATACAGATATTAATGAAACGTATATAGATTTCTTCCTTATAATTTCTAGATTACAGTGGTAATATTAGCTAAGCTTGTCTAACCGGAATGATGAGAAATTCGTAAATGAAAACGTGAATCTAACAATAAACAATAACAATAACACGTCAAATGTCAAATAAAGTTGTCAGTCAACCACCAAAAAGACGAATTTACAACGTTCCGTGCCATGATGATTTTCTATACCATCTAAAAGATTTTTGCGGAAACCTCTATAATAGCATTAGAAAGCTTACAGTTTAATATTATTTCTTTTTATATTATATTATATTTTAATTAAAGCAGATATTAGTACCAATGGATACCGTACTTTTTTTTTGTAAACGGAAAAAACGCCCCTATTTACGTAAGTATTTTCCGTCAAATGGCATTGACCACAACAGGAATGATTTCTGACTCGCAAAAAATATCATAATACAACTTATTTGTTATGATTTTAAGATTCCGGTTTCGTTTCTATGTAATCTTTCGTTTATTATTAGAATAAAATTTTACTTTTTTTTGGTGTAAGTAATATGAATATCCGCAACATCGAAAAGGGCCTAAAAAAAACTGTCTCCTTTGATAGCTATTTTGTTTTCATTTTAAAATGAGAAATCGCGTGAAAAGAGAGGATAGTACTTTTAGAAGAGACGCCGTGCAGGGTACTAGTGGAAAGTGATTCAATAAAATTGATTGTTTTAGTTACAACTAGCTGTGCCCGCGGCTTTGCTCACGTCAGCGCGTATTCTTTTGGCATTATCAGGGAACATTACATGAGAGCGTGAAGTCGTAGTATATTCCTGACATCTTCTACAAAACAACATACTAATAAACTGACTTACTGTTAATTTTAATTAAAACTTGTTAGTACTTTTTTTTTTAATACCTACTAAAGAAACTCGTAGTAAATTTTTGAGGGGAATCAATTTAGATGGCCATCGACACGGAAGAAGTTTATGAACAAAGCAAATAGATGTAATTCATGATATATCATAGGTACACCTACACAGAGTAGGTATTCTTAAAAAAAATCTTTCAACTCTGAGAGCATAATCAGTCGATCAAAAGTAAGAATATGGAAAAACCTCGTTACTGAAAAATACTGTAAACGCTTGAATTTAATGTATTTAGTTAAGGAACCAGAAAGAGTATGCGCTTCGAAATGAAGATTATTATGTTTATCAACCTACCTACCTACTAAATATAATAAAAAGTAAAGTAATAAATATGTAATAGAAACATACACATAAAAAACATATTTACATAACATATATTTGTGTTTTATTAGTTTAGAAGGGTTTAATAGATTAACGACTGAATAAATAAATTATCTTTTTGCCTAAATCTCAAACCAAGGTGCATTACGATTATAACGGCCCAAGATTGTTTTGTCCGTCTCGACACTCGCGCTGCACTGTTCGCGTTGTGTAAGTGTGGATAGCTACGCACACATACACAAAGCTGTGGTCTTTTACCTAAACTCGAGCGTTTGAATTTTGTGAAATGGCTCTTAAGAATCTTTTGACACCCTTTATGATATGCAATAAGTTTGGACGCCCGAGCTGCCAACATCTCCTGAGGATACCCCTTAGAAAGGCGAAGCACGTATTAATTATATATACATATACGTTTTGGTTGTATGCTTAATAACTGATCTTCATCATGTGCTTATTTTTGCATCCAAGTACCTGTGTGCTTTAATGAAATTATTTTGTGATATTCCGCAAAGTACGCTTGATTTTATCTAATCGAAAGCCTTAAAACTCTGATTTTTTGTTTCAAGAACGAGAGTCCAGCCCCCCAACAAAATATGAGCCTGAGAAAAAAGAAATTAAACCTGAAAAGCCAAAATTCCGGAAACCACTCCCGCCACCCATGGACTTTAACCAACTGTTGAAACTGGCGGAACAAAAGAAAAGTGAGCCGATAGAAATTGGTAAAAAGAAGGATGTTGTAACTGATATGGAACCAGGAGCTGAAAGACCGATGACTAAGAAACAGAAGAAGGACTATGAGGAGGAAATGGCGAGACGACAGCGGCGACAGGAGAGACTGGATGCAGAGAAAGGAGGTGGTAGGAAAGGTACGTAAGATCTAATTAGAAAGGGTGTAGTTGCTTTTGAATATGTTTTCCAAAGAATTTAGGTAGGTAGTGCAAAAGTGTGCTTTGATCCTCATCGCGTAAAGAAGCGTCCTACTAGAAATGCATTATTTTACTTTGGTAAAAATTTGTCTGGCGTTAACCTCAAAATTCAAAATTTTTGATTGTGTATTTCAGTTCCAAAAGATGACAGACATCGAGACGTAGAACGAGAGAGAAGGCCTGAACCAAGTACTGGTTTCGGCCGCATCCCGAAAGTCTCCGACAAATTGAACAATTCTAGCTCGAGGAACGACAGCCCTTCCAGACCGGACAGACCATCTGACAGGACAGACAGACCTTCTGAAAGACCAGAGAGACCTTCCGACAGGCTTGCTGATAGAGAGAGAATCGAGAGAGAAAAAATTGAAAAACTACAGAAAGAAAGAGATAGATTAAGACTAGACAAAGATAAGGCTGAACGTGAAAAGGAAAGAACAGACCGAGAGAGACTTGACAAGTTGAAAGCAGAGAGAGAACGCATTGAAAGAGATATAGACAGACTCAACAGGGACAAAGAAAAATTAGAAAAGGCAAAATCTAAATTAGAAAGTAGCAGTAGACCGTCTGAGAAGGTAAACAAAAGTGTTGACAGATCCGTAGATAGATCAAAACTAAATTCTAAAGATAGCTTAAAGCAAGATGTTAATAAAAACATAGATTTAAAGAGCCAAAATACATACAGGATAGATAAGAATTCTAATGAAAGAAAATTATCTCTAGCAAGTAAGCAGTCTGATAGTAAACACTTGAATGGCCACACCAGCCAAGGTAAACCTGTGCCAAAGCAGAGAGAGCAACAGAACGATTTCAAGGATAGAGCATTACTAGCGAAACAGAGGGCATCTGGCGAAGGATCTCAGAAACAAAACGGTAAACGAATGCCTGAAAGTAAAGGAGTGCCTTCTAAAAGACCTGATGATAGAAAAGTGGGTGCATCTAATGACAGAGCAGGGCCAAGTAAATCGAAGGTAACGAATACTTTTGATTTTGATAAACACATTAATTGTTTGGGCAAGAATGGCGCCGGGAACCAAGACGGGTCGCGGCAGTTCCCGCCCGGCGACGTGAAGAGAAAAGGACAGCCGGATCAGAAAAATAAGAAACGTAAGTGTTATTTAATCTATCATACAGGGTGTAAACAACCTCATCACGAAGCCGTCAACCAAGCATTCTATACACCAAACTAAGTAACTTTACGCTAAAAAATATTACTGGGAAACGACTTGTTTTTGGGGTGAAAAATCACGTTTTACGGTAAAACTCAAGGTAACGCACTCAAAACGTGCTGGTGGATGAATTTAATAGTAGGGGTTCGTGGAGGTGTTTAAAGTTCTTACACTAAAAACATGTACTAAAAAAAACTAGTGAAAACGTTGGAACTTGGACCCCCATTATCTCCGTAACTAGAAGGTTCCCAGGTATGATGTAGAACAAAAAAATAATCGTAATGACGGGGAGATCAAGTGCCTTTCGACTTCGTTAAGAGGTTTTTTACACCCTTTAGAAAAATGATTACAATGCGAAGGACTCATAGTGGCTGCCCGAAAATATAGTTAGAATCCCCAAGGTAACCTTGATATCTCTTTCTCGTGTAGTGTCATAAAGATAAAGTTGCCAAATTGTTAAACAGAATGTATATTAATGCTGCATCTATAGTCTGGTAAATGAGTGCTCAAAAGGGGGGTGTGGTTGGAAAAGTCGTAAGCAGAAAATGTGACATATGAACTTCGTTTGGACTAGTTAGAAGATAAACATATTAAAAGTCCTGACCCCTCCGAGGTGAGCCCGAGGGGGGGGGGGGGCAAAGAAGGTCCCGTTTTTTGGTTTTTTGCTTATATCTCGAAAACGATGCGTCGTATAAAATTGTGTTGTACTACATAATAAAACCTCATAAAATTCTCTACAACTTTGTTTGTCACACTTTTTATCTATCTCCAATATTTAAAAAAAAAAAAAAAAAAAAAAGTAAAAAAAAAAAATTGCCAAGTTGTAGAGAATTTTATCAGATTTCATTGTGTAGTACAACAAATATTCATGCGACACACCGTTTTCGAGATATAAACCAAAAACAACGAACGGGACAGATTGTAGGAATTTTTTTAAAAAATTGATCGTTTTTCGGAGCTCATACCAATTCAACGATAAGAGATAGATAAAAAATTTAAAAAGCAAAGTTAAAGAAAAGGACATGGTCTTTTTTGGTACTTTATTCTGAGATAATCTAACCACTGTAAAGAAAATTAACACAGATAATACTGCACAATTGACTGCCTAATCTCAAGTTTCAAGCTGAAAATTGCCTGCATTTTCGAGAAAATAATGTCCAAAGATCTACTATTTAGTGTAGATGTAGAGAAGTTTTAATAATGTCAATAGATGGTGCTGTGCTGAGTTTGGGCCCAATTCTAATTTATTATTACAAATATGCACTGGTGGTATTCTTATCTCTCTAATATAGATGATTCACTCTATTTTTTCACCGAATAATACACTGAACAGAACGCACACAGTCAAATCACTAACTGTCTCAACTGTCTGACGGACTTATCTATCGTGACATTGACATCTAGCTTTTTTCAAATGTCAACGCAGCGTGTTCCGAATGACGCTGAATGCATTCTTAAGTATATTTGCTCAAAGCACAAACATGTCTGTAGGTACACCTTGTTTTTCATTTTTATTTCTCATTATATTCTCGTAACCATTCTTATTACTTTGATTACCAAAAATGCGTTTCAGTACGACCATCTTCACAATTCTTAGTTAGCGCTGCGATAGGATAGGAACGTAAAACACGGTGTTACCAAAATCTACCTGTGTTGCATTGTGAACTAAAAATAAAAAACTTAAAAAACTAATATCTTTATTTTGCAGGATATTTACGTGATTAGGATTTAGTTAAGTTAAATTATATTTTATCCTCTTCCGATTAATACAGTAAAATCTGTGGTTGCGTTCAATTTGAATAAAGTACCAAGCTTCATACTAATTCAGTTTTGTCCTTTTATGAGGTTTTATTATGTAGTACAACAAAATTTTGTACGACGCATCGTTTTCGAGATATAAGCAAAAAACCAAAAAACGGGACCTTCTTTGCCCCCCCCCCCCCCTCGGGCTCACCTCGGAGGGGTCAGGACTTTTAATATGTTTATCTTCTAACTAGTCCAAACAAAGTTCATAAGTCACATTTTCTGCTTTCAACTTTTCCAACCACAATCATTCATTTACCAGACTACTAGTCTCATTTTCAAAGATGTAGTTTATGTAGTAGTTTTATTAGTTATCTTTCACAACTATTCTTAGTCCTTATTTAATTTAGCAACAGGATAAAGCCGCTTCGGGTCGAACTCTTAGAGTGACTACAGTCAGTTACATACCTTCATGAGAAATTTTAAAGAGGAGTTCTAAACTTACTTTGTCTATATAAAACAACATTTTCAGCCTTTTAGGTTAAAATACCATAATACGCTTTGTGTGTAGTAGTGAAGAATCGATTAACTTGTACAAAATTTCAAGTAGACTGTGGTTTATGCAGTGTTGCAGTAAATAAATGAATTTAAGAATGTTCTCTGCAGGAGCAACATTATTATTTGTGTTTGGTAATGATGGGTCTCAGTAATAAAAATATTCGTTTCACAGGTCGAGCCCTAGCCTCAGATTCGGAGTACGACTCGGAGCTCGATGACTTCATTGATGATGGTGATGATGAAATGGATTACTCCAAACACATCAAGGAAATCTTCGGCTACGACAAGTCCAAGTTAGTAACGTGTTTGCTCTTTACACAAGTTTACAGATTATTTGCTCAGAATTCACTTTGCCGGTATAAGATGATATCCCTGTCAAAATGTTTTTGCAAAATCTGAGTATTAATATCATACTGTCTGCTATCTATGTTTCAGTAATATTTTACTAGAGATTTCGATTTAACCATAGGCCGTCGATGGTAAAATGAGCACGTTTTGTATTTAATTTCTTCAGAATCGGGAATAGTGTCATTGGGTTTTAATGACCTGGAATACTAACCGGATATCGGAAGCACTCACAAAAAAGACTTACCATCCGGTGAAGTTCGAAAGCAAAAAGCCCTATTTAGAAGGATATTGGTGCCGATTCTGTTGTGCACAAATTAAACTTAATTTTAGGAAGGCAGTTCGAGAAAAGGACGGCTATAGCTATGAACTAAGTTATATGCCTTGCGCTTCATCGTGTTTTTAGTCAACATGTTTTTACGTGCACCCTTCATTTGTATAGAAATATTAGTTCCAACTAAATTTGACAGCTCTAAATTACGTCCGTCTCTTTCTCGTTTTATTAGAGAGAAAAAGATAGCAATAGCCTAAATTAAGTTTAGTTTGTGCACAACAGAATCGACACCATTATGTTTTTGTCTCATTTTGATACGCTCGAATAAACATTTCAGATATCGGGACATGGACGACGATGATGATCCGATGATGGAGTCGAGCTTCGCGCGCCAGCAGCGGGAGGAGTACATCAGCAAAAAGATTGGTGAGTCTTCATTATCTGAAGATATTGATTATATTGAGTATAATATAATATTAGTACAGTAGTACAACTAGGAAACACACTGGGTACAAGGTCCTGAAATTTTAAAAGAAACCTACAAAACTTCATCGGTCTACTGAAGTACTGATCGCAAACACCACTTCTGAGGGTTCAATTCCCTGGTCGATTAAGGTGTTATTGGTTTTTCCATAAAGAATGTGTCAGTCGGCAGCCTGGAGTCTTAATTTGTCTCCATTTGTTGGCAATAGGCACATCCCCTTTGACATAAGACTTCAGGATAACTTGGCGAAATATGGGTATATTACAGGTTCACATCTATCCAACTCTTTAAGGATTAATAGGCCTGATGATATGTTATTGTTTTCGTCTAGGTATTATGGAAGACTTAGAAGACATGAGAATGGAGGCTATGCAGAAGAAAAAACCGAATAAAAAAGGGCGACGTATCAGCGACGATTGACCGACGACGAACTGACAACCGGCTTGCGATCACTGACAATTAGAAGACAATCATTTGCGATTGATTAATTACACCACAAGGTATTTTAACTGTAGTCATGTCTTACAAGGGATCAATTAAACTCAATTAATTTGTCGAAACAATTATATTTGCAACTGATTGTCTCCCAATAACAAAATATAGTCTTATTTCAAATAGTTACCTGTACATTAAAATAATTTGTATTTATGTAGCTTTTTGAGTTTATGAATAGCACTTTTCGCGCATGTTATTGTATGTACATTTTGTATGCTTTTTTACTGTAATAAGCACTGATGTTTAACTTTGACAATGGAGTATTTGTTCGGAGTTACAACGCATTCTAATATTTATTACAGATAATTAAATAACATTGCACTCTATCCTAGGCGTAGGTAGTCAGCCCATCTCCCATATTGCAAAGTTAAGAGGCCAGCGACTGATGCGTAGTTCATACAAACGTAATCTATCTATAATATAAAAATGAATCGCTAAATGTGTTGCTAAGCGCAAATCTCGAGAGCAGCTGAACCGATTTCGCTAATTCTTTTTTTATAATTTTCCTGGAAGTACGAGGATCGTTCTTAAGGAGAGAAAAAATTAAAAAATTGCCTGAAAAAAAAAATTAATGATTCTTAGGCGGTACGAAGTTCGCCGGGTCAGCTAGTACCAAAATAATTTGTAAATCAAACATTTTCTTAAGGTAGTGTGTATTTATTTCGATTGGATTACAGAATATCTCTGTTCCCAAATACATATTTTGAAAGGCCAGCGATATAAAGACGAGATATGAGGAATTTAAAATTTATATAGAAAAAACTTATTTTTCTGATGACTTGTTTAAATCAGTGTCCGTGTGTGTGTCAGGGTGTTTGGGAACCTAGATATTCTGTAATCCAATCGAAATAAATACACACTACCTTAGGAATTTGTTTGATTTACAAATTATTTTCGTATTACGTTTGTATGAACTACGCATCGGTCGCCGGCTTCCTAAAGCCGATACTAGAATATGAATATTTAACAACAAAAAAATACATTGCACTCTAACCTAGGTAGTCAGCCCATCTCCCATAATATTGTAAAGTTAAAGCCGATACTAGAATATCATTATTTAGTAAATAACAGATCCATACTACATAATTATTGTGTAATAGACAACTTTACCACAAAACTGAAATATCTGTTTATGTTTACAGTTATAAGTTTATTTCATTTTTGTTACTAAATGTATTAGTTGTAGCTCCAATACCAAATTGGGGCTATTGGATTATTCTGACAAATTATACAACTATAAAAATTATGTGTCAAGGAGTTACTTTAAGTGGATAGTTTTTTTTAACATCTCGAAAACTTCATAATGTTTCTTTCTACCTAGATTTAAAGTGAAAACAATGTATAATTACCACACATGAATCAACTAAGGTTGTCTTAAAAAAGTCTATTTAAATATAAGGTTGTTAAATAATGAATTGATTAATTTATATTGTATTAGTTTAGTATCTTTGAGTTATTACATTAATTATAGAGATGGTTACAGTGTTAATTCTTTTGCGTATATTATGTTTCATGTTTGAAGTCTGTTGTTTCATACTGTTGTAAGATTGTCCTCGTTTCTTGGCACTTTATAGTATTTTAATAAGTTTTTATAATTTTGCAATATACTGCGATTTTGTAATGAACGCCACATCACAAGACCATAGTGTAACCGCACATGGACCATTCACAACCACAGCCTCACTACTAGTGGTGGTGATGAGTAGTTAGTTAAAATTATGTTTTCCTAATATGTTTTGGATGTTTATTGTTTATATTATTCAGAATTAGAAAACTCAAGTCTTAGATGAAGAGTAGAAAAAATATTTATAGTTTAAAAATAATTAGAAAAGGCACCGAAAAATTATAAACCGATCTTGCCCCAATATAATATAACTTTATTACAGCACCGTGTTCTGATCGAGGGAGACAATTATAGTTTTCTTACATGCAGTGTCAAATAAAAAATAAACACCACTTATGAGTGGCTGAGCGAGTAACTGCTGCGCTGCGTGTCTCGGGGAACAAACATTTGTATTGCCTAGTTGTTCCGGGTCTGCCTGTTTGTGTATGTGAGCTTGTAAACGCACCCACGATACAGGAAAAAATCCTAATGTGGGACAAAGTTAAAAAAAGATAGTTCCTGTCTAGTATTATTTGGTTTTTCACCCTGTTTAAGTACTGTATGGTTATTTTGGCTCACCGCTTCAATCGGGACTACCGCCGCTATCTTTTTTTTTTTAATAAATTTTCCACAGACAATTTCGCAAATGTTTTCCTAAAGCGCTTCTGTCAACGCAAGAAAAATGCTAACTGATGACTAGGCAGCATGGTCTCAGACCTTAGCCAGTTCCGTCAGGAAATAATTAAAATTAAAGTGCATCTGTCAATGTCATTAAAGTGTCAAAAGAACCATGCACCGCAGTACAGTCCTTTCACAGAAGTTACCTGGTTTGGCATCACTTTCCAACCCAAAGGCCCAGCGCACACCGCTGGATATTGACCGTATATCAAGGTAGTTAAGGTTTATATTAAATTGTTGTCTTCAAATGCGCTCCACTGCGCCTACAGCGGAGTGCGCTGGGCCAAAGTGGCCTCTATTTTTCTCACAATAAGGTTGCTGCTGTCAGAGGTGGTAATTGGCCTATACCCAGCAGTGGGTGAAGTCAGGCTGTGGATGATGATGTTGATGATGTCAGAGGTAAAATGACTGAAAGGACTAAGTTCACAGTGGTGGATTTTTTATCTTTTTTATCTTTTAATTTAGACATTCCCACAGTGGCCTGACCTGTGTGGCTGTGCTTGTGAAAGTTGGTAAATATGTATTTTGTTATATGTAATCGATAATCTTAATACGAGACGAAAAATTGATTCGAGTCAACAGTGCGTAGGTATTGTCGACATTGATTTTTTTTACAACAATTCTGAGTAAATTAAAACTTTACTAGGGTCGAAACTTTCTAATTGTATCATAGACAAATTAACCTTGTCGTTTTATGTGTGCAGGGAAGAGAAAAAAACTTGATTGTATTTTAATTACGAGTGTGACTGACACTGGCTTTGTCACCATCAGGGATTTTAATTTTGATAACACAAAACAATTGTCGCTAATTAGTTGAAATTTGTCATCAAATTTCAGAATTTGTCGGTCACTGGTTCAAAAGATGTAAGGGTTTATAGGTGGCCGATCTGGAGAGTCTCCCCAGCTTGGCCACATTTATGTCTCAAAAACTAGGGCACCTAGCGAAGATCTGTTTTCTCCCATATTTTGTCGCCAAGTTACAGATTTAATCGGGTCTTAGTTTAGAAGATATAATTAGTTCATTTAGTCAGGTATAGTTCAAGAGCTAGATCGACAGAACTCTTTAAATTCTTTCGATCTAGTTCTTGGACTATACCATACTAATTAAACTCATTATGTCTTCTAAACTAAGACCCGATTAAATCTGTTACTTGGCGACAAATTGCGACAAATTGACGACAAAATATGGGAGAAAACAGATCTTCGCTAAGTGCCCTAGTTTTTGAGATATAAATGTGGCCAAGCTGGGGAGAGTCTCCAGATCAGCCACCTTATAAATCCTTATATCTTTTGAACCAGTGACCGACAAATTCTGATATTTGGCGACAAATTTCGACTAATTAGCGACAAAGTTTTTGTGTTATCAAAATTAAAATCCCTGATGGTGGCCAAGCCAGTGTCAGTCACACTAATTACGAGGTTGACAATACGATAGCCGCTGTTCGAGGGTCGATTATTCATCTCGTGTATGAACCTTATATAAACAACACTATGAAAGCATAATTATTGTAACCTAATGAAATGTAAATCTTGTATACTTTTGTGATACTGAAGATGAAAAAATAACTAAAAAAAATATAAATACATATATGAATATTTTGAAAAGAATATTTTTTATTTAGCAGTCCTACAACAATGATCTTGCTGAAATACATCCGTTTAATTTCAATGTAGATACCAGACATTGTGTAGTGTGCCCGTATATTGCAGCGGATGATCCGAAGACTTACTGTGCGTTCCCACAGACGACCTCTCATATAAAGACAGTTCCAGGAATTATTTTATCTAAATTAAATAAAAATCTGACCAGGAAAAAATAGTTTTTACCATTACCACTCGAGAAAAAAGGGCATTTTATTCGTCGATAATAGTGAATAAAACTCTACTCACTGAGTGATTAAAACACTTGGAATCGATAACAGTGAATAAAACTTTTACTTACTGAGTGAATAAAACATTGTAAATTTGGAACAATAAAACGTGCCGATAGGAATATACACCTGAATTTCGAAAATTGCTTTGAGAGATTGATCAAGGGCTTTACGTACTTTCCGGCGCACGGAGGAAACTCGGTATGTAATGTATTAGTGGTCACCCATCCACAGACCGATCTTCGAAGATCGTCCCGACTGGCTGTTATTATTAACTCTCGAGAAATATAAATACTATACCTACTTCTATTTATTTTCTCGCAGTCAATGGTAAAAAGTAGAGTACCTACACAACTTGTGGTTAAAAATCAATTATCTCGGTTCTTGAATCCCTCGTTTCGCTCAGGATTCTACTCTAGCCCTTAACCAGGCTATGGATTGAGCATTTCCCACCTAGATTTTTAAGAGTTTTTACCAGGTTTTGGTAAAGAATCTACCACAATCTGTCAAAAACGCCAACATAGAAATATTATTTTATGGTAAAACAAAAAATAAAGTGGAACAGAACGCAAATGTCACTTTTGCAGCCATTTCATCTGTGGTCGGCCGATAGACGAACAGTTTTGTAACAAGTGCACCGTAGTTTTAATAATTATGGCGAATCGGAGAAAGGTAAGTCGTACAATTTTTTGATATGTTGTAGAATTTGAGTTTTTCTAGTGATTTATGCATTAAATTTAGGTAAAAACTTCTAAAATATCATGATATAACTAAATAAAACATGTGGGGAACCATATGACCTAAGCCTGTGAATGCCTAATTATTGCGGGAGTTATTATGACCATTGCCCGCTAAATTGAAATCTTTATTTTATACTAGGTTTTTGCCACGGGTTTTATTTAGGATTTACTCACACATCTCATTTACTTATCAGAATATAAAATGTGGGTAGTGGTAAACTTTTGTCGTCATTATTTGTCAGTCTAGTGTATTTTTTGTTATTCAGGTAAAAAACGATCAACAGCTCGAAAATATACTAAATCAAATGTTTTCATCAGAGGAAGAAAGTGATGAAGATGATATATTTAGATTATGTCCCAAAACCATTTGATGCAAGATTTCAAAATTCAGACGAAGAATAAAAACTTTTTAGTTCATACTCAATCCCATAGTTTATTATGTGTATGTTTTTTTTTTTTTTTTTTAATTAAGAATTTGTGCTTACTTATGTACATTACATTTAGACAACAAATAGTAAAAAATGATACCAAAATGACAATCGTTTTTTATTTTATATATATAGATAAAAAGTCGTCGTCTAGACAGGCAATGGGATTATGTTTTCCCACATGTTTTTTTTCAGGTTTTCAGCTAATTTTCTAAATATAATTGATAAAATCTCATACCAAATTGTATCACTCATCTAAATCTACCAAAAAAACATTATTACTCCAGGATTTGTCCGAGGCCTGGTAAAGGGCTAGAATCCTTCGCTGCTCTCGGAATCCAACTTAGTCCCTAGAATTAAATTCCCTTTTTTTTAAATTGTATAATCTACTATTACACGAAATTAAAAAGAGTATTTATGTTTAGATGGTTTAGTCATGTGGGGAAGGTGTGAGTAAAAGGCGACTTACAAAAGGTATTTATAAGGCAAATGTGAGTGGCAACGCCGGCAGGGGATGCCCTAAAACCCTAGAAGGACAATCTATATAAAAATGAATCACCAAATGTGTTACAAAACTCAAGAAGGCTTGACCGATTTTGATGAAATTTTGAACATTTGTTCTACGTACGCCAGGGAAGGTTTCTGAAGGAAGGGTAGTCGGTAGGATAAAAAAAAATAAAAAAAAAAAAAATATAAATAAAAAAAAAAAAATATATAAATAATCAGAAAATAAGCACAATGGAACAAAGACAAGCCACCGAATAAGCTGTTTTTTTACAAGGTTCCTTCTCAACTATAGACCACATACCTACATACCCAGTTGATCATTAAAAAATACTGGGAATATCAATAACCCATATAGATCGCTTTTATATTGACTAAAATCCTATCGATTTTTCGTAACGATCAACGATATCCTAAAGATTGTAGGGACCTAATTTGTTAGTTAATATTTTGCGTAAAACTAGAGCGCTCATCGCGTATGTATTCGTTTGCTTAGAATTTAAATCTTTTCTAGTTGGGGATTTGGGATTATTTGATGAAAAAAGAGTCGACTTGAAGACTAAAGGAAGAAGACCTCTTGTCACGATACAGAAATTAGTCATAAAATACATAATTGAGGTTCGAGTTTATAGTAGTATAAAAAAGAGTACTATAAATAGCTAGAGCTTGGTTTAAACAAATCATGGCAGCATAATAGCCATGGTTTGATCATAAATCAATAATTACAAGTTTACACTGTTTTGCTTACAGCGGCAGCGTAACTTCATTACGCATTGTTAGTAAATGTAACATTAACATTATAGGGAATTCTGGGGGGACGGCGCGAACGCAGTCCCCACTACCAAAAATTACGCATCCGAGTTATCCACATTAGGGATAATCGCAAGGGTCAACCTAACCGCAGTGCAATGGAAAGGCCTCGCCCTGGGGGAACCGCCTATTTGATCACGGTTTCCCCTATGCCAGGTAAGTATGATTTCACTACAGTACCGCGCGAGCGTCATTCAACGGCGGACAATCTTAACACCGCGATTCAGAAACGTGACGTATTTGCTCAGCGCCATCTAGTTTGGTTTTCGGAACTAAAACGTGTGTTGTAAAGGTGAACGCAGACTTGGCCGCACCGCACGCGCCGCAGTCATCACTTTTGTTAATGGCCTCGCACACCTGTCCGCGTTACAGTCACCGCAATCGTTCCTGTCGCCGCACGCATCGCACCACAGAACATTCTCTCTCACTCCGCAGCGTCCGATGCGGGCGGGCGGGCGTTGATGACGTCATCAACTGCGGCTCAGTTCGGCCGCTACAAGGACTGCGTGCGAGGTTGCATAGAACTTCATAAGAAGAATGGGACGGGCAACTTGTGGAACTAATGGCGCTAGCATCGCATGAACCAAACATCGTCATTGGTTAAAAATCTGTCAATGTCATTTTATATTTCAAAATAGTTTGACCTCATTGGTCAGATAAGGTCTAAGCTATGGACGCGCCATCTACAATCAGCTTTGACCAGCCTTCCCCATTCGACTGCGGCGCGGCTAGGACTGCGTTCACCAGTCAGACAGTCAAAAGTTACATTTGGCTAAATCTGAAATAAATGTCTACCTAACACTATTTTCCACAAATGAATTATCTGTGTCGCACTGTATTCGGCTGGGTGCTCTACAAATCCAAAATTCGGATAATATAAAATTATAAATTATCAGCATAGCTATTCTCAACGCTTCGATTCGATTCCAATTCGGAAAGTCGTATGTCTATCTCGCTTGTTTTTGTAATGCCAAAAAAAGATAGACATACGACTTTCCGAATCGAATCGAATCGAAGCGTTATGAATGCTGATGATCAGCAGCTGATCGTCACCGACACAGAGCATCTATATATATATATACGGTCACCGACTTCTGACCGTAGACCTTTGTCTGAGCCATAGACTTACTTCTCTCAAGTCAATGTATATTATTATACCATGATGTAGACTACAATGAAATGACAGATGACACTGTTTGACAGAAGTCAATCAGATGTCATTTGTCAACATCCCATTCCCATTTTTCCAGTTTTCTCTGTATGTCGTCAAGGTCGTACGTTAGCTGTTTGTCTCGTTCTCCTATTATTATTCTAATAATAACGCTACTTATTACTTATCGTGAGCAATTGAGCATTATATAAATAAAAATTATCACTCGAAATTATTGTGACAGATTCCATTATCCTATCCTGTAGCAGGTAAACATTTAAAAATCGTTTGCTTTGCCTACTGTGATGTTTTGTGTATCGCAGATTGAACATGTATTTTTTGATAGAAGTAGTTGACAAAATATAACGTAACAGCTGCTATCGCTTACTGATTAATTCTTTGTTGTAGCAATGAAGTTTCTGACAAGTTTGGGCGAAGTTCCCGAACTCAAGAAAGAGAACGTCCACATCAGGGATGAGACCGAATTGTTACAAAAATTAAATAAGATGATACAGGATGGACATGCTAAGCTACAGATCGTAACAGATTTCGATCACACTCTGACAAGGCACACTCTGGACAATGGAAACACTGTGCTTACAAGTTTTGGTAAGATATTACATTTTTATCTCAACTTGCTATTAGAATCTGAATGAGATTTTTACGACTAGTTTAGAGGCTATTCAAGAAACTTGATTTTTATCGTTTCTTATCAACTGTAACTGATAAAAATTAGAATCATTTATTGGTAAACCTATGTAATAATTAAGTACAAGATCTTAAAAGTTAGGTAGTGCACTATGTTTTGCCAATTGACAAACAAATACATCATATACACATCTGTTGATGAATAGATATAAGCACAAGGCCCAAGGTGATCTACTTGGAATGTTGTTTACACATGCAATGTATTCAAATATAGGTATGTTCCGTGAGTGTCCATCAATACCGCAGCACTACAAAGATGAAGACAACCGGCTGTCAGGCATCTACAAGCCTATTGAGTGTGACCCAGTAATGAGCATAGAGGAGAAAACCAAACATATGATTGATTGGTACGTGGCTGCACATGCATTGCTCAAGTTAGTACCCCTTTAATTTATTTTTTTATCATAAACCTAGTTTCCAAATTGACTATATTACAGCCAGTTTCTAGTCAAACTGCTAGAAACTAGTCTTACTATTTATTTATTCACAACCCAGTTTCTGTACAACAATAATATCCATTATTAACACAAGAAGGCTTGATATTATTTTCTTATGGCAGTTCTATGTTGTGATAAAGCTACATAGTTGCTGAGGGCAACAAGGGTGAAAAGATAACAAATGACTACAATGTTAACAATGTTAAGTAATCTGATAATGACTGATGTTGATTGATAGTCTTGCTTGGGGGTTTTTTAAAATAAATTGTATGTATAATAAATAAATAAAATAAAATAAATAAATATTGCTGAACATTACACACAGCGCCATCTAGTCCCACACTAAGCAACGCGGCTTGTGTCGTGGACACCAGATAGTTGATACACTACATAGATACTTTTTGTTTGTAAATACATACATAATATACATATAAACATCCATGACTCGGAAACAAATGTCTATGCTCATCACACAAACATTTGCTCCGACCGGGATTCGAACCCGGGACCCTAAGAACGTAAGGCAGCCTCACTACCGCTGCGCCAATCAGGTCGTCAAATAAATATTTGGTTACTATAGTGACAATAGCTGTTTCTAATATTTACTTAAAAGTAGCCAAATCTAGTCTTACCATTCTCTTGTCCTTATCCACTTAAGTTGGGGTTGACCCAGAATGTCTTCTTCTTTCATACTTGTAGTCTGAGATTCCTTAAAAAATGACCTTCACCGAGCTTTAATTTACAATTTTTTTTTAAGTGATATGTTTAAAAAGAATATAAATTGTTATTTAATCATATTCTGCACTGAAATTTTTTAGTCAACCCATTTTGCAATATATTTATTGACATATTGAATCTATACTATAATATTATAAAGAGGTAACATTTGTTTGTAAGTTTGTATGTAGGGGGTAAACTCCGGAAGTAATGAGCCAATTTCAAAAATTCTTTCACCAGTAGAAAGCTACATTCACCCTGAGTAACATAGGCTATATTTTATCCCTGTACTCCTACGGGAACGGGAACTACGCGGGTGAAACCGCGTGAAGTCAGCTAGTGTGATATAAAATACTTTTCATCCAGCTTGGTGAAGGTCGTTCTTTAAGGGATTCTATACTATTGTCTATTGTTCATCATCTCAGCAGCTCTTTCTAGCCATAGGTACATCATCTTTCACACATTCTGTCCATGCATCATCACAGCCTAGCTAAATCTAGCCTAATTTGGAATTATGAGATACTCATGAACTAGCTACATACTAACTACCTGATAGCGGATAGCATTTCAATGCTATCAGATTATCTGATATTCTATTTATCTTTTATTACCTTCTTTTCTTGTATTTTTTCAGAGGTGTGAAGTTCCCAAGGAATGAGTTAATGGATAGGGCTCACAGGATGGTGGAGTGTTTCAGGTAAAAAAATGTTTGAATGAATGATTTTTTTGAGCTCAGCATATCCATTATTCATTGAATTTAGTCCTGACAATAGTTTCGATTCTGTTGTGCACAAACTAAACCTAATTTAGGTTATTGCTATCTTTTTCTCTATAATATAACGAGAAAAAGACGGACGTAATTTAGAGCTGTCAAATTTAATTCGAATTAATATTTCCATACAAATGAAGGGTGCACGTAAAAACATGTCGACTAAAAACACGGTGAAGCGCATGGCATAAACTAGTTTGACATCTCTAACTTAGTTCATAGCTATAGCCGTCCTTTTCTCGCACTGCCTTTTAGTAAAAGATAGCAATAGCGTAAATTAAGTTTAGTTTGTGCATAATAGAATCGACACCATTATGCAAAAAACAATCGAACAAGTAAAAACACATTTTATTTTCTGTTTAAATATTAGATTCTAGAATGAACTTAGTCTTAGGGAGGGCCCTTCCCGGCCCGTCTATCATCAACACGAGCATGGTCGAAAAGCTTGTTGTTTCATCTAGAATTCCAAAGCCATCGCGGCGATATTTGTTCAAGACCCCTGTCTTACGTAGCCCCGACCCCGCACAACTCGTCTCCCGCGCACCTCATACAGACTGACGCGATAAAATTGAACGAAAAATAGTGTTCGAAAATTTCTTAAACTAGTTCCAGGTGTTTTTGAATAAGTATTAAAAGTTTGTGAAATAAATATTTGTCATTTAGAATCTCCATTACATGTGCAAGGCATCTATCAGGATGTTTTCTTTACTTTTACCATTTTTGAGTAAAAACGGCCAAAGTTCAGGGGGTCTAAAATGGCCGCTTTAGCAGAATCGTAATATGAATTACGTTAAAAATTTAAAATTCTTAAAATGGACTTTATGCTTAAAACCATAAAGTCCATTTTAAGAATTTTAATTTTTCTGCGTGGATTCTGCCATTTTAGACCCGCAGGTAAAATTTGTGCAAAACGGCAATTTTTGGAGGCATAAAATGAATTTGTTTCTACAAAATTTTGTTTTTTGCTTTGATAGAAGCCTAGATAATCTAGATACAGTGCACAAGACGCACCACGTACAATGGTCCACTCTAGGGACCTTTTAGTTCAAAAAATTCAAAGATACATAAATATATGTGTAACAACGGCATAATCACGTACGAGCGTATGAATGAAAAGTATGACGGGTTGGCCGCTCTTATGTCAAGATTAGGTCATTCGCACTTCATCTGAAAATGTACCTTAATTGCGTAACGTTAATGTGCATATTCACAGGACAAACTGAACAAGTGTATCATACAAATAAGCCTTAAACTTACTTTAGTTACCTTACTTGAACTGAACTCGTAAGACATCTTACTTATTATTATAAATGCTATAATTTAGATGGATGGATGTTTGTTGCACAATCACGCCAGAACGGCTGAACGAAATCTGGATGAAATTAAGTACAGAGATAGATTATAGTCTGGAATAGCTCACACGCTCCATTTTTTTCTCTTACATGCACAAAAAACAATCCACGGAAACAGTCGCGGGCAACACCCAGTGCACAATTAAAAATAAACATACAAAGGTGGACGGGCCTATACTACGAGTACCTCAAATGGCTTAGCATGATCCTCCGTTACTCCTAAAGTACTGTAGCATTAATTTTGAAATAAATATATGGTAAAGTTGAGGATTAATGTTAGGTCTTATGTTTGGCGAAAACACGATTTCATAAAAAAATCTCGATAGAAAAAAATCCCAAAATTACCTCCAAATCGAACAATAAATAAATAATATTATTCGCGGCAAGACGTATGTAGTTACAGAATTATAATCATCAAAATAATCAATACAACCCTCCAAGTTCATAAAGGTGGAAAAATGACTTTTTCAAGGTCAAGGCATTCCTGCCTGCAAATTGCAAAAAACGTAAGAAAATTTTCAAATTTTCTAATGTTGGTGCATCAGATAATCTAATAATTCAGTTAGCTGTATCATATGAACACACTATGTATAATATTTTTAAAGGAGGGGTGTGGAAGATATGATAACATGGAGCAAGACTCAGCAGGTGCCAGTCCTGGTTTTCTCAGCAGGGCTCGGGGAGTCAGTGCTGGCTGCTATGAAAGCGGCCAACTTCTTGCTGCCTCATGTCAAGGTAACTTTTATACATAGAGAGGTGTACTATCGAGGACACTCCCGCCTGACCAACACTAAGCTAATTTTTGCTTGCACTCGCAACGAAACGTTAGAGAGCGTTTCCGCGAGCCCCGCCCCGTTGACTTTGTATAGAAATAATGAATGAAAAGATACCGAATCGGCCCAGCGCACTGACGACGCACGCCAAACGAGAGTTATTGTTATTTTGCGCGCCAAAGTTGACGCTTTCCTAATAGGCCCAAACTTTAAGGGGGCGTGGCTCGCGCCTCCGCATGATTTAAGCGAAAAAAAATAAACTGGTCAGGCGGAAAAGACCATGACAGTACCTTTAGGGGTATTCCTCTAAGTTTACATACATTACACCAGTTATGTTTGAGTACCAGGTCTAAAATATGAAAGTTTTTTTAAGTTGTCTTGGAATTGTTGATTAATGGTGCAACTACCCAATTCAAACTTCTATCATTGTCACTTTCTCCATCAATTCAAACTTTTATCATTGTCACTTTCTCCATCAATTCAAACTTCTATCATTGTCACTTTCCCCATCAATTCAAACTTCTATCATTGTCACTTTCTCCATCAATTCAAACTTCTATCATTGTCACTTTCTCCATCAATTCAAACTTCTATCATTGTCACTTTCTCCATCAATTCAAACTTCTATCATTGTCACTTTCTCCATCAATTCAAACTTCTATCATTGTCACTTTCTCCATTCAGTCCAAAAATGTATCGAAACTGGAAATAGTGATAGATGTTGTCATTGTTAAGCTTCAGCTCTCATTCAACTTTTAGGTGGTATCAAACTTCCTAGCCATGGACGAAAACGACTTCATAGTCGGCATCAAAGGCGAGGTCATTCACACTTACAACAAGAACGAGACAGCGATCAAACACACGGAGTACTACGACATGGTGCAGCAGCGCTCCAACGTCATACTCATGGGAGACAACATCGGCGACGCGGGCATGGCCGAGGGCATGGAGCATTGCGACGTCGTCGTCAAAGTAGGCTTCCTAGGAAACAACGCAGAAGGTAACCTGAAAAACTATCTCAACAAATTCGACATAGTACTCGTGAACGAACCTTCGGTCGACGTCGTCAACGCCATACTGAAATTTATACTGTGATTTTATTTAATTATTGTGATCGTAGTTAAATAAACTTACACCCAGCTTCTGGAAAAACTGTCTGTCAGTTACTTAATTTTCAGTTCAGAAATTGGGTGTGAATAATAATTTATTGTTAGTTACAACTTTTTGTTAGGAAATTGTTTGTGCAATAAGTATTTTTTGTTATGTTAATCAGCCAGATCCATCTTGCTTAGAGATGAAAGTATTTTATATGTAAAAATATGGTCAAATTGTACTGTACTGCCTTTATGTGCTTTGTTTTGTGAAGCAGCATTTTTTAAACTTTGTTTTGATCAAAATATTATTAATATTTAGTAGATCGATTCGAGCCATTTTTTTCTTTTTAGAAATGTATTCAGTGAGTAAAATTGTGCTAATTTTGTGCAAGCTGACGAATGAAGATTATCGATCTTAGGGGTCTGGCTAAAATACGACAAATTATTGAAATATTTTTGATAATTACTCTCGCAAGTTTTTAATTAAGCAGCTTCATTGTAAACCGTGAATTGCGGCTTGTTTGTATCTTATCAAAGGTCATAGACCTCTCTTGTACATACATGTATGCTTAAAGCTGCCCCACTTGTAAAACACGCTAGCAACTGTCTTAACAAAGTTACCAATAGGTTGCGCATAATGTGGAGATTGTTTCTCAGCGAACCGCCAAACTACAGTGCGGCAAAGATCTTTTGTGCGCTTGAATGAGGGTCAGGAGGGCGCAGTTACTAAACATGTGCGAAATTATATTGGACTAGCACTTCGCCCGCAGTGTGATAGCTCGATTAATATGCATAATATAAAAATAATTTATACCACGAATAATGCAGCTTTCTGCCAGTGAAAGAATTTCTAAAATTGGTTCATTAGTTCCAGAGTTTACCCCCTACATACAAATATTTTTATAAGTATTATAGAAAACCAAAATGGCGGCGTTTGTTCAGACTATGGCCACGCGCCAAAAGAAAGTTGTATTCACGAACATGTTTCAAGTGGGGTATACAGCTCAATAATCAAAGCTAGTCGAGTCAAACTCTTTCCTCGGCATTTTCTATTCTATAGTAGATTTACTTATTGTATATTTTTAAGTATTTTATAGGTAGAGCTTCTTGAAGAAAGGAAACTGAGGAATATTTGGTGAGAACCAACGTCATAGTCGTTTCTGTTGTTTACAGACACAAAATTGCCCAGTTTCCTTGAATTTTGAAGTTTTGTTATTGTTGATTCTGAAATAACTTTATTTCATTTTGCTCTCGACATAATATTATTTTCTGTTTTATATTTCCCTAAAGCTTATCGTTGTGTTATTTTGTTACTTATGCTGTTCTCGAAGACAAATTAATAATTATATTTTTGTTACAAAATGTTTTCCAACAGTTAGAAAGAAACCAGATTTTTGTGTTTGAGTACAACACTTACAATTCTATGTGCAAATTCTATTGATTTCAAACCCTGCGACATGTTTGTATAAGGCAGAATTTTGTATATTCCAGTCAATCCGTCGTTTTAGCGGACGTGACAATTGGAAAAACAAAAACTATATCTGATTCGCTTGTATTAATTATTTTTGTAACTTTTGTAAATGTAAAGAACTTCATGTAAACATGGAATTGACACGTTTTTAAATGTTTTCTACACTCGCTTATAAAAACTGTTGTAGCAATGTTAACTGCACAAACTACTATTATGATAACTTGGTGACAAATTCAAAAGACATGATTGTATGACAAGGAAAAAATAAAACAATATTTGTAATGAAATTAAATAATTTGTTATTATTATAAAACAACACATCTATATGATGTATTTTCTAGTCATTGCCGTGCTTATATTTTGATATAGCAACTATAAAAGAGATTTTTGTTTTGATAATATCACAAAAACTAAATGCACAATAGTAGTATTAGTAAGAAACAACATGATTTATAATATAATGGAATAAGCAACATATTAAATGCTTATAGTACTACGTAACTAAGAATTATATCAACGCTATTTTTCATTTTGCTTTTAAAATTCGAATGTAGGATGATTGTGGTATTATTTTGTTGTCCGGTCTCTGGGAAATGGAAGATTATAGAGACGCATAATTAGTTTCGTAGTACTGTACATTGATAAAATGCCTTTAAAAACATTCATGGAAGATTTAATATTATAATACTAAAAGTTTCTAACAAAATCTATATTTCGTTGATAAGACTAGTAAAATTTAAACTATAATGGCTTGTTTCACCTCTTCTGAGTTCTAGTTATCTGGTAAGTAATTATATAGGTGGTGTCTACCCGGAAAATGTTAAACAGCCCTTTATTATTAATATCTCCAATAAACAACACAATAATAAGTACTGATAATTTTTAGACTGGCAATATAAACGCACTGATTAAATTCGCATCATTCAGAACCGAGAAAGTAGTAAGTAAACATTCAAGTACTAACATACAATACAGAAATTGTACTAAACCTTGAAAACAACATGGCAAGAATGAAAATCAGAAATGAACTATTCAAAGTTGGTCAGCATGATAACAAAATGACTGGAAAATACATGTGTTCATCACAATACCCTATTATAGTTAAATTTAACTGAACAAACTAAAAGCTCTAAAATAAACAACAGTCTTAGAACATACAAGTTATTTACACAAAGATTTGTTTCATATAAAAATATCCTACTGTACACGTAACAATCATCTCATTCATATAGAAATATATTTGTTTCTATGTACAAAACTAGAAACGATAGTAAAAATAGTTAAATCTTTAGGAATCACACGACGTCGGTTCGTGGCGGGGAATGCACTCGGCGAAAGCGCTCAAGGCACTTGTAGTATTAACTTAATTGAATTGACGTTTGCGCGGGAACAATGGGAAATGAATGGGTAGGTCTATTAAATATCATTTTAACCTTTTATATTTCAGTTCAACGTATTGAATATGAATACATTTTAAAATAGGACTAAATGCTTGCTTAAACGTAAAATAAAATAAGTCACGAATCAGACCGTATGTTTGTAGGATGTCTGATAGTCCATGTCTCGAAGATCCAATCAGAAGTAAGGATCGAGTTGTTGATCCATGTTGCGGATCGATACTCTTTGTTAAGTTAAAGCTCGCCAATGTTAGGACTAGTCACAATGTCATAACGCACATCTGAACGTGAACGCGCCACTCCGCCGCGTGCATTCCTCGCTACGATGAATATGTTTGCCCCAATAACGGGTGCAGTCTCGGGCAAGGCAGCGTTTCTCTATAAATAAATATAAATATTCTGAGAAGGAAGTCAACCGTTATCACACACTAGTAACCTACTAAAATACAAGATTTCATCAACAATCACAATCGTTTCGTACGTTGCCACAAAACACGGTACTACATACCAGGTATATAATAAACAGACATACAAACAATAACGTCTATTTATAGTTCGGTTCAAACTTAATGGCGGCTCGGAAGTTAGCTGCAAGTGACGGTCTGCGCATTATACAGACAAAACGATGCGTCATCTGCGCCCCGTTGATACCTAAAATTGTTGTCTGCGCAGCTTTACATTAGATGTTCTGAATCGCCATAAAGTTTAAAGCGTTATTCCTGCGCAGACCGTCACTCGCACTAACTTCCGAGCCGCCATTAAGTTTGAACCGAACTATACTAAACGCCAAGCTCGCGGTCATAAAAAGAGAGAGCGAGACGGCAGAGCTCAGTGTAAACTGGCCTACTCGCACGTTTTATGAGCGCGACTTATATGAACGTTGGCGTTTAGTACAGTTGAACATTGACTAAGAACTAACGCGAGCCTCTTGACACTTCCCCTATGTTAGTCAGCGTGTTAACTACAATAAATACTTGCTGCGTTCATCGAATAGTCGTAAGGTTTGCATTTGTGTGTGTAAGAATAATTTTCACAGAGGGCTGAGAATCGATTTGAGAAAAGGAATGGGGTAGATGACACACCAATCAATGAGAGGTTTTCTTTTTGAGGTATTAAAAAAAAATAGTTTCCAAGAACTCTATAGATGGCGTTGAACTTACTATGATAGTTGGTGCCAAAGCCAAAACGCTTGGAAAAAAAACATTGTGTCACGTCACATACTCTCGTTGACTGACACTTTCATTTGCCTAACCTTCCGAATATAACCTAGTTTTCTCGCGCTTTGTTAAAATAAGTTTTTTTAGGTTCCGTTCCGTGCATTATCATACTAACTCCTAGCGCCATCTATCCAGCGACTAGGGAAGAGCTAAAAGAAAAGAAAGAGCTGTCAAAACGCGGTTCTCATAGATTTTGTATGGCAATAGCAAACTGACGTCACTGTTTTTTCAACTCAATGACTCAACTATTTATTGATTTCAAAGCAACTAAAAATCGAATTTGGAAATTAATTGAAAATAAATAATGTTTTTTTAGAGATCGGTTTCGTGGAATTATTGTTTTATGTTGTCATCTACCCTATTACTCGGTGTCCGATACTAGAGATATTATTGTCAATGTCATTTTTTTCTTATCAAATTCTGGATGGCCACTTACACAGATGCAAAACCTTATAACATAAGTGACGGCTGTACTATCTTCTGGTCAAAACCTTGCTGCACGAAATGTAATCAAATGTGGAAAAGAGGGATTCTCATGGTTAGACGTAGTTAACCGTAGATTGATCTATTATTAATATTATTGTACAGCGCACTTAACTATATGCTAACGTTTATGGTACCTAGGTGCGGTCACATACCGTGGGAAAGAGACAACATGAGACTTTCCCATACTTAATATTTACCATCCTTCTTGCACGTTTAGTGACCGCGACTGACACGTTTCTCGGTGTTAAATAGTGCTAAGCCAGCACGCACGAGATTTTAATCAGAATACAACATCCAAACATTTAATTGATTACATACCAAGATTCCGACTGAACACATTTTGTTGAAAATGGTAAGCAGCATATCATATTGCTGTCTTAACAGTAACACGAAGCGGTTATAGTCGTTGCGAGTCACGAGCGCGCGTCTTATGACTATTGACATAAGGTTTAGATTTCAATCACTGACATGATATAGGTTCACATTCAAGTATAGTTAGATGTTTACGTTTATTCACGATGTTATTCGCCATAGATTTAAAATACGCTGGAACTTGTTTAAGGCCGTTTTTACGATACGGAATTACCTCACCAATAGCGTTTATTGGTTCTAAATCCATAGTCCAAAACATCGACATGCAAAATACTGATTTAAATTAATAAACGAAATACCTGGTGGTGCTGAGTGACTGTAAACCTTAAAAATATATTCATGATCAGCCTTTAACACCACCCAGTATCCACTGTGGGGCCCACGGCTCCTCTCTGTTGGAGAGACCCACTACGGGTTGGCAACAGTCACACGTCTTTGAATTTCCGGTTCTATGACATGGCGGTTTCCTCACGATGTTTTCCTTCACCGTTTTGAAAGTAAATGAATTTAAACAAAGTGCGTTTGCCCAGTAGCGGGACAGTACAGGCTTAACTATAATAAAATAATAATCAAGGGTCGATCTAAAAAATATACGTAAAAAATATATATCTTTTAAGAGTGTATTAATTTCACTTGTCCTTCTAGACGAATAGTCGTCGAAAGTGTCCGTTTCCTTGTTATCTTAAGAATCAGTGGTTTGATAGTAAGTCAGCAGCACCAAGTGTATCGTCACTAACGTTGGCAGATCTATGAGAATACCGCGAGGTGCGGCGCGTAAGTACTATGTACTATAAACACTACACAAATAATAATGTTATACATACAATTATGGTAACTAACAACATCGGAAGTAATTTCGATGATATGGTAGGTTATACGTTATCGTTTTGAACACTTGCGATGAAATATTTACAAAGAAACAAGAATAGTGTATTTAGAATTCAGATTCAAGTTGTGTAGTACATTATAATTATTTTCTTGACTCACTGAAAACTATTTTTGCACTATGTGAGAAACGACATAAATTCACTCGATTTGCAAAAATGTGAGCCAAGATAAATGCTAGCTAAGTCTCGCCGAGCGCACGTGGCTGCGGCGTCCCGGATGCGTCCCTCGGACGTGCCTCATGTGTCCCTCGGACGTGTCGGCCGCGTCTCACGGACGCGCCGGCCGCGTTGGTCCCGCTTTGCAGTATAAAAGCACAATATAGTCTATATGTATTACAATAGGTCTATCGACAGATCACAGCCTAGTTCAGTGTAACGAGTGCAGGTGTTGCGCAGAGCTCAGCTGATGACGGCCACTTCCGTCGTGGGCTTCTGCAGACCGTCCTCGTCCCGCGCCCTGAGGAAATAGGAGATCTAGTTAAAGTCAGTGGATTAAGTACATGAGTAGTGGGGGGGCTGATAACTCACGATTTCGCGTGTTAGGGCTAGAGTTGAGATGTCGTCTGTGTGTATGAATAATAGTACATTTTGATACAAGTGGAGAAAGTTTGTTATTGCGTACGAGGCGGAATTAACTCCCGAGCCGTAGGCGAGGGTGTTTTTGAGCCGAGATCCGCAATAACAAATGTCCACGTGTATTAAACGACGTTTTTCAATACACTTTTGAAGAAATAAATTATAAGAACGAAAAATATTTTTGTCATGAATTAATGTGAAACTATGATTTTAATTTTCTTTTTTTCCGCGCTTTACTTTCGCCAGGTGAAGGAGAAGCAAAGGTATGAAGCCACTAAACAGCCTAATATAAAAAATAGTTTTTTTTAATATTTTTGAATTTAGAACACAAATAAATGTTATTTGTGTATAAAAGTAACTAATAATCATGTTCATCTATGATATTCTATTTATAAACACAATTTTAATATTCCAAAAATATTTATGGCGCAAAGACGCGTAGGGCTTTGCCAAAAAAAAAAAAAAAAAAGACAATCACCTCAGACTATAGGCATTGAAGCAATCTGGACTATATTGGACTATTTGCGACAATGTATAGTTAGTTTGCCTTGCCATTGCCTTTTGTACCTAATCGTAGTGCGTTATGGAACAGTTTTCGAGGAAGTGTATTGAAAATAGTACATTTTGATACAAGTGGAGAAAGTTTGTTATTGCAATCGAGGCGGAATTATAACACCCGAGCCGTAGGCAAGGGTGTTTTTGAGCCGAGAATTGCAATAACAAATGTCCACGTGTATCAAACGACGTTTTTCAATACACTTTTGAAGAAATAAAATAAAATAACGAATAATATTTTTGTCACGAACTAAGAAACTATGATTTAAATTTTCTTTTTTTTTTTTCGCGCTTTTGTCTCGCCAGGTTGAAAGAGAGGCAATGGTATGAAGCCGTTAAACAGCCTAATGTAAAAAATAAATTTATTTTATATTTTTGAATTCAGAACACAAATAAATGTTAATTTGTGTATAAAAGTAACTATTAGTTTTAAATAATCATGTTTATCTATGATATTCTATTTATAAACACAATTTGAATATTAAAAAAATATTTATGCCGTAAAGACGTGTAGTGCTTTGCAAAAATTAAAAAAAAAAACATTCACCTCAGACTATAGGCATTGAACCAATTTGGACTAAGTATAGGTATAGTTATCTGTGGCAATTTTCATTCCCGCACACGTGCGGGAAAGTGGAAAAAATCGCACGCGTTTGAAATTCTTCATTTTCCCACGTGTGCGGCAAAAAAAAACCACAGGTAACGTATTCATTAAAAAAAAACTTTATTTCAGACCTTGATCCATATGATGTTAGTAATTCACACTACTTATAAGCTAAGCTACTTGTTAGCTTTCGCTTATAAACGAAGTTGAAATCGGTTAATTTCTCCACTTGTCACAACTGACTTGTCTTTCAAAACTGTACTATTTCAAAACTATACCTATACTTAGTCCAAATTGGTTCAATGCCTATATAATAGTCGCCGGTGATTTTTTTTTGATTGTTTTTAATCTCGGCAAAGAGATAAGCGTCTTTACGGCGTTAATATTTTTTGAATATTTAATTAATGTTTATAAATAGAATGCCATCAAAAACCATGACGTTTATGAACAAATTAACACTTATTTGGTTCTAAACTCAAAAATATTTGAAGTTTCTATTTTTCATATTAGTCTGTTTAGCGTATTAAGCGCAGGCCACACCGCCAGCTAGCGGGCGGGCGAGCGAAGCGAACGAGGCCCTTTTCATACTTCGTTCGGCTTTTTCGGTAGCTCGCGGTGTGAACCCAAGTATGTAAAGAGGTGAAACGATGTTCGCCCGCCCGCCCGCTAGCTGGCGGTGTGGCCTGCGCTTTACACCTTTGCTTCTCCTTCGACCTGGCGAAAGCAAAGCGCGAAAAAAAAAGAAAATTATAAATTTATGACAAAAAATGTTTTTCGTTTTTTTTTATTTTATTTCTTCAAAAGTGTATTGAAAAACAGTTCTCAGCTCAATAACACGTTAATTGCGCCTCGAATACAATAACAAACTTGCTCCACTTGTATCAAAATGTACTACTCTTCGAAAGTGTATTGAAAAACGTCGTTTGGCACAAGTGGGCATTTATTACCGCAGTTCTCGGCTTCATAACCACCTCGCCTGCGGCTCGGGTGTGAATTCCGCATCGAATGTAATAACAAAGTTTCCCCACTTACCTATATCAATAGTAGATTGTTACCCTAGGGGTGAAAGTAACTTATTTAGTCCCGAGACGAGGTTTGGTGCCCGAGCGCTGCGAGGGCGCTAATAGTTCGAGGGACTAAATAAGACTTTAACCCGAAGTAAACACTGCTTTTCATTACGAGTACAAGGAAAGTAAAAAATATGAAAACATGAATCAACTCGAAAAAACAAATGAAGATCGGATTGCCGCTTTCCCGGCTATTTTGCTTTTTTTTTGTGGCCGGCCAGCTATTCATTCAGCCATTACCTATTTTTCATTTTCGTCTAAAATTCGTGAATTGAGCAAGATTGTCTGGACTTCAAAAGAGACTATGACATCTGAGTTTGTTTCGGCTGTTTCTTCTCAGAGTAGTCAAGTACGAAACACCGGCCCCATCTAGTTTAAAAAAAAATTAAGTGTAAAAGTGTTTGTAAAAACCTACTTGCAAAATAAACATCATTTAACATTTATCATCACCGAAAAAATGGTAAAAATTTTGCCCAAATCAACTATTTCGAAGAAATAGTTGAAATTTAACTTATAATAAAGTTACTTAAAAAAAAATATTCTTTAAATTTTACATCTGGCTGTATAAAAAGTTGGAACATGGTTCAATAGAAAAATTAACTTTTTTTAATAATTTGACAGCTGTCAGTTGAAAACGATTCTCCCTAGGGCTGAAAAGTATTACTTTCAACCCGCTCCTCAGGTAACTTCAGACCTACTTTCCGAGTACGAGTAATGAAAAATGTACTATTTGTTTGTTTCTTTTTCTATACATACCGGTAAAGCGTGGCATGCGGCGGCGCGGAGCGGTAGTGCGCGGCGTAAGATCGTGCGCGCCTTCGGGACGCCACCGCGCGGCCCAGCGTGCCCGGGTGTACTGTGTTACGGATGCCGTGGAACAGTACCCTGCAGCAGACGACACGCACGTCAGACACGCACAGAATACAAATCAAAACGCAAACATGGGTAATAGGTACATAGCTGTTCTTATTATAATAAGGTTCTCCACAGTTTGCCATCACATGGGCATGCAAATAGTCTGTTAAAATAAGTGGAATGTCATTGGAATTACATACTCGTACAATAAAAGAGTTAACAAAAAGAAATAATGTCAGCGTGGTCAAAGTACTAAAATATAAAAATAAAAGATAATATCAACAATGGTGTCGATTCTGTTGTGCACAAACAAAACTTAATTTAGGCTATAGCTATCTTTTTCTATCTAATAAAACTAGAAAGAGATGTACGTAATTTAGAGCTGTCAAATTTAGTTGGAACTAATATTTCCATACATTTTATTTTTTTAATGATATCATCAAGAAATTTATTTACATTACAATGAGGGATTTTCTTTTTAGCTCTTCCCTAGTCGCTGGATAGATGGCGCTAGGAGTAAGTATGATAATGCAAGGAATGGAACCTAAAAAAACTGATTTTAACAAAGCGCGAGAAATGTAGGTTATATTCGGAAGGTTAAGCAAATGAAAGTGTCAGTCAACGAGAGTATGTGACGTGACACAATGTTTTTTTTTTCAAGCGTTTTGGCTTTGGCACAAACTATCATAGTAAGTTCAACGCCATCTATAGAGTTCTTGGAAACTAAGTTTTTTTTTAAAACCTCAAAAGGAAAACCTCTCATTAACAAAATATACGTTCCAGAAAACCACAGAGGTTTGTTAGGAACGTTGATTCAGCTCATAAAAATAGGATACAATATTAAATGAAGGGTGCACGTAAAAACATGTCGACTAAAAACACGGTGAAGCGCAAGGCATAAACTAGTTTGACATCTCTAACTTAGTTCATAGCTATAGTATAGCAGTCCTTTTCTCGCACTGCCTTTTAGTAAAAGATAGCAATAGCGTAAATTAAGTTTATTTTGTGCACGAATCGACACCAATGTCAAACGGAATAACATACACAGACAGACACATACGAGTGACAGGTGCTATATCCGTCGGCGAGATCCGGTACGGTCCGGCCGGAAATTGTTTTTTTTTTTTAATCTTTATTTTTAGAAAAAGGCTTTAATCGCGTAGCGATTATGTCAGCCTGAATAATTATTATGTACTAGAAAACAGTAATGAGATGAAGAAACAGTTTTTATGGTTCTGTGAAAATACCAGAATATCCCCTCAAATCGGTAGGAATATCTAGAATACCTTCGACTTATTTCTGGCACCTGAAGGCTCCGTTTGAACTTTACTGCCATTTTAACTGTCAACTCAAGTCTGCCAACTGTCGGTCCCAAGAGGGTGACCGGCAGTCCCAGGGTGGTGTTGGGTTTATCGTCCACAAATCCCTTGTGAACAACGTGGTGAAGATCAAGAGTGTGTCGACCAGGGTGGCGTACCCTAGCTATACTCAGAATATACTCAAGATATTCGGTGAAGGTCATACAGGTCTACGCCCCGACCTCGGCACACCCCGACGACGAAGTGTAGACCATGTATGAGGATATCTCTAAAGCCATGCATGGTTCCAAAACTCACTTCACAGTTGTCATGTGGGACTTCAACGCGAAACTGGGCAAACGAGACGGGGATGAGCTGCAGGTGGGGCAATTTGGATTTGGACGTCGGAATCACCGGGGTCACCAACTGGCTAGTTTTATGGAAAAGGAGGGCCTCTATATGATGAACTCCTTCTTCAGACAGCGTGAGCACAGGAAGTGGACCTGGCAGAGCCCCGATGGTGCACCTAGAAATGAGATTGACTTCATCATGTCAACCAAGAAGCAAATGTTCAATGATGTCTCGGTGATCAATTCGGTGAAAACCGGGAGCGATCACCGCATGGTAAGAGGCACATTGAACATCAATATCAAGCTTGAAAGGTATCGACTGATGAAGGCTACGCTCCGTCCAGCACAGATCCAAATCTAAAACCCCGAGAGCTTTCAGCTTGAACTCCAGAACCGATTCGAGCGCCTAGGAAGCTCAGTGGACGAATACAACGATAGGTTTGTGGAAACTGTCCATATGACCGGGTCTAAGTTCTTCAAGGCGCGTCGTACAGATCCGAACAAGAGGCTCTCCGATCACACTCTCAAGCTCATGAAGGAGCGGCGTGAGATGATCCTGCAGTCTTCAGACGAGGCGTCTAAATACCGGCAGCTCAATAGACGATCTCTAAATCCTTGAAGAGCGACCTCCGCCGCTTTAATACCGAGCGTATTAAATACGCGATTGAGCGGATTATAGGCTCCAAGTTATTTGCAAGAGATCTGGCTATTGGGCAGAGCCAGCACACGAAACTGAAGACCGACGATGGTAGGATCTTATCCGCTAAACCGGAGCTTCTGAGGGAGATCGAGAGCTTCTATGGACAGTTGTACACGTCAACCAGTAAACCCGTCGTAGATCTAGCAAACGACCCAAGAGCTAGACTGACCCGACACTATACCGAAGACATCCCGGACGTCAGCCACTACGAGATTAGGATGGCTCTGAAGCAGCTCAAAAACAACAAGGCACCGGGTGAGGACAGAATTACGGCCGAACTCCTGAAGGCGGGTGGAAAACCGGTACTTAAGGCCCTTCAGACGCTGTTTAATTCCGTCATACTTGAAGGAAAAACGCCACAAGCATGGTTCAGGGGTGTGGTGGTACTCTTCTGCAAGAAGGGCGACAATGCCCGGTTGAAGAATTATAGGCCCATCACACTTCTAAGCCATGTCTACAAGTTGTTTTCAAGAGTCATCACGAATCGTCTCGCGTGCAGGTTTGACGATTTCCAGCCTCTCGAACAAGCCGGTTTCCGAAAAGGCTTTAGCACCATGAACCACATACATACGCTGCGGCAGGTTATACAGAAGACCGTAGAGTATAACCTGCCCCTCTGTTTAGCGTTTGTGGACTACGAGAAAGCCTTCGATTCGATCGAGACCTGGGCTGAACTGCAGTCTCTCCAACAGTGCCAAACCGAGGTGTTGTTTGTACAAAAACGCCACCATGTCAGTCCGACGTCAGGACCAAGCCTCGGAACCTATCCTCCTGCAGCGAGGTGTGAGACAGGGAGACGTCATATCTCCGAAACTGTTCACCGCTGCACTGGAGGATGTCTTCAAGTTTCTGGACTGGAGAGGGCTAGGCATCAACGTCAATGGCGAGTACATCACTCACCTTCGGTTTGCCGACTATATAGTGGTCATAGCTGAGACCATGGAGGACCTCAGTACAATGCTCGGTGACCTCGGTAGAGCTTCCGGAAGAGTAAGGTCTAAAAATGAACATGGACAAAGCCAACGTCATGTTGAATGCCCATGTCACACCCACTCCTATCAAGATCGGAGACTCTACACTCGAAGTTGTAGACGATTATGTGTACCTGGGACCAACGGTCCAGTTAGGTAGGTCTAACTTAAAGAAAGAGGTCAATCTTCGAATCCGACTAGGCTGGGCAGCGTTCGGGAAGTTACGCGGTATCTTCTCGTCCAACTTACCGCAGGCGCAGTGTCTCAAGACGAAAGTCTGTGACCAGTGTGTGTTGCCAGTGATTACATACGGGACCGAAACGTGGTCGCCCACAATGGGCCTAATCAGAAGACTTAAAGTCACCCAAAGGGCAATGGAGAGGGCTATGCTCGGAGTTTCCTTGCGCGATCGAATCAGAAATGAAGACATCCGCAAGAGAACCAAGGTTACCGACGTAGCCCGAAGAATTGCCAAACTTAAGTGGCAGTGGGCAGGGCCATTGCTCGCAGAACGGATGGCCGATGGGGCCGAAAAGTTCTGGAGTGGCGACCGCGAACCGGAAGACGTTGCGTTGAAAGGCCTCCCACTAGGTGGGCCGATGACCTGGTGAAGGTTGCGGTAATCCGCTGGATGCGAGTCGCACGGGACCGGTCAATGTGGCGACACTTGGGGGAGGCTACGTCCAGCAGTGGAGAGAGATGCCAGAAATAAGAAGGTATTCTCCACATTCCTACCGATATAGGAGGATATTCTCGTATTTTCACAAAATCGTAAAGACTGCTTCTTCATCTCATTTCTGTGTTTTGTTTAACATAATTATAGCACCTGTTTTGTACTGTTTAATGAGTATTATGTAAAATGTTAAGTACTGGCCAAACCGTAGGTGGTGTCACAATCTGTATAGATTTAAGTAAGTTGTAAGGCCAAAATGACCATAATTATCAAACTACTAAGAGTTAAAAATCTATACATATAATAAAACAGTAACGAAAGAAAAACTGTATATTGATAATTTTCAAGAAAAAATAAGTTGCTTTTGTTAGAAAAACGTAACTGATGACAAAAAGTGACTTTTTAGAATTTTTGTCTGTTTGTCTGTGTGTATGGTACGGCTTCACTACTACTGGATAGATTGAATTGAAATTCAGCAAAAATATTCTTTGTAAACCAAGGAAGGCTTTAGGCTATATATTATCACGCCGTATGTTATGGGAGGTAAGCTATATTGATTTTAAAAGGTTTCTGTTCGTAATTGAATGCACAAAATGACATGTTATAAGCTATACGGCTGACGCAGACGAAGTTCCGCGGGTCAGCTAGTATGATACTGACCTAGGCGCCAGCGCAGCCACAGTAGAGACCAGCATGACGAGCCAGTAGAGCGGCTCGCGCACGGCGTGCAGCATGATGTGGTACGTGGACGGCAGGCTCAGCAGCGTCGGCGCCACGGCCTGGTACAGCAGCGTCAGCACGAAGAACGACAGCAGCGAGCCCGACAGCGCCACCACGTGGATCACCGTCTGCGGAGGGGGCAGCACTGGCGTAAGGTCTAAACATCTATCAAAATACACGAGTTTCTTGTAGTTTACGATTAATGTTCATTTGTGCCGCATAAGTTACCTTTCATTAATGTGGCCGCATAAGTTACCTTTCATTAAGCTTTTCCTTGTACCACTGACTTTTTTAGTACTAAGAAGCTATTAATCTTTAGTTCAGCTACTTTCCTTTGTCCGTGATCCATATTTATATTGTAAAACAGTGCAAATACGATGAAATTTCGGTAAAAAGTTTCACTAGCATGCAATTTAGTACAATTTGACAGTTGTCTATACCAGACGCCTACGTAGTGACATCTGGTGTCAGATAAAATACGAAAAATTGGCCTGAATTTTGAATCGTCAGATTACTTTTAACTGAAGAATAATTACGACTGATGTTTATAGGGTGTAAAAAGACTATAAACCGAAAGGCACTTGTTCTCCCTGTCTTTGCAATATTTTTTTTGTTCTAGACCATACCTGGGAAGTTTAGTTTCGGAGATATTGGGTTTCAAAACTTCCAACTTTTCCACAAGTTTTTCTTTAATTTACATCTTTCATTAAACATTTTTAATGTCAGATTTTTACTTTAAACACCTACACGACCCCCGTACTATTTAATCCATCCACCAGCACAATGTGTTGAATGCGGCACATTGAATTTTACCGTAAAAAGTGTTTTTTTTACCCCAAAAAAAAATAGTTTCCTAGCAATAATAGATATTTTATAGAAATTGAATTCAGCGTACACTTTCTTGCAAGTACCATTACTTATAAACTTTCAGTTGTATTAGTATATTCTATAAAATCGTACAGAAAACCACATAGGTATCAGAAGTAAGCTCACCACCAAAATGGCCCTTGATAGAATTGTTATATGTTTTTCTGTATTCTACAAGCAATTTACAATATTTAGTATTTTATTCAAAAGATTTTAGGTTCAGTAGTTTCAAATTAAAAATAGTTTTGTTCAAAAAAAAAAAAAAACTTTTTATTTCACAATAATAACAAAAATATATTTGAGATCCTCATAACAACCCCTTTCATTTGATATATGACACAGTAAGGTTTGTAAACCTTTATTTATAATTTCCTAATGTGTCCCCTGAAAATGACTCTTATTTTAAACTGATAGAATTCTTGTAGGTTTTCCTGTAATCTACAAGCAATGAACTACATTTTGTATATTTGTTATTTTAGGCTCATTCGTTTCGGAGATCAGGGCGGAAGGTCAATTTTCGTCTTCTTTCATGAATAAAATCAAATCAATTTATTTTACAATAATAACAAAAATATATTTGTGTTTCATCCACCAAGTTTCTGAACGCACCTTTTCGACGTTTGACAGATTCCGTTTCGTTGTCTGTGGTGCGATGACGTTTGCTTGTCAGTGCAATTTTGGTTGGAAAATGGTCGCTCCGTGCTTGTAATTTTTGGATGCACGCGGCTGTCGTGTAATTAGTGATTGAAACTTTGAGTTAATGGTAATCCGATACAATCCTGATCGGTGTTTGATGTTTTGTTGATAATTGAGTGAAAATTGAGAAATCTCGCCATTTTGGGTCTTGACCGCGAGTGATTTGTTGGTTATGTCCGGCCTTTTGTGTTATTTGAACGCCGGTAATTTCCTAAATTCAGTGCTGGACTATTATATCCCCGATTGGGTTAGCAAACCGGGATAAAATTCAGTTGGACATTCGTGAAAGGTGCCACGTGTGGGATCTGAAGGTTTGATCCTGGAGTCGACGGTGCGCGCTGTGGGCGTCCATGGAACCGTCGTAATCTCACATAACTTCACATACACCACACAAACCACAGATATACTTACACCCCACCCAGATAAGACGTGACCAGGACTGCGTCACATCACCGGTACCAACGTGATGGGTAAGTGTAACTAATATTTGTTTTCCCCTTGTCGATTGGAAGAGTATTGTTTGATTAGGGCTCCGCGTAATCGCGGACATCGTGAGTCTGCTGGTGCAGTCTCACACAATTTGAGATCCTCATAACAAGTCCTTTCATTTGATATATGACACATTAAGGTTTGCAAAACTGAATTTGAATAATTTCTTAATTTGTCCCCCGAAAATGATCCTTATTTAAATTAAAAAAAAATACTTTACACAGCTGTGTTTGTGATTATACCATCGTACCAAATTTTTACCTGATTTGGTCGAGTAGATTCGGAGCAAATTAGCTGACAGACAGACGTACAGGTAGACAGACACACGAATGATCCTATAAGGGTTCCGTTTTTTTTTGCATTTTTTGTGCGGAACCCTAAAAAACAATAGTTCAAAACGTTTGACAAATTGACTCATTTTCACGATAGACGCCTTTTAATATAGGATAAAATGTGTAAAAACTATGAGTTAACGAATGTCGATTTGATCAAGCAATAACGCGGTAAACCATAAAAATAATAAAAATAAATCACTTTCGCATTCTCATTTAAACCAATATAATATCGATAGCAAACATAAAAAGATAAACTCACCCAGCTCCTAGTCTCGATGGCGACGTACAGCGTCATGACGACGAGACAGTTGGTCATACAGGACAGGCCGAAAACGTTCATGTCGACCGTGGAGTCCCAGTAGGCGTAGCAGGCCGTGAAGAACAGCACCAGGCTGATGTACACGCACTCGGCCAGCACCAGCCAGAAGGAGTGCGCGCGGTACGACAGTCCGCGTCGCGACGCCGCGTACAGCCCCGGCCGCTCCAGCAGCAGCGCGGCCGGCGCCAGGCGGTCGTACGTGCCTGAGGGATGCCTGAGCTACATTGTGGGCTCATACTAAAGGGTGACGCCGCGTACAGCCCCGGCCGCTCCAGCAGCAGCGCGGCCGGCGCCAGGCGGTCGTACGTGCCTGAGGGATGCCTGAGCTACATTGTGGGCTCATACTAAAGGGTGACGCCGCGTACAGCCCCGGCCGCTCCAGCAGCAGCGCGGCCGGCGCCAGGCGGTCGTACGTGCCTGAGGGATGCCTGAGCTACATTGTGGGCTCGAGGTCCGCGGTACCGAACATCTAACTGAACTACATTGTGGGCTCAGGGTACGGTACCGAACATCTAACTGAGCTACATTGTGGGCTCAGGGTACGGTACCGAACATCTAACTGAACTACATTGTGGGCTCAGGGTACGGTACCAAACATCTAACTGAGCTATATTGTGGGCTCAGGGTACGGTACCGAACATCTAACTGAACTACATTGTGGGCTCAGGGCACGGTACCGAACATCTAACTGAACTACACTGTGGGCTCAGGGTACGGTACCGAACATCTAACTGAGCTACATTGTGGGCTCAGGGTACGGTACCGAACATCTAACTGAACTACATTGTGGGCTCAGGGTACGGTACCGAACATCTAACTGAGCTACATTGTGGGCTCAGGGTACGGTACCGAACATCTAACTGAACTACATGGTGCGCTCAGGGTCTGGCACCGAACTTCTAACTGAACTACATTATGGGCTCAGGGTACGGTACCGAACATCTAACTGAACTACATTATGGGCTCAGGGTACGGTACCGAACATCTAACTGAACTACATTTTGGGCTCAGGGTACGGTACCGAACATCTAACTGAACTACATTGTGCGCTCAGGGTCTGGCACCGAACTTCTAACTGGACTACATTATGGGCTCAGGGTACGGTACCGAACATCTAACTGAACTACATTATGGGCTCAGGGTACGGTACCGAACATCTAACTGAACTACATTATGGGCTCAGGGTATGGTACCGAACATCTAACTGAACCACATTGTGGGCTCAGGGTACGGTACCAAACATCTAACTGAGCTATATTGTGGGCTCAGGGTACGGTACCGAACATCTAACTGAACTACATTGTGGGCTCAGGGCACGGTACCGAACATCTAACTGAACTACACTGTGGGCTCAGGGTACGGTACCGAACATCTAACTGAGCTACATTGTGGGCTCAGGGTACGGTACCGAACATCTAACTGAACTACATTGTGGGCTCAGGGTACGGTACCGAACATCTAACTGAGCTACATTGTGGGCTCAGGGTACGGTACCGAACATCTAACTGAACTACATGGTGCGCTCAGGGTCTGGCACCGAACTTCTAACTGAACTACATTATGGGCTCAGGGTACGGTACCGAACATCTAACTGAACTACATTGTGCGCTCAGGGTCTGGCACCGAACTTCTAACTGAACTACATTATGGGCTCAGGGTACGGTACCGAACATTTAACTGAACTACATTATGGGCTCAGGGTACGGTACCGAACATCTAACTGAACTACATTGTGGGCTCAGGGTACGGTAACGAACATCTAACCGAACAACCATTTACGTAGGATTCCGCATTTCTGACGTACGATGTATTTTCTAAAAAAAAATCATTGCTTTGTAGAGACTAGAGCCACATTGATGATTTTGATCATTATAGACATATTCGTTACGGCCGTAAATTATATTTTAATCAACATACGACCTGCAACTGACATGCTAATTGAATTGAATATTAGAATTTGGCGGGCCACCTTAGCCTTGAGGCCTTTTGAAGTAATATATAACCTACCGATGACGATGGGCGGCACCGCGGTGAACATGAGGTTGTAGGTCATGAGGTGCCCCTGGTCGATCACGACGCTGGACGAGAAGCCGCAGTACAGCTGGAACCAGAACACCAGGAACACAAACGTCTGTGGACAAAAACGTTCACTTGCATTACTTCATTTGTTTTGTTCTACGACTCATGTGTCTCCACACCGCTTTTAGAGTTTATACTAGGCCGCGTTCCGACTTTGTCGTGACGAAAGATAATCGTGTAGTTGCTTGTGTATTTAAATGAAGATGTTCACACGTGTTTTGTCAACTGAAAACAAACGATAAATTAATCGTCACGACATAGTGGGCACGCGACCTTACGATGATGAAATTAATATATTATTGTAGTGAAAACTTCTTTAGGCGCATTGAGCACTTTTTGGGTGAACAAAAATCATGGAAAGCGCATCATCGTCACCGAACACTTTCATAGAACGTTTAGTAAAAAACAACCTTATACAATAGGGTATTACACCCATTTTTGAAAAGTGTCTTAGTTAGATTCTATAGTGCTAATGAACCACTACAAAATTCACAAAAAAATTATTCAATCGTTAAGTGCCATAAAAATGCATTTAAATTTAGCATTTTCAAATTTCGCGCGTAATTTGGCGAAAACGCTGCACGCGTGGACGCCATATTGATCTGTGGTCATGACGTCAGTTGGCTGTGTAAACAAATGATGTGATATTTGAAGTTGACAGTTGTCACTTCTATGTTTACATAGCCGTATGACGTAATAACTATAATGGTGTTTAGGAAACAGATTAAAAAAGCTGAAACTTTTGAATTGAATTTTAAAATTTACTTTGCTATTTTATGAACTAAAACTAACGTTTTCCGACTGCTTTTTGCCTAAGCTATCTCAATAATATATTTTCATTTTTTTTTCTTTTAAAGAGTAAAATACTCTATTAAGATAAAGTTTATTTTGGATCGATCGCCGATACAATTCACAAGTTACTTAGTTTTCACTTCTATCGGCAGTCCCCAAAGACTGTCCCGCATGTTTTTTATATATATTTTCAGTTTCACGCCTATTGAGCGAGTGTGTTAGTTGCTAAATTAAAAAGAAACATAACAGTGAAGAAGACTTACGGCATTTTTGAGAAAGAAGTAGAGTATCATTCTGGCTAGCCTGTCGTTGCACCAGTGTCCGTGCACCAGCAGGAGCCTCTCGATGTACTTGAACCGCGACACGGCGAAGTCCGCCGACATCACCGCCTGCATGCCCTCCTGCCCCGATATACCTGGGGTCCACACAATCACACTTTTATATTATAAAGGCGAAAGTTTGTATGTTTCTTACTCTTTCACGCAAAAATTTCTGAACGGATTTGAATGAAATTAAGCACACAGAGTTCATAATCTGGATAATACATTTTTTTATCCCGATAGACAATAGGGAATATGCATATATTTTCTTTTTTTATTTCGATACGGAATGTTAAACTACTATAAAAATAATGACAGAAAGCGAAAACAAGACATACATCGCCCAAACAACACAAAAGTTATAACCATTTAAACTTGTGTTTTTATCTCTTTCTAGATAAACGGAATTTAGTATGGATTTTGTACGTCGATGCAGCGAATGACGTCATTCGCTTTATCGGATCTCTGTCTAATCTGCAGTTTCAAATGCTTATAACTTAGTATTTTTTATAGTTTTTTTTTTTGCCTTTTTGATGTTAATACGCTTTGTTTAGAGTGATAGAAAAAGTCATGCATATACCCTATTACCGATCTCCACGCGGCATAAGTTAGTATTAAAATATAATAAACTTAACACAAGTATGCATGTGTGTAAGTATATTCTCATATTGTATGTTTTGTTCATACACCATTATTTTTAGGTCGTTCTGGAACCGAAAGCCCTAAACTCGATCATCAAACTCGGAACGATAGGGACATTTTTTTTTTAAATAACTAAAAAAGAAAAAGAAATTTAATTATTCGTGATTTTTTTATATATTCTCTATTGTTATTTGTTGAAAAAAAATCCCGAAAACTTTTTTTTTTTTTTAATAATTAAAAAAAACAACAACCCCAATCGTTCAGAGTTCGATGTTCAAGTTTATGGCTATCGGTTTCAGAACGACCTAAAAATAAGCGTGTATAGGTCACTTTTTAGGGTTCCGTACCCAAAGGGTAAAAACGGAACCCTATTACAGTTCCCGGCACGTAAGTTGGCAAGGTTTTGCCGTAGTGGGGGCAAGTTCGCGCATCGTGCACTTAGTGGAACAAAAAACTGGTCACTTTTATTGATTGTCATTATGCGGTTCTTGCCATCATTTATTTTTAATCATGTAGTTAACAAAGCAGAGGAATTCGTGACATTTAATAAGTGTTATAAATAAAATATAATATGCATTTTTTTTAATTAAGAAAAAAAAAGTATCATTATTAAAAATTATAGGTTCTCGTCGTCACTATCGGTTAATAATACTGTTACCCCTGGCATCAAATTAGAACTACCACTTGAGCTGGCATATTATGTAATAAACATAACAAAAACTAAATTTAAAACAATAACAACAACTCGTAATAAAAACTAAATTTAAAACAATAACAATAACTCGTAACAAAAACTTAATTTAAAACTAAAACTGAACTCGTAACTAAAAGTCAACAAAAACAAAGGGCACAACTTTCGTGGCCGCAAGTGTAATCGGGAGCGAACGGAATGTAGACGCGGTGCGGGAGGCAGGGGTCGACTGTTGCACCAATCGCGCGCTTGGATCGGCGCTACGTCATACCCCGCGTCCCGCTTGACCACCAAAGAGACCTAAAAAACGACTTCTGCGCATCTAACGACTCTTGCCAAGTTACGTGCCGGGGATTATACTAAGACTTCGCTGTCTGTCCGTCTGTCTGTCACCAGGCTGTATCTCATGAACCGTGACAGCTAGACAGTTGAAATTTTCACAGATGATGTATTTCTGCTGCCGCTATAACAACAAATACTAAAAACAGAATAAAATTAATATTTAAGGGGGGCTCCCATACAACAAACGTGATTTTTTTGCCGTTTTGTCTAATGTATAGATAATGGTACGGAACCCTTCGTGCGCGAGTCCGACTTGCACTTGGCCGGTTTTTTTTATATATTCTATTCTGTCTTCTTATCTTTGGTACTGTGTCTATCTCCTCTACTTTCGCAAGTATGCAAGAAGGTTAAACATCATATGTGTACGATATTTTTATTTCTTGTCTATATTTAAGTGTTTATAAATTGTTAAGCAAATAACATCAAGCCTGTATATCTCGAAAAATTAGGCAGAGGTACCATATAGTAGTAGTAATAAACACACATTTCGATTTTTCGACATTTATGTTTAAATCCTATATATTATAGGACGCGAGCCTATTTCCGTAAATCCAGCTATATCCAGACTTCGAGCTGCTACTAAGAAATTTCTGTTGAAAAAGAGAGTTATTTAACCTTTAGACAGTAGTAACTCACGTTTTCACATTAATTTGTTTTCCATTTTAATTTCTTGTTTTCATTATCAACAACCACCTTATTCAACGAAATTAAAGATCAAAGTGATTTTGATAGTGATTTAAAATTAGAAGTAAAATTACTGTGACAGAACTGCAGTGCTGTGACCGTCTGCAAACTCATTGGTGATTTGAGTTTTTTAACCCTGAATAAATTGCCTCAGTTTATTATATCCACTTTAGTCAAGGTGACGGGATCATTGCCACAATTCTATCTTATTAATTTTATTGCGTCGAGTAACTAGCTCGCACAGTCGCACACACAACGATATTGAATTAAATCATTGACTTCAAGTCTCTTGATGTGTTAATAGAAGAACGCACGTCATCGCAGATTTTTAAGACGGACAATTTAACGAAGTAAATAGACAACTTTGATTGAAGTAGATGAAGTGATTGGAATGTTAATTGGTCGTCATTGGACAAGGTCACAAGGGCAATGAATTTAACACTGACTTTTGAAGAATTATCTGTCTGTCTACAGTGGTTCCCAACCTATGGTCCGCGGACCACCGGCGGTCCGTAGGAGCCTCGTATATGGTGCGCGAAAGGTTTAAATGTTATTCATACTTTTTAACTTGCACAGAAGATGCAAGCTTAATAAAACAATATAATTTGGTGTATCAAAATGAAAAGATTTATTAGCAATGTAAAACAAAAGACATAGAGACCACAGACAATAGAATATCAAACATAGAGCTGCATAGAGTTAGTTAATGGCGCTAGTGTGTTTATTTGATGTTACCTGCTTTAAATAATAATATTTATAACACCCCAACTACAGCAAATAAACAAAACTTCTCAAAACTGTTTTTCACTTTAACTAACATTCTGCCTCTATTAAACTAATAGCTAAGCCTTCTATACATTTGTTATGCTTTACACAATTTAAAGCTTTAGTAAGCACATCAGCTGGCATATAAGTTGTTGGCAAATAATCTAAATTAATAATTTTACTGCTAACTGCATCTTTTATAAAATTATATCTAATATCAATATATTTACTCTTTCAATGATGCATAATTTGCCACCAACTTCTGTGTACTCTGTTATATAATTTCACTGTACACAGATTACCAGTAAATTCATATAACAAAGATCTAAAATATATTGCTTCTTTGCTAACCTCTGCTATAGCCATATACTCTGACCATGCTTGGCAACGCTACCGTTCTCTATTTCTTACTCTCCCAAGAAATAGCTGATCCAGACAAATCAAAGCAAAATCCTGTATGTATATGATTTGCGATCTACATCAATTACCCAATCAGCATTAAGTTCCTATAAGTCCAGCTGTTTCTTTTACAAATTTTAAACAATATTTTTAGTTTTCTTAAGATACCTGAGTATTCGTTTTGCATAGTTCCATTGAACACTATTGTAACACTTATTATATTGACTCAGATAACTTATACTAAAAGATATGTCATTAAGAAACTGAAACAAAACAAACTCTGGAGGTTTCCTTATACGTTATGATCTTACTTGTGCTAGATCTGATTCTGGTTCTTTAATTTTAAGCTCATCAGGTGTCTGTAACGATTAGATTCATCCCCAACTGAAACTAATACAACTGCTCTGCTTGTACAGTTTCTTTCTGTATTTTCATGAATAATCACATCTATACTTGTTACTACACACAGCTTGACAGGATCATACACTCTGTATCCTTTGACATTTTCAGAGAAACCAACTAAAATATGTTTCTTCGACTTCTGTCGCATTTACGACATTTCTCTTTTGGTACATAGATCATCACTTGGCTGCCAAATATACGAAACATGACTAAAATCTGGTTTATTTTTTGTCCAAAGCTCTTAAGGAGTTTTATTATCTAATCCTGATGCAACAGACCTATTTCTAAGATAGACAGCATTATTTGTTTCCTCTGCCCAAAACTTCTTATCTAGGCCTGCATCAAATAATAAACAACAAGCTCTTTCTACAATGGTTCAATTGATGCGTTCACTCATACCATTCTGTTTAGAAGTATAAACGGTATAAACGTTAGTTTTCTGGTGAACTGCCTGCATCTTTTAAATATTCCTCAAACTCATTGATACAAAATAAGAAACTCTTAACCATTATCTGTTCGAAATATTTTAAACTTTCTGCCTTGTTGATTTTCTGCCATACCTAATATTCTTTAAAATTTCAAGTCTTACTTTTGGCTTTCAGGAAATAAACAAATGCCATACGAGAAAAAAAAAAATCATCAACAAAAATAAGGAAATACCTTGATCCTCCTATATAATTGCACTCCATTGGTCCACAGACATCAGCATGGATTGTGTCCAATAGCTTGCTGCTCCTTGTACTCTTGTGACCAAATGGTAAACGTGATTGTTTCCCTTCACAACATACTGTGCATGTATTTTTGTTGAACACTGACTTATCTGTATATGATATTCCCGTGACTGCACCATCCTTCATCCTGTTCTGGTCATTCATATTCAAATGGCCCAATCTCCTAAGCCATACTTCACTGATAACTGCCACTAGAGTAGATGTAAGAATTGTTACATTGTTTACATTCCATGGCCAGCTTGTAGACACCGTCAATCTTATTTGCCACAGCCACTAAACACTTTTCTCTGTTGTAAACATAGCAGTACTTCTCCTTGAAAGATACACTGTTACCGTTTTTGATAAGCTGACTGATAGATAATATCAAGTGCGTTGTGTGGCTAGGTATACACATCTTTCAAAGTAACTTCGAGGAGTATTTGTCATAATGTCCACGTCTTGCCGTTACGCTGCGGGTGCGGGTGCTGCACTGTAGTCCAGAAAGCACACCCAGTCCCTTTTTCTGACTCATCATTACCTGCAATATCGATCAACTTCGTTTTGATTACGTCGGCTGTGATGGCCACAGAAAAGAAAAAAACAGTAGAAACAGCATAGCGCTTTATTAGTATCGGAACCAGCGTACCCCAAACTAACACATAAACAGGTTAATTGTATTTCGTAACACTAAGAAAAGCGTGGTGTGATTGGTAACTAATATATCAGTCTTCGTTTATTTGAAAATAAACCATAATCACATGCAAATAGAGTGGTTTATTATCTACTCTATTTACGTATTAGCTCTTAGAGAATAGTTTCACGAGCAAGTTCTGCTACTCGCCGCTAGATGTCACTACACTAAATGCATTTAATAAACCTTTATTACTTTTGTAATAAGATTGATATTTCCGTAACGAGCTCATTACTATTTTTGTGCTATTCGTCCTTTTCTAGGGTTGTACCACTGTCATTGCCTTTTTATCGACGTTGCGTTTTATTTTCAAATATAATACAAGAGTCGATAAATATTTTTAAATTTCAAAATGAATGTTACATAAGTATGTTTGAAATCAAGTGTTATAAATTTATAATAATGCTTATGATTTATAGAAATAACAATTAAGAATGTATTGTTATGTTAATATACAACTGATTGATTTCGAAAATTATACTATTTGATGGAAAGGTAACAGATTAAACTACACGATATTTCGTTACTACGGGTACCTAGTACCTACGTTCTATTGACATGAAACCCTGCGATTTCGCCGGCAGCTACACTCGTTTTAAGTATGTTTTAGCTCGACGAACTCCTTAGCAAACTTTGATGAAATTTCAGACATAGGCCACTTATTTATTACATAGGTCACTTATTAAACTAATACGGGCCACCTATCTGACGGCGACCCCCCTATAATCACTCGCCGTCCTACGGTGGCCGGAAATCGCTCTGCGACTCCCGACTTGACTTGACCAACTCGAGACTTTGCGAATGACCTAAGGTGAGATAAATCTTTTCTCGTTTGAATATTACGAATAGATTCCCCATATCCATATTTTAAACTTATTTCAAACCTGATATGGAAATATGTACTACCTATTATTAATTCAGAATCATAAAAAAAAACGCACACAGGGTTAATTTTTCGCCGATACACCATAGAACATTGAAGTTTAAAATATCGATAACTCATTATCGATAACGTCAATCTCTAATTGAGTAGCGGACTGTGACATGTGCGTAATTGGAATCTGCGAGAATAATATGTTTGAGTTAAAAGAAAGTAGACCCTATGGAGTAAACAATAAAGTCTATTTTTACTTGTCTTGTCTAATAAAATAATGTTTTTCAAATTTTAATCGAAATAAAGCAATTTAAGACTTACCGATGGTATGATATACCACCATTTGATACATTTTTGGTTCTGCTATCGTTTTTACATTCTAGAATAGCACAATAAGGCATTTTAGTATTTTTTTTAAAGTTAAGTTAAGTTTTGTAGGAGTTATTGTCACTGTGACGCTTCTATCTAGACTGATGTGCGTGGCGTGTGCGTGGGGGAAACACTTTGCGGAACAGCGCAAAGCTCGGGGTACGCGCGCCCCGCCCACATACGACTTCTACTGTTTTTTCTGTTCTGTGGTGATGGCAATCCCCGAATGTTCTACGGGTCAATTGTAAGGATTAACTGGCTTTTCTTTTTGCATCGTCTGCGGCTGCTCCACTTGCACTTTTAACATTAATTTCTGTGCCTTCTAAGATAAGCAAATTCTCCGCTGCAAACGCCCACTCGTGATAATTCTCACGTCCCTTCAGCTTAGGAACGTTAGCTAAGAACGACGTGTTGGTAGCCATTTTCGTTACTATTTGAAAAATTCGCAACACCGTCAATAAACTTCACGGAAAAACGACGCTTACACCTATGCTAGCTTTTTCTACCAAAATATTCACATATTTTACTTTTATTAGACCCTAAAGAGCATGTCTGGGCCCATAACCTAATAAAACAATATAATTTGGTCTATCAAAATGAAAAGATTTATTAGCAATGTAACCCAAAAGACAGAGAGAGACCACAGACAATAGAATATCAAACATAGAGCTGCATAGAGTTAGTTAATGGCGCTAGTGTGTTTATTTGATGTTACCTGCTTTAAATAATAATATTTATTACAAAGCTCAACCCAACATAATTAAACCTATCAGAGGCGAGCTGCTAATATTTTTTGAGAATCTACTAACTTATTTCTTTTTCCGAATGAATTATTGGCAAATTTTTCGAGCTCACTTCGATCGATATTTTGTATCCTCCATTATCTTAACTAAAAAAGCTTCCATCCCATTTTCCAATTTTTACATTGTGTGATTCAAAAAATCACCCCCCTAGATATATCTAGGGGGGTGTGAAAGTCTTAAATAAACATGGACACCGACTGGATTATAATCCAGTCGGTGTCCATGTTTATTTAAGACTTTATGGTCCCTGCTAACAATAAAGACACCAAAGTGGTCCCTGGTCTAAGAAAGGTTGGGAACCATTGGTCTAGAGAACATTCCCTTGCTGAGACACAGGAGTCCTTTCTGAAGGTGGAGGAATAGGCCGTATTAGGGACTACTCACACAGTCTCGAGTTTGTGGATCACATGTCATCGATGTTTTGGTTTAAGGTGAAAGCAGTGTAGCCTGCGAAATTCAAGTTCTTTTATTTTTACTTTTATTGCAATTTGCAGGTCAGTCTCAAGCTGTTTGTTGAACAAAATATGATTTGTGACCGCAACGCGCATTTCATTATTTATAGAATTATTATTATAATGATTAAAATGATCATCAATACAACCTTCGAGTTCATTTAATCCCATTCAATGACTATTTCATGAAAAAGTTATTCAATGGGATTAAATGGACTTATGGGTTGTATTGATTATTCCAGTGGCGAAGGTTCCATAGAACTCGATTATCAACGGATTCCCTTTGAAAATGGCACAGTCAGTATTCTACAGACAAATAATACAATCACATTCAAGATATGTACTCCGGCTGACCTCTTGCAAAAATTGACCCTTCGCTACTGGATGATTGTAATGAATAACTCTGTAAAGACATATTTGTTACGGTAATATGTAGTCGTATTGGTTAAAGAATTTCGTGGGCTCCCGCTTCCACCTTAAGGATTAGCAGTTTTCCTAACAATATGTCTATATGTCTATGTATGTGTGACGATGTATGTTTAAGGATCCATGGATGTTTGGAGGACCTTTCGAATGTCATTTTCAAGTAAAGATCCTTCAGTAAAGATTTGCATATCTGAGGAAATAGGGACGATGACTGACTAAAAAAATATGATTCTCTCTAGTCCGTAAGTTAGAGTATCGAAAAATAATGGATGTACGTGTTTTTTGTTTTATCAAATTAATAAAAATTGACGAAGATAAAACGTGTCAAAGTATTATGAGTGGGGGCTTATGACGTCACATTTGAGTAAAAAATTACTCAAATGTGACGTCACACGAGTTTTCGACGCACTGTATAGTCTTTATTTTTTGTTAACGTGAAAAAAGAAAATTGTGTCCAATATTTTTTGGAATTCTATCTGACGGATTAATTAGATTTTTGAAGTGAAAACTTGAGCACTTTTTGGGTGAAGGAAAAACATTGAACTCATCGTCACGTAACGTAACGTGCGGTCACGCTTCGTAGCCATTCGTAGCACTCGTAGCATCCGCTACGGTGTAGCACCACATAGGTGTGCGCGAGGCATTACCAGTGATACGACTGGGGCGGGGCCTGTCTGTCTGGTCTAGGGGACTTTTTATTTTCACTTCTATCGGCAGTCCCCAAAGATTGCTCCGATTTTTATTATCATTGTTCACGCCACCTAGCGCCTGAGGGGCGCAACCTGATGCACTGCTGCGCTCCAGCAGCGCCACCTACCAACGGACGGAGAAACACTACGAGCTCGCGCACCCATCCGCCACCGCGCTGAGCTGCCGCCTCTTCGTTCTCCAGTTCATTCACCCCGCCTATATAAGGCTTGTTTTATATAGAATCATTCCTTTACCTTCTCGTCCACCCACGAAGACAGACCTACCAGTCCTACCGCTATGCCCATAGCGGTTTCCACCACGTCATTGTAAAAAATAGTCTTCAATACACGAATGTAACCACGCAAGTCGCTTCATTAAAACAAATCCCTCGGGAACGAACCCATACCCCAAACAATCATCTTCCCTATTGTATTCTAAAAACAAACGAAAGAACCATGCAATGCACCACTACTAATGAAACACTACTACAAACACAGAGCCAGCGTTATTTCCGCGGCACTTATTTGACCGTTTTACAGTTGAATGTAAGTGAACTCACCGACGCCGACGTCCGCGGTCTGTATCATGGACACGTCGTTGGCGCCGTCGCCGATGGCTAGCGTCGTGACGCCCAGCTCTTCCTTCACCGCCTGACGATAAACAACATACATTATTATAACACATAATGTTCAAGTGCTTGAAACATGAGTTCCATTGTGTTTAGTTGTCGATACTCATCTCGTCTATGAGGTTAATAGATTTTTTTAAATGGTTACTTTAAGTAATCACAATAACTACGGTCATTAATTAAACTCAAAGCATTTATTTCAATTAGACATTATTATGCATTTTATTATTTTAGGTACCCTGACGATGTAGGCCTTCTGTAGCGGCGCGCGAGCGACAGGAAGGGCGCCACGAGCCCGGAGCGCCGGTCCAGGATGTACGGTACCTTGACGATGTAGGCCTTCTGTAGCGGCGCGCGAGCGACAGGAAGGGCGCCACGAGCCCGGAGCGCCGGTCCAGGATGTACGGTACCTTGACGATGTAGGCCTTCTGCAGCGGCGTGGCGCGGCAGCACAGCACGGCGCTGCAGCGGCGCGCGAGCGACAGGAAGGGCGCCACGAGCCCGGAGCGCCGGTCCAGGATGTACGGTACCTTGACGATGTAGGCCTTCTGCAGCGGCGTGGCGCGGCAGCACAGCACGGCGCTGCAGCGGCGCGCGAGCGACAGGAAGGGCGCCACGAGCCCGGAGCGCCGGTCCAGGATGTACGGTACCTTGACGATGTAGGCCTTCTGCAGCGGCGTGGCGCGGCAGCACAGCACGGCGCTGCAGCGGCGCGCGAGCGACAGGAAGGGCGCCACGAGCCCGGAGCGCCGGTCCAGGATGTACGGTACCTTGACGATGTAGGCCTTCTGCAGCGGCGTGGCGCGGCAGCACAGCACGGCGCTGCAGCGGCGCGCGAGCGACAGGAAGGGCGCCACGAGCCCGGAGCGCCGGTCCAGGATGTACGGTACCTTGACGATGTAGGCCTTCTGCAGCGGCGTGGCGCGGCAGCACAGCACGGCGCTGCAGCGGCGCGCGAGCGACAGGAAGGGCGCCACGAGCCCGGAGCGCCGGTCCAGGATGTACGGTACCTTGACGATGTAGGCCTTCTGTAGCGGCGCGCGAGCGACAGGAAGGGCGCCACGAGCCCGGAGCGCCGGTCCAGGATGTACGGTACCTTGACGATGTAGGCCTTCTGCAGCGGCGTGGCGCGGCAGCACAGCACGGCGCTGCAGCGGCGCGCGAGCGACAGGAAGGGCGCCACGAGCCCGGAGCGCCGGTCCAGGATGTACGGTACCTTGACGATGTAGGCCTTCTGCAGCGGCGTGGCGCGGCAGCACAGCACGGCGCTGCAGCGGCGCGCGAGCGACAGGAAGGGCGCCACGAGCCCGGAGCGCCGGTCCAGGATGTACGGTACCTTGACGATGTAGGCCTTCTGCAGCGGCGTGGCGCGGCAGCACAGCACGGCGCTGCAGCGGCGCGCGAGCGACAGGAAGGGCGCCACGAGCCCGGAGCGCCGGTCCAGGATGTACGGTACCTTGACGATGTAGGCCTTCTGCAGCGGCGTGGCGCGGCAGCACAGCACGGCGCTGCAGCGGCGCGCGAGCGACAGGAAGGGCGCCACGAGCCCGGAGCGCCGGTCCAGGATGTACGGTACCTTGACGATGTAGGCCTTCTGCAGCGGCGTGGCGCGGCAGCACAGCACGGCGCTGCAGCGGCGCGCGAGCGACAGGAAGGGCGCCACGAGCCCGGAGCGCCGGTCCAGGATGTACGGTACCTTGACGATGTAGGCCTTCTGCAGCGGCGTGGCGCGGCAGCACAGCACGGCGCTGCAGCGGCGCGCGAGCGACAGGAAGGGCGCCACGAGCCCGGAGCGCCGGTCCAGGATGTACGGTACCTTGACGATGTAGGCCTTCTGCAGCGGCGTGGCGCGGCAGCACAGCACGGCGCTGCAGCGGCGCGCGAGCGACAGGAAGGGCGCCACGAGCCCGGAGCGCCGGTCCAGGATGTACGGTACCTTGACGATGTAGGCCTTCTGCAGCGGCGTGGCGCGGCAGCACAGCACGGCGCTGCAGCGGCGCGCGAGCGACAGGAAGGGCGCCACGAGCCCGGAGCGCCGGTCCAGGATGTACGGTACCTTGACGATGTAGGCCTTCTGCAGCGGCGTGGCGCGGCAGCACAGCACGGCGCTGCAGCGGCGCGCGAGCGACAGGAAGGGCGCCACGAGCCCGGAGCGCCGGTCCAGGATGTACGGTACCTTGACGATGTAGGCCTTCTGCAGCGGCGTGGCGCGGCAGCACAGCACGGCGCTGCAGCGGCGCGCGAGCGACAGGAAGGGCGCCACGAGCCCGGAGCGCCGGTCCAGGATGTACGGTACCTTGACGATGTAGGCCTTCTGCAGCGGCGTGGCGCGGCAGCACAGCACGGCGCTGCAGCGGCGCGCGAGCGACAGGAAGGGCGCCACGAGCCCGGAGCGCCGGTCCAGGATGTACGGTACCTTGACGATGTAGGCCTTCTGCAGCGGCGTGGCGCGGCAGCACAGCACGGCGCTGCAGCGGCGCGCGAGCGACAGGAAGGGCGCCACGAGCCCGGAGCGCCGGTCCAGGATGTACGGTACCTTGACGATGTAGGCCTTCTGCAGCGGCGTGGCGCGGCAGCACAGCACGGCGCTGCAGCGGCGCGCGAGCGACAGGAAGGGCGCCACGAGCCCGGAGCGCCGGTCCAGGATGTACGGTACCTTGACGATGTAGGCCTTCTGCAGCGGCGTGGCGCGGCAGCACAGCACGGCGCTGCAGCGGCGCGCGAGCGACAGGAAGGGCGCCACGAGCCCGGAGCGCCGGTCCAGGATGTACGGTACCTTGACGATGTAGGCCTTCTGCAGCGGCGTGGCGCGGCAGCACAGCACGGCGCTGCAGCGGCGCGCGAGCGACAGGAAGGGCGCCACGAGCCCGGAGCGCCGGTCCAGGATGTACGGTACCTTGACGATGTAGGCCTTCTGCAGCGGCGTGGCGCGGCAGCACAGCACGGCGCTGCAGCGGCGCGCGAGCGACAGGAAGGGCGCCACGAGCCCGGAGCGCCGGTCCAGGATGTACGGTACCTTGACGATGTAGGCCTTCTGCAGCGGCGTGGCGCGGCAGCACAGCACGGCGCTGCAGCGGCGCGCGAGCGACAGGAAGGGCGCCACGAGCCCGGAGCGCCGGTCCAGGATGTACGGTACCTTGACGATGTAGGCCTTCTGCAGCGGCGTGGCGCGGCAGCACAGCACGGCGCTGCAGCGGCGCGCGAGCGACAGGAAGGGCGCCACGAGCCCGGAGCGCCGGTCCAGGATGTACGGTACCTTGACGATGTAGGCCTTCTGCAGCGGCGTGGCGCGGCAGCACAGCACGGCGCTGCAGCGGCGCGCGAGCGACAGGAAGGGCGCCACGAGCCCGGAGCGCCGGTCCAGGATGTACGGTACCTTGACGATGTAGGCCTTCTGCAGCGGCGTGGCGCGGCAGCACAGCACGGCGCTGCAGCGGCGCGCGAGCGACAGGAAGGGCGCCACGAGCCCGGAGCGCCGGTCCAGGATGTACGGTACCTTGACGATGTAGGCCTTCTGCAGCGGCGTGGCGCGGCAGCACAGCACGGCGCTGCAGCGGCGCGCGAGCGACAGGAAGGGCGCCACGAGCCCGGAGCGCCGGTCCAGGATGTACGTCAGCGTGCGCCCGTCCACCACCAGTGCGCGCCCACCGTGCGCCTGCGTCGGCCCGCACTCCAGGTAGTTCTTGATCGTGGCTTCGGCGTGCTCCTGTACATACATGCCTACATTTTACTGACGATATACAGGATGCCTTATTGGACCGGCCCGAGCGCTGCCGCTGGGGTCAGTTTTTCAGTCAGAAAATTCTCATGACTTGACCGAAGTCAATATTTCTATCCGATTGATGGACATAGACACACCCCCTGTTACATTGGACTTACGATGGTAACGCCAGGGTAGTCCGCGACCGCGGTTGCGGAACTGTTCGAAAGAAATACCGTGGCCCCGGAACACAAAGGGCGATCAAGGAACATGGATGGGTTTTAGTCAGTAAAAATCTGACACTCCCTCCTGCTCCGCCCAAAGCGGGAGGAGTCATTTGATGATTTCCCATGCGAAAAAGAAAAAGGGTAGTCCACGAAATTAAATTTTCTTTCGTTTTTTTGCAATTTGCAGGTCAGTGTCAGGTTGTATGTTGATGAAAATATGATTCACGACCGTAATTTTTTTTTTGCAAAAAATAAAACCGACTTGAACAGCACAAAAAAGTGAAAAATAACTTTAGCTTCAGAAGTTGATGACTTTTGTTTATTTGATTCAGTTTTTTTTGTCACCGACTGTAATGGTGTAGTGTAAACAATAAACATCCAAGCGATTGCAGCAATCATGACAGATTTGCTGTCTATTATTGAAGAGTTCCTATATTCTATATCTCCGAAGTTCATTATCAGATCGTAACAATATTTATATGGGACCACCTTCGGGCCACGGCATTTCGGCACCTATATCCTTTCTAATAAAAAAGAATTATCAAAGTCAGATTACTCTGTAAAAAGTTACGCGTGGTCAAACATAAAAAAATATTTATATACGCGTCGACTTGATAATCTCCTTCGTTTTTTTATTCTTCGGTTAACAAATATCGTCGGGTTGTTAACGTACCTTGTCCCTAGATATAAGGTAGAGCAGGCGGTCGCTCTGCGAGAAGAGCGCGGCGGAGTAGGCGATGTTGATGGCGGTCTCGGGCTTGTCGCCCGTCAGCACCCACAGCACGATGCCCGCGTCCAGCAGCGCGCGCACGGTGCGCGGCACGCCGTCCTGCAGCCGGTCCTCCACGCCCGTCGCGCCCACCAGCGACAGCGCGCTCTCCAGCCGCGCGATGGACTCGCGGACCCGTTTGTCTCGACCTGGAGTACGGTGGTAATAGAAGCCATAATCAGCTTTGCAGGAATCGGAACTACGAAGCTATGTATTCTTTTTGATGTGAAACATGTATAGGTGCGAGTAAGCCAAAAAATAAATGAAAAGTGTCGCGACGCTTTTGCCGTGGTGATTGTCGGCCGCCCCGAACAATCCTGACCTGTTGGAACAGCATAAGATCTACATATTCGACACGGTTTTCAGCAAGTCAGCTGGTCTAGGGGCACAGAGTGCTTAGTTACTATCTCGTAACTCGAGTTCGAAACCAGCCTAAGGATTTTCTTTTTGTGAATCGAGTCATTTTATATATTTATATTTTCTTTATTTTATGTTTGTTTTTTATATTGTAATTTTTTTCTGCCAGGCGTCCCGCGACCGCTCAATTTTTTTATTCGAAAAATTAAATAAGTTGGTATTTACTGATACTTGCAAAATACTGACCACGATAGACATCATTCCAAATTAAGACTTAATTTCTGTTTTAGAAACGAAGATCGCTAATACCTGTAAACAGAGCTTGCCGATATGAAGTCTCGACTCGAGCATTTGGTCGCTTCGACTGGCATGGGAACTTCCAAAGAACATACCTTCCCCCATCTCCATGGCCCGGGCGTGTCCCGCGAGCCACTCCTCCCACAGGTAGGGCTGCATGGTGCGCTTGGCCATGATGAGCGTGCGCAGGCCGGCGCGCGAGTACTCCAGCACCAGCGCCTTGGTGCGCTCCAGCGCCGCGGCCTCGGCCGAGCCGGCGCGCACCGGCGTCAGCGCACTCAGGACTGTGGAGTCCGCGCCTTTCACGTATAGTACGACCTGGGGGAAGGGGGAATAAATTGATACATAAATACATGTCAGTATGCCACTTCTTGTCAGTAAATACACTAGAAAGCGGCGTAGGATGTGCATTTTAGGGGACTGTCTTTTGTAAAATTGTCTTTCATACTCATGATTATAAACAACTTTGACTAGCTAGACTAATTTGATAGCTATGCAGAAGATAGACATACGACTTTCCGAATCGAAAATCGAATCGAAGCGTTGTGTGTGTGTGAATAAGGGGCCAGCTCTGGGACTTGTCCTATACAAGTGAACCCATGAAGGGTTGGTAAATAAAAACTAAAGTTGTAGGTATCATTTTTTGGTAGTTGATTAAGAATATATATCAATTGATGTATAGAGTTTACGTAAGTACATACGCCAACGCATCAAGTTACTACAAACTGTCAAATATTCTCATTCAATTTTGAACTTAACTTCAACGTATTATGGTTTAAAATCATTTGGAGAAATTTTATCGGTTGTGGTAACTTGATGTGACACCTGTACAATGGTGGTATGACGAGGTTATGCGCATTAGGAGAACTTCTACATGCACAGCGCATGTGCTTTAGTATTTTTGCTAAAGCTGATGATACGTACTGTCTTGACAACATTAAATTGCGCGCGCTTTGCGAAAAAAACATCTCTATGTATAGTTAGCTATTTTCATGACATCGATGACAAATTGCCTTAAAACCGTGAAGTTACACAGTTCTACTTCATTATGTAGTTACGGCATTAGTACAAAATTGTCAGCACGCTCTCACGCCAACAGAATTGTCCGTGTGTCCGTGACATCGAAACTATTACATTACAAACGTGTCGCATTCATACTAGTCTGCCAAAAATATATTTTTTGCCAATTCCCACAAAGGTCGAGGCAATGGCGAAGTCAGCGTAATATTTGTTTGCAGCCCGATATTTATTTTAATATCGTCGCTGATGGTTTAGGTAGGTAGCAGGTACCTACGTATTTTGAAATTAATTTAAAATTCGTAAAACAAAAAGAAAACTGTTTTAATTAATGACAATTGAGGTTCTTCAATAGATGATAACTAAGGCTTTTTTTTTTCTCCGTATTGTTTTTTTATACTGCGTTCGATGATACAATAAACAAAGTATTTTAATAAAAATAAATCACTAACGAACAGACGATAGACGTTGCATTGTATAAAATGTGCTACCAGCTTGCAGTAGTTCGAAGTCGACTAGTCATATTGATCGCCTCAAATGTGTCACCTCGTATATCATAATTATTGTCTCAAAACATGTCAGTTTACACAATCACGATATCATCGATCGACAGCAAGTAGATGCCGCTTAATGACGCTTTTTGGAAGTAAACATGTTACATTCCTTTAACAATTTTCTATCTCTGACCTTACCTTATGTCAACGACAATAAAGATCATTATACTCTAAAAAAAATTGCAAGGTCAGGTAATACATAGGTAGTTATGGAAACTGGTGTTACTTTGTGGAAGTCTATGACAGTAAAGATTTGTGCAGAAATATTTAGTTTTAATTCCGCTTAAACTAGACACAGGTTTCAATGCAAAATGCAGCACCACCCACCAAAAATATAAATATTCAGACGGTGCAATAATTATAATGCAACCTAAACCTATACCGATACTGTTAACCATCATCCCACTGCTGGCGCTGGGCTAAGGCTACTTCCCATCACTTCCAGTTCTTTCCAATCCAGCACTGGTGGATGGTTTTATCGAGCTCGTCCCGCCATCTTCAAAACTAAAGCTAGTAGTAATAAGTATTGTTAACCTGTCCGTTAGGCGTCCTCATGGCCACCGACATGCACTTCCTGTTGGCGTCGAACTGCTGCACCCTCAGCACCTTCATCTTGGTGAGCTCCCCCCGGATGCCCAGTTCCACCTCCTCCGGTGTCCGGCAACGCAGCTCGTAACCGTAAGCTAGCGCCGCTTCCGCCATGGCCAGCTCGTCGGGGCTCTCCGCTTCGTAGCGAATCAGCTGAACAAACATTATAACATAAGAACAAGTGGAAATGGTGTACTGTTGACTTACGTAAACCTTAACCACACTTAGAACCTGGACAATGGGGTTGGCCGGTGAAAGCTGAAAGCAGATGGCGCTACCATAGTTTGTTCCCAATCTAACCAATGAGGTAAAGCCATTTTTAAATATAAAGTTTCATTACCAGATTTTCTACCAATGACGATTGACGATGCTTGGAACAAACTATGCTAGCGTCAGTGGCGTAGCTAGGGGGGGGGGGGGGGGGCAGGGGCGGCCCGCACCGGGTGTCACCCGCTTAGGGGGTGACACCCGACCGTGAACATCACTAGTGCCACCTATAATAACCGGCCAAGTGAGAATTGAACTCGCGTGGAGAGGGTTCCGTACAATACCAGTCTTCTATTGAGTTTACCACTTTATTCTTTTTTTCAATTGATAGTATTTTCTGTATAAATCGACAAAATGACTCCTTGTACGAATAGACAAACGTAATTTTTATTTTAACTTTTTTGATTGATTTTTGGGGTGACACCTACAATATCCGCACCGGGTGTCACCCATGCTAGCTACGCCACTGGCTAGCGCCATTAGCTTCACAGTTGCCATCTCCATTGGACATATACGATGCAAATAGCGAGAATCAAGTAACGAGATTAATCTGGCAATGGCAAAGCTCAAGTCAGCTCAAGCGATGAACATTTTTATTTTGTGCAAGTCGGTCAAATGGTCCGTTTAATGTTAATAAAAGAGGAATTGATCAAATTAGAAATGGTTGCAAAAGGTCATGTCTAAAACTAGCGGAGGTGACTTAAAGCTCGTGCGGAAATCTGTTGTGATACTTGGATGTAACGCGGAAAAATATGGAATATACAAGTTACAATGGTGTCGATTCTGTTGTGCACAAACTAAACTAGATTTAGGCTATTGCTATCTTTTTCTCTCTAATAAAACGAGAAAGAGACGGACGTAATTTAGAGCTGTCAAATTTAGTTGGAACTAATATTTCTATACAAATGAAGGGTGCACGTTAAAACATGCTGACTAAAAATACGGTAAAGCGCAAGGCATAAACTTGTTTGACATCTCTAACTTAGTTCATAGCCATAGCCGTCCTTTTCTCGCACTGCCTTTTAGTAAAAGATAACAATAGCCTAAATTAAGTTTAGTTTGTGCACAACAGAATCGACACCATTTTCGACCAAATAAGCGATAAATGGATGGAGCGGAATATGACAAGAAAGAAAAGGTCTACTGGGATGAATGGAAAGAAGAAGACAAGATGAACCGACGAATAAATAAGGGATATAGGTAGGATGACGATTGCTGATGCAGCATTGCAGACTTGGTGATAGTATACTCACAGGGTGTTCCACAGAAGTGCTCGGCGTTTCGTGATAGGTGCTTTCCCTGCTACCTCTGATGAGTTTGGGCAGTCGTATCTTGAGCGGGGAGCCAGTGGAAGGCGGCGGAGACGGCGTGGTAGACCGGGACTCCGTCAGACGAGCGTAGCTGATGGTGACCAATGAAAATGTTACGGCGGGGTTTACTTCTAACTATGGAGGCTTGTTTATGATTGCCTCACTACAAATTTTTGTATTGTTAGCTGTAAGCCACCCAAACACAATCAAATAAAATAAGACTAGCGCAGACTACGCGGAAATAATTGGTCAGTTTTCTAGCCATTAAAATTGTGGAAACTAAACAAACAAAAAATAGTTTTTGTGCAAACACCGGTCAGATCGATCTTGCGCACGTTCTCAGGTTATCGTCACAAGTCATGAAGTTCTTCGGATTGTGATTTTTTGAAGTGTTTGACATTTCCTTATAAGTACCCTGGCTTTAGTCTAGATCTGGAACCTCGTGTGTTGCTGTATTAGGTATGAGCTCGTGGCTAAATAATATCAGCCAGTCAGGTCGATCTTTAGGTTAAGCCGTGCTTGCCTAGGTTGGTCTGTGGATGGGTGACCACCCATTACATACCGATTTTCCTCCGTGCCTCGGAAAGCACGTTAAGCAGTTTGTCCCGGCTGTCATTTGTAGATCTTTGACAGTCGTTACAGGTACCTAGTCAGTGGCCCAAAAAGTCTGATAACCAGTCTTACCAAGGGGTACTTATCGTATTACCCAGTACTAACTGGGTTGTGGAGGTCAGATAGGCAGTCGCTCCATGTAAAATACTGATATTCAGCTGCATCTGGTAAAGACTGGAAGCCGACCCCAACATAGTTGGAAAAAAGGCTAAAATGCTGTATAAAAATAAGCGATTTATAATTTTTACAAGGAACTTATTTACGGTACCCGATATCTGACAGGCAATTAGAAGCAAGCCTTTACTGAGATAAATACACAATTTTATTATCAATTTATTTTATTAAAGGCCCATTAAAGTATTCAGTAGCACAAGCCAAGGATTATGTAAATGGAAACTAATTAACAACTACCCACTACTTTTTAATTATTAATTCGTTAGAAGGAAAGATTTTAATCATTAGATGCCCTTACCGTATTTAGGTCGTGTGAAAAACTGACCAGTGTACAGTATTGTAGTGACACTGATAAGAGTGAGATCGCACATTGAGTGAGTGAGCGATACAATTAACCCCCTTCAAATGTCATTGTCAACGAAACAGAAACGTGATTATTTCGGGTGCGATAGGACGAATGTAACAATATAAATCTTTGGTTAGAATAGGCTTGTCAACTGAAAAAATCTAATTCCGTCCGTCAGTTACATTATCAAAAAATATTTGACCCGTATTTTTTCTTTTGTTACGTAAACCAAAATTCACGAACATACGACGTTTTAAAAATTTTAAATACGCCACGCCGTGGTTTAATTTTTAGTGCGTTCTGACGTCACGAGCCCCCCACTCCCGAGTTTTTATCTTTGTCAATATTTATAGATTTATAGAAACAAAAAATACGTGTCCAATATTTTCCAATACTCTCACTGACGGACTAAATAGTTTTTTTTTTTTTTTAATTAGCCTATTCGCCGTGAGGTGGTCAGCAAGGAACACGCCGAAGCAGTCCTGCTACTAAAGGATGGTGTCAAGGGAGATGCTAAAGTAAATCTACGTAAAATTTTATTGCCGGGAAGCGACTTTTTTTGGGTAAAAAATCAAGTTTTACGGAAGGACTCAATGTAACTCAAAACATTGTGCTGATAGTACGGGGGTCATTGAGGTATTGGAAGTAAAGTCTTAACGTTAAACGTTTACTTTAAAAAAACTTGAGAAAAAGTTGGAACTTTGACATCCAATATATCCATAATCAGAAGGTTCCCAGGTATGGTACAGAACAAAAAAATGATCGCAATGACAACGGGGAGAACCAGTGCTTCGTTAAGGCTATTTTTACCCACAATAGTAGTGACCACACTATATCTATGGGAAATGTGCTAGGGCCGGCCAGGAACAACGTTATGTCCACGCAACAAAATTAAATAGTCCGAAGCGGTGTTGGGTTGGGTCACGTCGTCCGAAAACAAGGCGAGGCCTCTTTTTACTTTTCAACCGGCTCAAGCTGATCACATCGATAAGTGTGGCACTACATAACCAGGCTAACCCAATATTAAAACTAGTCTTTACTGAAACACGCTACAATATATTAATGAGAAGGTTAAGATGTTTGACTTACTAGTTACTTACTTGTCGTTCGTTCGCAGGGTTCCGTTGGCCTTGGTCAGCTTCCCCGAAGGGATGTGTTCGCCCGACGTGGACGCGCTCAGCTGCGTGGTGTCCACATGTGGTTGGCTCACCACTACTGTGTTGCATACGGCCAGGATTAACATGAATTCGCGAACCTGGAATTGTATTGCGGTAAACGAACGAAAACATAAGAAAGGCCTGTCAAAGGTCATTGTAGCTGAAGTTAGAATGAATCGTGGCTTACCTTCTGCGTGTGTGCAACATCGTTGTTGTCGGTCAAGTGTTGCAGCATGCGTCTGTTCGGTGACACGCTGGTGATGGGGGTCACTAGAGGCGGCAGTTCCGGCATGGGCTCGGCGGGCGGTCCCGTGGGGTGGTCATAGTCGACGCCGTCCACCACACACCGCCGGAACTCCATCTTGTTCTCAGTGAGCGTCCCCGTCTTGTCAGTGAACAGGTACGCCACCTGACCCAACTCCTCGGTGATGTTCAACGCGCGGCATTCCGTCCGCATGTTTGTGTCGGGGTCGTACAGGTGAATGTCTTGGTGTATGTGATACACTTGTAACAGTTTCGTCATCTCTATCGTCACGTATAAGGACACCGGTATCATCACCTGCAGCGCTATGATGTAAGTCCAGAATATGAGCAGCCCCTCGAAAGCCGGCTTGCTCACCATGGTTATGAACGGGGAAAACTTGTATGACGAGTTAATATAATATTGGTCCAACCACATCTTGCAGCCGACGGCGCCGGCGCAACAAAGAAACAGTAACACTAAGACACACCATATCACATCTGTGTTCATTTTCTTCTCTAAGCTTGAAGCCTTGTATCTTGGTCCTCCGTTGTTGAGCATCGCCTTGGTCTCGTGTCCTGCGTACACGACGATGCCCTCCACATAGTCGGTGTTCTTGATGGTGCAGTCCCTCAGCAGCAGATTGTCCGAGGTCAGCGGCACTCGCGCTCCGTTAGGGTGTGAGATGCTACCCGTAAACCTATATATTTTTGTAGATGGTCGCTCCACTTCTACAGTACTTCTGAACTTTATTGGATCGAACTCTGATTGCTGAAAAAAATAATTCACTTATTTTACCTCACGATTTTGTAAACTGGGACGCGGTACTACAACGACTTTTGTCGTATTCCACAAGTATTGGAGAAAGTTTTCCCACGCTCTGCTTTTTTGTTGGTTTGCATTACGCATAGCAAACAGAAAATTAAAAACAGCATTATGATGCTCATCCCACTATAAAACAATCGACCCAGAGTGACACTATAGACATCCGGACGAATTCAAAAGATTGGGGCTATTGAGTTTCGCAATCTCATTCGGGAGCAGAAACGAAATAAACAAACTTAAAAATAACAATAGTAATATTCTGCTCAGCGGTATTGTTGCATGTTTAAGTGTAACGGAGTGAAATAATTCTTTGGGTTCCTATCTGATGAAAACCGTAAAAAAATATTTCACCAATCGAGATTCTTCGTTGCACCGCCTGCACTTACATGCGGAAAATCGCAATAGTTTGGTAATTCTAAGAAATATAGGAGATTTGGTCGATTACCTTTTCCTTAAATCCGGGCGCAACTAGCCTCTGCTTAAGATTAGTCTCCCCGTCTAGATTGCACGTCTCCAGGTAGCAGAGCCCGTAAGGGTTGGAGCTGCGGAGCAGCACGATGTCTGCCGGCACCGCCTCGTTGTTCGACAGGTGGATCAGGTCCCCGACGCGCACCTCTCGCCATTTCACTCGCACGTACCGCTCCGCTGATCTGCCCGACAGAAATAGAAACAATCAATAATGTTTTATGAACATCTCAACAGATTTTCGTGCGATGCAGTAGGTAATCAGTTTATTCAAAACGTGCTTTTCGCTGGCTTGTTAGTTGTTCTCTTTTCACGCCTCCAGATTAGAAATAGCGAACAAATCAGAAGTATCAACGTCAAGTAGGTATGTTTACTTTTCTTTCCCAATCTTTATATCGGTGACCTTCTCAGTCTCACAATACCCTCTACTCTAACAGTCATTGACTTGAGACTACAGTCCGTTCAAATTTAGATTAGACCTCAGATTTAGCATATCTTTTAAAATCATAGTAAACATTATTTTATCAGCAATAAGGTTGTTTTTGGGATGCTATCGAAGTCAAGTCTGTCAAAATCACAGCTGGCAGAGGTTTATGAATTGCTAATGGACTAAACTAACCAACTGCAATCATGTCCCAATACTAAGTTAGTCTTAGTCGACGACTATGACGGTTACGTCAAGACGTAGAACTACCGTGCGAGACAAATTCTCAAAGGTACCTAAGTTACATCATTTATCGTCATCGTCACGCACGTCAATATCCACGCATTACGCAATGCAATCGTTTTACATCAATGTTACTGAAATTGCCTTTTCACAGCTGCACGCGTAGACAATTTACTTTGCAGCCTATCAGCCTATAATGCCGCGTATTACCGTGATACCAGGGAGCAGTGCAGTAGTGAAATGTGATTACGCTCAAGTACGTCATTGACGTACATAAATACTTCGGTTGTAAGTACAGTAATGTTGGCACACCTGTTAGAGTACGTAAATTCCACTAGTGCTTTTTGTCAAAGAGCTTTGTAAAAGTGGATTTCAACATCGACATACTTATTGGGGCACATGGCGAAAAAGAGAACCATAGTTGTACTATGTACAAAGATCTTTTCGACGTGTGGCCTCAAAAGGAACTTATCGCGCCATCTTGCGTTTTCAATACAAGTTTTCAAAACAATTTAACGAATGTTCACCAGCATCAGCAACAGCGTCCCTTTGTCAATGTAATGCTAGCGTCAAAATATCCTTGTTTAAGTAGGTTGAAATGGAATTGACAGGTTTTTGACAGCTGTGATAAAGTTCACAAAGATATTCTCGAACTTTACTAAGTATACACTATCTATACAATCATTTTCAACAGCGACATTGTACCGGTGCGCGGTGTGGGAACTAGCTAACTGCTGTCTGACACTCCAAGTAACTCCAAGTTCCAACTACTTGCAAGTCGTTCGGCCAATTTCGTGAGGCAAGCAACAGGTCGCGATTAGAGATTGTGGCATGATACCGCTGCGAGCAATACTTTCTACGGCTTGAATGAACTTTACAGATCATTTCGCGATAAACGTTGACGTTGAAGTCCGACATTACTGTCTTTCTTTATGTTGTTGTTTGTTAGAATAACAATGAGCTTACTGCTGACAGTCACGCGTGCACTCATTCAATTATTATTTATTGTAGTATCGCAGTAGTATAGCTGAAGACGTCTTATTTTCTGTGTCACGCTTCACACGGAGTTTTTATAAAAAAACTATAAAGTAAACTTTCAATTTGAACGGATACAATTTATTAGGTAGCAGAAAAGGCATCTTCAACACCTTTGCTTGACCCAGCAGTAATATAAATATTTCAGTATAATTATGGTTTAGCACTTAGTTCTCACTAAAGCTGCATACTGAATGATTTTCTATTATTGAAGGCGGTAGTAACACAATAGTAACAAATCTTAAAAAATATTTGTTGTGGCCAAACAACAATGAAGTAACATTGGAAAGTGTGGCCGATGCCGTCGTGACCCGTAACATGAGTCACCATAGCACTCCGAACCGAAACAGTACTCCATCGAGCACGTCTCAAATGCCGTAGACACAACTAAATAGATACTAATAATAAATGCTCAGTGAGCAAAACGGAGTCGAGGAGATCCGGGTAAGCCCCCTTTAACAAAGTCCTGCCACGAATTAGTAAGTATGGAAGCTTTCACAGTTAGTACCGGAACAAATATTGAAAAATATTTTTACCTAGAGACCATTGAATGAGTGCTGAAGCTGACTGCTGACGGCTAAGCAACCAGATCAGTGTGGAACCAACAAATAACTAATGATATAATCTAAGTAAAAGACAAATTAGACCAGCATAAACAATGAGAGAAGGCTTATACTCAGCAGAGAGTGGAACATGAAGTAAATACCATGGCAGCATTTAATAATGATCATAACCAAACATTGGCTTCCTGTCGCTGGCGCCACCTATCCATCCGACGCATGTGAAAAGAAGCGTAGCACTTCAATACCCGCAATTACAGACACAATGAAAATAACAATGCACTGTGCCTCTGGAGGAACGGCCGGGAGCATACGGGTTAATGATAAGCATAATATGCTATATATATTATATGGAATTACACAATACACAGCCTTCATGGCCTAAACTAGAACAGCAACAGTAGAAATATGAACTGTAATTCCCCTTTACAAAGACCTCCTTCTACTGCTAAAAGTACCGTAGTTCTGGGACACGTTAGAGCGAAATGAAACAATACTGTAATAAATACCATTATGAATTATAAACAATATATTTCAAGTGCGGCGGCGTACTCGGTGGAGTAACGAGTGCCGCCTGGGAATCTGTGTCATCGACACAATGCAACTATTAACTGAGCTTGATGTTTATTTAGACGACAAAACAAAGCATTGTGGGCTTTATAAAACAACTAGATGGTGAATGCAATTGTTCTAGTATTAGAAGTAAATCGATCGATCGTGCTGGTACAGAAGCAGAGCATCTCCAATGATCAACGAAGCCAATATCAGAGAAATCGCTTGTGGGTCGGCATTCCAGAAAAAATCTGAAAGGTGTCGTACATGAAATATTGAATTAGTCATTGAAGCATTGATGTTGCAGCTGATTTCCTATAAAATTTGTCATCTATTGAAGAGACCATACCGGAAAACAATTATAATATGATTCCATGGTAATAGTATACGATCAGACATGCTTGCTGACTGACGTTTTTTGTTTGTCACTTATATTATACCACTACAAATAAAGTTGTAGTGTATACGATGTAGTGTTGACACATGGATACAAAAATATCAATCTCAGATGGCCACATTTTCAGCCTTCAACACAGAGGCACAAAGCGGAAATTGTAAAAAAATGCTTGTTTATCGAATTTTGTCTTATCGATGATGTAAACGTCGTCAAACGAATTTGTAAACTACTAAAAGGTACAGACATGAATCATCGTACGAAAATTACAAGTGTTTGCACAGCAGTTCCAAGACTTCGTGAAAAACAAAGCCAAGGGGCTTACGTAGTTACGTCTTATTCTAAACACACTTGTTACTATTTATTTTCTGGTTGCTACACTTATAGATTTTTAACAAAATATTTTCGGTAAAACGAGGATTGCTTATGAGATTTAAAAGAAAAGTTATGTACTTAGTTGTGAATCAAGGAAAGATTTGTCAATAAGTATATCCGATAAAGAAATAAATTGTAACGTAAGAATTCTAAAACGGGACGTTATCAACGATATGGATGAATCAGCCAAGCCCTAAGAGGATGGGCTAGTCTGACTCAGAGATAAGTCTGCTACCGAACACTACTTTTATAATCCATCAAATTAATATTTTGCTTTGTGTCATTCCCCGTAGTACTACAGCAAGAGTTGTACAGGCTGACACTGAATAATTTTGCAATCATTTAGGGGGTGAAAGCACTCATAAATATGAACAACTTTTACTATGATACCAACTCTGTAACGGCCAATAAGAAAGCATCTGTCGTATACGTTTTTATTGGGTACTGTCGCAATTTACCATGACATAGCAGAAAACTTTAACCTCTAGAAACGTATGACGATGCGTTTAAGGTAAGCCTGGAGAATGAATCGTGCATCACAGTATAGTTCCATAACTTCCATATAATCAACAAAAGAGATAAGTCCCTTTACAGATCTCATGACATCTCTTTTACGTATGTTATCAGTTTCCGCGTTAAGAGCTTCAAATTCTAACCAACATTTGATAAAGTCTGCACAAACACAAGAATACAGATATAAGATAAAACCCTATAGAAACATAATAAAAATGATTGTATAACAGCTCAATAACGTTGTGATAGGATGGCGTGCGGCGGCTGTCTCGTAAGATGAACGATTTATCTCTCCGCTGAACGAAACATTTCTGCCACCGTCTTCAGGTGCCGACAATCAAAGCTGTTATAATGCCAAGGATTCTTCGCATAGTTTATCTTAGAAAATTGATGTTGAGAAATTGCATCGCAATTGTATTTCTATTAGATAATGACGACAAGTGAGCAATGAGAGCAATCACTATAATAGGAACAATCCGATACTATTAATCAGATATTCAACTAAAGATATCAAAGTAATAGCCGTATGTAACGGGTTCCTTCTATCTGGCAGAATCTTGATACTCAGAAATTTATTTGGCATAACACACTTGGCATAATCTTCTTTAGACGAATGTTTTTAAGGCATAAAAATTATTTAATATAGTTATTGTTTAGCCGAATGTTTGTATTTCCGAATTTACAATGGCATACTTTTAAGATGGCAGAATTTTATTTGGCATAATTACCTTTGGCAATGTTCAAATTTCACTTGGCATATTACGAAGATGGCAGAATTTCATTTGGAATAATTGTATTTGGCATTATTCTATAAAATAGCATTTTTAACCAAACATTTAAATATTGTCTTAAAAAGTAATATAATGGGCTACAAAAGTTAGTGACAGAAACGAATCGCTCCAAAACCGACTTTACGTAGTCTTGTCTGCCCTACCCCTAGAGTGTAATTTAAAATCGCGTAGGCGCGGAGGGGCGAGGCGGCCCGCGAGTTGAGGAGCTGCGACGATAAGCTCGCGTGGGACCGCCGAAGCCCCGCAGCGCCGGAGCCGTGACAGAAACCATGCCTGCTGCATGTTGCATGCTTGCTTGCATGCTGCATGCTTGCTTGCACGCTACATGCTTGCTGCATGAATGGTGTATGCTGGTATGCATGTTTGCATATTGTATGCTGGTTTGCATACTGCATGCTTGTTTGCATACTGCATGCGTGTTTGCATACTGCATGCTTGTTTGCATACTGCATGCTTGTTTGCATACTGCATGCTTGCTGCATGCAAGATTTATGCTTGTTTGCATGTTTGCCTCCTGCTTACAGGAAAATAAAAACCACATGTTCGCATGTGTGAATTTTCTGTGATGTGGATGTGATAGATGAGTCTTTCCATTGTTATGCATAAGAAATGTATGCTAAAAGATGATTCTAACTGTAAACTTTCTGAGATATGATAGTTCTGCTTTTAGTGACTACTGATATAAAATTTATGCCAAAAGATGATTCTGGCTGTGAACTTTCTGCGCTAAGATGGTTCTACTTTTAATTCTTATGCATATGAAATTTATGCCTAAAGATGATTCTGGCTTACAAAATTATGAGTTTTGAATGTAAGTATGATAAATGAGTGTCTGTCAAACGATTTTCTGCGAAATGAAGTTTATGCTATCCGCTGTTATGCAAAGTAATATTATGACATAAAAAGTTCTGCTATAAAGGGTGGACCCGTATGTAACGACTTACGTCGTTATAATATAAAGCGTTTACTTTGCTCTCAAAGTAAATAGGTACACGAGATATTGGCAAAACAGAGGTCCCTATTTACATATCATCGAAATGTAAGTGTACCGACTGTACTTACCTAATCCTGTTAGTTTAATATCCATGCAGAAATCTTTATCGAACGATTTTGTCTCTACAGAATAATCGGATTCATTATTCTTTGTTTAAACAACCTTGTTATTTTTTATGAAACGTCCCAAACGTGCTAGGTCGTTATGTTATTTTCTAATAAAGTTTTATAGGGCAAGGCGTAAACGAGTTAAGTATTCTGTAAATCTTTAAGATTCCACAGTCGGTTAAGTCTGCGAAAGCCGTAGTGACGACATGACTGGTCAGTGCAGGCAATGTGAAGGTCGAAACGTTCACTATTGGCCTTAACAACCTGTCGGTAATCTCGTGTAATTACAAAACGTACTCTTCGAAAATGATGTCGCTTAATTTTACAAAAAGTCGAAATATTCGTGAACGCAAGCGTTCAAAGTGTTCAAACGTTAATTGATCGTTTCCGATTGAGAATAAACTTTATGATTCTTGCAAGCTTAATTAAATGGTTTGATTGTTACGTACCTACTATACAGAGTTATGGCAATTTGGCGAAACAATTTGCTTGTCGTTTGTAAAGAAACAAATGTATCACTAACCTACATTCTATATAATTGCATTATAAATTACATTCTTGTAAAAGGTATCAAACGCTTGAGTCGAATACATAATGATTCCCCGTAAGAAGTCATTGTACAACCACCATTCATACATACACACATTCGTACATTGGTACAATCTGTGCCAAATCAAGTTCGTAAGAAAAACTTTACTACACCTGAGTACCAAGCCTTATTCGTGCACAAGTTTCTCAAACGCCACATAATATTGCATTCCTGCAGTCTGCTCATAGGAATATGTGGGTTCTAACGGGGGGCCAAAGATAGTGCCTTGCGGAATCCTTTTCCTTAACAGAGTGGATGACGTATTATTTGCATGTTTCACGCCAGTCGACCTATAAATTTAATCACAAAATTATGTTTCATCGACCCCTATAAACCTACCGAATACTGGTAAATATTTATTTTCCGGGATTGTAACCTCACGAGGCCGGTATTTCCATGTCTACCAGTTGCGCTGATGTTATCGTGTGTTTTTCCTTCTATATTTTTAAAAGAAAGCGGCCTCGGTCTGTCTAAACTCAATGTCAACCGATCAATGCCTCCATGCATGCAAATCTGAGATAACACAAACACAGCAACATTTTCCAGTACTTTGGCACGTTTCAAATATTGTAGGTAATAGAATGATTAATCATTCTTTTATTACAGTTCTTTGAAAAGATTAATTAAAATAAAAACGTAACTAAATATGGTATGACACACTAACAATTAATAGGGTAAAACCGCGTGGAAATATAGATTGTGTTCGTTTTATCATCCTCTTGCTCTTGTTTCAATTGTACAATGAATTTGAGATCGGCGCAGTCAAGCATTAGATTTTCTTCTATTACATCTGCATCAACCGTCATCTTAGTATTCGTTTCCTTCCTAGCCACATCATTAGCAACAACAACAACAACAGCTCCACTGCTGGACATAAGCCTCTCCCATGATGGGAGGAATATCCCGTAATCTCCACGCTTGGCAAAAGGATTGGAGATCGCAGTGATGAAAGACTAACAGAAAACGCTGCTGCCCATTCTCGTCTACGGAGGTGCAAGGTGTTAGTAGTCGCCTTATACGACACCCGTGAGTGTAATGGGTTGGTTCTATTCTACTCTGCCGGATACCACACGGCATTAGCATCTGTCAGACAATATTTCCATATTTAAAGATCAGTCTGCCTCTTTTCTTACAACCATCCATTAGCTATATCGCTTTTTTAAATACGCACTATTTATAAGCTTTGTTCGTCAGTTGTCACCGGAGAGCTCCAACAGTACACTTATTGCGCACGGAATTGGACGAGTTTTTGTCTTCAGCTAATAGCTAATTATAGACAGTGAGCAAATATTTGCATAATTTACAAATCGCTTTACTTTTTTAAGTAGTTATTGAACGATCGTTTATTCTTATAGCTTACAATATAGATGACAAGAAACTTAAAGGTAATGTTCATGGTAAAGAATTAGTCATCAAAACAATTATAGCAAATTGCTATGAATAACTGAGTAGCTATAAAACTCATGATTGACGGCAACACTGCACCTTTGATATATTTCTAGCCTGTTCTGTTCCACTCCTGGGCAAAGGCCTCCCTCCACTCTTTCCACTTCTCGCGAACCCGCGCGTCTTCCTTCCAGTTCGGACGGAACCTGTCTAGTCTAGTTCGTCCCGCCACCTCCTACCGCGACCCCGCCTCACTGTGTCAGGGCATCAGTTTCCTGCAATTTTGGCCCACAGTTTGTCCGGCATGCGGCATACATGACCTGCCCAGTCCCATTTCAGTTGGGCAGCCTTTTGAGCCACGTCAGCTATATTTGTTTTGGAGCGCAGTATTGTGTTTCGAACACGATCCGTTAATTTAACACCTAGTATACTGCGCTCCATTGCTCGTTGGCAAACCTTGAGTTTGTCTTGAGTCTTGAGTCTTGAGACCAAGCGGCTGCATCTACATACCAATAATTACTAAAGTTCATTATTATTGTGAAAGCGATGCGCACCGATTAGTTTGGATTAGACTTTGATGACTGTCAATATTTGATGGCAAATATTACGTTCATTGTCATTTAAAATGTGTGGTATTGAACAAAATAAACTGTAAAGCGGCCCGATTATCTCAAAGTGATGCAAAAGATTGTACCTTTATCCTAGTCCTAATTGCGACTAAAGTTACATAGGTTTCTTTTCCAAGACCCGCAGAAACTACATAGAATGTGCCTCAACAGAATACAATGAACTGCTTAATTTTTCAATATTAATTATGTTGATACAGTAAACGTGCTGGACTCAAATATCGGAGATTTGGCAAGGACATGCAAGTTATACATTCTAAGAACAATAAATAAAGAACAACGCCCGTTTCTTCCACCAGTACACTTGTTGTAATTGTTCAACCTTATTTATTTCAGCTAATTAAATTATTACTAGCTTTGCGCTAATACTACTAAAACTACACGATTCTTGAAACAATGAATTGCCATTCAGGCTATAACGGCAACAAGTTTTCCCATATTTCAATGGTCCCAAACCGAAAAACTGGCATTTGAGAGGTTCCAAACCGAAAGAGCACATTGCATTTAAGTTGCTTTTTCTCAACATGTTGACATTTATATAGGATAGTTTTATTGGCGGTTAATCTAAGATTGTAAAGATAAGTTGTTTTGAGATGAACGCCGTAAAGACGGCTGTTGGCTTAGACTGTTTTAATTCATTTGTTATTAGCAGTAAACTTAATTTGCTGTTCCTCCACCATTTTAGTACTTTGAGATATATCTTTGCTGAAAATTGCATCATCTTTTTAATTGCACAGGCTAAAGCACTGGGTCTAGGATCTGAGTCATTGAATGAGAGTTCCATAAATAACGAAGGTGACATTAAAACGGAGATCTTCTAAAAGGCTTAAATGGAGGATGAAAGTTTGGATGTTATTCCATCGTGTTGGCCAATGGGAAATCCCAACGTGCACAGCACATGGCTCGTCCTCAATAAATCAATTACTGTTGTTGAACTTGGGCCTTTATATGACTCATGGTCGTAGTCAAGGTACAATCCAATACTGATAGCGTTCACGAACTTGACGAGTTTATCGGCATCATTGAACTCATAAGCATTTTGGAAGATCGACAACAGCCGTGCCATCGCCAGTCGCCACCACAAGATAGCTAGATAGATAGAATGTACTTTATTGTACACCAAAATTGTAAAAGCTCTTATCAGAAGCCGATTTCGACGACTTGAGCTATTCTAAGTATAACACAGTCCTCTCTACCATGTGATGAGTTTGAACATGTAGTAAGAAGTTTCTGCAGTTCACAGTTCGTCACCTTTTCCGAATTCGTTAATGACTTTAGAAGTCTAGACAGCCTTAAGGCCGTCTACGCCAAGCAAAGTAGGTATTTAACGCTACCACCCTTTACGCGAAACGAGTCGTGCACACGCGTCGCCGACTTGAACCCAAAGCTGAGCGAAGTGTCACAGTATAGGTAAGCGTGTCGTGTAGGCAGTAGGTCAACTTATTTTATTAAATTGTCAGCTTGATTTATTATAATAGGTAGTAATTGCGAAAACCTAACATTTAAATGTAATAAATTAATTTGAATAGATATTGTAAATGCAAAGTGCTGCAAGTCGTAATTTATTCAATTATTTGAGTACCAGACGGGTGGACTCGTGTTTGGAAATTCAAAAACTATAACGGAACCAAATCTGAGCCACTAACCGCCCTGTACCGAAAGTTCCGGGTGTAAACGTTAGCTTCGTGGAACGGAGAGGTGGGTTTGGAAAATACTGCACTATTATTGTAGATGGAGAAGAAATGAAACACTATTTGACTATGGTAAGACACTACAAGCAGACAATACTGGAAAAACTGAGCTGAAACTATAATCGGAAAGAACTGTTATCTATTCGGATATCGAAACGAAACTGACTGCTTGAATATCGTAAACAAAACTGACTGTTCCAATGTCGAAAACAAAACTTACTATGCGGTGCCTGCGCTGTGCTTTCATACTATTAGCAGACACACAAAAAATATTCGGGAATCCTCTAGCGGTGTGTAGTATTTGTTCGCTAGACAATCTTTTAATTCATACAAAAAGCATGAACAAAAAACATTAACAAAAAAATACAAAGTAAACTATAAGCAAAAGGATAATAAATAACTCGAACGGAAGAAGGAAGTAGGTACTTTACGCTCTCGGCGCACGGTCGAAATTAAATTAACATTTCTCGATGTTTTTTATAAGTAGTTTGCGTACGCGCACCTGTGACGAGACTATTCTCGAGGGAATTTGTACCTACTTAGTTTTAAAACTAATAATAACAGAAAGTACTCGACAAAGAATCACAAACACGGCAATAGCGTACTTTCTCGAACGTTCTTTCTATAGACTATATAAAAACACTGTTTGAGACACTTGTCGCGAACAATTTGACTAGGTTTCTTACATTGTTTTTATCTCACGAAGAGACACATGCTTTATTTGTTGTATGTGTCACCGTAAAATTGTAAATACCGTTAGATTATAATCTATCTCGTGAGATTGTAAACTCGTTCGTTGAGGAATTCCCTCGACTGTCTATGGTCTCCATCATCAGACCAATGGCACTTACAACCCATATGGGTGCAAAGTTCTCATCAATAGAAATGAATTAAATCCAAACACAAGGTAGCTACTGTAAAACGTTGAGGAGTTCCTTTGACTGTCCTTCGTCTTTATCATCAGACCCCTAAAGATGACCACAACCCATTTAGGTGTAAAGTTCTCATCAATACAAATTAATCAAGCCCAAACACCAGGTAATTATTGTGAATCGTTGAGGAGTGCCCTCGACTGTCTTCGGGTTCCATCATCAGATCGAGTCCAGACTTTCTTTAAATAGTAGTGCTCTAAAATACTCAATGAACAAAAAAACAAACGCACTAGTCGCACTACGATGTTCAAAGGTTTCCCTCGATTTCTCTGAGATGCCATCATCAGATCCCAGTTTCATGGTCATGGTACTACTCTTGGAATATCTTCTTTCCAACAAAAAAAGAATCATCTAAATCGGTTCATAAACGACGAAGTTATCCTACGGTCAAATTGTGAAACCTCCTCCTTTTTTTAAGTCGGTTAAAAAAGACTGTACTGTTATAATTACACTACGTTCTTTAAATAAATCGTTCGATAAATCGACGGGACAGCCGTGCGCCAGCAAAAGGGACATAGGTCCTACCTCGTCAAGGCCTGGCGGGCGACTAAATCCACGTGCGCAAGCCGTTTTCTTATATAATAATTTATTATTAAAAGGATTAAATTGTTTTGAAAAAATTAACCACAAATAATTGTTCTATATGTTATTAACTTTGCTTAGATATTTTTTTTGGAAGTAAAACTTTCATATTCTCCAAGTAAAATAAGAAAAACATAAAAAAATATTCGAATTAGGCTCCTGTTCGGATTTTTTTTTCATCGAGTGAAGTTTTTGATATCATGTTTTGAACCACAAATTATCTTAGTAAATATAGTCAACTATAATATCTATTTTTTTGGCTTTAAAAAAACACTATTTCTTTGTTTACTATTGAATCAAAGTTATGTAAAATTAGGAAAATTGGGACTACCTGCCCTTAATTTCGCAGTCGTCTTTAGTCTCTTTTTCAATTTATTCGTTCTTAAAATGGAGCGATATTTTTGTCTTGGGCCCAATACTATGCTGATGTCATTCGACATAATTTTATATCATTCCATTTGAGGTTCGGCTGTATGGTTCACTTTTACTTTCCACCATTAGAAAGTTATGTGTTGAACGACCCGCGGTAATGTGTATGGGTTATCTGATGTAACCAATTTGACCGGTTTAGCAAGCGATTAATCTCAGGCGAATATTTTAGTAAAATTACTAGATTATTTGGGTGAGAGCGTAAACAGACATTTAAGGGCAAAACAAAGGGCAGTAAACCCCTGTTTATGTGGTTGAACAAGAAACTAAACGACCATGAAGATATAAGAAACATATCAATTTGGTTCCAGACAATAGCAAATGCAGAGTTACAAGGATCTTTTGGCGTTCAACAAATGAAGTTCACAGAAGAGCGTTGTTGGTAAACAGTTTTGTGAAATTGTTTGTGAATTGAGAAAACAAGATGGCGGCGGCGTTAGTTCTTATTCTGGCCAAGCAAGAAAAGATCCTTTTTCAGCTAAACAAACTGCAGTCCACGGAAAGAAATCAAATTACCTATTAATCGACGTAAATTGTTACTAGCTCCCCGTACAAATTGCTAATGTGAACTACGGCCATATAATTTATCTCCACCATGACACCAGTGCGTGAAGGTTTATTAAATGAATTGAGTGTCAATAGACAATTGCTAATATTGTTGTGAACAGGGGGGACTCTGGGGCACTGCGACATTGAACGCGTTTCTTTTATCTAAATTGTCTAGTATTTGACTGCGGCCTTAGCGTTTATCCTAACTAATAGTAGTATAAATGTGAAAGTGAGTTTGTTCGTGTATTTTTTTTGTCGCGCCTTTAAACAGCTGAGAGATTTCGATGGAATTTAGCTTTTGGATAGAATAAGACCTGCATTTTTATCCCGGTAAGACATTTACTTCCCGAATTCCGATTTGAAAAGAGCAAAGCCACAACAGTTAGCTAGTTAGTTATAATCGTACTTGTCACTAAACTTCATGATTGATCTATACACTATGTTTTTGAACAATCATCGAAAGAAATACAAGTCAAATGTTTGTCAACAAAACGATTTAGGTGAACTGGCAATCAATCAACAGCTGGATCTGATTGTAATAGCTTGTTATGGCTCTGGTAAGAATATAAACAAATTGGTACAATCAACAGTTCTGTGACGTTGCCTGTGCGTAATAAAATTTTAATGAAGCTTCAAACAAACGGGTTTCGGAATCGATCAACCAAGACAGACTGATAAAGTAGGTTCACCATCACAGTTTTCGAATTAACATAAAATATCTAGAATAATATACCTACTTAGGTAGGTATACTATGTATTTTGTATTGAGGACATTAATAATGTGAGTTCAGATGATGATGACTTGACGCTAACTTAACTTTTGGAAATCACTTGCTATCCGTATCCAAAAGAATCCGTAAACTCACTTACATTTTTAAGGATCTCCGGGATGTTGCAGATAAACAGACCATGAGGATGGTGTACGAGGCCTTGGTACAGTCCATCCTTAGTTACTGCATAACCACTTGGGGAGGAGCATGCAAAACAAAAATGATAATGCTTGAGAGAGCCCAGAGGATGATCCTAAAAGTGTGTTTATCAAAGCCGCGACGTTTCCCTACCTCCAAACTCTATGAGGAAACTCAAGTTTTGACTGTCCGTCAGCTGTACATAATGTTAACTGTACTTCGTCAACGCTCCTATCTAACCGAAGAACTAAGAACACGCAAAGCCCTCACTAGAAGACGTTATGCACTTTGTGAATCAACTGCTGTTCGCACCACTTTTGCTCAAAGATTCTTCTCATTCCGTGGAGGAGTATTGTTTAATAAACTTAATAAAGAAATTAATATATCTGACTGTCGCAAAACTGAATGCAAGAACAAACTTAGAAAAAGGTTAGTTGAATTAAGCTACACCGACACTGAAAAATTGTTTGAGGTGATTTCCTGATTTTCGCATTTATGTAATATTATTTTTTGCATACATACAAGCATAAATTTATATATGTATATACAAGTTTAATGTAGTATTGTATTTCAAACTGACACACGCATGTACACACACATATACACACACAAACATACACACACACACACACAAACATACACACACACAAACATATACACACACACTCACATGTACACATACACAACCACACATGCGCGCACACACGCAGCTCATTCATCCACTTAAATATCTGCTTACTCACAACGTCGACAGTCTGAACAACATAATTTAATTGGGGGTCCTGGAGTTCTAAAATACAGGCCTAGGCTTAGTTTAGACTCCAGATCTCCCACAAATTACACACTTTGCCAAAATTTCTGTGTCTGACTGTAATTTATACTCATGTTAATATGTAATTTGTGGAGATGAATAAAGATTTTTATTATTATATTATTTTATTATTATTAGATAGGAAATAATTACCTATAGGTTGAAACTTAATTCTTACATGATGTAAGTTGCATGTTGTATGAACACTAGCCTAGTTATGAGGTGTGGTAGACTCCACACGAATATATTAATTAATTGCTTATTTTATAATAAAACGTACAGACAAGGAAATTAATTGTTTAGCTGTTTAGCAGAATGATGCACAGACTACAATTTTCTGTGTTTTCACATAAAGAAAGGGGCATTGTGATAACAATACATTAACAACTTAAGATTGTTAGTAGATTTCACAAAATATCTATTTACCTGACTGTACATAAATAGTTAAACAATCTAATAGGTACTTACATTTGATAAATTGTTAAGGCACGGCGCACGATCAGCACGCGGTTCCATCGCAAAAATCATCTAAAGTCTATTCAAGCCCATACTTCCAATGGATGATAATGTCACAGTCAATCACAGTTGACGTTTTTGGGATCTAAATCGAACACTGTTTGTCTGTTTTCGAGTTTCCGAAGAAATGCGTACGCGCCGCTTCCGGGCCTCAAAGATTTGACACTTTCGCTCATATTGGGTCACATGGCACGGATGCGGTCACATCACTCCGCGCCGCGCTCTTCGTCGTTTTAGCTTTTTATTGCTTGCAATTTGTAGCAAACTGTTTGATGATAAATTAAACGATTTATGCTGGAGTGACACTTGTACAATGTACACATTTAACAGTTTTTTTTTTACGTCTGAGAGCTACAACCCAATTTCCTTTTGACGAAAAATTTGGATCATTGTGAATTTAACAAACTTGACAGAGACAATCTAACAGCAACCTTTTAGCATCGAGGATAAAGGTTATTTTGACAGTGACACAAAATCAAAGGTAAATAAATGACCGAGAAACTACTGTAGTAACAGTACATTTGCACTCAATTTCTAGTTGTGTTATTGCCGTAGATATTGCCCTCTTGATTAAATTAACTGACTTAACTGAAATTGGATCGTATTAACCTTCTGCCCACACGATGACTTCGTACTGGGCACCTTGACTCTAAACTTAGATGACGTGATTTCATACTAAACCTACGCTCACGTTTGTCTATACACAGCAAATAAAATAAGGACTTGAGGAAAATTAATGCCTTTAATTAGGTTTGGCCAAATTGCATCACGATTACTTCTTTGTTTACTAGGTTTTGCAGCTAAATTCGGTTGCGTACGGTTAGACTGGAAGCCGACCACGACTTTGGAAAATGGCTAGGCAGCTGATGATGACCATTTGTGTACCAACTAGCTTTACCCGAGGCTTTGCCCGCGTGGAAGTCAGAAATGTTACCACAGGAACGTTAAACACACTTCATGGTCTATCCGTGTGTGAATTTGAGCAAGGTTCAACCAAACAAACAAACACTCAATTTTGACATTTATAAAATTAGTTACCGAGTCGTTTGTCATCAATAATAATTGAGTAAACTGATCCCGCGGGATCCAAATGAGCGATGGATCAGTTGACTAAAGAGCCGCGGAATCACGGCATGTTACATGTTACTAAAAGATACTTGTAAAATAAGGAACAAAGGTACCATAGGTTTAACAAAATACTCGTAATTATGCTGAGTCGCGCAGTACCGTTACCTATTCGCTTTCTTTTCTGACGAGAGCATGCGCGTGCGCACGGCCGCCCGGGCGGCGGCCGGGAGAAATTCATGATCCAAACACATGCGGAATGATTTCGCGGAACTACTACATGGTGAATGAAGGAAAACATGTTTTACTTAAATTATACAATCAATGTCAGTTTTGGGTTTACCTCTCAACAAAATGCAACCGCGTATGCAGAATTAATTCCTAAAGAAAATAATTATAAGAAAATCTATCAGCATTTAAATTGTGCTAACTTATTGTAAGTTAGCACAATTTAAATGCTGCCTCAACTAAGAAAATGCTAAAATAAATGAAACGGAAAGTCAGATATAAATGATCAAGCCATTATTCAGGTTTAGGTTTTTGCCCCGCAAACAATAGCTTCAGTGAAGTCGAAAGTTAATGTTCCGTTGTGACACTATTAATGGAGTGAGGTGTATTGTTAACGTTGTTGACGTACGTCACGTCACTTTGAAGAAAATTTCTTCACGAGAAAACCGTATTAAAGCAATAAATTCAGCTCGTCGTTAAACAAAGCTTTAAACAAATGTTTGCGAAGCGGTAAAAGCAGGCTAGTACACATTGACGAACTCTCTGACCTATGTGCGAAGTAAAATGTTACTCGGTCATTGCCGCGAAATCCGTGTATCTTTTAAGGTTGAGGAGAGCAACCAGTTAACATTTGAACGCTTTAGTAACCAGCAGGAAGTAACAGGCTGGTCGACATCTCGACTGGCCTCGGACTCACGAAGTCGCACCCGCGGAAAAAACAGCTCCAAGCTATGCCTCGCGAGACTTATTGTACCGCGCTCTAAACCGGATGCTGGCCAACCTTCAGCCACCTCAGGGACTTGGAACTAGTTCCGACTATTACAATAGAGATTGTGCTATAAGTGTAACAATATAGGTAAACTCAATCCAAAGTCATCCGTTTTATACGAATGAATTTAAAAATAGGTACCTACCTACTCCACACAAGTTTGTATGCAAAGCTTGTTTATCTTCGACAGCGAGATTTTTATTCCCATTCTAGCTCGAAGCAATGATGAATGAATCTGCATATAGATTGACCAATCTTGGTTCAATATTGGAGTTGGGCCAATTGTTTTCCTTGAACACGAAGACACTATTGTGTGCAGTGCATCCCTCTGGTTTTTAATAACCGCACCAAGTTTATTGAATGAAGGTCGTACCATCCCGACCGTCGTTACATGAAAATCAGTGAGTACCAATGGCGCCGAGCTCATAAACGTAAGCGTCAATATACATTTTATTAGTTTGCCCCGTGTCGTCCCCGCCTCGGAAGACCTTCGCCAGCCATTCAGCTCGTTAATATACTATTCATATAAAGTATGCCATTTAAAGAACAATTTCAACAACTTGTGCACTAAATTAAAGGAATTCGGCGTGACAGAATCTAGCGCCAATTTATAATTCAGACAATGTTTTGCGCATCGAATCTGACTTGTAGACAAGAGGTAATGGATGGTCTTCATTTAAATGGAGCCAGTGTTTACTGTTAATAGCTACTTTATTAACCACGGTGATTGGAAACCGTTACAAAACTAGCAGTTCAGCGAAAGTGGAACACACGATGATGTTGAGCGAGTAAACGTAAAAACTTGCGGAATTGTCTACAGTTTAACAAGATCAAGGTATGCGTTTCTGACAATGGTAATATTAGTGACGGCTGTGGCACATTAGGCTCCTTTTTTATGATTGGGCATGAACCGGACAGTACCTAAGCTTATGGGTGACCCGGATACGTCGCGTCGTCGCCAGGTTTCGCTGTACACGCAACTGTATCGATTGACATTGACCGTGCATCGTGATTCGTGGTCACCATTCTCTTTGCCGCATGCGACGAGCCGACGACTGTCTGCTGTCATGAATATTTTAGTCTGGTCCGCTACGATGAAGATCACCGTTTTTTGTAATGCAATCAGAGTATCGTTATCAGACTAACGTAATAATGAATTTTGTTAACGTTATATTTTAAATGGGTGGGATGAATACATCTCTTTACGACAAAAGGAACATTAAGCGCCGGCGTGATAAGCAGCTGACGACTGCTTATCAGGCGGACTTATTATCTCGAGAGTAGGTCATCAGGTTTAATATTATAATTGATGCCGAACAGGCACTTTTGACATTCACAGTCGTACAATAGGCGTAATCGTAGGCACAATCTCGTTTACAGCGCATCTAGACCGTAGAGATAAAAGCGTTTGACAGAACATGACCGTCATGCTTAGTGGCGAGGTCGAGAGTTCGAGGTCTACAGGATAAACAAATGCAGGCTCGGTTTGTTTTGGGTGCTACATGATGATCCTTATCCTAACGCAAGATAGAATGTTGATATTAAACACTGTATCAAAGACGTATGATGAATGTCGTCCAGGACACTCTGGGCAACATACTTTGCCCCCTGGTGAAACCTTTACACCATCTGGTCAGATACAACACGTGGGCAAGGGAAGAATAAACTCGTATACTATTAAAGTCGTGAAGGGAAAACACAATGAGTCACTTCATTATCTGGAGGTTAGAGGTGAACGCTTTCAGGCAGACATGCTAGCTACAAATCGAGGAACAAACAATTCGTCATCGCTGTTTATTTATTCAGATTACACTACAAACGAAATACATTGTTTATCGCGTTAGCGTGCACTACTAACTAAGATACCCAATACCGATAGAAAGTCAATCAATTCTGTTAATCAATTGTTCATAATGTACAGACACGGAAAAAAATGCTATTAGCAGTGTTGTCTAGGTTGATTCAAGGTTCAGTTTTCAGTGGTAGTGGCGGCTTTAAGGTCAATAGAAATTAATACTCTAGTGTCCACTTCGATATTAGTGTAATTAGTTTTGGAATCATTTTTGGAAGTAATTATGATTTCTACATCATTTGTCCTAAATTTTGTATAAGTACTACGAAGGAAAGTGTGCGTAACTGATTACGTTGATAAAGGGTAAAGGCAGATAGTACCTACGCTCAGATATTTGACGCAGACAAATTAACGATGTTTACAATAAATGTCATGATTTTGTTACAGTAATCATTTCTGTTTCAGATAAAAAATTTGAAAAGCAAAGTTGAAGAAAATTTTATGAGGTTTTATTATGTAGTACAACAAAATTTTGTACGACGCATCGTTTTCGAGATATAAGCAAAAAACCAAAAAACGGGACCTTCTTTCCCCGCCCCCCCCCCCCCTCGGGCTCACCTCGGAGGGGTCAGGACTTTTAATATGTTTATCTTCTAACTAGTCCAAACAAAGTTCATAAGTCACATTTTCTGCTTTCAACTTTTCCAACCACAATCATTCATTTACCAGACTAATGGTTCTTATCGTGCTAGTGGGCCAGATGGAAAAGCTCTTGTTAAAACCTAATCAATAATCAAAAGAACCATTACTGAATCAGAATATCCGCAGTTAGCCGTATTTCTGACTAACGCAAACCTGTCAGAACTACCCAACGACGCACGGCCAGAGTGTCCGTTTCGACCGCGCGGCCACGGCGTTTTTTTTAAAAAAAAACTATTCCAAGTTTTTGTAAAAGTTTGTAAAAGTTGATTCCCAAAACCATAAATTTGTCAAAGTTATGGTTAAAAAGTTATAAGGGTTTGAACGTGGCCGCGCCATCGAAACGCGGAGAACCGCGCGGCCACGGAGATCTTTAAAACTAAGCGTTGCAGACACCTGAAATTTAGGTAAATAACAGATTGAATTTGTAAAAAATTTGTAAAAATATACAAAAAAATCCTAGGTTTATATTTTAGGAGCTGTAATACTAAAACCTCATGGCCGCGCCATCGAAACGGTGAATAACACGTTATCGCCGATATCTCGCTGAAAAAGCATCGTAGAGGTCTGAAGTTTTTTGTAAAACACAGATTTGAATTTGTCAAAACTGGTAAAAATACTTCAAAAAGTCCTAGGGTTATATTTTAGGAGCTGTAAGACTACAAACCCATGGCCGCGCCATTGAAACGGTGAAAAATACGTTATCGCCGATATCTCGCTGAAGAAGCATCGCAGAGGTCTGAAGTTTTTTGTAAAACCTAGATTTGAATTTGTCAAAACTCGTAAAAATACACAAAAATATCCTAGGTTTATATTTCAGGAGCTGTAGTACGGTATCGCTTATAACCTTCAAAACGTTCTGAATGTTTGGTTAGGGTGACCATGACTTATTGCTTACAAAAAACTTCCACCTATTTATTACATTAAAAATTATTTTTCAAGGATTATAAATTAAATTAAAATGATAAGATACAAAAACATGTTTATTTCTTAAAAAATAACATAAATCACAGATTGTTAACTTACATATTTCTGACAAAACCACTAATCACAGATTATTTACTTACACTAAGAATAGTTTTTTTATATTATATTTTTTTTAATACGACTGTAAAGTATGGTGTGTTTAAAATTACTGTTTTTTTTTTTTTAAATATCTTAATCATCTATGTATAACATGACCATAATTATGTTAGATTATGTATTGTCATAGGTTGTTCGGAACTTGTGTGCATTTCGGTTTTACCATCGTCATAACAAATCATTCTGGAAATACTATGCAATGACACATAATTCTGTAATAAAAAAATAAACTAAAATGTAACGATAAGATCATCATCATCATCAGCCTATTAATGTTCCCACTGCTGGGACACAGCCCTCCTCTGAGAGGGAATGGGCGTATAATCCACCACGCTGGCCCAGTGCGGATTGGTAGATGTTACTCGATGTCAATCAATATTTTACAAAAACATAATTATGTTTATAGGAAATAAACATACGACTCTTCATTTTTATTTAATTTAGGATCCTTGAGAAATAATTTCTAATACAATAGGTGGAAAGTTTTCTGTGAACAATAAGTCATGGTCACCCTATCGAAACATTGAAAACGTTATTACAGGGTTTATATTATAAAAAAAATACTTTTTTGCCTACTATCGTAAGTTCTACTTAATTAGGTTTTGTTTACAAAAAAAATCAAGCTAATACTTACTTTCTTCGATAAATAATCACGACTTGTATTTCTAAGCAATACCGTACTACAGCTCCTGAAATATAAACCTAGGATTTTTTTGTGTATTTTTACAAGTTTTGACAAATTCAAATCTAGGTTTTACAAAAAACTTCAGACCTCTGCGATGCTTTTTCAGCGAGATATCGGCGATAACGTATTTTTCACCGTTTCGATGGCGCGGCCATGGGTTTGTAGTCTTACAGCTCCTAAAATATAACCCTAGGACTTTTTGAAGTATTTTTACCAGTTTTGACAAATTCAAATCTGTGTTTTACAAAAAACTTCAGACCTCTACGATGCTTTTTCAGCGAGATATCGGTGATAACGTGTTATTCACCGTTTCGATGGCGCGGCCATGGGGTTTTAAGTCTTACAGCTCCTAAGATATAAACCTAGGAATTTTTTGTATATTTTTACAATTTTTTTACAAATTCAATCTGTTATTTACCTAAATTTCAGGTCTCTACAACGCTTAGTTTTAAAGATCTCCGTGGCCGCGCGGTTCTCCGCGTTTCGATGGCGCGGCCACGTTCAAACCCTTATAACTTTTTAACCATAACTTTGACAAATTTATGGTTTTGGGAATCAACTTTTACAAACTTTTACAAAATCTTGGCATAGTTTTTTTTTAAAAAAAACGCCGTGGCCGCGCGGTCGAAACGGACATCGGCCAGATATTTTCGGCACTGATAATAAACCCCAGTAGATTCAATATGGATGGCTAACCCATGTAAGTACATGACATAATGTCTGATCTGGTTATACAGGTCGGCATGGAACAATGGTCGGTAACATTTATATAATCTAGAACTAGAGCAAGGACATTTACCTCTATTTATAGTCTTTTCATATCACGGGGATGACCTACTTTGGGTGAGAGTATATTTTCTCTAAATTGTGGTCGGGGATTTGGATCGAATTGTATGTTAATTTCATGAAGTCTTTAGTTATTCTGTGATCAGTTTAGTTTCGTTGAAAGATAGGATAGGTATGCTTTATTGATCATCAAAATGATACCAAAGCTCATTTACAGACAAACTTTGAATGGATAGTGAGACAGTAAATTAACAAAGTGATATTATGTAATGGACACCATGAGCTTTGAAGGCGGAATACAGCAAAATAACCCTATAATTTACCACCACATGAGTCATCATCATTAATTACTATACCAACGTATACTTACCACCCACTACTAGATAACAATCATAAATAACAGTCATCAGTCAACAATCAAATGACCAACTGGATTTTGGAAAACTCCTTAACTTCACAGTAGAAAATCAACATAGAATCTATAAGAATACCCGCGTCTTCGATCACGATTTATTGTTGATCCGAAGCGGTCACCTTTTGTTACCAATAGTCATAAATGATAATATAAATATTGTCTCCCATAACATACGTAACACACCGTTCATTCAACCAAAAAGGTATCGAATCCTCGGGCAGTTTCCATTTCTTATATATGGAGGTTCTTGTAACACGCCCTCTTGTTAGTAACTTATCGTTAATTGCATTATGTTTCTAGACTTAAAACAACATGGGCGCGGCGACGACGTGACGTCAGGACATCACGACTCGGACTTTGATGGACGGTCAAAGAAGGACTTAGAGGAGGCTTAGCGAAGGTGACGTTGATCTGATCAAGATAATGGTATACGACATGGCGACAGCAACAAACAAGACTCAGAATCTTTGAGGAGCACAGGGATCAATAAGCCCGGTTTCCACCAAAAGGGAGACTATCAGAGCAGAGAGGAGACGTGCGGGAATGACCAATCACATTCGTTAAAATCCACAATGCACGCAATTGATTTGAATCTTGACATCGCGCGCAACAACCCCAAACGAGGCTAAGAACCTTTGAAAAGATCATAGGGATCGTTAAGCAATTCCCGTACTACAGCTTCAGAGCAACAAACGCGTTAGTGTTATTATTGAAATCTTACAAATATTCTTACTACCCTTTTTTTGTTTTTGAAGTGAAAACTTCTTTAGGCGCGTTGAGCACTTTTTGGGTGAAGGAAAAACATTGAACTCATCGTCACTTGACGTAACGTGCGGTCACGCTTCGTAGCACTCGTAGGCGATCCGCTACGGCGTAGTACCACGTAGGCATGCGCGGGGCACAACCAGTGCTACGACTGGTCCCCAAAGACTGCCCCGATTGTTTTTTTTCTGTCAGTGCAACCACAGAGTATCTTAATACCCACTACCCAGTAACTGGTTGTGGACTTCAGATAGGCAGTCGCTCCTTGTAAAATACAAGTACTAATAAGCCGACTTGATTTTATTTTTGTCAGTAGCAGTCTGCTACGTTGCATTTTGCATTACGATCAGTTTTTTAGTATGGCACGATGTTGTTTCCCAAAATCCCCACGGGAGTAGCCACTCGCTATTGTAAAGTTATAGCCAGCAGACTCATAGCTCCGACAAAGGTCGCAGTGACCGCCATATACATACAATTAGCAAGGAGTGGGGAGTGTGGGGAGTGATGACCGTTTATAGCAGTTTTCACATTAAAGATATAAAATTTTAGCTTTTCGACTAGACACGCCTTGGAAATAACATGAAAATTTCACCGATGACGCATTATTAAAAGTATTTGCTCCGATTTTTGTGTGTATGTTTAAGTACATTTGCCCCAGCTATGTACACTTGGTACAATAGTTTGACAGGGTTCTTACAGACAGTTTCGGGTCGACCGTCCGGTTTCAATCCGATTGTGACGTCATTGGTGACTAGTCCGGGTCATGGATGCCATACAATCATAGAAATGCTCAAGATTAAGGTGCTAGTTGTTTACACAACACTTATTTGTTTGTTAGTACAGTAAAGGAAATAAAGACTATTTAGAAAACGTATATTAAAATCATACGAGTACCTTGGACTATTCAGTCAAGAATTGAATCATCAGTCAACATAGCAAACCTTATGTGTGTACAGCAAATAAAAAAAATCGTATTTGAATGTGGTACTAAGGCCCAGCTCAGACGACAGACTTGTGCGAATGAGTCTGTGGCGCACAAAATGTCTGCATGGCATACAAAAGGTCCGTCGAGAATTTTACGCAGACTCAACGCACACGACGCACATCTTCGATCATTCTGTCGGCAAAACTGTAGGGTCGTAGACGCTATGGAAATGCATCAATCATGATATTCCAAATTGTTGGTCTGTTTTGTATTTCTTGTATTAACATCGATACATCGATCTTTAGCGCCCCGTGGTATTATACCGCGTACGTTACGTCCCCCACTAACGATTGCAGATTGCAAAGTCTGCGCTCCTTCTCCTGCGTCAGCGTTGAAACAAACAAACGTTCATTTTTTATTGCGATGCGATGCGGCGCGATCTGCCAGAATGACACGGATTTTTTGTGCGCCGGACTTTTTGCGTGTTGTATGCGTTACTGCATATAATTGCTTAGGTTCTATTTTCAAAGACTAAAAAGTGCGTCACGTATTTTCACGTCTGTCGTCTGCGCAGGCCCTAAAGATAGATAGACGTGAGTTTCAATTAATTTTGTAGTCAGTTTCAAACTGCGATGCAACCCTGGCCCTGAAGTTTATTACAAATGAACGCAACTGTAGAAACTGTTGTGTTCAACGGAAATATATTAAGAGAATGTGAAGTGATTAGCAGCAACGAGCGAGCGCAAATAATTAACATGTAGTCAATACACAAATTAGCATCAGGTAAAAATAACGTGGCTATCATACTGTATGAGGAAGCGAGGCTCCTACTGTCTAGTATGTAGAGTTTAAAACACAAAATAGGTACCAACCTAAAAGTGTTAATTAACCACACGGATGTGTTGAAATAAAATAAATGTTTAATCTCAATTTACCGGGAAAATTTGTTAATTTACATTGTTAAATTCTGAAGGTCATGTCGATTATACCATCGATGATTAAAATAATACCCATAACTTTATTTTGTCAGAAGTACATACATCCCTAGGGGATGTATGTACTTCTGAAAAGAGACTGACCTCCATGACCTAGGGGTCATGGAGGTCAGGCTCTTTTATTGCAGCACAAAGAAATTTTAAAAAGTAAAAGTGTAAATGACATCTTGGTCTATGTAGGTACATTGTGTGTGGGTGGGATATGGGTGGGTGCATGCGTGCGCCGCAGTTGCGTACACACCCATATCCCACCCACAAAATTAAAATTTTCTTGTTTATTTATGTAGAAAATATTTTACACGATGTTTTACATAGGTACTCGTACAATATTTATAACAGAGAGTCCTAGTACAGAACACCACCATCATCATCAGCCTATTAATGTTCCCACTGCTGGGACACAGGCCTCCTCTCTATAAGATACCATCATGCCAATACAGAATAACTGCGTGATCCATGATTACATGTAAAGGGTGTAAATAGACCCTTAACGAAGCCGAAAGGCACTTGTTCTCCCCATCAGCGTCATTGCGATCATTTTTGAAGTGAAAACTTCTTTAGGCGCGTTGAGCACTTTTTGGGTGAAAGAAAAACATTGAACTCATCGTCACGTAACGTAACGTGCGGTCACGCTTCGTAGCCGTTCGTAGCACTCGTAGCATCCGCTACGGCATAGCACCACATAGGCATGCGCGGGGCATTACCAGTGCTACGACTGGGGCGGGGCCTGTGTACTTTTTGTTTTCACTTCTATCGGCAGTCCCCAAAGACTGCTCCGATTTTTTTTTTTCAAATACTAGTTTTGAAGGTCATAACTTTACTTTAAATACCTCCATAACCCGTTTACTAATAAATGCGTCCATCAGCACAATGTTTTGAGTGCGTTACATTGAGTTAAGTGACAAAAAAAAAGTCGTTTCCCAGCAATATTTTTGCGTAGAGTTACTTGGTTTGAGGGTCTCCAATAAAATGTCAGTTCCTCTGTCTCATTAAAAATCTGGCACAAAAAATAAAAACCTGACAAGAGGGGTTTGAAGTATTTGGACTAGCGTTGGTAAAAGTTGTTTTTGATTGGGGGAGTCCCCCGTTCCCCGATTGGAGCACACTGAATATAGAGGTTAAATAGTGACACGTTATCGGTTATTGTATTTCAATGAGTTATCAACCTAATAATAAGGTTTGAAAGATGCAACGTTGTTACAAGACAGTCAGACCTGGGCCTGGGTTAAGGGCCTATACTCCCTCAAATGGCTTTAGCATGATCCTCCGTTACGCCTAAAATACTGCAGCATTAATTTTGAAACAAATTTATGGTAAAGTTGAGGAATAATGCTAAGTACTATGTGTGACGAAAACACGATTCCATAAACTTTTCTCGATAGAAAAAAAATCCAGTTACCTCCAAATCGAACAATAAACCGCTGGTATTCAAAAAGTACCTAGGTACTTCAAATTAGATCATGAAACTTTGCATACTAACTGAACTAACTATAAAGCAGGTCTTGTGTGTTTTATTTTTTAGTCCAATCAATAGATTTTTTGTAAATCGCAAAAAACCACTCATTTCGGCTGCAGTGACTGACGTGACAACCACTTTGTAGTGCAAGCTGATTAAAACTTTATTCTAACAGTATTTCAAACGAAGTTTGAACCACCACAAATAGAGTTGCTAATTTTAGGGTTAGAAGGGCCTTAAGGTGCAAATCCCTGAGAATGTAAGAACGGTAAATCAAAACACGTTTAATCATACCATATCATTGAAGGCTAATATTCAGTTCACAGAATGTTTTTGTTGTAGTAATGACAAAAACTGTTTTACATATTATATCGTAGTAAATGCCAATGGCCTTAGCTCGTAGGCCGCTAAGGTCACGCAGTCAAGGCCGGAGCGAAGCACGCAATTAGTGGTTTCATTAGTTAGGCTTCATATTAACACCCATCGCTTATTTCAATTACTTTTCATAATACTACAATAACAATTACGTAGTGTCTGAACTTGAATGATGTTACTGGCCAATTTATACTGGAGGTCGTTATTATTGACTGTTTTTGATACGATTTTAATTGTTTGTTGAAGTTTTAAATACATACACACATCAAAAAAAGTTTGTGATCACTTTGAAAATTAAAAATCTTTTTTGTTACGTTTTCATTAAAAAAAACTAGCAAACGTCACGCGGTTGAACCCGCGTAATTCCCGTTTCCGTGGTAGTACGGGGATAAAATATAGCCTATGTTACTCACTCATGTAGCTTTCTAATGGTGAAAGAATTTTTGAAATCGACGCAGTAGTTTTTGAGTTTATTCATTACAAACATACACACAAAAATACAAATCTTTCCTCTTTATAATATTAGTGTAGAAGTGTAGATAAAAAAGAGTTTTATTTTTTTATTTCAAACAGGGTATTTAGAAAACACACAACAAAGATTTTTTCTTGATAAAGTTCAATTTAAAAAATTATATCAGCATAATTATGCTAGTGATCACAAACTTTTTTTGATGTGTGTAAGTACATTAACTCACGTCTGTGGGGATAGGCAGAGATGACAGCCTGAACGTCACCTGCTATGATCCTTTCAAGTACGGTCAAACAAGCTACCTATTTGGTTTACAGTTTAACCAACAAATCACATTGTAAAATGAAAACCAAATAGCTTGTTCGACCGTACCTATACGTACGTATACCTACATATTTTCATTTTGAAATGTGTTTTGTAAAGACTGAAAGAAAGCTTGCTCTGCTTATCTTGCCAAACATAACAAGCTTGATATTAATTAATACTAACAAGGCTCACCAGTTCAGTAGGAAAAAACAACTGTACATAAATATTTAGCCTTCGTTCCTCAAAAAACGGGTAAAATTAAAAGTAGAATTCCGAAATTTTAGTGCTCAATTTGCATGATAGAAAATGCAGATTTAGCATAACTGGTTATTGTATTAAAATGATCTCGTAAACATCTGGGTATCGAGGTAAACGGCTTTATGAAAGACGATGTAGGGGTCACTAGTCAAGCGGGTCTGGGGTCTGTCTAAAGTCTGTAACCATGTGAGTTTAGTTTTTTATACATAGTAGTAGGTACGAACAAATTAGGCCCCGTTCCCACTATTTCGTGACAACATTGTACTATACAGATTATGTTGTGGGCGCGCAATCGTGAAGACTCGAAAACCGGCCAATTGGCCTGTGTATGTGAGCTGGCTCTGCCCCGCGGGCGCCCGCGGCACACTTTTTTCGGTGGTTTTGTAGGTGTATAACATATCTGTTTGTTAGAATATCATTGCAGGGTGTAAAAGACCTCATCACGAAGCCGTCAACCAAGCATTCTACGTGCATCATACTAAGTAACTTTACGCAAAAATTATTGCTGGGAAACGACTTTTTTTTTGGGGTGAAAAATCATGTTTTGTGGTAAAACTCAATGTAACGCACTCAAAACATTGTGCTGATGGATGGATTGAATAGTACGAGAGTCGTGGAGGTGTTTAAAGTAAAAATCTTACGTTAAAAACTTGGATTTAAAAAAAAAAAAACTTGTCATAAAGTTGGTACTTTGACCCCTAATATCTCCGTAACTAAAAGGTTCCCAGGTATGGTGTAGAACAAAAAAATGATCGCAATGACGAGGAGAACATGTGACTTTCGGCTTTGTTAAGGTTGTTTTACACCCTTTATATATTCGTGTAGTTTTAAGTGTCGTGGCTTGTGTATCCAAGGGTGTGGGTATGATGATACCCACACCCTGTCTGTTAACGCTGTCCTTTTTGATGGAGTGAATATAAATGTGCAAAAAAAAATATGTTGCTTATTAGACTCTAAACTTGAATTGGTACAATTGAAATCATTCTAACTTTATTATTACTATAATTATGAAAAAAAAAAATCAAAGTCAAGCATTTTTTCTTGTAAAATTCGTAACTACTCCTAAACGGCATTAAGTTTAGCAGGTAGGTTTTTTTTTTAACACAAATATATGTCACTTTTTTCTTCACAAAATGTACAATATTGGTTTTGATCTAAGTAATGATTTATTTGGCTAAAATAAAATAAAAAAAACCACTCATTTCGCGCTATTCGGCCCGCAGTGACTGACGTAACAACCACTTTGTAGTGCAAGCTTATTAGAACTTTATTTTAACAGGATTTCAAACGAAGTTTGAACCACCACAAATAGAGTTGCTAATTTAGCAGATACTCCAGCCTTAAATGGAGGTGTTCACATATAGGACGACACGATTACTGTCGTCCACGAGTTTTGCCAACTAAAAACCAACGACGAATTAATCGTCACGCACGACATAGTGGGAACGGGGCCTTACGAGTAGGTTTACATACTTCAATTTAGTCGTTAAAAAGTAGAATAAGATATTATTTTTTTAAATATTCAGAGGTTCGCTAAACCGCGCGTCCTTCAGCTAGGAATTGTTCGTTTAAAAATGTCAAATACGTAAACCAATTTCACACGAACCATTTCAAGATTATTCACTGACCGCTCCCCTCATATTTTTCCATGAATGTTAGACATGTTATAAAGTTACAATTTACTGCCCGTCATTAACATTTTTTATATGCATGACCCGAAAATTGAAATTAACACATTTTTTCTAGGTATAAAGGTGCATTTCAGTTTCGGCAAATTGCGTAGTCAATGGCTGTGCAAAAATAACATAATATTGTGTACAATAATTTTCTGTAGCAAAACCTATCCCTATAATTATTATTTTCTGCTGATAAATCTACCACAATCATCAAATGAATAGTTTAGAGTTTAGACAGTCAAGCATTGAAATGTTATCGTTAAATAAGTCGTTGATGAGAATGACCGATATCATATTATCGACGAAACGGTCATTAACATTAATTGGTATTAAATGATTATTGTTTCCGTCTGTTAATTCAAAATTAATTACGATGATTACCGGTGACAGCGAAATACGTATTAAACCACATATTACCTGGTCATTTTTCTTGGTAACGATTTGTCCACTGGCGTAAACACAGCGTGCCCTACAAAGTTGTACCTTTGAGTGTTGACAAACACTACAAACGAACGACCCTTATCTATAATACGGTTAATTGGAAAATTGGTTCAAGTACCTACCCTGTTAGACGAACCAACAAATAAATTGGGGACATGGGAAAGACTATAATAGCACACTGCCAAATCTATACTTCTATCTAATATTATAAAGAGGAAAGATTTGTAAGTATTTTTTGTGCGTGTGTGTATGTTTGTAATGAATAAACTCAAAAACTACTGCGCCGATTTCAAAAATTATTTCACCATTAGAAAGCTACATTCACTCTGAGTAACATAGGCTATATTTCATCCCGGTACTCCCACGGGGACAGGAACTACGCGGGTGAAACCGCATGACGTCCGCTAGTGAGTTATTAAAAAAGTTAGTATTTTGTGTGTAATGCGGATTAATACAAGACCGCAAGAACAGGTAAAATACCCTTAGTGCGTAATGTGTGTGTTGATGATTAATAGGCCTAGGCACAGTGTATAATTTCGCCTCAAAAGCGGACATGCTCGTTTTATATGCTATTTAGAAAGGTATTAATCGAACAAATCTACAAGTAAAACTCCGGTGTCGTTATCTATCTTAATAGTCGAGAAATTTTAAAAATCGAAAAAAGTCCATAAAAACCATAGAAACATTTTATTTCCGTATGTAATCGTTTTTTCCATTGGGTGTTTTTGGTTATGATTTAAACATATTTTAGGCACCTATTAATATTAAAAAAGTTAAAAAATCTCGTCTGGTTTGGGCGAAAACATTTTTTTTCTGTTATTTAGTTTTTTTTTTTTTTTCTGACATGTCCTGCATTATTAGCATTTTTTTTTAAATGCCAAATTATTAGTTGATATAACTATAACTTCGACAAAAAAAACTAAATGTTTTAAACATAGGACTTCGGAGATATTAAATTTTAAAATTTGAAGTTAGGGTTGCCACTCAAGTCGATGGTTTATTTCAGTGATGGTCGTTATATTTTTTTTAAGGTTTTGTAGATGATAGAAGTCAAAGAAAGGATCTCTTAAAACTCCTAAAATATTGTCTATATCTTATTTTTATAATATAAAAACTTATCATTAGGTTATTTACCTATTTCTTGGATATAAGGGGATTGATAATGGATAGAAATGATTCGGTGAGTGCTTTGCATCTGTGTCCAGGAACCTCCTGATGGTTTCCTTTTATTTGTTTCCGTCCGACTTCTTTTCAATTTCAATAAAAAATACTTAAGGCTTCTTATATTTATTTATGTGGTATAAATCAAAGTGATAGCCTCTCGATAATGTGTGTGATTGCAGCATTGCGCGTCGGCTGATGTGTCAAGTTCGCGCGCTTTTTTATTATTGGACTATTGTGTATTTGTAGGACTGTTGCAAGGGCAAAACATACCTTTTCTCGAAGCGCTTCGTCGTATTTTTTTTCATTATTTCAGATACTGAAGATAACCCGTAAACTCTCATTTCAATTTTTTTTTTTTTTTGTCATACCAAATAAGTCCAGTTTATTTCTCCCTTTTCTTTCAAAAACTCAAAAATTATCTTGAGGAGGTTCAATATTAAAAACGTGTTTAGAAAATTTATTACTTAGTAGATATTGTGTGATTTTTCAATAACATACATTTTTCCATGAGTTTACTTATTTAGAGTAAACTCATGCTTGACAACCCTATTTCCATAGAAATTGATGAAAAACTTAGAAACGTTATAACTCTGAAGTCCTGTACGTAAAATGTTCCATTTTTTTTACTATAAGAAGCTACATAACTAGAGTGTTTTTCGTTGGTAAAAAAAAATGCTAATGTCATATAGAAAATTTTATATAATTTATTTTCTAATATTTCAAAATAAATTTTTAACTCGCGTTCCAGGGAAAGTAAAGACTTGTAATTTATACACGACATTATATACACAATTTTCAATTCATGGTTAATTTTAAATAAGGTGAGCGTTTGTTATTTTAGGAAATATCTACAAAAAAAGATTTTGACAAAGTTCATTGACCTTTCAAAAAAACTATTGTAACTTTAAAATTAAGTAATATATTTAAATTGGTATTTCATATTATACTGTATAACAGTTATATCCATCGGAATCCGCTATAAAAAGAGGATGTCCGCTTTTGAGACGAAATTACACACTGTGCTAGGTGTCGTTCGCAAAATATGCGCTTTTAGTTAGGCGTGGAGTTGCAGACACCTACCTCTGTCTCTGATATGACAAAACAAATAATATGAGTAATTCTAGTTTCTGGATGTTGGTTTTGGTAAGCAGTCTTTGTTTTATTGCAAAATGCTATGTGAATAAAAAAAAGCAAAAGGCATTTTGCGCTCGTGTCAAAGCCGCGAACAAGAGAAGCATACAATAATACCAAATAATAAAGACTTAGAGTTAGTTAACCAATGAATGTGTTTTCCACGTAAAATGTAAAGTAGATAAACGCCCTACATACTAACAGACCTAAAGCACTATCTAAAATATATGCAAACGTAATATGTACGCTTATAGTTTAGTGTGATTAACGTTCGACAGCGAGGATGCATTTGTAACTAATAAAACGTTTTACGATAACAATACCGGGCTAAATTAGTGTTACGTCAACATCAATGTCAGTTTCAGAATGTCCAGTTCACTAAACGTCATCAGCATGTTGAAAAAAAAAATGCCCGATTCGAAAAAGGAACGCTTCGTAGAACACTTCCGATTCGTAGAATATACAAGTAAACAATTATGTTAATTATTAAACAGATATGCTGTTAACGCGCGCAATTGTGAAGACTCGAAAACGGGCCAATTGGCCTGTTTTGCCTTTATTTTGCGTCACTGCGTGTGTGTGAGCTGGCTCTGCCCCGCGGCACACTTTTTTCGGTGGTTTTGTAGGTGTACGTATAACATATAATTATCTGTTTATTAGAATATCATTGCAAGTAAAGTAATAATATGTTCGTTCGAGCTATTATTTTGTAATGTTTATTTGTTACATAAAGGATGTTATATTATAGTGTACTTATTATTTATTATCTACCACAAATAGGAGGAAACATAATGTACTATGTACAAAACAATCAAACGTCAGTTGTTTCACAACATATCCGGTTTTCTTTTGATATATCGGCTACTCTGCAAATATGTGTTTTTGAGTGGGATTATATGTTAATCAAACTTTTTATCAACACCCTTAAATTGTGCCGGTCTTCGTGATTGTCATGAGGTGACGTTCACAAGCACGAAGTTTGCACACTTGTTGCGTGGATACACCACACTACCCACGTAATGTGTACAAACTTGCTTAGAGTAGTTTATTTTCTGCGTGGATGACGCACCCTCCAGTATAAAAATATCTATTCGATAACTTCTATCACGAACACTGTTTTTAGCTTTCACGGTTTAAAACTAAACTTATATTGTCCCCTAACAACAACAACACAAACAATTGACAATTAACAATCACGGAAGATATCCCGTAAGTGACAATATAAGTTCTATCACGAAGTTATACAGATTGACATTTTGAAGGAGTTTCCTCCGAATTTTTAGTCCGTCTAGTCTAGCCTTTACGAGACTATGCAACTTTCTAACTAACACTTGTAAGGTCAATTTCAATAAAACAGTTTCAGTTTCAGTTCCATTACACTCACGAGTGTCGTATAAGGCGACTAATGTCTGAGGCAGAACACCTTGCGCCTCCGTAGACCAGAGAATGGGCAGCAGCGTTTTCTGTTAGTCTTTCATCCCTGCGATCTCCAATCCGCCTGCCAAGCGTGGAGATTACGACAAATTCGTCCCATCATGGGAGAGGCTTATGTCCAGCAGTGGACGTTATGGGTTGTTGTGTAGTAGTTTCAGTTCCTGCTCAGTCATACAAACTACATTTTATTAAAAAAATAAAATACAATTAAATTAAATCCTATAATGAAGTATGTATGTAGCAGTTAAAAATGACCTGTTTACGGAAAGCAAGCCGCAATACGCGTGACGTTTTAAGCAAAATGTTCCTGTTATAATGTATTTTCCTTGTCAACTGTTAGGCTTTTGCATGTGTTCATGTATTACTACTAGAACTGAAGTGCATTCACCAGTTCTTCTAGAAACACGTTTAACATAAAAAGAAGGAAAACAAAACATGGCAACAATAAAAAAAACCGGTCAAGTGCGAGTCAAACAAACATACAGAGGTGTTCCTAACAAATCAAATTAATATTCACAACAAGGTTTCGTTTGGTCTTAGAAGTTCAGTCCACTTTAACGCTAAAAAATACATTTAAAATGCAATCTAAATAATAACCAACATAAATATTGGATCTGTGTGAATCAATAATTCGATTGTACTTTGAAGCATGTCATTATCAATTTATCAGGAAGAGTGCGCTTGCACATATCTTAAACAGAACCCACCCTTTCCCTCTCTTTCTTTTTGGCTTTTATAAGATCAAAAAATTATGTCAAAGGTTTAATTTCAAAGCAGTTGTACTTAATATCGAGAATTGTCACATATAATTATGTACTTATTCTTGAGCAATTAACACAAGCTGACGTGGCACTTGTAATTATTTCTTAGAAGTTGGGAAACACTCCGTTGAGGACAAAACGCTATGAGAGGGCACGACAGTTATGGATTGTATCGCCTTCAAGTGTGCATAAGGTGACCTGCATCGAGCATCGCATACTGTGGCATCGGTATGAAAAATATTTCAAAAAAATATAAAACGCGCACGTTATAATGGCATGCACACCCGGCTATAAATAGGGCATAGATACTGAATGCCTGGATTCGCTGTTACCGTATGTATATGACCTACAGAGTTCACTTTTCGACTTTTTTACTAAGGGCATAAGCATATTTTTTAATAGGGTAAAAATGGTGGACCTTTAGTGAACACGGTAATACAGTCGCTAGCTAGCACATCAAGTTACCACAAAATATCAAATTTCTCCAAATTATTTTAAACCATAAAATTTTGATGGTTAAGTTCAAAATCGAATGAGATTTGTGGTAACTTGATGCGCTGGCGACTGACCCACCCTTGTGGGATAGAGTTCTATTGTTATTGTAATGTGGTACTACCTCATCGCGTGGGGTAAAACCACGGTAATTGTGGTAATACTTTGTTACTGTAATGTGGTACTACCTCATCGCGTGGGGTAATACTTTGTTACTGTAATGTGGTACTACCTCATCGCGTGGGGTAATACTTTGTTACTGTAATGTGGTACTACCTCATCGCGTGGGGTAATACTTTGTTCCTGTAATGTGGTACTACCTCATCGCGTGGGGTAATACTTTGTTACTGTAATGTGGTACTACCTCATCGCGTGGGGTAATACTTTGTTACTGTAATGTGGTACTACCTCATCGCGTGGGGTAATACTTTGTTACTGTAATGTGGTACTACCTCATCGCGTGAGGTAATACTTTCCAAGGAAACCGAACGGACACCCGTTTTGTTAGGGCTCAGTTTTTGGAAAGTCATTGGCTAATAACTGGGACCTGACAAATTGTATTGCATAGAATACGCTAAGGAAAGGAGAAAATCAATCAAATCATTCAAAAGATCATCTCAGACACTAATCTGCGGCTTATTCCACAAATCCCCCTCAGGGGGGAAAAGTGGACACTCATAGTCCTCATGTAAATTGAGCAAGATTATGTCTGGACTTCAAAAGAGACTATGACCTCTGAGTTTGTTTCGGCTGTTTCTTCTCAGAGTAGTCAGGTACGAAACACCGGCCCCATCTAGTTTTAAAAAATGACAAGTGTTTGTAAAAACCTACTTGCAAATTAAACATCATTTATCAAAATATATTGCTGTCTATGTTACAACTGAATCTGTTTAGTTTCCCTTTTTATTATTTAGTGCCACTATATAGGTATAATATAATAAGTAAACTATTCTCAGTAATACGACATGGGGTTCGGTTTTAACACAAAACAAAGTAATGTGAAACTGGGAATTTCCGATTCAGTTATTTATACCACATTAAAACTTGGCTGTTGATTTAATTGCACATGATTGTAAAGGACATAAAACAACACTATTTATTGCTATGTCCAGATGTAATAAACGACTGCGTAACGATTAGATACATTGCCAATTTAGTTAATTAGCAGTGGAAATATTACTTTCGAAACGCGATTTCTTTTTTTTGAGCAGGTGCCTATGTGCCTACGTGACTGTCTATACGCTGATAGACAAAATGCTCAGTGTCCTTATGGTGTCTATTAGACGTTAGCATGAGATCAGAACTGTAAAATAAACAATTAAACTAAAGAATAAGATGCATCTGAGCAAACATCTAAGAATTGCAACAAAATAAACACTCGGTATGAGCTCACTAAACATTCCAACAATTCAAACAGATCAGATACATCGCTCGGAGATTTCTTCGAACACATCGAGTAAAACCAACAAGTTTTATGTCACCTTGATTTTTATGTTCCGTCATACTATCATAATTGATAAAATACGGTCCCGTACGAAGTGAATCAGCCCATTGAGATAATCTGCGTCCATCGTCTAGCTGATACCGTTATCAGGACAATACGTCATATTTTGAACCAAGCCGATTGCTTTAGGTTTAAAAATTTAACTGGAAAAACATGTCATATCACCTCGTCCCTAGCACTCTAAATACCGGTCGACTCATAAATATAGGCGAAAATAATCCAAAAAGTGTATTCTGATTCTTAACAACGTCAACTATAAACCTCGTTCAAATGGTATCAGCTCAATTATAAGATTACTCTGAAATACACAGTCTTTTGACTGTGTATTTACGACTCTAATCTTATAATTGACGTAGGTATTCAATGTAACCTTTAAAAGCGCAACACGAAGTTTGACTGTGATAATGCCCGTGAAGCACGCACATAGACATTTTATTACGAGGACTTTGGGAAAGACATTGTGTTCACGTCCACTCCCGGTAGACCCTGACCAATGACCCAGTTAGAGAGGAGCTGCGTGTCCAGGGCAAACAGTACAGTCCATTAAAAAGTTAGGTACACGGACCACAAAGTTCATTTTTCACTGTCCTATGAAAACTTCGGACCGCCCGCCGCGCTGAATGAACTGTGGGCCGTAAAGCTCAGGAATGGTGCCCTGAAACAGTGACACGGGGTCGCGGCAGAGCACGAAGGACATGGCGGGACGAACTGGGTCTTCCTTTAGTATTGGAAAGAAATTGCACAGAATTGTGACCGTTGGAAGGAATGGATTTTTTGCTCAGCAGTGGGACAATACAGGCCAGCTATAATTATGAAAATTCAGTAATATAAGAGTTCTGTTAACTAAGAAGAAGAAATAAGTTCAGTTTTTCCTATCCTACTACCTAGGTAGTAAAAAACAAAGATGTTACACAAAGAAGAGTAATACAAAGATCAAACACAGAAACACTCAAGAGGACAGGGCCTTGCAGACATTTTAAATTGACAGATAACGCAAGATACAAATACAATTATTAATGAAGATTGTGTCTGTAATTGCGGGTATTGAAGTATTCATTCCAGAAAATGGTCTCTTGAGGAAAGAACCATGTAAGTACAGATTTGATTGCACCTGTTTTGACAATCTGTCCTGCACTCATTTGAGTACTTATTTCAATATTATATTTACAAACTAAACATACTTGGTTAACTGTGAATGACTATAGAGTATTGGACAAATGCATAATTACAAGTTGTCGCCAGCTAGCGTCCAGTACACCTATCTATTTGTCCGACTGTACTACATGTCTACACCCTCATTCCACATTCACTCGGAGCGTAATCACTGTCCCCCACTAATGGCATTCATGAAGGCTTCCACTTATGCCACTGCATCATAAAATAGTCATAGTTCAACGCTAATGTACTCCGGACATAATAGTTTCTTTATCGATCATGATCTATCCATTTGAAGGGAGTTATTGAAAGATTTAATTAACCATTTTACCATTTATGATGTTGTTTATGAGTCAGTCAGAATTATTAGCTGTAAGCTGAGGTCTTTAAACCTTAAGACAGAACAATGCTACTCTTACCATACTCTCTCTCCCTCTCTATACTCTTTTTATCTACTCTCCTTTCGCAGGTATGCTTGAAGAGATTTCTTTAGAAATAAGCATCACCTTTGTACCTACCTATTTTTCTATTCCTTTCTTCTTTTCTGTATTTACATAAATCGTTAAATAAATCTATACTAATATTATAAAGAAGTAACATTTGTTTGTAAGTTTGTATGTAGGGGGTAATCTCCGGAAGTAATAAACCAATTTTAAAAATTGTTTCACTGGTAGAAAGCTACATTATTAGTGAGTGCTATAGGCTATCTCGAGTGCTATACGTACTCCCACGGGAACGGGAACTACGCGGGTGAAACCGCGGGAAGTCAGCTAGTAAATAATAAATGCTTGTTTAAAATGTCTATGCAAATCTGTATTTAATGCTATTTCTACTAAAAATGAATTACAACTTTACGCTGGAGTAAATGTTTTCCAAATGGCTAGTGCTACTGAAAGTTAAATTAAAAATGTCTAAAGTTGTACCAAAAACTGAACTCTACGTTCTTTCTTCCAAAAGCGTACCTATATTAGTTGGAAATTAAAACGCGAACGCGAAGTTAGAAACATGACATAAATACAACGTGGTATGCAGTAAGTTATTAACTGAACTGAACCGAGATAAATGTTAGGGAAGAAGGATGTGATAATGATTGTGCATTTCAGGGCATTTGCTCAAATAACATAACGTACCTAACATAACATAGCGTAACATTTTGGTTCTCTTATTACAGAAAAGTGTGCAGCAACTGCCTCGGTCGTTTACTACTCACAAGAGCTACGGCATCGGCAGTGCAGAGGCCCTAGGTTTGATTTCCGGGTCCGGCAAGTACTAAGAAGGCAGTTTGCAAAAAAATCTGTCCATGAGTGACGTTATGTGTAGTACTACATTTACTTCTCATTGCAGTAACTAACTAGACTACGAATAACGATTCTAATTCTGCAGACTGCAAAATATCTCTCTATCGAATTGAAGAGGAAAATTAAACAATGAAATGTGTTACCTTATTAAAATGTTTACATACTGTCAACATTATATTATATTTATTACGCAATAATCTGACCATTAAATACTGACAAAAAAATTGCATATCGACGCTGAACTTGCTTTAGCTGGGCAGAAAGAATTTTCCATACAAAAAAAAAAGCAAATAGTCCGACAGGGCATGCAGCCGCGTTGTCCGAACAGAAAAATAATACATGGACATAATTTTAGTTTTATTGCAAGGCCGTGAGCTGTGAAGCTCTTCTTAGCTCCGGCTAAAGTTGATCCTGCGTCGATACGAGTGGATCCTTATAGGACAGAACCTTCTAAAGCACGACCTGTCAATTAAACTCAGACTAAATTAATTTACGCCCAGTTCCACCATGGAAAATACGATCTTATCAATTTGACGTGACACACACCGATGATGCAACGAGAAAACAGAATAAATTAGCGTGTCTTAATTAACGAGTAGCCATTAATAACAATGAAGATTTTCTAGTAGTCGATTTGCTTTGGCATATTGTATTGTATTGTATTCAAAGGCTTTGTAATCGCTGGATTCCATCTACCTCGTCAAAAAAATACCGTTTCTCTTTGGTGAAAATTACATTTGAACTTGGCTTCCACTTAAACTGGGAGCAGCGGTGGCCCAGTGGTGGAGGCACGGAATTACGAACAGTAAGTCGTGGGTTCGAACCCAGACTGGCGCATTACTTTGTGTAATGTATTTCATCACCGTTGCTCTCAAAACGGTGAAGGAAAACATCGTGAGGAAACCGGCATGTCCTAGAACCAAAAAATTCGAAGACATGTGACATCTACCAACTCGCACTGGGCCCGCGTGGTGGATTATAGCCCATTCCCTCTCATAGAGAGGAGGCCTGTGTCCCAGCAGTGGGAACATTAATAGGATGATGATGATGACTTATACTGAAAACCACTCTTTTTATCACATTATTACGCGACCAAAAGAGAGATGATACAAAAGAGTCGATGTGTAGAGGATGATATGGCTAAAAAGAATGTGACTGCTGGGATGACGGGTAATAGTCATAGAGAAGTACATGAAGAAGACAAGCTACTCGACCCCAAATATATTGAGATAGTGGTAGGAAAACGATGATGTCGCTAGTACCTACGATAAACATATAAAGATTGAAATCTATGATTAAGTATGTTAGTCAATTTCTTTGTTTGTTAGTGCGTGATGACGAAAGCGTGGGTTTGATTAAAAACCAATTATTTGCGTGTCAATAGTAATTAACTCCCGACAATCGTTATCAACACGGAGTAGGTGTGAAAGTGTTGTGAGGTAACTGAAAAAATTACATTGTAATTTTGCGTTTAAAATAATATAGGTAAGTACCTATTTATGCGACATGGTCCTTCTGGCGCTTGAATGATATTGTCAGGAGGGCGCTGTTTGCCGGGGTTGATGTGGGAGTGTTCGAAAGAGATACCGTGGCCCCGGAACACAAAGGTAGATGAAGGAGCATGGATGGGTTTTAGTCAGTAAAAGTCTGACACACCCTCCTGCTCCACCCAGAGCGGGAGGACTCATTTGATGATTTCCATCCGAAAAAAAAAGGAGGGCGCTCGCTGTTGGTAAACAATAATTTGTGAAATTGTATTGGAAAAACAAGATGGCGGTGTTAGTTCCGCACGAGCCAAAATAACCATGCAGCACTATAATCTACGTCGAAATAATACGTTTAATGGAGTTTTTGCTAATATTTAGGTTAGTTTTGACATTATTATAGATTGTGTGTCAAGAAATCAGGAAACGTTTAGTAACCAAAGCGTAGGCCATAAATATTAAACTACAATGATTGCGAGTGGCGACCTTGAAACTGTCATTCGAACAATCTCAACAAAATCAATTGAAATTACAGTCAACGAAGTGCTCGCCTGAAAGCTGTCTGAATTTCAACGATGTTTGTCTAACATTAAATATGTTGACAAGCTCGTTAGTCTAGTGGTCGTAAGCGCAACCGTTGAGCATGAGGTTCTGGATTATCAGGACGGGTAGTGTTGGGTTTTTCCGTCTGGAATTTCTCAGTAGCAGTCCGCAGGCCGGATTTTGTGCCCGGACTCGCCTTGTATTACATGGTACTTAAACATTACTAGCGAAATGTGGGTGTACTACAGGTATACCACCGCCTTAACACTACGGGAAAACAACCATGACATTCCTATGTTTGTATGAAATATTTTGACGTGTCATCGCTCAGACAACACGTGCTTCAGAATGCGTGTAGCTGTAGTTCTTCATAGCCTCACATGTGCTCGTTTTATCCATGACATGACACGGAAGTTACCCAAGCTCACCTCAATCACTACAACATCACATCATATTTGACATTTTCATGTTGAGCGACTGCAAATATGGAGTGGCCCATTAAAATTCATTGTTGTTTGAAATTTATTGATATTCTATGTTTATTTATTGCTAAACGCTACCAAGAATCATGATTATATGGTCATTGTTATACAGTCTTCGTGGAAAATCAATTTAATCGAACCTCATTAGTGCTCTTTCCGCCATAAACTCGTGCTTTTTAGGGTTCCGTACCCAAAGGGTAAAAACGGAACCCTATTACTAATACTTCGCTGTCTGTCCGTCTGTCTGTCACCAGGCTGTATCTCATGAACCGTGACAGCTAGACAGTTGAAATTTTCACAGATGATATATTTGTATTGCCGCTATGACAACAAATACTAAAAACAGAATAAAATTAATATTTAAGGGGGCTCCCATACAACAAACGTGATTTTTTTGCCCTTTTTTAGGGTTCCGTACCCAAAGGGTAAAAACGGAACCCTATTACTAAGACTTCGCTGTCTGTCCGTCTGTCTGTCACCAGGCTGTATCTCAAGAACCGTGACAGCTAGACAGTTGAAATTTTCACAGATGATGTATTTCTGTTGCCGCTATAACAACAAATACTAAAAACAGAATAAAATTAATATTTAAGGGGGGCTCCCATACAACAAACGTGATTTTTTTATAATAATTGGTACGGAACCCTTCGTGCGCGAGTCCGACTCGCACTTGGCCGGTTTTATTTGATAATAATGGTACGGAACCCTTCGTGCGCGAGTCCGACTCGCACTTGGCCGGTTTTTGATCAACTTGTCTTGTTTACAGCGCAAGGTAAACTTCTTATGTGCCTAATTAGCGGGATTATTATTCTGTGGAAGTTTCCCAGAGGATCTTATAAACTTCGAACAGGAAGGAATACGTAATTAGAAAATGTTTGAAATATTTTCTTTCATAAAAATCACTCCAACAAAAAGAAAATGGAACAAATTTCGGAAGAGAAAAGCGATAAACTCTCTAGTAGAATAAATAAATATCCGAATATTAACGGCCAACATGTTCAGTTTCCATCATACGCGTGTAATATTAATGGTTAATTTATGAATTGGAGTGGCCGAACCACCCAACCGCTTGGTGTAGCAAACATCATAAGAAATTTACTGGACGTGGAATGAATTTCTTATGTGCTGTGCTATGGACATGGGTACTGAAGACCCGAGCTCAATTACGACACGCAGGCCCCATATTCACCTGTGTTTGTACTTATTGGAATAAAGATAAGACCAGCAGTGGGATGGTAGAGTATAATATTCATTCGTGGTACAATATTTTACACGCAAGTTACAATCGTATTAGAACATCAACAAACCGTAACTAAGCTAATTTAAAACCAGTGACAGACATGTGAATACGATTATTCTCACAGGCCAGTGCATACATAAATATGCGACCTCCAATACGCCCCCTTAATCTATTACAAATGCGTATGATTACTTCTGTACTTGTCAATACTCGGTACATAAAACTAAATAAATCACTAACACTTCTGTGTTCGACTGTACTACGCTGTATCCAAAAGTATAGTACAAAAACAGAAGAAATCTAACAAAATAAAGTATGCATAACAAAATCTAAATTATCTATTACACAAAGCACTTCTACAAAACCTAAAACATCAAAACATTTAACTACTCGTCGCCCCCTTAATAGAATAATTTGACAGGGATAAATCCTTTAAAAAATCTCTAAGCTTCGGGCTGTGAACGCTTTTAGTTAAAATGTCCGCTATCATCTTATCAGTTGACATGTACCTTATTTCAATTTTGTTTGCCAGTACACACTCACGAATAAAATGATACTTAATGTCTATATGCTTTGTCCTATTATGCATCATTTTGTTAGCTGCAATTTTATGCGCCGACTGATTGTCATTGTAAATTACTACCGCTTTACTATCCACAGCTGTCAAACTGTTTAGTAAACTACGTAAATAAAGAGCTTCCTTCGAAGCTTGACTCAATCCTACGTACTCTGCCTCTGTTGTAGACAAGGATACTGTCGCTTGCTTCCTACTCTCCCATGACACTATATTTTTACCTATCTTGAAAATTAATCCTGTGAAAGACTTTCTATCAAGTGCCCCTCCCCAATCTGCATCAACGTAGCCTCGTAAGTCTAAATCTCCCGACTTCCTAAAAATAAGACAAAGGTTAGACGTACCTTTTAAATACCTTAGGACCCGTTTCGCACATTTAAAGTGTATTTCATCATAGCACGAATTGAATTGTGAAAGTACACTTACCGCATGTGCTATGTCTGGTCGCGTATTACAGGCCAAATAGTTTAGACACCCTATCAAGCTTTGATATGGCAGATCACTATGGGAATTTGTCGATCTTTCTAATTTGATACCGACTTCCATTGGGGTTAAAACTGGCTTAGCGTCTGTCATGTTAAAGTCATTCAAAATGTCCGAAATGAACTGTTGCTGATCTAGACAAATAACATCTTTGTCTCTCCTCAGCCTCATGCCTAAAACATGCCTAGCCGGCCCTAAATCTTTCACTTTAAACTTGTCAAGCAAATTGGTTTTTAATTTTTGCTTTTCTTGTTCACAATTTCCAAAAATAAACAGGTCATCTACGTAAATAACGACAATCAACTTCTTATTGTTTTTAAGCTGCTTTTGATACAAACACGGTTCTATTTTTGATTGTACAAAGCCTAAATTCAACATTTCTTTATCTAATTCCTTGAACCAAGCATTTGAAGCTTGTTTCAATCCATACAAAGAACGCTGCAGTTTGCATACTTTGGTTTCTTGACCTTTGACTACTGCTCCTTTTGGTTGGAGCATGTAAATGTCCTCTTTAATTTTGCCGTACAAAAAGGCAGTCGTGACATCCCACTGATCAATAAACCAACCGTATTCAACAGCTAGCGAGAACAACAATCTTAGAGTAGAGCTTCTAACTACAGGAGAATAAGTCTCAGTATAATCTACACCACATACCTGTGTGAAGCCTTTTGCTACAAGTCTAGCCTTGTACTTCGTTACCTTGCCATCGCTATCTTTCTTGATTTTGAATACCCATTTGCATTGGATAGGCTTCTTATCAGCTGGAAGATCCACCAACGTCCAAGTCTGGTTCTCCTTTAGTGACATAAGTTCATTATCTATCGCTTTTTGCCATAAATCACCATCTGGTCTCGCCAAAGCTTCATTAATAGTCAATGGATCACCATCAAGATTGCTCTCCTTGGCATACATAACATTGCATCCGTACCGATCGACTTGTCTGCGTTCTCTTACAGGATACCTTCTTTCTGATTCAGGTCTCACTTCTTCTTCAGTGAATACGTCATCAGGTACTTGCTCTGGTACTACAGGTTCAGGTGCTATCTCCTCCGATACTTCTATGTTCTCGTCTACAGTATCACAATACATATCATCGTTTGTCTCCAAGCGTTCAAATCTGCTTGTAGACCCGTTGGGTAAACTGGAAGGAACAGAATCTTTATTCAGGTTTATGATTACTTCCGATTTTTCTCCGTTTTCCTTTTGGAGAAAGACGTTTTCCAGAAATTTGACATCTCTCGCAGTCGTCACTTCACCTGTCTTAGGATTAATCAGACGATAACCCTTCTGATTATCTGGATATCCAATAAAAATCATCGGTTCCGTCTTCATGTCCAGTTTGCGTCTCTTTTGTTTTGGTATTAATCTATATGCCAAACAACCAAAGATTTTCAGATGACTCACATCCACATCTTTTCCAGTCCAAAGCTTCTCTGGTACCGCATTATTCAATGCTTTCGTGGGGCTTCTGTTCTTTAGATAAACAACAGTATTTACAGCCTCGGCCCAATACTTTTTGCTCAGGTTCGATTCTGAGAGTAATGTTCTTGCCTTTTCTATTATAGTCCGATTCGCTCTTTCTGCGACAGAATTTTGTTCCGGCGTGTACGGTACAGTCGTCTGGTGTTTTATGCCTGCAGACTTCAAAAATGATTTAAATTTACCATTACAGTACTCTGCGCCGTTGTCAGATCTCAGACATTTAATAGATTTACATGTCTCATTCTCAACTTCCGCCTTGTATTCACGGAACTTATCGAAAGTTTCACTTTTGTTCTTCAAAAAATAAACATGAGTCTTTCGAGTATAATCGTCGATAAATAGAAGAACATACCTCGAACCACCGAACGACGGCTCCTCGATTGGTCCACAAACGTCGCTAAAAACCAACTGTAAGACCTCGTTTGCTCTCGTACCTTGCTTTTTAAAGGGACTTTTGCATGTCTTTCCTTCAATACATGGAATACACGGCTCGCATAAATCGGTACTCTTAAATTCCATACCGCTTACTAAAACTTTCATTTTATTCATATAATTACGCGATAAATGAGCTAATCTTTTATGCCAAATGTTCGAAATATTTTCATTTTGTTTTGACAATGTCACATTGACGACGTTATTTTGTTTTTCTGTCAACTCATAAATTCCGCCGACCTCTTGACATCTTGCAACAATTCGATTTTTATTTTGAATCATGCAACCTCCTTTGTCAAAATTCATGCAATAATTCTTCTTGGTCAAATCGCTCACCGAAATTAGGTTCATGGATAAATCAGGAACATGTAAAACGTTTTCTAAAATTAATTTTTCGTTTTCGCCGACTCGTGGCTCAGCATTTCCTCGTCCTTTCACCAATAACTTCTCTCCGTTTGCTACTGCGATCTTCATGTTGCCCTTTACTTGTGTGTAAGACAACAATTTGTTTTTATCATGGGTCATATGATTTGAGCACCCACTGTCTAAATACCACTTATCTTTGTTTATCGCCCCTTTCGTATTCAGGCAGATATTCGCGGTTTTGATCCGCTCCTTGCATTCGGACGCCTTGTGTCCTTGCTTGTGGCACTTAAAACACTTGTAAATGAACTTCTGCTTGCGATCATTAGTTTTAGTGTTCGATCTTGCATCGTTCTGCACTTTACGTGTAACTAAAACTTTTTCGTACTCTGTGTTCAACTTACTCTGTCTACTTCCTTCTTGTAACAATTTCATTTTAATCTGCTCTAACGTGATTTCTTGTCCACTATTATCTACAGCCATAATGAGAGGGCTGTACTCAGCGGTCAATCCACCCAGCAAAATCGATATGATCCAATCATCAGGGATTTGAGCATCAATATCGGACAATTGTTGTGTCAGGAATGTAATTTTGGATATGTAGCTTTCCATAGAATCAAAATTTTCTAACTTACAGTTGAAAAGCTCTCGCTGAATATGTATACGTCTTCCCCAACCTTTGTCTTCATACGCTTTCCGCAAGTTATTCCAGGCTTCTTTCGCAGTCTTCGCATTGTAGACGTGGGTAAAGCACTCTGGTTCTAACAACAAGCATATTGTCGTTCGTGCCTGCCGGTCTACATCAGCATTTACTACATCTGTAGAAATTACTCCCCACCAGTTTTTATTCTCCAAGTAATTTCGCACCAGGAATTTCCAGTTTGGGTAGTCGGACGAATTTTTCAGCTTCTTAATACCACTTATGCCAACTTCAGCTGACATAATTGAGATTTCGTAAGTTTCACAAGCACACAATTAATATTTAAACCACTCAACTTATTAATTATGCTCTAGCATTTGTGCTTCTGGGTCCTGGGCCCATAACCTATTGGAATAAAGATAAGACCAGCAGTGGGATGGTAGAGTATAATATTCATTCGTGGTACAATATTTTACACGCAAGTTACAATCGTATTAGAACATCAACAAACCGTAACTAAGCTAATTTAAAACCAGTGACAGACATGTGAATACGATTATTCTCACAGGCCAGTGCATACATAAATATGCGACCTCCAATAGTACTAAGGGTACCTATAAGTATTTCTGATGGAATAGGAGGCAGCCTAAAGAGAACGTAAGGATCATAACAAGTGGCTTTCTGTAGATTCGGCCTACCCGAATGGGAATAAGTCGCGAGCGAGTTTATGAATGTATGATAAAGGAATCTATCTACGAAACCGAATAATTTAGATTGGTGCCGTGAAAATAGTGTTGTAAAATAGGTACCTAATTCAAACGGATAAAAACCACAACCTAGGAAAGGGGAAAATTTGTCAGACAAATAAGATACTTAACTCTCTGCTAAAATTGGGCAGCAAAAAATATAAATGTTGCAATTGGGTAGGTGTTGTATAGGTACCGGAGCCCACTTAACATCGGTTCGTTTTCCAACAAAAAAAAACTTAAAAAACAATCAAACAAAATGTCAACACTACAACAATAAATATATCAAACAAAGTTAATGGCCGCACTTAAATCGTACGTGAAATGGAATTATAAACGGTTAAGTGCTCACTTTGATAAGTTCAATCATTGAAAGATGGATGGTCTTTTACGTTAACAACTTAAGGACGCGTTTGCAAAATTGATAGGTACAGAATCGAACTACTACATTGACACGGTCATACACACAAGTGTACGCACGACTAACTGCGAGAATAGTAGTCAAGTGAACACATTTCGATACTTTGAATGATTCATTTTTTTTGTACGTATTTCTTTTTAATAAAATTATGTTAGGGACCTACAAAAAAAATATTTTTGCTCTTTTTTTACGAATTACCTCCGGACTTGATGGAGTGACCTGAAGGTGTGCTTCAGTGACTGCTACTGGAACTTCTCGACGTGTTGTACTAGGTGAGGAGAGTTTGGGCTCGTATTGTTAGTTATGATGAGACCTTACCTTTCGACCTGATGAAGTAACCTGCAGGTGTACTTTGGTGACTACTACTGGAACTTCTTGACGTGTTGTACTAGGTGAGCCGAGTTTGGACTCGTTTTGTTAGTTATGATGAGACCTTACCACCGGACTTGATGAAGTGACCTGCAGGTGTACTTCGGTGAATGCTACTGGAACTCCTCGACGTGTTGTACTAGGTGAGCCGAGTTTGGGCTCGTTTTGTTAGTTATGATGAGATCTTACCTCCGGACCTGATGAAGTGACCTGCAGGTGTACTTCGGTGACTGCTACTGGAACTCCTCGACGTGTTGTACTAGGTGAGCCGAGTTTCGGCTCATTTTGTTAGTTATGATGAGCCCTTACCTTTGGACCTGATGGAGTGACCTGAATGTGTACTTCGGTGAGGTACTGGAACTCCTTGACGTGTTGGACTAGGTAAGCCAAGTTTCGGCTCGTTTTGTTAGTTATGATGTGACATTACCTCCGGACTTGATGGAATGACCTCAAGGTGTACTTCGGTGAGCTACTGGAACTCCTTGACGTGTTGTACTAGGTGAGCCGAGTTTGGGCTCGTTTTGTTAGTTATGATGTGACATTACCTCCGGACTTGATGGAATGACCTCAAGGTGTACTTCGGTGAGCTACTGGAACTCCTTGACGTGTTGTACTAGGTGAGCCGAGTTTGGGCTCGTTTTGTTAGTTATGATGAGACCATACCTCCGGACCTGATGGAGTGACCTGAATGTGTACTTCGGTGAGGTACTGGAACTCCTTGACGTGTTGTACTAGATGAGCCGAGTTTGGGCTTGTTTTGTTAGTTATGATGAGACCTTACCTCCGGACCTGATGGAGTGACCTGAATGTGTACTTCGGTGAGGTACTGGAACTCCTTGACGTGTTGTACTAGGTGAGCCGAGTTTGGGGTCGTATTGTTAGTTATGATGAAACCTTACCTCCGGACCTGATGGAGTGACCTGAATGTGTACTTCGGTGAGGTACTTGAACTCCTTGACGTTTTGTACTAGGTGAGCCGAGTTTGGGCTCATTTTGTTAGTTATGATGAGCCCTTACCTCCGGACCTGATGGAGTGACCTGCAGGTGTACTTTGGTGACTGCTACTGGAACTCCTTGACGTGTTGTACTAGGTGAGCCGAGTTTTAGTTAGTTTTGTTAGTTATGATGAGACCTTGGCTCCGGACTTGATGGAGTGACCTAAAGGTGTAGGTACTTTCATAATTATGAAAAAACGTTATCAATTTTTTATTATGAGCTCCATATTTTTTGCCTATCTGGGGTCAATCAAACTCGGCTCACCTAGCACAACACGTCAAGGAGTTCCAGTAGCTCACCGAAGTGCACCTTCAGGTCATTCCATCAAGTCCGGAGGTAATGTCACATCATAACTAACAAAACGAGCCCAAACTTGGCTTACCTAGTGCAACACGTCAAGGAGTTCCAGTACCTCACCGAAGTACACATTCAGGTAACTCCATCAGGTCCGGAGGTAAGGTCTCATCATAACTAACAATACGAGCCCAAACTCGGTTCACCTAGTACAACACGTCAAGGAGTTCCAGTACCTCACCAAAGTACACATTCAGGTCACTCCATCAGGTCCGGAGGCAAGGTCTCATCATAACTAACAAAACGAGCCCAATCTCGGCTCACCTAGTACAACACGTCAAGGAGTTCCAGTAGCTCACCGAAGTACACCTTCAGGTCATTCCATCAAGACCGGAGGTAATGTCACATCATAACTAACAAAACGAGCCCAAACTCGGCTCACCTAGTACAACACGTCAAGGAGTTCCAGTACCTCACCGAAGTACACATTCAGGTCAATCCATCAGGTCCGGAGGTAAGGTCTCATCATAACTAACAAAACGAGCCCAATCTCGGCTCACCTAGTACAACACGTCAAGGAGTTCCAGTAGCTCACCGAAGTACACCTTCAGGTCATTCCATCAAGACCGGAGGTAATGTCACATCATAACTAACAAAACGAGCCCAAACTCAGCTCACCTAGTACAACACGTCAAGGAGTTCCAGTACCTCACCGAAGTACACATTCAGGTCACTCCATCAGGTCCGAAGGTAAGGTCTCATCATAACTAACAATACGACCCCAAACTCGGTTCACCTAGTACAACACGTCAAGGAGTTCCAGTAGCTCACCGAAGTACACCTTCAGGTCATTCCATCAAGTCCGGAGGTAATGTCACATCATAACTAACAAAACGAGCCCAAACTTGGCTCACCTAGTACAACTCGTCAAGGAGTTCCAGTAGCTCACCGAAGTACACCTTCAGGTCACTCCATCAGCTCCGGAGGTAAGGTCTCATCATAACTAGCAAAACGAGCCCAAACTCGGCTCACCTAGTACAACACGTCGAGGAGTTCTAGTAGCTCACCGAAGTACACCTTCAGGTCACTCCATCAGCTCCGGAGGAAAGGTCTTATCATAATAACAAAACGAGCCCAAACTCGGCTCACCTAGTACAACACGTCAAGGAGCAGTCCAGTAGCAGTCACCGAAGTACACCTGCAGGTCACTTCATCAAGTCCAGAGGTAAGGTCTCATCATAACTAACAAAACGAGCCCAAACTCGGCTCACCTAGTACAACACATCAAGGAGTTCCAGTAGCAGTCACCGAAGTACACCTTCAGGTCACTCCAAGTTCAGGACGAATAGGCTTTTAGAAACCCTACTTACATACTTTTTATAGCGAAATAAAATAGAATAAAACTCTACCTTGTGAAGTATCAAATTTGGTTTATCGAATATTTTGTGTTTGTACAGCGATCTTTTTCAACTCGAGGCGCTCCAAACAGGCGATACGTGTCCACTCTCGACGGGGGTCGCGCGCGGACTAGTTTCATTCGAAATACTTTGCAATAAATCAAGACGGGTATCAAAAATAAAATAACCCCTAACGCAATCGATTAAGATTCATCCAGAAGAGAAAAATTGTGAAAAAATGAGTTTCGGTTTTAATTTTTTCTGCGACTATATAAAGCATTTAGATTAAAAAAAAATCCTAGCATTAAGAATTGAATATGTTTGCCAACAAATAGTATTTTTAGAAATACTAAAATATGTTAATAATAGCACAAAAAATGTACCTAAACTCAACCCGGTATCGTTAATTTTGTGAAAAATGGCAACGACAGATCGATTTTACATTATAAAAAACTAAAATTTTCGATGATCTAGTACCTAGTATTTGAAGATGAAGAACCAATCTATACGAGGTAGTCATTAGTTATATTGGATTTTGTTTGGTTATGCCATAAAATGTACCGAAAAACAGCATAATTTTGCCTGAAATGCAAACGCGCCCTTAATTAATTAAATGTTGTTGTCTGGTAGTTTGCCATCTGAATACACAAACACAATCACATGAACCCGAATGGCGCAGCGGTAGTGTGGCCGCCTTATGTTCTTAGGGTCCCGGGTTCGAATCCCGGTAGGAGCAAATGTTTGTGTGATGAGCATGGACATTTGTTTCAGAGTCATGGATGTTAATACTTATGTACAATAAGTATGTATTTACAAACAAAAAGTATCTATGTAGTATATGGACTATCTGGTGTCCACGACACAAGCCTCGTTGCTTAGTGTGGCACAAGATGGCGCTGTGTGTAATGTCCAGCGATATTTATTTATTTATTATGGTTATCCCCTTATTTTCCCGCATTCCAATGAAGAAGTTGACAAGTGCCAGCAAGCTGTTTTTTCTGACTCTGTAGCCAAAATCTATTACCGCTTTACTAATCACCAATCACCATAACTCCCAAGTTACGTCGATTGGTTATTAGTCCTTCGACATGTCCTCGAATGTATTCCCTACTGGTGTCTACCGTTTCTAACGAAAACAGCTCGTAAACCTTCACGACCTTTGGGACAGAGCAGAGTTAAAGACCTCTTGATTGATTAATGACTAGAAACGCTTAACGAAACTTTGCCAATTTTAATTAGAACTTTTATTTTGTTGGTTTTTCACCGAGCTCTGGTTTTTCGCCCCGTTGAGCAGGATTCCGAGACAACTTGGTGTCGCTGGTGTCCTATGTTAATGGTGATTGGTGCATCAGGCACAGTGGAATCTTTGTAAAAATTTTACCCCAAATCATTACCGAATGATTTGGGGTAAAATTTTTGGCTTATTCCCAGGCGCTCCATAATTTATTCCCGGCGGCTCCAAATTAAAAAAGCAATATATTAGTAAAAGCTTTATATAGTATAATAAATAAAATCTTTCCCATGAGGTCCAAAATTTTCAAGTAGGTACTTACCACGAAATTATAACATTGATGGTAGCAATTTGTGTTTTGTTGACCTTACGCAATTTGGTTTGGAGCCGCTGGGAAGAATTTTAGTATTTTTATTATTTAACTAATAAAATCATGGAGCTGTTGGGAATCAATGTATGGAGAGAAATTGTTTGGAGAACAATAGTTTGGAGCTCTTGAGAATAAGCCAAATTTTTATACGCTCCGGTACGATCATCATCTGCCTAGCCTTTTTCCAAGTTTTATTGGGGTCGGCTTCCAGTCTAACCGGATGCAGCTGAATTCCAGTATTTTACATGGAGCGACTGCCTATCTGACCTCCAGAACCCAGTTACTACTGGGTAATACGATACCCCTTGGTAAGACTGGTTGTCAGACTGTTTGGGCCACTGACTACCTGTAACGACTATCAAAGATCACAAATGACAGCCGGGCGTGCTTTCCGAGGCACGGAGGAAACTCGGTATGTAATGGGTGGTCACCCATCTACAGATCAACCTAGGCAAGCACGGCTGAACCTAAAGATCGACCCGAGCGGCTGTTTGGCGACGATGTTTCCGACTTTTCGTTTTGTCTTAGATCCTACCGGCTTGCTTTCGGCTACTACACAAATTGCGATTAAACTGTGCGTCTGTAAAACGGTAAATTATACCTACTCCATTTCAGTTAGTCATATCAGTAGGAAAATGTCGACCATTACGAGGTTATCGAACATTTTTTGCCGTAGGAACCTAATAAATACCGGGTATTAACAATGTTCAAGATAAGACGTAATTATTTACAGTGTGCATACGATATGTTCGTATTACGTTCTTGGGGTTTCCAGCGAGTGCGGTAATTTTTGCAAGGAAGTAGGAAGTTACTGGTAAGTACCTAGGTTCCATTTTACTTAAATTATTTGACCAAACTACCAAATTCCAGCTCAGCTTAGGTATTTATTGTATTGTTGCCATTTGGAAATCCATTAAAATAAACCAATGGGTAAGTTCGCATACGCACGGCCGCTTTAGCGCGACGTTTTTTTTTTACCGTGCACTGGATTTTCAACTCTCGGTCACGGTAATATTATGATACAGTAGTGTAACTCGGCCGCATGATAGAAATAAATATGCCTACAGCCGCGCGGTACGTAAACATGCGTTAGGGCTGCCCGTCTCCAGCATTTTAATTACATTTACCTACTGTCTGTTTCTATTTAGTTTTGTGATTGTAAATATCCTTTTTATATAAATAAATGAAATACTTTGTATATTGAATAGGAAGTGTGCAATAAAAATGCGTGTTGTTTTTTGTTTGATAGATTTAATTAAAAAACATGTTTTTGTTTGAAAAATAAATCGGGCCTATAAATTTGCGACCGAAAAATATTTGCGCCTCGACTGAGTCGTACGAAATGCTTTATTGTTAAATTTTAAAGTATAATAAATCCGCATTCTTATTTATAGCTTAATTAAAAATTGTTTTGGGAAACATGGACAAGGTGGACAAAATGGAATATCTTTTACTTGGTTATAGATACCTGCAGCTACGGTATAGCTATCGAGGCGCGTAGGTATAGCTCACGTTTCGTCCGTTTGTATGAAGTTGGAGTACTGTATTATAATATTACCGTGTCTCGGTGTTGCGTGCGTTGAAAACGACGTGTTTTTTCACGATCCGAAAATCGCGAAGAAAAAACGTTACGTTAAGCTACAGTTACACATGCTCATTTCAAGCATGAAAGCATGCTTCTATTGAGCAGTTGCTACTTAGTAGCATGTGTGTCGGAAACTCGGAATGTGGCTCAAAATTAGCATGCTCATTTCGAGTTTGCTTAAAAATCGACAGGCGTGCGGGCGATTTTTGAGCATGCTACCTGCGGCGCGGGTGGAAGGGGGCGTGCTTTAAGCGCGTCTAAACAGGTTTGCTTATTGAGCATGCTAGTATCGATCAGTCGTTCAAAATCTTTCTCTTTTTTTTTTGCCGAGCTGATATAAGCTTCTGGATGTATTGCATCGCCAGCAAAAGGACGATCTTATTCAGCATCATACGGATAGCTGTTTGATTGTCCATGACTTTGTTTGAACTGACAGAGAGAGAGAAAGCACGCAATAAAATGGCATGTGTATTTGCAATGTTTGCATTGAGCATGCTTATTCAGGAGCATACTTAAAACTAGCATGCCTATTGCTAGCAAATGTAAACTGCTCTTAAGCATGCTCGCATTGAGCATACTCAATAGCACGCTTTTTAGCATGCTATTTTAGAGCATGTGTGTAACAGTAGCTTTAGAAAGAGGCCGTGCGAATGTGGGCATTATCGAAGTATACGAATTACAGGTTACCATTAAAATACGTAGGGTAGATGGCATAAAATACTGGCTAGTAGTTTATGGACCAAGCACGTTAATTAGAGATTTCTGAAGCATTGAACGCGAACCAACTCAAAAAGGTATTTTCGGGTTTGTTCGCGTTTCACCAATGAATCACGATTACCCACCTCGAAGTATTCCATTAATTGTGACTTAAAGCCTACGTAATAGACGTGTAGGTATGTCATATGCTCACTGCCTAACTTCCCACACAAGTCATAAAAATCGACCAGCGAAAGTCGAGGCGTGTTATTGTATTCTGTTATTATTAGTCAATACCTACTATCTACTTTTACTGACACTGATTACACGACTGCCCAATTATAGACTGTTATTTACCTACTATTTGTGTTTATTAAGTTTTAAATTGTGATGCAAACAAATGTTGTTTCATATTGTGCTTAATAAATAATTTTTTATTTGTGTTGTGTTGTTTGCACTTGAGATGCAGTAAAATATTTCATACAACCAGTCTTCATTTGTGTAGCCTTACATAATACATTTAATCTGCATTGGTTTCCACACATAGGTAGTTGTTCAAGTAGACCACATGGGCCAAGGTTTTTTGAACTACTACACAGCTGAATACCGGTATTTTACACTAGCACTTCGCCCGCGACTTCGTCTGCGATAATTGTGATAGCTTGGCTAATTTGCATGTTATGAATATAATTTATAGCCTATGATACTCGGTAAAGATGTAGTTTTCTAATGGTGAAAGAATTGTTTAAATCGGATGAGGAGTTCTTGAGTTAAATCGTAGCAAACAAACAAACAAAAAATCTAATATTTCTTCATTAGAACATTAGTTTGAGTTAACATGCAACTGTCGAGCTCCACAACCCAATTACTGAATACACAATAGTTTTTGATAATAGGCTGATTGTTACCTTTAATTCTTGAACATATTTCTCACTACATACTATATTAGAAAATGAAATATGCTCTGCACATAGGTAATTCAAAACAAAGGTACTCACATTTTATTGCAATCATTTTTGCTTAGTGTTGTATCAATCTATTTAATTGTAATACCGAACTATGACAGTCTTATTTTTAATTATACTAAGTATTTTAATTATTATATTATATTAATACCTATATGCATTCTTGAATTAGGGTTTTTACCCATCTCAGAAATAATTATATACCTAATAGTTCTTCATCAATTGTAATCTATACTAATATTATAAAGAGGTAACATTTGTTTGTAAGTTTGTATGTAGGGGGTAATCTCCGGAAGTAATGGACCGATTTCAAAAATTCTTTCACTGGTAGAGAGCTACATTATTCGTGAGTGCTAAAGGCTATATTTTATTCCCGTACTCCCACAGGAACGGGAACTACGCGGGTGAAACCGCGGGACGTCAGCTAGTTTCTCATAAAAAAGGGTCATGGAAGGTGATTAAAAATGACTGCAAGTAGGTAATTAACTTACATGGGTGGTTAATAGATTAAATTCATAAGAAGCAGTACCATAGTACTTTATGAAACACAGTGGTATCAGGTATTAACCTGAATGACACAGTCATCTTCTGAAAAATAACAGGGTAACACAGCTTTAACTAGATAAAATCAAAATTTCACTTTCATACATCTTCATTCAGAGTGCAATGAACAATATCCAATTCACAGAAAAAAAACATTTTAAGTTGAAACAAATATAAATGAAAAACTAACTTGAGCAAATAATTATAAGAACTTACTTTTTGAAGACTCTGCAAAATGAATTGTTTATTCTTTTATCTGAATTGTGTCTTCTGCGATCTTCAAATAAGTCTTTAATGGCTGTCACACCAAGCACAAACAACACGGGCAGCATCGCAATCTCTTTACCAAATGCACTGATTGCTGGCACCCAGTTCAACAACACTATGAATATAAAGTACACATTTGCAATCCTATGGAATTGTTCAAACAAGTTCTTGGGTAAAAATGATAGTAGAGTATATTTTGTAGTCCTAATTTTATTGTCGCATCTATTCCCATTGGGGTGATCTTTGGGTGGCGTTTTATCTGGCACCAAGTGGTTAGGGGTGACAGACAAATGCCTGATATCAATGCTGGGCTGCTGGCGCCGCAATAGCCAGAACGCAGCTCGTCTCCAGGGGCCCACGACGGACGTGCGCCGGATGGTGTAGATGGAGTCGGAGCGAGAGGCCTGTCGCGAGTGGATGCGCACAGAGGCCAGGCGCGGCGCAGCGCTGGGTGCGGGCGGCTCGCGGTCGCGGTGCCCTGGCGGCAGGATGAAGTCGGTGCGGCTGCCGGCTCGGCTGTGGCCGGGCCCGCTGCTGGGCCGCCCGCCCTCGCCGATCTGCCCGTGCGAAAGCGCGCGCTGGTGCCCGCGCATCGCCGACTTGAGCGATGGCCGTGGCGCTCCGGGATTGCCCGCGAGCATAGGAGTGCCTCCATGACTTACAGACCTCGAGTGTCCTTTCGCTTTCGGAAACAGGTAAGTCTGCTCCGGTGCCCCGGGTAAACATGGCACGATAGAAGGTGTCTCTCCACTGCCTTCTGTTGACATTTTTATTCATTTGAATGGTGTTCACCCCACTGTTACCTTTCATTTAAAACTATTGTATCGCCACACCGTTTAGATGTTTTTGTTGAACGTGATTTATAGAGAATGTACCGTATGAAATCAAACATATGGAAGGAAGTCATCCGTTCACAGATTCACACATCACTAACTTAATTATTTGCAATAGTCACTAGACGAACAGATAAGTTTTGTAGTAGCCCGTTTATACATATTCTTAGAACTTTCAAAATAATTATTTGACCACCACGGAGCGTTTACACACGACAGAGTACGATACTTAGGCTGCGTTCCGAATTAGGCTGTAATCGATTTGAGCGTCCATAAAGCTGTTCCGAATTACCGTGAGCGCGATATCGATGTCCCTTGAATCGTCATAGATGACGTCATGACATGCGCCATTTTGCGATTACACTGACCATGCCCCAAATAAATATCACTGTGGGCGCTGTCAAAAATGACAGTTTTTTTCACAGGTTGTGTTGTATAATTTGATTGAAAAAAATTGAAATGAGTTTCAAACTCATGAACATTATTTTTAATTACCGTTGCATCTACGTAATTTGTAATTCGTAGGATTTTTTTAAGGGGTAAATCTTTGCCGGGAGCAAAATACCCTAATATAAACGCTTTCGTCATCCTTTTCATCACTGGACGAATCGTCGTTCTCTATCTAAAAATGTGAGTTATCAGAGTAGATAGAGTCAACCAACATAACTTCCATTTTTTAAAATAAGTCTTGTGAAATGTTTTGGTTTGGGGTTATGTTTACTGTCAACGCGTTCACGAGCGTTCCGAATTGATGACGGCTCTTAGCTGTCATAATCGTGATATCTAAATCGGAACGCAAAATATCGATGTGAGCGCTGTGAGCGATTATAGCCTAATTCGGAACGTAGCCTTAAAAACAAGCAAAAACACGGGACAAGTAACTGACTGAACTCAATGAATGACTGACTGACATGACACACTGACTGATGACAGTTCTTTCATTGCTGCTTGGTCGCCAAACATGACAAAACATATTCGGGTTGCCAACAGCAAAATAAGTGCTTCTTTTTTAAACCATTGTTGCACCCTGTGCTTTGGTCTGTGGAGTGGTGTTGCTGAGAGGAAACTGCTATGGAGAAAGCAAGGAGTTTTCTGTCAAAAGAGTCCGATCTGAGTCCAATCCGTAAGTACCCGTGAAAATACACTACAATATAAAATCGGACGATGGAAGCCGGACCTAATGCGTAAACTACCTGGATATAAACGACTACTCCCACAGAGTACATTATACTATACTACTACTCCGGACCGGCACTGCAAGTACGTAGCAGTCGATAACGATCGAATCGATACGATTCGATAAATCCGACTTTTCGATTGGTTAAAAACTCATTTTATCGAGAATAACTGTCAGATTTATCGAATCGTATCGAATCGAGTGCTACGTACTTGCACTGCGGGTTCGGATCGGATTGAGGATTCGGATCAGTCGTAGTGCGAAACCCTTTGTTATGACTAAGTTATGATATCACTATTGATGTGACCCAGTGTTGCCAACTCAACTACTTCAAAATTGCTAGATTGGTGTTAAAAATATGCCAAAAATATGCTAACCTCTAAAAAATACCAAAAAAAATTGCCAACATAAATAAGTGTCAGTATTTATTAAGAAATTAAATCAGGGGAATAGAATATTAATGTCTTGACATTCACCAACATTGGCTAATGTGGAAGGCTGAGAGCTAGAGTCGTAACTCTCTTTGGTTCCGATACAAAGTAGTACATTGTCTGGAACAGTGTAAGAATAACAGCACTTTCCTGCTCTTTTTAGGGCGAATCTGACGTACAAAATGGCATTCAGGGTTCTCACCCCCAAACCACCGCGGGGTCGAGTATCGATTTCAATTTTTATTTCAAGAAACAATGTGATAATTATTTTAATGTTCTAAAAAATATGTTAAAAAAATATGCTATTAATAATAAAACAATATGCTGAACAAGAACAAAATATGCCAAATTTAGCATATAATATGCTAAATTGGCAACCCTGATGTGACCTATTCAGAATAATTATCTATTTTGGGGAATTTATGAACAAAATATATAATATAACGTTTTTAATTCAGTTTTCAGTTGCATAATAGTATTTTCATTAATGAACAAAATTTAGGTAAGTAATTTAGCCAAGTAGTACTATCCATTTTAGAGAGCACCCGTTCGCGATGTAGAACAATACATGAACTACTACGTGTTTTTCAAATGGCCAATGCACTTGCATTGGCCATCTGACAGAGAGGTTAGCCCAGCCAGTATTAAGGTAGCTAGCACTGGCCTGAAAATTGCAAAAAACTTAAGAAAATTTGAATTTCGCGGGCTACCCTGGAGCATTCACCTTAAGGTGAATGCTTCGACCAGCCCGCGAAATTCAAATTTTCTTACGTTTTTGGCAAATTGCAAGCCTGTGCAAGGTTGTATGTTGATTAAAATATTGGACGCGATTGTAAGACGTATGTAGTTACAGAATTATAATCATCAAAACCATCAATACAACCCTCCAAGTTCATAAAGGTCTAGCAATGACTTTGACCTTGAAAAAATCGTTTCTCAACCTTTATGAACTTGGAGGGTTGTATTGATGGTTTTGATGATTATAATTCTGTAACTACATACGTCTTCCAATCGCATCCAATATTTTAATCAACATACAACCTAGCACTGGCCTGCAATTTGCCAAAAACGTAAGAAAATTTGAATTTCGCGGGCTACCCTGGAGCATCAGCCTTAACCACTGTAAACCACTACCAATCACCAACAGCCAACTTGTCTGTGCAGGAAAACACAGAACTAAAATAATTGTATGTATAGTTCGGTTCAAACTTAATGGCGGCTCGGAAGTTAGCTGCAAGTGACGGTCTGCGCATTATACAGACAAAACGATGCGTTATCTGCGCCCCAGTAATATCTAAAATTGTTGTCTGCGCAGCTTTACATTAGATGTTCCGAATCACCATAAAGTTTAAAGCGTTATTCCTGCGCAGACCGTCACTCGCAGCTAACTTCCGAGCCGCCATTAAGTTTGAACCGAACTATACCAAGTTTCACAATCATAACGATGGTGGTCATACTATAAACCAGCAGCCGTTGTCAAGTAAGACGCGGGGCTTGGGATGTTAAAATATAGCTGTTATAGGCCTTCAAATGCATTCCTGCAGCCCAGCCAAGCGTAAATACTTAGACCAAAAGCTTTTAGGTTGAGCGGGTGGATGTATGTACCGATAAATTAAACAAAATTTTATCTGAATTTCTTGACAATATTTTACAAGTTGTTAACGTGGCGTCTGTGGCAGTGTTGTAGAATAAAAAGAAAAACTGAAATCTCAACATGGTTGCCATTAAAAATAATAATTATTATCGACTGTTTTGTAAATATTTACCTGCGCAACACTAGCTCACACGTCGTCATCATCGATGTCGGCCATATTCTTTCCGACATTTTGACATTTACCACCCGGTTGTAATTTCATACTGGAAAATCATTTTCTAAATCTTTCAACATGGACGAAGAATACGACGCGATAGTTCTGGGAACCGGATTGAAGGAATGCATCCTAAGTGGAATGCTTTCCGTGTCCGGAAAAAAGGTACTGCACATTGATCGTAATAAGTACTACGGTGGTGAATCTGCGTCAATTACCCCGTTAGAAGAATTGTTCGCAAAGTTCAACGCACCGGCTCCCGACGAAACATACGGCCGAGGTCGCGACTGGAATGTAGATTTGATTCCCAAGCTGTTGATGGCAAATGGGCTTCTTGTGAAACTGCTCATTCACACGGGCGTGACACGATACCTGGAATTCAAGTCTGTGGAGGGCAGCTATGTCTACAAAGGCGGAAAGATTTCAAAAGTGCCTGTCGATCAGAAAGAGGCGCTGGCATCGGATCTGATGGGGATGTTCGAAAAGAGACGTTTCCGAAACTTCCTTATTTACGTTCAAGACTTCCAGGAGGATGACTCGAAGACCTGGAAGGATTTGGACCCAAGTACGGCCAACATGCAGTCACTGTATGATAAGTTTGGCCTTGATAAGAACACGCAAGACTTCACTGGGCACGCTCTGGCCCTTTACCTTAACGATAACTACCTCCAACAATCAGCTATACAAACCATCCGCCGTATTAAATTGTACTCTGACTCACTGGCAAGATATGGCAAGTCTCCATACTTGTACCCTATGTATGGATTAGGGGAGTTGCCTCAAGGTTTCGCTCGCCTCTCTGCTATTTATGGAGGCACCTATATGCTGGACAAACCTATAGATGAGATAGTGCTTGGTGAAGGTGGCAAAGTAGTTGGAGTACGCTCTGGCAATGAAATAGCCAAGTGCAAACAAGTGTACTGTGACCCTAGCTACGTTCCAGACCGTGTCCGCAAGAAGGCTCAGGTGATCCGATGCATTTGTTTATTGGATCATCCTATACCAAACACTAAGGATGCTTTGTCCACCCAGATTATCATTCCTCAGAAGCAAGTAGGCAGGCATTCTGATATCTATATCTCTGTTGTGTCATACACACACCAAGTTGCTGCTAAGGGCTGGTTCATTGCCATGGTGTCTACCACTGTTGAAACCAATGACCCAGAGAGTGAGATCAAGCCTGGCTTGGATCTACTTGGGCTTATCCGACAGAAGTTTGTGTCGGTGACAGACTACTACGAGCCCCTTGATGATGGCACCCAGAGCCAGATCTTTGTTTCAGAGTCTTATGATGCTACCACACACTTTGAGACTACTTGTTTAGATGTAATTAAGATATACAAGTATGGAACAGGTGAAGAGTTTGACTTCTCCAAAGTAAAAGTTGAACTTGGAGAAGAGGAACAGTGAATTATGTTATAATATTTATGTACATTGCTTGTTAATTTTATATTTGTTTAAGAACTGTTCTGGCAACAATAACGATTACTCTAGGGATTTTGGGTTATCATTTTAAGAGCTTAGGTGTATTGGCAGTAGATCAAGTATTAATGCATGTACAACGCTCCCAGTGGTTCCAAAACTGATTTTATGCATTTTATTGCCAAAAATAAAATATTATTTAAAGGAATTTATTCTTTATTTAAAGCTGCTTTTTAAGTATACAAAGCTATGTGATCTGCACAAGTGGTAGGTTATTTGTACCAGATGTTATGCATTCCAATTTGGTATTCATTTGATTCTGTAACCATATCATACTTGTAACAAGTCAAAATTTATGAATGCTCACTATACCTATATGTTGTGTAAGATCATGAATAAAAGTTATAATAATAATGAGATGTGTTTTATTTTGAAACAACAATAACAACAAAGCAATATTTTTCCTTATGCTTATTATGCAATTTATACTTAAACTTTTAATTAATTTTAATATCACCAATTTTATTTATTTTTAGACTAGATGAAATCACAACTTACAAGTTCAAAATATATTTAATAGCATACAGATGGTCATTTCTACAACCAACAAATATGTAGTCGCCATATACAGCTGGTGAGGAAAATACTTCGTTTGGTAAACTGAGTTCTTCTAATACAATTCCATTTTCTGCGTCTAGGACACATAGTTTTCCATTATTTGATATGGCTAATATCAGCTTGTCGTTCAGCCCACAAGGGGTAGAGTAAACTGGAGCAGAAAGATCAGTCTTCCAAAGCAGACTTGGCTGAAAATTCTTAATACTGAGGTTATATACCCTTTTGTCGTGACAACCAAACACCATGTGCCATGTCAGCCTATCAACTGGCTTTACATAGATTGAAGAAAATATATTTCCTTTAGCACCTGCATATTCCCAGATCTGAAATAATGAAATATGTTAAATTTGTTCATTGACTATTCTGACAAGCAAACAATTAAGTAGATAAAGGTTTTTGAACTTTTTCGCAGCACAATTAATTAGGTACACAACACAATCAAAGCCGGCCGTCACTATGACGCATTGAGTTTTAGATAAGGTACCTACAGCTTTGTAGAGCATGCAAGTTATCAATACGAGTGATGTGCCATAATATTACTAACAGGACCTGTTACATCTGCTAGCCAGGTATTACTGTAATATGGTGTGATTACCTTGATACCCTTCTCGACAGTTCGGCAGTGTATATCGCCGGCGACTTCGGCAAACATGACGTATTTATCTTCGTCGTACAGCATTGGGCTCGCGAACACCGGGCTGGCGAGTACGCAGCGCCACACCAGGATGTTGGTGACGGTGTGGATGCATGCACACACACCAGATAGTGTGCCCACCAGGACAAACTCCCTCTTAGCAATCACAAGATCAGCAGATATAGGCTCGTTGCAGATGCTTATCGTTACTTTCGGGACACCAGACTGTAAAATAAAATTTCATAGTACGGCGGCAGGATCGTAGGATGGGTGGGCGCTGTAACCAAATTTTCAGAACAAGCGACGTAAAATCGAAACAGAGCTAGAGTTAAAAACGACAGTGTTATGTGTTTACGCAGCTATTCTAATTCCGTAAGGAGGATAAATACATTTTCATTTTCCGAGTTGTACCTACCTACCGACCTAGGTATTTGTTGTATCTTTGGTAATTAATAACAAAGCAGTTATTAATTACCCGAGAGAATCAATCATTAATTGAGAATTAGTCATATTTATTTACTAAGCACTTTGATTTATCGCTTGGAAAATATTACAATAATAAATATGTGTTAGTCATCAGTAAAAATATTAGGTACCTAGCTGATGGTGATGACTGTTTATAATATTTTATTACGATACGAGATAACTGCCAGCGTCACACTCACAGCGCATGTGGTAAGTAATCGGCAAAATAATGTATTTCTCTCTATGTATGTAGGTAGGTACTTTTAATTATTTTTTATTGTTAACTACAGATACAGACAATTATTGACAAGGAGTACTTAGAGGGAGACGTTAACGTCGTAAGTAACAAAAGAGAATTGTATGCGTCGAAGAATGGTGCCGATTCCCTTGTTCACAAACTAAACTAAATTTAAGTTGAATGCATCTTTTTCTTTCTATTTCAATAAGAAAAGGACAGAAGATAAATATTAGATTAATACTGTCAAATTAGTCGGCACCTGACGTAATTTTAGTAGTCAACTTTTTAATCGCGTCTAAAACTTGTATGGCGCTGATTAATTTGACAGAAGATAACTAAAATTTATCTTCTGTCCTTTTCTTAATGAAATAGAAAGAAAAAGATGCACTGAACTTAAATTTGGTTTAGTTTGTGAACAAGGGAATCGGCACCAATGTCGAGGTCCACCCTAATATCAAGCGGGCCAACACCGATACCTACATACCCGCAGAGAACGTAAACGTACTATACGTAAAAATAGAGCTAAGCTGTCTTAAATATCTAAACCTATAGGTACCATTAACACTGCCGGCCCACTGTATTGCAATAACTGTTGTGACCGGGCATTTATTCCTCTGGTCTGGCGTCACTAAGAACACTGGGCAACACACTAGAAGAAAATAATTTCAAAGGGTTTATCGATAACTCATTACAACAAATTAATCTACTAAGGGCTTGTAAAGCCGATCGCAAGATGATACAAAGAAAAAACTAAAAAGGGTTTATCGAAATAGTTATATAGAGGACTATACACGCTGAGGGAGCGAGAGAACATGCGCAAGTGCAGTCTACAGGTGCGTCGGCCCTCAACTAGAGAGGGCTGGAAGAAAACTATTTGGTTTTAGTTGAAAACAGTGACTGGCAGGGCGGGGCGTTATAGGGGTCAAACAGTCTCTTGTAAACGTTGACGTTCAAAACTTTTTGACTGACTGAGGGGGATCCTGAGGTGGTTGCTATTAGGGGACATCCACGGGGACAATAGGACAGTGAAAAAGTTAGCCAAATCGGTCTGTCTGCTTCAATATTATAAGTGTCTAAAAACACTATGCCGAAGTTACGCGACCGAAGATCAGCACAATTACGCCTGTGTTAGATAAATTAAATTATTATGTGTCTAGTATTAAATACATAAATACTTGAAATACCTATAAATGCAAATATTATCTGTTTTATATTGTATAATCAATTGTTAAAATGAATTAATTAAATAACAAACTTATTTGTGTACAAGTCAAACACTGATTTGACTCAACGGTCACTTGTGAATCATACTTATTTGTTAACGGGTATAAAAGAGCGGAGCCTCATTGGAGCGGGCTCAGTTGCTCTACGAATTTTAAGGCGTTAACATCTAAGGTATGACATTATTTTGATTATGGTTGATAATACTATTCTGATTATATTGTTGATTTGTCGTGATAACGATGATAGTGATTGTGATAACGATGATAGTGATTGTGACAACGATGATGGTGATTGTGATAACGATGATGGTGATTGTGATAGCGACGATGGTGATTGTGTTAGGTTAGGTTAGGTTAGCTTAATATTGTGATAAAATGATGATGATTGTGATAAAATGATAATGATAAAATGATAATGATTGTGATAAAATGATAATGATTGTGATAAAATGGTAATGATTGTGATGAAATGATAATGATTGTGATGAAATGATAATGATTGTGATAAAATGATAATGATTGTGATAAAATGGTAATGATTGTGATGAAATGATAATGATTGTGATGAAATGATGATGATGAGATAAAACGACGATTGTGATAAAACGACGATTGTGATAAAACGACGATTGTGATAAAACGACGATTGTGATAAAACGACGATTGTGATAAAACGACGATTGTGATAAAACGACGATTGTGATAAAACGACGATTGTGATAAAACGACGATTGTGATAAAACTACGATTGTGATAAAATGGGGTCCACCCTTTATAGCAGAACTTTTTATGTCATAATATTACTTTGCATAACAGCGGATAGCATAAACTTCATTTCGCAGAAAATCGTTTGGCAGACACTCATTTATCATACATTCAAAACTCGTAATTTTGTAAGGCAGAATCATCTTTAGGCATAAATTTCATATGCATAAGAATTAAAAGTAGAACCATCTTAGCGCAGAAAGTTCACAGCCAGAATCATCTTTTGGCATAAATTTTATATCGATAGTCACTAAAAGCAGAACTATCATATCTCAGAAAGTTTACAGTTAGAATCATCTTTTAGCATACATTTCTTATGCACAACAATGGAAAGACTCATCTATCACATCCACATAACAGAAAGAATTACCACCGCAGCTTCGGCTTGCTGGCCGGCGAAGCAGCGGCGGCGAGTGTTACAACAACCTGCTCCTCAACTCGCGGGCCGCCTCGCCCCTCCGCGCCTACGCGATTTTAAATTACACTTTAGGGGTAGGGCAGACAAGACTGCGTAAAGTCGGTTTTGGAGCGATTCGTTTCTGTCACTAACTTTTGTAGCCCATCATATTAGGTACTTTTTAAGACAATATTTAAATGTTTGGTTAAAAATGCTATTTTATAGAAATGGCAATAATGCCAAATACAATTATTCCAAATCAAATTCTGCCATCTTCGTAATATGCCAAGTGAAATTGTGCGAAATTTGAACATTGCTAAAGGTAATTATGCCAAATAAAATTCTGCCATCTTAAAAGTATGCCATTGTAAATTCGGAAATACAAACATTCGGCCAAACAATAACGATATTAAATAATTTTTATGCCTTAAAAATATTCGTTTAAAGAAGATTATGCCAAGTGTGTTATGCCAAATAAATTTCGGAGTATCAAGATTCTGCCAGATAGAAGGAACCCGATAAAATGATGATGATGTGATAAAATGATGATATGATAAAATGTTTCATCCACCAAGTTTCTGAACGCACCTTTTCGACGTTTGACAGATGACGTTTCAGTTGTCAGTGCGATGACGTTTGCTTGTCAGTGCAATTTTGATTGGGAAGAAACTTGCGTTCGTTGTCTTGTTTTTTTGATGCACGTGTTAGATAAATTAAATTATTATGTGTCTAGTATTAAATACATAAATACTTGAAATACCTATAAATGCAAATATTATCTGTTTTATTTTGTCTAATCAATTGTTAAAATGAATTAATTAAATAACAAACTTATTTGTGTACAAGTCAAACACTGATTTGACTCAACGGTCACTTGTGAATCATACTTATTTGTTAAGGGGTATAAAAGAGCGGAGCCTCATTGGAGCGGGTTCAGTCGCTCTACGACTTTTGGGGCGTTAACATCTAAGGTATGACATTATTTTGATTATAGTTGATAATACTATTCTGATTATATTGTTGATTTGTCGTGATGACGATGATAGTGATTGTGATAACGATGATGGTGATTGTGACAACGATGATGGTGATTGTGACAACGATGATGGTGATTGTGACAACGATGATGGTGATTGTGACAACGATGATGGTGATTGTGATAACGATGATGGTGATTGTGATAACGATGATGGTGATTGTGATAACGATGATGGTGATTGTGATAACGACGATGGTAATTGTGATAGTGCGACGATGGAGATTGTGATAGTGCGACGATGGTGATTGTGTTAGTGATTGTGAATAACGACGATGGTGATTGTGTTAGTTTAGGTTAGATTAATATTGTGATAAAATGATGATGATTGTGTTAAAATGATAATGATTGTGATAAAATGATAATGATTGTGATAAAATGATAACGATTGTGATAAAATGATGATGATGTGATAAAATGAAGATTGTGATAAAACGACGATTGTGATAAAATGATGATGATGTGATAAATTGATGATTGTGATAAAACGACGATTGTGATAAAATGATGATTGTGATAATGAAGGTGAATCACAATCATCTTCATTATAACAAGATAATGAAGATGATTGTGGTTATTATTATGTTATTATTATGTGTGTTGTTTATTAGGTATGGTCGATATATTGCTACGTAACGTTGTGTTATATACACTACTACGGTTAATTGTTATATACTACGAGGTAAATATAATGTTATTATGAAGTGAATCCCATTGTATTCCATTGGGGATCCCTTTTTTTTGCATAATCTTCTTTTTCCTAATATACTTTGGCATAACTGTTTTGGCATAATTTGTTTTGCCATAATAATACTTTGCCAAATTTTTGGCATACTGTTTATGTTGGCATAATCATCTTGAAGGCTAATTTGTTTTGGCATAAATTGAATTTTGCATAATGTTACTAGGCATAATGACTATTAGCATAATAGTATTTAGGCATACAAATAATATAAATACCGGAATAAAATTTGAGTTATTTTTACGTATTTATTTTGAATTAAAAATTCATTAAGTTGTACTACAAAAGTTAGTGACAGAAACGAATCGCTGCAAAACCGACTCCACGTAGTCTTGTCTGCTCTACCCCTAGAGTGTAATTTAAAATCGCGTAGGCGCGGAGGGGCGAGGCGGCCCGCGAGTTGAGGAGCAGGTGGTTGTAACACTCGCCGCCGCTGCTGAGGCTGGCCGGCGAAGCCGGCCAGCAAGCCGAAGCTGCGGTGGTGAGCGTTAAACACATCTGCGACGATAAGCTCGCGTGGGACCGCCGGAGTCCCGCAGCGCCGGAGCCGTGACAGAAACCTTGCCTGCTGCATGTTGCATGCTTGCTTGCATGCAGCATGATTGCTGAATGCATGCTTGCTGCATGCTTGCTGCATGATTGCTGCATGCTTGCTGCACGCATGCTTGCTTTATGCTTGCTGCATGATGCATGGTGTATGCTTGTTTAAATGTTTGCAAGCTGCATGTTTGCTGCATGCATGGTGTATGCTTGTTTGCATGCTTCTTACAGGGAAAAAACTTACATATGTTCACAAACAACTATGTTCAAAACAAATATGTTATGTATTACCTGCTTCGGAGAGATGGTTTTATTCCAATCGTCAAAATAAATTGGTATATCCAATTAGGGTATGTCTAACATTTTAGGATTATGCTTCTTTGTTATGCCTATAAAAAATATGTTTTAGTATCATTATGCGTAAATCAATTTATGCCTAACAATGTTATGCTTAATCATTATTATGATTAGATAAATTATGCTTAAAAAAATTGTGCGTAAGGTGTTATGCGTAAATAATGTTATGCGAAAATATAATTAGTAGTAACAAAAGTATGCCAAGTTATATTAGGTCTTAAAATTTTATGCAAATGGATAGGGAACCATTCCATTGTGTTTTGTAACCATATTCTGATTTAAAAGAGTGTCCATGGAGTTTCTTGCCCGTTCTTCTCCATAGAGATCTACGCTAGGGAATGGGCAACTACAGTACTTTCACAGTTTTTATGTCTTGTGACTGGGACTGTAGCTACATTTAATTTTCATCTTTGTTTCGACAATTCAAAAGTGCCTGTAACTGGCTTACTTGAAATAAATGCTTTGATTTTGATTGTTTATATTTTATACCTAATAAGTCACGAACATTAAATATTTAAATACATCTAGTTACATATCTACATAGTTATATACTCAAATGCTAACACACGCTGTTTTCGTGTAATTATTGATTGAAACTTTGAGTTAATGTTAATCCGATACAATCTTGATCGGTGTTTGATATTTTGTTGATAATTGAGTGAAAATTGAGAGATCTCGCCACCTTGGGTCGTGACCGCGAGTAATTTGTTGGTTATGTAGCCGGCCTCCGTGTCATTTGGACGCCGGTAACTTCCTAAATTCAGTGCTGGACTATTGAAATTAGGAAATTTTGAAGAGTCGGGACCCTGCCCAGGTCAAAACAGAGACCTCTGTTGTTGCAGGCCCTGGACTTTTGGGTAGACTGCCTACCCTGGAGCTGCCACATTTTGACGGTCACTTGGACCATTGGTTAAGCTTCAGGAACCTGTTTGACAGTTTGGTTGATTCGCGCTCTGACCTCCGACCGGCCCAGAAGTTGGCTTATTTGTTGTCAGCCCTAGGAGGTGAGGCTCGAGCCTTGGTGCAGCACTTGCCGGTGACCGACTCGGCCTATCCCACTGCTCTGGAACTTCTATCCCGACGATACCAGAACAAACGTTGCCTGGCTGATGTCCATATTGACCAGATCTTGGGGTTGCCGACCATCACCAGAATGTCAGCGTTGCGTGCTGACCTATTGAATCCATTGCTGGCAGCAACCAACGCCTTAAAACGATTGGAGTTGCCGGTGGACTATTGGTCCTATCTTTTGGTGCACTTAGTGTTGCAGCGGCTTCCGTCAGATTTGAGGTCCCGTTTTGAGCAGAAGTATGGTGGGGATAGTGCCACCCATCTTCCCCCCTTTGAAGACCTCGTCAAATTTTTGGAGGATGAGTGTCGTTTCCTCGACAACGCTCGTGGTGCCACGGGGTTAAGCCAACCGCCCTCTCGGCCGAGGGCCCAGGGACGGACTAGGACTGTCGGGCCTGGTGATAGCCGCCCTGCCCCCCGTTTTGGTGGCACCCAGAGTAATCCTGCTTGCGGCTATTGTAAGGCCACGGGACATGGCGTACCAACTTGCGCGGCCTTCTTGGAGTTGCACGTGAGTGCCCGCCGCCGAGTTGCCAATGCACGCCGTCTGTGCTTTTCTTGTTTGGGGAATCATTTTCATCGGGATTGCCCCAACCCCCGCCCTTGTTCAATTTGTAGGAGCTCACATCTTGAAGTTTTGTGCGCCAACGCGAACCGCTCTGACAGACCAGCCTCTGATGGGGGTTCGCACAAGGGGGGGTATAATGGAGATGAGCACCGGGCTCCTCGCTCGCCGGTTCAGAATCGAGGAGGGGCCTACAACTTTGACCGCCGTACTCCACCCCCCGCGCCAGTTGATCGGGAGCCGCGCGACCGCCGATTGACCTCCCCTCGTGAAGGCGATTATGCAGCTGCTGGTAGGCGACATTGGCCAGACCAGCACCGCCTTCCCTCCCCTCCGTTGGCGGAACGCCCCCGTTTGGAGACGCGCCCCCCGCCACACAGGCGTCAAGTGGGATATGCCCCTCCAGCGATGGCGCGCGGCTCGGGACATCGCGCGGACGAGGAGTTGGACTACTATCCTCATCGGGATAGACCCCAGCCTGGATGCGGCGATCGGTCGCCGCCCAGGCATTGCTAGGAAATTGGCGCCTGTCCCGCTAACGTACCTCCCCAGATCGACACGGTTTTGTTGCCAACGGCATCGGTCAGGGTCTGGGGACCCACGGGGGACTCTGTTGTGGTCCGTGCCATTTTGGACACGGGAGCCCAGGGTTGCCTTTTGTCGTCTTGGTTAGCGGGTCGGGTGAGCCTGGATGTCCGTGCCTTTTCAGGCACGATTAATGGAATAGGCGAAACACCTATCCCGACTGTTGAGGGACAAACCTTATTTGGGCTCACTCCTGTGAGTTGTTTGGACCCTAAGTTTTTTCCTTCGGCTATTGTTCTGACGAGTATTTTGGGCTGTCACCCCCAACGTCAGCTGTCGCCTGATATCGTCCGGTTGACGTCAGGCCTGGATTTGGCTGACCGCCGGTTTGATTCCCCTAATAAAACTCATTTGATATTGGGTTCCGATGTACTAGGGAGAATATTAAAGTCTTATATGTAATATGAAAGTCTTGCAGCCGAACGGTTTGGTGGCTGTCTCGACCATCTTTGGCTTTGCGGTGATGGGCCCAGTGTTGAAGGCTGTCCCTCCACCTGAGCCTGATTTTGCGCTGGCGTGTGGCTCCGCTCTCTCTGACGCTGTTCAGAGGTTTTGGGAGGTTGAGGAGCCACCGCAAGTGGCCCGCTTGAACCCGGAACATGAGGAGTGCGAGTTGTTCTATCAGAACAACACAGGTCGACTCTGTTCCGGTCGGCTCGTAACACGGTTGCCTTTTGTTGCAGTTCGACCACCTCTCGGCGAGTCCAGACCTATGGCCGAGAAGAGATTGTTGGCGATGGAGCGCCGTATGGCCAGGGATCCGGTGCTGCGGCAGAAATATTTAGATTTCATGCGTGAGTACGCAGACTTAGGACACATGTCGGTGTCAAATTTGGATTGGCGCTCAGTTGAGCATTACTTTCTGCCGCATCACGCGGTCCTCAAGGCATCCACCGGTAAGCTGCGCACAGTGTTTGATGGGTCTGCGCGGACTTCCTCTGGTGTCTCTTTGAATGATTGCTTGCACTCCGGCCCCAAATTGTTGAGGGACCTTTGTGATGTCATCACGTCTTTTCGTCGTCATCAAGTAGTCTTTGTGGCTGACATCAAAATGATGTTCCGGCAAACGGTTATTCACCGGGATGACAGACGTTATCAGTTGATCCTGTGGCGAGAGAATCCCTGGGACCCCATGGTTGTTTATGAGCTCAACACGAATACGTACGGCCTTCGATCGAGCCCTTTTGTTGCTATTCGTTCGCTTTGGGAGCTCGCGGACCGAGAACGCTTGAAGTTCCCTCGGGCGTCCGCCATCTTGAAAACGGACTTGTATGTTGATGACGTCTGCACTGGGGCTTCCACGGTTGAGGAAGCTATCCTGTTGCGTGACGAGTTGGTTCAAATTTTGGATTCCGCTGGCTATGAGTTGCGTAAGTGGGTGTCCAACTCACCAGCACTGTTGGAAGATGTGGAAGAGGATCATAAGCAGGATCCTCATTTGTTTGAAAATGCTGACAACCCTGCTATGTTGGCCGTTCTCGGCGTTCAGTACCGACCAGTCCAAGACACCTTTACGTATGATGTCGATTTGGAGTCACCACACACTTGCGACTAAACGACTGGTATTGTCTACTGTCGCGAGAACCTTTGACCCGAATGGTTGGATATGCCCGGTATTGTTTTGGGCGAAATGTTTTCTCCAGCGCCTTTGGACCGCGGAACTTGGTTGGGATGAGCCACTTCGGGAAACCCTTTTGGAAGATTGGCTCCAATTTGTATCCGCACTTCCTGCGGTCAACGAGGTCGCGTTACCACGCGCTATCCTCTCCCCTGGGAACTATACTGCTACCCTTCATGGGTTTTGTGACGCATCTTCGCACGGTTATGCAGCTGTTGTTTATCTGCGCACCGTCAGCGCGACAGGCCAGGTGAAGTTGTCACTGATCATGGCCAAGAGCAAGGTGGCCCCCTTTTTTTTTTTTTTTCGGATGGGAAATCATCAAATAACCCCTCCCGCTCTGGGCGGAGCAGGAGGGAGTGTCAGACTTTTACTGACTAAAACCCATCCATGTTCCTTCATCGCCCTTTGTGTTCCGGGGCCACGGTATCTCTTTCGAATAGTCCCGCAACCCCGGCAGGCATCGGTCCTTACGGACCCCTTCCTTTTTGCTGACTCTCTTTGAGGCGCGCGTGGAACACGAACGCGCCGTCGACACGGCCTGTCGTCATGAGACGGACGGACGGCGAGCTAGCCCATAGCTCACCGTCCACAGGCCCGCGCCTACGGTGGCCGGGGGCCACGTGGTGGTGGCCCCCGACGCCCGGGGCGTCTCGCGCGGCGGCCGGGACGTTGAGAGGTTCTCTCCCTCTCACGTTCCGCCACCTCCTTCTCTAGCATTACTGCTTCGCAGAAGGAGGTGACGGCGTCCCATTCCGTCTCGCTCCGGACCATGGCTTGCACCAGGGCCGGACGCGAGAGGTCGCCGCCGCCGATCGCCGCTTCGAGGACACGGCGGTGCTCCGCCCACGCGGGGCACACCTCCACCGTGTGCTGCACCGTGTCCTCCGGTCGATCCTCGCAGTGGAAGCACCCGGACGTTTCCTCCCGCCCGATTCGGTGCAGGAACTTCCCGAACACCCCGTGTCCGGTGAGGACCTGCGTCAGGCGGAAGGTGAGGACGCCGTGGCGTCGCTCAAGCCACTCCTCAAAGAGGGGACTTATCGCCACTATCGTGGCGTGCCCTGCACGAGGTTGCGACAGTCGCTCTCTCCATGTCGCCATGAGATCCCGCCGGAAGTCTGTCCGCTGAGCGACAATTTGCCGCGGCAGCGGAGTTTCCCCCCGGCGTAGCGCCTCCGCGCGCCATTCATGTAGGCGCGCGAGGACTATTGCCTCCAGATCCCATGGCGGCAATCCGGCAAGGAGGCTCGCCGCCTCGCGGGAGATCGTGCGGTAGCCCCGGGCCAGCCTTACGGCTACCACCTTTTGGGGCGCGTTCAGGTAGTGGGCGGCTCGCCGCCTCAATGAACGCGCCCACACCGGGGCCCCGTAAAGGGCCATTGACCGCACGACTCCCGCGTAGAGCCTCCGGCAGGAGGCGTTTGGCCCCCCCAGATTCGGCAGGAGCCGCCTGAAGGCAGCCCCAGTCCGCTCCAGTTTGGGGGCCAAACGTCGGAAATGTTCCACGAAGTTCCACCGGCTGTCAAGGACAAGTCCCAGGTACTTTAACGTCGACTCGACGCCGATGGATACCCCTCCTACCGTCAGTGTGGATCCCGGAGGTGGCGCATTCCGAGGCCCATGAAAGCACATGGCCTCGGACTTGTGCAGTGCCACCTCGAGACCCAGTTGCCGGATCCTCTCAACGACTATCGCAACCCCGCGTGTCATCGCATCGGCCGCCGCCTCGTGCGACCCCCCCTGTGCCAGCGCCCAGCACCAGCGTGTCGTCTGCGTAGCAAACCACGCTGACACCGCTAGGGAGGTCGGCGCGCAGCACCCAGTCGTAACCGATGTTCCACAAGGACGGCCCCAGAACCGATCCCTGCGGAACACCGCACGACATCTCTCGCCGGTTCCATTCTCCGCTGCGACCGGGGTAGATGACGGCTCTGTCCGTCAGATAGTCCCCGACCACTCGACGGAGGTAGGTCGGCACCCGGTGATACCGGAGTGCCTCCCTAATGCAGCTCCAGGGCATGGAGTTGAAGGCGTTGGCGATGTCGAGAGACACCGCCAAGACAACCCCACCCCTGGACACCGCATCCCCCGTCGTGAGGGCTCTCACGCGCATGATGGCGTCCACCGTAGAGCGCCCCTTGCGAAAACCAAACTGGTGTTCCGCAAGGTCCGGCCCAGTCCCCGCAAGGTGCTCGGCGAGGCGGTTTGCAATTACACTATCAAAGAGCTTGCCCACCTCGTCGAGCAGCACCACGGGCCGGTATGCGGACGGAGAGTCCGCAGGGCGCCCCGGCTTCCGGATGAGGACCAGCTTCCCCGTCTTCCAACGAAGCGGGAACTGGCCTCTCTCCAAGCATGCGCTTAGGAGCCCCTCCAGTCGGGGCCCGAGAGCCTCTGAGGCCAGGACCCAGGCTTTGCCAGGCAAGCCATCGGGTCCCGGGGCGGTATTTTTCGCACTGAGCCTGCGTACCGCCACTCTCAGGTCTACGCCAGTCACCTCCGGAGTGTCGTCGTCGTCGTCGTCGTCGTCGTCCTGATGATCCGCTTCCAGCACCGCAGGCGGCGGAGCCATAGGCGGGGTGGGTGTTCCCCTCGCGAAGGGAACAGAGTGCTCACCACGTCCTCCACGAGCTCAGGCCGGAGACTCTGCGTCAGTGGGGGGGCCCAGGGGCGGAGTTTGTCCCGCACCAACTTGTAAGGGCGCCCCCACGGATCTCTGTCGAGAGTCCCCAGCATCTCCTCGCGGGCCAGATCCCTGGCCCGCAGGACAGCCTCGCGGAGAGCGGTCTTCGCCGCTCTGTACCCCTCATATAGCTCCGCCTCAATGGCTGTCGCATCCGGTGGGCGGATGCGGAGCCTGCGATGCCTGGCGTACAGGTGCCGTGCAGCGACGCACGCTTTGCGCAGAGACGTTAGCTCTCGCGACCACCAGTACACCTGACGCCGGGCGCTTCTTGGCCGAACGCGGGGCATTGCCACGTCGCAGATGTCGGACATGGCCTCCTGGAACCACCCTGCCTCATTGTTTATGTCGGCAGGCCTGTCCGGTGATGTCACCCAGGCCTGCACGATCGAGGCTTCCAGGAGGAGCTCCCGGTCCAGCTGATTCAGCGCCCAACGCGGACCACTCGGGGCCTGTTGGACCGGCGCGCTTGAGGTCTGGGTGGAGACGTCGAACCGGATGTACCGGTGGTCGGAATAGGTCTCCACCCCCTCCATGACACGCCAGTCAACGACACGCGGCGACAGAGCGGGGCTAGCGAACGAAATGTCCACCACCGACTCGCCCCGCATCCGCACACACGTGGGCAAAGAACCCCGATTTAGGACGACCAGGCCCTTCTCCAGGGCCCAGTCTTCCACCATCCTTCCCCGCACGTCTGTGCAACGAGAACCCCAAGCCAAGTTCTTGGCATTGAAGTCCCCGAGGACAAGCACAGGGAGGGAATGGTTTCCGACGACGACACTCAACGAGAGTTGTGGAACTCGGCGAGAGTTCGGCTCGGGGAGAAATAGACTCCCACCACGACGATCTCCCCGAACCGGGCTGCTACGCACCCCCGACCCCTCCTGACACCTTCAAGGGTCGGGGTACCGGCGGCGGCCGACGACACTATGGTCACTGAGCCGCTAAGGTCCGACACCCAGTCTTCTCTGGGGAGGACAAAAAACTGGCGCTGCCGCTCCACATTTCGAGCCTTTTTGGCCGCCTTCCTCCCCTTCTTCTTCTCCCCGACCACCTGCCATCCGGCTTCAGCCGCAGGTGTCGGGGGCTGGGGGGGCGGTGGTGGCGGCGGCAGCCGGGCTGCCGCAGGCACTGGCCCGCTCGCCGCTGGCACTGGCGCCGGGCGCACTGTCGCCGCCTGTGCAGCTGCCTTGCCCTTCCTCCTCCTTGGCGCCTTCTTAGCTGGCGCTGGTTTCGCCGGAGCTTGCTTTCCAGGGGGAGGCGCCACAGCCCTGCTGGAGGGCTGACTCGCTGGTCCCGGTCCGGGTGCCGCAGCCGCAGCGGCAGCCGCGTACGACACCGTGCTCGGGCCCGCGGCTGCCCTGTTTGCACCCAGGGGGGGGCGCAGGGCCCTTCCCTCCAGGACGGAGAACCGCTGCTCGAAGGCAGCCAGCTCCTTCCGAACCAGATTTAGGATCTGGTTCTCCGCCGGTTCGGGCTGAGTAGGCCGCTGGGTCTGGCCCCCCTTTTGAGAGCCCGGCCCCCGCAGGCTGGCCAGATCTGCCCGGAGCTTCGCATTCTCCTGTTGGAGAAGCTCCGTGGTGGCCGTCAGGCGGGCCACCTCCTCCTGCAGCTTGGCCAGCTCCTCTCCGCCTACCGGAGGCGGAGGAGGGGAAGGCACCGCAAAATTGGCCTCCGCTGCCGCCAAGATGGAGGCGGAAGCCGCGGGTATGGCCTTCAGTTTCGTGCCTGTCTTCACCTTATAGGCCACGCCCCTTATCGCGGCTTCCACCGCCTTTGTGAACCTGGCCTTACGCTCCGCCTCGAAACCGCCAGTTTCACCCGCCTCTTCGCCAGGCCCGGGAACAGTAGTGCCCGGGAGGCGCACCTCCTCGGCCGGTCTCGCCAACCTCTCGGAGGCAACAGGCCCCCCCCTCTTGCCTCGGATCCCACCGCGCTTGCTAGTGGGGATCTTGCGGGCCGAGGCCATCTCTCCCTCGGATGACGAGACTTGGTCGCCATCCTTTCTAGACCGCTTGCGGAAGAACTTGGTGTTCTCCGCGACCTTCCCACCCGTCACGCGCCGGGAGCTCTCTGAGCCTCCCGCGCTCACGTCGCTGGATGCAGCGTCGGACTCCGACGCCGCATCCCTCCTCTCCTCTCCTTTGCCGTTGCCGGCGGTGTTGGGTTTTTTTGAATATTCCATATTGTTCCCACGAGTATGGGGGATTTAAAAGTCCATCTGGGCAGAGACCCCTTTACCCTAGATAAGCAGATTTAAGTATTTGTTACTCGCCATGGGGGTCTGCAGGTACCCTGGCGAGGAGTGCACTAGCGACTGATTTGTTCCATGGAACACCCGTCAGCCATACATCCCCTCGCGGTGCGTCGCCACTTGGGATTCGGGGTAACTTTTTATAGAGGTTTTCTACCTCGCGGTCCGGGCGGTTAAGCCAAGACCCTCGGTCCCCTATCGAAACCGCGAGACGTGATCCACAGCGCTTCGATAGCCAGATTACGAGATTGACGGTGACAGAGGAGGACGGATCCTTCTCTGTCTGCTCGGAGGCAGGGTGAGTGCACACCAAGCCCGCCCTCATTCCTCAGCTGTGCCCTCTGCTTTACAGAGGGTCACGCAGAGGAACGCACCGTTGGTCCTGAAAGGACCCTACCTTTGTCAGATTCATTAGCCGCGGCGGTCACATTCCCCGGGGGATAAAAGGAAACTCTCATTTCCTCTCATTCCCCGGAGAAGGATACCGCCGCGTCCAGGGTGCACCGGCCCAGCAGCTGCTCTTCCCTCCAGACGTATCGAGAGGGACCAGCAGCCGCCAGACACACGTGGAGGACTTCTGACATCGCACCCCAAGGTGGCCCCCCTCCGGACGGCATTGACCATCCCTAAGCTAGAGTTGTCAGGGGCGGCGCTTCTTGTGCGTCTCTTGAATCACGTTGCTCAAACTTTAGGTGGATCTGTGAACATTCGGAATTCTTACGCCTGGACGGACAGTCAAATTGTTTTGTGTTGGTTGAAGACGTCCGTCCACTCCTTGGAGGTCTTTGTTGCGAACCGAGTGTCACAGATACAAAATTCCGAAACGCCTTTGATTTGGAGGCACGTGCCTGGAGACTTGAACGAGAGTTTTGGATTTTGTCGGCTCGTCGTACCATTCGTAGCATCGTCTTCCGTTGCATACCGTGCTATCGGACTAAGGCCCCAACGATGCAGCCCCAGATGGGAGACTTGCCTGCTGATCGTGTCAATGAGGCGAGGCCCTTTGCAGGCGTAGGAACGGACTTTGCTGGTCCCTTTCCAATAAAGACGTCTACCCTTCGCAATAGTAAAATTGTCAAGGCTTATTTGTGCGTATTTGTCTGCCTGTCAACTAAGGCAGTGCACTTGGAGCTGGTATCCTCCCTCTCGACGGAGGCTTTTGTGGCAACTTTGGATAGATTTACGTCTCGCCGTGGGTTACCTTCTCTGATCAGGTCTGATTGCGGTACCAACTACAAGGGTACAAGTAACTATTTGAAAGAAGTGTATGACTTTCTTAATGAGAGCCAGGTTGACATTGGTAACAAATTGGCCCGTCGAGGGGTCACTTGGTTGTTTGACCCGCCAGCCTGCCCCCATTGGGGGGGTATTTTTGAGGCCGCGGTGAAAGCAGCAAAGGGACTCTGGCGGAGATTGTTGGGAGACACCGTTCTCACCTTTGAGGAATTAGCTACGGTATTTTGTCGCATTGAAGCGGTACTAAATTCGCGTCCATTGTGCCCGCTCTCTTCGGACCCTAACGATTTGGAGGCTCTAACCCCGGACCATTTCTTGATTGGACAGCCACTTGTCGTTCTGCCTGAGTACCCTTTTGTTGATGTGAGCCAAAATCGGCTATCGCGGTTTCAGTTGGTGCAACAGCTCACTCAGAGCTTTTGGAAGCGTTGGAGCTTAGAGTATCTGCACATCCTCCAGCAGCGCGTCAAGTGGACTGATAAAACTCATCCGCCCAAGATAGGAGACCTCGTCCTTATTAAGGATGCCAACCTTAAGCCTCTGTATTGGCGCCGGGGGCGCATTCTCAATTTGGTGGCTGGCACCGACGGGGTACCTCGTTTTGCTGAGGTTTTAGTGGATGGATCGGTGATGAAGAGAGCGGTCGCAACCTTGTCAAGACTGCCAATTGATTAGCGGACGGGACGGCCCGTCCCGGGGGGGGGGGGTAGATGTTTCATCCACCAAGTTTCTGAACGCACCTTTTTGACGTTTGACAGATGACGTTTCAGTTGTCAGTGAGATGACGTGGGTTGTCTGTGCCTTTTTGATTGGGAAGAAACTTGCTTCCGTGGTCTTGTATTTTTTTGGTGCACGCCTTGTCGTGTAATTATTGATTGAAACTTTAGAGCTAATGTTAATCCGATACACACAGTCCGATGTCACAGCAATTTGCTGAGATAGGAGCCTTTTGGCCTTGCACAGGACCATTATGATTGTTTTTTTTTTTTTTTCTCTTCTTTACTTTTTTATATAATTTTGTAAATTCTATTGTATCTTTTTGTTTCTGTTTATCCTGTGTGAGTCAATAAATACTTTTCTTTCTTTCTTTCTTTTCTTTCGATACAATCTTGATCGGTGTTTGATATTTTGTTGATAATTGAGTGAAAATTGAGAGATCTCGCCACCTTGGGTCGTGACCGCGAGTAATTTGTTGGTTATGTAGCCGGCCTCCGTGTCATTTGGACGCCGGTAACTTCCTAAATTCAGTGCTGGACTATTGTACATCCCCGATTGGGTTAGCAAACCGGGATAAAATTCAGTTGGACATTGATGAAAAGTGCCACGTGTGTGATCTGAAGGTTTGACCAGGGAGTCGACGGTACGCGCTGTGGGGCGTCCTTTGGTTACCGTCGAATCTACATAACATCACATACACAACACAAAACACATTTACACTTACACCCCACCCAGATACGACGTGACCAGGGACTACGTCACATCACCAGTACCAACGTGATGGTAAGTGTATCTAACAGTTGTTTTCCCTTTGTCGATTGGACAAATATTATTTTGATTAGGGCTCCGCGTAATCGCGGACATCGTGAGTCTGTTTGTGCAGTCTCACACATAAAATGATGATTGTGATAAAACGACGATTGTGATAAAACGACGATTGTGATAAAACCACGATTGTGATAAAACGACGATTGTGATAAAACGACGATTGTGATAAAATGATGATTGTGATAATTGAACAGGCTTTGGGATGCATTCCCTAGTCCTTCCTTTTCCTAACCATTTTGAATTCGCCGCCACTCGCACTCGCCCATGGCTGAGTGTGACAAGGACAACACATCGCTCCCGCCACCTGACGGCGTGAAGACGAATTAACCAGTTCGAACTCAACCAACGTGTCCGGCCGGCACAAATCCGCGCGCGCGGTGAAAAAACACCAAAAATATCGTGAAATACGACTGCTAGTGATACAATGTGGTGATCTCCTGGCTCCCAGCATCCCGTGAGTACCTGACCTCTCTCAATTTACATCTTTTAGCCTGTTTCTGAATAGGGAACTTCAAAAGCGTCGTTGGCAATACGCGATACTCAATCATACTTGTGGTCCATTTCGAGCGCGAATACCTGTAGATTACAGTTTTTTCAGGCATTCTCAGGTTCAATTTCAATAGAAAACTCTGAGATTTGCTAGATTTTCGCATTTTAAAAGTATTATCCTACAAAATTGTGTTGGTCATACTCGCAGTGTAACCTTTGCAGATTCAGAGGTCATCTTAATTTGAGTCGGGTTATATCACAATAATTCACGTAATTTACGCATTTTATTGTTTGTAATCTTATTTATCTATAACTATTCACGGTATTTATACACAAACAAACATAATTACACAACTATTTCACCTAAAGGTATTGATTTACACCTAATAAATCTCAACTTAGGTTCGTAATTTTATACCTACATTATTTTACACGTTCGTAACAAAATGGAGGAGGGTAAACTTAAGCTTCTTCAATCTCAACGCGAATATGTTTATCGTGATATCCAAATCCTTTACGACTTATCAAAATCTATGATTCAAGATCGTTCAAAGGTATCGTCGTTCAAGGCGAGATATACTCGAATACATTCAATTCGCGAAGAATTCGTTGCGGTATGTAGTAAAATACAAGCTTTGGAGTTAGCCATGAAACCTGATGCACAAGTGTGTCAAAAGTCTTTAAGTTCATTTGATGATTTGTACTATGCCGTAATCAGTGCAGCGGCTGACTTGCAGATCGCCGATAGGAGCGGAAACGTCGACGGGACGTCGCAGGTGACGGCGCCGCCCGCGTGGAACGGGGCGTCCGACTCCATGCAAACGGGACGTAACGCGCGGCTACCTAAACTTGAGTTACCTAAATTCGATAGTAAAATAGAAAACTGGCAAACATTTTATGATATTTACAAAACTTTAATTCACGATAATAATTCGATTTCTCAAATAGAAAAATTTCATTATTTAGCGTCTTGTTTACAAGGCCCGGCTTTGTCTATTGTCAAAGGGATTCCGATGACCGCCGATAATTACGAAGTAGTTTTTAATAGTTTAATCGAGCGTTATCAAAACAAGCGTATTATAGCTTTAACATATCTAGACAAATTCTTTAACCAGCCAGTTTTAAAATCGGGTAACTTCCAAGATCTACAAACTTTAACAAACGTAATGTATGAGGCATACCATGCACTCCAAGCTTTAAAAATTGAAAATTTAGGTGATTTTATCTTATTTTGTTTAACTTCACGCGCGCTGGACTCGGACACGCGTAATCGTTTCGAATCTCAGAAAAACATTTCACAAATACCTACTTTTTGTGAATTGTTAAAGTTTCTTCAAGATTATGTTAAAATCTTAGAAACTAGTCATTTATCTTCTAAATCTAATATCAATAACAATTCTAACCCTCGTAACCATGAAGGGAAAAAACCCTCGCCCGCGTCTAGTAGGCAAAATAGCAGCGGATCCAAACGCTCATCTTATCTCGCAAAATCTATCCCACCTGCAAATGTGGCTTGTGCTCATTGCAGTGAGGCGCACTTGATTTATCAGTGCCCTACCTTTCAATCCTTAGATTCTCGTGCTAGACTCGCGTTAGTACAAGGAAAAAACAATATGTGTACAAATTGTTTACGTACAAATCACGTCATAGAAAAATGCTTATCTAAAATTTCTTGTACGGTGTGTGGATTACGTCATCATACCCTATTGCATACTGACCCAGCGCCATCCAGCGCCAGCGCAACCACTGGAGCGAACGTTACAGCTCATTCTCACGCCGCCGTTCCCAACCGTGATATGGTTTTATTAGGGACATGTCAGGCGCGCGCGTTCAACACCGCCGCCGGCACTCAATGTACCGTGCGTGCACTCGTGGACAGTGGGGCGCAGGATTGTTTTATCACCGCTGCGTGCGCGCGAACACTCGGGTTAAAACTCCGCCGGTGTAATCTTAGCATAGCCGGACTAGGACAAAACTCAGTCACACAAGTAAAGGGGGTGACGGAGTGCACTATACGACCTGTACATGGTGATGCTCCATACTTTAATATCAAGCCAGTCGTGTTAGATAACATCACTGCTCTAATACCTAGCGTTAAAGTACCATCAGTCGTTCGAGAACGTTGCAACCATCTAGTGTTAGCCGATCGCGACTTCGATGTTCCCGCCAAAATCGATTTATTAATTGGGGCCGAGCTATTCCACGAAATCTATGATGGTCAACGAATCAATCTGGGGCCCGGTTTACCTACCGCTCTGCATAGCGTTTTCGGGTGGATTCTGTCAGGGGCAGTAAACTTTAATTCTGCACCTTTAAACACCGCGTGCTCTTTAGTGGCTACCACATTTAAATTAGATGAGCAAATTCAAAAATTTTGGGAAGTGGAGGAACCACCGCGCGCTGTTATAACTGTACCCGAAAATGATACCTGTGAACGTATGTACACCGATTTAACCTATCGCGAACCTAACGGACGATACGTCGTACCTATCCTCTTAAAGGATGGCGATCGTTCTTTGGGTGAATCTTACAATAGTACCTTGTCGCGTTTGACTCATCTTGAAAAGAGACTTAATCGTCAGACTGAACTTAAATCCGATTATGTTAATTTCATGCGCGAGTACGAGAATTTAAATCATATGTATCCCGTACCTAACCCTGCGGTACCTACTCTCAATCGTTATCTTATCCCTCACAGTTGCGTCGTTCGCCCAGAAAGCACGACCACTAAATTGAGAGTAGTTTTCGATGCTAGTTCTAAAACTACTAATGGTTTATCTTTAAATGATATTGTATTCACTGGCCCTAAGCTTCAAGTGGATATTGTAGATATCATAATCGGTTTCAGATTACACACAATAGTTTTAACTTGTGACATCTCAAAGATGTATAGAGGAATCTTGATTAGACCGGAGGATCGGAACTTTCAACACATACTATGGCGAGAATCTCCTAGTGATCCAGTTAAAGAGTACGAACTTGCGACTGTCACCTACGGAGTTAGTAGTTCACCTTATCTGGCCATCCGCACCCTCCACCAAGTAGCAGCCGATCATGGCACCGCGTACCCACGCGCAGCTGAAGCTCTTCTTCATGAGACATATGTCGATGATATTACGACCGGCGCGCCATCTGTACGCGAAGCCATAGAACTAAAAGATCAACTTATCAGCTTATTAGGTTGTGCTCAACTTGAACTCCGAAAATGGAGTAGCAATTCACAATCCTTTCTTAAAACTTTGCCTGCAGATCATTGTCAAATACCTAAACTTTTCTCTGAAGAAAGTGGTAAAACAACGTTAAAAATCTTAGGAGTCCAATATGATCCTGTGAGTGACAATTTCAGTTACTCACAGTCCCCAATCGAGGACAAAAAATGTACCAAGCGTTCCATCTTATCTAGCATCGCGCGTATTTTCGATCCTCTTGGGTGGCTCACACCTTTTATCTTAAAAGCCAAATTGCTCCTTCAAGATTTGTGGCGTCTTAATCTTTCATGGGACGAACATGTGCCCAGTGACATAGCTCTAGAATGGCAAGGTTTTATAGCGGATCTTCATAACTTGAAACTAATAGAAATCCCTCGTAGGATTATACCTTCTCAATCTAAGGAATTTCAACTTATCGGATTCTGTGATGGGTCTACTAAAGCATATGGATGCTGTGTTTATCTCCGTGTCGTTACCTCTCACGACGTACAGGTTTATCTTTTAATTGCTAAGTCCAAAGTAGCACCTCTAAAAGTGTTGACTGTCAACCGCTTAGAGCTTTGCAGTGCTGTATTACTGTCCAAAGTAATAAATCACATTCATTCTTTGCTTAGTTCAAAAATCACATTGAATAAATCTATCTTGTTCACAGACAGCTCGACTGTATTGTCATGGTTGAATGCTGAGCCACACAAGCTTAAGACCTTCGTTGCCCACAGAGTGGTCCTAATTAATGACAGTCCTGTGCCAACTGAGTGGCGACACGTGTCCACCCATGACAATCCAGCCGACATCTGTAGTCGTGGCTTATCATGCTCATCTTTATCTGCTTCTCAAATCTGGTGGTCTGGTCCTCACTGGCTGTCCAACGAGTCCTGCAACTGGCCTGTTTCAGCAGTTGAAGTGCTCGATAACGTGCCAGAACTTAAGCCCGCCTCACGCGCGTGTCACACTGGTGTGACACGTGAAGCTGACTTGCTTAATTCCATCATGGAACGCCACTCCTCTCTTTCCCGAGTGGAAAGAGTGGTTGCATGGATCTACCGTTTCATTAACAACGCGAAAGCTAAACGTTCTGAGCGTAACTTATTACCTTATCTGACAGCCACTGAATTAATCCAATCTTTAGATCGTTTAACAAAATATGTTCAACATCAAAGTTTTAATGATGTCACATCTCTAATAGCATCCAAGAAATCGTTACCCAAACATTTATCTAAACTCTCTCCTTTTCTTGACACTCGCGGAATCTTGCGAGTGGGGGGACGTCTCAAGCACGCGTCATTACCAGGTCGCGTCAAACAGCCATACCTCTTACCTAAGATTTCACGACTGAGTACTCTTCTTATTGACCACTATCATACAACTTACCTTCATTGTGGGCCTCGCCTACTTCAATCTTTAATTATGCGTCGATTTTGGATACTCGGCATTAGAAATCTTATCAGATCACGGTTATCAAAATGCGTGACCTGTTTTAAAATCAAACCTATTCCACTTCAACCTTTACAAGGGGATCTTCCATCTTCCCGACTACAACCGGGTCATTGTTTTCAAACAATCGGCATCGACTTCGGAGGTCCTTTTATGATAAAAGAAAGTAGACGTCGTAACGCTAAAACTTACAAAGCATATCTTTGCCTCATAGTCTGCCACGCGACCAAGGCCGTTCATCTTGAGCTGGTTACTGAGCTTACATCTGAAGCATTCATAGCGGCCTTAGATCGTTTTGTATCGCGGAGAGGACTTTGTCACTCCATAGTCACAGATGGCGGTACTAACTTCGTGGGTGCCAGACGTTACTTGTCGGAAGTTAGCGAAATGCTCAACCGCGATAGCGATAGTATTTCCAGTCACCTCGCTTCTCGAGGTATCACGTGGAAGCTCAATCCTCCTTCCGGTCCTCACTTCGGAGGCATTTTCGAGAGTGGTATAAAATCGACAAAATACCATCTCAAACGTATTATCGGATCCCAGATTCTTACTTTTGAAGAATTTTATACTATCTTAACGAAGGTGGAAGCCATGTTAAACTCTAGACCCTTAGTGGAACTATCTTCCGATCCCGGCGAGGTTGACGCTCTTACAGCTGGTCACTTCCTCATCGGTCGACCTTTAGTATCTCTGCCTGAACCGAGGTATGCTGAAAACGAGACATTACGTACTCGTTGGCAGCTATTACAGCGCCTATCACAGAGCTTTTGGCGCACTTGGCAAAGGGACTATTTGCATACCTTACAACAGCGAATGAAATGGTTTAAACACGGCAACCGTCAGCCAAAACTGAACGATCTTGTAACCATTCATGAACCCAACTTACCTGCTAACGAATGGAGGTTGGGTCGCGTTATACAGCTCCATCCGGGTAAAGATGACATTACTCGAGTTGTGACAGTGAAAACATGTAAAGGCTTACTTGTAAGACCTGCTGTCAAAATTTGTCCTCTTCCAATTGAACAAAATAATTAATTTATCCACATATATTTCTATATAATTTAACGCACTTCTAACATTTAAACATGTACAAGTATCTAGTATATATTATGTATCAAAATTATGTATTACCTTTAAACTTATTTTGTTCTTATTAGCTTAACTTTAAACTTAGAATCTTATCAGCATGATGACAAATGAATCTGCATAGGCCGTGCCTAAGTCTCGAACTTAATCTATCTTATCTTATGAAATCCCTGGTTGATTTCAAGTGGGGGGATATGAACAGGCTTTGGGATGCATTCCCTAGTCCTTCCTTTTCCTAACCATTTTGAATTCGCCGCCACTCGCACTCGCCCATGGCTGAGTGTGACAAGGACAACACATCGCTCCCGCCACCTGACGGCGTGAAGACGAATTAACCAGTTCGAACTCAACCAACGTGTCCGGCCGGCACAAATCCGCGCGCGCGGTGAAAAAACACCAAAAATATCGTGAAATACGACTGCTAGTGATACAATGTGGTGATCTCCTGGCTCCCAGCATCCCGTGAGTACCTGACCTCTCTCAATTTACATCTTTTAGCCTGTTTCTGAATAGGGAACTTCAAAAGCGTCGTTGGCAATACGCGATACTCAATCAATAATAAAGGTGAATCACAATCATCTTCATTATTACAAGATAATGAAGATGATTGTGGTTATTATGATGTGATTATTATGTTATTATTATGTGTGTTGTTTATTAGTGTTTATTAGTTATGGTTGATATATTGCTACATAACGTTGTGTAATATACACTACTAGGGTTAATTGTTATATACTACAAGGTAAATATAATGTTATTATGAAGTGAATCTCATTGTTTATATTTTATACCTAATAACTTACGAACATTAATTAAATGTTTAAATACATCCAGTTACATATCTACATAGTTATATTTTTCAAATGTTAACACCTGCAATGCTATTTGAATTACTGACGACACACTATGCCGAAAAAGTTCAGCGGCAATTCGGCGGCAACGTATTCTGTAGAGCACACATTATACCGGCCGAAGTTCGGTGCGATTGCCGACGAAGATCCGGGGTGGGGAGCAGCGGGAGGCAGGTATTTTTGTTTGCGCAAGTTGGGCAACTGAATTTCTGCCGCGTAAGTTTGGCACTTATGGTGTGTCATATCAGCCGAATTCGTCGCAAGGTAAAATCAGCCGCAGAACTTCGGTCGCGTACTTTCGGCATAGTTTGCTTATACATTAATACTAGCAGTGCCCCCAACCCTTCATCTGTTAGCGAAGTAGACACAATAGTTAAACAGCGTCCCGACCGAATCGGTCAGGTCCACAGCCGAAGGTAGGGTGTGCCCTTACTCATGTGGGTTAGGGTTACAAATGCAAAAGATTTTTTAAAATTCCGACTTCCAAAGAGATTATCGCGTTCAAACAAACCAAATCTTCAGCTCTATTAAATAAGTATATATTTAAAGCACAGGCTACACCGCCAGCTAGCGAGCGAGCGGTCGAGCCAGGCGAGCATCGTTTCACCTCTTTTCATATTTCGATTCACACCGCGAACTACGAAGATAAGCTATGTCAGCGAAACAAACGAATGAAATTTCCGACGATGCCAGCGATGTTATTCGTTCACCTAGCGTAGCGTATAGCTTAGCTCTGTAGTTCGCGGTTTGAATCGAAGTATGATAAGAGGTGCAATGATGCTCCTTCCAGTTATCGCAGCTGGAGGTGTGGCCTGCGCTTTATGTTAGCAAATAGTGAGGCGACACTGACCATTGGCCTTTCACGTACTTATGAACATTGAAAAATTGGATTTCCCAAGCCTGCTAAGAGACAAACAGTCAGTGGTCTCTACCTACCTAGTCCCTCTTCCATTGCTGGTATTTAATTCTAACTAATGGAAACCTCCAATAAAATACGTACCACGATATAAATACATCTGACATTCCCGTCGTACGCAGCGACATACAATATACCCTTACAGCAAACTGCTTTGCTTTTGATCATGTGTCCGATGTTGACCCTCCAGTTTTCTTGGTAGGTCTCTAGCGAGAAGCAGACGATAGTGCCGTCGTAGCCTCCGACCACGCCGAAGGGGCGCATCACGTTCACGTCATGATAGCACAGGATGGGGGCTTCTATCCTGGAGTTCAGGTTAATCATGCTCTCAAGTGTGCCATTAATTGCATCCACTATGATAATCTTGCCCGAGTGACTTCCCACTGTCACATACAGGTTGCTGGAAAATGTTAAATTGCTTTGTCAGTATATAAATCACACTTGTATACTTACATAATTTTCTGCTGTTTAGCAGGAAGGCTGCGCGTATAAGGCCCCGTTCCCACAATGTCGTGATAATCGTGTAGTTTTAAGTGTTGTGGCTCGGGTATTTAAATGGCGGTGTTCACATATAGGACGACGCGATTACTGTTGTCCACGACTTTTGCCAACTGAAATTATTATTTATTATTATTATTATTAAATATTTAACCAGTCATAGTCTTTAGCGATTGAACATATTGCAGGACCCTTAAACACTTATGCCTATGTATGCAATTAAAAATAAGTAGATCTGGTTAAAGCAGGGGTTCCCAACCTTTTTTTGTCTACTGCCCACTTTAAGAATAAATTATTTTTTAACGCCCAACTTTTTAAACATACTTAAAAACCGCTAAGTACTTAGAACTGATTATTGAAACGCAAATTTATAGTATATAAAATAATATAAAATAAAATAAATTTACGTCGTATAAATAGGATTGCTTAAGCAGCACGACCAACAGGAATAAGACAAACGTGCATAAACTCGTTTATCTTATTCGACGCCCAATCGTACTCGACAAGCAAGAACAAGTATTATAGAACCAGCCGATTGGTATAGGAATGTACAATTCGGATTATTTAACAAAAACTTGTTAAAACATGATTGCCCGCGGTCTTTTATATCGAACCGAGTTTGAACTATATCTTAATTAATATTAGTTGATGTTCACAAGATGTAGTCGAGAGTCGAGAGCTCAGTCGGTGTAGAGTCTTCCTAGCTAGGTAGATGAAATTATAAATCGACCCCAAAGCCCTACACAATGCCCCCTTTTTTTTCTGGGTCTCTTACCGCCCCCCTTTAGGCCTGCAGCGCCCACAAGGGGGCGTTATCGCCCACGTTGGGAAAGACTGGGTTAAAGGATGATAATGAACATTTGTCTATTTTTTAGTTTGGATTAATCAATACAATCAGGCAAATTTGGTTGTGCACATTATCGCCCTTAGTTCCTAAAGCAAATTAATTTCAGTGAATGTAGATTGTTACTTACTTTCCTGTCTGAAACAATGTTGGTGAGGCATCAACACACTTGCCAGTATCATGGCTCCACAGCACATTGAACTCGACCAGATTGCTGTAAGACAATAAACTTGTTCTCTTGCTGCACACAACTTCAGAAACCTGTGATTTTGCTGAATTGCTCACTATTGGTCTTTTCATGTTCTTCTTACTTTTCCCGTCCTGACCAGATATTTTGTTCTGGACTATTTGCATAATTTCTTCTATGGTGTTTTTATGTGACATCAGGTGAGGCAGGATCAACTTCCCAAATTGAGGGCATGTCAGAGATATTTTGTTACATATTGATATAGCCAGGAAAGAGTTTCCTCCCAAAGAAAAGAAGTTTTGATTTTTAATTTGCTCATATGTGAAGTTTTTAGTCATTGCATACTTAAGCTCTTTCAGGAGGACATTTTTTAGGGAATCAATCGATTGGTGTTCTTCCATTTTTTCAAACATCTTTTTAATTATTTGTTTTGATATTTTCCCATGACTATTTGTGGGCAAATTATCTACTCGAACAATTTTATCAGGCCAATGTTTATCATCAAGTTTGCATTTCAGAAAGTTTGATAACTCTTGGCTGGAGAGGTGTTCTGCTGCAAAATACACAACAAGGAGCATTGGCTTTGGTAGCCATAAACATGAACAAGTCCTCACCTTTGGACATTCCATGATAGTGGATTCAATCACTAACAAATTAACTCTATGGCCAAATCTCTTGATAACATCATCTTGGCGTCCTCTGTAGTAGATAGTACCACTTTTAATTTCTCCAATATCACCAGTGTCCACAAATTTCAGTGAATTTTGTTCTTCAGGACCGTTTGACTTGTTTAGAATAACACATTTTCTAGATTTGCTCACTGAAATAGAATTACAAGTAGAGTTAGTGTGGCCCAGTTGAGCAGATGTGTTGAATTGTTGCCTAGGTCAACTTTAAGCAAGTTACTTACTTAACATAATCTTTCCAGTGTGTTCTTTGGCGTGATTTGTGTGTTTAATGACAATTTCTGTTTCTGAGAGACAGTTTCCTAGTGGGACTTCTCTGTCGCTCTGCAGTTTGTTCACGTTGAGCTCTGCCACACAGGCCCAGCATGACATCTCAGTCACTCCATACAATGTAAATATCCTAGTTTTATTTTCCCAATGCTTCAGTTCCCTCAACCTCCTAATACCATTGAAAGGTTCTCCACCCAGAGCTAATATCTTAAGGGTTGAGTTTTTACTTAAAATTTTGTTTTTAATATCAGCATTTGTATGCTGTAAAAACTTTGATGGTGTTGTTTGCCAAACTGTAACAGAATTATCTCTATTTCCTGGGAACAACACATCTACTTTATCTGGAGCTATGAGTAGAGAAGCTCCATTAATGCATGCTAATAATATTTCTATCATTGATGGATCGAAAGTAAGGGGTGTTGAGAAGAATATGACATCTTTTGATGTAATGCTAAACATTTTGGTTAAATCATCTATATTAGGCTGTATGCATTGAATTGGAACCTGTACATGTTTAGGCTCCCCGGTACTACCTGAAGTCATAGCTATATACGAGTGCTGAGGCACATGCTTGTAGTGTGTTTCATTTGTACCATCAAAGTCATAAAAACTTATTGTCAAGTCAAAAACTGAAACAGTGTGGTCGGGCTTTTTACCACATAACTCTGATTTAGAATCATTGTCACTGTTCTTGATGGTCATTATAATAGTAAAATTAATATCTTTAGCTATGGCCTCTATATCCTGCGCCGGGTCCACGAACATGAATGTTGTGCAACTTTTGTGAGCTCTGTAAAGAATAAAACATGACAACAGAAAATCTTAGGTACCTAATTTCATTGGAATTACAGGACGATGTCTGGTGATACTCACGCGGCTATTGCACATGGTATGATGAGGTTTCTCTCTGACACTAATCCTATTACGCCTTTGTTGCATTGACGATTCTGAAGCTGCTGCGAGATGTACTCGCATACTCCGTACAGCTCCGAGTACGTGTAGTTCTTGTACCCATCGCCCACATAGTGTCTCACGGCAATGCTGGACGGGTATTTGGCACAAGTATTTACGAAAACATCGTAATAACCACGCTTGACTTTCATTTGCTTGCTTTATGTTTTGCCTGGTAAAATAGCTATAAAGATAGAAGACCAAGTTAAAATTTAGCCTAACTAGTTTTTCTAAACATAATATATGATTTATTACAAAAATAATTGGTGGGATTTGTATAACATTATGAACCAAATCTGTTTACAAGTTTAGATTTTGTTTTGCTACCAAATATCACCAAAATCACCATCGGAGGTTGACATTGACATGGAATGTCACTGTCACAGTTTGACAACACATTGGGGCTGTAAATAATATCGATGTTTCGATATTTAAGAACTGCTTTGTTTTTGAGCCTTGTCTCTTTTTTATGCTTGCAAACTGATATAACTAACATATCTTTTAGGCCTGAATTCCTCTTACGCTGAGGTTGGTCGCGTATGTCGTACGCGTATACATTCTGTTCTATAAAGCAAAGCACCATACTGCGACGCTAACTTCAGCGGCGCAGCTTGGCAAAAAAGAGTCGGACGCGGTGACAGTTGTAACTACAAATTTCCTACCTGGCAATACCGCGTTTTCTGTCAAACTGGGCAATGTCATTACGGTCATTGGCTTGTCACTGCTCAGGGTTGTCAGAAAGTACTTCTCAAGTCAATGTCAGAAAGTCGCTAACAACGCCCTCATTTTTTCCATAGTCTATTTTGCCAAACCGTATGTTGCTATCACAGCACAGAGCATCTATATAGACGGGGATCACAGTCTTTAAAGATGCTCTGTGTATCACAGGTTGTTAGGCGCCGCTGAAGACAGTCGTATTTTATTAAATTATTATTATTTCTCGCTGAACAGACTTACGTGGCCGACGTCAGCGTATGAGGAATGGGGGCTATCGCGTGTGAATTTGCCGCTAGAGGCGCTTGTGTAGACTAAGGTCCTCCAAAATGTCAGATGTCATACAGTGTTGGCGCCTTGCGTGATTTTTTATCACGTATTTATACTAATACTCATGATTGTGTTCTAGTCATAATTAATCAGGAATGGCTCAGCCATTCCTGATTAATTATGACTTGAAGATTTTAAGTAGCAACCTATGACCATAATATTTTTTGAGTACTTGGAGGTAGAATGATTTTTAAATGTTTCATGCTTAGTAATTTTAGGAAGAATATTGTACCTAAATATATATCTAAAGCTTACACTGTGTCATTAAACGTAATAAAATAAACTTTTCTATGAAGTTATTGGTGCTTTAAAATATAAAATAGAATTATTGACAGGACCTTACCCGACAGTGCGCCATCTGGTGAGCTCAAAAACGATAGCCCCCATTCAGGCTTAATGAGGGATTTTCTTTTTAGCTCTTCCCTAGTCGCTGGATAGATGGCGCTAGGAGTAAGTATGATAATGCAAGGAACGGAACCTAAAAAAACTGTTTTTAACAAAGCGCGAGAAATGTTGGTTATATTCGGAAGGTTAAGCAAATGAAAGTGTCAGTCAACGAGAGTATGTGACGTGACACAATGTTTTTTTTTTCAAGCGTTTTGGCTTTGGCACCAACTATCATAGTAAGTTCAACGCCATCTATAGAGTCCTTGGAAACTAAGTTTTTTTTTAAAACCTCAAAAGGAAAACCTCTCATTAGGCAGCGCCTAAAAAGAAAAAAAAAAAATAACAAAGTGACCGATTTGTTATTGGAACTTCACCCTATTTTAATAGTCATATTCATATGCGAATTATCCCTAAAAATTAGCAATGCTGATCCTTGACGATCGCACGACACGTGAGGCAGTTTAAACTTCTCAGATATCGGTCCATTAGCTTTGTTCAACGAACGTAATATATGCTTGTAGGCATTACGTCACTAGAGGCCGCAGCGTAGACGTGGCGTAGTAGGTTTGGTGTAGACCCGTAGCACGACGGCAGCGTAGACTCGTAGCCGCAGCGTAGGCTCGGTGGGTAGAGGAGCGGCGTAGATTCGTAGCGGCAGCGTAGGCTCGGTGAAGGAGCGGCGTAGGCTCGTAGCCGCAGCGTAGGCTCGGTGGAGGAGCGGCGTAGGCTCGTAGCCGCAGCAGCGTAGGCTCGGCTTAGGCGCGGTGTAGGCCAATTGTTGCGTAGACTGGGCGTAGCTGCCTATAGTCCGCTTTAGTATCGCGCATTATACCGCGTTCGAATTCAGGCAGGAGACAATTTGCCGGTACGTAACTACGTACCAAACATAAGATATATGACTACAAACTGACTTTTTTTGGTTAAATGATTGATTTCCGTTTTTTTAGAAATCATTTTTGATACACACACTGAGATTGGTTAATATACTGACACTCGTTGTCGTTATATGGTCTATCTAGTTTAATAGCTAATAAAGTGTTTTCATAGAATACATTTAATAACGACTTCATCCTCAAGAGTTGTACCTACAGTTGAAATGGCTTTCAATAATGAGAACTGAGGTTTCTCGTATTTTGATTATTTGTTTTTTATTATATTATTATTATATTATTTAATTTTAGCTGTACAGATGTGTACTAGTATCATTTATTTAAGTATATAGGGTGTACACAGACTCTTCACGAAGCCGTCAACCAAGCATTCTGAACATCATATAAAGTAACTTTACGCAAAAATTATTGCTGGGAAACGACTTTTTTTTGGGGTGAAAAATCACGTTTTACGATAAAACTCAATGTACCGCACTCAAAACATTGTGCTGGTGGATGGATTGAATAGTAAGGGTGTCATGGAGGTGTTTAAAGTAAAAATGTCACATATGAATAACATGTATTTAAAAAAAAAACTTGTGGTAATGTTGGAACTTTGACCCCCAAAATCTCCGTAACTAGAAGGTTCCCAGGTATTATGGGCTAGAACTACACTAAAACAAAAAAAATATCGTAAAGACGGGGAGAACAAGTGCCTTTTAGCTTCGTTATGAGTCTTTTTACACCCTTTAGATCAATCTAAGTTAAGAAAATTGTATTTTTCTTATTTATTTTTTTGTTCTCATCACAATAGCATGCCTATTATCAAATCGACTTCATTTGCAGTTAATGTCTATGTTTCAAGCTAGTAGTAGAGTTTGTTAATCAAATCAGACTTTATTGTAGTACTCGCAACCAGTGTACCAGAATATGGACGAATCAAAGGAAGTATATTAAGGAGGATCGTAGTTGGTGGTGAGCGGTAATGTATGTACTTAGGTATCTATGATACTGCAATTTTTCTTTTTATATAATCGCCAGTTTTGTAAACATGTATCGAGCCGAGCCACCCACCGGATCGACAGTCTCGACAGAGCTAACGACAAAATCGCTAACTTACGATTGCTAATTACTAACGAATAAATTCGGCTGCAATGATGATGCTTGCGAGAAACGCATCTTGGATGTAGAGACTTGAATTACTCGCAAGCATCATCATTGCAACCGAATTGATTCGTTAGTAATTAACAATCAAAAGTTAGCGATATTTGTCGTTATCTCTGCCCAGGCTTCTTGCTACGAGCGATAGTTTATTTTGCTGATAAACCCTGCAAAGAAATGGCACTGGTGACAAATCCAAAGTCAGCTGTTAGGATAAGGCCACTTAAAACTGCATAGCAATGCTTTAATAGTACATTTTGATACAAGTGGAGAAAGTTTGTTATTGCAATCGAGGCGGAATTATAACACACGAGCCGTAGGCGAGGGTGTTTTTGAGCCGAGAATTGCAATAACAAATGTCCACGTGTATCAAACGACGTTTTTCAATACACTTTTGAAGAAATAAAATAAAATAACGAATAATATTTTTGTCACGAACTATGAAACTATGATTTAAATTTTCTTTTTTTTTCGCGCTTTGGTCTCGCCAGGTTGAAAGAGAGGCAATGGTATGAAGCCGTTAAACAGCCTAATATAAAAAATAGATTTATTTTATATTTTTGAATTCAGAACACAACTAAATGCTAATTTGTGTATAAAAGTAACTATTAGTTTTAAATAATCATGTTTATCTATGATATTCTATTTAAAAACACAATTTGAAAATTCAAAAAATATTTATGCCGTAAAGACGCGTAGTGCTTTGACAGAAAAAAAAAAACATTCACCTCAGACTATAGACATTGAACCAATTTGGACTAAGTATAGTATATAGTTATCTGTGGCAATTTTCATTCCCGCACACGTGCAGGAAAGTGGAAAAAATCGCACGCGTGTGAAATACATTGCATGTTGTACCTAATCGTAGTGCGTTATGGACCAGTTTTCGAGAAAGTGTATTGAAATAGTAGATTGTATGACAAGGGAGCAAAATAGTATTTTTACGGCGAGGGCGCTATTTTGATTCCAGAGCGAAGCGAAGGATTCTAGAATAGAATACCGAGCATAGCGAGGGATTCTAAAATAGAATCCTGAGCGTAGCGAGGGATTCAAAGTACATCGCCTGAGGGAAAAATATGTTTGCTCTCGAGTCGTATACTCTACTTTTCATCTCGTTCTATGAGAAAATAAATAAGAGACACTTATAAGTAATTAATGAATAAGTTTAATTAAAAAAATGACATGAATGTAAAAAAGGTCAATTACAAATTTATATTTATATCTAATAGATATAAATATAAATGGCACTGGCAAAATTTTGAAAATTTATTGTCACTGTGTGTATTTTGTTTGGGATTGATATAGTTGTGGATTTATTTATACATTATTTGTTTTTTAATTACTCTTTCTTTGTTCTAATATGAAAAATTTACTTGAAATTTGTAGCGTTTTTTGATGATGGATCAATTCTTTTCTAAACGGTGGAAATAGAAAAACAAAACTAGTTATGCTTTAAGCTTCTACTCCATTCACCGAATATACCCATTTTTTTTGGAAAGTGATAAAAAAGTCATCCAGTATTTTGAGTGTTTGTAATCTCAGTATCTGGCTGGTGCTCAGGAAAAGGTTCCTTTGATGTAGAAGAGCGCGGTGAGAACGGCATGGGCGAACTATCTGCAACTCTTAATTTAATATTTTCTACAATGCGCGTGCTGACCCCCGCACCGTACAGCAAACACTTGCAGCCAGTCATCTATACAATTTTCGTTCGATTGTTCGATGTTCCAAATTCAAATCTCATTACTGCCCGCTAAAAAGTCTAGTGGAGAAAAGAGCTACTTTGCTCCCGCTAAACGGGGAACAAAACGACACTTTTCGAATAGAAGGGATGAAAAAGCCATTTGAGACATTACCCTACATACATTGCACTCGCGTAACGTCACACCATGACATAAACTTTCTGTCTGTACCATTATATATTACTTTTCATCCCTTCTATTCGAAAAGTGTCGTTTTGTTCCCCGTTTAGCGGGAGCAAAGTAGCTCTTTTCTCCACTAGACTTTTTAGCGGGCAGTAATGAGATTTGAATTTGGAACATGAATCGTTCATTGAAATCGAACGAAAATTGTATAGATGACTGGCTGCAAGTGTTGGCTGTACGGTGCGGGGGTCAGCACGCGCATTGTTGAAAATATTAAATGAAGAGTTGCAGATAGTTCGCCCATGCCGTTCTTCTACATCAAAGGAACCTTTTCCTGAGCACCAGCAAGATACTGAGACTACAAACACTCAAAATACTGGATGACTTTTTTATCACTTTCCAAAAAAAATGGGTATATTCGGTGAATGGAGTAGAAGCTTAAAGCATAACTAGTTTTGTTTTTCTATTTCCACAGTTTAGAAAATAATTGATCCATCATCAAAAAACGCTACAAATTTCAAGTAAACTTTTCATATTAGAACAAAGAAAGAGTAATTAAAAAACAAAAAATGTATAAATAAATCCACAACTATATCAATCCCAAACAAAATACACACAGTGACAATAAATTTTCAAAATTTTGCCAGTGCCAATTTGTAATTGACCTTTTTAACATTCATGTCATTTTTTTAATTAATCTTATTCATTAATTACTTAAAAGTGTCTCTTATTTATTTTCTCATAGAACGAGATGAAAAGTAGAGTATATGACTCGAGAGCAAACATATTTTTCCCTCAGGCGATGTACTTTGAATCCCTCGCTACGCTCAGGATTCTATTTTAGAATCCCTCGCTATGCTCGGGATTCTATTCTAGAATCCTTCGCTTCGCTCTGGAATCAAAATAGCGCCCTCGCCGTAAAAATACTATTTTGCTCCCTTGTCATACAATCTACTATTACTCTTTGGTCTGTACTTTATAGGAGACATTGACCTCCAAGTTTATTTCGGTTATTCTTTTCTTCTCAGAGGTGCTTTGAAAGGAATACCAGAAGCTGGTGGTTCAGAATTACTATATTCAGACTATAAAATATTGCGTAAAAAGTGACAAAGTTTAACTCAATTTTATTTTTCCTGTTGATTCTTACATTCAATGGATTTTTTAAATATTATTAGAACCAACTTCTAATAGTTGGCTTGAAAGGCGTTTCTAAATAATCCACAGTTGCTGGGAATGAATGGAAGTCTTCGACGAAGCTTGCGTTATTGCGGGACGACTAACCTCGCACTTACTTTTGTGGATGTAATTAAAATTGTGCATTACAAGTTTTCGTGCATTTAGTCCCCTTCCTCGTAATCCACGGTAGTAGAAGGTTATCTTCTCTTATTCTAAAGAACAATCGAACGCCGTCAAAATTACAGTATCACTGTTTTGTTTGTTAAATAATTTTAGATCAGAGATTAATAATAATAATATTCTTTATTTTTCGGACAACAGTGATCCATCGTGTTAGTAAGCAAAACAAAACAACTTATTTCTAGCGTTAGTAGCTGAGATACAATAGAAAAGACAGAGTAAATAGTATTGTGAAAAGGACATCCCCAGATTAATGACTGCCTGTCACTGTGTGCTGTGTGCTGTTGCTGTGCTGTGTGTGTGCTGTGTGTGTGTGCCTGTGTGTGTGTGTGTGTGTGACTGTGTGTGATGAATGCTGACTGTTTTTTGATTATTCATTGCTAAATATCGCCACCTTACGTGGCTCATGTCTTGACAATTTTTACCCGCGACTATACGCGCGCGTGTAAAACATTCATTTGCACGCGGCAATTGGAGTTGGTATTTTTTTCAAATAATAAGATTGCGTGGATTAAAACGACACAAATTATGAATAGTGTTTTGTTCCATAATAATCAAAAACACGTAAACTGAATCCCATTAGTAGTCCTGAAGATGGCTCCGGCCCATCTCGTAACTTTCCCATTTCGACAACTAAACAAAAGACGTGCGAAACAAGTGAAAAAGTGTGCCAACTAATCTTCATACATTGAATTCTACTTCGTCAACCATAAATTTCAACTGTTTTTTGTACAGTACAGTCAGCTTTCAAAGTTACAAGGAAACGATTTGTTGATGTTGATGTTGCTATTTTTTGTCTCTCTCTGGCACACTAAGGTTTGTTACGAGAGAACGCAATTTTGAATTTGAACAAAAAGTACCAGGAGAACAGAATCGTGAAGAATCTGAACACTATATTTATTGTAAACTTCCTGTACAATAGTAATTACTAGAGACCGGATAATATGCATTTGCATATTTGCATATGCATTTGCATATTTAAGCGATTTTCAAGGCTAATAGCATATTTTTACTAATATCTAGTGATGATGCATATTATTGCTATAATTTACAGTAGGTAGGTATTTTTCGAGCGTAGCGCACTCGGCAGCCGCGCGTATTTTGTTTTGGTAGGTACTCAAAAAACATTTGGAACAATACTTGATTGTTAATGTTTACAAAAATATTAAATAATGTCTACTGTATCGATTAACATCTATCAATGGATAGTTTTCTATAAATGTATGCTGATTTTTTAATAAAAAATATAAAACTTAATAGTTTTTTTATTTTATCAAATAACAATAAATTAAAAAGATACATACATAATAAAGTAAAACATAAATAAGACAAGTATTTACTAACAAAATACTTAAATCTAAAGGAATAATATTTACAAAACAAAAAAAACTCATTTAATGTTGCATATTCTGTCAGTTTTCGTGCATATTTTAGGCATTTTTCATGCATATTTGCATGCATATTTCAAGCTTTTTATGTTGCATATTATCCGGTCTCTAGTAATTACTATAATTCGGATTTCGTTCTCAGTGTCGTCGAACAATATGTAATCATTACAAATTATGGGAATCTCAACTGCTGCTGGTATTATATTTTGGCAAGTCCTTGGTAAATTCAAACCCAGCATCTTTTAATCGTAAGGTTTCTTCGGTGTGCAAAGCTGGTACAGCTTTCAATTCTACACAGATTCTTTTTTTGCTCTTAACAATTGCCTGATTTACTTCATTTTATTTTTTTATTTGATTATCTCGTATATCAAACCTCTTTATAATATGCCGTCAGCACGTCCTTTTGTCATACGGCTGGTCACCAAGGCCTGTGTTGGTTTTGCGATTTAACAGTAATAAAGAAATGGAACATCAGAAACCATTATTCCTGACTGACTGCCACCTCAAGCTACCCGTAGAAGGTATTAGGTAACCGGTAAGTATTTACATAGGCACGCTAACTCGTAAATACTTGTAATCCCGCAAACTAATCTGCCCGTAGTTAAGTACTACGCTACGAGTTATTAGAATCTGGGATATTGTAGAATGAACAGGCATGTGGCCATTAATTCATTATCGATGCAGTTACCTTTTGTAAAATATTAATAGCTAAGTGAATATTTTAAGGAAAATGCGTCTCTCAATTAGATTAGGAAACAAAAACTACTAGATTATATAAAACAGAGTACATATTTAACCTATTTGTCGAAAAAAGTTTTTGGTTGAAAGACGCTGCAACGACAGATTAGTGCAGTTTAAAGTTGTTATTTCCAAAAGTTCTAACATTATTCTCAGTAGGTTTTCATTAAAACTGTATTCTATCCAGGTTGTGCTAAAAGTTTTCTCTACATAGCATATGTTAATAACGCGCTATGTCTGCCTCCGCCTTCAGTACGGATTCCAGCGCACTCCGTCACAACTCTTCACCGAGCCACAGCTAAGATGAAGCTCCTAAGAACGGGGCGCGAGGCTCTGCGGCTGAACTGACCTAAAACGTGTTCGGCAAGTGAACGGGCCCAATCAATTAGGGGCGGTCAGCGATCCGCCAGAAAAGAGGGCAGCGCGCGCGCTCTCCGAGGAAACTCGGGAAATGGTGGCGGGGGTCGGGGGAGGGCGCGAGGGGGGCGCGGGAGGGGGGCCTGGGGGCGGGGCGGGGCTGCTGCCGGAGGGTGCGTGTCCGAGAGGCGCGAGCGAGCATCGATCGAACCGCGCTCAGTCCGCCGGGGCGGCCGGCGAGAGCGCGCGTGTCATGCGCTGCCGCTGAGATGGCCGGCGCTCGGGCGCTCGTCACCGCCTGCTGCTGCTGGTGGTGGCTGATGACCGCAGCCGGTGAGTACTCCCCATCATACTCTACCCACGCTCCCTGTTCGACCTTGCACCCGATCAGCTGTTTCGAACGTCGTGACCTCCAGAACGGCTGATTTCGTCGACACATGACTTTTCACGATTTTCCCCCGGTGTTGCGTACGTTACATGCTTTTCGTAGCAGTTTCATGAGTACGGTGGTGTTCTGTGTGTGATTTATTAACGAGCGACCCCCTATAGTAAATTTTTAATACTATCGCGTGAAGGTTCGATGCATTATTTCGATTAAGTTAATTTAATTGGTCTGAGGTGTCTGTTTTTTAGTTTCTTAAGGTTATGTTAAATCGTTGCGGGTGGAAGTTAGTGAGGGGTTGATGTAGGCTTGTTTTAGAATAGTATTTGATTAGGGAGAAGGTTATTATATAATGTGGTAGTGTGTTGTCGCATGCAGTGGCGGCAGTGGCGGCAGTGGCGCGGTTATCGCCAGCCGGCACTGCTGAGCTGCTCGTCCTTGTCGACCACTGCTAAACAAACGTTGATATTATTACGTAATGCGGCGAACAGTGTCACATCTGCGTCAATATTGATCATGATCACGCCACCGTGAGGAGGAAGTCAGGATTAAAGTGCAGGCGAGACGAGCCGACACCTGCCGAGGTGCCCACAGTCACCCACTGTCAACTACACTTCTAGTATTATTACTCGTTTAGGGGACACTTTTGAACACACTGTCAGCCGGACTTATCAAGATTGGACATCTTTTTGATGTATTATTATGTCATACCTTTAGTTTTAAAATATTACGCAAATATTTTTATTTTAGGTTTAAAAATTTTAATCCCTTTTAAAAGACTTCAACGCGTAAGTTAAATTTTTAAAATGTAGGTTCACTTTGTGTTGTGCTCTACTTAACAAAACCAAGTTAGATTGTCAATTGACGTTTATGTTTTTACATTTAAGTAAAAAAAGATTAGTATAAAAGAAAAACACTCGTCATTGCTTAATGAAATAAAATGAAAAACCTGTGTAGTCGACCCATAAACTTTTTTAAATGACAATAGTTCTATTAAATATGAATATTGAAAGTACTGAACGACCTATTATAAAACGGTTCTTACATATATACTCTACGTGCGCTTTGCGAAGTTAAGATTTTCAAATTGAAATATTTGCGTTAAAAGTGAGTTAATTTCAAAATTTAGCTAATATTGATCCTGAAACTCCACATGAATTTCTGCTTTATATTAGTTTCAAAGATGACACTCGAATTAGAGACTAACAAACAAGCTCAAAGCTCTTAAAGTAAATAACAGACTTGTAATGTTATGGCTGAAATTAATTAAACAAAAATGCGGTAGCTATGATCACTTCTTACATAGCCTTAAGCTCTGTTCACATGGCAATGATATTTTATTTAAGGCGGTCAAAACTTGGAATCATACGTCAATATTCCTCTGTTCAAACCATTATAATCAAAATACAGTATGAAATGAACATGTGACCCAAAATAATATCGTACCGACCAACGCCGTGTGTACGGGGCCTTAGAGCTCGCTCTTCGTCAAAATCCGGCTTCGAAGCAATCGTAGCGATGAAAAGCTTTTAGCTGCCTTGACAAAAGATAATAAAAGAAAGCACATCGATCATTATTCGCAATATTAACTGTAAAGGAATGGCTTCTGTAAACAGAATCAACTTAATATTTCTAATCTATACTTAGGTGAAATCTTCTGATATTGTAAACTTAAGTTTTCACAGTTTTTCAGATCATTTCTTAAGGATAACTTAATATTAAAAACCAGGGCGGGAATATCATGAAATAACAAGTTTAGCATAAATAAATACACAACAATCATTTATATCAATGTCAGGCGTGTCTCCTGGAAATATAACTCAAAATGATTTTGCATTGTCAATGGCAATTTTTATGCAAGTAAAAATGCGAAGCATGGCATTGCTAACTCTAGTTTGACATGAAAAATGGCGTGTATTTTCATCAATATACTGAGTCGTAGTTTCCTGTCTGACTTTTTCTATTTTCGATATTTAAGGCTCACTATTCCACCTGCATACTGCAAAGCACTGACATGTTAGATGCCCGATTTGAATTCCAAGCATGCAGAGTTGGAGACCCAGCGAATGTAAAGATAAAAGTTTCTTTAATATAAAGTTAGTTGCCCGACTTTCAAATTAACGACCCAGTTTCCGCTGAAACTTTATCAAAGTTAAAAGACCGATACGTCAAACTCTTGGTTAAACTCGTCGTTTATCTTCGTTTAAATTGACCGAGTTTGTCTTCGTCTACCGTATAAAAACATTTGTTAAATAAAAAAGTAACCATGGAGTTTCTTGCCGGTTCTTCCCAATCCAAAAACGACCAATCCAAACCGCGTGCACTTATCTTTTATTAACGTTTCATTAGTGTCCATGTATTTAAAATATTTTAATTTTGGTATGTTTTACCAGGACAAACTGGGTAAATAGTAAAATCAGCAATGTGGTTTTCAAGGAATTCCTCGAAATTAGTAACAGTAGTACTCACCAATACGTAAGTTTGGCAATGGTCTAATCAAAATAAAAATAAAAAACGATTTCATCAACGGCACACTAGTCATTAATAGGTCAACAACCCAACATGAAAATCAGATGTTCACGACTTCCGGCAACACAGCATGCACCCTTCCGTTGACATACAAATTTTATTGCCTTCCCGGATAAGTTCCGGAATCCCGGAATTCCGGATAACCTGCCAGGTTAATTATTTTATTCAAATTCTGTTGCCATTTTATCTAGTAGAAAGTACCCGGAGATTGAAACAGCTGTTTAATTTTCCACGTGTAACACAGCACACTTAAGTATACTCCTGAACAAGATTTCCGTATTAAATTTTGAAAAGATTACCCCTGTGTTGTTCCCTCACCTCTATTCCTCATTCCTCTGTCTGTAGTTACGTAAGCCTCTCGTCGGTGCCTCTCCTGCCCACCTGCGCCGCCTCGAGCCATCTCATTCAACTTTCATTGCTTTGTAAGAAAACTTTGCGCTAACACGTCTAATCAAGAATTTAGGCCATACTTACCTACTCCTTATTAGAGGAGTAGCCATTTTCGCTGGAGGTTATTTAAGAAACAAAAGTCTGTTAGGAACTTTCGCAATTCAATTTTGATGGGATTTTCATAAAGCTGTACTTAACTGTAGTTTGACAAAGAGGCGTTAATAAATGCGTGCCTCATTAACTTCTCATTTACAGGTCTTGATTTTCAATCGATACTTTTTAATCTTAAATTGGTTCTAGTTTTCTTTTTGTTAGAGTACTTTTCGGATATAAGCAATCATAATAAAAATCATAGCTTGGTAATTTAGAAATGATTGTAATACGTTCTTAGTTTAAAAAGGAATGTAGATATTATTTGATTAGACACATTTTTCAGTTTTACAAACGTAGAACTGCTCAGTAATGCAACTTTGTCAAAAGTCTCTAGTATTACGACTATTACAGAGTACAATGTAGGTTACAAGTTGGCAATAAGCTATTTAAAATGTAACAAAGAGTAGTTTTATTTATGCCAAATACCGTTGCCAACTTCTAGCAACGAATGCACACCACAAGTTCACCGCACAGCAAGCCTGGTGCGCATGTTTCAAAATTTTATTTTGAAACTGACTATATATATTTTTTTTTCTCTTTGGCCTGGCTTGCTTTTAGGATATTCGCTTTGGTGAATTCTTTACAAGTATAAAAAAAATATAATCGCTCACGTATTTATTTAAATAGTTTTGCAGTTTCCAAGCGCTTGAAGTGAAGACTCCTTGAGATCAGATTTCACTGTTAAAGCATAGTCGCTATCACTATAGTTCACTAAAGCGATATATAAACTTTTAAGGATGTGTTTGTTGTTAAGGATGTTTGTATTTGTTAACTTTTGAAGTAAGCAACGACTTATTGTCGGGCTTACGCTGTCCTCACATACTTAAGGCCGTCTACGCCAAGCAAAGTAGGTATTTAACGCTACCACTCTTTACGCGAAACGAGTCGTGCACACGCGTTGCCGACTTGAACCCAAAGCTGAGCGAAGTGTCACAGTATAGGTAAGCGTGTCGTGTAGGCAGTAGGTCAACTTATTTTATTAAATTGTCAGCTTGATTTATTATAATAGGTAGTAATTGCGAAAACCTAACATTTAAATGTAATAAATTAATTTGAATAGATATTGTAAATGCAAATTGCTGCAAGTCGTAATTTATTCAATTATTTGTGTACCAGACGGGTGGACTCGTGTTTGGAAATTCAAAAACTATAACGGAACCAAATCTGAGCCACTAACCGCCCTGTACCGAAAGTTCCGGGTGTAAACGTTAGCTTCGTGGAACGGAGAGGTGGGTTTGGAAAATACTGCACTATTATTGTAGATGGAGAAGAAATGAAACACTATTTGACTATGGTAAGACACTACAAGCAGACAATACTGGAAAAACTGAGCTGAAACTATAATCGGAAAGAACTGTTAACTATTCGGATATCGAAACGAAACTGACTGCTTGAATATCGTAAACAAAACTGACTGTTCCAATGTCGAAAACAAAACTTACTATGCGGTGCCTGCCTGCGCTGTGCTTTCATACTATTAGCAGACACACAAAAAATATTCGCGAATCCTCTAGCGGTGTGTAGTATTTGTTCGCTAGACAATCTTTTAATTCATACAAAAAGCATGAACAAAAAACATGAACAAAAAAAAATACAAAGGAAACTATAAGCAAAAGGATAATAAATAACTTGAACGGAAGAAGGAAGTAGGTACTTTACGCTCTCGGCGTACGGTCGAAATTAAATTAACATTTCTCGATGTTTTTTATAAGTAGTTTGCGTACGCGCACCTGTGACGAGACTTCTCGAGGGAATTTGTACCTACTTACTTTTAAAACTAATAATAACAGAAAGTACTCGACAAAGAATCACAAACACGGCAATAGCGTACTTTCTCGAACGTTCTTTCTATAGACTATATAAAAACACTGTTTGAGACACTTGTCGCGAACAATTTGACTAGGTTTCTTACATTGTTTTTATCTCACGAAGAGACATGCTTTATTTGTTGTATGTGTCACCGTAAAATTGTAAATACCGTTAGATTATAATCTATCTCGTGAGATTGTAAACTCGTTCGTTGAGGAATTCCCTCGACTGTCTATGGTCTCCATCATCAGACCAATGGCACTTACAACCCATATGGGTGCAAAGTTCTCATCAATAGAAATGAATTAAATCCAAACACAAGGTAGCTACTGTAAAACGTTGAGGAGTTCCTTTGACTGTCCTTCGTCTTTATCATCAGACCCCTAAAGATGACCACAACCCATTTAGGTGTAAAGTTCTTATCAATACAAATTAATCAAGCCCAAACACCAGGTAATTATTGTGAATCGTTGAGGAGTGCCCTCGACTGTCTTCGGGTTCCATCATCAGATCGAGTCCAGACTTTCTTTAAATAGTAGTGCTCTAAAATACTCAATGAACAAAAAAACAAACGCACTAGTCGCACTACGATGTTCAAAGGTTCCCCTCGATTTCTCTAAAATGCCATCATCAGATCCCAGTTTCATGGTCATGGTACTACTCTTGAAATATCTTCTTTCCAACAAAAAAAGAATTATCTAAATCGGTTCATAAACGACGAAGTTATCCTATGGTCAAATTGTGAAACCTCCTCCTTTTTTTAAGTCGGTTAAAAAAGACTGTACTGTTATAATTACACTACGTTCTTTAAATAAATCGTTCGATAAATCAACGGGACAGCCGTGCGCCAGCAAAAGGGACATAGGTCCTACCTCGTCAAGGCCTGGCGGGCGACTGAATCCACGTGCGCAAGCCGTTTTCTTATATAATAATTTATTATTAAAAGGATTAAATTGTTTTGAAAAAATTAACCACAAATAATTGTTCTATATGTTATAAACTTTGCTTAGATATTTTTTTTGGAAGTAAAACTTTCATATTCTCCAAGTAAAATAAGAAAAACATAAAAAAATATTCGAATTAGGCTCCTGTTCGGATTTTTTTTTCATCGAGTGAAGTTTTTGATATCATGTTTTGAACCACAAATTATCTTAGTAAATATAGTCAACTATAATATCTATTTTTTTTGGCTTTAAAAAATCACTATTTCTTTGATTACTATTGAATCAAAGTTATGTAAAATTGGGAAAATTGGGACTACCTGCCCTTAACTACTAACATCTTATTGTCGGCCTCACGCTGTCCTCACATACTTAACTACTAACATCTTATTGTCGGCCTTACGCTGTCCTCACATACTTAACTACTAACATCTTATTGTCGGCCTTACGCTGTCCTCACATACTTAACTACTAACATCTTATTGTCGGCCTTACGCTGTCCTCACATACTTAACTACTAACATTTTCTTCCTGCCCTTGTGCTATTTAATTTGGGGTCGTCGCAACACGTTTTCTTCTTCCATTGTCATACATAACTACAACGCTGTACCATGATAACATTGTTATACCAAATAATTTTAAAAGAGTACCATGGAGTGCCATGTAGTAAGCATGGAGTTTGTTGCCGGTTCTTCTAGATGGGAAATGTCCAACCCGAACCGTTTTTCTCGACGTTTTATAAGTGCCCATGTGGGCCTATGTGGAATAATAGTACATTTTGATACAAGTGGAGAAAGTTTGTTATTGCAATCGAGGCGGAATTATAACATCCGAGCCGTAGGCGAGGGTGTTTTTGAGCCGAGAATTGCAATAACAAATGTCCACGTGTATCAAACGACGTTTTTCAATACACTTTTGAAGAAATAAAATAAAATAACGAATAATATTTTTGTCACGAACTATGAAACTATGATTTTATTTTTTTATTTTTTCGCGGTTTGGTCTCGCCAGGTTGAAAGAGAGGCAATGGTATGAAGCCGTTAAACAGCCTAATATAAAAAAATATAATTATTTTATATATTTGAATTCAGAACACAAATAAATGTTAATTTGTGTATAAAAGTAACTATAAGTTTTAAATAATCATGTTTATCTATGATATTCTATTTATAAACACAATTTGAATATTCAAAAAATATTTATGCCGTAAAGACGCGTAGTGCTTTGCAAAATTAAAAAAAACCTTCACCTCAGACTATAGGCATTGAACCAATTTGGACTAAGTATAGATATATAGTTATCTGTGGCAATTTTCATTCCTGCACACGTGCGGGAAAGTGGAAAAATCGCACGCGTGTGAAATACATCGCATGTTGTACCTAATCGTAGTGCGTTATGGACCAGTTTTCGAGGAAGTGTATTGAAAAATACTTTTTTTTTTGAGAGCTAAGTTTGTCTATGAATAGTATTTATTACCAGAGGCACAGTCACATTGTATCAGCGAAAACTATGATGAAAAAGTTGAAAAAACAGACATAAGCCATCGAAAAATCAAACATGTATGGGACTGGCATAAGCTATCGAATAGCCTATTTAAATCCTGTAGTTCTTCATCATCAAAATCCAGTCCTTCTGCATGGTGTCGGACGTAAAGAATAGCGCCATTGCATATCTTCCCGTGGGTGTCGTAAGAGGCGACTAAGGGACTTACCAGAGAATGGGCAGCAGTGCTCTCTGTGCTTTTGTAACAACCGCACTGCGATCGCCAACCCTCCTGCCAAGCGTGGCGATTATGGCAAAAAAAACCCCTTTGGAGGAGGCCCATGTCCAGCAGTGGACGTCTTTCGGCTGAAATGATGAAATCCTGTAGAAAGTTGTAGAAACATTTTGACGATTGTTACTTGTCTAAACCTTCAGGTTCTCCAGACGGATGCTGCTTCCCATTATCTGGTTATAATCACAAATGACGTCAATAATGTTATGGTAGCACTGCTATGTGCCCAGTTATCTTATCAACTAAATCTATTTGGAGAGAATAATCCTTCGTTATCAGTATTGTACTCCGCCGCAAAACGGGAGCTATTTAATAGATACAAACATACATAAGTCTCTAAGTTAAATTAATACTTACTATTACACTACTAGCTGCCCAGTTTACAGCTTGCTGTTAGGCCATAGTTAGTTTGATATTTTAGGAAAGAGTTCGTAAAATGTTCCTTTTCCTAGTTTTACTCGTATGATCGATAAGGAAGGACTGACGTAACTCAGTGACGAAAACATCGTGAGTAGGTACACGTGAATGTAATTATTATTATTTATTGATTAAGGCATCCGATCCCAATATAGAAACATGATTGCAATTATTTTACAACATTACAAATACAATCAAATTATTACAACATTAAGAATACTTTTTCCAATAGTAGGTACACATAAATGACATAACTTCACATAAATGCACACACAAAATAAACATTAAAATAATGACATTAATATTCATAAAAAACTTTTTGCAATAAAAACCGACTTCGCCGGCCAATGGGCCGCCGCTTGTTCACTCACAACATGTATCTACCTAAATATTTGGAATTACGTAATAATCCACCAGAAATCACATGTTTCAAACAGGAATTTGTAGGTCAATAGGGTAGCTAGCTATCGACGGATTAGGAATAACGGGAATAACCCATTGAAGTTGTATGGTAGGTAGGGAATTTCAGCGATGGGAATTTCAAATTAAAAGTTGCCTAGTTACCATTTTTTTCCTGTCGTCTTTAAAGGCATATTTAAGATAAGGTGAGTTAATTTCCTATTCTCAAAACACATCATACAATTAAGGAAGGTAATCGCGGTTATTTGATCTTTAGTTATTATTAGTTACTCTCGTAGGTTTCGTGTGATAGGGAAAAAACCATATCTCGGAGATATGGTTTTTTCTGGACGTTATTAATAAAGTGGTGGTTTTCGGAAATCCATAAGGACAAACTGGAGCATATTTTTCCGTCCACAAAGATCCCTTAGTGCCTAAAAACCCGCCTTTTCAACCAATGTGTTCTGCCAACAATGACGTACGGTGCCGAGACATGGACGCTCACAAAGGAGACTGTCTACCGAGTGCGAGTGGCACAAAAGGCCATATAGGAACCAGGGCCGCCCTAAAGCATCACATTGTCAAAGTCACGGGAAACACCTGGATAAGGGACGCTCAGAACCGGGAACTGTGGCAGAAGAAAGGGGAGGCCTATACCCAGCAGTGGGTGATTCTGGGCTGATATGATGATGATGATAAGGACGAGGGTCGGAGCAATTAAAAAAATGGTTGTCTGCAAAGTCGATTTAAGGACGATGATTTTAAGTGATAACGCAATTTTTCAAGATATCAGTGATTTTAACTTAAGAAACAAATTTTCATCTCCCTTTTCACCCCTATAGGGTTTGAAATTCTAACAACATCGTTGCGTTAGCTTTCAACCATACCATTTTGTGATTTTTACTTCTAAAATTAAGGACTTTCCTTACACAACTTCATCCCCTTTTTTAAACCTTTGGGGTGGAATTATCAAAAACGCTGAGACACATTTAAATGTATTTTCAATCGTCAGGCTACGTACAAAATTTTAAGACCCTAACTTTAAAACTGACGGACTTTCATACAAACTTTCATCCCCTTTTTTAACGTTTTGGTGGTGAATTTATCAAAAACGCTGAGACATATAATAGTACATTATGGTACAAGTGTGTAATGTTGGTGATTACCGCTGTGGCACTATTCCGCCGAGGACGGTAATCATCAACACACACGTGTATCATACGACGTTTTTCGAAACACTTGTGAAGAAATAGTACATTATGATATAAGTGCGGTAAGTTGAAAATGACAGCCGAGGCGATATTGTTAGCCCGAGCCGTAGGCGAGGGCTACAATAAAGCAGAGGCTGTAATTATCAAAGCGCACGTATGGCATACGACGTTTTATAACATATTTGCGAGGAAATAAATAAAACTCGGACTTTCTTAAACGAAAAAATCTTTTACTTGTTCACAAATTAGCGATGCGCGCGAATCGGCGTTTTTTTTTAAGGCAGACACAAAAAACAGCCAGTATTACTAATAAAGTAAATTAATATTTTTGTGTTTTTGTTACAGATAAATGGTTGTAATTTATTGTCAAAATTAATTAAATTATATAATTAAATGTTTATTTATTACATTTCATCTCCCAAAGTTAATTTTATTCATAAAATGTTGACCACTTCTCTGACATAAAAACTCTTTGCTAAGATTTAAAAAAGTATCGTTCGTTTTAGACGGAGCATCTTGATAAACCGTGCGTTGTACATTACATTACTGCACAAGTACGTAATGAGATACATTGCGATATTGAAATGGGTGAAATAAGAGACCCTTTACGAGCAAATGTGTTATAAATAATACTAAAAAATCATTTTATAACACATTTGCTCGTAAAGAGTCTCTTATTTCACCAATTTCAATATCGTAATGTGTCTCATTACGTACTTGTGCATTATCGTAATGTAAAAATCCACGGTTTATCAAGATGCTCCGTCTAAAACGAGCGGTACTTTTTTAAATCTTTGTAAAGAGTTTTTATGTCAGAAAAGTGGTCAAAATTTTATGAATAAAATTAACTTTGGGAGATAAAATATAATAAATAAACATATAATTATTTAATTTAAATAATTTTGACAATAAATTACAACCATTTATCTGTAACAAAAACACAAAAATATTTATTTACTTTATTAGTAATACTGGCTGTTTTTGTGCCTTTGCCTTAAAAAAGCGCTGATGCGCGCGCACCGCTAATTTATGAACAAAAAAATTAACTGCTGATTTATTCGTTTAAGAAAGTCCGAGTTTTATTTATTTCCTCGCAAATATGTTATAAAACGTCGTATGACATACGTGCGCTTTGATAATTACGGTCTCTGCTTTCTTATAGCCCTCGCCTACGGCTCGGGCTAGCAATATCACCTCGGCCGTAATTTTCAACTTACCGCACTTATATCATAATGTACTATTATTTAGTAGATAATAGATATTCGTCCTTGGAACTGAAACTCGGGCGTTGTACAAAATAAATCATTTTATTCATAACTAGTACTTGTGGACATTTTAATTAATAAATAACTATAATTTCAACAGTGAAAATGAGTTGTGAAAAATTTTTCGCAATGGCGGGAAAAATTAATCAGTTTTCCTATGAGCGGGAGCGGGCATAAATGGCGATCGGCCATAGACTAAAAGAATGAGGTTTCTTTTTTTTTTGCTTTTCGCGGATAGCGTTTTAGCCACGTACAAAATGGGGAATTCAAAGTTTTCTTTATTACAGAGAAAACAAAAGTTATATTTGAGTGAAATGAGCAAGCAATAGGTACATTAATTTATTAGTACTATTGAACACGATCTTTTTCATATAGAAACTTTTTAAGAACAAAGCAACAAGAACCTAAACAAATAAAAAAAACCCTGTAACTCACTTGTGAATAATAGTAATGAAAAAGTCACAGTTTGATTATGTGCCTAATCGCGGTGAAATTAGAGCCATTTAGGAGCAAATGTGTTGAAAATGAATTTTTAATCGTTAGCCTAAACACCAAATATTAAGATCCTAACTTTAAAACTGACGGACTTTCATACAAACTTTCATCCAGTTGTCAGTTTTCACTGTTCGAAAAGGAACTCTTGCGCAAAACTGAAAGCTTTTAGACCCTGCGGTTAGGGCTGTGCATTGTCTGCCAGTGAATTACTTAATTGATTATATAACTTGAATTTTTTGTGACCAAAAATCCTTCCGTTACTTTTATCAAAACACCAACCAATTGAAAAGTAATAATTACATTTTCTTTAAAGACTGCACATTACATAAACTCTGTATCATTATAATAATCTTAGTCGAAGGAAAGGTTCTAAAATACACATTTTTCTCGGAACGCTTTCGGCGTGGGAACATTGGTCGAAAACAAATAGTTACACGTGTCGGTATTGACCGCTCTTTGCCTATTGACACATGATATGTCACCCCTCTCCGTAAGGCCACTAAACTGGACCGAAATATAACATAACCTATGAATAGGCAAGTTTTTGATCCTTAAACTAAACATAAATTAAACTATTGAGTCTGCCTAGCTGTTAGTTTTTCCGAAAATAACAAAATCAAATAAATTCATGCTAGTACAAAAATGCAAAAAAGGTATGCCTGTCGATTACATTTTCAAAGGATTTCGTTGATATTGGGTACACGTATAACCAAGACGTGAACATGTGAACACGGCATGCTCTTTATCCTGGCTGTATGTTGTTTTTATAGTGTTGAGATGATTTACAACCTACGCGGGCGACATCAGGCAGAATTACGTTGTATGCATTTGCATACAAATTAAAAAAAAAAAACAAAATACAGAAACATACAGAAATACAGCTACACACACATGCACATGCAGCTACATGCAGGAATATAGCTTTAAACTGTATTTCAAAGCCTTTCTTACCAGGAAAGAAGTCCGTTTTAATTTACGATTTCTTTCAACCAAGCTTTTCATTTTACATCTTAATAAATTGTACACTTAATAAAAAAATAAAATTAGTCCGATTTTAATCGCGTTTGTATTTTTATTGCTTTTTTTTTATATTCAGGGTTTGTCACACACACTACACTTGTCTTTTCAGCCATCGCAACATAAAACGAATCTAATCGATGGAACATCGTCCAGCACTGAATATAAGATCGTCATATTTATTGCCGTAATAAAATGAAGTACCTATTTATTGTATCTAAGTGTGTTACTAAGTCTAAGAAATAATTTATCTAAACAGTGTATCTAAGTATCATAAGTGTTCGTAGTAGAGTTCTTTTTGCCTATTTCCGCATTTTATCATTTCCCTTTATTGTCTTTTCCTAAAGTAAATTGCGTCAGATATTCATAATTTATTATAGAAACAGGGAACGTTTCTTCGGCTTCTTTACGAATCTACGGCATGCCTATATTTGGAACCCTCCCCCTCCCCGTAATGTCTTCAATATCAATAAAATGCTAAATTAGAGCCATCGCGAACGTGTAGCGGTGGCGAAACTGTAGCTCTTGTCATATCAATCAAATGTTTCAGTTTTATCTACGAACATTGAACCCGTTCTTTTGAACTTTCTTAGTTTTTATTTTAATTAAGTTGTTTGTACGAAGAAAATGTGATGGCTGTCCATCTTTATCGTGTTTAACATGAAACACAGATAACTTGATGCAAAGATCTATTTTTGTACAGTGACTGTCTCAAATATCACGTCAGTTACTCAACGAAAAGTAAAAAGAAAGTAAAATCTGAAAAGTTCATCGTTCGTTTCGGTTGAATAATAAAATGTAAAGTGGAGATCGCGTGCCGCCCGCCCTATGGCCGCGCGCTGTCTGCGGTCCGCGCCACAGTACAGATACGAACAGAATACATAGTTTACACAAAGCAATAACATATACAGGAATTATAAAATACAACATACAATACACTAAAATGTAGCGAAAGTTTATAATTTATAGTTTTATTGCGTAGCGAATAAAACAAATAATCGTCCTCTTATTATTTACGATGGAAGATGGCTTGACAACGGGCCCTGCTATGCAAGACAAAACAAAAAAAATATAATTTCATAGGGATTGAAATGAGTGGGTACACGTGACTGCACTAACTATTTTACTAAGTGTTATACGTCTACATTATGGTAATGTAGCGTTAAATATGTATGTAGAGTGTTCACTTCAAACTTTCAGCTTATCTTGTAGTATACATATTTTTGTACTTCAAATTATGTGTAGGAAAATAATAAACCTAGTACAATAAATGTAAGAGCGCATATATTCCAATCAGAATTTTGAGTACAGCTGCAGACTCCGATTCAGAAGTTACTATTTGAAACCAAATCGATTACGTATCCACCGCTATTCGGCCACTAGATAGATTGCATACGACAATATTATTCTTCATAGCACTGTTAAGCCAGAATAAAACCGTATCAAACTCTGTTTTTTGTAAGTAGACTGTGAAATTCATAGCTTCTCGCTCGTAGCGCCCACCGGCGCCGCGTAGCATCGTAGCACGGTTTAAAATGAATGAACTTTTTATCAGTATTCTATTCTCCTATCTTCTTTCAGCATTTGTTAGTCGGGTTGGTACGCGTTGTACTATTTTATTATTAAACACGACGCAATATCTGAAACTAATTCCGTAAGGACTATTTCCGTAAACTTTGCTCTTTATTTTCAAAGGTGAAACATATCCCATTATGCGCGTAATTCCACAAGTTTTACCGCGGAAATGTTACTGCTGTTCCTACACGGAAATTTATTTATTACGTAGAAACCAGTAAAATATTCAGAGGGTAGGTCGTGCTCGGGCCAACTGTACCGAGTCTACAGACATTACAAAGTTACCCACAAACAATAATTTTCTCGTTACGCAACTTTGGCAGTTTGACCAAGTTACTGTAGTTACTGTTTGCTACCTTCATGACTTTATTACCCTGGGCCGGCAGTCTCGACAGAGATAGCGACAAAATCGCTAACTTTCGATTGCTAATTACTAACGAATAAATTCGGTTGCTATAATGATGCTTGCCAGTAACGCAAGTCTCTACATCCAAGATGCGTTTCTCGCAAGCATCATTATTGCAACCGAATTTATTCGTTAGTAATAATTAGCAATCGAAAGTTAGCGATTTTGTCGTTAACTCTGTCGAGACTGTAGATATTTAAAAGATTTGCATTTAATTAAATAAAATGTAAAAGTATTTCGATTTTACGTTATGTTTAATCCCGCGTTCGTGCTAGGCCAACACGTGTATATTCAGTTATTCCTACGTATTTTATGTATGATTGACATGTTTCGTACCCAAATGTGGGTCACCAAACTTAAGGTAGTGAATAAAATAAGGTATCGTATCAATCAATCAACGGAAATACGAACAGTTATTTAGGTAGCTTTTGTGATGCAATACCTTTAAAAGAAATTGTTTTCATTTCTTTCGTACCTCCTGATATTTACTAAAACTACTTCAGTTTATGTTATGGATTACTTTATTTATGTCAACCTTGAAAGTCGTGCTAGTAGACGATAATATTTAGTAATACAGTGTGGAATTTTTGCATGCCACCTGGAGGGAAAGTACTCTTTTTTTTTTTTTTATTGGGAAATCAGAATAAAAATTGAATTGAATTTATAACTTTAGATTTCCTGGTTTTCCTTTCAATTAATTTATCATGTTTGTTAGAGAGATTTGAGCCTTATGATTGACCCTATCGATTGGTGCCTTAAAAGTACAGGTTGTTATTTTGTTGGTATTTAGCCGGTTCGATTCCCGAGTGTGGCAAGCGAATTTTCAAAATCTTTGAATGCAGGTTAATTTCTTTTTAAAAATAAAGGAATGTTTCCTTTGAGTAAAATTTGCTATCTCCAGTATTTAGAGTACTTCCCTCCAGGTGGCATGCAAAAATTCCACCCTGTATATTTGTGGTGTACCAAACTTTTTTTAGATATTTTCACACTGGCCCATTTTCATACTCAGACTCTGAGACCTCTCTAGACATCGTTCTTTTTAATATTTTCCAGTTCTTGCCAACTTTATCATTTTCAAGTCGACCTATTTTGCCATTGGTTTCATGACACGAGGAGTATCGCCACGTCTAGTTTACTCAAGTGTTCTATTAGAATCTAGATTTTAAAATTATATATTTTGTACTTCGAATACAAGAATACATTAACATTCACAGTTAAGTAAAATAAATGGTGTTTTGCCTTATATTTTAGCCACTTGTTCCTCCTATTTATGCCCAAAAGGGTTACAGTATTGGCTGATTACCGCTAATAAATTGCATGGCAACACAGTGTAATCCTACAGGGATCACTTAACCCACAACATAATCCCAAAAGTGGTTGTTACCCGGTGGTTTGGCACTAAACGTAACTACTAAACCCCGGGGGCAATTTGTAATAATCAGCAAAATGTATTAATGCATGTATGTTTATTTTATTCAATCCTTGGCATTGACACATTTAAGTGTAGCGAACTTGCCTTTTAATATTTCATGAGATTCATGATACCAACGGCGGCGTTCCCTAAGATTTCCATGAAAAATCACCGTGAATACAATTTTCTTGGAAAAATTGACCGATGACGTAAGGTGGTCTATTTCCGACAGGTTAGAGGGACAGGTGTCAGTGCGGAACCTTGACTGGCTGCTAGTACTCGACGACAGCAATTTACATGCATATTGCATGCTCCTTCAAGTTCTGTAATCATTTAACCTTCGCTGTTTTATAGAATTCCATTTTTCTGTTCATTTCTTTTTATTTGTCAGGCTGTTCGTGATTGCGGCTGAGACTCAATTCACGTGGGGTCGTTTTTTAGGATTCCGTAGTCCTGACAAAGACCCCTTATGGTTTCGTCATGTCCGTCTGTCCGTTCGAGGTTTTGCTCAGAGACTGTTAGTACTAGAAAGCTGAAATTTTGTATATCAATTACGCCGACAAAATGGTAAAATATTTTTTTTTTAATTCACATGTGAAGTGAGGATGAATATTTTCTCGTCGTCTATCCCATCGTGTGGGGTATCGTTGAATATGTCTTTTAAAATGACTTAGGAATTGCTATTACTATTTTTCGAATTAATAATTCATTTACGAAATATTAAACTTCTTTTAATTTATTCTAATATTTGTTCCAGTAGGGCGTCCCCCCCCCTGTAAAAGCTAGTGATGATAGTACATTTAAAGAAATTTAAAGAATAATTCTAGCGATTAAGATAACTTTATTAGTTTAACAGTAATAGTCGTTGTGATATTATAGTGAATATCAGTAGCTAGGTGGCGTTGAGTAGATAATTTTAAGGCTTTGCCACCTCAAGGTGGTTTGTTATTCTTTTCCGGTGTTACAAGTCGTGCAAAATGACGTAATCCAGAAAAATTCATCCTCTATTTAAGTTAAGGGATGAATTTAGAAAATCCTCCCTTAGTGCAGAGCTTCGTTGGTTAAGGAACTCTTGTGCAAAATGTCATACTTCTAGAATCATCAATTTAGGCTGAGAGTTGTTTGTAACTCATTAAGATTTTTATTAAGTAGATTGATTTGCTGTTGGTGGCTTGTAGAAGGTTCTAGGGTTTACTCATTAGCATCGCAATGCTGTTGTTATTTTTTGTAGTGTTAAAAAACTGGTAAATAATAAAATGTGTTTTTGGCAGTAAGATAACGCAGTGAGAGATTGCAGGCAGCGCAGTGGGCGCAATGCGGAGCTTCTACTAAATCTATAGTTTGACCTCAGTTCACGGCCATCTTGGAAAGTTTCAACTTTTAAAGTCATAGCCGTTTTGCATTATAACTAGATTAAATATTCAATGCAACGTTTTGCATTTTCTTCAAGGCGGACTTTACTGCCTGATTCTTTACGTTTATTTTTAAAATAATGGTAAGATGAATATTGTATTGGGTTATGATCATGGCCCCAAAAATTTCAATTATAACGGCTATTGACTTCTCAACTCAAAATTAACAGCTGAACTAAAGTTACGATTTTTTTTTTGCGTTTGTTAATAAAAATGTTTGTACGTGTACAGGTGTAATCAATATATCACTCTCATTTAACAAAATCTGTCGAAATTCGAATATCGGGTTAAGTCTTACAGCCAAAGCAGATTCGAATTCTAAAGCCAAACCTTGAGCTTCATTTCCGATTCCAAAAAAATACGTTTATTTACCATCCCGTTACCAGGCGACCGGCTTCCACCCAAAAGTACAGTATCGACCAACCACACGCAATTAACTGTATTGTAGTATCTAAACATATTAGCCGTATTAGTTTCGTACCGTCCGCAAATAGGCGATACAGTTTATGCCTGATTATGAAATTGATGAAACTTAACAACACTTTTCAGCAATTAACATACAAAAGCCAAAGCTTGTTGACTGCTGATCATACACACACAACAGTCTGAAAATAAACTGTCTACCTAAACCAATTCATCATCATCATCGTCATCAGCCTATAATGTTCCCACTGCTGGGACACAGGCCTCCTCTCTATGAGAGGGAATGGGCTATAATCCACCACGCGGGCCCAGTGCGGATTGGTAGATGTCACATGTCTGCGAATTTTTCTTTTCTAGGACATGCCGGTTTCCTCACGATGTTTTCCTTCACCGTTTTGAGAGCAGTGGTGATGAAATAAATTACACTAAGTAATGCGCCTGTCTGGGTTCGAACCCACGACTTACTGTTGGTAAGTTGGTGCCGCCACCACTGGGCCACCGCTGCTCAACCTAAACCAATTATGTGACTAAAACTTAGTTTTCATACAGTATGTGGGTAGTTGTAAAACGGCACGACGCGAAGGTAGGTAATATTTGACAAGCTACAGTTAAATTATGGACGGGTAGAGCCCACAATTAGGTCGCTTAGGTACTTGCTGGTTGCCTCGCTGTTTACTTTACCTTTATTTATCTATCTTTAATTATTTTCTATTTTGCTGCGCTATGTAATCTAATGCAATATGCATTAGATTTTGGAATATTTTATCTTCATTGGGGTCCACCATTCTCAGAGAAAATGGCTTTCCTTTTTCTGTCTGTACCTAACCGCAAAATGAATATACCTAGCTTTAGATAGAGCATGATTGTCTATTCTCGTATGTTACAAAATATACACATTTTTTCAGCCCTCCAGATAGAAAATCTAAGTAGTTAAATGGCCAAAAGCGCGAAAAGTCACAAAACCAATCACAAATTCACTTTCAAAAGAAAAGTTCTTAAATCGAAGTCGAGTCATAATAATAATTATTAGTTTTATCGCTATTTAATTTTTAATTTTTGGTATTTGATAGAATATCTATTCGTTTATTTTATGTGTATATGTGTATTAGTATCAATATAAGTATATACATTCTCGTTAACAAGAAGTTAGTTTTTTAGACATTATTTTGTACCCTATCACTATGTTGTCTTAGTTAACCCAAAGGTTGACTGGTAGAGAATGCCTTGTGGCATTAAGTCCGCCTATGTACCACTCTTGTACATGAAGTTTAAATAAATAAATAAATGTGTAATGAGCAGTAAGTCTAATTAGCAAAATGTCCATGTAGCAAAACGTCCAACTATCAGATAGTCTGTATAGCAGAACACCTCACCACCTAACGCAAAAGCTATGTACATTTAGAATGCGGACATTATACAATTTTGGGTGCAATAGAGGTAAAAATTGTTGAAGACATTTGTTTGAGCTTAGCCACTAGGTTTAGTCCGCTAGTACGTCCACGTGAAGTTCGATACATTACTGTGGCATAATTTTTGATCACCTAGACCAAAAGTATCTACGTCAAAGACACCTGTTCAATCATTAGGGCGTGTAAGAGAGACAGGCGATACTTTCGCATTTATAATGTTTAGATTTAAATAAAATACCTGTAGGTAAATTAGCATTGCTATCTTATCAAAAAACGGCCCAAAAGCTTCCGTGCTAATCTTATCAGGTGACGTCACACATAAGGTGATCGATATGATGATGTGCGAAGAGTCCACACACTGAATCGTTTGCCGTCGCTCACTAAATGGAGCGAGTGTTACTCCCCGGAGGGTTCAAGGCCAACCTGTCTATTCCCCAATGTGTCTGTGTCTGTCCTGTAGAGTCCGGCCGAATTTCGTTATTCGGAAATTTTCGGTGGTTTTTGTTTTAGGCCGAAAAAAGGTCACTCTTGGAAAATCCACCGTTACAACTATGGTGGCATAAATTAAAAGCACAACAGAGAAAATGCAGAGAAATTGCTTTTGTTTTCGTAATATAACTTGATATTAAATATTTTGGATCGTTTGTTAATAAAATATTATACCTTTCGGAAAAAATATGAGCCAATTTTCGGGTGATTTAATAAGTGATTAAATTTAAGAAAAACATTCACAGTATTTATTTTAGGTTTTTGGCGAAAAATACAAATCAGACCGAATTTCGTTTTCGGCCGAAAAACAAATCCATTTTGGGTCGTTCTCTACTATCCTGTCGTTAAGGCGTATGATGTGTGTACTTGGTTATAGTGTAATAGTTTTATCGGTGTATCGTCACCGCCATATTATATCAGTCTGTATCGTAATATTCACAATAGCCACCGTGGCTAAATGTTAATGTTGTTCGCAACCGTATTGTTTGTAATTTTTAGAACTACATGATCTAAGGCCATTTTATATCAGGCACACATGAAGCTTTATATAAACGTATGTAAACTTTAACAACAGTTTTCCTTGGCCAGTTCGAAAACAGTGGTGATATGAAAATTACACATATTCAGGGAATGTTGTCGAGTTCGACAATCTGAATCACCACCTAATACTTAAAAGTTTTGCGCTTTTGCTTTATCATTTAATTATACTTCTGTGTGTGATTATTGATCTTATCCGTCGTGCTCTTGCCACCGCCGCCTTAGGGGTGCCAGCTGTATTAGAACCCACTGGCTTGGCACGCGTCGATGGCAAGAGACCAGATGGTATGACCATAATGCCATGGAAGTTGGGTAGGCTTTTGCTGTGGGACGCAACCTGCGTCGACACCCTTGCGCCATCCCATCTTACTAGCACAGTGTGCTGCGCTGGGGCGGCTGCTGCTGGTGCTGAAAACCTCAAACGGCGCAAATACAGTAATTTAATTGGTAATTACTTGTTTGAGCCGTTTGGGGTTGAAACACTAGGGCCATGGGGCCCAAGTGCCCACCTAGTTTTTCGAGAAATCGCCAAAGGGTTGGTCGACTCTTCACGTGACCAGAGGGCGGGTCTATTTTTTGCCCAAAGAATCAGCATTGCCATCCGACGTGGCAATGCTGCCAGCCTTCTGGGCACTTTTCCTGTTGACAGCGATGTGAACGAATTTTTCGACGCCTTGTAACCCTTTTTGATACTTGTAAATATTTTTATTTCTATTATAGGGTTAATTAGTATGTAAATAATGTAAATATTACAGAAAATAAAATGTTAGTCTATTTAAAATTTAATCATAACATTAAAACTTCTGTGTGTTATGTTATTATTTATTTATTATTCTTTTGTGTGCACTAAATAAATGGTTTTTTTCTCTATCTAAACCTGTATAATATGGCTCTGGCTGGGTTTAAAGTCGAACCTACGACCTAAAAGTCATAAGTCGCGGCCGATCCTACTGGGCCACCAGTACTCTACGTATGTTAGAAATATTTAATTTGGTTGCGTTTAGGAACTCAGCGTGCTAGCCTGTGTAGGTGTAGCTATTAACATTCTAAAGGGAAAATGCCAGACATTCTGTTTTAAAAGGAACATGGAGTCCTTTTTCCATAACATGAGGGTTTTACGACAGGGATTTCATTTGTGGTATTTTAATTATTTTTTACCAGGTTAAGCACAAACCACACGATAAAAACAGATAAGATTTTTTTTTTACTGAATTGCACAGAAACTTATGTAGGTGACGATATACAGCAACCACTAATTTATATATAACTAGCTGACCCGCGCAACTTCGTCTGCGTCACATGAGCTACCTACCTACTACCTACCTACCTACATACTCACGTCACTCAATTGTTTTGTCTTCCCGGAACCCCTCCACTAACACTTCAACTTTATTGTATGGTATTAAAGTTCAAATTGACTTTTAAGTATTATGAACGAATCTTTTGTATGGGAGTATAGAAAAGTGTTGTTTTTAGACTTTTTCAGGCATTTTTTTAATTTTTCTCATCGTAAGAACCATCCTCGTACTTCAAGGAATATTATAAAAACCGGCCAAGTGCGAGTCGGACTCGCGCACGAAGGGTTCCGTACCATTATCTATACATTAGACAAAACGGCAAAAAAATCACGTTTGTTGTATGGAAGCCCCCCTTAAATATTAATTTTATTCTGTTTTTAGGATTTGTTGTTATAGCGGCAACAGAAATACATCATCTGTGAAAATTTCAACTGTCTAGCTGTCACGGTTCATGAGATACAGCCTGGTGACAGACAGACGGACAGACGGACAGACAGACGGACAGACAGACGGACAGACAGCGAAGTCTTAGTAATAGGGTTCCGTTTTTACCCTTTGGGTACGGAACCCTAAAAAAGAATTAGCTAAATCGGTTCAGCTGCTCTCGAGATTTGCGCTTAGCAACACATTCAGCGATTCATTTTTATATTATAGATAGCAACAAAACACGCCTATAATCCTTGAAGGGTCAGGCAGACTTGTATCTATAGCAGCGGTCGGCAACGCGCGGCCCGCGGGCCACATGCGGCCCGAGACCTATCTCCTTGCGGCCCGCGACTGCTTTGTAAATGAAAGTTTAATTCTTATAGTCAAATTTAATTAGCGTTCTTTGGGCCTGCCTCGGTGACGACGACAGTTTTCAGACACTCAATGGGTAACGATTCACAATTGGAAAGGTGACCCACCCAGTCCCATTTTAATCTCGCAGATTTATCGCCAACATCGGCTATGCCTGTCTTGGAGGGTATTGTGGTGTTTCGTATTCGATCGGTGACTTTGATGTTTAAAATGCTACGCTCTCCATTGTTCCGTAGCAAACCTTGATGTTGGACTTCTGAGCGTCCGTCAAAGTCAAGTCTGGGCGCCATAGGTTAGGATAGGCAGGTTAAATGTAGGTCTTTGTTTAAGTTAGTTATTGTATTCCCCTTTCCTTTTCTTGAAAAAAATTTTTTTTTTTTTTAGTTTTATTTTTATCACCTATGATACCTACTTGTTACCAAATTATTATGTGTGCCTTTATCAATTTTTTCACTATGTGGCCCTTGTCTGCCAAAAGGGTGCCGACCGCTGATCAATACCCTTTTTTTTTTTTTTTCGGATGGGAAATCATCAAATAACTCCTCCCGCTCTGGGCGGAGCAGGAGGGAGTGTCAGACTTTTACTGACTAAAACCCATCCATGTTCCTTCATCGCCCTTTGTGTTCCGGGGCCACGGTATCTCTTTCGAACAGTCCCGCAACCCCGGCAGGCATCGGTCCTTACGGACCCCTTCCCTTTTGCTGACTCTCTTTGAGGCGCGCGTGGAACACTCCTGCGCCGTCGACACGGCCTGTCGTCATGAGACGGACCGACGCGACGCCGCGACGGCGAGCTAGCCCATAGCCCACCGTCCACTGGCCCGCGCCTACGGTGGCCGGGACGCTGTGAGGTTCTCTCCCTCCCCACGGATATAGGGCTTACATATATAGGGCCTCAGAGCTCATTTTAGCCAGCTAACCTCAGAAAAATTGTAGCTATAAATGTGCAGTATTAATTGTATTCAAAATCTTTTGTAGTAGATTGTGAACATGCAGTTGGATATATACTTCTTTCTGAGCGCTTAAAGATTTTTGAGGTAGATAAACAGCTGACATCTGCTAATAACGTCTTTTGTTTAATTAAAACGGTTAGAACGAGTTGTTTTTAGGGTTCCGTAATCAACTAGGAACCCTTATAGTTTCGCCATGTCTGTCCGTCCGTCTGTCCGTCCTCGCCTAATCTCTGTGACCGTTAGCACTAGAAAGCTGAAATTTGGTACCAATATGTATATCAACCACGCCGACAAAGTGGTAAAGTAAAAATTGGAAAAAAATGTTTTATTAGGGTAGCCCCCCTATATGTAAAGTGGGAAGTGATTTTTTTTTAAATTTCAAACCTTACGTGTGATATATTGTTGGAAAGGTATTTAAAAATGAATAGGGGTTTTCTAAAATATTTTTTTGATAATGTCAATAATTTCGGAAATAATCGCTCCAAAAGTAAAAAACAATGTGTCCCCCCCCCTCTAACTTTTGAACCATAAGTTTAGAAAATATGAAAAATCATCAATCTAAAATAATCAATCATTTTGAACTTGATGGAAACAACAGTTTTTGTACAAAAAAGACAACAAACTGTACAAAATAATTTATGGACTAAGTTTGTAGTATATTCGTATAAGCAAGCATTTTTACATAATGGATACCCCTTTAAACTCATGGGAACACTTATTGTGATGGACGGGAAACTACGGAACCCTACACTGAGCGTGGCCCAACACGCTCTTGGCCGGTTTCTTATTACTATACAGGGTATCTCAGACTTTAATTGCTAGAACTTTATTTACGTTTTCCAATGTACGTTTCGGGCCCATCTGTTGAAAAATGTTCTTGCTGCAATAAACTTGCTTTACTGTAAATCGATATTTCCTTGAAGTTATAAAACTAAATGAGTTTGCAAATATGAAGAGGGAGTCTGCGTAATGACTGTAATTGTCGAAGTGATTTATTATACTTGTAGAATTTACTTTTACGTGCAATAAGTTCGGCCAATTGGCTCGGCGGTGAGGGTCGGAATGTACCCCCGTTCACAGAGGGTTGCAGTGCCGTGCCGACGTCGACAGGTTGTCGCCACCCCTCTGTATAGGCGCGGTACTTACCTCAGACGCGTATCAAATGTTTGCTCAATACCAACACCGCTACATTTTTATTTGGCTGCCTATAAAACTGAGCAATAATGATCATGGTTTAATATCTCCTTGGGGTCCACAAATCCATACTAATGTTAGAAATGCAGAAATATCTCTGTCGGTCTTTCTAACTGTCTATCTGTTACTGTTTCGCCTGAATGAATTTTGACAACATTTGGCACAGAAATTGAGCAATACCTGAGTAAATCGGATATTATCATATTTGGATTGGATATTTTACACCGATATGTTCTGTTGGGATAATTTCCGAGCGCCTTGCGGGTGAAACCGCGGCCAAAGCAGTATCGGAAATCTCATACGAGAAATTTCCAAGTATGTAATACATTTTGAAACTCTACAGCGAAGATCTCGAAACAAATAGTATCGCTTACAGTAACATTGAACTCGGTATCGATCTGTGAACGTTAGTTTATTTGCTGTTACAGTTCTGTGTACTAATACCCGACGGCCACGCGATATTTCTGATAGTTTACTTTAGCCTTTTTAATTTGGACTAAAAAGAACATTTGTTGACGTAATTGCGTGCTAGGTAACACTTGGCAACACTTGGTTACTCTTGGTTATGTCAATATTATTATCCAGACGTTACTTGCGTGGTATAGGTATAAAGGGGACTGCCCTTCTTCATTATTCTGCTTCTGATTCTTTAAACCACAGTGATCTTGGTAGTCTTTTCAATAAGGTCGCGGCCACTGACTAGTCTGTCAAAACACCGTGATCTTTATTTTTATTGCAATAAGGATGCTATTGAGTTGCTGCTATCAGAGTTAATGTGAACAATCATTAGACAGACGAAATCCCTTTATGATTTCAGCCACGAGGCTATTCAAATTCAAGGCAGTGTGAATGAGGTGTCGAATGTCCCAGTGTGTGTGGATGTCAAGGTGCAGGAAGCGACCGGTGTGTACACGTCGTATAATAGCGGCCTGTGCACACGTGCGGGGCTCTTATCTCTCGTGCTGTGTACTCAGGATTAGACGCACGTCGTCCGCGCGCCCGCGACCACTGTCAAGTTCAAAATGTCAAAGACATTCCGAATTTATCGAAGGTCACCCGAAATAGAACGATGCATGTTCAAGACTGCAGATTGGACTTTACGATCAATTGCACAAGTTCGCTTTTGTTGTACAATGAGGTCCTGTTTATGTAAAGTTCTAATAATATTGTTAATAACACAGGATAAGGTGTATTAGATGATGAAATAACTTCATGAGTTACATGTAAGGTATGTAGAGTTTACACAAGAGATAGGTACAGACGCATAGTAGGTAGGTATATCTATTGAAAAAAAATAACTTGCGTCAAAATTTTCAATATTTTGCTTGTGCTGAGTGGACTTAATATTGATATTGCTTTCCTACCCGTGTTCTTAGCTCCTAAAATACAATTACTTTGATATTTATCATTCTTGGACATTACAGGAAGGTGCCGTTCTCGTCGTTTAATTCTGGGATACAATTTAGATTGCCTTCGACACGATAAGAAGACTTTAGATAATTAATTTCGTACTTTAATTGTGCCCGTATAATGTACTCTTTTGCTGGTTGTACAATACCTGGCTATAGTATTAGTAAGTATAGTACCTACAGGTTAATTCATACTCTCGTTATCGTATGTGTACACTTGAGTAGGTATATGTTTATATTGCGAGCAGGCTTTACTCTCGATAATCCCCGTACTTATGAACAGCGGCGCGCGAATTATGTGTGTATAACGCTCTGGCCAATTAGCAACACTAATTGTTAATGTACCGAATATTTATAAATCTGCTTTTGTTTGCGGCTTTGTCCGCGAGTATTTAGGAAAGTATCCTACGGGGAAATACCTATTACCTAGATACAAAGCAGATATCCTATAACCCAATTTTAGTCCAATCAATACATTTTTTGTAAATCACAAAAAAAAACACTCATTTCGCACTATTCGGCCGCAGTGACTGACGTAACAACCGCTTTGTAGTGCAAGCTGATTAGAAATTTATTCAAACAGTATTTCAAATGAAGTTTGAACCGCCACAAATATAGAGTTGCTAATTTTAGGGTTAGAAGGGTCTTAAGGTGTAAAAAAGTAACAGACAGTTCCGTTAGGTGGAATCCTGTCAAACAAGAGTTTATTACGTTGACTACCTCTAAGAACAGAAAATGTTAAATTATACCCAAGCATTATTTACTATATCTGATGATGGGCTAGTTCAGTTTAATGGCTAATTCTATTATAAGTAAGTAGGTTCACCTAGATATGTATCAACTTGAGGACTCTATGAGGTTCTCAATACTGGTTTCAGTGTTAAAATTTATTTCAAATTCTGTAGTTTCCCAAACTGTAGATCTCTATCTACACTAATATTATAAAGAGGAAAGATTTGTATTTTTGTGTGTATGTTTGTAAGGAATAAACTCAAAAACCACTGCGCTGATTTCAAAAATTCTTTCACTATTAGAAAGCTACATTCATCTGGAGTAACATGGGGTATATTTTATCCCCGTACTCTCACGGGAACGGGAACTACGCGGGTGAAACCGTGTGACGTCCGTTAGTGAAGAATCGAGGGCAAGCAAGAAACTCCATGAACATTTTTTAAATTAAAATTTTCTGACTGAATCATGGTTATATTCATATTAGTTTTTCGGTCAAAATGTCCAAAGCAAAATATGGATCGTAGGTAGGTCATTTTCTGCATATTTATTTATTAAAACTTTATGCACATAATTTACAAAGGCGGACTTAATGCCTTGGGCATTTTCTACCAGTCTACCTTAGGGTGATGCAGAGACGAAACAGTAGGTGCAACAGGACAGAAAAATTTGAAGAATAAAATATTATTATAATAATACATACTTATATACAATACATACAACAAATTATACAAATTGAGGAAAGGTAAAAATAAAAGGAATATAGAGGAAGAAAACTGAAGAAAACCAACAAATTAATTGTGGGACAAGTCTGCCAACTTCTTATGGAAGTGTTCCCGAGCTTATGGCATATGTATGTTTACAAAGGATATCAAAGCTTAGACTTAGGTATCACATCCATATTCTAACACTGGCACTAACATATTGGCTCAGTACCCCACCGGATGTTGTTTGTAAGCATTTGAGTACATAGCGCAAAGGGTACGTGAAGGACACTCCATATCAGAATTTCAAATACAGCGTTAGAATTGTGGAAAGACACAATGTGGTGTATTATGAATGTACTTTAACAGATTATTATACTGGACGGCGCCATGATTTGATTATATTAAGGAGTCAAGGAATACCTACCTTTTTACTATGCAGACTTGTTTGTTCATAAACAGAATAACATCGTGGGATTTTCTGAGAAAAACAGGATCAATGAACTTCGTTGAAATTCTGAAATTCAAGAGCAAGTGCAAGTGATTCGCTGCATTATTTAAGATTTTTTTAACTGAATTCAGCATAGCAGGTATGGTAAGATGCGCAACCATAGCAGGCATATAAGCAGGCATAGGCAGGCAGGGATTTTGAGCTGAAATTTGTGATTAAAATAGCAAAATCTTTGTTTATGAGGTTTACCGTATTCACCCAAAATGCGATCTGAGACCTGCAAGGTGCAAACTCCACGGGTAATGACTCGAATATTGGATAAAGATTGTAAAATCTAATTTGATATAAAGGAGTGTCCATGGAATTTTTTCCCCGTTCTTCGCTCCACAGAGATGTTCAAACGTTTTCGAATGAATAACTAGGTTCATCTTTCTGACTAACTGAACGACTCTTTGAAAATTCAAAAGTCTATAAAGAATGTTCCCAAAGACATCATGCTATGTCCAAGATTTTAAGGGTTAAAGAATAACTCAAAACGTTCAAAACGTTTCCTATCATAACAAAACATCCCGCCTATAATTCCCGAAGCATTAGGCAGAGGTGTACATAATAGTAGCCGGCAAACATTATTATTATATGTATCGAAATCATAGCAGAGTATAACTGCTATTCACGTATTTTGAGGACCTCCTCAAAATACAGACAACATTCATAGTGATCCAGAAACTCTTACACTTACAAAGTGTCAGCGCGGGTAGGGCACGGTAGCCCGCGCGGGCGCACCGGGCGCGGGCAGCAGCGCGTGTCGGCCACCTGTCAGCGCACCGGTTCGATTCCCGGCCACCCCTCGACCACGGCCAGCTTATTAACTGAATTTGTATTCCAAAATCCGCCTGTTTTACTTACACACTAAATTAGCTCAAGATTTTTTATTTCATCAAATTGATGTAGTATTGTAGTTAACCGATATAAATGCAGAGTTTACATTTCATAATTAAAAGTTAATGCTCTGTTCACATGTTTGGTAACTACTGTTTTTCTCATCAAATCTTCATCTACAATTTCTATTAGCAGAATAAAAAGGTATTTCTCTAGTAAAAATGTAGTTCGTTTCTAGTATTATGTGTCATTCATAATCGTACGATTTCCTAGTATTTTGACTGGACAACATTTTACGAAATCATCAGGTATTCGTGTTAAGTACTTAATATTATGACAACAAATATTTTGTGCACAGGTGTCGCTTATAATTTTGCTTACGTGAGAAACATCGTATGATGTGATCAGGTGATCACACATCATACGATATATTTTCTGCTGATGAAGATATCTCGAGATTGATCGCCGCTTTCGTAATGAGTTATTGTTATGACAGTTTTATTTTAAGCAAATTACTTGTTCCAACAGTAGGTTATTAGGTTAAGTGATGGGTCGAATGTTTTCGTCAACTTTTTTATTTATTCAAGCTATTAGTAAACATTAAAGCCTACTTATAAGGGAATCTATTAAATATTTATTAAGTGCTAGACCAAATTATCTTCCCGGAACTTTTATGATTTGAAAAGATTTTTTTAAAGGTTCTATTTTACTTGCACTCTTCTTGTACGTAATTTGTAAGTTGTGCTTATAAAATAGTAATAAAATACCTACTTACTTTAGATACTGACATGTTTATTATACAGGCCCAGGATTATTTTGTGGCTGACAATACGCTTGATAAAGTGTTGATGGATTGATTCAAGTACACAACCACTTACGTTATTAGAACATACTACTACAACTATTTACTATTACTATGAACAATAATTGGTTATGTAGAACGTACAACCAATCTTCTACATTACAGGCTAGGCAATAGATGTGTAGGCTAAGCTAGATCAATAAATACCAAACTAAATGTCAAGGCTGTTTCTAGCTTATAAAAGAGTTATGGATGAGGGACTGTTGTTTATACGTTTAGCGCGAAACGAGGGTGACTACAACTGCTAGCTTAGTTAAACATACAAAATTAAACTCCTATGCGAGGTTTATATGAGAAAACGTGCAGGGCCTATTAAAATTTCTGGTGATGTTGATAAATAAAACTCATAAGAGTCATAAGCAATAACACACTTGTCAAGATATGATTTTGCCCTCTTCAACTGTAAAACAGTTACTTTGATGCCACGACGATGACCAGGGCAGATTAAACTTAATAAGAGGAACACCTCTGCCTAACCCTTCGAGGATTACAGGTGTGATGATATGTTAAGAAGGTACAACATTTTTGAGATAAATATGAGCTAGGTCTCCAGAAAGGAAGGGTCTCTCCTTTCTTACTCTTTAATACCAAATCCTTGATTTTAACATTTATTGTCACTTGCTTGCGGGGTTTATTAAGAAATCCCATGTTATAAATGCACATAGTCCGAGACGTTATCGTTTTGAGATATTTGCCTTTCTTATAGGTGATTGATTAGGTATTATTCCGATCTGTCACCCAGCTTTGTCCCCTTAGGGTGACAGATAAGAAAAAAAAGCTTGATCTGTCCCCCTGTTAGCAATGAGGGGACAGTTCGAACTTCACTACTTAACGGTTTCATCTGTCCCCCTATCACTGATAGGGGGACAGATAAAACTTTTTATTCCTGTTTGTCCCCCATAGAATTTAAATTAATTCTTAAAAGTAATTCTACACGTAATAAGCTTACTTTCAAGAATTAAATAAAAGATTCGTGGTTTGGATTATTATAACGACCTGTATTTAAATAAATTATAAATATTTCTTTTGTTTCTGTATCGATCAGTCACAGTCCCATAAATCACGTAGTAGGTATTCCAGGTATAATAAGTATAATAACAATCAGTCCTCTGATTTGACTTCATACGAGTATTACACATGTTAATTTTTACTAACAATATGTTAACTTTTAGATGAGGAAATGTTCCTAATAAGAAAATTTTACGTGTTTCTATTAAGGTAATTAATTCTGTATTATTCAGGAATCAAGTAAATAAATTCATGTTTTGACGTTTTCATTCCTGTTTGATTAGCATGGACATCATGACCCCTTTCCTCTTTTGCCTGCATAGCTATGCAGTATGTATGTTGCAGTAAACTCAAGAACTTTATTCTAATTGTTAATCATGTGTCTGACCATGTAAGCCGCCCTTTATGCCAGCGTGGGGCGGATGGCACGCGCCGCGTCGGATGACATATGTCGCAGTCTAGCCCTTACTATACAGCCCACTGAGCCTTACTTTTTGTACCGTTACCGTAATTTGGCCTTATTAGGGTTTTATGGTGGATGAGTCAGCTAAACTTACGTAATTTTAAGTTTAAACTGTTGGTGATATACTGTGAAGTCATTCGTTTTTTGTGGAACTCTGTCTAAAGTGTGCTGTACCCGACAAGACAGATCCCTTATTCGTTGAGACGGTTTAAACTCGTATTTCTTTTAAGTTTCTTGTTGGTTTTAGATCAGAAAAATACCGAATTCGTACATTACGAATCAAACAAAAGTAAACATGGCAAATATCCCGTTTTCAGTGTTAATGATAATGTTAGAGACTATATACAGGGTGTAAACAACCTCATCACGAAGCCGTCAACCAAGCATTCTGTACATCAAAGTAAGTAACTTTACGGAAAAAATATTGCTGGGAAACGACTTTTTCTTTGGGGTGAAGAATCATGTTTTGTGGTAGAACTCAATGTAATGTAACGCACTCAAAACATTGTGCTGATGGATGGATTTAATAGTACGGGGGTCGTGGAGGTGTTTAAAGTAAAAATCTTGCAAACAAAAAATTGTATTTAAAAAAAACTTCTCAAAAAGTTGTAACTTTGACCCCCAATATCTCCGTAACTAGAAGGTTCCCAAGTATGGTGTAGAGCAAAAAAATGATCGCAATGACGAGGAGAACAAGTGCCTTTCGGCTTCGTTAAGAGGTGTTTTACAACCTTTATGTCAGTCTAAAATCTTATAAATGTTTTTTTTACTCCTTAAGAATGTTTTTAAATCGGCGAACTTAGCTAATTCAAATCATTTACATTTGCAATTAGGGTGTAAAGGTGCAAAATATAATCAAGTTGCACTTGGACGGAGTCGCGGGCGCGAGCCGGCTTTAATAATAATTTAATTTTAAAGACGCGTGCCCGGCCACAAGTGTTCCAAGAAATGCCTTCAAGGCACCCGTGTATGTCACCCCTTGTGTTTTGAGGTTTAACATAATTACTGCCATTATCCCGCCAGTATTGCCACTGGCCATATGGCCAGGCAGGTTGGCAGCGCGTGCCGTCTCCAGTTACAAGCGACTTCATTAATTAATCACCTTCCGATCGAGTGCTTATTAAGTAGTTGATAAATATTATCCGCGGGATTGGGTTTCAGTAATTTTTGTAACCCTGCGTTTATAACGAGGGGTAGAACATGTCCACACCAAAATGTCTATGGTCTTGGGTTTTCGTTAGCAACTAATAAATTGTGAAGACTAGTTGTAGGGACCTAGGGCCACAATACTTAGTCTTAAACTTGTCAAAAACGTAGGCTACAGTTCAGGGTAGCGCTGTTTGTCAATGTCAAACTTTCTTTATAGTTAGTTCTTCACTTGGTTTCAGAGTTTTTATGCGACCCACTTCTGCCTTGGCTGTACATGCCGTCGAGAAATATCTCTCAGACAAGCTGTTTTCCTCACGATGTTTTCCTTCACCGAAGCAAGTGTGTACAATACGCACATGAATCCCAAAAATCAGAGGTGTTTATCTTGTCAAAGGTCATGTTAAACTTGGTACATTTATTTTAGTTCTATGTTTTCCGCCGCCTGCATATAAGTTGGTTGAAGTGTAAACATTTTTGACTTACGTTTTGTTTTTGACAAGCCTTTTACAAGAATATTGTCGAAAAAAAAATCAATTTAGTGCAAATCGAAATCTCTATTATATAGTCTACGAGGTTGAGTTTCTAAAGTGCGTTCCTGTGTCAGACACAGAAATTCCATTTAGTGATTTAGCCTACCTAGAGCCGAATTCAATACATTCGATTTCGATCAAGAGCATTTCAATGTAATTCGTAATATAGTGTGTTGTGAGGCTTGAAGCTGTAGCAAGGGCTACGTCAGGCTACGACACACTGTTTGCTATACGTATACTTAAGAAGAAAATGACATAAAAATAAGAATTTAGTAAACTGATCCCGCGCGATCCAAATGAGCGGGATCAGTTGACTAAAGAGCCATATGGATGAAGTCATTTCATGGCCAAAAATACAGAGATTACAAAAGTTTCGAACAGAGTTATGAACAATGGAAACGGGATCATCATCATCATCAACCACAGCCCGACTTAACCCTCTCTGGGTTAAGGGGTCTTGTTGTTCTGTCTCGCTCCCGTGCTAACCGCATCTAGGTTTTAAGCGCGATGGCCACAATGTCGTCTGCTCATCTCGTCATCAGATGACCAACAACTTCTAATTTCCATTCCTTGAACGCCACTCGGTCACATTACTCCACCTGCCATCACCACGCCTTGTTAGGAAACGCATTACTTTCTTTAATGTCACGCAATGACCTTACAATTCCGTAGAAATCCTAACTCGAATCCTACGTGACTCCCTTCCATTCAATTAGGGCACCATTACCGCTAATCTTATCCATACAATCGAGTTAACGGCCCAAAATATAGCTTTTTTAATTAATTAGGAGTTGCACTGCGGTCTTAAACGTAGCTTAAACGTTGGTTCGTTGTGTGAAACAGTAACATGGCGACCGATTAATAAAAATAATTGATATTGTCTGCATACCGGACGGTTTTCACGTTTCCACGTAAGGAATTTTCATAACGCCCCGTTCACAACCTTTAAAGATGCGATTTGCGTCAAGCGACTCCCGCGCACTTCACAAGTTGTGTCTCTAAGTAATTTGTTTCATTTTGTTTTATTAGTTATTTGAAATAATCATATCCTTATGAGAATTGGAAAGAAGTAGTGCAAAAGTGCAAAAGTGACCGTTGGAAGGAATAGAGTGAGGCCCTTGCTCAGCAGTGGGAAAATATGGACTAGCAATAAAATAATAATAATGCTTATTTTGCATGTGACTAAATGTTCTTTCTTTCATTTGATTTCTTCGCATGTAGTCGTTTTTGGAAGACGCGTCTCACTTGAACGTAGAGGTCGTGGTCAAAGCGGTAACAGTTTTGTTGATTAATACGCTCGGGGCTTCGTTAAATAAGTGACGCGTTTTTAATTTAATGTTGAAAATCTTAATGTGTTGCTAATTACATTACGTGGGTGAGTCGTGGCTTAATTTAGCGCTAAGCGCTAAACGGTGATACGCCCATCATTAGTTAACCATTATTCTTTAGCTACCAAATTTAGTTTTTCATGAAGGATGAGTTCTAACCAAGTTATTTTAATATAACTCAGTAAAGGTATGCAGAATGCTAGATTACTCTATATTTTATAAACAGAGTGTCACAAATAATTGTTTTTTTTTTAACGTTTTGTAAATGAGAAGAAAACAGAGACAGAGAAGTTTTAATCCCATTAAAACTTGTTTGTTTGAGATATCTAGTTTTCTCCTCTGTTTAGTTTTATCCCTCTTTCTAACTATTTGTTAGACAAATCTGATGGAAACATCCCATGCCGTAGCCTACGACAAAGAATTTAAATACTTACTTCAGCTAGTACCTAACCGTATATAACAAAACGACTTATAATTAAAGTGTATTAAAACGTTATCGTCCAGTCTTACAAGTACTAATGCCAATCGCAATTTCCGACTCATAAAATGCATTTTGATGTTGCACGAAACTGCATTTCTCGTAAACCGAAAATTTTCCTTCTACCAAACACATTCCTTACAGCTTTAGGGATAAGGGCGATAGTTCTGTGTCATTGTGGAAATGTTATGTAGCATTATATGGTCGTTACTGTATCTAGTAGCGATGTACTATAAACTAGTGTGGGAGTCGAAGTGTTTACGATCGCCTGGAACATACGTTTTACGGCTTTCAGCAGTTTCAGCGAGCTGTACGAGACGATAGCGGAGTATAGCCGTATATGTTAGAAGTTGAAGCATTGTTGAGGAACTTGAAACGTAATTGAGACGACAGTATTTTTGTGTTACTTGTTTCTTTACTGTAGTTCATTAATGGGGCGGGCAACTTGTGGAACTAATGGCGCTAGCACCGCATGAACCTAACATAGTCATTGGTTGAAAATCTGTCAATGTCATTTTATATTTCAAAATAGTTTGATCCCATTGGTCAGATTGGGTCTAAGCGATGGACACGCCATCTACAATCAGCTTTGACCAGCCTTCCCCATTGATTACGAAATCGAAGAAATCAAATTCTGGAGTAAAAATACTGATGAATTTATCATAATCCAATTAGATATCTAAGAGTTCATGCTTACTTTCTCCCACGGCGAAGTGAGCGCAGACTCTTGGGTTACTTTTCGGAAGTGTAGGGACACATGTGAGTACGTAAGGAAAAATGTAAGGCAAGTAAAATGGAATGCAAACGAGTCGCATGGACGGTGGGCCAGTTACTGCGCACTGGTCCGAGCGAACGGTTCTCTAAGGGCTTATCTACATCTACACTAATATTATAACAAAGAGGAAAGATTTGTATTTTTGTGTGTATGTTTGCAATGAATTATCTCAAAAACTACTGCGCCGATTTCAAAAATTTTTCATCATTAAAAAGCTACATTCACTTTGAGTAACATAGACTATATTTTATCCCCGTACTCCCACGGGAACGGGAACTACGTGGGTGAAACCGCGTGACGTCCGCTAGTTCTCAATATAGCGTTTATACGCACATTAGCGATTCACTTAGAATCCCTACGACAGAACCTGACGAGATAGAGCAGTACTCATAAATAGGTCCTTATCTAAAGCTGTCCATATTACGGCGCAATGAATCCTAAAGGAGGAAAAAAGAAAATAATTCAGGACAAAAACACTTGTTCTATAAATCTAGACCACTAGAGCGCACCACAATCAGAATGTAAGTCTATTACTTGCATTGATAAAAGACAAAGGCCGTTTACTCTGATGGCTAAACAAATGAATAACAGTTATGGGTCGGCCCTCGGCTGCAAACAGGCAGAGTCTACAGCGTCAGTTTACGACGCAATCTGGAGCAGCTCTTTTTATGTGGACCGTATCTGTGCCGGCGCGGCAGCGCAGACGGGTCGGCGACACGACGGCGCGCCGGCGCCCGCTCCCGGCTCGGAGACGAGGCTGGCGTTTTGACGGAACCGTGACAATGTTGATCATGTCTGTGTCATAGTATTGAAACATTTATTCTCTAGACGATCTAAGTATCTTGTAGGTAGACTGTAGACTTGGCTAATCTTGAAAGTGAAAAGAAAACTTGTCTAGTGCATCGGTTTAGGTACAGCCTTAACCGCTGGGTCTAAAACATGAGTTCCTTACATAACTGAAGTGAGTACTAAAGGAGGGGATTTATGAAAATTTAGATCATCAGTAGAAGACACATACACACACATACATACATAATAAATATGTGTTTAGAATTGGGTGTGTTTCCGGAGAGGTTGAAATTAGCAGTTATAAAACCACTACATAAAAAAGGCAGCAAACACGATCCAGCTAACTACCGGCCTGTTGCGTTACTGCCCATATTCTCTAAAATTATAGAAAAAGTGATATATAACACATTATACACTTTCTTTGAACGTAACAATCTTTTCGCTGATGAACAATACGGTTTTAGAAGGAAAATGAATATAAATATGGCGATCTTCAAGCTCTTTGAAAAGATTATAACTAGCATTGATAAGAGAAGTCCAGTAGCTGCTTTATTCATGGACATGAGCAAGGCCTTTGATTTTGTGGATAGAACAGTACTTTTAAAGAAGTTGGAAAGGTATGGAGTGAGGGGTAATGCTTTGAACCTGTTGAAATCGTACTTGTCGGACAGAACACAAGTCACGAAAGTAGAGAAGGTATGCGTTACTTCAAAAACCGAGCGTACGTATGTATCGAGTCAGAGAGCTAACAACTACGGAGTACCCCAAGGAAGTATTGTAGGATCATTATTATTTATTATTTACATTAATGACATGATCAGGGAAACACATCACCCGATGGTTTTGTTTGCTGACGATAGCACGGTAGTTTTTAGTGGTGATAATGATCAGACTACGCTGGAAGGAGAGATAAACCGCTGTCTCCAAGTATTAATAGAATGGATGGGCGCGAATAATTTAAGAATTAATATTGATAAAACTAAAATAATGACTTTTGAGCAAAGGACAAATCATAAAAAACTTGACATCAAATATGGAGACAAGATTATTTCAGAAACGACATCTACAAAATTTTTAGGGCTTGAACTGGATAGAGACATGTCGTGGAAAACTCATACTGACAGTGTGTGTAAACGTTTGAGTCAACATTCATATGCTTTACGTACTCTCGCAAAGGAAGTAAATCAGAAAGTTTTAGTTACGGCGTATCATGCTTATGTTACATCTACATTACGATACGGAATCATATATTGGGGCAACTCCACAAACATAGAGACAGTATTTAGAGCGCAAAAAAGGTGTGTTAGGGCGATATGCGGTATAAAAAGCACGGAAAGCTGCAAACCGATCTTTGCGAATTTTCGTATATTAACAGTACCATGCCTGTATATATATGAGGTGGCTGTATTTGTCAAGACAAACTTCCATTTATTTGAAAAGCTACATAGCTCGCGACACAGATATAAAATAAGCACTAGACAACACAAAAAAGCAGTATTCCATAAAAACCTCCTAGGAATGGCACCACATGTTTATAATAAATTACCTAATGCTTTGTTAAGTATTAAAGATATCAATGTTTTTAAGAAGCAACTCAATAATCTTCTGATAGGTAAGACATACTACACTGTAAAGGAATACTTGTCAGATAGAAATTTGTGTGTATAATAATAGTGCATATAATTATAGTAATTGAGTCCGATTTATTTTTTATTTATTTTTTCTCTTTGTTTTCTTAATTTCACTTAGATATTTCTTAATTATTTTGACATTATATACCCTGACATTACTTATTAATTTTAATCTATGACATAACCTACTTAAATTAAATTTATAACATTGTACACGTTATTATTTGGGAATTAAGGACATTTTGTAACGGATTTATTTGACTTTATGACATTGTATACGTTTAGGGTTTTATATTTTTTATTAATTATTTCCTAATTTATGACATTTTATAACGTATTAATTTGAAGTTATGACATTGTAAAAGGTATTAACTCGATTTTATTTTCTTTTCGACTCTGATTGTGGTATTAATTGATTTTTATGAAATTGTACCTATAATTATAAATTTTGCATGCCTGAATTGGTACAACACAGTGGACTGCGCATTCACTTAACATCTGGAAATGTAAAAAATGTACTGTGTTGAGCAATAAATATTTGAATTTGAATTTGAATTTGAAGAGTTTCAATGGGGGATGAAAGTTTGTATGGAAGTCCGTCATTTTTGGAGCTAGAAACGTGGTCCTAGACTTTCGTTTAAAAGTTAGTTGTGTCATTGTTTTCATATCTTAAAAAGCTTCTGAGAACTTGTCAATGGGTAAACACATTGGAGTCGAGACTGGCAGACAGGCAATATATTACAAAATAAATAAACTTCTTAGAAAAATATTTTGTTCTGTATTTCACAGAAACCTCGGTGCGTGAGCCTGACTCACAGTTGATTGGTGACTTTTTCTTTTAAAATAATGCTATCTCTAGTATCAGCATTGCAAATTAGCTATTATTTGGACAACTCAATTATATTAGTCACCATTATTGAATCTATCCGACATCTACATAATTATATACAGAGGTAGAAAGGAAAAGTCTAGTTTTCCCTCAGACTAATATTTCCTGGATGATGTCGGCATTTCCCTCAATTTACGACTGTTCCCGGTACACTGAAAAAACGACTTGGTTGCTAGTTACCGAATTTTCATTAGATAATTACTAAAGTATTTAGTTGCTGTGGTGACTGCCGAACGTTTGGGTACAGTAACAAAACAAATTTAGTTACTTAATTTAGATCTCATTACTAAACTGTTTAGTAAGATATAACATAACAGTTTGGTTAACGACTGCTGAACTGTTCGGTATGAGATAGCTAAAGAGTTGGGTAAGATATAACAAAACAGTTTGGTTAACGACTGCTGAACTGTTTGGTATGACATAGCTAAACTGTTTAGTAAGGTATAACATAACAGTTTGGTTAACGACTGATGAACTATTTGGTATGAGATAGCTAAAGCGTTGGGTAAGATATAACATAACAGTTTGGTTAACAAATGCTGAACGGTTTGGTATGATATAGCTAAACTGTTTAGTAAGATATAACATAACAGTTTGGTTAATGACTGCTGAACTGTTTGGTATGAGATAGCTGAAGCGTTGGGTAAGATATAACATAACAGTTTGGTTAACAAATGCTGAACTGTTTGGTATAATGTAACTCTATAGATTGGTTAACGTTAGCTAAACTGTTTGGTGATAGGTACCATCCTATTGGGTAAGATATGTTTGGTAATGTGTACCTAAATTGTTGATTACGACCGTGCTGTGATTACGGCCGAGCTATTTAGCTAAAATAGCTAAATAGCTCGGTCGTAATCGCGGCTGATCTGTTTAGTTAATAACAACAATACGTCTTGTGAAAAGTGATACGCGATTGCTCACGAGATGTATTGTTGCTTTAGTTGAAGAGACTGAAATCAAAGAAAACATACATCTATATCTTTTATTATTTCAATTATTTGAGTACAAATGACAATATTATGATTAAATAACATTTATTTATTTGAGTAGGTAACAAAGGACAACATTATTATTAAGTATTAACACACAAAATATCCATAAAGGTCATGGCACACTACACAAGCATCGCACCAGCACAGCTGTTGCCTCGAATTTAGGCTACGGCGCGCCGTCCACCCGCGGTCCGCGCTTTTTTTATTCCATCTTTCAACCCTTGAATATGTGCTTCGAGTAAAGCACGATCTCCTATGGCAGAAACGAGAGCATGGATGTGTTCTTTGGATAACACAAGCAGCGCATCCAGCGTTATGCCTTCCTCTAAAACAAAACAGAACACAAATTTTATTCTAATGATAAATCTTAGCATATTTTAAACTTTTTTTATGTTTCACTACTGAGAAGAGAGTCCACGACTCGATGAGGAGATAATAAGTTTATAATAAAAATCTAACTTTATTATGTGCATGAACATTTTAATTGTTACCTACCTTTAAACTACTCCTTGTATTTTGAGAGACCGCAAGAATGACAGATGGTCTTCGACAGATTCATCGCCCATGACAAGCTTTGCAGTTCTCACTCAGGAAAATACTTATTCTAGAAGGCCGCGACAGATACATAACTATATAGGCGGGCGTGTGTGAATTTCAAGACTATATATCCCTACTAGTACTTGTAATTACTTTGGAAAACACTGAACACATCACTCTCTTGACACTTTTAATATAAGTACTTAAACGCTACTGACCTGTTACTAGTTTGGAAATAGAATGAGCTAGAAAACAAAATATTCTCAATGCAAGTTCATAGTAACTAAATTGTTTAGGAAAAAATACCAAAACATTATTTACAAATTATTAATGTCTTTAGCACCAAATTGCTATACACTATGGTACTGAACTACCAAACATTAGTTAAATTGCTGCTAAATTTTGGTTGGAAATTTCTAAAGTGGTTTAGATAATAGTTACAAATGAAAGAGCACAGAACTACTAAATATTAGTTGTATTGATTACAGTTAGTTGCTGTCTGCAAATATTTAGCTATATTGCTTTAGCTGCTACAGCTAAGGAGTTTGGGATCCAGTTACTGGGCCTTGTCTGTGGCAGCTCAATCACCTACATAGTGTTATTTCACTTATTTCTGAGAACATACCTTAATGTATCTATCATACTGCACTTACCTTCCTAAGTGTTGTCCATTTTGACAACACTTATGGAGGTAGGTGTCTTTGATTGGTATGTTTTAGGTATAAACCTTAAACACACCAAGCAAAAAGCCAAACAACGATCACAATCAGTTGACACAAAGGCATCCCCAAGCTTGACAAACGTGCCGATAACAACTAGGGCCATGGCATATGGGTACTTTGTAGTATTTTTTGTTTGGAAGTCTATTATTTTGTAAAAAGTTTTTTTATGTATGGTCAAATCGTAGCGCTCTATAAATTTTCCCTATACTTACATTCAAATTAGGTAACTATAATTATATGTTAAATAGAATACGTCAGATTTTCACGGGCGAGCGAGACGATAAAAAAACACAAGAATCCTATATAAAACAACACATTGTTTTATATGTACACATTATAGAGATTTAAAAGAATTTGAATGTCTTTGGTACATGCTTCGATCAAGGTACATGATACTATATTCAAATATTATATTTATTCTTTTTCTGAACTCTTCCAAAGATTTAGGTAACTTGCCTGCCCTTAAACTGCAGACAAGGAGGTCAATATGACAGTACCTACATAAGGTACCTCCTTGGATAGGTACTAGGTTGATTAAAAAAGAATATGGTAAGTATGTAGGTACCAACACATAATTTAGGCTTGGCAATGTAAATTTCGAAGAGGACCTTACAAATATAGCCAAATTTAAGTAGGTATGACAAAGCCAATAATATTTGTAACTCTTAAAACGACAGCTGAATTTCATTACTTAGTTTAGGTAAATTATGTAAATAAAAAATTACAGCGCTATCTAGCCCTAGTTTGGGCTAGATAGCGCTATATTTTTTTATTTAGCAAAAGCTTGTATATATATGATTGTATATTATAAACTATGGGAACTAGATGACTGATGAATGCTTAAATCTTTTTAACCCCCGAAAAAAAAGAGGGGTGTTATAAATTTGACATGTCTGTATCTGTCCATCTGTATGTCTGTCGGTCCGATTTTAATGCGGTTTTTTCGTTTGAAAGCTGAAGTGATCGAGCGTGTTCTCTTCTTAGCTATAAATCTATAATTTATGAAGATCTGTTCAGGTGGTTGATAATTACAGCTCATTTCCTACTTGAAAAAATGGGGGCTTTTTTAAATTTTCATTTGAATAAGTACTTGTTTTCTTAAAAATATATAATGGATACTATATAATATCCAAACACGTAACAAACATCAATTTTCATCACAAAAATGTTTATCCTGGTTGGGAATCGAACCCACGACCTACAGCATGGCAGGCAGGGCTACTACCAACTGAGCTGTGAGATCAGCCAAACAGTGTTGCTATCAATTACTAACAGGAGTTAGTAATTAATAACTCATTTATAAAAACAGAGCTAATAATAGCTAAGCGGTTTAGTAAACATAATATACATTTTAGTAATTAGTTACCAAATGCTTTAGTTGTTGGTAACTCAACAGGTTTTAACAAAATAATAAATGTAGCCACAGCTAAATTAATTTTGAAAACAGAGCTGAACTTTAGGAACAATTAACTATAATATAGTAAATATTCAAGTAGCTAAACTGTTCAGTTAGTCTATTTTTTTCAGTGTAATGTCTTTAGTTTCTCCTCTTTAGACATCTAATGATCTGGAGATATCACATGATTTATTTTCCGTTTGAAGTATTTGCTCACCTTGCACTGTTCTACTGTTTCATTTGTGACTGGGTCGCACGGTCTAGTGGTCGCATGCGTGATTACTGAGCTAGGGGTTAGGGGTTCGATCTCCAGACCGGTCAATGATATAATATCGTGATTTTTCGTGGGGAATTTTTTAGTAGGACCCCGAATGTACGTAGAATTGTCAAAAGGCTGGGTCACATTGAACTTGAAAACTGGTGCAACATGGTTTTAGGTAGTTTACACCTCAAACACTGTTTTAAACCTTAAAACAGTGTTTGAGGTTTACTACAACTACTACAACAGCCCATAACGTCCACTGCTGGACATAAGATTCTCCCATGATGAGAGGAATTTGCCGTAATCTCCACGCTTTGCAGGCGGATTGGAGATCGCAGTGATTAAAGACTTTCACGGTTTCGGGAGCTCAAAATAATTAACAATCACGGAAGATATCCCGTAAGTGACAATATAAGTATACACATCTATCTTCCCCTCTGGCGCGATGTTATGTTATTTAAAATGTAAAACACGCTGAGAGACACGGGCGTCACAAATTGGAGCTTCTGTGGAGAGAGAGCTCTTGACACAATCTGAGGCGCTTGTTAATTCAACAACAAATTAAGAGAGCCATGTGTATGGAAATGTTGAAAAATTATGCAGTGCTTTAAATAAACTGTTATTTTGTTAATAACTTTTATTATGAGCTTGGATATCTGCAGAGTGGTCAAATTACGGCTGCAGAATTCCACTAGATGTTGTTCATAGTTTTCAATTGTTATTATTAAATCAAGCTTGGATTTTTAATTTATGCAGAAGGCTAGTAACCATTGTTTTGATACTTTATTTTTGATAGATCAAATGGTTGTCATTGTGCAAAAACAGAAAGTAATGTAATGACCGGCAATAGTTAAAACGCAATGAAGTAGAAAATCTAATTACTAGTTTTATTCACTACCTGTGTTTCATAATAGTAAGTTTTATTTTGGGTCTCTAATCAAAAAAGAGATGCCCATTGACACCACCAAACTTGCTTATCCTATGGAAAATTGGGGCGAAATGCAAATATCGCCCCAATTTCCATTTAAAGGGGATAAGCAGTCACATAAACGGTGGCCACTTCACAAGTGTCAGTGGCACTTGAAGCAGCGCGTGGCACTAAGCTTTTTTGACACGACCCGTGTTTGGCAATGCAGAAATGTCAACACTTTGTTTAGTAACTGTTATGCTGATGCTGGTTGAAATAAAGGGTGTAAAAAGACTCTTAATCATTGCGATAATTTTTTGTTCTAGCTAGACCATACCTGGGAACCTTCTAGTTACGGAGATATTGGGGGACAAAGTTCCAACGTTTCTACAAGTTTTTTTATTTAGAATACATGTTTTTGGTGTAAGAACTTTACTTGAAACACCTCCACGACTCTCACACTATCCAATCCATCCACCAGCACATGTGTTGAGTGCATTACATTGACTGTTACTGAAACGTGATTTTCACCCCAAAAAAAAGGCATTTCCCATCAAAAATTTTGGGGGTAGGGTTACTTAGTTTGATGTACAGAATTTTTCGTTAACGGCTTCGTGAAGTCTGATTACACCCTGTATAATATAAATCAATATAAAGTTATTATTATTTTCAGAATATAATAAAATGACATCATACCGGCAATCTGTTAAGCGTTAGGCAGAGTTATACCTACCTACACTTAGTAGTATTGGTTGAGCAATTCACCAGTGATTATGCACAAGTTTCATGGACCGAGCCTATTACCATCAACCGGGCAAAAATCCAGGACCCGTGGCCGCTATTGAGAAATTCTTGATGGTAAACCCCACTAATACTGCCCGACCTGGCAATCGAACCACAGAAAACAAAAAACATTTCCTTTTTTTCTATTCTGTATTTTTTGTGCTATCTGTGGTTGTGGTTTGGCATAAACAAGCCGACTCATTCGTCGCAATTAACTGATTGCAAAACGCTGACTTCTTTCTACCATATTCTACCGCTAACGCCTTTAATCTACCTAGGTACTTACCAACCTACGCCTATTCACGGTAACCACCGCAATATATTATCAAAAGTCTAAGTTTAAACAAAAATTAGGTACGGGGCTTATTATAACTTTGTAACGAGTACCCAAACGAGCAAGTTTGCCTTTTCATAAAAGTTCACTTACCGGGCCGGTGTCGGGGATAGGGAATTGTTATTGTTCGCACAAAATTAATTAAATATTTGGAAGGTAAGACAATACCTATTCTGTCCCAACTTTGCCACGAGGCAAACAGCTTTTATTTTAAACGAAAAATTGTTTAAAAAGTAGCATAAGCAGCGTATAATATTCCCACTGCTGGGACACAGGCTTTCTGCGAGGGTCCCAGAGTCTTTGAATATTTGGTTCCAGGACATGCCGGTTTCCTCACGATTTTTTCCTTCACAGTATTGAAAGCAGTGGTGATGAAATAAATTACACAAAGTCCCTAAAGCTTTGGTTTGAAACTACGACTCATAAGTCGGAGCCAATACTACTGGAATACTACTGCTCTATAACATAACATAAAATCACGCCTGTAATTCCCGTAGGGTAGGTAGAGGTGTTGCGAGCACTTCTGCCACTACACCCACATTTTGCCAGCCATGCTTAAGTTGTTTAAGATCCATGTAATAGGGGGCGACCCTTTTGCCATCAATTGGGCAAAAATCCAAGCTCCGTGGCTGCTACTGAGAAATTCCTGATTCAAAAACCTAAAAACAATTTGCCCGACCCGGGAATCAAACCCGGAACTCTATACTAAATCAAAATCAAAATCAAAGCATTTATTTCAAGTAGGCAAGTTACAGGCACTTTTGAATTGTCGAAACAAAGATGAAAATTAAATGTAGCTACAGTCCCAGTCACAAGACATAATAACTTGAGAAAGTACTGTAGTTGCCCATTACCTAGCGTAGATCTCTATGGAGAAGAACGCGCAAGAAACTCCATGGACACACTTTTAAATCAGAATATTTTTACAAAATCTTGGTTACATCATTCATGTTGAGATAGAGCATATATCAATCCAAACATCTTTAAACGTAACATTTCAGTATAAAAATCTCGTAGTCACTTATATTATGCGAAATCTCGTAGCCCAGTTAGTTTCGTAGCACGGTGCTACGCCGCGCAGTTGTAACCGGTCGAGCGGTCGGCGTAGCGCTACGTGACCGGGTTACCGGGTGATAGATGGCACTCTGCTGGCTGCTACCTCTAGAATACCTGCGCTACCGAATTGTACGGAGGAATTTGCTTAAATACTACCTTAGTATGTATAAAGAAGATTTATGGGTACGTGGTAGGGTATTATGGAAATAGGTACATGAATTTATTAAACCTTTTTTAAAACTCTTTGGAGATCTTTTTAAATGTACAAGTTTTTGTAAAGCAAATGTGTATGTTTTAATGGGTGTAAAAGAGTACTTTTATAAGAACAAAAAAATGATCGCAATGAAGATGGAGTACTCCATCACATTGGTGGATTCTTGTCCATACCTTCTAGTTACGGAGACATTGGGGTTCAAAGTTCCAACATGTTCACAAGTGTTTAATGTTTAAAGTTTACTTTAAATACTTCCACGACCCCTGTACCATTGAATGCATCTATCAACACAATATTTTGAATGCGTTACATTGAGTTCTACCGTAAAACGTAATTTTTCACCAAAAAAAAAGCCGTTTCCCAGCAATAATTTTTGCGTTGAATTACTTAGTTTGATTAACCGTTGGATGCGAGTCGCACGGGACCGGTCAATGTGGCGACACTTGGGGAGGCGTATGTCCAGCAGTGGACGTCTTTCGGTTGAAATGATGAATGATGATGTACATAATGCTTGGTTAACGGTTTCGTCAAGGGGCCCTGTGTACTCATGGTCCGTAACGCCATCCGATTAAGTTGCTGTTCTTAACTTAACTGGCAGATAATTTCATACAAATTCTCTTCTTATGTGAGTATCTGTTCCAAGACAAGCCCTTAATGTGAAAATTATTCAACCCATCACTAACTATTAGCGAAATTACATTATAATACAACCCTCTTTCTGTGAACTTCAATCAATTACCGCCGCGGGGTGATAGGTAGCTGATTGCTTTGACTGATGGTTTCCATCACGCTTTTGTTATCAGTGTGAACAATTATATCATGTTTTTAAATGTTACAACATATTGTAAGTATTGGAAGGGTGCGTACAGACTATATAACATACTATATAACTTGTGTTTTGTGTAACACGTCCACATTATGAAATTGACATTGACATTTATAACATTCAGTGTCCACATTACCTGAAACATGTTATATAGCAATGTTATGTTATATCGTCTGTACGCACCCTAAGGTTATTTTATGACTAGCTGTGCCCCGCGACCTTCATCCGCGTGAAATTATTATAAAAATGTTCCCTATTTGAACCGGATTTTGTTAACAATTTCAAGGGTTTTAATTTTTTTATACGGAATTCTGATCCTTTTTCTAACATCAGCTTTCTGCCAGTGAAATATTTCAAAATCGGTCCTGATGTTTCGAAGATTAGCCGGAACAAACGGACAGACAGACAGACAAAATTTAAAAAATAAGGTTTTTGGTATAAGTACCGTGTCATCATCATCATCAGCCTATTAATGTTCCTACTGCCGGGACACAGGCCTCCTCTCTATGAGAGGGAATGGGCTATAATCCACCACGCGGGCACAGTGCGGATTGGTAGATGTCACATGTCTTCGAATTTTTTGGTTCTAGGACATGCCGGTTTCCTCACTATGTTTTCCTTCACCGTTTTGAGAGTACCGTGTATACTTTCTTTATATTTTGAAATTACAAACAAACACGTCAATTTTATTTATTTGTATAGATTAACCTACATGTCACTGTCAATATATACTTTGAATTATTTCTTATCAAACAAGGTTACGTCAACTTCATTAGTTTTGACGTTTTGACTGAACCATGTGTTTACACCATAGACTTAGTAAATAATACTAAGTCTATGGTTTACACAGATCGATACCCTCGAGGCTGCCTCCTCAATATTTTGGTTTCCGTCTTTCCTATTGATTGTGTGAATGTAGGCCAGTTCCACTTTATTAGGTCGTAAAAAATCATTTCATATAGAAAACAATAACGTATATTGATCTATCATTTTCCGTAGTACAGACTTTATAGCCTCTGTCATGAATTGCAGGATATTTTACAACCGAACGAGAGAAATTTATGTGTTGTTTAAAAATAAAATGTTGTGCAGAGCTTAAATTAATGTAGGAATTGTAGCTTCAGTTTCTGACTTCGCAAACTATTGTAAAATCATGAAGAAACCTCTTTCGAGATAAATCTCTAGAAAGCTGTAAAGGGTATGGGTTTTATGTTTTCTCTCTGTCCGTTCAGAAAGCTCTGATTTTCAGCCTAATTTGCTTTTGTAATTTTTAGAAACCTACTTTGTTAAAACAGTTACGGCTGTCACTGCTCTTTCTGTCGGCCGACATGTCATATATCGCAAAAGTACTGTATACAATGTCAGTTGAACATTCTCGTACTCCATACTGTAGTGTCATGTAAGATGTATCGATGGTAATTGAAAACGTGTCTTGCGTCTGAAAAGTAAATAGGGTACGAAGCAATATTTTACGAGTGTAACATACATTACATTTTCTAGCCAATAAGCTGTTTACACACTTTCCATATGTATGAGACGAACCGTACTTATTTATAGGGTTTTGTAAATGTACACGCGAAATGCGAATGTTGAACCTATTGTTCAAAACATTGTGTTTTGGTTTTAATCATAGGCGTTAAGTTACTATCGTTTACACCAGCAGTCGGCAACCTTTTGGCAGACAAGGGCCATATAGTGAAAAAATGTGATAAAGGCGGGCCGCACATATAATATAATACCTAATAGGTGTGTCTACCTAGTTATCGATTAATATAGTTAGGTAAGTATTATAAGTGATATAAATATGAAATGCTAAAATATTTATTTTAATTTTATTAATACAGAGGGCAAAGGAACAATGACAAAAAAAATAGGGGGAAAACAGTAACAAACTTTAACAAAAACTCCTACTTATAAATAAAATGTTAAATGAATAAAAAAAAATGTGTGACCTACCTTAGCCTGCCTATCCTAACCTATGGTGCCCAGACTTGAATTTGACGGATGCTCAGAAGTCCAAACTCAAGGTTTGCTAATGAGCGATGGAGCGTAGCATTTTAAACATCAAAGTCACCGATCGAATACGAAACACCACAATACGCTTCAAGACAGGCATCGCCGATGTTGGCGATAAATCTGCTAGGTTAAAATGGGTGACACATCCAATTGTGAATCGTCACACACTGGGTGTCTGAAAACTGTCGTCGTCACCGAAGCAGGCCCAAGAAACGCTGATTTTCTCATAATTTATTTTTAAATTTTAATTATAAGAATTAAACTTTCATTTACAAAGCAGTGGCGGGCCGCAAGGAGATAGGTCTCGGGCCGCGCGTTTCCGACCGCTGGTTTACACTTAAGTCATGCTAAAAGCAAGAACAATCTACTCATTATATCGCAAACCACTTGGACTTAAGTCTCTACCAACACCAAACTGTACCACAGCATCTTATTCTACGCTTTTTGCATTCAGTGTGTCCCAGCCATCTTTTTGAGGTCTTCGGTCATATACAACTAGAGGGTGTCCAACAATGAGCTGCTCAAAAATTTGTGGTGTACAAATGAACGATATAATAGACTGCTATGCAAGTTAAAGTTGACTGGTAATTCGATCAATGGCATGTTATGTCACCTGTCTGTTATGTTCTGTCTACATATAATGTTGACCACGTAATCCTTGTTTCAGCCACCGAGCTAGACCTGCTGGGCGCTTTGTCGCTGCACAACACGTCGCGCGCAGGCGTCACCGCCGCGCAGGGGATGCAGCCGCAGCGTACAGCATATACGTTACAAGGTAACACTATCATGGCATACTTACATAATAATACACAGATAAGAATAGCAGATGGTAATGGCGTTTGCTTATACACTAGGTACACTTTTACGATGACGTGTCTATTCTGTAGTAAACCAATCTGTAGTAGACCAATCAAAGTGGTCCAACCTACCCTCACATCAAGACATATGCATTAAAAAAACACGATGTCCGATGACGATGTCCACCTTTACGTTAGCAAAAGATTTTTGTACAAAATAGCTTAGGTTAACCACAGTAAAGGTAGGTACACTTTCGAATGTAACTGCAAACAGCGACAAAGCCTCCTAATAGGTTAGACCTCTCACTCCTAGACTACTGGTTTCTAAATGTTACTCTATGAAATCGTTTCGGAAGTGTACCTTAAAGAGGTGGTTTCAAGAATAGAACGAGAAGGTTGTTCAAAAATGAGGACTTTGATATTTAAAGCTTAGACATTCCAACAAACATTGTTGAATGCTGAAAAGTCCACATGAGTGTTACCATCAGTGTCCCCGTTCCACGCGTAGTCGCGTAGTCGCGTAGTCGCGGCGTAACTAAACAAATATAGGTTCGTTAGACGGGCGCGGGCGGGGTGGAAACTAGCGCTCGCTACACAAACCCTGAATATGTAATACCTACTGTTGTGTACCTTTGGGGATGCTTTTACGTACTTAGAATATTCCGAAATATTTGACTAAATAGCTAAGTTCAACACTTCGTTTGTCACGCACTGGAAACATATTTAATTGTTTTTTCACGTGGAAAAGAAATAACGTAAATTGAATGCTCTATATCGATAAAATAAGAGATCATTTATAATGATATTATCTGTACATCCTTTATATAACAGCTTCAGTAATCAATCATGTGAAAAGGAAGTAAGGAAACGCCGTGGAAGGACTTCCATTGACCTTATTTGTGACGTCCTTCTAAACGGTCAAGTGCGCTGTGCTAGCAGCCGGCGGTCAAGGAACCTGTCAACACGAGTTTTGCACGTGACATACTGCACTTAATTCTGCAGCGAGAAAAGAAAAAAAAAACTGAAAATCTATGTTTTTTATTATTAGCCATAAAAAGTCACGCTTGCGATCACAAGACCAACTATGCTTAGGGTTGCCATACGTCCCGTATATACGGGACTGTCACCGTATTTGATCATCCCGTCCCGTATTACTGCTTGTCCCGTATTTGTCCCGTATTTCGACAAAATACGAAACAGGTTGTCGGTAGAGACCTGTGGTAGAGACCATTGAATCCATATTGATTTGTCATTACAATTTTAAAATGACATGCGCCCAGTTCTATAATTATATAAAAAAAAGAAAAAGAATTTATTGCAAAAGTAAAATCAACTTCAAAATATGACTGGGCAAAAAAAATAAATACCTGAGTAATTTTATGTTAATTAAAAAAATTGTTTATTTAAGACTGAATAAAAAGTATGATTCAATAATTTTTGTTTAATTTATTTTACAGTTTTGATAAGTTTGAGATCAGAGGGAATCTGTTAGAAAATACATTAGTTTGTTTCTTCTCGCTATGTAGGAAGGTACACATGCGTGCTATGATAAGTAGGTATGGTGTAGTTGAAAAACCCCGTGTCTATGTTGAATGTGTTATGTACGATTACCTAAGAGTTTTGGGTATCGGAAGAAAAAACGTCCCGTATTGGTTCCCAGAAGTTATGGCAACGCTAACTATGCTCTACCTAGCATAGTTGGTCTTGTGATCGCAAGCGTGACTGGTGAGCATGAGGTCTAAAGTTCGAGTCCCGGGTCCGGCAAAGTGTTTTTGGGTTTTTCTCTCAAAACGGTGAAGGAAAACATCGTGAGGAAACCGGCATGTCCTAGAACCAAAAAAATCGAAGACATGTGACATCTACCAACCCGCACTGGGCCCGCGTGGTGGATTATAGCCCATTACCTCTCATAGAAAGGAGGCCTGTGTCCCAGCAGTGGGAACATTAATAGGCTGATGATGATGATGATGAATGGCAATAGGCTCACCCTTATTATATATGGGACTTAAACATAACTGGCGAAATGTGGGTGTAGGTACTATTAGACACCTCCACATGTGTATGTGGGCACACCTCAACCTAGCCCTTCTGAGATTAAAGGCGTTAAGTTATGTAGGTAGAGTCTCTGTCTAAAAATCTAACCAGCCTGTTAAACGATTTAAGACAGCCTAGTTGTGTTGTGACCGACAGACACGGCATAGACTAGTAATTGGGTCCCATTGGTTACGTTTTGGTACGGAATCTTACTATTCCGACGGAGTTGCAGCTGATAAGTAGCTCATTTGCCGACTGTATATGACCACGTAAGGTTTGCCCACAAGCCACACGTCCAAACGACATGCATCTTGCGACAGTGACTGCGCACTTGCGACGGTATCGGTAATCACTCGAATTAAAAAACTGACGCACGCGCGTCTCTCTTCACACAAGTTGTATCGCCTGAGGCCGTGTACGGGCACTAACATACGTCTCGGTAATAGCGTAAACACTGTCAGGTATGAATGCAATCCATTTCAGTTGCAATTCCATTCCACCAGTATAGCCATCCATTAGGGCTGGCATTAGAGGTGCGCCTCTTTAATGTACCCGACGTACGGCAAAACTTACGTGCGGTATCGGTATCGGTTTCCATTTGATTACCGATGGCTTGAATGGTATCGTGTGTGGTAGTTTATTTTGAAAAGGACTGTATGGTGTCTGTAATGGATTGAATTGCTTTGTTTTAGTTCAAATAGGCTGTCATGTGGCTTTTACTGTCAGGGTAGAAAATGATCACAGTGAGGTTTAAAACTCATAAAAGTTTATTTTGATGAAGCCACTTTGGCCCTGCCAGGGAGTTATTCTAAAAGTGGAAGCTAATTAACGTAGCCTTAATTTAACTTTGTAAAACTTTAGGATGATTAAAATTAATGGTTTCATAACCTTTCATGAACCAAAATGTAGGTCTGGTTTAGTTCAATTTCAGGTAAACAAGAAGACCGGATGCTCTCTGGCGCTCCATTGAATTTAGCTAGTTTGTTAGAAAGTCCATTAAGTGTCCTAACTCTGGGAAGTAACAAAGAAATAGAATAGAATATTAATTTATTGTTGTTGTAGATGGTTAGTGTGGTTACCAATAAATTTGATAATAAAACCATATCTTTAATAGAAAGAAATAAAATAAACAAAAAGAATAATAGAAACAAAAGAGGTTTAGTTGAATTGAGGAAAGCCAAAGATAACTGATCAATTAAATCAAGTTATGGTATATGATATTTCAAATCGCTCAAAAAGAAATTCCCTCGCTGTGCACAGCGAGGGAATTTCAAAAAGTTTGTACGTAGAATATTGATCAGTTCATCTTCTAAAATATTGATAAACACGTATATTTGGTGGGAGTGTACAATAGATGTTATTTCCGTGATTGTTATTGTTAGGGGAGTAACGCTTTGTGCCTCCCCTGCTCCTTTAAGATGTAGAGATTGATCGATCGAGATATGATAGTTTGATTTATTATAAAGTCATAAGCGTACAAGTTAAATATAGTGTGAATCACTTTCAAATTCGACACAATTTTTGGACAAAGGATAAGCAATCTGCAAATGGAATATCATTATCAGCGGTACCCTATTATGCCTGTAACACCTACTTAATAGGTATGTCTCCTAATTTCTGGTTCTAAGTTATGCAGGTTTCCTAATGGTATTTTTCTTCATAGTTTTGAGAGCACGAGTGCTGAAGTAATTTGCATAAAGTAGAGTTCGAACTCTGTCTGGTTTCGAACCTACGATTTGCAACACATTATTCTCGGACATTCCGACTCGGCCACCACTGCTCAATAAACAGAACGCATACGTCGTAAATGAATTTTAGTAAATTGCGTGTGCGTAAAATGTATAACTTTTCTGCCATAGAGAAAAGGGCAGACTCAACTAAACGTCCGCGTTCCACCTTACGTCCCGACCTTTTACAAATTGGATTATTAATGGCGTAACCATCAAAATTTACCGCTCCATTATGCTTTAATTCAGCACCACATACCCGGTATTTACCAGAGCATTCATTAGTCCCAAAATGATTCAGCCGGTTCAAAGTTGATGATGTTAATTGATTGTACCCGGGCCGTAACGCGTGGCCCGCTCGGTCCGGACGACCTGCTATTACCGGCGACGCGGGTCTATAACCGGCGGTCAGTACGGCTCCCCTGCCGCGACCGGTGATTAACTGACCTCTAAATCGTCCCGGATTTTGGTATAAATCTACAGGGCTGTCAAAGGTGTGCAGTCATGTTTCTGGGGTGGGCAATAGCTTCGAGAACAGTCTTTTTATTTGATGCAAATGTATCGATTTTGAAACATCGCCAAAGGTATCATTTTATAACAATAATACCGAACTTTAGTTCAAAAAGACCAAAGCTGCTAATAGAGATACAACAACCTCAAAACATCAAAAGAACTTGTGAGTGTCAAGTTAGGTCTAACTTGACACTCACAAGCACCCTAATAAAACTAAACCCTTCCATACGTTTCACCAATCCCTTGTTAAAAAAACACAATTTTATAATTAAAAAATATGTCACAATAGATAGTTGGCTCATGTTCCGGGCAACCCTACTAGTTCGTTCCGTTTTCGCATTTCACTTACGCGTAACCTAATCCCTGCCATTAACCGACTCGCGCGCACCGAGTAATTGTCGGAGGGTGTTCACCCTAATTATGAGCCCTGTGGGGATCTCCTACGCCATATTGTCTCGTCGACTCGTGCTGTTCAAGTGTCAAACACCAAAAGCGTCGGATTAGGGACGCAGCGACATTGTCGTAAATACGGACCATTCATTAAAACACATTGCCTCATTGACGGAGAGTGGTGACGAAAAAGATAATCTGTTCAACAGCGGCGAAGTGTGAGTTGTGCCAAGTGCAGTGTGGGGATCTGTACCTACATAGCTTTAGTCAAGATTCAGGCTTAAGGTTTAATGCGTTTTAAAATGCTAAAAGGCTTTTAGAATTGTAGCTGCTGATGTAAGTCGTTACCTATGTTTAGAGCTTCAACTATTCCATTAATTTAACTCCTGAACTACTAGCCTATTTAGCTGGTTTAATGTCCCTTTTAATTACATTTTAAGTGCCACTTACCTCCATTTCACACATAGTGGAGGTTCATTAACTTAATTTTATTAAATGGCGTTACAGCACTATCTGCCACTTGCCAAAGGCTGTGACATACAGACGAAAATGGCAAAACTGTAAGAAAGGACCTTTAAAACCCTTGTTTTAATACGGAACCCCAAAAATTAGTGAACTTTTTTGCTAATGGTCGTCAGTTGTATGACACAAAGCTTTCACCAACAGACGGGCGTGTGGCAGACAGACTGCTAGGCTTATGAATGATATGCATGCACGTCATAGAGGCCGTCATAGGTCGTCACGTCAAGGACAGAGCCGGTAAATAAATAATTACTGTGATTGTTGTGGTGTGATGTAGTGCGGTCTGTGGATACCGCAGGATTTACCTACACTCATCAGACATATTAATACACTTATTCATGTTTGGTATATTGTGTGGACCATGGTCAACAATGCCAATATCGCTCATAGTAGTTGTTAAATATTTCATTGGTATAGAACTATAGAGCAGCAGATCTAATTAAAAAAAAGTGTCTATGCCTCAAATCTAAATAATCTTTACAACCTTTAACACTGCTGCGCATGTAAGTCCACACACATAGAGTATTAATCGGGAAAAAATACAGATTCTAGGCTGCTACTCCCAATATTAGGTACCGGTAATATGTCCCACCATCGAACAGAATCAGGCCTCATGCATAACTATCGTGCTTGCGACAACTAACATACCAAAACGCATTTCTCAAATCAATTTTCCAAACTTTAGAGAAATATTCTGTTTATTAGTCATATTATAACGTAACCGCGCCACTGGTGTGCACTGATCTCTTTTTGTTCAGCGAGCCGAGCAACAGCGCTCGAAGCTCAATCACGTGAAAATGCGTGCTTAATTTATGAAAACATTCACTTTCAATCTGAACTTGGCCTAGTTATGTCTAGTGAGTTTACAGCGGCGTCTGTCTTTTGAACTTTTCCCTTTTATAAAGGGATTTGTAGACATTTTTAACTGCTTCTTAATAGATATCTCTATTAGTGTTTAGACTGCCGTTTTACCTTGAATATGGTTTAGAAAATGAGCTTTGGTTACAATTTTGGAATCAGTACAATAAAGCATATACTGTGTATCCAGAACTGACCGCAACCCCAAGGTGTTTAGTTCGTGGTTAACTCAAAAATACATATAGAGAGACCTTGATTTATCCAGTTTTAAATCTGTTCACTTCAATTAAAGCACCAGTTTTAAAGTGCCCATAAAGATACGTAGCAAAAGGGTGTGTAGTAAATCACATGGTTCGCGTGTACGTTTCACGATATAATGACGATGCCGTAAGCCCGTAACAAGTCTCGCGCGGAACTGTCGCCACCTCACTAGGAATTCTCTCAGGTCACCAAAAAAAGAAAACACATAAACTACATTTTGACACGAGTGTTAGGTATTTTCTTATGTGGTCTGTATGTAAGATAATGGGACTTTTCAGGTTCTTAAGCAAGGTTAAACATTTCAAAAATGATCATTTACAAAATTCATCGTGTTAGACAAAGAGTGAGCACATTTTTTTGGCACTCTTGTTTCCAAAAACGTCTAGTGTGAACGTGGTATAAGATTTTCGCATAGACAGCTGTTCTCACGGTCTCACTCAGCACTAGTGTAGACTGTAACTTATACATCCATTACATTAGACATTAGTAACACTAGCTGAGAACTTGCTTCGCCCGCATCTAACATGTTTTCCGGGGGTTATATTACTTGTTCGATTTGGGAAATATTATGTGAGAAAGTGACTTCATTGGTATAGAAAACTTCAAATGCAACACTAAAGTCTACAAAGGAAAGTTGGATTTGAATTAATGGTTTAAATTGTGTTTTGTCTTAAACAGAAAATATTCAAAGTCATTTAAAAATGAAGTATAATAATTTACCATCATTTCGTCCTGAAACTTAGAAATATTAGCACCAAAATTTAATTAAAACTACAATCTATTTATCCACATAGATAGACAAATCTCGGCACGTGTGGCAAGTGACAAACGACTTCCAATAAAATATATCCATTGCCACACAACGAGTGTTTACACAACGCAGACTCCATGTTTGTACACCAACGATACGAGGGTCGATTACAATTAAATCTAAATGTATCTGTGACATCCTTAATACCTTTATGTAACTTTAAGCTCGGTTTAAAGCCTATAATTGTAATGTGGTAATTCGTTTGTTTGGTCTTAGATCCGTTTCCCTAGAAAGGCAAAGTGTATATTAATTGACTTTTCTGAGAAATTTGTCAGTATTAGTCCTAAATCGGCCAGAATTTTTGAATGGAAATGTCTTACCGTACTACGCGAGTAGCGTAGACGCAAGAAAAGTGTCTACATTCCGTGGTTGTTGATGCTACCTAAAAATATACGATATAATATTTTTTCACACACGGCGAGACACTACGTGCAACGGCTGTCGTGAGTTGTGAAGGCTGTATATATTACCTATTCACAAACCTTAAACGTCGGCTTTTTTAAATATTTACAACTTTCAAAGCGCTACAGTCGTAATACAACCATAAAACGGTAAAAATATTGCCTACGTGCCACTGAGGGGGGATATCATGATGGTATACCTTGCATATCTACGAAACCCATAAATTATCAGTATACCATACAAATTCAATTACCGTAATATCTGAAGTATTTTGCAAATATTTTAATAAACCAACATGAATAATAAAACCTTTGCATTATACAGAATCTTCCCCTTATGTTATTTCAGCAACAAACAAATGAAATATGAAGCAGTGCATAGATTCGCTTACCCCTCTGTAAGCCGGACTAGGGTTGCTACCACCAGATTATATCGACCTCTTTTTTGGACCAAGACCTTTTTAATATAAATACACCTAAGGGTCTTATGAAACTGGTTGATTCTTGAGCTATCTATTGACTGCAGCAGTGTGAGCTAATTGATATTAAATAATAATTGAGGTAGGGGAAGTCACCGCGGGCCGCGTGCCGTGGGGCCGAAAAATGCATTATTCATATTTTCGTGGAAATCGAGCCTTGTGGAAACAGATGTTTTTCCGCTTTGTTTTTAGAGGACTCTTGATATGTTGCGGTTGTATTTTCAGTATGTTATTTCAATTTTAATGATACAATATCAATTCTTTTGGTTAAGAACCCTTTTCCTTAAATCCATCCCCTTTAGAAACAGACTGAGATCATTTCTATTCTTAAACAACCCTAAACTAAGTGACGTCAGCGACGGGTTCACTGAAAGTTTTTCTTGAGAAAATATAGCAATTAAGTAAATTGCTTCACTTGGGCCACGTATGTAAACATTGGTTATTTTCGCCTCATGTTTACTGACAGTTTAAATGGGGCTGCAGTTAGTGGATAACTAGCATTTAAAAGTGTTCGTTATTTACTTTGAACACGAGTGGAAACGTTTAGAGCAACGCTCTTTTTAGTGATAAAAAGATAGTGTTACTAGCTTAGTTTGCAACATTTTTAACAGTAAACTTATACTGTCACATAGGAGATATCTTCTGCGATTAATTATTATATTGAGCTTCCGATATTTCAACGCTGTTGTAAATGCCGTGATCGCGGAATGACAGTCCAAAATAATAAATAATCACGAAATATTTCCCGTAAGTGACATGAGGGTATAAGTTTAGGTTTAAACCGTGAAAACAGTATGTCAGTATGTACACGTACGGCGGCGGCGCGACATCTACAAAATATATGGAACAGTAGACTTTTTTAGAGTGTCTTTTGTGTCTAGAATCATGTTCAACCCATGATAAAAGATTGTGGCATGATGTACTTACCTTACGCTGTGTATTTAACGCTGAACAAAAATTTAAATGATATTATTTCTGGTTGGCTGAAACATAACGAAGCTGCTTTTTAGTTTTCACTTCAACTAAATTACGGTTGCGTACGTAAGCCTCAATATACAAATTGCTCACGATATTTTATGTACAGGGTGGGTAATGTGGGCTGTGAGCAAACAAACGCTGTGGCACCTAATGGAGAGTGGTAACCGTCGCCTACACACACCTGAAACGCTAAGGTGTAACCATGCCACTTTACAGACAACTTTAACATGTTTACACTTTAATATGTTTCTTAGGAAATAAGTAGAAGCGAAAAGGTAGGCTTGGTCTAGGTAAAATACTGGGATGCAGCTGCATAAGGTTAGACTGGAAGACGACTTCAACATAGAAAAAGGCTAGGCTATGATGATGATTTCTCAAGAGAAATCTGTATAAACTTCTTTCGTTTAACTAAAATCTTCAATTTACTGACAGATAACGCACAGCCCAAAGTGCTGCGTTTACAGTCATTAAATTTTTAACGGGAGATAATGAAGGGGAGCATAAAGGAGGCATTTGATGAAAATTAATCTCATTAAGAGGTGAAATAGAGGATGAAAGTTTGTTCGTGGAAATTACGTGTACGGGAGTGTGAAGTTGTGAACATGGACGTCTGTTTATGACTAAAAGTTAGTTGTGTTATTGTGTTTTTGGAAATTTAAGATGGTTTCGAATAAAAACGGCTAAGAATTGCACCTGAGAATTCTATTCCAAAGTCCTTTCTTCGCAAAAGATATTTACAGATTCCACTGTATAATCTGACAAAGTCAAATCTGTACAATCTTATTCATTACTTAATATAATATCATTGTATTATTCAATCCACTTACGTTAACGGATTCGTCAGCTCCTCAAAAGGGTTTCGTAATCGTCGCTTGCTCAGTGTTCTGGCAACTGTCTCACTCTATTGTTTTTGTTCAATCTTATACAATAACACAAGCGTGTATATAGAGCACTGTATTTACTAAGGCCTCATCCACAATCTGTAGCGATGCGACATGTCGCAAGTCGCGTCTTGGTGACTCGTGGGATGCTCTGAATTGCTCTTTCATTTTTTTTTATCGTAGTCGTTGCTGCAAGACGTTTGTCGCTTGAGCCACAGATTAATAATCTGTGCTTGAGCTTGGAGTAACGGTCACGTGGTATGCAAAAAATCTCAGGCAATATTTGTTACTTGACGAAAAAAACGGCAAAACCGAAGGCTCTACTGTACCTTTTAATTTAGTTTCAAATAAAACTATAAAATCTTATAGAACTAATTCTCCTCTCAATAGAAAAGCTCCTCTGCGTAGAGTCATTAAGGAAAGTTTTCCAACGTCCGGATATTTCCAGGAAAACGTTACTTATATCTCGGGCAACATCAACAATAGTCGGTCAGTGGGAATGTGGCTTTATCAGTAACATCGTAGGTGTGTCTGGCAGGAGTCGTCGAACTCTCAGGGGTTGTGGAGCGAGGAAAACTTTCTCACTTAACGTCTACTTGAGGAACTGAGACAGAACGGCCGAGTTTACCCGATTGAATATTCTATTGTATTCCCGATTCAAATACCTTTTCGATGGAGAGAAGGGGAGCAGATTCTTCAACAGATCGGGCTTAAATTAACATTGAATTTTGTAAATTGCGCATCGTTGCTAGGGGTTTAGCGAAGGGAAATTACCTGCAACGATGTTACTCACGTTTTAGGTAATGATGGAATGGTTGCTTGTTAAAAACTACCCTCGTGGTCGTGCCGCCCCCGGGCTGACATCTTCGTGACAGGAGGTCACGTGACCGGCAACGTCGCCGTCACCCCGCGTCTACACGCGCACGGCTATACACTGCCATTCGTTACGCATCGAACAAATAAAAAAAAACCGGCCAAGTGCGAGTCGGACTCGCGCACGAAGGGTTCCGTACCGTTATCTGAAAAAAAAACACGTTTGTTGTACGGGAGCCCCACTCAAATATTTATTTTATTCTGTTTTTACTTTATAATATGTTGTTATAGCGGCAACAGAAATACATTGTCTGTGAAAATTTCGACTGTCTAGCTATCACGGTTCATGAGATAAAGCTTGGTGACAGACAGATAGACAGACAGACAGATGGACAGTGGAGTCTTAGTAATGGGGTACCCTAACAAGGAATTATTGAACAAATTCGTCTTAAAGCTAAAGTCTTTGTAATAAATCATCAAAATAAACACGCATCATTTGTTCTCAAATCAATAACAGTAGAAACACTGAATGTCAGATTTATTAGTTTGGATTCTCATTTGAAACCGTAAAATATATAGTCGGTCGGCGGTGGGTCGCGTGCCACCCTTCCGAGCGACTACCCGCGCCGCAGGGGGCATCACGTCATTCATTCGCGATATGATTTCGTCATCTCGTCCTTCCCCCCGTGATTTAAATCTCTGTGTTGCGCACTTTATTTTCCGCTCGTGAATTCTGAGTGTGATTTCGCTGACACATTCCGATGAATAGATCTGAGGGTTTGTTTGTGAACGATTTCAATTAAATACTTAATTAATTTTGAGCTGGATGAGGCTGTGTTTATTGCGCTAGATTATCATACATGCATACATAAATAAATGATAAATGATGTTTATTTTGCAAGTAGGTTTTTACAAACACTTTTACACGTCGTTTTTTAAAACTAGATGGGGCCGGTGTTTCGTACCTGACTACTCGAGAAGAAACAGCCAAAACAAACTCAGAGGTCATAGTCTCTTTTAAAGTCCAGACATGATCTTGCTTAATTCACATGAGGACTATGCAGATTAGTGCCTGAGATGGTCTTTTGAAGAAAGAACCAGATTTGACGCATAAACTCACGCATTTCAGGCAGCCAGGGAGAAATAACAGAAATACTTTTAAATACTCATTTTGCCTCGTCCTTATTCATGCATCTGGTTATACACACTAGCCGCTAGATTATCATTATTTTTAATACAAAAGTAACCTAGATGCTGTTCGGAGAATCGCATCTGCAATAACTCTGCATCACAGTAAACTAGTTTATAGTGCCTCTCGGGGTTTTCTGGTGCATTGCAGCATTGCACTGCGAATCAGTCACAATTGCGGTAAACTCGGCTTTGGCAAACATTTGTATACGAGTTGGTAACTAAAGTAGGTGTTTCTGCCAAATACCGATAAAGTACTAACTCGATTTGATAGCGTTTCTATTATAGACGAGAATTTATAGTTGGTGCAGATCGGGGCAAAGTTTCAATGGCTATAAATTGTATAATTGGAGGTTTACGAACGAACTCATTTTCTTAGAAATATGGAGAGTATTTGGTAATAATGTGGCAATACCTAAGTAGCAGATGCTGTAGAACTCGCGTGGTGTATACCTAAGAAGCGATATCCCATTTTGCATTTTCATCAAGTCAAGTTCATTCAAAGATGACCTATTACGTATTTTCAAGAGTTTTAGATATTATCTAACTTCCTACATATTCCACTTAAGAGGGCCCTTCCCGGCCCGCCTTTCGTCTACACGAGCATGGTCGAAAAGCTTGTTGTTTCATCCAGAGCCACAGCGGTGGTATTCTTTCAACTCTCCTGTCTTACCTAGCCCCGAACCCGCACTACTTGCCTCCCGCGTACCTCATACCGCCTAACGCGGGGACATTGAACGAAAAATATTGTTCGAAAATTGATAAAACTTGTTCCAGGAAATACGTGTTTTTGAATTAGTCTTACAAGTATGTGAAATAAATATTTATAATTTAGATCTCCACTACATTTGCAAGGCTTCTATCAGGATGCTTTCTTTGCTTTTACAATTTATAAGTACATTATGAACGGCCAAAGTTGAGGTAAAAGTTGTGCAAAACAGTAATTTTTGGAGGCTTATACTGAATTTGTTTCTACATTTTTTTTATTTTCTGTTTCGATAGAAGCCTAGATATAGTCCACAAGATACCTATTAGTACAAAAAAAACAAAGATATATGTCTAACAACGGCATAAACACGCACGAGCTATTGTCAAAATTCTCGCGAAAAGTATGGCGGGTTGGCCGCTCTTAACTATCTCAATCGTGGATAACACGATCAATCTCTTAATAAAGTCAAACTTTTAACTCACAAACTCAATCTAGAAACTAGACTTTATAAAAAAACGACTTCCAAAACTTGCAATCAAAGTGTCAAAGAAAACAAATCGACGGGTACTAAGTCCAGTCTTACATGATAAACGTTTTGTGGAACTGTTATCTACGGTAGCAAAAATGTTGGTAGATAGGTAGAAATAGGATTACATGTTTAGCGTACAATGTTTGCGTAGTTGTGACAGCTTGCTCAATCGGCACGAAAACTAAGCAAACGAGCTAGTGTTCGATTCATACAGTTTACATGTCATGTAGGAACACTGTACAAGTGTACTGGTTATGTGTTCGAATTTCCATTCAATAGCTAGGAATATCAACTTGTAGTGAATGTAGATTCTTTCTTTATACTTGGTCATAGCTCGTTCATTGGGATGGCCGGCGACGTTTGAAATGGAAAACGTTTCCATTTAGTTAAAGGACCGTACTTTCTTTTCATTATCATCGTAACAAACGCTTGGTAATTTCAACTTCTAAAAAGACTTGATTTGGGCCTAAATTCAAATTCAAATTTAAAAGCCAAGCCTTACAATATTTTTAGAAATTTGAATGTATTTGGTAACTATATTTCAACCCTGTTCCAATAAATTTTCAATTGTATTTTGTGTGGCATTGTTTCGTCTCAGTCCAACACAAACTCCCCTTTCAAACTCGACCGATTGAAATTCAAACTTTCACTATCGGTGCTTATTCAAAGCCAGATTGTTCCAGAATTTCTCTGACTATAGAGAAAATTAATTCTAGAATTATCTGAAAAGCAATCAAACTAGGGGAAATCTTACGGAGAAATCAGTGAATCAAGATAATAGATCTGGCAGAGCGCCAGGGCCCTGCGATCGTTACTAGTCAAGGACTCCAAGATCACGATAGTACACACATACGAATATAGGCTACAATATACACTCACAAGCAATAAGATGTATTCACGTAGCAACTTTTACAAGATATTTTCTCCCACTATATTGATTAACGTTTTACGTTTTCGCGAACAGTGTTTTGGAAGTCATACTATTACGACATAGGTCTTATCCTAAAGTAGAAACCGTTATTTTAGGAGTAAATCGCTTTTGATTTTTTGTAAGTGTATACCATTGCTCGTGCCTGTACATTTACATGTAGACTACCATATACACTCACACGCACACACACGTACGCTTCGATAACAGCTGACTGCTTTATTTTACTGCAATAGGTTTTATTTTATTAAGCCATGAACCGTAAGAAAATGGCCAAGGAAAACTTTTTGTAGGTATTCATAAAATGCTTTACGTTTATGAGCTATTATCATGCACTTTTACAAGAATTTTCATTAGTGTTTGACCACACTACGATATTTAACGACACTACACACATTCGTATATAAAAGCGATACGTATCACCAATCACATAAAAAGTTTAGGTTATGAAGCCATCTCATGTGTAGTCGCTACAATAACAATAACTGGTAAAATGTGGGTGACAGGTACAGGCCTAACCTGTCATGGAATTGCATGCGTAGTGTTATGTTATGTTTTAAATTATGTATGTCTGTACGATGGTGTATCTGTATCTCAGGAGAATCTCGTTCACTACAAGTGGAAGGCGCCGTGTTCGAGCGCGCAGCCGAACTCCTGCGCCGATCCCCCGAGTTCACAGTCCTCGCGTCGCTGAGACAGGAGCCCGCCAACTCGGGCACCATCCTGTCCTTCTCACATGGATACAACAGGTAACCTGCCCGTTGTGTACTCGATGTTGTCGTATTAAATTATTTAAGGTACTCGTAGTAGCACGTTTATGCTTAAAAGTATTATTTAGTCCTTGATATTAAGTATTAATTGGTATTATTATAGTAAGATGGGTCGATCATTTTCAACAGACGCTAAGACAGTTTAAATTTTTTATCGATTTTAATACTAAAAGTGTCAACGACAGAGTTCGTAGCACTCGTCGTAGCAGCTGCTACGCGGCGTAGCACAGCGTGTAGCGACCACAGACTTGGGAGCTGGCCATATTTTGATGTTTCGATAATTAAATTGTTGAAGTCCCGATTTCACGACTTAATTATGTATTCATCTGGTATCGAGTAGTGGAAGTGGACGGCGCGGGCGCAGCGCGGCCGAGGCGGCGGCGGCGGGCGGCGAGCGCGCCGGGCGCCGCGGCCGAAGCGCTCCGCACGGTGAGTTCTAGATCTCAACATCGCTGCGCGCACGCATGCCCCCGCCATGCTCACCCACCGGCGCCATGCGTGCGCGCGTCTAGGGGAGAATCATGTATCTTGGAATGTCCTGTGCCTCGGAATGTCCTCCTCGATCCATCCGTTGACCTGATTGCGCTCACTGTCACATCTGCATGGATGTTGTGTGCGCGGACGGGCCGGCTTGCATGCGCCCCGCGCCCCCCGCGCCCCCTCCCCCCGCCGCCGTCCGTCTTGTGTTCTGTGTCTTGACGTTTTGTGTTCTGTATATGTCCGCCCCCCCCACGCTCCTCGTTCGATGTTCTGTACCTGGATGTTGTTGTTAGAGGCGCGCCGCGCGGCCGCCACGCGCCACCCGCGCCACTCGAGGGGACGCCGAGCTGTTCCGCACACGCATTCCAAGCGACATGGGGATCCTTTTCGTCTCGTATGTGTCTAAAGCCTCGCGCGGCGCACTGGCCGTCTCTGCGCCTTTGCCAACTCGTAAATAACTGTTCGGTCAAAAATTCTCCCTTAACCAACGTAAGCGGACACCGCGAGCCGGCGCACCCGGAGCGACTAACAGACACCTTGCGTCTCTGTCGACACCGAACGCAATTCGTTCCGAGGTACATGGTCCCCCATCCTGGCCGAGCGATATTGAGATGTAGAGCGAGCCGAGGTCCGCTCGCGGCCGGTGCGCCCCGTCGCCGCGCGATCTGTGTGTTGTTTGCTTTGTTTATGTGTACCTCGGAACAGTATGCGAGGCGGGGCGGAGTCGCCGGTCGGGTGCCCCGGGTGACGTGTAGTGAGCGTGCGCAGGTACCTGGAGGTGCAGTCGAGCGGGCGGCGCGACGAGGTGCGCCTGCACTACGTGGCGGCGGGCGGCGCAGCGGCGCGCGTGGAGACCTTCCCGTTCCGACTGGCGGACGGCGCCTGGCACCGGCTGGCGCTGGCCGTGTCGGGCGCGCAGGCCACGCTGCTGGTGGACTGCCACCCGCTGTACCGCCGCCTCATCCCGCCGCCCGACCGCAACTTCACGCAGCCGCAGTTAGCGCTCTGGCTGGGCCAGAGGAATAGCAAACATTCCTTATTTAAGGTATGTCCCAACTATTTGTAAATCCACCTCAACAGATTCGTTGGTATTGTTCTTCGGGCATTGAGCTCCTTAAGTTTCCATCAGTTGAGCTAGCATGTGATGATGTGACGCACAAGCATGTGCCAGTATACGGGATACTGGCACATATTATGCTTGTACTGACTGAACAGGTCCAAATGAGTGTGGTTCTTTCTTGAAAAGACCAGCTCAGACACAAATTTGATCTGACAAAGATAATGTCTGGACTTTAAAAAAGACAGTACACAGACGATTACAATTTCGGCCTCTGTTTCCAGGGTACATTACAAGAAGTAAGACTGGTGAGCGGGCCCCACGGCTACCTGGCGCAGTGCCCGGGGCTGGACTCCGAGTGTCCCACGTGTGGGCAGTTCGCGCTGCTGCAGGCCACGGTACAGGAGCTCACTACACATATCCATGACTTATCACTCAAGGTGACTTTCCGTTTCTTTGTAACGAATCTAAAATTATTTAAAATTTAAGTTTTTGGAGGGCAAGCAAGTTAAATGTCTACCTGATTGTTTGTGAGTGGTCGGCTCCACCTAATATGCACATTTGCAAAGCGAGAGGCATTGGGGATGGGTTGCCATCCTAAAGAGAAAAATGGGATGAGAAACTCCTTCATGAAGTGCTCTAATGACTTCTAAAGAAAACTATTGGACACTGTCTTGAGCGTGCATTAACATATTAAAAGACTTAATATGATTCCACGGTATCGTCGGTAGCTCGCTTGGACTGCAGCTTTTGGGGCTCCAGAGGACCGAAAAAGAGGTGATGCATATAGTCTATGATGCAGATTCATAACCTTAGCTTTTAGTACACTTCGTCGAGGTGTCCTTTCTTTACCGAATTGGCGTTGTAATCATGTAAATCTCAATAACGTTTCCTTCCAGTTGGTTGGCACGGAGGCAAGGTTGGCGCGCCTGGAGCAGTGCGACTGTCAGAAGTCGTGTTTCTCCAACGGCACGGTGCACGCCGACGGCGCCTCGTGGCAACGGGACTGCAATCGCTGCTCCTGTGTGGTACTACAATTACTATATTTTACTATCTTTTTCAGCCAACACCTGCTAGCGTGGCGTGTTATAAATACCTCTATCCATTCAACCTGCACCCATGACGATCTATGTATACAACAACTTTTACTCCGCTATATACTGGCCACCTACAGGGCCGGCAGTTTCGACAGAGTTAACGACAAAATCGCTAACTTTAGATTGATAATTACTAACGAATAAATTCGGCTGCAATGATGACGCTTGCGAGAAACGCATCTTGGATGTAGAGACTTGCGTTTCTCGCAAACGTCATCATTGCAGCCGAATTTCATCATCATCATCATTTCAGCCGAAAGACGTCCACTGCTGGACATAGGCCTCCCCCAAGTGTCGCCACATTGACCGGTCCCGTGCGACTCGCATCCAGCGGATTCCTGCAACCTTCACCAGGTCATCGGTCATCGGTGTAATTTATTCGTTAGTAATTAGCAATCGAAAGTTACCAATTTTGTCGTTATGTCTGTCGAGACTGCTGGCCCAGGACTAACCCTGAGACAGTAGTAGCTCAGGTGTATAATCTACTACTTACTTACTACTGTCTCAGGGTCATGGTCTACTAAGGAAACAAAATAAAAACTCTCGTGTGTGTTTAGTTTACTTTTCTTGTGAGTTTACAAAAGAGTTTGTTTGTTCCAGCACGGTGAGATAACGTGCAGGCCAGTCGAGTGCGATAGAGCAGAGTGCAAGAACCCGGTCCTACATCCGGGCGAGTGTTGTCCAACATGTTTGAGTGAGTATAGCTCTTCAACCGACATAAAAGACAAAACGGTCCTTAATACGAATGCTTATTGCCACCAGGCATCCATAGTATGACATGAGTTATGTTACTGTAGTAATTAATGTGGTGTCTTGTAGATTTACTTATTAATTTCGTGCTGTTTGATTAATTTTTTTAATAGCCTGAACCGGAAAAAGAGTATCTGAAGACTGTTCAAATATCCGTTCGCTGTTGTTCTGTGTTGTGTCATTGAAGTCGTACCACGACCGATTAGCACATTCCCACAAGGCCTGACTCTAATTGTGCTGTCATACTTGAACTTGTTCATGAATTTCTCATGTGACTATCTTTCTTCAGGGCAGTGCCTTCTAAAAGGAACATTATACGAGCACGGCGAGAGGTTCGCGCCGAAGGAGTGCGCGGAGTGCGTGTGCCACGACGGCAACATGCAGTGCACGCGCGTGGACCCCGAGCGCGCCTGCCCGCCGCTGCCCTGCGACATCGCCGACCAGTTCACCGTGCCCGGCGAGTGCTGCAAGTTCTGTCCAGGTTGGTTTTACAACGAGGCCTAAACCGATATTATAATATGCTTCGGTTTTCTTCATGTTTCCCTTTCATTCGGTACCTTTCACTCAAATTGAAACGACTGACTGAACACAAACTTCTGAATTAAATTAGTGACTCGATGGAGGAGCTCGTGGCTAAATAATAACAGCCGCTCGGGTCGATCGTCAGGTTAAGCCGTGCTTGTCTAGGTTGGTCTGTGGATGGGTGACCACCCATTACATACCGAGTTTCCTCCGTGCCTCGGAAAGCACGTTAAGCCGTTGGTCCCGGCTGTCATTTGTAGATCTTTGACAGTCGTTAGGTAGTCAGAGGCCCAAAAAAAAGTCTGACAACCAGTCTTACCAAGGGGTATCGTATTACCCGGTACTAACTGGGTTGTGGAGGTCTGATGGGCTGTCGCTCCATGTAAAATACTGGTATTCAGCTGCATTCAGTAAAACTGGAAGCCGACCCCAACATAGTTGGGAAAAGGCTAGGCAGATGATGATCGGATTTCGGCACTCCGCATCTTTCATTTGCAACGTGGAATGGCCGAAAAAGAAAATTAAGGAATTAAACGGACCGTTTCCCCGATTTGTTTAATAAAAATAAAATAATAATCATGAATTTTTGTTGCCAGGCGTGGACTACTGCAGCATGGGGCACTCGTGCGACGAGAACGCGACGTGCATGAACCTGAACACCAAGTACACGTGCAAGTGCAACCAGGGCTTCCAGGGCGACGGACTCTCTTGTCAAGGTAACACTGCTTTTGTGAAGACTGTTGATTCCACTATCATCATCTGCAGAAGGTGGGGGACAGGGTGCTGTGATGCAGCATGGATGAATAGGGAATATGCATAAATTTTCTTTTTTTTAAAAGCGAAAACAAAACATAAATCGGCCAAATAATACAAAACTTATAACCATTTAAACTTTTGTTTCTATCTCTTTTTAAATAAACAGAATTTATTATGGATTTTGTACGTCGATGCAGCGAATGACGTCATTCGCTATATCGAATCTCTCTGTCTAATCAGCAGTTTCAAATGCTTATAACTTAGTATTTTTTATAGATATTAAAAATAATAATTTCACTTTGCTATTTCTGATGTTAATACGCTTTGTTTAGAGTGATAAAAAAACATGTATATTGTGATAGGTTGAGTTGATTGAATGATCTGCATTCAACGCTCATCTTCAGTGCTAACACCACTCAGTGAACATCGCTCGCCAAATGTTACCACACGGTAAATTTGGAAGATGTGTTTATAAATAACGTTGAAAAAAGAAATATCTATAGCTATACACGCCACTGTGATCAATTGTCGACCATTGTCATCTATGTGTTACCGATCACCTTGTAAAGATCAATGATACGCAGGATTTACCTATCATACGAGCGACCTGCGCTGCATTGGCCGATATTCAATCCAGTATCACTTCCAGTAAGTCCAATGTTCATCTATATACCTATACAGTATCGTCAGGCCATTGTATGAAATACTTATGTACCAAGGATTCTTTCCTCCCATTCTAGATGTGGACGAATGCCAGCGCGCAGGTGGTCTGGACGGCCACCACTGCCACTCCAACACGCACTGCGTCAACGTGGTGGGCGGGTACGTGTGCCAGTGCCTGCCCGGCTACAACCGGAAGGACAAGTTCAATTGTGTTGAAGTGAGTTCATTTATCATTATGCTTCTTTTGATTAAGATTGTGATGTGTAAAAACTCATTCAAACTGCACGTTAATTGTACCTGACGTCACGTAAATCTTTTTTTGCGCAAGCAGAGTTAACTACGAGATTGGATTTGTATACGTTACAGCTAATAGCCGAAGTGCGGCAATCGGGAAACGCAAGATAAGAATCTCAAAACAAAATGTAATCGAAACGGTTACTACACTACTACTACAACAGCCCATAACGTCCACTGCTGGACATAAGCCTCTCCCATGATGGGAGGAATTTGCAGTAATCTCCACGCTTGGCAGGCGGATTGGAGATCGCAGTGATGAAAGACGAAATGCCGATCGAAATGCTTAACTGAACTGAAAACCTAGTTCTAGTCGACGATAAATAGGATACACCTAAGTATAACCACCGGTGAGCGGCTGCACCTAGTTCTAGCCGCTATGATGAAGGCTAAACCTAATTCTAACCGAAGATAAGAGGATACATCTAAGTTTAACCGCATGTGGCCGGCTGCATCTAGTTGTACCCTGCTGAAGCTAGGTATAGCCGTAACATATACAACAGACCGACAATCGTCAGGCAGTAATCCACCTGACAGAACACCTGTCTGAGTGGCCAGTACAAATAATTTGTATTTCTTTTCCAGGTAGACGAATGCTCGGTAAAGACGCACGGCTGCCACGCGCATGCCGTGTGCACCAACACGCCCGGCTCCTACACGTGCCACTGCCGAGAGGGCTACACCGGAGACGGATACGAGTGCAACCGTATGTACCATTTTATTTCGTCTGCTCGACGTCCGAGTGTCACTACAGACAGGGATCCAGCAGAATATCAGCGTCGGGTGCACGCCTGACACATGCTGAGCTGGACTCCCATTTGGTGCAACCCTGAGTCGCACACCGCACCTTGTATACTTGTTATTTTACTTTTATTTAAAGTATATCACGGTGTTACCATACTTATTTCGATGTTTTTCTTTTTGTATTATTGGCACCGACGCGGACGTAGAGCAGCGGTGGCCTAGTACAGCAGCGGTGGCCTAGTGGTGGCGGCCCCGACTTACGAACAGTAAGTCGTGGGTTCGAACCCAGACAGGCGCATTACTTTGTGTAATTTATTTCATCACCACTGCTCTCAAAACGGTTAAGGAAAACATCGTGAGGAAACCGGCATGTCCTAGAACCAAAAATTCGAAGACATGTGACATCTACCAATCCGCACTGGGCTCGCGTGGTGGATTATAGCCCATTCCCTCTCATAGAGAGAAGGCCTGTGTCCCAGCAGTGGGAATATTAATAGGCTGATGATGATGATGATGATAATTGGCACCTTGTTTTTATAACCATGTAAATTGTACTTCTGTGTATTATGCTATGTCTTTTGTGTGCAACAAATAAATAGTTGATCTGTCTTATCTATCTATCTACCACATCTTCATACAGAGCATTACATTGATCAGATCGATCTTCTGCTCTACTTTGACTGGTATGGACCTCAATTTGCTTGGGGTCAGCGCAGGTTTTCTTGTTCATTCTGACATTTCCAAATTTCGACGGTCCCTCAGCGATCTGCACGGGAGGATGCCTGAACGGCGGCGTGTGCGTGTCGCGCGAGCTGTGCGCGTGCGCGCGCGGGTTCGGCGGCGCGCGCTGCGAGCGCGACGCGGACGAGTGCCGCGCGCCCGCGCCGCCCGCCGCACCCGCCGCCTGCCCGCCGCACGCGCTGTGCGTCAACACGCCCGGCAGCTACTACTGCGTGTGCGCGCCCGGCTACACCAGGGATGCTGTGCTGGATACGTGCCAAGGTATGGTTGACCGCTATCGAGGATAACAAGGACCCTCGAGGAGAAGATCGCGAATATGAGAGAAGAAAACTACTGACGATGCTTGCGTCTTTTGCATGATAATGAGGATGCTTTGCATGATCATAAATAAATTCATTTATTTCCGGTAAATAACACCCATTGCCAAATAAAAAATAATTAAAGATAAAAACATCATAACAATCAAATAAAATAAAATCAGACTTAATCAACTAGAATTAAATTAAATAGACTCCAAACAAAACAAATTCAATCAAATTAAATTCAAAATCTAAGCAGAATAAACAAATGAAATGAAATGAAATGAAATAAATCGTAAATGTAAAAATAATAATAATGAGGATGCTTTGCGGCAATAGGCTAACAAATTGTTTGTTGGCTCTGAATAGATTCAGATTTTACCATACATTCCAAATCATTTGAGACCATCAGAATTTAATATTTTTTCCCGCCACGCCCTATTTTTGCGGTCGTAGCTTTCGGTCGTAGTTGTAATGTTTGTTATAATGATACATTCCAGACGTGGACGAGTGTGTGGAGGGGTTCCACACGTGCCACCCCAGTGCGCGCTGCGTCAACATCGACGGCGGCTTCAGGTGTGAATGTGACTCGGAAGAACATTGTGAATTAAGTGAGTATGTCCACCTCTTAACTTAACTGACGCGGACGCCCGGATGATGCCGGCGCATTACTTTGCTATTCCTTATAACTCTTTTGTTCAATAATAACAATATTCCAGGGTGAACCTCAACAAACCTCCTCTTCTAGGTCTGTGAATCTAGCGTGTAAATAGCTAGTTTTATGAAAAAAAAATAGTGAAACCTGGAAGCTATATAAGATTCGGAAGACTCGAATTGGCTGGACCCTGGAACTAATAAGTTCCAGGGTCCAGCCAATTCATTGGTTTTCGGACATACAGATTGCTATATCACATACGCACACATGCACACTCATACACTAACGCGCTCGCGCACCGTAGTATTATAAAAATTCAAATTTAAACTTATTTTTTGCTGTAAAAATAAAATTGTAGTACCTAATAAAATTTCGGCACTGTTACTTCTTAATACAGGCTATTTCATAGCCTAGCAAGGAGAACAGCACATCACCCACTTGATTGCCAGTGATTTAATACTACCCACTTTGTAACATCTTTTAAATGTGCTACAATCTGTATTTATATAAATAAAGATTATTGACGTGACAACGTCTTATAAATTGGTTTGCCGGGTGACACTTCAAGAAACTGCGTTACGCTCCGCTCACGTTATGCGCTCACAATGAGAGCGAGTGAGAGGCACGCGTCCCCTAAGAGCGAGAGAGACAGACATAAAAAGTGAAAGGCACGCGTCCCTCGTTGTCACGTAAAACTTTCGCCCGTATACCGACTTTACAGGCAACCAATTTTTTATTATTAAATCGATTGCTTGATACTATTAATTCCAGGGTTAAAACTAATAAAATGTGAATTTTTAGCAATATTCAATAGCATCCCAGAAGAGTGGAAGGTAGAGTGACGAGTGACAGCGCAGAATAAAAGGTGCTACACCCAACCCAAGTAATATGAGACATGGGCAGGGAGATCGTGACGATTTCAATCGTATGATTGCAGGTTGTTCATGGCAAGGACGCATCATGTCGGACGGCGCGTCGTGGTCGGAGGCGGGCGGCTGTCGCGCGTGCGCCTGCGCAGCCGGCGTGGCCACCTGCCACCTCGCCGCCTGCGCCTGCGACCTCGCCGACAACCACACCACCGCGGTAACTATCGCTCGCACTAGACTGATTGTAAGTTATTACCAACTTTAAATTATTGTGATTATAATGCTTAGGACGGAATATGAAATCCTATGCTATAGCCAGATTTATCAACACTTTAAACAGCATCCTTCCTCTTTCACCTCTCAATCAATCAAGTTAGCCTACCGCAGTTCTCTGCTGAAGATGGCACACTGCTGAAGGGGGAAGACAGGACGTTCAAAGCCTTAAAGAGCCATCTCTTTGAGGCTTTGAATATCCTTTTCTCCGCCTTCTCCATCCAGTCTGACCCAGACACCTTTTAAACCGATCTTCGGACTACCTTTCGTCCCGTTATACGGTCTCGACTCCAAAACTCATTTACTCCATCGCATCGGCTATCGCGACTTTCGATAAACGGTTCCACCACTATATTCTCAACCTCAAGATTCCATGTATTGATCACACAGTTGCAGAGTACGTCGCTGCCGTCGCTGGCACCGGCGTCGTGCTGCCCGCACTGCGAGGCGCGCTTCCACTGCCGCCACCAGGAGATGCACCACGTCACCTTCCGCAGCGGAGAGCGCTGGCTCTACCAGTGCCAGATCTGCGAGTGTCTCGTTAGTATTGCCATGTTCATTCATATTGACTACGACTTGAACACGTTTAGCACCCTCCAGGCGTAGTACGATATGGCCAGGTAATGTATGTCAAACTCCAACACCTACGGCGACTGAGTTTGCTCAAAAGCTTCTCGCTTTTTTCGGAGCTGAGCACTGCTGGGGAAACGCAAAATGTTTCGAGTCCACTACGAGTTGATCTGTATTTCATAGTCTGTTGCCTTACTGCATCATTACCTTCATTGGTCTTTTGAATGTATTTGGGCACTTTTTCACACAAAATAAAAGCAAAGCTACAGCTTGTTGTGTGACTCTTCACATACCTGTCCACGTCTCTCTGTTATTTGTGTTGACTGGTGAATGTCTGCTTGCAGCTTGGTGAGGTAGACTGTTGGGAGCCGGAGTGCGGGGAGTCGGGCGCGGGCTGCTGCGCGGGGGGAGGTGCCGGGGCAGGGGGGGCGGGGGGGCCGGGGGGAGTGGGGGCCCCCCGCCGCCTGGAGCTGGGGGGGTGTGCGCCACCGCACTGCGCCGCCTGCACGGTGCGTCACACTCCATCTGATACACTGCGACACGTCGCCTGATGAGGCTGGCAGGATATAGCGAGAGCGATGACTTTCCTCTTGAATAATATTTACCGTATGCTGCCGACTGGAACCTATTCTAGTCTCATCTACAACTTAAACAACATTCCAAAAGAATTATCCCCGTAACTTAAGAAAATCCTAGTTTGCTATTTGGCACCAATTTTAGTCGGTCTAATTTTAAAAGGTATGCTATATTTTTTGAGCTTGTCCGCTCCCGCCAGCCTCAGGAAGCATCAGCGTCTTCGTGCTAGCTTGAACTAATCGCTTCATACGCCCCGACGCTAGCGCCCCCACATCACTAACAGCCGGTGGTATCATTGGAAATTCATTGTTAGGGGTGCTACATATATGTTCAGTTATGCCGAACTGAACATGTTTAATTCGAATCAACAGTATTTCAGCTTTAATTTTTCACATACCGAGAACCATCCGCAGCCTTGGAAAGCACGTTAAGCCGTCGGTCACGGCTGTCATTAGAAGAGCTTTGACAATCGGTTACGGAGTAGTCAGAAGCCAGAGTCAAAAAGTCTCCGACAACCAGTCCTACCACGAGGTATCGTGTTACCCAGTTATTAGCTTGTGGAGGTCAGATAAGCAGCCGCTCCATGTAAAATACTGGTGCTCTGGTCTGGAGCTGCATCCGGTTAGACTGGAGGCCGACCCTAATAAAGTTGGGAAAAGGCTAGGCAGATAATGATTCGGCTTTCACTGTGCTCCCGCTGCTACCGTTCGGAACTCCGTTCGGTATCTTCTCTTGCTGCACCGTTAAATAAACAGAACTAGGCAAGCTAGGAAAGCTGTTTTGGGAGACAGTTAAATGTAATTTTGACGTTTAAAAAGTGCCGATTCTCAACCTAGTTTGAATAAATGACTTCTGACATTGATTTTATCGAATCGGCCTGAACATGTATGTACCTCCTCATTGACACCGGCGGCAGGGTGTGGGTGGTGCGAAGGGCCGGCGCGTGTGGGAGAGTGACGGCATTCTGCTTGTTACAGGGCAGCCAGTGTGCTACTTTGGTGAGCAATCTCGCGTGTTGTGTGCATCGGTAACCATTCCCACTCTTCTTATTCATTCATACATCTGCTCTATTAACACCTGTTTTAGCTTGAGTCCTTGATTTAATTACATCGGTTTTAATTTTGATACATGCAGCTAAGGGAGGCATTGAATAGTTCCTCTGTAAGTTTGGCATGATCAAGTAGCGTTACCAAATGGACGATGATATGTCTCAGTACTTTGACAACGTTTTTTAACATTGAACAGAGGAATTGTTGTCAGTGTCACTGCTTATTGCTTGTATTGCCAGCGTCTACCACCGCTGCCGAAACGGAACAATACACCGACTTCTGAACATAGCTGTAAAAGGACACTTTTCCAATTAATTTTATTTCTTAATCAATTAAATTAGAATCAATGTATCAGAGTCATTAGCTGTCACATTGTAGTTTGTACCCTGTACCATATTCTTCGACATGGCAACCCTAGCCAGTACCGGACAGGGTTGCCATGTTCACGAATACCAAATGTATTAAATTGAGGACATTCATTCTAGAATCATTTTATGTTGCATGTTTTATCATTTACTCATCAACTACATCTCGTTTTCTCTTGCTTTGATATTATTTGAGCATCTTGAATGCGTCACGCCGACAATTTACTTCCTTTTAAGTTTTGCATCTACAAGTTACAAAATCGATTTTCTGTTATTTTTCACGTTTCCCCACTAGTTTAGAAACTAGATAGAAGTAGATTAAATATTCGAATTAGTTACATTCTCGAAATATACTTTCCGGATAAATATAAAAGTTGTAAATTATATTGATGTACAGAGTAGTGCTAGTCATAGATAGTTGGAGGAATAAATTAAAGTTAGGTTATGAGTGTGACGTGAGCGTGTGTGCAGCGCGCGGCGGGCGGTGCTGCTGCTGACGCTGCTGGCGCTGTGGGGGGGCCGCGCGGCGCTGTGGGGGGGCCACGCGGCGCTGTGGGGGGGCCGCGCGGCGCTGTGGGGGGGCCACGCGGCGCTGTGGGGGGGCCGCGCGGCGCTGTGGGGGGGCCACGCGGCGCTGTGGGGGGGCCGCGCGGCGCAGGCGCACCGCAAGCACCGCGGCGCGCGGCGCTAGAGCCGCCCTGAGTGCACGCAGGAGGCTCCTCTATTTATTCTAGATAGATCTAATGTTACCGCGGCAGCGCCCGCGAGCCCGCGCCGCCCCTTCCAATTCTAAATTTAAACGTAAGTCGATCGCTTCACATTATTATCTTAGACTCGTCGAGTACCTAGCTGTTGCGGGGCGGGGCGGGGGGCGCGGGTGCGGGCGCGGGCGCCGCTGTATAGTTGGCGCGAGCGGCCGGGCCGGCCGGAAGAGCGACTGAGTGGAATCATTAGTGCGTACGTTGTATAGTGTAGATGTTACGTGAGGCCCCCGGGCCCCTGCGGCCGCTCGCTCGGCCGCCTGCGCCCGCGCGCCCGCGCCCTGTTGTACCAAATTTTTCATAATATATTATAGTTTTTGTTTGACTTTATATAGAGATCGTTTTTCTTGTATAATTTGAAAGTAACCAAAAATAGGTACCAAATATAGAAAAGATATGATTGTTTTTGATTTTCATAAAGCATTTTAATGCTTGCATGTTGTATTGTGTTCAAAAAATTACGATTAAAAAGATATCCTCGACTTTTGATTTTATTTTCGATACCCGAGCCCCGAGCCCATTGTGTCGAACAGTAAACACATATTGTCAATAAAGACCTTTATTTTACACATCCACATACGACTTTAAACAATTTTAAAGGACATTTAAAAATAAAATTCCAAGATTTTTCCTATGAGCGCATTCCAATAGGAATGCACTTTCACATAGCCTGCAAAGTATGCTAAACAAATAATAGAACTGGCATAAAAGGCCACTTTCATCACTTTGAGACGGAATGTGTGTAGCTGGTTATCGATAACTTATTCGACTGAAGCTCACCACCAGAACAGGTCAGCATTCAGAAGGTGAATGTGAAAAAAGACAACGAGTTCAGAAAATTAGTAGGCAATCTGACCCTCACTAACGAGCAATGTTATTACCGTAATATATTAAATTATTAGTTTTAGTTTAGACCATGTATTAATAGGACAACGATCGACTAGATTTTTGAGAACGCGTTGGAATCGAGGAACGTTCAAGCTAGATAGATAGATGGAAGCAACAGCAAAGTTATAATTATTGAGACACGTTTAGTATTCATTACCTATTTGGTGTCTTTTAAACCAGAACACAATGTAATGATTTCATCAACACCTCTATAATAAGAGAGCGCCCTCTCCGACATTTACCAGTCCACACTGTGCTACAGCGCCGCTTGCATTGTAAAGCGATGTTCGTGTGTGTTCTGGACAAACTGGTTCTGGTAAAGCTTTGTCAGTACAAATTAACGCGTTAACCAGCAATGCATTTTTGCACTAACGTAAGTATATGACTGCAAATGCTCATGTAGGACACAGTTTAAGCATTCTTCTGAATACTGTTCGTTCCGATGGCGTACACGGTGGTACAATCATCGGCACGATTCTTGAGCGCTGACCTTCACCTGCGCAAAAGTGAGTTATTGGGTCCCTTTGGTGGTATGAAGTGGGGCGCGTATAGGTGCACGATGCGCAAAGCGATCCCCACTCTTCCGCCGAGCGCTCAAGAACCGTGCCGGTATCTGTATAAGCTCCGATTTCCAGCATATTTGAGTCGAACGGAGCGGAAAGTAGACGTGCGGAGTTGACCAATCATATTGGTTCAAGACTTACATCGCGTATCTCGTCTCACCTGAGGGTGCTGCATAAAGATACACGTTTCCAGCACGGACAACTCGGGACGGATCGTTACCAATCGATACAAGCAAAACAGTCACATACTTTCTGTATGTGATCGCCCATAAAGAAACCCCGTGCAGAAAAACAAAGCAATAACGGTACAAGTTTTCCGCAACAGACAAGTCTGCATCTTCGCGCTGGTAGCACCCTGTGATTGGTCGAATCTGACAAGTCTCCTTTCCGTTCCGGTGGCCTTGGCGTTTACAATAAGGTGTCAAGCGGTATTCCGGTAGCGTACACATATTATTGAGCGTTTACAATAAGGTGTCTAGCGGGATTCCGGTAGCGTACACATATTAGTGAGCGTTTACAATAAGGTGTCAAGCGGTATTCCGGTAGCGTACACATATTAGGGAGCGTTTACATTGAGGTGTCGAGCGGGATTCCGGTAGCGTACACATATTAGTGAGCGTTTACAATAAGGTGTCGAGCGGGATTCCGGTAGCGTACACATATTCGTGAGCGCTTACATGGAGGTGTCGAGCGGGATTCCGGTAGCGTACACATGTTAGTGAGCGTTTACAATAAGGTGTCGAACGGGATTCCGGTAGCGTACACATATTAGTGAGCGTTTACATGGAGCTGTCGTGCGGCATGACGGCGGGTGACGTTAGCGCCACCAGCGGCGGCGGCGAGTGCGTGAGGCACGCGACGCGCAGTGGCGCCGGCGACTTCAGCACACGCGCAGCCCGCAGCTCCACCACGCCCGTCACCAGCGTGTAGGCCGCCGCGAACAGGGTCACAGTCTGCGCCACAAAAGTTAACTAATTAATTCAAGTCTCGAATAAAAAGGCTGTTTCTTCGCAAGAAGGCATGTTAGTCGACGAGTGACGACCTGATTGGCGCAGCGGTAGTGAGGCTGTCGTACGTTCTTAGGGTCCCGGGTTCGAATCCCGGTCGGAGCAAATGTTTGTGTAATGAGCATGGACATTTGTTTCCGAGTCATGTATGTTTATATACGTATATGTATAATAAGTATGTATTTACAAACAAAAAGTATATATGTAGTATATCAACTATCTGGTGTCCACGACACAAGCCTCGTTGCTTAGTGTGGCACTAGATGGCTGATGATATAAAAAAAAGTCATCATTATTTTGTAACCTATAGTGATAAAAAAAACCGGCCAAGTGCGAGTCGGACTCGCGCACGAAGGGTTCCGTACCATTATTTAAAAATATTAGACAAAACTGCAAAAAATCACGTTTGTTGTATGGGAGCCCCCCTTAAATATTGATTTAATTCTGTTTTTAGTATTTGTTGTTATAGCGGCAACAGAAATACATCATCTGTGAAAATTTCGGGTCGGGGGGCTTTCGGGACCAGGACCACGGTCCCAGATTACCCCTAAATATTTTTTAGTGGTATTTTGGGACCACAAGAAAACAAAACAAAGTTATGTCATGGGAAAGTACGGTCAACCAAACATATTTCGTATTGAGTCGTTCATCAACTGGTCCCACATGCCTTTTTTTTTTTTTTTTTTTTTTCGGATGGGAAATCATCAAATAACCCCTCCCGCTCTGGGCGGAGCAGGAGGGAGTGTCAGACTTTTACTGACTAAAACCCATCCATGTTCCTTCATCGCCCTTTGTGTTCCGGGGCCACGGTATCTCTTTCGAATAGTCCCGCAACCCCGGCAGGCATCGGTCCTTACGGACCCCTTCCTTTGTGCTTTGTCCCACATGCCTACGGCCCATTTAGGACAAGTAGATGAAAATCAAAATAAGTAATATTTTCGTTCTGCAACTCGTCCCACGTATGAAAAAAGTATAATAAGTAGTAAAAGTGTTAGTGTGGAAAAATTATTGCCTATAAAATATTTAATTATCACAACATTGTCTAGATGCTAGTTATAGGCCTAGTTAGTAACCTTACGAAAAGTACTAGGCGTGCATGAATCCAAGAAAGTATTATTTCATTTTGACCTCATTTTACCAAACCCATGGAAACGACACCCATGATGGAAAAACCAAAAATGTTCGTAGAAGATGGAATTGCCTTCTTTAATTTATGTTCGCCTAGTACTTTTTCTAAGGTAACATATCAATTTGTTTGAATTAGTGATTCTTAAAAAAATATTGTTATAATCTTTTCGTCCTAACTGTACCTAACGTTGATAAAGTTTACAGTTCCACGCAAACAGAAACGTGGGACGAGTTGCAGAACGAAAATATTATTTATTTTGATTTTGAGTTTCACTTCAACAATAAATTCATGTAATTGTTTGTGATCACAATATTATTTCAGCTTACTGTACTTTAACTTTTGTTTTCTTGTGGTCCCAAAATACCACGCAAATTTTTTTAAGGGGAATCCGGGACCGCGGTCCTGGTCCCGAAAGCCACCCGACCCAAAATTTCAACTGTCTAGCTGTCACGGTCATGAGATACAGCCTGGTGACAGACAGACGGACAGACAGCGAAGTCTTAGTAATAGGGTTCCGTTTTTACCCTTTGGGTACGGAACCCTAAAAACTAGCCTGTTATTAGGTAAATGCTTGAAATTGGGGGTTAAAATAACTGATGAAACAATGGCTTCTGGCCCAGCAACACTGGGACCTATTTTGTCAGAAAATGGCGTGTACTTTAGTTTTTTTGTTCTTTAATGCTCATGTGTTTTCTGTGTGATAAGACGCCCAGCTGTGATCTGCAGCCTGCAGTAGAACTAAACTTATATTGTCACTTACGGGATATCTTCTGTGATTGTTATTTATTTTGAGTTCCCGATATTTCGACGCTGTTGCAAGCGCCGCCATGATCGCGGGTTGAATGGAGAATGCGGGTGGATGGAAAATAAATTGTTAGGAGCAGACAAATCTGTCTACCCTCTTTCTTTGTCTTTTGCTACGCGCACACTATTGGAACTCGACACTAAATCACGACAAAACGCACTCACAGTATCACCAGGTTTTTTGGAGTTCTTATCATGATGCCGGCGGCCACTTTTGAGCATACTCAAAACTGGATTCCACGTACTAGACAATTTGAAGCCATCCTCTCGATTGAAATTTTTATGTTTTCTTATTTCAATTGCTTCTCTTGTCAGCCTAGGTAAGTAATGTTTGTCCTTAGACAAAACACGTGGCTTGTGAAATTCGATCCTGTGATTGGTACCTTCTAGAGTGGAGACCGCGTATCAGCAGGCGCAGCGTTGGACGCATCGCTTTGCCTAAAAAAACTGGCCAAGTGCGAGTCGGACTCGCGCACCAGGGGTTCCTTACCAGATGGTATGGTATGTTGTATAGATATACAACATTAGACAAAACGGCCAAAAAGTCACGTTTGTTGTTTGGGAGCCCCCCTTAAATACTTATTTATTTATTCTGGTTTTATAGTTGTTGTTGTTATAGCGGTAAAAAAAACCTGTGAAAAATACATTGTCTGTGAAAATTTCAACTGTCTAGCTATCACGGTCCATGAGATACAGCCTAATGACAGACGGACAATGGAGTCTTAGTAATATCAATCGGTCCCTCATTACTGAGGATCGTGGCCACTGGAACCCTTTAAACGTACAATCTGCCTCCATCTACTCCGGTCCAATTGCCATCACCACCTGCTGAAATTTGCTTGAGGACATAGCCTCTTTTACTTGGTCGGACCATCGTGTTGGCGACCGGCCTCGCGCTCTCTTGCCTTTTTTTTTTTTTTTTCGGGTGGGAAATCATCAAATGACTCCTCCCGCTCTGGGCGGAGCAGGAGGGAGTGTCAGACTTTTACTGACTAAAACCCATCCATGTTCCTTCATCGCCCTTTGTGTTCCGGGGCCACGGTATCTCGAACAGTCCCGCAACCATCGGTCCTTACGGACCCCTTTGTTTTTGCTGACTCTCTTTGAGGCGCGCGTGGAACACTCCTGCGCCGTCGACACGGCCTGTCGTCATGAGACGGACGGACGGCGAGCTAGCCCATAGCCCACCGTCCACAGGCCCGCGCCTACGGTGGCCGGGGGCCACGTGGTGGTGGCCCCCGACGCCCGGGGCGTCTCCCGCGGCGGCCGGGACGTTGAGAGGTTCTCTCCCTCTCCCGTTCCGCCACCCTCTCCCGTTCCGCCAGCGCTCTCTTGCCTTCGGTATTACCAACAATGACCAGCTTTTCAAGGCTGCTATCTCCTCTTCGCCGAAATAGGTCAAAATACGCTGAAGGCAAACTGTAGACAATCGGGTCTTGATATCAAGTTGGGAAAGGATAGACACATTTGTGCGTTTGGCTGTCCATGGAATTCGGAGCATCCGCCTCCAGCACCACATTTAGAATGCGTCTATCCTCTCTCTTTCTCTTGTTTGGATTGTCCACGTCTCAACCCCATAGAGGAAAATCGGGAAAACTAGTGCTCTGATCAGACGGGCTTTCGTTTTAAAACTTATACCACGATTTTTCCAGATGTTTTGGAAGCGTGTCATAGCATCTTTAGCCATGGCTATCCACCGTTTTATTTCTGGGACGCAGCTACCTTCATTATTTAAATTAGATCCCAGATAAACGAAACCGTCCTGTGCGCCCGATAGCTTTCCCGCACGATCTATCACCATAAGCTTGGTTTTCTGCCTATTTATTGCAAGCCCTAATTTGCCACTTTCCACCTCCAATCTGTGCAGTATCTCTTTCATGTCGCCAAATGTTGTAACAAGGAGAACGGCGTCGTCAGATTGGAAATGCGCTTTCCACCAACAGCAAACTGCTTGTCCCAACCCTCGAGAGTCTTGCGAATGATATACTCTCCGTACACATTGAAGAGCAGAGGTGAGAGGATGCATCCCTGCATAAAGCCTTTCTTGATGGAGAACACATTTGAACAGTCGGTGTCTATTTTGCCGAAAGAGCGGTTGTTGATGTAGAGGCAACGGACTAGGTCTATAAGATGTTGTAGCGTTCCCATATCCTTTAGAACCTCCCCACAGCTTATCCCACTCCACACAATCAAAGAGTTTGGTGTAATCTATAAAACACAACAATACAGGGCTGTTAAATTCCCGGCTCTTCTCAATAATTTGGCCCTTTTACCCTTTAGGTACGGAATCCTAAAAAGCAGCTCGGTAATACAAATTGATGGCTTACCATGACGATGACGATGCCGCAGGACAGCGCGGACAGCGAGTTGGCGAAGTAGCGCAGCTCGGCCAGCGCGGGCCGCAGGCACCCCATACTGTACAGCGGCACCTCGCACGTCTCTCCGCGCTTGAAATTCATATGCTGATTCTGTTAACAACTCGTGTTTCAACTCGATACCTTATGAATTCGTCATCAAAATTCAAAATGTTTCGAGTTTCATTAAAGAGTCCTAGTCACAAGGCTTAGTAAGTGTGGAGAAGTATTTAATTATGTAGATGTCTCTGACTATTATACTTAGAATAGGTACCTCTACTATTTATTAATATGAGGTCTTGGCTTCGATTCTCAAGTTGGGCAAAATTATAATGGGTTTTGCCATTTGTGACCGGCTGATGGAAATAGGCAAAGCATGTTAGCTATTGTTTAAAACTTAACACCTCACTTGCTCTAATTTGTGATGTTTTATTTTCAAATAAATCTTTTATTTATTTAATTACAACGGTTACAGTTAAACCAATTACTGTAACTAAAAGAGTAGGTAACATAAAACAGATAACATAAAATTAAAATATACAAAACTAGCGGCCTTCACGCGGTTTTACCCGCGTAGTTCCCGTTCCCGTGGGAGTACGGGGATAAAATATAGCCTTTGTTACTCAGGGTGAATGTAGCTTTCTAATGGTGAAAGAATTTTGAAATAAAAGAATTTTGAAATCGGCGCAGTATTTCTTGAGTTTATTCATTACAAACATACAAATCCTTCCTCTTTATTATATTATATGATTAAGTACCTATAGACAACAAAGTAAAGGATCACATTTTCATAAATTCCTCTCACAATACTTCTGACATGCCAATAAAATCATGTTTTATACGGCATAAAACTTAGCCCGGTGCTTGGTCTTTCCAAGCTAGGGCATCGAAACTGGCCATTTTTCAGAACCAATTTTTCGGTTTCGGTTTTTTTTAAACCGGGTACCCGGGTTTTTCGGGTATTTTCGGGTTTTTTCATTAATACAAAATACTCTTTCTCTGTTTATTAATGAAAAATTACAAAGGTTATAATATTGACCAGGCGATCGACCAAATGGTGGAAATCTTCAGGGAGGAAGCTCTGGTCGCGTTTATACAAAATGCGGCGTACGGGCAGGTAGCCCAAACTTTCGGAGTAGACTCTGGAGCTTATGACGGAACGACGTGAAAACCCACTCATCACTTCGACAGAACTACTGGCACTCAGCAAAATAATTAGAAAATTGGTAAGACGCGATCTTTGATTCTCCAGCACACGCTCAATATAAAAAGCAATTGAGCAAAACTGGGAGATGAATGTGTCCGTCTAATTACTTGGGAGAAGCCACCTGACGATGTTGACTAATTCTAGTGGGGTATGGGGATATCGTCGTTTCGAAGCCGGAGATTCTTTTGGAAGTCAAAAACTTATATGGCCAGTTGTACGCATCGTATGGGAAAACCTGAAAATGATCCCGAAAATGAGAATTCCAGAGCAACCTTAACCCGTTATTGCACAGAGGACCTGCCGGGAGTCGGCCAAGATGAAATCGAGGTGTGTCTTAGACAGCTTAAGAATCGAAAAGACCCTGATGAGGATGGGATAGCGACTGAGCTTCTGAAAGCGGGAGGAAATCCTCTATTCAGAGAGCTTTTCAACTCAGTCCTGTTCTCTGGGAAAACTGCAAAAGCGCGGAGAACGAGCGTGATCGTTCTTTTATTTAAAAAGGGGAACAAGACCATTTAAATAATTATATATCCATTTCGCTCCTTAGCCACGTGTTCAAGCTGGTTTCAAGAGACGTCACGAATCGTCTAGCGAGAATACTCGTCAACTTCCAGCCAACGGAGCAAGCCGAGTTTTGAGAAGGATACAGCACCCTAGACCACTAGCTCTCGATTTAAGCGAAATAATTTTAAACTGGTCAGGCGGAAAAGACCCCGATAGTACATACGTGTATTACCTTTCCGGTCCACATGCGTCCGCAGCAAGCGGGCGGCAGCGTGCGGCGGTGCACGTACCAGTCGGAGTACGACTGCACGCCGCAGCATCTCAACTGAAACAGGCAGAGAGAAAGTCATTACAGATTCATTTAGATAGTTTAAGTATGTCTTCTACAAATTTTAAAGGTCTATGCGCAGTTATTAGGCACTGCACGGGATCAGCATCGTCTGAACTCGACCCGCTCGGGAGTCTTTATTTGAAACTCAATAACGCATACTGTAGGTACTGTAATGGACTGGACTGTACTGTGTAACGCGTATTAATTAGCATGGGATAATATTGAAGTTTTTGTCACTAACACTCTTCCCACTTTTCGTAATCCCATAATACATAATAATTCCATTCCAGAAGAGCAAAGTAGTAATTGGCATAAACATAAACTTTTTTTTTTTTTCAAGTAATCGAATTAGAAAAAAACAGAAAGGGCCTCAGTTCACAATGCCATTGCCATTTAGTCCTTACCTCAATCTGCATAGCCGCGAAGGAGCTCCGAACAGCGGGGTCGAAGGCGTCGATGGCCATAGCCCGCAGCATGCTGGTGTTGAGCGTGGCCGGCTCGCGCACCGCCCGCGACAGCCCCGCGATCGACCCCACGCCCACTGATAGCATCACCATCGCCACGCTCACCAGAGCCATTAGCTGTAACGGAGAATCATGGCTGAGAGGCAGTATGTAACAACATACATGTTCGGGTAGGCTTGATTCAGGCAGCAAAATCGAAAATATGTAGAGTATTTTAGAAATAAAGCCGCTTGGTTTAGCTCCGTTTGTACCGAGTCATCCTTAACCTGATTCGCGATGGTAGATGCTGAACGAAGTATGCCAACTGGCACGAATGAAAGCCAAGTATTTGTTTCATCATCATTATATCAGCCCGGATAACCCACTGATGGATATCGGCCTCCCCAACATGAGCCGTCAGTGGTCTGAACTGTTTGGGTAGTACCTATTTGTTCCTCATTCTCCATAGAAAAGAAAGGAGCCTCCGACCAGATGGGTGTTACTTTTAATCTCACAATGTAAGATATTGTTAAGTTTACATGTGGCGGTATAGATGCGACACAGACTTATCAGTCTCTTACCGTAGCTGTCAGTGACAAAGACTTGGTGTGGTAGGGGACCACGGTCGAGAGCCAGCACACGGGCAGGCAGAGCAGCGCTCCCGCCAGGAACAGCACGCTCGCGCCCAGCTCCACGCCCAGGTCGGACGTCCAGAAGTAGTAGGACATGCGCAGCAGACTCCATACTACTGACCCGCCGAGGATCGCGCCGCCGCTCTGAACGATATCACAAAAGTATACAGTTTCCAACAGTGGTCCCGGAGTATCATTATCCAAAAAACTTCTATACATAGGTATGGTACTGCGTAACAAAATGCATCGTGCCGCCACGTTATATTTATTAAGTTTTTTTATACATCTTCTTTTTACTGCCTATAACGTTCGCACTGCAAAGTCACAGACCTCTTCAATGTCAGAGCGAGTGAGGCATATTCCATGCGAGCTCAGTGTGGGCACAGTTTTACAATCCATACAGTTGCGCAACGAATGTACTTCCGTGGAGCAACGGCGGGGATCTTGCGGGGGGTTGGGCGACGCGGTACGCGGTCTACGATCTCGCGCAGTTCATAGACTTGGACGTTTAGGGCTGACGCGTCTGTGTAAATCGTTGTTAATACTATTAATAATCGTTATATAACTTGAATATAATGGTATACACTTGTTGCGTATACGGGTGTGCCTCGACGAGCACCAATAAGGATAAAAATATAAAATTTCATAGATTTCCCCGTGACGAGAGGTAAGTTTATCTTCCTATAAATTCGAATTAGCTACCTAACCAAATACCCATCTAGTACCTACTATTACTATTTTCGTTTAAATTAGTAATTACCTACCCGTCGTATACCTATCTAGTACTAAAACGCCAAGTAGGTAGGTACGTAAAGACAGACCTTATGCCTTAGCCCTCCTATACCTACACCTATAGCTCTGCCGGCCAACTCTACTGCGCTAATTGTGAACGTAGGTATATCAAAAGAATTGTTACGCGTTTCATACATGTTGGATAATTACGAGAGCAATTTGAAAATGTGATTTTTTGTTTGTTGAGATATCTTGACGATTTTGGTACCAAATGAAATGTCTAGGTCTAAAGCGGCTTTCAGACTACGCTATAATATAATAGCATATAGTATATAGCTCATAGCACAACAATATCGCGCACCATACATTGTTATGGACACGTTCACACTGTACTGTACTATATATTATTGGCTTACTATACGCTATAAAATTGTGCGATGCGCTGAATTCATGCTGTGCTATATCACGGCCCGCGCTCTTCCTCATCCCTCACCCCCGGCACTCTTCAAAGATCGCGGTCAACTGAGCTTGCTATATACTATAAATGCTTGCGATAATATCGCATAATGTGAACGCCAAGCTATATAGTATAGCATTAGGTCCTTCTCTGCTATACTATATAGCATAATAGTATAGCGTAGTCTGAAAGCCGCTTAAAACCATTTTATCCGTTTGAATCATGTACATCGGTCCACGCGTTTAGGAGATAATAATGAGTATATATAGTAGGTATAGTAAAAATATAAAAAACCTTAGTACTTAAAGTACAACTATATTAAAGTAATATACTATAAACTTGGGTCCAATCCACGTCTTTTTTTGTTTTGTAAATATTTAGTTTTAAATAGTGTTTAAAATAGTATCCTAAGTATGTCTTGTAAATTAATATTGATTTAATAATGTAAATAAATGATTACAAAATCACATTTCTTTTATTATTATTTTTTGACAACCCTTACACGCTTGCGAGTTAGAGCCTAAGTACCTACACGCGTGGCGGCATCGTTCAACATCAAAGGCGTTTCCCAACTGTAATGATTGTAAAACTGTGGTGTGGGTTAGTGCATGTCACGACTTCTAATTTTTAATTTTAGGACATGCCGGCTTGCTCACGACGATGTGCAAAAAAACCAAGCCATTACACCAATTGAATCTCTTATTTTCCACTCGGAGGCTATGATCGAAACGGTAGAAAACAAAAAGGGTGCCAACACCGGTCCACACGGTCCACAGAAAATGGAGTAAGTAGTGAAATACTCACAAGCAGCAGTCCAGCACATGCAAACAGCACCAACCCACTGCTTCTCATTCCGGTTCTATTTTTAAAGCTTTTTTATAATTAATAATAAATTAATAAACGGTAATACAATTTCAATATTATTTCTGACAAGAAAAGTCACCCGAACAATTTGAAAGTAATTTGAAAATCGACTGACTGACGAGAGATTTTTTTTCATATTGTTTGTACTCCGTTTTAACAAAAAGGAGATTGCACGGCCCATAAGAAGCTGTAAAATCATCCTTTTGCAGTCTATAGTTTCACATTGGCGTAGCACTTATACCCGCAATTACAGACACAATTAAAATAACAATGCACCGTGCCCGATCGGGCACGGCTGGGGACATAAGGAGTGAAGTAGCGCCATCCCCTGCATCCCCTTAACACCCAGTTCTTTGAGTTCCGCATTCTGACTGTCCTGTAACCTTTTAACGTAGTCCGTCCACCTGAATAGCAAGTAGGGCGACATACTCCGGGTAAAATATGGTCTAAAGCACTTGTCGACGTCGACGATTAGCGAAAATCGAATACCTGCACCCCTATTCCCTAGCCAAGTTACAAACGTTTCTCTTTCTACAATCGTAAACGCCTCAGCGTAAGCGATTGTGAAAGCGCTAAATTGGTAGCCAAGTTGACACGACTGAGCCGATCGCTCGTTCTTTAATGTCTGTAGAAAAAACCTACACTTTAGTTTATCGTTTCGTGAGCGTTCCTACCAAAGAGTTTAGCGATCAACATTGTAGAAACGATAACATTTCTATTCTATCATTTTGAACGATGGAAACTTATCTTATATTGTCACTTACGGGATATCTTCCGTGATAATAAATTGTTTTGAGCTCCCGATATTTCGACGCTGTTGCAAGCGCCATGATCGCGGGTTGACTGGAGAATGCGGGTGGATGGAAAATAAATTGTTAAGAGCAGATAAATCTGTCTACCCTCTTTCTTTGTCTTTTGCTACGCGCACCATTGGAACTCGCCACTAAGTCACGACAAAACACACTTACAGTATCACCAGGTTTTGTGGAGTCCTTATCATGATGCCGGCTGCTACTTTTGAGCATACTCAAAACTGGATTCCACGTACTCGACAATTTGAAGCCATCCTCTCGATTGAAATTTTTATGTTTTCTTATTTCAATTGCCTCTCTTGGCAGCCTAGGTAAGTAATGTTTATCCTTAGACAAAATCCGTGGCTTATGAAATTCGATCCAGTGATTGGTCCCTGACTGCAGTAGATGCTCAGCTATGGCAGATTTTTGCTCATCCTTATTTTTCACAGCTTTTATGTGTGTTATTTATTATCACGCAAGATATCCCGTAAGTGACAATATAAGTTTAGTTTTAAACCGTGAAAGCTTAAAACAGTGTTCGATGTAAACTTGTCTACGAATTTTCTATTCGTTTGTGTTGATCACGTGATTTAACGTTGAGATGATGTCATTCCCATTCATTTGAATAGTTTTCTACTAGCGTTAACGATTATAGATTGTCAACTTGGCTAGAGGTGCAGCAGCTAGAAACGAACTGGCGAGCAACGAGCGGCGAGTGTGTACTTCGGATAGTTTTGCCGCAGAGGCCCCGTCTATATAGATGCTCTGTGCGCAGAGGTATTAACGAGTGAGAGTGATTACATTCACTTCTCTTGCTGGCACACATACTGGTACTGGACTGTACGCGTGATACGTGGTGATAGAGAATGCTTCATGATTTTAAGTTGGTCTATGTTTCTTCCACAACTACATACGCAAATAAATTATTCTTATTCTTACTACGCAAATTATGAGATTGATATACAGTGTAATGTAATGTAATGAAACAACAATATAAGGCGTTTCTTTTTATTTTTTTCCACGCTTATTTGTACAAATAATTAGGCAACGAAACCGGGAGGAACACGGCGCAGCTATGACAATAAAACAAATCAACGCTTAAAAAAAATGCAGCTTTATTCTAAACCAGTAGTCACAAACAAATCAAGAGAACTGAAGTGCTCGCTTGCCGAACATGTGCCTCAACTGCATCTCCATAGACTGGTTGAAGCAGCCGGGTTTGCGAGCCGCCTTGGCGCGATGATGTTGAAGCTGCTCGGGCTGTACTGCAACGGCTTGTACGCGATCCTCACCACGTTCTGCATCTTGTTGAAGCTCACGGTCGGGTTCGATACATGGTTCTCGACTTGTACTCGCACGTACTCTATTACGTAGCATTGTGGGGTCTGGATGAAGAAAGCTGTTTTATTTTAAGCTTTTATTTAGTTTCACCTGTTCCGGTGTCTGTCTGTTAAGAAATCTTGCAAGTTAAATTTGCTTTACTTCCCGGTTTCCAATTAAGCTGAAATTTTGCACACATATTTGGTTCTGAAGATACAGTTTTATGACAGACACGACCTGATTCTGCAGCAGGAAACCTCTCTGCGGCTAAAAGCTGGGACACAAAACTTTGTAAACGCGTTCTTGTCAAAGAATAAAAGATACCTACGCAAAACGCGGGATGCGTTCGCCTATCTCAAGATGCTATATCACCCTGTTATTAAACTTATTTTCATCAACACGGTTTTAGAAGTGGTTGTTCTATTCAGACTAACTTAACTTAAACTGAAACCAATAACCTACACACACTTTTCCAGTGCCTTCGATAAGGTAAACCATCAACTTTTATTACAGAAACTAGAATCTTACTTATGGTATACATGGTTCCCTTCTTGACTGGTTTATATCTTTGAGTGGAAAGAATCCGAAGTTTCAGTGGGAGGTTACGAGTCTAGTTAGTATTATGGCCAAGTCTGGATTACCACAAGGTTCGCACATCGGTCCTCTTCTTTTCATTATACACAATTGTCAGCGATCTTCACAGTAACCAGGAAATGCGAGTCTACTCCAGCACGATCTTGATGATGATGACCTTGAATGCAGAGAAATGTTTTTGTATCTCTCACAGCCATTAATGTTCCATTACAAAATAATCTACTTTAACTTGCAATCAGTGACCTGGGAGTAACTTTCGATCAAAAACAAATGTTCAACTCTTATATCTCTGATACTGTAAAGAAATCGGCTCAAATGTGATGTTCTGTCACGAGAAATGCAAAATTTTTTGGTGCTAAAACTTATCCTGTTCAATGCTTTGGTATTTTCTCAACTAGAGTATACCAGTATATCATTGCTGTTCATTCGCAGCGTCTGAAGAACATCCAGGAAACGAACTTCGCTCAGCAGGCACGCCTGTGAACACTAAAACAACGAACACTCCTTCGCTCTAATCGGCGTATCCACTTGATACAGCCTCGGGTCAAGCGGCTGTCTCGCTCCGAGGCTGCGCAAGTGGAGACGCTGCCTCAACCTGAGGCACGCCGCGACACGAGGTATATTCGTTGCCGCGAGCCGAGCCATATTTTGTCGGTTTTTTGCCGTGCTCAAAGGCGCCTCAGTCCGAGCCGTGCATTTGATGGAGACGGGCGTGTCGCCTCCAAATCCGTGTAGAGTTCTATTACGGTATATTTCTTTTATCCACCATCGATGCTTCCTCTTTTCTTATTTCAAAATTAATGCTGCAGTATTTTAGGCGTAACGGAGGATCATGCTAAGATATTTGAGGCATGTAAGGCCCTTAAACTGTACTCGTTGTGGATCAAGCTGAGGCGTGTCGCCTCGTATTGATCCGCAACGTGCCTCGAGGGAGCGAGCAGCCTCAACCTGAGGCGTTTTGCTTCAAGTCGAGGCTGCTCAGCCTGAGGCTGCTCTAATGGATACGCGACTATACACGTACACCACTATCTAAACCTTCGTGGAAAACAGTCGAGATATTGTTTAATACAATACAAAGTTTATTTTAAATTTATGATTTAATATTTTACTCTGGACGCTCTTAATGTGCACGTCTTTCTACATCGTTATCCCTTAAATGTTACATAATCTGAACTTTAAACCAAGATTTTGTAACATTTTTTTTGATTCAAAAGAGTGTCCATGGAGTTTCTTGGACATTCTTCTCCATAGAGATCTACGCCTTGGAATGTGCAACTACAGTACTTTCTCAAGTTATTATGCCTTGTATTTAATAATAATAATAATAATAATAATAGTTTATTTCAAAATGGGATTGCAAAGTTTACAAATGTTGGATTTATACAATTTTTAGGTTCAACTATACAATAAAGACGGGTGAAGTACTGTTCTCCTAGATAGGCTAAAATTTAGCCTGTGTTAAGGAGAGACAGTGCCGGTCCCCTGAATTGGCGGGTTATTATATAAAAATTGTGTGTTTAAATTTAAAATTTGAAACAGCATCTAAACAGGATCAGTAGTTACTGTACAAGAGTTATACAAAATAAATCCACATAGGTAAATAACAATTTACAGTAACAATACACAAATTTGATAAAAGACAATAAATTCAACCAATATTAAATTCAAAATTACAAACAAAATCACAATTACAATCAAAATTAAAAACAAAATCAAAATGGAATCAAAAAAAAAAAATTAAAATCAAAATCAAACCAAAAATATAAACAACATTAAAATCAAAATCAATAGGAATATCAAATTAAAATATATTTTATTATTATTGATACAAGAGACATAGACTTATCTAAAGTGTATGGATATGTGTGTGCGTCAGTGTAGGTGCATTCTGCTAAGTGTGATGTGTGTATGTAAGTGTGTGTGTATATTTGTGTGTTAACATGATTACTTTGTGAGGAATAATTCAGTGTCATCATAATTGAGGTCTAAAAGGAGTGTCCGAACAGTTTTTTTACAATTGTAGGATGAGAGTTTAAAAATTGGGCTTTTTGCATTAATTTTATTATAGAGAGATGGAGCAAGATAAACAGAGAATCGTTTGACGAAAGAGGTACGTGGAGGTGGAATAGTGCAGATTCTGTCTTTCCGACGTTTAGAGATATGTCTGTACGGTGTTCTGGAATGTTGGAGTAAAACTATATGTAAAATGTACTGTTGTCGAACATTTAAAACATTCCAGGATTTATAAAGTTCGGTCGTTGGGAATAAGATAGGTCGAAAGGTGGCAACTTTAAGTATGGCTCTGTGAGCGATCTCTATAGGCTTCATCACTGTCTTTGCTGCTCCGCCCCAGCAGGAAATGCAATAGGTGACTAGTGATTGGCAGAGAGCGAAATATACATTCCGAATAACTGAAGCGTGTGCTACATGTCGCAGTGTTTTAAAAATGTAAATAAGTTTGCGTATGCGGCCGGATAGGGTATTAATATGTGATTTGAAATTTAAGTGTTTGTCAATGAAGATACCAAGATATTTTATTTGATCTACTGGAGTAAGTGATGGGCACTGGCAATCCTGCTGCGACATACAACTACACGAGTGCGCTTTTAGGGACATAGAGGGATTTGGTTGGGAATTTGAATTTATAGTGAAGGTAATAAAATTTGTTTTAGTCGTATTGAGGGTCAAGGAGTGTGTATAAAGCCATCTTAGTGTGGAGTTAAATCCTTTTTGTGCAATTGACTGTAGTTCCCACCATGAGTTAGCGGTGAAAGTTATTGCAGTGTCATCTGCATAAGAAACTATTTGGGCATTTGGTATATCTAGGTTGCAGAGGTCGTTAATAAAAACAAGGAACAAAGTGGGCCCCAAAATACTTCCCTGCGGCACACCGTATTCGATAGCAACTGTATCGCTATGGTAATTATCCATAGTCACAAATTGTGAACGGTTTGTTAGGTAGCTTTTAAATAAATTAAGTTGTGGGCCCCTTACACCTATACATTCTAGCTTGAGTAAAAGGGTCGGAATGGGCACAGTGTCAAAGGCTTTCGTGAGGTCTAAGAAAATGGTCAATACCTTTTTATTATTGTCTAAATTCTTCACAACGTGATCAGTCAATTGGTGTATTGCATCATTTGTGGATTTGTTTTTACGAAAGCCAAATTGTTGTGGTGACAAAATATTATAATGCTCAAGATAGTGAATGAGTCTTTTATTTATTAAACGTTCGAGTATTTTTGATAAAGTACTAAGTACCGCTATGGGGCGGTAGTTATTTACGAGGCACCCATCGCCGCCCTTGAGAATGGGATGAATGGCTGCCTTTTTGAATGAAGTAGGAAAAATGGCTAAGTCAAAGCAAAGGTTGAAAATGTGGCATAGTATAGGTGCGAGGGATGTGGCGTAACGTTTTAAAAACAAGGTGGAGATACCATCCCAGCCGGTAGCCGCATTTGTTCGAAGCATATTTATGGTTGATATAACTTCATCAGGATCTGTCTTTTCCAACACAAATGATTTTTTGAAGTTAGATGTGAGGGGAAGTGAAAAGCGGGTAAGCGACTGTTTGTTGTGTATACTATCTGCAAGATTCTTTCCTACACTTGCAAAAAATTGGTTTACGTCATTGCATGACTGTATCGGAGATGATGAAGCTGATAACAACTGTGTGTAAGAGTGTTTGGTTTTGGTAGTATTTGTGATATTTTTAATAGTTTCCCAGAGTTTTTTTGGGTTTTTCATAGCCTTATTTAATTCTATAGAATCGTATTTTCTTTTCGCTTTTTTTAATAATGCTGTACAGAAATTTCTGTATCGTTTATAGGTGGTACTGATTATCATGTTGTCAGGCGATTGCTTGACTTTTTTATGTAGAGAGTCACGGTTACGTATACACCTCAGCAGACCTGGCGTTATCCACGGTTTTAGAGTTTGTTTCTTTGCAGATGCCTTTATTGTGGTAGTGCAGTCTTCTATGGCTTTTTTAGTTAGCCCGATAAAGGCATCTGCAGCATCATTTGGATCTATCATAGACAGAATGGGTGCGGGATCTAAACCTGCCATAACTGTGTCAAGAGCGTTGTAGTTTATTTTATTTATATATTTTGTGGAATTTGATTTAATAGTAATTTTTTTAAGGCAAAACAGAGAAGAATAATGATCCGTTACAGTTGAATCATAGACAAGTGTCAAAGGTTTGTACTTGGAGCGGATTATAAGATGGTCTAAACAGTTACTTCCTCTGGTAGGCTTCGTATGTGCAGGTAAGAAGCCATGATAAGCTAAGGTATTAAGATACTCGTGAATTCTTTTATCTGAAGAGTCATGTTTAATGTCTATGTTAATGTCTCCTGTAATGATTACAGTTTTGTAGTTAGCAAGCGACTGAAGTATTATATTGAGTGCAGAGAGGAATGTCTGAATATTATCGTTTGCGGGTGATCGGTATATGCAAAGTATTGCTACATCTGAGTCTAATTTTATTATTAAACCAGAGGCAGATCCGAAAAAGTCAGGTTCTTCGTAAGCAGATAAAAGAGTGGATTTTACATAGACGACCACTCCGTCGCTCTTATTTAAGTGTTTGGTGGTGTGATAGGTACTATAATTTTGTGATAGGTACTATTTGACATTCAAAAGTGCCGTATTCTAATGGTCGACTTGAAATAAATGCTTTGAGTTTGAGTTTGAAGTCACGTACCAACTGCAGAATATTCGCTGATGGTAATAAAGTTAGGACTTCCTGCCTATTAGAGATCACAGAGTACATTGATTAGTGATTGTAAAGCAGTTAGGCCACACCACGGAACAGAAAAAACAGTGGAAGTGCAATGCACCAAAATTACTACAGGAACCGCTGTCGTCAAACTCACACAAATAAACCGATAATCATATACTGCACTACAAAGAAACAATTCGTTTGATTTGTAGTTTTAAGTTTAGTCAAAATTAGCCTACATCACAGATTTGGAAATAAACCCTGACATTTTACAAATAAGATTTATTTTGCTATAACGACAAAACGTATTTACGGTCTATAGTCACACTAAGATTCGATTGACGATCCAATTCTGCTACTCGACCATAGATGGCGCTATTCTCAAGGGTCGCAATTATCAACTTAATTGCGTTAAATATACGGTTGACATTTGCGTGATCGATCGAATTCTGCTGCTACTCGGTCAAGGGCGGCCTTGACCGAGTAGCAGCAGAATTCGATCATCATCAATCATCATCATCGACCACGTAGCACATTGAAATTCTTTATTGATATCGATAGAATACCCGATATTTTGTTCAATTAGCATAAATATGATTTGTTGGGAGTACATTTATTTATTTGGTACACAAACCGCTGTTCATTTTAAACCATTAATTAATAGACACACAGACAGACAAACAGACAGGTAAATTTAAAATTAAATAAAAGTGCTGTATGTATGCATGAATACTTTGTATATTCAAATTTTACATAAAGACTGCAACGTAATGAAAATAGTAAAGTTCAGAGCATATCGTGCTTGATTTGGTTGGCATCCAATTAACTCTACCCGTTGCATCTATCCATTTCTCTTAGATGCTTAAAATATTTTAAAGGACCTACTGATGTCTAATTAATGATCAATGCAACGTCTCAATCATTAATAAATTATAATAATTATGTTACTACTTAAAACATTGATTATATTTTTGCTTCATCGCATTTATGCGACCTTAAATTGGGACACGAAATTTACTTAAAAAAAAATTCGGGTATGAATGAAGGCGACCATAAACTTGTATTGTAATGTAAAACTAAATAAATAATGAAACAACATTGTTTAGGTATTCCTTGTATCGATATCAATCGACAAATTCAATATTCGACTTGACCACATCACTACTTGAGTAGCGAAGTGCTTTCGACAATAAAAATCAATCCAAAATATACTTTCTCTTAATTGCATAAGGTTGATTTTGACTAACTGTTCTATTAAATATTTGTAAATTGAAACAAAACAAGATTTTTATTAGAAAACAATGAAAATCGTACTTTCCGATGATACGGAATACCTCCATTTTTAAGATTTTTTCTCCTACTATAATTTTTGCACTCTAAAACGGAACAATACGGCATAGCTAGGTAGATATGAATTTGTCGCGAGACTAGCGACTCGACGCGATGTCAGAACGCGACTGGGATCGGTTAAGCGTAACAACGCATAATTGTGACACGCGTGCCACGCCTACTTAGCACTTCCACTGTTTTTTCTGTTCCGTGGGCCACACTGCTTGCTATCTGACGTGTCTTCTTATAAGTGTCTCAACTCTGGAATTTCGATGTGAAAATGAAACCCCACTCATATGCAAATTAATGAACAAATCAGTACAAGCATTGCCATTAATGTAAAAATTATACGAGTAATATGCCCAAGGCATTAAGTCCGCCTTTGTACAGTTTTTTTTTTGCTTGTGCATAAAGTTTTTATAAATAAATAAATAAATATGCAATCTACTAAACACATTTCCTTTTGATTGTTTGTAGATTTTTCCAAGATTGTGTTAGTGCTACAGTACGACACACATTATGCGACAATTGTAGAACATAAACATAACATCACGCTAGTAATCTCCTAAGGATTAGACAGAGGTGTAATATGCAGTACACCCACATTTAACCAGCTATGCTATGTATGTTCAAATCCCATACTATTACTGCAGACTTAATGCGAATGCACTACGCAACTTGAATGGTGGAGGTGGCCTGACACGCGTTTATTTTTAGACTTCTAATATCATTATTTTCGTATTAATAAAAATAGTTTACATAATTACAAAGTAAATAAAGAACACTTGTGAAACGATGGACACAATATATTTATTAACAATAACAAAAGGCGTTTCACAATAAATAGCTTATGATTGATTTCGCTAGCGTTATTAACAGATCCATAATATACACAAAATGAAACAATATTATGTTTAAGTGCCTGTAGCAGTGGTTTTACAATGCTAGTGTGCAGGAAACAATACAAATAAAGTTGATTGAAATCCTTCTTTCCAGTTGATGTTATTTCTACTTGAATCGACTTGTACAAATATTGTTGATTTTAGTATGACTAGTATTATGGAGAAATGGTAAAATGTTGGAGTTATCGCACAGCTTAGGTTTCCAAAAATTGTTTACAAGTTAGAAAAAAATTCGAACGCAATAAGTATAACAATTTAAATACTTAATAAATTCCGTATGTGTTCTAATTTATTCATTTACTCTAAAAGGTGTATGTCTATGACTAATTAATATTTAATCTACTTACTTATAACAAAGAAATCTATGTTATGTCAAGTCTTGAAACCGTGCGAAGTGGGTGCAGGTCGTACACAACAAAATAGACGCTTTAACTAAATAAATAAAGTCAAAGTATGCTTGTCAATCTTTTGTCAACCTAGCAAAAGTAGAGTATTGTTTGACTATTAACTAGACATGTCAACAACAATATGAACTAACTGCAAAGTAGGTAGTGTGGAATTCTTAAAAATATAGTGTGTAAGCATGCGCCATCACTAATCGCTTATTTAACATGCTTTTATGGTGAAAGCCTATGTGTGTCGTGTGTTTGTGTCGAAGTTGTAAACATAAAATGAATTTGCTTTCTTGCTACTTTATTTCTACAATTTTTTATTGACACAAAACATTAGTTTCTTTTCCAACATGTAATCTACCACTGCTAAAAACCACATCTAACTTGCATAAAAAAATAGGTACAATTATTGCTACATGAACATTATCACAAAAAAATATCTCTTAGACTTCAGGTCACAAACTCTTAGCCCTCCTATCTTTAAGTAAGCTGGAGATGAAGAACTCTCCGGCCCTATAGGATGACCGGACCAGTGGTCCACTGGCTGTGTATAGGAATCCCAGTTCGTTGCCGCGGTCCTCCCATTCCTTGAACTTCGCTGGTGTGACGTATTCAAACACTTTGAGATGTCGTTTGGTTGGCTGCATGTATTGACCCAAGGTGAGGCAGTCGACGCCGGCTGAACGTAGATCTGTGTACAACATATTTATTTGTTGAATACCTTCACATCAAAGCACACTATGCTAAAAAAATAGTTTAATCACTGTAATAAAATATTTCAAATCCAAATTACATAAAAAGCTTACTGATAATTGTTTTTATAGTGTAAAAGAATTTCTTGAAAAAAAAAGTAATAGATAAATATGGCTATTGAGTTTTACAAAGTGTTATATGTTACGTCTCTTCAAATTACGAATAGATACGAATCCTAAATTGTAATTATTATTCCTATTACATATTTAGATTAATAGTTGAACAAATTGATGTTTCGTATTCCATGTGTTCTAATATTTGTATGCCATTCTATGACGAAACATGTAAGTTCACAACCCTATTTATAAGACCTTAATGTACAATGTTTTTACACAAATAAATATATTCTATTCTATTCTTGTTAAGAGTCCTATTACATTTTTTACGCAAATTTTTGATTTTTACTTCCTGGATCAAATTATTTCGGTCGGCGTACACGAGTCGATAATAATAGCGATCTCCGGATGATTGTCGATTGATACTGACGAAAATTAGAAACGAGACTGACATGAGACTGAGGAGCGACCTGAATAGGGGAGATGCATAAATTTTCTTTTGTTTATTTCGATACGGAATGTTAAAGTACTATGTAGCAGTTTATCATATTAAGTGTGTATAGACCTCCTTCAGGATTGTATGATTGTTTTGAAAAGGTAATGGATGAAGTGTTGCATAAAATCTGTAATTCTAAGAAGTCTATAATTATTAGCGGTGATTTTAATATTAATTTGTTAGAAAGTTCTGGGTTAAGTACTAAAATTTTAAGCCTGTTTCATTCATACAATCTTGAAAACAAATTTCTGGAGCCCACTAGAATAACACCAACTAGTGCCACTTGCCTGGATAATATTTACACAGATGTTATACCTACCCACAAAGAAATTATTAACTTATTAGATTCTGATCATTGTGGGCAATTGATCACAATTCCTAATGTAAGCAAGAAAGTCACTAAAAAGGATATCATTGTTAATCCAAAAACTAAAACTCGCCTGGAAACCTTTAAAACTAAACTTTTGTCTAAATTACCACTACTGTCAACTAATGATGATCCCAATCAACATTATAACGATTTTTTCAGTATGTATTGCACACAATTTAATACCACATTTATTCCTAAGACAATCTCGGTTAATAGTAACGCTTCCTTCAACGACTGGGCCACTATTGGTATTCATAAGAGTCGAAAACGACTTTATGAGCTGTATGCAGAGCGGACCTATATAAACACTGGAGAATTTAAGTTGTATGTTAAAAATTATTCTAAAATATTTAAAAAAGTTTGTTTTATAGCAAAGTCACGTTACTTGAGTTCAAAAATTAAAAATAGTAGTAATGTAATTAGAATGACATGGAATATTATTAATAGCGAAACGGGAAAGTCTTGCAACCGAAACAGTGACTACAGCCTTGCTATTGGCGATAAAATTTTAAATTCAGACACTCAAGTTGCCACAGCCTTTGAAAATTTCTTTGCGGATATTCCCGTATCGACTACTAAATCGCTTAACTCGTCACCTGCTGCTGCCGAGTCTTTACTAAGGGAAAACGTTTCAGTCTGTGATTCCGAATTTAATTTTGAATATGTCACCTGTAAAGATATAATTAAAACTTTTCACACCTTAAATGTTAAAAAGACCGCCGATCTATGGGGTCATTCTGTGGAAGTTGCTAAATCCATTATAAACATTGTAGCTCCTTCATTAGCTGTAATATTTAACGATTGTATTGACCGTGGTGAGTTTCCTGATCTAATGAAATATAGTAAAATAATACCATTGTTTAAATCGGGTAGTACATCAGACCCCACTAATTATAGACCCATTTCAGTACTACCCACGTTTAGTAAAATTTTTGAAAAATTAATTTTGGCACAAATGCAAAGTTTTTTCAATAAATATAAGTTATTACATAAAAAACAGTTTGGTTTTACAAGGGGTCGTTCAACTACTGATGCCGGTGTTGAACTTTTAGGACACATTTATAATGCCTGGGAGGACAAATGCGATGCTTTGGGCATTTTTTGCGATTTATCTAAAGCTTTCGATTGTGTTCTTCATGAAACATTAATCAGGAAACTACACCACTACGGAATCCGTAACGCCTCCCTGGCTCTTCTTATTTCATATTTGAGTGACAGGATTCAGAGAGTTGATGTTAAAGGGAAAAGATCTCCCGGATCCGTAGTAAGAATGGGGGTACCCCAGGGCTCAATTCTTGGTCCATTTTTGTTTCTTATTTATATAAATGACTTGCCTTACCTCATAAAGGATAATCATGACATAGTATTGTTTGCAGACGACACTTCTCTTTTATTTAAACTCAAACGTCAGCAGTTAGTTGCGGATGATGTTAATAGCGCCCTGGCGAAAGTCGTTAATTGGTTTAATGTTAATAATCTACTCCTAAATGAGAAAAAAACTAAGTGTATTAAGTTTACGATACCCCATGTAAGACAAGTGGAAACTACTGTACTAATTAAGGATGAAGAGCTAAAAGCGGAAGATAGCACAGTCTTCTTAGGCATAACTTTGGATGCCAAGCTTCAGTGGGGCCCGCATATAGACAAACTGTCGAAGAAACTTAGCTCTGCAGCATTCGCCGTTAGAAGAATTCGTGATTTAACTGACTTAGAGACAGCCCGTTTAGTTTACTTTAGTTATTTCCATAGCGTGATGTCGTACGGTATTCTCTTGTGGGGCAATGCCGCCGATATTCAGACAATATTTGTTTTGCAAAAAAGGGCAATTCGTTCAATTTATAAATTAAGTCCCAGATACTCCCTCAGAGAAAAATTTAAAGAGACTAATATTCTTACTGTGCCCTCTCAGTTTATTTATGAAAACCTTTTGTACGCCCACAAAAATATTAATTTATTTAAAAAATACAGTGATATCCACAACATAAACACGAGGAACAAACACAAATTTGTTGTTCCTGCAACGAGGCTCAAAAAAATAGGAGGTACGTTCAGATGCCAATGTATACGCTTTTACAATAAACTTCCGAGCCAAATTCAAGCACTAAGCCTAAATAAATTCAAATCGTTTATAAAACGGAAGCTGTGCCTGAAAGCCTACTATCATGTTAATCACTATCTTGAAGATAAAAAAGCTTGGGATTAAGCTGCTCCAATGAAATTTGCTCTGTGAATGTCGAAATTTCGGACTTCGCTTGTTTATTATTGATTCCTTTCTTTTATACACTCTGACATTGAATTTTTTTTTGACATGTATTTTATTATTTTACTTTTATTTTTTTATTTTTTATTGTTTTATGTGACATTTACTGATTTGACATGAATACTTATTTTTTTAAGTATTTTACTTTTTTATCATTGCGACATTTAATGATTTTTGTGTTTTTTTTTTTTACTTACATTCATTTGAAAAGAATTTGTTATTAATTTTATTTGATTATTGTGAATGTGGGGACCATGTGGGTCACATTTTTATTTTTTGTTTGTTTTTTTTCCCACAACTGTCTGGCAGTTTGAGTACTATAAGCGACCTTCCCAAAAGTCCTTTCTTTGGTATTGTTCGTCGTTTCGTTGAGCTCCTTGAGTTATAAGTCGAGCTACACGTTAACTGACAAATGCTTGCACTGACTGGACAGGTCCACTCAAATCTGTATGGTTCTTTCTTCAAAAGACCATCTCAGACACTAATCTGCATAGTCCTCATGTGAATTGAGCAAGATTGTCTGGACTTTAAAAGAGACTATGACCTCTGAGTTTGTTTCGGCTGTTTCTTCTCAGAGTAGTCAGGTACGAAACACCGGCCCCATCTAGTTTTAAAAAATGACGTGTAAAAGTGTTTGTAAAAACCTACTTGCAAAATAAACATCATTTATCATTTATCATTTATCATTTATAAAAATAATGACAAAAAGTGGAAACCAGACATAAATCGGCCAAATAACACAAAAGTTATAACCATTTAAACTTTTGTTTCTATCTCTTTCTAGATAAACGGAATTTAGTATGGATTTTGTACGTCGATGCAGAGAATGACGTCATTCCTTGTTGTTGATTTCTCTGTCTAATCAGCAGTTTCAAATGCTTATAACTTAGTATTTTTAATAGATATTAAAAAATAATTTCACTTGGCTATTTCTGATGTTAATACGCTTTGTTTAGAGTGATAAAAAAAATCATGCATCTACCCTATTGACGCAGAATTATACAAACGAAAAGTAATGAAACTTATTCATTGTAGATTGAAGTTTTATATCATATTATTTTATTTGATAAAATTTAGTTTATTTGGAATATAATGGACGCTGAATCAAGACTTTTATGGCTTAAATTACGCTTTCTTTAAGATTTTTTCCGTGAAAATTCAAGGAATTTAAAGAAATTCTAAAACTCCAATAAACAAGAAAACATTCAGCTTATTTTTCAGTAATTTTAGCTTTTATAAGATATGCATTTGACAATGTGAATTTGAGCGTCAAAGTTCCATCGCCGACGGTTTTTCTTGCAAACTGAGTTCGTAAAATATGTTTAGTAAATTACACGAAAAGAAAAATGAAAATGTGTAACTCCAACTTACAAGAAAGAGAATGGCACTATTGTTATTCATAAGCAAATAATTAAAATAATAATAATAATGTATCATTTATTTTCTCTTCACAAAGGTGACTTAAAGTAAAAATGTACAAAATAATGTCTCAGCTGTATTCAGCCTTTGTGAGAGACTGGTGCCTGATGTAGGTTTTTGGGAAAAACCTGTGTTACAGGTCACCAGGCCCCTTTCAGGCTAGAATTAGCTTACAGAGATAACGTTTGAGAGTAGGAGTTAAACAATATGCATAACAATATTAAAAACAAAGTAGAAGATAAACAATATGTATAACAAAGGCATAAGAAGTAATAATAATAAAAGAATAACCTACCTACAATCTTGCAGAAGTTGTGGAGTAATGTGTGTGAGTGTGCATGTATCTAGAGTGAAGTGTTAGACTTGTAAGAGATGTATGTGTGTAATTCGGATGAGTAATGTATCAATAAGGGTGAGTAAGTGCAGCGAGAGTTGTTTTAAAATAGTAACAACATTGTAAAGCGATTACAAGGTGAGAAACAGTTTGTATGTGTGGGGATGGTCAAAATTAGTTTTATTTCAGAACGGTCAAGAGATTCTCAGTTTTTTGATAATCAAGGGTTTTTAGGTACTTTTTTATTTCTTTGATACAGATGGACCTAGTTTTTGAATATAGGTTTAGGTATTTATTCAACTTATTGTAAAGATAATGTCCAAGAAAGCAGTAGAATCTTTTAGGGAGTGTGGATTTGAATTGAGCTGTGGGACATACCCTGCCCTTTCGCCGGTTGTCTTTAAGTAGTTTAGCGTCAAACTGCATCTCAGAATGTTTTTTAAGTAACGTGAGTAGTATAAACGTTTGTCTAACAGTGAGAGTGTCCCACTCTTTGTACAAGTCAGTAGTGGGAAAACGAAAGGGGAAACCAGCTCCAACCTTGAGTATGGCACGCTGTGCCCTTTCTACTTCGATGAGGTGTGTTTTGCGGCACCACCCCATGATATGATGCAGTAATCAATTAGTGATTGGCACAGTGCAAAGTAGACCATCTTAATGGTCTTTCGGTCGGCCGAGTGTCTTAGGGTTTTGAAAATGTATATTACTTTTCGCAATCTGGTCACAAGTGTCTCTAAGTGTGGTTTAAAAGAGAGACATTGGTCAATAGTGACTCCAAGGTATTTAATATTCTGAGTCATTTCAAGGGAAGAACAAGAGCACTGAGTATCTTCAGTGCCGCAAGTGTGGGCAGTAATCGTTAAAGATGAGGGTGGGAGTAGGTTAGATCTTTGGGAAAATGCTATGTACTTTGTTTTAGAGACGTTAAGAGTCAACACATTGTCTTGCAGCCACTTACAAACAGTATTAAGACCCAGTTGTGCAACATTGAACACATCCTCCCATCCATCACCACTGAAGAACAGTGCAGTATCGTCAGCAAAGGTAATGATCTTTCCCTTTAGAAGAGAAAGTTGGCAAAGGTCATTAATGTACACCAAAAATAGTGTTGGGCCAATAATACTTCCCTGTGGCACACCAAAATTGACTGAGAGCTCTTCACTGAGTCTGTTATTTATCCTTACACGTTGTTTCCTACCAGTAAGATAGTCCTCCATCAGTTTCAGTGGGACTCCTCTGATGCCAAGCCGCTCAAGCTTTATTAGAAGGTGCGGAATAGAGACTGTGTCAAATGCTTTAGCTAGGTCGAGGAAAACAGTTAGGCATCTCTTTCTGTCATCCAAGCTGACCACAATAGAGTTTACTAACTCGTGAACTGCATCATTGGTACATTTGCCAGCTCTAAATCCAAATTGTGAAGACGAAAGGAGATTATTTGCTTCCAAGAACTTTATTATCCGCTGATTTATAAGGCGTTCCAATATCTTGGACAGAGCAGGCAGAATGGAGATGGGCCGGTAGTTATTGACACATTCTTTTTTTCCAGCCTTATGGATGGGCTTGATAACAGCTATTTTAAAAGCCTGGGGAAAAACTCCCGAAGAGATTGCCAAATTACAGATGTGTGTTATGGGGGAACAGAGGAAGTTTGCGTATCTCTTAATGATTTTACTGCTAATCTGATCGATTCCCACTGCACAATTATCCTTCAGACCCATAATGAGGTTGCAAATTTCTTGTTCATCGGTAGGGAGAAGGACAAACGAGTTTGAAGGATTAACAGATGTGTGATCACGAGTGTGGGAAGGTGTTCCAGATTTCGAAGTGGAGATTTTATTAGCCAACTTTGCTCCAACGTTCACAAAGAAACTGTTGACATCGTTAATGTCCGCCTCGGGACTGTTAGATGATAAGAGAGAGGATGAGAAGTCTGTCCTTTTGTCAGACCCGCTTATTTTTTTTATGACATCCCATAACTGTTTTTTGTTACCCTTTGCATTTTCAATTTCCTGTTTTTCATACTTCCTCTTTGCTTTTTTAAGCAGAGAGGAGCAGAAATTTCGATAGCGCTTGTATGTCAATTTTAATGTCTCGTCGTCGGGGTTACGTTTTAATTTTTTGTGCAAGTTATCCCGGTTTCTCATGCAGCGAAGAAGTCCTTTAGTTACCCATGGTTTGGTTATTAGTTTTCTCTTTGACGTTTTAGTTATGTTGGTATTGTTTTTTATTGCTGAAGATAGGTGATCCACGAGGAGATCGGTGGATATGTTAGCATCTTGGCAGTCAAGGATAGGTTGGAAATCCATGTTTGATATTATTTTGTCCAGATTGTCAAAGTTAACCGAGCGATTTGTTTTATTCAGATACTTCTGACGCGTTTCAGGTCTACAACTAATAGCTACACTCTCGTGGTCAGTAATGGATGTTTCGAAAACAAAACAGCAAGCGTCCATTTTAGTTTTCAGCATCATGTGGTCTAAACATGTTAACCCATGCGTTGGCAGAGTATGAGCCGGGAGCAAGCCATGGCTAGCTAAGCTGTTCAGGTAGTCGTATGATCGTTTATCGGGACTGTTTGGAACTATATTGATATTTATATCACCACAAAAGAAAATGTTTTTAAATTTTTTTAGACTATTTAATAGTGTGTTAATTGAGTCGATAAATTGTACAGTGTTTGATTGACTAGGTGGGCGATATAATCCTACGATACAAGTATCTCGATCCAGTTTTAATACAAGGCAATTAGCGTCAGTAACTGTGGGTTCTTCAGATATTACATTAAGAAGCTTGTTATAGTAGATGACAACTCCTTCATTTTGCGTTTTGTGTGAGGTGGTTGCAATGTGATTGTAGTTGTCGAGAGAGGGGATGAACTTTGCAGATGGAAGCCAGCATTCGGTAAGTACAAGAATATCCCAGGGTATTTGAGATCTTTGGACAAGCGTAACGAAATTTGGCATATTACAATTAATGCTACGAATATTTTGAGACAGGATATTGAAAGTATTTTTGTTCAATTTTATATGATTTTTTGCATTTTCTATGTCACAATTAATAGTTTTAGCCACTTGAATTGCGTCCAGATCAGAGTTTATTTGGTTAATAGTTTCCATGGTAGAAATTTAGTTCTATGATGGGATAAGTACAGTCACGCCTAATACGTGACATAATGCTGAATGCGAGGTCAAATAAACTCGGTTCTGGAACTTTAGTAGCTTTACAAGCAAAGATTTGACATAGTGCAAGAGATGGTGTGCTAGGGTAAACACTATGGAAAAGTGTTTCGACTCGCTTGAATAAATGAATAAGGTGTGTATTGAGTTGAGTGAATGATGAGCGTGGTGAGGAACATGTGTGTGTGTTATTCTGCAAAAACAATTAAAACTTAATAATTTAAAGGTGAGCATGAAGCCAAAATAAATAACTAATACAATTACAAATTCTAGTGAAAAGCACGCTAGGACAACAAAATAAAAACAAGACGGTTGAACCAAAGCTAGTCACATAATAAGTTTGTGAAGTTTAGTTTCTTCATCAATGCGAACTGGTGTCGAGTCCTCTTCTTTCTTAACATAAACTTTCCCGTATGAAGTCCAGGCCGCCCGAAGCTTTTTGTTTTTAACGTTTGTCCGCGCAATGTAGAATAGATATCTTGCCTTAGCTGTTAAGTACTCCGAGATGTATATTGTACATGGCGTTCCCGGTAATTTAAGATGCTCTGAGTTCAACTGCGGCTGTTTATTTTCACGGCTGCATTTATTGTACGACTTGTATTTTGAAATCAGAGATTCCTTTCTGAGAGTAGTAATGAAATCCACAAATACTGCCTCTGACTTGGTTCGAAAAATGTCCCTAATCTCGGATTGGTGGATGCTTTCGAGGCCTAGAGTCGAACCCAGCTGTTGGATTGTGTCGATTAGCACTTTCTTATTCTCGTTTTCATGCTTAGGCAAGTTACGAATTTCAATTGTTGAACAGTGCGCGTTCTTATCCAGTTGTTCCAGGGTATGTTCCAGAGTCACCACTCGCTTCTTGTACTCCTTGTTTTCCTGTTCCAGCAGATTGATTTTAGCTACAAGGTCGTCGTGCTTAGAGGTTAACGTTTCGACTGATCTCTGTATATCCTGGTTTTGGGCAATTATGGTAGCTAGGGCATTATTAAATAGTTCGAACTTAGTGTCTTGTTGGTCCCTGATTTGGTCGAGCATTGATTTTAATTCGTAAGAGTGGTCCGATGGTTCAATATCAAGGGTGCGTTTCAGGCGCTTATTAATGTTAAAATAATTGTCAGTCGGGCCCGCGGTATTCGACATGTTATTAAGGGCCGAGTCCGAGCTGTAATGAATGATATTGGTTGGAGGATTAAGCTGAGGTGTGCTCGGGGGGGAGCGCGGAACCGCCATTGCGCCAAAAAGGTCTTGTGGTTTATAGTTACACAGAGCTCTTTCTTATTTTTCAATATATACTTCAATAAATATTGAAATAGTAGAAAAAATCATAAATCCAAACATCCAAAAAGAATTCTTCTATGATGGATTTGAACTGCCACTCTACGCCACGGCAATCCGCACGATCGCCTTGGAGCCAAGCGTGCCACAGGAATATACGTCGAAATAGTTCAACTGGTCCCAAGACTAAGGTGACAATGTTAGTAACCTTACTTTCACTTTGAAGGTCGTTCGAACACTCGGAACACAAAGACAACACATCAAAGTCCACTTTTTAACGACTATTTTGCACTGTTTTTTGCTCACTTTTGTTGGAGTCACTTAGAATATTGTTATTCTTCTACACAGCTTTGTTTATAAGTCAGTTTTTCACAATATAGGCAAAAGTTTTGGGTTGAAAAAGTATTTAAAACCACTTTTTACGAATAAAAACTGCGGAGCGTTTACAAACACGTCAACTCGCACCGGCGGCGAAGCGGGGGGGGAAAAATATCTAACTGATGCTGAAAATTACTGCCTCAGAAATCATGAATTTGCGTAAAAAATGTAATAGGACTCTTAAACCTTGTCTAAAGGCATAAAAACCGAAGTTGCATTCCAGGGTGCAAATATACGTCAATATACATACTTTCTTTCAGGTATAGATTAATTACTATCATTATCATTTCAGCAGCAAAACTCTACTGTTTCTGACTCAGCGGAATCGGCGCTAACAAAAACAAAGCTTATCGAAGTACAAAGACCCTACAGATAAGGACCCAAAAGGCAATTATGGTATTTACACGGTAAAGAGTCACCGAAGTTCAACAAAATTAAACTAGGCTTACTCATTACCAATATGTATGAACTAGTTGTATTTGTTTAAATCACCAGTTAAAACTATATCTTAATATGGACCACTATAGATTCTGGATGGTTAACCATGGACTACTATACGTAGATATCTTACCTCTCATAGTCTGTTCCACTTGCTCGTCAGTCTCACCGAGCCCCAACATGATCGATGACTTGGTGATCAAGTCAGGGTTGACTTCCTTGGCCGTCTGCAGGACCTTCAGGGTTTGACGGTAGCTGAGGGTACAGAATATTCATTATAGTGATTTGTTAGGAAAACTAACAAAAGATGCAATGATCCAATAAAAAATTGTGTGAATTGTGAGTTTACTTACTTTAGGAATATTAGGTGATATAATAACGGAAAGTATAATTATGTTTTGTTTAATACCACAAATATAATTAAGAGAATTTCATAGTTTTTGATGATGCTTGATACGTAATTACATAGAATTGAACAGATTCGGATGAAATTAGGCTCACAAAAGATGTTACCCGATTGAACCATTGAGCCCGCATGGTGCATTATGACCTGTGTCCCCAAACAAGTAGAACATAATATCTTAGGGCACAGAGTATACTTTTTTCCCGGCAAATCAACTGAACTAATACCTCTAGAATGCAAATTAAAACTGCTTGCAACAGCAAGTAAGTTCCCAAGTATTACCCGGCCCTAGGATCCCGCACAAACGGCGTGAGTCGCTCGACGGTCTCGATGTTGTGCGCGAACACGTCCAGCCCGCAGTTGGCGATGGTCGCTATGCACTCGCGGTCTGCCCTGAAGTCTGGCACCAGGCATTCTACTAAGATGTCCTTGTTTCTGAAGAGATACACAATTTATTTTAAGTTTTGGAATCATGTAAATCCCTGACAATAAAATGTTATTCAAAATTAATAAATTCTCAGTCTGCCAGTACTAGATTCAGGCTTGGATGCAGAATGCAGCATTGCCTTCAGCCCACACTTCTGCATGTTGTTATTTTTGCGAGCTTGATTCTGCATTGTGCATTCAAAGTTCGATCTTGAATTTGCGTAAGTAAAACTAAATTTTCTTACATATCATTCGAAGACACCTGTAATTTTGTTAATCAATAATTTGTTTCTAACATTGTGAAAGGATCATATTATTCAGTACTTACTGTTTTTTTATTTCTTTCACAGTTTCAGCAAGATGATTTGATCCACCGTCGGGTAAATCTGTAAAATGAATATCACAAATTCATATTTAAAGCATAACTATGTAACGGATTTACAAAGCTGAGCCGCGATTCCGAATTTGTGAAGTCATTTAGGCATTATGTACTATCGAGGACACTCCTGCCTGATCACCACTAAGCTAATTTTTGCTCGCACTCGCAACATAGAAATGCTCTCTAGGCCCGCCCCGTTGACTTTGTATTGAAAAAATGAATGAAAAGATACCGAATCGGCCGAGCGCATTGACGATCACGCACACCAAACGAGAGTTATTGTTATTTTGCGCGCCAAAGTTGACGCTTTCCTAATACGCCCAAACTTTAAGGGGGCATGGCTCGGCGTCTCCGCATGATTTAAGCGAAACAATTTTAAAATGGTCAGGCGGAAAAGACCCCGACTGTACATTACCATCTCTATCCACAGAAGTGAGCACGATGTACCCGAGCCCCCACTGCCCGATGGCGTGCGCGGTGTTGCGCGGCTCGGCTGGGTCCAGCGGCGGCGGCTTGCGCGACGTCTTCACGGAGCAGAACATGCAGCCGCGGGTGCACGTGTCGCCCATTAGCTGTCATACGAGATTAATTATGTTTTTAACTAATTAATGCTGATTATGACCTGCGTAATTGCTAAAGGCTGATTTAGATTGATCCAGTAGCTGGATCCAGCTTCACTGGATTCCAGCGCTGGATCGGCACTGGGTTAATGTAAACATGTTACAATCTAGTACAGTGTCCAGTATCCAGCGCTGGATCGGAATAGACTACGTTTCTATTTTTCAATCCAGTGTCCTCCCCAGATGATATGTCCTCCCCCCGTACACCGTGCACCACGTGACACTGGCACTGGATCCGTGTAAACGTGTGTGATCCGTGTATATTTGAGTAATAGGATTCAGATTCGTGAGTTAACTGATTTAGAGACAGCCCGTTTAGTTTACTTTAGTTATTTCCATAGCGTGATGTCGTACGGTATTCTCTTGTGGGGCAATGCCGCCGATATTCAGACAATATTTGTTTTGCAAAAAAGGGCAATTCGTTCAATTTATAAATTAAGTCCCAGATACTCCCTCAGAGAAAAATTTAAAGAGATTAATGTTCTTACTGTCCCTTCTCAGTTTATTTATGAAAACCTTTTGTACGCACACAAAAATATTAATTTGTTTAAAAAATACAGTGATATCCACAACATAAATACGAGGAACAAACACAAATTTGTTGTTCCTGCAACGAGGCTCAAAAAAATAGGGGGTACGTTCAGATGCCAATGTATACGTTTTTACAATAAACTTCCGAGCCAAATTCAAGCACTAAGCCTAAATAAATTCAAATCGTTTATAAAACGGAAGCTGTGCCTGAAAGCCTACTATCATGTTAATCACTATCTCGAAGATAAAAAGGCTTGGGATTAAGCTGCTCCAATGAAATTTGCTCTGTGAATGTCGAAGCTTCGGACTTCGCTTGTTTATTATTTATTCCTTTCTTTTCCTTTTTTTATTTTTTCTTTTCCTTTTTTTATACACTCTGACATTTAATGTTTTGACATGTATTTTATTATTTTTTATACACTCTGACATGTAATGTCTTGACATGTATTTTATTATTTTTTTATTTGACATTTATTGATTTGACATGGATACTTATTTTGTTAAGTATTTTAGTTTTTTTTTTATCATTGTGCCTTTTAATGATTTTTGTGATTTTTATTTACATTTTTTTTTGAATAGAACTTGTTAAGAATTTTATATGATTATTGTGAATGTGGGGACCATGTGGGTCACATTTATATTTTTTGTTTATTTTTTCCCACAACTGTCTGACAGTTTGAGTACTCTAAGCGACCTACCCAAATGTCCTTTCTTTGGTATTGTTCGTCGTTTCGTTGAGCTCCTTGGGTTATAAGTCGAGCTACACATTAACTGACAAATGCTTGCACTGACTGGACAGGTCCACTCAAAACTGTATGGTTCTTTCTTCAAAAGACCATATCAGACACTAATCTGCATAGTCCTCATGTGAATTGAGCAAGATTGTCTGGACTTTAAAAGAGACTATGACCTCTGAGTTTGTTTCGGCTGTTTCTTCTCAGAGTAGTCAGGTACGAAACACCGGCCCCATCTAGTTTTAAAAAATGACGTGTAAAAGTGTTTGTAAAAACCTACTTGCAAAATAAACATCATTTATCATTTATCATTTAACGCAATGGTCAGTCGTCGCCTCGTAATGTACCTCAACAAAATAAGACTGTCCACTGGATTTAATGTAAACGGCCTGTAATATGCGGCTAGAGTCCAGACAGACCTCCTTCAATAAAAACTGGTTTTAGTTGCCTTACATTCAGATAAGAGTGGAGTCATTTGCCTGCAGTAGGATAATATGGATCTATTTCTTTCTTTAAATAATAACCACTAATGTGGCAATGACAGCCATGGACTTATCCAGCATATTTATCAAAAAAGGAGGGAAAGCAGCAGACAGTTTTTTGTGAAAAGTAGCACATGACTTAAAACATGCTTTAGTGTGGGACACTATGACTGAACCATCATCAGCAATAGGCTTTTACTGCCAAAGGCAAAATAAAAAAAATAGTTTATTTCTTAACCAAGTCCAAATCAGAACAACAAGTTGATGATTGGAGCCTCCTTTTAAGCAAAGAAAAAGCCTGTATTAGGAGACTCCGCTCTTTCTTATCTAGACAATTTTTTTAACAGAACAGAATACTGGGGATGGGGGGTTGTGTGTACTTAGTGCGTGTGTATGTAGCGTGTGTGTGTGTGTATATGTGTGTAGGTGAGTGTGTGTGTAGGGAGAAATGGGTGAGTTAAACTATGTGTTTTAAAAGTGCCTCAGTATCATCATAAGTTTTTACTTATGATGATACTGAGTTTTATCCAATTTGTTTCCAATTTTTTACATTCATGTAGTTGTTTAGTGTATATGTATATCTCCTTGTTTACCCTAATATAAAGCTGAGCAGAGCGTTTGTTGTATTGTGTAGCAGCAAATTTTGATTTAGTTTGTGGGATTTGAGCAACTATGTCTTTCCTTCTTTTTGATAGTGTGTTTGCATTATAAGGAAGTGCCTTATGTTTTTTTAAGACTGTGTAAGAGATGTATAGTTTTCTGACAGAAAGCAGGCCACTCATCTGGTAAAGACTTTCAGTTGGTTATCTTTTCTTTTTGAAGTACATTATTTTTATTAGCGCTTGTTGTGCTCGTTCTACATCTATAAATCTAGTTTTTGCCGCACTGCCCCAAATGGGGATACAGTAAATTAATACAGATTGTAGAAGTGCCACATAAACTTCATGCAAATTGTTTACATGTTTAAGACATGAGTAGTGAGATTGTCTAGGGATTACATGTATCTCCATGGACCTTTTAAACAACTGTTAGAAATGGGGTAGATGACACACCAATCAATTGAGATACTTTTTAAGAGCTGTCAAAATGCGGTTCTCTCATAGATTTTGTATGGCAATAGCAAACTGTGACATCACTGTTTATTCAACTCAATGACTCCACTATTTATTGATTTCAAAGCAATTAAAAATAGAATTTGGCAACTAATTGAAAATAAATTGGGTTTTCAGGCTCAAAATTAAGTACTTTTTTTTTAGAGATAGGTGTCTTGGAATTATTGTTTTATGGTGTCATCCACCCTATTGTGGTTATGGTAACTCCATCCAGAAGAGAAGTTGATGAAAACATTTGTGATTAGATTTAGTAAGTTAGGACAAGTAGGTAATGTTATCTTACCATAATAGTTGCGGTAGAAGTGCCTTGCTTGCCGCCACTCCAGCACTCTCCGATGTTAGGACAGCGAGCCTCCTCACATACTGTGCTTAGATTCAACTCACGCAGCTGTTTCTTTATCTCTGAAAACTTTGACCCTGAAAAAACACAACAACTACATAAGGCAGTGTGAGATACAGGAGTTATTATTAGTCCTCACAATAAAATATATTTTTCGCAATTATGTCAAAAATACACACTACAGTTGTGATCAAATTAATTACACTATGCACATTTTGTAATTTAAAACCAGCTTATGGACACATTTTAACATAATTGACTAAAATGCTTGTCCAAAGGTGCTTGGTTTTATATTAGTTTGTCTGGAAAGCTGTATTTGTATTTCTCAAATTGGAGTCTGAACTAGCCATCTCAAAACTTCCTATCACACAATAATAATATTGGATATAGCTTAACACTGATAAAGAATAAGAATTATGATAAGGCCACTGAGAAGTTGTTAATTTACAAATCTTCAATTACACAATGTTATTATAAGTAACTACTTTACAATGATAATGATGTTATTAATTAAAAGATTTCGTCAACAATAAGTTCTAGTACTGTACAATAATAATAGGAAAATCAGTACCAGGCAAAGTTTTGGCCTTGAACGCCTTGAAGTAATTTTATCTTGAAACAAATATAACATAGTCAGTACCAGTAGGTATGGTCGTTTTCAACCACGGAGGCAGCCTCAATCGTTCTGCTTCACCCTTCTCCCTCTTTAGCTTTCCCTCATACTCCTCCCAGTCCTTTGGACGGTCTTCAGAGACAAACTCAGCTAGACTGGGCCCTTCGCGAAGTTTCTCACGAATAGCATCGAGTTTGGTGCTTTGCTGCGTGCTTTTGCACCTCTGAAACTAGAAATAGTTACATATTAAATGCATGCAACTATAAAACATGTAGGTTTTATTCTGTTTGAAGTGTAGACTTGAGATTCTAGCATTTAGCATAGTCCTTAGATCTTGTAGTTTAACCTTCCTACCACTTTACATGAGCATTATACTTGAATAAACAGGCCCTACGCATAGAACTCGAAAATTATTTTGATGTCAAAGAGGTTATTTTGATACTTACGTCATGACTTTTACAAATAAGAGTAGTCCTTAATTTGTGTCGAAACATTTTAACAGGAACATAAAGCTTGTATCTTGGTATTAGACTTAAACACAATGCAGAAATTTACACTAAAAACAATAATTTCATCACTTTTCACGGACATTCATAACACAGCACACAATATCACAGCACAACAACAATATGGCCGCGTTCCGAATTAGGCTGTAATCGATTTGAGCGTCCTTATAGCTGTTCCGAATTACCGTGAGCGCGATATCGATGTCCCTTGAATCGTCATAGATGACGTCATGACATGCGCCATTTTGCGATTACACTGACCATGCCCCAAATAAATATCACTGTGAGCGCTGTCAAAAATGACAGCTTTTTTCACAGGTTGTGTTGTATAATTTGATTGAAAAAAATTGAAATGAGTTTCAAACTCATGAACATTATTTTTAATTACCGTTGCATCTATGTAATTTGTAATTCGTAGGAAGGGAATTTGGAATTCGTAATTTTTAAGGGGTAAATCTTTGCCGGGAGCAAAATACCCTAATATAAACGCTTTCGTCATCCTTTTCATCACTGGACGAATAGTCGTTCTCTATCTAAAAATGTGAGTTATCAGAGTAGATAGAGTCAACCAACATAACTTCCATTTTCAAAATAAGTCTTGTGAAATGTTTTGGTTTGGGGTTATGTTTACTGTCAACGCGTTCACGAGCGTTCCGAATTGATGACGGCTCTTAGCTGTCATAATCGTGATATCTAAATCGGAACGCAAAATATCGATGTGAGCGCTGTGAGCGATTATAGCCTAATTCGGAACGCAGCCAATATTTCTGCCGATCCGATTGTCACAGTTGTCAACTGTCAGCATTTGTCAGCTGGCTGTCAGTGAGTAAAGAGATGTTACGTGAATATTTAATGAAAAACCAATAATCGACTATTCAACCGTCTTAAAAAAAGACGGTGTTTTAAATTTTGGTGTCTAAGAAAAACACACCTAAAATAGATATTATTTTCTAATTAAACAGACACAGAAATAATAAATAAAATATGCACACGTATAATGTATCTAAAGCAGAAGACAATTAAAATACGTCAAAAACATCGTCCGCGCACCTATTATTATCGTCATCATCTGCCTCGCTCACCTTTTCCCAACCATGATGGGGTCGGCTTCCAGTCTTACCAGATGCAGTTGAATACCAGTAACATTAAAAAAACAATCGTCCGTAGCGCTGTCAAAAAATATATCAAATAGCACTTCGCCCGCGACTTCGTCCGTGATGAAAGAAATTTTTAAAATCGGTTGAGTAGTTCTTGAGCTAAATCGTAACAAACAAACAAAAAATCAAATCTTTTTTTCCTCTGTTTTCATCACATCCACCGAAAGACCCATTAATTATTGGGCATGGCCTCTCTCAAACGCCACAACGACCGTATTTGTTTATTATTCGTTTTTATAGACCACAGACGTCTTTATACGTCTGTGTGTGATAGAGACTATGATATTTGTAGTTTATAATAGTTGGTATAGAGTCTGCCCTCGTCTCTCTTATTATTTCTAAATTATTGGTTTTAATAGTTTTGATAATTCAGGCGCGGCGGGACAAATACAAGATGCGTCTGTCGCAGGCGAGGCGCGGGCGCGGTGCCACTTCTCTGTTTGAATAGAAGAGGTGAGGCGCGAGCCATACTAAGACGGCGATGGCGCGGCGCCCGCGCCGCACCCCCGACCGTCGCCTCTTGTATTTGTCCCGTGCCTAGCGTGTGCAAGGCATACGTAAGTTTAAAAGCAATAGAAGAAGAAGTTATGCTGCACTGCTGCTGACAGATTAAGTAAATCGACTAAGCACACATAATAAGTCGATATTAGGTTTTTTATTTACTCTTTTCCCAGCGCTAAAAACTATGGATTTTTTTTTAACCTACATACAAAGCTAGGGTAGGGCTTTGTTTTTACAGTGAAATGAATTTTATAGATATTGTTAGTTATTGCAGCGCATTAAATTGAAAGATAGTTTTAGACAGTTTTGAGTCATTGTACGAAAAATAATATAGAGTTGTTAGATTTAACGTTATACCAATAAAAATATGTAAATAATTTGTGACCTTGAGCGTAAGCAATACAGCTGTCAAATAACCTAACCACAATTTTATTTGTGTAAACGAAAGATGAAAGAAGTTTTTCTTGTGAACTTTTGTTGTAAGTAACGTAGGCTGCAAAGCACACATCCTTTGTTATAATGGACGAAACCGTCACGCACTATATAACTTCCCACCCAGCTGATCAGGTATGTTGACATAAAATTTTATAAATTAGCCACTTGCCTTTACAAATTAGTTTCAATCTTGGTCTAATTGCTTGCTGTTGTTTCATTGAATCAGCGCTCAATTCTAGATCTCTTTTTGATCAACAAGTGTTTAATATAAGCTATTATTTTGTAACTAAGACTAATTTTACCCATTTGAAAAAAAATATATGAGCCAAATTAATTTTGTTCCTATTTCGATTGCCATGTTATTTGTTTTGTTATTTTTACTTGTGATTCTGAATAGTGTTGTGTATTTCCCCACAGACAGTTCATGTGGATGGCAATGCCCTGGCCCTCAATGTGCAGGATGATGGAGGCGGCAGGGTGGCTATCATGCATTCACAGACCTACTCCACGTCACTGTGCAGGTATACCGCAAAGCCCGGCTGTGTACATATAGCTTTTAGAAAACTACAGGCTGAGTAATTACTATTAAAATAGCTGTTCTCAATCCAGCCCCCAGACTAATCAATAAATAAATGAATAAAGACTTGCTTTAATATTTAGGCCAGGCTACTTTGAATTTGGCATTCAATGTGGCCTGGAATTAATTATGTCACAGTCATCCTATAGCTAGATATCCAATAGATTGATATTCTATTCATGCCTGTAACACCAAAAAATAAGTCTAATGTTAAAAATTGCAATCATAATGTAACAGACGCCGAGCTCCATTGTATCACTAGGTGATAACTAACTAAGATAAGGATTAATAAAGTAAAAGACAGGCCCGCACAAGGCAGGAAAAAGGTGTAGACTTTATTAAAACCACATATCATGACATACGATTGCCTTATATGGTAGCGAAACTGACGGTTTCATAACAAACCAAAAACGTTACCATATAAGGTAACAAATCATCATTTCGCATGTTGTGGGCGGAGCCTCCGACAAGTCGAAACTTGACCGACCCGCAGAAAGATGGGAAAGTCCATTATAGAGGGAACGATTAGCCAAAAGGGTTGAGTACAACGAGGCCCCGCCACTACTTGCGACATGATGTTTTGATATAAAGATAGGCGACTAAAGTCAGTCGATACAGTTTTATATTTTTACAGTGTGCTATTTACAAGTGTCTAGTTTTAAGTGTTTATTGTGAGTCCCACGTGCCCTAAGTATATTATGTTCTTGTGATTATTATGTTCTGACTATGTTCTTTGTGATTATTGTGTACTTGTGTAAATCAGTTTATGTTGGAATAATGTGCCCGCTCTAAAATGTAGACGAAGTAATTAAACAGTGTTAAACCATCGAAGAGTTTTGATTGAAAGTAAATCCCATAGCCACCTCAGCTATCGAAGAAGGGAACAATAAATAAAATACAGTCCACCCATAACACATAACCTTTTTTCTGGGCTTCTGTTTACAACATTGTTTGCTAATGATTCTGTTCTAACACTATACATGTCATAGGCAAGTGTCAGTGGGTGACCAAGTGGTGGAGGGCCAATGGAGCGATGAGATGATAGACCCAGAAGGCAGGCTGGCTGCACTCATGGCACATATCACGGCCCAACAGTCACGCGGCCAACACCAACTGCATCATAAGGTATACTATGCCAATGAAAACATTTTTGTATCAAAGAGTTGCCACAAAAACTTAGTTAAAAATATACATCAGTATGCACTCAATACAAACTAAACTTATAGGTGGTTATAGCAAATAATTAAGATAACTGTCAAAGCAAGCATATTGCTGGTACTCAGTAAGCTCTGTAATGAAAGTTGTTCCGGTAACTATTGTTTATTGACATCACTACATAATTATTATAAAACAAAGTACTCCGCCGCGTCTGTCTGTCCATATGCTTAGATATTTAAAACTACGCAACGGATTTTAATGCAGGTTTGTGAAGTGAAAACTTCTTTATGCGCATTGAGCACTTTTTGGGTGAAGGAAAAACATTGAACTCGTCGTCACGTAACGTGCGGTCACGCTTCGTAGCCGTTCGTAGCACTCGTAGCACCCGCTACGGCGTAGCACCACATAAGCATGCGCGGGGCATTACCAGTGCTACGACTGGGGCGGGGCCTGTGCACTTTTTGTTTTCACTTCTATCGGCAGTCCCCAAAGACTGCTCCGATTTTTTTTTTAATAGGTAGAGGAAAAGAGGAAGCTTTTAGTACATAACTTGTCTAGCGGGCGAAGCCGCGGGCATCAGCTAGTTAACACTAAATTAGTGCGAATAACATAAGAATATTTAGGGTTTCATTTACTTACTGCCTAGCATCTGTAAAAATGTGTACATAAGTTTGATTTGTCAACCTGTAACTCTAGCTACAGCTATGTTGGTTTCCGTCATTTTGCCGAGCAGTGACGCGGGCGCAGCTAACCAGTACTATGTTTATCAGGTGCACTCAGTGAGGGGAGATGTAGACACATCTATCATTCTTGATAGTTCCATGAGACTCTTCCATGGACAGCCAATGGTAAGTAAATACTTTTGGACAAATAAGTGGATGTGAGTGTGAAAGATGGTATGGCTAGAAAGAGAGTGAATTACCGAGGAATAACATTCCCACTGCTTGAATATTGGCCTTTTTTGTGAGAGAGTGGTATGGCCCACACTATCCGCCATGAAAATAAATATTGGGGTAAGGGCAGAAGAGGCTGTGTGAGGAAAGGTGTGATTCCGAACTCGGCAACAAGCAGCAGTGCTGTTTCCGCAGTGCTGCCACTACAGTGCTGCCCAGCAGTGCTGCCTGCCGCTCTGATTCCGGTGACAGTGTCGCTCTATTCGTGGTGATACGTTGTTCTGTATTCCTTAGTTTATTTTGAGTTGACAAGATGTCGATTGATGACCAACTTTTATTTGTACTGTTGGAAGAGAAAGAAGATGACGATGATTTGTTATTGCTCTAAGCCAATAGTAAAAGAAAAGCAACAGATTCGTTTTATAAAAGCAGACAACGGGAAGGATGTTTCAAGACACTGATTAAAAACCATTTGGTAAGTGATGAAGAAAAATCATCAAATCAATCAATCAGAAGACGCGTCACTACTGGTCTGTCGCGGCGGTAGGGTGACACTGACGCGCAGCAGTGCTGCAGCTACATTGCTGCCGTGACATAAACTGCCTAGCTCGAAATGTAATCTCATACAAGCTTATAGAGATTGTATGGGGACCAGAAGTGCCGCGACAGCACTGCTGCGACAGCGCTGCTGCGTGCAGCGTGGTTCGGAATCATACCTTTAGTGGATGTTTTTTGGCTGAAATGATGTTAAAGGACAGGAATATGGTGATGATTATTTTCTTTCTCCAGGATCAGTCACAAGAGCCAATAGTGGTGGAGGTACCGCCCCTGCCGCCACTCCCTCCCCTGCAGGACATGAAGAGGTGCCAGGACACCGACTGGTTCAACAAAAATAAACAATCACTCAAAGTAAGTTATCACACTAATATGAGTGAAAAGAAACACGAAGAGTTCTCAAACCTATCTACCCTTTTTAGGGTTCCGTACCCAAAGGGTAAAAACGGAACCCTATTACTAAGACTTCGCTGTCTGTCCGTCTGTCCGTCTGTCTGTCACCAGGCTGTATATCATGAACCGTGACAGCTAGACAGTTGAAATTTTCACAGATGATGTATTTCTGTTGCCGCTATAACAACAAATACTAAAAACAGAATAAAATTAATATTTAAGGGGGGCTCCCATACAACAAACGTGATTTTTTTATAATAATTGGTACGGAACCCTTCGTGCGCGAGTCCGACTCGCACTTGGCCGGTTTTTTATGTATTTGTAACTTTTCTTTTTTTAAATAGGATGATTCATCAATGATTGATTCTGACGGGTCGGTGTTGGAACTGGGCCCGGGAGCATCACCGGGGCAGCACAAACTGCAAAGCAAGAAGAGTCTTCCACACAAGAAGAGGATATCTAGGAAGCTAAAGAAGAATAACGGGAACAGTACTCCTCAGCAGGTCAGTTTTAGAAGGTTTTAGTAAGACAGATAACATAACATCAAGCCTGTAATACCCGAAAGGGCAGGCAGAGGTGTACCTAATAGAACACGCACATTTCGCCAGTTATGTTTAAGTCCCTAATAGTAATAGGGGCGAGCCTATTGCCATCAACAGGGCGCAGAACCTGAGAAATTCGTAATGGATAAATCCAGTATCACTTTACCCGACCTGGGAATCGAATCCAAGACCATAAGTTCAGCAGTTGCGAATGCAACCGCTAGACCAACGAAGTGGTCGAGGCAGTAAGACAGATATGGTTACGCCTAGGATTTTAAAACTTGGAAGTCAATATTCAGATAGTCCGCAACTTTGTTCGACGTTCCCGAAAGCGTTATTAGACGAGCGCGTTAAAGTCGCACAAAGAGCGGCCGACGATGTCTAGCGTTACTTAGTTTGACCAACATTTTGTTACAGCTGTGTATACTTTTTTTTGGTTAAAACTGATAACAAAGTGACTAGTAATTAGGAAACTGAGCTAATAGATACTGTTTATCGATGACCTAGATGTCGAAGCGGCCGAACTACATATTATTTGTATGTTATGAGCCAAATGAAATGCTTAGAAGCTAGCTATGACGTCTATAACATCAAAAAAAAAAAAATTGCTGGACATTACACACAGCGCCACCTAGTGCCACACTAAGCATTGAGGCGTGTCGTGGACACCAGATAGTTGATATACTACATAGATACTTTTTTGTTTGTAAATATAAACTTATTATACATATAAACATCCATGACTCGGAAACAAATGGCCATGCTCATCACACAAACATTTGCTCCGACCGGGATTCGAACCCGGGACCCTAAGAATGTAAGGCAGCCTCACTACCGCTGCGCCATTCGGGTCGTAACGTCTAATATCTTATTCTTTTAATTTCTTCATCATTCTATTGACGTAATAAAAAGGAAATAGTAGTTTTGCACAGAAGCGAATTCTCCCTCGAAAAACAATAACAAACACATAACCCTCATTTTGCGCTTCGCCGCAATTGGGCAACAAGATACCCACGTCAGTTACGCCCAGTACGATCACCTTGAAAACGAATTTTCGGTATATCAAGAATGTCAATGTATAATATCACCACCATATGTTTTAGTTATCAATGGGCTTGCAGGAAATAGTGGTGATCAGCTGCAGGGACGAGGAGGGTCGCATCAGCTGCGCCGACCACGGCACGGAGCAGGAGATCCTGCCCGACAACTTTGTGCAGCAGGACCACATGCCCGACGAGACGCATCATATCACACACGAGGTATGTTTCTAAACTTATCAAGAAATTAAGGAAAGGTAACAACATCAATTTTTTGATGTGGAACACCTATATGCGCGGGTAAAACCAAAAAATGGCGTGGCGACGCATGCCGTGGCGACGCATCTCCAACTGTCAATCCGGCCCGAACAATCCCGAACATTACCGACCTGTTGAAGCAGAATAAGATCTACATGTTCGTCACGGCTTACAACAAGCCAGCTGGTCTCGGGGCACAGCGCTGGGTTACAATCTCGTGATTTCGTGTTCGATCCCAGCATAAGGATTTTCTTTTTGTGAATCAAGTCATTTTGTTTTTATTTTATGTTTGTTTTTTATATTGACTTATTTTAAGCATGTTACTTGTACAAAATAATTTCCGTCGTCCCGTGACTGCTCACTTTTTTTCTATCCTTATCTCTCATCTTCCCATGCCAGGTCCGCCCGATCTTCATCTGCCAGCTATGCGGCGAGTTCTACGGCGACGAACAGCTGAAGTTCTTCCAGCACCTGAAGCAGCACTACGAGCCGCACATCATCATCGAGAACCCCGTGCAGGACTTGGGCATTGATAAGGTATGACTTTACTTTTAGCTTATCAAACGTCAATTTGGGGAAGACAAATTTCAAATTACTTTCGTGTGATGCTGGTATTTGTTAGATTCATACAGCTTCCATGAAGAACCTTGCCAAAAAAATTTGCCATGAGAAGGCGCTAAGTGTTTTGTCTTGTTGCCGATTGGTCGTTTTTCATTCAAGTAAGACTGACAAACATTTAATTTTAAGTGCACAAACGACAATAAGATGTTTAGCCTAAGAGACCTATTACAAAAAAAAAAAAAACACGAAAATGCGAGTTTTACTCGTTGATATTATAGCCACTTCTTCTAAGCGTGTTGAACGTAATTGAAATCGGTGAACTTGGTGGCGTTTTTAGTTTCATTCAACGAATAAAATATTATTCCATCAATATTTCTTCACAGATAACCAACTCGTGCATCGTAGATAACGTAGCAACGATTCCAGACTCGATAGTAGAACTGTCTCTAGAAAATTCCATACCAAAAACTATATACCAATCTATGGACAAACACGTCCTATACACGACAAGCGACAAAACGTTCACATACGCCAGCAATAAGCTTCAGTATTCCATGGCGAGTATGGACAAGGAACCGACGTCGGTAGTTCAGGAGGCTGAGAAGGCGGATCTGTATGATACCCTGGATAAACTGGATCTGTACAGCTGCGGGAAGTGTAACAAGTCTTTTAGAAAGCAAAAGCAATGTGAGGCGCATATCAAGGAGGCGCATTCTAATATGAAGGTACTTTTTTATGCATTGATTCATGGTTAACACTATTGGGATTTTGGTTTTCATTTTTTTGTTAGCTAATAGGGTATATGCATGATTTTTTTTATCACTCTAAACAACGCGTATTATCATCAGAAACAGCAAAGTGAAATTATTTTTTTAATATCTATAAAAAATACTAAGTTAGAAGCATTTGATACTGCTGATTAGACAGAGAGATCCGATACAGCGAATGACGTCATTCGCTGCATCGACGTACAAAATCCATACTAAATTCCGTATATCTAGAAAGAGATAGAAACAAAAGTTTAAATGCTTATAACTTTTGTGTTGTTTGGCCGATTTATGTCTTGTTTTCACTTTTTGTCATTATTTTTATAGTACTTTAACATTCCGTATCGAAATAAAAAAAAGAAAAGTTATGCATATTCCCTATTTGTGGCCCTTGTCTTATGATCGACGAAGGTGTGGACTATTTTTTCGTTCAACCGCTCTGTGATAACACTCTTATTAAGAGATCACAAAGAGGACTACAAGCAATATTACACTTAAAATAGTATTTTATTGTATTAGTTTAAGGTTATTTACCTTTACTTCGCGCCATTGTAAGTCACTTGTAAGTTTATCGGAAAGACCTATATTACTTCTCGCAAACTGCTGGCGGTGAGAGGTTCTAGCGGCCGTGGCAGGCAAATCCCGCTGAATCTTTTCCCCGAACAATCCTGATCACTTGCATGTTGGCGGAGTTCATACTCTGTACTCGTGAGTGCATGTGGAGACACGGCATCTAACGTTCATTGCCACGTCATGCGACGTCGCGTGTTGGTGCCTTTACAATTATGTTCGAGCCATAAAATAGCGGGCGCAGCGTATTGCGTTCTCAAAAAAAAAATCATTGAAAAAATTCTAAATCTAAATGTTTATTTTTATTTTGGCAATCTAGGTAAGTACAGCATTTTGGCTTGGCAATGAACGTGTTAACGCACGTAAATGCTATGTTTGGGCCCAAACTCGTCCAAAATTAAGGATTTAAAGAACTTATTAAGGGCCTATACTACCTCAAATGGCTTAGCATGATCCTCCGTTACGCCTAAAATACTGCAGCATTAATTTTGAAATAAATATATGGTAAAGTTGAGGATTAATGTTAGGTCTTATGTTTGGGGAAAACACGATTTCATAAAATTTTCTCGATAGAAAAAAATCCCAAAGTTACCTCCAAATCGAACAATAAACCGCTGGTATTCAAAAAGTACTTCAAATTAGATTATGAAACTTTGCATACTAACTGAACTAAATATAAAACAGGTCTTATGTTTTTTATTTTTTCCAAAAGACGAAAATTTGATTTTATAAAGAACAAAACCACTCATTTCGCACTATTCGGCCGCAGTGACTGACGTAAGAACCGCTTTGTAGTGCAAGCTAATTAGAACGTTATTCTAACAGTATTACAAACGAGATTTGAACCACCACAAATAGAGTTGCTAATCTGAGGTAGTATAGGCTCTTAAGATAAAATTTGCGTTTTTGAGCGAGATGGGAATGCCATGTTCATAAACAATTACATAAAAGTTTTGTTTTTTCCTTCGTCCCTAACAACGACATGACTATATGAGTTCACACTTCAGCCACCCTTGCAGTTGGAAGACATGGGCGAGTTCAGCGAGCCCGAGGACCTGATGGAGGGTATCCACGTGGCCGTGGAGGACCCTCCGGAGCAGTACGAGCACTCCCTGCTGCCGCACCTCACCGTGGAGAACGGACATGCGCATCAGGACAACGCGAGGCACTGGTCAGTACACTAGGAGGGTCTGAGAACCTGAACTATAAGCGAGTGACAATACTTATGTACAGGGAATAGGCTAGTGTCCACCATCAATAAATTGCAAATCTATTTAGTCCGTCAGTTAGAGTATTGGAAAATAATGGACACGTATTTTTTGTTTTTGTAAATCAATGAATATTGACAAAGATAAAACGCATCAAAACTCCGGAGTGGGGGCTCGTGACGTCACAACGCGCTAAAAATTATACCACGGCGTGACGTATTGACAATTTTAAAAGCGTCGTATCTTTGTCAATTTTGGTTTACGTAACAAAATAAAAAATACGGGTCAAATATTTTTTGATAATGTAAAGGACGGACTGATTAGATTTTTTCATTACACAAGCCTATTAGTATGAATGGGAAGAATAAGTTTTATTTCGACCGAAAATGACATCGACACAAAAACCGAACACAATTTACAGGACAGTCTTAGAGGTAGTAAAGGTGACAGTAATTCTTGCACTGCATCTAGTGATTTACGCTGTATGTGTATGTACTTTATAATTTAATAATTATAATTATAAAGTTAATTTTAAAGTTAGTTAAAAAATAATTTAATAATTATAAAGTTGCCATACAGCGTAAATCACAGTTGCTATACAGTTCAAAATGGTTTTACAAATTAACATGACATATTTTTGACATTCAACATTTCTTCGTGTCAAATATTGCCCTGCTATCCTCCCGATAGAAAGCGAATTAAAAATATAACCATACATACATGGTGTCATCAGGTACGGTCGCAGTGCGGGCGCGTCGTGCTGCGCGGCGTGCGCCGTACAGCCGCACGACACGCAGCACCTCAAGCTGCTGAAAGGTAACTAACAGTCCATACATACATGGTGTCATCAGGTACGGTCGCAGTGCGGGCGCGTCGTGCTGCGCGGCGTGCGCCGTACAGCCGCACGACACGCAGCACCTCAAGCTGCTGAAAGGTAACTAACAGTCCATACATACATGGTGTCATCAGGTACGGTCGCAGTGCGGGCGCGTCGTGCTGCGCGGCGTGCGCCGTACAGCCGCACGACACGCAGCACCTCAAGCTGCTGAAAGGTAACTAACAGTCCATACATACATGGTGTCATCAGGTACGGTCGCAGTGCGGGCGCGTCGTGCTGCGCGGCGTGCGCCGTACAGCCGCACGACACGCAGCACCTCAAGCTGCTGAAAGGTAACTAACAGTCCATACATACATGGTGTCATCAGGTACGGTCGCAGTGCGGGCGCGTCGTGCTGCGCGGCGTGCGCCGTACAGCCGCACGACACGCAGCACCTCAAGCTGCTGAAAGGTAACTTACACCTCATTTACTGTTGTTTCATCTCTTTTTTAGCACCACTGACAAAATTATAGTGACCTTTACTTTTTTTTTGCGTGGGCCCTCTCCCCCTCTTTCCGTCCACACTCGCCCTCCACCACCCTTCCCCATCCACCCTCCTCCCTTTTCCCCTACACTCACCCCTCCCCCCTTCCCCCTTCGTCCCCGCCTCAGTCGTAGCACTGGTTATGCCCCGCACATGCCGATGTGGTGCTACGCCGCAGCGGATCGCCTACGAGTGCTACAAAGCGTGACCTTACGTCAAGTGACGATGAATTCAATTTTTTTCCTTCACCCAAAAAGTGCTCAACGCGCGTAAAGAAGTTTTCACTTCAATAAACCTGCAAAAGCGCACATCCTGCATTGTAGTGAACAGCCGACTTTATACACCATTTTCATTTCATCCACCAGACGAAGTCCTCCGACGGATCCTAGAGACGGACGTAGTAACGTCCGACAGTCAGAACTTCACTGACAACACGATGGCCGACCCGGCCGACACGGCCGACACAACCGACACGCCCGAACTACCGCCCGATGAGCCGGTGACCGACGACAAGTCGGACGACAAGAAGAAACCGAAGAAGTTTGAGTGCCAGCAGTGCAATAGAGTGTTTCAACACAGGTAATGTTCGTGGAGTGGTTGAGATAATGACCAAAGACCGACTTAAATATGAGTTGTCATAAATATATCTTAGTATCATTATTAAAACGGGTTAAATTATGTTTATTTTGCAAGTAGGTTTTTACAAACACTTTCACACGTCATTTTTTTTCAAACTCAACTCTTAAAAACAACATTTTTCACGGAGCTATCAGGGTATCTAGTTCGGCTTTATTTCAACTGGTATTTGTTTCGCAATAAAAACGACGCTATGCTGCTCTTCGCCAGGGCTGTGCTGACGCTGAGTTATGCTTGTCTGGGATATAGGCTTATAGGATAGGTTCACTCGAAACTGTATGGGTTCTTTCCTCAAAGAGACTGTCTCAGACTTCACTTTGCATAGTTTTGATCATTACTAGAAGCTGTGTGGACTTCAAAATAGACCTCATTTTTTGAGTTTTTTTCAATGTCTCTTCTCAGGGGTATGTAGCAAACGTCGATAACCGTATATTACGTATAGTATGAAGATTGAGCCAGTTATTAACACATGCATTTACAAATAAACATCTTCTGTGAACAGGAACAGTCTGCTGTACCACATGCTGTCACACAGCGGCAAGCAGCAGATGTGTCGCGAGTGCGGGAAGGGCTTCTATACCGTCGCCGCGCTCAAGGTGTGTACCGGTCACCCATCCGCGGAACTACCGCAGCAAGCGATGTTCTTTGTTAAATTCAAATTCGAAATAATCATGATTTAAAAAGGGAAATGCCCATTTGATGACGAGATTTTGGCCAAGAGACGCCCATGAAAGAAACCAACTATAGATGTTAGGGTTGACATCACAGATGAAGAAACAAACACTATTTTGTACATAGAACTCGGTTGGACTTTTTTTTATTTGTTTTCTTTAGGATTTACAACGACCGGAAGTGTTAGATGGGGCAATAAACGATTGAGTTTCTTGATTAATTCGGCTTTTAATTCCGGAGGTTTCATTGCAAATTAGTAATAGCATTATTTTAGTTAAAAATGGGTATATTTTTTGTACTTTTCTCATTGGTGGGCAAAACGTGGCCAAGAATGGGCATTTCCCTTTCTATTTTCTATTTTTTCATGTCCATATATCTCGCAGATACACAAACGCGTGCACAACGGCGACCGGCCGTACAAGTGCGACGTGTGCGGGCGCGACTTCCGGCAGTGGAGCGACCTCAAGTACCACAAGGTGTCCATACATTCCGACCAGGTAACACTGCTCCCTTAACTTATAGACGGCACTGTTTCTGCCCAGCATAATGCAGTAGGTATTGGATAACATTAATTACACTTGAAAAAATCGTGATATATTTTTCTCTAAGTCTTTCTAATTGGCACAAAACATGCCATAGATCGCTGTAAAATGTTTACTCTATAAAAATATTTTAACTCAAATATCATTTTCATGATATTAGCGGAAAGAAGTCGGTTTGCAGTCTGTCGGACTGCTGTACGGTTGACCAAGCTATTTGGTTTACATTTTACAATGTAATTTGCATGTTAAAATGTTAACCAAATAGCTTGGTCAACCGTATATAAGCGGGAGCCGGCTTTCATATCGGTTGATCTGGCAACCGGATCGCAAAGTTTGGAGAAAACTTTTTTTTTTCGGTTGGGAAATCATCAAATGACTCTTCCCGCTCTGGGTGGAGCAGGAGGGAGTGTCAGACTTTTACTGACTAAAACCCATCCATGTTCCTTCATCGCCCTTTGTGTTCCGGGGCCATGGTATCTCTTTCGAACTGTCCCGCAACCCCGGCAGGCATCGGTCCTTCCTTACAAACCCCTTCCTTTTGCTGACTCTCTTTGAGGCGCGCGTGGTACACTCCTGCTTGTCGACACGGCCTGTCGTCATGAGACGGACGGACGGCGAGCTAGCCCATAGCCCACCGTCCACAGGCCCGCGAAGTTTGGGGAAACCTTAAATCATACAAACATCTAGTTCTATTGGTAGTAACTACAAGTTTTAACAAGCATACGATTGTTCCAGAAAATGTTCAAATGCGAGTTCTGTGGCAAGGAGTTCGCTCGCAAGTACTCTCTGAACGTGCACCGCCGCATTCACACCGGCGAGAGGAACTACAAGTGCGAGTACTGCAACAAGACCTTCCGCGCCTCCTCCTACCGCCTCAGCCACATGAGGACGCACACCGGTAACTATTGTACACATAAACTACAAGTGCGAGTACTGCGACAAGACCTTCCGCGCCTCCTCCTACCGCCTCAGCCACATGAGGACGCACACCGGTAACTATTGTACACATAAACTACAAGTGCGAGTACTGCAACAAGACCTTCCGCGCCTCCTCCTACCGCCTCAGCCACATGAGGACGCACACCGGTAACTATTGTACACATAAACTACAAGTGCGAGTACTGCGACAAGACCTTCCGCGCCTCCTCCTACCGCCTCAGCCACATGAGGACGCACACCGGTAACTATTGTACACATAAACTACAAGTGCGAGTACTGCAACAAGACCTTCCGCGCCTCCTCCTACCGCCTCAGCCACATGAGGACGCACACCGGTAACTATTGTACACATAAACTACAAGTGCGAGTACTGCGACAAGACCTTCCGCGCCTCCTCCTACCGCCTCAGCCACATGAGGACGCACACCGGTAACTATTGTACACATAAACTACAAGTGCGAGTACTGCAACAAGACCTTCCGCGCCTCCTCCTACCGCCTCAGCCACATGAGGACGCACACCGGTAACTATTGTACACATAAACTACAAGTGCGAGTACTGCAACAAGACCTTCCGCGCCTCCTCCTACCGCCTCAGCCACATGAGGACGCACACCGGTAACTATTGTACACATAAACTACAAGTGCGAGTACTGCGACAAGACCTTCTACTTTAAAATTTATCAGTTGTGATGCCCGGGCCTTGTGGAAACTGCTGCGAAGCACGTTCCTTTGACTCATCAGAGAAAGCTGCCTCTAAAACACTGCCGCCACTGACATGAGGCATGTAATATTTATTGTCATCTCATACAGGCGCGTCATAGAGAAAGATGTTTGTGATGGTATTTTTCTGCCAGTCTTTAAACTGCTGCAGAACTGTAATAAGACCTTCCTAACTTGAATACAAGTGTGTTTTTTCTAATTACCTTCCATACTAAGTTGTGTCTCTCGTTCCTTAGGCGACCGTCCGCACAAGTGCGTGCAGTGCGACAAGTGCTTCCGTGTGGCCGGCGACCTGCGCCGACACATGCTCACGCACGACAAGGTGCGCAACCGCCTGGCCGAGCACAAGGGCGCCAAGCTCAAGGAACACAAGGAAGACAAGAAACCCATAGTCAAGCAAGAAGACAAACATCCCAACATCAAGATCGAAGACGTCGAAGTTTCCAAAAACATCAAGAAGATCGCCCTCGCCTCCACGACTAAACCCAATATCCTCAGAACTGTTCTCACCTCTGACAAGAAGAAACCTACCAAAAAGAATCAGAGCGTAAAGAAAGGAGCTCCCAACGTTACCATAGACCAGATAGACGATAGCTACACGAACAATGTAGAAGTATTCGACACGAGGCAGGATTACGGGAAACTGAACATAGTTAAAAAGATGTATAGTGACCCTAATTACAAGCAGGAGTTAGACAACCCGTTTAATAAGCAAATGATAACGTCGTACAAAGACGAGCAAACGCAGGAGACTGAGTTCGCGATACTTAGACCGATGTATAGGAATAATGGGCTATGTGACACCGTTGAGACCGACCAGACTGTGTTCAGGACGGAGAACACTGACGGTAAGATGCAAGTGTACACTCACATAGAGAAGAACAATACGATAGTTCCTAACTCTCAAGTTTCACTCAACGATATGCGACATCTGGAGCGAGAGGTACGGAATGAGATCCACGGAGAAACCACTGAGAATGGTTTCATAGAAAGACTTACAGCGTTATACAATATACCCGCTGTATGAGAAACTGTGATAGCTATTACTACTAGTTTCAATTTGAATGTTTGTATTAAAGAAACGTTGCTGCTAAATTCAGGCGCTACTTTGCGTGTTTAAGAGTCCTATTACATTTTTTTCGCAATTTTTTGATTTTTACTTCCTGGATCAAATTTTTTCGATCGGCGTACACGAGTCGATAATAATAGCGATCTCCGGATGATTGTCGATTGTTATTGACGAAAATTAGAGACGAGACTGACATGAGACTGAGGAGCGACTTGAATTGACGCAGAATTATAGTGCTTCAATTTTATTTATTGTAATTTTGTCTTATCATATTGACAAACAAAAACTAATGAAACTTATTCATTGTAGATTGAAGTTTTATATCATATTAATTTATTTGATCAAATTTAGTTTATTTGGAAAATAATGGACGCTGAATCAAGACATTTATGGCTTAAATTACGCTTTCTTTACGATTTTTTCCGTGAAAATTCAAGGAATTTAAAGAAATTCTAAAACTCCAATAAACAAGTAAAACATTCAGCTTATTTTTCAGTAATTTTAGCTTTTATAAGAATTGCATGTAACAATGTGAATTTGAGCGTCAAAGTTCCATCGCCGACGGTTTTTCTTGCAAACTGAGTTCGTAAAATATTTATAATAAATTACACGAAAAGAAAAATGAAAATGTGTAACTCCAACTTACAAGAAAGAGAATGGCACTATTGTTATTCATAAGCAAAAAATTAAAATATCTATCTGATGCTGAAAATTACTGCGTCAAAAATCATGAATTTGCGTAAAAAATGTAATAGGACTCTTAAAGATACTGGCAAAATTGGATACAAATTCGTATCATAAGACTTATAAATATTAAAGACTGCTAATATGAAATACGATTTTCCATGTCAGGTTTTTGTTGAAAAGTATCTAAAAAAGCTTAGTAATATAGTCAAGCTAAAACAAGGTATAATAATCTTTATGAGGCTTTGTAGCGCCTAACAGCGATATTAGTAGCATCCAAACTTATAACTTAGGACCAAAATAATAAAGTTAAATTTTATAAAATGTTAGAATAGGTTTGTACTGCTTCGTTTGTATTTTATATCGGCACTGGTCTTACGCAAGTTAGGTGAATATTATAATGATTTAGTTAATAATGATATTTACTAGAATGTACCTGCTGCGCTTGTCACATAATCAAATTAAAAAACCGGACAAGTGCGAGTCGGACTCTCGCACAATGGGTTCTGTAGCACCAAGCGGTATGATTATAATATTTTTAACCCTCACTAATAGGTCAATTTACACTCAACAGTATAACAAAATATGTTTTTCATAGTTCTTATGATAAAATGAAATGAAAGTTAAAATTATTTCAACTCTCCGTTACATGTATGAAAGGCTACCCCTTTATTTTAATTCACTTTTGTGTAGCGGTTTATAAAAGATTAAAATGGCTGGACAACACGAATCTTTAGGGGTACCGTTTTTTCCCATCTGGCAACGGAACCCTAAAAAAACGGTGTTTTTTATAATATTTTTTTTTTTTACGACGGGTGAAGGAAAACCCCAATGATCCGAAGTCAAATCATAATCATAGTTTTTTTAAACCAACTATTGTGAGATCGTATTATAACATAATATTTTTGTGATAATAGGTCGTATCACAATGGATGATATTTATGCCATACATGGGTTGGAGTGGTCTTAGGGGCGCTACGGCGCGACGACTTAGGAAAAATTAGCCAAAAAAGTGTTATTTTCGCAAATCGTTAATTTTCTCGATTCTATCGTATATAACACTTCTTCAATATAAGCCTAAAAGTGTCTTGGTGTTTTTTATCTCCGACTAACCGTTTGTCGTAAAAACGATGTCGAAGGGATCCATAGGTTAGGTTAGAACTGTGACCAACTACGCGCGAGCCGAGCGAGCGAAGCGAGTGGTACCTCGAAATCGGTCGCGAAATTTTGTTAAGTATTTTTTTCATAAGACGACCCACTGACCCCATACATGTAATGCTGCCAGATTTTCGCAACAAAACGGGTGGAATATACTCCGTTTAAATTGAGTTTCTAGTACATTCTGGTAGATGTTGATGCCTATAAAAAATCACAGCAATAACATTAATGTTCATTATAATTTTCTGGTTATGCAAGTGACGTCTTTTAAAATCCATGGAGTGTTTGGACGCTAAATGAAAATAATAAAGTTTATTCTAAAATTAAATTAATGATGGTAACCCTGTTTTTTTATTGTGATTCTTATATAATAATAAGGTATACGATATGATTGACACACGTTCACGTAAGAAAGAAATGTGTGTATGTACGGATCCCTTAGAACAAGCTTTCGATTGTAAATGACATAATCACTTGTACTAATCAATAAATGGGGCCTTTAAATTAAACCGTTGTAGATGATAATATAGAAATATAGTTAAATTAAATAGTTATTTGCTATTTATAAAGGGTGTAAAACACCTCTTAATGAAGCCGAAAGGCACTTGTTCTCCTCGTCATTGCTATCATTTTTTTGTTCTACACCATACCTGGGAACCTTCTAGTTACGGAGATATTGGGGGTCAAAGTTCCAACTTTTTGACAAGTATTTTTTTAAATACAAGTTTTCAATGTAAGATTTTTACTTTAAACACCTCCACGACCCCCGTACTCTTCAATCCATCCATCAGCACAATTTTTTGAGTGCGTTACATTGAGTTCTACCACAAAACATGATTTTTCACCCCAAAAATAAAGTCGCTTCCCAGCAATAATTTTTCCGTAAAGTTACCTATTTTGATGTACAGAATGCTTGGTTGACGGCTTCGTGATGAGGTCTTTTACACCCTGTATGTGTTCTAAGTTAATGATCAAATACCGAGATAGATAATATTTACTTTATAATGAACTAAAGATGACCTCTAAAATGTACTGTAAATAACCTGAAATAATAAGTCTAGTTATGTGCTGAAATAAAGACTGAATTCATATTTTTTGCTATAATAGAACGATATGTATGTTATGTATAACTTAAGCGTAATATTAGTTAATGCATAATTTAACGATGAAGTAATAGATTGTTTATAATGAGTTATATAATGCTGCAAGGTTATTTTGGCGCATGAATGACATTGTAGCGGACATAATCAAGTTTCAAAAAGAACGCTAGCGATATCTATGACGCAAATTAAGAACTTAAATCAAAATTCTGTGTCGCGCTATTAAAGCTCCCGCGAGATATGAATTGCTTTTCTCATATAGGATAAGGAGCTTTACGTTATTGCTAAACATTGCTAGGAAGGTATAAGGCATTTTAGAAATAACTTGTGGATTTTGTATTCACAAAAACAATATAGCGGCTTCATGATCAAAGGTCACGCGCCGAAATAACCATGTCGCACTATAACAACATTGTTAAGTCAAAGTTCACAGAGTGCCAATGACTGAATCTATACAGGTTGATGTTTTTAACTGAGACCTCTATGGTAGCTTCACTCACCGACTTACCATAGAGATCCTGGTTTATTAGTGAACCCTGTATAGTAATTGTTGATTCTACATGTTGGAAGGAATATCGAATCGCAACTTTGAATTAATTAAATGATTCTAGGCCCCCAAAGAAATTGTTTAATTTTTTTGACATTTTTTAAAGAAAAATTACGGTTATATACATTTTGACAGTGTACGTATTACACGTTTGTATGGGAAAACTGTTTTTTAGAGGGTTTAGAATGTACCAAATTCAAGGGTTGATGACCTTTCCACTATGTATTACAGTTTCCACTTCCACAATGGTGATAAATCACAAAAAACTACACTTAATTTTCATTTTGTTATTAGGTACTCTTCGAGAAGTCAAACCAATCCGATGATTTTAAGCAATTCACAAATGTGACAATTAATAAATTATATATAATGACGCAATTAATAAGTATCGCTTTCACTAATGAACGCAAACATGTTAGTAAATAAATGCCTTAAAAAACCAGGGAATACTCGTGTGGGATATATAAATAAAAAGATTTTTTTTGTTTTACACTATACCTGGGAACCTTCTAGTTAACAAATATCATGGGATATCATGTTTCACAAAAGAATATTGATGAAGTTTACAAAATTTATAGCAAAAATAATGTTTTACTGTCAGGTGTGTTTGCACCGAGTAACCTTAATAATGAAACAGAGCCAATAGGACAATTTTATACCATAACACGCACAATTAATTAATGTCACATTTTTTTTTATATAGAAGTTTTTTTTGGCATTTCTATGTAAGCTCAGAGAGTTGTCCATAAACCCTTCATACGGGTTTGACGCAGAATGTGCACAAAGCAAGATGTGCACTTGACGCAGAATGACCACTTCGCAAAATGTGCACTTGACGCAGAATGTGCACTTCACAAAATGTGCATTTCGCAAAATATGCACTACTCAAAATAGCGCTTCTCAAAATGAGCAGTACAAAAATAAAAACCGTTGTCTACTATATTTTTGATTATTTTGCACGATTTATAGCGTGATTCCATTTAATGCTAAAAATCGGTTAAAATAAAAAATAAAATGTATAGTGTGCAAACGGTTTTTATTTTTGTAGTGCTCAATTTGAGAAGTGCTCTTTTTGAGTAGTGCTATTTCGAAAAGTGCTATTTTAAGAAGTGCACATTTTGCGAAGTGCACATTTTTCTTTGTGCACGTTCTGCGTCAAACCCATTCGTACCACGCTATTGTATACGCACTGGGTTCCAATTTTATCACACTCGTCGTTTATTTTCTATCTATTTTACCTTACCTTACTTTATATTTAAACGTAAATGATTGTCTGAATAAATTCACATGAGACCGGATCTACTATGGCGGACGTTAGATTCGTGGGAACATTTTACATTAATAAGACAATATGCCATTACCAACAAGAAAAGATCGGAAAAGCGACCCATAAGTTTTTTTTTTAAGGTTCAGTAAAACCGGTAGGGACCCGTTGCGGACACCGGACATGGACAGATACGTCAGACATCTGTATGGTGTGCGCGGAACCGCGTACCTATACAGTTTGACCGTACCGGTTTGATTGAACCTCTTTGTTCCAAGTCCCATCTTTTAAATATTTGTTGTAGGTAAGAGTATTTAAAGATTCCAAAAATATTGTAACCCGACCAAGTTAATTAGACATATATTGTTAGTCACGATGACTTGTGATGAGAAGCACTCACTTGTCTAATAGGGAATATGCATATGTTTTCTTTTTTTTATATCGATACGGAATGTTAAAATACTATAAAATAATGTCAAAAAGCGAAAACAAGACTTAAATCGGCCAAAAAACACAAAAGTTATAACCATTTAAACTTTTGTTTCTATCTCTTTCTAGATAAACGGAATTTAGTATGGATTTTGTACGTCGATGCAGCGTTTGACGTCATTCGCTATATCGGATCTCTCTGTCTAATCAGCAGTTTCAAATGCTTATAACTTAGTATTTTTTATAGATATAAAAAAAATAATTTCATTTTGCTATTTCTGATGTTATTACGCTTTGTTTAGAGTGATAAAAAAAATCATGCATATACCCTATTGTCGTGGTCGCCATAAAATTTAACTTTATTAAAATGACAGCTGCCTAACTATAAACTAAAAACTAAGATATGGTCATATCGAAATAAATAATTAAAAAAGCATCTTTATTTGCCTAACATTACATGCATTTACTGAGTGCTCAGTATTTTTCGCTATGTAAATATAGGTATTAATTAGGGACATCCACAGCTGTCATTTTAATCAAGTTAAATTTTAAGAACCCTCATTACAGTGGTACAGTCGCCCGCGCATCAAGTTACCACAAACTATTCTCATTCGATTTTGAACTTAACCATCAACATGTTATAGCTTAGTTTAAAATCATTTGGAGAAATTTGAAATTTTCTGGTAACTTGATGTGCTGGCGACTGTACGTACAGTCAGCTTCACGATCTATGGACATCCCCCTTGAAAGCACCTACGTTCGAAGCTGGGTTACCCAATTGATGCAGCCCACTGTACATAATAATATATCGTTCGTTGCGTGGTCTTTACTGGAACTAACAGCGCCATCTTTTTAATACATTAACATCTGTGAATTTGTCTGTAGAAATTTATTGAAAAGAAAAGAAGGGTTAGTTCCAATTATACTCACACGCGAAAAGGACCATGGAGCACTATATTAATCTTCTTCGTTTTGTTAGTAAAACTGTAACAGAGAAAATGTTCATCTGTGATTCCTTTCAGTGATTCATACAATCAATACATATGTTTATGCTTCCGAAAGACAGTTTATCGTTCATACAATATACGAGTCTATATACTTTTGTACATTGTAAATACTTGTAACTTAATTATCATAGTTAACTTTCAAGAGAATAAATGAGTTTCTTGTTATCTGCATCGTTTTATTTTAACTCCTTTTCAACAACACCTGATGAAAAGATTTAGTTGACGTTGATTATGTCGGCAGTCGGCACCGGGTTTCGGGCATCATTATGCCTTGTTAATAAAGGGTGTAAAACACCTCTTAACGAAGCCGAAAGGCACTTGTTCTCCTCATTGCGATCATTTTTTTTGTTCTACACCATACCTGGGAACCTTGCTAGTTACGAAAATATTGGGGGTCAAAATTCCAAACAAGTTATTTTTTTAAATACAAGTTTTTAATGTAAGATTTTTACTTTAAACACCTCCACGACCCCCATTCTATTCAATCCATCCATCAGCACAATGTTTTAAGTGCGTTACATTGAGTTCTAGGGGAAGGGGGGGGCATTACGGGGACGCGGGGCAAGACGCGGCCACCTACACATACAAGTAACTAGAGTCAAAAATAACCGCCTTTTAGTAATTGAAGCATTACTAAAAGGCGGCTATTTTTGACCGATGCTCAGGGCGGAAGTGATCGGAAGTGAAAGTGCACGCGTTTGATTTTTACAAGCAAAAATATTTTTTCGTGCTTTTTGATGTAGTTTTGCGTGGATACTAAACGCCGATAAAAAGGGAACCATTTACATCTGTATTTTAGTATTTTGTTTTGATTTTAGATAGATATCGCTAGTTGATTTGTGTAAGTCAAAGCCAAGGTATCATGCATTATTCTTTTTTTTTTCACCTGTGAATACAATACTAGGCATAGAGGCATAATGGGGACATGGTTACGGGGCATAATGGGGTACCCCATTTAGGTATGCAAGATGGTGCGAAACTATAAAAAAAATCTACGAGTGGCAGTTGGTCTGTGGAAAGCATGAAAAAGGCTGTAGATGCTGTATTGAGTAAAACAGTAGGGTACAGAAAGACAGCACAGCTATATGGAGTTCCACAGACTACATTGGAGCGTCACGTACCTAAAATAACGAAAGGTGAGATTTCTTTTAGCTCTACTGCAGGTAGTGCCGGCGTGGACGATGACGACACCGAAGAAATACACATATGCATGTACTGCGAAGCTAAATAACGTGTTAACACGTACCCCTTACTGCCCGGTTTTTGGTACCCCATACTGCCCCTACCACGGGGCATAATGGGATTTTTGTAGAGTTGCAGTGTATTAAAAATATTAAGGTTATTTTACTAGTTAACGAGCCAAAATATGTGCCAAATTATAGTATGATAAGTTGCTTTTGTGTTGTGATTATTGATTACAAATAAATATAGATTTTTGATACTTTTTTAAATGGTTTCCCTTAACGTCACCGTTATGCCCCCCCCTTCCCCTACCACAAACCATGATTTTTCACCCCAAAAAAAAAGTCGTTTCCCAGCAATAATTTTTGCGTAAAGTTACTTAGTTTGATGTACAGAATGCTTGGTTGACGGCTTCGTGATGAGGTCTTTTACACCCTATACCACAGTTTGTCTCTACATCACCCAAAGGTTGAGGACGCGCCGTTTCGTTGTCTTGATACCTAGGTACGATTTGTGACTATGACTGTCAGATTGGTCGAGCAACTTAGCAGTAATTTTCGGAGGCTTGGATATTTTTCAGATTAAATTATAGTGAGCGAGCCAATTGTCATCAATGGAGCACAAATCCCGAATCCGTGGCTGCCATTGGAAAATTCCTGGTGGAAAAATCCAATAACACTGGCTGACCAGAGAATTGAACCCGAGACCTCATTTCCAGCCAGACTTGCGACCACTACACCAACGAGGCAGACAAAAACTCGATGTTTTTACATGTCACCCCATCATCGCCATCATAAAACTATTATTTATCTAAACTGTTTTACTTAAAATGTCACTTACGGAATATCTTCTTCCGTAATTATTGATTATTTTTGAGCTCCCGATATTTCGACGCTGTTGCAAGCGCCATGATCGTGGGAGAACGCGGAAGATATCCCGTAGGTGACACTTGAAGTATAGTTATGAACCGTGAAAGAAAGAAAGAAATAAAAAGCATTTATAAGCCCGCACAGGACAAAACACACAAATTAAAATGGTAAAATTAACAGCAGGTACAACTAATAATAATTAAACAAAAAGAACAAAAAAAATTTATAAAGAAACGAAATTAAAAAAACAGCGGAAGCGAAAGCTTAAAACAGTGTTTAGATTGTTTTAATTCAAAATCCTTTGAGAGCCCTAATGTAGGTACCCAGGCCTATGAAATAGACAGCTTGCATAATTTGAAGTAGGTTGTAAGACTTGCAAGGCACAACCTTACAGTACCCACCTAATCAGTCTTAAAATAGTTAAAGTAAGTTTAATTTATAGAAGATATTTTTACAAGTGGTGGCCTCACGTGTTTACTTGGATATATTTTTCCTCAAAATATTTGCCTTGTTCGTGCGCAATGAGAAAGTCATCCGGAGCGAATGCCACCCGTCCCGTTGAACCCGACCCCGTCACCCCGGTGATGTGTTCGGTAAGATCTCCCGCAATCCGGCCCGTTTCCGGTTGAATGTCTGCCAACTATTTCGAATATTCCCCCTTGTTTAGAAACTTAGTCACATTAAAATATTATTAAGTTCAGAGATCTAAGCTTTAAGTTTTGTCCCTGTGTCGAATGTTGCAAAATGTTTCACGTTCCTATAGGCCTAGGCGCGGCGTTCTGTTGTTTCTGCCAGCTGCCTACCCCATGGAAAAAAGGTGTGAGATTGTTTGTTCCCCTAGATTAGGTGAACAGACTTCTCGCTGGAAGTCTACGGAACATAGATATTTAGTATCTGACAAGTAGCAGGTGGGTGCATATCCAGGTGCGGACCTAGGACTCTCACGGGTCATGATCCCACTAATTAGGTATTTAATCTGGCGACGTTTATATGATTTACTGAACTTATGAAACTTAACAGCACCCTTAAATCTTGTTTTGAAATAAGTGAATCCTCCATTTTAGGTATTAGGGTCCAATCCCCAGCCGTACCCGCGATCGCGTACGGTGCATTGTTATTTTAATTGTGTCTGTAATTGCGGGTATCGAAGAGCTACAATCTTGGTCTGCGCCGGCGCCAGCTAAGATTCCTTCGACAAACTTAACTCTAACTCGGCGCGCGACTCTTCACAGGTCTTTCTTACTTGGAAGCATTCACGGATTTCCGCTACCCAAAGAAAATTCAAATAAAAACGCGCAAAACCAATCAATCAAAACGAAACTAACTAGTGCTAATCGATTTATCTACAATTAGTAGGTGGGTATTACCTACATTAGTAGGCAATTAATTAAGTCTGAATGGCGAATCAAATTCACGTCGTTTGGGAGATAAAGGCTAATGAGTAGGTAGTAATATGTAATGTTAAACATGATGATAGTGACAAGTTATCAGTTAGCATCAACATCAATATTGTGGTGGAAATGCTCTGTACAACAGATAGAGCGTTTTACAACCTGATGAATTTTGCCATCGTTCTCGCAAAGCTCGGTACGTAATATCTACATCTATGTAAGTATTTGTTGCTGGTCTCCGAGAAACGCTTTACAGAAGCAGTACTTTAACGTAGGTACTTTACGTAACTGCTCCGTTGCTTGGTCTCACGGTCGCAAGAACGACTGCTGAGCGTGCAGTCCTGGGTTTGATTCCCGGGTCGTGTCAAAAGTGTTTTTGTGTTTATCCATTAGTAGCCAGGAGATTGAAACACGTTAAGGTGGATGCTCAAGCGTAGCCCGCGAAATTCAAATTTTCTTACGTTTTTTGCAATTTGCAGGCCAGTGCTAGGTTGTATGTTGATTAAAATTTTGTTTGCGACTGTAAGACGTATGTAGTTACAGAATTATATTCATCAAACTCATCAATACAACCCTCAAAGTTCATATTGGTGTCAAAATTACTTTTCCAAGGTCAAAATCATTCTTGCACCATTATGAACTTGGAGGGTTGTATTGATGATTTTGATGATTATAATTGTGTTACTACATACGTCTTACAGTCGCAAACAATATTTTAATCAACATACAACCTAGCACTGGCCTGCAAATTGCAAAAAACGTAAGAAAATTTGAATTTCGCGGGCTACCCTTGAGCATCCACCTTAAGTTGTTGGTTGTTGTTGGTTGTGCACCTGATCCCTCTCCGATGGTGTCGGATTATCGTCCCATCGGACTATGCAAGAAAGAGAGAGTGCACCTGTGCCTGCGCATACACTTGTGTACCTATCCCGCGCCGATGGCTATGTCTGCCGAGATTGGCCGCTGTGACCGAACACGATCAGGAGCACTATATTCTTTTCAATACACTTTCTCGAAAACTGGTCCGTAACGCACTACGATTAGGTACAACATGCAATGTATTTCACACGCGTGCGTTTTTTTCCATTTTCCCGCACGTGTGCGGGAATGAAAATTGCCACAGATAAACTATACCTATACTTGGTCCAAATTGGTTCTATGCCTATAGTCTGAGGCGTACAGTCTGAGGTGAATGTTTTTTTTTTAATTTCGGCAAAGCACTACGCGTCTTTGCGGCATTAATATTTTTTTAATATTAAGACTGTGTTTATAAATAGAATATCATAGATAAACATGATTATTAAAAACTAATAGTTACTTTTATACACAAATTAAGATTTATTTGTGTTCTGAATTCAAAAATATAAAATAAATCTCTTTTTTATATTAGGCTGTTTAACGGCTTCATACCTTTGCCTCTCCGTCAACCTGGCGAAAGCAAAGCGCGAAAAAAAAAATTAAAGTCATAGTTTCTTATTTCGTGACAAAAATATTTTTCGTTATATTTTATTTTATTTCTTCAAAAGTGTATGGAAAAACGTCGTTTGATACACGTGGACATTTGTTATTCCAGTTAAATTCCGCCTCGAAAGCAATAACAAACTTTCTCCACTTGTATCAAAATGTACTATTACCTACTTAAGTGTCCATATTTGGTACAATTAGGAACAAACCTGCTTCATGAATACTGAGGACTTAGTAAAGAGTCGGGAATGTACTAATGAAAAACCAACAGAGTATATTGACTAATGTCGCGAGTGTCGCGACCTATTGTACCACAATGACTAACTTCTTGTTTTCCCCAGATTCCTTACCCTCAACTATTTACGATTTCATTATCCTATTTTCTCACATGACCGTTTAAAAATAACGGTTTATTTTTATACTTTTCCTAACAAAGAAAAATTAGTTGTTTTGATCGACCCCGCGGCCCAAGAGTATGTGGGCGAACTGTTAAAATTAATTTCGTGTAACGTGTATTTACGTGTTACCTGGTGAAATTCGTTTCTGGTGTACTGAGTAATAACAGAGGTATTTCTAATGTGCTCAAATTCGCACCTTTCGTGTGCAATCGGTGATTTTCCATGGATTCCTGTAGGTAGGTACCCGCCACATGTGGATGGCTGTGGGTAATGTTAAAGGATTATTGGCTAGATAGAAGAGGGATATTGAGAAGAGTCCAGGAACTTTCAAGTTTATTGGACCACGGAAGGTTCCACCCCAATATTCACCTCCTAGGAAGGTACTCGCTTGGTGGTTAATAAGTCAACCCACCCTTCCCTCGTCCCTTCCTTCGTCCCTTGGTACTTGGTGGGTAATGGGTGCGAAAAAATTTGATACGGTTGTAGTCGTAGTTGTAACTTGCAAATGATATTGGGATAAAGGCCAGAGGATAATGATGATGTACCTTAAATCAAACCACGGGTTGCGCAAAGTTGTAAAAAATGCCATTAGGTTAGGAGTTGCATAATAAGTAGGACCTATATTTGGTTAAAACTTACTAATTATGAGAATATCTAATGTTCCTATGCTACGTGTACCACCCGTGATGGCGTTATAATCGGAAAACAGTAAAATGCTGAACAGTAGGTACCTAAACATGAGTGTTAATGGCTGCTGCCAAGGGTGAGATTCTTCAGGATGAGTATTTTGTTAATCTACTCAAAAAAAGAAAAATAAAGTGTCAATAGGTATGACCACTTTAAGTTTGCTGTTTAAAGTGGCGTTGCTTGTCAAGAAAACATGCATCAATTGCATTTCAAACTTGGTACATTTATTTTAGTTCTGTGTCTTGAGCCTGCACATATAAGTTGGGAGAAGTTGTACGCATGAGTCACCGACCAGCTTCTACCCTTATATTTCTAACAATCATTAATTGCACACTACTTGTTAAGATCAACATCATTGGGCTCCTGCATGTCTACTGGATTCCCTTGCTTATTTTAAGAAACATTTTTACTTCATAGATTTACGGATGTAACATATTTCCGCGCATGACGCTATCCCGCTCCATCTACTTCAAAAGTTTCCACCGAGTCAGTCGTTAGTTACCTTTAAGCAAATAAACTAATCGTTACTTATTTCCATACCTAATTATTTATTTGCCTTTCGTTTATAGTTGAAAACCGATTACCCTCATTTCTACAAATTCCACTGGCTATTTCGGTGCCGAATAAAAATATCGGAGAGTTATATTAAGCCCAGAATGCCTTTATATAAAGTAATGTGTTGAGGTCGAACTAATACGCTAAAGTGTCGAATCCACGCTCGTCTATCAGCGATCTTAGTGAATTTGCACTAAATTGAATGTTGCAAAACAAACACATCTTTTCCCGCGCAAAACACAAACAAGCGGCGCTCGCACATCAATCTGCCACGCTTGCCCACGCGCATGCGTTCAACTGTTCCTAATTAAAGCCTAGTGTTTACACTCCTAGGAGCTATAACGGTGGATTGAACCAAATCTGAAGCTGCAGTGTATAAATAACATCATGTACGCCGCGGTTAACGCAATGACCCGTGCCCGCCGCGACCCGCCTCTCGACCCGCCTCGACCCGCCCAGACCCGTGCTCCGGCCGGGCGGCCGCGTGCTTTACCTACGCTTAGCCTTTTATGGGCATAACACTCTCTCGCACAATCACGAAAATTGCCATAAATCTGTTTCCTGTGTTAACTCGTGGCAAGAGTTGTCATTATCTATTATCGCTTTCTGTATTTGGAACTTCGGATGTTACTGGTGGGTATCATTAGATTCTCGGCCTTTGCCGATGAGTTAACTTTCAGTGGCCTAAATATCAAACACAGGATACAGACGAATGTCGTGCGGAACTGCTGCGGAATTTTCGTCTTTTCATTTATAGGGTATAGCTTGTTTTGTCACACCATGGCATCGTTCAATAGCTGCTGCGATTCACTTTGTTAGCTAACAGACTAACACAGGTCTAGATATGGTGATAGTTAAACTGAACCAACACTATAGTTGGTACTTATTTCCGTGAAGGTTGGACTTAGACTTTTCTTTTCTCATAATAGCATCAAGACGCTGAAACTAGACGAAAAAAATCCCTTGCTCTTACTCCTTTGTTGATCGCAAGGCTTGGCCTCAGACTTAGCACTTACTTTCTAGCATCGCATATTTATCATGTTACTGAGGCAAAGGATTTGATCCAACAGCAGACGTTCAACCCAGGGTAGTCCTGGGTTCTGCGACCGCCATAGGACACGCGCCGGCGCCGACGGCGCACACACGTTTCCCTGCACGTCTTTCATAAAACTGCGGTTTACGGCCGCCAGTGCCGAGTTCCGCATAAATAAGGTTTGCAGACTATTATCGGGTTGGGGGAGCGTGACATACTGCGTAGTTTATCACCGAGTGCCTCAGACTTTTGTAGTTGATGAACACTCAGGGATACCCTGTTCTTTGCTGGTTAAATGGGAGTGTATTAGATATGGATCCTACAGACAGCACGTCAACACAAAACAAACAAAATATACCGACATGTCGAGATCACATAACATACTACGTAGAGTACGTAGCTTCAGGCATGGACCGCGTGAAGTATATGTAATTCAGATCACCTAGCCTGGTAGCGAGCACACATCTTTAACCTGTGTAAAAATTGCTCATTGTTATGACGTTAATCGTACGTCACAAAACCCACAGATATTAGTTACTGCAGCAAGAGTAACGCTTCAGGAATGCCGGCACATTTTGCGTTGAATACCATAATAAAGCGGTGTTATGAACAAGGGAAACATAAACATTGACTCATTAACAATACAGAGCACATCACGAGGGTTCTGACGTGCGAACGTGTGGGGCGTTCGTTACTGTGTATGGGCAGGCGCACTCCATGTCATTAATAAAGGTTAGAGCAGGTTAGGTAATGAAACGGGAGTGAATGACAGCATCACGGTTGACGAGGAAAAGAAGATAGAAGAAAACGTAGATAAGGGCAGAAATATGAAGATCTGTGATAAAGGTGTTAATTAGGTTTTTCTTCTGTCTTTATAGAAAAAATATTGTAAACTTTAAAGTGAATGCGTTGATTCATTCGCATACACTTAATTCCGTACTGACTCAATTTGAATTGCCATCAACACGCTAACAAAAAGCAAATTCGTTTATTTACTTCAGTTTCGCCAATTCAACACTCACTATCAAAATATTTCAGGTCACTTTCAAAGACTCTTAAACTTGGTACAAAAAAATACTCATCTCAGATATCAGACACGAGTGAATCACGCAGGAAAACTCCGCGCGTATCAACAGGTCTCCGCGTCAGTCAAATAGAAGCATTAAAGAGCTAGGATTACTCTATCATAGGATACAGGGCAGATTGATGAATGAAGTGATGATGGCTGACAGAGCCGACAGATTGTTGTGACAGATTAGATGTAATAGGTGAGTAATGTTAGCGTTACTCACCTATTACATCTAACATCTTATCGAAGTTCTAATGAAAATGTCTCATTCATATCAACACATACGTCTTTGACGTAACATGGACGTAACACCTGTCTGCGGTTCCGTAGTTAGACCTAGTTTCACCATACCATGTTAGTTAGTTTAATCTCCTGTTAAAATTTTAACGGGACATTACGAGTAGCGAGTGTTTCACCATGCGCTAATCCATGATTAAATGTCTTAATCAGGCATTAAATTTAATTGCTGCCCTTTAGGTCCGTTAACTTACTAACAGGCATTTAGTCAGCTGTCAAAATCATCAAAATGGAAGCAGCGTACGACTATATTTTCGAAGATCAAAATGATTTGGAAATTTTGGACGACTTGGACGATTTAGTACGACGTCCTAAAATTTATAAAGAACGGCGGCACTATTTTGAAGAATACGATGAAGTGGATTTTCGCACAAGATTTCGCTTATCGAAACAATCTGCCTTGGATGTGTTGGATTTGATTGAAATTGATTGAAATTGTTTCGAAATTAAAGTAATTAAAATTTCTTTCTCATTTGATAAGAAATTGGGGCCCCGTTCACGCGTTCTCTTACTGGACATTATTATTGTTTTAATTTAACTTTCACTGTTTAAAAATTACCACGGACTCCACAAAACGTTGTAATAACAAAATTTGAAAATGGCAATGACATATGTATCGACAAAGTAAAATGTTGCAAGAACACACTCAAACTGTATTACACAACTGACATCATAATTTAGTTGTATTATTTAACGCGAGTCTTTATTATACGGCTAGCTAAAATGATGCATTGTCAGTGAACATTGACATGCGACATTGTGACTTTTTATTTTGGTTGGTTTGACAACTGACCGATCTATGAGTGAAGGATACATGACTCATTCACTTAACACCGGGTTTCTTAATGTGGTGTTATTTTTTTCTGGTGGAACGTAAATACCAATAACATCGACATTTATTTTAATGGCTGATTGACTAATGTCCGATTATGAACAGTTTGGTGAAATTGGCCCTTAGTCTTTTATATTCGCAGTATATGCAACGTTGAAAGGCATAAGCACATAAAGGGTGTAAAACACCTCTTAACGAAGTCGAAAGGCACTTGTTCTCCCCGTCATTGCGATCATTTTTTTGTTCTACACCATACCTGGGAACCTTCTAGTTATGGAGATAGTGGGGGTCAAAGTTCCAACTTATTGACAGGTTTTTTTTTTTTAATTCATGTTTTTAATGTTAAATTTTTACTTTTAATACCTCCACGGCCCCCATACTATTCAATCCATCCATCAGTACAACGTTTTGAGTGCGTTACATTGAGTTCTACCACAAAACATGGTTTTTCACCCCCCAAAAAAAAGTCGTTTACCAGCAATAATTTTTGCGTAAAGTTACTTAGTTTGATGTACAGAATGCTTGGTTGACGGCTTCGTGATGAGGTCTTTTACACCCTGTTTACCTCCGTAATAAGTGCTATAGCTTTAATACGGTAATGACAGAGGAGCTGTGTCTTGTTTCAAAATATCGAAAATAATTTAAAAATGTCATAATTATGTGTATTTATTACCAAAGCGGTTGTTTTAAAATGTCATCATGTGTTTGCGCTATGTTAGTTGATGATAACAATAACCAAACAAAACTCTAAAGTTCGTTAAAAATATGATAGACGTCACCCATCTCACCCACGTAGTGACAATTTAAGTAAAAGTACATAAACAACATTTACTTATAGAAATCAGCCTCAAATATTTGTTTAGTAAAAATAACGCCTGTGTGAACTGTGAAAACACAATATAATTCAAGAGTACAAAGTGCGAGTATTCAAGGAAATCTACTTCAATTACGGAATTCCAATTAGTTACTATATAATATTTTGTTAAATAAAAAAGCTTATGTATTGTCAAGGAAAAATCGTAGCCATTTGTTTACTTTCATATTATCCGTATATCGTCCTCATCGTCATCATCAGCCTTTTTTAATGTTCCCATTGCTGGGACACGGCCTCCTCTCTGTGAGAGGGAAAGGGCTCATTCACCACATGGGCCCAGTGCGGATTGGTAGATGTCACATGTCTTTGAATTTTTGGTTCTAGGACATGCCGGTTTCCTCACGACGTTTTCCTTCACCGTTTTTGAGAGCAGTGTTGATGAAATAAATTACACAAAGTAATGCGCCTGCCTGGGTTCGAACCCACGACTTAATGTTCGTAAGTCGGGGCCGCCACCACTGGGCCACCGCTGCGCGCTGCTCTCAACCTAATCTCCTCTCGTAGGTAAATATTTTCTGAGAAAACAGTAGTGCCCAAGTCTCTTCTATAACGACAGTCAAAGATCTACAAATGACAGCCGGGACCAACAGCTTAACGTGCTTTCCGAGGCACGGAGGAAACTCGCTATGTAAGGGTGGTCACCCATCCACAGACCAACCTAGGCAAGCACGGCTTAACCTAACGATTGACCCGAGCGGCTGTTATTATTTAGCCACGAGCTCCTCTAGCGCTCAATAGCGGACATAATAAACGTATAAAGTTTTAATTCCATAATAAATAGCTCTTATACTTTAGATTTTATTGATATCTAAAAAACCCTGATTTCGTCACTGACTGATGGTCATCAAAATACTTAGGGTATTTCCTAATGTCCTAGAAAGCTGAAATTTGGTATGTAAGCTATTATTAGTACACAAACAACAAACAGAAGAAATTATAAAACTTGTAACTTTTATCCCCCAACCCTTTAACTAGGGGATGAAGGTTTGTATGATATTTCCGCAATTTTGACGCTAGAGGTCTGAAAATTGATGAGCTAGAGATCTGAAAATTGATATAGGTACTCCTGGCGTCTCTGATGTGCAAGAACTACACCCAATAAAAAAGTCCCACTAAAACATTTTCATGTGAAATGTTGCCAAGACGAGACTATAACACTCGCACTGTAAAAGTTAATCAGATCTCATGTAGAATACCATGTAGCCACATATTTTGACTAAGGTGTAGAGTTTGTGAAGTTAGACCTTGTAGAGTTAGGGCGTGTAGAGTTAGAACTTAGAAGCTGGCTCTACATGAGATCTGATAACATTTGACAGTGCGAGTCATATAGTCTCGTCTTGACAACATTTTGCATGAAAATGTTTTTGGTGGGATAAGCATTCTCCAGGTTATTACCTGCTTACTACCACATAACATTTCAAATTTAGAAAACTTAAAAAGTGTAGGGAAACCGAAAACCATATTCTTCTTACAATCAATTTGAATCTCTTTCTCAATACTGCTTATCCGACACCGTGTCACATCCAACTAATCTAGATTAGGTCGGCCAGAACTAAGACCTAACTTAGATCCGCTCCATCAACCATTAGCCAACTAAAAGTTAAGCATGTACCGGCTTACACCATGACCAGCACAAAGTACTACACGTGCTTCTAACAAAAACTGACCAAGATGTTTGGCCTTGATGCCAAACAACGGGTTTACCAAATGCACTTCCGCCGGCAATTCTCAATTCACAAAAACTTAACAGACTTAAGTACCAATGTATCATGGCTATTTCGAGGTTATTAGAAAACGATACCCGAACTAAACTGTTTAGCTTTTTTTGGGTAATATCATCGTACTTTGGATCGTATACAATTTGGCGTTAATTAAGTAGCTAAATACAAAAAAGTGGTCAAGTTTGTGCAGTGTTGGGTTTGGGTTCCCTATATATGTTTCTATAATAATGACTTCATTTTCATGAAAATTACGAATAAAGCTATTTTATATATATTTTTAGACTTCCCACTAGGTGGACCGATGACCTGGTGAAGGTTGCGGGAATCCGTTGGATGCAAGTCGCACGGGACCGGTCAATGTGGCGACACTTGGGGGAGGCCTATGTCCAGCAGTGGACGTCTTTCGGCTGAAATGATGATGATGATATCATAGGTAGCTGTTGAAGCTATTAAAATATACCAGTTTGTTTAATAGTCTGGTAGCAGTTTTAATGTTAAGTATTCTTGTTATCATGTGATTGTGTCACGATGGTCAGGTAACAGGTATGTAAGACCAAAAAGATAAAAAAATCCTTCTGTTTTAAGAAATGGTGGTAAGCATTTAGAAAGACAAACAATAATGTCAACAACCCAGGCATTCCGTTTCTCTAGCTGTATCTAACGATTCGTTTTAGTCGCTCGTCTACGGTATCCTAACAGTAAATTATGATTCACGTGTCGCGATAAAAAGTGGGGTTTCCTATGTTTTTTCAACAACATTCATCACCTCCTTTGTAAGAAGATACTTTAGATTATTGTACCTATTACATACTTCACCGTTTATTATGAGTACTCACATTGATAGCATTACATGCACGTATTAATAATCTAATCTATCTGCCGAGCCTTTTTCCAACTACATATGTTTGGGTTGGCCTCCAGTCTAACCGGATGCTACTGAAAAACAGCATTGTATATGAAGCAATTGCCTTGGAGGATGGTTGTAATACTTTCAGGTTTCTGACTGTCCATAAAGGTTGCCAAAGATCGAAAAATTGCTAGTCGGGACCAACAGCTTTAAGTGCCGTTCGTTTTAAGAAGTGTTAATGCTAGCACTTTTCACACATATTAGAAATAAACCGGTAAGTAAATATTGAAGACAATTGTGAAATATTATGAAATACAAACAAGTATACCGTCACGGGAAAACTGAAAAATCAACATACATATAGGGAAACCCTATGGGGAACGATTTGAGCACCTTCAGAACACAACTCTATCTGATTTTCCTGTAACCTAGCAATATAAACGTCTTTCTTAATAAACGGTCTATTTGTTTTACAGTTAACTGCAATCAAACTGTTTAACTACATTGTATATCGTTAGAATGGCATGACGGTGTGTGTAGGGGAATCACTCAGATTTTGTTACAATAAAACACTGTATTCTTATTATTATAAGGTACCTGCTGGTTCGTTATTTTGTTTCCTTTGGTAATGGTGCAGGCGTTTTGGAACAGTATTTTGCGTTTAATAATAATAATATATTAACCGAACTGTATTCCTACTCCTTCTCTGTTCACGCAGTACGTTTGTGGAACTCACTTCCGCCTAACATTCGAGATTGTAAAACTTTATTTCTCTTTAAAAAACAAGTCAAAGAGCATTACCTCTCTTCTCAGTAATATTCTTCATATATATATGTATGTATATTATAGCCAAATATTTACAATATTATTTTTATTTTATTATATGTGTAGGTATTTGTATGTACGTTTATTATTATAGTTATAGTTTTGTTTTAAGTTTAAATTTAAATTTTTGTGTCTAACTTGTCTACACACTGTGTCTACATTTCATATCCAACTTTCCTCTCGCAGGTCTGCTGGAAGAAATTTCATAAGAAATAAGCAGTACCTTTGTGCTCTTCTATGTAAATATATTGTCCTGTAAAGTATTTTGTGTGTACATGAATAAATAAATAAATAAATAAATATATCATTTAATTCAAGTAACAAAAGACCCATATCATATAAACCTTACAGACTAAAATACATATTTATATAAACTACAAAAAAAACCTAATTAAACTATTGAAAAAAAAAACAATTTAGATTATACAAACATAAACAAACAAACATAACAAACAAACAAACATAACAAAACAACAAAAAATAAACAAAGAAGTAATAAGAAGAAGAGAAGAACAAAAAACGAAGTGCGCTTACTGTAAAATTATTTAGTAATGCACCTTTATTTTTAAATTATTTTGTGCATTCAATTACAAACAAAAACCTTTTAAAATCAATATTGCTTACCTCCCATAACATACGGCGTGATAATATGTAGCCTAAAGCCTTCCTTGGTTTACAAAGAACATTTATGCTGAATTTCAATTCAATCTATCCAGTAGTTTTGGCGTGAAGCCGTACCATACACACAGACAAACAGACAAAAATTCTAAAAAGTCACTTCTTGTCATCAGTTACGTTTTTCTAACAAAAGCCACTTATTTTTTCTCGAAAATTCTCAATGTACAGTTTTTCTTTCGTTACTGTACTTGTTTACATAAACATACAAAATAGTTACGAGTCTAGACTAGCTTTGTAACCTAGGTTTAAGCTGCTCTGTTTACCTGTGTACCTATAATAATAGCCCCAAAGAAGAGAGGACTGGCACAATTTAACTAATTAGTATGTCCTTAGATAAATCTTCCTGTTAAACCTAAGATTTACCGTATCCAGGGTTTCACCGCAACATGAGCTATCGACGGGTCTTTTCTACCGTGTACCTATAATAATATTATTTTACTATAATAAAAACATTACATTTATCATATAATCTATACATATAATTTATAATAAAAAGGATGAGCTGATTAGACCATAATATGTTATCTGGTTCTAAGAAAGACTGCATCATATATTGCGGTTTTTAATAAAGTATTTAATGGGTGATTTATTATTATCAATGTTTATTTATATTACTTGCAAAAGAGCGATCAGAATAGTTTGAAAAATTGTATAGCAAGTTGCCCATAGTGTTCCAAAAAGTCCTGATTGTTTAAAAAAAACACAATTTTTTTACCTGCGGAAATTCCTTTTTTTTCGAATTGTTATAACAGTTTCTCAAACTGTTGTTACTTTTAATTTTAACAGTAAATCTCAAAACAATTTCAGAAGCGAATCAATATGATAATAAAGTCAAAATACTGAAAGCTTTGCGTAGCGGCTACGGGCCCGCGCCGCTACGCCGTAGCGCCGGCGGCCGCGTAGCTCGTAGCCACCTGCGAGCTCTCGGTACTATCAGTATTATTTTATTATTATGAATTTGGTTCAATAATTCCATATACTGCATTCTTGCATCGTGAATCGAGCAAATAAATAACAGCATGCCTGTGTTCCCCGAGTGGTAAGGACAGAGGTGTACGTGACGTCTGAATTTTTCCAGTTATTTTTAACCGATTACAATCTGTCTGCTTCTGAGAACTACCTTGTGGTAACAGTTTACCGGCTAAGGGTAATCAAATAATCAATGGACCAGTGACCTTTTTGTATGTACCTAGTATTTGCATTCAGTACAATATAATTATAATGTACCTATCAGAAAAAGGTACGTAATTGTACTCTTTATTTATAAATTAGCGTGAACGTACTGTAGTTCATCAGTCAGATTATAGTCAAAGCAAACACATTAAATAGATTGTTCATTCATAGTCTTTCCAAACGTTTAACATATTGTCATTATGAATATGCAAAAAAAATATGATTGTGTCAAACATGACACTATAGATAGATACACATGGACTAAATCAAAATGTTTTCCTTTGCTAGTGGCGTCGTAATGCGACAGGCTCCTGATAATGATGATTGATGAAATAACAATTAGTAATAAAAGCGTGGCAGTTGACATAGAATGGAACAAGATGAAGATGCTACATTACCTATACCTACCGACGATCTGATAATAATGATTAATTTTAAAATAATAAACGATTGATTAATGTTTTGAATAATTAATGTAATATTTGTAATGTAAATAATTTAATAATATAATATTTGTAATGTAAACAATTTTAATGCAATAAAATTGTAATAATTAGAATCAATATTATATTATAATAAGTAATTTAATAATTTTATATATAAAATATTTGCAGTGCCCTTACAGGGTGCATGTCTTAATACTGTCATGAAATTTTAATGCATGCCTAATAACCAGTGTTTTACATGTTAGCAAATAAATAAATAAATAAACAAGAAAACGTGCTGCGGCGACCTCCAAGTATCACGGAACAAGTCAGGAAGATGACGATGTTATGCACCTGTTATGCGACTGACGATGATCCAGTTGACGATGGTAAAAGGTTGTCTAGATCTAGAAGTAACCTAGCTATTTGTGAATAGAGGACTTCTAGGTAAAACCAAAGAGACTGCAAGTATTCATGTAATATTTCCGTTACACTCCGCTATTTTTGTTAGGAAAAAGGAATACCTGTTATAAAAAGTAATAGAAAAAAATCTATAAAGCGCTATAAAGATCTTTTAGCGCCCAAATGACTTTGACAGGATAGATACAATAAGATACACATAGAACGAAAGTCACAATTTTTTTCCCACAAAAAAATTGGTGGTGTTAATTCTATTTTGGTATTTTTACCTTACTTAGTAAGGAGGGATATAACCGTACCGTTGTTTTAGGAATTTTATTGCCCCAACCATCTATTGGCATTAACTTAATTATCTCAAAACCAAATAAATCTTTAAAACCGCAAATCACAACATTAATCTAAATGCTGCGGTTGTAATCACATTAACATTCAGAATCGTTTAATATATTGAAAGTAATATTTTAGGCATGGAATTTCCTCGATCTGCAGTAGCTGATACAAGGTAGGGGCATCCCGCATGATCACATTACTGATGCTAATAAAAAAAACCGGTTTAGTGCGAATGGCTTGTCGAAAAACATATGATATAGGTACGCAGGATGAGATATGGGTATAAAAACATTTACCTAAGTGGAAACACGAGGAGGCGACGTGCTAGAAGGACAAAGCACTCGTACTGACTATATTGGTGACGTTCTTGAAAAAGATCATGTTTAGGTACCAGGTAAAGGTGCGTTATGTTCTGCCTGTCCTCATGGGAGAAAGGCGTGAGTATATGTTTGTATACGCAGGAGATAGATAGGTAAATCCAATGCATTAAACACAATTTCAGTACCTAACGATGCAATGTTCGCGGTAATTTATGCAATTAAACTTGTTCTAGTCCCAGACAGTTGTTATGTGGTATTCATAGGGAATACCTGACATGAGGTTATTTTGGTTTTCCTTGTACTTACAGGTAACTCTTTCTTACATAAAGGGGTTTCTATGTGCTTCTTTACCGATTTGTAAAATTGAGTGTGCAGACAACTAGATTCGGAGTTGAATCCCGATCTCAAATCTAGGTTAATGCCTGAGCGTAGTCGTAGGGGTTGAGGCCAAAATTTCTTGACACATAATTATTTAAAAAGTATTAAAAATAAGAAACCAAATATTTAAGATGCGATCTCACAAAAAAAACCTGATTAGCTGCGTAACTTATTAAAGCTATAATGCACCGACGCAGAGTGCAAGTGCTATACACATGCTTATCGTGATTTACACCAGCTGCCATCAGACCAATGTGTTATCTACTGTTATCTATTCGGCTTTTTCAAAGACTCAACGTTATCAGTATTAGATATAGATTTCAAGCATGCAAAACATCTGTGTTCCAGCCACTGACCCTTTGATTCATCATCACCTAAGCGTTTTTTGAACTTTCTTGGCATCAGATTTCAGTCTAGCTAACCAGATGAAGCTGAACACAAGTGTATTACATGAAACGACTGCCTAATGGCATCACAAGTTCACAACCCAGGGACTGGGTTATAACCCTATTAATTTCGGAATAGGTTTCCGTTCTTCAGACCTGGCCTAAATTATGGTTATCCGGAAAATTATAACCGGGACCTGAAGTTTGCATACCATATATTGAGAAGAGACGTACTTAGAGGTTTCTACAACCGTCAGTTAACGTAAACTGCTGCCTTCTGGTCGAAGGACGCTCTCTATGAAAAGAACTATCCACCCTGTTTCTGAGAGGAACTCCTCCTCTGTATATTAAACGCCATAGACTCACTCACACACAGTGTCCATCGCCAACGCAGATTGAAAAATCGATCAATCAAATTCTCGCCTTCCTCGATATTGCAATTTCAATGCTAAAGAGATAAGAGAATGTGCATTCTAGGTATTATTAAAATTATTAATTAATATCATTGTGTTAACGCGTGCCAATGTCAGTTTACATTTTCTAGACGAGGTAATGCCGCAAATTGCATAATATTATTGATTGTAATGATGTGTCATACGATCGATATTCATAGATTTAAAACGATCTCGCGATGGTCGCGTGTTTTGGGGATCAGATTTGTAAGTTTATCTTCTAGGGATTCACTGTATTTGTAACATTGTATGAAAACTGTAGATAAAGTGCAGATGGGAAATTGCAAAATGCTTTGGATTGACATGGTCTCCGAAAAGTCGTTATGCCACGTTTTTAAATTCACAGTGGAGAGCAAAGTGTACAGTACTACTACTAGTTTTACTATGCGTTTCTTATATGTACATGATGGGAAGGAGTAAATTTAAAAAACTAACAACGGCTTGCGTTTAGCCGCAACTCGCCAGCAGGCCTAGCCAAGTTACAAACGTTTCGTATCGATTCTCTTTCTATAATCATAAACGCTTCGGCGTAAGCGATTGTAGAAAGCGCTAAATTGGTAGCCAAGTTGACACGACTGAGTCGATCGCTCGTTCTCTAATGTCTGTAGAAAAAACCTATATTTTAGTCTATGGTAAGCGTTCCTACCAAAGACTAGCGATCAACATTGTAGAAACGATAACATTCTATTCTACCATTTTGAACGATGTAAACTTGTCTACGAATTTTCTATTCGTTTGTGTTGTGTTGATCACGGGATTTAACGTTGAGATGATGTCATTCCCATTCATTTGAATAGTTTTCTACTAGCGTTAACGATTGTAGATTGTCAACTTGGCTAGAGGTGCTGATGTGAAGCGATGGTGTCGGCCTAGGGTACAAGCACGCTTGCCTAGAAGAAACCGATTCACTCGGACTTTGGATAGATCCAAATCTTTATTCAAGTATACTTATACTTGAATAAAGAGACAAATTGGGAGACTACAAAATAAGTCAGTGAACTTTCACTGACTTATTTTGTAGTCTATTTGTAGGCCATCACCATAGCAGCAGGAACCTCACCTGGCCACATGTTGTATACGCTGTCATTTAAAGGTTATGTACACGGATGTAGATGAATAAGCCTGAAAGTTTATGAACCAGTCCTATCGAGGGGTAACACATTTTTTTTTCGGATGGGAAATCATCAAATGACTCCTCCCGCTCTGGGCGGAGCAGGAGGAAGTGTCAGACTTTTACTGACTAAAACCCATCCATGTTCCTTCATCGCCCTTTGTGTTCCGGGCCCGCGGTATCTCTTTCGAACTGTCCCGCAACCCCGGCAGGCATCGGTCCTTCATTACGAACCCCTTTCTTTTTGCTGACTCTTTGAACACGAACGCACCGTCGACACGGCCTGTCGTCATGAGACGGACGGACGGTGAGCTAGCCCATAGCCCACCGTCCACAGGCCCGCGCCTACGGTGGCCGGGCGTCTCCCGCGGCGGCCAGGACGTTGAGAGGTTCTCTCCCTCTCATCGAGCGGTAACCTTGAGTTGTGGAGCTTAAATAAGCGGTATCTCTAAGTAAAGTACTGGTATTCAGCTGCTTCCGGTTATGCCTACTGGAAGTCGAACCCAACATAGTTGGGAAAAGGCTAGGTGGGTAACGACGACGGATAAAGATTTGGATGTCTGTCAGTCAACCCCGCATCTACCTCCAGGCACAATGGTATTATCCGATTGATCGTTAGCGGCTAGAGAAAGTTTTCACAAGGAATGTTTTGTTTCCCTCTATGTTTTTCTTGGCTTTTACGTGACCTAAGATCATTAGGCATTCAGGAATTTTATTAAAAAGATAGTTTTAGGTTCTTTTTTTCTAAAAAGTGTTTATTTTATAACTTATTCACTAAAATACAAAAGCTTAATTCTAATCATGTCCGTCGCTTAGCTTTTAAAGCTCGAGTACCTCCGTTCAGTAATAATAAATAAATTAAATAAATAATAAAACGAATAAATATGACAACCTACGAGATTCTATGCCTTTGGCACAATAGAAGACTAGGTCCTAATATAAGTACAGGAGGTGCCTGAAATTCAATAATTATATCTAACGTAAATATACAAAAGAGAGCAATACTAAGATAATTAATATTACATATACAATTTTAAACAAACTTAATTCATGACTAGACAGCAAATACTTCAGAATCTAGTTAAACTTATCCTCTAAGTACTTAACCAATCTAAAGTTAACCTATCAGAAATGGAATACCTATTATCACAATTTAGGAATTGCGCAAAATTCAGCTTCACGCTCGTCATTAAATACTAAAATTACTAAAATACTGAACAGTGATGTCGCTCGGAGAATTGCGAAAAATGCACATTAACGTAAAATAAATAAATAATTAACATAAGCTAAGAACATTAGCCTCGTCAGTTTAAAACTACGACCACTAACGTGCGAGGTTTGGTTCCAAGGGCGGGCAAAGGTGAAATTGGGTGGAACTGAGAAATTAACTACTCTGAAAGCTCTAGTACGAGCTTAACTAGCAGCAACTAGCATCCCACCAATACACTTTTACCCTTCCATTGAAGAGTTTCCTTTAAGGAACATTACAACTAGTTACAATAAATAATAAGTTACAAATAATACGAATTTGAGTTACAATATTAAGTACATTAAACAGCAAACCAAAAAGTCATGGAATAAATTAACAATGCCTACTCACAGCACCTTTTGGCCCCATTAGATCTTAAAGCTAAACAAATAAATAACTTAAAACACTATAATACTGTTACATTCTGAATAATTAAGACACTTCACTCAGTCGTTACGTATACTGGTTGCACGAGACTATAGTTTTGTCACCTCGTGACCGGTGACTATCGCTTCCAAATATTGTGCTTGAGTCGTGACTTGACTTCACACGTCACTAGCTTCCACAGAAGAAAGTCTGTCGATGTCACCTCACTAATCAATGTTCTCATGTTATCATGTTCACATTACTGTCTCTAAGTTTCACAACACTGTCTTAGGACTCCGGTATCACTGGCCCACCATTTGCGGGCCACGTTATGTCTTATGTGCGAGTCCACTAGACTCTCCTCCGCTGCTCGCAGGCGCATTTAGACCGATTCCACCTCATATTCTGGTTCCGCTGTAACAAAATAAAAGGAACATTGCTAACCTTGTCGCGAAAAAAGTAGTTTGTCACTATGATTTTTAAAATAAATTGAAAATTGGGTCAACTTTTGATTACATTGGGTTACTGTAATCAAATTATGAGAAGATATTTTTTGAAGTTTGATAGTTTGCTACTGAATAAAACAAAAACAACAAAATAGTGACAAAGCACATGCGAGTAACAAACAAGAGTGCACACAAAAGCAAAAGATTGAAAGACAATGGATGTCAGTACAAAACGCGTCGACATAGAGCAGGCGTCAGACATTAACCAAATATGTTTTGCTTCTACTTGAGCATAGGCCAGTGTTAACTTGACCTCATTGTAGGCAAACACAGCTAGACACGCGGATCACAATCACACAGGTAGCTTGTGAAGGATAAACAACATCGAGAGAGAAGTAATAGAAGCGTGTGTTAACAAGGCGGGAGAGGAAAGTGCTGACGCTGAGTGGGCGAGGCATGCGCCCGACGATACGTTAGTGTTGCTACAGACATCCATTATCTTACGAACCTTTTTGAGACAATTGCGGCGTTCCTCCATGTTGGGACATTGACAGGAGCACTTACGAGGATTGTACACCCTCGGCGCCGCGCACTCCTCCGGCGACAGCGAGCAGCACCCGCACGACACGTGCTCCACGATGGGGTACGTGGCGCACGTCTCCTTGTTAGTCTTCGCGTTGTATATTCGTATCTGTAACAACATGAATATTAACATCTCTGTCAAACACCGGAACTTCTGATCATCTAAAAATATCCGCACAAACGTGCTGACTCATGGAAGCAGCTATAGTGTTCACAGTTATGTCACTATTATCATTAAGGACAATCATAGTTACGCAACTCGGCGTACTCTTGTACAAATATAGTAAGCGGGTCAAGGATGCACAGAATTAGCTGAGTGTAGATAAGAGATAGCGTAGCGTCTGATGTACTTACGGGAATATGTCGGACGACGGTCTCGGTGGGCACGCAGGTGCCTTCGTTCTCGTACTCGCAGAGGCCGACGCAGCGCTTGACCCACACCGCGCGGGGACTGATCTGGGGAAACACATACTCGTCAGCTTTCGTACAATACAAGAGTCGAGGATGTTCTCACGCGACGCTAATCACGCCGTGTTTAGTAACCGCGAAACGGTCGCGGATGTATACGTACTTATAATATCTAATATTTGCCGATGAGTAATTTGATTGTTAATCGGGTAAATGTTAATCCATTTAGTAAATGTTAATCCATTGCCGCTGATTTATTTAACGACGAAATTTGAGACGTCACCGCAGCGCAGCAATTGATAGGTAATTTGGTTGCAAATATTTGCCCAAAAACGGTTGGAGGATGGGAATTTTTGTTTTCCAATAACTATAATTATCTTGGGAGTCATTGGCACATAATGATGGAGTTGCGCGATAGTCACGAATTGTTGGCTAATAAGGTCATACGATAATAAGTTGTAATGACACTTTAAAATCGGTGGCTTAATTGTGTCATAATTGAATAGTTAAAAATCTATTGTTTCCTAACTATCGTCATTAAATTAGGGATAATTAATAAATTAAGGTAGTTAAATGATATTTACCTGTTCGTGCGCAGCCTTCACCTTCAAGTATTCAAAGACCTCTTTGGGGTCTCCGCACTTGGACTGTTCAATAATGTTTCCACGTTCACGTTCATTGTCACCAGAACATGCCACTGAGGACAAAAAAATATTATTAGCACCAAAAAAATTACGAGTATATTTTTTTTACAAGTCCTCAATTATTATTGGGGTCCAAATGACACACCAAAAATATTTTAGAAGACATCGGTCAACTTTAAATTAATTTTGAATTTTATTCTCCTTCTGGAAAAAAGTAATAAATCAAAATAAACATTCACCTTTCCTCGGCATCGGTATAATAAAATCCTCAGCATTTTTGGGGAACTTGGGGTGGTGCTTATGTCCGGCAACCACCACAAACAACACCACACACAATATTACGATTTTAGCCATTATTATTATTTCACCTTTCACTTTAATTATTATCACTTTTTGATTCACGATTTATGTATGAGCACTTGTGTTCACGTGTTCACTGTCACTGCGTGTGCCTCGCTCGGCGCTCAGTTGGCTTGTGCCCCGAGGTGGGCCGGTATGCTGTTATAAAGCTGCCTGACTCAACACGTGGGACCGGCGGAGGGCACGGCAGCGCCTTGCGTCATCGCCGACGTGCACTGTTAGCACAGCTGATGCTACGTCACCACGCTGACAACCCAAAAATTGCCACCAACCGCTACTGTTCCAGAATTTCAGGAACTTTGGACGGAACTTTGCAGATGGACCGTCACATTCTAGAAACTTTTTTAGAGAGTTGATGAATACTGTTTCTATGTCATAATCCTATGGAATTTCATCATGAATACCTTATCTATTTAATCTTATTTCTATAGTAATTATCTTTAAAATTAATTGCAAAACCTAGTTCCATGATAATTTGGCTGAGATTGCGACAAAGTGCGTGTATGGAAACTCCTAAGTTAAGAAGTTGGCGGCGGCGGTAATTTCATGACGTCACATGCAGTTTCCACCGGCGCTGAGGTCGGAGACCGGTTGTAGGGCTCACCCACTGACCAGTGTGACCAATGTGCGACCGCTACTGACGATAATAACCTTGACAATCCAAGAAATGAGAAAGTCGAGAGGAAAGTGGACTCGATTATAAAATATTGTGCAATTCTTACCGACTTGCTTTTTTGAACTTGGGTTAAACAGATTAGGAGGCGCGATACACGGCAGTCAGTCAGTCATACCTTGTATGTGATATCTACGGTTACAGAGCAAATAATGTAACAAGTGTAAATGTTGCGTGTGATGTGTTTGAACTACTTAGACGGACAAGTCGTCACTTGCGTCTACACTTGGCACTAACCTACATTCTTTTTGTTGATACGATTTTACAAATACTATTTGAGAATTCAATATATTACAAGCACTGATTTTGACTGAACAATCATGCAATTAATTGCAATGTGCGATTATCCAACTGTTGCCAAATTACCTAAGCATCTTAAAATACCAAAGGATGACTTATATAGACGGATCTAATACACCGAAAAATGTCGTGGGGATTTCCTAAGCGGCTATCATGAAATAATATAATATCGCATATTTGTGTTCGATCACTTTACGTTATTGTTATTTAAGATATCATCTATGATCTAATTTGTAATCTGTACGTGCGCACGCGTTCCGCGTAAAGCGGCGCCGTCTGATAGCTTATCTGGCGGTTTTTCGGTTCCTTGCACCTGCTTCTGAATGCCCTACAGGATACTGATGACTGCTATGGAACTTTAACTTTCCTTTCCATTTTGCTTACCTGTTCATAAGTGCTCAGAATGCACTGTTTCTTACTTTAAAACTTCCGCAGGGAAACAGGGTTTTTCCCAAAGACACCCCCTTGCTGCCAGTATCCCCAAAGCCACCGCACGGATGTCTTTAGTCCTGTGCTTCCCCTGATCCGATTACGCAGAACATAAAAGGACGTTGATTTACGTCCTACATCAATTAAAAAGAATATAATAAGGATACGGAAGGAAATCTTGAAAGTCCGACATTACCTATACATATTATTATGTCACTTCCTTGACGGTAACGATGAATGATGCATTACGTTCTAAAGAACTTACATACTTGTTATTTATTTACGTTTTAACACTAACTTATGAATTCATAAATATTTTCATAGGAACTTGTTACGAACGATAACATTTTCCTGGATTAAGAGAAACTAATAGACTTGCATAAGCTTTCCAGGTCCTAGGGTTCTAGCTACTAATTATTCCTAGGAATTCATTATGAAAGGCTAATTTAAAGCAGTGTTGTGTGAAAATATTTCTGGGAAAGCGCGTGTATGTAGGGTACACGTCATAGTTTGACTGTGTATGACGTCACATAGCGTGGTGACTGGTCGGAATGTGAACCACCCCGGCTACTCGCGGATTGAGCTTGATTTTCAGAAGTGCTGAAGTGTGATGGTACAATTTACAAGCGATTGAATACTGACCATCAGTTATCACCATGTGCCCTGCTTTTTCCTCAATTATTTTGAAATCGGTTTCTATTCTATCCGGATACAGCTGAATACTATAGTATTTTATATGGAGCGACTGCCTATCTGACCTCCTCAACCAGAGGTAATACAAAACCCATTGGTAACACTGGTGGTCGGGTTTTGGCGATTCTGACTTCCCTTGAATACTGACCAAAATTCTTTTAATTAGTGAGTTGTGGTGATGGTACATCTCTAAAATGGTAGTATTTGCTTGTTATAACTACAGTAACTTGTATGTCACGTCCACAGCATGTGCCCGCGTGTTTAATTCATTACCTTCTGTCCGTGACCCAAATATATGAGGTACACTAAAAGTTACTTGACCACTAGAAGACCGGTTTTGAGTGCACGCTTTAAATAAACCCAATTATGTTAAGATATCATCATCTGCCGAGCATTATTCTCAAACATGGCAGGGTGGGGTTCCATTCTAACCGGATGAAGTTGAATATCGATATTTTACAGGGAGCGACTGTCTATCTGACCCTCACTCACAGCCTTGTTACAGGGAACCTACCACCTACCCTTTGGTAACACTGGTTGTCAGACTTATGTCAATGAGATATAAGCTCATTTGAACGGCCATGATTATTTCATAAGACTTATTAAAAGTTCCAAAAATTATGAAACCGGTTAAACACGGGTAGCGATGACAAGCAAAAAAAAATACAAAAACAAATGACATAGTAGCTCACTCAATGTTTGGCTCGTAACAGACCGTACAGTCAGTTCCTTTGCCAATGTCCGGTTGGATTTTGAACCTTTTCTTTCATGAGTTTCCATTCAACATTGGCCCATTTTTTCTGTTAGTTTAACTCATTAACGAAGTTTTTGTCAGTTTGAACGGATGCCAGCCGTCTATCGGTTGTCAGTGAAGTCTTCGTTCAAACAATGCCAATGTTCCATGTTCCGTCATGCTGTCGTGTGTACGCGTAGCCTTGACTTTTGGTGAATGTGTTTTAAAGATGGTGATTATCTGGGAATAAGTCTAAACTCTACTCCATGTTTTTTCTTTCAGGAAATGAGCTAATGCTAATGTCACCTTGTGTTGTGCACCAGAATATTCAATACTAGCACTTCGCTCGCGACATCATCCGCAAACATAGTGATAGCTCGGCTTATATGCATGATATAACACTGGTACTGGACTGGTAGAAAATGCCCAAGGCATTAAGTCCGCCTTTGTACGTTATGTGCATAAAGTTTTAATAAATAAATAAATAAATATAAATATAAATATAATTTATAGCATTCACGGATAATATAGTTTGCTGCCAGTGAAAGAATTCTTAGAATTGGATTATTAGTTCCGGAGATTACCCCGTACTTACAAACTCACAAACAAATTATACCTCTTTATACTATTATTATAGAAGTACGTATAGATTTTTCGGAACAAAGTTTTAATTAGCACTGCGAAATGATGAACTTACACCTACTCAGCAGTAGGGGTCACAGGCCCACAGGGCCTCCTTTATATGAGAAAAGTCAGTACATCCAGCACGCGGGCTCAGCGTGGATTGGAAGTTCTCACATGTCGTGGAAATTTTGGTTCTAGAACTTCCCGGTTTCCACACGATGTATTCCTTCACCGTTTTGAGTCCAATGACGATGAAGAAATAAGCAGATGCGTGTGTGTATTTTCAATTCGAGTATAAACTTTCTTGAATAAGCCTTTCGTTTTAGGCTGATAAGGCTGAAACGTCTGCAAAGATATCATCATTAAATTCATCATCTGGTTATCTCGAAGTTATGTGTAGACTTTCATTATCTACATATGATTCACACAGCAGTTGATTATCTCAGTTTATGTCAATTTCTTCGCTGTGAATGTAGAAACGATGATTCGTGATGACTCGGCATTATTTTTACTGTCGTATTTAATAAAGTTTAATTAAGCAAGATAGTGGACCCACAATGGGGTCTTAGGTGACATATTTATATCGCATAATATATTATTATATTATGCGATATAAATATGTCATAACATACACGCAATAAAAGTTTTTATTGAAATCGTTTTAAGATGATTAACCTCAAAAGCTATTATGATAGCTTGTAGTGAGCTTTTTTCCTTCTTACAGTCTTCAGACCTGTGTCCCAGTAGTGGGAACATTAATTATAGGCAGATTATACTTATGTTTATTCATCTAAAATCTGTTGTCTGTGGCTTAGACTGCGTGTAGGTTGTAAACTATCCCCCGGAAAACGGGTTAAAAAATGTCCTACCTATCCCTGATTCTGGTTTGTTCATATTCCAAATGTAATCCAAATAGGTTCTGCCGTTAGGGCGCGAAAAGGTAATTAATTTTATTTTCTATCTGTATTTTTGTATCGGGTGCACACACGCTTATACAATTTATCGTACTTTGTTTAATTTTTTTTTACTTTTTTCTCTTTTTGTTAATTGCCTATTTATTTTGTATCTGTAATATGTAAGAGAGGAGCGGAGCCTTCAACTGCAGGCATTTTCTATGCCTAAATGGAGATTCCGCGACATGCTAATGTAACCCAAAATTGATCTATCTTATCTATACATATAATAAATCTGTAGAAAAGTCGTTTTTGGACATCGAAAATATTTTGAAAAAAAATTACCAGGGTGTTAAAGAATAACCAACAGAACTCATTTTCAGCATTTTTGGAATTTTTGTCTGTTTGTCTGTTTATCTGTTTCGATGATCAAGCATCACGTAAAATATACGAAACCAATACAGATAATTTTTATACATAAAAATTGTGCGTATCTTGAGGTATTATTTAGTTTTTGTTTCATCGTAATCGGTTAATTCCATCAGAAGATATACGAATATAAAGTGTTCAAGAAGAAATAATCATCAAATGTAAGATGCAGCGACATGTATTGTGCTAGAATGGTACTAATGACTAAAAATGTGCTCACCAGATAACTTTTAAATTGACTGACCAGCTTTATAATCATCATCATCCTCATCAGCGTATTAATGTTCCCACTGCTGGGACACAGGCCTCCTCTCCAGGGATGTTAGATGCCAGCTCAAAAATTATGACACCGGCCTGTCAAAATTATGGTACTTTAGAAAAAACCATGGTACGCTAAAAAAAAGACCGTCAAGCCGAACAGCAATACTTAAGTGTCACTAAAAATTCCACTACTTCAAGAGCTTTTGACTTGACAAAGAAGTTTTGATTAAGGCTGATGCTTCAGGGTAGCCCGCGAAATTCAAATTTCCTTACGTTTTTTGCAATTTGCAGGCCAGTTTGAATTTCGCGGAAAATTTGAATTTTGCGGGCTACCCTATAGCATTCACCTTATATCGAAATAACGATTTACAAGTTTCATAACCTCTAAATGCCTGGTTTCTGTCTTATTTATTCTGAAGCTCTATGTATGTGGTCTGTGCATGTCTGTGCTATCCTGTCTAACGTATCCTCTATTCTGTGTTCACAACAAAATAAATACCTTTTTTTCATATATTTTATGGCCTGAAACCAAGTCCTTTAAGACATAAAGCAACAGGGACACAGGGATATTGGCTTTGGCTACCCTCCCGCTCGCACCAGAAGTCAACGTCAACAAAAAAAGGGGCCGTTTCATTTTACGCATTAATACATCGATTGTAGATATCTGAGGTTTTAATGCTAGATGTGAAAATTATGGTACTTTTGCGTACCATAATGGAAGTACCATGGTACATGGTACGAAGACCTGAATAATGGTACGTATACCATAATTATGGTACGTATAACATCCCTGCTCCTCTCTATGAAAGGGTATAATCCACTACGCGGGCCCAGTGCGGATTGATGTTTTCCTTCACCGTTTTGAGAGCACCGGTGATGAAATAAATTACACAAAGTAATGCGCCTGCCTGGGTTCGAACCCACGACTTACTGTTCGTAAGTCGGGGCCTAAAATGACCCATTATATACGAGGTAGTTTTACTACCAAAAGCACAATTTGCGTTTGTGATGCATCTACTCTTGTAGATGCATCACAAACGCAAATTGTAAACAATAAGAGAAAATACTTGAAACTTCTGAAGTGAGTATCCTAATAAATGTTCTTCGTTCCCTAAGTAAATAATTCGAATGAAGCTAAAATAGGAGCAGCAAAATAATTCAAACATTCTGTTTATTTATACTTCTTAGGAATCGAATCCAATTTTTAAAAGATCGGGGCCAAAGCCATTTCAGGTACCACAGTAACTAGGCCAACTGTTTGTTACTCTACAATTAGTACCAATAACAATATGGAAGTAAAACATCATATTATTTGGTTGCAAACTTCCCATCAGCATAATGTGTTGCGTGAAAAGACTCTATTACCCTACATTCTTACTTTTCAAGTCATGACATAGCATATCTTCGCGCCTGTATTTCTTCGAAAGGCTAGGCGCGGCTATAGTACACCTACATTTCGCCAGTTTTGTTAAAGGCCCATGTAGGGGCGAGCCTATTGCCGTCAACCGGGACAAATTCCAAGACCAAAAAACGAACCAAAAATTCGAAGACATGTGACATCTACCAATCCGCACTGGGCCCTATAGCCAATTCCCTCTCATTGAGAGGAGGCCGTGTTCCAGCAGTGGGAATATTATAGGCTGATGATGATGATGGAACAAATTCAGACCTCGTTCTTCTACTGCTTAATAAAACTCAACAACACTCGACCCAACTTGGGAATCAAAACCAAGACCTTAAGGTCGGCAGTAACGCTCGTGACCAAGAGTCTAGTACTAGCCCAAAGAGTCAGTCATGAATCAAACCCCTCCGGCCGTTTTCGCAACTGCGATTCGCAACCAGTTGCGAATAAGGAATTTTTACTCCTTTTTCGCAACCAGTTGCGAATCAAGAAAACTTCTTCCTTAACCGCAACTTGGTTGCGAACAAAGAATAAGAACTTCGCGAACATACATAGTTGCGATAACCGTTTGTCACTTTTATTTTGGTACCTAGTTAGTTAGTAGACTGAAAAGATACACTGTTTTGGTAACTGTGTAACTTTTCATAGCATTAAACACTGTTTTAAGCTTTCACGGCTTTCAACTAAACTTATACTGTCACAATGCTTACTGTAATAATTTAATAGGTCACTGTAATAAATGAAAATCACGGAAGATTAGTGACAGTGTATTTTTTTTCATAGCTTGACTGCAAATGTCTATTGCCTACAAAAATACAGAGAAAACCAGGTTGCTAGACGATGACTAAAGCCTACATTTCAACATTCCAGATCGTGTACTGAAAAATGATGGCCTTCCGAATAACGTGACTCGTTAAATTCATTCATGGAGTTTCAGTGAATACCGGTATGTTGGTATGGCGGGCTAGCTGTATCGTGGTACCGTGGCCTGGGTACCGCGCTACCCGCGCTACGTCATCATTTCATGAGCAGGCAATTTTTCGTATGTCAAGGTTACCCCATCGCCAAGCCTAAAGCGCAAGCGGTCTGAGACAAAAGATCATGCTTTCTCCAGAAAGTTCCTTGCCGTGCAACTGTTCTGTGGATACTTGTGTAGTGTAAATAATTATGTCTACTAAAATTAAATTAAATTAAATAAGTTTATTACGTACTAGCTGACCCGCGCAACTTCGTCTGCGTCACATGAGAGAGAGAGAGAGGGTCAGAGAGAGTGTGAGTCAACCTTAAAAGGTAGACATTATTATGCTATTGCGGATTTTATGTTGAACTTTTTAAGAGGAACAATTCCCTAATACATGATTGTTGCGTAACTTTAACCGATTATGCAGCGCTTGCAACGGGAGTTCTCAAAAGAAATACATTTTCCCCGTTTTTGCAACATTTATCATTGATGCTTCGCTCCTATTAGTTACTAAATTTACATCATCACGCTACTGCGTGAGTTGTCGCTAAAGCTCGGTAGTAAAACTACCTCGTATATAATGGGTCATTTTAGGCCCCGACTTACGAACAGTAAGTCGTGGGTTCGAACCCAGGCAGGCGCATTACTTTGTGTAATTTATTTCATCACCGGTGCTCTCAAAACGGTGAAGGAAAACATCAATCCGCACTGGGCCCGCGTAGTGGATTATACCCTTTCATAGAGAGGAGGCCTGTGTCCCAGCAGTGGGAACATTAATACGCTGATGAGGATGATGATGATTATAAAGCTGGTCAGTCAATTTAAAAGTTATCTGGTGAGCACATTTTTAGTCATTAGTACCATTCTAGCACAATACATGTCGCTGCATCTTACATTTGATGATTATTTCTTCTTGAACACTTTATATTCGTATATCTTCTGATGGAATTAACCGATTACGATGAAACAAAAACTAAATAATACCTCAAGATACGCACAATTTTTATGTATAAAAATTATCTGTATTGGTTTCGTATATTTTACGTGATGCTTGATCATCGAAACAGATAAACAGACAAACAGACAAAAATTCCAAAAATGCTGAAAATGAGTTCTGTTGGTTATTCTTTAACACCCTGGTAATTTTTTTTCAAAATATTTTCGATGTCCAAAAACGACTTTTCTACAGATTTATTATATGTATAGATAAGATAGATCAATTTTGGGTTACATTAGCATGTCGCGGAATCTCCATTTAGGCATAGAAAATGCCTGCAGTTGAAGGCTCCGCTCCTCTCTTACATATTACAGATACAAAATAAATAGGCAATTAACAAAAAGAGAAAAAAGTAAAAAAAAGTTAAACAAAGTACGATAAATTGTATAAGCGTGTGTGCACCCGATACAAAAATACAGATAGAAAATAAAATTAATTACTTTTTCGCGCCCTAACGGCAGAACCTATTTGGATTACATTTGGCATATGAACAAACCAGAATCAGGGATAGGTAGGACATTTTTTAACCCGTTTTCCGGGGGATAGTTTCCAACCTACACGCAGTCTAAGCCACAGACAACAGATTTTAGATGAATAAACATAAGTATAATCTGCCTATAATTAATGTTCCCACTACTGGGACACAGGTCTGAAGACTCTGTGAGAGGGATATCAAAAGCTTACTACAAGCTATCATAATAGCTTATGAGGTTAATCATCTTAAAACGATTTCAATAAAAACTTTTATTACGTGTATGTTATGACATATTTTTATCGCATAATATAATAATATATTATGCGATATAAATATGTCACCTAACAACACTAAATATGTAACCCTCTCTCTCTCTCATGTGACGCAGACGAAGTTGCGCGGGTCAGCTAGTACGTAATAAACTTATTTAATTTAATTTAATTTTAGTAGACATAATTATTTACACTACACAAGTATCCACAGAACAGTTGCACGGCAAGGAACTTTCTGGAGAAAGCATGATCTTTTGTCTCAGACCGCTTGCGCTTTAGGCTTGGCGATGGGGTAACCTTGACATACGAAAAATTGCCTGCTCATGAAATGATGACGTAGCGCGGGTAGCGCGGTACCCAGGCCACGGTACCACGATACAGCTAGCCCGCCATACCAACATACCGGTATTCACTGAAACTCCATGAATGAATTTAACGAGTCACGTTATTCGGAAGGCCGTCATTTTTCAGTACACGATCTGGAATGTTGAAATGTAGGCTTTAGTCATCGTCTAGCAACCTGGTTTTCTCTGTGTTTTTGTAGGCAATAGACATTTGCAGTCAAGCTATGAAAAAAAATACACTGTCACTAATCTTCCGTGATTTTCATTTATTACAGTGACCTATTAAATTATTACAGTAAGCATTGTGACAGTATAAGTTTAGTTGAAAGCCGTGAAAGCTTAAAACAGTGTTTAATGCTATGAAAAGTTACACAGTTACCAAAACAGTGTATCTTTTCAGTCTACTAACTAACTAGGTACCAAAATAAAAGTGACAAACGGTTATCGCAACTATGTATGTTCGCGAAGTTCTTATTCTTTGTTCGCAACCAAGTTGCGGTTAAGGAAGAAGTTTTCTTGATTCGCAACTGGTTGCGAAAAAGGAGTAAAAATTCCTTATTCGCAACTGGTTGCGAATCGCAGTTGCGAAAACGGCCGGAGGGGTTTGATTCATGACTGACTCTTTGGGCTAGTACTAGACTCTTGGTCACGAGCGTTACTGCCGACCTTAAGGTCTTGGTTTTGATTCCCAAGTTGGGTCGAGTGTTGTTGAGTTTTTATTAAGCAGTAGAAGAACGAGGTCTGAATTTGTTCCATCATCATCATCAGCCTATAATATTCCCACTGCTGGAACACGGCCTCCTCTCAATGAGAGGGAATTGGCTATAGGGCCCAGTGCGGATTGGTAGATGTCACATGTCTTCGAATTTTTGGTTCGTTTTTTGGTCTTGGAATTTGTCCCGGTTGACGGCAATAGGCTCGCCCCTACATGGGCCTTTAACAAAACTGGCGAAATGTAGGTGTACTATAGCCGCGCCTAGCCTTTCGAAGAAATACAGGCGCGAAGATATGCTATGTCATGACTTGAAAAGTAAGAATGTAGGGTAATAGAGTCTTTTCACGCAACACATTATGCTGATGGGAAGTTTGCAACCAAATAATATGATGTTTTACTTCCATATTGTTATTGGTACTAATTGTAGAGTAACAAACAGTTGGCCTAGTTACTGTGGTACCTGAAATGGCTTTGGCCCCGATCTTTTAAAAATTGGATTCGATTCCTAAGAAGTATAAATAAACAGAATGTTTGAATTATTTTGCTGCTCCTATTTTAGCTTCATTCGAATTATTTACTTATGGAACGTAGAACATTTATTATGATACTCACTTCAAGAGTTTCAAGTATTTTCTCTTATTGTTTACAATTTGTGTTTGTGATGCATCTACAATAGTAGATGCATCAGCAACATTTTCGGCTTTCAGGCGAGTGGAGTCGCAGGATACCCGTTAATGTTCCAACTGCTGAGGCAAAGACCACTTGTCTATGAGAGGAAGTCGGCCGTTATGCAAGGCGAGTGCGTGTCGGTGGATGTGACAAGTCTTCGAAGTTTTTTTTGTTAACATTTTGTATCTGTGGCAACACTCTGCACAACACTATAAAATATGCACATCACTACACTGAACAAGATGGCTACTAAGAAATGTATGTGCTTGCGGTACATAATAAAAATCCAGTGGTATCTCTAAATACAATATCATATAAAAACCAATCACTGTGTTTAACATAAAAATCCTGGACCATCCTACATGGTAGCAGAGAGTGGTTCGTGCAGTTGATTATAAAATAAACTTAAAAACGTGTGCCGCAAATCGTGCTTAAAATAAAATTGCTAGAAATCGCAAATAAAATAAAAATAACAACCAGTGCTATTCAATATGACTCACCACGAAGAACAACATATAGAAAAGCTAATAGATGCTGAATCTTTTCATCTATGGAAGTTCGAAATAACAATACACCTAAAATCACATGGGCTTGGTGAAATAACAAATGGCCAGCAAGCCGAAGCTAAAGCCGAAGGAAAATTAGATGAACAAAAGGACGCCAAAGGGCAAAAGATTATACTACAAACGATTGACAAGAAATTAAAATCTCATATCATAAATTGCAAATCTGCTAAAGATATGTTTAAAACTCTTTGTGATTTGTTTGAAGGAAGCGAATCAAGAAATAAATCTAAATTGCTACAAGAGTTCTTCAACTACAAATATAATAAACAAACAGTAAATGAGTTAATAACTGGCATTGAAAATTTAGCTGTGAGACTAAGCAACCTCGGACACAAAATTGATGAAGACCTGATCATGTCAAAAATACTTACTTGTTTACCGGAGAGATTTAAGTACTTTGCCACCGCGTGGGAATCGACAGCAAACAATGAAAAGACCCTAATAAATCTCACAAATAGATTATTGTTAGAGGAGAACCGCAATTCTAACTGTGAAGAAGAAATTGCATTTAAAGCTGTAAACAATAAAAAATGTTTCAAGTGCAACAAAACAGGACATTTTCAGTCACAGTGTAAAGTGTGTAACATTTGCAAAAGGTCAAACCATCAAGAAAAAGACTGCAGATTTAAAAATAAAAACAAACAATGCTCAATTTGCAAGAAATCAAATCATTTAGAACAAAACTGTTTCTTCAGAACTAAAACCAATAAAAAAGAAAACAAAGATACAGCACTACTAACAAATGAGACAGCAAATAAGAATAATAAATTGAAATTTATAGTGGATTCAGGAAGCACTTCACACATGACAAATAACATCAACATTTTAAGTAAATATGAGGAACAACAGTCCCAAATATCTGTTGCTAACAATGACACCATACAATCTCAAGGAGCTGGAACTGTACAAGGTATGAACTGTCAACTATCAAAAACTTTATATGTTCCTGATCTGGCACAAAACTTATTGTCAAACAACAATGGAACTGTGTTGTTTACACAAAATAATGTTCAAATATATAAAAAAGGTCAGCTGATACTTAAAGGAGAGAAAGAAAATGGATTGTACTACATAAACATAAACCAAGACAATCATGAAAATACTCTGTTCTTAGCCAAAGAGAAAGGAACTGCCTTTGAATGGCACAGAAGACTTGGACACCCCGGAAAAGACATATTAGAGATATTACCAAACATGGCTGATGGAATATTGTTAGAAGGAAATAAAAGAATAGAGCAGTGCGAGATATGTATTAAAGCAAAACAAACAAGATTACCATTTACTTCAGAAAGGAAACGAGCAGAATGCCAATTGCAAATCATTCATACTGACGTATGTGGTCCATTTGATAAGCTTACTCATGATGGAAATCGATATTTCATAACAATCTTAGACGATTACAGCCATATCACGAAAACATATTTAATGAAATATAAAAATGAAGCTTTTACTCTAATAAAGGAGTATATAGAAGAAAAAGAGAGAGAAAAGAATGAAAAAGTTTCGTGCATAAGATGTGACAATGGAGGAGAATATAGAAGCAACGAACTGAAAACATGGTGTTCAAACAAAGGGATAAAACTAGACTATACTATACCATACACACCACAGTTGAACGGAAAGGCAGAACGGTTAAACCGCACTATACTTGAAAAAGTCAGAGCTATGCTATTTGACTCAAACATGAAAGATGAGATGTGGGGAGAAGCTGTTTACTGTGCTACCTACCTACTTAATAGGCTACCCAGTAAAACACTTAATAACAAAACTCCATATGAGATGTGGTATAAGACAAAACCAGATATTTCAAATATACAAGTATTTGGGTGTACGGTGTATGCTAAACAATTAGGACCAGTAAGAAAGTTAGATCCAAGAAGCAAAAGACTAACAATGATTGGATATGCAAACAATGGATACCGGCTATGGAACAATGAAAAGAGAAGAGTAGAAATACACAGAGACGTAATAATATTCAATGAGAATAAAGAAGATAAAATAAAATCAAATGAGGAAAATAAAATAATACAGAGTAAAATAAATACAGAAGAAAATGTAATAAATATGGAAGAAGACATAATAAATACAGAAGAAAATGTAATAAATATGGAAGAAGACATAATAAATACAGAAGAAAATGTAATAAATATGGAAGAAGATATAATAAATACAGAAGAAGAAAACTTGAACATAAGAAGACCAGTACAACAGATAGAAGAGCAAAACATAGATATACCTAACACGGTACTAGGTACAAGAAGAAGTGAAAGAACAAGAAAAATACCAGAGAAACTTAAGGATTATGTACTACTTACCTACAAAGAGGCTACCACAGGAATAGAAAAGGATAATTGGGAGAAGGCAATAGATTCAGAAAAGGAATCATTAAAGAAAAATAAAACATGGAGTCTAATAGACATATCAGAGGCAGACAGTAAGAAGATTCTCACCAATAAATGGGTATTTCGAGTGAAAGACGACGGCGACGGTACCTATAAAGCAAGACTGGTGGTAAGAGGATTTGAGCAGAAAGGTATAGACTTTGATGAAATATACAGCCCAGTGGTAAGTCAGTCAGCTCTTAAATCTCTATTTGCTATTGCAGCGTCTAAAAATTCTGAAATTGTTACTTTTGATGTTAAAACTGCATTTTTGTATGGCGAGCTAGATGATGATATCTATATGTATATACCAGATGGTTATGATAAAGAACCTAACAAAATATGTAAATTGAATAAAGCTTTATATGGGCTTAAACAAGCACCAATTACATGGAATAAGACGTTTACCAAGACAATGTTAAAACTAGGATTGATTCCTACTAAAACTGATAGATGTGTGTTTACTAATAAAAGTAAAAATGTAATAATTGCTATATACGTAGACGATGGACTTGCTATTTCAACAAATAAAAGAGAATTAGAGAACATTCTGAATTGTCTAGAATTAGAATTTCAAATTAAAATATTCAAAAATCCTAAAAATTTTATTGGTCTCGAAATTTGTAAAGATGACACAGGTATTTCATTAAAACAGGAAACTTATATTCAAAATATACTTAAAAACTTTAACATGACAAATGCTAAACCAACTAGTGTACCTTGTAACATTAATAAAGAAACTGACATACAGACAAACATGACAATACAGCAGATTAATTTTCCTTATAGGGAATGTGTTGGTGGATTGTTATATTTATCAACAAGAACCAGACCAGATATAGCAGAAGCAGTAAATAAAGCTAGTAGAAAAATAGAAAACCCTAGTCAGACAGATGTCATAGCAGTAAAAAAAATCTTGAGATATTTAGCAGGAACCAGTGATAAAGGCATAAAATTCTTAAAAGAAGGAAACATTAATTCATTAAATGCTTATTGCGATTCTGATTATGCAAATGATGTCACAACTAGACGTAGTACCACAGGTTTTGTTATAATGTTATCTAATGGACCTATATCATGGTGTTCCAAACGACAACCAATAGTCACTCTATCAACCACAGAAGCAGAATATATTGCTGCAGCTGATTGCTGTAAAGAAACATTGTATCTAAAATCATTACTTTGTGAATTACTTAATTGTAAAATTAATATAACTCTGAATATAGACAACCAGAGCTCTATACAATTAATTAAGACAGGATCATTCAATAAAAGATCAAAACACATAGATGTTAGATATTACTTTATTCATGAACATTTTATAAAAGGAAATATTATTGTTAACTATTGTCCCACAGATCAGCAAGTAGCTGATATTTTTACCAAACCGCTTGGTAAAATTAAATTTGAAGCTCACTGTAACAGATTAATACAGTAAATAAATTTCAATAATATGTTATATTAAACTTAATACATAGTTTATAGAATAAGCTAAATAACTAAATAAAGCAATGTAAAACTTAGGATTAATTTTAAAAGAACTGCTTACATACATATTAGAAAGTTAGTATTGTTAACTTTATTCTGAAACATAAAATATAATACATACACATTTGACATTATATAAAGAATATATAGATAGGTACATACATTAGCACGATATTAAAAGATACTTACATATAAGAATGTTATATAAAAATAATGAAAAGGTTAAAAGTTTTTTTTGTTTTAAGTACGTAAATGTATGAATATTACTTATGTAAAATGATATAATACTTAAAAAATATAAATATATATATTACTGATTATGTACTTTAGTTATTAATTTAAGTAAGTAAAATATAATAGTAATTGCAGAATATTTGTAATGAAAAATGTAGTGCAAAATCTTGCCATAAAATGCTGAAAGTATTATTATTTTTCAAAATTGTTAAATAATTACATTTTAAAAAATAGGAGAAGGTGTTAACATTTTGTATCTGTGGCAACACTCTGCACAACACTATAAAATATGCACATCACTACACTGAACAAGATGGCTACTAAGAAATGTATGTGCTTGCGGTACATAATAAAAATCCAGTGGTATCTCTAAATACAATATCATATAAAAACCAATCACTGTGTTTAACATAAAAATCCTGGACCATCCTACATTTTTAACATCTTGAGAGCCGTGGTGATGAAATTATGGATATGAATTATGTGCCTACTTCAGCCGTGAATAAGAACTAACTAAAATAATAATGCTTACCTTTAGCCCTTAATTGCCAACGTGCGTAGGAGCGCAGTACCCTATGCGTTAAACAAACCTTATACGCTCAAAAAGCCGCTAAGCTGAAGTGGGACCGGGCTGGCCATATCTGCCGTATGCACGACGAGCTCTGGGCCAAAATAACCACGACGTGGAACCCTGCCACGGCCAGAAGGCGATGCGGTAGACCTCGCAGGAGATGGCGGGACGAGCTGGACAGATCCAACGACCAGTGAATCACATTGGACCAGTGGATCGAAAGATTTGGAGGTCATGGGGCAAAAGCCCCAGCAGTGGTATGACACAGGCTTAGAGTAACAGTAATCTTTTTAGAGCCAAGCAATAAAAAAAAAAAAAAAAATTAATAATAATAATTAATATTATTAATAATATTTAATTAATTAATGAATTAATTAATAATTCATTAATTTGGATGGATTATTAATTAATAATTAATTAATTTGTAATTCAAGAGTAAGTATCAACGTACCCAATTATCTACTTTCCAATTAACTTTTCCAAAGAATCATAAATTAATTATTTACCTATAATCTGGATATCCGGATGGAAAATATCAATGCACGTATCGCTTTATCAACTTTCAGGATAATATCTTCAAGTCACGCCATTCATCGGGTGATCAGTGATCCATTTCAGTCAATGATATCAACTAATCAATAATCTGATGATCTTCAAAGGAAAATAAATAAACAGGTATGATTAATGAGTTGCTTGATAAAGGCTACTTTTTTGCTTAATTAGTTTGTAGGACGCTTGACTTTTGTACGGCTCGATGGTGGTTTTGCACTCGATGATGCTTTTATATGGCTTGGCGATGCCTTGCGGATTGGATGAAATACCCTGTTCAGCCTGATCCAGACACCTTTTTAAGGTGGTCGGTCCATCGAGCTGGGGGCGAACCACTCTTTTTGATATGCAACTTTCAGGACACAATTGCTGCATCGTACACCGGTCACGTAACTTCTTAGACAAAATATAAATGTCTGTATGAACCTTTATAGTTAAAAACAATGTATTTTATTCCTCTAAAAAATTGTCTAGCATTTCAGTTCAGTATTATTTTTTACTTCCCTAGGATGAAACTCTGCATAGCATGACCTCGAAGTAGTTCTTTATGGGTAAATCACTGGCACCATCTTAATTTATAGAAGGTATATCATCATCATTATCATAGACAGTAATGTCGTCATCACTCTACATTTTTCCGGTGCCAAAATAAAACTTTTAGTTAGTGTTGTAAAATTTAATTAGACAGTCCCCCAAAACGCTCACCCTTCTCCATTTTCTAGTGGCACTTTCTAGTAGTCTGGAGAGCAAAAGTTGCGAAACAAACTCCCCAGCAACCCATCTTTAAGCCGACCTTGGCAACCAAGAACCATATGATTTCAATCGAATGCACCTGTTGTTGTTCGTTGTCACAAAGACAGTAAATGTTATCATCAGGTGGGCCAGCGCATCCGCTTATATATGACATAATGTTTATTTTTTATTTATTTATCGATGAATAACGATATGCCTCAATGACGTAAAAACCTGGATTAAAATATATCATCATTAATAATATCCGAATAAAACACCTGTCATTAAATCTATAAGTTGCTATATGTCAAAGTTCTACATTTTATGGACAAAAAAATAATCAATGTGCCTCAGTTTAGTTTTAGTAAGTAGATAAACAAGATGTATGGATTGTGTGAGGAATGGAATGAATGAAGAAGTAAACGACAGCGTAACGGTTGACAGGCGACAAGAGCAAGACTGTGGGCAGGTCATTGACACCACATAGCCACAATATCTACCACGATGAAAAAAATTAAGCCTTGAAGTTATACATGAAAATCCCAACACACAGGTTCGGTATTAAAGCAAATAGAACTGAAACTAAATATGGATAACGCGCTTTTTGCAACACCTATATTCAACTGCTTAGGAAAAGTACAACAGTACAGGGCGGTCACCTCCCGAGGTTTCGCGTTCCCAGTTCCCAAGTAAACAGAACATTATCATCGGCACGTCCCGGGTATCAAGCAATAGACTTTAATTCAGTTACCTGACTGCTATATCTATATTGACACAAATATTAATAAATATGACGGAATGAGTCACGTAGCCGATAAGGGGTCGAAGCTGAGAGTGATCCTTTGGATGATGCTGATTTTGACGGAGAGAAATCTCGAGCTCTTTAACATGTCAATAGCCTTTGCAGGGGGTCAGACAAATGGAAAAAAGGACAGTCGGTGGCATAACTGTAGGTAGGTTTTACATCACCTGCAGTAAATTCTCAGTGACATGGTAAGAAGCAGACGTGAGCAGCCAAGCTATGAAAAGTTTCTCTACTTTGGCAGCCAAACGGTTTTACTTATACGTAAACATTACGTGGTTTACTTGTTTTATACCTATTATCGCGATATTTTACAGCCAAGTCGTGTGTATGATAGAACTTTCCATCGAAAAAGATACGACAACCTTTCATACATGCTTGTATCCCCAGTTTAAGCCCTTTAGAAGATGTTACTTTTAATAGGCTTTCTTAGTGTTCACCTGTGTTACAAGAAACTTTGAGCAAAATTCTACGCTTCTACCCAACAGCTGCGCGTTGTAAGTTAGTGAATTTACGTTTTTTATGAAGTGGATAGGCTAAGACGGCAGACAATCCAGTAGATGAAAATGATTTACTTGCAATATCGGGTTTTCCAACACAGTGATACCTAATATCCCTTAGGAACATTGCTCACAGTAGCATTGGTCATCACGATCATTTATGTTTCGATTTACGAACGTGCATGAGCGACCGAACAAATGCAGAGTTCTCACCATAGGCCTTGCATGGTACTCATAGCTGCTCTGTAAGCACCATGATAGGGCGAAGATGCGTGATAATCATCCTAACATCACGTTGTGAACATAGGACCAACACTAACATCTTATCACCCTGTGAACATGAGTCTTCTGCAAGCCTTTCGATGATCTCTGCAACCAACATTTGAGAAGGAAGTTATTTTAAACGTTAAACATAATCAGTAATCACTATGCCTTCATTGTCTCGTAACGTCATTGGGCATTGGCATCACACTATTCGCGGCTTAGTTTATGAAAAACTTGGACACACTCTATGTAGTACTAGTATGAAAGCATAGCTTAACACAAATCTGTCCAGAAATGTTCCCACTGCTGGGACACAGGCCTCATCTCTTTGAAAGTCAGTGCACCATTCGGACCCAGTTCGGGTTTGTTGGTGTCACTTGTCTTCTAACTTTTTTTACACTAAATAGGCTTCGAATTTTTGTTTCAGGGACTTGCCAGTTAGCTCACGATATTTTCCTTTACCGATTTCAGTGCTGACAAAATAAATTACACAACGTGAAGTTCCTGCCACCATAACTGTATTATCCTCAGTTATTATATTTCAAAATTTCTTGTATGACTTCTTCAGTACTTTCCGCCCTAGGCTGCTTGGGTAAGGTAATTTCCCATTATGCGTACGATGGAATACACTTCGCGAAAATTACGTTCTTTTCCTGTAAAGCGTTTTTGTCGGTTCATCGGATGTCACCTACATGCACTCACTTACGGTTTTCCCGGTAACAAGAGCAAATGTAACTGATATTTCTTGGGTTACCCCTGAACCTGAATACCTGTGATTTGCATTTAGACAGGTAGATTGCAAGGGATCCGTTTTCCTAGTAAAAACTTAAAGATCTGAACTTAACCAGTGAAAATCGGATCGAGTTGCTACGTTTTCTCAATGTGATTATGGCGTTAGAAGTTTAAACATGAAGTATTAAAGTCATGTATAAATAATTGTTTTCAGCTTCGAAGATAAGATATACCTACGCTACGTGTTAGACAACAAAAAATCGCTTGAAGTATTCATTTACATTACAACACTTTCCGATTGGTCCACGAAAAATTTTCAACTCCTACGAAAATGTTCTTGTTTATTCTACAATTTCAGATTTCTATGCAGGCGGACAGATTGATGTAAATATAATTAGAACAAAACAAATTCCGTCAACTTTTATTATCGATGTCGCAGTACACAACTAGTGGGCGGCCATCATAAATAAAATTATTAATATTTGTGACTTGTGATAATTTTAGATGAAAATATTTTTAGGGCGGTCAATTAACTTCAAAATAATCGTCCACAGCTACAAAGATAGCTAAACTAAGAAACGGTTTCCTCGCAATAAGTATATCCTTCAAGATCTTCTTGTCGTGTCGATGATAAATCTAAATTGAGTCCAGAAGTCATCTACGAGTTTGGTGCAATCAACACAAAGTGACCTGTGGTGGTAATTTAGGTCATGTCGGGCACAGTAGGTAAACTAGTGGGATCCTTCCATCTATCAGCTCCGGTAATGAGCTAACGACAGGACTTGCAGGCAGAGATCTTTTAACTGCCCCATAGTTTGGTTAACAGCCATTTACACGTTAGGACTGTATCCTTTTTTAAGTTGATTTGAGATTTATTTTGGAGGGATTGTTGCACCTAGTTAGTGGTCATATTTAAAGAAAGAAAGAAAACATAATTATTTGGCTTAGGTAAGCCGCAAGTGCACACAACTAAATAAAAGTAAGAATAAAAAAAAAAACAATTATTTCACAATTTGTAAGTGCATGCCGCGTTAAGAGTTTCACAATGTGGAACAAAATAGATCCAATCCTTCGTCCTTTACACAGGATTGGACTAATTGCTGACGCGGTTCGGACACGGTCAGTGGACACCTCCATACAAATGCTTACTGAAGTACCGAAATGTCAGTGTCCGTGTCTTGAGCCGCATCTGCATATTGTCTGTATTGGTTTGACCGATTCTTTACCGCGCTGTAACCGAGGTTTAGTTCGATCGGTGTTTCACCGGTGGTGTGTCATATACTCGCTTATTTTTAGGTCGTTCTGGAACCGAACGCTATAAACCCGATCATAGAACTCTGAAAGATTGGGACTGTTTTCTTTTTAAATTACCTAAAATTTCGGTGTTTAGCCAAGTTACCAATTTGACCGCAGCATTGTTCAGAAAGTATGATGTTTGTCATGTTTTATTTTTAGCTTTTTGTTGTTATTGCGTAGTAAGATAACTGTCCTATTAATATTCACGCCAAATAAAGTTTATCATGGAGTAAACACCTAATTAAACAAAATTAATTAGTGCATTTAAGAATACTAACATATTTCATCAACTAGACTATAGTTGCAGCCACTTAAGATGTCAATAGCGGTCATTGACTCACCTACATTTATTAAAGTTTTTAACTTTAGAATACCAAAAATAAGCCTGTTTAAGTCTTGAATCGTCATCTATCGTGATCATTGGTTCATTGTTTTGGTTCGTACGAGGATATTAATTATATTAAGGGAAAGGGCAATGACCGCTATTGACATCCTAACTGGCAGCAACTAGACTGTCGGTGGTATCTTCAACATTTACACAAAATTGGCATCTTTAAATCAACCATCAGTCTTCACTTGGCCGAGGCAATTTTGGCTCAGGGAACGTTATAGTGGCTGATTATCCAACCCAAAAACTTGGTCCATATGCCTGCTGAATACTTCATTCAGCAGGCATATGGATGGATAGTTTTAATTACTGTATAATTAAATACTTCGAATTTTCGACTTGGTCGCAAGCATGGCGGCTGAGCATGGGGTTTGATTCGGGAATCACCGACCACCGGGGGTCGGGCAAAGTATTATTGCGTTTTTCCATCAGGAATTTTCTCAGTAATAGCATCGGAGCCTGGATTTGTGCCCGGTTGATGGCAATAGGCTCGCCCCCTATTACATGGGGGTCGGGGGAACTTGAACAAAGGCATGACGTCATGTTAAATCGAATTTCATAATGATATGTATTTAAATCTTTGTATGCAATACGACGCTTCACCGTGCCCCCTGTGAACTGCTGTCCCTGATAACAGCAGACCTATAACTGATAACCATCATTTCCTGGTCTAATTAACAAAGTAGTTCTGTGGCCGAGATTGCGATTAAGACGTAGTAAATTATATTTATCAATGAGTTAATTGTAGCTCGTGCTATGTGCTGTATGATTAAACGCACAAGTTATGATTCAAGGAAACCGGTTGATTGTGATTGCGACCCAGTTTCATGTACTTACCATACTTTCTTCGAATCGTTAAAATTTTTGGTAAAAGCTCACATCGTGGTAAGGGACCCAGTTAGCAAGGTGGAGGCTATTTTATTGCACTCTACATTTATTGTCTTCGTAGCCATCTCGCGTCATTTTGCAAATTTACAGAAAATATCACTTTAAGCAAAGTAACTGCGTCAACCAATGAGATTCTATTAAACAGATATGTTATGAGCGCGCAATCTTGAAGACTTGAAAACGAGCCAATTGGCCTGTTTTTCCTTTATTCTGCGTCACTGCGTGTGTGTGAGCTGGCTCTCCCCCGCGGAACACTTTTTTCTGTGGTTTTGTAGGTGTAACATAATAATATGTTTATTAGAATATCATTGGCGTCAACCCATAATGACAATTACCATCAAAACTATCTCTGTCATCCCATTATTAGCGCCGGACACACATTCTTGATGTAAAAATATGAACGTCAATTGCTATGAATTATTTCGACAATTTTTATTTGCCGACATGCTGTCATTAGTGGGAAGTTGGGAACCGTCTGGCACAAACACCAGTCTATTTGATGCAATGATAAGTGTAACGATCGACGAACATGTGAGTAATGCGAATAATTCGAATATCTCTGCGATTACCGCCGAGTTAATATAGTTTTGCGTAAACACCAGCTTTCCACAGAATTTCCCACGCCGATCGGCCGTAAACAGTTTATGGGGAAATGTTTTCAATAAGTCTATTGGAATGCTGAGTGATCTCCTCATTAATTACCCCAATTTAAATCCAGAATAGCTCGGAATAGAATATCTTTTTAAAACTTGGATAAATTGAGTGGGAGTTCCGTCGTAAAGAGATGAAAATATCTCCTCTGTACTACTGGGAGTTGCGAATTCTATTACAAAAGTCTAATAAACTCTTTTATTAACTGTGCATTTAGTTCACTTTACAAAAATACACCCACATGTTACTATTTTAATAAAGTTCATGTAAATAAGTTATTTAAAACTTGAGCGGTTGCCTACTTTTTTTCAAGTGTCCGAGTTCTAAGTGCCACCCAATAAAAAGAAGACGAGTTCAAAAGTCCCTAAACCAATCAGCAAACCCTGAATCACTTTTAAGGAAAATCCTAATACGTTTATCTTTTTATCAAAATATAAAGATCTAAAAGTCATTCATTTCGCACCTGCTTGATGACGGCGCCGCGGTTTCGATCAAACGATGAGTAAAATCAAACAAGAATGCTACTTGAAGGAAGTTCTTTCATGGTTCTGAAATACCGGTGCCCATATTAGGAGGTAGACGGTTATTTGTTGCGTTAACTGACGAAATTGTCGGTGACGTTGACATAGTGGGTATTTCACATAGGTACAAGTGCAGTTTTCACGTTCACAGGAACCCTCAGTTATCTTTATGATATTTGCCCAAGTAACACATCAAAGCATTATATCGGCCGACTTACAGCATTTCTGTATCGTTTTCGCATTTTGAATTAGTTCTATGATAGCATTACAAACGTTTATACGGCTACTGTAATGCTTATTTGGGCACAAATTATCCGGCTTTAGATCATAAATAAGTTCACAATTAGTTGTTTAATTGCATTACAGGCGCATTATATTAGCATTAGTGTGACCAAATAAGTTGCGAATCGCATTATAGAAACATTATTACGGTCAATGAAGTTGCCAATCGCATTACAGAAACATTATATTAGCAATATTATTGATAATGAAGATGTTAATTGCATTACAAAAGCATTAGACTGGCATTAGATTGTTCTAAAAGAATGATTGAGGCTATCTAAGTGTTCACAGTTAGAACTTAAATAAACCCTACATCATTGCAAAAACATCTCTAATACTACGGTACAAATGTTATAATGCAATTAACTATGTCAAGCAATATATTATGGACGAAGACGGTCAAAACTGAGTGAATGACACCATATTTGTTTGCATCAAAACAAAAATTATAATCCTGGATTTTGACTCTTTTCTTATTTTATGCCTGTAAATATTATTCGCAATGTAGTTTACTGTAAATGTCTATATAAGTTTCATTGAAAATTTTCACGCGCCTTCGTTATTTTGTGGTTTTCATATAAAATGTGACATGAAAATATGTGTGAAATGCCCAAAACAATTGTGTATTCCTAGTTTAGAACGAATTTTGCATAATTAACATAATGTATTGGTTGAGCATTATTAAATAAAGTTATATTATTATGATATAGGTCTATTGCTTTTATAAATAGGTCCAAATGATAATATTTTTTGGTTATAAAATATTTACAAAATGGTGTCGATCTATAGCAGCCAGGTGAGCCCTTAAAAAGGCTAATTAATGCCACCGGTAGTATCAATACTCACACGTGAACAATTATTAAGCTAGAGGCCAGAGAAAAGACTTTTGATGTGCCACTGTAATACCATTGTCTATAAAGTAGCTCTATATGGGTTCACCGGTATACCAGTAGACTTGAATTATCCATAATGGAGAAAAATCAGACACAGATTCGAATGACATAGGCATGGTTGGACCCCGGACGACCGTAGTTCAAAATCAAGAAGAAATTAAAATAAAAAAATCCACCCTAAAAATGGATGTTGTTTTGTTGATCATATAATATGTGCTTTTCCCCAATATGGCCGACAAATAGTTTTACGAATACAGTGAAATGAATGTATATACAGCTTTACGCATTACAATAACTCACGTGTATTTGATTAAATACCTGATAGCTGTACAACAGAACTCAGTTGAACTCTATAAATGCAAGCATTACATTGATTCACGTTGATGCTGTTCAGCGGTCCTAGGCTTTTACTTACCGCTTAATAGTGCTATTACACAACAAAGGGCACTAAAAACAGCTCAAAGCTGTATAACGGATTTACGGCGCATTATAATGGTACAAGTTTATGCTATTAAGCGGCAATAGGCATTATCGTACTACTTAAAAATGCTATTGTAGATCCAAACGCACTAAAACAGCTGAAAGCTATACAGCTGCCTTGTGGTTTGCTGCACTCAAACTAAAGGCTTTACAAAAGCATTTTCATATGCCGTTATGCAACCGTCATGCATCGTAAAGCATCATAATGCTTTTGAAATACCAATATAAAGCGTCAAGATGCTCGGTGAACTCAAATAAGAGTTTATACGGACCTTAGGTTCTAAATAAGTTTACTATTCGTTTGTTATAATGCTTCCTGTGTTACTTGGGTGTTCGCGCGCTACGGGTGTCGCGAGTGGCGACATACCACGCGATATCGATGGTAGGGGTCAAAGTAGACGAGTTGCAATGTACCGTTATATGACGACATTTCAGATTAGGGAGTGGCGTTATAATAATCAGAACATTATATTTAGAACTATCTTCTCCCTCTTTTATCTACTAAACAAATTGTACAAAGTCCATAATGACTACCAGCTTTGGCGACACTGCCGCGCTGCTTCAATTTATTATAATGGTCTTATGGTGAGGAGCTCGTGGCTAAATAACGGGTCGATCTTTAGGTTAAACCGTGCTTGCCTAGGTTGGTCTGTGGATGGGTGACCAGTGACCACCCATTACATACCGAGTTTCCTCCGTGCCTCGGAAAGCACGTTAAATAGATGGTCCCGGCTGTCATTTGTGATCTTTGACAGTCGTTACGGGTAGTCAGTGGCCCAAAAGTCTGACTACCAGTCCTACCAATGGGTATCGTATTATTATTATTTTTATTATTTAGCCTTTATTTGCCTTAACAATCACATTTCTTACAAAACAATTCATTTAACATTTAATTAAACCTTAAATTTAACAATTTCTTTAACATTTTTATAAAACATCACGTGTAACAATACATTTCACCTTTTTTAACATTATATTTAGTATTTCATTCTTTTTATTTAACACTTCACTAAACTAAGTTTTTAACATTTGTAAATTTTGGTTTCGATTTCATTACTTCTAATAAAAAACCCTTTAACCATATCATCAAACATTCAAAATACATTCATTAAATTATTATTATTCATTATTTTATTGTTCATTGATTCATTTAGAATTACGTTTATCATTCCATTTGACATTTTATCAAACAATAGTACCTACATACTTTCTTTTCATGTGACTTAAATATTACTTAAAACATTGGTACTTACATTACATTTATCATAACACTTAAACAGAAGTATAAAATACATTTTATGCGATTTAAAACCTTAGCACATTACAATTCACATTTAATTCAATTTATTATTACATTCTATATTATTTTATTTAGGATTTCTTTTGATTTAACATTTTACGTTAAATTTCTTACATTTCACAAAATATTCATTTAATAAAAAAGAAACCCTTTAACCTTTTTATCAAACATAATTACATTTAAAATTAGATTTATCATTTCATTTGACATTTTATCAAACAAAATAGTACATATTTTCATTTCATGCGTTTCGTATTACCCAGTACTAATTGGGTTGTGGTCAGATAGGCAGTCGCTCCATGTAAAATACTGGTATTCAGCTGCATCCGGTTAGACTGGAAGCCGACCCCAATAAAAACTTGGGAAAAAGCTAGGCAGATCATGATGGTCTTAAGGTACACCACACTAGTTAACACAGGCTATGGCCACGTGCCCCACGACGGAGGACATCCATTGAGGATTTCCAAACGTAAACGTGTCTAAGAAGACACCGCCGCTGTTCGCTGAATCCAAGTTATTCAAACCTTATTCCCAGATGTAGAGGCAGGTTCTAGTCGACCATCATCTTTCTGATCTACTACTAAAGTGATTGCGTGTTCAAGCGACCAAATGATTAAAAAACCCGTTAAAATTACAATCACTTATTTCAAGTAGTTTTCTGTATCAGTAATTAATACATCATCAAACCTTTTGTTATTACCAGTGTCCCTTGATACCGGCTCGGACATTCCATGGAGTTACATACAATGAAAATGACGACACAAGCTATTAACACGTTTGCGAATCTAATAAATTATCGACACTTATAAATCTGATATAATCTCCTAAACCTAAACAGCATAATCAGATCTATCAATGTATACACAAGTGACTTAATACGTCGCGGCTATGTCATTGATAGTTCGTCACATGTGTACCTCGTTATCACTTATCAGTCATTCATGTATCGTGAGTACTAAATAGTGTCACATGTAGTGTCGCTCTCGTAAGCAAATATGTGAGGATTTCGTTTGTCTACGTCACATGTAAGTCTCTGTATAACGGACAAATTATGAAAATTTTTGATTAGTCATACTTAATTCACTTATCAGTCATTCATGTGTCGTTAGTAACTAGTAGTGTCACATGTAGTGTCGCTCTCGTGAGCAAATATGTGAGGATTTCGTCTGTCTACGTCACATGTAAGTCTCTGTATAACGGACAAATTATGAAAAATTTTGATTAGTCATACTTAATACCTACATAAAAGATTAAACATGACTTTACTTACGGTAATATGGTCTTCTTACACGATTATGCAGGCTGATTAGTTGAGCTTAGAACGATCTTCTTAATGTGACTCAAATCAAATAGAATTTCTAGGTACCTAATCTCTTCGTTGTCTGTCGTTGAATGTTTAATGAAACACGGTATCTAATGCGTAAGATAATCGTTTTTTGGGCGTTCAGTTTTTCATGTGTGCTTTGGTGATTATGCCTGAAAAGCAAGCTAAGTGGCTTCGTACCTACATCGTGATTTGAAAGTTTTCAACATTTTAATGTTTGTTCAGTCTCGATACCCGATTGTTAAGGAAATCCTGAATTTTTACATTTTAATTCTATATGACATGTGCAAACGCGGTAGTTATTTCTTCTTAAAAAAAACTTAGTCATATATCATTTCTCATTAAAGACTGGCCTTCACCATTCTTTTAAGTCTCTTATAACAAAAGCCAAGGTTCTATAGATATTAACAAGAACTGTGTATAGGTATATCCTGTTAATCATTCCGTCAGACTGGAAAATCCTTTCACGTAGAGATCGATACTGATACCGATACCACTTGATATACCGACCGGGTAGGTACCTACGTGTCGGTCACAGATCAATGATTACTGAATGCAAGACGCGCAATATGCTTTTAATAGCAAGTATGACATTAATTTACGGATACTGATAACTATGTAATCATTGATAATGTCATAGTTAATTAATTACGTTGAATATTCTTTTGTAACTCTGTCGCAATCATTTTAGTTATAATTATGTGGAAAAGATTTGGAGCCGTGTCGTATCCGCAAGCATCGTGACAAATTGACAATAATTATGTAGGTACCTATTTTAAATTATGTTTTCCTTATGTAATCTCATAATTCTTCATTGTCTTTATCTCGCTTTCTGATCAATAACTCGAGTCCTATGTCTGCCCAGCCTTTTCCAACAACGGTAGGGTCAGCTTCCAGTCTAACCGAATGCAGCTAAATACCAGTATTTTACATGAAGCAACGAGTCTATCTGAACTTTAAAAAAAAACACGGTTTAGTGACAGAATGGTTCGTTCAAATGTGATATGTTTAAATGATACTTAAGTACCTATTGGTACAATCAATCGAAAACTATTTCTGGATTTGTACCTATATTATTAACTTAAAATCTTAGTCGATCACAGCAAATAACTGTCGCCTCTCTTTTCTCCACCTAACTCTAGGCCGGGCTGGCCAGGTGACTGAATGAATCAGTTTCCCGGAAAGCTGAACGACCCCGCTGCAAGATATCATACTTCACCTGCACACAGCTTGACTCAGCCAAAAGCACGTTTACCTTTGACCAGCCGCCTAATAGTGGGGGGTCACGCAGACACGCTAGTTCTGGGAACTTTTTTAAAGTTGTGTAGTTTCCAATTACGAAGGTACCATAATGAAAAATGTTTGATTAGGTGACAAACAATATCAAATTGGCGTTAGGCCCTCAGTTGTCAGGTCTTCCCAGTAAGCTCCATAAAGCAAGGAAGTGCTGAATTCCGTAAAAGGGTCGAGTCGACCATTATACACCCACATCCGCCCATTCATTATGATCCTCAAATTACACACCCACTCACAGAATGTGACGACTTAAAGTGGTCCCAAAGGGCACGCCTTATTTGATTGGCACTTTAATCAAAGTTCCTAATTCAATCAAAATCGTTTGTCACGAATCGTTTGAAAATGTTCGAGACTGTTCCTTTCCTGAAACATGCACCTCGAACTTTCTCGAATATTTTCAGTAACAGATTTCAGATACAAGGTAGAAATTTTCCATGAAAAAACAATAAAAAGACCTCATCATTTTCGATACCTGATAGGTAACGCAGTGTTTCCATAATACACAACCACTTCAACCTGTGAAATTCTTCTCACTACGTGTTAGCACATGTCATCGAGTACCTGCGTATATCTACGTCATCTAGTTCTCATTCTTATTTTCGTCATGTGGCACCGAGACTCCAAAAATCTATGATTCACGCATTTTTTGCACGTCACCGTAAAAGTATACGTATACATGTACGTATGCGGTGTTTAGTCGTTTTACGATTTGTTATTATATTTATCTTACGGCGCGGCCGGCGGTTTGTGTCATGTATTATCATCATAGTATTACGTTGTCTTACCAAATATGTCAGTTACTGTATTTTGCGGTCTTCTAAGAATATTTTGTCTGCATTAATGAGTCGGCGGCACGTTTTGTATCATATTTTAATAATTAGCAGTGGGGATGTTACTGATTCATTACCAACCTTACCAGGGATTATCGTTTTACGGTAACTGGGTATGGAGGTCAGATAGGGAGCCGCTGCACGTAATATACTGGTATTCAGATGCATCCGGTTAGACTGGAAGTTGAACCTAATAAAGATGGGAAAAGTCAGGTGGTGGATGTTACTGAGCTTGGATTATTCCAGAAATCCCCACCAACAAATCCCTACCACTGGGGATCGTTACTTTTTTTCCAGAAATCCCCACTAGTTAAATAATCTCAGCCTAGTGGGGATTTTCGGAAAAATAAACAACAATCCCCACCAGATGTTGTTATCTCTGAATTGTTAAACGAAATTCTACTATTTATAAGATCCTTAATGTTTATACCTATGTTTGACAAATTAATGATTCTGATTCTGATACTGATTAAATAACCGACAATGGTTAAGCAGAAAATTAATCTGACATAATAATGTCAGATTAATTTTAAACCTTCTTCGATGTGTAAACGGACCCTTCATGAAGCCATCAACCAGTAACTATAAGTAACTCTACGCAAAAATTATAGCTGGGAAACTACATTTTTTGTGTGAAAATATACCTATGTACGTTTTACTGTCTAACTCAATGTGACGCACTCAAAACATTGTATTTATGGATGCATTGAGTAGCACAGGTGTCATTCACACAGAGATATAGGTATATAAAGTCCAATACAAGTCTAGTAAAAACTTGTATTAAAAAAAACTTGTGTAAAAGTTGAAAATTTGACCAATATCTCCGTAACTAGAAGATTCCCATATGCTCCAAACCAAAAAAAATTCGCAATGACAGGAGGAACAAATTTTAATACCCTTCGGTGTCAAACTTTTATAAAGTACCTATTAATAATACAAAAAAAAATCTTCTACATTAATATTCAAAAAGTTGCGCAACGCATGGCTCATCCATGTCATTACTGTCTAGTATCATAGCTTTGAACTTCAGCAAAAACTGTAGGCACAGTGAGTCACGATTTTTTATTCAAATACTAACTACGGTCACGGGTAATTGAAACTTTGCACAAGCTTATGTAACTTCAAGCATAGCCTGAAACTTCAGCATGCAGGCCATCCAGAGGGCCCAGACAAAACTTCAGCATGCAGGCCATCCAGAGGGCCCAGACAAAACTTCAGCATGCAGGCCATCCAGAGGGCCCAGACAAAACTTCAGCATGCAGGCCATCCAGAGGGCCCAGACAAAACTTCAGCATGCAGGCCATCCAGAGGGCCCAGACTAAACTTCAGCATGCAGGCCATCCAGTGGGCCCAGACAAAACTTCAGCATGCAGGCCATCCAGAGGGACCAGACAAAACTTCAGCATGCAGGCCATCCAGACGGCCCAGACAAAACTTCAGCATGCAGGCCATCCAGAGGGCCCAGACAAAATTTCAGCATGCAGGCCATCCAGAGGGCCCAGACAAAACTTCAGCATGCAGGCCATCCAGAGGGCCCAGACAAAACGCCAAATCAAAGACCACCGTTATTATGGTACTCAACTCTATTCGATTTTCATAAGCTATCGAAAAGCTTGGTTCTCGTAGTCATCGTTTCGACAAGATAGATAGGACCACAGATCATAGAAACAAATGTTTTGTTTCTATGATCTGTGGATAGGACAGATACACACATCAAAAGTATCTAGGGATCAACATATATTTTTGCAATAACTTTTCTCCTGATTGATATTAATTAAAATTTTCTTAAAGGATTCATCAAATAAAGTGTTTTCGTTTGTCACAGTAACGATAAACCAAGTCACCTTTGCATTAATAAAGAAATTTGCCATTTTCCTAATAAAGGGATTTTTGACATTTGAACCACTAACATTAAAGTTCGAAAAAATGACTGAAAACACAGTTTTCTTTAAAATTTTATTGGGTAACTTAAACAATTAATAATCCGTGTTTCTACCGCGAACACTAACAACACAAGAACATCGGTTTGGCATACTCAAAATGAGTTCATCCAAATCACGCTGTGGAATGGCCGCCCATGTTCGTTGCAACAACAAAAAAAGGTCTTCTTGCGACTGGATACCCTCCATATTCGGCAGAGCTCTTCTCTGTAGCATATCCCATGCATGCTCAATCGGGTTCAAGTCTGGCGACTGAGCAGGCCAGGGCAGGACATTGATGTTAGCTGCGGCGAGAGTCTGTCTTACAACTCTTGCGGTGTGCGGTCGTGCATTATCATGCATTAACTGAAATAAGGGACCGATTTGCACTTGTAGAGGAACGATGACGTCTGATACAATCGTCTCAGCATAAATTTGAGCGTTGAGGTTGCCTCTGATCCAAATCAACTCAGTTCTTCCGCCGATCCAAATACCCGCCCATACCATGATGGTTCCACCACTATAAGGATGGACTTACTGGCAGGATTTTAATCGCTGTTGGCGTCCAGGGGTTCTCCAGTGTCGTATACATCTTGTATCCGGTCTCATACCAAAACGAGACTCATCAGAAAAGCACACGAAACGCCATTGTTCTTCTGCCCAATTTCTGTGTTCAAGAGCCCATTGATATCGAATCCTACGATTGTGCATTGCTATAGGTGGTACCCGTAGCGGTCTTCGGGAATGAAGGTTCACTTCATGCAAGCGGTTTCTGACTGTTTGGTCAAAATTAAGTTCCCTGAAGAGTGATGAAGCCTCACAGCTAACATCATGGCGGTTATTGTTGGAGCTCTTCGAGTTAAGATTTGAATGTATCGGTCTTGTCTCCGTGTGGTGCAGCGATACCGTCCTCCATGGCGCTCAGCCACGGTACCAGTGCTTCGGTAACGTGTCCAAAGTCGACTGATAACACTCTGACTTGTATTCAGAGCTAAAGCTACAGTACGTTGCCGGGAACCAGCTTCTATCATTCCCACGGCTCTGAGCATTTCTTCCCTGCTTAAATGACGTCGCCGCTCCATAATAACGTTGGTTTTAATCAGTAGTAGGGAAACAGTAGCACTAATAATGTCTTCAATGCGTTGTATGTTTTTATAGGGAAAATATTGACAGCTTATTTTCATCTTTTACTCGAATTTGATTGAGAGTTCCTGATTCAAATTATGAAATGCACCAAAAAGGATCCATATAAATTTATAAAATCATAAATTTATTACAAAGCCACATCTCAATCTCAAGAAATCCGCATAAAAATGCTTGATCCCTAGACACTTTTGATGTGTGTATATATGTCAATCTAGTTGAGAGGTCGTTGTAGAGTAGGTACGATTTATTTGGAAGCAACCGCCACTAAATTTGTTATTATTGTACACTAGTTTTTCCTTCAAGGCACATAATTCTATAAATATCCGTCTAATTATGTAGCTTTATCCATAAATAGCAAAACCAGCTTGCATTTGCGTTCTTTCAACAAAAACAAGGGTAAGTTCCCAAGATCTTACGCAGTTACGCACTTGCACGCAGATGCAACGCACGATCGTTAACTGGGCCTAGATTCTGTCGTCAAGCACCAACGTAATGATATTTTTCCTGTTACAGGTACATTCCACTGTAATAATATACTCTACGAGTGACGTAGTTATCTTGCTTTTAATTCTTAGCATGTGCGTCCGTTTTCCGAAACGCCTAGTTTGGTGATTGGTCAAAGTTTCAACTTAAGGTGAATGCTTCGACCAGCCCGCGAAATTCAAATTTTCTTACGTTTTTGGCAAATTGCAAGCCAGTGCAAGGTTGTATGTTGATTAAATATTGGACGCGATTGTAAGACGTATGTAGTTATAGAATTACAATCATCAAAACCATCAATACAACCCTCCAAGTTCATAAAGGTCTAGCAATGACTTTGACCTTGATAAAATCGTTTCTTGACCTTTATGAATGAAATTTGAATTTCGCGGGCTACCCTGGAGCATCAGCCTTAACCATTGACGGCAGTGGTTTTTTATTTAAAGTAAAATAATAGTCGAAGATGTTAATGTGACTTTTCTAATTGAATACCTATCCGTCTTATGACGCGTTGTGTACGTATGGAGCAACGGATGAGATCTGAAACTTCTGACCTAAAGTTAGTAATTTTGTAAAGTTCCCTGGTGACGACTTTTGTCAAATTGGGTAGCCTGTGTTTAAGAGGGCCCTTCCCGGCCCGCCTTTCGTCAACGCGAGCATGGTCGAAAAGCTTGTTGGTTCATCCAGAGCCACAGCGGTGGTATTCTTTCAACTCCCCTGTCTGTCTTACCTAGCCCCGACAATGCACTACTTGCCTCCCGCGCACCTCATGCCGCCTAACGCGAGGACATTGAACGAAAAATAATGTTCAAAAATTTATAAAACTTGTTCCAGGAAATACGTGTTTTTGAATAAGTCTTACAAGTATGTGAAATAAATAGTTGTTATTTAGAATCTCCACTACATTTGGAAGGCTTCTATCAGGATGCTTTCTTTACTTTTACAATTTATGAATACATTATGAACGGCCAAAGTTGAGGAAAAAGTTGTGCAAAACAGCAATTTTTGGAGGCCTATACTGAATTTGTTTCTACAATTTTTTTTTTGCTTTGATAGAAGCCTAGATATAGTCCACAACATACCTATTAGTTCAAAAAATTCAAAGATATATACATATATCCAACAACGGCATAATCACGCATGAGCGTTTGTCAAAATTCTCGCGAAAAGTATGGCGGGTTGGCCGCTCTTAATAACAGTAAATGCATTCTTTAAAAATATAAGAAGGGAAATATGTTAGCAAGGTAGTAGCGGGCTTTGAAGGTCGAGACAAATGGTGTTGAAAATTTGAAATACTCAAAAACTGGTTTTATATAAGCTACAAGAAAGCTTATTATGTGAAGTCTCGTTTAGGCCAATTATTAACGTTTCTATTTTCACTTTTTTACGTAAGTATTTTCGCACGTGTTACTGTCAACTACATAAAGCCGGGAGACAGACTTTCAGGCAATGTTTTAAGCTTTCACGGTTTAAAACTAAACTTATATTGTCACTTACAGGATATCTTCCGAGATTGTTATTTATTTTGAGTTCCTGGTATCGGGAACTCAAAATTTCCCGTAAGTGACGATATCAATTTAGACTTTCAGGCTTCTGAATATCAGTAACGCCTATATAATACCTATCTATAGGTTCCAATAGGCACCCACGAAAATTGCACAAATCACAATGATTATGAGTTTTCACTTTTTCAGTCTGGTAGTATTTGGTACAGATATCAAGTTTTTCTTTCTACTATAGTACGTAGTATTACGTAGATCGACGGAAACTGACGTCACAAAGATAAATAGTAAAAACTCCATCAGCAGAACATCAGCACTTTCTTCGAGCTAACACTTGAACTCATCAAGTATGTTATAGGTGTATTGTGTATAATGCAATAGCGTTACTAAATTACCTCTCTATTGTTACAATGGGCCTTGAGTTCGAGTGCCGGCTGATGCAAAGCTTGGGATTGATTGCAGCGACCATTTTTTTTTTTCGATTTTGAAAAAGGGAGGTGCGCTATTTCGTCTTTAGTACGTTCTTATAGGAACTGTCTCGGTAGTGTTATGTAAAGAAGTAGATATTTTAACTTTGTGAGACTTGTAAACGTAAGATTATCCGTGAAAAAGTTGTATTAAGTAACTAGGGTGCCCTCTCTACAATTAAAAACTTATACTTCCAAAGACTAGGTGTGAAATGTTAACAATTTTGCTAATCCGATAATTAAGGATTTATCTGGAAAGTTAATTAATGAATAAACAAGTAATTAGTTCTTGGAAACAAATGTAGTTATTAATTACCCACGTGCGCCAAGCTGTATCTGTTTAATCACCAATTAAAAATTAATTTAAGTGAGTTGACACCTAATTATGTACAATAATGACTTAATGCATTAAGTTAATAAGATTACACAAAGTCATATTTAAAACAAGTAAGTAATCCGAACTAATCCTTACTACATAATTATTACTAAGTAGGTACTAATCTTCAAACTTACTCGAGTTAAACTCTCGTCAAGTCGTCACGCTTATCTAACGCTGATTAGTTTATCTCTGAACGCAAACTACGCACATAGTACTACGACGACCTCGTTTGCACTTTCATGAATGAAATACCGTGGTTCGCTTCCTTCAAACAACTGCCAACACTTTACATTATAACTCCGTACATTGCTTAGCCAAAACAAACTCTACATTACTACATTTAAAGTTAACGTTTCATCCTAAGGAGATCATGAGAGCTTTCTTTCCAATAGCCATAGCATTTTCAACCGTCTTCTTCTAAATATAATGCAGATTTTTGCCGGCAGAGACGTATAACTTACGCTATTATGTCTGGGGTCGTCGACACGACCTCGGCGCGCACGTGGCGACAGCGTGCCGTTCGTACTTCCATAGCACAGTGTGCGCAGGCGCGACACTGCCCATTCAAGAGGAGAAATGCCGGATCTCCGGATTATCCGGATTTTGGCCCATGTGAGCCAAGATCACATAGGAAAAGAGAGAAAATAATCGCAATCGTGATGAAAGTTTTGAGTAGGACTATGGATGTAAAAGTAGATAGACCAAACAAACGATGGACAGACTGTCAAAGATGACCTAGGAATGGGGTGACCGCAGAGAAAAAGGAGACATGCTCCGCCAACGACGAATAAATTGGGATAAAAGCTGGAGAAGCACATCTTCATAAAACAAGACTGATACCTACCGGTTTTTGAAATGTCAGATGATTTAGTCAGGTGAGTCAAGCTGAACAGCCAATACTACATGATCTTACTCTTCAAAACCCTACCTGATAAATATCCAGGTTAGCTTCACCGCTTCTTAAAAATAGTCTCTTAAAATATGAAGTTCCTGCATCGAATTTAAAATTGACATTCCGATGTAAAATACCTGGAAAGATGACCCACAAGACACATTTTGTAACCGTTACCGTCCAAAGGTCGTGAACAAGGTCCGTATTCCGGTAACACCAACTCACACAATTTCGTCGAAGTACCGTTAGCCGTAACATCACTGACATCCGTCATTGTCTACGAATGTTGAACTTGATGCGATATTGGACGGAGTTGCATCAGACCAGTGAAAGCTATTCTCCGAAATGTTCTGCCACTTACTAACTACGAGTGGTAAGAGCGACGGGTCGTTACTAGTTCACCTCGAACGATAAGGAAAAATGGCGCAGCTATTATAGCTTGTTCTTTTTGTAATTGCATCGTGTATTGTCTAGACTAGGTGTTGTTAAGGAAAATGTTTATTTACCTCGCCGAGTTCCCATGCGGTAGACTGAAATGGCCGATATTATGAAAGGAGTTTCCTGGATGCAAAGTTACTAAGTTGGATAGATCGTTTCAGGAGCTGTATTTGTCTTCACTTTATCTTTAGAAAATACTAATTGTAATTTGAAAAGAATCTCCAATCCCTCCTCTGAAAATATGATTTGCCAATGATGATTAGATCAAGCTAGGCGTTTAATTATTGCAACTATTTTTTCACTATAGGGGTACCTACCTACACGTGTCTTCAATATGAATCATGTTTAAGGAAGTTCAATAATATTAGGTAGAATTTACATGAACTGAAATCTGTAGGCAACATTCTGAGAACGATGATCGAGCATAAATCTAAATTCATAACTCATTCATCAGGTTTCAAAGTAATCTGAACAGGGATCTTGCTTGAGCTTTGTTCTACTTGACAAGTCTGTGTTAATTAACAGTAATGAGTTATTAAGACTAAATGGGACTTAACTGTCCGTGTATGCTCGTAAAAATAGAGAAGCTATAAAAGAGAGCTAAAGATAAGATAGTGTAATTAACAATTTAAGTGCCGGAATTTCTCCCATGTGGCTTTTTATGGTATACTTAGTGGTAGTTTCCCTGAAATTCTCTAGGAGCTCGTTGCTAACAAATAACAGCCGCACGGGTTTATTGAAGTTTAAGCTACGGTGGTCGCGGTTGGTTTGTGGATGGATGACTATTGGTGATCGGTTATTACATACCGAGACCCCTCGGTGTCTCGGAAAGCATTAGTCGTTGATCCCGGCAGTCATTTCGAGATCTTTGACAAGACTGTCGCTACAAATAGTCAGAAGCTTGAAAGTTTGTCCATCAGCCTCTACAAGTTGTATCGTATTGCCCAATGACTGGGTTGTGGAGGTCAGATCGGCTGTTACTCCATGTTAAGTAGGTACTTAAGTAAGGTAGGTAGTTAAGTAGGTACCGGATGCAATTGAATGTGAATACTAGTAGGTCTAGTATTCACATTCAATTGCATCCGGTCGGATTGGAAGCCGACCCCATCACATCGTTGGGAAACGACTAGTCATATAATAATGAATGGCAGTTTCCTTCAACGTGGTATTTCAATTAATCCTTCTAAAACCACTAAGCAAACAGACAATATTAATAAAATGATTAAATGACTTTCTCCATATTAGGTCGGTCTGATTCATGATCATGTGATGTAAGTTGATGTTACAAACAACATATATTATTCGTATTACACTCTGTAGAATGTCTAGAATGTCATCGTAGACACCCACACCCGCAGCTCCTACGGCTCTGCCCAGCTCCAAACAGTAGCGAATTAATTAAGACATGACGACAATAAAGATAAAACTTATCTAAAAATAATTACTGTTACAGCTATATTTAGCAAGGCCTTGAACATTTTTTTGTTGCTTCTGAGAATTCTTATACAATTTTCCAATGACGCAACGACACTTTTAATGACAATTTTTTTAAGTAGGGTCTTTTGTCTATTGAAATAAAGCCAAAAGTGTTTGCTGAAATAGTGACCCACGCTTGCAAATCGCCGGATGTAGACGGTATTGTCAGAAGAATTGCAATTAAACGAAAATACTTAACAATTTCCCACGATATTGTTAGCAAAGGTACAAACTCCAGCACGCCTCTCACTCGCCTCTCTCTGAGGGGTCTCACTCGCAGATCAGAAGAATGTGGAGGAGGTAGGTACCTACCTAAGGTGGTGAAAATAATGAATACCAAAGACAAATTCAAATAATTATAGGAGGCAGGGAACACCACATTTGGTTCGACTTCGTCCTAAACTCTTGAGTCCGGCTTTCTTTTATAAAAGTAAGTAGGTAAGTAAATTCAGCTTTTGCGATCAGTGGCTGATGTGGCTCACTATAGTCGTTTGGTTTGTCGTGTCATTTCCCACCGTCTATGCCCCACCAATGGAACTGGGATGACATTATACAAGTTGACTTAAGATTATAACCAGTAACTAGAACGATCTGTTAGTAAATCGAAATTAGGTGCATTGACCTGTTTAAAATGTTAGTAGGTAGATAACGAGTCACGTATTCGCACGTTTATCATTGAAGTGTTAAAGATCGCTACAATTACAAGTTCCAACTTGACACTATGGCAATGTGGCAGGTCGGCAGCGAATGAAATCTACATAATTATCTACTTCTATTTCCAGTCCGCGGATAACACAGTATGTAAGTAAGATGACAACATTGATGACTTGCAATTTTTTGAGGAAGACACGCGACTATATCTGGTATTACACCACTATTGAAACAAGAATGAATAACATAATTAGAGGAAGTAGAAAAAGCAGAGCGGATGAGCTAGAGAAGAGGCTTTTCTCCAGATAGATGTTCTTTATTATCATGTATCTACCTACAGCACACATAACATAGCGATGGAAATAATTCTGAAAACATTTTACTATCAAGGAATTATCCGTCCTTGTAGCACGTTACTGAACAATACTGAAAGCTACCTGCGGCTTGCTTTTTCTGTGTTGATTTTCGTAACATTCATTATCATCTTCCTTCATCCTTGCATTGAGTATTACCAAACGAAAAAAAAATGTAGGTACCTAGAGCTACTGTAGGTTTATTGGTTCATCATTTCTTAAATTCTATACACTCTACAAGGGCTGCTTTGACGCCGAAGAATCAGCCACCCACGTCATCCTGGAATGTGAGGCCGTGGCTACCCAACGCCAACAAATCCTCGGAACGGTGAGGTCGCTCCGCGAAGCCTGTGAAGATCCCAGGAAACTTCTGTGCTTCTGGACGGAGCTAGGCTGGCTAACTTAGCCAGGATACCTACGCACAACGGACCGAATGAGAGTCTAAGTGCGGAAAATGGAGTCCCTACTCTATACTCTTCATAAATTATCGTCTTTTATTTAAAAAAAAAACGCCTAAAATACAAAAAAAAAATATAACTCTCCTGTGTACAACTGAATTCCCTACTTCGTGTGCTAAAGTAAAGTTACGGGCCTACGAGTCTACGACAGACTAAAATAACATGATTATTATTCCTGACATTCCTGTACAGTTCAACAATCACGACACGGTCCACATGGCAACATCACTTGTGATTCACGCAGAGATATCTTTAACAAGTCGACACGTGTTTCGTAATAACATTTTTTTGGGAGGTCGCCTCCGTTTCAAAGTGACGTACGCGTGCCTTATCGCACGTGGGGGGCACTAGCGGTTTTATCAAGTGAAACTGTATAATAAAACATTCTAGTTATATGATGGATCCCCTGCATGTAGAATTAGTAAGAGATATATGATGGATCCACACCACCTTTTTTCTCTCTGATCCCATAGACATCATCATCATGTCAACCCGGAATCATCCACTGCTGGGAATAGGCTTCCCCTTTTTTCCGCCACACTTCCCGGTTCTGTGTGTCCCTTATCCAGGTGCTTCCCATGGACAAGGACATAGTACCTACATAATCGTGTCAACTACCTCTTCACCTTATCCCATCCCAACCCGTGACTAAAGGCTTATGGACTTTTTTTGACTTGGTCCTGCTGATTTGTTTGGCTACTTTAGCCGTTCAAATTCTACACCTTGGTAGGTCTGGAATTTAAGACCAACGCACAAATGAGGAAAGACTGACACTATTAGAGTGTCTTTCTCGTTTAGAGAGCATTTTGACCTTTGAAACGTTGGGGAATTCTTTCCCTACCATTTCAGTATTTTCAGAAGAACATAACCTCGGACAAAAACCCCTATATTCTAATTCCATTTGCATGACAATACCTGCCCAACATATTGGCCTCGAAAAAAACCGTTCACGAAATGATCGCATGATACTAGATGAACGGTCGCATGCGCAGCTCCTGGCACGTAGCTCTTATCAGTGACGTAACGTCATATATCTAAGTTCCAACCTGACCTCTCTACGGCTACGTGTGAATACAGACATGCCTCGCCTCTACTTGATGCACTTGTCCGGTGTAGAAAGCCCCGTGCGCACGCGCCGTGGTAGAAAACACGTGGTTCTAGTTTCCAAGGTAACAGGAAAAACTTGTAGGAAACGGAAATAAGTGTGAGAGAGCCTGTTTGAAGATGGGGGTCCCCTGAGATGTCGTCAGTAGAGTGATTTGTGACATCAGGGTCGACTTATAGCACCATGAAGTTTGTACAAAAATTAGGATCTCACCTTGTCCACAGGAGTGTTTGATTGTTGCCTTCACTACCTAGTGAAAATGAAACAGTAGAGTCCAACCACATTTCTCTGTCAGGCTTGGCAACTTTCAGCTGAAATAACAATTACCAGGAATTCGATTTCGATTGCATTTAATGAAAGTATGAGATTTCAGGATGTCTTGACAATGTACATATATATAATCGTAATTTACAGTCATTACTTAGACATTCGTTGTGAATACAATTTTCTTATGCTTTAGAAGCCTGTTTGGAGATTTAAACTTGTCTAACTAGGTACTATTATAATATTACCGTGCTACATTACTTTAGGCACGTGTACCGATCAACTTTGTTCATTACATTTAATTCAGTACCTAATTAGTCAATTAGACTTTAGCCTGAAAAGATTAGCTTCTATAATATAGCTACCCTGTGCAAAGTCGAAATGTTTAATTAGGTGGAAATTTTGAACTTTAATTTGTGGAAAAGATTACAACAGATATGACGTCGGTAGTCATTGAGTCACCATGCATAATTTAGCTAGTCATGTCATCGAATTGAAATAACTATGTCTGTGATTAGGTATAGATTTGAAAACATGCCTATCACTTTATTGCACAACAAAATATAACATTGACAAAAGTTTACATAAACGTGTGTGTCTCTGATCAAGACCATCCTTTACCGATTGCTGAGACACCTCCGTGCAAAGCACGTCAAAACTTTTATTCTGGGCTTCGCGGCTAGGATTCGTAGAGCATTGACGATTGACACTTTTTACGGATAGTCAAATGCCCGAAACTCTGACGAAGAGTTTTACCAAGGAGGAGCGTGTTAGTGTTACAATCATCGGCACGATTCTTGAGCGCTGACCTTCACCTGCGCAAAAGTGAGTTATTACCCTTTGGTGGTATGAAGTGGGGCGCGTATAGGTGCACGATGCGCAAAGCGATCCCCACTCTTCCGCCGAGCGCTCAAGAACCGTGCCGGTATCTGTACCCACGTTTCTTTATAATAGGATGGATAGGGTGTTGTTTATGGAACTGATGGACGCTACTGAAGGCGCGAAACTAGTGGCTCAGTTCTAGGCCAACACAATTTAGATTGCCATCAACACACCAAGGAGAAGTAACTGGGTTGTGATTGTCAGATAGGCAGTCGCTCCATGTAAAACCCTAGGTGTCCAGCTGCATCCGCCTACTGGTCGACTGGAAGCCGACCCCAAGATAATTGAAAATACCATATTATTAAAAACATGGATACCAAAAACGTGAACTTGTTTCTGCCAGGTGGTAGTCGCATTTCGATTTGCATTGATATTGTTATTGTGTGTAATCGTAATCCAGCTGTGACATAAACAGTAGGAATTTATTGGGTTTATTGTCGATATTGATTATATTGCGGTAGAGATGATTAATTTATTATGTTCGTGGTAATTGCTTTACCTACTATTAGCTGTAATGCTTAACCGCATGGGCGAAACTTTTCTTCCTCATACCTACTTACAATAAATAAGTAAGTAGGTATGATAAAAGATGAGATACGGTGATGTTGTTTACAGCTAGAATATACATAGGTAAGTGCTTAGATATTTAATGTGCATTGCACAATAGCCTACTTACGCTGAAATACAATTTTTGGTGTACCTACAATCATGCCAAAATCAATTCCACAATCTTTAAATTATCAAAAACTTAATGCAACTCAACTACTAAATAAGTGAAATGATTTCCAAAACGATGAATTTCAATATTTCAGTCAACTAATTTCGATAAAGGCGTACCCTGAATGCAACGTCATGAAGCGCTTCACTTGTCTCATGACGGTGGGTTTATTAATCTCATCTGGTTTTACTTAAAACGATCGTCATGAAAATCAGCGTAACAACGATGACGTAACAAAAGTCTTGATCTCGCCGACCTATCCGTTTGGGCATCCGTGTACCACGGCGTGACGTCATCATCTCTATCCAGTAACACGTTACAGATTGAGATTAGATAGCCGTTATGACATCAGACAAGCTTTTTACAACAACATTATTGATGGAGTGGAATCTTGTTAAGTTTTTGCGGCCATTTCTGGTTGGTAAACGTACCGAAATGGAATTGGGTTAACAACTTCTGTTATAGCCGGATGCAGTGGTGTAGCGTGGGATTTCGCCACTTGGGGCCGACCAGAAATACACCGCCCCTTGTTTTTTACCGACCCCGATAACTTGGGGGTGGTTTTTGAGAAATATAAAAGTTTATTTGAAATTATGTCACCTCTCCAACATAAAGTGCTGATTATGAGAAATCTACGCCGTTCAGGATGTTAAACTGATATTTTTCTGATAGCTCATGAACGAATGTATCCTTCGACAACCAATTTGTCAAAAAAGACATCTCTTTTGGAAAACAAGCGCCATAAAGGTGATGTTCTGAAAACTTCTTGAAACTTCCCTTGTTTTTCGAGGCAGGTTTCTCAAAATAAATGTATGACACTTGTCGTGCAAATTGCAGAACCGAATTCCTTGTCTCATTATAGTTTTCCAAAATGGGGCCACAGTATACTTTCTTTTAGTAAGTGAATAACCTGAAAACAGCGATTGTTCCTGAGAAGATTTTAATAAAACTGGATGACTGACGTCTTCCTTGTTGCAGATTTTCTTGTTTCCGCTATGTGATGTTAGCTGTTTGACCTAATGCGCCGGATCCTGGTCGATCCCATCAGGTAAAACTAAAATCTGTCTCTCTCAGGTGTATTTCAACATATCCTAGCAGACAGTTAAAGCTGTAGTTTTTTGACATCAGAAAAGTATCAGTTTAACATCCTGAACGGCTTAGATTTCTCACAATCAGCATTTTATGGTGGAGAGGTGATAAAGTTTCAAAATAACTTTAAAAGTTCGATTTCTCAAAAACCACCCAGTTTTGGACTCCGAGTTATCGGGTCAAAATTGTAGCAAATAAGGTGTTTAATAGTAACACACATTTGAAGGCCTGCACCTAATTAGCAATCACCCTGTATATCCACATTTAGATCGTTTGCTATGGCAAGAATGGCATGACATTGCGCGCGCGATTTCGAATACATTTTTTACTGCAACAGCCCATAACGTCCACTGCTGGACATAAGCCTATCCCATGATGGGAGGAATTTGCCGTAATCTCCACGCTTGGCAGGCGGATTGGAGATCGCAGTGATGAAAGACTAACAGAAAACGCTGCTGCCCATTCTCTGGTCTACGGAGGCGCAATTTTTACATTTTCCAAATTAATAAATTGGCGCTTCCTGCCGCCCCCTTTCGTGTGCCGCCTGGGGCCATTTCTGGCCGGATGAGCTTCAGGTAATGACAAATAGACAGTAGGTCCAAAACAGCAAGATGCAATGACGCGGCTGACTATAAAGAAGATGGGCAGACGTACAAGGCACTTATAAGATTGGGCTACATCCTTTTGGTAACTTTCCCGTTTCGCCAACCAAACAAAATACCATCACAAAAGTGCCTTTTCGTAACTATTTTGATCGTCAGACATGAGTCTCGTCGTTTCGTCAACTTTTGAGTATGCGTATAATCATTCCTGTATGGAGATAGCAAGAAGAATTTATTTAAAGGAGGTTAACTTGACAATACCCTGTTTAGGACACATGTTAAGGGCCTTTTACATGCATACGGAGTTCCTTCCGTGTAAGGCACGTCAGGTGCTCCTCGATTTTCGCCTTAACAACTAAGAACTCGTTTTCAACAATCGTGCAATAACGACGTAATAGCAAATGACAGTGTGGTTAGGCCTTAATGGCTAGTAATGGGAAGATTTCTCTGTGGAATGCGCTTCCCCAGGAAATCAGGATGGCAACCAATCGTTTAGCTTTCAAAATTGAAGTTCGAGAGTACATTCGCAAGAAGCTGGCAGTTTAATCACAGCGGTAATGTTTTCTCTATTGATTGTCTTTTTATTTTAATCCCTCCCAAGTAACACATGAAGCATTATAACAAACGAATAGTAAACTTATTTAGAACCTAAGGTCCGTATAAACTCTTATTTGAGTTCACCGAGCATCTTGACGCTTTATATTGGTATTTCAAAAGCATTATGATGCTTTACGATGCATAACGGTTGCATAACGGCATATGAAAATGCTTTTGTAAAGCCTTTAGTTTGAGTGCAGCAAACCACAAGACAGCTGTATAGCGTTCAGCTGTTTTTAGTGCGTTTGGATCTACAATAGCATTTTTAAGTAGTACGATAATGCCTATTGCCGCTTAATAGCATAAACTTGTACCATTATAATGCACCGTAAATCCGTGATATAGCTTTGAGCTGTTTTTAGTGCCCTTTGTTGTGTAATAGCACTATTAAGCGGTAAGTAAAAGCCTAGGACCGCTGAACAGCATCAACGTGAATCAATGTAATGCTTGCATTTATAGAGTTCAACTGAGTTCTGTTGTACAGCTATCAGGTATTTAATCAAATACACGTGAGTTATTGTAATGCGTAAAGCTGTATATACATTCATTTCACTGTATTCGTAAAACTATTTGTCGGCCATATTGGGGAAAAGCACATAATTATATGATCAACAAAACAACATCCATTTTTAGGGTGGATTTTTTTATTTTTATTTCTTCTTGATTTTGAACTACGGTCGTCCGGGGTCCAACCATGCCTATGTCATTCGAATCTGTATCTGATTTTTCTCCATTATGGATAATTCAAGTCTACTGGTATACCGGTGAACCCATATAGAGCTACTTTATAGACAATGGTATTACAGTGGCACATCAAAAGTCTTTTCTCTGGCCTCTAGCTTAATAATTGTTCACGTGTGAGTATTGATACTACGGGTGGCATTAATTAGCCTTTTTAAGGGCTCACCTGGCTGCTATAGATCGACACCATTTTGTAAATATTTTATAACCAAAAAATATTATCATTTGGACCTATTTATAAAAGCAATAGACCTATATCATAATAATATAACTTTATTTAATAATGCTCAACCAATACCATTATGTTAATTATGCAAAATTCGTTCTAAACTAGGAATGCACAATTGTTTTGGGCATTTCACACATATTTTCATGTCACATTTTATATGAAAACCACAAAATAACGAAGGCGCGTGAAAATTTTCAATGAAACTTATATAGACATTTACAGTGAACTACATTGCGAATAATATTTACAGGCATAAAATAAGAAAAGAGTCAAAATCCAGGATTATAATTTTTGTTTTGATGCAAACAAATATGGTGTCATTCACTCAGTTTTGACCGTCTTCGTCCATAATATATTGCTTGACATAGTTAATTGTATTATAACATTTGTACCGTAGTATTAGAGCTGTTTTTGTAATGATGTAGGGTTTATTTAAGTTCTAACTGTGAACACTTAGATAGCCTCAATCATTCTTTTAGAACAATCTAATGCCAGTCTAATGCTTTTGTAATGCAATTAACATCTTCATTATCAATAATATTGCTAATATAATGTTTCTGTAATGCGATTGGCAACTTCATTGTCCGTAATAATGTTTCTGTAATGCGATTGGCAACTTCATTGACCGTAATAATGTTTCTATAATGCGATTCGCAACTTATTTGGTCACACTAATGCTAATATAATGCGCCTGTAATGCAATTAAACAACTAATTGTGAACTTATTTATGATCTAAAGCCGGATAATTTGTGCCCAAATAAGCATTACAGTAGCCGTATAAACGTTTGTAATGCTATCATAGAACTAATTCAAAATGCGAAAACGATACAGAAATGCTGTAAGTCGGCCGATATAATGCTTTGATGTGTTACTTGGGCTGTAAATATCTTTTTAGAGTAATAAATAGTTTGATATATATTTATAGTATTTATATATATTTATAGTATTTTATATATCCTTCTATTTACCTTAGTATTAATTTATTTATTTTCAGATGTACACCTACCACTGCTTGTCTCTGCATCACCCAAAGGTTGACTGGTAGAAAATGCCTATGGCATTAAGTCCGCCCCTGTACTTTGTGCTTGATTAATGGGGAAGACCGTTAAAAGCTAATTGTAGATGGTGCGACCATAGCTAGGTCTCAATCTGACCAATGAGGTCAAACTATTTTGAAATATAAAATGACATTACCAGATTTACAACCAATGAAGATGCTTGGAACCAGATAAGTTGGCGCCATTAGTTTCACAGTTGCCATTCCCATTTCAAATGTATTGATCGGCAAAAACTTTAAGAGCTTCACGACTCCGTTTAACAAAATATACGATGTGATATAGATAATGATCTTATAGATATGAAAACCAATAATCAGTTGTTTGTTTTGGTTTTAACTGATTAGTTCGGGACGATCCCGCTTACCCGGTATTAAAATCAAATAGCTATCATTTCAGGAAGAGACCTCATTAAATTATGGCTCTATTATTATTATCCTCAATAGTTGCAATAAAGATGTACTCAATCTTTATAAATCAATTGCCACTATAAACTTTTCCATATAATTATTGATAATGCAGGCTAATCTATCGTCATGTTGGTGACCTAACCTCTGTAATGACAGTTACGAGTTCCAGTTATTGTTATCATTCTATCTTGAACCCTGCATCGGTAACTGATAACACCTTGTGAAATTGAGAGATAAAAGACTATCTTTGACATAATAAGGAAGTATTATAGAAGGTTTGAAATTAAAATAATCAAAATCAAAATGGCTAACGAGTTCGAAATCGAATTACCTAATCGATACTCATAACATCACGCCCGTAATCCCCGAAGAATTAGGTAGAAATGAAACTATCATCATCATCATCATTTCACCCGAAAGACGTCCACTGCTGGACATAGGCCTCCCCCAAGTGTCGCCACATTGACCGGTCCCGTGCGACTCGCATCCAGTGGATTCCCGCAACCTTCACCAGGTCATCGAAATCGAAATGAAATCATCCGCAAGAGAACCAAGGTTACCGACGTAGCCCGAAGAATTGTCAAACTTAAGTGGCAGTGGGCAGGGCACATTGCTCGCAAAACGGATGGCCGATGGGGCCGAAAAGTTCTGGAGTGGCGACCGCGAACCGGAAGACGTTGCGTTGGAAGACCTCCCACTAGGTGGACCGATGACCTGGTGAATGAAACTATAATAGAAGGCAATATTTTGCTTGTTTAAGTACCCATGTAATAGTAGGCGAGCTTATTGCCATCAACCGGGCACAAATACAGACTCCGGGCTGCCTCTGAGAAATTTCTGCTGGAACTCAGTACTCAGTACTCACTTTGCTCGACCTATGAATCGAACCCAACACCTCATGCTCAATAGAAGCATTAGCAGTAGCGAGTCAATAAATCATTCCATTTCCTGTACCTATGTCCAACCAAACCGTATTATATGAATTTCAATATAATAGCAAGTCATGATGTTCAGTTTCTAAAGACTGGATGCTTGTTTAAGATTGGATGCTGGGTGTTTATATAAAGGGTGTAAAACACCTCTTAACGAAGCCGAAATGCACTTGTTCTCCCCGTCATTGCGATCATTTTTTTGTTCTACACCATACCTGGGAACCTTCTAGTTACGGAGATATTGGGGGTCAAAGTTCCAACTTTTTGACAAGTTTTTTTTTTTTAATACAAGTTTTTAATGTAAGATTTTTACTTTAAACACCTCCACGAGCCCCGTACTATTCAATCTATCCATCAGCACAATGTTTTGAGTGCGTTACATTGAGTTCTACCACAAAACATGATTTTTCACCCCAAAAAAAAAGTCGTTTCCCAGCAATAATTTTTGCGTTAGTTAGTGTTAGTTTGATGTACAGAATGCTTGGTTGACGGCTTCGTGATGAGGTCCTTTACCCCCTGTATGTATAAGATAAACTATTCATATTCATTAGGTATGCTGGACACGCGCGGGTCATTGGTACATAATTGTCGAATCATGCACCTGTTTGGCATCATGTGTTTGGCGTTATTAAATGTTCAAAATTATTGATTTTGTGCTGTTTTTTGGGTGACAAGCCCGTACTTGTCTATCAAGTATGTGCCTGGCATAATCTTGATATCTCAGACATTGTCATTATGTCACTACCGAATTAAAATAGACTTTATGTGCCTAAAGGTAAATAACTAGTCTTTGTCCACAGGTTCACCGGTGGGATGATTTTCTACACTTCGTATTAAATTGTCTCACTGTAACGTAATAAATCTCAAATCGTTTATTGCTGTATCCATAATGTACACATTTATGTGGTAAATAAAAAAATTGAAACAAATGGACCCCGTCGGGCACAGCAAATTTTGTAAAAAGTAGAGAGAGGAAAAGCGCTTTTATACCTTGTTGGTTTAGTTTGAATTGTTTTAAATCCTATTAAATATTTTATATTTCCATTCATTTACGTAGTACTGGGATAAAATGATGTTTATTTTGCAAGTAGGTTTTTACAAACACCGGCCCCATCTAGTCTTAAAAACCGGCCAAGTGCGAGTCGGACTCGCGCACGAAGGGTTCCGTACCATTATATATAACATTAGACGGCAAAAAAAGGGCAAAAAAAATCACGTTTGTTGTATGAATAAAATTAATATTTAAATATTAATTAATTATTATTAAATTATATATTAATTATATTATATATTATTAAATTAATATTTAAATATTAATTTTATTCTGTTTTTAGTATTTGTTGTTATAGCGGCAACAGAAATACATCATCTGTGAAAATTTCAACTGTCTAGCTGTCACGGTTCATGAGATACAGCCTGGTGACAGACAGACGGACAGACGGACAGACAGACGGACAGACAGCGAAGTCTTAGTAATAGGGTTCCGTTTTTACCCTTTGGGTATCCGTACCCAAAGGGTAAAAACGGAACCCTAAAAATGACGTGTAAATGTCCTAACTCATGTCATGATCTACCTATGTTCTAAATTTCATCGAAATCTGGTCTGCTGTCAAGACAGACAGAGTTATTCACACATTTATACTAATACATTTTTTTTGTTAGCCTGTTGATTGTCCCACTACTGGGCAAAGTCTGCCTTTTCCCCTTCCAAACCTCTCTATCCTGTGCAATCTCTGGCCATGCTTGCCCCACAAACAAGAATAGATCGTCACACCCATTCTCCGCCAGGGTCTACCTCGACAGCGATTTCCTCGGACAGGCGCACATACGGGTATTTTGCATTCTTAGCCGGGCGAAATTGGTAAAAACAAATTCCAACAGAAAAGCAAAAGATGAATATGGTCAGCTATATAGTCAGGTAGCTACTGAACAAATAGACGACCCTTTTCGGGCTCGAGCGCCCGCGCCGTAGCTAGTAAGCCAGTCGGAACTCTTGTATTATATAGTGTATTATCTATGGTCGGAACTTAATCGTTGTCGCATGCGCTCGCGTCAGTTACTGGCTACATTAAAAACGTACTGCGTTTGAGACCTCAGTAAGTATTATATTATCTGTGCCTCAGTGCTTTTTTATAGTGAGTTATTTAACCAAAACTACTATGGATCATCATAATACAGGTAAGAACAATTTTATTTATTAAGATTTACTAATGTTTACATGTATTTGTAAGGTTCAAAATCAATTTACAACTATCTCGATTTTTTAAGCGGTTTTTACCTGAATGTTAAATTTCAAAGTGATTTTAGTTATCTTTCCGAGTACTTCCGATTAACGATTTTTATTGTTACGCATTACAAAAACTATCATATTATAGATATTTTACGAATAGAGTGCTACTTTACGCTACTTTCGACGAAACTTATGCGTTTGTGTTGGTGTTACCTAAAAAGTATTAACCGTTATTTTCAAGCAAATTATGAAGTGTTTTCATTTTATTGTTTTAGGTTTACCAGGGGTCTCTAACTACAAAGGCTGCAGAAATTACCGGTATCGATTACAACTTGATATTCAGATTAAAAATAATTTTAGAGGTAATTTCAAGCGGCTATAAAGTAGACTTGAAAAAATTTGCTGACTACTGTTGGGAGACAGCAAACGTCTACATCTCGCTCTACGACTGGCATCCGATGAATGCAACTATGCACAAAATTTTGATGCATGGTGCTACAGTCATGGAAAAGGCGTTATTGCCTATCGGACTACTATCGGAAGAGGCTGCTGAAGCTAGGAATAAACATTTCAGAATGTATAGATATAATTTTGCGAGGAAGTTTTCGAGAATAGATTGCAATGCAGATGTAATGAATCGCCTTCTACTATCCTCGGATCCACTGCTCACAAGTATGAGGCCAAAACCAAAAAGCAGAATGGAACCTTTTTCCAAAGAAGCAATAGCTATGTTGTTGCCACCATTCAGATTTCGATTCAGATTCTGAATATGAAACAGAAGAGGTCGGAGAAAGTGACGATGAACTCTGGCATTCTTCCTCATCAAATTAGATTATTTTATATTTTTTTATGTAATTATTTAAAAAATTAAACTTTTTCTAAATCATGAATACACTTTTTTTTTTAATTATCAACATATTAACCCATAAAGCTCATTGTTGGACCCTCCCCATTGGTCGTCTGTACATTTTAGTAAGTCTTACTTACTTTACAGCAGAAAAAACCGCACAAATAATTTCGCCCGGCTAGGAAGGCAAAATACCCGTATGTGAGGCGTCCAGTGTGTGACGATCGTTGCATATTATATGGGTGCTTATAATATTTTGGAAGTATGTATTAAAGTCTTTTTCAATACACTTTCTCGAAAACTGGTCCATAACGCACTACGATTAGGTACAACATGCAATGTATTTCACACGTGTGCGATTTTTTCCACTTTCCTGCACGTGTGCGGGAATGAAAATTGCCACAGATAACTATACCTATACTTAGTCCAAATTGGTTCAATGTCTATAGTCTGAGGTGAATGTTTTATTTTTTATTTTGTCAAAGCACTACGCGTCTTTACGGCATAAATATTTTTTGAATTTTCAAATTGTGTTTTTAAATTGAATATCTTAGATAAACATGATTATTTAAAACTAATAGTTACTTTTATACACAAATTAACATTTATTTGTGTTCTGAATTCAAAAATATAAAATAAATCTATTTTTTATATTAGGCTGTTTAACGGCTTCATACCATTGCCTCTCTTTCAACCTGGCGAGACCAAAGCGCGAAAAAAAAAGAAAATATAAATCATAGTTTCATAGTTCGTGACAAAAATATTATTCGTTATTTTATTTTATTTCTTCAAAAGTGTATTGAAAAACGTCGTTTGATACACGTGGACATTTGTTATTGCAATTCTCGGCTCAAAAACACCCTCGCCTACGGCTCGTGTGTTATAATTCCGCCTCGATTGCAATAACAAACTTTCTCCAATTGTATCAAAATGTACTATTTATCACCCGCGAAGTGATTTGGGGTATATTAATATCTGGCACGCGTTCCGTAAATGATAGGAAATCTTAAAATCATTAACATTTTTTAAATACCAAAGACCGGTTATCTACATATATAAGAATATAATATAAACTAGTGTTTCAGGCCTTCTGTTAGTCGTCGGCGAAATATGCGAACAATGTCGCTATCAATAAACTTCATGATGAAACACGTTTCTCTTATCATAGTTTGATTAATTTTGGTATTTGAAATACAATAAAACGTGTAATGACAACAATTTTCTTTCGTTATAAACGTGTTGTAGAAATCACCAATTCTTGAAAACTCAAAAACTCGTGGCGGCACACACAGTCACCAGTGTCCCGCAGGGTTTAATATTAGGCCCTTTCTGCTTTTTATCACATTTTGATTGATTCACCCAGGTTGCTTCGGAAAATGGTGTTATTTACTCACAAGATTGCTCTATTTTTGAGATACTTTAACATCACGACATGGGCAACACAGGTATAGTCGGCTTACTGGAAAGTCTTTAGTCAATTATTTTTACACTTCTTGACATTCAAAGTAGTCTTCTTTTTAATAAACGACATTGAATTTGACAAACACATTCCAAAAGTTTGTTTTTAACTGTAAATAATGCGGCTGTAATTTCTAGGAATTTCAGGTCACCTCAAAATAAAAGGAGGAAGAAAACAACACCCTAAAACAATATGTGGGTCGGATAATTATTAGGAATGTACACAGGAGAGGCACATAACACATATAGAAATGTTAGTTTACACAGCTTTTCATTATTAATCTCTACTTTACTAAATCAAACGAGGAATGTTCATAAATTCACGAATATTTCTTAAACGGGAACATTTTCTAAATGTTTGTGGGAACACGTCACTCTTGAAATAGATCTTTCTTAGGCGTGTGCGATTGTGGGTCACTGATTCACGCGGCCGTGACCCAAATGAGGAAATCTTTTAGATAAAGTAATTTCCGTAGTTCCACATTGAAGAGGAAATCTTTACTTACAATTGTAAAACAGTATGATAGTAGAAAGAATGAAAGAAAAGTAAGATCAGCAAAGGGTGTCTTGGTTTTCCGTGAGTTTTGGTAATGAAGGAAAATTCTGTCTAAAACACGTGCCTCGTTTGGGCTTTTTATATTTTCTATCTTTATAAGACTTAATCAAATAAAACTTTTAATTGCATTCCACTATGTAAGCTTGGTAGGTAATTAAAAACTTGTCTTGGCACTTCACTAAAGAGTTACTAGAGAGCACAGTTATCTAAATCGTTAGAATACAAATGGTTAGAAAAGTCGCCTTATAAGTATGCGTTTATTCGACGTTATAATGCTATTGATAGTTTGTAGGCCTCATACGAGAATTTTTCGAATTAGGTAATCGTCCGAAATACAAAAAAACAATAGTGATCTTTAACCTAGCATGTTACACGCGTGGCTCCGAAAAAGCCGAAATCTAAATAATTATATTACTAAGTCCAGTACGTGTCTCTTGTAACTGTCACGCAACAGCCGAACTACATGTATACTGGTACAACATAGAGACGGGGATATTTCAAGTCAACGCACGTGCTACGCATCTATTAGGTATTCCTAGATTTCAGCCTGAAAGACGACTGTCAGTCCGTGACTCCGTGGTCAAAGTCTAACCTAGTGGGTGCAGCTACCACGTAGACACAGAAAGGATTACACAATAAAATACGTGGGTAAGGTATTGCACTGATAACCTTCAATCTTGCAGGCGGAAATACGTAGACATTTCATTGACTGAATACGTAAGAAAACTGCTGCGAATTGAGATAAGTGGCCTAGCAACCAATATCTGTCAGATACCTAATATTCCGGGAATTTTTGACATGTTTTTATTTTATTAATAAATCTTTAGTGGAAAAATATTTTGGCAGATAACTTTTTGCGCGTTTTAATTGAGTAATTAAAATGGAATTGTTCTGATACAGTATTGTTAATTTTTTTGGATGAGGAAAATGTCGTATAAGGAAAGTTTTGGTAACGAATGTGTGAAACTGTGGACTGTCTGAAAGATGATTTGGATAGAAAGGGGTGATTATAGGATCAAAGAAAAGACATGCATAACATGACAGATTGACCGAGTGCAAATAGGTAAATTGTTATATAGGCAGGAAAATTATGACTCACTAGCTGTTGCCCGCGGCTTCGCCCGCGTGAAGTTCGGTAACTATCCCACTGGATGATACTAAAGGGATAATAGTGTCCTACATGTTAATTCAGGTTATAAACTATCTATGTGCCAAATTTCATAATCTAATTATTATCATCACAATCACTATCACAACCACCATCATTATTACAATCACCATCACTATCACAGTCACCATCATTATCACCATCGCTATTGCCATCACAATCACAGCCACTCACACAATAACTATCACAATTACCATCACCATCACAATCAAAATCACTATCACAATCACCATCATCGTTATCACAATCATTATCATCGTAATCACAGTCATTATCATCGTAATCACAATCATCATCATCACAATCTCTATCCTCGTCATCACAATCATTATAATCGTAATCACAATAATCACAATCACTATCATCTTAATCACAATCATCATGATCACAATCACCATCACCATCGCTATCACCATCACAATCACCGCCACTTTCACAATCACCATCACAATCACCATCACAATCACCACCACAATCACCATCACAATCACCACCACAATCACCATCACCATCAAATCACCATCAAAATCACTATTACAACCACCGTCATCGTTGTCACAAACATTATCATCATAATCACAATCATTCTCATCTTAATCACAATCGTCACCATCACAATCACAATCACAATCACCATCACAATCACCATCGCTATTACCATCACAATCACCGCCACTCTCACAATAACTATCACAATCACCAGCACCATCAGAATCACCATCAAAATCACAATCACCATCATCGTTATCACAATCATTATCAACGTACGTAATCACAATCATTACCATCGTAATCACAGTCATTATCACGATCACTATCACAATCACCATCGCTATCTTAATCACCATCACAATCACAATCACCATAACCATCACAATCACCATCACAATCACCACCACAATCACCATCACAATCACCATCACAATCACAATCACCATCAAAATCACCATCACAATCACCATCACAATCACCACCACTCTCAGAATAACTATCACAATCATCATCACCATCACAATCACCAACAATATCAGTATCACAATCACCATCATCGTTATCACAATCATTATCATCGTAATCACAATCGCCATCATCATTATCACAATCACTATCACAATCACCATCACAATCACCATCGCAATCACCATCACAACCACCATCACAATCACCATCACAATCACCATCACAATCACCATCGCTATCACCATCAAAATCAGTATCACAATCACCATCATCGTTATCACAATCATTATCATAGTAATCACAATCGCCATCATCATTATCATAATCACTATCACAATCACCATCACAATCACCATCGCAATCACCATCACAATCACAATCACCATCACAATTACTATCGCAGTCACTATCACAATCACCATCATCATCACAATCACCATCACAATCACCATCACAATCTCCATCACAATCACCATCACAATCACCATCACAATCACCATCACAATCACCATCACAATCACCATCACAATCACCATCACAATCACTATCACAGTCACCATCAAAATCAGTATCACAATCACCATCACAATCACCATCACAATCACCATCACAATCACCATCACAATCACCATCACAATCACAATCACCATCACAATCACCATCACAATGACCATCACAATCACCATCACAATTACCATCACAATCACCATCACAATCACCATCACCATCACCACCACTCTCAGAATAACTATCACAATCATCATCACCATCACAATCACCATCAAAATCAGTATCACAATCACCATCATCGTTGTCACAATCATTATCATTGTAATCACAATCGCTATCATCATTATCACAATCACTATCATCGTAATCACAACCATTATCATCGTATTCACAATCATCATCATCACAATCTCCATCCTCGTCATCACAATCATTATAATCGTAATCACAATCATTATCATCGTAATCACAATCACTATCATCTTAATCACAATCACAATCGCCATCACTATCTCAACCACAATAATTATCACAATCACCATCATTAACACAATCACCAACACTATCACAATCAAAATCACAATCACCATCATCGTTATCACAATCATTATCATCGTGATCACAATCATTATCATCTTAATCACAATCATCATCATCACAATCTCCGTCCTCGTTATCACAACCATCGCTATCACCATCACAATCACCAACACTATCACAATCACCGTCACTGTCACAATCACCATTACAATCACAATCACTATCACAATCACCATCATCGTTATCACACTTATTATCATTGTAATCACAATCATTATCATCGTTATCACAATCATCGTTATCACAATCATCATTATCACAATCATCATCATCGTAATCACAATCATTTTCATCGTAATCAAAATCATCATCACAATCATCGTCATCATTATCACAATCATCATCATCGTAATCACAATCATTATCATCTGGATCTCAAAATAAATGCCATTTTCGTAATCAGCACCCCTGATAATCTCGGTGTCGACACCCATATTGATTTTTAGACATTTCAACCCCATCGCACCCCAACAGGGAATGGTAGTATTTCAGGTCTGCCACATTAAATCTTAAAATCGTTGTTTTTGTAATACACCCGACCCAATTCACCATAAAAACAATACCTATGTTGAATTTCAGGCTTTGTTACCCCATTTCTCCCTTTAGGGGTTGAATTCTGAAAAAAAACTGAAACACAAACGTTAACTCATTTATCCATAGGAGTACTCCTGTTAAGTTTCAAATAAAGTAGTCTAACTCATCTTATTTCCCCACGTAATCTTTGAACTCCCGTTCCAACCCCTAAGGGAGTGAATTTTGAAAAATCCTTTCTTAACGCACCCCTAAACCTCATAAAGAACCTTTGTGCCAAATTTGGAATCTCTAGACTCAGCGGTTTGGGCTGTGCATTGATTTTTATACTATGCCACCCCATTTCCCCCTATTAGGGGTTGAATTCTGAAAAAACCTGAAACCCGTTTCTACTTATTTATCAATAGGAGCACTCCTGTGAAGTTTCGAATAAAATAGTCTAACTAATCTTGTTTTAGCCATACAAACTTTGGATTCCCGTTTAACCCCCTTAGGGGTTGAATTTTGAAAAATCCTTTCTTAGTGCACCCCTAGACCACATAAGGAACCTACTTGCCAAATTTGGAATCTCTAGACTCAGCGGTTTGGGCTGTGCATTGATTTTTATACTTTGCTACCCCATTTCCCCCTCTTAGGGGTTGAATTCTGAAAAAACCTGAAACCCGTTTCTACTCATTTATCAATAGGAGCACTCCTGTGAAGTTTCGAATAAAATAGTCTAACTAATCTTGTTTCCCCATACAAACTTTGGAGCCCCGTTTAACCCCTTTAGGGGATGAATTTTGAAAAATCCTTTCTTAGTGCACCCCTAGACCACATAAAGAACCTACTTGCCAAATTTGGAATCTGTAGACTCAGCGGTTCGGGCTGTGCGTTGATAGATGAGTCAGTCAGTCAGTCAGTCAGTCAGTCAGTCAGTCAGTCAGTCAGTCAGTTTCTTCTTTTATATATTTAGATTGTAAATGACAATTCCAACGCAATATTCACAAGTCCACTGTTATTACAATAATTTAAAAATTAAAAATTAAAATCGGTCCGAAAAATAGCAATAAAATTACAAAAAAACCTACACGTGTTTGAAGTAAACAGTGGACATTTCCAACCAATTCCTAATTCCGCAGGCGCCGCCGTGTGCAAAGCAAACCTAGTGTTCACTATATTTTATGTTTATGAGCATTTTTCTCCCACGATAGCGGTATCGAAGGAATGTAAATTAATTGATTTACGTACATTATTATTATATTTATATACGTAACTATTTACACTCACTGACTCACTCTTATCGAAAATGGCGCAATGAATGAACTCAAATAGAATTTTCCTCAAATTATAGCTTAAAATTAGGTATTTTATCTTGTGGTTAATAATAGGTTGGTATGTATGATATAATGATGATGTAACACACGCTTTTTTTATAAAAATTGCGGTTAGCTCGTAATTTATTGTTTTTTACAGTTAAATTTTCGCTACTTATAGTTAAACAACCACGTGGTTTAAATCATAAAAGCCTCAACTTTATTCTTAGGCCATTTAACCTAAAACGACCTTAGAATCTACCTAGCAAATATAAGCCTAATCAGCGTTCCCACTGCTGGGACTCAAGTCCCCACTTTGTGAGAGGGACTGTGATGTTATCAACAAGTGGGCCCGATAAAACTTCGTGGATGTCAGAAATGTGTGTTTTTGGTTCTAGGTTAATGCCGGTTCTCTAATAAAGAGGTAATTCCGTTATGGTAGTCTGAATGTAACCTGAATTTTTCTTTGCGAATAAATTAATTTAATCTCGAATCAAAACAAAATGGGACGCTGAAAGGTTCTCTCCCTCTCCCGTTCCGCCACCTCCTTCTCTAGCATTACTGCTTCGCAGAAGGAGGTGACGGCGTCCCATTCCGTCTCGCTCCGGATCATGGCTTGCACCAGGGCCGGACGCGAGAGGTCGCCGCCGCCAATCGCCGCTTCGAGGACACGGCGGTGCTCCGCCCACGCGGGGCACACCTTCACCGTGTGCTCCACCGTGTCTTCCGGTCGATCCTCGCAGTGGAACACCCGGGCGTTTCCTCCCGCCCGATTCGGTGCAGGAACCTCCCGAAAACACCATGTCCGGTTAGGACCTGCGTCAGGCGGAAGGTGAGGACGTCGTGGCGTCTCTCAAGCCACTCCTCAAAGAGGGGACTTATCGCCACTATTGTGGCGTGCCATGCGCGGGGTTGCGACAGTCGGTCTCTCCATGTCGCCATGAGATCCCGCCGGAACATCAAGCCTGCCTATAGTATCACTTTAATAACCAAAAAAAAAAATTGGTTATTATAAAAACCTATTAAAATCATGAGGTAGGTACCTATAATCCTTTTGCATACAAATGAAACATTTCACTTTCTAAACGTAGCAAGCTTTTTGGGCATTCCCCATTGCAAAGTTAATAACATAATTATACACACTAATACATTATATTAACAATCTGCAAATGACTTTATCTTTAATTAAAATATTTTATTTAAATTACAAACGGCACCCGGATTAAGATATATACATAACTGCTTTTTACTAGTTTTGCTTATTGCAGGATTTTCCCAAATTATTTGACTAGCAATAAAAAAACCGGCCAAGTACGAGTTGGACTCGCTCACCGAGGGTTCCGTATAAACTTCTAGGTATTTTGTTATATTTACGGTTTTCAGATTTTTTCTTTTACATGTGCTGTAAGATATTTCTTCTTGTCCAATTTCATGATTCTAGGTCAACAGGAAATATCCAAAAAAAGTTGTTATAAAAAGTTGATACTTGACTTTCAGAACAAAAAAAAACGCTTTGATCGCAAAGACGTATGAGTTATGACGGGAAGAACAAGTGCCTTTCAGCATCAACAACAGATATCGTATACCTAATGAACTAGCTTTAATTAATTTAGTTACTAATTTAAGTAGGTACTTTTAATTGTCACAACTTTTTACCTTCAGTTAAGAAAAAAAATGTGACTCAATTCAACATTATCAGGTCAAGAACCTTATAATAATCACTGGAGGAAAACTCAGCGCAGGCCTATTATCACATGTCATATTGGTCATCATAATTTGACCTTCCCTAATAGGAATAGTTTCAACATATTTGTTCATAGACTGTGGTCATCTAGTTACCTTGGTCACTGAATATTAAAAAGTTTTACATTACAGGTGAATGCTCCGAACGGATTCATAAGAAATGAGTCAGCCTCAAAAGTCAGTGTTGTAATTGTAATAGCTCTGCAGTCATTATACACCTACAAATTACGATTACGATTTCGGCTAGAAAACATTATTAACTAACTGATGAAAAATACGGAAAATAGGTACCTACCTACCAATTTATGAACGTGGACGCAAAGGAGTCTGACCTAGCTTAAGTCGGCGGTTCAACAAAATGAGGCCCGCTTCATCTGCCTGGCCTTTTCCCAACTATGTTGGGGTCGGCTTCCAGTCTAACCGAATGGAGCTGAATGCCTGTATTTAACATGGAGCGACTGCCTATCTGATCTCCACAACCCAGATAGTACTGGGTAATACGATACCCCCCTTTGGTAAGACTGGTTGTCAGACTTTTTGGGCCACTGACTACCTGTAATGACTGTCAAAGATCTACAAATGACAGCCGGGCAAGGAGGAAACTCAACTACGGAGGAAACTTGGTATGTAATGGGTCGTTACCCATCCACAGTCCGACCTAGGCATCACGGCTTAACCTAAAGATCGACCCAAACAAAAATAACGTTTAACCCTTTTTAGTTCTTACAGGATAAAAGGGACATCACGTATTCAGTGCGTCATTCATCACCATCATTTCAGCCGAAAGACGTCCACGACGTCCACTGCTGGACATAGTCCTCCCCCAAGTGTCACCACATTGACCGGTCCCGTGCGACTCTCATCCAGCGGATTCCCGCAACCTTCACCAGGTCATCAGTCCACCTAGTGAGAGGCCTTCCAAAGCAACGTCGCCGTCGTCCGGTTCGCGGTCGCTACTTCAGAACATTTCGGGCCCATCGGCCATCCGTTCTGCGAGCAATGTGCCCTGCCCACTGCCACTTCAGTTTGGCAATTCTTCGGGCTACGTCGGTAACCTTGGTTCTCTTCTTATTAAGTGCGTAGCGCGTACGTATTCCTGCGGCGAAGCTTTAACGCTAGTCTAGCTATAAAGCTCTCTCATAATAACTGTTATAAGCTTTCACGGTTCATAACTATTCTTAAAATGTCACTTACGGGATATCGGGAAACAATAATCACGGAAGATATCCCTTCTAAGTATTGCTCTCTCATAATGTTTTGAAATGAACAAGTTCAGTGAAACCAGTTATTCAAAAATAGAGCTGTGAAGCCGGAACTAGAAGTACGCAGAGCAAATAATATATTTTCTGCGTAACGTAAATTTCAAATTTATGGCGAACTAAGCAGACATTGACAGTGCCAGCCCCCTAAAATGTCACCAAAATTTTTTAGGGAGGTAAAATTGGTGATAACCTTTGCTCACAATAATATGAACCATCACAAACAGAGATTACGAGGGCCCTTCCCGGCCCGCCTTTCGTCAACGCGAGCATGGTCGAAAAGCTTGTTGTTTCATCCAGAGCCACAGCGGTGGTATTCTTTCAACTCCCCTGTCTTACCTAGCCCCGAACCAGCACTACTTGCCTCCCGCGCACCTCATACCGCCTAACGCGAGGACATTAAACGAAAAATAGTGTTCAAAAATGTATAAAACTTGTTCCAGGAAATACGTGTTTTTGAATTAGTCTTACCTGTATGTGAAACAAATATTTGTTATTTAGAATCACCACTACATTTGCAAGGCTTCTATCAGGATGTTTTTTTTACTTTTACAATTTATGAGTACATTATGAACGGCCAAAGTTGGGGTAAAAGTTGTGAAAAACAGCAATTTTTGGAGGCTTATATTGAATTTGTTTCTACAAATTTTTATTTTATGCTTTGATAGAAGCCTAGGTAAAGTCCACAAGATACCTATTAGTTAAAAAAATTCAAAGATACCTATATGCCTAACAACGGCATAATCACGCACGAGCGTTTGTCGCGAAAAGTATGGCGGGTTGGCCGCTCTTAAGCTCGTACTTAGTACTGCCTGGCCTGCAAAAGGGTTTATATCTCTCGAGAAATTTATTTCATCCAGCGAAAGTATATAAGTATTATTAGATATAGTTAAATGTTCCAAATCGCATTGTTTTCACTCAATATTTAGGTACTCACATTTACTCACACTCAAGTTTACATTCATATTTACGCTCGCGACTGTACATTGTGAGCAGACCGGGGATTTCCTCGAATATCCGGGTGGAGTCGCCGGAGCATGTCTAGCTAATAATTTCGCAGCTCATTAACTGCTCTGTACCTACATTATTAATAGTACAACGAATTAATTATTATATTGTGTTTAAAGTCCGCTGTTGTGCGTGTGTGTTTTATTATATGCTTTGTTGTAAAGTTACGCAGAAAATATATTTGCTCCAAGTATTTCTAGTTCCGGCTTCATAGCTTTGTTTTTGAATAACTGGTTTCACTGAAACTTTTTCATATCAAAACAATATGAGAGAGCTTTCTCTATAGCTGGACTATATATAGTAAAATAACTTCGACGCAGGAAATAATATTAAGTACCTAAATATACCGTCTCTACCCGGACATTAATTTGTACAATAAACAAATTAATGTCCGGGTAGAGACGGTGCTCAGGCAGGATGTGTGCTCTCTCTTCCCACATTCTTGCATTATTTTCTTTCTGTAAGTACAGATATGCTGGGCAAGATTGATAAGTGCTTCACTCACAATATGCCAAAAAGAACAAATGGTTTGATTAATACTTAGAAATGTATACGTCACTCAAATAGTCAAACCCAAGTGGCACTTACGTAGAATTCGTTGCGGTGCGACGGGAAAGGGTAATGCCGGTTATGTGCACATACAGCCTGATTAATGACGTAGGTACATCACTGACAGTTGCAAGCTTGATTTTCCAAGAACTTGTGAAGTTGATTTCCCCGCTCAGTATTGCAGATTCTTCCGTGGGGTATTATATCTGCTGTTTTTGATGTTTGTTGCGCCTAAGAGCTAATGATGACCATATTTGCTGAAGGTCTAGAAATGTGTAACATCCTCGGATCTTTGGATGAAAATTGCGCAAATCTCAAGTACGTATAGTTCCCCGTGCTGGTCGAAAGAGATCGTACAGTGGTTCCATTTTGTCAAGAGAACCTAGACACACTTACAGTCTATCTACGATAACAACGACGGAAAAGTAGAAAACATTGGGTTACCTATAAGCTATCGCAGCTGTTGTAGAAGTATGAACTGCTTTAAAAACGACTGGCACCTTCCAAGCTAATAATAATAAAAGAATCCATCTACGTGACACTGCAAAAAGCTGCAATTCTAAATACGTGCAGAATTGTTGGAAAATTCATGCAGATAGAAGAAAACGAAATAGTACCTCATCACAACACATAAACATTCACAAAACTTACACACCACACGCTACATTGGTGATTGGAATTTAGATACAATTAAACCAATTAAAAGTTGCCAGGAACTATTAGGGTTGCTGAAAAATTTCAATATTGAATTGCAAATAAAAACACCAACTCGAAAACAGTCATGTTTAGATCTATTTGCAAGCAATATCAAGCAAGCTAAAGGTGAAGTTCTTCACCTTGCTCTATCGGATCATGAGACAGGGCAAACCCTAACAGTGCCGACTAGTAACCGTAAAGGTATGCTAAGTTGGTTTGAGTACAAAAGGGACTATCATGAAGAAAATATACAAAAATTTTGTGACTGTATTTCTGCGCTTTCATTCTCAGACATGTATCTAATGGATAATTTAGAAGATGCATTTCAAGTTTTTCATGAGACATTACAACTGTTTTATAAACTATGTTTTCCCAAACAAAAGATAAAATGGTCGAATGGAAAAAATAAGACTCTGTGGTTGACGAAAGGTTTAAAAAAGTCATGTATACCGAAACGTTATTTACATATTATTTTAAAAAGTATTCATAATAAAACAAACAAAAATAGATTAACGAAATAGTATCAAAAATATAGTGCCATACTTAAATGTTGTATTAATAAAACTCAACAAATTCACAACAAAAGATACATACAGAATATGAAAAACAAGTGCAAGGCTACCTGGGATATTATCAATAAAAAAATTGGTGACACACAAAAAAGTAATGTCATAAAACAAATTGGATTAAAAACCGACAACATTACTGACCCTCAAAAAATTTGTGACATGTTTAACGAATACTATATCGAATTGACAAATAATAATGAATTCGCATATAATATTGACGCTATAAATAGCACAATGGACATTAACCAGAATAATACAATATTTCTAAAGATCCATTCGAAGTGTTCAGGGTAATCCAAAACCTAAAAAATACTGCGTCAGTCGGTTTTGACGAAATAAGTACCAAAATTATAAAAGCTTGTGCCACCAATCACCTATGCAAACCGCTGAGCTACCTAATTAACAAGTCATTCCTAGAAGGCATATTCCCAAACGCATTAAAATACTCTATAGTCAAACCAATATTTAAGAATGGTGATAAAACTGACATGGCAAACTATAGACCTGTTTCCTTAATTCCTATAATATCAAAAATATTTGAGAAGACAATGTTAATTTTTTTTAAGTTTAATTTGCTAAGGCGGGAGCAATTTGGATTCAGAAAAAATTGCACCACGTCTTTAGCTTGTTTTAATCTAATAAAAATAATAACTGAGGCGATGAATGACAACATACCTGTAGTAGCAATTTTTCTAGATATGAGTAAAGCCTTTGACTTCGTTGATCATAAGCTGTTACTAAGCAAATTGCATAAATATGGCATACGGGGCCAAGCGAATGACTGGATTAAATCATACTTAATTAATAGGCGTCAATGTGTGCAAATTTCAAAAGTAATTGATGGAAACAAAGTAGAATATAAATCTAGTTACAAAACAAACGCAGTTGGAGTGCCCCAAGGTGGCGTGATGGTGATGGAATCGTTTTTATTTCTGATGTATATTAATGACCTCCCCAATGCAACACGACAGAAATAGTACATTGTTACCTTAGGGGTGAAAGTAACTTATTTAGTCCCGAGACGGGGTTTGGTGCCCGAGCGTAGCGAGGGCGCTAATAGTTCGAGGGACTAAATAAGTCTTTAACCCGAGGTAAACACTGTGCTTTTCATTACGAATACAAGGAAAGTAAAAAAAAAACATACAACTCAAAAAACTAATGAAGATCGGAATTCGAATGGGGTAGATGACACACCAATCAATTGAGATACTTTTTAAGAGCTGTCAAAACGCGGTTCTCTAATAGACTTTGTATGGCAATAGCCTACTGTGACGTCACTGTTTATTCAACTCAATGACTCGACTATATAATTGATTTCAAAGCAACTAAAAATCGAATTTGGCAATTAATTGAAAATGAATCGGGTTTTCAGGCCCAAAATAAAGTGTTTTTTTAGAGAAAGGTGTCTTGGAATTATTGTTTTATGGTGTCATCTACCCTATTGCCGCTTTCCCACCTATTTTGCTTTTTTTTTCTGTGGCCAGCCAGCTATTCAGCCAATACCTATTTTTCATTTTCATCATCGAAAAATGGTGAATATTTTTCCCAAATCTATGTTATTTTAAAGAAATAGTTGAAACTTAATTATAATAAAGAAATTTAATATATATATATATATTCTTTAATTAATACTTAACTTTATGTTATTTCAATTTTACATCGTGGCTGTATAGAAAGTTGGAACATGGTTCAATAGAAAAATGAACCATTTTTTTTTAAATAATTTGACAGCTGTCAGTTGAAAACGATTCTCCCTAGGGCTGAAAAGTATTACTTTCAACCTGCTCCTAAGGCAACTTCAGACCTACTTTCAGAGTATGAGTAATGAAAACGATATTATTTGCTGACGATACGACACTAATAATAAAATGTAATGACAAAATTAAATTGGAACAAGAAATTAATGAAGCAATCAAAGAAATAGTAAATTGGCTTATTAACAACAATTTAAAAATCAATTTAAATAAAACAAAACTAATTCAATTTCAAACATAAAAATCAAACTTTCAGAATCTTAGTATTAAATATGAAGACAGTATCCTAGAAAAGGTAGTAAACACAAAATTCTTGGGCATAATAGTGGATCAAAACTGCAGTTGGAAATCACACATCAATTACGTATGCGATAAGCTAGACAAATTTGTATACCTACGCAATAAAACGTCTTCGGTCAACAGTGTCCGTAGCCGCGGCTGTCACTGCATATCACGGATATATGTATCGTCTGTGTTGTCTTATGGCCTAATACTATGGGGCAATTCAGTTGAAGTTTTAATGGCATTTCGGGTACAAAAAAAGTGTGTTAGGGCAATATCTGGCGCCTGGTTTTTGGACAGCTGTAAACCCTTATTTAAAAAGCTTCACATTTTACCTTTACCCTGCATGTACATCAAAGAACTATGTATGCTAGTAGCAATTTAAAGCAAAACCCTCATTATTTTCGCATGCAATCAGAAGTGAGCCACAAAAAGGCTTCTGCTAGAAATAAGTACAAACATGAACTAAATGTACCTCAATGTAGATTGCAAATTTTTAGAAGAAATGTGTACGCAAATTTTTAGGAGAAATGTGTATGTAAATGCCATTCAGGTGTATAACAAGTTACCTAACTCATCTAAGGAACTTCCTGTCCCCATGTTCAAGAAAAAGTTGACAAATTGGTTATTAGATAATTGTTTTTATGACATTGGTGAATATATGGAATATTGTAACAATCCAAGATGACATGTACTTAATTTTGACATTGGTTTTAAATCTATATAATTATAATAATACTAATTCATCCTGGACATATTGTATCACAAATATTGACATTTATTGTACTTAGTTTTATAAATGATATTTTATTATTTAATTAATATTTGTACACCACATAATGTGGTAGAGTGTATAGAACTTATAAAAAAATTAACATCATACTATGTAAAACTACATTCTTACAAATAAATAAATTCTAATTCTAATTCTACATTTGCTTTGGTTTCGGCCCGTAAATGTAGCTGAAAGCTAGCTTATGGCTTTATTATGAATGAAAGATAATAAAATTTCCGGGGTTGCGGGACTGTTGGAAAGAGATACCGTGGCCCCGTAACACAAAGGGCGATGAAGGAACATGGATGGGTTTTAGTCAGAAGTCTGACACTCCCTCCTGCACTGCAAGTACGTAGCAATCGATAACGATCGAATCGATACGATTCGATAAATCCGACTTTTCGATTGGTTAAAAACTCATTTTATCGAGAATAACTGTCAGATTTATCGAATCGTATCGAATCGAGTGCTACGTACTTGCACAGCTGCTCCGCCCAGAGCGGGAGGAGTCATTTGATGATTTCCCATCCGAAAAAAAAAAAAAAAAGGGCTGAGAAGAAAAGCACTTTCCGAAAATAATAATAATAATAGTTTATTTCAAAAAAGGATTGATAAAAGTTTACAAATATTGGATTTATACAATTTTTAGGTTCAACTATATACTTGAATGACGACCTGATTGGCGCAGCGGTAGTGAGGCTGCCTTACGTTCTTAGGGTCCCGGGTTCGAATCCCGGTCGGAGCAAATGTTTGTGTGATGAGCATGGACATTTGTTTCCGAGTCATGGATGTTTATATGTATAATAAGTATGTATTTACAAACAAAAAGTATCTATGTAGTATATCAACTATCTGGTGTCCACGACACAAGCCTCGTTGCTTAGTGTGGCACTAGATGGCGCTGTGTGTAATGTCCAGCAATATTTATTTATTTATTTATTTATTTACTTACGTACAATAAAGACGGGTGAAGTACTGTTCTCCTAGATAGGCTAAAATTTTGCCTGTGTTAAGGTGAGACAGTGCCGGTCCCCTGTATTGGCGGATTAAATAAGCTCCTAACTGGCTTATTTTTCACCTGTAAATTTCCCCAGTCGTTGAAGAAATAACAGTAACAAAACAACTTTTACAGTAGATATGTATCTAACTACTGTAATGAATCATAATATTTCGAAATAGTGATGTTTTCAACCTCCAAGCACGAGCCGAAACTAATCATCTATATACACAACTACACCCCGTAACTCAAATAAAGGGAAGCGCGTCACGAGCCGTGTCGTCATAGCCCGGCCGTGCCGAGGTGTGTGGGCCATATACCTAGCAAGTAGAGAATTTACATGACTAACAAAGTTTATAATTATGAAACTATGAAATGGTAACGCGTTTGCTTTATCACAATGGTGAGCAGCGGTGGCTCAGTGGTGGCGGCCCCGACTTACGAACAGTAGGTAAGTCGTGGGTTCGAACCCAGACAGTCGCATAACTTTGTGTAATTTATTTCATCACCACTGCTCTCAAAACGGTGAAGGAAAACATCGTGAGGAAACCGACATGTCCTAGAACCAAAAATTCGAAGACGTGACATCTACCATTCCGTACTGGGCCCACGTGGTGGATTATAGCCCATTCCCTCTCATTGAGAGGAGGCCGTGTCCCAGCAGTGGGAGCAATTAATAGGCTGATGGTGATGATGGTCGCACCTGAGGCTAAAGTTTGTAGGTATGTTTATAGAGAGAAGAAGAATTTCTTTGTTTAAGTTCACTGTTAAGCCATTCAAAACAAAACAGTAATCACAATTTGTTTGATGACACATTTTCTTTATAGAGAATGTCAACATGATTCCATGACACTGTGGCGTACCTACGGAATGGGGCCCAGCTAGTTTGTCAGCCAGATGTGGATGCGGTGGATGAAGCAAGAAGAGTAGGTTCTATCGAGGACACTCCCGCCTGACCACCACTAAGCTCATTTTTGCTTGCACTCGCAACATAGAAACGCTCTTTAGCCCCGCCCCGTTGACTTTGTATAGAAATAATGAATGAAAAGATACCGAATCGGCCGAGCGCACTGACGACGCACGCCCAACGAGAGTTATTGTTATTTTGCGCGCCAAAGTTGACGCTTTCCTAATAGGCCCAAACTTTAAGGGGATGTGGCTCGGCGCCTCCGCATGATTTAAGCGAAAACATTTTAAACTGCGGGTCTAAAATGGCCGCTTTAACAGATCCTACGCAGAATCTTAGCATGAATCACGTTAAAACATTTAAATTCTTAAAATGGACTTTATGTCAATAACAATAACGTCCATTTTAACAATTTTAAATTTTTAACGTGGTTCACAAAACGATTCTGCTAAAGCGGCCATTTTAGACCCCCTGGTCAGGCGGAAAAGACCCCGATAGTACCTACTTATGCAAATATCCTAAGAGGTGGTGTCCTTGTTTTTGCAAACCCATCTATACATATAATAAATCTGTAGAAAAGTCATTTTTGTACATTGAAGAAATTGAAACAAAAAATAGCCAGCGTGTGAAAAGATAAGTAACAGAACCCATTTCCATCATTTTTGAAATTTTTGTCTGTTTGTCTGTTTGTTTGTGCGCACATCACGTAAAATCTACGAATTCAATGCTAACAATGTTTATACATAAAAACTGTGTGTAACTTGGGGTATGATTTAGTGTTTGTTTCATTGAAATCGGTTAATTCTATCAAAAGATATATGAACTTAAAGTTTTCAAGAAGAACTAATCATCAAATGTAAGATACATACATGCAGCGACATCTGTTGAACTAAAATGATACCAATGACTAAAAATGTGCTCACCGCAGTCATAACTTTTAAATCGACTGCATAGGTAATATACTTTAGCAGTTTAACATTTTGGTCGATAGACGGCGTTGTTTATTTCACTCCATTTTCTGAATTGAATGACCCTCGCCCGTGTCAGTTGCCCATTTTTTGTTTTTTTTTTTTCGGATGGGAAATCATCAAATGACTCCTCCTGCTCTGGGCGGAGCAGGAGGGAGTGTCAGACTTTTACTGACTAAAACCCAGCCATGTTCCTTCATCGCCCTTTTGTTCCGGGGCCACGGTATCTCTTTCGAACAGTCCCGCAACCCCGGCAGACATCGGTCCTTGCGGATCGGCCCTTCCTTTTTGCTGACTCTCTTTTAGGCGCGCGTGGAACACGAACGCGCCGTCGACACGGCCTGTCGTCATGAGACGGACGGACGGCGAGCTAGCCCATAGCCCACCGTCCACAGGCCCGCGCCTACGGTGGCCGGGGGCCACGTGGTTGCCCCGGAAGCCCGGGGCGTCTGCCGCGGCGGCCGGGACGTTGAGAGGTTCTCTCCCTCTCACGTTCCGCCACCTCCTTCTCTAGCATTACTGCTTCGCAGAAGGAGGTGACGGCGTCCCATTCCGTCTCGCTCCGGACCATGGCTTGCACCAGGGCCGGACGCGAGAGGTCGCCGCCGCAAACGTGTAAGTTGGCTCAAGATTGGTTTTTTAACCGACGAAACAAAAAGAAGGCAGTTCTCAATTCGACGCGTATTTTTTTTATATATGACCACGGATAACTTTTACAGAGAAGTCCGTACATGGTCCTTTTGTTTGTAAAAAGCGTAGGTACATCTCAAAGTTGGTCCCATTTATAATTGAAAAATCGTGTTTGGGCTAATTTCTTGCACCTTTGATGAGAACTTTCGACCTAGCTGGAGTATGACTGTCATCGAGTGTCTAAGGACGAGAGGTGGCGGAACGTGAGAGGGAGAGAACCTCTAAACGTCCCGGCCGCCGCGGGAGACGCCACCACGTGGCCCCCGGCCACCGTACGCGCGGGCCTGTGGACGGTGGGCTATGGGCTAGCTCGCCGTCCGTCTGTCTCATGACGACAGGCCGTGTCGACGGCACGTTCGTGTTCGACGCGCGCCTCAAAGAGAGTCAGCAATAGGAGGACCCCTTCCTATTGCTGACTCTCTCTGCAAGGGCCGATGCCTGCCGGGGTTGCGGGACTGTTCTAAAGAGATACCGTGGCCCCGGGACACAAAGGGCGATGAAGGAACATGGATGGGTTTAGTCAGTAAAAGTATGACACTGCCTCCTGGTCCGCCCAGAGCGGGAGGAGTCATTTGATGATTTCCCATCGGAAAAAAAAAAGGCTGTCGAGGTAAGCCCTTTTTTGGAAAAACATAAGTAGATTATTTTAGCGATTAATGCAAATATATCGAAGAAATTAAATTGTTACCCACTTGGATCTACGTAGGTATATATCTACTAATATTATAAAGCTAAAGAAATTTTGGTTGGTTGAACGCGCTAATTACAGGAAAACTTTTAGTGTTGAATAGTTATCGAGGATGGCTATAGGTTATCTAACATCACGCTATAATTAAAAGGAGCGGAGCATCAATGATAAATGTTGCAAAAACAAGGAAAATTTATTTCTTTCGAGAGCTTCCTTTGCGGGCGTTTAAGTTGCGCAACAATCATGTATTAGGGAATTGTCCGTTTTAAAGCGTTCTAAAAAAAACCGCGATAGCATTATGTCTATCTTTCAAGGTTGACTCCACTCTCTCTAACCCTCTCTCTCTCATGTGACGCAGACGAAGTTGCGCGGGTCAGCTAGTATATCAATAAGACGTGAGTAGAAAGGTAAAGAAGATTAAATTATAAGTATAAGTAATAGAAAACATTCCGTATCGCTACTTTCCCAAAGACATACAATCAGGGGAGAAAACCCGGCCAAGTGCGAGACGGACTCGCGCATGAAGGGTTCCGTACCATTATCCATACAACATTAGACAAAACGGAAAAAAAACACATTTGTTATATGGGAGCCCCCCTTAAATATTTATTATATTTTAATTTAATTATTTATTTTTAAAGTGATTAAACAACTGAATATTCTGTGAATATTTCAAGCGTCTACCTGTTGCCGTTATTAATATCGAGCAAAAAACGGCCAAAAAAATTAACGTTTGTTGTACATATCTATGGGAGCCCCTTAAATATTAATTTTATTCTGTTTTTAGTATTTGTTGTTATAGCGGCAATAGATATACGTCATCTGTGAAAATTCAACTGTCTAGCTATCACGCTTCATGAGATACAGCGTGACAGACAGACGGACGGACGGACGGACCGTGGAGTCTTAGTAATAGGGTCCCGTTTTTACCCTTTGGGTACGGAACCCTAAAAAGTGCCTTTTCGTACCTATTTTGATCTTCATTTATATTTCTGTCCCGTTTCGCCAACTATTAATTAGACTTAACTTTTCGCCAACTTTAACTTATTCTTGCTATACCTACCCAGCAATACAGAAGTCAAATTCCAATTCCATGCAAAGAAGATTCGTCTAACTAACAGAATTACACCTACACAATACTAGCATAGACAACAGCAGTAGCAGCAGCAGTAGTAGCAGTAGCAGTAGTATGATTAGCATAGATAACAGTATTATTTAACTAACTATGTACGTCAAGAAAAACACAATGTCCGCGGAAAGCCCCAAATGACTTGCAGACACAGAGTAACTACGAAATAGAGTGATCGCGCGACTTGCGCGAATGCTGAGCGTGAGGTTCTGGGTTCGAATCCCGAGTGTTTTTGGATCTTCCATCAGGAATTTCTGAGTATCAGCCACGAAGTCCGGATTTGTGCCCGTTAAAGAGTCTTCACTACCCTAACTGGAGATATTATATACGGTGTTTCATAATGATGCGTACAATGACCCCTTAAGAGATTTCGTGTATGAATAGATACACCTTATATTATTATTATAGACTGGACTAGAATAGAAAACTTTGTAATCAAACCGTGACATTTCTCTCAGCATTACTATAAATAAAAAAAGGGGACCCTTCATACTAATTACGCCAACCGATGCGATATTTTGTATGGGAAGTTCAATTTTTATATTTGTTGATCCATGTTCCGTAGCTAAAGATGTTCAGTTTTATGGTCTATATCACATCATTAGAGGTAATGCGCTTATTCTGTTACAGCCTGTATACTAACCATTCACACATTGCGGATTGCACTGTGTCTCCATTTCCTAATGCTCAGCGGTCGCAGATCTGTCTAAGATAACAGCACAGCGTCGATTCGTCGTGCCCTCGCCCCCTCGCCCCCTCGCCCCCTCGCTCTGCTTGTGATGATTAGCTCTGGTCCGCATCTGCATCCGTCTCGTTGAAATAAAAACGGTTGCTCCACAGACGAGAGGTTTTTACGTTAGTTTACAAAGAATAATGAAAGTTTTAGTGGTTAGAACATCTTGTATGATGAATGACGAAGAGGATCTTTGAAACTGAAATAATATAAAAACCTGAATTTTCCCCCTACCCATGTCAAAGGTATGCTCTTAAAGAAGATGGTAAAAGCTTTAAGGCCCTTCTAACCCTAAAATTAGCAACTCTATTTGTAGTGGTTCAAACTTCGTTTGAAATACTGTTAGAATTAAGTTCTAATCAGCTTGCACTACAAAGTGGTTGTTACGTCAGTCACTGCGGCCGAATAGTGCGAAATTAGTGGTTTTTTGCGATTTACAAAAAATCTATTGATTGGCTTTATAATTAGTTCAGTTAGTATCAGGCGCGGATACAGGGGGGGCAATGGGTGCAATTGCCCCCCCCCCCCTGAACCGGACCAAATACGTCATTAGCCAAGCTTGAACCATGTAGTTTGACGGAATTGAAACTAAATATTTCGTATATATATACGTATAGATATATATCTTGTCATGGGCGTCGCCAGGAGGAGGCAGCTCAGAGGCTCAGGATTTTTAAAAGTTATAGCTTTTCCTGCCTGATGCCATAGAATGGTATTGTACGTAATAAATTGTAGCGTAAGATGGAATCACTCAAAATAAAATATTTTTTAACCCTGCGAAAAAATATTTGTCAAAAAGGCTCCTTTTTTCTACCTCTGAATTGGCACTCCTATTGGATTTTTGCATGATCGACCGGTATAGGCAGAGCCTGAAATAAATTAGGAGCCCCTTGCCTCAAGGCCGTAATTAGGCAATGATGTAAAAATTGCAAGCTCGTTTCGCTCGCTCTTGCAGCCTAGTTTTTCTTGAATATTAACTTTGTCTATAAGAGGCCCAGGTAACTCCAGTAGGTTGAAACAATTCTAATCTGTATAAGGTAGGTAAAGTGTTAAAATTTTCGACCCTTTCTCTTGAATTTATGCAAAAGTCGACCAAGTAACTCCTATATAAAGGATCGAAACCATCCTAACCTGTCCAAGGCAAGGTGTCATAGAAATTTCGAGCTCGCTACGCTCGCTCTTGCAGCCTACTTCCTCTTGAATGTTGCCTTTGTCTGAGAATCGATCTAGTAACTCCTATATGAAGGGTCTCAAGCTAAACAATTTAACGTGCCCAAGGTAGAGTGTTAAAATTTTCGAGCTCGTTTCGCTCGTTCTTGCCTTAATTCATTTTGTTGTTAAAATTGTCGCCCTAAGTCGATTAAGTAACATAATTTTTTTTTAATGAAATTTCCGTAAGATAGGTAAAATCAAACAACAATTGCCCCCCCCCCCCCCCTAACTAAAGGAAATCCCGTATCCGCGCCTGGTGGATGCAAAGTTTCACGATCTAATTTGAAGTATTTTTTGAATACCAGCGGTTTATTGTTCGATTTGGAGGTAAAGTTGGATTTTTTTTTTATCGAGAAAAGTTTATGGAATCGTGTTTTCGTCACACATAGGACTCAGCATTAATCCTCAACTTTACCATATACGCATTTATTTCAAAATTAATGCTATGGCATTTTAGGAGTAACGAAGGATCATGCTGAGCTATTTGAGGCTTATAATGGCCCTTAATTATGATTAAAATTTGTCTTGACAGCATCAAAAGCTTTCCTAAGAATCGTCATATAAAAATCATTTTAATCCCTGCAAATATAAAGAGCTAAGCGTGTCAGCGGGATAACGCCCAGATTCAGCCAATCGTTAAGTTAATCAATAGTAAAGTAACGGAATAATGTCGGTTTTCGTCCTGTTACGGAATAATCCCTGATGTTTAAACGAAAATAATACATTGCTCGATCTGGGAATGCAACCCAGAGCCCAATGAATGGTCAATAGCTGCGTCAACCACATTTAACGAACAAGACAGAGTTAACCCTTTACCGCGGGTTAGGGGGCAACTCGTCCACTTTGAAACTGGGACCTGGGACCATTTGACCCCTTTCAAAAACGTTAGGGGGCAACTCGTCCACTTTGAAACTGGGACCAGGCACCAGTTGCCCCCTTTCAAAAAGGTTAGGGGGCAACTCGTCCCACTTCGAAACTGGGACCAGGAACCCAGGTTTAAAAGTACTTCATTTAAATGAATGTATTTTTTTATTTACAAAAAAATCTCCCGTCTCCGTCCTCCCCCGCCGCCAGCCTTTCTCTCCCTCCGCCGCTTTTAAAGGAATACATTTTTTATTTAAAAAAAACCCTCTCCATCCCCCGCCGCCAGCCTCTCCCTCGCCGCTTCTCGATGAATATTATTTTTATTGGAAAATAAATATATTCAAAACCTGGGTTCCTGGTCCCAGTGGCAAAGTGGGACTAGTTGCCCCTAACCTTTTTGAAAGGGGGCAACTGGTCCCTGGTCCCAGTTTCAAAGTAGACGAGTTGCCCCCTAAGATATAAATAAAGAAAATGTCTGTAATATGATATAAACAACAAAGCATGGCCTACTGTAACGCAGCCAGAAATGCCTCTCTCACGTGAGATGTTTTTTAAAACAATACACCGTGATCTTAATGAACATGATTCACGCATTATAAATACCATGCCATGATGAACGATCTATTCTAAATCTACTAATCTCGATTATGTCTGTTCATAAAATGATCATCAAACAAAACTGAAGTCAATCCATTTCTGAAAAAGAACTAGGTGTGTTATCTGCTGTCTGTCTGTGAGCTCATTACGGCTTTAGACCTTTTGCGGCTTTTTTTGCAAAAGTAGTTCCTCTCCTACTCCTTTACCTGACCTCAGAAGTGTCAGTTTAAGACTTTAAGGTACTGGGAAAGTGATTCTAATAATATTGTAATAATTCATCATTCATCATCACCATAATTTCAACCGAAAGACGTCCACTGCTGGACGTAGGCCTCCCCCAAGTGTCGCCACATTGACCGGTCCTGTGCGACTTGCATCCAGCTGATTCCCGCAACCTTCACCAGTTCATCGGTCCACCTAATGGGAGGCCTTCCAACGCAACGTCTTCCGGTTCGCGGTCGCCACTCCAGAACTTTGGGTTGTAATAATTATGTACTTAGAAAACGTGTGCCACGTCGACGGCGACGGCTTTATTCGATTTTCAGGCAAGCGAAGTCGCGCGCACAGCTATACACACAGTATTCTACTATTTAGACCGTTCATCATCATCGGTTTACGTTAAAAATAATCCAAAAATATTCTTGTTATAAATATACTGAATCTTTACGGAATTAGTTCTCTGAATCATGGCTCATTGTAAAAAACAATGTAAAATGTTTGTTTGGTACCGGTACCAGATGTTTGGCAATTATCTTTTAAATGGTTGCAGTTAATAAATAGTTGAAATACTTATGTCTTTCTGTCTTTGCTAAAAATATGCTTTATCTATATGTGGGATTGTGGGAAAACAATCCATTGATCCATTTAAATTATTTTTGTTTTCTTCGCGTGGAATGTTCTGTCGGAAGTCGGCATCATCATAAAATCTCCATAAATGTCAGCCGCGAGACATTTTGCCTTTATAGTCAGATTTACAAGGTTTATTGAACTAGAATCTGGTATTTGTGTTTCATTTGTAGGTCATTTTAATGCGCAATGCCCTGTTTACTGAAAATATTTTCTTGCATTTCTGTGTAATTATTTAAGTATAGATAAAGGGGTACCTCCTAGGTAGATACGCTATTGTCGTCACGGTTGTTACTGCCGCGTAGAGAAGGAAGAACACTGGTTGTCCGGTCCGTGATGAATTTCAACGATGTATTCCGGGAAACGTCAAGTGAAAAAAGGTGAAATGAAACCGAGGAAGGAATGCCCTCGGCAAATACGGGTTGGGCATGGGTGATGGTTTAATTAAATCACTATCACTACATATTATTATAAATCAAAGTCACCCGCCGCGTCTGTCTGTCCCTATATATGCTTAGATCTTTAAAACTGCGCAACGGATTTTGATATGGGTTTTTTTAGTAGATAGAGTGATTCAAGAGGAAGGTTTTAGTATATAATGAGCGAGCAAAGCCGCGGGCATCAGCTAGTAAAAAATACATTTCTTAATTGTCATAAAAACAGGTTACAAAAAATTTACAGCCAGTGACTTCTTCCATTTAGGTTACAATTTGGTTTATTCTTGGTAGCGGTAGCCCGTGGGTTGTTCTAAATGTTGATATTGTTCACATGTCGTCTATTTTGTGATCTAACGGAAATGGTATGATTCGTACAAAAAAACACTGGCTATGACTAGGTATGAGGATTCTTATTTTTTTACCTGCTTTTTCGGGGGCCGTAGCCATACCTTGGGGTAGGGGTATGGCCCCCGAAAAAGCTTGTATGTAGCAGTGGGATTATTGATGCAGGCTGATACTCGTAGTAACCAGTTACACAGGCCTATATTATTCATTGCTAATTTAATCTTTGGAGTTTGTTTTGTCAGAATTCAGAAATATACTTTTTGATGAGATGTTTGAAGGCGGAAGAAACAAAAGAATTACCCAATAAATGGATATAGCCGTAGCACATGTAGGTAATTGCCATTTCGATAAGGAATCGAGAACCATCCGTGTACAGCGCTGTTCCGCAGCTTTCGACGCTGAATGCGGTGGAACAGCGCTGCCGCTCTTGCGATGTTGTATACGTTGGCAGGTATAGCCCCACCAGACGTTCGGCGCGAAATAGCTAGTCGCATCGAGAAGGGAAAACAGGAACGAGATAACCGCCACCCCCTGTACGGGCATCAAATGCCACCTTCACGCTTAAAAAGCCGTAAAAGCTTCGTGAGACACACGATTTCCTCAAAAGACAGTGCGTCAGATGAAAGATGCGAATTGTGGAGGAACAGATATCCCACCCCTCCTCACTTCATCAATCCAGTAGAACATCTTCCCCCTGGACAGGAACTGCAGTGGCCAATCTGGAAATCTCTTAACTGTTTGCGGGCCCAGGTTGGCCGCTGTAGAAATAATCTGGCCAAATGGGGTATCATCGACCCGTCCCAAAAACAATGTCAGTGTGGAGCCCCTCTGCAGGATATGCCCCACCTCCTTTCTTGCCCATCCTGCAAAGCCACCTGCACCTTCCAGGATTTAAACGAAGCCAATGACAGAGCTGTGCAGATGGCAACATACATGGTCGGGTATTATTTGAGTTTATCGACATGCAAAGAAGAAAGAAGCGCTAAACGCGGCAGAACACGCTGAACTCTATCTACTTATAGCACTCGCATGATAGCTAATAACACTTTGTCCTCATTTTACTTACTTATAGGTATACTTTTTTGCCGCGAAAGCTGAATAGACGCGGAAAGCTAAACAGATGCGTACGCGTCTCATACAAAATCGTTGTTTTCTATGGGCATAAGCTGAATAGAGCCGAATAAGTGTGAGTAGTCCCTAATAATTCAAGTGAACTTGAAAACACGTTAGGTACCTACTTAAAACTGGATTTATGAAGAATTGAGACTAAATAATTTAACAACAAAATCGCAAAGCTTGCATTTTTGATATATTATATATTTAGATTGTAAGTCTTCAGTTAGGGTGATGTGAATCCAAATTAAAGAGTTTTACAAATACAAGTTTTTCGATGTTGCAAAATATCGAAAATCTGCACCACGCGATAAACTGCGAAATTTTGAGACTATGACCTTCTTTTTGACTTTTCAAGATTGTGAATGAACATTCTCACAGACTTTGTTGTCTGTTTACATAGAATAAAATTAAATGTACTACGACGATATTAGGATGGTTTTTCTTATAAGACGAGCGATTTACCAATATTTTGCTTCGGAACGAACGTAAAATAGAAAATTTTCGGGAAAAATTACCACCTTCGAAGGGCTATAGCTTGGTCCCTATAAGGTTTAGGGGACTGCGGTTGAGCTTAAATTGTTTCAAATTTAGTTAACTTTATACAAATACAAATGTTGCATGCCTAGCTTTATGAGTTTTGGAGCAAAAAGTGAAAAAAGTCCCAATAGCAAATTTGGATTCACATCATCCTAACTGATCTATACAACATATCAAAAGTGCAGAACTACATCATGCTTTGCGATTTTAATGTTAATTTCCACTGGCCTATTCAGTTAACTTGAAACCAAATTCCAAGAACTTGCAATGTGTATTTTCCTCATCCTTACTTCGAAAACCTCAGTAACAGTCATAATCATTCATTTCATTAGAAAATCATTCACTGCAAACGAGCGTAGTTCTAAGATCCTGTTATAAAAGTGCTTTTATGGCGAGGTGCCGTCGCGTCTGCGTGTCTAGTCTAGCTGATTGGTCGCTTTCCCGATCCCAATGTGTCGCTGTGCGCACGCGCATCTTAGCTCAGTCAACTAATAAGGCGGGGTCGCGCCATGACGTCGCGCTACGTCAGGCGTGACGTTAGCTTATCTCGTAATAGTGCTCGTTGTCGACCTCTATTGTAGGACGGTCGATCGCATGTCAAGTCCCTGGTTCGATTACAGATCTGACAAAGTCAGTAGAACTAGAAACCAGGGGTTTTGGAACTTAAGATTCCCCACTCGGCGCACCTACAGTTAGCAGTGGCATGCCGACACACTGTCGGCATGCCACTGCTAACTGTAGCTGCGCCGCACACAGGGGTTACGGAGGAAAGGCGCGGGCGTGGCGCCGCGCCGGTGCAGCGCAGAACAGGCGCGCTAACGCTGTCGGAAAGGCGAGGCGACCCGAACACAGGGATGCATTTGAGGAATTCTAGTGTTAAAGAATTCTATATCGTCACGCATTTTCGCCGTCTAGTTTACCCCTGTGTACACTGTCGGCATGCCACTGCTAACTGCAGTACCGGTTTTAGTACTACCAGCGCCCTGGGCGAGATTTCTAGCGCAACCCCTTTTTTTTTTTTTTTTTTTCGGATGGGAAATCATCAAATAACTCCTCCCGCTCTGGGCGGAGCAGGAGGGAGTGTCAGACTTTTACTGACTAAAACCCATCCATGTTCCTTCATCGCCCTTTGTGTTCCGGGGCCACGGTATCTCTTTCGAACAGTCCCGCAACCCCGGCAGGCATCGGTCCTTACGGACCCCTTCCCTTTTGCTGACTCTCTTTGAGGCGCGCGTGGAACACGAACGCGCCGTCGACACGGCCTGTCATCATGAGACGGATGGACGGCGAGCTAGCCCGTAGCCCACCGTCCACAGGCCCGCGCCTACGGTAGCCGGGGGCCACCACCACGTGGCCCCCGGGACGTCTCCCGCGGCGGCCGGGACGTTGAGAGGTTCTCTCCCTCTCACGTTCCGCCACCTCCTTCTCTAGCATTACTGCTTCGCAGAAGGAGGTGACGGCGTCCCATTCCGTCTCGCTCCGGACCATGGCTTGCACCAGGGCCGGACGCGAGAGGTCGCCGCCGCCGATCGCCGCTTCGAGGACACGGCGGTGCTCCGCCCACGCGGGGCACACCTCCACCGTGTGTTCCACCGTGTCCTCCGGTCGATCCTCACAATGGAAGCACCCGGGCGTTTCCTCCCGCCCGATTCGGTGCAGGAACCTCCCGAACACTCCGTGTCCGGTGAGGACCTGCGTCAGGCGGAAGGTGAGGACGCCGTGGCGTCTCTCAAGCCACTCCTCAAAGAGGGGACTTATCGCCACTATCGTGGCGTGCCCTGCGCGGGGTTGCGACAGTCGCTCTCTCCATGTCGCCATGAGATCCCGCCGGAAGTCTGTCCGCTGAGCGACAATTTGTCGCTGCAGCGGAGTTTCCCCCCGGCGTAGCGCCTCCGCGCGCCATTCATGCAGGCGCGCGAGGACTATCGCCTCCAGATCCTATGGCGGCAAACCGGCAAGGAGGCTCGCCGCCTCGCGGGAGATCGTGCGGTACGCCCGGGCTAGCCTTACGGCTACCACCTTTTGGGGCGCGTTCAGATAGTGGGCGGCACGCCGCCTCAAAGAACGCGCCCACACCGGGGCCCCGTAAAGGGCCATGGACCGCACGACTCCCGCGTAGAGCCTCCGGCAGGAGGCGTTCGGCCCCCCCAGGTTGGGCAGGAGCCGCCTGAAGGCAGCCCCAGTCCGTTCCAGTTTGGGGGCCAAACGTCGGAAGTGCTCCACGAAGTTCCACCGGCTGTCAAGGACAAGTCCCAAGTACTTCAACGTCGACTCAACGCCGATGGATACCCCTCCTACCGTCAGTGAGGATCCCGGAGGTGGCGCATTCCGAGGCCCATGAAAGCACATGGCCTTGGACTTGTGCAATGCCACCTCGAGACCCAGTTGCCGGATCCTCTCAACGACTCCGCCGCCTCCTGCGACCCCCCTTGTGCTAGCACCAGCGTGTCGTCTGCGTAGCAAACCACGCTGACGCCGCTAGGGAGGTCGGCGCGCAGCACCCAGTCGTAACCGATGTTCCACAAGGACGGCCCTAAGACCGATCCCTGCGGAACACCGCACGACATCTCTCGCCGGTTCCATTCTCCGCTGCGACCGGGGTAGATGACGGCTCTGTCCGTCAGATAGTCCCCGACCACTCGACGGAGGTAGGTCGGCACCCGGTGATACCAGAGTGCCTCCCTAATGCAGCTCCAGGGCATGGAGCTGAAGGCGTTGGCGATGTCGAGAGACACCGCCAAGACAACCCCACCCCTGGACACCGCATCCCCTGTCGTGAGGGCTCTCACGCGCATGATGGCGTCCACCGTAGAGCGCCCCTTGCGGAAACCAAACTGGTGTTCCGCAAGGTCCGGCCCAGTCCCCGCAAGGTGCTCGGCGAGGCGGTTTGCAATGACTCTTTCAAAGAGCTTGCCCACCTCGTCGAGCAGCACCACGGGCCGGTATGCGGACGGAGAGCGAGAGTCCGCAGGGCGCCCCGGCTTCCGGGTGAGGACCAGCTTTCCCGTCTTCCAACGAAGCGGGAACTGGCCTCTCTCCAAGCATGCACTCAGGAGCCCCTCTAGTCGGGGCCCGAGAGCCTCCGAGGCCAGGACCCAGGCTTTGCCAGGCAAGCCGTCGGGTCCCGGGGCGGTATTTTTGGCACTGAGCCTGCGTACCGCCACTCTCAGGTCTACCCCAGTCACTTCCGGAGCGTTGTCGTCGTCGTCCTGTTGGTCCGCTTCCAGCACCGCAGGCGGCGGAACCATAGGCGGGGGTGGGTGTTCCCCTCGCGAAGGGCACAGAGTGCTCACCACGTCCTCCACGAGCTCAGTGGGGGGCCCAGGGGCGAAGTTTGTCCCGCACCATCTTGTAAGGGCGCCCCCACGGATCTCTGTAGAGAGTCCCCAGCATCTCCTCGCGGGCCAGATCCCTGGCCCGCAGGACAGCCTCGCGGAGAGCGGTCTTCGCCGCTCTGTACCCCTCGTATAGCTCCGCCTCAATGGCTGCCGCATCCGGTGGGCGGATGCGGAGCCTGCGATGCCTGGCGTACAGGTGCCGTGCAGTGACGCACGCCTCGCACAGAGACGTTAGCTCTCGCGACCACCAGTACACCTGACGCCGGGCGCTTCTTGGCCGAACGCGGGGCATTGCCACGTCACAGATGTCAGACATGGCCTCCTGGAACCACCCTGCCTCATTGTTAACGTCGGCAGGACTGTCCGGTGATGTCACCCAGGCCTGCACGATCGAGGCTTCCAGTAAGAGCTCCCGGTCCAGCTGCTTCAGCGCCCAGCGCGGACCACTCGGGGCCTGTTGAACCGGCGCGCTTGAGGTCTGGGTGGAGACGTCGAACCGGATGTACCGGTGGTCGGAATAGGTCTCCACCCCCTCCATGACACGCCAGTCAACGACACGCGGCGACAGAGCGGGGCTAGCGAACGAAATGTCCACCACCGACTCGCCCCGCATCCGCACACACGTGGGGACAGAACCCCGATTTAGGACGACCAGGCCCTTCTCCAGGGCCCAGTCTTCCACCATCCTTCCCCGCACGTCTGTGCAACGAGAACCCCAAGCCAAGTTTTTGGCATTGAAGTCCCCGAGGTCAAGCACGGGGAGGGAATGGTTTCCGACGACAACACTCAACTCTGCGAGAGAGTTGTGGAACTCGGCGAGAGTTCGGCTCGGGGAGAAGTAGACTCCCACCACTACGATCTCCCCGACCCCTCCTGACACCTTCAAGGGTCGGGGTACCGGCGGCGGCCGACGACACTATGGTCACTGAGCCGCTAAGGTCCGCCACCCAGTCTTCCCTGGGGGGGACAAAATACGGCTCAGCGACCACAGCAATGTTAATCAACCACTGCGCCATGCTCTGGAGCAACAGATCCTGAGCGCAGGCGCAGTGGTTGATGTTCGCTTGGAGGAAGCGTAATGGGGCCGTTATTGGCACTCCATTACCGCTTCCTCCCTAGCCCCCTGCGAGGGCCCCTCTGCGGCGGTGACAGTGGCAGCGGCGGCGGCAGTTGCGGCTGCGGCGGTGGCGACGGTAGTGGTGGTGGCGGCGGAAGGCCTTCCCTTGCCTCTGGTGGCCTTGGTGGGTGCAGTGCAGGCTTTGCTTCCAGCCCGGTGGTCGGCTGGCTTGCCAGCCGCCGCACAGGCACCGCAGTGCGGCGTGCGTGGCACAGCAAGCCGCGGATACGTGACCGGGCTGGCTGCAACGGAAGCAGAGTCCGCTGCGGTCAACCTCCGAGGCGCACTGTATTGACACGTGGTGTCCCACGTGGCAGCGATAGCACCTCAGAGGTCTGGGCTCTAGCAGCTTCACCTGCGCTGAGACCTAGACTACCAGCTCCCTGTACTACCAGCGCCCTGGGCGAGATTTCTAGCGCGCCCCCTAACTGCAATTTTAAACCCATACGAAAAAAAGGCAAAGGTATAATGACACAACCATTCATTAAAAAAAAATTACTAATAAAAATTTACTTTTTCAACACATTTACTCAAAAACTGCATTTACGAAGCCTGTATACATTGTTCTAAAGTTAAGAATTACGCACCATACAACGGAACGTGCGGTAAAATAGGTACTCTCACCTAGTACCTATTTTACCGCATACCCCCTTGTAAAGCACCGTGCGTATTCTTTACGGTTTTTTTTTTAATTAGGTAAAAATTTAATATTTTTTGGTTTTTTCTTCATGGGTGTCGTCTTCGTGGTTTTCGGGGTCGCTGATTACGAAAATGAGGTCAAAATGAAAATCCAAGATGGCGCCGATGAAAATTTTCGGTTTATTCTTCATGGGTGTCGTTTTCGTGGTTTTTGGGGTCGCTGTTTGTTTCATTACCTAATGTACTGTTTTCTCGAAAATGTGTTGAAAAACATTGTATGACACAAGTGCAGAAATTGGTATTTACAAACTCGTGACTATGGTAAGCCCTCGACTTCGTCTCGGGCTTACATTCGTCTACTCGTTTGTAAAGACCAACTTACCGCACTAGTATCATAAATAACCATTCTAGCCTTTCTATGGGCGAACTCTTTTATTAAGTTATCAAAGTCGATGTTTTCGACAATTTAATTTTCGATTGACAAACTTATTGGCAACGCCGCGGGCGCGGTGGCGGGTGCGGGCGTGGTAGACGTGCCGAGTTCGTGTTCACAAGTTCAAATTGCCCACCAGGCGTTTGCGCGAGTATGACGTAGCGACAAGTTCAAAATTTTTGAACTTGCCTGACGTCGCGCTCGCGAGTGAATCGCGCGCTCCGCCGCTAGTTTGATGTGAACACACAAACGTCTCACTCTCACGCGCTTGATACCTAATGAAACTTTACTTGGGAAGAGACTGGACCCCACGACACAGGGTATCCTAGTGTGGAGTCCAGGGAATTTGTAAAAATCTAGCGTTTAAGGATCATTGTTTTTTTTATGAAGGGGCGCCTGCGGCGCCCTTTTGTCCCGCGCCTGACGTATTAAGTACCTAGCACACTAAACGTCTTGGAAAACCCCCATGTTAGTATATTTATCTATGAATCAAGTATCAGCACAAGGCCAATCTAAACTATGCAACATTTAAACAAATAAATCAAACAATGTGTAATTAGGGTAGCTAAGTGCGTTTGTATGCTCTTTTTTGTGTAACACAACGTCCTGGTTGTTTGAATATTTGATTTGTGATAACTACCTGAATTATACTTAATTTTATAAAATTAATAATAGACACTTACATTCTTACGTAGGTAATGGACTGGAAAGTCCACAGTTTAAGTCTACCTACAACCCAAATTCGTGGATTGAAAATGGTAGATTAAATGTTTTACTCTGGACGCTCTTAATGTGCACGTCTTTCTACATCGTTCTCACCTATAGGTTTATTCTCAACATGAATGATGTAGGTACCTAATCAAGATTTTGTACCAATATTTTGAAAGAGTGTCCATGGAGTTTATTGCCCGTTCTTCTCCATAGAGATCTACGCTAGGGAATGGGCAACTACAGTACTTTCTCAAGTTATTATGTCTTGTGACTGGGACTGTAGCTTTTTTTGTATTTTTGACATTCAAAAGTGCCGTAATGGTCTAAATGAAATAAATGCTTATGAGTTTGAGTTTTATTAGGTAGGTAATAATGTAATGGTAGGTATAGGTACCTACATCCGTAAATTGATATCCACTCCGATAACCGTACCGTACCGTTCCGTACCGTTTGATATCCGTATATTGATATTGGTATGCGTAATACCAATATTATGACATTCTCGGTTGTCATCAAAGTTCGGTGTAAGTACAACCGAAGCTTGCTAATCACTGGATATCAGAAAGATACTAATAGGCCTTGGAAGCGTGTTGGAGGTTAAATGATTCTTGATTCTCATTATTTTATAAATAATTTGGTAATCTCTCTACATTAAACAGCAAAACTATAGGATTAAAACGAAAGATTTGTTAGATAAATGATGTTACGCCTTCGTCAAACCATCCACAAAGAGGTCACCGACGTGTGGCACTTTGCTATTATGTTTTTACAAGGGAAAGATGCGGTGCAATAACAAGATGCAAGTCAACACTCCTTAAATTTTAGCATTGATTTTATTAATAGAATAAAACTAGTAGATAATAATTATAGAGTATCTACATAGATGTTTGTTTTTTATTTTTTTTATGAGACTGTTTGGATGAAGGTTTGTGCTTTATGTTTTGGCATTAGGTGATACAACGTAATTATTGTGAAAAAACTCTGCCTGTAAAATTGTTTTAAATGTCTATTTGATTTGTGTTTTTAATATCTTAGTAATCGTATGGTACGCACTACCTTTATATAATTTTTGTTTCTTGAGCATTTTCTTTATTATAAAGTTCTCTGTTTGTGAAATGTCATCTATCATTAATCATATTTAAATTTTATTAGGCTGGCAACCGATGTTGAGTGCTTGCTTACACGTCAAATGATTTGTTGGGTTTTACGATAAAATGTTCTGTATTTATCGCTAAAAGTGATTGAATAAATAATTTGAGAGTGTTGATAATAGAAATAAAAACATTGGAGACATTTGGTGCAGACACATAACACAATATCATTCCTTAGACGTAACAACTAATGCATTAAAATAGGCTAAGCTTATCAGAAAATGGGTACGTGATTTTAATTGTCATAAAAATGTATATAAATCGTATTTTGCGCTTTGATAAAATAGTCATTGTATCGGTATATTGCAGGTGGTCTATTCAGTTACTTCAGAGGGCTGCTAGGGGCGCGAGAAATGAGGATTTTGATCCTCGGCTTGGACGGTGCCGGGAAGACGACGATATTGTACAAACTGCAAGTTGGGGAGGTGGTGACGACCATTCCTACCATCGGTTTTAACGTAGAACAAGTTACTTATAAGAACTTAAAGTTTCAAGTGTGGGATCTTGGTGGACAGACCAGTATTAGGTGAGCTAGTGCCATGTAATGCAGTGTATTGTAGGTTAGGTGTTGTTTAGACACGGTTATTGTTCTTGTGTCATTGGCGACCTTTTCTACCTGTACACAATACAGTTAAGCCATTGATACTTGTGAAAGTAATGTTGTGTTATTGTTGTTTTCAGGCCCTACTGGCGATGTTATTATGGGAACACAGATGCAATAATATATGTAGTAGATTCAGCAGATAGAGATCGAATAGGAATATCTAAAGATGAATTGGTACACATGTTGAGGGTAAGTTTTATTATAATTATGTCTTTGTGTTGTTCAGTAGCAGCCCAGGGTCGGGACTCCAGGTTGCTGGTTAAATAAGTGCACTTCAGTATAAACCTTCTAAGATATAATATTGCATCTAACAGATGAATCATCTTGAGTGGTTAAGTTCTCCTTCATTTCTAATGTATGCATTTACACTTTACAACAAAGTTTACAATACATCTAATACTTTTATCTGAAACTAGCATTCTTCCCTTTTAAATTAAAAAAAAATAGGTTGACCATGGAACAAGCTGCTAAGAGACTATAAACCATAATCAATTCGAACGGCTAGAAACCTGATGTGGCATATTTCTAATTAAATGCTCTGTGGCCTTTTATTACACCCAACAATCATTGTACTAATTGTCTTTAATGAGCTGAAGTTTTAGTAACTTCTAAGAAATCAATACGGGCTCAGGCTACTAACAACTGTATGTATCTAATAACAGCCTTATAGGTTTATTGCAGTTTATATTGCCAAAATTAATCCGTGAATGCTAAACCATCTATTATGTGACGAGACCCCTCACCTCGTTGTCGCTAGTATAAAATATATATTTCGAAGGGTCCGAAAGAAATGGCACAGAATCGTGACCGTTGGAAGGAATGGAGGGAGGCCTCTGCCCAGCAGTGGGACAATACAGGCCAGCTATAATAGTAATGTTATGGGTCCGTCACTATATAACATGGTGGTTTAACATGTTTCATTAGATAAGGTTAAATCTTTATGTTTGCATTGTATAACAAAAGTTATGTTAAGTAAAAAATAAATAAATATCGCTGAATAAATAAATATCGCTGGACATTACACACAGCACCATCTAGTGCCACACTAAGCAACGAGGCTTGTGTCGTGGACACCAGATAGTTGATATACTACATAGATACTTTTTGTTTGTAAATACACACTTATTATACATTTATAAACATCCATGACTCGGAAAGAAATGTCTATGCTCATCATATAAACATTTGCTCCGACCGGGATTCGAACCCTAAGAACGTAAGGCAGCCTCACTACCGCTGCGCCATTCGGGTCGTCAAACATACATCATGGGTCGGGTCGTCATGTTACATTTTAATTAATCTTTTTGTATAATTATCACTTGCTTCGGTGAAGGAAAACATGAGGAAACCAGCATGACTGAGAGATATTTCTCGATGGCATGTAAGCCAAGTCAAAGACCAATGGGCCACATAAAAACTCTGACACCAGGTTAGATACTAACCACACAACAAAAAGAATGAAGCTCTCTAACACAATTTTACAAATTATAATGTGTACTTGTTAATATTAATTAACAAGTCTTGTAGATCAGATGATTACTAATTTTAACTGATTTTAACAAAGATAAATACTGATAATTTGTTTTAAAGTAATTTCTAGTACTTACTAAATATTATCAAATGTGTGTCATTTCCTGACTCTATTTCCAGTTTTACTTAGGAAATTGTAATTGCTATTAATGTAAATATTTCCTCAAAACTTTTATTTTGTTTGAAATTATGAAATTAAATGATAGCTCAATCTAGTTGATGTTCAATACACATAAACTTACCCTATATTATTGATGTCATTGTCTTAGTCAGATTAAATATCAGTTACTAAGTTAAAAAAAATATATCAACGTTTTACAAGCCTGCACATAAAACCTTGCTAAAACATAAGCAAAATAATGTTCCACTCACAACATTATCAGTGTAACTTTGCTGTTTCCTGTTAGGAACTGTTTGGTCCTTAATTTTATCAAGATAGATAGTTTAGTAGATAGTTTCGTTTTCATAGGTAGGCCTACAACATTTAATGAGTGTAAAAAGACCCGTAATGAAGACGAAAGACACTTCTCCCTGTCATAGTGATAATTTTTTGGCCTGAACCATACCTGAGAACCACTCTGAGAACCCTTTAGTAATGGAGATATTGAAAGTCAAAGTTCCAAATTTTTCACAAGTTTATTTTTGAAATACATGTTTTTAATGTTGTAACTTAACTTAAAATACCTTCATAGGTCCTACACTATATTCAAAGCATCCATCAACTTCCTTTTACACCTTGTATATTACATCCAGTTTTTATAAAACTTTTCATAATCCTTGAATTACTAATCTCGTAGACAATTCTTAATCCACTCAATAGCCACCTAAATGCAACCTCGTTCACATTCCAGGAAGAAGAACTAGCCAATGCAATACTAGTGGTCCTGGCGAACAAGCAGGACATGGCAGGGTGCCTAACGGTGGCCGAGGTGCACCAGGCGCTCGGGCTGGACGCGCTGCGTGACCGCACCTTCCAGATCTTCAAGACCTCGGCCGTGCGCGGAGAAGGCCTCGACCAGGCGATGGACTGGCTCTCCAATGCGCTGCAGGCTAGAAAATAACACCTGTAAATGGTGAGTGTGACATTACACACATTATTTGCTAGAAGAAGTTGCAAGCATCCACGTTGATGGGATTTCTAGCTCTCTAGGCTTGTGAATGATACCCATACATATGTGACGAAAAGAGAAATACAGATACTGGCAGGTCTGTGCGGGCAAATGTTATAAACAGCCTCAAGTTCTTCCTGTCCCTTCCTTTAAGATACTTCTCCAAAAACTACCTCGAATGCAAACCGTAGTAGAAAGGTGCTGTTGCACCTTTATTGTTTATTAATCATTTAAATTGTTATCAAAACCATTTTTAAATTAATTTTCAATAGCTAAGCTTAAGCATATTAATAAAGGAGACTTTATCCATTTCAGCCTACAACCGATGTGGCCACGTGATACAAGAAGGCTTGATGTGTGCGTGCGCAATGGACAGACATAAGATAGTCACATGTAACGCCATTAGTTTTAGCATTTTACGTCGTCGCCGATACACCGTCACGGCTAAAAGAAGACGGGATTACGTGAAGCTTTGTGCTGGAATATAGCAAATTGTCATCTAGTGCTGCGGTGATGTTTTACACTTAATTTTTATTTATTTTTGTTTGAAGAAAACAGCTGGTGTAGTTGTATTGGCGCGTGACCCTGACCATAGATAGCCGCCATCTTGTTTTTTCAATTCAATTTCCACAGATAATTACATAAGTATTTACCAAAAGCGCCCTCCAGGCAATGTCATTCAAGCGCCTGAAGAATCATGCAGCATTATAGTCATAATGGAGAACAAAACTGATACAGTAGTTCCGCGTAGATGGCGCTGACTGTTTGTTACTTTACGTTTGGTTTGTCGCTGATTGGTCACTTTTCTGTCAAGATGACATTGACAACCACTCGACGCTCTTTCGCGGCAAAGCTCCTTTATGCAATACAACATCAGCAGTTTGTCTCATACATATCGAGCCTGTTATGGAAGAACATCGTAAGTGACAAACGTACAATTTTACAGGAGAGGTATTTTACTGTTTATTTATTATATTTTTACTGGTTAATCAGACATGTCCGGTTTTTGTATTATGTGCAAAACACGTTAGGATCTACGTATAATCAATTAAATCATTGCAGAAAGAGTTACTATTATATAAAATAAAAAATCTTAATGAAATAATACTTCATCTAAATAAATATGCAGTCAAACAATTAGATTAAAGTACCTATTTCCTGCAAATAAACAAAATGCATAAATGATAACTAAACGCAACACAGATTTTAGTCAGATCTTAAAACTATAGTTTTATCGTAAGTGACATGGCGTTACTTACGATAAGTTGGTTACGATAATTCTGATTGTTCTACTATTTGAAACTTAAACTTTTGTTGTTTGCGATACTATTTATTTCCTGTTATAATTTTGACGTTTATGCAAATATGAGTTTATGGGTCTTTGCGTTAGGGTCTAAATAATTTTAACTTGACGTTACGATAAAAAAGTGAAATACCTATATTTTGTCGCTTACGATGTTTTTCCATAACAGGCTCGATTTAATGGAGCAAACCTGTTATATAGCCTTAGTATTGTCATTAAGTCAAGCATTTATTCCAATAAAACAATTTAAAGCCAATTTTGAATTATTGTCAAGGAATCGGTCAGTTAGTCATATTATAATGCTTTTTGTAATGGCGTATCAATGTGTGACCAAAGTTGTGGCTTGTAATTGTAAAATGCTTATAAAATGTCAATGCGTAGACACAAGTACTACCTAGGCTAATAGGATCGCTGGATACTCAAATTGTGAACACCTTTTGAAAACCCTAAAACTTTACAACAGGTCGCGGCACGAAACTCTAGCGCTGACCGTTATTGCGCAGAAGTAAAAAATAAAAATGTCTTGGGGCGAGCGTTGCGCCGATTGGCTCTCCAGTCGTAGAACATGCGCAGCTATCCCCTCCACGTTTCGTTCAGCGCTAGACTTACGTGCCGCGACCTGTAAGAAGTATTTTGTCATATAAATCTGTTAGAATTATGGCAATACTGGTTAGGCATAACGCACACGTACTTACAACGTACGTATTTTACCCCTGACCGCAACCTTATTGGAACTAAAATGACGATGCTACCTCTAGCAGCGGTAACCATCGACGTCCGGATGACTAAAGTCGTACAACGGTCACGAATATCCAATAATAACGCTACCTGTCAATGTCACTCAAATGCCTTAAGATTCTTGTATCTCTGTACGTGTGAGTTAAAGGCTTAGATAAAATTCTGCCTTCGAGTGTTTCGAGTCTTCAAGTCAAATATCAATGCAAGTAATTAGCAAAATAGAGGACGGCGAAATTATTGTAAAAAAAAAAACAAATTGTTTTGTAGCAAGATCGTGGGAGCGGCGACGGGTGTACTATACTTAAGTTATTATTAATTAATTACTATTAATAATTATATATTTTGTATCAGTGACGTTCACCAAGCTATAATTTATATTATTATGCGGTAAGAGAGAAAGATTGTTCCAAATACAATATCATGTATTATTATTTCATGTGGTTTTATTTTGTAATTTTTGTCAAATTAGCTGTAAGGGTGACATCAAACCCGCCGCCGCCGGGAGACGCCCCGGGCGTCGGGGGCCACCACGTGGCCCCCGGCCACCGAGCACGAAAATAAAATAAAATTAATATCATAGTTTTTTAGTTCGTGACAAAAATATTTTTCGTTATATTTAATTTTATTTCTTCAAAAGTGTATTGAAAAACGTCGTTTGATACACTTGGACATTTGTTATGGCTCAAAAACAGCATCGCCTACGGCTCGGGTGTTATAATTCCGCCTCGAATGCAATAACAAACTTTCTCCATTTGTATCAAAATGTACTATTTCTGTCTCTTTTATGTAGATTTTTCAGCATATTATAACTTTTATCAGAGAATTAAGTAATGAGTCACACCAACACATCAAAATATTACTATAAAAGTTACAGTAACAGTTGCATTTAATACGCATAATCGTGCAAATAATAGTTTTTTCAATACACTTCCTCGAAAACTGGTCCATAACGCACTACGATTAGGTACAACATGCAATGTATTTCACACGCGTGCGATTTTTTCCACTTTCCCGCACGTGTGCGGGAATGAAAATTGCCACAGATAAACTATACCTATACCAAGTCCAAATTGGTTCAATGCCTATAGTCTGAAGTGAATGTTTTTTATTTTATTTCGGCAAAGCACTACGCGTCTATACGGCATAAATATTTTTTGAATATTCAAATTGTGTTTATAAATAGAAGATCATAGATATACATGATTATTAAAAACTAATAGTTACTTTTATACACAAATTAACATTTATTTGTGTTCTTAATTCAAAAATATAAAATAAATCTATTTTTTATATTAGGCTGTTTAACGACTTCATACCTTTGCCTCTCCTTCAACCTGGCGAAACCAAAGCGCGAAAAAAAAGAAAATGAAAATCATAGTTTCATAGTTCGTGACAAAAATATTTTTCGTTATTTTATTTTATTTTCTTCAAAAGTGTATTGAAAAACGTCGTTTGATACACGTGGACATTTGTTATTGCAATTCTCGGCTCTAAAACACCCTCGCCTACGGCTCGTGTGTTATAATTCCGCCTCGAATGCAATAACAAACTTTCTCCACTTGTATCAAAATGTACTATTGTTTCATCGAAATTAGACCAGGATCAGGCCCGCCGTTAGATGTTTCGTCGCCCGCGTGCAATACCGATTATGCGGCCCTACGACCAGGCCCAGGAGTGGGACCCGAAACCGGCCCGGGCATTTGTGAGACGGTCGGCCCTCCACTCTCAAAATAAATGAAAATCACTAATGTTTTTGAATCAACTGTAGAAAACATCTTAAATAGAACGTTAGGCTGAAATGTAGGCTGTGACTTTGATAAAGAAGAGGCTCGAAGATAAAGGAATATCGACGCTGACAAACAAGGGCGGCACCAGCTTTTGAAAAAGAAAAGTGCGAGTAAAAACGGATTTGTAAGGGTTAAGTTAATTATTTACTGATGCAGCTGAACAAAAAAAAAAAAAATCAAAAATCAAATCATTTATTTCAAGTAGGCCAGTTGCAGGCACTTTTGAATTGTCGAAACAAAGATGAAAATTAAATGTAGCTACAGTCCCAGTCACAAGACATAAAAACTGTGAAAGTACTGTAGTTGCCCGTTCCCTAGCCTACATCTCTATGGAGAAGAACGGGCAAGAAACTCCATGGACACTCTTTTAAATCATAAAATTGTTACAAAATCTTGGTTACATCATTCGTGTTGAGATGGTATATTATGTGAGAACAATGTAGCAAGATGTGCACGTTAAAAGTGTCGATAGTAAAAACAAAAAATACAATTAAAAAATAACATTAAAATAAGCCACGGCAACTAAGAGATGACCAGTCACAACTGACAGCGCCCGTTCACGAACATGACGCATGGATCTGGGGCCCTACTCTCTAACGTCCGTCCGTCCGTCCGTCTCTATCCGTCTCTATCGCGCACGTCTGCATATGAGTGCAAGTGAGAGAGATGGATAGAGACGGATGGACGGACGGTCGTTAGAGAGTAGGGCCCCAGCACCATTTAACTCAACCATTTTGTAGGGAACCAAATGATCGGACACACGCGCCACCATCAGCGAGACATTAGAGTGAGCATGACATACTCTCAACTGCCTGGGCACATTCAAGTCAAGAAAAGACGTAGGATTCCAGTGAATGATAGCTTTACATAGTACTCACACAACATGGGCTATGCCATTATATAATACTAGAGATTGAATCTATACAATGCAAAGATAGTTGTACAATCTTCAGCAGCTCCAAAAATTATATGTAATGCTATCTAATTTATGCGCCCCTGTCCATGTGGAGCAGGACCAGCATTGAGCCACGCATTTTTATCAGCGATATAATCGCCCAACTTGTAATAAGCTTGCTTACATAGTGTGCGTTTGATGTATGTTTTAAATTTCGTCTCATTCAGTTCAAGAATACTTTGTGGAATTTTATTATAGCATCTCAAACAGTACCCCATGAAAGACGAGTCTACTTTAGCGAGTCTGAAGCCTGGCTGAACTAGTTGGTCCCTATTTCTAGTACTGTAATTATGTCTGTCACCTCTTTTACCAAAAAGATGCAGATTTTTTCTGACGTACATTATGTTTTCGTAGATATACTGACAATGTACCGTCATGATGCCAATATCTTTAAACAGTTCCCTTAGAGAATCGCGCCTACGAAGAGTATATATATATGGCTCTGATGGCTCTTTTTTGCAGAATAAATATAGACTCAATATCTGCAGCCCGTCCCCATAGCAAAATGCCATAAGACATTATACTATGAAAGTCACTAAAATACACCAGTCTAGCGGTATCTACATCAGTAAATTGACGGATTTTTCTAATAGCGTATGCTGCTGAACTTAGCCGCCCCGCAAGGGATGTTAAATGTGAACCCCATTGTAGCCTTGAATCAAGCGTAATCCCCAGGAAAACCGTTTTATCTACGAATTCAAGTTTCTCTTTATTCAATATTATTTCACAATCACTACTCTTAACATTGGGTAAAGCAAATCTTATGCATTTAGTTTTTTTTTCATTTAATACCAAATTGTTTGCTGTGAACCAATTATGGACCTGAAGTAGGGCATTATTCAGGTCATCTAGATTTTGGGCCCGTCTATTTATCTTAAAAATTAGGGAAGTGTCATCAGCAAACAACACCATATTTTGAGGTTGGTTTTTCAATAAATAGGGTAGATCATTTATATACACGAGAAAGAGGAAAGGACCCAATATTGAGCCTTGCGGAACCCCCATTTTTACTTTTAAACCCTTTGAATTAACACCATTTATTTGAACAAGTTGTTGTATAACACTCAAATGTGATTTTACCAAACTAAGTGCAAGTTGACCTAGTCCGTAATGCTCAAGTTTCAAAAGTAATGTGTCGTGATTTACGCAATCAAAATATGCTTTGGAAAGGTCACAAAATATTCCTATGGCGTCTTGAGACTCTTCCCACGCAGTAAATATGTGCTTTAATAAGGTAACACCGGCGTCAGTCGTACAACGTCCCTTGGTGAAACCATACTGTTGATCGTGTAAAATTTTGTTGGTGTTAAAATGATTGAGCATTTGATTAAGCATTACTTTTTCAAACACCTTGCTAAAAACTGGCAACACGGATACAGGTCTATAATTATTAGTATCTTTACTGTCCCCAGATTTGAAAAGAGGTATCACTTTACTGTATTTCATTAGATCAGGGAAAACTCCTTGGTCTACACACAAATTAAAAATTAAAGCTAAGTATGGGGCTGGTCTCAAGTATGGATGTACACACTTTGATAGACATTCCCCATAGATCTTCGGTTAGTTTGATTTTTATTTGCCGGAAAGCTTTAATAACTATCATTGGGTTTATGTGTTTAAATTTAAATTCAGCCGTGCAGCCAGATACATTCGCCTTTAATAATCCAATTGAGACTTCAGGTGAGGAATTAAGAGCCTCCGTAGTTTTTAATGGTATATCGGTAAAGAAATTTACAAATTTCTTGAGCTACTTCCAGATTAGAGCTTTTAGGACCACATGCTGAATCTAACGTGTACCTAGTGTTACGTATTTTCTTCCTGTTAGTTTCATTATTTATGACTTTCCAAACTGTCTTTATTTTGTTTTCTGCTGTTTTGATCTTGTTGCTAATGTAAAGGGCTTTAGCAACCTTGCATGTATTTCTAAAGATTTTTGAATACTTAGCAACATACTTGTTAAAAGTTTCAGTGTTTATAAAAGGCTTAAGGCCATATAGCTCAAATAGTCTTTCCCTACTTTTTCTGATACCTCTAGTTTCCCAATCACTAAATATAAATTTGGGGCAAATACTTTTTGTCTTCTGTTCAAAAGTTTTGTTGAATTCCGTGTGAACTATTGAAAAGAAACGATCATACAATTGATTTACATTAATATCGTCATGGCTCATAACATCTAACTTGTTCTGTAGGGAAATATTATATCTATTTAATTTGCTAGAAGTTATAGGTCTAAATTTAATCTGGACTTTTTGCAATGGTGTATTACACCTAAAAGTTACAGTTTGTCCGCTATGGTCAGACGGCAGACAATTTAATATGGCTTTATCTAAGTAATCACAATCGCAAAAAACATTATCTATACAAGTAGCAGAAGATGGAGTGACTCTAGTAGGTTCTATAAAAGTGTTGGTCAAGTCAAATGACTTAAAAAGATTTAATAACTTCTTCTAAGTATCATTATTACATATAATAAAACATTAAAAAACTGTGTCTGTAGGTACATTGAATATATTAAAAAAGAAATAATTTAATTGGCTTAGAAACAGTAGGTAACAGAGCACGAATTCAAAAAAAAAATTGTCTGTTTGTACACGCTAATCTTCGGAACTACTAGACGGATTTGAATGTTTTTTTTGTTGTATAGGTATTAAGTCTGGGCAACCTATATAATTTATCTTGGAAACTTGAACACCTGTCCGCTTAGCATGAACGCCGTAGGCACGAAAGAGAAACGACAAATCTTTTGTTCACCTGTCATTGAATAGACAAAATGACAGAGGAACAAACGATTTGTCGATTCTCTTTCGTGTCTACGGCGTTCATGCTAAGCGGGCTGGTGCAGTACCGCAACAGACCAGCTAAACTATAAGAGATACAAATTTGGTACCATAGTAAAAATTGTTCCACGTGATGAGCATTTTCTGCTGAGAGTATAAATTTGAAGATCTGGAACATCTGATGTGGAAATCAAAGCTATCAGTAATTTCAATGTATAATAAATAAAATAACATAAGCTGGGAGTACCTCCGCGCGGTGCAGGCGGTAACAGTTTAGGACTGATTTTCGATGACGATGGTAAGTATATCATTGAAAATTTGACTCTACTGGCCAAAACTCCCATTTATTTTTTTATTTTATCGAAACTATTATTATGCCTTCGGGCTTATGTTATTTGAGTGTTTAATTTCCATTTATCTTCGAGACACGGTAGCCTACCCGGTACCGCAGGGGAGCAGTCACCTAGATTTTAATTGCTAATATGCTATTTTAATTGCTAATATGCTATCTTCACAATAAAACTATAACCATGCCAAGAAAGAGGTCAAATCTTTCCCAATGTTCCAAAGGAGCTATAAGGTTGAGGATCATAAGATCCCAAGAATCGTCAGGAGAGACTTGATGCTGTTCGAGAACATCAGGCTGCAACTCGCTCCGTGGAAACTTCTTCGGATCGCGAAGCACGCCTGCGTTCTCAGCGTATTTACGCATCTACATCCAGGTCTCTAGAGACCAGTGAAGAATATGATGCGCGACTGACCGCTGATCGTGAACGTCACACATTGTCTCGCGAGTCGGAGAAAAAATAATTGAGCTCTCCACTTCAGAGAAGTTAGCTTTTTTTTAGTCCTTTTATTCAGAAATATCCGTTACTTAGTAGAATTTAGAAAGACAATTTAAAAAAACATAAAGAAGTAAGGCTCGAAGAGCGAGCGAAGCGAGCTCGGAAATTTTAACACCTTCGACAGGTTAGAATTGTTTTGACTTATACAAGAGTTGGTCGACTTGCAGCCAAGCCAAGAATCAAGAGGACGTAGCCTGCAAGAGCGAGCGAACCGAGCTCGAAAATATTTTGAAACCTTGCCTTATACAGGTTAAAAATGTTTCGACCTATTGGTGTTACATGGCCGACTTAAAATCGACAATGTAGGATGTAGGTAAAGATCCAAGAGAAAGTAGGTTGCAAGAGCAAACGGAGCGAGCTCGAAATTTGTTACAACTTGCCTCGAAATTCAGATATTACCTAGTAATATGTAATTCGCTCGATTTGCCGCCCCCTGGGTGTAGCGCCCGCGATGTACGATGCAAGTCCGTTTACGGTGGCCCTGACCAGAATTTCCAAAGTTACAGCGTTGGAAAGCTTCACGCTTTTTTACATTTGTGATCCTTCGCGAGGTACTGCGATGACGTCATGCGGCAATTTTCATGTCCGATTGCGGGTGATGCGGAGTGGTTACGTTCATAGATTTGTAAAGTGGTTGTGTTCAAATGTTATTGTTACAATTTTTTTTTTTCAGTAGCATTGAATCTGAAATTTCAGAGAAGTGGCGCCGCGCCCGCGCCACGCTCGCGCCTCGCCTGAGGCCGTCGTGGTGACTTGTCTCGTCGTCCTAATGTACTTGAAAATGGTAGACTGCGGGAGTGCTGGTGGACGCTGCGGGGCGGGTGCACGCGGCGAATATAGACACGTGTCGCTGAGGCGTCGTGCTGCCAATGATTTTACGATGCGCTTCGCGACGTTGCGATGCGTCTCGCGTTGCGTCACGTGTCGGTGTGAACTGAGCAACTGATGGTAAGCATCTTCTTGGCCCTCCGCCTTGGTCGGATCCTAAAAAAGCGGAAATGCGTACCTACTGGCTAAACCGAAGTACAGCTGTGTGCCCTAGATAAAAAACGGATCGGGGGGGGGGGGTTGTCAAACTGAATAAAAAAAGCTGATCTAGAGGGACAACCGATAGGTTAAAACACGAAAGGCAATAAAAATAATACCTGTGCCGGAAATGTTTTTCTTGACATACCTATTTAAAGAAAGTCAGGATTCGAGAGCGCACGCAGAAAAAATTAGCAACTACCTACCTCGAATTCGATAGGTTTTCTTTTGTCCACAGAAATTCAGTTAATTTGAAAATAAAAGACCTTTTCAATTTAAAAAAAACATTGTCGGAGCGGGCGAAGCGAGCTCGAAATGTAGCACCTAGGCTAGATTGGATTTTTTTGAGCAATTCATTCTTTGTCGATAAAAGCAGAAAACGCGCAGCGACCACGACAAAATGTGGGTGTACTTACTATTAGAAACACCTATGCCCTAACCCTTTAGGTATTACAGGCTTGATGCTATGTTATGTTTAGTTCATGAAATGTACTATCATCATGAAAATTGGTTCGGTTTCGGTCTTCTACAGACTGTACTTCGCCCACCATCACCCTTTTACCACCGGACTAGCAGATGTACTGCGGCGCACCATCCGCACTTGGTTGATATTCCGACGAGTCGTACTAAGCGCTTCTCCTCCACTTTTATTATGCGCACAGCCTAAGTGTGGAACTCTACTCTACCTGCGTCTGTGTTCCCAACCACATTTAACCCGCCTGCCTTCAAAGCAAGAGTGAACAGGCATCTCCTGGGCACTCTCGTTCCATCATAGATCTCATCTAAGATGCTACTGGAACAAATATTTGCATTTTGAAGTTTAATATTTCGTAAATGGAACATTAAATCGAAAAATAGTATTAGCAACACTAAGTCATTTTATAACACATATTTTCAACGATACCCCACACGATGGGATAGACGAGGAAAAAAATGATCCCCACTTCACATGTAAGGGACCTACCCTAAAAAAAAAATATTTTCCAAAATTTTGTTTTAGATTTTGTCGGCATAATTGATATACACACACACCTCTACAAAATTACAGCTTTCTAGTACTAACAGTCTGAGCAAAACCTCGGACGGGCGGAGAGACGGACATGACGAAACTACAAGGGTTCCTTGTCAGGAAACATCTGGCGCGGTTAAAACCAAAAAATGGTGTGGCGCCGCATGCCGTGGCGACACTGGCGACGCGTCGCCAACTGCGAAGTTTGCAACCCGGCCCGAACAATCCCGAACATTACCGACCTGTTGAAGCAGCATAAGATCTACATATTTGCCACGGCTTACAACAAGCCAGCTGATCTCGGGGCACAGCGCTGGGTTACAATCTCGTGACTTCGAGTTCGATCCCAGCATAAGGATTTTCTTTTTGTGAATCGAGTCATTTTTATTTTATTTTATTGTGTTTATTTTTATATTGACTTGTTTTTAAGCATATTAGGTACTTGTACAAAATAATTTCGATGTTTCACATCTGCCAGGCGCCCCGTGACGGCTTTCGGAACTCAAAATGTAACGCGCGTGCACGCGCGTTCGCCGATACGAGCTTATTCGTGCCAAAAAATACACTAGTCTGAAAACGCTTTGAAGCACCTGAATACCTTTCCCTAGTTTGGCGGACGGGCGGCGTTCTCCCCAATAATTTTACAGATAACTCACAGGAAATTATGAAGGTTTCTTATAGAAAAATAAAAGACTTCATCAGCGGCATCTTGGATAATATATTTTTATCTTTCACTATTATTGCTACTTTATTCGTCAACTTTTCTGTTTGTCTTCCAAATGTTCCTCCAGTGTGGACCACCTTCGCTAGAAATATTTTTAGTGCTTTCTACACCGAGTTTCAGCGATGGTAATCATGGATCATGGCTTTCAAGTTCTGCGGTCTAGTCAATAGGTATGTTCCCTGGTGACAGGCGTATTCTTGCAGGAAGGTTATTCTACACAGTCATCACAGCAGTACCGGCTAGCGTCGTGTTCTCTTTGCAGCTGTAGCTTACGTTCGCATTCTTGTCGCAGTTTTTCAGTGAGTTCCATTAGTTTTTGCTGGTGTTCCGCGATTTCTTGTCTTATTTGTTGTTCCCTAAGCATTTGTTCTTCTAGTACCGATAGCCACCTTTTCCTCTCGGTGTTAATCCTGGGATATGCATCTAATGGCCCGTTGATGTCGACTGGCTCGAAAGAGGCAAGATCGTCGTCGCAGCAGACTTGTTGTTGTCCATAGTCTCCCCAAATACAAGGCTTCTGGGTTAATATGTAGAGCGAGAAAGCGAGGAAACTGGAGCCTAAGACCCCGGTGATTACAGGCAGGACGTTGTCACCCCCCGTGGGCCTGCGGGGCCCACCCCTGGCCGGTCCGCTAGACCTAGATGATGCACTCCCTGGCCCGCTTCGCCTGTCTGAAATTGTTATTATCATCAGCATCATAGTAACTGGCCAGGTTTCCGCAAGGTGTTTTCCTGACTGGCCAACTGTGGCAGACATGGCAGGACATGTTGATGCCTAAGTAGACAATGGCTTTACTATTAGACTGACTTCTAGACGCACTGTATGCTTATGGCTTTTTAATGCTACACTAGTGTTATGTAACTTGGTAGGTGACAGTGAGTTTGTTGTGAAATGTAAGTAGAACTTACTAGTTTTTTGTAGGAGTGTAGGTTCCTACTTATAATGAAACTAGTCTACAGCACTTACTACTCATATTCGTCCTTAGTATACAAGAACGAAACGAAATTTTTGGACGCTACTGAAAGCGCCAAACTAGTGGCTCAGTTCTGGGCCTGGGAAGTATGGAAGAGAGTAGTGTTAATAACGATTCATAATTATTTCAGATGGAATAACTTCTTTGTATTTGTAAAATTCCAGCCATGGTAAGGCTATGTTGATATTAGGACATAGACTGGAATGTCAAACTTCATAATTTTTCGCTTTTATTTCTGATAGATAGTACAGCGATCCAATTTAACAAAAGAGGATGCTAGTAGATAGGAGCAATAAGTAATGCCAGGCCAGAGAGTAAACGAGATTATGTGGTGGTGCTGAGCTTGCTAAAAGTTATGAGACTTCGGGATTTACTATAATAATATTCATATTGACTATACCAGGCACATGCAGTATTTATCATTAAGTTGTGATGGCCCAGTAGTATGGTCACGCAGGCACGAGGTTGTGGCTTCAAATCCGGACAGTGACAATATGAATTTTTCAGTTCATTTATGAAAGTACTTAGGTATTTTCCAAGTTTATCTTGGACATCACTGAAATCGGTGAAACCCGGAATTTAGTCTGGAATGCGCTTTTAGGAAACGTGGTGATCAATTCATGAGCCGCCATGTCTGTTTGAGAGGAGGCCTTTGCCCTGATTTGGGACAGTAATAAGCTGGTACTATTATATACTCATTAAGAGATGAAATTCTTTAAGTACATTCCTAAGCTTTTGCTAAACGTGAACTGTTCGCTCCGATGAACGTTTACTGCGATGTTATTATGAGTTCGCAGCTTCGAGCATCACGTGTTTTATCAAAATACGGCGGTTATAACAAACGCACTCAATGTTGTAGTAAGTGCAATGATTGTGACGGTCCTGCAAGCAGGTGCATTCTACAAGCCGAGCGGACAAACGCAGCCTTATGCCGCCCCAATACGGTGCACCAGCCACCAGGTTTGGACAAATATGTAGGGAACCCTGTACGGCATGTCTTGTACGAAATAGCAGAGGTATTTGGACTCGACATCAAACGATATTAAACACCAATAGGTTTCACCTTAATTTGGACTTTGTCTGTCAGAGCTATAGCATATTTTAGTATGTGCTGTTGAAAGTTTGGGACAGAGGCGTGCGGGCGGAGGAGGAGTATGCGGTCTGACTGGTTGCTCGAACGACGACCGGAGGCTGCGCGCGCGCCGGCCGCAGGTACAATCCTGTGCTTAATTTTATAATTAAAGCCCACGTGGTCTCTCAAGATTATATCTTGACGCGAAAATATGCAGTTTAAAATCTGTGTTATCTCTCATTGCACCTTGGGTGTTTTCTCGCCTTTTCCTGTAATAAAAAGATTTCGCTCGGTTTTGGCGTAAACATTTTAAAAGTACCTACCTACTTAAGGCTTCAAAATTGTTATTGTCTTCATTATTTTGCCTTTGTGCTCAGCGTCAAATACCTATCTAGTTGAACTATTATCATGGCGTTGACAATAGTTACGAAGCTCATTGATGTTGTTGCTTATAAGGTAGGTAAGTAGGTACTAGGTATCTACATAAGTTATTCATTTTAATACGCTATTATCCCCTTAGCTACTGTTATTTGACTTATAAAGGTGTACCTACCATGGGACAGGCCCGTTACACTGTTCCCAATTAGGTACAATTAACTCCTGAAAGCCTGAATCAACAGCCAACGATTGAAGCAACGACTTTTAGCTGAAATCCATATCCAAAACAAAGCCTTGAAACTCTTAAATCAATCCTTTAAAGCCGTCCAAACTTACGCAAGGGGAGCTTTCAGTAAAGCTCGAAAAGCTTGTAAGGGCGGCGTGCGCGCGGGCACTTCAAGCGCCGTACCCGACTGTACAGGGCCAAGCTCTGGCACGAGTCTTGTAAAGAATTTATAGGAGAGCCGGGCGCGGGTCGCGGCAGTGTCGTGCGCGCCTCGACTGCGCCCGCGCCGTCCGCACGCCTGTGTACGCGGAACGCCAGTGCACGCCAGTGTACGCCGGGAAAAGTAAAAGTTTTCAGTGCAGTGCAGTGCAGTGGTAGTGAAACAGACGAGAGCACTGGAATGGATGGCTAGGTATGCACCATCTTATTTAGAGGAAAAAATACTCCCACGCTTGTGTGAAATTGGCCTATTGTGGTAGCAGCGAAAGTTCACTCGATGTTTATAGGGCCTTGGGACTATGTAGATGTTGTGCTGTGCATAGTTTTAGTTGTAACAAGTTAATGCAACGTGCTGGGCCAGAGAGACTCGTGAGCCAGTCGCGAATCCGAGGTCTACTCAGACCGGTTACTGGGGCTCGAGATGTTATTGAATGGAATAACTACAATAATGATAATAATATGACGGCTAAATAAGTACCTACTTATTATTTATTAATAGGCACATTATGACTGTTGACAAAAAATAACTTAGTCAACACTGCTGAAATGTGGGTGTCTAAGCTCCACTTACCTACTGAAATGAGTGAACACACTCACAACAAATATTCCTACTATCACAAACACGATACTACAAACTTTACAATACCTAATCATATAGGGAATACACAAAAACAACAGTAGGTGACGCATTATATTGTAAGAAACCCAATGATACTACAAATTATTGAGAACATTATCATAAAAACAGACGATGAATAATGTAAGACGGTAAAGAAAATATTTACCTAAGAATTGAGTAGAGTACCAATAGAAAACAACCCATAACTACCTCGATAGGTAATGATAGACGGAGAAGAATTTTCGAGGGACAGTCAAAACAGCTTAATAAATTACGTAAGCGTAAGAATTACCAGACAAAATGATCGAAGAAGGAGGCACAGTCAGACAAAGACGTAGTTAAACTGCGTCTATAGACTCTTATCAATATTGCTATGCACAAGAAAGTATAAATAAACATTATGAAATTACAAATTGATAATGTCCAAGCTTTGCTTATCATTGTAAAGCTGAGGCAGAGGCAGGCGACTGGATGAAGGGTACAGCAAACGGCAAATTGAAGATAATACTGTGAACACTGTAGTCGAAAGAAATCACAACAAGCTGCATAAGCCTTTGATACTGTCTCTATCACATTACAAATTTGAACATTTTCTAGGGACTAATCTTTGCCCGCAAGTGTATTTATGACGTCGTCGTCGCGTGTTTGTGATTCTTCAAATTATAGTCATATTGAGGTTGAGGAATCCAGCGACAAAACGTTGTAGTCCCAGGTCTACATTATATTATTACGACTATACCTATCATTAGAAGCTAGTTCTATTTAATAACACTGTTTTACTATCTTTCTTACAAGCTTACAACGGCAGGGAAATGGAAGTTATGTAATGGTTGACGCCATTTAATTGTAATGGGCATGTCGAAGTCATCGCCTTGTAGCTATGGGCTACACCGGTTTTCGATTTAGATTGATTGCATTCCGTAATTAGTGATTTAATATGCTTCCCGTTTCCAAAAAACATTTCTATGTCACATTTAGGTACCTATCTTTGATCTTTGACAGTCGTTACACTAAGTCAGGGGCCCCAAATGTCATCAGTATTTATACAAAAAATAAAGAACTATATGAAATAGGTACTGGAATTCAGTTACACACCTGGATAATTAGATGGAAGTGAGGAGGTACTTGGTCAAGGGGAATCCGACCCCAACATCGTTGCGAAAGGCTAGGCAGATGATGATTCTAAGTCTCAATGTAATTCACGAGTAAATCACAACATATCATGGTACTCTCTATAAGTCTTCACCACGTTAGTCACCCCTTGCCATGTCGTCCACACATATCACTCCTCCCACCGCCGTTTCTTTGGACATTATGACTCCCTATAGTAACATTTTTATAGTGAATCCATTTCGTCGTTTCGTAAAGACAAATTAGCCTACACAGAAACTTAGGTACAGGTCTCTATAGAACAAACTTATCTGGGTTACACTCAAATAAGTCTTCATTACGGCAAATTAGCTGAGTTACCATGTACTCGTTATGCAGTAATGAGCCACTGTCAGAAGCCTTTGGCACGCCCTTCGCCCTGCAAGCCTGCTATCTGCAATGTACCACTTTATATACTTTACTTAATTTGCAGTCGATGGCGCGGTGCGATACTGTCGCATTTCGCGTTCATTTCTGGTTGTTCTTTACAACAGATTTATTAAGCCCCGTTCTCTGTCACAGGTCTTACGGTTAAAAGGTATTATTACATCACGATTCTAACCGAATATGAGCTATTTAACCAGCTCGTGAAGTCGGCACAAAATCTATGATTACGTATTTAACTAGGTACCGTTCTTTCACCATGCTCAATCATTTTTATTGACACTTTTAAATGGGATGCATGACGAGTTAAGAGTTCATCAAGAACTTTTCATTAACGTTATGTCGCTAGAGTCGCTACGCAACACCTAGATAAAGCACTATGTTGTATTACCAACTCTGCGCTAAACCAGGGTTAAAAACTGTCCAAGTGCGAGCATGAAGGGTTCCATACTATCGTAGCAGGGGAGCCCCTTTAAATTTACATTTATTCTTGTTTTTATTAATTTTGTTGTTATAGCGGCAACAGAAATACATTTGCTGTGAAAATTTCAACTGTCTAGTTATCACGGTTCATGAGATACAGCCTGTTGACAGACAGTCAGACGGACAGTGGAGTTTAAGTAAAAATGAAACGGTGCGCTTTTAGGTGTTGCTTGTGTTAGTGAGAATGGGCATCACTGACTGACTTAGGTACATGGTTACTACTGAACTTATCTGATAAGTCATCACATGAAAGCCATAACAGCACACGTAGGTTTATAATCCAACATGTGCATTGTGAGTCATACAGAAGTGCTTTGTTTACAAATTAGATAATTATTATCAATTAGCACATAGGTACCTAGTTGTTAGACTGCACCTGCTTATTTACTTACTCATCAGACCGGTTTTATAATCTCAGTAATTTAAAATCCATAAAATTAAATGCTTAATATTTCGTCGAAGTTGCTCAGTGACCATCTTCTATCATCGGCGATTTAAAGAGGAGGATCTAAATTCTGATATTTTACAGACTCGTCATCATCGTCATCATAATTTCTGCCCGGACTACCCACCGTCCAGATCGTCTCTTTCTCCTGTCACACATCCCGGTTCTGTGTGTCTTTCATCCAGGTGTTGGTAATCCACGACTTTAAAGATGTCGTAGACCCAACGCGCTTTTGGATGGCCCTGTTTTTTTGGCTTTACTTTTTTCATCACGTTTGCAATCCCCAAAGGGTTAGGCCACCCACACAAGGGGTTGGGTTAGGTTTATCGTCTAGGTAGTGCTGGGGATCGTGGAAGGCGCACTAGTTCCCATGATCCCCGGTGCAAGTGTTAGAAGGGAACACCGGGGTGGTTTTTAGTTGGTCAGAGTCCGACAGACCCCTCCAACCACCCCAGGTCATGCTTGAAAATTTTCCACCCCGGAACAAAATAAAAGGTCTATGGTCTACTGTTTTTTAATGTTGAATTACAACGAAAATAACTGTTCTGTTAAGCAAATGCGATCTCCATTTTTTAAATCCTCATGTCTCTCATACACATTTTTAGCTCAGACAGTTCATAATCGTAAACATTATTTCGGTTCAAGAAGCCTCATGCCTGGATATCGTCCGCGTCATGTCAAAGTTAAAAGCAATTAAATACGCATCAGAGTGCACTCGACTTGTTCCTGCGTACATTTTCATAAACCACTCGGAGGAATACCGAACTTATATGCTAATTTTAATCGACCTCCATTCGAAATTCAAATTCATTTGTTTATAAGTGCAGCATGCATACTGCAGTTATGATATGTGTAATGTCTCATTTGAAGTCATTTTATTCTGGTTTCCAGGAAGATGTTCTTAGGGAATTTAATAGCGGAGTTTAGGAGGAAAACTTACGTTTTTAAGTCAGTAACGTACGTTTGTAAGTACAGGATTGTGACAGGACTAAGCTTTTTGGTCCTATAGTAACTCTAAAGTGACTTTGAATATTGTGCTGAAAGCTAGATTAAAAATACTATGGAACAGGATCAAAAATGACTGAACAAGGGCACAGAATAGATCATATGTAGTATGACTAAGATCAACTGCATTGACTTTGGAACGGAGAACAAATTGCTGTAGGAAAAATTGAAATATTTAAAGAAATCATCGATATGGATACCTGCTTTGACGCACTAACAAGACTGTATGCTAACAATGTTCTTCATAGGATGCAAGCACAACTTTTTACTTTAGAACGGTCAAGATGGAAACATCACCCCAGTCATGTTGTCATTGCATTTCATTTACACTCACCATTACGCTAATATTTTATAGAGGTATAGGACTAGGAGATATTCTCCAAAACTACTCATCCTATTTCAAAAATTATTTTACTCCCAAAAAGCTACAGTATTGCCGGGCGCCAAAATTACATAGGAACTGTTTCATATAGTGAGTAGGTAGTTGACTTCTACGAAGACAAAGCCGGGGGTAGAAGCATGTACCTAACTAATAAAGAAAGACATGCTTGCCTCAAGTCACGATGCTTGCTTTTTTAGAAAATATAACCAATTATATTTTCATGTGAGAATCCCATGTCGAATGCAAAAAGCATGGGAAAGACGTCGCGTTAGCAGCTAAACAGTGAAAGTTAAGTAATGTTAGTGAACATTTACGATGATTTGTTGTTGTATCTACCTACTCGTTTGTCACACCAGATTGTTTTGTTGCTATGATAATGGATTTAATACAGTCATAGGAAGATGTTGACATGCCAAGAAAGAACATCATCGTGCGAAATAAAGAGTGATGCAATTATCTTTTTAGGGAAAAAATCTGGAAAGTAGAACTTTATAAGGACTTTCTAGGAAAATCATTTTGAACTTGATGGAAACAACAGTTTTTGTACAAAAAAAACAAAAAGTTGTACAAAATAATTTCTGGACTAAGTTTGTAGTATATTCGTATATGCAAGCATTTTTACATAATGGATACCCACCTTTAAACTCATAAGTGGGAACACTTATTGTGACGGACGGGAAACTACGGAACCCTACACTGAGCGTGGCCCGACACGCTCTTGGCCGGTTTTTTTTTCTATCTATTTCAAAGATGAAATTGTCTTTATAAGTAATCCCTCTCTGTGGCATTTAAGGTTTTTGACCCCTGCATGTCAAGTACAATAAATTATTTCAACAGAACGCATGCCCCTACACTTACATTGAAACTAATCATCCAACAAATATATCCGAGAGAACGCGACGCAACCGCTCTCCATTAAAAACTTAATTCATTCAGGTCAATGACCAACTATTCGGTAGCTTGAAAACTTGACATTTACAAAAGGATTTGATGTCATCAAAATATACAGTATGCGGAATATCGCCGTAGGGTATGAAACGAAGGAACGCGTGGCATCCGAGCGGGCCACATAAATCCTCCTTCAGCCAGTTTTTGTCCGTTTTTGGATTCCATTGTGTCAGGTATACAGTAGGTTTGCCAACCGTCGCGGACACGAGGGACACGAAAAATGTTGTCTGATTTCAAAATAATTTGGAAGTGAGATGAAACTCCCGCTGCGTGTAAATTGTTCAGTGTTTAAAAATATTTTCGTTCAAAGTTCTTTAAGTTACAAAAGCGATAAAAAGAATTTTATGAAGTTAAGATAAAATAAATTAACACTAAGAAGATTATTTATGTTATTTTATTGGGCGAATAAAGTAATCAAAAGAAGTCGGTTAATTATGTATTCATCGACGTTTTTATGGATTTTTGATTGCCAAACATTTGGAAATATTGCAGCGTTTGTGAATAATCCTCGCATAGCAGACAATAGAGGCACCCTTGTCGGGTAACATCTGCTGTGTTATCGGGTTATAGTTAATTGATTCCCGATGTTACTGATCGTATTTAGATTGTCTGCTCATCGGATTTAATGAGCGTATAAAGGAGCTTTAGGAGTCATTATATGTAAATTATTCATTTAATAAAAAAAATCTATGTTTTTTACGTATCTGTACGAGGTACAACCCGTTTTCTGTAATCTCAGATTCTATTCATGTAGAATTTTATTGTTATTCAAATTGTGAGGGAAGATCGTAAATAGATAAAACTAACTCGTATCGCTAAGAATAAACTGCGGCTAGACTAGACAGGTAATAGACGAAAAGTTTGCGTCATTATCTTGTTGGTTGTATCTCCTGAAATCCCGTTGTTGTAGGAGTTCTTCTTGACACTGACTAAAATTCACACTATGTGCACAAGGCAATTGCACTATATTATGCAAAACATTAGATATATACCTACCTAGTTTCAGGAAAAAAAACTATTCTGCTACATAGATGCAATTTTTATATTACGTACATTTGCTTTTCTTATCTATTTCATTTACCCTGTACAAAACACGTAAGTATCTTATTTATAAAATCATCGAAGTTGTGACCTTTTCGTATAAAATATCTACTTGAGTAATTGTTGGACACCTCTCCATATCTTGCTAAGATATCTCATGAGAAATGACATGGCGAGGTGGAGCACAAATATTTGATGTTATTCACGTTAAAACAATGCGGTTTGTCTCGCCACGAGTCCACGACAAATTACCGGGTAATAAAGAAACGGAGCCAAGCAGAATGTACCGAAGGACCAGTCTTTAATAGAGCCAGATTGGAAGAAATAAATGATTTAGCGCTTTCACTGTGGTCGATACAAATAGGTGAAATACTACCTACTATTACTTAGACTTAAACTGTGTCTAGGTAGCTTACCCAAGGCTTACCCGAAGGATTAAATTGGGTACCAAAGCTTAAAGTTGTAACGTATGTTAAAACTGAGTTTTACAAGTGAAACGTTTAGTTATTCCTATCTAAGTCTTTGAGGCTTCTTTGGTGTTATTCAACCTGTTTTGTCATAAGTGACTAGCCAAAGTCAATAATGAGTAGTACAGTTAGTAGTTGTAAAGTTACTAACGCATGTAAAACAACATACTTATTACTTAGTTAGAATTAGTTACATAGATATGAATTTTCCAATCAATAACGACTACTGTTTTTGTACTTCTCTTACGTTTACTGTATTTCTCCTGCAATTGGTCTTTTGAAGTGAAGCTTCGTAACCTTATTTTGTTGGTCGATAATAAAATGAAGCGCGCAGGCGCAGGAGTGTTGCCACCGCGCTGCGCACGCGCTTCCTCCAGTGATTAATAACAGAACGTTTGCTACCAGATGAAGGGCACAACTAAGCTTTGTACGGAGCTTTTGTTCATTAAATGTTTTTTAAGATTATACATTCAGTCAAAAAAGTATCGGGAATGGATGATTTGTTTATGGTTCCAAATTCAAATTTTTGTTTTTTTGTAGTTGTTAGATTGGCACAACTGTTTTCCATTTTGGCGCGGAGTTTGAGTTGCATCTGTTATTTATATTAAACTAGCTGACCCGCGCAACTTCGTCTGCGTCACATGAGCTACCTACCTACCTACTACCTACCTACTACCTACCTACTACCTACCTACTACCTACCTACTACCTACCTACTACCTACCTACTACCTACCTACTACCTACCTACTACCTACCTACTACCTACCTACTACCTACCTACTACCTACCTACTACCTACCTACTACCTACCTACTACCTACCTACTACCTACCTACTACCTACCTACTACCTACCTACTACCTACCTACTACCTACCTACTACCTACCTACTACCTACCTACTACCTACCTACTACCTACCTACTACCTACCTACTACCTACCTACTACCTACCTACTACCTACCTACTACCTACCTACTACCTACCTACTACCTACCTACTACCTACCTACTACCTACCTACTACCTACCTACTACCTACCTACTACCTACCTACTACCTACCTACTACCTACCTACTACCTACCTACTACCTACCTACTACCTACCTACTACCTACCTACTACCTACCTACTACCTACCTACTACCTACCTACTACCTACCTACTACCTACCTACTACCTACCTACTACCTACCTACTACCTACCTACTACCTACCTACTACCTACCTACTACCTACCTACTACCTACCTACTACCTACCTACTACCTACCTACTACCTACCTACTACCTACCTACTACCTACCTACTACCTACCTACTACCTACCTACTACCTACCTACTACCTACCTACTACCTACCTACTACCTACCTACTACCTACCTACTACCTACCTACTACCTACCTACTACCTACCTACTACCTACCTACTACCTACCTACTACCTACCTACTACCTACCTACTACCTACCTACTACCTACCTACTACCTACCTACTACCTACCTACTACCTACCTACTACCTACCTACTACCTACCTACTACCTACCTACTACCTACCTACTACCTACCTACTACCTACCTACTACCTACCTACTACCTACCTACTACCTACCTACTACCTACCTACTACCTACCTACTACCTACCTACTACCTACCTACTACCTACCTACCACCTACGTAAATTATTTAAAAAAAATACAGACGAAAGTTTATTCACCCTTTTTTTTTTTTCATTGTTTTTAAAATGTATTCTGCTATTCTGGGCGGAGACAAATCCAACGCAACAAAAACCATGAATATTGATCCAGCAGATCTCGAGTTATAAGTGATGTAACAAACCCGTCTTTCTTTTATATATATAGACTAGTATTTGCGTGGGTGCGCGAGCTGCGCGCAGCTCGCGTGTTGTCGTGTTCTTGAGAAGTATTCCTCACCATCATAAAATTTTGAGAATCCATAGGAATCCTTAAAATAATTGGAAAATCCGTTACAACTACCCCTAAATCAGTATGAAAACCCTTAAGAATATTACCTATAAAAAGCAAATAAAATTAAAATAAAAAACCTTATTTAAAAAATCTGACCCATTAAAAAAAACACTACCCTAAAGTTTGCTTGTCGTCGCCCTGAGTTACGCTTCACCCACTCAGAACCTACCCACCACCAGACAGGTTTCGACGCCTACTATAATATTTGTTCAAGCACACAATGGCTATCTCTAACCGTTACGAAGTTACAGCCCTTTCAATTTTAGGGGAGGTTGGGGAGGGGAGGATACCCTCCGTATACAAATTTAAACGCTCCTCAATAATAAATTATGGTAAAAATCAAAAAGCCGCTACGTGTCCTAGTTACCGAGATACGATGGGAGGAGGGGTGAAGGGGGGGAGAGTGGGGAGTTTTGAAAAATGATTTTGACTAACTTTAGGCCCCTTCTTACGAATCTGAAAAAAAAAATGTTCCAAGTCTCTCAACTTCCGAGACCCGCCTAAAGGGGGGAGAAGGGGGAAAAAGGGGTCAATTTTGAAAACTGGTTTTTACTTCTCCGAGCCTCCTCTATATGAATCTGAAAAAAAAAATGTTCCAAGTCTCTTTGTTTCCGAGATACAATAGGGAGGGGGGAGAAGGGGGGCGAAAAGGGGAGGTTTGGCACTTTTCCCAAACCATTCAGAGTTAGTTGTTTACGAATCTGTCAAAATATACCCACCTCCCCATCCACCATCTGGGAGAACAATTCTGTCAGTGAGTCAGTGAGTGAGTGGTAATCGAGCTTTATATAGTATAACTAGTATTTGCGTGGGTGCGCGAGCTGCGCGCAGCTCGCGTGTTGTCGTGTTCTTGAGAAGTATTCCTACCATCAATACATTTTGAGAATCCATAGAAATCCTTTAAATAATTGGAAAATCCGTTACAACTACCCCTAAATCAGTATGAAAACTCTTAAGAACCCCTAAAACATTCTAAAACCTAATTCAATTTAAAAAAAGTGAAAAAAAAAAAGAATTCATTGGCAACGTCCACTCGACCTTCTTTACGCTGCGGAGGTCGCCGGCTCGCTTCGCTCGCCACCTCCCCCCTTCGCTCCACTCGGTCTCGCAGGTTCGCTCCACTCAGAACCTACCTACCACCAGACAGGTTTCGACGCCTACTATAATATTTGTTCAAACACATAATGGCTATCTCTGACCGTTACGAAGTTATAGCCCTTTTATTTTTAGGGGAGGTTGGGGAGGAGAGGATACCCTCCATATACAAATTGAAACGCTCCTCAACAATAATTTATAGTAAAAATCAAAAAGCCGCTACGTGTCCTAGTTTCCGAGATACGATGGGGGGACGGGTGAAGGGGGGGAGAGTGGGGAGTTTTGAAAAATGATTTTGACTAACGCGTTGCCCCTTTATACGAATCTGAAAAAAAAAATGTTCCAAGTCTCTCAACTTCCGAGATCCGCCTAAAGGGGGGAGAAGGGGGAAAAAGGGGTCAATTTTGAAAACTGGTTTTTACTTCTCCGAGCCTCCTCTATACGAATCCGTAAAAAACGAAAAATACGGGTCTCTTTGTTTCCGAGATACGATAGGGAGGGGGAGGAAGGGGGGTGAAAAGGGGAGGTTTGGCACTTTTCCCATACTCGCGGGAGTTACTTGTTTACGAATCTGTCAAAATATACCCACCTCCCCATCCACCATCAGGGAGAACAATTCTGTCAGTGAGTCAGTGAGTGAGTGGTAATCGAGCTTTATATAGTATAACTAGTATTTGCGTGGGTGCGCGAGCTGCGCGCAGCTCGCGTGTCGTCGTGTTCTTGAGTATTTCTTACCCTTATAAAATTTTGAGAATCCGTAAGAATCCTTAAACGAATTGGAAAATCCGTTACAACTACCCCTAAATCAGTATGAAAACCCTTAAGAACCCCTAAAACATTCTAAAATCTAAATCAATAAAAAAATAAAAATAAGAATTCATTAGAATCGTTAAAAGCTGAGTTACGCTTCACCCACTCAACCTTCGTTACGCTATGGAGGTCGCCGGCTCGCTTCGCTCGCCACCTCCCCCCTCCGCTCCACTCGGTCTCGCAGGTTCGCTCCACTCAGAACCTACCACCACCGGACAGGTTTCAACGCCTACTATAATATTTGTTCAAGCACCCAATGGCTATCTCTAACCGTTACGAAGTTACAGCCCTTTCAATTTTAGGGGAGGTTGGGGAGAGGAGGATACCCTCCGTTAACAAATTTAAACGCCCCTCAATAATAATTTATAGCAAAAATCAAAAAGCCGCTACGTGTCCTAGTTTCCGAGATACGATGAGGGGAGGGGTGAAGGGGGGGAAAATGGGGAGTTTTGAAAAATGGTTTTGACTAACTCTAGGCCCCTTCTTACGAATCTGAAAAAAAAAATGTTCCAAGTCTCTCAACTTCCGAGATCCGCCTAAAGGGGGGAGAAGGGGGGAAAAAGGGTCAATTTCGAAAACTGGTTTTTACTTTCCCGAGCCTCCTCTATACGAATCTGAAAAAAAAATGTTCCAAGTCTCTTGATTTCCGAGATACGATAGGGAGGGGGAGGAAGGGGGACGAAAAGGGGAGGTTTGGCACTTTTCCCACACTCGCGGGAGTTACTTGTTTACGAATCTGTCAAAATATACCCACCTCCCCATCCACCATCTGGGAGAACAATTCTGTCAGTGAGTCAGTGAGTGAGTGGTAATCGAGCTTTATATAGTATAATACAGTGCTGGTTTTAGTAATATCATAATATATATAGTGTGTATTGCGAATTTCATAATGGACAAAAATATCGAACAAAGAGTTTGTCTTAAATTTTGCATCGCCAATGGAATTTCGTGTTCGGAGTCACTGAAAATGTTACAGAAGGCTTACGGTGAATCGACTTTATCAAAAACTCGTGCTTATGAGTGGTTCAAAGCGTTCAAAAGCGGTCGAGATGTGACGGAAGATTTGCCTCGCTCTGGTAGGCCGTCAACGTCTGCAACTGAAGCTAACATCGCAAAAGTGAAGAAAATAGTGACTGAAAATCCCCATTCAACTCTGAGAGAGATAGCCGCCGAACTTTCTGTATCTCACGAGTCGATCCGTACCATTTTTAACCGACTTCCAAAAAGGAGGAGGTTCTCAATTCGGTTGGTATTTTTTTTTTTTTAACTAATCATTTGGGTATGAAACATGTTGCTGCTCGGCTAGTCCCAAAAGATCTGAATTTTCTCCAAAAACTCAATCGCATGAAAGTCGCTGAGGACATGCTAGAACGAGTCAGTTCGGACCCAACATTCATGAAACGCATTGTTACTGGTGACGAGACGTGGGTTTACGAGTTTGACATGCAAACTAGTCAACAAGCTTCGGAGTGGCGCCTTCCAACTGAACCGAAACCGAAAAAACCACGCCAAAGTTGATCAAAAGTCAAAGTCATGTTGACTGTTTTCTTTGACTATCGCGGTGTTGTGCACTCTGAATTCTTACCGGAAGGTCTAACGGTAAATAAAGAATATTATTTGAGCGTTAAGCGGCGTTTAAGAGAGCAAATTCGACGAAAAAGGCCAGATTTGTGGAAAAAAAAATTCTTGGATTTTGCACCACGACAATGCGCCTTCGCACAAGGCTATCATTGTGAACGAATTTTTGACCAAACACTCAACAAATACCATCCAGCAACCATCATATTCACCAGATATGGCTCCTGCTGACTTTTTTCTTTTTCCTAAACTCAAATTACCACTTCGTGGCACCCGTTTTCAATCGATAGAAGACAAAGGAGAATTCGCGGCGAGAACTGAACTCAATTCCGGAAGCAGCGTTTAAAAAATGTTTTGATGAATGGATTATTCGTTGGCGCAAGTGTATCGTTTCTAAAGGAGCATACTTTGAAGGTGATAAAATAAATTTGGATGAATAACAGACATTTTGTGTATTATTGATCTTTTCCCGGTACTTTCTTGACAGAGTAGTAAAAGCAATTTCATCAGTTATTCTATTTTACTTGTTATTATTACTCTCTCCATGACTTCAAAATGACACATTGTTGAATTGAGATATAAAAGCTTGAGGGCTATTAAAGCTGTCACTATTATCTTTGTGACATACAATGGGCACTAAGTTAGCGATAAAACCATATTTATTACTAACTTGTCCCTAACTGATAGTGCTCAAAGTTGTGCGCATGGAGGTACTTCACAAGTAGACGATAGTGGTAATAAGTACAAATAATTCTCGGTATTACCTAGGTACTTCAGTATCAGTAGGTAAGCAGTGATAGTTTAGCGGTGTGACCGTCGCCGTCGGACTGGCACATCATAGGTCACAAGTTCGAACCCAAGACACGCACCGCTGAATTTTCAGATTCATGTGCGTATTGTATCACTTGCTTCAGTGAAGGAAAACATCGTGAGGAAACCAGCATGCCTGAGAGATATTTCTCGACGGCATGCCAAGTCATACATGCGGCATACGTTACGTTTAGTAGGCACTGTGGTACTATCGAGGACACTCCCGCCTGACCATCACTAAGCTTATTTTTGCTTGCACTCGCAACATAGAAACGCTCTCTAGCCCCGCCCTGTTGACTTTGTATAGAAATAATGAATGTAAAGATACCGAATCGGCCGAGCGCACTGACGACGCACGCCAAACGAGAGTTATTGTTATTTTGCGCGCCAAAGTTGAGGCTTTCCTAATAGGCCCAAACTTTAAGGGGGCGTGGCTCGGCGCCTCCGCATGTTTTAAGCGAAAAAAAAAAAAAATGGTCAGGCGGAAAAGACCCCGACTGTACGTGCTAAATAAGTTATAGTTTTTCTAAGCTTTGGTATATGGAGCTAAAGACAATTTCAGCTTATCATACATAAGTAAGTAGGTACTAAAACCATGATATCATTATCATAACTTGAAGTGAGAGAGATATCAGATATAGGGTTGCCACCCGTACTCTAAAATGCAGTATTGTCCTCTTTTTCATGTAGGCGTACTTTATAATCTACGAAACCAATAACAACAACAACTACAGCCCATAACGTCCACTGCTGGACATAAGCCTCTCCCATGATGAGAGGAATTTGCCGTAATCTCCACGCTTGGCAGGCGGATTGGAAATCGCAGTGATGAAAGACTAACAGAAAACGCTGCTGCCCATTCTCTGGTCTACGGAGGCGCAAGGTGTTCTGCCTTATACGACACCCGTAAGTGTAATGGGTTGGTTCTATTCTACTATGCCGGATACCACACGGCTAATTCTAAACTCTGCCGGAACCAATAAAGTACGCTAAAATTCTCTATAATTTACGTAAAACTGATACCTATGAGACTGTAAAACTGAAGATTGTTACTGGCTCGTTACTGGTTATGAGTACCTATGAGACTAAATAAACTAGTTTTTGATTTTTTAATTGCAATGAGGCTGTAATTATCTTCAAGAAAGACAAATATTTGCTAAATGTCGCAAAGAGCAACAAAAAATACGTTTTTAAGGACAAATAATAATAAATACTCTTTTTTATGCTGTATACTTTATTTTTGTTTTGCCAAAATGAAAAAATATTTTATTTGTATTAAAAAAAGGTGGCAACCCTAATCAGATACCAAACTATAAAATTATTAGAAGTAACTGCGCAACCCCTTAACAACTTCGATATAAATAATGAACAGCTATCACCGATACACTAATAGCTATCAAATGATATTAAAATAACTCTGTTGCAAATGTCATTAGGGTTCAAATAACGTGCCGCGTCAGTATCAATCATGTGGACGTCTAATTTAATGAGTTACCAATACCAAGACGTTGACTTTAAGTAGATACTAAGTATGAATAATGTGAATTCTAATTATATTCTTGTCTACGGTACATTATGAGCTTTATCGTGTCACAAGTTAGTGGAACTTATCGATACAAGTTAAGTATAGGTTCGGGGCACACAAAGATCCTGTAACCTAGGCTGTATTAACCAGTTCTACAGTGGTTTCCTTAGAAACTGAAAAACCGGTCAAGTGCGAGTCGGACTCGCGCAAGAAGGGTTCCGTACCATCGTAGTAGGGGAGGTCCCTGTAATTTCTAATTTATTTTTATTATTTGTTGTTAAATCGGCAACAGAAATACAGAAATACACGTTCTGTGAAAATTTCAACGGTCTACCTATTACGGTTACGGATCATGAGATATATGAGCCTGCTGACAGACAGACGGACAGCGGAGACTTAGTAATAGGGTCCCGTTAGTTACCCTTTGGGTGCGGAACCCTAAAAAATGGAGGACATTGTGACACAAACTTCAAACATACCTAGTCTAGTCTAGATGCTCTACTCTAAGCTAAACCTAGCTAATAAGCTCTTAAATCTTCGTATTTAACACAAATTGGTAGTGGTAAAATGATAACCTTTCTCTATTTAGATCCAACGTGCACTACCATACGAGTAACTACTTTATTGGTTCAATTGCTCCAGAAGCACTAACAGCAATAATCGTATCTTATTGTCGATCACTTAAATTCGAGCAAGCCCAGTAGCCGCGAGGGTCAGTAACTCAAACATCCTGGCACTTCGGCAGCTGTCCGCCATGATTGATGGTCAGCAGGCGTTACATTATACCGCCAAACCGGCCACGACTCACTAATTATTAACGCACAAACGTGACCACGCTGCTCCGCGACTGAGATTAACATTGAGAAAGAAAACGAATGAGATTTGGCATTACTTTAAGAATCCATTTGCTGCTCGTGTCGAAAAATATGAGTACCTAAGTACTGAAATTTACTGCCGAAATTGATATTGAAGTCAAATCTATTCATAAATGGGACATAATTGTATTCTGTTGTTATTTTTTATTGGCGATCCATCTTTTGCCGAAAATTTGAACTATTTGAACAAGTGCAGAAAAAAATAACATCTGAATTATCTGAGTGTTAAAATTGATAAACATACGCTCAGGAATGTATTTCTGGAATAAAAGACAACGTCTTCGTTCTTTTGTTGTTGTGATTACAGGGTAATTTTGAACCAAATTAGATACCAAAGAGAATTTTGGGAATCAAATTGAATGTGACTTAGTACACAAACAACGCATATTTTCAAAAACAGCTTGTGTTTATGGAATAAAATCTTTCCGAGTGAAATATTTTTTTTGTTTAGTTTGAGGAGTTTGTTTAGACGACATAGAAAGGCAAGTAAACGCAAGTAACAATCGGTTTCAAAAGATTTAACTTTTGCATCATTTAATAATTCATCCATTGTTGACAGAATGGCACTAGACTTCCAAAATGTGAGTGCGTGTTCACAATAGACCTTTGTCACTTTTATTGATTATTTACTGAACCCCGTTTCTGACGTTTTCCGCATCTGTCATCATATTGATAATCTATCATTTTGCTAATCTGTCTTTTTGCGAACCTGTCATTTTGCTAATCTGTCTTTGCGAACCTGTCATTTTACTAATCTGTCTTTTTGCGAACCTGTCATTTTGCTAATCTGTCTTTTTACGAGTCTTACCATTTGTGACAAAATACTAACACCTGACAATTTGCCAATCTGTCATTTTGCGTTTCTGGCGTTTCTGACGTATTTTGTTTAGTTGTCGAAATGGGAAAGTTACGAGATGGGCCGGAACCCCTTCGCGCCAAACTCCATTCAACTGACTGCAGTAGGGACCTGACCTGATGCGATTTCATGATTACAGATTGCAAGGTTGACGAAGGCTAGAAGATTTACGATTTACTTATGAATATTCATTGCCAATTTAAACAATAGGTAGGTGGTATCGTTACATCTAATGGTTATTTTAGCTTATGTTCGATAAACGTCGAAATCTATCCATTAACTTATGTTCCTAAAGTCAAGCTTTCCTTGTTAACTTTGATGTTAGTTATCACCCATTTCCATAACATTGAGGGTCCGAGTGAAATGGCACGGCACGGCATCGGCATCACGGTGATTGCGTCAACTATTGTTAGGAGCACGGCCCATCGCACAAGTGGGTGCGGCTTCCTTGCTGTCCCCTCGAAACTTTCCATCATTGAAGGTGCAAAGCAGGGGCAAACATGAGCTTCGTTGACTGCTGTTGTTTGAGTTATATATGATAAAGTTTTGAGATTAAGGTTAGTGAGTCGTGTATTTATGTAAATGTACCTTGATTCGCGATTTCAATTTAACAATTTGACTTAATTCTTCATGAAATTAGAGACATAAAGCTATTGAAAAAATCAAGTAATCCTGTATCAAGATATACGTTGCAGAAATGCTTGAAAACGATTGTCACTTGTTCTGACCCTCTCTCTTGTTCTGATGCTATACGTTGAATATTATAATAGACTAGTAGACCAATAAATAAATAGATAAAGTTCGAAGCTATATCCCAAAGGACCAACAAAGCAAAAATATGAGGCTCTAAAGCTTATCATCACCTACAAAATACAAACAGAGCGCCGCGTATCTAGTTCAAATAGCGAAGAACCGGTACCACAGTCCCGCGAGTACGCACGTTCCAGCGCGCGCGCATGCCAGGCGCACGCGCACTGGGGGCTCATTGTGCGACCGACAACGGGGGCTCTGTCTGCGAGCCACGTATGTATTACGTGATGGGATCGCAGTTCCGCGATGTTTGAGGGTGCATGGCTGCACAAATTAATGTGTCATAGCCTAGAAGTGGGAGTGAATGTGGGAGAGGGCTGACGTCTGTCAGTTTGTAGCATCACATAGAATCATTTCCGATCCGTAAAAGCCCTCAGCTGGATTTTCAAGCGTCGCACGATAGCTGAAAATCCAACTGCGAGCTTATATTCGGCATTCATTTAAAAAGACGTCGTACCGTGTTGTTGAAAACGAGTATTACTTAGTATTTAAAGTATTGTAAACACAATTTCTTACAAGTCCATATTATCCATGTAGGTAGTAGGTGTGAAAGAGACTCTGGCCGTCTATATATATTATACCTTTTCAGGCTTTCAGAGCGAGAGTTAGGTCTAAGCATAGTATTATTTCATTAAGCTAAATCTGCGAATTCCAACAAATGTGTACTGACTACTGACTGAGACACCACAAGTATTTTCCAGTGTTCCTAGCTAGTTTATTTGCGTCCAAAACAATAATTAACAATCGTTTGTGAGATTTGGATCTAAGAGCTTAAAGCCGCAGTCCAAAGCTCAGTTTGTTACAAAGCCTACAAGGCTATCTTATTTAATAAACTTTAGTTAACAGTACAGCGAACCGTTACTTTCTGTTAATAGTATTAGTTTACGCCAATATTTATAATCCTCTTAAAACATAGAATGTATTTTACATAACTTATTGTTGGCACGATTACGGACATTATAATACAGGTCTGGTTGTGGCAAAGGGCAATTTGTTTATTACTAGTTCTTTACAGGCTCTATTTGTTAGGCTAAGATTCTGCTTTTAACGGTAGTTAGAATTAATTAAGAACCGATAATATTTGCTACAGTAAACAACTACCGTCGTATAGAAGGGCCAACGACAGGCGCGGATCCAGGATTTCCTTTAAGGGGGGGCAATTTTTGGAAAATTCTTTAAAAAAAAATTGATAGGTTAACTTTTGATAATAAACGGTACCTATCAATGGTATGGTATGGTATAATGGTATGGTGGCTTTACTTTACAGAAATCCATGATATGCAAGGTGCAAGGAGCCGCCAGCTTTTGGGTCAGGGGGGGGGGGAGCGTAGCGAGAGATTCTTACGACACCTTGCCGACAGGTTAGAATGGTTTCGAACGTTCATATAGGAGTTACTTGGTAGAGCTTTAGATAAATTCAAGAGAAAGTAGTCTGCTAGAGCGAGCGTAGCGAGCTCGAAAATTTTAACACTTTTCCTACCAACCTACTGGAGTTACCTGGGCCTCTTATAGACAAAGTCATGAAAAAGTAGGCTTCAAGAGCGAGCGAAGCGAGCTCGAAATTTTTTACAACATTGCCTCAGATAATTATGCTATAATTGCATATACGTATATGTCTCAGGGCAAGGGGGCTCCTAATTTATTTCTGTCTATTGTATATATTGATCATGCAAAAATCCAATCATGCCAATCCTGAGGTAGAAAAAAGGAGCTTTTTTGATAAATGTTTTTTCGCAGGGTTGGTTATACAATATCTTAATTTGAGTGATTCCATTTTACGCTACAATTTATTACGTGCTATGGCATTAGGCAGGAAAAGCTATAATTTTAAAAAATCCTGAGCCTCTAGGGGCAGCTGTCTCCTCCTGGCGATGCCCATGACAAGATCTCAAACTACATATATAGAATATTTAGTTTCAATTCCGTCATACTGGTTCAAGCTTGGCTAATGACGTATTTGGTCTGGTTCAGGGGGGGGCAATTGCACCCATTGCCCCCCCCCCCTGTATCCGCGCCTGGCCAACGAGCAGTAGCTTAAATCAGTGTGTGCTGTCATGTTTCTGATTTTAAGACCTTTAAATAAGATAATTGTATATTATGTGGTATGCATGTCACAGTACCTACTTATCTTGCATGTAATTTATAGTGAGGGAAAGCAATTAAGTACGTATATTAGATAAAATAAAACTAAGTTGTTGAAAAATTATTTTAATTTCTCGTAGCAATGGCGTAGCGTGCTACGAATATACATAATTATGTAGGTATGAACAACACGTTAGTTGCAATTTGTTGTTGCACCAATCTTCAGAAGGAGTACCGGCGAGGGTAGGCAGTGGCTCATGTATACAATACTGGTATTTTGCAGTATTCGCCTGCGGACTGAAAGGAAACCTTAACCAAGTTGGGAAAAGGCTCGGCAGATGATGACTGAGTTTTGCTTGTTCCAGTGAGGATGCGTGCACGCCGCGAGCGGAGGAGGCGGCGCTGAGCGTGGGCGGCGCACCCGCCGGCGCGGGGGAGCCGCGCACCGAGCGCGCCTGCGCCTGCGCCGCCTGGACGCCGCGCCGCCAGCCCGCGCCGCACGAGATCCTGAGACCTAAACCTAGAAGGTACGATTTATAGGTAGAGTAAAGCTTCTTCCTTCGGGTGTCGTATAAAGCGACTAATGTTAAGGCAGAACACCTTGCGCCTCCGTACAACAGAGAATGGGGAGCAGCGTTTTCTGTTAGTCTTTCATCACTGCGATCTCCAATCCGCCTGCCAAGCGTGGAGATTACGGCAAATTCCTCCCATCATGGGAGAGGCTTATGTCCAGCAGTGGACTTTATGGGCTGTTGTAGTAGTAGTAGTAGTAAAGCTTCAAAAAACAAAAGTGTTCGCCTCATAGCCACCATCCTGTTCAGTACGTAGCTCATGGCCAGGAGGTTAGGTCAACTCTTAGTGCTTACTTACTTGCATGAGCAAGGAATGCAAGGATCTTACTGTTGAAATACTTAGCAGTTCGAAAAAGCGGTAGAGAAGGGTGTTATCTTCCGAAATTTTACTTGAAGTATTGTTTTGATTTCTTGAATGACCCCCGACTATTGCTTCCTTAAATTCGTCGCCTACGTTAAATACAAAAGTCTTATTTAATCAAATACGGCCAGTATTAACAAGCAGTCCAATGGACTTATTGAACTTATTTGTTCTTACACTCCCTCCATTATTGATCACATATCTGTCTCCATCTAATCGTTTAATGGTTGAGTACAAAGGCCCGGTCCCCACTTGGGCACTTCCTGTGACGTCTGCAGTGCTGCGGCTGGTAGTAAGGCGTAGCCCGTAAAGATTGTCAAACTGATTTGGTCTCGCTCTACTGGGGCTAGAATTCCACTCTACAAACAGTTCGTATGGTCACTGGCCACTGCGACACTTCGACGAAGAATCAACTCAAAGTGGCCAGTCAGATTTCGTAAAAGGATGTCGTCCACCGTTTCAGTTCGAACGACAGGACTCGACACACGTCAGACTATTCGCTTTTATTTGTGACCGACTTAGACCGATAGTGTCCTCAGTCCGTTCAAATCCGTGAGAAACACAATCGAGAGACCACTGGAAATTAGTAGAGTTGATACAGTACCTATTAGGAGCTCGTGGCTAAATAATAACAGCCGCTCGGGTCGATCTTTAGGTTAAGCCGTGCTACCTAGTTTGATCTGTGGATGGGTAACCACCCTTACATACCGAGTGGTTCTTTTCGGAAGTTTCTTCCGTGCTTCGGAAACCACGTTAAGCTGTTGGTCCCGGCTGTCATTTGTAGATCTTTGACAGTCGTTACAGGTAGTCAGGCAGGCGCGGATACAGGATTTTCTTTATGGGGGGGCAATTTTTGGAAAATTCATAAAAAAAATTGATTAACTTTTGATAATAAATGTAAAGTAACGCCTACTTTACAGAAATCCAAGATATAAGGGGGCCACCAGCTTTTGGGCTACGGGTGGGGGGGAGCGTAGCGAGAAATTCTTACGAGTTACACCTTGCCTTGGGCAGGTTTGAATGGATTGGAACATTCATTTAAGAGTTACTTGGTCGAATTTTAGGTAAATTCAAAAGAAAGTACTCAAAAATTTTAACAATTTTCCTACCGACCTACTGGAGTTACCTGGGCCTCTTATACACAAAGTTAAGACTCGTGAAAAAGTAGTCTGCAAGAGCGAGCGTAGCGAGCTCGAAATTTTTTACAACATTGCCTCAGATAATTATGCTGCATGTTTAAAAGGCCTCGGGGCAAGGGGCTCCTAATTTATTTCAGGCTCTGTCTGTTGTATAGATTGATCATGCAAAAATCCATAGGAGTGCCAATCCAGAGGTAGAAAAAAGGAACCTTTTTGATAAATGTTTTTTCGCAGGGTTCAATATCTTAATTTAAGTGATTCCATTTTAAGCTACAATTTATTACGTAGGTATAATAATGGCATCAGGCAGGAAAAGTTATAAACTTTTAAAAATCCTGAGCCTCTAGGGGCAGCTGCCTCCTGGCGACGCCCATGACAAGATATACAACTAGAATATTTAGTTTAAATTCCATCAAGCTTGGTTAATGACGTATTTGGTCCAGTTCAGGGGGGGGCAAGTGCACCCATTGCCCCCCCCTGTTTTCGCGCCTGAGTCAGTGGCCCAAAAAGTTTGACAACCAGTTTTATTAAGGGGTATCGTATTATCCAGTACTAACTGGGTTGTGGAGGTCAGATAGGCAGTCGCTCCATGTAAAATACTGGTATTCAGCTGCATCTGGTTAGACTAGAAGCCGACCCCAACATAGTTGGGAAAAGGCTAGGCAGATGATGATGATGAAACAGTACCTATTAGGTACTTCAGTTAGGACGACAGCAATGCAAATGCACCATAGCTTCCTCAGTCGTGTTGTCTGTAGACTGTTTTTATTATATTGCATTACTTTCCCTTGTTAATCACTTCCACACTCTGCGTATTTTTCTCTAATCCGAATTTCCCACAGCGAACCAAAGCGTTTCCCCCGCGGAAATAACTTTCTACTTACTTTTACAACAAATAACGTCATGATCATAACTGGTCCAAGAAATGCGTATTAAAGACCGCAAACATTTAATATGAATGCATCGTTTTGTGCTGTGGGGCAGATGTAGCAGAATCGTAAGTTGGCGTGCCGTGCCGTTAGCCGGACGGCCACCGGCCGTGCGTCATACGGTGACGGCCGGCGCGCGCGTGGACCACTGGACTCGTATATTTTAGAATTCCTGCTTTAACACGGCGATGGGCAAGGAGTAGGTCTTACTTTTCTTTGGATACAATGCAGTTAAAACGATTTATTATTTTATCTAGACTGTAATGTAGCTAACATACTGCTGCATCACCTTTGGACACTTGAAGTCTTCAAGGGTTTCCAAGATTCAGACATGCCTTATTGGATTTGTTATAACAGCCATTAAAAAGCCAACAAACTCCTCTTTTTGCAACATTAGATGACCGCGTATCCATACATTTCTATCAGATCTACATTCTTTCAGGAGACATAAGTATGACGACCAAACCTTAACCATACAAACCAAAACTCGATTCATGTCAGTTCTGTCTGATTATGATACTCCTCAATAACATTCCAACTAAAGGCTTTCTTGCCTTGCTGCCGCTTCGTGCGCTCTCTACCACAATTTACACGGAATCATTCCACCGATCTGATCTATAAGACTGTTAGACTATTTGCTATCGGATATGCATAACGGAGCTCTACATCTGTTGATATGTTTATAGCTCTGTTCGATACGGTTGCAATGGTGTCGCTACACAATACAAATATTTTCTATGACGTTTTCGACCCTTTTGCCTTTGCGTGTTGGTTGGTTCCATTTTGCAGTTATTTGTTGAACGATTTGAATACTGTGAAGGGCACGCATTCCTATGGTAATTCTAACTTAATAGTTCCTGTGAAACCTGGGGTTTATAAATCATCTAAGTTAATATATTTTTTGACATTAAACTCTCTTAATTTTAAACAATGTTTATAAACCACGTACTGTAGGTATTTAAAAATGACTGCTGACATTATTTCTTGGGTCAGAATGCTCAAATTATGACCTGTTTTATACACAGGTTGTAAATAGACGAATTAGCAATTAAATAGAATTATTAATTAGAATTAGCCGTGTGGTATCCGGCAGAGTAGAATAGAACCAACCCATTACACTCACGGGCAGTCACGGGTGTCGTATAAGGCGACTAATGTCTGAGGCAGAACACCTTGCGCCTCCGTAGACCAGAGAATGGGCAGCAGCGTTTTCTGTTAGTCTTTCATCACTGCGATCTCCAATCCGCCTGCCAAGCGTGGAGATTACGGCAAATTCCTCCCATCATGGGAGAGGCTTATGTCCAGCCGTGGACGTTATGGGCTGTTGTTGTTGTTTGTTGTTGTTGTGTAAATAGACCCTTCACGAAGCCGTCAACCAAGCTTTATGTACATCAAACAAAGTAATTATTACTGCTGGGAAACAATTTTTTTTGGGGGTCAAAAATTTCGTTTTATACGGTAGGACTCAATGTAACGCAGTCTCTTACATTGTGTATGTCGGCGGCATCATGGCCGTCGTCGTTGAGTCACACAACATATTGGTTTGCACCAATATATACACACAGTTACACAATTATTCACAGTAGGAAATATAAGCACCAGTTTAAAGAAAATACCTTACTTCATTCTTCAGTTCAGAGTGTTTATTCCATGAGGTAAACCAAGAATGACCTTTCTTTTTCTATCACATTACAACGGCTTCTAAACACAGAAATTCAAACTGAGGTTGGTAGTGATAGTTAGAATAAAAATAACAATATTTAATTTTTCAAGGCGGGATCAAATTAACTAAGTACTTAATAATTTCGCTCTAAACTAGACTCTTAAATAATTCTAGCGAACATATCAAAATAAACTCCTATCAAAATAAACAGTAGTAACATTACATTCACAACATTTTACATAAATCAAACATAATCCTTATTATTGGAGCAAACAGAAATTACGATTACTTTTAAATTAAATAGACGCAAATACAAATATTAGTTCAGTAATTCAACACGTCATGTCAAATAGAAACCTCACTACCCTACAGTAAACCTGCATAAGTCAAAATAAAAACGGAACTACCCTCAAATTACAAACTAACTTAAAATTAAAATCAAATGATGGTTTTGCGCCCATTTATGTACGTGTATTAAAAAAAAAAAAACTTGTGAAAAAGTTGGAACTTTGACCCCCAATATCTCCGTAACAAGAAGGTCATGGTTTAGATTCCAGTACAAAAAATTGATCGCAATGACGAGAAGAACAAGTGTCTTTCAGCTTCATTATGAGTCTTTTTACACCCTTTATACGATAATGCATCAAGCATCTTCTTGTTATTTTTTTGGGAGAAATTAAATCATTTCTTTCTCTTTGGTATGTCCGGGTTAACATAATTAGCGGACATTTGTCCTCAAGCGCGATACTGTCCGATCCCGATAGCCGGACAAGGGATACTGATGGCATTCCACATCTCTGATAATTCCTGTTTCTCAATTCCGACGCCATTGCTGAGTGATCGCCGCACGGTAGCCGCGGGGCAGGGTTGGGTGATTCAATTGAATTGGACGTATTATTTATTTATATTATTTATGTGGGATTCAGAAATATGCAGGTGAATGTACGAAGATTTATAGGTTAGGTAAGGTATTGATTGGCGATATTCCATCAAAATAATCAATACAAAAACCTTGGGACCTTTGGTTTTTACCGCAGCGGCAAAAACCATTAGTACCTACCTACATACGTAAAATTGAAATGTGAAATTAACTTTATCTGGCTTTTACCTATTCTCCGCATAATATCCAGCAGATACGGCCCTGTAGGATAATTTACGACATAAAGCTGTTGAAAACCAAAACTCTATAAGGAAGCAAAGTTGCGTTTCCCGGTAAGAGACATAGAAAATCGTCAACCCTGCGCAGACGCAGCACAAATGACGAAATAATCTGCGAATGTCCACAAACATGACAAGACATCGCAAATGTATGCACATTTCTTTTTTATAATTCCATTACAAATATTTGGGAAATTCTCATCTATTTTTTACAAAAGGTTACAAGAGTTCAAATCTTGTGTAGTTTAACTTACTGCAGATTGACGGCACAATAACGGCACGAGATATTAAATAGGTAGACACGTGGCAGGTTTTTGTTGCAGTATTCTTGGAAGAGTTTATTTTCCTTGTTTGACACCAATGGTTCACACCATGGATTGTAGTTTTTTTTAAGTCTAGCCTTTGACTAATACTTACCTATCGGAACCTACAAACGAAGATGTGGTCGATTTTGATTAAGCTTTTCCTAAACGAAGGAAGATCCTTTGATACGGTGTTCTGAGTGAGGTTGGTAATCATTGTGGTCATACAAAACATCAAGCACTGCTCATTGCAGTCAGAACACCAAGATTAAATTTATACGCTTTGCTGAGAGCAAAGGGCAAATCAAATCATTGGCCCTTACAAAATTACTATTTGTAACTTTTTTAATTTTTCTTGCTGTAAATGTGGATGAAAATTACACTGCTTGTCTCAGCTCTTGAGAGCCACAACAGTTCATTCATCTAACGTTACAATAACAGGTTTCGCTATCAAAAAACCTCAGAAGCGGCCTATTCATTACATAAATAATAACATAGGCGACACCTACAATTAACTCTGTTCACGCGAAGATGCGGTTTTTATCTCAAATATCAATGGATACTTTCATTCTTACGAGTAACTGTAACAGAAGGTAATTTGTATCTTCGTGTAACTTCTGATTTTTACTGTTAGATGTAGACTATACACTTGCAGATCCAGTTAGTTTGTCGTCGAGACTTGTACAACATTCAATTAAACAGGGAAAAAATCACAAGATTTACTGTAGATACATCGATAGAAAATACTCAGATGAGTTGCATATGTACTTAAATTAATATAATAATTGCAACAATGATTACCAGCATAATGTGCAGATGAATTGCAAGAAAACTCCTGCCCATTATATGTCCCACTTTATTTGAGGCAAACAAAAGACATTAGAAAGTTTACCTAACAACCACCGAAAATACAGGAAAAGCCTTTAGATTTTACTTTCCATATCTATATGAAAATCTTCAGAACTTGGTAGGATTAAAGGTTTTTTTGACGTTATTGTACTAGTTATGATCAACATTTTACTGTCGGAACAACAACATCCGAACAACAAGCTGAAATTGCGAAAAAAGAAAGTATTCCCTATATTTTTTGTCGAGTATTGCCAACATAAAAATAGGGCAGTTTTTTTGCTTGAGAAGAAAACCTTTTTTTTATAAAATGATGGTAAACAAAACTCTATCAGTTTTTAGGGTTCCGTAGTCAACTAGGAACCTTTATAGTTTCGCCATGTCTGTCCGTCCGTCTGTCCGTCCTCGCTTAATCTCTGTGACCGTTAGCACTAGAAAGCTGAAATTTGGTACCATTAGGTATATCAATAACGCCGACAAAGTGGTAAAATAGAAATTGGAAAAAAATGTTTTATTAGGGTAGCCCCCCTATATGTAAAGTGGCAAGTGATTTTTTTTTAAATTTCAACCCTAACGTGTGATATATTGTTGGAAAGGTATTTAAAAATTAATAGGGGTTTTGGAAAATCATTTTTTGAAAATGTCAATAATTTCGGAAATAATCGCTCCAAAAGTAAAAAACAATGTGTCCCCCCCCCCCCCTCTAACATTTGAACCATAAGTTTAGAAAATATGAAAAAAATCTGAAAAGTAGAACTTTATAAGGACTTTCTAGGAAAATCATTTTGAACTTGATGGAAACAACAGTTTTTGTACAAAAAAGATAAAAAGTTGTACAAAATAATTTCTGGACTAAGTTTGTAGTATATGCAAGCTTTTTTACATAATGGATACCCACCTTTAAACTCATAAGTGGGAACACTTATTATGACGGACGGGAAACCCTACACTGAGCGTGGCCCGACACGCTCTTGGCCGGTTTTTTTGGCATTTCTTGCAGTTTCATTAGCAGCAGCTGAACGGTTGCGCTTGTTGCGCAAATGTACACACAGAACAATGGCACACCATGCGATGTCACCCCAGAACCAAAGATGTGTGCAAAATTTCAGCTAAGGTTAACTAAGGTTAGCTAAGGTTAAGGTTAACTGGTTCGAAATTCAGTTGCTAGATTTGACCAATACCATAATAAATAACTGGCTATTAAGCGGCAATTTCAATGTCAAATTTTGTTTAACGAATAATATTGAAATTCGTTGAATGTCCACATAAAGTTAAGTTTATTTCGCATCATATTGGAACCAGTTTATTTATCTAAAATAGATTTTAGCTAGCACGTGCCATTTCTAGTATTTTCTTTCATAGTAATCGTAAATATCAGACTAGTTTTTTAGGAAATTTATTCGTGTGTAGATTATAACAGACTAGTTTCTAGACAAATTATATTCATGATTTAAAACATTTTTTTTTCGTCCACTCTTACTCGAGTGTCAACGAAACCATAAAACTTCTTATAACGACATTGTCTAGTGTATTAGGGGTTCTACACACTTGTTCGGATCGACACTTTTGGTTCGGCAGTAGATAACTAGTTATTTGTCTAACTTATAAAGACGACCCAAAGCAATTACATTTCTTTTTACTACAAATGTGACTTACGGGATATCTTCCGTGATTATTGTTTATTTTTGAGCTCCCGATATTTCGACGCTGTTGCAAGCGCCATGATCGCGGGTTAACTGGAGAATGCGGGTGGCTGGAAAAAATTGTTAGGAGCAGACAAATCTGTCTACCCTCTTTCTTTGTCTTTGTTTGTGTTTGTTTGCAACAGCGTCGAAATATCGGGAGCTCAAAAATAAACAATAATCACGGAAGATAAGTGACATTTGTAGTCCCGTAAGTGACATTTGTAGTATAGTTATGAACCGTGAAAGCTTAAAACAGTGTTACATTTCTTTTTGTTTTTATTCGGCTCACGCGCATCGGCAAACCCCCTTTCGGCTTATACCATTGCTAAATCATGTTCGGGTCAAGTCGGCACAGTTCCCTATATACGTAGAGCTAAGCCGAGTGGCTTTTTATTCATTTATTTAAACTTCATGTACACGGGTGGTAAATAGGCGGCAAAAAAAAACGAAATACAAAAAAAAAAGAAAGAAACACTAAAAAAAACTACTACAAAAAAAAAACATATTGCGAAATACTTAGATATATTGCGGCTGGGCAATGCCGAATGAAACGATGCCGAATATGTGTGTAGCACCCCTTAGGTACACATCTATAACAAACAACATTTTCCATGTGAAAATTAAGTAAAACAATGGCTAAATAAAGTTTATATAAAGCGAAGGACTTTCTCCAGCTGGGATGGGAAATATGTGTTGTATCTCACTATGATTATGAAGTGAACAATACCCGTATTTATGCAATGAAAGTAACTGTTACTTGTTCGCTTTATTATTATTTTCACTCGGTTTTTTCGTAACTTTTATTATAATTTTGTAATTCAAAAGAGTTCAAAAGTAACCTAAGTTTTGGCACACTTTTGTTGTTTGCTGAAGATAATCCTGAGAAACTGTGCCTATTCGTGGCTAATCCACATCGTAATCGATTGGCTAAATATTTTAGCATTTTAGTTTTTCAGCAAGGTTAATCAAGAAAGTTGTGGCTTGCGTACTAACTTTTACAGCGTAATTAATTCAAATTTAGTTCAAAAGATAAAAAAATAAAACACTATTTTATCAGCGCCCGTAGCACGTACTCGTAACATCGCGCGTAGCAGATCACGGAAATAGGAAAGCAGAAGTGAAAAATATACATAAATAAGAATTAGGTACTTCCTGAAGTTTCACAAACTGGAACTTTCATTAACTCAGTGAGCCGTCAGGAACACTTGGACGAGTCTTTGATGCTATTAATATCTTACCTAGAAGCTATATCCCACAGCTACACTTTGTTTTAAAGTATTGCAGAGTAAGTAATAAACTACTGGACTGGCTCGTTGATTTAGTGGCATGAGGTGTCGGGTTCGATTCCCAGCTCGGGCTGTGTTATTGTGTTTGTTTTTCAGTTACAGCTCAGAGTTTAAATGTGTACCCGTTTAATGGCTTGGATAGGGGTATTAGATGAGACTTACTTAAATGGCGACATTCTGCCAAGCCCTTCGGGTACTACAGGTGTGATATTACGTAGTAAACTAAGAACTGCAGGGGGAGCCCAGTGCATTAAATAGAGGTTTGGAGTGAGTACCGATTTCAGAAAAATATTCAGAATTACCTACTAACTATAATATTATTATTTAATATTTGCAATTCACAGTCTGAAAGCTAAAGTTTGCGCTGTCGTTGACGCGTGACGATCTGATTTTCAGAATAACCTACAGTCACCGACACCTGTTAGTCTTACTTAGCTTAGACAATTATTTTATTTTAACAGATCGGACCTATATCATAGACGAAGAGATTCTAAGTCGTACAAAAGAAATTTGCGATCATTGTTATTAGTTCATTACTAAAATATTATAAACGAAAGCACATAAGTCTGTCTGTACGTCTGATATATAATTATATGTATGTATAATTGTTCTAATTGTGTTGATACCGGAACGGAAACGCATAATATTATAATATAATAGAACGACCCATCATAATATACCCGACGGCCGCTATTCGCAACACACTCGATAAATCTTCGCTTCTTTTTCGTGTGTTGTGCCATAGATAAAAATCAATATAAAATTATAGCGAGCGTTTTTTGAAAGAGAAATAAAAGCATTTTTGTGTAAAACAAATTTGTTTCGCTTCTTAGTTATACAGTAACAGAACTTGTCTACATTTTCCTCTTTTGTCAAATCTTGGCCCATTTAATATATAATTTGGTCGTTTTACCAACATTTTAACAAGACGAAAAAACCCAATCTGTATTTTCTATTTTTCAGCAGTGTATAAATTGTACTTAGATGACCTCGTCAGTTTCATCCCATAAAATCCATCTAATCAATCAATCCATCATCATCATAATCTTTGTTATAATAAATGAACAAGATTCATTTATAAAAAACAGTGGCTCATTAGTGGTATGCATTGGTTATTAGTGATTTCTACCAGAAGATGTCTTTGAATAAAAACATTAGCAAAATATCCTGGTAATTTGCGAATTTGTAGTCAAGCTCTTCAGTTATTTCTAATTAGTGCTAAAGCGAATGTTTTGGTTTTAGTTTCGGCTGTAAATTAATTTGATAAGGTTTTCACTTTCCTAACTAAAATTTGATTTAAACAATCTTATCGGCAAGATATTTCTTTTTACTTTATGTAATGCATTGTTTACACATTTCTTAGGTGAATTCGTATATTTATGAATTGCAAAACTTTTATCGAGAGTGCTTCCTGGTTTATTTTGTATGCTGACGCAATAAATAAGTATCTCAGGAAACAAACTGCACAGCCGGCGATTCATACAGGCTCGGTATATCATTACGCTGCGAATGATTCAGTAATAACCCCTCTGTTTGAAGTGTGCTCTATATTTAGCTTACACAACTTATGGTTTCGTTCACCTCGCATTGAATATAGACGAGTTTCATATGCAAGTGTTACAGTCCAGACTCCAGGTTGCGAGCTCCGCCACACATCTCACAAACCACTCCAGGGCCGACCATGTGCACAACCATTTAAACCGTCCATAAATACCAAACGACCGATTTTATTAACTGATCTTTTACAAGCAATCATCGAGAGAGCAATTAAAAATTCTCAAGATCGAGCGCATAGAGCTTTCATCAAAACGGTAACATTAATCCATGGATAACACGTGTGTCGGCAATTACCGCGAGACTCTGTAGCGGGGCGACGGCGACGGCGACAACGCTGCTTGGAGGGTGACGCCCGCGGCGCCGGCGCAGCGCTCAGTGCGGCCGGCACGTCCGCGCAGACATGCTGTGCCCCGCGCGTTGCTCGTGCTTCCTCTGCCGCGAGCTGCAGTCCTGCCGCGCCGCGGACGCCAGGAAACCCAATAACAAAAACAACATGTGCGACAATTTCATACTGAAGAAGGCGGAGGCGTGGGAGCCCATGAAGTTCATCCGCGGAGCCGCGCGCATGTCCGTCCGGCACTGGCAGAGTAGGGACCCGCTCACCTCCAACAAGGCGAGGATCGCAACGCACAAGTCCACCAGCTGCGAGCAGCTGTACCCTCACCCCTCGGAGGAGGAGTCGGGCCCGTTCGGCATGCGGCGCGCGCCCAGCACCGACCGGGTGAAGCCGCAGTCCGACCACAAAGCTCTGTTCAAACTCCTCGGGAATTCCCGGAACAAGAAAACAAACATCAGTGATGCTTCGGATTCAAAAGTACGTCGAAGTGTTCTGAATTTTAAAAAGACTGAAGCTCCTACTTCGAAGAATGTTCATGAAAAGTACATTCCTTTGCCGCACGTGTCGTCACCCACGGAACATATTTATAGTGAACCCCGACCCTCCGTAAGAAGCCCGCAGTCTGCCCAGTTCGACGAGTGTTGTCGACCTCCGGTATACCAGAGCGTGGAAAAGAGGAAGGAAGAGCTGAGCAAGTGCTCTGCGGACAAAAAGGTTTACAGCAACCGGCTTCCGTGTTACGAGGAATTAGCGCAGAGACTTTCCCAGGAAAAGAACAAAAAAGCTAACTTACCTCTAACGGAAGGTGGATTAGCGAATAAGATCACGCAGAATAATAATAAAGTAGTCATTTATTTTGGTGATTCCATAATTCGCAGACATAATGAGCAAAAGAAAGAAGAATATCGACTTAAAGAGGAGCCCGCTAAAGAAGAAGTTATTTATGCCAATAGACTTTTAGAAGAAACGGGTAACTTGGGACTGAGTCGAGAAGTGGATAGGGGCGGAGGCAATACACATATGGTATCTGAAGTTCAGGTACCAGAAGCTATTTATTCTGAGATCAAGGCTGATGACAGTAAAGATACACTAGACGTCGTGACGATTAATGATGCGACGTACAAGAAGGACGTGTTTGGGACGATGAGTTCTGACGGGTTCCTAGTGGTGGAGTTTGAGGGTAATTTCGAAAGAGCTCGGCAGCTGGTTGAACTGGTGCATGGAGGCGGGGTGGACCACCACGAGGCTACGGTGCTTGATGAAGATGAACACTGTGACTGGAGCTTCATCCAAGACTGGAGGAAGCGGTAAGTAACAAAGACGCTGTTATGTCTGCTCCAGACGAGATGACCTCGATCCCATCTGCTTTGTTTTATAATCGCAATATTCATAATTTTAACAGTTACGGTGTGACCTGAGAGCTCAAGTATTGTTAATTGTGTAGGAAGCAGGCCAGGCGAAGTAGTGTAAATATTGTTACAGTTTTTATGACTTTATTCTTCCAACTATGTCATTTGGATTCTTAGGTCACAATTATTTTTTGGAATGTTCCCATAAACCAGGATAATGAATATCTATCTTAACTTGTAACTTTTCCATTTTTAATTATATGAATCGGTAATAGAAATCTGACACCGCTTGTGCCTCGTTGAGAAATCGTTAGTCCTAGTGCGTAATTTCAACTGGCTTCAATTAACTTAGTGCCGCTGTCACTTAAGAGCTATGTTTTCACATAGAGAGAGCGTAGCTAGCGTTCACTTCAACCGTGTGTTTAAAGAGTTTTTTTCTAATTATTCAATGGTTCTTATATTTCCTTACATAACGGACATAGACACCGCATTTTTCCGACGTGTGAGCGTTCGGGAAGACATTCGCGTTAATTGCGTAGCGATGCCACCGATAACAATCGTGTGTTGTTGGTCAACGAACTCGTGCGAGCTTCTGCTTCTTGGCGATACCGATCCGGCACAAACCGCACCGACACACGCACTTCCATTCTCGACCTTATCCTACTCACATCACCTCCGAATTTCAAATGACACATCCCTCTTTCAATCTACATCGAAGGTTCCGCTCAATCGTTCAGATCATCTTTTGTTCTGTCTCTTAGATTTTCTTGTTTATCGGATTGTCAGATTTTTTCTAGCACCTTTACTTACTTCCCTGAGAATTCAACACAATCAACGTTAAAACTGTTTACAATTTAATTAAAAATGGTGATGCTCTTAAAAATGAATGCCGGTTTCGTAATAATCCGGTGCGATCTTTTATCTCGGAGTTAATTATCATTACGTTCTTATTCAAGTTGAATTTGTTATACTTTTTCGACGAATTCATGCTCATACAAAACTGAATTGGAGAAAGTTTTACACATTGTGCCTTTAATATTTCGATTATCCACGAATCCGATTAACATTGGAGAAATGGAGACAGCGGTGCATTACTGAACAATGAAATTATTAACATTGGTAGGCTGAACTTTCGATTAGATTGTTGATTTTATTGTTGTTTACATTTATTATTTCAGTATCTAATGATAATTTTATAAATTATAAATGATAAATGATAAATGATGTTTATTTTGCAAGTAGGTTTTTACAAACACTTTTACACGTCATTTTTTAAAACTAGATGGGGCCGGTGTTTCGTACCTGACTACTCTGAGAAGAAACAGCCGAAACAAACTCAGAGGTCATAGTCTCTTTTAAAGTCCAGACAATCTTGCTCAATTCACATGAGGACTATGCAGATTAGTGTCTGAGATGGTCTTTTGAAGAAAGAACCATACAGATTTGAGTGGACCTGTCCAGTCAGTGCAAGCATTTGTCAGTTAACGTGTAGCTCGACTTATAACTCAAGGAGCTCAACGAAACGACGAACAATACCAAAGAAAGGACATTTGGGAAGGTCGCTTATAGTACTCAAACTGCCAGACAGTTGTGGGAAAAAAACAAACAAAAAATAAAAATGTGACCCACATGGTCCCCACATTCACAATAATCAAATAAAATTAATAACAAATTCTTTTCAAATGAATGTAAGTAAAAAAAAAAAAACACAAAAATCATTAAATGTCGCAATGATAAAAAGTAAAATACTTAAAAAAATAAGTATTCATGTCAAATCAGTAAATGTCACATAAAACAATAAAAAATAAAAAAAATAAAAGTAAAATAATAAAATACATGTCAAAAAAAAATTCAATGTCAGAGTGTATAAAAGAAAGGAATCAATAATAAACAAGCGAAGTCCGAAATTTCGACATTCACAGAGCAAATTTCATTGGAGCAGCTTAATCCCAAGCTTTTTTATCTTCAAGATAGTGATTAACATGATAGTAGGCTTTCAGGCACAGCTTCCGTTTTATAAACGATTTGAATTTATTTAGGCTTAGTGCTTGAATTTGGCTCGGAAGTTTATTGTAAAAGCGTATACATTGGCATCTGAACGTACCTCCTATTTTTTTGAGCCTCGTTGCAGGAACAACAAATTTGTGTTTGTTCCTCGTGTTTATGTTATGGATATCACTGTATTTTTTAAATAAATTAATATTTTTGTGGGCGTACAAAAGGTTTTCATAAATAAACTGAGAGGGCACAGTAAGAATATTAGTCTCTTTAAATTTTTCTCTGAGGGAGTATCTGGGACTTAATTTATAAATTGAACGAATTGCCCTTTTTTGCAAAACAAATATTGTCTGAATATCGGCGGCATTGCCCCACAAGAGAATACCGTACGACATCACGCTATGGAAATAACTAAAGTAAACTAAACGGGCTGTCTCTAAGTCAGTTAAATCACGAATTCTTCTAACGGCGAATGCTGCAGAGCTAAGTTTCTTCGACAGTTTGTCTATATGCGGGCCCCACTGAAGCTTGGCATCCAAAGTTATGCCTAAGAAGACTGTGCTATCTTCCGCTTTTAGCTCTTCATCCTTAATTACATTAGTACAATTATAATTTCTGAGTTTTGCACCTTGTTCAACGGACCATCTTTTTATTTGGTATGGTTTCGCTAAATGGACAATAGTAGGTCGGTCTTTGGGTACCTATGTGTAGTTTAAAGTTATACTATTTTAACTTAAGTTTCTTTCTAATGACTCAACGTAGAGTGCACTCAGCCTTTTACATAAATATAGCAGACTGCAAGGCTGCCAAAGCCTAAGACGTGCTTTAGCCAATCCGGCGCCCATAGCCTGCTGCATTAGTCAATACGTCGTGCTTGCCCCGTGTCACGGCACTTGAGGCACGCCCGATTGGGTGCCAAAGCCTACTTGTCTACTGTGCTGGCACCTTAATCTATCGGTCACGAGCATTGTCGCCTGCTTGCCTCAATCGATTCGACCATTTTGAGCCATTGTTGCATGCTGATGGACTTTACGTTCCACTTTTGCTTGAATAGATTTGTGTTTACACAGACTTGGGTCCTTATAGCCTTGACATGTGACAGGAGAAGCGTCTCGTATATTATTAACTTTTCCATTATCGTTATCATTATTATAGAATGTCACTTTGCCTAAATTAGTCCTTGTCTTCATTTGTTTTGCTAGTCACTAGTCAATAACAACAGGAAATGCCTTCGTTTACGCACATGAACATATTACCATGATGATGACATTCAAAATGATCAAAACAGTTAAGTGTCCGTGAAGGGTGACCAAGGACAACATATCACAATATCCTGTGATGCTATTTTTGTGCTCATCAAGAACAGTTTTCAGGGCAACAAAGTTGTGATTTGCTTGGACCTTGTTATGCTGTGCGCAGGCGTTTGTTATGGGCGCATCGCATTGTGTTCATGCTTGGGCGACAATTATTACGCGCTAGCTCGTTTATGACGTAAGAGCTTCACTTTTGAAACAAGCAGATTTGTTCTCCTCACAAATTTTATACTTAGTGTTAAAATATTCTAACATTTCAGTATCAAATCTGAAAGTGCAGGGGCAAATAGTCTGACAATGCCATCATCTTCGCAAAAGTTAAAGACCTATAACGAACCGTGTTCGTAGATAACAATCAAGACGAATCAATCACCACAACCGACCAGGCTCTTCTTCAAAAGCCAATCAATTCGTACGTTATTCGCACTGAAGCTTTTCAAGTTGACCTTGAACAATAAAACAAAATGATGATTTTCACGATTTTTGCCACCAAATCCGACACTCTTTCCTTAAAACTGTATGTATTTAAATCCTTTCGTAAATTACATAACTATTATGCATGGCTATGTAGAGTTTCTCGTTACACTGTGCATTTTACGTTCTTTATCTTTATGGAATCTTTCTTGTCAGGTTAGTAGCTAAGTAATCAAAGAAAAGATGTATGGATTGTGCGGTTCGGAAGAAAGTGTACACTGAGATGATCTATATGTAGGTACCCTATCAGCTATCATCTCATGGAAGAAAAGTCGAGAGGTACTTATTTAGTTACTACCAGTATAAGAGAGAGGATGAGAAACTTACAATTCTCTTCCTGATTCAATTCTTTAATTTCCATTTTTTTTCCCTTATTTCCCTACTAACATCTTTTTATCTTCAAGAAGACTGCCAAAAACATTTGACGTGCATACTTGTATTCTGAATTAGTTTTCAATACGACATTTTTCATCATCATCATCATTTCAGCCGAAAGACGTCCACTGCTGGACATAGGCCTCCCCAAGTGTCGCCACATTGACGACATTTTTAATTGTCCATTATTATTCATTATAGAAACCCCTGTAGAGAACCATTGTTATAGACTCAGGAGGTTAAGCTTAGCGGTAAGACTTCCTGTCTCGTGACTGCAATGAACAAAACCATTGCTCCACTTCGGGGATATTGCAAAACTTTGTAACCGGCTGCGTTTTACAATTGAGCTAGAAATGTGAGTAGGTATTCTGAGTATTTCTAGTTCCATTTTAAAATGCAGCTGCCAAAACTACTCCATCAACATTTTCCGGCTCTCTTCTTACTTTTTGATGGATGCAATAAAAAGTAAGATTTCTTTCAAGAATCAAGTTTGCAGCTATCTTGTTAGCATTGTTGAACAAAATTGCTTCGTAATTCTAATTTTCTTGAACGTGACCAAGGAAAGCCTTTATCGTTATGTTGAACAACCTCTTTGAGTTCATGTATTTCATTCATGTCTTTAATTTTCAACATTGATGTAAACGATTTTGATACACGTTTAATATTGGCTTCAGTATTATCTGCTGTCAGTCAATTCTTGATAACGGAATTCCAAATTGACGATGACTCCTCACATGAAAGTTTAGAAATTGATCAATTTTGCATTATGTTCTTAAGTGTGGATGTTAGTAACCTCACGATTTTTGGGACAATTTATTTGGCACTCCAACTCCCCTATTTTTCTAATAATTGTCGCCATTTATTCTCAGGGTTAGTCAGATAAGTTTTATTTATACGTTTATTTTGCTTTTTGTTAAAAAGATGCCGTGTAATAGAGATTCCAAAATTCTACTAACAGAACAATTAGTTTTATTCAGTAATTTAAACAGCTGCTGCAGTAATACCCACATCTTAGTGATACCGATCTGTATTTCCTCTCATCAGCAATATTTATTTGGAACACATGGCTTCTTGAATGTTATTATCATTTCCATTTTCACCTTTATTGACATCAGTTCCCAGTTCAACCGGAAGCTTGTCAGCATTATATTTCCCTCTGTAACCCATCACAATCGATATCAGTTCACATGTCTGGTGGGTACAAAATCTGTTTAGTTCCACCTGTAACATCATCATACGATTGGGCATGCTCGTCTGCTCCACGGTCACGCCATGGTCACGCGTAACCACCTCGTCGGTATGATCCTCTATTTTTGAATCTATTACGACCATTGTACTCTCTTTAGATCGAAGACGTGATCATCTTTTGTTAAACTTTGATTCTCATTTTCCCGCTGCATAAAAAAGGCAAATACTGAATTGCGTGTCAGGGTTTTTCTATTGAAATCGATGACAGGTTTTTTTTTATTGAAATGGTAGCATATCTTTTGGTGTCTACGTTATTGAATAGCAGCCTTAAGATGTGAAAGAAAGGCAGAATCTCGCCTGAATAACATAACATAACATCACACCTTATAATCCCCGAACGGAATGGGCAGAGGTAAACCTAATGGTACACCCTAATTTCGCCAGTTATGCAAATACCACCGAATATTCTATTTTTGTAGCATGTAGTAAGTAGCCTATACGAAATCTTATTAACATACGAAATTTTGAAGCAAAACTATCATTTTCATCAAAAAATCTCAGTCTTTAAAGTAAACCTAGACGTAAACTAATCCGGAATAGGTCCTTAACGTTAGTCGACAACTCGGTCAATAGGCTCGCAGCATGCTTAGCTCTCCGCATTCCAGCCTCCGAATGCAGTCGCGGACAGCTCGTGCGCACTTCTTGCGACGATTAAGCCTTTTGATGTAAAATGGCTTAAGTATTTTTGCTAGAAACGGTACATGCGTAATAGAAGTATTACACGAAGTTAAGTTAACGCATCAGTAATGTAGATGAGGTGTTCTGGCCCCGAAGCATTATTTTCTCGTTTATTGGAACTTCGTGCAGAAAAGTATTACGGCTTACGGCTGCTATGTGGAGTAAGATGTAACAGCACATTGTAGCGATTGGTCGCGGTTGTACACTGGCCGGTGGCGACTGGTCCTTAGTCACGCACCCGCCGGATCAGGCGTTCCGTTGACACCGGACCGGCAGCGGCAGCCCGTTAGCACGCCAGCCACGCCTCGGGGGCACAGGTTATTTTGAAATTGAGTGCAGCTCTAATGTTTTTGTGCAGTTGACAGTTAGAAGCGGTATGATGAACTCTGTAGACGCGGACACGGAACTATGGAGTTAGAATTACCTATAACGGCCATTTCTGGATATGTCTGGCCACAATATTTTACAAACAAACAGTACATAATTAACTTTAATTGTTATGAAACTATAAATTACATATTTGACCGGAAATCATGTCCAGCTGTTATCAAACTCCGTTTCCGGCCTATCACAACATCATTATTGCGAATTTATTATCCAGGGAATTTCCGTCAGATGTATTGTGATCTGCAGTTATTTACGTCTGCATATTGAACAATATTCTAAACTTTTTTGATAGTTAGGTACCCTATTCAGGATTCAGGATACATGCTGTTAATTTTTTTGGAAAAAACTTGGAGCTAAAATAATTCGGGCTTACAATTCATTTCATTCCAGCGTTGCGTTAGTCAGGAACTTAGTTTTTAGGGTTGCCGTTTTTAATTAGTGACTACCTACGAGTAGTCATAAAACACGTTCCAAGATTTTGTATGTACAAAGCCTCTATGTAGTCATTTATTTATTTATTTATCACAAAATCCACAGCTCTTTACAATCTTAACCTAAACTATTTTAACTAATCCTACACCCAATTAAGGATTTACAATTTAACATCTATACATAGCAAAGAATACAGCGTGTGAGAGTGTGTGTGCCTGAGGAGTTAAAGTGGGTGTGTGAGTAAGTTATAACGGTGTGCGTGTGTTCAGTGGTGATTGTCTGTATACCTTCTGAACAACCCTACTTATTTATTTATTTCGTTTGGATGCGTTTGTCAGTTCGTCACATACTGACGTTATTAACTGACGTTATGTCTAACATGTTATTGTTTGTTGGTCCCAGGCCATCAAGCGGCTGCCGGCCATCAGAAGAGGGGGCGTGGTGCGGCGGCGTGTCGGGCGCGCGGGCGCTGCGCGTGCGCGTGAGCGGGGCGACTGCCGCGCCCGCACCCGCGCACGCTCGTCGCCTCTCACCGCCGCCGCATGCGCACAGAGCTACCACGCCTCCCAGGCCGACCTCACCCACCAATAAACGTAAGTTTAACTTTACGAAATTGAATAAAAAGAAAAAGATGACAAATCATCGGTCAACCTCCTTTGATCATTCGTCGTTGTCGGCAATCATGTCAAATTAAATGGGGGCGTATGTCCAGCTAGTACCGGCAACCGTAGAGGACCTAGGGTAGCCTGGATGCGATCGGCGGAGGAGTGGGTGTTGTGGCACAGCTTGGGAGAGACCAGACTATGTCCAGCAGTAGACTGATAGGCTAGGCTGGTTGATTATATCCAGCTATATACGTCTTCCACATAAAAATGTGGTTTCTTCAGTAAAATCTGCTTCGATTTTCTCTATCCTCATTGTAGAAACTGCAACGGCTCCAAGACCTAATCTCCAGAACTCAAGCTTCCCAGAGCAACCTCAAAGGGGGTTTCAAGGGGGACAAACCGTGAAAACGAAAATTTGTGGGGCATTGTAATAAATTTAAGACTATTGTAAACTTTCATTTAATAAATAAATAATAATAAAAAAATAAAAAAATAAATTGTTCATTTTTTACTGACTGATTCCCTAAAAACTCGGCCAGCTACAATATTGTATAGGCCCTACAAGTATGGACGGCTATCAAATGAAATTCCTTTAGCATAGTATTAAGTGCTATAAAATTAACATAGTAAGTCCAAATTAACCGACTGTACCGCTACTCATGAATCCATATTAAAATGAAACTCTAACGGGGCTTTTTCAAAATGTTATTGAGTTTGAACTAACAAGTTCTAACTACTGCAAGGAAAACTATCGTTGTAAAGATGACCTTGTCGTGATAGTTTTCAAGTAACTAGATAGATTTGAATAAGCCTTGAAACCAATAATGCAACACTTCTAGAACAGCATTCCTGCACGGCTTAGAATTGCTTCTCGGGATGTTGTAAGAGATGCTAATAAGAACTACAAGGAGTAAAACTCGGTTTTTCGTTAAAATAACTTCAGTTCTGACAATCTATATCTCCTCAGCTATCCACGAAGAACTCCCACCGCCATCAACAGAAGGCCCTAGCTCAGCCCAGCTCAAGGCAGTGGGCGCGGTGTCCCAGCTGACCGTGGCCAGCGCGCCGGTCCGCAGTGCGCCCGCGCAGAACAGCTACGCGCTGGAGCGACGACCGGCCAAGCACGACCATCATCACAGGCCGGTTGAAACAGCGCCGCCTGTGCAGGTTGGTTCACAAGTAAGCAAGCACACACCAACAGCATCATCACTTACCACGATCACATACCACGAGTTTCCAAGTTATGTCTTCAACTGACCTTATTGACTATTTAGGTGGATATTACAAAGTTAAAGCATTTTCCACTGGCACTCGTGTAAGACACGTGAAGCAACGTCTGTCAATGTGTTACATACAAGACCGACAGATACGGACGCGGACGATGGTAAAAAGTCAAACTTTTTCTAAAACTCGATGTGTATGCCATATATAGGATAACATAGGAAAACGAGCTTATACCTACTTCGAGTCTGAACACTTAGATCTTTGACTAGACGGCTGGCTTTTTTTGGCCAAAGAATTCGATCATTCTCAGAAGATCCATTGGCCAGATCCATGTAGCATTGCCATTCAACCAATAGATATTAAGAACTTACCTATGTTAACTACCTATATTCTTGCAAATAAATGTATCATTCATTCATTCAACGTGGAAAATAAGCTCATAAAGTAAAGCTGTTCAGTACAATGGGGTACATAATACATGTGACAAAATCAACAGCCTGTTCAGTACACCCAACCGCAACTCTGCGGGTTCATCTCTACCTACGATCTACCATAGTTTGATCACTTTGATGCTATCATACGCCGCGATTTGTAAACACATCTATTTGTGGTTAAGATGGACCACAACAATTTACAGTTCACTAGATGTAACTATACCACGTACAGTTATTTGTAACTAAGAACAGATCAAAGAACTCGTTATGGGAGTGATTTCGGGGAAACTTACACTTGTTAATAAATTCATGTTGGAGGTATTGTGATGAGGCACAAGGAAGAAGTTTTTGTTCTAACCTTAAAATTCTTCAATTTTCATTAAACTATTTTTTTTGCTTTGTTTTATACTGCGTACCCATCACATCTGTGTAGTTCGCTGGCTAATTTAATTTGAACCTGTATAAATACACAAAATAATGAAATTGTAAAATCTAGATTCTCTATGTACTGAACTTTTGTACAGGTATTTTCCATATTTTATTAAAACCTACTGTACTTTCATTTATTAAGTAGATACACTTACGCAGATGCTTAAGTTTTATTAAAATTTTGACCAGCACAAGTTTGATTAATATCACGCCATGCCTTAGCCAGCAGATTGGCCAGCCAACCTGAGCTCTGTGGAGATACACGATCCTATTAGTTAACGGTGTCAATGCTATATTTGTCTCTTTTATTTATCTTCTTAACTGTGGATTAAGTTTTTTGATGTTGTAAGCACTTAGGCAGTTACATTACAAAGTTTGGCTTCATGACACAAATACCATAGTCATTTCGTAGAAAGTCTTCCAGTGGAACTTACAGAAAGTACATGTAACTTGCTAATTTGCTTTGCTTTGCTATACGCTTACGTTTTCCAATACGATGTTAACGACCCCCGGAAAGCTAAGTAGTCATAGGGTTGCCCCAACAATACAAGTAAAATAAGTTCTTTAATTAATTTCGGTATTACAACATTAAATAACAAAACAATTGCCAAATTCAATTACCGACACAATGTTCGTAACGGTTTTGACACCGATATTAACACGCCAGTATTTTTGGAGGTAGGCTATGTAATAGTGATGTCATTTCTTGTAACTTTAGCTACAGGCTTTTAATGTTTTGAAAGACAAAAAGCTCTGCAGCACTGAAGTAGAATATTAGTTCGTCGAGAGGCCCAAAACATGCATTCAAAGGGACCTCTGCGTGCCTCTGCGCTGGCACCGTGGACACCGTAGAAGTGGCAAAGTTTTGCGCCATCAAAATTTTAAATAGTTTCCCAGCGACAAGAAGATTGAGAATGATAGACCACAGTAATAAATCGATGTCATCGGGTCATCTCGACCAGTGATAGAATAATAATGATTTGTTAACTGCGCAAGAGCACGCGAAAGCGACATTATAGTTACGGGATCCAGATATTGGACAGATTAAAAATCTGTTACGTGCGTGAAAATTGATTCACAACACCATGTGCACCTGGTCACAATAAGTGATTGGACGAATTTTAAATACTGTCGGATGATTACCTATTCAGGGTGTAAACAGACCCTGCACGAAGCCGTCAACCAAGCATTTTGAACAATAAAACTAATTAGCTCTAGGCAAATATTATGGCTGGGAAATGACTTTTTTCGGGGGTAGTGTAAATTCATGTTTTACGGTAAAACTCAATGTAACGCACTGAAAACATTGTAGGTACTGATGGATGCATTGAATTGTAAACAGGTGATGGAGGTAATAGCCGTGTGGTATCCGGCAGAGTAGAATAGAACCAACCCATTACACTCACGGGTGTCGTAAAAGGCGACTAATGTCTGGGGCAGAACACCTAGCGCCTCCGTAGACCAGAGAATGGGCAGTAGCGTTTTCTGTTAGTCTTTCATCACTGCGATCTCCAATCCGCCTGCCAAGCGTGGAGATTACGGCAAATTCCTCCCATCATGGGAGAGGCTTATGTCCAGCAGCGGACGTTATGGGCTGTTGTAGGTATTTAAAGTAAAGTTACAACATAAAAACTAGTAACTTGCGGCTTAGTTAACTAGGCCATCAGGGTGTAAACCTTTCTATTTACACCCGTTAGGTAGGTACATAATATCAGGTCAGTTCCTCAATCATCATCAGCATCATCATAATCAGCCTATAATGCTCTCACTTCTAGGACACAGGCCTCCTCTCTATGAGAGGGAATTGGCTAAGTATAATATAAAATAATAAAATAAAAAGCCTTCTATTTGAGGGTAAAGGCCTCCTCCAAAGATACCCAGTAGTCTCTATCTGTGGCGTTTTCTTTCCACAGCTTACCAGCTGTCCCTTCAATGTCGTCAGCCCATCTGCTTCTAGGTCTTCCTCTTTTTTTATTTCCCTGGGGGCCTGGCCATGAAGTCAGCCGAGAAGTCCATCTATCATCGCTGATTCTTGCTACGTGGCCCGCCCATCACCATTTCAATATCATAGCATAGTTTAGTGCGTCTATTACTCCTGTTATTTCTCTTATAGTAGAGTTGCGATTTTTTTGTATTTTTTTATATTTTTCGAATTTTCATCATGCTTCTTTCCATGCTCCGTTGGCATGAGTTTAATCTGTTTTTTACATTGCGTGTGAATTTCCACGTTTGGCAACCATATGTGAGTGACGGTAGGGAACAGGTATTCATGACGTTTCTCTTCATTTGGATTGGCATTTGACTTTTAAAAAATTCTTTAGGCTCCAATATTTTTTCCATGACCCTTTTATCCTTCTTTCAATTTCCTGGTCATTACATTTACTGTCGAAAGAGAGTTGTTTGCCTAGATAGCGTATGAGGTGACGAATTCTATCGAAGTATTATCAACTTTTACTTAATTTTTCAATGAATTTGTCATCACTTTTGTTTTGTCGAAGTTGAAGGCCAAAACTGATCGTCTGCTTGATTGTTGTAGTGTATTTATCATATGTTCTAGCTCTACGCTGTTCTCAGATAGCAAGACAAGATCATTAGGGAATCTCAAATTATTTATAAACGTTTCATTTATATTTAAGCCCATCGTATTCCAATTTAGTTTATTTATATATAGACTCTAATACTGAGGTGAAAATTGTTGTTGAGAGGGGGTCCCCTTGCCTAACAACCCTTTTAATTGGAATAGGGGATCCAGTTGTATTTAGCTTCACTCTGCTGGTGCCGTTTTCTTAGTCAAATTTTAACACTTTGATGTAATTAGCCTCTACATTCTGAGTTTAGGGCTTCCCATATTGATAAATGGAGTACAGTGTCGAAGACTTTTTGGTAATCTATATACCCTATGTAAAGCGGTCACTGGAATTCCTGGTATTTCTCGATAAGTAGCTCCACAGAATGGATATGATGGACTGTAGAGTAACCTTTCCGAAAGCCTGCTTGATCTATTGGCTGGTATAAATAGAGTGTAGCGTTAATTTTTTTTTTTAATGATTGACGAGAAAAGTTTATATAACGATGGCAGAAGGCTGATGGGTCTATAGTTGTTTATATCGTTGGGATCGCCCTTTTTAAATAACAATATAATGTCTGACTCTGACCACTGCTGAGGCGTGGTAGAGGTGTCTAGTATTTTGTTAAAGAGATTCATCAGCAGTGTGGCTAGGTTTGTGTAGGCCTCTTTTATTGCTTCATTAGTTATTCTGTCTGGACCCGGACTTTTTCCTGATTTTAGGCACTTAATTTCTCTTATAACTTTAGATTGTTCTATTGGGTTTATTTTTGTGGTGTTAGTTTCATTTTGCAGATGTAGAGCGCTTTCGTTGTCTATTTCTGGGGCATCATATAAGGTTTTGTAAAAGTTAGTGGCTATGTGGAGTACCAATGTTTTTTCTATTGTGTGTGACTCTATCCGATTCGCTAAGACCCTCAATCCATGTTTTGTGAGATCTGAGTGCGTTGGATGCTCTTTTCAACCGACTTCCAAAAAAGGAGGTTCTCAATTCGACTGTATTTTTTTTTTTTTTTTTTGTGTTTGTTACCTCAGAACTTTCGACTGGGTGAACCGATTTTGACAATTCTTTTTTTGTTTGAAAGTTAGTGCTTCCCGTGTGGTCCCATTTAAATTTTGTGAACATCTGATGCTGATCTTCGGAGATATACAATGGAACTCTTCAAAAATAGACGGCAAATGTGCCGTGAATGTTGCAATCGCTTGGATGTTTATTGTTTATACAACATCATGACGTAACATTACGCCTATATGCTCTGAGGGGGCATGCAGATGTATACAATACACCGAGATTTCGACAGTTAGGAATGCTAAGTTGGCGCGATCGTGTTCAGCGCGCGACTCAAATGACTTAACATCACGCCTGTATGGTCTGAGGGGGTACGCAGATGTGTACAATACACCCAGATTTCGACAGTTCGTTCGTGTTCCGTGCACGCCTCAAAGAGATGTCAGCAAAAGGGACTGTTCTACACGCACAATGGTCCACTTTAAGGACTAAGTGCGGAAACCAAAACCCCATGGTAGATAGGGACTGTTCTAAAGAGATACTGCGGCCCTGGAACACAAAGGGCTAAGAAAGAACATAGATGGGTTTTAGTCAGTAAAAGTCTGCTGACACTCCCTTCCGCTCCGCCCAGAGCGATAATTTGATGATTTCCCATCCGAAAAAAAAAAAGGTTTGTTAAGTTCCATATATTGGGGATACGCCTATTACCATGACATGTATTGTTAACAATGCCAAATAAATTCATGGCAAATATTTGGGAACAACTAAAAATGGAAAAATAAAAAACTTTTTTGCATAAAATAAAACCGACTTCAAAAAACACAAAAAAGTGAAAAATAACTTTAAAGCTTCAGAAGTCGGTGACAAAAAAACGAAATCAATCAAACAAGAGTCACCGACTTCTGAAGCTTTAAAGTTATTTTTCACTTTTTTGTGTTTTTTGAAGTCGGTTTTATTTTTTAAGCTCCCTGATGTGTTGAGGTGTCTTTCTATGTTATGGTATTGGCCATAATAATATAATAATAATAATGATGATTCTGTTGAAACTTTGTGGGGTACAGTGTTACCCAGTTTCTTGGTTGTGACAGTCGTACTACTAAAAAAATACTTTATTCAGCTGTATCCGGTTAGACTGACTGTTGGAAAAACCTAAGGCGACACTCTAAACAAAACTTGGCAAAACAATACAAGTTATTAACGCTTCTACTGATTTTACCTAAGTTGTCAATTAAATTGAGTTCCAGTAATCAATCTGTTGCTTAGAATACTAAGAAATTACTCTCCAGTAGCTTTTCGCTTGCAGTATTGCATTCATCGCGAGCTAATTAGTAATTAGTCGCGATCACATCTTCGTTAACCATTACAATAATAATTATCCGAGCCAGCGTTACGCGGCGAAAGTGTTGCCGCCAGAAAAAATAAATTACCATTGTTTTAAACAAACTCCCACGATCTCGTGATAGGGAAAAGCGTAATCGGTGGGAAGCTTTAAATATTGTTGAAAGCGAAAGCATGAGCGACAATGGCAGCCATGTTGGGTGCATGCAGATGCGTCAGCGGGTTTCATAAGACTGATGAGCTCTCTTTATCTTAATGGAGACTGATGATTTATTCGTTGATGTGGTTAAGATGTCGAGACGACCGCGACGCCGACGGGGCGTAAAAGTTTGGCACTCTGAACTTATTACATAGGTACTTGAGAAATTGTATAAAGCTCTGTGAATGTTTGGATCAATGTTTTGACTCTCTGAGTAATAAATAAGTACCTACTGGGTAAACAAGGACGGTAGACGGCTCAACGTTTGACTTGATACGGCCTGATTAACACCCTCATTACTAAAAGTAAAACGTAGTTCGAATCACTCTTTCAGATTTGAAACCATCTAGCTACTAACCTTTCATACTTAGGTACTACTATCTATCTACTTGTTTCCCTTTTCGAAGGGATAAAACACATTCACTATACGACGCGCTCGTCGATTATTCAAGATGTCATATCGTGATATGATGCACATCACAGAAAAAGAAGTTTATTTTATTTTCTGTTACGTACCGTGCATCGGGTATTGTGTATCGGGTCCATCTATTCTTTCCATCACTAGCGCACGGACTGCTATCGTCATCAGGTTACGATGTCGTGTTGCGATTTTTGCATTTCCATGACACGTCATGTTGTCATGTGTGATGTCTTTTGGCCCTAAAATATTTACCTACATAGATTGTAGTAAAAACGTGTAGCCTCCATCACAGAATGGCGTCCGCGAATGCAACAGCAGTTCGGACGAGAACAGGTCGTCCGGCCACGCGTCCATGTCGGACAGCGGGGGTGGCGGGGAGGCGGGGCGGGAGGAGCCGCGCCGGTCACGCCAGCCGCCGCACGCCCGTACCAAGCATCGACCACATAATAAAGTAAGTAGTTTTAGCAGCTTGTAGTTCTCCTACTGCAAGGCTTAGGGCTCTTCAGAAACAGAGAGAATGAGAGAAAAGCGAGCTTTTGGTTATTCAGAATTGCCCATTAGTAGTAAGCGCCTCGATGTTTCCTTTCGCTGTCTTCGCTTGGCCACCAGACACCAGCTACACGCGCCCAAGGGACTCGCGTGATGTGCAGGCCCGGATCTAGGGGGGGGCAAGCCGGGGCCCATGCCCCGGGTGGCAAGTTTAGGGGGCGGTAAATTCAAGCTTGGCAGACATATGGTCAAAGTTGCGATAATGATGAGTTGTAACGATACAACTCATTGATTTCTGTTGAAGACTGGAAAACTGTTCCTGTTGAAGAAGAAGGAGCGCCCTGCAGACACCCCATATGCATACTAGCCCATCGATTTAGATCTCTCTCTTCTGAGGAAAGACGTAAAATTTTCGAGCTCGCTTCGCTCGCTCTTACAGCCTAATTTCTCTTGAATTTTAACTTTGTCCATAACTCACCTAAGTAACTCCGGTAGTTCGAAACAATTCTAACCTGTCCAAGGTAGGTAAACTGTTAAGTTTTCGAACTGGCTTCGCTTGCTTTTTAGACTACTTTCTTTAGACTTTGCCTAAAAGTAATTCCTGTATGAAGGATCGAAACAATTCAAACCTGTCCAAAGCAAGGTGTCAAAAAATTTTCGAGCTCGCTTCGCTCGCTCATGCAGTCAAGTTCTTCTTAAATCTTAACTTTGAAAGTCAACCAAGTAACTCCTGTATGAAGTGACAACATCATTCTAATCTGTCCAAAGTAGGATGTTAAAATTTTCGAGCTCGCTTCGCTCGCTTTTGGAGTCTTAGTTCCTCTTTCTCATTAAATTGTCTCCCTAAATTGATTTAGTAGCATCTATTAAGAATCAAATTTTCATTTAGTGCCTAACCTTTTCAAATAACTCTTCAGAACCTAAACTAACCAATCCGAGGTCACGGAGGTGCTAACGTTTTTGAAGTGGCTATATGCACTTCAGCTACATCCGTAAATAATAAACTTACAAATCGCACCCTTCTGATAGGCCCCCCTTCTGGCCCAAAAGCTGGCGACGCCCTTGGCCAGGCCCCAAGTAGTATTAGCCCAGGGCCCAACAAACTCACGGTCCACCCCTGGGCCTATGGCCATCATTAGGCGTCTGATGGGTGAAATAATGATGATGATAAAAATATAGACGGGCGGGGGCGGCATTTTTTAGTTTTTGCCCCGCCTCGAAAAATTTCAAGATCCGGGGCTGGTGATGTGACAGCGATTGCAGAATAAGCAAAGTTGAAAGAAATTGCTTAGAGCGTGCGACGCGACTTGCTGCGCTACGGTACGTTTACACTTACGGGAAGAACAAATGACATATAAGTGCAGTTCGCTTGATACAACGTGAGTTGCGTCGCAACTACATGACGCATCGCCTGAGGGCATTCAATGCACGGGGCGAGGCCATCTGCCTCGCCCCGTCACACACACTCTAAAAAATCTTGTCAAAAGTTCATTCAGTTACAGTCACCATGGCCTGGTGGCGGAGGACTGGAGGACATTAGGTCGGCTATCAAGCAGCTGACCCTTCGCTCCAGGGACAGCAGCAGCACCGCTACCAGTGCTTCCAGTGCTGGCGGTGGTAGCAATAATGGAGCTCAGGGTATGCATCATTCATTTTAATTGCACTAAACCATCAGTACAGAGTACAGACCATGTTAGACTGGTTTAACCTCGCAGATAATTCGAACCGTGCGGCTGACAAAAATAAAAATCAGGGCGGCTTAATTTCGTACTAAGTAATGTAACTGCGTTGGTTGTACGTTTCCAGAAAGTGGCAGTGCAGCAGAGGCTCGCAGAAGACGAGCCCCGCTGGTGCGACAACCGTCACTCGATACCGTCTGCACAAACGTTACAAGTGCCGATGAGTTCGTGTGGGTTGACTCGCACAACAGGTATGTCCTCTCATCCATAGTTTCATCCTAATACCACAAATGCGAAAGTCACCTGCGATACGAAGAAGAAGACAAAACTTTTCACGCCTCAGCGGCTAAACGGGTTTCGATGAAAATAGACATACGGCCTCTTAAATTTCCGAAATCCCCACGGATGAAGCCGCAGACAAAAGCTGGTCTCTGATAAGTCATTGAAAGATGTTTGTATTGTGTTGTTATGACAGCATTATGCTGTCATAATATCTAATACGTTGTAAGACGGCGATTGTCGTTAGGAGACCATTGCAAATCCTATCTGTTACATTTGTATTTCCTTATAAAAGACGATATGACTACGTATTCGAGAGCTTTGACTACCTCTGATCTTTGGGAAAACATGACAACAAGAATATAAGGAGCAGTCATGTCTGTAGTCTACCTGGTACTTGTTGCAGGCTGGTGGAACTTCGCTGTGTGCCCTGGACTGCGAGCGAAGTTAGTCGCGCGCTGCAAGCTGGAAGGTGCAGAGATATCGCTCCTAGGATGGCACCAGACACACCTTCACGGCTAGCCTATTTATTGCAAAGGTAAAAAAGACTTAACCACCACATCAATAGTTTACTTCTGTTGGCCCAGTTTTTCATCTCTAAAACGTTCAATTTATGAACTTACAAAGCGTTATAGCTGTCTATCATAATTGTCTTGTGATTTCAGGGCATTGGTAAGGATAGCCCGCGAAGCGCAGCGTCTCTCCCAGAACTTCGGCTTCTGCTCTAAGCATGAGGTAGCTGGTGCGTTCAGGGTAGTACTCAGCACGCCGCTTGCTGACGCGTGCATCAAGGTGAGAAAATTATTCCTACTCTTCTGAATGTCTACAGATCAGCTACAGATTGTTAAATCCACGAAGACGCGGCCATCTTATTTTCTGGCGGGGTGCGCAGAGTTTGCACCAAGTGTTTTTATTTCAATTCAACTTAGTGTGCGTTTGCACTTAGATGTAACGATAGCTAACTGACACACTAGTAGAAGGCTGCACAATTGTGCTTTTAGCTTTTAGGAGAAAAGTAGCCAGTAGCCACCTTTTTCGTTTCAATTGAAGGATATTTATGTTACTCATTGTTACAAACATAAACCAATTGGTCCATAACTTGCAGGGTTGCCAACGAGCAGCAACAATGTACGCGACATCGGGCAGCGCGGCGAGACGCCTGGGCTCAGCAGCTCGAGCTCGGACCAGTCTCGCACCGGGGCGTTTCCAAAGATGGATGCTGGATGTCCGTGTCGCGTCATTTGTGCACGAGTAAGTGGTTATTGTAATCAAAGACTTTGAAAATCAAGATAACAAAGCTCTCTGTGATTGTCTTTTGTAGTTTCCGTAGTTTCCGTTTCATCGTCTTGGACTGCACGGCAGCTTAACACAGTATATATATAGCCAATGCTCAATATCCTTGCCAAGCGTTTCACTTCTTTATTCTTAAGGATTATTAAAATCAGTCGTGTCAATAAGGATTGTTAGTCAGTTTTCGTTTTCATTAAAATCGGATCGGAGACTTCTATAATTAATTATTTTTCGCTGATTCTCATAGAGTCGGATTTGGCCATCCACCCACTTGATAAATTTACCCTGTATATCCTCCCGACTGAATTTCGGAGACATACAAGAGGCAAACAAAAATCCTCTCCTTTCATTACGCCCGACATGAGACGACCGGGTAATTCTAAGGCACAGGTCCAACGGCTTTTCAAGTCATAAGGGTGTCATAACAGCATAATACCAACTTTAGTCAAGGCTGCTATTGAGTTATGCCTAATGTTATTCCTGTGTTCAGATACGCAGCGATCTACCTCTGCGCTGGTATGGAGACACTCCTGGAGGAGATCGCGCTTATAGCTGGCAGCAGCGCAGCCACCTCGCCAATTACACCTGCTGTGGTGGACCACGCGGTGGCTAACTGCGCTGATCTCTGGGGACTGCTGCAGCCTTACAGCCATTTGAATGCTGGCAGAGTTGCTTCAGGTAAAAATTAGGATGATCTGCTGGTATCTGGTGACATAACAGACGTCCAATAAGCAATCAAAATTATGGAAAACATAGTTGGTAGGCCACGAAGGAGATAGTGGGAAAATTTGGATGTCTTCCAACGGTCAACGAGGGCAGTCCATCGTGTGAAACCAATGGAAGTATTTTGATGTGAACTCGGTCAGTTACTTTCTTGTTGATACATTCTCATATTTAAATTCAAATGCTTTCCCAAACTTTCCGCCATATTAAAGAGTAGCTTGGAGCTAGTTGTTAATAACAATTTACTCGTCAGGGCTTAAGTAAATGAACACTTCTTATTTTATTTTGCAGGTGCGTTATCATTATCTCGTTGGGAATCCATGAGCTCGCTGGGCTCCGGGTCATCATCAGGAGTGTCCCGACCTGAACATAGAGCGTTGGGACTTAGTCACGATTCTGGTATCACTACAAATGGTTCTGGTAATAATAATACTTAACGAAGTACCATACCAGGATTTGGAATATTTAGGAGAAATAGATTTACAAGTATTTGTCTACCTGCAGGTGGTTCGGGGACCTCAGCTGGCTCTAACAACAGTTCTGGTGGGTCGACTGCGTCAGTTCTCTTGACCACATGTGCTGGCTCTGCTTCGGAATTGCGAGCTGTGTTGCGGAGAGTACACCCGCGGCTCCCACCGCTTTCACCAGCTGCTGAACGAGCTCTGTACTACTTTATGAGATGCTCACAGGTTGGTGGATACCATGTTCGTATCAGATTTGCTCTGTAAAAGAAGTTGTATAAAGCTGTGTAAAGCTAGAGCACACCATGAGGCAACTTGCGACACTACCGACGCTACTCGCGCGAGGTAAATCCATGTTGCGCACGCGTGTTGTTTGACGCAAGGCGCATTATCGGTCAAGATCGTGACACCATCTACAACCTGACTGAGGTCAGGGGGTCTAAAATGGCCGCTTTAGCAGAATCGTAATAAGAATCACGTTAAAAATTTAAATTTTTGAACGTGATTCATATTAAGTTTCTGTGTGGATTCTGCTAAAGCGGCCATTTTAGACCTGCTGCTTGTGAATAAACTGTAATTATCGTTGTTTGAAATGTTTCGAGTTGAATTGTTTCCACAAGAGTCTCTATGCTGGTTCCCTCTCTACAGTTGGAGCACTCGAGCTCGGTGGGAAGCTGCGGCGGCGCGGGGCTGTGGGGCTCGCGCGGCGCGGGCGCGCTGCCGCCGCTGGGCGAGTGGGTGCGCGTACTGCGCGCGCACGCCGCGCTGCGCCCGCCGCCCGCCGTGCCCGACGCCGACGACGTCATGCAGGCCGCCCGCCTGCTGCTGCCGCATGCTGACTGCCCTCCTAGACCGATCACGTAACACTACCTACTTTTATCTTAACCACCATAGAAATTTACGAGACATTGGGCACGTTGATGAATTTGCAACATTATATAGACACTGTACCGAAAGTTGAAAATCCAACAGCACGCTCAATATCCTTATATAATTGGCGCTGTGTCGCGGTTGGATGTTCAATCTCTATTTTATCCCATTGGCTTTTCTCACAGGCTCACTCAGGATTGTGATTGTGATTATGACCTTCTGAAAAATGAGGCTTACAACGCGATGATAGTTGCGAATATCACATATCACCATAGACGTACCTACAGAACACCCACACTTCACCAGTTATACCATATCACACTCTATAATCCACAGCTTAGAAGATGCCATAGAACCCGTATGGTCTCGCTGCGCACGCACGGCTGACGAGCTCAGCCGGGCCGCCGTCGGCGTCGCTCAGCGGGCGCTGCTCAGCGGGAGACCAGAGCTAGTGGGTGGCGTGCGGTCGCTGCTGCCTCCCGCCGGCATCGACGCACCGGATGCATCGGGGCTGACGGCGCTCATGAAAGCGGCATTTGCTGGCGATGAACAAATTGTAGCTGTAAGTTGGTTTTATGAACTAGATGCATGACAACAAGGCCATTTTGAGCTGTCCCCACCGGCGACACGGGAGATAAAGTCATTAGAACCAATACCATAAAAAAACATTATTATTTGCCATCGCAACTGTGGCGGAATTCTATGTAAGTACTTAATAGACTGTTTTGCGGCTTCATACCTTTGCTTCTCCTTTAGTCAACAAACAAAGCGCAGAAGAAAAATATATGTATCTACTTACTTAGATTCTTAATAATTAAAAAAATAATTTTCGATCTATTTGTTTTAATTCTTCGTGGTAACTATCAAAGCGGTCCTACTACTTACATCAAAATGTACTATTGTGAAATGCATTGAAAAAATCAACGGCGGTTAGTTACGATTTATCCAAAATATCCTTGTGCAGCAATAAATGGTATAAATTGCATTACAGATGTTGCTCGAAGCGGGCGCGGACCCCAACATCGAGACAGGCGGCGCGTGCGCAGCTCACTGTGCGGTCCCGCTGTCGCCGCGCTCGCCATCCACACAACAAACTACCCCCACGTACACGCCACCCACTGCAGGTTAATGACAGCATGAAGTATAAATATTTATATCTAGTAGGCACAGTCACTGAAGAGTTGATTCTACTAAGTAAAGCCTTTCGATGCACTACATGATAGCAATATAAATTAAAATGCATTTGACTTTGTACTACAAATTTAAAATTACTACGTGAACTGTTACCGATATTCATGTCGGTGAAATCCCGCCATTTACAATAACACTGTGTGTAAAGGGGTTGCCCATTAAAAAACTAATTTACCCTCAGGTTGGACGGCACTGGTGTACGCGTGTAGTGGAGGTGGCGGGGGCGCCGTGGAGTGTGCACGCCGCCTGCTGTCCGCGGGCGCCAGGGTAGACGGGGCGCCAGCCCGGGGTGACGATGTGTGCACTCTCACGCCTCTACAGGTAGGCTGGATAATTTAAAATAAGTACTTACTGATGACCAACTGATTTGCACATGTGTAGTGTGTTAGAATGCTGCACGGTTTTTAATTTTAATCGCGTGGCCAGAGTGGTAGTCAGAGTTTGTGCCGCCATCTTGTTTTTCCAGTACAATTTCCACAGATAATTTCACAAATGTTTTGCGCCATGCAGCACTGTATTACCATAACAAATCAAGTTATGTAGTTAGTCTATGAAAAAAGAATAACATTTCTTGTGGTTTCAGGTTGCTTGTGGTGTAGGTAATTTGGAGCTCGTGCAGTTGTTACTGTCACATGGTGCAGATCCATTCCTCTCGACGCAACTTAACGATGCCTTGTGCTACTCTGCTGCTGCACAATATGGGTGCTATAGGTGAGGAATCTACTGAAAATATCATAAAGTCAAACTATTTTTTGTTGTGTTTGAATGTCAATAAGTATAAGCCTGAGGTACCTAGTTGAATTCCATGCAGGCGGTCAAGCTCAAAGATAAAGGTGCAGACTGGTAAATGACTGGTCATGATTTTGTTATGTCTAGTGCTGTGGCGGTTTGCTGTGCACATGGTCGTCGTGCATGTTTACGCGCAGCAGTGCGAGGCGGAGCGCGAGGCAATGCCCAAGCGGTGCTATCACTTGAAGAGGTGCTGGCTGAGGGTGCCGCAGCACCACCTGTACGGCACCCCGCTTTCACCAAGCAGCAGCAGAGGGCGCTGCATGACGCCATGTACTGTGCCGCTGAGACTGACCATTTGGGTAAGATTTTGATCATTTTAATGCTTTTCTGTATTATTGAAATTAAAGACTGATTCCTGGCAGGCTATTGAAGCTATGTAAGAACTTTGGCTGCACTAGCTAGGAGGTTAGGTTAATGTCACAGGTTAGATCAAGTAGTCATTCATACATACATCGCTCATATGTGAACAAGTGATTAATAAATATTGCTGCTTTGCAATTCTAATCTTCCCTTAATCATTTGTTTCCCAGATATTACATTAGAACTACACGCGCTAGGCGTGCCGTGGTCATTGCACGCGTGGACTCTGTCTCTGGCCGCCGCTGCTGATGCAGCACTTGATAGCGTTATCGACCAACTTTTACAAGACTTTTTACAGGTAACACTCATTGCATCATTGCTGGGGCTCAAATTATTTTTTTGCTAGGCCCAATTGATCTGAAAGTGTATAACTAACTTTGTTTTTCTGGTGTATTTTCAGGTGTGTCCATCAGACGACAGCCACTACAGTAAACAGTTCATTTACGAGTGCCTCCCCCTGCTGTTCAATATTCTACGATACAGCAAGGTAATGTGACTAATAATTTATTTTTGGCTCAGATAGTTTGGCTATAGGCGAATAACTGGTCAGAGGTTGAAATACAATCTTTAAAGAGCCTTTGTTAGAAAAGAACGTCAGAATTAATAAATCCCCCTTATGTTTAGAAGGAAGGCACTGTGTTACTGCTGGCTGACATCCTGTGCGCGTGCTACGGGCGGGAGCCCGTGCCGGGAGTAGCGCAGCCTCCGCCGCCAGTGGCGCCGGCGCCCGCCAGGGTCGACCCCTCCTACGTCAACAACCCCTCGCTAGCTGACGTCACGTTTAGGTAACTCTAACCCTAGGGAAGTCAAGGTTAACTTTTTGCAATAATTTTATTATTATTAGCTAATTATCAAAAACTGTTTCCTTTCTCAGGGTTGAAGGGCGATTGTTCTATGGCCACAAAATAGTTCTTGTCTCGGAGTCACCGCGCTTACGAGCCATGTTAGCTCCTGCCAGATCGTCGAACGAAGCCTTACCAGCCGCCAATGCTGCCCCACCTCTCGTGCAAATCAACGATATCCGGTATCATATATTTGAGGTTCGTTTTACTACTTGATTATTTAATACCTAATGGTTCCTGTTCCCTTTTTTCTTAGCAGTTTATTGTGCCACTCAAATTCCCAGCTTTAAAGTGACGGGTTGGCGATTTTGGCGTCGGCAGCCTTGCTATTTTCTAAGCGTTCACAATATGCCTTTTTTTGTTTATTCTAACAGCAAGTAATGAAGTATCTCTACTCGGGTGGCTGCTCGGGTCTAGACATCCCTGAGATAGACGTGTTGGAGGTGTTGGCCGCAGCCTCCTTCTTCCAGCTTCTGCCGCTACAGAGGCACTGCGAGGCAAGAGCGGCCAAGTCTGTAGACTTACATAACCTCGTCTCAGTCTATATTCATGCTAAGGTATGAGTCATTGCATTCTTTCTTAGAATCTTCCTTACAAACCTCAAACGATTCCATAAACTTTTCTCGATAGAAAAAAAAATCCTAAGTTACCTCCAAATCGAACAATAAACCGCGGGTATTCAAAACTAAGTTACCTCCAAATCGAACAATAAACCGCGGGTATTCAAAAAGTACTTCAAATTAGATCATGAAACTTTGCATACTAACTGAACTATATAAAGCAGGTCTTATGTGTTTTATTTTTTTAGTCCAATCAATAGATTTTTTGTAAATCGCAAAAAACCACTCATTTCGCACTAATCGGCCGCAGTGACTGACGTAACAACCGCTTTGTAGTGCAACCTGATTAGAACTTTATTCTAACAGTATTTCAAACGAAGTTTGAACCAGCACAAATGGAGTTGCTAATTTTTGGGGTTAGAAGGGCCTTAAGTTCAATAGAAGTGATATAGGTATTTATAGTTTTATCATTTTAAACCTGACGCTAAATTTTGGCATCAACGATAAGATAAGTAGTTTAATAAGTGGTTCTGTTGCAGGTTTACGGAGCTACTCAACTGTTGGAATACTGCCAGGGATTTCTACTTCAAAACATGGTCGCTCTTCTCACGTACGATGATTCCGTTAAGCGTTTGCTCTTCGGAAAACGACTACCCGGACATAATGTTCTTGGTGCTTTATTGGTAACGTTACAAAAAAGAATTGAAGCCAGAAAGAACCAAGCGAAAAATAGATAACTTTAATATTCAGATGTTTGGTGGGTTTAATTATTTTTCTAATTAAAAACATAATTTTAAAAGAGTTGTTATTGACTTATTGAGTAATCAAGTTACTCTGTTTATATTACAATTGATTTATAGAAAATAAAATATTTTCCCAAATATTTTTGTAAGGCTTTAATTTTGTCATGCTGAAATACCTTTATGTAACGAAGTTTGATGATATTTTATAATAATGTAAGTACTAAATTAACTTTTATAAATAGATAAGTAAATATAATAACAAGTACAACTGAGATAAAAATGGTTTTGTAACAAAATATATTTTTTCTTAATTTTGTAATTCTATCATTAATTCTCATCTATGAAGCAGTTTTTGACTGGAAAGTATTAAATCTTTGTAATAATATTGTAATGTAATTATTGTTGGAATAAAGCTTTGTGTTGTAAAATGACTTATTTTTATTTTTGAAGTTACAAATACTGTAATCTATGTACTATTTTTGACCTTCTTCAATCACACTACTACTACGTCAATGTACTTATGTCTTCCGTTGGCCTTTCGTTTCATACCTAACAGTCGATACAATAACATGATTCCGTCGGAACGTTGTGCACTAATTACGTACATTATATTCCTTCATTGCTACAACGATCATGTTATTATATTTAGATAGTAATAAAATAAAAAAATCAGTTCAGAAAAAAACATAGTTAAGGTAGTTAGGTTAGATAGCGTTAAGGCTGATCGTCTTAACTATAGGTCTTAACATGAATGCTCCACATACAACCCTCCACGTTCATAAAGGTGTAGAAATTACTTTTTTTGCTTTTTTTTTTGTTTCACCTTTATGAACTTGGAGGGTTGTATTGATAATTTTGATGATTATAATTCTGTAACTACATACGTCTTATAGCCGCGAATAATATTTTAATCAACATACGACCTAGTATGGGCCTGCAAATTGCAAAAAACGTAAGAAATTTTGAATTTCGCGGGCTACCTTGGAGCATCAGCCAAGCCAGTAAAATATTTTAAACTTATTGTTCAGTTAGCAAGGCTGCTTTACACTGGGGCAACACTGTGCGGCATTGCAGCTTACTAATTTTGTGGCGTGCGTCATCTTGTTGTATGCTACAAATAACAACATATGCAGCGCCTATTTTACGCCGAGGCAACATCGTGCCTAAATAATTAATTTCAAAGCATCGTAAAACAACCTCTGTATTGTATGACGCACGAAAATTGTAGCATGGAATCCATTGTGTTTGGATAGAAGCTGCGACTGGCTGCGACAGTCTGCCATATGACGCAAAGTGTTGCCATGCCACACGATGCTTGCCACAATGTGAATTTGCCAATATTTTATTTGTTTGTAGCATGCGGTCTTGTGCCATGCCGCAATGCCGCAGTGTGTTGCCCCGGCGTAAAACAGCCTTACGAGTCTCGGCTTCTAAGTAGAAATTTCAGACAACAGCTGTTTAACAATCTCAAAATTACTCTATCATTCATTTATGGTACGGTTTCGCGTTTTCTTTGTTTTCCCCAGAATATTGACTTATTTTATTTGTTTGGCAACATTATTTGGAACTGTCAATAATAATGTCTATGGCTTACGCGTGGCTGGATGACAGAACATCGCTGCGTAAAAAAATCGGTCACATTGTCTATGGTGTCATGTCAGAATAGAATATTGTGAACTGTGATGTGAATGTGATTTCGCACTGCAATTTTGCGAATTTTAACTTGTGAACATAGCTAATAGTGGAATTTTGTGGTGCATAGTAATGTCGTGACAGTGAAATAAAATGCAGTTCTATAAAGAGAGAATACTCAATGCTGCACAGTTAAAAAGACTAAGTGAACACAAATATTCTTGTACGAGTGCCAGTATATTGGATGCATGGCTCCAGCCGTGGTGGTGCTGGCTAGTTTCTAAAACGCCGTTATGGCTCGCGCCGAATCTCATCACAATATTAGGTTTAATAATAAATATAGTCACCACACTAATACTAGTTTGGTAAGTACCTTGAAGGTTATATCAATACGTTTTATGAACTGTGTCACAGATCTCGTCCGACCGTAACGACTTTCATTTTCTGCTGGCACTAAGACTTTCTAACGGTCTGTAATACTAGTCCTACATAGGTGCACTGTAATGATTCTGTAACCAGTGCAGTTTCCATTCATTAAAATGAGAGTTTCACTCGTGTTTACATATTGTAATGCTTGAAAAACCTGGCTTACGATTGGTCGACGCGAAGTCGCGCCACAGTATGTTTCGATAAGATAGGCGGAATTCAATTATAGCTGTCTCTTCAGGCTTATCATTTATCAATGAGGACCTTCAACTATCTTCAGTTAGGTACAGACTTTGGTTGCTGTCTGGAATCTGTGGTGATTCTTGACACATAACCTTTTCACTTGTAGTTTCCTATGTGATAAGTTATCACTTTAATCAGCCAAGTGCAAAATTAATTTGCTATGATAAATAAATTGACTCACAACTTTACAAGTCATAATAATTATTATTGTAAACTTTCGACCAGGATTTTTTGTAAGGTTTCGTAAAAAAAATTTTAGTGAAGCAAAACATCTTGAAGAAACCTGGACTTATAATAATTAATATAAGTCTGAAATCCCCAACCTGTCTTGAGCAAGCATGGTGATCAATGCTTGTTCCTTCTCTGCTCTTCCTTCTTGTTGCCCAGCAGGACAGTTCCCACTGCTGGGCCTCTTCTCAAATAATAATAATACCAGCAACTATTACTGAATAGGCTGGTATTATTATTATTATTGGAAAAAAAAAAAATTTAGCTAGTAAAGTTAAATGTAGGATGATAAGTAAAAGATGTTATCACAGTTGTGGGTTACTGTCAAACTCTGGGCTGATATTATGATAAGATAAAGTAACTCAATTTTTAATCCATAACCTTGTCCCTACATTGCATCAGGGTAATATAACTTTGGGTGTGATGTGTGAAATTATATTTATTAGATAACAAGTCATGGCCAATAAGATTTCCCAACAGCAAAAACAATGAAATACAAACTTTAATTCCCTATTAAACCCGCTGTAGAGCATGAAATTTAGCTTAAATAATATCCTTCTTTTTTTATTAAGAAACTCCTGTGCAAAATTGGATTGCATTAGACTCAGTGGTTTAAACTGTGCATTGTCTGTCAGTGAATTATGTTTTATTATTAAGTTCAATAGCATTAATTTTTCGTGTCTTGTTAGTTAGGATCTCAAAGCCAATCTAGTGTTAGATAGTTATTTATTTAGTGTCCACAATTAAACAATACACACAATGGTTAATAGTTTATCTCCCAGTATACTTATTAGAATCAAATATAACTGTTCACAATTTAGGACCTGTTAATATTAATGACTACTTACGATTACTTCAGAGTAAAATAGACTGCCCCCAGTTGTTAAGTAAGTTTAATTTTAAACTACCCCACAAATATCCGCGTCACCCTATAAAACTATTACGTCCCCCATTCCGCAAAACTGTGTCAGGATCCAACTCCCCCATCCCCAGAATTTGCAGGCTTTTTAATAATTGCGATGAATCAATAGATATTTTTTCCACAACACTTTAGAAGTTCAAGCGCCAGGTCCATCAAAACTACTCACCATAATGACTTTTTTCTTTTTCCTTTGTCATCTTTGTCTTTACTGTGTTTCTAAAACTACCCACTGTTGTTGAAAGTGTTATTTCTGCACTACTATTGTAATTTAATTTTTGATATTATTTTGTTTTTTGCATGCTGTGTCTATCGCATCATATTGTACACTATGCTTGTATTATATTGCTTGTATTTTTAGAATAAACAGTGTAACAATTGTAGATAGGCCAATAAATAAATAAATGACTAGTGGACGTCATGCAGTTTCACCTGCATAGTTCCCGTTCCCGGGGGAATATGGGAATATAATATTGTAGCCTATGTTACTCACTGATAACGTAGCTATCCATTGCTGAAAGAATTTTTCAAATCTGTCCAGTAGTTTTTAAGTTTATTCTTTACATACAAAAATCAAAAATAATAAATCTTTCCTTTTTATAATATTAAGTATAGGTTTTGTTGCAGGATCCAAGACAGTTAAACTGTTTATCTGGGACTTAACTTCATTGTCTTGGTTCTTTTGATTCTAGTTATCAGGAGTTGCAGTGTAGAGTAAAAATAATTAATTAAGTAAACTTAAAATTATATAAATTGCAAAATCTAATGACACCTCTCAAGCTAAAATCCATCAAGCAGTTCAGGCCACAGAGCGTGCCAAACAATTCTACATACATACTCTCGAAAAACAAAACCCTCCTTCTGGCGCAGTTGGGTAAAAATAAACAAGTATTAGAATCTTATTTGCTGAAATTCTTAACATAAAAAACAATTTTTCATTTGTACAATAGAATATTACTATAGTGTTATGAAATAACTTGAAACTTGAATATTCTTTTGATTTGAAAAGAGGTCAAATATCACCTGATGTTTATGGTAATTAATTATACATAGTTTAGAAGTAGTTGGGTAGGTTTGGTATGTTAATTAACCTCATTTAAATATTTGTAAATTCCTTTAAGCTTCGATCAACAATTAAGAAAGGAGGCTGTAGATTTAGACAAGTCTTAAAACATAAACACATCACACACATGTCAAACGTTATTCTGAGGGATACTGCTTAAGTGCTTACCTGCAATCAGTTAATGGTGAAATTGGGCTACTGAACTTTAAACATGTTTTAAAAGGGTTTTAAATTATTTGGCTTGCTTAACTTCTGCCATTTTATTTTATTTTCACAATAGTGGCCAACCAGTAATCCTGTAAATCAATAGCTGGCATCAATATTTAAAAAAGTATTTTATGGAACACCCAAAGCGTCATGTTCCCGAGATGTAAGCCATCTAGAACAAGACTAAGTTTTGCTTTATGTTTATAATGAATCCTTGGTTGTTTTTGCATAAGTAATTTGTGAAATGGGAAGTACTGATTGTAGTAAATTAATCAATCACGTATTGTGTATGTTTTCCTTACACCTTTAAATTACCATTCTCACACAAACATTTTATTCTTTACGTAAATTACGTACCTGGTTATAATTTATGGGCGCCAGTAAGCAAAGAAGTAACCGATTCATCACACCATCTCATTCCGTTCTACGGCTTGAAAACGTCCAATATTATGTGGATGGGACCCCATTTGTACATACCCATGCGTCACACATCATTGAATCAGTCATGCTTGCTTGCCCGTACATCGCAATACGGCAATAATGGTGTTTCCAAAGCAATCGCAAACTAACATAGGTTGTCCTCGCGTTCAATGAAGCTTATCTTGGAAGGCAAGGCATTCCACCTAGGGTTTAATAATACTATACTGTGATGACCTATCCGCCTTTGGTGCGTAGTGACCTGTAAGGCGTTTTACACCTACGCGGAGAACTTATCGGACTGAGTGATCCTATTCAAGCTTTATAAGTCGATCAGAATCGTAGTCAATGACCGTAAATATAATAAAACTCATGATAAAACAAACCTTAATAGCTTGAAAAGAACTCATATCGATTGAAATCGTGATGTACTGCAGGGCAGCCCTTTAGGTCCACTTCTGCTTATCATTTAACCAACATTTAGCAGGTATTTAGCAGGTATTCACAGTAAACTGGGTGTCTATCTAGTCTAGTAATACATATCAACAATTCCTTGTATATTATAACATCATGCTTGTAATCCCCGAAGGGTTGTACAGTAAATATAACCACACTTCGCAAGTTACGTTGCAGTCCCATGTAATAGAGAGTGAGATCAACCGGGCACAAATCTTGTCTATTCTATCTCCTGTGGGTTATAATAACCCATGATATGACGCCGCAGGTTCAGTCCAGACGCGAGGCAGGAGCCTCCGCGATGGGCGTGCGCACTATGCGCGCTAGGAGTCTTCATCTACCAGAGCCTGGACGCCATCGACGGAAAGCAGGCGCGCCGGACCAACAGCCAGTCTCCGCTGGGAGAACTCTTCGATCATGGCTGTGACAGCATATCAACAGTGTTCATAGCTCTAGGAGCATGCATAGCTGTCAAGTTGGGAGAGTACCCTACGTGGATGTTCTTCCAGGTAAGATATTTGTATGCAATGGTAAAGAGCAACTACTAAATCCTCCGTCCAAAAGTACAAGACGCCAGTGTCGGCATTTAATAGTTTTACCCTGAAAAGCAAGCCTTAAAATAACCTGATCCCCCGACTAGGCGACCAGTGTTTTATGTTAAGACCGTCATTGTTATGATTAAACCTTGATTCGTCGTGTCTAATCTTTTCCCCTTTTCAACCTCACCCGAAACTTGAAGCATGAGAGGACCACCTCCAAGCTAAAATGTCATGTTTATCGCTCGATTGTCAACATATTAACAGACTAATAAGAAGTACGTAGTATGAATCACATTCTTCGCTCAATTAAACGATTATTATCGGCCCTTCTACGAATAATGAAGTGCCATGTTCTGCAAGGCCAAAACTGGCCTTAGCCAAACCCAGGTGCATTCATTCTTTGATATGCCGTAAATATATATATTATGCTTAGAAATTTAGTCGATAAATGGCCAATTAATTATTGCGCTGTTAGAATTTCAACTCTAAATGCTCAGCCGAGCGTTGAGACTCCTACAGTATGCTTTTGCTTAGACATTTATTACTGCCTAGTAGTGTCTGTGAAAACATGCGGGAAATAACATCGAACCATAACAGTCTACTAAGTACGACTATCACGTATCGGTAATCTTCATAATAATTATTATTTGCGATATGTCGCAAATGCTTGTGACTAATTAGTATAATATTAAAACGTAATTTAGATAAGTACTGTACCTAAGTAGGTACTTGGTGGTAATTAACGCGCACGTATCCTTTGGGAATCTATGGAAATTAATGAAGTCCCGGGAGCCTTCCGTGTTCCACACTAATTGTGTAGTATATTAGTTCCTCCATATGCCATTAGTATTTATTCATTACGAAAACGTGTCTTAGTATCAAGGTCGAAAGTGACAATTACTACAGTTCGTCGATTCAATTATTAGAAGAATGCCAATGAGTCTGTTATTGTTTATTTCGATAGCTAGGAAAGCCATTATATAAGCTTGTTATGGGCTGTAAAGAGTGTTTACCGATGTAAATGGGGTAGGTACGTATAATGATAGTAGATAAATATGCATCCGAGAAAGTAGAATAAATAAGTCATTGAGTAGATTAAAAACTAATTGTCTTACCAGAGAAAATCAAGTTTGTCAAGAATTGATGAACGAAAATAAAATTATATTTCCGTATTATTTTCGCTTCGCCCCTGGGGAAGTCCAGAATTATCCCATTGGAACGTTCTATCCGGATAAAAAGTATCCTACGTCAGCCGTTGAATCATGAAAAGGTTACAGACAGACACGAGACTTAAGTTTCACATTTAACAATATACTTAAGTGTAGATACAGAAGCTGAATATATTTTGCTTTCTGTACTTGTACTTTAGCATACTACGCAAAAACTACGAGACGGATTTGAATGAAACTTGCCAAGTGAAAGTATATATTACAAACCGCTGCCATATTCCGCGCGAAATTGATGTTGTGATTGTGAGAGTAGAAAAGGAGGTCGTCTATGAAATCAAATGGCGGAAAAAACTCAGAAAGCCTTGAAAGAAAAAGAAGCTTTAAATAATGTACGGGAAGATTCGGATGATGGTTCCATAATTGAGCTATTTCAAATACCTATTTGCTGCAGCCTTCCGGTGATCTTGACCTTTGAACCCTGACCAGCACATTAGAGAATCAATGATGTAACGACTATGTACTTTTCCGTACTCGCGACATGGCCCTCATTATCTCAACATTCTTATTTGGGAGTTCTGCCAAGCAAATGCGCCCAGATACCGCCAAACTCTGGAAACTGGCCAATTTCTGTGATTCACTATTTTAAGTTTTACCTAAATTTGGCCGAGTTTATTCATAATGATTATCTTTTCCTTCTCGGCTGTTAATTGGCGTTATTGAACTAAAAGTGAACTCAATTCTCTGTTGTAACAGTTGCAACCCACTGACCGATTTGCACAATTTATTTTCCTTACGAATTCTTTACGTGAAATGTCTCGAAATCTAGTCCACACGTGAATTATTCGAAAATTGTAAGTTTTCTCCGAGACTAATAAGTAGCTATGTTATGATTTGACAGAATTTATCATTCGTTAAAGCGAATTCAGAGTCAAATGCATCCGAAGTTTTGTCAATAATATAATAAAGTCTTGAAATACAGAAATTGAACAGAATGTTTGTAAAAAAATAGGTCAAATACGCCGTTAAGAATCTCGATCTACATCACAGGCTAACACAAATATTTTATTTACAAAACATACATATAAACGCTACGGAACAATTCTTCGAACAACGTACAAAGACTATCAATACACCAATTCTTATGAATGCTCTGTAACTTTCCAGTGTTTCTGCGCCATGACGCTATTCTACTGCGCGCACTGGCAGGCCTACGTCACAGGGACCCTCAAGATGGGCAGGATAGACGTGACGGAGGCCCAGTACTCCATCATAGCCATCCACCTGGTCTCCGCCACGCTGGGCCCCAGCTTCTGGGCCACTCAGGTAACGTCCTCCAACTGTTCTGCACTGCGTATGGGCACTGGCTAGCGATACAAAATGACTTCCAGTATTGACGTCGACCAAACTCGCTCGATAAAGGCGCCATGTTTATCGAATACTGGTGCAAATGTAAAACGTCATGACGTATTCGACATGTTGCCTTCATCGAGTGCAGTTTATGTTCAAACAAATTACGTTTCTACTTCTGTCTAAACGATCTCAACAAAAACAGAGTGCAAGTCATTTTGTACGCAAGCGAGCCTCGTATAACACACAAATTATATCGTAATGTTAGCTCAGTGTTGTCCGATGTTCAGTTATCTAACATTTGAATAACACCACTTATACAAAACAAGTTGTTTGACATTATATTGATGTTGTCTCACAAATATTTACTGTACACGAAAGAATTACTGGAGTCATTAATATTTTATACATATTTATCAGAAGATTCGTCACACGTCATATAGTTGAAAGCAAACCTAATTTGAGATGAATGATCCTTACTTATCTATAATTCTTTTGTGTTGCACCAAGCAATTTGTTATACAAATGACCACATACTAAATGAACCACCAGCTATCAACTGTTAGGCGATGTTTAAAAATACCCACATGACCGCTGTCGTGATTGTCCGTGTTCCACGTAACATCAGGTACAACTTGACTCGACCTGAACTGAATACCACCACAACGCCTTTGTCCCGTCGATCATTGCACAATCTGATCACAGTTCTGCCAACTAGAAGCATGTCTAAAGCACTATAAAAAAAAATTTGATCGTTAAATATTTTGAGCCTTTTAAGGGTCTTACTTTATTGTTTTCAAGTTTTTTTTTCTTATCAGGACTACAAAAAAAATTGGTAAAGTAGTGACCCTTAGTCACTTCTGTTGCCCCAAAAAGTTGATTGTGTTGGTCGCGAGAGCATGGCTTCTATTTGGTGGAACTTGTTCGTGTGAGGCGCCGCACACAGCCCGCGCTGGGCACGGCTCACATGTAACGCACCTGTGCACTAGGTGGGCGGAGGCCTCGAGGTTCGCTACTCGCTGGCGCTGGTGGCCCTGGGGGGCGCAGTCCTCACGATCGGTGCACTCCTCGCCGCCATCATCTCCGGCGGAGTGGGCAAGAACGGCTCCACAGTCGCTGTGAGACATTTCTTTAGTCCCACTTTCAATCACCCAGTGTGGGAGACCAAACATTTTTCTTTTTATTATTAACGAATTAAATATTCACTACCATTTTCCCAACTAAATGTCAAGATGACAGAATAAAGATTATTGTTACTTAGTTATTCATCTCAGTTGGCGCTGTTGGTGATACATCAGAATCAGCACAGCCGCCACAACCGCGGATTACCGCGCTGCGTATTTTTGTGCTAGTCATTAGACTAGCACAAAAATCAGCTTCACGAAAAGCCCTATCCTGACAACTAATTATTTTTTTTGTTTTTTTTTTTCTACAAATATTTTTTTTTATTTTTTTTTTATTAAGTAAGTACTTAAATGAAAGTTTACAAAAGTCTTAAATTTATGACAATGCCCCAAAAAACCGTTTTCACGGTTTGCTGTCGGTTTTCTGTCAGAACATTTTGTTTTATAAAGTCTGCGAGCTTTGTTTCGAATGTAGAACACCGAGAAAGCAGAACTTCGGTTTACTTTGTCCTTTAAAAAAGTGTTTACTTCTTTTTTCTTTTTTTTTTCTTTTGCTATCATCTTGACATAGAATGAGTATGTTTGGCATGGGTCCCCCACACCGGCACTGATTGGGTTACAGTTTGGGTATCTGAATTGTATCGTACTGTATAGCGTCGGTTGATATGCATAACCTAGCGCGGTCAGTAGCTCCGGCTTGAGATTGGCAGCAGATAGTTATCCGGCACTTTCACGCGATTATAACACAATACAGTTTTTTAAAATACTTTTTGTATAATATATTCTTTCGTTCTGTAACTTTAAATAAAATATATTTGTTTTTTTTTTCAGTCATTTTGTACCGATGAAATCTAGACAAAACTTTAGAATAAATTTGTAGATAGATATAGTTATAATTGATCAATGTTTTTCGGTATAATATTTTATACGTAAGTAATAGCTGTAAATCCTTAACCCGTCAAGCGATTGCCTTCAAGCCGCCCTTCACCTCGTAAGAGCTCTATAGCTTTATGACGATTATATTTATTTACTGTCGGTTCGAGTACATTTAGTCTCATGTCCTATCGTCGGTTCATTAAATATTTGTCGAGTTAAATTATACAGTTATATTGCAAGCAAATAGTTAAATAAAGAATTGAATAGTGATATATCGTTCGTGTGAGTGCCACAGTATACGTAGCTTTGATCTGTATAACTATGACTTTTGGTTCCATCGCTTATATCATGTGGGTTTTTTTAATAGCATGAATAATAATTAATTAATGTACCTAACTAGATTATGCTCCCTGTTGCGACCAAGGAGTACCTACATAGTAGTTTGATACATTTTTACTAAAGTTGAAAGTATTTTGTAGAATCGATGTTTTAAGTATTTTATTTGCAGATTTTTTAACTAGGAAATAACATGAAATTATCCATTCATGGAGCATGATCTATAATAAGTTATTATTTAAGAATGTCTTTGTTGTGTAGGATTTGTTAGTCGTGTTTTTAAACATGAAGACTTTTTCATATTGTGCGGTGTAGACCGCTATTTACACAGAAATGCGGTACTTAATATTGTCTATTGCATTATATTGTTATCGTTAACCAATATAACAATGCGTTAAAAACTGCTATGACGGAAAAACTGTCTAACTTCAGTACTCGGCCCGAAACATGTTACTTACATCAAGATTTAAGAAGAAGTTCTATTTTTTTTAGGGATACCTGTGTACTATAAATGCATAGTATATATTATCGCACATGTTTGGAAAAGCCTTCATAATTAATTTTACTATCAATTGTGGCTGGTGCGTCTCCCTTTTATTTGTCTTTAAATGTGGGTCTTCACTCATTCTGAAGTATTCATGCAGTGTACATAGACGAGCTATGTTCTGACGACCAGCTGTCGAGTGAAGTCTAAAGATGACAGAAGTTTGACAGAAACAGTTGAGCACGACATGATTGGTGACTATGACGTATTTGCGGATTATGTAAGGAGTAGGACAGGGATGGCAAACCTATAGACAGAAATTTCTGGGCATTGATTGTAATGTAGTGAAGTATGTACCTACGTTGCAAGGTTTGCCACCCCTGCAGTTGGGTGTGTTGACTCCTACGCCCTAGTGTAACGGCCCCCTCATGCGCAGATCCCACCGCTGGGCGTGCCGCTGAGCCTGCAGGTTACCTCCATGTGCTTCGCCCTACAGTTTTACTTTGCCACCAACTTTTTTTCCACATTCCGTGTTAGAGGATGTGGCAAAAACGGATCGACTGTCGCTGTAAGATTGCATATTGATTACTTGGACATTCGTTCGTGGGACGTCGGTTTAATGCGACGATTCAGTCGTAGTAATAAGCCGCCATATTTGTTTCCGTTACGATTTGAATTTCAAAAGAATAGGCGATAAAAATGTACCGTCTCATAATGAAAAACCTACTTATCATAACAAAGAGTCTGTCCTTCAAGTAATCGTAAACAATAAAGCAAGTAATCGGCTGAATCGTCACATTTCGTGGTTTAACCAAGCTGCATGGAACATATCGTGTAAATAACTCTGACGTCCGCGCCACTACAGCTGGAGATCTACATTATTGTCTATTAACTTATCTCATTATGGGTTTACAATTGTTCTTGTGGTAGAACGAATTATTAAAATGGGCCTTAATTTAAATAATAATTGTGTAAGGCCATTTAAGTGTTTATTTCCTATTGTTGTCATGTTTTTTTTTGTATTAAAAAAATCTGTTACTAAATTTAATAGTGTGCCCCGATTATAAAAAGTTACAGTATAAAAAATAGTCCATAAACAATATTTAATCTTATAAAGTGACCTTTATACAAAACATTTAACTTTTTTTATTTATCTAGAAATTAAAAGCAAATATTATTTGGAAGTGTCCACCGGTACCGGTAATTATTACCAGAGCTAACATGGGTATACATTAACAGCCACATACTTACTTCTAAGTATCAACAACATTTCCTACAAATGCCCTTATCTGCAGACATTCTTGACTATAATTAGGCTCCCTGACATACATAGCTATGTAGCTATACACTAGAGCTCTTCTAAAGGTATATTTAATTCGATTTATTCAAACTCATATGAATATACAGAAGACTTAGACAGATCAGATGTGTTGCTGGGGAGTTTGTTCTGCACAGAACACTAGGAAGTGGTGAATGGCGTTCATTTTGGGGGACTTAGACGTTCAAATAGTGGTGACTCTGTCTTACAATTTTTTTTTCTTTTTTTGTTACACAATGGGCAGCTCTTGACCTTGATCACGTCTGTTTTTTTTACCGGACTGCGCCAGGAGGGTTATTTTTTTAATTTCTTAGCGGGATTTTATCGTATTTTTTATTTATTTATTTTGCTACATTATGATGTAAACCATGGGACTCTATACTCAATCTCTAAAACTTTTTTTTCTAACGTGGGATCGCTCAGTATATTTTATTTAAGTATCAGCACTTTTTTACAATGGGTTTTTATGTTGGTTTATTTTTATCCCAAAGAATAATTATGTTGGATTTAATTTCATTAAACTTTTTAACCTAACTCCTAAAAATACGTGTAGGACGTAACTTTTAAGTTTTCATGTCATATGTATTTCATCATATATTTGCCCAGCAGTGGGACATTCAAGGCTAAAAAATATATATATTTCATCGTTAATGTCATATACATTCTATTTAATTAACAAAATAATATTATGTGTTGAGAGGATCACTGATGCGGTTCACACATACTCACCTAAGTTTAGTTGCAACATGCAATCTCCTTCCAATCGTTTATTTAAGGTGCTCATACAAATAACGACTGTAAACCGCAGCGGTAACGTCACTCAACCGCAATGACTCAGGGCCACCTGACCCGCTGTATATATATATAGATATATGCTGATATCTACTGCAGCGTTTTCATAGAAGTGATTATAGAAACCTGCCGACTCGCTGCAGTTTGTCATTGCGATAGGGCGGCGTTACTGCTGCGAGTTACGGTCGCAGTCACCGTCAGGAACATATAATATTCTACATGATCCATCAGCTAGTCAGGTCCCCGTGACCGCCATCTACTACCACATACGTCACAACTACTCGACACAATAAAACACGACCATAAATGAGTGAAGACAGCACATACAATGTACCGGACGTGGTCCGCTTCCAGTCCGTTCGTTCCGTAGTTGATGTAATGATATTAATGGCATGTATGTGTTTCTCTTTCTGTTATGGCCGCCGTCCCGCGCCCGCCGCCCGTCGCCGGTCTAACCGCATGACGTCATCACATCATCGCATATCACGGTCTAACACTACAGTTACCGATAAACATCAGTCTGAATCTGATCTCGAACTACGCAGTCGTGTTGCTCACGCTGTACCTAGTCGTGAGTTACGTAGCCGTCATTATGAAGGGTGGAGTGGGGAAAAACGGCTCCACCGTGGCAGTAAGACCTTTTGATTAGCATTGTGCCGTAAGATAACACTTAACAACAAGATATGCTGCACAGACTGTACTAACGCCAACGCGCCGACGCCGACGCGCTACCACCGCGCCACGCTCGCGTGACGATGCTCGATGACTGGCTCGCCACTAGTGTTGTCCCGTTGTACCGTCCGTCCTGTAGTGTTGTGCTGTGTCTCATAGTGCACGGGTGTGGCCTTCATTGCATGCCCTCTACTGTATGGCTTACTAACCGCATGTTTCTTTCTGTTGCTTGTTTTACGTTGCATGGTAGTTTGTAAGTAGTAGCTTAGCATGTTGCGATTTTAAACTTTAATTCCCTCTACTTTTCTTAAAAATACCTATTAAAATGATATAAGAATTTCCAAGTTAACAAAATAAAATCTTGCTGACCGTAACTGCCTGCCATAAGTCAGTGTTCGTCCTCAAAAGGCCGTGGTACACCCAGTAATGTCCGTAGGGCACGAGTATCCTGTCGCCCGTGATCCCGTTCTCGCTGGTGGTGGTCCCGGCCTTCATCATCTTCCAGAAGAGCGAGTCTAACGTGTACCAGCATCACCCGGCCCTATACATCATGGCGTTTGGAATGGTTGCTGCTAAAGTCACCAATAGACTTGTGGTGAGTCAAAATATTAGTATTTGAACTATTTTCGAGTGCTGTGTGTTTGAATGCGGTTGAATTTTTTGATGCTTTCGTTTGAGCTTATTTTGAACTTATTAGCTTGAATTTTGCTTTGTTGGCTTATGGACAAGAAAACCAAACTATTAGTTAATTTGTCGTGTACCTTCAAATAGAAACTAAAGGTTCTAACTAGGTTCGAACCCTGGGTCGGGAAAAGTGTCCATAGATTTTTTCAAATTCAAATTTTTATTTCAGACCTATTGATCCAAAATTTTTGCCCGTATAGACTAATTTTCTATCAGACTAATGGTACATAGGTACTCGAATGACTCGCACATGCTAAATGAGACTTAATATTATAACCCTCCAGGCGAAATTAGCGTGTTCTATAGAGCCAAATCAAATTAACTAGTGAAATCAAATATCTAACCACGATAAAACCAGAAAAAAACTCATACTTCAAACTCTGCTGACTGCCTATACAAGTTTTCGTGTGTCTACCTCTTTTCTTTTATTATGTTTAGATAAGGATACCCATCACGTCTGCAGAGTTTCACTAGCTAATTAAATCTGACGTATACTTGATGTTATAGTAATGATATGTCGGTTTTTGCAGGTGGCTCACATGACCAAGAGCGAGATGGAGTACTACGACTGGTCGCTGCTGGGGCCGGCCATGCTGTTCCTCAACCAGTACTTCAACCACGCGCTGCCCGAGTACTACGTGCTCTGGCTCTGCACGGTACGTGACTATGCACCTATAGCTGGTCTAAATAAACATTATTGTTGTATGAGAGAGAATGGACGAGAAATTGTGTTCTAATCTGGTTTTTCTTCTTCTTTTCGAATTGGTGGTAATTTTTTTTTTTTTAAATGAGTTTGCCTAGTTGGCTATGCAAGTCTTGGCTTCAGAGACATTTATAGGTCCCAAAAAGTGTATGTTTGAAGTTAGAAGCTCCTACATTCATGCGACATGGTTTGGGTTAGGAGTACCTTTAAAAGCATTGGTCGCGTCGGAGTCTATAATCCGCTTCTTCGCTAGATTATGCTTGCAGCGGCCTATCTGGGTTCTCAGTGGATTGATTGTTTTTTTCTCTGTTGTTGCACATGATATCCTAGAATAAGGGCGTGGCGTCGCGTCTCCAGCTGGTATATTCAAAATATTAACTCAATCTCTGGGAATGATGACTCGGGACGTTATCCTGTGAACGATTGTAGCATGCAAACTGCCACTTCTCGTGCACTAGTTTATGGTGCGAGACGGATCATAAACCACGGACATTCCGTGGCCAAACAGAGAACTAAATGAAATGAACTGCATTTGGCAGAGTTTTTGATAGCTTCTCTACAAGTAGCGCGTCATAAAGTTGAATAAATTCGCTTCAAAATCAAAACGTTTATTTCAAGTAGGCCAGTTACAGGCACTTTTGAATTGTCGAAACAAAGATGAAAATTAAATGTAGCTACAGTCCCAGTCACAAGACATAAAAACTGTGAAAGTACTGTAGTTGCCCATTCTCTAGCGTAGATCTCTATGGAGAAGAACGGGCAAGAAACTCCATGGACACTCTTTTAAATCAAAATGTTGTTACAAAATCTTGGTTACATCATTCATGTTGAGATGGTATATTATGTGAGAACAATGTAGCAAGATGTGCACGTTAAAAGTGTCCGTAGTAAAAACAAATAACACAATTCAAAAATAAACATTCAAATAAGCCACGGCAACTAAGAGATGACCAGTCACAACTGACAGCTATGGGTGTTCTGTTCCAGATATGGGTGTGCGTGGACCTGGTGCGGTACTGCGGGCAGATCTGCCTGGAGATCTGCTCGCACCTGCGCATCCAGCTGTTCCACATCTCCGCGGGCGGCGGCGGGCCGGGCGCCGCCAACGGTACGCGCCGCGCCAAGCGCCAGCACTCGCACCACGCGCACCACGCCTAGTGCCCGACACACCAATACGCCTCTGTTTTTGTTGCTTCCTTATGGGATAGCTGATACGATACATTTAGCATACAAGATCAGCAACAAATGCCATTCATAGAGTGGCTTACATCTGTCCTATCAATTAGCGAGAAACGAGCACAACTAGCAACTTAAAACGACTTGTTTTTTGACAGAGTTTTAGTCTCCAGCTTTGAGTCAGTGATGTACTATTGATTTTTTTTGCTGACAAGGGGCCCACGTTTTTAAATAATGTGGGCGTTGGGACAGCTGATTACATGATCATCACTGTCTGACAAACACGGTGTAGTTCAACTTTTTTCCCGCGATCAAACACGAGCCAATGATGTTGCAGTATCGTCGCTGAGTGTTAAAAGTATCGTGTCTGCTATATCCCAATATGAGTTTAGTTTTGTACGCTGCTGCGACAACTTATAATGTGGTCGTATTAAGTTGTTTCATATGTAGATTTATCAAATGCAAAAATCGGAATTTCCAAACATTTTCTGCCTTAAAGGTAGTGTAATCATTTTGTATAAAATACAATGTTTCAGTTAACATGTACAGTGAAATTTCGTTTTAAAAATTTCGTTGTACTTTTCAAGATGTCGGCAGCGTCCAAAACTAACTTTGTTTATCTAATTTGTTGATTAGTCAAGGCTCGGTACGTATAATGTTATGGGATAAGGCTGCGGGTTGTGCCCACACCGTTCTAACTTCACTTCTACTCTAACAATACACTAATATGCGAACACTTAGGACGTCCAAACAAAAGAAATATTTCAAAATAAATTAAAAAAATAACGAAATAAGGTCGCATTTCCTACTATGCATAAAATCACTAACTCTGACGTGAAAATGTTGACAAACGGCTTTACAGAACCATTAAAACATGGCGCATCGAATTTTAGAAAAAGTTTGGCTATGACAATCATTTTTGCCACTAATATACGTGTGTGACCAATCTCTTTCCAAAGCCCGATTACTCTTAGTCACGCCTGTACCCCTAGCCAAGTTACAAAAGTTTCGTATCGATTCTCTTTCTACAATTGTAAACGCCTCGGCGTAAGCGATTGTAGAAGGCGCTAAATAGGCAGCATAATTGCCACGACTGAGTCGATCGCTCGTTCTCTAATGTCTGTAGAAAAAACCTACACTTTAGTCTATGGCGTTCCTACCAAAGAGTATAACGATCAACATTGTAGAAACGATAACATTGTATTCTATCATTTTGAACGATGTAAACTTGTCTACGAATTTTCTATTCGTTTGTGTTGAACACGTGATTCAACGTTTTCTACTAGCGTTAACGATTGTAGATTGTCAACTTGGCTAAGCCTGCAGGCTACTGTGACTTGTGTGCCAGGATAATCCAGATCGGATATTCTTTTCTAGCCTCTAGTATTTTCCCTACTAAAGAAAAAATACTGAAACAAGTCTCTTTTGAAACACTTCATGCGGGTCTAACCAATGCGGGGTAAACAGGAGTGCATGCCGTCTATCTACTAACGCTTTGAGGTGTTGGGTCCTTCCTATACTAACAAGACACATAATATAGTGATAGGTCGAGGGATCATTTTGGCATCGAGAATGTTCTGTATTAGATGCATTTTTTTTAAGTTGAATAAATGAACAAACAAATTTTGTAATTATGAACTTTATATTCAAGTAAAAGTGAAATGAACGTTGAAAGAATGCAAAAAAACAATAGCAAATTATACAACTATGAGGACTATTAATCCAGCATTATAGATCATGGAATTCAAATTTGTAAGAAATACTGAAATAACAAGGAAATTAACTTCTTGTCAAGGACATTCATTCTCGATGTCAGAGTGCTCTCCGGAACACCCATCACTAGTCATATATTGTGCATCATTGTTGTAGATGAGGCGCTACTATTGGATAAAAGTTATCACATATACATAGGAAGCTGTGACGAGTAAGTCAGGGACGAGGCTTGCACATAACCCAGTACATAACATAGGCGTGTGTGACATACGCGATGTTGATGTCACCACGCCATAACTTTGGAGAAGCGTGACTGTTTCATACTTAGGGAATTAACTTGCACTTTTGGACGTCCTTTACATGAAATTTGAATGCTTGAATGCTGTCAACATCGCGACTGTCTTAATGGACTGTTCATTTAAGCATTTCTCTGCTAATCTAACTTATTCATATCAACTTAACACTATCAATAGAAACAATTTAATCGCACTACAACATGACATATATTTCGACTCATTTTGAGGTTACATTCTGTTAAATATGTAATTAACGCTGGTGTTGATGTAAATAGAACATTTATTTATTTTTAATTTGCTTTTTAATCTGTACTAATTGCCTTGGTGACGTTTTCTTGCGTCATTTGAGTCTAATTTGTGCAAATATTTAATAAGTTATTTTTTAACAGAATGTGACCCTGAATAAATGATTACTAGTTATTTATAAACAGCTAGTTTATTAAATCAGGTAGACGTCAGCTAGAACGAATACATTATTATATTGTTTTTTTGTATGTAAATAGCTAAAAGTGCAAAGTATTCATCAAGTCTTTGAGAAAACATTTAGTTTAAACAAATGTAACTATGTTTTATTACGTTTTCTGTTAATATCAGCACCATTTAACTAGAAGGAAATGTGGTAATAGTTTTTTATAGTAGTATGTAGTTGGGAAAGTGTCTGTAAATGTAAGAGATGGTTACAAATAAATTAATAATTATGACTACCAGCAGTGAGCTGGCGAGGATTGTAACCAACTGGATAGTGATTTGAATAACCTACACAACTATTTAATAGATCTTGTTATAAAATGTTAAAACGACTGTTTATACCCTAGCCTAGGCAATACTAAGTTTGTGACTTTAGATGTTCTGTCGTTCCATTTATAAACATCTAGTACTGTTACTGAAACATGTCTTTACGTCTAGATATAGATAGTCTATCAATAAATGATGTCCTACTAATAAGTTCGGAATGTATACGTCATCTATCTTTCCTGTGTCACTAACATCTACAACCGATAGACGACGGTGACGGCTGCCACTAATCTTATCTTCGCTCTCGTAGTAACTTTACATAAATATACTTTTTCTTCCTAATGTATGTGCTATAGTATATCTTATATGTATGAAGTGCTAGGATCGCTTGCAACTGCTAGAGAAATATAATATCGACGGTGGAAATTTGAAATGTCGTAAGGGACATGAGCGTGAAGTCGGATTTGAAACGTTCAGCGTAGCACTGTAATCTGAAAATCCAATAACACGGTCTGTGTCCTTAATGCTCTTCATATTTTCACCATCGATATGTACTGTCCTTTCATATCTAGTCGGTTAAAATGAATTTAATATAATAGTTAGTACGCAACTAATTGGTATAACATAATTGGAGCTCAAAATTGTAAATGGTCAAAGAGTAGCTATACAGCCGCTGTAGCGCTAAGTGTGTAAATATGTGTTAATTATTGATGTTACACAATACGCAAGCCCGCTGTATCATATACTGTTAAATGTATTTTTTATGTGAAATATAACAAATGTACATTTTGATGATACTTGTTTTATTAGAGCACCTGTTACTGTGTGAAATGATCACAGTTTTTTGCTATAAGAATGTATTTCAAAGTTAATATTTCGCTAATTGCTAGTTACACTATCTCCTGTGTTCCACTGGTCACCAGAAGCACGTATAGCATTAAAAATTTGCTACACGCTACAATACGGACGTAAAGGTCAGTGGAGCTCGTGTTTGTTGTTCAAATATAAACTTTATTACAAAAGAGTAGAGTTTAAATTGATGTTGCAGGTTTTATTTGCTTGATTTTTTTATTTTATATATGGCTTTTTTATTTCTTGAAAGCTTGTTTCATTGTCATTATTGTAGTACTAACCTGATTGTTTTAAACATGCGCTTACAACATTGGAATGATATCCTTTCGTTTACTGTTCTGATTTCAAATCATTATTTGGTTTTTGTGATATGATGCTAAAGTACGGTCGGAAAAGGAGTAAGGCCAAGAGAAAATAAACGTTACCTCGCCTGTGGCTCAGCATTATTCCTGTCACTGTCGAACTACAAGTGTTAGATAGAGACTGGTTTCAGAATTAAGCAAAAGTACGGACTAAGTATTGTTTTTTAATCTCTGCTTAATGTACATGCCAGCGAATTTACTTTAAAACTTGAGAATTTTCTACTCATTAGTGATTTTAGTTATAGAAAAAAAAAGTTTTTTTTTTTAAATCGCGGTCAAATAACTATACTCGCCAGTTCATTAGAGTTTCGCTCGATAGTTGAATTTGACCTTTTGTAAAAACACATTTGACGCGTAATGTTTGCTGGTCTGTATACTTATCTCTTTTACCGACTGTACAATTTAGCAGTGTGAAAAATACATATATATAAGCAATTTATATTTTATCTTTTACAGAGACGAGTGAAAGTGAGAAGTCGGAGTCAGAAGATGTTATACCACTAATTAACAACAATTCTATTAGTTAATTTAATACATATAGGCTATTGCATTCCTAATAAATGTATGTAGTAGGACGAGTAAGAATTGAATAGTAGAGAATTTATATAAGTTATATTAGGTGATGGGAGAGGACAATGGGTGTACCGGCTGGAAAGGAATTAAGTGAATATTTTTACTCTTAATTAATGCATGTTATGTTTATGTAAAATCTAATCATTTACGAGAACAAAGATGTTTTCTACCATCATCATCATCATCATCATCAGCCTATTAATGTTCCCACTGCTGGGACACAGGCCTCCTCTCTATGAGAGGGAATGGGCTATAATCCACCACGCGGGCCCAGTGCGGATTGGTAGATGTCACATGTCTTCAAATTTTTTAGTTCTAGGACATGCCGGTTTCCTCACGATGTTTTCCTTCACCGTTTTGAGAGCAGCGGTGATGAAATAAATTACACAAAGTAATGCGCCTGACTGGGTTCGAACCCACGACTTACTGTTCGTAAGTCGGGGCCGCCACCACTGGGCCACCGCTGACCGTTTTCTACCAAGTTCAATGTTATTTATTAGATTGCGTTTCCTCACACGTCATTCCTACGAATATTAGCAGAATAAATTACCATGTATTGAATATTGTTATAATGTCCACATCAATCGTAACTCCGCTCTACAGTATTAACGCAAGTATTCTTAATCGATATTAAGTTTGTAAATTATAAAAGCATAATATTAAGTCCCTTGTTAATTCACAAATCGCTAATAAAGTTTAATTTACAATTATAAAACTGTTTCAATTCGCACTGAGTGAAAAGGAAAACATTAAACGAAGTTACTCACAGATAGTGATGACATGACTGCGTTTGGTAGTGTCGCGGTCGCCGCCCCCGTTACTGATAAGTGTTATTTGTTTACCAATTGAGTGTTATGATATTCACCGCAGTGTTTACATTGTGACCGAAGTGACCATGGATGGTACGCGCAGGAGACAGGACTACGAAGGTCTAGGTGAAGGTAAGTGGATGGAAATCTTATTTAAATATAGAAATCGTTATCTTAAACGCTGCTTCCTGCAGACGCACTGTAGGCACGTCAGTACAGTAATTTGCTGTGTAGCATGACTTCATTCAGTTAACTGAATGTCGTATGTAAATGTAGTTATAGATAACTTAGGGTTTTCTAGAAATCATTCGACCTTCACGCACGGCTAGAGTTACTGATTTCACATGAAATCGTGCCAACATAAAACATTTCTAGTAATGATGCAATCCACGTAAGATAAAAGCAGAACATCATAAAATTGTGGTGGGTTTAACCAACAGTGTGTTTAACTACCCAGTATTTATAAATACGCACTGATTGAAAGAGTATAATAGTACCTAAGCTAGATCTTATACATGAGGAATGCGGTGGTTCAGTGTGTACGATTGTTGGTGTGTACGTGCGTGAAATTAAAATTCTACAGCGACTATTGAATTCAAACCATGAAGCAGATCTCTATGCATTTATCTGAACTGAATCACAAACACTGAATATGATGAAGATGAAAAGGCGAACGATAAGCTTAATAATAATGATTCACTGAAACTGCAGGTACCTACCGTTAGGTATCGAGATTTCGAAGATTATTCACCTATCATAATCTAGGATATCATGTAGGTATTACCAACTGTGATTCCGAAAATGTTTTTCACAGTGAGAAAGCAAATAGGTACGCAAGTCGTTATCACTTTATCAGTAAACGATTAAATGTTGGTATTATATCATCAATATTGTTAGACTTATATATTACTTTACTCTTTGGTTAGACTGTTTACTAGTTGGAGGAGCGTAGTGCACTGTCTACCGAGCATAGATAATACACTAGCTACCGAGTTACCGATACTCAAGGAACTTATATAAGTTCCTTGCCGATACTATCAGTGTGTGAGTGACAGTTCAGGGGCTCGTTACAATAACGCCACCTGGCGAGATTTATGGCAATTAGGTGCCCACTACCGGCGTAACATGAGATAATTAGTCAATGAGTAGGTACTTGCGTATCTGCTGTCATTGGGATGATCCTAGATACTTTTTTTGTTAGGATAGGTTATGAGCCTAATGATAGGTAATAGACGCAACAGCTGAGATATTTGATGCAGCTCTATAGATACGGTAACTACGTGACCGCGGGTTCGATTCCCGCCCGGTTAAAAATAATGTTTCGGTAGGGTGCTTACATAAAGAAGCAGGTTTCCGGTACGGGCGCGCGGGCGGGTCGGTACCGACCGCGGTGCAGGGTTAACTTGCATCTAGTTTAAACCTGCTTCTTTATAAGCGAGCGCATAAAGATAACATAGAAATTACTACCTGCACCGGAAACCTGCTTCTTTATGTAAGCACCCATAAGTTATAATAAGGTTTGGTAAGACCAAGGGTGGGATATCTTGTTACCCAGTAGGTACATAGCTGGGATGTGAAATTCGGATAAGCAGTAGCTCCATATAAAATAGGGGTACGAATAAGTTGCACTCAAAGCAGACGATGCTATAGAGAAGGCTCGTCATTGTTCTGTGGCCTACAAATCCCTAAGTAGCGGTTTCAGGCCAGACTGTTTCTGAATATCAGGTTAGTTTGCAATGGCATCATAAAAGCAATAACAAGGAAATCGAAACAATAATTAGGTCATACCTAATATTAGTCTAACTTGTTAAGCAATTTGTTGTGTAACTAAATTAGCACTTGAGCCGCTTCAAGCTAATTACTGCACACTCTCGGTAGACGGCGCTCTAGTCGTTCCGGTAATTGTTACAGTTATTTGATGTGAATTAGGCAGTTCTGGGAAGCTAGCACTACTTACTGAGTGGATTTTGCTTACATAAGCGTTTGCTGTTTATATGATTGCGGTATGTAGGTAAAGGGAGCTACTTCGCGAAATTAATCATTTTGTGGAAGTAAAGGAACTCAACTGCACATCAGTGGTAGTCAGAATTTCTCCCATAAAAAAACCGGCCAAGAGCGTGTCGGGCCACGCTCAGTGTATTAGGGTTCCGTAGTTTCCCGTCCGTCACAATAAGTGTTCCCACTTATGAGTTTAAAGTTTTATCCATTATGTAAAAATGCTTGCATATACGAATATACTACAAACTTAGTCCAGAAATTATTTTGTACAACTTTTTGTCTTTTTTGTACAAAAACTGTTGTTTCCATCAAGTTCAAAATAATTTTCCTAGAAAGTCCTTATAAAGTTCTACTTTTCAGATTTTTTTCATATTTTCTAAACTTATGGTTCAAAAGTTGGAGGGGGAGGGACACATTGTTTTTTACTTTTGGAGCGATTATTTCCGAAATTATTGGCATTATCAAAAAATGATTTTAGGAAACCCCTATTCATTTTTAAATACCTTTCCAACAATATATCACACATTAGGGTTGAAATTAAAAAAAAAAAACACTTTCCACTTTACATAATTATAGGGGGGCTACCCTAATAAAACATTTTTTTTTTCCAATTTTTATTTTACCACTTTGTCGGCGTGATTGATATACATATTGGTACCAAATTTCAGCATTCTAGTGCTAACGGTCACAGAGATTAAGCGAGGACGGACAGACATGGCGAAACTATAAGGGTTCCTAGTTGACTACGGAACCCTAAAAAACAAATTGTTATCACTAATATGCGGTTGACAGTACTCCTAAGTAATTTTTAAGATGATAAACTAGGTTCTTATTGCAGTAGGCTAAGGGCCCAGTTCACCGAAAAGATAACAGTCTGATTATCTAATAACAGCTGTTTAAAACACATTTTTGTACATGAAAATGTGTTTTAAACAGCTGTGTTTAGATAATCAGACTGTTATCTTTTCGGTGAACTAATAACAGCTGTTAACACATTTTTGTACATGAAAATGTGTTTTAAACAGCTGTTTTTAGATAATCAGACTGTTATCTTTTCGGTGAACTTGCCCCTAAATGAAACAAGTTATGTTGTAGGAAATAGCACCAGATACATAGAGTGAACTTCTAACCAAATTGAGTGACTTATGAGTTAGCAACTGACTCGTCAATGTTCCAGTTTCCAGGACAGCAGAATGGCTGGAAAGAGGCCGAACGGTCGCTCGATTATTGCTTCGGACAGCACGCAGAGTCCATCGCTACATCCAGCATTCTACGCAGCCTTGGACGAGCCTATGTAAGTCCTTATCTATTATCTTACCGGACCTACCTTTATCAGGCCACGTCTTAACCAAAGCGATCATTGGCGCAAACAAGCGACTGTAGCGTTCATTTTGTTCCGCGAACCAGATTGCGTGGACGCGCCGACAAAAGCCGTTACGTTTTTCTAAACAAACTTCACCCACACTCCTCTCGGGGCATCTACCATGCGGGTCCAATGTGGATTAGTGGGAACACGGGTGTCGTCGACTTTTAGTCTTGGTTCTAACTTCTAGAAAACATTACGATTTTCTCCTGTTTTCTTTCATAGGTCTTCTAGAGCACCGGGTGACGAAACAAACTGTAGCTTACAAAAAGTTTTATGCCTTCATTGTGAGCCTTACACAGCCAACGAACGTTATTGAAAATGATAAAATAAAAAACTTTTTGAAAAATAATTATGGCAAAAATAATTAGCTTCAGAAGTCGGTGACAAAAAAATATCAATCAAACAAAAGTCACCGACTTCTGAAGCTAATTATTTTTGCTATAATTATTTTTCACTTTTTTGTGTTTTTTGAAGTCGGTTTAATTTTTTGCAAAAACGTTTTTTTATTTTGTCATTTTTAGTTGTTCCCAAACAAATATTTGCTATGAATTTATTTGACTGGTAATAGGCGTAAGCAGCGGTGGCCCAGTGGTGGTGGCCCCGACTTACGAACAGCAAGTCGTGGGTTCGAACCCAGGCAGGCGTATTACTTTGTGTAATTTATTTCATCACCACTGCTCTCAAAACGGTGAAGGAAAACATCGTGAGGAAATGGGCTATAATCCAGCACGCGGGCCCACGGATTGCTGTGGGCCTGCGTGCTGGATTATAGCCCATTCTCTCTTATAGAGAGGAGGCCTGTGTCCCAGCAGTGGGAACATTAATAGGCTGATGATAAATAGGCGTCCCATCCCCAATATATGGAACTTAACATACCTTTTTTTTTCGGATAGGAAATCATCAAATTACCCCCTCCCGCTCTGGGCGGAGCGGAAGGGAGTGTCAGACTTTTACTGACTAAAACCCATCCAATGTCTTTCTTAGCCCTTTGTGTTCCAGGGTCGCAGTATCTCTTTAGAACAGTCCCTTTTGCTGACATCTCTTTGAGGCGCGCGCGGAACACGAACGAACTGTCGAGATCTGGGTGTATTGTACACATCTGCGTATCCCCTCAGAGCATACAGGCGTGATGTTACGTCATTTGAGGCGCACGCGGAACACGATCGCACCAGCTTAACATACCTAACTGTCGAAATCTGGGTGTATTGTACACATCTACCTACCCCCTCAGAGCATACAGGCGTGATGTTACGTCATGATGTTGTACAAACAATAAACATCCAAGCGATTGCAACATTCACGGCACTTTTGCCGTCTATTTTTGAAGAGTTCCATTGTATATCTCCGAAGATCAGCATCAGATGTTCACAAAATTTAAATGGGACGACACGGGAAGCACCAGCTTTCAATTAAAAAAAGAATCAACAAAATCGGTTCACCCAGTCGAAAGTTCTGAGGTAACAAACACAAAAAAAAAATGCAGTCGAATTGAGAACCTCCTCTTTTTGGAAGTCGGTTGAAAAGAATGAAAAAGCGTCCTACCATAGCGGCATTTAGAACGCAGTGAAAAATCAAATCGTGTTGTGGCTTTCTTATATTTGTGAAATATGTTTCTTCAGGCTTTAAATCAGTAGGTAGGGAAACTGTAATAAACTGAAAAGGGGAACGTAACAGGGTCACAGTCTACTATTAATCACGTGGCACTCCTTTGACTGCCGGCCAGCGGGCCCGTTCATCAAGTGAGCCAACAATTAGGTGCGTGCTGCAAACAACATAACTCGTCTATCACGTCAAACTGAAAAATGTAATCCACAGTGAGACTGTTACTTAATTAAATGAAGCCTTTTTAACTAAATCTAGTTTATATTCCCCAGAGAAATAGGTAGAGACCTGCTTTAACCCAATTTTAACCAATAAACATAAGCATAAATCAGCCTGTGTTCCCATGACCGGGGCACATATACGTGTGCCATAAAAGTAAGTCATCAAAGAAAGTACAACCGAAGCCTGATACTTAGATACAAACAGCGTGCAATAAACGTTAAACAAAGTTATACAACGCAGGAAATACCAACTTTTTACACAATAGGTACAAGTCAGTCAACTGCAGTTTGTGCAACTAACTGTAATTGTACCCAAATCAATGCCAATCAAACGTCGTGTAACTGCAAACTGAACATATATTTCATTTTGTTTCATTTCCACTGATATGTTGACACAACAAATAACAACAGTTAGTTATTAGATTTCAAATTAAAGTTATTTTAAAGGCTGTCTAATTCAGTCGCATGTGCAAATTGGGCTGGTCACATTCACACAGACATTTCACACTGGTCACCAGGCGCGTGCACTGCAGGCACTGCCTACTTGCCTACCTCTTATGCTGTGGGTACTAACAGTAGTTTTTCATACTCTTATGGACTACAACCTGCACTACTTAATGTGTAAACATTATTAGAACGCCTTCCAAGGTAGCACATAGTGAGAAATTATTGATAGCATAGCACCATGTAAGTATGTCCCTAATACCTTCTTAATTTAATCAATGTCCGAAGGTAACATTGAATAAACACTTTTACCTAAGTGTTACGAATATAAACATTTAAATATGACAAAATATCTAAACAGCAAGCAATAAAAATAGTTTTATCATAAATATCAAACCGGTGCGGCACCGGCCCTTCAGCAAAACCACTCTGGTGGAAGTGGTAGATTAATGGTGGGCTAGGTAGATTTGTACCTATGTAATGCTGAATACGTGATCTTGAATTTTTACTAGAACTCTATTACCTGCGGTGACTAATGTTTTACATAAGTAGATCCGTCCCACGTTTATAATGTCGACAAATGCAAAATCGAAGTGACCTTTACGATCGTGTGATGGTGACAATTTCCAACCATTTTCATTTATTCCGAATGGACAGACAATGTTCAACCTCGTTAAATATTATAATGTTAATCCATCGTACCCCCAGGGAACCATCAGGGTGTCAGATACCACAGCCAATTTTATTATAACACGAGCGAGGTAGTCGACACTCGGGAATATTCGTGCGAGATATGTCGGTGACAGTCGGCGATACTTGGGATATGTCGACACTGCTGACACTGGCCCAGGGCCCAGCAGGACGCTTTTAGTGCTGTGGTGTGTCAGGGCTGCCCCTGACTGGCTTCTGAAATGTCAATGTCAGTGTCAATATCTTATATTATGGAACTTCAAGTAGGAAGCATAGTGTCCTGTGTCGTTGAAGTTCTAACACCACGTAAGTCGGGGTCTTTTCCACCTGACCATTTTAATTTTTTTTCGCTTAAAACCCCCTTAAAGTTCGGGCCTATTAGGAAAGCGTCAACTTTGGCGCGCAAAATAACAATAACTCTCGTTTGGCGCGCGTCGTCAATGCGCTCGGCCGATTCGGTATCTTTTCATTCATTTTTCTACACAAAGTCAACGGGCGGGGTTAGAGAGCGTTATTATGTTGCGAGCGCAAGCAAAAATGAGCTTAGTGGTGGTCAGGCGGGAGTGTCCTCGATAGTACGTCATTACGCGGTGTTAGAACTTAGCGACGATGGGTGCTAGTGTGCGTAACTTACTTACCTACACAGCATTGTCCTTCAGTTGAAATGGAAACTAATGCTTGGTTTGGTTCTCATTAAAAATTAATGTAATCGTCGTAGGCTTAGGTAGACTATTCTGTGTAAGTTGCTTGCCCTTGATGGAAATTATGTAAAACACGACGCGCCGCTGAATACAGCTACAATTTAATGGTTTTTGGTAAAATTTTGTCCAGAACAAATAGCCTCTGTGTCTGCTTACAAAATAATTATCCTAGGTACCTTTCTTCATAAGTCAAATTTCTGGAATGTAGGTAAACCTTTAGGTCGGTTTTATCGTTATTTTTTGGTGTGAAATAAAAGCGGCCTTTGTATTACGATAAAACCTTTCTTTATTTTCGTACAGATAGGTAACTATATACCTATTCAGTTTTGTAGTTCTTGTTTTCTATATTATGGATCATCGGCCTAGTTTAATAGAAAATATAAACCCCGCAACTCATACAAACAGTTTGTGTCGAATAAATTTTATATACTTATACTTACCCACATGGATTTCCAATCACAACTTCATATCCACAATTTCTACAATTTCCGCTATGAGACAATCGTAAAAAAATATTTGCTGTCTACGCGTATTTGCAGTGAATTGAAGTGAAACAAAAAAGTGCGAGTCGGACTCGCGCACGAAGGGTTCCGTATCATTATCTATACATTAGACAAAATGGCAAAAAAATCACGTTTGTTGTATGGGAGCCCCCCTTTTTTTTTTTTTTTTTTTTCGGATTGGAAATCATCAAATAACCCCTCCCGCTCTGGGCGGAGCAGGAGGGAGTGTCAGACTTTTACTGACTTAAACCCATCCATGTTCCTTCATCGCCCTTTGTGTTCCGGGGCCACGGTATCTCTTTCGAATAGTCCCGCGACCCCGGCAGGCATCGGTCCTTACGGACCCCTTCCTTTTTGCTGACTCTCTTTGAGGCGCGCGTGGAACACGAACGCGCCGTCGACACGGCCTGTCGTCATGTCATGAGACGGACGGTTTTTTACGGTGGCCGGGGGCTACGTGGTCGTGGCCCCCGACGCCCGGGGCGTCTCCCGCGGCGGCCGGGACGTTGAGAGGTTCTCTCCCTCTCACGTTCCGCCACCTCCTTCTCTAGCATTACTGCTTCGCAGAAGGAGGTGACGGCGTCCCATTCCGTCTCGCTCCGGACCATGGCTTGCACCAGGGCCGGACGCGAGAGGTCGCCGCCGCCGATCGCCGCTTCGAGGACACGGCGGTGCTCCGCCCACGCGGGGCACACCTCCACCGTGTGTTCCACCGTGTCCTCCGGTCGATCCTCACAATGGAAGCACCCGGGCGTTTCCTCCCGCCCGATTCGGTGCAGGAACCTCCCGAACACTCCGTGTCCGGTGAGGACCTGCGTCAGGCGGAAGGTGAGGACGCCGTGGCGTCTCTCAAGCCACTCCTCAAAGAGGGGACTTATCGCCACTATTGTGGCGTGCCCTGCACGGGGTTGCGACAGTCGCTCTCTCCATGTCGCCATGAGATCCCGCCGGAAGTCTGTCCGCTGAGCGACAATTTGTCGCTGCAGCGGAGTTTCCCCCCGGCGTAGCGCCTCCGCGCGCCATTCATGCAGGCGCGCGAGGACTATCGCCTCCAGATCCCATGGCGGCAATCCGGCAAGGAGGCTCGCCGCCTCGCGGGCAATCGTGCGGTAGCCCCGGGCCAGCCTTACGGCTACTACCTTTTGGGGCGCGTTCAGGTAGTGGGCGGCACGCCGCCTCAAAGAACGCGCCCACACCGGGGCCCCGTAAAGGGCCATGGACCGCACGACTCCCGCGTAGAGCCTCCGGCAGGAGGCGTTCGGCCCCCCCAGGTTGGGCAGGAGCCGCCTGAAGGCAGCCCCAGTCCGTTCCAGTTTGGGGGCCAAACGTCGGAAGTGCTCCACGAAGTTCCACCGGCTGTCGAGGACGAGTCCTAGGTACTTCAAAGTCGACTCGACACCGATGGATACCCCTCCTACCGTGAGTAAGGATCCCGGAGGTGGCGCATTCCGAGGCCCATGAAAGCACATGGCCTCGGACTTGTGCAATGCCACCTCGAGACCCAGTTGCCGGATCCTCTCAACGACTGTCGCAACCCCGCGTGTCATCACTTCGGCCGCCGCCTCGTGCGACCTCCCCTGGGCCAGCACCAGCGTGTCGTCAGCGTAGCAAACTACGCTGACACCACTAGGGAGGTCGGCGCGCAGCACCCAGTCGTAACCGATGTTCCACAAGGACGGCCCTAGGACCGATCCCTGCGGAACACCGCACGACATCTCTCGCTGGTTCCATTCTCCGCTGCGACCGGGGTAGATGACGGCTCTGTCCGTCAGATAGTCCCCGAATGGGAGCCCCCCTTAAATATTAATTTTATTCTGTTTTTAGTATTTATTTGTTGTTATAGCGGCAACAGAAATACATCATCTGTGAAAATTTCAACTGTCTAGCTGTCACGGTTCATGAGATACAGCCTGGTGACAGACAGTCGGACAGACAGCGAAGTCTTAGTAATAGGGTTCCGTTTTTACCCTTTGGGTACAGAACCCTAATAAAAAAGCAGTTCGTAAATGTTACCGGTGAGTCGGTGATTAAATTGAAAAAAAAAAGAAACAAAATAACCGCTAGTTTTCATGAACATAACAATCATGATTACGTATTCATCATATTGTTCAGTTCCATTTACTAACAACGAAATTAAGGCGAGGCATCGTTCTAAAACCGGGCACGCGCGCATCGGGACTGAGCGGGGGACTGGGCGTCTGAGCGGGGCGAGGATTGCTAGCTTATAACTTAAAGGACGTAAACGACAAAATGGTTTTTGTTATTTAATTCAGTTGGGAACGATAATTTCAGAAATTCCTTCTATAATTTTAAAGAGTATGTATAGGCTCATCTACGGAGAAAGTTAAGAGGCTTAAATTGGTCACGTTTGCCCATAAAATGTGAATCTCTTTTTAAAAAGAGGTATGTTTGATATTTTTTTCTCTGTTACAAAAGTTACTTAATCATGTATTGAAAACTAACAAAATAAGGGTTTTATCATGAATTATCAGGTCACCAACTTATATTTTCATTTGTTTTGTAATTACTGACAAAAATTGAGATCATTGACTACATGATTTCCAATGCGTCCTCTTAAACTTAATAACTGGCTAGGTAAATTAAATAATTGCTACCTATTTAAAGTTAATGTATTTATTAAATTAACTAAAAAGATGTTCTAACAACACACCACATCAGTGTACTGGCAGCTAGGTAGGCACACACACAGTCACTAGGCCGGCCTGTTTCAGCATATTATTGCACTAGCTGACCCACGCAACTTCGTCTGCGTCACATAAAAGAGAAACAGCTCACAAAAGGAATACATTTTTCCCCGTTTTTGCAATATTTTTCATTTATGCTCCGCTCCTTTTGGTCGCAGCGTGATGTTATATAGCCTATAGCCTTCCTCGATAAATGGACTACCCAACACTGAAAGAATCATTCAAATCGGACCAGTAGTTCCAGAGATTAAACAAACAACGCGTTCAAACAAACAAACAAACACTGCAGCTTTATAATATTAGTATAGACTAGCTTCTGCCCGCGACTTCGTACGCGGAACCTGTTGCTTATGCCAGCGACAACGGTGTCGTCAAAATCGAAGATCTGATACGTCTGATGTCGAAGCGCAATTCTCTATCCGTGAACGTCTCCGACTCGCGAGACAATGCGTGACGTTCACGATCAACAGTCAGTCGCGTATCACGTTCCCCACTTGTCTCTAGATACCTAGAAGTCGGTGTGTAGATACGCTGAAAACTCAAGCGTAATTCTCTTTCCGTGAATGTCTCCAACTCGCGAGACAATGCAGACGTTCACGATCAGCGGTCAGTCGCGCATCATTTTCTTCACTGGTCTCTAGACACCTGGATGTAGATGCGTAAATACGCTGAGAACGCAGGTGTGCTTCGCGATCCGAAGAGGTTTTCACGGAGCAAGTTGAAGCCTGATGTTCTCGAACAGCATTAAGTCTCTCCTGACGCTCTTCGGTAGATTCTTGGGATCTTATGATCCTCAATCTTTTAGCTCCTTTGGAACACTGGGAAAGATTTGACCTCTTTCTAGGCATGGTTATAGTTTTATTAAAATCTAAGTGACTGCTCCGCTGCGTTACCGGGTAGGCTACCGTGCCACGTAGATAAATGGAAAAGGAAATTAAACACTAAAATAACATAAGCCGGAAGACAGTTTTGGCCAGTAGACTCAAATTTTCAATGATACACCATTATCATCGAAAATCAGTCCTAAACTGTTACCACCTTGACCGCGTGAATATTTTATAATTATACATTGAAATTAGTGATAGCTTTGATTTCCACATCAGATCTTCAATTTTTATAAGTCAACACGAAATGCCCATCAGACCGAACAACTTTTGCTAAGACGTCATTCCTATATGTGTTATGGTGTAGCTGGGCTCTCGGAGTTCCACAACAGGTGTTCCAGATCTTCGATTTTTATAAGTCAACAGAGAGTGCTCATCAGATTGAACAACTTTTGCTAAAACGTCATTTCTATATATATGTTAGTGTAGCTGGGCTCTTGGAGTTCCACATCAGGTGTTCCAGATCTTCAAATTTATTCTCTCAGCAGAACTGCCCACCAGAGACTAAAGAGCAGTAACAGCCCTTTTGTGATTTTTCGTTTTATTAGTGATTCTGAAAGCGGGTTTCTTAAGCTTTCTATTGAATTAACTTACTTATTTCTAAGACTATTAGAATGGTTTTTATTTAACAGTTTTCACTTACTGCAAACGAAAAAAATTAACAATTTGGCGTGATTTCCCAACTAAAATACAGTATAAATTATACTGCAGATTAAATTTTAAGGTTTCATAACTAAAATGCAGTAAGCAATATAATTTTACAGTTCTTTAGATAGTTTTATATTTCTGGAAAAAAATTAAAAAAAAAATTAATACGCAGTAAAATTTACCGCCATACAAGCTATTTTTACTGCAAATTAAGAAAATACAATTTATTGTCACGAACTCCCAACTAAAATGCAGTAAAATCAAAGCTTGTCGCATTTTAGTTGTGAATACTTAACATTCTTTTATCATTATAAACTGACTAACACGCAGTAAAATACAGCATTACTGCAGATTAGTTTGGATAGCATAATGACACAGATATGATTATTCCTAGCTAAAGTGCAGTTAATGTTTTAAACATAAAGATACATTATGTTATATATGTTAATATTAAGAGAAAACTGTCAAAGGAGGTTGTGCATTCTGCGCAGGGTCCTTTATTAATTAGATGTTTTTTTTTTATTTTTGATATGTAAATTTTACATAAGTGAGTTGAATTATTGTGATTAAATAATAAGAAATAAACGGTCTTTAAAATGTGAACTAGCTATTTTTCTTACTGCACTAGTAAATTGAACAGTTTTTTCTTAAAAAACTAACTAAAATGCAGTATTTTTTTGACCTTACTGCATGTTAGTTGGGTTTCTTGACAAAATAACTGATCCAAACGCAGTAATAGGGCTTTTTGCTGCATTTTACTAAGTTTAAAATGGTATTTTTTACAAAATAGGCTATGCAGTAATAGGCACCAAAAAGAATAAATGGCCATAATAAATTCAGTTATTAAGATATATTTTTTTTTATTGCTTTAACGTGTGAACCTATGCCTTTACAACCTTTCTGCATTCAAATTTTTTTGCTTATACATTCTGTTGATTTTTTAAAATCAATTCTTAACTTTAAATGCGTTTTACTCGAAATCGTGATTTTGCTGTTACTGCACTTTAGTGTATGGTGGGCAGAGAAAATGCCCATCACGTGGAACAATTTTTGCTATGGTACCATTTTTGTATCTCTTATAGTTCAGCTGGTCTGTTGTGGTTCTGCATCAGGTGTTCAAGTTTCCAAGATAAATTATAGCCTATATCTTGCCTAGACTTAATACCTATACAACAACAAAAAAATCATTCAAATCCGTCCAGCAGTTCCGAAGATTAGCGTGTACAAACAAACAGACAAACAGACAGACTTTTTTTTTGGATTCGTGCTCTATTACTGTTTCTAAACCCCCCTCAATTATTTATTTTTTAATATATTCAATGTACAGACACAGTTTTTCTACTGTTTTATTATATGTATATAGATTAATTAACCCAAGCTGTATCCACGCCTCATTGCTAGGGGTTAATTGTTACCTATTGAATTATCCTTAGATTACAAGTAAGACAAGAATATCAACATCATACTGATAAATAACCTCATCTAACCCAAATGATTCACCAACAATAGAGGGGATCTGGCGCTCGACGGCTGGTTTCATTATGGATTACTTTCTTTTACTAAATCTATGGCGTCACCCCGGCTTATCTCGCATGCAGGTTTAAAATAATCCCACAGGAACGCACTACCGCGACAAAAAGAATCTTAAGTCCTAATGCAGGCCATGGTTTACTGCAGGTGTCCAAAATCGGTTCAACCAATAAGGTAACAGACAGAGTTACTTTCGAATTTATAATATTAGATGGACGGATTATATGTTGATGGATGGGAAGGGAGAGGAAGACCAAGAAAACGGTAGATGAAGTATGTGGGGAATGATATACAAGAACAAGGAGTAAATGATTGCGTGACGGTTGACAGGGAAGAATTGAAGAAAAAATGTGTTGCGCCGACCACAAGTAACATGGAACAAGGGTAGGAACGTGATGAGCTGGATGTATTAATTGTTGTTTAAGAGCTTTCCGGATATGAGGTAGGACCTAATTGGGGTGCGATGTCAGAAGTCCTCCACGTGTGTCTGGCGGCTGCTGGTCCCTCTCGATACGTCTGGAGGGAAGAGCAGCTGCTGGGCCGGTGCACCCTGGACGCGGCGGTATCCTTCTCCGGGGAATGAGAGGAAATGAGAGTTTCCTTTTATCCCCCGGGGAATGTGACCGCCGCGGCTAATGAATCTGACAAGGGTAGGGTCCATTCTGGACCAACGGAGCGTTGTTCTGCGTGACCCTCTGTAAAGCAGAGGGCACAGCAGAGGAATGAGGGTGGGCTTGGTGTGCACTCACCCTGCCTCCGAGCAGAAAGAGAAGGATCCGTCCTCCTCTGTCACCGCCAATCTCGTAATCTGGCTATCGAAGCGCTGTGGATCACGTCTCGCGGTTTCGATAGGGGACCGAGGGTCTTGGCTTAACCGCCCGGACCGCGAGGTAGAAAACCTCTATAAAAAGTTACCCCGAATCCCAAGTGGCGACGCACCGCGAGGGGATGTATGGCTGACGGGTGTTCCATGGAACAAATCAGTCGCTAGTGCACTCCTCGCCAGGGTACCTGCAGGCCCCCATGGCGAGTAATAAATACTTAAATCTGCCCTTCTAGGTACAGGGGTCTCTGCCTAGATTGAGAATATTTCCCCCATACTCGTGGGATTAAGTATGGATATTGAAACAAAAAAAAAAAACAACACCGCCGGCAACGGCAAAGAAGAGGAGAGGAGGGATGCGGCGTCGGAGTCCGACGTTGCATCAAGTGAGGTGAGCGCGGGAGGCTCAGAGAGCTCCCGTCACGCGAGGGCCGGGACGCCTGCGGAGAACAGCAAGTTCTTCCGCAAGCGCCCCAGGCGGGATGGCGACCGGGGGTCGTCATCCGGAGATGAGGAGGCCTCGGCCCGAAAAATCCCCACCAATAAGCGTGGGGGGATCCGGGGCAAGGGGAGGGGGCTCCCTGCCTCCGTGAGGTCGGCAAGAGTTGCCGAGGAGGTGCGCCCCCCGGGCACTACTGTTCCCGGGCCTGACGATGAGGCGGGTGAAACTGGCGGCTCCGAGGCGGAGCGTAAGGCCAGGTTCACAAAGGCGGTGGAAGCCACGATAAGGGGCGTGGCCAATAAGGTGAAGACAGGCACGAAACTTAAGGCCATACCCGCGGCTTCCGCCTCCATCTTGGCGGCAGCGGAGGCCAATTTTGCGGGGCCTTCCCCTCCTCCGCCTCCGGTAGGTGGAGAGGAGTTGGCCAAGCTGCGGGAGGAAGTGGCCCGCCTGACGGCCACCACGGAGCTTCTCCAAAAGGAGAATGCGAAGCTCCGGGCAGATCTGGCCAGCCTGGGGGGGCCGGGCTCTCAAAAGGGGGGCCAGACCCAGCGGCCTACTCAGCCCGAACCGGCGGAGAACCAGATCCTAAATCTGGTTTGGAAGGAGCTGGCTGCTTTCGAGCAGCGGTTCTCCGTCCTGGAGGGAAGGGTCCTGCGCCTCCCCCTGGGTGCGAACAGGGCAGCCGCGGGCCCGAGCACGTTGTCGTACGCGGCTGCCGCTGCGGCTGTGGCACCCGCACCCGGACCGGGGCCGGCGAGTCAGCCCTCCGGCAGGGCTGTGGCGGCCACCCCCGAAAAGCCGTCTTCGGCGAATCCGGCGCCGGCCAAGAAGTCGCCCAAGAAGAGGAGGAAGGGCAAGGCAGCGGCACAGGCGGTGACGGTGCTGGCGCCAGTGCCAGCGGCGATTGGGCCAGTGCCGGCGGCAGGCTAGCTGCCGCCGCCACCACCGCCCCCCCAGCCCCCGACACCTGCGGCTGAAGCCGGATGGCAGGTGGTCGGGGAGAAGAAGAAGGGGAGGAAGGCGGCCAAAAAGGCCCGAAATGCGGAGCGGCAGCGCCAGCACAGGGCGCGAAAGATCGCGGCTAGGCTCCGCGCCCCGAAGACCGCGGCTGTAGTGATCACACTACAGCCGGACGCGGAAAAGAGGGGCGTGTCTTACCGCGATCTCCTAGCGAAGGCAAAGGAGACGGTGGACCTGGGGGAGCTCGGGATCACCGGGGGCCTCCGGCTTAAAGTCACCGCGACGGGAGCTCGGTTGCTGGAGATCCCCGGGGAAACTAGTGGCTCGTCCGCTGACGCTCTGGCTGAAAAGCTCAGAGCGTCCCTAAACGCGGACGAGGCCCGAGTGTCCAGGCCCGTCAGATGCGCAGACTTGCGCATCCTGGGTCTGGACGACTCGGTGACCGAGGAGGAGGTGGTGGCCGCCGTCGCCAGGTCCGGAGGGTGCCCTGCCGATCAGGTCAGGGCAGGCACCCTTCGCCCGGACTCCACGGGCATGCGAACCGTCACGGTGAGCTGCCCTGTGACGGCGGCCAAAACTATTGTGGAGGGCCGTAGGCTATTGGTGGGCTGGGTTTCAGCGCAGGTGAAGCTGCTGGAACCCAGACCTCTGAGGTGCTACCGATGCCATGTGGGACACCATGTGTCAGTGCAATGCGCCTCGGAGGTCGACCGCAGTGGCCTCTGCTTCCGATGCAGTAAGCCCGGTCACACATCCGCGACTTGCTGCGACACGCCGCACTGTGCCGCATGTGCGGCGGCCGGCAAGTCAGCTGATCACCGGGCTGGGAGCAAGGCCTGCGCTGCACCCACCAAGACCAAGGCCAGAGGCAGGGGAGGGCCCTCCACCGCCACCACCACCACCGTCGCCACAGCCGCAGCCGCAACCGCAGCCGCTGCCATTGTCGCCGCCACCGCCGCCGCGACAATTGTGCCCGTAGAGGGGCCCTCACAGGGGGCCCGAGTGGAGGAAGCGGTAATGGAATGCCAATAACGGCGCCATTACGCTTCCTCCAAGCGAATATCAACCACTGCGCCTGCGCTCAGGATCTGTTGCTCCAGAGCATGGCGCAGTGGTCGATTAACATCGCTGTGGTCGCTGAGCCGTATTTTGTCCTGCCCAGGGAAGACTGGGTGGCGGACCTGAGCGGCTCAGTGACCATAGTGTCGTCGGCCGCCGCCGGTACCCCGACCCTTGAAGGTGTCAGGAGGGGTCGGGGGTGCGTAGCAGCCCGGTTCGGGGAGATTGTAGTGGTGGGAGTCTACTTCTCCCCGAGCCGAACTCTCGCCGAGTTCCACAACTCTCTCGCAGAGTTGAGTATCGTCGTTGGGAACCATTCCCTCCCCGTGGTTGTCCTCGGGGACTTCAATGCCAAGAATTTGGCTTGGGGTTCTCGTTGCACAGACGTGCGGGGAAGGATGGTGGAAGACTGGGCCCTGGAGAAGGGCCTGGTTGTCCTAAATCGGGGTTCTGTCCCCACGTGTGTGCGGATGCGGGGCGAGTCGGTGGTGGACATTTCGTTCGCTAGCCCCGCTCTGTCGCCGCGTGTCGTTGACTGGCGTGTCATGGAGGGGGTGGAGACCTATTCCGACCACCGGTACATCCGGTTCGACGTCTCCACCCAGAACTCAAGCGCGCCGGTCCAACAGGCCCCGAGTGGTCCGCGCTGGGCGCTGAAGCAGCTGGACCGGGAGCTCCTCCTGGAAGCCTCGATCGTGCAGGCCTGGGTGACATCACCGGACAGGCCTGCCGACGTTAACAATGAGGCAGGGTGGTTCCAGGAGGCCATGTCTGACATCTGTGACGTGGCAATGCCCCGTGTTCGGCCAAGAAGCGCCCGGCGTCAGGTGTACTGGTGGTCGCGTGAGCTGACATCTCTGCGCAAGGCGTGCGTGGCTGCACGACACCTGTACGCCAGGCATCGCAGGCTCCGCATCCGCCCACCGGATGCGGCAGCCATTGAGGCGGAGCTCTATGAGGGGTACAGAGCGGCGAAGACCGCCCTCCGCGAAGCGGTCCTGCGGGCCAGGGATCAGGCCCGCGAGGAGTTGCTGGGGACTCTCGACAGAGATCCGTGGGGGCGCCCTTACAAGTTGGTGCGGGAAAAACTCCGCCCCTGGGCGCCCCCACTGACGCAGAGTCTCCGGCCTGAGCTCGTGGAGGACGTGGTGAGCGCTCTGTTCCCTTCGCGAGGGGAACACCCACCCCCGCCTATGGCTCCGCCGCCTGCGGTGCTGGAAGCGGATCATCAGGACGACGACGACGACACTCCGGAGGTGACTGGGGTAGACCTGAGAGTGGCGGTACGCAGGCTCAGTGCCAAAAATACCGCCCCGGGACCCGACGGCTTGCCTGGCAAAGCCTGGGTCCTGGCCTTGGAGGCTCTCGGGCCCCGACTGGAGGGGCTCCTAAGCGCATGCTTGGAGAGAGGCCAGTTCCCGCTTCGTTGGAAGACGGGGAAGCTGGTCCTCATCCGGAAGCCGGGGCGCCGGCGACTCTCCGTCCGCATACCGGCCCGTGGTGCTGCTCGACGAGGTGGGCAAGCTCTTTGAAAGAGTCATTGCAAACCGCCTCGCCGAGCACCTTGCGGGGACTGGGCCGGACCTTGCGGAACACCAGTATGGTTTCCGCAAGGGGCGCTCTACGGTGGATGCCATCATGCGCGTGAGAGCCCTCACGACGGGGGATGCGGTGTCTAGGGGGGGGGTTGTCTTGGCGGTGTCTCTCGACATCGCCAACGCCTTCAACTCCATGCCCTGGAGCTGCATTAGGGAGGCACTCCGGTATCACCGGGTGCCGACCTACCTCCGTCGAGTGGTCGGGGACTATCTGACAGACAGAGCCGTCATCTACCCCGGTCGCAGCGGAGAATGGAACCGGCGAGAGATGTCGTGCGGTGTTCCGCAGGGATCGGTCCTAGGGCCGTCCTTGTGGAACATCGGTTACGACTGGGTGCTGCGCGCCGACCTCCCTAGTGGTGTCAGCGTAGTTTGCTACGCTGACGACACGCTGGTGCTGGCCCAGGGGAGGTCGCACGAGGCGGCGGCCGAAGTGATGACACGCGGGGTTGCGACAGTCGTTGAGAGGATCCGGCAACTGGGTCTCGAGGTGGCATTGCACAAGTCCGAGGCCATGTGCTTTCATGGGCCTAGGAATGCGCCACCTCCGGGATCCTTACTCACGGTAGGAGGGGTATCCATCGGTGTCGAGTCGACTTTGAAGTACCTAGGACTCGTCCTCGACAGCCGGTGGAACTGCGTGGAGCACTTCCGACGTTTGGCCCCCAAACTGGAACGGACTGGGGCTGCCTTCAGGCGGCTCCTGCCCAACCTGGGGGGGCCGAACGCCTCCTGCCGGAGGCTCTACGCGGGAGTCGTGCGGTCCATGGCCCTTTACGGGGCCCCGGTGTGGGCGCGTTCTTTGAGGCGGCGTGCCGCCCACTACCTGAACGCGCCCCAAAAGGTAGTAGCCGTAAGGCTGGCCCGGGGCTACCGCACGATTGCCCGCGAGGCGGCGAGCCTCCTTGCCGGATTGCCGCCATGGGATCTGGAGGCGATAGTCCTCGCGCGCCTGCATGAATGGCGCGCGGAGGTGCTACGCCGGGGGGAAACTCCGCTGCAGCGACAAATTGTCGCTCAGCGGACAGACTTCCGGCGGGATCTCATGGCGACATGGAGAGAGCGACTGTCGCAACCCCGTGCAGGGCACGCCACAATAGTGGCGATAAGTCCCCTCTTTGAGAAGTGGCTTGAGAGACGCCACGGCGTCCTCACCTTCCGCCTGACGCAGGTCCTCACCGGACACGGAGTGTTCGGGAGGTTCCTGCACCGAATCGGGCGGGAGGAAACGCCCGGGTGCTTCCATTGTGAGGATCGACCGGAGGACACGGTGGAACACACGGTGGAGGTGTGCCCCGCGTGGGCGGAGCACCGCCGTGTCCTCGAAGCGGCGATCGGCGGCGGCGACCTCTCGCGTCCGGCCCTGGTGCAAGCCATGGTCCGGAGCGAGACGGAATGGGACGCCGTCACCTCCTTCTGCGAAGCAGTAATGCTAGAGAAGGAGGTGGCGGAACGTGAGAGGGAGAGAACCTCTCAACGTCCCGGCCGCCGCGGGAGACGCCCCGGGCGTCGGGGGCCTCCACCACGTAGCCCCCGGCCACCGTAGGCGCGGGCCTGTGGACGGTGAGCTATGGGCTAGCTCGCCGTCCGTCCGTCTCATGACGACAGGCCGTGTCGACGGCACGTTCGTGTTCCACGCGCGCCTCAAAGAGAGTCAGCAAAAAGGAAGGGGTCCGTAAGGACCGATGCCTGCCGGGGTTGCGGGACTATTCGAAAGAGATACCGTGGCCCCGGAACACTAAGGGCGATGAAGGAACATGGATGGGTTTTAGTCAGTAAAAGTCTGACACTCCCTCCTGCTCCGCCCAGAGCGGGAGGGGTTATTTGATGATTTCCCATCCGAAAAAAAAAAAAAAGGTAGGACCTAATTCGATTCTTTAACTCAATAACTCCCATCACCTGTAGGTCGCTCGGCAAATTAATTTGTCGGAGAAATAATTTCGTTTTACGCATCGAAGCGTCACGTGTCGCGGCCCCTCCCCCTCCCCCCTACTTCGTGCGTCTCCCGAGGTGACTTTACGGAGATTTTAATAAGTATTCATTTGTCTCACAATTACTTAAATCTAAAAAGACCATTTTACTTACCATCATTCTCTTGTTTATTCCCGTCTGCCCCCACCGGTCTGCCTCCCTGTCCCCACTGGTGGTAGTTGCAACTACTTATCGTATCTATAACTACTGGTGGTGGTTGCGTCTGTTCAGGGCCGCACCGACCCCCACAGCGCCTGTGTGCGAAACCTATGTGAAGCGCCTTTTTTCACGAATCTTTGTGTTTCAACTTATTTTTTTTATTTTAACGCTGAGTTCGTAACTAATGTAGGGTTACCATCTGACCGGATAAATCCGGTCTTGACCGGATTTTTAATGCTAATACCGGACTTCGCCCGGAATTTGTGCCAGACCGGATTTTTCGACTCATGCCGGACGAAAGAAAGAAACAGACTATCAGTGCAGTCCATTAAAGCCATCGTACTTACGAAGCAATTCTTCAATCAAATTTTTGCGGTCAAAACAAAATTTTAAAAGGTACCTATCTATCTATACATATAATAAATTTGTAGAAAAATGATAAATATTGCAAAAACGGGGCTTTTATTTTTTTGAGAACTTCCGTTGCGAGCGCTGCAACGGTTAAAGTTACGCAACAATTATGTATGAGGGAATTGTTTCTCATAAAAAATTTAGAAAAAAAAACCGCGATAGCAAAATTATGTCTATCTTTTAAGGTTGAGTCACACTCTCTCTAAGCCTCTCTTTCCCTCTCATATGACGTAGACGAAGTTGCGCGGGTCAGTTATTTTCTAGTAATAAAAAATATAATTAACACTTTTATGTTTAACTTTTGATTAAGTACTGAATATGATTTATTGTTTTTTTTTTCTAACTCTGAACAAAAATTTAAGTTTTTTGTTTGATCGTAGGTAAACTTTAGGCGGGACCGGACTTTTTTGTCGAAAATCAGGATTTTTCATTCTCCAAGACCGGATTTCCGATTTTAGGCCCTGGTAACCCTAAAACCCAAAGCTTAAAATTAAACCACAAACGTGAAAATTATCTTGGGAGACTTGAACAATAAGCGCAATATGTTTATTATGTTTGTTATTTACAAGGCATACCTATGTTGCGCCTGTTGTACCTCTTACTTATCGATACTCCACTACAAAGAATATCTTGTTGTGTAAGTGTAACAAAACTAATTTCGATGGCGGCGCCCCTATTTTCTTGGCGCCTGTGTGCGCCGCACACTTCGCACATAGGGGCGGCGCGGCCCTGCGTCTGTTCAGTCGCATTTTGGCGTCGGCGCAGCATGTCTTCAGGTGATGCCAGATCTACTGATTTAGCAGTAGATCTACCTGGTTTTAAAAAAATCTACTGATCTACTGCCTTGATTGGAAATCTACCTGCTTTTTTTAAAATCAGATCGTATCATAAAGTTATTGACGACGTGACGTGTCATCTGGCTTGTAGGCCTTAAAAACATGACATTTGTTCAACAACCGTAGTAAGCATCGAAAAATATTGCAGTCTTCTTTGTTTTATCAAATTAATATAAATGTACGAAGATAAAACGTGTCAAAGATCATGAGTTTGACTTGTGACGTCACATTTGAGTAAAAAATGTACTCAAATGTGACATCACACGAGTTTGTGACGCACTGTATCGTCTTCATTTTTGTTTACGTGAAAATGAAAAAATACGTGTCCAATATTTTTTTGGAAATCTATCTGACAGACTAATTAGACTTTTTTTTTGTCATGTACCCTATTCAAGCTCAAGTCCTTTTTACCTCATGTGGTTATGACTTTTTTAATCTACTGATTTTTCCATCGATCTACTGCTACAACTTTAATTTTTGTACTGATTTCTTCAGATTCCATCTGGCAACACTGTGTCTTCTATACGTCTCTATTAGTCTCTATCTCTATCTTTATAGTCACCGCTTTCTACCCACATCATCTTTCACACAGTTCATCCATCGTTTCTTGGGTCTTATCACAATTTCCTTATTTCACATGCTCCATTGCCAATAGGTTATCTCCAATAATGATTATTTTCAATCTGAATCCGTTTTAACTTGCACTGATATCATGTCGTGATGCGTGTAGTGGATGAGTTATACAACCTCTCCGGTAATTATGGGATGGCGTGGTAAGCCGGGCACTCCCCAGAGCCTAGCCTAAATATGGAAATAACTGTGAAGTAAGGTACTAAATATAATTACACTAATTCTGTGCTCTATCTATGAAATGAGTAATTCTGCGTCGTTTATTTGATGATGATGGTTATCACTCAAAGGAAGGTACGTGAACAGAGGACGCTTCGTACAACGTTAGAATCCGTTCATATGTCCTCGGGCGATGCAACTTGCGTCAAATGAAACGCACGCGGTTCACTTGTTTCATCCGTGTCACATGTTGGTACCGTGCCGCGGGCTCGTTGCTGTTCCAGTGGCTAACTCGTGTGCAAGCTGTAAAAGCTGATAACTGTTACAGGCAGCTGCTAAAGAATCATTTTATATACATATTCGCCATTCACAAGAAAATGATTGAATTCTGGAAAACTATGCCACATAGCTTGCGCATTCTCTTGCTCTACCTCAATGATTTGTCTTCTTTTTATCTTGCCAGGGAAAAAGTAGTAGGTATCAAGTAACATCATTTATTAAACTTTTTATACTTACATAATATTATGTTATTCTAGCCAAGTTACTTCGATTGCGCCGCCCCCACGCCTCCGCTCTAAGATCTCAGTCACTTGAAGATTTTCTTTTTATAACTGAGAGCTTTGAAAAAGCTTTCAGCTAAGGGTTACCAAGGACCACATTTTCTTATCGATGAATATATAACCACAAGGTACTCTTACATTTTTATTGCATGATTTAATTAAGCAATTGTAAACTGTTGATGCATTACTCGTAATATTAGTTTAACCTAGCAATTATGTTTTTTATGATCCTTAATCGGGTGTGACTATCAATGATCACGTGCATAAAAACGAAATAACCCGACCCCCTACCCCTACCCGAAACCCTACTTATGCAGCCACTTAATCATGAAGCAGTCCATGCATGTATAATTTACTAAATGATGCCACGTAAAAGTAAATACTTAACTAAATATAAAATCATATAAAAAAGCTGTCTAAATAAAGAAACTCGAAAAACACCATCAGTTTTATTAACAAAATGTTTGCCAGGTGGCCTTTCGTAGCATAATAAAAATGTCGGCCCCAGCCCCCAGCCCCAAGCAAAGCGCCCTTGATATTCTGTGACATTTTGAAAAATAGGAAGTTACCATTTTACTCCGAACAATAACTTCTCTATTGATATAGTTCTGAAAGCTTCAGTAAGTTTACGATACAACCTGGGGACACATCCTCTGATATTCAATGTCACAAGTATTCATACGTTATTTTAGGTTATTAGCAGCAAAAATAATTACATACATGGTGTAAACGAACGCTTCACGAGACGTCAACCAAGCATTCTGTACATCAAACTAAGTAACTCTACGCAAAAATTATTGCTGGGAAACGATGTTTTTTTTAGGGTGAAAAATTACGTTTTACGGTAAAACTCAATGTAACGCACTCAAAACATTGTGCTTATGGACGCATTTAATAGTAAACGGGTTATGGAGGTAAGTATTAAAGTAAACCTTAAAACTAGTTTTTGAAAAAAACTTGTACCTAACTATGTAGGTTCCCAGGTATGATCGCAATGAAGGAGGACAAGTGCCTTTCGGCTTCGTTAAGGGTCTATTTACACCCTTTATAAACTTGGAAGCTATGGCCTGAATGTTCTCAGATTATACGATTCTTACTTATTACAAAAATGTGTGATTGAGTAACTTAAACTCTAATACTTAGTCTCAATCACAGATAATATAATACTTCGTACAGATACCCAATGCCATACAAAGAAATGACACCTCCTTAAGTCGGGTAATTGAACTGGTTATTTTTCGTTTTCCATTGCTTCAACAGATAGCAGCACCAGCGTCTCACTAATTGCCACAAACTGGAGTTTTACAACGCCATCTACCATCACATGACATAAATAGATACAAAGTGGCATCGATTTTACTAGATGGCGCTGTTTTTATATAGATTCTCACCAACGCACCGATCGCACTGATCCGTGCCTTCAAGGACGAGTAGGTAATAATAATACAAAAAAACCGACCAAGTGCGAGTCGGACTCGCGGACAAAGGGTTCCGTACCATTATGTATACAACATTAGACAAAACGGCAGAAAAACACGTTTTTTGTGTGAGAGCCTCCCATAAATATTTATTTTATTTTGATTTGACTATTTATTTTTAAATTGAATACACAACTAAATATTGTATGAATATTTGAAGGGTCTATGATCTGTTGCCGTTGTTACAACAGAAATACATCACTTGTGAAAATTTCAACTGTCTAGCTATCACGGTTCATGTCATACAGCCTGGTGATAAACAGACGGACGGACGAACAGTGGAGTCTTAGTAATAGGGTCCCGTTTTTACCCTTTGGGTACGGAACCCTAAAAATGTCTTGAGTGGGCGAAACAGTTTCATTTGTGCGAGTGAGCTAGCAATATACACGCACCGGCGAATGAATCTTCATGTGTTTTTGAGTATTTCAATGCATACGGAGCCCTTTTACATTTCGACGTTACGCAAATTTAGGTATTTTACGCATCGAGCGGGCCACAGTTTTACAAGCATACAGTTGGGAAACGCCTTTGATGTTGAACGATGCCGCCACGCGTGTAGGTACTTAGGCTCTGAGTCCTAAGCGTGTAAGGGTTGTCAAAAAATAATAATAAAAGAAATGTGATTTTGTAATCATTTATTTACATTATTAATTCAATATTAATTTACAAGACATACTTAGATACTATTTTAAACACTATTTAAAACTAAATATTTACAAAACAAAAAAAGACGTGGATTGGATCCAAGTTTATGGTACCTATATTACTTTAATATAGTTGTACTTTAAGTACTTTAAGGTTTTTTTATATTTTTACTATACCTACGGTATGGTACTCATTATTATCTCCTAAACGCGTGGACCAATTTACATGATTCAAACGGATAAAATGGTTTTAGACCCAGACCTTTCATTTGGTACCAAAATCATCAAGATATCTCAACAAACAAAAAATCACATTTTCAAATTGCTCTCGTAATAAATTATCCAACATGTATGGAACGCGTAACAATTCTTTTGATATAAGTACCTGCGTTCACAATTAGCGCAGTAGAGTTGGCCGGAAGAGCTATAGGTGTAGGTATAGGAGGGCTAAGGCATAAGGTCTGTCTTTACGTACCTACTTGGCGTTTTAGTACTAGATATACGACGGGTAGGTATTACTAATTTAAACGAAAATAGTAATAGTAGGTACTAGATGGTTATTTGGTTAGGTAGCTAATTCGAATTTATAGGAAGATAAACTTACCTCTCGTCACGGGGAAATCTATGATTTTTTTTTTTTTTATCCTTATTGGTGCTCGTCGAGGCACACCCGTATACGCAACAAGTGTACACCATTATATTCAAGTTATATTATAACGATTATTAATAGTATTAACAACGATTTACACAGACGCGTCGGCCCTAAACGTCCAAGGCTATGAACTGCGCGAGATCGTAGAGCGCGTACCGCGTCGCCCAACCCCCCGCAAGATCCCCGCCGTTGCTCCACGGAAGTACATTCGTTGCGCAACTGTATGAATTGTAAAACTGTGGAGCGGGCGGTGACCAACTCAAGCAAGCGATACTTCATTCATAATATCTATTCACTCGCTGGCACTAAGATATTGCGAATATGGCGACGAAACGATCTTGATCCACTGTAATACAAGTTTTCGGTGAACGGGAAATCTTTTGATGTGATATTTTTGTTATTTAATATTATTATAATTCGTATTATTATATTTTTCATTACTTATTAAAGTGTTGAAACATAAAAATTATAATTGTGACGCAGTAACCGAGCGTTGATAACCAACATCTGTAACATAGTACGTGATATATTTTAAAGGAGAATAAAGTCCGCGATATTCGTATTATTTTAACGTTTCAATTACTGCTACATTTTAAACTCGCGGATGTCACGCGGTTTCACCCGCGTAGTTCCCGTTCCCGTGGGAGTACGGGGATAGAATATAGCCTATGTAACTCGCTAATAATGTTGCTATCCATTGCTGAACGAATTTTTTAAATCGGTCCAGTAGTTTTAGAGTTAAATCGTAACAAACACACAAACAAACAAAAAATCAAATCTTTCCTCTTTATAATATTAGTATAGATACGCGGTTAGAAACGAACGCGTTGAAAATGAACGTGTTTTCCAAGCAATCAGGTTTTAAATAGGTAAAAGGATAATTTAGCTTCAGAAATTTCTGCTCCCTAGGCAGACAAATATCTTTGTCCAACTTTTATGTGTACCTACGTAAATAAATAAATAGTACGGGTAAAACCTGTTTAAATAAATAATTATTTTATTTGGTGCTGTCAATTACCATATTTTTCAACGATCAAAACTGCAGTCGTAGTTTACGATGTTGTAGGACGCACACAAAAGCATCGTCTATACGGCAAGACACACACCACGATAATACCGACACAAAGAAACGCCAGGGTAGCCCGCGAAATTTTATTTTGCAATGCAATTCGCATGTAAGTGTCAGCCTGTATGTTGAACGAAATATGTATGATTCGCGACCGACAGAAATTTACAGAATTATCATCATCATCATCATCAGCCTATTTATGTTCCCACTGCTGGGACACAGGCCTCCTCTCTATGAGAAGGAATGGGCTATAATCAATCACGCGGGCCCAGTGCGGATTGGTAGTTTATGTCACGTCTTCGAATTTTTTGGTTCTAGGACATGCCTGTTTCCTCACGATGTTTTCCTTCACCGTTTTGGGAGCAGAGGGTCTAAAATGAATGGCCGCTTTAGCAGAATCGTAGGTACTAAGAATCTAAAAATTTAAAATTCTTAAAATAAACTTTATGGTTATGAAAATAAAGTCCATTTTAAGAATTTAAATTTTTCATAATAATAAGGATCACGTTAAAAATGTAATGTGGTGATGAAATAAATTACACAAAGTAATGCGCCTGTCTGGGTTCGAACCCATGACTTACTGTTCGTAAGTCGGGGCCGCCACCACTGGGCTACCGCTGCTTACAGAATTTTATTATAATAATTAAAGTGGTCTATACATTCCCATTGAGTAAATATTTCATGAAAATATCATTCAATGGGATTAAATGAATTTAGAGGGTTGTATTGATGATTTAATGATTACAATTCTGTATACCTACATGTTACGGCCGCGAATCATATTTTTTAATTAACAAGGTGACACTGACCTGCAAAAAACGTAAGATAAATTTACTAGTGTGCCATTTGCGCAGCTTTACGTTAGATGGTTCGAGCCGCTATAAAGTAGACCGTCACTTGCAGCACAGAATAAAAATAGTACTTACTAGCTTGCAGCTCATAATACTTAAATAGGTATCATTAGTTCATTACCTACTCAAATCAATCAAATCGCTTGTAATTTAATTTAGTTACTGCAGCAAGGAAATAAAACGAAATAGATAGGTACCTACTAGAAGTAGGATGAAAGATAGAAATAGGTACCTACTAGCACAGTACTAGGTAGCTACATCATTGTTTTTGTTTACTTGCTATAATAATTATTATTGGTGCCAAATAGAATAATAGTACCTATTCTATTATGCATTTTGCAGTGCACTGCTCGGTCTATTTCTAGCTTGTTATTAACACGACGACTATCGAACTTCTACATTTTTTTTATAATTTAGGATTACTTTGGACAAAATTAGCTAAGTAGGTACCTACTTCATATTTAAATAAAGAAGGCAAACATAAAACATTATGCTCAAAATAATATTGTTTGAGCTATCGATAACCTTTGACAAAACTTAGCCCTATTACCCTATTACGTAATTAACATTTGCTTATTGATAGTTTCCTCAGAATATAACGTCAATCCTACCGACAATAAAACCGCATTCAGTAGGTAGGTAGGTATAACGGGTGCAAGTTTGTAGAGCGCGTAAGCAAGATAAGGAATTGTTTTTTTGTAAGTATTCAAAAGCTTTGTTTATTCTTTTCAATGGAGATTTTTATCAATTGTTACACCTACAAATTTTTAGTCTACTTTTGTTTTCTCTCTTATACTTATTGGGGTTTGGTGATGTTAAACGTTGAATGAAAAATAACTTTTGTTTTATTTAGGTTAGTTTTAGATGACGTTATAAACTGATCTTTGATAATATTAATGTTAGGGTTTGGTGATGTTAAACGTTGAATGAAAAACGGTCCGCGATTCGACCTTCGTGAAATAATTACAAAAATAATACCTACGTCTATTTCAACAGCGAACTATTTAAATCGAACCTATTTTGTTAAAAATGACAAAGGTCTTAATTTTTTTTGCACGAAGACGTAATTATTATTCTAAAATAAAAGTAGTCTTCATTGATGTATTAAAAGGCGGCCTCCGAACAGTTATCTGCCAGTTGTCCCGTCAAACGCCGAAACACAGGCAGACAGACAAAGACAAAAATTAAAAAAACAATGTAGGTAGGTATTCATTCAGTAAAAAGACACTTTAAAATATGATTTATTTGTTTAGATTCTCTTAATCGCGCATTGAATATGAAATTGCACCTTGCGTTCAAGGACAAGTAATTACAATGGGTACATAAAACCACAAAAAATATCTCGCTCGAGTTTTTACTGTGCTCAAGGCTCAAGTTGACAACAGTTTCATTTGTGTGAGTGATAGCTCACTCACACAAACGAAACTGTTCCGTTGCGTGGGTGAGGTAAATTGAGTAAAACGCCATCTATACCAAATAGGTCTAAACAGAATGATTTACAGATGGCCGACTTTTGACAACTTTACCAATCTAAGGGTTCGAATTGAAGTAAAAGGCCTCCTTTATCTTTTTTGTTAAAATAACGTGATTTATGTGTGTAAATAAATAAATTAGCATTAAACAGTGAACATTTGATTTTTGCTAATCTTATTTCGGCCGAAATCTACCGTTTAAAAACGCATTTTAGGGATTTTCAATTTCATTACTGTTACCTATGCTGCCATCTATTGATTTTTTTCAAGACTAATTATAATTTGTTCGGGTTGAGACCCCATGGTCTCAATCGTAAAAGCTTAGCGTGGATTCCTGGGTTTGCTTCAAATTGGGCAAAGAATACGAGAATTTTCTTTCAGAATTTCCTCAGTAGTATCCCAAAATCAAGATTTAGGACTTGTTCGTAGTGAAATGCTCGCCCTCTAATACATGTGACTTAAAACCTACATAAACCGGTAAAGAATCAAGTAGGTACCTACTTACCTCTTCGGGGAATACGTACCTACGTTATGCTAAGTTAGGGTCAGCTCACACCGACACGCGACGCGACGCGACGCGGCGCGACGGTACTGAAAGAGCGCGCGGCGCCGCGATACGTATCGCAACGTTGCGAGGCGCATCGTAAAATCGTTGGCATCACGACGCCTCGCTGCGCAGCAAGACGCCGCGCGGCGCAGCGGAACGTGTCTACAATCGCCGCGTGCACCCGCCCCGCCCCGCGTCCACCCGCAGTCTAAGCGTAAGAGAATGACGTATAGGTATTTGGCGGGAGATCGAGGAGAAGTTAATTTTTTTTGTGCAGCGCTACGACTATTTGTATAATGTGACATCAAAATACTATAGTGACAGAAACGCAAAAAATAATGCGTGGGATCCATTTTGTAATAATCATAAAATTTATCTGGATAATTGGCAATGTGGTCATAAGCCAAGGTATGAAATTCAACATGAATTGTTCTATTTTTCCATAAATTGTGCACCCAAATACTCCTGTGTGATGTCTTCTTTTTAATTTTATTTTTGTATTCTTCTTCCTCTTCCTCTTCTGCAAGAAGTCCGATTATAACAAGATCCCAGTCTATCATTATAATTTCACTCGAGCACTCGACCGAACTGCATCAATTCTACACGAAGTCTGTACGGAAATAGTAGAGACAAGTCGCCTCGGCTGCGCCTCGCGGCGTCGCGCGGCACCTCGCGGCGTCGCGCGGCGTTGCGCGGCGTCGCGCGGCGTCGCGCGGCTTTGTGAGGCGCAGCGCCGATCTTGCACACCTCGCGTACCGGCGATGCTCCGCTGCGTCGCTATGCGTCGCTCTACGCCGCGAGGCATCACGAGGCGCAGCGCTGCATGGTTTAACGTATTCAAATTCTCACAATGAAATGTGTATCTTATCGTGTAGAAAATAAAGTTATATTTTGAGGCGCTCTTGCAAAGTGTGCGCGCAGCGTCGCGTCGCGTCGCGTCTCGGTGTGAGCTGACCCTTATGTTACAATTCACGTGAACTCGTGTACCGTCCCTACCAGTTTAAATTTGCCAAAAATGACACATTTAATGGAGGTCGAGGTTCAAGTGACGCAGGGCTCGTCACGCGACCACGGCGACGTTCCGTGAACGAAACATTCCGAATATTTATGAAGTGTCCGCACTTCGCCGACCACTAAACATGTTCTGTTTTGTGACATTCCTTAAAAAACGCCACGAATTTTTATGAAATTTTTGCCTAGCCTTACACAGGGTATTTAATTATTTATTATAAGGCTTCTCAACAATGAGAACACTGTTACATTATAATTAGTACAATGCAAACTAAAGTCTAAGCGCCTCGTCACTTACAAAAAAGCACAGCATGCACTACATTATGCGCAGACAAATATACAATTAAATAATTAAATAAAACATGAAATACATAGGAAAAATATGCAGATCATTACACTTAATTACCTACTTAAATTAAATTAAATAGCTTAGATTAAATTAAATTAAAATTTAAATTAAAATTGATTAAATTAGAAAATATTAAATTAGAATTGATTAAATTATTTTATTTTAGATTAAATTTTTTGTATAAGATTAGGTAAATATTAAATGGGTATAGTATTAATATTATATGGGTATAGGGATTTAGTTTGATGTTAGGGACGTTGGCTGCCAATGTCATGCAAGCGTCAAAAGATCCTTGTAGCACAATGTACAGAAGCAATTTGACAACTCGCGTTTCAAAATAACTTGATCGATTTGATTCGGAAAATCGGGACAAAGTTAGATTGAGTTCTGTCCTACCTGCCGTGGAATCTATTCTTGGAAAATTGACGTTCATTTGTCTTTCACTTTCCTTAAGATTATGATTACGTTATCTTAATAATAATAATGTATCGTTAGGAGGTTCCTCTCTCAAGAGCCCTGACCACCAGCAGCTCGGACCCTGTTCCCAGCGCTGGTGGGCTACTATTTTTTATATTTTTAAATGTTTTTTTTTTTATAGTATTTTGTATAGAAATATTTAAAAATGTAAAAGATATGTATTGTAATGAATAAAGGAAATAATAATAATAAATCGTTTATTTATAAAAAGGGGCACATTTACAATTAAATATCTTTACAAATACAATAGATCACTGTTGCTTATTGCCTGAACTAGGTGGAACCTGTGTTTCAGGCTAGGAGGTGCATAAATACCCACTTAAAATAAATAAATTAACATCAAAAGAAAAATAAATTACTAAAATTGCAACTTACATAGAAAATAAACAAACAAATGTCAGCAGTTTATTTACTGCAGACAACAAGTAAATCTTCTGTTTGTGCATATAGGATATGGGTTGTAAAAACGTAATAATGGACTTTTTACAGCTAAAATAGTTTAACTTATAAATACTTAGTTTTCTATTTAATCTATTGTACAGAAATGGGCCTAAAAATGAAAAGAATCTTTCCACAAAGACATGTTTGGAGGTTGCATTAGAAATGCATACTATATATTTCCGTCTCTTGTTAGTATTGTCAGCATTGTACGTGAGCATGGTGTGTTTGTGTGTGTTTTAAAACTAAGTACATAATGAATATCTTGCTCTTATATCAACGATTGTCACAAGGTACCTTTTTCTTCTAATTCTAATCTTGTGACGGATCTACAACGCCACACGCGCCCTATTATACGCATCGGAAGTCATTGAAGGACATCACACAAATTAAATCCTACATCGTGCAAGCAGAGTTATAACATTCATACAGAAACCCAACAACAACTGTCAGGCATTAACCCAATGAGACACAACACCCGTCTGGTCGGAGGATCCATCTTTTTCAACAAAGTATCAGGAAGTTCCTACCCAGTGCCCCGTAACCAATCATGTGACCTACTCCGGAAGTAATGAAAAGTCGGCCTTTCTTCAGTCTTGCCTTTAGTGACCAATCAAGTTTATTGGACAAACAAACGTTCCCTTTAGTCTTCAGTAGATAATAGTGAAAGGTCAAATCTGGCCTGGGGAGCGGCTCCCCGCCCCGCCAGCCCCGCGGGCCACTGCTCGCGTGTATTACTGTCTTAGACGGGTCGTCAGCACTAATTCGGGAACACAATAAAAATCTGCGATCATCTTTGAATGACAAAGCTACTTTGAACGCTAGTTGCCATTGCAGTTCGCCTCGAAAATTAGAGCACAGTATTTTTAAGTTTGGCAAATAAATATCTAATTTCTAATCAAGACAAGCCGTGTGCATGCATGATAAGATTTCCCATCGACAAAAATTACAAACAATACAAAGTTCCATCCCCTTCCTCCTTACGGGATGAATCCTCAAGAAGCCTTTCTAGTGCTCATCTTTCGTTTAAAAGGAACTATTGGGCAAATATGCTCCCCGGCGTAAGCTGTGCGACTTGGCAGTGAATTTAATATTTTGAAGTGCAAGATAGGCTAATACTTAATGGATTATGGAAAACTGCGAGACTGAAACTAACTATAGTTATTTTAAGTTCTTGTTTTAGTTAGGTAGTTGAAACTGCGTCGGATCGTATTCTTAACTACTACACGTGGCACCTCACTTTTAGCAGGCTTTCAGGTTCCAGCAGTCTCGTGTCTAGGTATCAGGTATGAAATGAAATGTTACTTATATGTAAACACTAGCTGACCCACGCAACCTCGTCTGCGTCACATAAAAGAGAAACAGCTCACAAAAGGAATACATTTTTCCCCGTTTTTGCAATATTTTTCATTTATGCTCCGCTCCTTTTGGTCGCAGCGTGATGTTATATAGCCTATAGCCTTCCTCGATAAATGGACTACCCAACACTGAAAGAATCATTCAAATCGGACCAGTAGTTCCAGAGATTAGCGTGTTCAAACAAACAAACAAACTCTTCAGCTTTATAATATTAGTATAGATTTATTATATGTATAGATTAGTATAGATGACATCAACACTTAAATGTAAATGAAGCCAAGGTTAAATTAATTGAAATAACCAATTTAGACTCAAATGCTATACTTACGTACCCGATGGAGTTCTGCGAAACAGAATAAAATAAAAACTTGTAATTATGGTGAAACTGAAAGTTTTTATATCGATTTTTCCATATTCTCTATGTTATTATGGTTCACTTTCAACTCACTTTTATTTAAAGGACTAAAAATTGGTAGTTTATTGTCGTTTTTCAGGGTTTGAACTCTTTACTCTTCTTCTTCTTTCAGGGTTTGAACTCTTTACTTACCTTTTAAAAGATCAGTTCAGCCGCGTTTCAGCACTTTCTATTAGTAAATATATGAATTTCGTAGCATGTGTGTAGAACATTATTCAGAGTTGAACAGATCCCAGATATTTCTAACTTCTCGATAGACAAGATGGTAAGGAAATTCTTGAGACAAAACTTTTACCCAAGTAATTTAGGGTGGCTAGGTAGTACGTCGTACCTTGGTTGTTTTTAAAAGCTTTGTTTAGTTAGTCCTGTAAGTATGTATGTTGTGGAAGATTTTTTTCAATACACTTCCTCGAAAACTGGTCCATAACGCACCATGATTAGGTACAACATGCAATGTATTTCACACGCGTGCGTTTTTTTCCACTTTCCCGCACGTGTGCGGGAATGAAAATTGCCACAGATAACTATACCTATACTTAGTCCAAATTGGTTCAATGCCTATAGTCTGAGGTGAATGTTTTTTTTTTAATTTCAGCAAAGCACTACGCGTCTTTACGGCATAAATATTTTTTGATTATTAAAATTGTGTTTATAAATAGAATATCATAGATAAACATGATCATTAAAAACTAATAGTTATTTATTAACACAAATTAACATTTATTTGTGTTCTGAATTCAAAAATATAAAATAAATCTATTTTTTATATTAGGCTGTTTAACGGCTTCATACCTTTGCCTCTCCTTCAACCTGGCGAAAGCAGAGCGCAAAAAAAAAGAAAATTAAAATCATAGTTTCTTAGTTCGTTACAAAATTTTTATCGTTATATTTTATTTTATTTCTTCAAAAGTGTATTGAAAAACGTCGTTGATACACGTGGACATTTGTTATAGCAGTTCTCGGCTCAAAAACACCCTCGCCTACGTCTCGGGTGTTATAATTCCGCCTCGAATGCAATAACAAACTTTCTCCACTTGTATCAAATGTACTATTTCAATACACTTCCACGAAAACTGGTCCATAACGCACAACGATTTAGGTACAACATGCAATGTATTTCACACGCGTGCGTTTTTTTCCATTTTTCCGCACGTGTGCGGGAATGAAAATTGCCACAGATAAATATACCTATACTTAGTCCAAATTGGTTCAATGCCTATAGTCTGAGGTGAATGTTTTTTTTTAAATTTCAGCAAAGCACTACGCGTCTTTACGGCATAAATATTTTTTGAATATTAAAATTGTGTTTATAAATAGAATATCATAGATAAACATGATTATTAAAAACTAATAGTTATTTATAAACACAAATTAACATTTATTTGTGTTCTGAATTCAAAAATATAAAATAAATCTAGTTTTTATATTAGGCTGTTTAACGGCTTTATACCTTTGCCTCTCCTTCAACCTGGCGAAAGTAGAGCGCGAAAAAAAAAGAAAATTAAAATCATAGTTTCTTAGTTCGTGAAAAAATTTTTTTCGTTATATTTTATTTTATTACTTCAAAAGTGTATTTAAAAACGTCGTTTGATACACGTGGACATTTGTTATTGCAGTTCTCGGCTCAAAAACATCCTCGCCTACGTCTCGGGTGTTATAATTCCGCCTCGAATGCAATAACAAACTCTCTCCACTTGTATCAAAATGTACTATTTCAATACACTTCCACGAAAACTGGTCCATAACGCACAACGATTTAGGTCAACATGCAATGTATTTCACACGCGTGCGTTATTTTCCATTTTCCCGCACGTGTGCAGGAATAAAAATTGCCACAGATAAATATACCTATACTTAGTCCAAATTGGTTCAATGCCTATAGTCTGAGTTGAATGTTTTTTTTTTTTAATTTCTTCAAAGCACTAAGCGTCTTTACGTTATAAATATTTTTTGAATACCTATTCAAATTGTGTTTATAATAGAATATCATAGATAAAAATGATTATTAAAACTAATAGTTACTTTTATAAACCTATTAACATTTATTTGTGTTCTAAATTCAAAAATATAAAAGAAAACTATTTTTTATATTAGGCTGTATTTCTGGACCTGCAGCATGGTAACGATGTGCCCCTTTTTAATTTTAGGTTAATTTTCATGATTTGAATATACTTTAGTTCGATCATTCTCAGAAGATCCATTGGCCAGATCCATGATGGATCTAGTGAGAATTGTTTTTCTCATTAGATCCTGATTTTTACTAACATAGTTATAAGTGAAATTGTTACTAACACTATGAGTTATGTTGCTCGAATAAATAATTGAATTATTAGCGGCTTCATACCTTTGCTTCTCCTTCAACCTGGCGAAAGTATAGCGCGGGGAAAAAGAAAATTAAAATCATAGTTTCATGGTAATTCATAACAAAAATATTTTTCGTTCTTATAATTTATTTCTTCAAAAGTGTTTTGAAAAACGCCGTTTGATAGGTACACGTGACATTTGTAATTGCTCGGCTTGGCTCGGGAGTTAATTTCGCCTCGGATGCAATAACAAACTTTTTCCACTTGTATCAAAATGTACCTACTATTGTCTACAAGATGAAACTTAGCGTGATCGTTTCGTTAAGATTGCTGATTAGGCAGAAATGATGCAGGATTCAGCGGGTAGTATCTACGCTAGAGGGTCGTCTTGAAATGTTCGCACATTTTTTAGCAATACCTGAAATGTTCATACATTTGTACTTTTTTAAATAACCTTGTCGCCATTTTCATCGTAATATAACAAGGTCCTTTGATTATCAAGGTTTCATAAACTGACTGTGTGTAACCTTTGCATTGTTAGAATGTCCAAGTAAGTAGGTATAACTGTATAACGGTAGTAAAATATTGTGTAAACAGTTTCCCATTAGCCGTGGTTTGCCATGTAACAGCCATGGCTGGCGTTGTGCCGGCGGCCGGAAGTACCGGCCACCGTGCCCGTGCCCACTTCCGGCGGCCCAGCCCACTGCTACGTCATCATTACTTACCCTACTATGCTACGACGAAGGGTTTCATTTTGTAAAACCTTTTTAATTATTTTTTCCAGCGTCAGTGGCAGTGATAGATAGTTTGTATGAGGCATTGAAATAAGGGCGGTTTCAGATCGGCATGTTTTTGCATGCGCGTGTATGGGTGTGTCCGCGCGCAAATTGCCCCACGACACGTGCAACTCGTACGAGCATTGACGCACGTATAAGTAAGTACGCTTCGTACCATCGCGAGTCGCGAGATAAGTCATCACTTTCGCTGATACCTGTAATTTTATACAAGCGAACACAGAATAAGCGTACGTGTGTACGCGCGGAAGCCGGTACGAGCTTATACGCGCAACAAAATACGCAAATCTGAAACCGCTCTAAGGCCCCGTCCACGGCCCTGCCGGGGTGGCGGGACTGTTCAAAAGATATCTCTTTCACGGTATCCCGTGGCCCCGTAACACAAAGGGCGATGAAGGAACATGGATGGGTTTTAGTCAGTAAAAGTCTGACACTCCCTCCTGCTCCGCCCAGAGCGGGAGGATTCATTTGATGATTTCCCATCCGAAAACAAAGGCCCGTCCACGGCTCGGGCGATAAAACCTAAGCGAATGCACCGTACGCGTCACTTGTACCCTCCCGTGAATACTAGCGGCCCGCATGTCGCGTCACGGTAAGGCTTTATCTTACAGACGAGCGTCATGTTGCCAACTGCAGATAAACTGCAGTCGCTTGCAGTTGTGGCGTGCCGCGGTGCCGCGTAAATCTATTGCAGTCGGGGTCGACGTTTCGGCGACTGCCGCCGCGCCTACGCGTCGACGGCAGCTGTCGACAGGTGGCGACGGCTGCAGTTGGCAACGTGCCGCTCGTCTGTAAGAACCCTAACTCATGGCATGCCACAAACAATTGGTATCGCTATAGGCGCTGTCGCAAGACCCGTGTCGCTGCTTATGGCTCCTCGGCTACAGCCGCGTGTGCAATGTATCAAACACTCTGAGGCATTGAATCTGCTAAGTTGAGGTTAATCCACGCCGGCCAACATTAGGACAAGACCTATTGTGCCTCTTAAAGCTATATAAAAACTTCTTTTAAAATTTTCTCTAAATAAAAATATTTTAGTCATTACCAACCGAATATTTAATAGCCGAGCTCCAGAAATAGAAACACTAACAATTCCACCCGAAAAGTGAACGTGATACTTTCAGAACCTAAGTATCTTCATTATACAAGGACCTGGTATCGGATAACCCATGTAAATAGTACATTTTGCTACAAGTGGAGAAAGTTTGTTATTGCATTCGAGGCGGAATTATAACACCCGAGCCGTAGGCAAGGGTGTTTTTGAGCCGAGAATTGCAATAACAAATGTCCACGTGTATCAAACGACGTTTTTCAATACATTTTTGAAGAAATAAAATAAAATAACGAATAATATTTTTGTCACGAACTAAGAAACTATGATTTAAATTTTCTTTTTTTTTCGCGCGTCTCGCCAGGTTGAAAGAGAGGCAATGGTATGAAGCCGTTAAACAGCCTAATATAAAAAATATATTTATTTTATATTTTTGAATTCAGAACACAAATAAATGTTAATTTGTGTATAAAAGTAACTATTAGTTTTAATTAATCATGTTTATCTATGATATTCTATTTATAAACACAATTTGAATATTAAAAAAATATTTATGCCGTAAAGACGCGTAGTGCTTTGCAAAAATTAAAAAAAAAAACATTCACCTCAGACTATAGGCATTGAAGCAATTTGGACTAAGTATAGGTAGGTATAGTTATCTGTGGCAATTTTCATTCCCGCACACGTGCGGGAAAGTGGAAAAAATCGCACACGTGTGAAATACATTGCATGTTGTACCTAATCGTAGTGCGTTATGGACCAGTTTTCGAGGAAGTGTATTGAAAAATATGTTTTATATCCAAGCTAATATTTTAAAAGCAAATATAACCATTTGTATGCAACCTTTTAACGCTTTAACTGTTGAACTGAACAGAGATATATACTAAGACTAACTCAGGTAAGAGACACAGGATAGTTACTTACCCTTCCGCTAGAATGTGGAATAATTAATCGATCTTTTTGCAGACGAAGCCGCGGCCAACAGCTAGTATCGTATAAAATGTCCAACACCATAAATAATTTTTTCACTTAACCTACGACCACCCTATCAATTAACCAGTTAAACACAAACCATTCAGTTAATCGTCCACAGTCAGTCACTGTTTACGTCAAGGTCGCGTATTTCAGTCCTCAGTATCATTTCATTAATACGTATCTGATGATATTATCGATTGTTTAGCACGAGGACACGCCGCTCGTCGCCGCGGGGAAATCGATGTGCTCGCATCGACTTCCGATTTCCGCTGTTTCGCCAACTGTATACGTAGGGTTGTGTGTCGCGGGGTAATGAATGGCAGAAGCTTTCGTTTTACTTAATTGAATTGAATGTTATTTATGATTTGTTGAAGGAAATAGACAATATGCGTATGCCAAAAGGGCTTCTGTTACACAAGCTTTTCCTTTTTTTCACATAAAAGCTTGAGGAATAAATCCTCAATAAACCTCATACATTATACATATGTATTGTTTATACTACAGCATATCTAAGTAGCTACATCTCTTCACAACTATTACAAAATATAGTTCTGTTCGTGTCTATCTGTGTGACTGCATTTCCTGTAACATATTCAACGCAACGGATTAGTAGATGCAGTAAGTATCGGCAACGGATTAGTAATGACAAATATATGATGAAGTATTCGCCATCACTTCATCATATATTTGTCATTCAAGTCTTAGACTTAGAGAATGTATCCCGTAAGATGTATGTGGAAAATGCACTGATATAATCATAACACAGTTCAATAAAGAAATCTCGATGTTTCGTCAAGTCGTAAAAACGGTGCGAATCAGGCGCGCGCGGGCGGCTGGCTAGTATGCTGATATAAGCTTCTGTAACGCAAGATTTTCCTTCTTCCTAACTGAGATGCCAACATAAGCTTGAGGGATAAATCGCCAAAGCTGACATCTCTAATTAAGATAACATCAATAAATCTCATACATTATATGATAATATATGCATACATCGTATTGCTACGTAAAACGTTATGTAATATAAACAATACCTACTGTTATGTAAGTGTAAATAAAGTTATCCAATGCTGGTTTTCCACTTGTCAATAAGTAATGAGGTTTCGGATACGAATTCAATTCGTGAGAACATTAAAGTTTTAGTGAGCCTAGCTAATAAACAATAACGTGTTCGTTGTCTTCCTGAATCAAGCTTTTCGTCAGTCTACAATTTACAAATACGAGTAGTAGGTATACTTCCGTAAATGAGTTTCTTAGTCTATAATCAATTTCCGTAACGAAAATAGAAATAGCTCATAGGTACCTATTAGTTTATTTCTGTACGTATAATTGTCTTCCCAATTGTCTCCATTACAGAAATAAAAGAGTATGAGCTAGGTATTTCTATTTTCGTTAGGAGAGTTAAATATTATTGTATTATACACATAAAGCTTCCTGAATAAATACTCGAGTGGTCAAGAAAACAGTATCAAAATTAGTTGCATTCAGAAAATGTAAGCGGTTACAGGCAGACAGGACGAGGTTTCCGGCGACTGGGACCGCAATTAACTGGGACCGCGGTCCCAGTCGCCGGATCCGTAAAAAATAAATATTTTTCTTCCAGCGACTGGGACCACTCATAGATAACTTAAAAAAATCTATTATTCAAGCCAAAATTAGTACAGTCAAACGAAAAATTGACTGTACTAATTTTGGCTTGAATAATAATATGAGTGGTCCCAGTCGCTGGAAGAAAAATATTTATTTTTTACGGATCCGGCGACTGGGACCACGGTCCCAGTTAATTGCGGTCCCAGTCGCCGGAAACCTCGACAGGACAAGCTTGTTTCTTCTTTTTCCGTTTCTGTTCATATAAAATCAGACTTTACCTAGTGTTGCTAGGAATTTATTGATTCTAAGAAATCAAAGATTCCTTTTAAGAAGCTTTTACGTTGAACTATTTAAAGAATAATTTATATGAGTTTTATTTGTACTCCCACCCACGAGCGAAGTATTTTTAACTTGAATTCTCTATCAAACACAATAAGTGTTTACTAAAAGATTGACGTCATCGTGCATGTTATTTAGACCTTTTATGCAGATTTTTTGTGAATAGATGGGGCAGTTGGAGCTTTGTTCCTTATCCGTCAAAAACACGTCGGATCGTCTTTCTACCTGTCGGTTACTGAGCTTATTGCACGATTTCCGTAATTTCTGGCTGGGTTAGGTGATACTAAAGTATGGAATTATTCCACATGAACGGAGCCGTTTTCACAGTTAGGATTATTAAATACCTCTAGGGTTCTAGATCAGCAGTCTTTCTCTCAAGTATCCAATAAGCCGGAAGAAAATGAAGACAAAAGACTGAAAACCTACTAAAACGTGTGCAAACTGCAAATGTTTCCAACCGGTGTGCAGCTTTAATTACCTCGTTTCGTTTTAATCCAATGTTTATGTGTTACCTGCTAACGGTCGCTTCAAAGAATTTAATCTCCTATTCCGTGTAAGTGCTTCTGATTTTAAATATTTAATCGTTTCCGAGAGTGCTATGGTTACTTGAATTAAACCCGTTTACGTAATACATGACGTGAAAACGAATTAGTGTCAAATGTTGTTTTACATTTTGGTATTGTAAATGTTCGCCCGGGGCCGTGACAGCTTACTTATGCTATAATAATCTGAGTGCTAGACTTGCTTTATAACATACACGCCTGTTGTTCCCGAATAACTTACGTCCACATTTTGCCTGATATGTTTAGGTCGTAGTGGGCGATCCTATTGTCATTAACTGGTCACGAATTCAGGATCTACCGAGTTACTGCCGGGAAATTCCCGATGATTGACCACTTTTTTGATCTGACGTTGCAAGTGCTAAAGCTGAGCAAGAGATCTTCGGGGTCGACTCTCAGACCGGGCATAGTCGGAAACAGTCGACTAACGAGGCAGACAATTTACTTAGTTCCCTTGTTCGCTTTATAGGAAATTATTAGGACAGATTCGCCTTAAGACAGATTCGCCTTAAGACAGATTCGCCTTAGGACAGATTCGCTTGGCAGATGTGTCACATGAGGAAAAAATAACTATATCCAGCAAGTTTGTTCCTACCTCAAAATCTGGTGTTAACTTTCAGACTTATCATATATGTACAAACTATACGATCTACGCAATACTAAACCTCAAAAAATGTTTTAAAAAAAGACAAACAAAGACAGTGACATAAAAATGCTTCTCAAGGGTTGAATATTTTATTTGAAACCAGCGAATAAGGGTCAGCTCACACCGAGACGCGACGCGACGCGACGCTGCGCGCACACTTTGCAAGAGCGCCTCAAAATATAACTTTATTTTCTACACGATAAGATACACATTTCATTGTGAGAATTTGAATACGTTAAACCATGCAGCGCTGCGCCTCGTGATGCCTCGCGGCGTAGAGCGACGCATCGCGACGCAGCGGAGCATCGCCGGTACGCGAGGTGTGCAAGATCGGCGCTGCGCCTCACAAAGCAGCGCGACGCCGCGCAACGCCGCGCGACGCCGCGAGGCGCAGTCGAGGCGACTTGTCTCTACTATTTCCGTACAGACTTCGTGTAGAATTGATGCAGTTCGGTCGAGGACATTGCCAATTATCCAGATAAATTTTATGATTATTACAAAATGGATCCCACGCATTATTTTTTTCCGTTTCTGTCACTATAGTATTTTGATGTCACATATACAAACAGTCGGAGCGCTGCACAAAAAAAAAAAAACTTCTCCTCGATCTCCCGCCAAATACCTATACGTCATTCTCTTACGCTTAGACTGCGGGTGGACGCGGGGCGGGGCGGGTGTACGCGGCGAATGTAGACACGTTCCGCTGCGCTGCGCGGCGTCTTGCTGCGCAGCGAGGCGTCGTGATGCCAACGATTTTACGATGCACCTCGCAACGTTGCGATACGTATCGCGGCGGCGGCGCCGCGCGCTCTTTCAGTACCGTCGCGCCGCGTCGCGTCGCGTCGCGTCTCGGTGTGAGCTGACCCTAAATGCAAATATATACGGCAGCGGGAGCGGTGACAAGAATTGAACAGCCACATTTCCTCTGAACAAAATCGACCAGCTTCTTCCTTCATGCTCATTTTGATTAGGCATAGAGACGAATCATATTTTCCTACATTGTATATTTGATACATATGTGCTTTATGGAAAGCGAGAATTTCGTACCCTCTTAGTGTCGAAAGAGGCATCAAGTAAAGTGTATGGTGTGTGTGTATTACAAGCGAAGAAACATATGGAAACATCTGACTATCTGAGGGACATTTCTTGTGTTTTTATGAACAGTTGCGTTCTAATCACAATATCAATTTGTCTAAAACACCTTGAGATAATACGTACATTTGACAACTTTAAGACTGATTGTCGTTAAGATGAGGTTCATCACATGCACTTTAAAATGTGAATATACGACAATTGAACATCTGCTGTAACCTGGTTTTACCTGTTTGCTGAATGCTGTTAATTGTCCCTAACAAAGGAGTACTTTTCCAATTTAAACTCACTTTCAGTGTGGTCGAGTCTAAGTTATCGCACTGTTATTGGAGTTTTCTTCGGGTGTTGTTCCCGCCCGTTAGCGGCAAGTTGAAAACTATGTATAAAGTGATGAAGCAATCTTTATCGTTCGTATAGTGTTTTACGGAGATTAGTGTGAATAGTTTCAGTGTTTTTCATTAATTGAATAAGTACTTAGTTGAGAAAAAGGCTAGGCAGATGATGATGAATAAGTAAGGTCTCCCAAAGTGATAATGCGCATGGAAATCTTCGTCACTCTTCGGTAACGGTCGTATTCCCCGAGCGTCGGAAGACGATATGTATATAGAGTGGTTAAGTGCATTTTCTTCATGCATAATTTAGTAGAATTATGTGTTTTGTGCTAAAAGAGATAAATATTGATTTATCAGTAACGAAATTGATTCGATAATTCGATGTAAGTAAATAGCGAGGAAAACGACACGATTGCGAATATGCTACAATCTTTGTTGAATTGATTTAGTTCTTCATACTGAAGCTGGTGTAATTATGGAAGAAAAGAAGGTTTAAATAACACAAGGTTTATACTAGAAGAAGAAAAAATGGTTTTCAAACACAGGTTTACATTAAAATCTAATCATTAAAATCTCAGTTCTTAAAAAATGTATTTAACGTAGGTATTTTTAATATTAAAAAACGTGAAAAATGTTAGTATATTTACCTATTTTACAAAATAAACTATTTCAATTTGAGTAAGATAATTAAAGTTGAAATTAAATTCAACTTTGAAAACAAAACCAAGAAGGGTGTGTAATAGCAGCTCTATATAATTCCACACACAGAGAACACGTGCAGTCACCACCAATATATAAAGACGACTGACGGACCCTTTGACTGACCGGCGACAGCCGCCGACCGCCCGAATTGTTTTCAATTGTTTCACATGATTTGACATATGTATGACATTGACTCCTGTTTTTTTTCGAACAAGGTACAAAATGCAAGTGCATTGTTTAGGGCTCTCTCCGATTCAATGATTCGGGTGTTTCCGGGAATACGACAATTGGCGAAGATTTGCATGCGCATTATTAATTTGGGAGTACTTGTACTTAAAGTTTGGCCGCTGAGAGAATGCGTTCCTGACATCTGTCAGTTGGTACAAAAATTTAGCGCGAAATCATAACATTTATTGATAATTGATTTAATGATATCGTTTTTATAATATTACAAGCTGTTGCCCGCGGCTTCGCTCGCGTGAAGTTCGGTAACTGTCCCACTGAATCTATACATATCTATATATATCATACTAAAGGGATAAATAGTGTCCTACATGTAAATCCAGGTTATAAACTATCTATGTATGTGCCAAATTTCGTAATCATCACAATGTATTATTACAATCACAATCACCATCACTATCACAACCACCATCACTATCACAACCACCATCATTATCACAATCACCATCACCATCACAATCACCATCACCATCACAATCACAATCACTGTCACCATCACAATCACCGTCAATATCACAATCACCATCACCATCACAATCACAATCACCATCAAAATCACTATCACAATCACCATCACTGTCACAATCACAATCACATCACCATCACAATCACCGTCACAATCACCATCACAATCACCATCACAATCACCATCACAATCACCATCACAATCACCATCACAATCACCATCACAATCACCATCACAATCACCATCACAATCACCATCACAATCACCATCACAATCACAATCACAATCACCGTCACAATCACCGTCACAATCACCGTCACAATCACCGTCACAATCACCGTCACAATCACCGTCACAATCACCGTCACAATCACCATCACAATCACCATCACAATCACCATCACAATCACCATCACAATCACCATCACAATCACCATCACAATCACCATCACAATCACCATCACAATCACCATCACAATCACCATCACAATCACCATCACAATCACCATCACAATCACCATCACAATCACCATCACAATCGCCATCACAATCACCATCACAATCACCATCACAATCACCATCACAATCACCATCACAATCACCATCACAATCACCATCACAATCACCATCACAATCACCATCACAATCACCATCACAATCACCATCACAATCACCATCACAATCACCATCACAATCACCATCATAATCACAATCACCATCATAATCACGATCACAATAACTATCACTATCACAATCATCATCATCATTATCACAATCATAATCATCGTTATCACAATCATCACAATAAATCAACAATAACCCTGTACAGAAGTCGAATCCGCTATCTTCTGGATCTCAAAATAAATGCAATTTTCGTAATCAGCACCCCTGATAATCTCGGTATCGACAACCATATTGATTTTTAGACATTTCAACCCAATCGCACCCCAAGACCCCAACATGGTATTTCAGGTCCGCCACATTTAATCTTAAAATCTTTGTTTTTGTAATACACCTGACCCAATTCACCATACAAACAATACCTATGTTGAATTTCAGGCTTTGTTACCCCATTTCCCCCTTTAGGGGTTGAATTCTGAAAAAACCTGAAACACAAATGTTAACTCATTTAGCGATAGGAGTACTCCTGTTAAGTTTCGAATAGTCTAACGAATCTTATTTTCCCATGTAATCTTTGGACCCCCGTTTCAACCCCTTAGGGGTTAAATTTTGAAAAATCCTTTCTTAGTGCACCCCTAGACCACATAAGGAACCTACTTGCCAAATTTGAAATCTGTAGAACCAGCGGTTTGGGCTGTGCATTGATTTTTATACTTTGCCATCCCATTTCCCCCTCTTAGGGGTTGGATTCTGAAAAACCCTGAAACCCGATTCTACTCACTTATCAATAGGAGCACTCCTGTGAAGTTTCGAATAAAATAGTCTAACTAATTTTGTTTCCCAATACAAACTTTGAATCCCCGTTTAACCCCCTTAGGGGTTGAATTTTGAAAAATCCTTTCTTAGTGCACCCCTAGACCACATAAGGAACCAATGTGCCAAATTTGGAATCTCTAGACTCAGCGGTTTGGGCTATTCATTGATTTTTATAATTTGCCACCCCATTTCCCCCTCTTAGGGGTTGAATTTTGAAAAACCCTGAAACCCGTTTCTACTCATTTATCAATAGGAGCACTCCTGTGAAGTTTCGAATAAAATAGTCTAACTAATCTTGTTTCCCCATACAAACTTTGGAGCCCCTTTTAACCCCCTTAGGGGGTGAATTCTGAAAAATCCTTTCTTAGTGCACCCCTAGACCACATAAGGAACCTATTTGCCAAATTTGGAATCTGTAGACCCAGCGGTTTGGGCTGTGCGTTGATAGATGAGTCAGTCAGTCAGTCAGTCAGTCAGTCAGTTTCTTCTTTTATATATTTAGATTTGTGGAAAGGGCAAAAAGGGTAATAATAGGTAAGTTATATAAGCAATAAGTTATTTATCATCACCAATAATACTAAAACTCGCGACCTGTCAGGAACGCATTCTCTCAGCGGCCGAACTTTAGTTATGTGTGGCTCGTTGGAATTTGATTTCCCTCAAAATCATCACCATTATAAACTAGGGTACCCCTCTGCCATTGCCTAACCCTTCAGTGATTTCTGGCGTAATCGTATGTATTATCATAATATTTCGTAAAAACGTGCACTACTGGCGGAGCCCTCTAATAAAATCAACATGTATGTATACCTACATTTTAGATTTTAGTCGGAGCATTATTATGATCTATTCAACCGACTTCCAAAAAGAGGAGGTTCAGGCTCAATTCGACTGTATTTTTCTTTTTGTGTTTGTTACCTCATAAATTTCGACTGGGTGAACTGATTTTGATGATTCTTTTTTTATTTAAAAGCTGGTGCTTCCCGTGTGGTCCCATTTGAATTTGGTAAATATCTGATGCTGATCTTCGGAGATATACCATGAAACTCTTCAAAAATAGACGGCAAATCTGCAGTGATTGCTGGAATCGCTTGGGTGTTTATTGTTTACACAACATCATGACGTAACATCATGCCTGTATGCTCTAAGGGGGTAGGCAGATGTGTACAATACACCCAGATTTCGACCGGTATGTTAAGTTCCATTTATTGGGGATAAGCCTATTACCATGACATTGTATTAACAATGTTAAATAAATTCATGGCAAATATTTGTTTGGGAACAACTAAAACCTTTGTGTTTTTTGAAGTCGGTTTTATTTTTTGCAAAAAAGTTTTTTTAAAGGACTCTTTCCTTATCATAATCATAATCATTTTATTTGCAATAAGTATAGTACATTATGGTCTTAAAGTCAGTTGAAGTTCCATATACATAGTCAGATATAGATGACATGCAAAATTTTACAACACAACATTCATTAAAGTTATCTTAATAAGAATAGATTAGTCATTAACATTATTTATAAATTCATTAACAGAATAAAATCGTTTTTCCAATAGCCATAATTTAAACTTTAAAAAAAAATATATATTAGTTAGCTCTTTCAAGTCCTTTGGTATTTTATTATATATTAGTCCACACATATTAAAAGAGTTCTTTTTGTATAGAGAAGTCCTTGGCGCACTAGGCAGAACTATTCTATATGGATCTCTTACTTTTCGAGGGAAACGGTCTTCAGCCTTTTTAAACAAGTCAAAGTGCTGTCGAACAAATTTAGCGCATTCTAAAATGTACATACTGGGTAATGTAAGAAGCTTTAATTTTTGGAATAGTGGTTTACAGGATTCCCATGGTGGAATGCCCCAAATGGCTCGGATGCATTTTTTTTGTACCCTGAAGGCTTTATCCACATCTGTTGAGTTACCCCATAGTATGAGGCCATATTGTAAAGTCGATGCAACACAGCCGTGATACGCAGTCAGCATAGTACTTAGCGACGAGGTCTTTCGCAGTGTGTAGAGAACGTAAACGAATTTGTTTAATTTGTTGCAAACTTTTTCTACGTGCGGTTTCCAGGAGAAGTGGCCATCCAGTGCTACTCCCAGAAAAGTGGTTTCCTCTGTCTCTAATAGAGGTTGTCCGTTATAATTAATGTCAAGTTTATCCCGCTTGCGACCATATGTCCTGAATTGAACGATTTTTGTTTTATTAATACATATTTACATGCAAATTATTATAGTTTAACCAAGAAATTATTGATTCAATTGTATTAATAATTAACCTTTATAAAGATCATAACAACTCATAACTCCTGAATTTTATTGCAAACAGTTCTAGTAAAGGCAGTACAGGAAACTCCTCATTGTTGCTGGAGGCGGAATTTCTACGAAAATTGAAAGCTTTCCAATACACAGAATATTCAGCAAACTGACAACAGTTTGTTGAATATTCTGTGTATATTCAGAAAACTGTTATGGTCTCACGTCTGAACGTAGGTAATAGGGTATATGCATGCTTTTTTTTATCACTCTAAACAAAGCGTATTAACATCAGAAACAGCCAAGTTAAATTATTTTTTAATATCTATAAAAAATACTAAGTTATAAGCATTTGAAACTACTGATTAGACAGAGAGATCCGATACAGCGAATGACGTCATTCGCTGCATCGACGTACAAAATCAATACTAAATTCCGTTTATCTAGAAAGAGATAGAAACAAAAGTTTAAATGGTTATAACTTTTGTGTTGTTTGGCCGATTTATGTCTTGTTTTCGCTTTTTGTCATTATTTTTATAGTACTTTAACATTCTGTATCGAAATAAAAAAAAGAAAGTTTATGCATATTCCCTATTCTCTGAAACCTTCTGAAACAGGATGTAGAAAGAAGAAAAAAGAAAAAAAAATGCAGGGACATGACGTGCGTACAAAATCAAATAAACAATAAACATAAAACGCATATCAAACATTTAGAATACAAAAGGAAGGAACACAAATAAGTTGTCAGCTTGCACGCCATGACTGCTTCAATGTAGATATTATTACTGAACAGGGACCACCATGACAATTGGTGTGAATGGCGTCGTTAACACTCTTATTACTTTTCCTAGAACAATCTTGAGTTGGCACATGGCGGCGACATTAACTCGTTAACAGCGTCCTTAAAACTATTTACAAGTATTATTATTCGGTAATGTAATACTGCCAATACCTCTTATTCTCTTAATGCATCCCAGTAGACCTTGAGGAAGCCTAAACCGTTATGACCCAAAATGATTATTGTTCGGTCAATTTAAATGTTACATGGGTTTCGCCTCCATCTTACCACGCAATGATGCGGATAAGTTAATCTGCTGTGTAGGTTGTACCCACTGCGAGACAAACTTAAGGACGACCCCGAACGGTGCACCCTTTACGACGTTTTCAACCGACTTCCAAAAAGAGGAGGATCTCAATTCGATGTTTTTTTTTTGTGTTTGTTACCTCAGAACTTTCGACTGTGTGAACCGATTTTGATGATTCTTTTTTTATTTGAAAGCTGGTGCTTCCCTTGTGGTCCCTGTTTATTGATTGTATTTGATTTTAAATTTTGTGAACATCTGATGCTGATCTTCGGAGATATACAATGGAACTTTTAAAAAAAAACTAAAAAAAAAAAAAAAAAAACCGACTTCAAAAAACACAAAAAAGTGAATAATAACTTTAGCTTCAGAAGTCGGTGACCTTTGTTTGATTGATTTCCTTTTTTTGTCACCGACTTCTGAAGCTAAAGTTATTATTCACTTTTTTGTGTTTTTTGAAGTCGGTTTTATTTTTTGTTAAAAAGTTTTTTATTTTTCCATTTTTAGTGCTTCCCGTGTGGTCCCATTTAAATGTTGTGAACATTTGATGCTGATCTTCGGAGATATACAATGGGACTCTTCAAAAATAGACGGCAAATCTCCCGTGATTGCTGAAATCGCTTGGATGTTTATTGTTTAAACAACATCATGACATAACATCACGCCTGTATGCTCTGAAGGGGTACACAGATGTGTACAATACACCCAGATTTCGACAGTTAAGTATGTTAAGTTGGCGCGATGGTGTTCCGCGCGAGCCTCAAATGACGTAACATCACGCCTGTATCCTCTGAGGGGGTACGCAGATGTGTACAATACCTACACCCAGATTTCGACAGTTAGGTATGTTAAGTTAGCGCGTTCGTGTTCCGCGAAAGAGATACTGCGGCCCTGGAACGCAAAGGGCTAAGAAGGAACATGGATGGGTTTTACTCAGTAAAATTCTGACACTACCTTCCACTCCGCCGAGAGCGGGAGGGGTAATTTGATGATTTCCCATCCGAATAAAAAGGTATGTGAAGTTCCATAACTTCCATATATTGGGGATACGCCTATTACCATGACATGTGTTGTTAACAATTTGACAATAAATTCATGACAAATATTTGCTTGGGAACAACTAAAAATGGAAAAATAAAAAACTTTTTTGCAAAAAATAAAACCGACTTATAAAAACACAAAAAAGTGAAAAATAACTTTAGTTTCAGAAGTCGGTGACAAAAAAAAAATCAATCAAACAAAAGTCACCGACTTCTGAAGCTAAAGTTATTTTTCACTTTTTTGTGTTTTTTGAAGTCGGTTTTATTTTTTGCAAAAAAGTTTTTTTAAGTGCATACGTGACGTAAAATATTTTGATATTGTTTGGCGTACATCTGTAACTGCCATGTAACCTAGCGTAAGTGAGAACTTACGCTAGGTTACATGGCAGTTACAGATGTACGCTTTTAAAATCAACCCTTTAATTAAAAGCGCACTGCTGGGTTGTCCACTCTCATCGCTGTGATCAAACAGTGTGCTTTTAAAATGCGATACAATTAGGTGCTGTCTTGTGTAAAAACGGGTATTAGGCCCATGTTGTTAACTTGTATTTTCCTAACGTAGTAATTCCCTTGCTTAGCAAGAAGTGGAGGGAATTTAGTCCAAATCACAATTTATGCTAAAGTTCTTGAAGGGCTCTAGTTACTGTCACGTGTGTGTAGGTAAACGGTAGTACCTACTGTAAAGAAATCGTTTTTAGAAAACAGTTTAAAATGAAAATATGTTGTATGGGAACGTTGCGAAGTGTCTAAAAAAATTATTGAAAACAACAAATTAAGGAGAAATAGAAAGAAGGAAAGAAAACGTATTTATTTGGATTTAGCCGCAAGTACACACAACAAAATAAGCATAGAATAAAAAATAAGAAACTTAAAACTACACAATAAAAATAAAAAACTTAAAACTAAACAGAGAAAAATAAGAGAAATCACATCGTGTGTCTCACGGCTGCGCCAAATAGGCCCAGTTCAGCAAACTGCCGAGCAGCTAGTGCTCGACGCTGGTTTTCAACTGGACCTGAGATGGTGATGTCACGGACATAAAACAGTTTTGTTGTGTTCTAATTATGTATTTGTATGTATGATGAATAGATACTTAAATAGAGTAAATGTGTGTAAAATAATAACAAATAAACTACATATGAATAGAGGGAAAAATGTAAGACAGAAATAACATATGGTACATAAATAAAATAAATGAACGAACCTGTTTCGCACGTTCCAACTTGTAAATACTGTGCCACAAAACCGTGCACTTCGTCGCTCAATACGCTGCTGCAAGCAGCCGAGAGCGATGGACTAATAATATGAATAAGTGAGAAGTGAACGTTAGAAATTGCAGATGCGATGCGATGGCAATTGTGTGGGTATTGATAGGTAGGACAGTTTGTACATCATATAATTGAGACATTCAGTGCGACCATATTCAACTTCCGTCTTCTTAACGTGTGTTTTGTGTTGATCATTCTAATCGGTGTGGTGGCAGGTTATTCCATGTTTTGGACGGCGCATAGCGAAAGCTACCCCTGAAAGCTGCTGTGTTATGAGACTGAGTCGAGAGTTGTTGCGAGCATTGCCTTCTCCCACATAGAGCACCTTGTGGTCGGGTGAATCGTTATTATAAAATTTAAGTATTTGCGGTACCTGCGTAGCAAATACTGCAATATTATAAAACTAAGCTAATCATAATTTTTGATTTTTGACTGTCTTTTTTTGCTTCTAATATTAGATTAACTTGCACGATCCAACGCAGTAAGCACCACCAACGCTGTGGGCAGCGGAAGCGAATAGTAACCAAAAACTCTGGAAAAACTTTCCACGGCGAGACCGCAACGGAGCGGTAAGCGTTAGATTGGTGTGCTTACAGCTTGTAATGTGTCCTTCGTTTACTATTTACTTAGATATTTACTCTATATACAAAATTATCTATTTAATCAAACAAAAAAGCGATCATCTATAATAACACGTTCAAGAGCTAGTCTACTGCTCTTCAACGCCGTGTAGATGCTGATCTCATGATGATAATGATGATGAATTTGGACTGTATTCAAAAATACAATGTGTCAAGATATAAAACTAATACCTCCTTTAGCACTTCTCAATAAATAACTTCTGATTTTATAATATGTATTAGGTGACATACATTTTTGAAAGGAACAACCCGTGCTGGCATCCGGCCCGTATTTAATAATGTGGCAATCCGGTCGAATGACGGTCAATTCACAGAATCCCGGTCCGCCGGTAATCCCGGATCGTGTTAACCCATTAATCGGGGCTTAGCTTTGAGTAAATAATTCGCGATTTCGGCCACAAGTGTAATTAAAATATGAGCGGTTCGGATTTATCGAATGTGTTTCTAATTAGCTGTAATTCGTTAAGCCTGTTCGTATTTTGCAACTAATAATTACGAAACGTTGCATCGGTGAAAGCTGTGTTTTATAGATAGGTACGCATATCCATTTATTTGCGTTCAATAATGTAGGGATAAAGTGTACATAAAGTAGCTATGCCAACATGTTTAACATCACATAACATCACGCGTGTAATGCCCAAAAGGTTAGGCAGGTTTTATCTGTAGTACAACCACAATTTTTCGGAAGTTTTGTTTATAATCCCATGTAATAGGGTCACCCCTATTGTATTGTATTGTGACCCCTTTTGTATTGTGAGTATATTGCTACCAATCGGGTTAAAATCGAGACCCAGGGCTGAACCTTTATAAAACATTTCTGAGCTTTTATTACGACGACGCATCGAGTCTAAATATGGTAATCATACTCAAACAGCATCAGTGCTTTTGTGTTCAGACTATCAAGTCAACCCGAATCTTTGTAAAAAGATAACTGCGCTCGTATCTTTAGGCTAAGGCGAATTTCCCGCGGAAGCCGAGCCGCGATAACACACACACATCCTTTTTATGTAAAAACTTCCGTTCGTTTGCCGACAACACGATTATAAAGAGAATCTTACTTTGAAGATCTAAAATTCGTCGAGTCGTTTACCCACAAAAACGTGGTTCTTAAATATTGTATAACGGTAAGTACAAAAGCTCACCACAATTCACGGTCACACAGCGATATGAAAAGTCTCTAGTCTACCACCTTTTTATGTTTTTTTTTTATCTGTGATACCTACTTTCGTTGTGGTTGTGACTGGCTCTATGGTCTACATCGCGAGACTACGTGCCTTTTGTTTTAGTTAATTACTCTTTTGTCTATGTACGAGTAACTGCAGCTTTGAGGTAGAATAGAAACAAAAGCTCGACAACACTTTATGTAGATCATTTTTAAAAGGTTCGTAAGGCCGGGATATCAGTCGAAGGAGCCTTTAAAAACTAAGCTTTGATTCAAATTATATTTAAAATATCATTTTAGCATATTATTTAGGTGTCTACAATAATGAACCGTCTCAAAATCAACCCGCCAACTGTCCAACATCCCCCAGGTAAATCTCCGCAAAGCAAACTGCGGTTAACTCCGAGAGTTATCAGAGCGAACAGTTAAGAAGTTCAGCATGGTGGTGGGCGGCTGCGTAGCGCGCGGCAGTGTCCGCGAGGGTCGCGAGCCGGCCGCTCGTCCGCCCAGCCGCCCGCCCATATCACCCACATATCCGAAACACCACAAAACAAACTTTGTTTACCACACAACCACGTTGTAGAGAAGAGTTAACGTGAAACCAATCCAGTTTCAATATACAACACCTATTAATTGTTAGTGATTTAGGTTAAATTTTCAATTCGGTAAGTGTACATATGGACGCGTTAAAATATTTTAAAATCTGCACGTTTCTATCGAAGCTTGCGACTTTGTCTTAAGAAGTCTATAAATATCTATCAGTGAAATCATTCAGTAGCGTGTCTATGGTAGTGTGTAATCCATTAATAAAGTTTTCCCGCCAACGCCGCGTAGCCTTCAAAGCCCTGAAAGCTTCAGGTGCAGTTGAATGTCTTCGCGATCGTCGAGTTTTGTCATTGATTTATTATTCTATAATAGGATTATACTATGAAATATGAATCACTCCACTGAACCTGCATTAGTTATATTGTATAGGTATTGGGAAATGTGTGCCATCTGTCTTTCAGTATTTACAAAAAATAAACACAAGAATGTCGTGCTTGTGTAAGCTACAAGCGGAAATCCCAATTCAATCAGTATCGTAAATAGAATTTTCTTCTCTCTAAAACAAACAGTAGAATTGAGTTTCCCGCTGTCGAATGAAGAATCTCGTTAAAATAAATAGATGATTAGAGCGTAGTACACAAACATTCTCTTGTAATAATAGTCCAGTGAGCTCGAAATAACATCAGCTCACAAAGTATAAAGGCGCGGCTCGTAGTTTTAAATAATAATGCCACTAATAGTGGAAGCTGGATGAACTTTTCTCTTCTGTTGTCGTCTCTTCGAGCAAGACAAACGGATAGAGACGTGATTGGATTGCGGTGATCCATGGCAACCTTTTCATAGAGAGGTAGGGCTGTCGCGTACTGTTATGATAATATCTAAGTACTCATTTATTTAACTTCTTTAAAAGTCTTAGAGCTATAGACAAAATATAATAAAAAATGGTAGGTTCTTCCTCAGATGGACTTGTGTCTGTTAGCTAATTTCTAGCTCTTATACTAGAACTAACCTTAGGTTGGCACGCTTTTTCAGGGAAATCCCCTGAAAAATTTCTTTGTTTTTCATTCGTTTTCTGAAAATTCAAGGGAAAAGGTTCCTTGCGATTTACATAACAAGTCAATATTTGTTTTTCTTTTAACTAGGTGGGACTGAATAAATCTGAGAGACGGTAACCAGAGTTTTTGCATTAAATCGTGCACAAACAGATGGAAATTCACAAAACGGTCGCCAAACGTGTTTCGTAAATATTTTATGTTCGATTAGCTGACACGAAAAGTACAAGCATGGTGTTATGATAGATCTTACAAAATAAATAAACTAGGTAAATAGAACAGCATACTTAAATCGTGATCATTTATTGAGATGATTATTAGAAGAATTGTATATCCGTTGATCTATCCAGCCCATTAATTTTTTAGCTAAACAAAATATGAGGATTTATAAATCGCTTGAATCCGTCAGAGAAGAAATTGCATATATTACACAACACTTGGCAGACTGAAAGATAAACATATTGTATTCTCACGATGTTTCCCATTCAACATTTATGTTTGTACGCATTTAATTTAAAATTTTAAACTAATTAATAAAAGTAAATGCTACAAGGCAAGAAAGTTAGGTTGGTTCTCAAATACTCTTTCACTAAGGGTCTACATTTTAACAGCCTTACCGTAGAAATACACCATTCTAATGATGTGTTTTTAACGCAGCCCCGGAATCCTTTGTTTGTACATAATAATATGCCGTAAAGAGCCTCGAAGAGAACGTGTGTGCACAGTATACGTGATAGCTGTGCTCTAGTCCCTGATCTGTTTCATAAATAATAAATATATCCACTCTGAGCTCGTACTAAGGGTACAATAAATATAGGTGCCACGAAAATATGATGAACACATGGTTTCAAATTTACGTTAATCCATCATCTATCTACTAATAACTGAATTAAAATTCGAAAGTAAATCTGTCTGTCTGTTTTTGTCAAATTTGAGTAGCCACGGGTAGGTCACGATTAGGGTTAGGATATATTAATATATTAAATACAGGACCGGACATATTTATATATTATATAATTATAAGAATATTTCCCGGCAGTACGTTTCAATGGGATCATTTACGGTGGCCGTACGGGCTTCGGGTCAAGTCGTAGTTATATAATGAGACAAATAATTATGCCTTTATTAAAATGGTTTTATAGTAAGAGCTATTATGACAAAACGAATGTGAAATTAACACAGAAATGAAATTATCCTAATGTTAGTAAAACTGAAACGCGGCAATTAAAACTTTTAAATCGATTCGTTTTCCCATTTATCTGTCCGCGGCTGTGGTTGAAAATAAAACTTAATTTGACCGCACCGCTTTTACCAGTATGCAAACATTTTTCAGCCGATATCGGGTGTCGGTTTGCGGAAAGTATTCCCCTGCTGACATTTATCTACATTCTACAAGATAAACCATCTGTTATAAATGGCACGTTGTAGGCCACTCAGGACATTGTTCATTTTGCTATAATAAATTCCGCAGAAAAATAACACATTAATTACAATGTAACTCGATATGATATCTAACGATGTAACAAGAGCTATATTGGGACACAATAGTAGTACTTATACAACATCTAAACTTACAAACCTATTATAAAACAAAGCTTTTGTGTCTGTGTGTTTTGATCTTCTAAATTGCTTAACGGATTTGGTTTCTCTAGTAATTTAGAATAGAGAAACCAAATCCGTAATTATCTAAATTTCAGATAGGTAATTTATTCCAAAAGGTTTGTGTGTACCATCAAACTAATATTTATTCTTCTAGACATTGTATTAAGCCTCCCGAAGGCTTAAATCCCTAGCTCTTTTATAGACATATTATATAATAAGCATAATATATATTTAATTAGGAAATCTCGAAAAGGCAAGTTAGTATCTTACAAAGAAAGAGAGAATTAAACTCATTTTGGCACAGTGCAAAAACACAAAACCGGTATGCCCCAAGCTGTTCCCGAAAGGGAACAGAACAATGGCGTTTTAATTGTGTCTGTAATTACGGTAAACAAGACGTTAAATAAAATTTCATCTAAACTTGAATCCGTAACAAACAAATATAACTAGTCTCCAATATTCATAGACGAAGTCTCAAGTAATTTCCTGCAAGTAATATCGGAACCAATAATTAGATTCTGCAAACCTTCGGCATCTGCCTCAGTTGAGATGCATTCACGGAGATTCTCTCACTTGCTCATTATGTGTGCGTCTGTGCGACCCCGCCGCGGGGGCACATCCGCTATAAATTATGTATTTATTGCAACTGAACAGCGTTTCGTTCAGTGATTTCTTCATTCAGTTATTCTCTGTGTGAGTTGCCAATTCTTTGACTAGCACAATATTTTTGTAATACTATTTTTAATATTAGACCAAAGAAACGATGGATGGACTGTGTAAAGGATGATATTGATATGGCAAGAAAGGAGGTGAAATCTGATGACGAGGTGACGAAAAATAGAGAAGTATGGAAAAAGAAGACAAGAAATGTATTTTATTGGGATAAGAGCAAGTAAATGATGATGATGACTACACTATTTAATAATAGTGTAGTCATCGTCATGGAGTCCCTGCGAGAAAGCTCATTCTAATATTACAAATATCTATATTACAAATGTGAAAGTAACTCTGACTCTGTTTGTTGTCTTTTCACGACTAACCCACTTAATAGGTCATTATGAACACTGACAAATTGGCAGGAAAAGAAATATAAAATAACTACACTTAGACTAAGTCCCGGACAAAAGCAGTTTAACTATAAACGCTCTTACTCCACAGCCGCAGTCTCAGAACGACTTAACCTTGGCCGCAGCTCTTCAAAGTTGGTTCGCTTTCCCGTGGCTCGCCTGTGTGTCGGGATCGCATCTCTAGCTGCGCAGCATCCGAGCCCTGACCTTGACACACTCACCAAACAATCCTCCCCTCCCCTAACTTGAAGAACGCAGTCCCAAAGTTTATCCCAAAATCAAGTAACGATTATAAGAATTTCTTTTCTAAGAAGGCGTGTAGCCGAAGGGTTGCTCTAAGGCAGAAATGACGCATTTTCTTACACAGTTTTACATATTTAACCCCTGGAGGGAAAGAATTTTCAAAAATCCTCTTTAAGTTCGTAATAAGGAAGTTTTGTGCTATTTTTGTTTAGGCTCTACGTTTTCTTTCAGTGAGAGTACGACTTTATTTATTTATTTATTTATGTACACACAAAAAACTTAACAGGACATTACATTAAGATAGAAGAGCACAAAGGTACTGCTTATTTCATAAGAAATCACTTCCAGCAGACCTGCGAGAGAGACTTTAAGATTTTGATCGAGATTTTTCCGAACGTTATTCAGACAAACTCAGTATAGAGAGCTTATCTTCTTTTAATTAAGATTTTTATTAACTTTTAAGAAAGATTAATGTTTTATCTTGCTTTTCTATCACCCACTGAATTGCAATAGAAAAGGATATTGCGAACGATTTATGTTTCTGATATCAAGTAAATTAGAGCCGCAATAATTTATAGAGAGTTTGTGAAGCAATTTAATTGAAATCTAATGAATTTAGCTTTAGTAATTAATTCGAACTTCAAGCAAGAAAATAATTAAAGAACTTACATCATATACTCTCTCTCTCTCTTACTCTTATTACTCTGTTTTCTACCCGTTCCAGACGTATTGTTAAAGTTAACTTTTAATTAATAGTTTCCAGATTTAAATTATTACTTTATTAATACAATTTTCCTTGAAAACCTATCTTTTTACCGTTATTTATGTCCATAGTGCAAATGATCGGAAATTCCGCAAAATGTCCTCCGTATGTACCTACCCGAGCCGACTTTAATATGACACGAAACGTTTAAAATATGAAAATAATAAAATGGTTGGGAACGATTCGGAAGCAGCACCCGCAATACATACGTAATAAAGTACGTGTGGTCGGAGGACACATCCAGAAATGTGAAATTTATTTTATTCAAACATTTTGATATCTCATTTTAAACGTTGTTATTTTAGTCTGAAATGTATTACTGGCGGACGTCGGGGATAACGAATCCCTAAAAGATGTTTTTTAATGAGCAAAATTACTTCTGATGGTTATTCTATCTATCATTTGTTTTCCAATAGAAAAGTGAGTACAATAGGCTCATTGTTAAATAACGTATTTTCCTGTTATCCGAGTACTTTATAATTAAATATTAATCATAATAATTTGTTATTTAAGGATTGTTAAACCTAGCAATAGCAAACAAAAGCGCCTCGTTCTTCCTAAGTAATTGTTTTTTCAATGATCTAGCCCGCCCTATGCACTTTTTCGAGATTTTCGTTTATTTTTAAAACGACATTTTCGGTCAAAGTGCAATTAGCCCCGTAACCCATTTTGTTTCCGATGTATTCTTGGTAACCCAGTAATCAAATATGTGAAGTTTTATTTTTACTCACTACATACCATCTGACGCATTTATATTTGAAACTTTCATCGCAGCACATCATGATGATGACAATCGTAAACATTCCCATCCGGTGCGCCTTAAACTAATTAATAACACTTTGTTGCTGTTGTGCTAACGAGCTTACAATACTTGAGTTTATATTTGCGTGACCTATATAATTAATATACGTAGATCGGTTGTTAATATAGAGATGAGCCTAACGTAAGTACTGTCCTGCTCCTGTACTAACGTACGTAGTGTCCTGCTCCTGTACTAACGTACGTAGTTTCCTGCTCCTGTACTAACGTACCTAAGTAATGTCTTGCTCCTGTACTAACGTACCTACGTAGTGTCCTGCTCCTGTACTAACGTACCTACGTAGTGTCCTGCTCCTGTACTAACGTACCAGTGTCCTGCTCCTGTACTAACGTACCTACGTAGTGTCCTGCTCCTGTACTAACGTACGTAGTGTCCTGCTCCTGTACTAACGTACCTACGTTGTGTCCTGCTCCTGTACTAACGTACCAGTGTCCTGATCCTGTACTAACGTACCTACGTAGTATCCTGCTCCTGTACTAACCTACGTAGTGTCCTGCTCCTGTACTAACGTACGTAGTGTCCTGCTCCTGTACTAACGTACCTACGTAGTGTCCTGCTCCTGTACTAACGTACCTACGTAGTGTCCTGCTCCTGTTCTAACGTACGTAGTGTCCTGCTCCTATTCTAACGTACGTAGTGTCCTGCTCCTGTACTAACGTACGTAGTGTCCTGCTCCTGTACTAACGTACGTAGTGTCCTGCTCCTGTACTAACGTACGTAGTGTCCTGCTCCTGTACTAACGTACGAAGTGTCCTGCTCCTGTACTGACGCGTAGTGTCCTGCTCCTGTTCAAGCGCAGTGGGAAACAAAAGAGCTCTTCATCTGGGGTAGGGTTGCTATTTCGAATTTTAAAAGTCCGCATAATTAGCTTAAAGTTTGCAAAAAGTGTCAAATTTAATCTTTCTTCTGCGTTCATACGAGTAGGTACATATTTTCTGTATTCATTGTACTCACTTTTTTTTTTTGTAACGAAGTCCTCCTATATATCAAAAAGTAAGAATGACAAGGACGAAAAAAGAAATGTAAAAAAAACCAGTCTGAAGAAAACCCTATTCGGGATCATATTTTCCAATTCGTTCTGAACCCGTCTCGCGTCAGGACTAATTTGATCCGCTTTTGTGTAGCCATGGCTGACACATCCAATCAGCGAGGCTTAGATTTTCCAAGTCATATTCAGTGTTCCCGTTTGAATTGAATGGTGAACTTTATTTGCAAATGGGTTATTCTAACTTAGACTTTGAGGTTGACAAAGTACCTATATCTATAGTATCAGAAAGGCAGTCGCTCTATGTAAAATAATGCCTTTCTGACCCGTGGAACACAAAAGTGGTTCACCTAAGTGTTCCACGGTTAACTTCCTGTACCCCTGGTTCACCTAGGTGTTCCACGGTTAACTTTCTGTACCCCTGGTTCACTAAGTGGTGTGCTGCTTCATCCAGTTAGACTGGAAGTCGAAACTCAACAAAAAGTCGAGAAAAGCCTGGACAAGTGAAGTGTGTACTTGTCTTGTCTTGTCTACTTTGCGCAAGTTTGAGTGTAACAGGTGTTTATAGGATCATGGCGGTTAACATTTTCAATCATGTGAGATGTCGGCGCCGGCTCGTTAACCACCCCATAACAAAAGAAACAGCCAATAAGCTTTATGGTTGGTCTAGTTTACAGTGTTTACCTGACCATAATTTACAAAGCCAAAGCACAGATAATTTAATACTTCGTGCCAAAGTATTTCTTACACAGACTCTTTTGAAGTTGCTGAAATTGGTGAACGATTACGAGTACGTAACTATGTTAGCTTTTAATCATAGTTTAAGGGCCTATACTACCTCAAATGGCTTAGCATGATCCTCCGTTACGCCTAAAATACTGCAGCATTAATTTTGAAATAAATATATGGTAAAGTTGAGGATTAATGTTAGGTCTTATATTTGGCGAAAACACGATTTCATAAATTTTTCTCGATAGAAAAAAATCCCAAAGTTACCTCCAAATCGAACAATAAACCGTTGGTATTCAAAAAGTACTTCAAATTAGATCATGAAACTTTGCATACTAACTGAACTAACTATAAAGCAGGTCTTATGTTTTTTATTTTTTCCAAAAGACGAAAATTTGATTTTATAAAGAATAAAAACCACTCATTTCGCACTATTCGGACGCAGTGACTGACGTAACAACCGCATTGTAGTGCAAGCTGATTAGAACGTTATTGTAACAGTATTACAAACGAAGTTTGAACCACCACAAATAGAGTTGCTAATCTGAGGTAGTATAGGCTCTTAATGGTGCATCCACACCACAGTTACTTTTTGTAGAGTAACGTTTCCAAGTGTTATTTATTGTAAGTACCTATATGTTGCCGTGTTAGTAAATGTTAGGCACCATTACATTGCGGTAATGATGTCTTCTTCTGCCCATCTCCTTGATGTCCTCTCATTTCATTTAACAGAGTGTCTAGCAACAAGCATTATGGTCCTCCTGCCGTCATCCCAACTTTTCGGGACTGTGCAACATAACTAAATTCACGTTCATACATATCCACATACATAACATGACGAGTTTAGTCCCTAAAAGGTTAAGCAGTGGTGTAAGATCTATAAAACGTGTACTTCTCATTCTTCGTGACTGTACACCCACATTTCGCCTGGCTCTGGGCTTCTGCTGGCCTCGTAACAAGATACAGATTTCAATGTTTAATGCTGCCAAGGGTAATCCTCTTTGATACCTTGGGGTCGATCTCTCAACATTGGAACTTACGTACGTACGCTGTGCTGTCCTCGGTGTGCGCTGGCCTTAACAGTCTCAGAATTCACTTATTTCCAGCTATATCATATTTTACCACACACATGTATGACCCACTTAATGACAATAGTAAAGAACAGTCGTAAGGCACTTCCCTGCTATCCAGCAGTGCTCGGCACACCTGCCAGACTGGTTGGCGGCCCTCCAGCACCCAGGGGGCTGCTGCGACACTCTCTCTGACTTACGTCGCGTATCTCGGATATTACCCTACAACATTGCAGCACTACACGATGCTGCCAATAACATTTGTTTTTACTTTTACTTACACTTTAATTCACAAAGCTTTCTTTAATTGGTGACTCCAATTTCAGCTGGTAACTAAGTTGCTATCAATAAACCAATTAGGGAAACTTGAAGCTTCCAGGCTTATCCTTCGCTGTACGCAATTGCACGCGTCATTTATTTTGATCTTATGGAAGTCATGCGATGTTCTATGTAGTTGGCACAATCGGCGCAAGCAAATCTAGCGCGGGATTAGCTTCAGACCTTCAATGCCACGGGTGGCTGTTACATTTAGGAATTGGGACACAGCAAAATGGCAAATCATAAGCCCATCAACAGTTTAAATCTAAAAATACTGATTTCAGTTATTGCACGCTCAAAAGAAACGTTTTACGCCGAACGACTGAAAAGTTTCAGAAAAACTACCGCCTGGCGGGCTGAGCAAACACTAGCGCACAGAACAAACGGCCTAACCTAACAATACGAGCAGTAAAGATGAATTATTACGACCACATTCCAACCAATTACATTTTCTTCCTCCGCTGAAATCTGAAATCTCTGGAAATTATCTGAACATATTTTTACAACTGTATTTTAGTCTGCATTGTGTCTTCAGCATTCCAGTCATTGACAAATAGTTAGTTATATCTTTTGTTTCTGGATTGTGAAAGTACTTTAATTGTATTTAGCTCGGTTTTTCTCTACTACTTATATTACGTCGACAGCAGCAACTCAACAGCACCAACTGACGAATTTGAAGGTCACTGTTTCCAAACTCTTCGCTGGCAGAATAGTCCCTTTGCTCGCTGTATACCTATAACGCAGTGTGCCTAAGTCGCGTTATGCCTAAACATCATTTCAAATAAGCGTTGGTCTATATCTTACATTGCCCATTTCGCGATACGTCGACATCGGCTCAGTTGACAAAGAGGAAAAAAAACGTCACTGTCATTTTGACCGATTTTTCAGTAGCTGCAATCAAAGAGCAACCTTATTGCAAGGTAGATCACTGTCATTTGGACAGTGACGCTCAATGACAGGTACAGTCCTTTCACAGCTGTTTGACGTCTGACAGGAGCAACTCAACAGCGCCGACTGTGACGGAAATAAAGATCACTGTGATTTGACCGACTTGCAACCTTGTAACGAGAATAATTAAAAATTAGCGTGGTTTTGACAAGGACTTAAAATTAGAAGTAAACTAACTGCTAAAGGATTTTATAAGAGACTAGCTGACCCACGCAACTTCGTCTGCGTCACATAAAAGAGAAACAGCTCACAAAAGGAATACATTTTTCCCCGTTTTTGCAATATTTTTCATTTATGCTCCGCTCCTTTTGGTCGCAGCTTGATCTTATATAGCCTATAGCCTTCCTCGATAAATGGACTACCCAACACTGAAAGAATCATTCAAATCGGACCAGTAGTTCCAGAGAGACAAACTCTTCAGCTTTATAATATTAGTATAGATTATATTTGCGCAACAATGAGAACAACGGCAGCATATTTATTTTTCCGGGGGAAACTGACCAAAATGCTAATATAATATTGGCATGAATTAGAAAAAACGAAAATTTTATCAGCCTAGGGTAATCCATTCTCTTACACAAATAAAAAATCACAAATGTTTACCGACTTCGCCCAAACATCCTTGTGTCATTGTACTGTCGCCTGGTAGAACTCATTAAGGAGAGCATGTAGCAGAGTAGTGCTGGCTCGGTTAATTAAATCACTGAGGAAACGATTTCTCGTAGAAGGGGAGTGACCCGCTTATGTCAGTGTTAACTGTCACCCTGTTTGTACCTAATGTGGCTGTGGGTTTAAGGAAAATTGGGAAACTGCCTTATGAGTTGTATTTTAAGAAGAAAACTACATAAACAATGTAGTTTTAGATAATCTGAGAGATTATCTTAATAATATCATCGATTTTGTCTCTGAATTATAGAATCGAGTAGATTAAACTTTTTATAAGCTACAGCTTTGTTTTTTATAATCGTAAATTGATAACGATAACCGATAACGATAAAATGCGATACCCACACTTGTTATCGATCAGTATAAAATATAGATCCATGAGACTATGTACCGACATATATTATATCGTCAAGAGGTCAGTTGCCAGTAGGAGTATAGATAGATATAGTACTTAATTCAATTAATATTTGTGAAGATTTCAAGAAGCTTTTTAATCTCCATCAGTTTTGTTATTCTGAAAAACTTAATTACCTTCTGTTTCAAAAAATAAACAGAGATAAAGTGGTTGTTTTAAGAAGCGTGTTTCACTGAATACACCTGAGAACTAAATGCAGCTGTTAATTGAGAGAAAATTAAATTATAAGACCAGTTACAATGAGTTCCCGCTCTTCTTTGATTCTAGTTCACAGTTGTTCTTTAAAAGCCGTTAAAACTTAACAATACAACGTAGAAGTTCCACAATAAACAGTACTTTGAACACAACATGTAATGAAAGAGAAACATTTTAATATTAAACACAAGAGCTTTGTGTATTTTCTTTTTATTGTTTGAAGATAACGAAAATGTCACCGGTTTTATTACGTTGTGTCTATAAAAGTGATTTAAGATAATAGAGAGGCTATCAGAAGAAATGTTGAACTGCCCTTTTGCAATACCATGACCTTTATTCTTATTGAGGCAAGGTTTATTCAGAGAGAAAATAACTGTATGGACTGTAGATAAAAGGATATCACATGTCTCAGTGACGTCTTCGTCTTATAGTGAAATGACAATTGCTAAGTTTGACACGTTATACTTGTACCGACATGACAGCACCTCGAACTTTGCAAGTACGTTTCGATTTTGTTCGCGTTGGGTCTGTAAAATATGCACATTTAACAACACTAGTTGACTCGCCAACGCACCACCGCTCAGTCCGACAGTCTGACAACGACTAACGTCCCCACCACTCGGACCGGTACTTATAACCGAGCGACGTGTGCGCCCGAGGCAACGTCACAATACTATTATCGGTTTGTAATGCGATATATATTGATATCTACATACACTACATCCCTCCCTTATTTGAGTTTCTTTTAATTAATTTGATTTCTTTAAGAATACTATCTGCTTACTACCTATAGTGTTCACTATCAAGGCTATCACTACTAATCGCTATATCACTGTCTCACTATTACACGCAGCAAGGGCTCAGTCGTACGTCCACCTCTCACGGTGTCTATCGCTAGACTGACCGATTGACAGTGTTCCCCTCCACCGACAGTGACAGTGTCCGTATTCAAAGTTGTTAGATAATCATACTGATTTACATTTTATATTTTATTTATATAACCAATTCTCCCTTTTATTAAATAGACAACCAGCACAAAAAAAAATAAACAACTCAAACAAAAAAAAAAAAACGCAAAACGCAAATAGACAACTCTAACCTCTGGGTCAGTATGATCTCGTTTTCCTATTTCCATATTCCTTTTCATTTTTTTTTTCCGTTTCCTTTCCCAATGACTCTTAAGTTTTTTTTTTTATTTTTAAATCTTTTTGCATGTTATAGAAACTGTTTTGATAAATCGACTAATCAGTCATTCCAACAGTTTCTTTTTATTGTAAAATACTTATGACATTTGCTTCAAAATCATTTACCAAATTATTTATTACAAATTATTTTTTTACAACTTATTTTCGATTTTATAAAATTACTCCAAAACTCCGACTTTATTTACAAAAGAACTCTTGAAGGAGTTAATATTATAAGTGTAGATTAGAAAACAAAGTTTGATTTTAAATCAGCATGGTACGGGATTCCATATATCCATGAGCATTCAACATGAGATATACCGAGAGAATTTCCCTTACCTCTTTGACTTTTATCAATATTATATTATATCTTCAATATTTTGTGGTCGGTAATCAAATTGCTTCATCAAATAAAGATGTTTAAATGATTGATAGCCCAGACAAGAGCTAAGCTTCTTCCTTCTCTATCTGGCTATATCTTCGTACAGAATCTGATATTTACATTTACACCAATACTGTAAAGCTGAAGAGGTTGTTTTATACGTACGCCCAGTCTCTGGCCTATCCTTCTGCAGTGAGGTGTGAGATAGGGAGACGTCACATCCCCGAAACTGCTCACCACCGCACCGGAGGACGTCTTCAAGGTTCCGGACTGGAGAGGGCCAGGCATCAACGCCAACGGCGAGCACATCACTCACCTTCGACATGCCGGCAATACAGTGGTCATGGCCGAGACCCTGTAGGACCCCAGCACAATGCTCGATGACCTCAGTAGAGCTTCCGAAAGAGGAGGTCCCAAAATGAACATGGACAAAACCAAGGTCACGTTAAACGCCACCCACTCCTATCAAGATCGGAGACACGACACTTTACTTTATATTACGTGTACCTGGGACAAACGGTCCAGTTAGGTAGGTTCAACTTCGAGAAAGAGGTTTTTTTTTATTTTATTTTTATTACAATATGGGCCTGCTCTTGACCTCGATCACGTCTAATGGAAAGCGATGGATGAGATCTATGATGGAACGAGCGTGCCCAGAAGATGCCTGTTCACTCTTGCTTTGAAGGCAGGCGGGTTAAATATGGGTGGGAACACAGACGCAGGCAGAGAGTTCCAGGCTTTGGCTGTGCGCATAATAAAAGTGGAGGAGAAGCGCTTAGTACGACACATCGGGATGTCAACCAAGTGCGGATGGTACGCCGCAGTACGTCTGCTAGTCCGGTTGGTAAAAGGGTGATGGTGGGATCAGGTCGTGGAGCTGCTGCGCACACTCACCGAAGTACAGTCTGTAGAAGACCGACAGTCAGGCAACATTACGCCGATGAGCCAGGCTGTGAAGCGAAGCTGCCAACGTCTCGTCGCCTATAAGCCTTTTAGCTCTGCGTTCCACCGAGTCAAGTGCAGCAAACTGGTATTTTGCCGAGCCATCCCACAAGTGACTGCAATACTCCATACAGGAACGGACTTGTGCTTTGTTCAAACTTAAAAGCTGTCCAGATGTGAAGTTTCGCCTCACCTTATTCAAGATGTCCAGCTTCTTAGCTGCGGTCTGAGCTTTTGACTCGATGGTTGCGCCAAAATTCAATCGTCGAATCTGACTTGGCTGGGCAGCTTTCGGGAAGCTGCGCGGTATCTTCTCGTCGAACTTACCGCAGTGTCACAAAACGAAAGTCTATGACCAGTGTATGTTGCCAGTGATTAGATATTCTTTTTCTTCGTCGTCAAACACTTGGCAGAGTGGTCGTGGTCGTAACATCAGGGGTAGTGGCAAGCTTCACAACCCGTCGCCATTCCTCCTGTACTGTAGCTTTTCTTATGCATTCGTGGAGTGGACCATTGAGTGCAGTTTTGACTTGGTCGATCCAACGCATTGGTGACCTGCCGCTTCAACCTTTCCCTGCACTACAAGTCGCTCCACAGATGTGTCTTCTTGACGTGTGATATGTCCAAAGAAAGTGAGGATACGACATTGGACGATGGAAGAAAGACGCTGTTTGATTCGAAGTTCCTGGAGGATTGAGACGTTGGTTGGTTCGGGACTGTGTCCAGGTTATGCCAAGCATTCTCCTCCACCACCATACTTCGAGGGCGTCTATCTTCTTTTTCTCGCTTTCTCTTAAAGCCCATGTCTCAGCACCGTAAAGAAATATGGGAAACACTAAAGCCCTGAAAAGTCTCACTTTAGTGGCCTTTGTGATGTTTCTGCTTTTCCATATTTTTCCAAGCTGATCCATAGAGGATCTGGTAATAGCCATGCGCCGTTTGATGCGCCGTGAAGGTTGCGGGGATCCACTGGATGCGAATCGCACGGGACCGGCCAATGCGGTGACACCCGGGGGAGGCCCACGTCCAGCAGTGGATGTCTCTCGGCTGAAATGATGATGATGATCCGGATTCTTCTCCAATCTGATGCCCAATACCTCCAATTTCATGGTTGTTAATTGCTTTTAATTTGATGGATGCCCAATGCTACCAATTTAATGGATCACATGTCTTTCGAAGTATTTGTTCTAGGACATACCAGTTTCCTCAAGATGTTTTCCTTCACCTTGTCAATTTAATGACCAGTAGTTATATTCTACTGCAATTCCGCTTCCAATTTAATGGATGCCCAATGCTTCTAATTTAATGGATGCCCTTAACCTACCACGCGAAAACAGTGCGTGGTAAGTGTCACATGTCTTTCGAAGTATTTTTTCTAGGATCGGCGTTTCCTCAAGATGTTTTCCTTCACCTTTTCAATTTAATGACCAGTAGATATATTCTACTGCAATAACCGTCATCCTTTGATGACTTGTCAATTTAATGACCAGTAGATATATTCTACTGCAATAACCGTCATCCTTTGATGACTTGTCAATTTAATGACCAGTAGATATATTCTACTGCAATAACCGTCATCCTTTGATGACTTGTCAATTTAATGACCAGTAGATATATTCTACTGCAATAACTGTCATCCTTTGATGACTTGTCAATTTAATGACCAGTAGATATATTCTACTGCAATAACTGTCATCCTTTGATGACTTGTCAATTTAATGACCAGTAGATATATTCTACTGCAATAACTGTCATCCTTTGATGACTTGTCAATTTAATGACCAGTTGGTATACTCTACTAACAAAGAGCGTCCACTGGTGATGAGTGGAATAATAACACAAAATGCCTGTCTGGTTTCGAACCCACGACATATGTCGGACAAGGCCATCACCGCTCTTTAATAAAACACAGTCACTTAGGATTTACAATTTCATGTAGGTTCGCACTACCTGACACAAACAATCACGTACGATTTACAATTACAACTACTACTAGTGCACAACTGTCAATTGAATGACCAGTAGGAATGTTCTACTGCTTTTGGTTTCATATAGCACAAATCTAATAACCAAGCGTGAGGTCCCGGTTTCGACCTTAATTGTACTACCCAAATATTTAATACATATCTAAGGTGACATAGTACTTGCTTGTTACTTCGTAACCTATCTACCCATAATTTATTTGTAACATACCATCTATCTAATCGATGTAACTTATCCCAATTAATAATGAAATGTTACAAACTGGTACCCTTTTAAAAATTAATTTCGCATGTTCATTTCCACACTGTATTGGGACAACACCCATTGAAACTGCACCTTACACACTTCAAATCATTGCTTAAAAACTGAAGCGGTTTTATTTAGCCAATGACTGTGTGTTAATTACTTTACATTGCTCACTTTTATCACGTCAGTTTAATTACCAAAAAAGCTGTTGAGGATATAATTCCCCTGAATATTGTCAATCAGTGTCAATTAAATGACCAGCTATGCTGCTTCCATAATATCAATTTAATGATCAGTATAAACTGTTTACACTGCATAAACAAAACTAAAAAATAACTTTGCTATTTCAGGCACTACGCCAGCTTACTTGCTTCATTATGTTTTGAAATTATCCAAAATAACCACTATTAAACACCTCTGCCTATCTCTTAAATATAAGAGAAATAAAGCGTGATATTGATTTGATCATGATTTTTGTTAAAAATAGCAGACGTACACACATCACACATATCACTTGATGAGTTTTATAGGCGTGATTGTGATTATTTGCACTCCATATTACATCCACACAAATACCTTGTTTGTATTATAAAAACTATAAACCTCAGTAATAGTCAGTTTAGCAATAGATACCTACTAAGTACTAATAAAATAACCAAGTTAATCTTTTAAAAACACTGTTAGCAGTGCAGCTGCGTTCTGATCTAATGAGTCGTAACACTCTAAAGGCTGTCGTCACTTCCATTACTTATAAAATTGTTTTGGTTACTTGAATCATAACATCTCTTTGGTAATTGTAATAACACAATTATTTAAATATGATTATTTAAAAATCATAGGTAGGCTGTACTGGTAATAAGGAACTCACCTGATAGTGTCGCGCACTTTAGTATTCCTCCCATGGAACACTATTATTTCACTTAACTCACCACGGGGTTTTTTTTTTTTTTACTTATACCCCACTTCCACTTAATTAAGTTTTATCCTCGTCGCCAATGTAAAATATGCACATTTAACAACACTAGTTGACTCGCCAACGCACCACCGCTCAGTCCGACAGTCTGACAACGACTAACCTCCCCACCACTCGGACCGGTACTTATGACTGAGCGACGTGTGCGCCCGAGGCAACGTCACAATACTATTATCGGTTTGTAATGCGATATATATTGATATCTACATACACTACAGGGTCTATTGCAAGTATGTTTAAACCATAGCTGCTACCCGTGACTTTGTACATGAGAAAATTATGATGTGGATGTGTGAGAAAAAAAAAACCTATAAGTGCTATTCCATACTATCATCTGCCGGATTCCATCCAGATCCATTCAACCGTTCGTTCTTTCAGCGTGGATGAGTATCAAAAATCCATCCATCCAAACTTTCGCAATATAATAGTAGTAAGATGTCGTTGGTTGTTTCCCACCGTAGACTTCACAACTTCCCAATCAAGCTCTACTCTTACATTTTAGTTTGCACAGATACCTAGGTAAAGCAGTTCTATAGTTGGTGCCAGTTAAGATGAGAATAGCGCTCATTGCCCTTTCCCTAATATCTCTTCGTACGAACCAAAACAAATAAACCATGTATTGCTTTTCATTACAACAATTGTTGAAGATCACAATAGATGACGATTCAAGACTTGAACAGGCATATTTTTGGTTTTCAAAGTTAAGAAGTTTTATAAATGTAGGTGGGTCAATCACCGCTATTCTCATCCTATCTGGCACCAACTATAGAGAGAGCTTCGAGATTCAATACTTTTTATCTTATAGTTTTAACAGTTGTGCTAGTTTTCTGTCCGACATTGAGCGAAGTAGCATAAGCTCTATGAACGCTATTGTTCTAGCCCAAAAGGCCATAAAATAGACTATCATTAATACTAATATAAGTCCGGAAACCGTGCCCACTGGCCGCGCGGTCGCATGGTTGCGTGGCTGCCAGGCTATAAACCCCGAATTTAATTCTGTTTATAGGCTCACATGACGTCACTCGGCTGTGATTGCCCGGGCGCACCCTGGCCCGCGCCTCCGCTCATGAGGACCAGCTTTCGATGGCACTGACACTGATTATAACCACCCTTTCTGTTTTATTATGTTGATAATGTAATTGGTTACTTTTATCTGTGAAAGCTTGCAGTATGTGCTTACATTAGAGTTAATGTAGTCGTAGTTAAATATTCATACCGTTTAAGTGTCCCTATACGTTCGAAGCTGTTTGAAGCTTTGATAGCTTTTATATACTGATACTGTTAGCCCGCGTCATCCCACAGCTGGGCAAAGCTTTTATATACTTAAGAATATTTTAAAATTCTTTCAATCTGTTATCCTAATTTAGTTTGTCTTAAAGTCACGTAGAGTCAAAGGATAACAGAAAGTTGTGTAGGTGCTAAGTCTTTGTGGTGAGGGGCCTTTCTGGCAAAGTTTTAGACGTTTAGACAAGTTCCTGAAGGAAATTTAACTAAAATAGATTTTCCAAGTCGACTTCTTTTTTGTGACTTTAGGTATTAGGTATGCGTTCTGTGACAGACACAGAGAAATCGTAATAAATCTGTGAATAGGACTTAGTCACAGATTTATTGCGATTTCTTCAAAGTCATCTTTATCATGTAGGAGGACATCTAAGGGCTTTCAGAATCCCAATATCCCATTTTAAGAGCTCCCACGCATATCATAGGTACATAATCTCACTCCTTTTGCCCAAGGGGATAGACAGAAAGCCTACCACTTATTCCCTAAATTAGTTTAACACTTCGGCGATTAAGTCAAGTATATTATGAACAAAATTACACAGATTATCATGGCAATTAGCTCGCTTTGTGCGTCAGTTATACGAAGCTGGCGTGGCGGAGATTAGCTAAGCGACGTCCACAGGGCATTGGGACATTTCCGACTCGCTGCCATCTATGAGCTCCTACTATACTTGTCTTGCTTGTCACTTAATTATACTCAAATTACAACCGGTTACATTATCTCTGGACCTGGCGTCGACGACATTTTAACCGACTTAAAAAAGGAGGAGGTTCTCAATTCGATTGGTATTTTTTTATGGCAATAAAAGTCCAAACGTAACAATGAAATTAATGTTCAAAAACAAGCACTTTCGTTGCCGATACATGTCGTGATGTTTTCGTGCAATCACTGAACATTTCATTGTTACTTTTGGACTTTAATTTTATAAAAGTCATCGACGCCACGTCCAGAGATAATGTAACCGTGTTGTAGTAGGTAGGTAGGTAGGTAGGTACAGCTCATGGATACCCTTTGTGTTGAAAGATGATAATGGCTAGAAAGTGTGTGACTTATGAGTAGGTACCTAATAAAAAAGTACCAAGTAACTAGGTACCAAATAAAAAAGTATGGAAGAAGACGATATGCTGCGCCGAACCCAAATAATAATATAATAATAAATTTATTCAAAAATATATAAAGTAAAGGTTTACAGGTTTTCTTAAATCTATGTTAAGTTCACCCAAGCTGTGAGCCTGAACTAGGTACCTAATCCTGTGTTTCAGGCGATTTGAGGTATAAATAAATTGGCATTAGGGCCAAAATAATGTTCCATGTAAAGTGGGCCTGGTATTCAGCTGCATTGGCTTAGACTTGTAACATAGTTAGGAAAAGTAAGGCTATTCATGATTTCTTAGAAATGAAACAAAAGCACTTAGCTTTTTCCCGCCGTCGACCACTGGGACCTCTTAAACCGGGTGCTGTGTTCTGTTTATGCCTTTGTGTTTTGTTAACTTTTGATCCCTTTTCTTTATTTGTTTGTTGTTTTTACAACAGGGTTTTGTATAGTAATAATAAAAGGATACCGACACATTAAAGTTTTGGGTTAAACTTAAGAATATTACTTCCTTCTGAAGCCACCAGCAAGTTACTTAGTTACCCATACCAAAATCAGTCTCACTATTTTGCCATCACTATCGCTACGAAGTACTACGAAAGTTGCCGCGTCTGTCTGTCCCTAAGTATGCTTATATCTTTAAAACTACGCAACGGATGTTGATGCGGGTTTTTTAATAGATAGAGTGATTCAAGAGGAAGGTTTTAGTATATAATTTGCGGGCGGGCGAAGCCACGGGCATCAGCTGGTTTACAAATAATCCAGGGTAAAAAGGAATGCACCCTTATAAATGTTGTAATTACCTCCATAAACAAATATTAAGCGTTAACAAGTTATAAGTTGCGAAAGTCTTTTGTCGCGCAAACTGTTCCCACCAGAAGCGTTTACAAAGTTCGCTGAAAGAGTTTGTAAAAGTTGCTAACTTTGCTGCAAGAGGATTCTTAATAAATGGGATGGTAGTTGGATTTAACGTTTTAGTACTTACAAAATCTTTACTGAAACATGACAATTAGGTTCATGTACTTTTAAGATACAATTCCGAGAACAAGCTACAACAGTAGACCATGAGTTGTTCAGTTTCATGGTCCGAGAAACCACATGTGAGGTCTTGCGTTTAGTATGTATATTACACCTTGTTTACTAAGATATTGGAAAATTAATTTCTTTAAACTAATGAAGAGAGCTGTTACCTGCAGTCTGCTGTTGCGGTCGTGGTCGTAGATGTTACGTTGCGTTTGGAACCACAACACAGCAGGCGTGCGCCTTGTTTTGTTTTGTTCCGGGGTGGAATATCCTCGGCCCTGGGGCGAGCGGAGGGGTCTGTCGGACTACTCGGACTCTAACGGACTAAAAACTACCCCAGTGTTCCGTTTCCATACCTGCACCGGGGATCATGGGAACCATTGCGCTTTCTACGATCCCCGGCTAGTCAACCGCAACGCCACTGCTAGTTTCGGTCAGCTGTCGCGTTCGGAATTGTACCTTTAACTAATGATAATCGTTTTTTAACGCATAACTCACTTAAGTACCGATAGAATTCCAATCACGCACAGCTAATTAAGCAGCTAGCTACAGTTTTAAACTATTAGTTACCGATGCCCTCTCGCGTTACCATTGGTCAGTTATCTTTGTCGGTATCTTATCAATGCTATCTGAATGGTGCTTCTTTTGATAGAAGATACTTCAGTCATCGCCGCGTCGGGTGTGATATTTATTGCCGTTTGTGTGACAATATTGGAGTTATGAAAATTAGCGCTGAATTGAGAACTTCCTCCTTTTTTGGGATCCGTTAAATAAATGAGTGGTATTTTAGTGACAGTGTTAAGTGGTATCTCGTACAGTGCAGTGTTTTGTTGTTATACCTACATATAGTGATTCTATGTTGGAGTATAGGTACAGTTAATTTTCTAAACTTTGGTACCTAGAGTTAATTTTGTTTCAGGATAGTAAGATTTGGACTGTTTACCTACTCTCGTATGTTGTGTGTGTGTTAGTAATGTTAATCACTCATATAAATTCCAAACTATCCGCTGCAAATATATTTGTTTTAGGTTTGCTGTTTATTTGTTTATAGCTTCGCATAAACGGAATATGTTATTTCAGGCTAGTTATTTTGAAACAGCTTCGACAAATATCATTCAATATCAGCTAGTAATGGTTAGCATTTCAAATATGGAACGACCTCTGCCTTTCCGTTCTGGGAAACAGACGTGGTATATGTTGAGGAAAGTGACACCTGCCTCACTGAGTGTATTTAATATCACTTATAGGTACCTAGGTAGGTAAGTAGACACCGACCAGATCTACTCACATCTAATAAGTAATATTTGCTAATGAACGGCCATTGTTTGCAATCTTCTCTTGTTTGTTGTAAAACGATTAGCCACTTATATGTTCTGTGTTAGCCACAGTCAACAATGTTGATAACGTGACTACCCTGGGTGCGACTCACTTGAGTTTCATGACTAATATAGGTCAAGTCAGTTACCTAGTTAGTATTTTATTAGGTATCTGCAATTCGTTCTTTTCCATGTAAATTATGCAGGCTATCAAGGTGCAGTTTCAAACCTCCAATCAGCCGAAAGTAATTAGATTTTCCCATCAGGAAATTTTCCAGCTCCTAATAGTTTAGATTAAAAATATTTATAGCGTCAGTTTAAGCTGGGAATTTTCCAATCTCATTTAATTTAAATCCCACTCACTGTTGCGTGTGTTTATTATCAGCTTCAGCGATTAGTGTGGGTAGTAAACACACATAACATTGTTTTACTGTTTAGAATAGAAAAAGTCTTTATACACACTTGGTTTAAGAAAAGTACAGACTTTTCTTTTCTATTTGCGGCCTTATACCGCACCCAGCACTGCAAAGAATACTCCTACCTACTTCCTTTGACGTCGTTTTCACAAAACTTTTCTCGCCTCTACAAAATCTGTGCAAAAACAGTGATATTTAGAACCACAAGTCCACGACTACCATTAGTATTAAACTTTAAAAGTCTTGCAAATACTTGGCAATAACTTTAAGATAGATAAGAGCGGCAGCGGGATATGCTTAGCGCGCATTTGCTTACAGCTTACTTGAACAAGCTACGAGGTTGGTTAGCGCATTTCACACCAACTTGCAAATAAGTTTACAAAGTCAAAGCTTGACTTTTATTACTTAGTGAACGCATGTGAGCATACCTGTGAAGGCCGCAAAGGGGATAAGTAACAGACTAAGTTCAACTCCGTTTTAACCCATCTTGAGCGAGTGTCTACTGAATGATTAGATCTTTGATATCTTTTGCTAGAGAGTCAAATGTTCAGCAAGTATAAAGAAGTTTATTCTGGCTGTTATTGATTGGACCGACCATGTTTCGTGTTGTTTACATTAGTCTACCGCCATGTTAGGTTTGTAGCAATTAACAAAGTTCACATGTTTCGTTTTGATGTTTGCGTTATCGTCGCTTACTCATAATGTTAGCACCTTTAGTTGTCGACAACACTAAAAGACTTATTAAAACTACAATTTAGTATAATTATACCCCTTCCCAACTAGAGCCTATTCAAATCCTTGTTTCTAATCGAGGCTTTTTTCATTCAAACAAATTTCATCTTTATGACAGTTTAAAGTAAGTTGATTTGAGAATGACTCTATAAGAGCATTAATAAATTTATTATTTGTATTTTTTATAAACTAATCTTATTTAATGCAGGTTTACTTATCTAACGCGAGGTTAAAGTTTACGGATGCAACAAGCTACTTAGTAGAGCCGCATAATCTCACAAACTACACTGATCTTCACTTAGGCATCCCCTGCTGGTTATCTTATCACACATAAAGTTATATGTATACACATACCTACATACCACGTCCCTGGCCTCAATCCCATACTTAGTTTTCTGCTCAGCACATACCGTCTGCAACTCCTTTGTGATGTCACTTCAAAGTGTGATGTTATGACACTTCCGCCTTCAATTCGTGAGAGCCTTGTAATAGACTGAGATTGGAAATATAAGGATATTTTATCGTCCTCAAATACATTTTTCTTGGTAGTTTATGGAAGGCAACATCTGTGTTTTAGTGCACCATACAGAGGATATTGAGAAAACTACCGTGTTCTCTACAATTTATACTCGAATCAATTTGTAGGTTTCAGTGGTCAAAAACATAATAATCATAAGATGAGTCATTAATTTACACAGGTCCTGCGACCACCAATGAATTTACCGAGCGTGACGATTATGGCCATACCAAAAATGATGATAAATAAGTCACTTTTCCGTTGTACTAGTTGTTAAGTCATTACAGACTAATTTAATATTAAATGTTGTATTATTAAATATTGTCTTAAAACATTCAAAATAAACTGTACCTACTTCACGCTAGGGCTCACAAAACCGGTTTCACCGAAATCGAAAAAACCGGTTAAACCGGTTTTTGTCAACGTTTTAGAAACCGGTTTTAAATTTTGTGAAAACCGAGTTTTCGATTTTTTCGGTTTTTTTTTGCCTATCATCATCATCATCATTTCACAATTATAATTATTGTACCATTGGTATCCGGGTCTATCTTTAACGACATGGCAGCACTAGCTACAGCTGATGCATTCGTTCATTCTTTTTACACTGATTATTGAACTCAGTCGCTCTCACAGTCTCACTGACCTCAGTCAAGTGCAAAGTCAAGTGAACTCAAGTGTAAGTGTGTGCTATTCAGTGGTTTCTAAAAGGATTGTTTATAATAAGTTAGTTTTGAAACAAACGAACTAATACGTATATATTGCACAGTGCACTACATACGCTGACAAAATAGGTAAGAATTTGTTTGATTTATTAACTTAGGTTAGATTATTGCATTACCACAAACTACATACTACCCTCAATAGGTACTTTTGCATATTATGTTTATTTAATAATAAGATTATTTCTCAAACATACCAAAATGTTCACACTATGCTTAAAATGGCCGTTTGTTTGTTTTTCAGTTTAATTTTTGGCAAGCAATAATGGAATTTCGTCCACACCCAAAAAAAAAAGATGATAAAACTTCGATATGGTATTATTATCTACAGAGTAAAGATTCGGCATCAGCGAAATGTAAAACGTGCTCGAGAATTATTAAGTGCTGCGGTGGTTCAACTTCCAGTTTACATGCTCATCTTAAATCTGCACATTCTCTAAAAGTAACTAATTCTCAAGTTGCGAGCGGAACTGAAATATCATCAGCCCCATCTACTTCTTCAGGCTTTCAATCTAGTTCTGAAGAAACATCTACGAAGAAGAGGAAAATTACAGACTTCTTTACTTCACATTATGATTTAGATAATATGATATGTAGAATGGTAGCATTAGATGGAATGAGTTTTCAACTTTTTGTTCGATCAGATGATATGAGATATCTTTTTTTGAAAATTGGTCATACATTGCCAAAATCTGCATCAACAATCAAAAATATTGTGATGAAAAGAGGCGGTTCCTTAAGAGATCATATAAAAGATATGTTGGTTGAAATGAAGAAAAATAAAGAAAAATTTGCACTAACTTTAGATGAGTGGACTTCTTCTCGTAATCACCGCTACTTAAATGTAAACATCCACGCATTGTTTAAAGATAATACCAAGTTCAAGAATCTTGGACTAGTAAGGATATTTGGAAGCATGCCTGCCAGTGCCTGCATAGAAGCTCTGCAAAATGTGCTCTCGACATACGAACTATCATTCAATGATATCCTCGCGATAACTACCGACGGTGCTAGTGTGATGGTTAAAGGTGGAAAGGATTTACCCTGTTTTCATCAACTGTGTTTTGCACATGGTTTGCAACTGGCAATCCTCGATGTTTTCTTTAATGAAAAGAAGCTCGCATATATACAGCAAGGAATTCAACCCCCAGAAACTGAAAGCGATTGCTTTGAACTATCGTTGCTTTCGTCTAATCAGTCAACAGAAACACACCAAACAGCAAACTCAATTAAAGATTTAATATTGAAGGTAAGAAAAACAGTAAAAATATTCAAAAATACTCCAACAAAGAACGATAGTGTGCTGCAAAAATATGTTACGGAAGAGCACGGAAAAGAGATGGCACTTGTGTTAGACTGTAACACCAGGTGGAGTTCAATGGCAGACATGCTAGACCGATTTGTCAAATTGAAAGGGTGTATTTTAAAGTCTCTTATCGACATAAACTCGGAAGTAACATTTCAGGACACAGACTTTGAGATACTTACTGATGTAAGCAAATGTTTGCAAATAGCTAAGATGACTGTCGAAGCTCTTTGTCGCCGAGACGCAAATCTCATTACTGCAGATATAGCTATGAATTTCATGCTCACAAAACTAAAGGAGATCCAGGGGCGTTTTAGTGACAAATTTGCTGAACAACTTACATATCGCATTAGACAGCGAAGCACTAATTTAACCTCTGTTCTGAAATATTTGCAGAACCCATCAGATTATTTTAGCATAAAAGATGAGAGTGTTACTTTTCCGAATCTTGATGGACAACAAATAGCTGATGTCATTTGTGACCTCAAAAAGATCGGACAATCCCAGACAATACCACCCAGCAGTCAAAGGAGATCCTGCTCAAGTGATGACGAAGACTTCGCATTAGCTTCTACAGCTTCCACTACACTTGCTGGAATGAAAGAAGAATTGCAAGCAGCTATTGAAAAGTCCATGTCTCAGTCTCGGCCTAACAGGACGTCCACCGCTGTAGATATGGAATTTGAGAACGATGTATCTGCCGTCATCAGAGTAGAGATGGCCCTATATGAAAATGGAGGCACAAAAGGTAAAAACCTTTTGCAGGTTTATAATAACTTGTTGAAAGTTCCTCCCACGAGTGTCGAATCAGAAAGAATCTTTTCATCAGCCGGCTACCTGTGTAACCACTTAAGAACCTCGCTGAATGATGACACTCTTGATGTTCTTTCGATTTTACGGTCGCATTACCAATGCATCAAAAATAAAATTGGAGATTAATTTATCTTTGCCTAAGTCAAATGTTTTGTTGATTATCAGACTAATTTGTTATTATAATTGTTATTGTTTTTTTAGTTTAGTTTTTTAATTCACGCAAAATCAAAAAGAAGTTTTTAGTTTCATTATTAAACTAGAAATTATTATTAGTTCTATAATTATTGTTTAGCTCTTAAAACTGTGTACTCTGATTTGACACTAAAACTGATTATAAAGACTGATTAATAAAGACTTTTGAATTGCAAAAAATATTTTATTTAAAAAAATCGAAATAACCGAAAATACCGGAAAACCGGTTTAGTGATGAAATAAGAATCGTTAAACCGGTTTTTTAATATACTTGCGGTTTTGTGAGCCCTACTTCACGCCACTTTACATATTATTAATTACGGACGAATATTAATAAGAACCAATTTCTTAGCAACCAAACTAATTATTTCAGTCTGCTGGTTTTAGTTCATGTAAATTAACGATAACAAATTCATCTTAACTTTATTAAAATTGTGTTATTTACAAGCAATATTATTTGTGGAATATTAACTAGCGAACCGCGCTTGCGTTGTAATTTTAGGATTTATATACTTAAACCTAACTTGATGGCAATTGTACTACATTAATAACATCACGCCTGTAATCCCCGTTAGGTTAGGCAGAGGTGTCCCTAATAGTACCTACACCCACATTTAGGTTAGGCAGAGGTGTCCCTAATAGTACCTGCACCCACATTTAGGTTAGGCAGAGGTGTACCTAATAGTACCTACACCCACATTTAGGTTAGGCAGAGGTGTACCTAATAGTACCTACACCCACATTTAGGTTAGGCAGAGGTGTACCTAATAGTACCTACACCCACATTTAGGTTAGGCAGAGGTGTACCTAATAGTACCTACACCCACATTTAGGTTAGGCAGAGGTGTACCTAATAGTACCTACACCCACATTTAGGTTAGGCAGAGGTGTACCTAATAGTACCTACACCCACATTTAGGTTAGGCAGAGGTGTACCTAATAGTACCTACACCCACATTTAGGTTAGGCAGAGGTGTACCTAATAGTACCTACACCCACATTTAGGTTAGGCAGAGGTGTACCTAATAGTACCTACACCCACATTTAGGTTAGGCAGAGGTGTACCTAATAGTACCTACACCCACATTTAGGTTAGGCAGAGGTGTACCTAATAGTACCTACACCCACATTTAGGTTAGGCAGAGGTGTACCTAATAGTACCTACACCCACATTTAGGTTAGGCAGAGGTGTACCTAATAGTACCTACACCCACATTTAGGTTAGGCAGAGGTGTACCTAATAGTACCTACACCCACATTTAGGTTAGGCAGAGGTGTACCTAATAGTACCTACACCCACATTTAGGTTAGGCAGAGGTGTCCCTAATAGTACCTACACCCACATTTAGGTTAGGCAGAGGTGTCCCTAATAGTACCTGCACCCACATTTAGGTTAGGCAGAGGTGTACCTAATAGTACCTACACCCACATTTAGGTTAGGCAGAGGTGTCCCTAATAGTACCTACACCCACATTTAGGTTAGGCAGAGGTGTACCTAATAGTACCTACACCCACATTTAGGTTAGGCAGAGGTGTCCCTAATAGTACCTACACCCACATTTAGGTTAGGCAGAGGTGTCCCTAATAGTACCTGCACCCACATTTAGGTTAGGCAGAGGTGTACCTAATAGTACCTACACCCACATTTAGGTTAGGCAGAGGTGTCCCTAATAGTACCTACACCCACATTTAGGTTAGGCAGAGGTGTCCCTAATAGTACCTACACCCACATTTAGGTTAGGCAGAGGTGTCCCTAATAGTACCTGCACCCACATTTAGGTTAGGCAGAGGTGTACCTAATAGTACCTACACCCACATTTAGGTTAGGCAGAGGTGTACCTAATAGTACCTGCACCCACATTTAGGTTAGGCAGAGGTGTCCCTAATAGTACCTACACCCACATTTAACCAATTATGTTTGTAAGTCCCTAATAGGTAGTGACGACCTTGAGGCGTTTATGCGAGATTGGCTGGAGAGAGCCGCACGTAGGGAGGAGTGGAAGGCTATGGGGGAGGCCTTTGCCCAGCAGTGGAACAATATAGGCTAAGCAAAAAATAATAATAGGTAGCAAGCCTATTGCCATCAACCGGGCACACATCCAGTCTCCGTGGCTGCTACTGATAAATTCCTGATGGAAAAACCAAATTAAACTTTTCCCGACTTGGGAATCGAACCCTGGACCCCATGCGCAGTAGTCGCGCTTCCGACCTCTAGAACAACGAGGCAGTCATTGGTGCCGATTCCCTTGTTCACAAACTAAACTAAATTTAAGTTGAATGCATCTTTTTCTTTCTATTTCATTATGAAAAGGACAGAAGATAAATATTAGTTTAATCCTGTCAAAATAGTCAGCACCTGACGTAATTTGATGTAATTTTAGTAGTCAACTTTTTAATCACGTCTAAAACTTGTATGGCACTGATTAATTTGACAGAACATAACTAAAATTTATCTTCTGTCCTTTTCTTAATGAAATAGAAAGAAAAAGATGCACTAAACTTAAATTTGGTTTAGTTTGTAAACAAGGGAATCGGCACCATTGTCAATGTTTTTTGTATGGTCTACATAAGTGTTTTTCAACCGGCCGGTCGCGACCCTTTCTAGGGGGGTCGCAAGAAGTCGCGAAAACTACCTCAATAAACAAAACAATGAAGCCTAGAAAGATAGATTTAATATGAAAATGTTAGGTAACTAAAGGATATAAACATTTGTATGTTCATACAAATTAACAAAATAAAAACCTATTACCTATTACTCATCCATCTTATTGAGGTTTCGCTTGTTTGTCATTAACTAATTTCTTCCATTGTGGATCCGTTTTTCTACATTGAGAATTAAATCGAATTCCAAATTAAAAAAAAAATGTATTAAATACATAAAGGGTGTAAAACGGGTGTGATACGTGATTTCGAAAAGTGAAACACCGAAGGTGACGTCCCCGTAAGTTCACGAATACGAAACACTTAACAACGAATGCACACTACCAAGAAAAACTGAACACCGTAGCCACGCGATCTAGAATAACTAAACCTCGAAAAGTCATCGTAAAAAGTCTTAGTGTGATACTAGTATCACACTCCGCAATATGAGTTCAGTTATCGTTTAAATAGCACAAATATGCAAGACTGTCTAAAAATGTGATTAAGTTCCATTGTTTAACAATAATTTTTGTTACCTTGAAAAGTTCATTTGTTTTTTTTTTTTTTTTCAATAAACCGCTTTCTATTTACAAGCCAATTCGAAATTTAAATGAAACCTTTGATAAGTTACCTCCTTGGTTGTCATGTTTCAGAGTTAAAGATCGTATATTTAAATAACACGACAGATATGAGTTTACTATGTAATTTATTTGGCCGCTAAAAAGAACAAGATATGGATTTTCATACAACTTTTGCCGGCCGTTGGTCGCATCGCATGTATCTGGCCAATACAGCAATTTCGATTTAACTCGAAGAAGGTTGTCGAAATAATGCGCAAATTTCCAAGCATGTTTGAGAAAAAGACTTTTTGGCTTTTCGAGGTTTAGTTATTCGAGATCCCATGGCTATGGCGTTAGGTTTTTCGAGGTAGCGTGCATTCGTTGTTAAGTGTTTCGTATTCGTGAAATTATGGGGACGTCACCTTCGGTGTTTCACTTTTCGAAATCACATATCACACCCGTGTAAAACACCTCTTAACGAAGCCGAAAGGCACTTATTGTTCTCCTCGTCATTGCGATCTTTTGTTTGTTCTACGCCATACCCAGGAACCGTCTAGTTACGAAGATATGGGGTCAAAGTTCCAACTTTTTGAGAAGATTTCTTTAAAATACAAGTTTTAATGTAAGATTTTTACTTTATACACCTCCACGACCCCCGTACAAATCATCCATCCATCAGCACAATGTTTTGAGTGCGGTACATTGAGTTCTACCACAAAACATGATTTTTCACCCCAAAAAAAAGTCGTTTCCCAGCAATAATTTTTGCGTAAAGTTACTTAGCTTGATGTACAGAATGCTTGGTTGACGGCTTCGTGATGAGGTCTTTTACACCATGTATATTTGTCCGAATCCTAATCATGCAAATGCATTAAAAATTTATATCAATTTAATACAAAGTAACATAATAAAATAAATGAAATAAAAAAGCAAAGGGTCGGGGTTTGCCAATATGTTTTCATACTACTAAAAACACTGGTCTACATAATAAAGGATATTCTATTTTAAACCTTCCGGATTCAATTTTCTAAATTATGTTAAAAACCACGTGAAAATCCGTTACGTATTGAAAAGACTACTCTTTTCAGCTGCATACATAACATTTTCTGAACCGTTAGCTAGGAATAGGATACAATAACCTACAAGTCTGGTATAGGTACTAATAATATCTCTCCTGTCGAGAAAAGTAAGGTTATTGGCAAACCGGTTCTGGCAACAACCGCTCGTCGTACGTCGTCGTAATTTCATTAGGTACACGTTATTGTTTATCTTCGGCACCGGTAGTTAGGCACTAAATAACCTGGTTTGTCTATAGATCCAGCTCATAATATATATTGAGGTAGGCACTATTATTTATAATAAGTATGTAATAACAAACTTGGATATCAAACTTACGGACCGCCGCGTCAGAAGTTCCATACTTCGCTCTCGTTGGTCGCGAGGTTGTCGACATGTGGAACGTGAATACAGCAGTCATTGTGCCGATAGTCGTGTCGGCCAATGGCTTAATAGCCAGGAGCCTCGACCAACATCTTAGGAGGCTCTCGCTTGGCAGCTGGATCAAGGGCTTGATTCAGAAAGCAGTACTTCTGGACACGGCACGTATTGTTAGGAGGTTCCTCTCTCAAGAGCCCTGACCGCCGGCGGGTCGGTCCCTGATCCCAGCGCTGGTGGGCAACTATTTTTTTTATATTTTCAAATATTTTTTTTACAGTGTTTTGTATAGAAATATTTGAAAATGTAAAATATATGTACAATAATGAATAAAGGCAATAATAATAATGATGTAATAACAAATCACACACACACACAATAACTTATCGCAAAATATAATGTAAGCATGTTTACTGAATTATGTTGCAGTTTTACAAAGTACCTAATTATAGCTTACCCCACTATTGTTTCTAATACTTCAACTTAAAGTTAAATCAGTACTTCAGTAGCTCGCTAGCCAACCCAACTTTGACCACTAACTAATTTCTAATTATTTTTTCGCCAACGACGAAAGTCATTGAAACTTTGGCTAACTTTAGATGATTTTTTTTGATCTATGAAGTAGGTTTTAATCCCGAAACGATTAATAATACATGACTTACATTTTACCAAATTTTCTGTTAGACTGATGGTAAAATAAATAAGTTTTCAACCATTTGCTACATACTTTAGATGCGCAGAATAGTCTTAAAGACCTATATTATTTTAGTGCTACGAAAATGTGTTCGTAGCGTTTTCGTAGCACTGAAATAATTCTAGTGCTACGCAGACATATGGTAATAGGGAGAATGCTTTCTAAGAATTTCAAGAACTCTTGTAGTCGTAGCAAGCTTTTCTGTAGAGCATTCGTTTTCGAGGAAGCAATCACTTTTGCCAACTTGCTCAGATTCAGAAAATAAATATTTGCGCACTCGAACGTGGCTCTGATACCTACATAGGAAAATACGTTTTCCGATCAAGAATTCCTCAGTAAGGAAGGGAACTGTGTGTTCGATATATGACAACAGACTTGGCCCCTATCACATGGGACTTACACATGACTGGCGATATGTGGGAATACAATAGGTAGTAGGTACTTACATGATGTTATGTCGAACGTAATATCCTAGATTTTTGGCGTGTTTAACCCCTGATGTATTATGTGGTCATTCATTACTCAGATACGATGACAGCAGTTCACGACTTTGGCTAACTTTAGATGATTTTTTTTGTTCTATGAAGTAGGTTTTAATCCCGAAACGATTGAAATAATACATTTTACCAAATTTTCATTTTTCATTTTAAAACTTCATTATCATCCTAGGTTTACTCATTCAGGAGTAGGTAGGATATAATTGAAAAATATCCTTTCAAAGGGATTTGACTTCAAAGTGACAAACTTCTATCTTTATTTTATTGGCTTTAACATCCACAGATGGTTCGAGTCTCGATCAAAAGAAAAAGAAAATCGCTCAAAGAATCGATTCTTATTTATTTTTGAAGGTAGGCACTTATTCCTCTCTAGATTCCTACAGACTATCTCTTTACCTTTACGAGGTACTTTCTGAGTATCTACTTATAAAAACGTACTTGGGAAATCCTTGCTGGTAGGTAATTGAAATGGCGCGCAATCATATCTCAGTTTCTATAGAGACGAAACCCTAATTTAAAAATGTCTGCAGACTACATTTTCATATACATAGAACTAATTTAATAGGAGAAATCTTTTCGGCACTTGGTTATTTTATGGGTTCTATACAATATTGCAATCTAAAAGAACTACTATAGTTCGCAGCCGTACATAATTATGGCGCATCGTGGTTTATGTTTAAGAAAAAGTTAGTCATTGTCACTGCATGTACTGACAATCCTTTTCAAAAGGCCTCGATGTGTCTATTTGATGGTTTGGTTTAAGAATTGAGTAATTAATTGAAGTTTAGGGCTTGTTAAACTCTTATTAATTTTTTAATGTGGAGTACTACTTACATTGAACTAATAACCTTTAGGTGGTACCTCTAGGGTAGTCCGCGAAAATCATTTTTTTTACGTTTTTGGCAATTTAACGTTCAGTGTCAGACTGTATATTAAACAAAATATGATTCGCGAACGTAACACATATGTAATTACATAATTCTTATCATTAAAATCATCAATTCAACCTTCTAAGTTTATTTAATCCTATTGAATTTCGGGATGGCGCTTCCTTAGGTAGTTTCACTAGTTCTCTATTTAAATACTCAAATTAGATACGGGTAGTATATATTTGAAGAGCAATCCTATTACTTATAAGAACATTCATGTTTTAATCTCGGCCTCAATCTGCAAAAAAAACCTCTTTTTTGACAAGGCTGTTTAATTTCCGACTTGAATGTGATCGTTTACTGACCTTCTTATTTACCACCCCAGTTACATCTATCCAACAGTTCTTCTATACATAAACAACCACATATTAATCTAAAACCAAAAGACGTGCTCGAAACGTGAAGGCTGGACATTGGTGCAAGCGACTATATTGTGTTCAAGTGATTCATTGCGTGTTGTGTATCGCGCGAGTGTCAGTGATGCGAGTGATGTGAGCCAGTGATGTACGTGACATGGCGTGGCCCGGAGGCTCAGACGGCGTGGAACTGCCACTACACCACGTCAACAACAATGAAGGCGACAGGCTCGCTGTGCCCAACACGACTGTCCTTAATGGACAACAGAGGACGAGTGAGTACCTATTGTAAGATAAGGAAACTTTTAATAGCCTAATCGTTCTATAATTATGCATGGTTCCTTTTCATGGGACACGCAGCATCTATCTGAGAAGGAACTCTGAAACTGTTGTTATTACAACGGAATCGGTTTTTTAATGTTAACAATGTTAATCTTGAATATTGTACCAAACGTCTTCCCGGTCGTTTTTATTGGCAATTACTTTCTTAGAAGATATAGATCTGACGTAGAATGTCCCATTCGCAAAAAGTCCCGTTGCGCGCAGATTTACTAGGGAAAATATTGAGTTTTTATTAATCAACTCATTAGTATATAAGAACTTGGAAAAGTAAAATACTTTTACGCACTACACTGTTACACACTGTTGGTTGTTGTTGCTGCTTAACAAACTACTATTGTAGTCTGTTAAGACGTGAGTAATTAGTTCGGATCCGGAAGCCCATACTAACAATAATAGTCTTGGTCAGTATTTCATAGTTCAGTAAGTTGGGTATCAACTGACAAATTAATTCTAACTATTCTAAATTCTTGTTCATTTGTCAGTTTCAAATAAACCGAATACAGATCATTGTCAACCCTCGAGAGTCCACTGTACCGGGGATCAGGGCCAACAGTCAATTGTTTAAAGTTGCAAACGATTTCAGGTTTGAATCTTTGAATCGAATTCATTGAACTGTCAGCTTACCGTTTGAAGTGCGGAAATAACCAGTGGCTTCTATTCCTGTTGCCTAGGTTTCCCCAATTAAGATTAATTTGGCTTTGCAAAGTTTTCCACATTTTATTTACCTATGCACGGAATATTAAATTGCTTGCAACCTGCGCAAATTATACTTTCACGGCGATTCAGTCAGGATGGCTATATTTTTGTATGTTATAGACTGCTGTTACAGACGGCAGTCATCGCAGAAACAAAACATTTTCTTTCAATAGACGCGTTATTACGCCGTCATCATGATAGTTGAAAAGCTTTTATTCTTCACAATGGATTTCCAGTCGGGATGAGCAACACTGCACTGTTGTTAACGCGCAGTACATTTATTTTTCCTGGCTATCGTATTGACCCAGTACTAATTGGATTGTGGAGGTCAGATAGACATGTAAAATACTGGTATTCAGCTGCATCCGGTTAGACTGAAAGGCGACCCAACACAGTTGGGAAAAGGCTAGGCAGATGATGATTAGCCTTAATAAAAAGTATGTTTAAAAGTTTGATAACTCGATTTTGTCCGAGTGTTTGCACCGAGTTATAAGTACAAACCCCTGTAAAATATATCCCTACGAGAGATTCTCACAGCATCATAAAAACATTCAGTGGGTGATCAAGCCTGCTTCCTATTCTTCTGTGACGTAGCTTCAGCCTGTTATGTTCCCAAAGCATGGCCATCTACTTACTGTATGCCGTAATCCACCTTCAGTCCAGGACCCACTGATGGTCAGATGTCACATATCTCCGAATTTACACTAAATTCCTGACTGAATGTTTATTGGTGGATATTAATTAGTAGATCGTAATTAAACGTTGAGCAGTTGTTCGAAAGTCGTAAACTATTGGGAGTTACGGTGAGCCCGCACACCGCAGTGCCAGTTATTACGGAGGACGCCAATTACAACTGTGAGTTACCGCTCTTCCTACTCCGAGTTAATTAACGACCTACTCACTGCAGTGCTAATTAACGGATCCTGTATGTATGTTGAACAGGGATTTGTACTTTTGAACAATGATTTTTAATTCTAACATATGCAGGGACAAAAATTTGCGAGGCTCGGCAGACGTGTCAGCTATTGATAAGATAATAGGGTATATGCATGTTTTTTTTTTATCATTCTAAACAAAGCGTATTAACATCAGAAATAGCAAAGTGAAAATATTTTTTTAATATCTATAAAAAATACTAAGTTATAAGCATTTGAAACTGCTGATTAGACAGAGAGATCCGATAAAGTGCATGACGTCATTCTCTGCATCGACGTACAAACTTCATATTAAATTCCGTTTATCTAGAAATAGATAGAAACAAAAGTTTAAATGGAGACACACTTTTTAGTTATAACTTTTGTGTTGTTTGGCCGATTTATGCCTTTTTTTTTTTTTTTTTTTTTTTTTTCGGATGGGAAATCATCAAATAACCCCTCCCGCTCTGGGCGGAGCAGGAGGGAGTGTCAGACTTTTACTGACTAAAACCCATCCATGTTCCTTCATCGCCCTTTGTGTTCCGGGGCCACGGTATCTCTTTCGAATAGTCCCGCAACCCCGGCAGGCATCGGTCCTTACGGACCCCTTCCTTTTTGCTGACTCTCTTTGAGGCGCGCGTGGAACACGAACGCGCCGTCGACACGGCCTGTCGTCATGTCATGAGACGGATGGACGGCGAGCTAGCCCATAGCTCACCGTCCACAGGCCCGCGCCTACGGTGGCCGGGGGCTACGTGGTGGTGGCCCCCGACGCCCGGGGCGTCTCCCGCGGCGGCCGGGACGTTGAGAGGTTCTCTCCCTCTCACGTTCCGCCACCTCCTTCTCTAGCATTACTGCTTCGCAGAAGGAGGTGACGGCGTCCCATTCCGTCTCGCTCCGGACCATGGCTTGCACCAGGGCCGGACGCGAGAGGTCGCCGCCGCCGATCACCGCTTCGAGGACACGGCGGTGCTCCGCCCACGCGGGGCACACCTCCACCGTGTGTTCCACCGTGTCCTCCGGTCGATCCTCACAATGGAAGCACCCGGGCGTTTCCTCCCGCCCGATTCGGTGCAGGAACCTCCCGAACACTCCGTGTCCGGTGAGGACCTGCGTCAGGCGGAAGGTGAGGACGCCGTGGCGTCTCTCAAGCCACTCCTCAAAGAGGGGACTTATCGCCACTATTGTGGCGTGCCCTGCACGGGGTTGCGACAGTCGCTCTCTCCATGTCGCCATGAGATCCCGCCGGAAGTCTGTCCGCTGAGCGACAATTTGTCGCTGCAGCGGAGTTTCCCCCCGGCGTAGCGCCTCCGCGCGCCATTCATGCAGGCGCGCGAGGATTATCGCCTCCAGATCCCATGGCGGCAATCCGGCAAGGAGGCTCGCCGCCTCGCGGGCAATCGTGCGGTAGCCCCGGGCCAGCCTTACGGCTACTACCTTTTGGGGCGCGTTCAGGTAGTGGGCGGCACGCCGCCTCAAAGAACGCGCCCACACCGGGGCCCCGTAAAGGGCCATGGACCGCACGACTCCCGCGTAGAGCCTCCGGCAGGAGGCGTTCGGCCCCCCCAGGTTGGGCAGGAGCCGCCTGAAGGCAGCCCCAGTCCGTTCCAGTTTGGGGGCCAAACGTCGGAAGTGCTCCACGAAGTTCCACCGGCTGTCGAGGACGAGTCCTAGGTACTTCAAAGTCGACTCGACACCGATGGATACCCCTCCTACCGTGAGTAAGGATCCCGGAGGTGGCGCATTCCGAGGCCCATGAAAGCACATGGCCTCGGACTTGTGCAATGCCACCTCGAGACCCAGTTGCCGGATCCTCTCAACGACTGTCGCAACCCCGCGTGTCATCACTTCGGCCGCCGCCTCGTGCGACCTCCCCTGGGCCAGCACCAGCGTGTCGTCAGCGTAGCAAACTACGCTGACACCACTAGGGAGGTCGGCGCGCAGCACCCAGTCGTAACCGATGTTCCACAAGGACGGCCCTAGGACCGATCCCTGCGGAACACCGCACGACATCTCTCGCCGGTTCCATTCTCCGCTGCGACCGGGGTAGATGACGGCTCTGTCCGTCAGATAGTCCCCGACCACTCGACGGAGGTAGGTCGGCACCCGGTGATACCGGAGTGCCTCCCTAATGCAGCTCCAGGGCATGGAGTTGAAGGCGTTGGCGATGTCGAGAGACACCGCCAAGACAACCCCCCCCCTAGACACCGCATCCCCCGTCGTGAGGGCTCTCACGCGCATGATGGCATCCACCGTAGAGCGCCCCTTGCGGAAACCATACTGGTGTTCCGCAAGGTCCGGCCCAGTCCCCGCAAGGTGCTCGGCGAGGCGGTTTGCAATGACTCTTTCAAAGAGCTTGCCCACCTCGTCGAGCAGCACCACGGGCCGGTATGCGGACGGAGAGTCCGCAGGGCGCCCCGGCTTCCGGATGAGGACCAGCTTCCCCGTCTTCCAACGAAGCGGGAACTGGCCTCTCTCCAAGCATGCGCTTAGGAGCCCCTCCAGTCGGGGCCCGAGAGCCTCCAAGGCCAGGACCCAGGCTTTGCCAGGCAAGCCGTCGGGTCCCGGGGCGGTATTTTTGGCACTGAGCCTGCGTACCGCCACTCTCAGGTCTACCCCAGTCACCTCCGGAGTGTCGTCGTCGTCGTCCTGATGATCCGCCTCCAGCACCGCAGGCGGCGGAGCCATAGGCGGGGGTGGGTGTTCCCCTCGCGAAGGGAACAGAGCGCTCACCACGTCCTCCACGAGCTCAGGCCGGAGACTCTGCGTCAGTGGGGGCGCCCAGGGGCGGAGTTTGTCCCGCACCAACTTGTAAGGGCGCCCCCATGGATCTCTGTCGAGAGTCCCCAGCAACTCCTCGCGGGCCTGATCCCTGGCCCGCAGGACCGCTTCGCGGAGGGCGGTCTTCGCCGCTCTGTACCCCTCATAGAGCTCCGCCTCAATGGCTGCCGCATCCGGTAGGCGGATGCGAAGCCTGCGATGCCTGGCGTACAGGTGTCGTGCAGCCACGCACGCCTTGCGCAGAGATGTCAGCTCACGCGACCACCAGTACACCTGACGCCGGGCGCTTCTTGGCCGAACACGGGGCATTGCCACGTCAGCCGATTTATGCCTTGTTTTCGCTTTTTGTCCTTATTTTTATAGTACTTTGACAAACCGTATCGAAATAAAAAAAAAGAAAATATATGTGTTTCATCCACCAAGACTCTGAACGCACCTTTTGACGTTTGACAGATTACGTTTCGTTGTCTGTGCGAATCAGTGCGATGACGTTTGCTTGTCAGTGCAATTTTGGTTGAAAGATGGTCGCTCCGTGCTTGTAATTTTGGTACACGCTGTTTCGTGTAATTATTGGTTGAAAACTTTGAGTTATTGTTAATCCGATACCATCTTGATCGGTGTTTGATATTTTGTTGATAATTGAGTGAAAATTGAGAAATCTCGCCATTTTGGGTCTTGACCGCGAGTGATTTGTTGGTTATGTCCGGCCTTTTGTGTCATTTGAACGCCGGTAAATTCCTAAATTCAGTGCTGGATTATCGTATATCCCCGATTGGGTGAGCAAACCGGGATAAAATTCAGTTGGACATTGGTGAAAGGTGCCACGTGTGTGATAGGAAGGTTTGTCCAGAAAGACGTCGGTACGCGCTGTGGGGCGCCCTTTGGTTACCGTCGTAATCTCACATAACTACACATACACCACACAAACCACAGTTATACTTACACCCCACCCAGATAAGACGGAACCAGGGAATACGCCACATCTCCGGTTCCAACGTGATGGGTAAGTTATATCTAATAGTTGAATAGTTGTATTCACTTGTCGATTGGACAAATATTATTTTGATTGGGGCTCCGCGTAATCGCGGACATCGTGAGTCTGCTGGTGCAGTCTCACACAATATGCATATTCCCTATTAGATCATGCATAAAAACCTGATAATAAAAATAACAGATTACCAGTCTACGTTAGGACCGCTGCGCGCTGACACAACAAATCATTGGATAAATGTAATGTAATGTAATGTAAGTATGTAATTTTAAACGTTTTTATCATTATCTATCATTTCCGTCAATCGTTTGTTGTCAGAGACCGAACGATGTTTTACATACGTTTAACGTTGAACGCATTTAGTAAAAAGAAGTACAAGCAGGTCTAAGTCTTTGGATATAAATAGAGTAATAAACATGCTTTGCTGTACACCAAAATAGTTCCACAGGGCTCTTTATATCTATGCGTACACTGGCAAACCCGTATCTGTCTGCATAGCTGAAGCTAATTGCGGTACAAACCTGCAGTCGAGTGGTAATGTGCTACCATTACCCGTCCGGCCGTATTACATTTCCGGCTCATTCACCGGTCACTCGACATCGAAGCGATCACTCACGGCTCGTAAACTCGTAGACTCGTAGGCCCGTAGCTAACTGCTACGCCGTAGCTGCGTAGCTTTGATGGCATAATGTTTGTGTACATAGCAAACTGGCAAGTGCAGAAATGTCATATTTTAAGGCAGCTAACATACTAACTAAGGCAACTAAGTACTTCAGCTCTTGCATTTTTCCCATGGGGGTAGGCTGACACTATAGAACCCCATCAACTACGATCCTAACATACTTCTCTGGCGTGGTCTACGTCTCTATAACTGGCCATACACGCTCGCCGGTTGCAAGCGCTACACATCTGGACCTTCTAGGGACTAAGGTCTTCTAGGGCGTCCCTTCCCGATATTCAGACAAGAAACAACCAAACCATCAATCATCATCAATATGTACGCCATCTTGGTGAAACACATGGACGTACAAAATATTAATATTGTGTCATCCTGCGTGCTTAATTTGCATGTATACGCATGTTTTAACTAATAAGTTATCTTTATCAATTATTTAAATGATATATTTATTTTTAGGATCAAACTATCCTCAGCTGTTTGGAAACCGATGTTATTATTTTTATACGAACTCTGTCTCTACTCTTTTCTAAAAACTTCTACGAGATAGTGTGACCGTTGTCACTACAAAGGGACGTCGAAATGAAAGAGCTAAACCAGGCGATGAGACTGAGAAAAGGAAATAAATCTTAAAAGGGGAATAGCGTAGGCATGCATTTTTATCTCGCTTATACAGGGTGTAAAAGACCTCATCACGAAGCCGTCAACCAAGCATTCTGTACATCAAACTAAGATATCTTTACGCAAAAATTATTGTTGGGAAACGACTTTTGTTTTTGGGGTGGAAAATCATGTTTTGTTGTAGAACTCAATGTAAAGCTTTCAACACATTGTGCTGATGTATGGATTGAATAGTATGGGGGCCGTGGAGGTGTTTAAAGTAAAAATCTTACATTAAAAACTTATATTTTATAAAAAAAATGTCAAAAAGTTGGGACTTTGACCCCCCAATATCTCCATAACTAGAAGGTTCCCAGGTATGGTGTAGCTGTAGAACAAAACAAATGATCGCAATGACGAGGAAAACAAGTGCCTACAGGCTTCGTTAAGAGGTGTTTTACACCCTTATTTACTGAAAGCGACCATACGGCTACCTACTCGTAAGATCAACTATTTGATTTATGGTTATATGTCCGATGTCTCTAAACATAAGGTATCTATGTCTGGAGACGGATTAGCAACACAACTCCCTAGCGGGCTCATTTGTTGGCCTTAGGACCACAACGTGTACATGCTTGAAGGATGATGTTACCTGCCAATAATGGAGATGTACCTCCATCTACCTACCGTAGCTTGTTTACATAGCTCATACTTGTTACGATGACGGCAGACACTACATCTGCTTTCCAAGAAATATGAGTCAAGAAACCTTTCAATATTGAAGTATCAATTTGCAAATTCCACGTAATTTCTTCTCTTATTTCTTTTCACGTAAATTCCAATTTCAAAATAACGAATAGAATTTTCAGTTCCCAGTATTCACTAACAACTACATTCGAAAAACGTATAAAAACAGACGTTCAAAAATTCTTCTCTTTGTGACTTAGACGTATTGTCCCGAACTCTCTCGGAATTTATATCACCATAGCGACATCATTGTAGGATAACATTCACGCCAAGGGTCGGTCCGTACTCGGTGACCGAGATTTCTTTTGTGTTCATTTCTATTTATTGTATCGTTGTCATAACAAATTGCCATTAAAAATGCTGCTTGTTGACACTTTCACACACAAATTCAGCATGTAGGTACCAGAAAAGTGTGGTCATATTGAGAGTGCTGGTATAGATAGACTGAACAACTTTCAGTATGAGACACACAGACACACGCCGTATAATACCAGCCCCCCGATCAATTACATTCACACCGTAGATGATGGATCACAGCAACACATCGAATTTCCGCGAACGCCATTATTCGCACACAACAATAGCGATCACACAGATTAGACGACTTAACAGTGTCCCGTCTTCGAACATTATCCAGCAACGTATCATGTTACGTAACGGATCATTGTGTAATTGGCATTTGTTCAGCATTCACCTTGCAGTAGGGCTTCGCTGACCACGGGGGCGCCCGGCCAGTCGGAGCGCGGCCGCGGGCGCAGCACCATGCTCATACAAATACTGGTGTTCATGTACATCGCCACTTGCGTGCTGTTCTACGTGGCACACGTCATCGACTATTACTTCTCGGTTCTGTGAAGCTTCAGCTATGTTCTGTGCGTCCAAGGTCAGGTAGACGACCATGAGGAGGGTGTTGAGGGCGCTCCTCCGCTTCAAAAGGCTCGGTGAGTAGTGCAAGTCGCCGCAGGATTGTCGTCACATCACCAAGTTTTGTAGTGCGTCAAACTTTTTACAATGTTCTCTGTGCTAGCGCGATGGTTGCATCCACATACTATCTTCACTTTTACTAAACTCCGTGAATGCATTTCAATGTGTTGATTGATTTTGAAAACATTGGCAAGTTTTTATTAAGAAAGTTCTAGAAGTATCATATTTCCGTTTCCGCTCAGACGTGGTAAATCGATGCACAGTTTAATTCCGTTCTGTCCCACTTCGCATCTGACAAAGCAAATCATAATAATGGAGTTAGGGGAGTGTACGGGAGTGTAGATGTCATGTTTAGCTCCTGTCACTTCGCACGCAATGCTTGTGCAAGTAGTGTTGGTGAGCAAATGGACTGTAATGGACTGTGTGTAGGTGATGGAAACACTGTAAAATATTATTAATTGATATTTAATAACAAAAAGCGACAAAATTATGTACAAGGCAAAGGACTGACACTTGACAACTAAACATTCTTCTGACCATAAGTCATTATATAAAAAAATATATTTCTTAAAGAAAAGGCATACCAGCCAGTCGCCAACATACCGGACCCCCAGTGGAACACTAACAACCGGTGGCTACTGGCTGGGAAGCAGCTTCCATTAAAACGAGCTTACGGGCCGGTCGGCGCAGAATGCCGCCCCTAGTGCGGACGTCTGCCACGCGGACCGCTCCGTCTGGCCCTGGGTAGATCGACACTATTCTTCCTAACGGCCATAAGCCACGAGGAAGGGTAGGGTCGGCGATCAGCACCACGTCTCCCTCACTGAAACTGAATGTGTTGGTGGAGGCTCCTCTTGCTCGGAGCGTGGGCAGGTATTCGCGCAGCCATCTTGCCCAAAACTGATCCGCCAGACGTAAGCTTCGACGCCAGTCACACCTTCTGTCCAAGTCTGCGTCTGTAAGCGTGTTGGTCCAAGGTACAACTGAAGAGGATCCCAAGATGAAATGGAAAGGAGTGATCGCTTCTGGTGAGTCGGTTGAAGATGGCACATACGTGAGAGGTCTCGAATTTATTATGGCCTCTGCCTCAAGGAGTAGTGTGGATAGTACGTCTTCTTTTAATACTTTTTCGGCGAGGCAGGCTCTCAGGGCTGTCTTAACGGTTCTTACCAATCTTTCCCATGCTCCGCCCATGAACGGTGATGCCGGTGGGATGAAACGCCATTCGATTTTGTGGTTTGTGGCGTAATCTTGCACTGCGTCGTCTTGTAACGAGCGTAGCTCTCGGGAGGCTCCGACAAAGTTGGTGCCATTATCTGAAAATATTGTTGAGGGCGATCCTCGGCGAGCAATAAAACGTCGTAGGCTCATAATGGCAGCATCGGATGAAAGTGAGGTGACAAGTTCTAAGTGAATGGCTCTCGATACTAGGCATGTGTACAGCGCAACGTAGCGTTTTTCGTGGCGTCGGAATATTGTGACAGTGATAGCACCGAAATAATCTAGGCCTACGTGCGTGAACGGCCTCTTGTGATGGTCGAGTCGCTCTTCCGGTAGATTGCCGATTTGAGGTCGAGCAGGTTGGCCCTTCCACCTTCTGCATTGAAGACAGGCTTTGGCTACGCTACGGATGCTGTCTCTTGCTTTGAGTATCCAAAACTTCTGCCTGAGCTCATTAAGGACAAGTTCGTTAAAACAATGTGCGGCGTGAATATGTTCGTGAAGGATGAGGAGTCGTGTGACGTGATGGCGACCATCTAGAATTGCAGGCGATATGGCTCTCTCACTCACTCCTGGCGCATACTTTGTCCGTGAGTCCAGTCGCAGCAAGCCATCCTGGCCAAGAGTTAGCGCGAGTTTTGCTATTCGGCTGTTTTTGGGCACCGGCTGTGATGATTCAACTGCTTTCAGCTCATCGGGGAAGCTGTCTCTCTGAGCTCGTTGGAGTATCATCTTCTCAGCTGTTATGATGTCCGCCGCATGAAGTTGTGAAGGAGATGTGGTACTGTCGATGTATATATTAGAATTTTGATCTATTGGCCGAGACAGTTTAAGCCGGAACAATCGCGCACCCTGGAGAACACGGGCGGTAGCGCGCAAAAGGCGCAGCCAAGAGCTAAAACGCGTCGCGTCAAGTACTGGACTCGAGAACGGAACGTCGAGAAGCAACCCCACCAGCTCCGATTTGAACTCGAGGTCTGGTAGAGTCTCCTCGATGTCAGCAACTCGCTCGGTCGGCCAAGCGTATGGCGGCTGTAACAGAAACGGAGGACCTGTAAACCATCGATGAGACTGTGTGAGGTTTAATTTTTTAGGTTTTGTGGCATCGTCGGCGACGTTAAAAGCGGTAGGGATCCACCTCCAGTTGGACGGGTTGGTGGTTTCTAATATCTCTCCCAACCTGTGCGCCACGAATGGTTTAAACGCCCGAGCATCACTCCGAATCCATTTAAGGACGGTGGTTGAGTCTGTCCAAAAAATGATCTCGGAGGGCTTAATTCGATGAGCTTGCAAAATTGTTTGCGCGAAACGAGAGGCTATAAGCGCAGCTTGTAGTTCAATGCGTGGAATTGAGACCGGCCTTAAGGGCGACACGCGTGCTTTACTGCCGATTAGAGTTGTAGACACGGAGTTGTCATCGTAACTAAAACGCCAATAGGCAGCACATGCATAAGCTTGTTCGCCACCATCGGCTACTACATGCAGTTGGGTATCCACTACCTCTGTCCTAGTCATATACCAACGAGGTATTTTTATGTTGGACGCGACCTGCAATTGTAAAAACCAGTCTTCACATTCATTTACGTACGTGTTGGGAAGCGGTGAGTCCCAGCCGACCCCTGCCCTCCATAGTTTCTGTATCAGAATGCGGCCCCAGATGATGACCGGCATTAATAAGCCGAGGGGGTCATAGACCTTCATGACGTTTGACAAGAGACTACGTTTGGTTAAGTCGGCCGGTAACTGCGAAACTGTTCGGAAACCCAGCGAATCTTGACGTGGGGTCCACTTAACACCCAATACGCCAACCTCGCTACTAGGCGGTAAATAGACGTCGGAGGTTGCGTCGCTTCGAAGTTCTTTTGGAATAATCGAAAGTGCCTCCGGATCGTTTGACGTCCACGCGCGCATCTCGAAACTACAGGCTTTGTGAACTGTGACTATGTCGGCGGCCAGCTGAGCCGCGTCGGCGACACTGGAGTGGCTACCTAAATAGTCATCCATATAGTGGTCGTCAATTATTGCCTTACAGGCGGCGGGGTAATCGGCTTGGAGTGTTTTTGCATTTTTGTTTTTAATGTAGAGTGCGATGAATGGACTCGAAACCGCGCCAAAAATCATAGAGGACATACGATACTCTTTCAGTTCGCCTTCCTTGTTACGCCAAAGGAAGCGTTGGGCGTCTCTGTCTTTTGGAGCGATTTTTATTTGAGGAAACATTTCTTTTATGTCACCGTTTAGAGCCACGGCCTTCTCTAAAGCGGAACAAGATATCCAGTAAAGAACAAAGCAAGTCCGGACCTTGTAGGAGCAGACTGTTTAAACTTACACCCTTCGTCACCGCGGCGGCGTCGTGGACCGCTCTAAGCTTCTTCTTTTGGGGGTGAAAAACGCCGAAAATAGGCAGGTACCAGCGAATACCAGCTTCTACGTCAACGCAGGAACCATTTGGTGGTTTTCGTTGGTGATAGGTGATCGGTTCGCACTCCTCAGCGTAGCCTTTTGCGATGACGTCGTCTATGAATTTGTTAAAGGCTGTGGCAAACGATTCATCTTTTGCCATCTGGCGTTCGAGGGCCTTGAAGCGCGATAATGCCTGCGGGTAACTATCAGGTATAGTCTTCGGCAGTTCTTTCTTCCAGGGTAGGCCAACTTCAAAATGTCCGTCATCAAGTTGGCGCGCCGATGATTCGATAATGTCCACGGCTCGCTTGTCGTCATCGTTTGGGCGAGGGGCGCTTTTCGTTATGCCTAAGGCATCGATGTCATATTGACTTTTGATGAGTATGTCTAAATGATCCGATACGTGGTTCACAAATTCGAGTGGCTTAGACGAAACGGAAAGCGCGCCGTGAATTACCCAACCTAACAAAGTTCTCGAGGCGACAGGGTCACTCTTCTTGCCGCATCGCACTTCGCGACTTAAAGACAGGTGCCAATCAGGCGCACCAATGAGGACAGTGGGGGTGACGTCAGTGTATGAAAGTTCGTTGGATAAGTGTACAAAGTGATCGTAGTCTGAGATGATAATTTTGCCTGGGTGTTGCGCGCGCAAACCTAAAGGTTTGATCGCCCGCGCGTGTTTTACTAAATAACGATCAGGCAAATTTCGACCTCGGATGTAAAAGTTTACGTAACTTACGTCAACTTCTTTTGTCATACCACTGACGCCTTCGATGCGCAGCCGCTCCTGACAGGTGGGTTTCGCGCCGATGCGCGCAGCAACCTCGCCGTCTATGAGCGTCGCAGTACTGCCCTCATCGAGTAACGCCGTCGTGTGGAACTCGCCGTCAGGACCCTCGAGTACTATCGGGACTACCTTCAGCAGCCCGCGAGGGCGATCGGTTGACCGCGAAGTCCCTGTGACATTAATTAAAGTATCAGATGTATTTCCAATTTTAACAGATGGTTCAGATTCGTTGGTTAAATTGTCCACGTTGACAAGAGTGGGCGGTTCAGCTAACAAAGTTTGAGTATTGTTGCATTGGCTGCTGGATGCTACGCTAGGTTTGGAGTTCGCTGTCATTGTGCCATGAAGGAGCGCGTTGTGACGTCTCGGACATCCGTCTACTCCGCAACGTTTGGCGCGACAAAAATTCCAAGTGTGTGGGCTAGACTTCAAACACCGGTAGCATATTTTTGTCTCACGGACCCAACGCCATCTGTCGTCTATTGAGAGCGCTAAAAAGGCTTTACATGTTTTTATGTTGTGAGGTCCTTGTTTACAATAGGTACAACGCTCGGGCACTTTGTCGTTAGGTACGGTGGCATGAATTGTTTCCTTCTTCAATTGGAATCTAGTAGGATGCGTTGTGTTCTGTGCCTTAACCGTACTGTCGGCAACAAAGTTATATTTTAACTGTTTATCAGCCTCTACTAAAAGAAAGCGGGACAAAATATCCAATTTTGTGAAGTTTGGTTGGTCGGGTGCATAAACGGAAGCAAAGTCCGTGAAACAAGCGCGCGTGTGCTCGCTCAACTTCATCAATATGCACCGAAAGAGCTCTGGTGACCATAAGTACTCGCTCTGATTAAGTAGCTTAAGCGTTGTCACGAAGTTGCGTAATTTAATTGCTAAACGGTTTAAATCTTCGGGAGAGCTTAGCTTAGGACTGTTGCGCAGCTCGGCGACCTCGCGGGCGACGAGAAGTTCGCGAGCGCGAGCTTGCGCGACAGCAGGCGGAACGTGACCGCGAGCTTGCCCGCCTCGAGGCTGAGGTGGAAGAGACGGAACTGCAAGCCAAACTAGCTGCTTTGGAAGCATCAGATAAGTCATCTAAATCCCATTGTTCACGTTTTTCTAGTTGTCATTCCGCAAAACGCACCGCGACGTGGGTTCTTGAGCAGAACATGACCACGGTAACTAACGCGAACATGCCTGGTGAGGCACCGACTGTCACCTTGGGCAACCCCCAAGGACAACATTTTGGAAACACTGTAAAATATTATTAATTGATATTTAATAACAAAAAGCGACAAAATTATGTACAAGGCAAAGGACTGACACTTGACAACTAAACATTCTTCTGACCATAAGTCATTATATAAAAAAATATATTTCTTAAAGAAAAGGCATACCAGCCAGTCGCCAACAAGTAGCTTTTACTCTACTTGGCGTGTGGCCAAATCTAACGCCACCATTTTGTTTTTTTAATAGGTATATTTTTCATCTTTCATCAAATAATTTGAAATGTTTACCCTGTCAACGTCATTCGAGCGCCAAATAACCCTTGTAGCACTATAAAAGCAATATCTTTTCTCCTCCCTTATTTACTCTAGGAATGGCTTTAAATTTTCGCCATTTTATTTCGGAATGATCAAATAATTCAACTTACAACAAAGTAAACATTCAAAGCACATCAAAACAAACTCAAAGGATTTCAATTGTAACAATCTCAACGCTGTTTCACAAATCCTGACTTGTAAGAAATTCAAAATCCCTGTGATTGACCGAAACAATGCTGTAGCCCGAGGAAAGCCTTAGTTGGACATTACTTAGTTACATTAATTTAAAAACAACATATAAAATGAAAAATACAGGCTTCAAAAACAATTTCACTTAATCCCGACCTCATCTACCAGTTTGGCTTGGCTTATAGCTTAACTTAGATAACTTTGTGCAAGAGAAACTACATAAGTGCTGGCAAAGTGACAAACTTTATTATTAAGGGTAGCAAACACACTTGCAAGGGTACGTTTGATTCGGCAATAGGTATTTGTGGAACAACAAAGCTGACCCGAAACAGTTACTACACATAGGTATATCAATTCGGTTCATGCCGACCGGCACAGTGCCGTTCGGTATCATACATATACATAAACATGCACATGACATTGGTAGCTACTTTAAATTATAAAACGTAGTGACAATGCGCTTTAGAAAGATAGAAAGTAAGACCGTTGAGGATGACACCTTTCATCATCATCAATTAGCCTCTATTAGTTCCCACTGCTGGGACAAAGACCTCCTGCCTGTAAGAGGGTGTGGACAGTAGTCCAGCAATGCAGCCAATGCTTATGAGTAAGAATACCTTCACCTACTTGTCCGTCTCATGAGTATACAAAGCTCATCTACTTTTATTCAGTGTTCGGCAGTTTCGGCAGTACTGCAGTACCGTTTCCAAGAACGAGCTGTTTACCAACCTTGCAATGGTTAATTTATCTTGAATAACGGCACTAGACGTATATAAAATGCACGATCAATTCTTGCTTGATCGATCGTCGTTCCTCCTCGAGGTGGCTGAGTGGCCGACAGCCGGCATGCAACCGACGACGGGACGATATTGAATTAATTCGGTAACGCATAGGTCATCATGTTGGCCCGGTTTAGTGTTCGAGGGGACAAGCATTCGGCGGAAGGGTTAGGAAATTATAGCCTATGTGCAAACTGATTGACCTGAAATTATGGTTAAGTAGTAGGTATTTAACAACAACAACATCAATTTATTATTAGGCAACTTTGACCCATAGATATATGTAGACCTGACAGACTCATAAATATAGTCACATAGAATTTGTGTTAGTAAATAGACCCTTAAAACTATGTTAGTAACACAACTTGTGCACTATGTCACTACGTGTTCATGTGGCACTTGCCCGTGGAAGCTACGGAGCACCACTCTATGTGTGTGTGTGTTTAAGACTTGTAGCATGTCATTACATCGCATAACATAAGATACGCCTGTATGAACAGAAGGGTTACAACAGTCACCCACATTTCACATACGGCACACAATATACTGACATCTAGCGTACAATTCCGGAAACAAAGTATCGTGAAAAAAAAAAAGATAATACTTACTACATCAATAGTTCATGTAAAGTGCAGCCGGCAACAATATTTCCAACGAAAATAAACACTATTTTCAGGAAAAAAGAGGAAAATAGTCTGAAAAGTCCCTGTATTCAATGATTCTGAGCAGGATACATTCGTCCTGTATTTTGTTACAGTGCACAGTGTAGTTACCATATTTCCCGAGCTCTTTACAATATTCAGTAGCCTAGCTGTCGCTGGCTCGCTGGGTGTCGGGTCAATGTGTTCATGTCCCGAAGGTGACACTAAATTCTTGCATTGGGATATAGGGTTTGCATACAAAACGTAAGTACTTCAACGCCTGGTGTTGATGAGGAAGGACAATATTCCAATTCCAAACTGCTTAGTTTGTAATCTATGATTTAAGAAGTTTTTAGTTGTAAGTCTATGGTAGCGATTATTGAAAAAAAAACTAAAGGATTGTAAAAGGTTAAGAAAATAAGAATTAAAGAACAAGTGCATAAATCAACTAATTTATTGTTCCTCGTCCCTGCAAAATAATTAAAAGGTTTTATTTTCAATATCTGTTTTCTCTGTAAAAATCAAAATGAATGATAATTTAATTTTCATAATACAAAAAATGTAACAGAAGCAAAGCGTAGGGATCAGTTTCAAATAGTTTTGCCTGATTTAATTTTTGTGCTTGAATTCTATAAAAATAAATAAATAATAAAATCATTTATTTCAGGTCCAAGACCCATATAAACCAAAAATAGAAACCAAAATATTGTTGAACCATCTAAAACTTCAACAGTGTATTTAAAGATTGGGCTGGTAGCTTAAATAATATTATTTTTCTTACTTAGACCTCCTACGTGTTCTCATAACTTATTGTTAAGCCTGCTTAGGTTTTGTACACTTACCTTACTAACTTTCATTCTTTTACCCATCAAAATGACTACATGGGGCTAAATGACATCATTTAGTAAACAACATTTTTCCACACAAAAGCCTAATCTTTTCCACAAACTAAACTAGCAAGTATAGTATAAATATCGTTTCTGCTTAGCAAAGAGTGTGTCAGTAGCAGGCTTGTGGTCGGTGGCAGGTGGAACGGGGAACCACAATATTAATTCATATAAAATTTCCATACAAGTACAAATCCTACACTATACTACTAATATTTTGGATAATATTTTTATCACATTCTCGAAAACAACTCTAACGATTTTGATAAAAGTTGCAATATAGGCGTTTACGAGGGCGAACAATCGATCTAGCTAGTTCTCAGATATGGGGGAATTCGTTTTCTGTAATTTGACCCGAGCAGGGTTCGGTCGCGAATCTACTGCATTATAAATGCGAAAATAACTCTGTCTGTTACTTTTTCACGTCTAACGGTTGAGGGGATTCGACGTTTGGACATAGGTCGGCCATACATACATCCATACATCTTATGCCCTAACCCAGGTCGATAGGGCATAAGATATAGGATACTTTTTATCCCTGTGTTTTCGTGGCATAATTTCTGAACACCACGTGGTCGAAACCACGGACAAATGTAGATAATAGTCATTCGCGCCCCACAGGTCTAAAAAACCGAACATTTACGAGCGATTTAGTGCGGCCGCCTTTATTACATAGAGCCAGAACATTTACAGCTGTTTTCTTACCTGTTGCCGGCTGATTGTTACTATTAGTTTTACACGCAAACAGAGTTATGTGCCGATACTAACCTGACACTATATCTATCTCGGATTTTATAATATGTGACTGTTAGAAGCACTAATTAAGTATAGATACTATCCTTTTACCGAAAAAACTTTAGAACATAAGTCTATACATACATTTATATGTACTTCAAATTCTTCATTCATTTCTAATTCTAATAACGTCTATTTATCAATTATCTTAATTCATTCGCTAAACTTCGCTGACAGACCACAGTAACGAAAGTGAGCACTAAGAAACTATATGTTTGAAAATTCATCTCCGAAGGTGATTTTGGTTGAAGGTTTGTACGAGATCAACACTTTCTGCCGATAGGGAAGCATCAAGAAAACGGCTCCTAACTAGAAAAAACCGATAAACTCACGTTTAATGCTATCAAAGATATTTAAAACTAAGTAGATCGATAGATGATACATTCCAGAAGTGATTTACGGAAACCAAGATGATAACACAATTCTGACGGGAATATTCACCGGGTTATCAGTTATGATGGATTAGAATTAAATCCACAGCTGTCTACGACCACAGACACGACACGAGAGTCGGTCAACACATGCAACACAATTGCTGAGGATTTAATCCCATACCGCCTCGGTGCAGGCGCGGGCGGCAGATATGGCTGATTGTCGAAAATTCACTCCGACTACAAGTACCTATATTTAAGGTAAGCTTGGTCTCAAAACACTGCCCTAAGGAACGCCTAATGTTCTTGAGGTGTTATGACTTTCCCTATACCTATGTATACCTACGTGCAGTCCGAGAAATATAGTCACTGAGTAGGTCAAGTTGAACTCAAACACGACTGTCCCATTTGCTACATTTCGTTTAGCACCAGTTTATTGGTGACTGTGTCAAGATGAAAGCCTTAATCAGGTCTATAAAACTGAGTTTCGTTTTGTTAACGAATATATTGCATTAGATGCTGAAATGCTGATATCTTGACCAAAAGCTAAACTTACTTTTGTAGGGAACGGAATGAAAATCTGCATATGTATGTCCAAGTTCAAACTGTTCAACTGACAAGAAACGGATAGGTAATAAGTTTGAAATTGACTTTTATGTAATTGGCCATAACCCACTCTTAGATCAAAACAATGTCCGTAAGTCATTGCTAGTACCTAAGTATAAAGGGTGTAAAACACATCTTAACGGTGTAAAACATATAACGGGTGTAAAACACTTATTGACATGAATACTTAGTTCAGTATTTTATTTTGACATGAATACTTAGTTCAGTATTTTATTATTTTTTACTTTTTTTATTTTATGTTATATTTACCTACTGATTTGACATTAATATTTACTTTGTTAAGTATTCTACACGACATTTAATGATTTTTATTGACATTGATTTTGTAAATTATTATTAATTTTATTTGATTATTGTGAATGTGGGGACCATGTGGGTCACATTTTTATTCTTTGTTTTCTTTTTTACCCACAACTGACTGGCAGTTTGAGTACTTTATGCGACCTACCCAAATGTCCTTTCTTTGGTATTGTTCGTCGTTTCGTTGAGCTCCTTGAGTACACGATAACCGACAAATGCTTGCACTGACTGGACAGGTCGACTCAAATCTGTGTGATTCTTTCTTCAAAAGACCATCTCAGACACTAATCTGCTTAGTTCTCATGTGAATTGAGCAAGATTGTCTGGACTTCAAAAGAGACTATGACCTCTGAGTTTGTTTCGGCTGTTTCTTCTCAGAGTAGTCAGGTACGAAACACCGGCCCCATCCAGTTTAAAAAGAAAATGACGTGTAAAAGTGTTTGTAAAAACCTACTTGCAAAATAAACATTATTTATCATTTAATGAAGCCGAAAGGAACTTGTTCTCTTCGTCATTGCGATCATTTTTTTTGTTCTACACCATACCTGGAAACCTTCTAGTTCCTAGATATTGGGGGTCAAAGTTCCAACTTTTTGACGTTTTTTTAAAAATACAAGTTTTTGACCCCCGTACTATTCAATCCATCCATCGGCACAATGTTTTGAGTGCGTTACATGTGCTACCACAAAACATGATTTTTAACCCCAAAAAAAAAAGTCGTTTCCCAGCAATAATTTTTGCGTAGTTTGATGTACAGAATGCTTGGTTGACGGCTTCGTGATGACATATTTTACACCCTGTATAGAAACTAAACAAACACAAACATAAAACGAAGCAACAAGCTGCAAAATTATTCTACAGATTTGCAATCTTTTGCAACAACCTGACGGTCAGTAAATTCCATTACGATTAGCCGTCAATCGTCCGACTGTCATTGGATCAATCGGCTGCTCCCTAATGAGATAATGATGGCCAGCCGGCATGGCAGGCCTGCGTCTTAACCTTGCGAAGCCCCACGATCGATCGCACTTGACTCCGAGACTTCGCCTCGAGTGGGACCTGTTTCGGCAGCTTAGCATGGAGAGGCTAAAATTAACAGCTTAAAGAAGCCTTGCAGTTTTCGTTGAGTCGAAAATTCCAGTTATAATTTTAGCAAAGCAGAAATATCTAGACTAAAATGTTATCATTTTTTTGTAAGTTTGTTAGTAAGGCGTAATCTTGGGAACTACTGGTCCGATTCCGAAAATTCTTTCACTAACGGGAAGCTACATTATCCCCGAGTGTCATAGGCTACATTTAAAACGTTCCCGTGGGTTAATTTCCGTACATAACGGGAGCGAAGCCGCGAGCAAAATGTGTATATCCTATTAGGTCAAAAATAGGAATTCTCAGTCATGAGGATGGGTGGTGGTCGATTTAGTGATAATTATGTTGTTTTTGTCGTTTTCGCACTTTTACTAGACCAGATACACTGGAAAATTTTATGTAATTGTAAGCATTGCTGTAATTTGTGGCCATCAGGCTTGAACCCTATACTTGGGACTTAATCATCTGGTGAATTGTGGGTGTACTATATGTATACCACCTCTACCTGACTCTTTGGGGTAACAGGCGTGATATCATCATCTACAACGTATAAAATCTCGAAATGTAAAACCAAATTAGAGAGATAAACAAACAAATAGGTATATAATTTGTTTATCTCTTCTATATTATTAAATCGTTGTGAAAATTATACATCGTAAACCATTTTGTTTGGTAAAGAACGAATTAGGATATTTTATTCAGTCGGTAACGCCTACCGTCCTTGTTTTGTTTACAATGTATACTCAACAAGTGAATTTGGTCCGTTCAGACTAAACACCCGAATAAACAACCGCCGATGTCAGTTCGGTAGACAGAAACTCCGTTACACAAACATTTGAAAGGTGGTAGCGTAAGAACGTTCATGCACGAGGTTCTGCTGTTTTCTAGGGGTAAGGTAATGAGGAGCAGAGTATACATATTAACTCTCTGATAACTGTGATAGCGCGATGGAGAATTTTAGTTCTTAAAAAAAAACTCTTGCAAATGCTACGATAGCTATCTAGCTATCGTAGCATTTTTTTATAATTAAATGGGCCTATTCTTGACCTCGACAATGTAGTTCTGAGGACAGAGAGCTTGACGATGGAATGAGTTAACCTAAAAGAAGCCTATTAACTCGCGACTTAAATAGGTTGAGGTCATATAAACTTGGGAACACCGACGCAGGCAGGGAATGAGAGATTTTCTTTTTAGCTATTCCTTAGTCGCTGGATAGATGGCGCTAGGAGTAAGTATGATAATGCAAGGAACGGAACCTGAAAAAACTGATTTTAACAAAGCGCGAGAAATGTAGGTTATATTTGGAAGGTTAAGCAAATGAAAGTGTCAGTCAACGAGAGTATGTGACGTGACACTTTTTTTTTTTCAAGCGTTTTGGCTTTGGCACCAACTATCATAGTAAGTTCAACGCCATCTATAGAGTTCTTGGAAACTAAGTTTTTTTTTTAAACCTCAAAAGGAAAACCTCTCATTCCACTCCTTCGCTGTGCGCATAATAAGCGATGTAGCAAAGCGCTTCGTGCGAATGTGTAGAACATCGACGAGGTATGGGTGATAACCTGCGCTCGTTCCACTAAAATCCCCTAGACCAGTCCCTCAGGGGACTACACAGTACTCAATGTTCCACTACGATACCCTATGCTGGGGATTCTCTAAGTACTACTAAGTGCTATTCCTTTAAAGTCCCTTCTAAATAAAAAAAACACTTACAAAACAACAATATGTAATACATATTTTTAATTAACACAGAGGGGATAACTACTTAGTTAGGATAGTTAATTTACGTCAAAATTAACTTTTTCATCCCATCTATTCGAAAAGGACGACTTGGTTCGCCTTTAAGTGCACCCAAAGTTGGTATTTTCTATATGAAACTTTTAGCGGGCAGTAATGAGTTTTTACTCCTCTTTATAAGTGCGCCGCAATTATCTTTGCCGCGCACTTTTTGAATTTCACATATTAAGAAACTTTTAGCGGGCAGTAATGAGTTTTTAATCCTCTTTATAAGTGCGCCGCAATTATTTTTGCCGCGCACTTTTTGAATTTGGAACATCTTACGAGTTCGTCGCCAAAGAAATCGAACGCAAATATTGTTGGAATAAAGACTGGCTGGTACGATGGCCCATAGTCGCGCCGCCGGCTGAATAAAAAAAAAGAAATCAAATTAAAAATGCGTGAACCGCGTTTTCGTCAATTTTCACTAATTGTTAAAAATTCATGGTTTTGTTTTGAAAAATGAGTTCTTCAAGTGACAGTGAATAAAATATGAGGCGCCTTTCATTTTCTCATAGTGGGTGATGAAAAGTAGAGTGTATCACTCGGGCGCAAAATATATTTTGGCTCGGGCGACGTACTTTGAATTCCTCGCTACGTTCAGGATTCTACTAAAGAATCCCTCGCTACGCTCGAGATTCTACTCTAGAATCCCTCACTTCGCTCTGGATTCAAAAAAGCGCCCTCGCCGTAAAAATATTATTTTGCTCCCTTATGATACAATCTACTATTCTAGAATAAGTAAGATGTTGTTGCAGTACGTTTGAACTCACAAAGGAAGAAGGAGAAGCGTTCTTTTTGTCAACTTGATATGTTCGCTACAAGGTAAAAATCTTCAAAGTTATTTTATGTCTAGGTTAATGTGTCATGTGTATTGACTATACTAGTTTAATCGTAGTCAAAAAGTTAACAAATGTAAAAATAGCCTATTTAAGTGACACATTCATGGTGTTGGATTGTTAGCGTCACGCTATGCCTAATGCTTTTTCATTCATACTAATGTTATAAACGGCGAAAATAGGTGACTCTATCTGTTACCTTTTCACGGCTTCGTTAATGGCTGAACAGAATTCGATGTACGGCACACAAGTATAAATAAATAATAATAATAAATATTGCTGGACATTACACACAGCACCATCTAGTGCCACACTAAGCAACGAGGCTTGTGTCGTGGACACCAGATAGTTGATATACTACATAGATACTTGTTTGTTTTGTAAATACATACTTATTTATTATACATATAAACATCCATGACTCGGAAACAAATGTCCATGCTCATCACACAAACATTTGCTCCGACCGGGATTCGAACCCGGGACCCTAAGAACGTAAGGCAGCCTCACTACCGTTGCGCCATTCGGGTCGTCAAAGTAGTCAGTATCATAATCGTCAGTATACCAACCAGAACCTGAGTGTAGGGAGATAATAAAGTATCCCATACTATTTATATGCGTAGTACGATCCTATGGAATATCCGACCTCCGCTGGCGAAGCCGTGGGTATAAGCTAGTTTTGTACAATAAATTCGTTGTAGAAATCAACCTGTCAAGTCAATGAAAAATATACATATTTCTACTAATCTACCACTGGGCGAGACACCATTCGTCACTGTGGACGGACCTATTTACGGATAAAAGCTTTCAAATTATTGTTGCCACTTCTTTTATCATCATCATCATATCAGCCAAAAGACGTCCACTGCTGGACATAGGCCTCCCCAAGGGGGGGTTTTGCCATAATCGCCACGCTTGGCAGGCGGGTTGGCGATCGCAGTACGGTTGTTACAAAAGCACAAAGAACGCTGCTGCCCATTCTCTGATAAGTCCCTTAGTCGCCTCTTACGACACCCACGGGAAGATATGGGATGGTGCTATTCTTTAAGTCCGACACTATACAGACCTCAGACTTCTTTTATACCTATAGCGTATACCGCCGGTCGCATACTTCAATACCTTACGGAGTCTCTTTGCATATTGGAAATTTTACCTACGACTTTCCTCACGTTTCATTGAGGACTGCCCAACCACTCAACCAACTCACTATGTAATTTCCTCGAGTCCCTGCAGCTGCGTTTGTGCTTATATTATATCATAGCAAACACATTAATAAAATTACCACACAGACACATGTGACAATCGCGTCGCTATGTATTACTCGTAGAATCACAAGTCCAGGACAGTCACTACGCGAAATCCTTGGTTAGGACCGTCAGAGATAGTTAATTTTAAGTGGATAGTCGTTTGGTTTTTTAATATTTGTTTTGTTTGGGTTGTAGATTAATTTGTAATAAATATGGATTCATACGAGTTGATAGCCACACTATCGAATAAGGTTAAGACCTGTAATGATAGTTGTAAGTTGAAAATAAATAAATTGACGTTATAGAGCGTAGATAAGTACGTTGTGTAAACGCATCTCGCAAGAGACCCATGCCCAGCCCTATAGAGTGCGATGAGCTTACCTACTTAGTGAAGATTTATAATCTACTTGGCCTCAGCAGTCAGCAGGGAATCGGCGCGTAGGCTGAAAAGTAAAAATAAATGGAGTGATTTAATTTGATTTCCACGTCGATGAGCTAATTGGATCGGCAATTAGATAAACGTTGTTTGTTGATAATAAACTTCTTTTCAATAGTTAGATACAATCAAACAAATTAATTTTCCAGGGCTTATTACAAAGTTGAATAAAACCTGTTGGAGGGACTGCCGCTGATCAGTCGTTGAGAGGATCCGGCAACTGGGTCTCGAGGTGGCATTGCACAAGTCCGAGGCCATGTGCTTTCATGGGCCTCGGAATGCGCCACCTCCGGGATCCTTACTCACGGTAGGAGGGGTATCCATCGGTGTCGAGTCGACTTTGAAGTACCTAGGACTCGTCCTCGACAGCCGGTGGAACTTCGTGGAGCACTTCCGACGTTTGGCCCCCAAACTGGAACGGACTGGGGCTGCCTTCAGGCGGCTCCTGCCCAACCTGGGGGGGGCCGAACGCCTCCTGCCGGAGGCTCTACGCGGGAGTCGTGCGGTCCATGGCCCTTTACGGGGCCCCGGTGTGGGCGCGTTCTTTGAGGCGGCGTGCCACCCACTACCTGAACGCGCCCCAAAAGGTAGTAGCCGTAAGGCTGGCCCGGGGCTACCGCACGATTGCCCGCGAGGCGGCGAGCCTCCTTGCCGGATTGCCGCCATGGGATCTGGAGGCGATAGTCCTCGCGCGCCTGCATGAATGGCGCGCGGAGGCGCTACGCCGGGGGGAAACTCTGCTGCAGCGACAAATTGTCGCTCAGCGGACAGACTTCCGGCGGGATCTCATGGCGACATGGAGAGAGCGACTGTCGCAACCCCGTGCAGGGCACGCCACAATAGTGGCGATAAGTCCCCTCTTTGAGGAGTGGCTTGAGAGACGCCACGGCGTCCTCACCTTCCGCCTGACGCAGGTCCTCACCGGACACGGAGTGTTCGGGAGGTTCCTGCACCGAATCGGGCGGGAGGAAACGCCCGGGTGCTTCCATTGTGAGGATCGACCGGAGGACACGGTGGAACACACGGTGGAGGTGTGCCCCGCGTGGGCGGAGCACCGCCGTGTCCTCGAAGCGGCGATCGGCGGCGGCGACCTCTCGCGTCCGGCCCTGGTGCAAGCCATGGTCCGGAGCGAGACGGAATGGGACGCCGTCACCTCCTTCTGCGAAGCAGTAATGCTAGAGAAGGAGGTGGCGGAACGTGAGAGGGAGAGAACCTCTCAACGTCCCGGCCGCCGCGGGAGACGCCCCGGGCGTCGGGGGCCACCACCACGTAGCCCCCGGCCACCGTAGGCGCGGGCCTGTGGACGGTGAGCTATGGGCTAGCTCGCCGTCCGTCCGTCTCATGACATGACGACAGGCCGTGTCGACGGCGCGTTAGTGTTCCACGCGCGCCTCAAAGAGAGTCAGCAAAAAGGAAGGGGTCCGTAAGGACCGATGCCTGCCGGGGTTGCGGGACTATTCGAAAGAGATACCGTGGCCCCGGAACACAAAGGGCGATGAAGGAACATGGATGGGTTTTAGTCAGTAAAAGTCTGACACTCCCTCCTGCTCCGCCCAGAGCGGGAGGGGTTATTTGATGATTTCCCAACCAAAAAAAAAAAAAAAAAAAAAAAAAAAAAAAGGGACTGCCGCTGATAGCTAAACAATCTGCTTTGTCAAACAATGAACAATTGTTTTTTTAAATTGTTTTCATTTCAACCACTAGGACAATGAAGCGGAATAACTATAAATTGCTTTCCGTACTTATTTGTAAGTAAATCATGTTTATTGGTCGAGCGTACGGCTTGAATCCACTACGTGTCCACTACCGCAAGACTATTGCTAGTTTGCTACGCGCTACGCGCTACGAGCTACGGACTACGAGCTACGGCTACGAGCCCCGGACGGTAATTTCACCCTCCATTAGATACCGGTCGTAGTTGGTAGAATGTTTTCTTTGTTTCTACAAAGAAATAGATGAGTTTGTAAATACTAGTTGGCATCGACTGTTGGTCTTCCTGATTGGGTGTCTGTTACAGTCAATATTTTTTTATTTAACTGGAGAAGTTTTCTTTGAAACTAATAATTAATCAGACTTAGTTTTTGATGAAACTAGATCTTTTAATGTGATTATATGAATATGAGAGCTGAATCGAGACCTATTTAATTAAATAAACTCGATATTTAATTATAATATTGATAAAAATATAAACACTGACGACAGTTGGTTCTAGGATCAAAAGCAATAAGAGATTATATGAAAAAGAGTCGTGACGTGCAGCCGTTTTAAACTTTCAGGTACGGAATCCTAAAAATGCAATCTAGTTGATCGTCAATGCCATTGCTTTGACAAGCTTTCAAATCACGTAAGATCAGTGTAGGTAGTGGTATAATGAGATTATGACTGAAGTACATTCTGTGTTGACGTAAGTACGTGATAACGTGACGCAGATTTGTGGCGGCTGCTAATAGATGTTGTGATTGATCACTCCATCAGCTCCCGGCGGGATGCAGGAACGATTACACGTGCTCAGTATTTCTCAGAATAATTAATGTCAGGGTTTGTAAACGTCACCGAAAGGCACGAACTTTGACAAAGTGTAGCTATGTCGACAGTTTCTGTAATTAATGCACAACTGTCTCTGGTCACACAACAAGTGACTGAGTATTGCTCAGAACTAGAAACATAAGAGACTATACTGTCCAACCTCTAAATACCGTGCAGTCGTTGTATCGCCAGCCTACCTAGGAACTTCGAGAAGCTAGGTCACATCAGAATTTATTATAGCATGGCAGTGTGACTGCAGTACCTATATTCGTAATGAATAACAATCGTATCCTTCCGGTCGGCACTCCGCCAGTCGAAGATATAGCTGTGATTGTTCTCCAGGAAGCACTCATTGATGCTGCGAGCTAGTGCCTCTTGTCCCAGAGACGAATGTACCTACTCTGAATGATTTCCAGCTCAATGATAAACACAAACAATCCCAGATTCCCAGTGAAAGTTTAGTTTTTCATTATAGTCTGGAATCTTTTTCTAGTGCTTACTTGAAAACTACCTATTTCTGCCGCTGTATAGCATTGCAGCTGTGTTCCGGTCTGAAGAGTATGGAGTGCCGATGTTATACTTAGGTTCAGGCACATCTTACAGTTCACCTTTTGTCACTTTGAACACTGGCCATTGATTGCTGAGCAATAACAAAAAAAAACATGAGAAAGTTTGTAGTATGTTGTTTTCATTATTCTACTAAATATACGTATGCATTCGTAAACAAGTTGGTCATGTTTATTTTTCGTTAGGTTGTTAGTCGACAAGCTTGTCATGCACTGCATGTTATTTAGGCAAAGCTTTCATATTTGTTTTCATCATATTTCTGTCCGCAGTGTTGATGATTCCAGCATTTCCAGCACAAACAGTAAAACCTCGTCCTCAGAGATTGTATGACATCATACTTTCGTTGTTTTATTGTGGAGCAACTTTTAAAATTTGACTTTGGTAGTGTAAATATTTTAGGAGCAGAAACTCACTCTTTATTCAACTTTTACTACGCTACGTGGCCAACTTTGAAATAACTTATTGCGTAGGATCTCTGAGCTATAAAATTTACTTCATTATAAATAGAAAAAGGCCCATGACAACACTTTTGTGATAAAATTAATGTCCTAAATTTAATGAAAATAAAGAATTTCACAGAATGTTTTACCTACCTACTTACGCATTACGATAGTAATGTTTGACACTCGAGAGGGGAAAAGTAGCAAATGAAGTCTTTCTGGGAACGGCTAAATTCCAAGTCATGAAATACAAAACGCCAGACTTTGCTCTAAGTACATAACATACATCACCTTTGTAAACCCCGGGGGTTAGCCTTATAATAAGGGGCAAGCCTTTTGACATCAACCGGGCACTAATCCAGAATCCAGGTTGCTACTGAGAAATTCAATTGTGATGGAAGAACCCAGTACTACACAGCAAGAAAGACACCAGTATTTGCGTGTTACCTAGATTTGTCAAAAGCATTTGACCTTGTATCATATAATGTACTCTGGGGTAAACTGCAGCATGAGACGGATGTGCCCCGGGAAGTAATAAATTTATTTAAATTTTGGTACGCTAATCAACAGAACCGTGTCAGATGGGCCAACTCCTTTTCAGCTGAGTACAGGCTTGAGTGCGGGGTGAGGCAGGGGGGGCTGTCCTCGCCCATGTTATTTAATCTGTACATGAATAATCTGATCGATGAGCTTAGCAGAACCGGAATCGGCTGTCATATTCATGGGGTATGCATTAACAATATAAGTTATGCAGACGATATGGTTCTGCTGAGCCCATCGATCAGGGCATTAAGGAAACTGATTAACGTGTGTGAATCGTACGCTGAGACCCATGGACTTAAATATAATGCATCAAAGAGTGAACTCATGATATTTAAAGCAGGCAGTAAATGTTACAGCTCAATTCCACCTGTTATGCTAGGTGGCAGACCTCTAAAAAGAGTTACACATTTTAAATATCTGGGTCATTGGGTCTCAGACGATTTAAAAGATAATGTGGATGTAGAACGGGAGCGCAGGTCGCTGGCTGTTCGATGTGGAATGTTGGCCCACAGGTTTGCACGTTGTACGGCTCAGGTTAAGGTGACGCTTTTCAAAGCCTACTGCCAATCCTTTTACACGTGCAGCCTGTGGGTGAACTTTACGCAAAGGGCATACAGTGGTCTGCGCACACAATATAACAACACGTTCCGGGTGCTGATGGGGCTGCCGCGTTTTTGCAGCGCGTCCGGCATGTTTGCGAACGCGGACGTCGATAGTTTTTCGGCCATCATGCGCAAGAGATGTGCATCTTTGCTACGCCGTATTCGCGCCAGCCCCAACATCATTCTGAGAACGTTGGCTGATAGGTGGGACTCTCCGATCTTGGGGCGGTGGATACGACTGCACGCAGTCAAGTAGACATTCCCCAGGATCGGCGTGCCTCACCCAGCTTAGAGTAAATATTACTAACATAGTTTATAAGTTTTCATTGTTACTAACAAATATATATATTTAAATTAAATTGTTCATTATTATTAAGATACTAACAATACTAACTTAGTACCTAAGCATCTTTGTTACTAAAACTAAAATACTAACAAACTATGGACTTCAGTCTGAAATAAAGTTTAATTTATTATTATTTATTTATTACTACTTTACCTTACCTGGAAATCAAATCCTGGAGCTCATGGTCAGTGGTTGCGTCTGTGACTACTAAACAAACGAGTCAGTCAAAAACCTGCTTTTTAATTATACGAGTTCCTTCCTAAATACACGAAAAATTTAAACCAAATAAGTATGTAGGTAAGTACAAATGTATTAAGTAGGTAATGATAAAGTAAAGTGATACGTATGTACCTAATATTATGTTTGTGGTAATATATATGGTAAATGCATAGTCTCGTAGCTCGCCGACGCGATATAAATGGACTCATTAGTTATTAACGAACGTTCCGAACCTACTACCAAATGCATAAAGTTTGGCTTAGGTTACTTGTTCATAGGAACGGACATAAACAGAGCGGCGGAAAATTACAGAGCTTGGAAAAATTAAAGTTATTTATTCAAATTAAACACTTTTAGAACGTCAAAATAAAATTACAGAAGACAGCCAGCATGTGTGTGTTGTAGGAAGCACGCCTTCCGAGCACAAAACCGATTTCCGAGTCCGATGTGCTAGCGTAACTGAGGTTACTGAGGTCCTCAGAATCGAACTCGGGACGCTACGTACATCCAGAAGTGGTTGCCACTGAACCAATGAAGCAGTTAAAGTAAATTCACATACCCAATTATCCATAACCACTCATCAATTTCATCATGCACGCTGCAGTGGTCCTCAGAGGGTAATCTAAACTCTCTCCGCTCCGATGGGCAGGCAGACTAACTCCGAGCTTATAGATACTTTCTGATAAATGCTTGCTTACCATTTTACTACGTAATATAAAACGTAACACGCACAGCGCACTCAAATAGCTGAATTGATAATGTGTTACGAATGTTATCGAACTTATGTATCACCTATATACATAAAGGCTCTGTTTAATTGATTTGGTGATTTGATTTTAACTGTTTGTTCTATCTATATGATCACTAAAGACAATTGAATAGGCAATCATGACTCATTGGTGGATGTGGATTGTGGAAACATCCAAAAGGCGTGAAAGAAAGTGAATGGCGGACAGAAAAGGGAAGATGTATTAGGTACCTGTTGCGACGCTGGTATGCGATTTTGTCGAATCTCGAAAAATTGCAATTTTCTTTTATTGCATCATATAAATCAGAAAATAATACTGTGTCGGACGGTCTGATCAACGTCTTCCTACAATTTTTTTATGATATGACGTTGACTTTTTTAACAAAACAATCTAATTATTTCAAAATGCTGTAAATACGTTAGGTACCATAAAATCAACTATTTTTAATGCCTTATCCCAACTTAGTGCCGCTGCATCCGGTAAAACTGGAAGCCGACCCCAACTATTAAGTTGGGAAAAGGCTAGGCAGATGATGATGATCCCAACTTAATGCCCACTACAAAGATACCTACAGCAATATTGCTGCTTCACATTGAAATATCAATTGCAGTAACTAATATAAAACGCATGTTAGACTAACTTTAGATTGCTATAATTAGTGCCATCTGATAGATTTTACAAAAATGGAAGTCCAGTGAGAAAGGCGCCAGGTTCACCATCGCGACTTCTAGAGGGTAGTCGTAATTTTCACACTCCGGAAAACATCGGAAATGGTTCCTTTTCTCATAAGAAATTCGTAATACAAAAATTACCTCTCTGATACAGCTAGTTTACGAGTTATGAATTTTTTAAACAGTTTTTTGGCTCTGGTGTAACCTACTACAAGATTGCTTTCTTGCGTCGATATAATCTTCCAATACTTAGGTAAGTACATGGTGCCGACGGATCTCTTCAAACAGATTTTTCAGGTTGAACTGTTCTAACCTATCTCTGTAGGTATCTACCTACCTACATTAAATGAAATGTTTCGTCAACACACCCGTCGTGGGTCGGTGGGCCACTGGTTCGGATTATTCACCGACCTGTGAAATAAATAAAACAAACAATAAGTAGGTATCAGGGTCATGGTTGGTATTTGTTTCGTCGCGATGCTGTCCGAATAAACCAGAGATACAAGAAAATATGTACCTACTTTTGATGCCCAAAGCCAAATATTAAACAAGAACAAGATTAATTAAGCTGCTTTTCACTTCATTGTCAAGCGGCCGATTAAACTAGCTTAACTTCAGCGGAGAATGCACTCCGTCCCGAGCTACATTGAAAGGGTGTGAAACTGCAAAAGTTAGAATGAAACGTCACGGCGCGGTGGATTTCGGTAGGGTGCCGTACCGGGACTCTGGACTGGGACTGGTCGGCCCGAGTCCCAGTGATTCACGGCAACCGTTTCGATGAAACTCGGCACACCAGTAGACCTAGGTTACATCACAGCATTGTTTTATCCCGATATGATGTTCCCGAGGTCTAATTTCTGAACTCCACGCCAGGCATGCCGCGGTCATGTCCAACAAGTTTACCTATAAGTGCCGTAAGGTGCCACTCGGATTGAATTAGACCTAACTACTTACGTATGTATGTATATATGTGATATGTACTTACAGAGGAGAAATAGCAAATTATCGACCAATCAGCTTGATGTCAAATATCTATAAAGTGTTTTCTAAAATAATTCTATTCAGAATCACATCTACACTCGAGGAAAACCAACCGAAAGAACAAGCGGGGTTCCGTAGTAAATATTTAACAGTAGATCATATACACGTATTAAGACAAGTCCTACAGAAATACAACGAATACAACAAAACTTACTATATAGGATTTGTAGATGACAACAAGGCCTTCGATTCCTTGGAACATGAATACATCTGGGAAGCATTGCGTTCTCAAGGTATACAGGGAAAGTACATACAAATACTAAAGAATATATAGGTACTCAAAAAGCACGTCCCAAATCAGGCTGGAAGCAACGGGGGAGGAGTTTCCTATAGAAAGAGGCGTCCGACAGGGCGACCCAATTTCACCCAAACTGTTTTCAGCGGCCTTAGAAATTGTATTCAAAAGCCTAGATTGGAGTAAAGACTGACTCAACATAAACGGTGAAAACCTGAACCACTTACGTTTCGCAGACGATCTAATATTGTTCTTAGAATGTCCAAAAAAAACTAGAGCAAATGCTACAACAACTAGCAAATCAAAGCATAAAAGCCGGACTCTCAATGAACACAACAAAAACCAAAATTATGATTAATGCTTCACAGAAATACAACATCATTGTAAACATGGAGAAAATAGAATACGTTGATGAGTATATATACATAAGACAGCTAATAGCCACACGGGATAGGTACTATGCACAAAGAAATTGACAGAAGAATCGCCAACACATGGAAAAGACACCTGTATTTTGCCATGTTTAACATCGGTTGTCAAACATGGTCATAAACTAAACAATAAAATAATAGTAGGTATGCCAAAATGGAATAGAGAGAAGTGTAATCGGAGTAAAAAGAAGAGATAAAATAAGATTAATCGAAATTAAAAATGTAACTAAATTTGAGAGATGTGAATAAAGTATGCAAAACACTTAAATGGAAATGGGCAGGACATATGCTGAGAGAGAGGAATGAGAAATGGACTAGACTAATATCAGAATGGTACCCCAGGGATGGTAAAAGAAGTAAAGGTAGACAAATGAAACGCTGGGAAGATGATCTCAAAAGAGTCGCCGGTCCAGAATCGACCAGAATTGCAAGAGACAGAGATAGGTGGAAGTCTTTGGAGGAGGCCTTTGTCGAAGGACAAGCTGTTGTTTTAAAACCGATCGTCAGTAACAAATGTTAATGTAATTATTGTAAAACAGCAATAAAGGCTTATTTTATTTTATTTATTTACTTACTTATGTAATAACGCAATTGATACTTCGTTATTAGGTAAATGTAATAAATTAAACCAAATATTGGATTGCAATAAAGTCATTTTTTAAGGTATGAACAACTAGTTGCAGTAGTTTCAGTTTACTTCGTAATTTAGATTTTATACGTAGGTATTTTACAACTATAATGAAATGTTACTGGATTTTTTTTTTATTAATATTTTAGTGATTTATTAATAAAGTTATTATTATTTCCTTTATACATTTCATCTACTTACTTTACATATTTTTAAATGTATCTTAAAAACATTATATTAAAAATACATTAAAAAATATAAAAAATAGTGGTCCGCCGGTGTCGGGAGTAGGGTCCAAGCCACCGGTGGTTAGGGCTGCAGAGACAGGAACTTCCTCACAATGCGAGCCGTATCGAGGAGTACTGCCTTCTGAATCAGGCCCTTGATCCAACCGCCTAAAGAGAGCTTCGATAGATGGTCATCGAAGCTCTTGGCTATAAGGCCATTGGCCGTCACGACAATCGGCACAATGATAACCGAGTTCATATTCCACATGTCGCGAACCTCGTGTGCCAAGTCGAGATATTTTGTTTCTCTTTCTCAGCTTTCACGAGGTTCTCGTCATGCGGAATAGTAACATCGATTATCATTACGCGGCGCGCTGATCGGTCTATCATCACTATGTCAGGTTTATTGGCGACAATTAGTCCTGTCAGTAATGATAGACCGATCCCAGTACAGCGTGACATGGTCACTTTCGAGAACTGGGTCGGGCACATACTTGTAGTACGGTACCTCAGATCCCACAAGTTTATATTTCAAGGCAAGTTGCTGGTGTATAATCCTGGCTACTTGGTTGTGCCTGTGCAAGTACTCGCCGTTAGCCAGACGAGAACAACCAGAAATAATATGTCTGATGGACTCACCCGGAAGGTGGCATGCCCGACACATGTCAACCGTCCCGTCCTTCATAATATATTTCCGGTAGTTGTTCGTCAACATAACTTCGTCCATAATCGCACAGACAAAACCTTCAGTTTCTCCAAAGAGGTCGCCGAAACGTAACCAGGACACGGACGCTAGAAAATCTACGTCGGGCCCATGAAGAGCCCGATAGAAGCGCCCGTGAAGCTCTTTGCCTTGCCATACTTCCTTGCGGTCATCGGTGGTAAGTACCTCAGGTTTGTGCCAGTTCTCTTTAGCCATGGACAGCGGGGTGAGTCCCTTGTCCACTGCAACCACATCTCGGTGCATACCCACCTCGGCGGCTTTTAAAAAATATTCTCTGAGACTGCACACCTCGCGGTTGTGGAGGGTCTTCGCGTTTAAAAAGCCTCGACCCCCGCACTTCCGCGGGATGTACAGTCTCATCACCGATGATCGTGGGTGATGCATCCGGCTTTCGATCAGCAGTGTACGAACTCTTCTATCCAGGGCGTCGAGTTTGGTCTGAGTCCATTTGAGTATGCCGAAAGAGTACATTAAAACCGGCATGACCCAACCATTGAAGGCGCGCACCTTGTTCCCGCCCGAAAGAAGGCTATTTAATACCTTCCTCAGGCGACTGAAGAAGCGCTCCTTCAACGATTGCTTCATGTCAGTTATGTTAATGCCTAACGCTTCCGACATACCCAAATACTTATAGGTTTCGGATGAGGAAAGAGATCTAAGTTGTATGGAGTCCGAGAGCTGAAGTCCCTCGGATTCCATAATCTCCCCTCGCTTTACATACATGACTGCACATTTGTCCACACCAAATTCCATCCTGATGGCGTTACTAAAAGTTTCAGTTACCTTCAGTAGCTCCATCAGTCGCAATTTGTTGGAGGCAAAGAGTTTCAGATCATCCATGTAAAGCAGGTGAGATATAACCTGACCATCCTTCCTCAACCGGCAGCCTTGGCCTGAATTCTCAAGCAATGTGCTTAGAGGATTCAGGGCTAAACAGAACCAAAGTGGACTTAGACTGTCGCCCTGGAATATTCCCCGCTTAATCCATACAGGATCATAGCTCCCCTGGATCTGTCGACATCCTGGATATCGAAGGACCGTCCTCCATTGCCCCATACATGACTCAAGGAAGGTGCGTAGAGTTGTATCTATTTTGTACAACTCCAGCACCCTCATGAGCCACGTATGTGGCACCGAGTCGTAGGCCTTCTTATAATCTATCCAACATGTCGACAGATCTTTGCGGGATCGACGAACCTGTTGGCTAATGGCCATGTCGATGAGGAGTAGCTCCTTAGTACCGCGGGACCCATTCCTACATCCATTCTGAGAGGCTGACATGATAGAGTTTTTGTCAATGTGTGTATTAATTTTCACTCTCAGAATGATGTAAGAAGCTTGTAGATCGTCGACAAACACGTGATCGGTCTATAATTTTTGGGTTCCGCGGGACTACCTGACTTATGGAGCAGGTGGGTAACGCCTGTTGTTAAGAACTGCGGTAGGGTCGGTCCCGGTGATTTCCAATTCGGTAACGGACGAACTGCTCTGGCTACATCTAAAGGTGTTATAAAAATTGGCTCCATTTCTGGGATAGGTTCACACACTCGCTTGACATCACGCATCCAGTCAGCCTCAGTATGGCAAACGGGTACCGACCAGATGCTGCGCCAGAAAGAACTCGTGGCGGCATCATCCGGACGGCACACGTCTGTCATATTTTGCTCGGGTCGCTCCCAAGCTCTGTATACCCACCTCTCATCGTTCTGGAACATGCGATTCTGTGAATACCGATCAACCCGCCGCTTATACCTCCGAATACGGTTCGCCCATGCATAAACTTTCTGCTTCAGGAAGTCGATGCGCTCTGTGACACGGGACATGTATTCTTGAGGACTGATTTCAGTCCCCGAGAATGCCCGCCTCACAAAGCGCATCACTCGTGGTCGTGTATTGCCCTCCCTGAAGCAGTATAGTTTGCCGATGAGTACCCTGGCCCCGTCGATACGGCGCTCGATCCTGCGCTGCCAGGCTGGTACGGCTGGTTTTGGTCGATTAGCTACGTCACAATTTGGAAACTTGACATTAGCTAAACGACATGCCGCAACAGCCCCACAGAACAGGATCGAGTGTGTATCAACGAGGTTCTCGCTACTCTCGAATATATTCTTGAGTTGCGAGTCCAAGGCACACACCAGCGCCCTATTTTTCTTATGCATGGGTAACCGTGGTAATCGGGGCCTAAGTTCGGTTGGGGTGGACCGATATTCATGAAGCGCATTCTCCAGAGCGCTCCTCAATCGGTCGTTGCACTGGCTACTTACCGTGGCAACCCCATCATCCTCCTCTACAACAACAGGGTTCAACCGCGGTGGTGTTGCGTCAATAGTTGACACTTGCACCGCGGTTTGTGTCGGAGTTAAGACAATAAGGTTGCTCAGTACTTCTGAGCGCAGCCTATCAAGCGCGGCGTCGTCCAACCTGTGACTGCGTTGGATGACCCGCACCTGGACTGCAAGTACGTAGCAATCGATAACGATCGAATCGATACGATTCGATAAATCCGACTTTTCGATTGGTTAAAAACTCATTTTATCGAGAATAACTGTCAGATTTATCGAATCGAATCGAGTGCTACGTACTTGCACTGCTGATCCGACAGTCGTTGGGCCGAGACGTTGACGGTTGGTTCAAGACCCTGGAACAGAGACAGCATCCTAACACGGTACGCAGTGAGGTTAGTTCCCCCCTCTGTAGACCCGTAGTATGCGCGCATGACGTTCTCGTTCATGGATTGAGTCCATTTCATGCGCTGCACACAACCACCGGTAGCGGGGACCCGGCTCGGGGCCTGTTGACCCCTAAGTCCCAAGCTCTTCGGTGGCCGGCCTCTTCCCGCACGACGTACAGGTGGTGGCGACGTCGGCGGGGAGAAATATTCGTCGCTCGAGCTCGACGCAACTGCCGCAACCGGTGACACTGGTGATCCGGGGTCCGGCGGCGGCGAGGCGGAGCTGAGCGACGAGTCCGGGGTTGGTAGGTGTGCACGTCGTGCTGCTGCTCTCGTAATCATTTGTTAAAAAATCATCTCATTCTCATGTTTTTTCAAGGGTTTTTCATTTTCATTTTTTCGGTTTTGACAGACGTCATTGGTGATGATCGTGAAATATTCTCGTTTTCCGTTTTGGATTTCGTGCTGTTTTTTTTTTTATTAACTTATATTTGTCTGGGTTAAAAAGACTATGAAAATAACTATTGTATATTATGTTTGTATCAAATCCAATATAAATAAATTAAATTATGAAGAATGATTTTCAACCGATGTTTGACGTTACGGTGTTGCCAGCTTATTATTATTATTATTATTATAACTGGGTCCATCCACTTCGATAAATTTCAGGAAAGACGAAGCGCGATACTGGCGGGCTTACATTAGATTTGCTTCTATGCGTCTAACATACAGTAGTGTCAGTACATTTACTCACAAATATTGGCACGTCCGTCGCCGCGTCGCGCGTGGTAAGAACAGTATTTTTGACTATTTTGTTTCATTCAGTATTTCTTTCCGTCTTGCGAATCTTTACGAAAATAGCAACATAGTAATAAATTTTGCATAGGGCAACTAGGTTCATATGTCATCTGTCATAATAGTCTCCGTAGATGGCAGCACGGTGCCGCTGTCATTCCATTAGCGATGCACCATACTATCGATAATCTTGACTATCGATAAAATACTCATCAAGCAAGACATGCTGCCGATTGCTACAGCGACCCCAAACAAATTAGAAAAAGGCAGGAGAGTGAATGAAACATCAAAAATCATCAATTTATAACTCATGGAGTTACTTTGTTCGTTTAATTAATGCAAAGATCATTGTCTAATAGAGATGTAGGAAAAAAAAAAAAAACTTACATTTGTATCGCTATCAGTGATAAGGCCGCCATTGTAATTTTAGAATTAGCAGTATTTTATAACAACTGCTACAATTTGGATGCACATTAAATTTTATTTATTCGTTAATGGTGCCAATTCCCTTGTTTTCAAACTAAACCAAATTTAAGTTCAGTGCATCTTTTTCTTTCTATTTCATTAAGAAAAGGACAGAAGATAAATTTTAGTTATGTTCTGTCAAATTAATCAGCGCCATACAAGTTTTAGACGCGATTAAAAAGTTGACTACTAAAATTACATCAAATTACGTCAGGTGCTGACTAATTTGACAGGATTAAACTAATATTTATCTTCTGTCCTTTTCATAATGAAATAGAAAGAAAAAGATGCATTCAACTTAAATTTAGTTTAGTTTGTGAACAAGGGAATCGGCACCATTACTTTTAATAATATCAATCTGCCCACAAAACATCATATAATTATGATAGCGGCATTCAAACCTTGGAGTATTATTTTCTACAAATACTACCAAAATAATATTATGTTTTGACGATTTTTTGTAATGTAGTCCTTCATGCCAGCCACTGTTAAAAAAAGATATAGCCAGACGGCAAGATTGTGGCTAGATTAAAAGTACTATCGCCTATTAATAGCGATTAATTTAATTTAATATATTAATTTACTCAGCCCCACTCAAAAATGACTTGTGAAAGCAATATTTTTGTGTTGTAAAATAATAAATTATTCACAGACACCATCGACATCGTAGCTTGTTTGCATGGTCGCTCATCACTATTCGTGGGCGGTGAACATGGACAGATCGATCGCACGAAGCGACTCACGTAGCGGCTGTATTTATGATGTCAACATAATGTATTTCAAACACTTTTGATATTTTAAAAGAACCTGTGAATGATGTTATTATTTACACGTAAAGTTTACACTACGAAATACGGTTAGAACTTGTGCACCAAACGAAAATGTCGATAATTTAAACATCGGCGAACGACGTTGTTTTTATTCCCGTTCCAAGTTTTATTTTCTTCGCGATTCTACGCGGTGATAATGAGTGTCAAATTTAGCGTTTTATTAGTGTTTAAATAGTGTTGATCAGGTGTTTTACATAGCAAGTTGTTTTAAAATTCTCAAAAATGGATCTCGTGGATAGATTTATGCGCTATCTGCACGAGCGGAACGTGATGGCGCCGTTCTCCAGGTTCTACCGAGCCATGGTGCTCAAGATGAACCAACGTAAGTCCCACGAAACATCACTTACTTCCTATCCCTGCCCTACCCTTAGCTAGCTGACAACATCTTCTGAGTTATTACCATGTAGGTTTTTGTCACATCCAACTTTCCATCAAGTTCAAACCTTCGCACGACAATTAATATCAGTTTCGTATAGTTTTAAAGGTCAGTTTACAGTTCAGAAGGCCTCTCATGAGTAGTCATGAGGCTATATTTAGCAAGGTACATTACCTGATATAAAAACATTTATTTTCTTTCAAGTTCTTAGTGTGTCAAGAAATGATGTCATCGGTCTAACACTCCTACTAACAATGTTTCTTGCTAGCCTACTTCCTACGTTGTGCTGCCAAATTTGATGGTTGTATAAACAAACACCTGCTTGCTTACTTGTTATCTCTAAACATGAAACACCTGTGTTTTAGTGGAAGGTTCCTAATTATTGTAACGGAACTACCTGTCAGCTCTTCTTTCTTTATAACATATACGATTCTCTGTAATGGTCTGGATTTGTACCTAATCTTTAGAAACATAGCAATATTGATTGACACATTTTAAATTAAAAATAGTTTGTGTTTTATATCCCTGGTAATGTGAATGTTTTGAGTAAACTTAAATATTAAAATAGTTTGCTAGTAGCTGTCCAGAGGAATGGTGACAGGAAACAATAGGAAATAATTTTCCTCAGTTTTTGCAATCCTTAATGATTATTGTTGTCATGTTATGTGGGATTAAAATAAATGTTCATTGAATTCTAGACACAGGAAAAACAAATTAATAGTTCAACCACTGGAATAATTGCAGTACATTTCACCACACCACATTAACTATCAAGAACTTGCCTACAATCCACACTTTCCTCAAAAGAGCTCTAAGTCTTTAACTATTTTATTTATTGTCATTGCAAGGAAATTTTTCTTGTGGTTCCCATACAACATTAAATTTGATGTGTTTAACACAATTTTATTATGGTATTAAATAATGGGGTCACTAAGGGGAAAAGGTTTCATTAGCCCATTGCAGTGTTTTTCAACATTTTTTTTTAACATAACCCCCGTATTATGAAAAACTATTTGGCGACCCCCGAACCTGCGCTTTTTTTAATTTAGGTATTTTATTATATATTACAAATATTAAATCCATACAAAATTTTTATGCATTTGCATAATAAAATTAGGATTCTGATAAATATAATATGTTGGTATTTAACACATTTTTTAAATCTTGGAATTAGATTTAATTCTCAATGTAGCAAAATCGGATCCACAATGGGATAAATTAGTTAATGACAAACAAATGTAACATCAATAAGATGGATGAGTACTAATAGGTTTTTATTTTGTATGAACATACAAATGTTTCTAAATATCCTATAGGTTAACATTTTCTTATTATTTCTATCTTTCTAGCCTTTATTGTTTTGTTTATTGAGGTAGTTTTCGCGACTTCTTGCGACCCCCCTATAGAGGCTTCGCGACCTCAGGGGGTCGCGACCCACAGCTTAAAAAACACTGGCCTATTGTAAAGTTAGATTGTAATAAATCCAACAATTCTTCCTTCTATTTCATGAGCTAGTATAGGTATAACATACCCTCATAATGTACAATAGCTCTGAAGCTAAGCATCCAACTTAAGCAATAACAATGACTCAGGGAGTGACTGTGCCCAACTCATTAAATTGTCATTAGGAAAGTTAAGCTTTACTATCAAGATTATGTATCTGTCTTCAAGTAATTTGTCGGTCTACTAAAATTCCACTGCCTACAAGTAGGACAAGTATTGTCCTATATCATGTCACTATAATATGGTATGGGAGGTATGGTCAGTATAATAGGTACCCCTATTATACTGACCATATTATATACCTATACATCTCTAGGTACATTTCTACCTATCTCTTCGGGGATCAAGTACAGGTGTGATTACTTATTATGTTATGTCCTAACGAGTCAGAGTCTATTCATATACAATAATTGCTAGCCATATTCTGTCCCCACTTCGCACGGCGTCACCAATCTGGCCCAAAGCTATTCTCAATTTAAAGTTGGAACGGACTAAACACATTCACCAACTTTCTTTCAAATTGGTTAGCTAACAGTGATGTGGGATTTTTTTGTATTAGCATGAATAAACGTTTTGAAATAGGTAATTATATCATAAATAAATATAAGTAGGTACTGATGTTTATTATGTTTTGATTGAGTGATTTTATGATTACAGATTGAACTTCTTATCAGTATTGGGCTCAGGAATATTCAAATTCAAAATAATTTATTATCTCTTCACAAAAATGACATAATTGCCGATAAAAATAATGATATTATTTTTATCGGAAATGATTTGTTGAAGCCCTTCTGTAAAACATAAGATCGTCTGATAGGATCAGTTGCTATCAGTGAAACAATTTATAAGGCTAATGCATAGTGGGTACTTTTAGTTTTGTTGTTGTTATCAGTGAAGCAGTAGGTAACCTCATGTACCACTATCACTAGTACTACTAAATATAGCCAAATTACGTGGTACTCCATTATTTTTCCTTCATATCATGAAATATAAGTAAATAGGTATCATTATCAGTAAACCAAGACACAATTATAAATGTAATCAACCTTGATTATGGTTAGACTGCAATGCATCCACTACAGTACCATAAAAGAAAAGGCGTTATAATTCGGCTATAATACCTATTCTAGAACTTTATTAGTTAGTATATGGCCATTTTGACCTTGGAACACCCTGTATTTGAAGCCCCCTATGCCCTTGACCTTAGAGCGTAAACGCGCTTACCTAGGTGTGATAACAATCGCCTCATGAATAATAATGTCCATTACTGAAGGAGCTACTATACGAAACTAAACAATAACAAACAATTAGGGGCAGTTCTAAAGGGCCGCGGTGCCTCCATAATAATATATGAATTAAATCAGTAGAGTCGCGACGAAAAAGGCTCACGTTTCTATTTATTGACGATGACGAATATTGATTTATTATTATAAATCGTATCTGATCCATCATTCCACGCGGTGATGCAAGATGCGCCGAGTCCACTCTCTTTGTGATACTTACAGCACAGTAGTATCATAATATTACCGTGCTTACAGCTTTTCGCACGAACTATTTACGGTGATGATGGCACCTCCAATGAATTAAACTTTTGTGTCCCAAAGACCTCATCTAATTAAAAAGACGATTTCATTTCCACGTAAGAGAATAGCCCTAAGGTACACTAAACTGATCGTTAGCCTCGTGAACTACAGCACTAACTTTTTATTGCCCAGATACCTAGTTTCTTTATTACTTCTTGGTGCGCGTACCGATCGATAAGACAGCCTCATAAAGTTATTTATTTGCACCTGCACCTAGGTACATAGTTTCTACGAGGAAATCGGTGACCCGTTTTTCTTGTATTTGAGTGTTCTAAAAGTCTAACACTCAATTATACGAGAAAAATATATGTTACGGCTAATAGCCGAAGTGCGGCTACACCTAGTTTTAGCCGGCTAGAACTAGGTCCAGCCGGCCATATGCGGTTAAACCTAGATGTATCCCCTTATCTTCGGTTAGAACTTGGTTTAGCCTTCATCATAGCGGCTAGAACTAGGTGCAGCCGCACGCCGGTGGCTAAACTTAGGTGTATCATTGCCTAGAACTAGGTTTTTAGTTCAGTTAAGCATTTGGGTTTTGTTTTGAATCTTGCCTTTCCCGATTGATTCGATTAAGTATATTGAAAAATAAAAGACAGAGATGTTGCAGTGACATTTAAAATTATTTAAATATAAGTAATTAATAAAACTCAAAATATCATAATTCTTCTCTTTAGAAGTAAAAGAACTAGACATTTTATGCACAAAGATAAAAAAATTAAACATACACTCACACATTATTTTTTACTTCATATATGAAAAAATCAACCAACTCTTTGTATTCTTCTCTCATATTTTTACGTTAAAACAATTATGAAAACTTAATGAACAAGATAAACTCCAATGACATTTAGAGTTACACCAAATACCAGATGCTTTACAGAGGCACTTTCTATTACTGTCATTTAGTTTTACAATGGCATCTTTTCTATCCTTGTTCTCCAATTGTAGATTGGGCATTAGCTATTTGGCGTAATACCTACTTACTGTAGCGTGCATTTAGTTTTTACCACATTAAAAGAAGAGGGACAGAGGGACTCCACATTAAAAGAAATTTCAGTGCAGCATCATCTGCCTAGCCTTTTGTCGGGTCGGCTTCCAGTCTAACCTGATGCAGCTGAATATGAGTACCTATTTTACATAGAGCGACTGCCTATCTGACCTCCACAACCCAGTTAGTACTGGGTAATACGATACCCCTTGGTAAGACTGGTTGTCAGACTTTTTAGGCCTGTAACGACTGTCAAGGATCTACAAATGACAGACGGGACCAACTGCTTAACATGCTTTCCGAGGCACGGAGGAAACTCGGTGTGTAATGGGTGGTCACCCATCCACAGACCAACCTAGGCAAGCACGGCTAATATAAATCAACACAATTATAAATCTTGTTTCGGACTGATATAGCTTGTCTGGGGTAAAATGTCTAGTCTGCAGGGGTAATACGAAATAGAATCAATCGGGAAACTCAAGATAAGAATCTCAAAACAAAACCAAAATGCTTATCTGAACTGAAAACCTAGTTCCAGGCCATGATAAATAGGATACACCTAAGTTTAACCACCGGTGTGCGGCTGCACCTAGTTCTAGCCGCTATGATAAAGGCTAAACCTAGTTCTAACCGAAGATAAGGGGATACATCAAAAATCAAAATAAAAAATCATTTATTTGCGTAAATAAGGTTCAGAAAGATGGTGAAATACATGAAATTGTTCTCTTATTCTGCCTTTAATTTCGGCGTGCAAATATAAGCTAAAGATACACATTTCTTATTCTTTATCTAGGTTTCACTGCATGTGGCCGGCTGCACCTAGTTCTAGCCGGCTAAAACTAGGTGTAGCCGCACTTCGGCTAATAGCCGTAACATATACTATATTATCTAAACCATAATTTAGATATAGATTTTTGATGTGTCATTATGGTTTAGGTTTACATATGGCCACAAAATTAAAAAAAAATGTGCCCGAGAAAATTTGATTATTTCTCTAGGGAGCGCTCAAAATTAAAATCATTTTTTTTCTTGTATTTGAGTGATAAACTCTTAAAACACTCAAATACCTACAAGCCTCATAGTGTGTTTTGGACTATAGGTATACAACGATGTTCCTCGATGTGAGAACGCGTCACCAACTTGACGCGTCAGCTGCGCTGCTGCAAGCCCTCTCTAGCTCTGAACAAGCGACATCCGTAAGCCATCACTACAGTTTATATTATCTGTGCTACAGTCAAACACGGATGACTATTATACAATATTACGATTAGATGAAATTCGAGCCTAAAAGTCGCTACAGTAATGTTTGTTTGAGGATAATGTCTAGTTCGTTCGTAACCTTTCGAATTGAAAGTAGGTAGTCCGCTTTCAATTCGACTGAAAGTGACTCAGGCGGGGAATTCCTCTTAATAAAAAATATCCATTTAATTGATCAGACTACATTTTGAGCTAAAATTAACGAAATCAAATATTTCCGCAATCGGCTAGGTTCACCTCGCTGCCTGTATTTGTTTTGCATCATGATAACAGCGTGTGCCGTACTGATACGGTCACGTTTATCTCAACAAACCAGCGAACGTTAATTAACATTTTAATTTTAATGCTGTTCTCTCTCGGCAGTGCTCAGCACGTGCCCAATGAGACAATAATGCTCGTTATTAACTCAAACAATTCATTCATTTCGTTGTTACAATGTTGGCTTTGTTAACCAAACAGAAGCTCCCGCAAAATTAATCAAAAACGTTACATTGTTTATCATAATCAAGCTCTTTGTTCATTTACATTTTAATTGAAAAAAAAAATTAAACAAGGCAATTTCCTAGCCTAGGATGTCTAGATGTCAAATAAATTGTGTGGCTTATGTACTAATTATCATTCTGGCGTGAAAAACTGACTGCACCTAGCCGTTCCGCCTGTACACCCGGTGCACTATCTATCTATATCACTATCCTCAGTCTTAATAATATCACCTTGAATTTGAGACAGCAATATTTCTACAGCTCAACAGTTGTTTATAACTACACAGTTTTTCATTAGAAAGTTTTCAATGCAAAAAGCTAAACGCTTCATGTTTTCTCTTTTTGCACTGACCTGATTACGGTCGGCGACGGCATTTTTGTGATATCTTGACGATTTTAGACGTCTGTGGTTGATGTTCTCGGACATGAGATCACTAAGAGCATATTGACATCGTCCATAAGTAAAATAATACTAGGTACCTATTGACATCAGCGATGACTTAAATATTCCGAAGAATTCTGCTCAATGACAACACATTTTATAGCAAGTGACCAACAATCACGATACGACCTTTACCTCGATGTACGGTCAGCCACGTCCTTAGATTATTTCAGACGTTAATTACTTATTATTTGGTACTGTATTATTTACTGTTTTACGTCATCCATGATTTCATCTGCACACTCGCACATCTGCTGAATTGCGTAGGTATGCGTTGTAAGATTTATTTAAAGCTCTTAGTAAGATATTGAGAAAAAGATTGAAATTGCCTGGTGAGATCAAGTATTCAAGGTATTGACCTATAACGTAAACAACGTTCCCACTGCTGGGTCACTCTGTGAGAAAAAGGGAGCCGTAGATAGATATCACATGTCTTCAAATGTTTGCTGGTTTCATCACGATGTTTCCCTTCACCGTTTTGGGAGCAGTGGTGATGAAATAAATGACACAAAGTAAAGCCTGCCCGAGTAGAATTGGTTACCAGCACTGCACCACCAAAGGTCTCGTGAAACAGTAGAAATCACACAAATGTCGACGATCTGTGGTTCCGAAATAACTGTCTGTTGTGTTATTATTAACTTTCGTAAAGTTCCATGTTAATTAACGAACTTTGTTCTCTTGAAAGCCTCGTTACTTCAAAAAGTATGTTTCCGAAATGAGAGGTAAATGGACCCAGAATTCTGTATCAATATGATATTATGCTAGGATTTAGAGTTTTAAAATATTTGACGATAATTCGCAACTATTTCATGGTTTCGCATTCAATCAGCCGACTGCCGTTAACAACTCACTCACTACTCATTAAATGTGATTTGTGTTAATATTTAATAACTGAACTCAGTATTTTTTAAATGAGCGCTAAGTGCATCTTATAATTTCTGGTGCAAGTGCCTTGGAAAGTTTAAAAGTCCATTAATGAAATTATTTGTAGATTCTCTGTGTCCAGATTTTCCTGCGACTTATGTTTTTTTCGTTTGTTTGCAGATGAAGATGAGGCGACGACATCGGGCCTGACGGACGGAGCGCCTCTCGAACAGAACAGACTCATCTTCATCAACAGACCGCAGCCTATCAAGTTTATGAACAATCATATAACTACGGCTAAGTACAGGTAAGCTAAGAGTACATCATGTTAGGTAACCATCCAGCATCGGCAGTCTCGAGAGAGGCAACGACAAAATCGCTAACTTTTGATTGCTAATTACTAACGAATAAATTCGGTTGCAATAATGATGCTTGCGAGAAACGCATCTTGGGTGTAGAGACTTGCGTTTCCGGCAAGCATCGTTATTGCAACCGAGTTTTTTATTCTTATTTTAGCGATCGAAAGTTAACGATAATGTCGTTATCTATGTCGAGACTGGCCCAGACAGAGCTGGCTCCCACTATCAGAGGAACGGGCCATGATCGCGGGTCCAGTGCAGATGGTGGTGTATATCACAAGTTGTGGAGTCTTTGTTTCCGGGACATACCACATTGTCTTACAAAATACCCGCGCAATTTTTTGATATCACTGATTAAAGGACCTCCGGTGGATAGCTGCGTATAAACTCACATGTTTCAGGAGTTTACTGTATACGATGTATGTCGGCGCCGCTGTGGAGCATAGGACAGGATATTAAACTCGGAAAGCATTCCCTTCCGCCATGTTCCATTGCAATATGGATCGTGGGCACACTGTCTGCATTCTAAATATTGTCTGCTGTAATACGATCCGTGGATGGGAAACTGCGGTGTGATGTGGATTCCGTTTTAGAGTTAGTCAAATTAATAAATTATAAGCAAACCAGCTTTTGCTCGCGGCTTCGTCCGTGTGTATGGAGAACATAAAAAAATCGGAGCAGTCTTTGGGGACTGCCGATAGAAGTGAAAACAAAAAGTACACAGGCCCCGCCCCAGTCGTAGCACTGGTTATGCCCCGCGCATGCCTTAGTGGTGCTACGCCGTAGCGGATGCTACGAGTGCTACGAACGGCTACGAAGCGTGACCGCACGTTACGTTACGTGACGATGAGTGCAATGTTTTTCCTTCACCCAAAAAGTGCTCAACGCTCCTAAAGAAGTTTTCACTTCAAAAATTCTACATATCCCAGGTCACCTACATTTATATCTGCCAAATGGCACAACGATTGGTTCAGACTTAGAAGAGGTTTATATTATACCGTGAAAAGGTAACATACAGACAGACATACAAACTTACAAAGTTGCTTTCATATCTACACTTCTACACTAATATTATAAAGAGGAAAGATTTGTATTTTTGTGTGTGTATCAAAAAAATCAAAATCAAAGCATTTATTTCAAGTAGGCCAGTTGCAGGGACTTTTGGATTATCGAAACAAAGATGAAAATTAAATGTAGCTACAGTCCCAGTCACAAGACATAAAAAAAAACTGTGAAAGTACTGTAGTTGCCCATTCCCTAACGTAGATCTCTATGTATGTTTGTAATGAATAAACTCAAAAACTACTGCGCCGATTTCAAAAATTCTTTCACCATTAGAAAGCTACATTCACCTTGAGTAACATAGGCTATATTTTATCCCCGTACTCCCACGGGAACGGGAACGTCGGGAACTACGCGGGTGAAACATGGTGATCATGGCAGGGGCCCGGATCTTAACTGGATACAAGAGCATCCTAAATGTAAAACTTTTCCGAATTCAAACATTGTATGCGATGAGAATTTTCATTTTATGCAGCTGAGTCATCTACATGTGATAGTGCACATTTCCGTTTTATCTTCAATCTCGAGCCACGATTGATGCACAGACAAGCAAACTAGACTTTCACTTTATGAATTCGGAATCGGACCGATTCGTTTCTTTGTTCATTTTTTAAACACATCCGATTCATTTCCGTAAAAGAAAATTTGATTTTCTGACGTCACACGTCTCTAACATGATCTTGATCAGCCTTTAACTTTCCCACTGCTAAGACACAGGCCTCCTTTATTTTTTTCGGATGGAAAATCATCAAATGACTCCTCCCGCTCTGGGCGGAGCAGGAGGGAGTGTCAGACTTTTACTGACTAAAACCCATCCATGTTCCTTCATCGCCCTTTGTGTTCCGGGGCCACGGTATCTCTTTCGGACAGTCTCGCAACCCCGGCAGGCATCGGTCCTTACGGACCCCTTCCTTTTTGCTGACTCTCTTTAAGGCGCGCGTGGAACACGAACGCGCCGTCGACACGGCCTGTCGTCATGAGACGGACGGACGGCGAGCTAGCCCATAGCCCACCGTCCACAGGCCCGCGCCTACGGAGGCCGGGGGCCACGTGGTGGCTCCTGACGCCCGGGGCGTCTCCCGCGGGACACAGGCCTCCTCACTTTGAAAAGGCCATAATCTACCACGAGGGCCCATTGCGGGTTGGTAGATGTCACAAGTCATCGATTTTTTGGTTCTAGGACACGCCAGTATACCTCGCGATGTTTTCTTTTACCGCTTTGAGACTAGTGTGGTGGTGAAATTAACTACAGTTTGGACTCTTCATATTGGCAGGCCATTTTAGCAGCCCGTAAAGTTTGTCTGCCGACAATAAGCGTGTCCAAACAGCGGCGCAGCATTGTGTACCGGCGCATTGTTTATGCGCTGCGACGCTTGGCCGCCTGCCCATCCACCGTACTCTGATGTCATACGCGTTAATATATAGCTACTGTCTCCATGGCAACTACTCTACATTACTATTTTATAAACTATTTGGCTTTCTACTAGGTTTTAGAGCGTTCCTAGAAGACTCACGAAATATCGTGGTCTTTTAAACTAAAGGGGTCACAATTGATTTGCCACCTATAAAACCAGCGTTTGGCAATATTTTCATTGCTGGGGTACAGTACAGACCTGCTCTCTACGGGAGGGCGTGGATCAGATACCACCACTCGGACCCAATGTGGGTTGGTGAACATAAGACATGTCTTCGAATTTTTGATTCAAAGACATGCCGGTTACTTCACGATGTTTTCCTTTACCGATTTGAAGGAGCCCGTGGGTAAAAAATAACAGCCCCTCGGGTTGATCTTTAGGTTAAGCCGTGCTTGCCTATGTTGGTCTGTGGATGGGTGACATACCGGGTTTCCTCAGTGCCTCGGAAAGCACGTTAAGCCGTTGGTCCCGGCTGTCATTTGCAGATCTTTGACAGTCGTCGCAGGTAGTCAATGACCCAAAAAGTCTGACAACCAGTCTTACCAAGGGGTATCATAATTACCCAGTACTAACTGGGTTGTGAAGGTCAGATAGGCAGTCGCTCCATGTAAAATACAGGTATTCAGCTGCATCTGGTTAGACTGGAAGCCGACCCCCAACATAGTTGGGAAAAGACTAGGCACATGATGTTTTCCTTTACCGATTTGCCATTCAAATAAAAAACATTGATTGTCTTTTTCGGATCGAACTCATCGGTACATTATGCTCAGTGACTTTGAAACTTCATAAAAGGAGGTGACTCAGCATGACAACAGCGTGGCAATGAATGCGTGACTGCTAATTAAAATGTTCCCTTATTGGGACTCCGTGCACACCACGTCCTCGCCAACTTTCCGCTCCACTCCAGACATTATATGCAAAGATCCTGAAGAAAATCTTGGAAGTTTTTGCATTATAGAGGGATATCGTGGTACAAAGTTCTTCAGCAGTTCGGTAAAGTTTCTTGGACATAACGCTCTCATTGTGTACAAGGTTGTGATAAGGTATTACGTGTTGGTATGTCCGTGACTGACATCTGTCGCACAGGTTGTACACCTGCACCCTTGAGTGTGGCGTGACGATAGAAGCGTGTCGTCGGAACACCCGGCTAACATGCGCTCCCTGCACATTATCCAATTAATTTCTTACATTTACACGTGTGAGGAGCTCGTGGCTAAATAATAACAGCCGCTCGGGTCGATCGTTAGGTTAAGCCGTGTTTGCCTAGGTTGGTCTGTGGATGGGTGACCACCCATTACATACCGAGTTTCCTCCGTGCCTCGGAAAGCACGTTAAGCTGTTGGTCCCGGCTGTCATTTGTAGATCTTTGACAGTCGTTAGGTAGTCAGAGGCCCAAAAAGTCTGACAACCAGTCTTACCAAGGAGTATCGTATTACCCGGTACTAACTGGGTTGTGGAGGTCAGATAGGCAGTCGCTCCATATAAAATACTGGTATTCAGCTGCATCCGGTAAAACTGGAAGCCGACCCCAACTAAGTTGGGAAAAGGCTAGGCAGATGATGACACGTGTATGACTGTATATTATGGAAGGGGGGGAAATATAATGACCACCAAAAATAACTTTGTGACACAAATTTATCTCCTAAAATATCAATTGATTACCAAATTGTTTCTTGATAAACTAGTTTTGCCTAGGCCCACTTGGGGCACCCAGACACGGTATTTTTTTATAAACATTCAGAAGTAGGAGGCGGGGTTCCGTCGACCGGGTCTCCCTCGACTCGGATGCAAGAGCATAACAGTTCAATTTCTGATGGTCATTAACTAAAAAATAAATTTGTGGTTCTAATTTCACGATAAAACGGGGATTCATTTTGGTGGTCATTTACTAATTTAAACAATCAAAAGTGATTTTTTGCCGTTACATTTTGCTAAATCTGGTGATTCGTTAATTGTATGCTTTATGGAACATTGCTACCTTACACACAATGAAGTTTGAGTTTTATTAAGCTTTCTTTCATGATGCCAAATACATATCCGTCATCCCACGCATTTCTACGCAGTTCGTCACTGCGTCAGTGTAAGAAATTCACCATTATCATACAGCCGCGTCTGTTCTACGTCGTTCCATAAATAAAACTAATAAATGAAAATGTTTATTTATAAAGCTATCATCAAAGGATCTAAAGTGTGTGGATCGATGAGCAATAAGATCATGGTTAAGTATAAGATAAAAAATAGTGTTACGGCTAGTAAGATAAAAATAGACAGACAGTCATGCAAATCTATAGTTGTGAGGTAGGTACTCTACAGAGATCCATATAGTTGCTCGCACCTTATAGGGAACAATAATAAAATTAATGTACCAAATGCATACAATATGTCACCTGACGCATAGAGATAGAAAGAAATATGGAGGGGCCCCGATATTCTATACCGACATTTGCATAGACAAATGTGAGTGAAATACGAAACAGAATGTGAAATATCGTTTTGCTTCATTCTATTTAATGTGGTAATCGTATTTGATAAAAGAGACAACAATATTTCAGCTGTTGCTCTTATTGACAACATTTTGTTGTGACGTAGTAACAGTTGTAGGTAAGTGCCGTATCCGCCATATTATGCGACGAGTTTTGTGGTAGTTCTGCTGTCAAATGAGTGTTTACTTTTGCAATTATTAAGATTTGTGAGAAAATTACGAAGAGTTTATCTATAAAATTGCACGTATTTGGTGGAAAACAGCTATTCAACATGCCTGCGTGTTGTGTTATGATGTGTTGTGCAAGAAAGAAGGAAAATCAACCTAAATTGTCTTTTCACAGGTTAGTAGCCGGTTTTCATGAATTATTACACATAGTAATACACTTTTGATGAAAAAAATGCTAAGGGATCGTGAATTTAAGGCTGTAGTGTTCATATTTGGGCTTATTTTCGTCCAACAGACCTTTTTTTATTTTCATAATTTCATTCGTTTGTTTACAATAATATGTCATGGTGGAATAGTGTGGTACCGTTGCGGTAATATTTTCCGATACTAGTTCCTTCGCTGTGCCTGGTACGATATCGGTATAGTAGGTACATACGTGTGCTAATCGGGTCGAAAAAAGATTATAATTGTTCGCACGCAAATTAGGTACGCGTTATGACTGACGAATTTGACGCGGAGTTACGGACACCAGCCCGTTACACAATACAAAACAAATATTGCATAACGAAATTCCTATTTTTTCAGGAAATACGTGGGCTACTGCCAGAGGACTCAAAAAAAACCGAATTAATTACAAACTAATTTATTTAATAAAAAGAAATTACAATTAATAAGAAAGCAAATTGACTCGATCGATGGTGGAAACGAAGTGAGCGGGCTCGGTCACGTAGACGGTGTCGTCGAGCCTCGTGTTCTGTGTCAGCAGTTTCCCCTCGTAGCAACTGGGTCGATGATGCGCACGCGTTGTGCCTCGTGCCAGCAGTGTCAGCGCTTTACTTAATAGTGATGCGCGTAACACCTCCCCCCTCAGATCGACGACTATTTCAGATTTTGAGATGAAATATCGTCGAGAGTTTGGATTCATCTTGGGAAGCCGGCTGGTTCCGGCGGGTTTCAAATGTTTCAGGCTCGGTGTACATGGCTTCATCTGGAGTTGTCATCTGCTTCTTTCGGCGGGAGTGGACTCGGTATGATAGTATTGCTCCCAGTACAAATAAGGCTAGCAGTGTACCATAAAATGGGATTGTTGTATGGTAGATAGTTGAGATTGGTTCGATGTGGATTGGCTTCTGTGAGTCTATTCTATCTTGAATATCGTGCAGCTTCTTTAAGTTAATAGCACTGATTTGAAGAGGTGGCATGGTTGATCCTTCGATGTCATCTGGCACGCTGCTTATCTTCATGGGTTGTCCACTAATGTGGTCGTTGATGTTGACGATGGTGAACTCGTCTGTTCGTAGCTTGCAATTATGTGGAATGGTGGCTAGGAAGCTTCCGGCTATAGTTATAGATTCTTCCTGTTCGCAGATTAACTGGACTTGTGTTGGTTTCGGGAACACGAGAGCGTAGCGGCGGTCATCTAACTTTTCCATTGCGGGCTTCGTCAGGCTAATAGTGATCGTGTTACATGATTTGTGCGGTGTTTGACTTCCGATGATATCGCAGATGCAGTCTGGATGGGTTCTAATTTGGTGGTTGAGTTTTTCTTCGCAGAGATACTCTGAAGCTACCTTCGGGCATTCTGCCTCTATGTACGCGTGAATGTTTCCAGTGATTGCTAGGAATGGGTAGGACGGGATGATGGCCTGCTTATTTCTATTTGGTACAATGACTAACTTGTACAACAGGAATTTTAGTGGAGACGTTATGGGAAATTTAAATGCAAAAACTATTTGATTTCCACGGTAATAAGCTAATGGTTTAATGATGTCATAATATTCTCTAATATCTAATTCTATTAGTTGGTCTTTATTATAAAGCGCGCTTAGTTTGCGTATCATATTGCTTAATATTTCTGTACCTAACATGGAATGATGAGTATGCATTTGACCGGAAAGTGCTATTGCGTTCTCTAACCTACTTAATTCGCTTAATAGACTATCTACGTTATTACTAATTATTTGCAGTATTTGCGAAAACTTTGCAAACTTGATGAGGTTGTGTTGTTTATACTTATCGGCGTCAAGTAAAATATGCAGACTATCATTTAATTGTACTTGGTTTTCTACTAATTTTGTAATAATTTTTGTATGTTCGTTCATCAAACCTTTGCTAAGGCTTATATGATGATTTTGCTCAATAGCTATCTGTTGCTGATTATCATTGAGAGCCTTAAGGGCGTTATCGTACTTGATGGCATCTGTATGATCCAGGTTTCCTGTAATGCTCTTTATTACGGATCCGAGACCATCTATTAAACTTCTCTTGAATCGATTGGGCTTTAGGCTTTGTAGATGAGATGAGGCTTTATTTAGTTTCGCGTTCAAGCTATCTATTTGGAGCTCGTATAAAGTGTGAGTGTAATTGTCTAGTCTATCTGTGGCTTTAATAAGTTGGATTCGTATTTCGTTAATGTTATTGTCTATGTCTGTTAGTTCAATGTTCTGCAGGAATGTATGATAATGAGTAACGAGTTTCATGGGCCCTAGTTTGAAGGGCAGTAGTCCAGGTCCATTCTCTAGTCGTTCTAGATTGATCTCTTGTGCCCATGTTAGGCTAAGTGACAGCATCAGGGGTATCCTGCAACAATTTCGCGGTTTTAGGGACGCGCTTTAATCTAGATTTAGCTATAGGTCCCTTTTTCTTGGAGGTATAAATATGGATAGGTAAATTAGCTAAAACGGTGTCTTGGGTGTATCTGGGTGCGAGTTTAGATCTACTAGCGGAGGGATTACTGATGAATATTTGTTGGTCGGGTTCATAATCGACCTCATCCTCACGGGTTTTATTACGACTCTCTATAAGCGCCGTTCGATTAGCGAGAGACGTCTCATTGATTAGTTCGTATACTTTTTGCATACGTTCTCTATGTGTTTCTGTATACTGTTGCAGTAGGTGTCCGGTCAGGTCTATGTCAGTCGGGTCTCGTGGGTCAGTGTGTCCCAATATAAGGTCGAATGGTTTACATCGTGTGAAAGAATGGATTGAACTATTGTACGCTATGATAGCATATGGCATCAGATGTACGACTGGCTCATCTTTGTGTTTTAGTTTCAAAATACGAAGATGTTCCAGTATGGTGGAGTGAAAACGTTCAATGTTACCGTTAGCGTTAGGTGAGTATGCGAGTGTTTGGTGATGAATTATTTTATGAACCTTGCAGAACTCGGAGAACATCTGGTTGGTGAATTCGGTCCCTTGATCTGTAATAATGGTTAGTGGTAGGCCATGATGCGTGCTGAAAGTTAGTAAAGCTTGTATGATGCTAACTGCAGTCCCATCTCGAAGGAGGTAAGCTTGACCGTACTTTGAAAAGGCGTCTATAAACGTTACGTATTTTTCATTCTGTGCTGAGAAGCTATCCATATGTATTATTTCGAACGGTCTGGTGGCCGGGGGCGCTATGTTGAACTTCTGTTTTATGGGGCTCCTATCGTACTTTGCTTGCCCACATATTGTGCAGTCATTTATGAATTTGGTTATGTGTTCTCGCATCTTGGGCCAATAATATTTAACAGATAAGGCTAGAAAGCACTCGTTAATGCCACGGTGGTTGGTCTTGCCTTCGTGGTAGTGACGAATAATTTCCTGCTGCCTCAGGTATTCTTTTACGTTTTCAAGTTCCTTTTTTGCCAATACCAACTTCATAGATGAACTTTTAAAATATTTTTGTAACAGAGGGATTATGTTGTACATTGCAAGGGGTGGATTTATTAACAGGGCAGTTTTGATCTTAGGATTGACGTACTCTTTAATGGCGTTAATCAGATCTTCTTCCAAGTTGGATTCAGATAGCTGAACGGCTGTTCGAGTGTGGGTGTCAAATGTCTTGGTCGCAGTAGTCCGTTTTTTAAAGTCACCTACAACGGTTAAACATAACTGTCGGTGGAATTTATTAAGTGGTTCGTCGGTGATGGGTATTTCAAGTATAGGGTTTTCCTCAGAGGTATGTGCTGTCAAGGTGTTGGAGTTAGCTGGGGATGATGGTCTGTCAGTTGCGTTTGCAATCATCGAACTAACCTCCTCGTTATGGATCTCAACGCGAGAGAGGGCGTCGGCATTGGTGTTGTGTTTGCCCTTTTTATAGATGACGGTAAAATCATATTCGCTTAACTTTAGTCGCCACCTTGTTAATCGTGAATTTGGTTCTTTGAGGCTCATGACCCATTGTAATGGTTTGTGGTCTGTTACTATTTTGAACTTGCGTCCAAAGAGGTAAGGGCGAAAGTATTTTGTTGCCCACACAATGGCTAGTAACTCTTTTTCTATCGTACTGTAATTTACTTCACTTTCATTAAGTGTCCGTGATGCATATGCCACGGGTTTATCCGAGCCGATAGAACCTTGTGAGAGTATCGCGCCGATTGCGAAATTGGAAGCGTCTGTAGTTAATATGAATTCTTTGTCAAAGTCGGGATATCTAAGAATAGGATCGTTGGTCAGCAGAGTCTTACATTTTTCGAAACAGTTAATATAGTTTGAGTCTAAAGTTACTTTTTTCCCTTTCTTTAAACATTGTGTCATAGGTTTGGTAATACGGGAGAAGTCTGGAATGAATTTTCGGTAATAACCGAGGAGTCCGAGAAACTGTTTAATTTCTTTAGGTGTTTTAGGTATGGGATAATTTTGAATAGCTGTGATCTTGTCTGGGTTAGGCTTTATCCCTTCGGTACTGATGACATGACCTAGGTATGCGGTTTCGAGTTTTAAGAACTCTGATTTATCTAACTGGATTTTAAAGTTAGATTCTCTTAACCTCTGGAACACCTTTTCTAAGTTGTTCATGTGTTCCTGGAGAGAAGTACTGAATACAATTATATCGTCAAGGTAGACGAGACATATGACATTTTGTAGTCCTTTGAGTACGTTGTCCATCACTCGTTGGAACGTGGACGGGGAATTTTTAAGTCCCATGGGCATTCTTAAAAATTCAAAATGCCCATGTTCAACATTAAAGGCGGTCTTTGGAATGTCACTGGGATTCATTTCCACTTGGTGGAACCCTGATGCTAGGTCAAGAGTAGTGAAATATTGACACTTGCCTAGTTTATCCAGAACGTCTGTGATATTAGGGATAGGGTATTTGTCATCAATCGTTTTTTCGTTTAGCTTCCGAAAGTCAATAACTATACGCCATTTCTTCTTTCCGGAGGCGTCACTTTTCTTTGGGACGACCCAAATTGGTGAGCTCCATGCGGATTCAGACGGCCTAATGATTCCCTGATCTAACATTTTCTCTATTTGATCACTAACTTCTTGGCGGTGTATAAACGGATACCTGTAACTTTTAGTATAAATTGGAATTTCATCTGTAGTTTTAATGCTGTGCTTTACTTTGTTGGTGAAGGTTAATGCCTCGCCTTCAATGTAAAAGACGTCGGCATACTTTGAACACAGTGCCAATAAGTTTGCCTTTTCCTCCTCGTTTAAGTGATCGATACGTAACCGGGATGTAACATCTTTAGCGCGGGGTGATAATTGCTCGGTACATTCAACATTGAAAATCGTTGCCTGAGTGGCATGGTCCAGTGAAAATATGATATCGTTATGGGTTGGATTGGTCACTTCGACTATACCACGGCTATTAGAGACGGTGGTCAGGCATTCAGATATAATACAATTGCAAATGATCTGTTCCTCTACAAAAACCTCACCACCCGGTGCATTAATAGGTAACCGTATTAATTTAGAGCTTCCCGCTGGTATAATCTCTTCATAGAGATTTAAATTTCGAGAGTTATAAATTTGGATGGGATTAATTGCGAATTTAGTTGTAAATGTAAGATCTTTCAAATCTAACTTAGCCTCCCATTTAGTAAGTAAATCCATTCCTATCAAACCGTCAAAACGATCGTGGAATCTGTATACGAATAGTTTAATCGATTCCGTGTCACCGAATTCGGGAAAGCAGGGTAAGTTAATAGAGTAATCGCTCCTGCTTGTGGCATGGACGTTAGTAACCTCGAATGGATCATAGTTAAGAGGTATGTGAGGGAAATAAGCCTGAACTGCTTCTGGACTGATGAATGATTGATTTGCACCGGTATCTATTAGAAAATTAAGTGGAGGATTATGGATACGAACAAACGGTAATTGCCTTTGGGTTTGCAAGTTTAATTCTATCCTGAGCTGTTTGACTTCGGAACTTTCTGAAAATCCTGACTGGTTGAAGGCTGCTGTTGGTCGGCGGTAACTGTCTTGTCTTTGTCGTTAATTCCGTCGGTCTGTTCCGGTGTAACGTGGTCATATGCATAGTCGTCAAAATAAAAGTAGTCTTGGTTGTAGGGATCAATGTAAAGGTAGTCGGATGGGTCAGGGTAATAGTAAATCTCCCCATAATCTGAACATTCGTTTACATTAACATCACGAGTTTTAAGATAGTTGGAAGGGGGTGGATTGCCCTGTAGTGCCCAATTCCAACTGTTGGTAGCAGGCAGAGGCCTGGATACAAAGTGGCTTACGCCGCTCATCGGCCTGGGACCATTATTCGGCAGATATTGGTTTCTTGGGGGAATTCTGAATCCAGAACCGCCCTGATTATTATTAGGTGGTGGTGCACTGAATACTTGTTGCGTACGGGTCGGGCCACGTGATTGCATGTTATTTGGATTAAACGGTCTTCCGAATTGGTGCTGAGATGGCCAGGGCCGCGGCATAAATTGCGGTCCCTGCGGTCTAAACGGACCGGGCATGTTAAAAGAACTTGGCCTAAACGGAACAAGCATGTTGCTTGGATGGATTGGCATTTTATGATTAATTTCGTTATGATGACTAGGTGGCATTCGCGTTGAGGGTTTTTTATCCGACAAGTTATCATTTCTGCTCTGCAAATACATAGTGTTAGTCTCCTCATGCACGAACTCTAGAGCCTTCTCAATAGTCTCTGGTCTCATACACCTTATACGCGAGCCTAGAGGATCTTTCAAACCGCGGAGGTAGGCCTGCAAAGTTAGTTTGCGATATAAATCGCGTTTGGCTGCAATAGTTGAGTCTAGGGTATCGTGCAATGAAACATATGTCATGACGGTGCTGAAAAGTCCCTGGCAACGCTCATAAAATTCCTGTGGCGTGCCGGAACCCTGTGTAAGTAAAGCCAAATCGTTGTAGAGAGCGGTCTCGTCTCGCTGGTCGGCAAAATTATTTACAAGAGCACTACGTATGCCTGCCCAATCATTAGGTATACCGTTCGCGTTAATCAGACGGGCGGCGGGCCCCGTAACTTTGTTCAATATGCCATTTAGAAGCGCTATGTTATTTAACGGTTGCCCCTCTCGGATAAATTCAGCTACTAACTGGTCACACAATTTGATGAACCTGGTAAGTACGTTCGGATTCCCATCAAAATCGGGAACTAAGCGGAGGGCTTTAAATATGCTGTCTAAATCGGCCATCTCGGGTTCAATTTCAGGACTAATAATATCGCGCCTAGAATCTACACTTCTATTCCTACTACTAACTAACCTACGTGTACTAGATCTACGTGGATAAAAAATGTTGGATAAGGTATATGGAATCTACACACAAAAAGGAAGCAAGCAACCACTAAGAAAATTCAGCGGACTTACATGAACATTCTGGTCTTCGTTGAGCGGTATCGATGTCTGGATCTCTGGCGTAGTCTCGTTGATGATGTTCAGGATCTCCCGGTGCGACGTTGAAAGTCTATCGTAGCGAACGCGGTGCGATATACCGGTAATCGCAATTACGACCCGGGAATCCTACCGGCTGCGCCAAATACGTGGGCTACTGCCAGAGGACTCAAAAAAAACCGAATTAATTACAAACTAATTTATTTAATAAAAAGAAATTACAATTAATAAGAAAGCAAATTGACTCGATCGATGGTGGAAACGAAGTGAGCGGGCTCGGTCACGTAGACGGTGTCGTCGAGCCTCGTGTTCTGTGTCAGCAGTTTCCCCTCGTAGCAACTGGGTCGATGATGCGCACGCGTTGTGCCTCGTGCCAGCAGTGTCAGCGCTTTACTTAATAGTGATGCGCGTAACACAGGCATCCATCAAAAAACAACATCAAGAGTCATCTGTTTTCTGTGAGACGAGCAACGTTAAAAAATCTGATGTTTGCCTAGGTAGGACTGTGGATGGGTGACCACCCATTACATACCGAGTTTCCTCCGTGCCTTGGAAAGCAGTTTTTGAACAAACTAACATTAATTAGAAATGAATAGGTAGTTTGTTTTATTTTGATATACCTACATAATATTGTTGTTTTCATACCAAATGTTTATTGAATAAATAAAACACATGTTGATTTTTACCGAAGCTTTATTTAATTTTTTTTTTTCCCTTTGTTATTAAGAACAGAATTCTTAATAAATTAATTACAATCTAGCCTAAATAGACTAATAAGTAATTTAACTCTAACTTAATATGCTACGTTATAAATAATGTTAATACTAAGAATAGTGTCTATTTGCACTTTTACACAAGTCCGTAGCACTTTCTTAGAGTCTGATATATTATATTAAAACACTATGTTCATGTGTTATATGTATAGCACAACAATGTTACTATTATTCACTCACTTTGTTAGTACTTACTTACACTACCTACATTAATTCAAATGGTTTAGTTCTTTTTAGCCTACGCACTAAGTCTGTGTTGTCTAGCAGCTGGATAGCCTCAACATTCACATGTCGGTGTAGTCTGTGTTCGTGGGCTTCAGCAAATTTTTTGATGATTGTGGTGACGAATTCCATTTTAAGGTCACGGTGAAGGTCGTCGTTTCTTATGTACCAGGGTGCATTCACAGCATCCCTGAGTACTTTATTTTGGAATTGTTGGATAATTTTGATGTTGCTTGGTTTAGTACAGCCCCAAAGTTGGATACCATACGTCCAAATTGGCATCAGTATATGCTTGTATATGGTTATTTTATTATGTATTGATAGACAGGATTTCCTTCCAAGTAACCAATACATACTTTTATAACGTATGTCGAGTTCCTGTCTTTTCTTTTTGACATGAGCTTTCCAACGCAACTTGGTATCGAGAGTCATGCCAAGGTATTTGGCTGTATTAGCGTAAGGCACTTGCATGCCATTTATATAGATTGGGTGATAGTCCAGGTGTTTGTTTGTGAAGTCAATGTGAATTGATTTAGATTCATTCAGTTTGATCTTCCATTTTTGTGTCCAGTCATAAACTTTGTTCACAGCTAGTTGAACTTTTTCTACTGCTTCTCTGTGGGTTGAACCGGTAGCCATAATTGCAGTATCATCTGCAAAGGTCGCAATGGTGTTGTTTTCCAGTTCTGGAATGTCACATGTGTATAACAAGTACAAAATCGGGCCTAGCACACTTCCTTGTGGTACCCCAGCTTTTATATGTTTTAGTTCGGAATATGCATCCTCTTGCCGTATTCTGAACATTCTATTACTTATGTACGACTCTAGTATATCTGCAAATTCTGGGAGCATGCGCCTGAGTTTGAATATTAGACCCTTATGCCAAACTTTATCAAAAGCTTGCGCCACATCTAAAAATACAGTGGCGCAGACTTCTTTATTTTCTAGTGTTTTTTCAATGATATTAGTTATTCTATGAACCTGGTCTATTGTAGAGTGTTTCTCCCTAAAGCCAAATTGATGATTTGGAATAAGGTCTTTATCTTCTATTACTGGTTTTAATCGCTTCAATAATAGTTTTTCGAATAACTTTGATAGCACGGGCAACAGAGAAATAGGTCTGTATGATGATGCTTCATGTGGTGGTTTCCCAGACTTCGCAATCATAATGACTTCAGCGACCTTCCATGGCGCAGGTACGTGTTTTAAAATAAATGCAGCATTAATAAGTTTGGTCAGCTTAACTACAGCCTTACGCGGGAGGTGTTTTAGAATCTCACCTGTAATGAGGTCGTAACCCGGAGACTTTTTGGCACTAATGTTATTTTGAATTTCTCTCATTACTTCTTTAGGAGTCACAAGCTTAATTCTCTGGTTTTCTGCTAAGTTTTCACTCTCAAGTAATTCTACCAGGTTTTCATTGGGCTTAAACGTTTCTTCTAGGTGCTGAGCAAACCTTACAGCTTTCTGATCATTGCTTATGGCCCATTTTCCGTCGCTATCTCTGATGGGCGGTATTTGTTTAATTGGCCTTTTTAGATTTTTTGTTGCCTTCCAGAGGGAGTAATCTGTTGATTTGTCATTGGTTAGCTGCAGAAGGTTGGTGTTCAGAGCTGTATCCTCAAATTGTAGAATTTTTCTCTTTAATTTTTTAGTTAAATTATTTAGTGATGTTTTATCTCGCGGGCATCGTGTTTGCTGCCACTGTTTCCTTTTCTCAGTAAGTAAATCCACAATTTCCTTAGGATAGGTAAATCCCTTATATTTACGTTTTAATTGTGGTGTGTTGTTCCACGCACATTGTTGTATATTGACAATATACTTGTTTACTTCTGAGTCAAGCTGATCTTGCTTTTTTATCGGAGTTTTAAGGTCGATAATATTTTCTAGATCAAGAGAAAAGCTTTCCCAATCTGTGAACTTATTAACCAGGGTTAAGTGGCTTTCTTTAAGTAGGATTTTTTGACTTAGCATTAGTATAAGCGAAGAGTGGTCCGAGTTCATATGAAAACCTTCCTCCACGCTGACATAATTGGCGGATATGTTTTTGCATATGAAAAAATCTATAAGATCCGGTATTTTCTGGTGGTCAGTGGGCCAGTATGTTGGTTTTCCTGTACTCATAACTTCAGAACCGGTATCTTTTACTGCGCTTAAGAGCTGCCTTCCCTTAGTCGTTGTAAGTCTTGATCCCCAATGCGTATGCTTAGCATTAAAATCGCCGCCTAGGATAAATCTCTGGCCTAACAATTCAAAGAGATGTAAATACCGCTCTTTTCTTATCATGTGCCGTGGGGGACAGTAAATGGCTGCAATGGACATGGAACAAGATTTGTTTTTAACAGATACTGCCACGGCTTGAATGTCTTGTTCTTCATATTTACATTGCACGTAGTGACTTATGGTGTGTTTGATTATAACCGCGCTGCCTCCCCTGGCAGAGTTGTCAGGGTGCAGCGAATTGTATACCATGTATCCTCTAAATTTCACAAAAGATTGTTTAGTGAAGTGCGTTTCGGAGACCAAACACACGTCAATGTTTTCTGTGTCCAGGACCGCCTGCAACTCATTTTGATGTTTGAGGAGCCCATTAGAGTTCCACGCCATTATTTTAAGGGTGTTATTCATTTTTGATGACTTAAAACAGCTGTTTTAGTGCTGGACTCTAGTTTCTCTAATCTCTTGTCAAATGAAGTAATACATTTTAAAATCTGGTTAATCTTATCCTCTAGATTTGCAGGCTGAGATCTTGATTTTGCAGCTTCCGCATAGGAACCAGTCTTGTTTACTTGCATGGGTTTTGCAAATGACTGGAGACTCGTTTTCTGTGCCTGTGTTTGTGTGTTGTTTCTGTCTGAATTTCTTAGTTGCAAAGACTGTTGGGTAGTTGGTGCCACAATTTTCTTTTTAATATTTTGGTTCTTCAAAATCTGCATCTGTTTAGCTACTTCACACCCTCTATAGTTGGCAGGGTGAGGCAGACCACAGTGAACACATTTTGGCTTCTCTTGCGGAGATTTCGTACAGTTGGCTGTAAGGTGTTTGCCAGTGCATTTTACACACCTGGGCTCTTTTCTGCAGTATTTATGAGTATGCCCATATGCCTGGCACCTCTTGCATTGGGGAATTAATTTGGGATGTTTGAGTCATGGTGGAATAGTGTGGTACCGTTGCGGTAATATTTTCCGATACTAGTTCCTTCGCTGTGCCTGGTACGATATCGGTATAGTAGGTACATACGTGTGCTAATCGGGTCGAAAAAAGATTATAATTGTTCGCACGCAAATTAGGTACGCGTTATGACTGACGAATTTGACGCGGAGTTACGGACACCAGCCCGTTACACAATACAAAACAAATATTGCATAACGAAATTCCTATTTTTTCAGGCATCCATCAAAAAACAACATCAAGAGTCATCTGTTTTCTGTGAGACGAGCAACGTTAAAAAATCTGATGTTTGCCTAGGTAGGACTGTGGATGGGTGACCACCCATTACATACTAGATATGAGCGCCGCGCCGGCGCGCCGCCGTCGCCGTGAATTCATGTCGACGCGTCGTCGCCGAGTGCAGCGCGCGGCGCGCCGTCGCAACGATTCGCAACTTGCTTTCTCGCTCGCACGCGCGGCCCTACCGCATAAGTGCTTATTTACGGAGACGCGGCGCGTTGTGCGGCGCGTTGTGCGGCCCTACTGCATAAGTGCTCATTTACGGAGACGCGGCACGTCGTGCGGCGCGTTGTGCGGCCCTACCACATAAGTGCTCATTTACGGAGACGCGGCGCGTCATGCGGCGCGTTGTGCGGCCCTACCGCATAAGTGCTCATTTACGGAGACCCCAACCCCGCCGCGGCCAACGCAACGCTGCATTTCAGCAAACGCGCGTAAAATTGCTTCTCCGTAAGCACTCTGATACATAGTCAATCGTCATACATATTGTTTGAATTGAAAGCAGGCCGCGCCGCAACGCACCGCGCGACGCGCCGCGTCTTCGTAATTTGTAAGCCTAGTCGCTTCGCCGCACTCGTCGCTAACACAGTATATATTAGTCTATGGACACAGTCGAGTCGAATATTTTACCGAGTAAACGTGTATTGTTGTGTGGTGTTAACATCAAACAAAATACTACTAAAACTAATACTACTTAAAATACTTATATTTTCTGTTTTTTTTTTTAATAAATACGTTTTTTTATATAGATAGATAGTGCTCTAATTAAAAAAACTCTGTTTCAGTTCAACTCAAAATGCTGATATGATTATTTTTCAGTAAACGTGATCTACAATTATTATTTAGAAGACTGTAAACTTTTTTTTGTAACAGCAATATGGTTTTCTTTGTTATTTTTAAGAAATCTCTCCCTGATAAAAAAAAAACTAAGGCCCCACGGCCGGCGATGCCGCGCCGCCGCGACGCCGCCGCCGCCGTGCAAATTTCCAGGCTACGCCGCCGCCGCGGAATTGGCCATCGGCGCTCATATCTATTACATACCGAGTTTCCTCCGTGCCTTGGAAAGCAGTTTTTGAACAAACTAACATTAATTAGAAATGAATAGGTAGTTTGTTTTATTTTGATATACCTACATAATATTGTTGTTTTCATACCAAATGTTTATTGAATAAATAAAACACATGTTGATTTTTACCGAAGCTTTATTTAATGAATAACTAAAAACGAGGTGCGATACTCAATTAATGTTTGTGTTTTCATATTTAAAAAATAATCTGCATAGTATGAGCAATTAAAGCTGGTAAGTTGATTTTTGACATACTTATGTGTATTGGTATGTTTGTAAAATATTACAAGAAATGCAATTTACAAAGACCAATAACTATTTTCGTACCCACCAAATTAGTATCCTTCGAATTGGCCAGGAAATGAAATTACCGTATCTGGCAAACCTAGTCCGCATACCTACTAGAAGCTACAGACCAGATATAAAATAAGCGAAAGCGCAAAAGTGATGCGACTAAACTTGTATATAAATTCTGTGCAGAAAAAACACTACATTTAATAACGGTCAGATATCAGAAGAGCATTAAACTTACTCATTTTTTTGTTACAACAGACTGTAAGAATCTATGCTATAATAATATAGAGGAAAGATTTGATTTTTTGTTTGTGTGTTTGTTACGATTTAACTCAAGAACTACTGTTAAAAATTATTTTACCATTAGAAAGCTACATCTTTACCGAGTAACATAGGATATAAATTATATTGATGTCATGCAAATTAGCCGAGCTATCACAATTTTCGCGGGCGAAGTGCTTAGTAAATTATAAATATGATTCAAACGTGATATCTAGTAAGACTCGTAAAACTATTATGTAGTACTAGCTGTTGCCCGCGGCTTCGCCCGCGTGCAGTTCGGTAACTGTCCCACTGAATCATACTAAAGGGATAAATAGTATCCTATATGTTAATCCAGGTTATAAACTATCTATGTGCCAAATTTAATAATCATCACAATTTATTAGTATCATCACAATCACCATCACTATCACAACCACCATCACTAACACAACCACCATCACTAACACAACCACCATCACTATCACAACCACCATCATTATCACAATCATTATCACAATCACCATCACTATCACTACCACCATTTTTATCACAATCATCACAATCACCATCATTATCACAATCACCTTCACAATCACCATCACTATCACAACCACCATCATTATCACAATCATTGTCACAATCACCATCACAATCACAATCACCATCACAATCTTCATCACCATTGCTATCACCATCACAATCACCGTTACTATCACAATCACCATCACAATTACTATGAAAGTCACTATCATAATCACCATCATCGTTATCACAATTATTATCATCGTAATCTCAATCATTATCACACACCATCACAATCACAATCATTATCACACACCATCACAATCACCATCACAATCACCATCACAATCACCATCACAATCACAATCACAATCACCATCACCATCACAATCACCATCACAATCACCATCACCATCACAATCACCATCACAATCACCATCACAATCACCATCACGATCACCATCACAATCACCATCACCATCACAATCACCATCACAATCACCATCACAATCACCATCACAATCACCATCACAATCACCATCACCATCACAATCACCATCACAATCACAATCACCATCACAATCACAATCACAATCACCATCACAATCACAATCACCATCACAATCACCATCACAATCACCATCACAATCACCATCACAATCACCATCACAATCATCATCACAATCACAATCACCATCACAATCAACATCACAATCACCATCACAATCATGATCACAATCACTATCATCACTTTAACAATCATTATCATCGTAATCACAAACATTAATATTGCAATCACAATCATCATTATCACAATCTCCATCCACATTATCACAATTATTATCATCGTAATCATAATCATTATCATCGTAATCTCAACCATTTCATCTTAATCACAATCACAATCATCATCACAATCACCATCACAATCACCATCACAATCACCATCACAATCACCATCACAATCACAATCACAACCACCATCACAATCACCATCACAATCAGCATCACAATCACTATCACTATCACTATCACAATCACCATCACCATCACAATCACCATCACAATCACCATCGCAATCACCATCACCATCACAATCACCATCACCATCACAATCACCATCACAATCACCATCGCAATCACCATCACCATCACAATCACCATCACAATCACTATCACTATCACATTGCATTCAGAGACTGGGTAGTCAACTTCATCAACAAGTCAACGTCATCACAATCATTATCAACGTAATCACGATCATCTTCATCATTATCACAATCAACGTCACTTTCACAATCACAATCACCATCACAATCACAATCACCGTCACTATCACAATAACTATCACAATCACCATCACCATCACAATCTCAATCAAAATCACTATCAAAATCACCATCATCGTTATCACAATCAATATCATCGTTATCACAATCATTATCATCTTAATCACAATCATCATCGTAATCACAATTATTATCATCTCATCTTATCGTAATCAAAATCATCATCATCACAATCATCGTCATCATTATCACAATCATCATCATCGTAATCACAATCATTATCATCTGGATCTCAAAATAAATGCCGTTTTCGTAATCAGCACCCCTAATAATCTCGGTATCGACACCCATATTGATTTTTAGACATTTCAACCCCATCGCACCCCAACAGGGAATGGTAGTATTTCAGGTCTGCCACATTAAATCTTAAAATCGTTGTTTTTGTAATACACCCGACCCAATTCACCATAAAAACAATACCTATTTTGAATTTCTGGCTTTGTTACCCCGTTTCCCCCTTTAGGGGTTGAATTCTGAAAAAACCTGAAACACAAATGTTAACTCATTTATCGATAGGAGTATTCCCGTTAAGTTTCGAATAAAGTAGTCTAACGAATCCTATTTCCCCATGTAATCTTTGGACACCCATTTCAACCCCTTAGGGGGTGAATTTTGAAAAATTATTTCTTAATGGAACCCTAAATCTCATAAAGAATCTATATGCCAAATTTGGAATCTCTAGACTCAGCGGTTTGGGCTGTGCATCGATTTTCATACTTTTCCACCCCATTTCCCCCTCTTAGGGGTTGAATTCTGAAAAAACCTGAAACCCGTTTCTACTCATTTATCCATAGGAGCACTCCTGTGAAGTTTCGAATAAAATAGTCTAACTAATCTTGTTTCCCCATACAAACTTTGGATCCCCGTTTAACCCCCTTAAGGGGTGAATTTTGGAAAATCCTTTCTTGGTGCACCCTTAGAGCACATGAGGAACCAATGTGCCAAATTTGGAATCTCTAGACTCAGCGGTTTGGGCTGTGCATTGATTTTTATACTTTGCCACCCCATTTCCCCCTCTTAGGGGTTGAATTCTGAAAAACCCTGAAACCCGTTTCTACTCATTTATCAATAGGAGCACTCCTGTGAAGTTTTGAATAAAATAGTCTAACTAATCTTGTTTTCCCATACAAACTTTGGAGCCCCGTTTAACCCCCTTAGGAGGTGAATTTTGAAAAATCCTTTCTTAGTGCACCCCTAGACTACATAAGGAACCTACTTGCCAAATTTGGAATCTGTAGACCCAGCGGTTTGGGCTGTGCGTTGATAGATGAGTCAGTCAGTCAGTCAGTCAGTCAGTCAGTCAGTCAGTCAGTTTCTTCTTTTATATATTTAGATTAGTATCGATACTTGTTATAGTAACACTATATTCCCTAATTGGTACATCCCTATCATTGGCAGCCATTTTATGAGAAAATTTGTGGCACCTTTTTTTTGTAGGTATTTCCAGTCCATCTACTTCTCAAGTCAATGCACCTGACGTCACCTACCTACACTGACATTAATTTTATAGCAAGCATTTATTAATCGTGAAACAGTTCATATTGTAAATATGAGACGCTCAAACTGATACAGAGCCTTCACAATTAATCAGATAATGAATGACATTCTACAAGGCGACGTTATGTTGTAAATATTGGCATTTAACAAAATTCCACAAGAATATTTCCAACACAGAAAACAGAATTAAATAAAAATAAACGATGACAAAAATATCCACATACAAAACAAACATTTTATTTTACCATCCATTTTAGACAAACACAATTTCTTGACAGTTGATAGATGAAGCATGTCCTATTCACGTTCTACGTATAATTTATTGATGTTTCCACACAAATTACTTTCGATACGATCAAAGTAGCGAACCCATCATTACTTAGACATTATTTTCAGCTTCAAACGCCCATGTTAACTACTTCAATTAAATATTATATTATGTAGTTACAAAACATAGTTGGTGTTATACGGAGTAACTTAGGTTTTTATTTTAGAAAAAGGATTCCGTGGGAATGAATGAAAAGCTTGGAAATTGTTAAGAAAATCCGAATCAAATAGGGAATAATATTTTTATAATAATTTCACGCGGACGAAGCTCGCGGGCAACAGCTAGTGTTATATTAATGATGCCTGCCCATTATAGCCCTTAAGGATGTACTACTTATTATGGCTCGTGAATGGATAAGTTTGGTTTAGGGTCAATCAACGGGGAGTTACCACACGATATCGACGAGAAACGCTCATTTTGATATTTTTGTTAGAGCTGGAAAAAAAAGTAGCGCATCAAACTCCCCAGCAAGTTGGACAAAATTGAAAATTATTTTTTTCTTACTCCTCTGTTGTTCTTTTCTGATTCAATTTTCTAAGACACTTGAATCGTGGTCAGTGGCCCAAAAAAAAGTCTGACAACCAGGCTTACCAAGGGGTATCGTATTACCCAGTACTAACTGGGTTGTGGAGGTCAGATAGGCAGTCGCTCCATGTAAAACACTGGTATTCAGCTGCATCCGGTTAGACTGGAAGCCGACCCCAATAAAACTTGGGAAAAGGCTCGGCAGATGATTATGACTTGAATCAACTCCTGAAAGCCAGAACCGAATGTGGCGACCACCGCCACATTCGGTTCTGGCTTTCAGGAGTTGCAGTGGTTGGGAATAGTGTAGCGAGTTTGTCCCTAGCAAATGAAAGAAATAATAAATTAAAGTTCCTCTTTACGTATAAGATTAATTGTAATTTTAAAGGTGTGTAGCGTATCAGCGCTGGTGTGTTATCGCATTTGCCGCTTAGCTGTACTAAACACTATGTGATCGTAAATTGGCATGCAATAACGTTTCTTAAGAGCCGTACGCTACCTATGGTTATGGTTTTTTTTCGTCAGGCATGCGTGCTGTGCTGCGGCACTATGGGTCATACTGTAAAGTGATGAAATAAGTAGCCACTTATATTATAAAGAGGTAACATTTGTTTGTAAGTTTGTATGTAGGGGGTAATCTCCGGAAGTAATGAACCGATTTTAAAAATTATTTCACTGGTAGAAAGCTACATTATTCGTGAGTGCTATAGGCTATATTTTATTCCCGTACTCCCACGGGAACGGGAACTACGCAGGTGAACCGCGGGACGTCAGCTAGTCATCTATAAGTTAATTGGTCTTGGATAACTGTTCTAAAGACTTGTACCACAGCTAAAAAATGACAGAACCCAAGACACAATTGGATAGACTACAAGAGCCATACACTAAACGGTTATATGCGTCCAAAAAGCCATATACGTTTAATCCTAGCTAGCCCATTGGAAGGAGCCTCAATGTAAATGTAAGCCTTGTTAATGTGCCGTGTCGTTCCACAGCGTACCATCGTTCATCCCGCTGTTCCTGTTCGAGCAGTTCCGGCGCTACTCCAACTGCTTCTTCCTGCTGATCGCGCTGCTGCAGCAGATCCCCGACGTGTCCCCCACGGGCCGCTGGACCACGCTCACGCCGCTCATCCTCATCCTCTCCGTCAGCGCCATCAAGGAGATCGTCGAGGACTTCGTGAGTAGACTCAGATAGTCTTGTTCTCGTAAAGATAGGTCATGTCCTGGTAAAACAATCAGCTCGTCAGAAAGTTGGTGGTGGTGATTTGGGGACTGTTCCGAATGCGCCTGTCCCTTAAGTACTTTAAGTATTGCTACTCGTGTACCCTTGACCCTACGACATCCCCGGACGGCCCTCTCGACGCACCTGTGCGTGTGAAAGAAAGAAAGAAAAAGCATTTATTAGCCCGCACAGGACAAAACACAAATAAAAATGGTTACGATGGTGGTGGCGGTTACGTGGACGGTTATGGTGGTGCACGCACATAGTAATATAACTTGTGAAAGTTGTGGCAATGGTTTTGACCCTTCGGTTACAAATGGAAGTACTTACCTAATCTAAAGAATGCAAGGGTCTGCACATAAAGGCTGTACTCCTGCAACGTCTCGACACTCATCAGGCTTTCCGGAATCTGCGTAGCATTCTCTAGTTTAGTGATTTCTCAGTTTTCTATGCACCTGCGCAACATGGGTAACACCCAACTTCTAATAATAACAAACTAAGGTAAAGTGGAATGTTTCCTCCTTATCGTCTACATGTGAACACATTTACTTGCCCGGCCCATGTTGTACAATGTACTGCATTGCTATACGAGCTGTATAACTAAATATAGTGTCAAGCGTACTCGACGGAATGCGACGTATTTGAGCACGAAGGTTTTAATACATACATTCTTTATGTGGAGGGATCTCTAGTGGTTTAGTTTGGGTTTTTGTTAGGGTTGGCTACAAGGGTCGTGTGTTGGTTGGCTACAAACTACTATGACTCGTATGAATTAGGTAGATAAATTCTAAATTATGGTCAGAAAGTTAGAACTATTTGCTGCCGTGGTTTCAGTCTCCTATAAAAAGCAGCGGTTACTATTAAACACTTTTTTTTATCTTGACTAGTAATTTCATCTTGCATTTTGCTCGTTGAGAACGCAGGAAAAGTTATACAATTTTAAAATAGCCATAATATGCAGATTTGATAACGGTACTAATAAATAAAATCGTGTATAACTAACCTCCTAGGTAGAGTTACATAAATTACAACTGAATAAGTTCCCACGTAGTTATCGTGAACGGAAAAGATGTGCCTAGTAGTACGTCGTCAGGCGTCGCAAATTCGCAACCAATCGCTTAGTTAGATAACAGGGGTAACTTGTTGCGGTAAACATTGTGGTGTATGCAGCATTATCAACAACTTGGAGAAAAAGAACTGGAAAAATGAGCAAAAAAAGTCTCGATTTAATGCATTGGATTACATATCGATTGAGTATACTATTTTTTACTTTTCCTTTGTACACAAGTTACACAACAAACATTGGTAACGATGGTGGTGGTGTACTTAGGTACAGTACACCCAACTGTCCATACTCCTCCAGGGATATTAGGCGATGTTAATCTGCGAAAATGCTGACATCATATTATAATAGACTAATAATACTGACATTTTATTATGTTGTTTAATTCAGAAACGTCACCGAGCAGACGATGAGACGAACCGGCGCAAAGTGGACGTGCTGCGCGAGGGTCGCTGGATCACCGTGGTATGGGAACAGCTGCTCGTCGGGGACATCTGCAAGGTCGTCAACAATCAGTTCTTCCCCGCCGATATCATCATGCTGTCCTCAAGGTAAGGCATGTAGGTGTTACTAAGACGGTGCTGCCGAGGTCGGCCCAGATAGAGGTGGTAAAACCACCTAGACGTGTACTGCGAGGGCTGGTTCGAGGAGGTACAGGATAAGAGCTCCTGGAAGGAATTAGGGGTGGCCTTTGCCCAGCAGTGGGATAGTATAAAGGTGTTCCTGAGTATTCTACCGCCTACGGACATCTCGAATTCCAGAGGCAACAGAGGTCCGTTGCCATCCCATAGACAGCTTGGGCCTACATGTAGAAAAAAAACAAAAACATTTATTCGAACCATGCAAGTTTAGCAAATAAACTAAAAAAGCACATAAGTTAGGCAAAAGTATGCATCTCTTTCACTAAAAATATGTGCATGCGACATCAGTTTGACAGCCTAATGTGGTCTAGATTAGCAATTTGCTAGTTAATAACCCTACTTTTGGGCTTCTCCGCAGTCGGGTGAAAAACAACGACAAACTAATAATCACATTACACCAAACAACAACAACACATAAAAACCTTAAGTAATATACTCTATTATAGTATCTATGTAGTATATCAACTATCTAGTGTCCACGACACCCTCGATGCTTAGTGTGGCACTATATGACTAGTGTGGACTGTGTGTAATGTCCAGCGATATTTATTTATTTTATAATCTATCTATGTACAAACTACTTACGTAGTTGCTTTTAAAGAAATTATAACCGCGTTTGTTCTTGCCATCAGATGACTCGTTCGGTCACTGTTCTGACGACCTACTTATAACTTAAATCACGAAGGAAATCATCCAAAAAATCATATTCACATGACAAAGCGTGGAAGAAACAGTCATTACAGTATTATTGTAGTTCTTGTTTACGTCCTGACTCGAGGTTGTCAACTAATTTCATGCGCCAATGAAAAATAATTGTCCGTGTAGATTTGCGTGATCGTTTACTGGCCAGGCATTAAACGTCAGCAGTGATTTGTAATACGTAATGTTTGTGCATGGTTTAGGGTTTTTATGCCTGTAACGAATGTTCACAAATAAAGATAGATTCTATCAGCGCAGGCTATCGCAGTCTGCTGGACTTAGGACTCTTCCAAGCTGCGTCACAACACCAACAATTTATTGATAAAGGTTAATTCATCAATCGTCAAAGCTCACTCGAGGGAATTGCGTGCGAAGATATAGTCGTTGATCTTTATGTAGTCGGGCTAAAAGTGTGATTGGGTATTTCCATTGGGAATTTCTCAGTAGCAGCCTGGTTTGAAAGTTGGCAGTATGATATCCCCGTGGTCCTGCGCGTGATCTCTCTCCGGTCGTGTTGGATTTCCGTGCCATCGGATGTGCGAGTTAGGGAAGAGGGAGTGCCCCTGCGTCTGCGCTCAAACGCGTGCACTGTAAAATCTCTTGCGCCGATGACTAATCTTTGCTAAGAACCGACCGAAAAACGGCCAGGTAAATCTCGGATAAAGTAATCTTTCGCTCGCACACATCATTGCGGCGAACAACAGCTGAGCCTCGGGCCCTGGCTACGCCCCTAAATCGTTTAGAGCTCACCTATTTAATCCAAAGCGATTTATAACGTATCTGGCGGAATATAGTAGCCATGATTTTTTTAGGTATTGATGCACAGTGGACGTTGTGTTAATGTTACGGTACTTCAATACATTGGCACCTGAGTTATGTAAACATCTTTGTAACAATCGTTTACTATGGTTGATGGCAATTGGTTAGTACCCTATTACATGGAACTAAAAAGGGGATTTCAGAATTACAGCAGTGTAGAAGGAGAAGAAAATACATTTATTGGCACATTGCCACAAGTACACACAATACACATACAAGAAAGCATTTTTTTTTAAATCTTAAGTTACTTAAAAAGATAACATTGTGTTCCTCACGGCTACGCCAAATAAATAAAAATAAATAAAATAAAAATAGCCTTTATTCTACCACAATTTAACAGTTATTTAACAAAACTCAAAAATAATTACAATAATTGATAAACATATTTAGTATAATGTTTGAATATAAGTTTTAAATTAATATCATTGAATAAAAATTATAAATTACCATTTTCATGCATAAATTAATATAATATAATTATTTTTCGACCTACAGTTGTTAGTGTGAGAATAGCCGGTCTTATTAATCCTTTTTTTATACCAAGTCTTCTTACCTTTTCTATCTCACTCTTTTGACAATTAATTTTCATCACCTTGTTTATAATGTTTAAAATAATTCCCTGTAGATCTTCGAAGTTTCGTTCTGTCTCTTCAATCCCAAAGAATATGACATTTTTTATCTTCATTTGCCGTGGCTACGCCAAATAGGCCTAGTTTAATTTGTGTTACGTGATTCGGTGAAATAAGTCATTTATGTTTGTCCCCAGTGAACCGCAAGGCATCTCCTTCATCGAGACGTCGAACCTGGACGGGGAGACGAACCTGAAGATCCGCCAGGCGCACCCCGACTCGGCGCGCCTGGACAACACGCTGGCGCTGGCGGACTTCGTGGCCACCGTGCAGTGCGAGCAGCCCAACCGACATCTCTACGAGTTCAATGGGCTGCTCAAGGAGAGCAGCAACAAGTAAGTGTGGGCTAACGTTGTCAACTAATATATCATCATCTGCACAGCCTTTTCCCAACTAGGTTGGGGTCGACTTCCAGTCTCACCAGATGCAGCTGACTCAGTATTTTACATGGGGCGACTGCTTATCTGACCTCCACAACCCAGTTAGTACTGGGTAATACGATACTCCTTGTTAAGGGCCATATATCCCTCAAATGGCTTAGCATGATCCTCCGTTACGCGTAAAATACTGCAGCATTCATTTTTAAATAAATATATGGTAAAGTTGAGGATTAATCCTAAGTCCTATGTGTGACGAAAATACGATTTTATAAACTTGTCTCGATAGAAAAAAAATCCAAAGTTACCTCCAAATCGAACAATAAACCGCTGGTATTCAAAAAGTACTTAAAATTAGATCATGAAACTTTGCATACTAACTGAACTAACTATAAAGCAAGTTTTATGTGTTTTGTTTTTTTAGTCCAATCAATAGATTTTTTGTAAATCGCAAAAAACCACTAATTTCGCACTATTCGGCCGCATTGACTGACGTAACAACCGCTTTGTAGTGCAAGCTGATTAGAACTTTATTCTAACAGCATTTCAAACGAATTTTGAACCACCACAAATAGAGTTGCCAATTTTAGGGTTAGAAGGGCCTTAAGACTGGTTGTCAGACTTTTTGGGCCACTACTACCTGTAACGACGGTAAAAAGAAATGAAGTTTAAAATAAATTAGCTAACTATCAAGTCAATTACCTCCGTATCGATATTAAAACGCGATAAAACTAAAATAAACATATTCCCGCAACTCTAATTTCAACTGCACTACCAGCGGTCGTTGACCTTAGAAAAAAAGACTTCGAGCTTAAGTTTCGCTAGCTTATTTGATTTGAACTTTTAAATTTGAACAAATCTGAACTCCAAATCCCTAATCCGCAATTGTTTATGTTTGTCAGATAAATTAAACCTATTGATTACTTATTTCCAGGGTGATACCGCTGGGGCTGGAACAGATGCTGCTACGCGGCTCCATGCTGCGCAACACCAACTACATCTACGGCGTCGTCGTGTACACCGGCCACGAGACCAAGCTCATGAAGAACTCCACTAAAGGTAACGTCTGTGTACACTATGACGCTGTCTGCTGACACCGTTAAGCTGTTGGTCTTACGCCTGATCTCTCTGTAGCCATTGGACCACCATCGTAATCGCGAAAAAATAATCAACGGCCCCATACAAAATTCTAATACCTACTCGACCATAAGTATGAGACAGCTGATTATTTTGTTTCAATACACTTCCTCGAAAACTGGTCCATAACGCACTACGATTAGGTACAACATGCAATGTATTTCACACGCTTGCGTTTTTTTCCATTTTCTCGCACGTGTGCGGGAATAAAAATTGTCACAGATAACTATACCTATATTTAGTCCAAATTGGGTCAATGCCTATAGTCTGAGGTGATTTTTTTTTATATTTCGGCTAAGCACTAAGCGTCTTTATGGCATAAATATTTTTTGAATATTCAAATTGTGTTTATAAATAGAATATCATAAATAAACATGATTATTAAAATTAATAGTTACTTTTATACACAAATTAACATTTATTTGTGTTCTAAATTCAAAAATATATTTTAAAAAAATGTACATTAGTATGTTTAGCGGCTTCATACCTTTACTTCTCCTTCACCTGGCGAAAGTAAAGCGCGGAAAAAAAGAAAATTAAAATCATAGTGTCACAGTAATTCATGACAAAAATATTTTTCGTTCTTATAATTTATTTCTTCAAAAGTGTATTGAAAAACACGTGGACATTTGTTATTGCAGTTCTCGGCTCAAAAACTAATTCCGCCTCGTACGCAATAACAAACTTTCTCCACGTGTATCATTTTTTTTATTTTTTTTTTATTTATTACACACACGTTTCCTTTGCCATTACAGATAAAATCTAATGCGACAAAGTAACTTAGAAATATGCTTAAAAATATATGCTTAACTATAACTTACATGCTACACAGTAAGTGGCCCTTGTGAACTCACTCAGTGTACAGGTGAATAAGTCTATGGTGTCCGCCACTGTGTTGAGAGTGAGTCAGCGGTGCGCGCCCCAGCAGGTTAGTGCGCGCACTCGGCACCGCCAGCAGCCACGCGCCACGTACCTATGAGAGTGAGTCAGCGGTGCGCGCCCCAGCAGGTTAGTGCGCGCACTCGGCACCGCCAGCAGCCACGCGCCACGTACCTATGAGAGTGAGTCAGCGGTGCGCGCCCCAGCAGGTTAGTGCGCGCACTCGGCACCGCCAGCAGCCACGCGCCACGTACCTATGAGAGTGAGTCAGCGGTGCGCGCCCCAGCAGGTTAGTGCGCGCACTCGGCACCGCCAGCAGCCACGCGCCACGTACCTATGAGAGTGAGTCAGCGGTGCGCGCCCCAGCAGGTTAGTGCGCGCACTCGGCACCGCCAGCAGCCACGCGCCACGTACCTATGAGAGTGAGTCAGCGGTGCGCGCCCCAGCAGGTTAGTGCGCGCACTCGGCACCGCCAGCAGCCACGCGCCACGTACCTATGAGAGTGAGTCAGCGGTGCGCGCCCCAGCAGGTTAGTGCGCGCACTCGGCACCGCCAGCAGCCACGCGCCACGTACCTATGAGAGTGAGTCAGCGGTGCGCGCCCCAGCAGGTTAGTGCGCGCACTCGGCACCGCCAGCAGCCACGCGCCACGTACCTATGAGAGTGAGTCAGCGGTGCGCGCCCCAGCAGGTTAGTGCGCGCACTCGGCACCGCCAGCAGCCACGCGCCACGTACCTATGAGAGTGAGTCAGCGGTGCGCGCCCCAGCAGGTTAGTGCGCGCACTCGGCACCGCCAGCAGCCACGCGCCACGTACCTATGAGAGTGAGTCAGCGGTGCGCGCCCCAGCAGGTTAGTGCGCGCACTCGGCACCGCCAGCAGCCACGCGCCACGTACCTATGAGAGTGAGTCAGCGGTGCGCGCCCCAGCAGGTTAGTGCGCGCACTCGGCACCGCCAGCAGCCACGCGCCACGTACCTATGAGAGTGAGTCAGCGGTGCGCGCCCCAGCAGGTTAGTGCGCGCACTCGGCACCGCCAGCAGCCACGCGCCACGTACCTATGAGAGTGAGTCAGCGGTGCGCGCCCCAGCAGGTTAGTGCGCGCACTCGGCACCGCCAGCAGCCACGCGCCACGTACCTATGAGAGTGAGTCAGCGGTGCGCGCCCCAGCAGGTTAGTGCGCGCACTCGGCACCGCCAGCAGCCACGCGCCACGTACCTATGAGAGTGAGTCAGCGGTGCGCGCCCCAGCAGGTTAGTGCGCGCACTCGGCACCGCCAGCAGCCACGCGCCACGTACCTATGAGAGTGAGTCAGCGGTGCGCGCCCCAGCAGGTTAGTGCGCGCACTCGGCACCGCCAGCAGCCACGCGCCACGTACCTATGAGAGTGAGTCAGCGGTGCGCGCCCCAGCAGGTTAGTGCGCGCACTCGGCACCGCCAGCAGCCACGCGCCACGTACCTATGAGAGTGAGTCAGCGGTGCGCGCCCCAGCAGGTTAGTGCGCGCACTCGGCACCGCCAGCAGCCACGCGCCACGTACCTATGAGAGTGAGTCAGCGGTGCGCGCCCCAGCAGGTTAGTGCGCGCACTCGGCACCGCCAGCAGCCACGCGCCACGTACCTATGAGAGTGAGTCAGCGGTGCGCGCCCCAGCAGGTTAGTGCGCGCACTCGGCACCGCCAGCAGCCACGCGCCACGTACCTATGAGAGTGAGTCAGCGGTGCGCGCCCCAGCAGGTTAGTGCGCGCACTCGGCACCGCCAGCAGCCACGCGCCACGTACCTATGAGAGTGAGTCAGCGGTGCGCGCCCCAGCAGGTTAGTGCGCGCACTCGGCACCGCCAGCAGCCACGCGCCACGTACCTATGAGAGTGAGTCAGCGGTGCGCGCCCCAGCAGGTTAGTGCGCGCACTCGGCACCGCCAGCAGCCACGCGCCACGTACCTATGAGAGTGAGTCAGCGGTGCGCGCCCCAGCAGGTTAGTGCGCGCACTCGGCACCGCCAGCAGCCACGCGCCACGTACCTATGAGAGTGAGTCAGCGGTGCGCGCCCCAGCAGGTTAGTGCGCGCACTCGGCACCGCCAGCAGCCACGCGCCACGTACCTATGAGAGTGAGTCAGCGGTGCGCGCCCCAGCAGGTTAGTGCGCGCACTCGGCACCGCCAGCAGCCACGCGCCACGTACCTATGAGAGTGAGTCAGCGGTGCGCGCCCCAGCAGGTTAGTGCGCGCACTCGGCACCGCCAGCAGCCACGCGCCACGTACCTATGAGAGTGAGTCAGCGGTGCGCGCCCCAGCAGGTTAGTGCGCGCACTCGGCACCGCCAGCAGCCACGCGCCACGTACCTATGAGAGTGAGTCAGCGGTGCGCGCCCCAGCAGGTTAGTGCGCGCACTCGGCACCGCCAGCAGCCACGCGCCACGTACCTATGAGAGTGAGTCAGCGGTGCGCGCCCCAGCAGGTTAGTGCGCGCACTCGGCACCGCCAGCAGCCACGCGCCACGTACCTATGAGAGTGAGTCAGCGGTGCGCGCCCCAGCAGGTTAGTGCGCGCACTCGGCACCGCCAGCAGCCACGCGCCACGTACCTATGAGAGTGAGTCAGCGGTGCGCGCCCCAGCAGGTTAGTGCGCGCACTCGGCACCGCCAGCAGCCACGCGCCACGTACCTATGAGAGTGAGTCAGCGGTGCGCGCCCCAGCAGGTTAGTGCGCGCACTCGGCACCGCCAGCAGCCACGCGCCACGTACCTATGAGAGTGAGTCAGCGGTGCGCGCCCCAGCAGGTTAGTGCGCGCACTCGGCACCGCCAGCAGCCACGCGCCACGTACCTATGAGAGTGAGTCAGCGGTGCGCGCCCCAGCAGGTTAGTGCGCGCACTCGGCACCGCCAGCAGCCACGCGCCACGTACCTATGAGAGTGAGTCAGCGGTGCGCGCCCCAGCAGGTTAGTGCGCGCACTCGGCACCGCCAGCAGCCACGCGCCACGTACCTATGAGAGTGAGTCAGCGGTGCGCGCCCCAGCAGGTTAGTGCGCGCACTCGGCACCGCCAGCAGCCACGCGCCACGTACCTATGAGAGTGAGTCAGCGGTGCGCGCCCCAGCAGGTTAGTGCGCGCACTCGGCACCGCCAGCAGCCACGCGCCACGTACCTATGAGAGTGAGTCAGCGGTGCGCGCCCCAGCAGGTTAGTGCGCGCACTCGGCACCGCCAGCAGCCACGCGCCACGTACCTATGAGAGTGAGTCAGCGGTGCGCGCCCCAGCAGGTTAGTGCGCGCACTCGGCACCGCCAGCAGCCACGCGCCACGTACCTATGAGAGTGAGTCAGCGGTGCGCGCCCCAGCAGGTTAGTGCGCGCACTCGGCACCGCCAGCAGCCACGCGCCACGTACCTATGAGAGTGAGTCAGCGGTGCGCGCCCCAGCAGGTTAGTGCGCGCACTCGGCACCGCCAGCAGCCACGCGCCACGTACCTATGAGAGTGAGTCAGCGGTGCGCGCCCCAGCAGGTTAGTGCGCGCACTCGGCACCGCCAGCAGCCACGCGCCACGTACCTATGAGAGTGAGTCAGCGGTGCGCGCCCCAGCAGGTTAGTGCGCGCACTCGGCACCGCCAGCAGCCACGCGCCACGTACCTATGAGAGTGAGTCAGCGGTGCGCGCCCCAGCAGGTTAGTGCGCGCACTCGGCACCGCCAGCAGCCACGCGCCACGTACCTATGAGAGTGAGTCAGCGGTGCGCGCCCCAGCAGGTTAGTGCGCGCACTCGGCACCGCCAGCAGCCACGCGCCACGTACCTATGAGAGTGAGTCAGCGGTGCGCGCCCCAGCAGGTTAGTGCGCGCACTCGGCACCGCCAGCAGCCACGCGCCACGTACCTATGAGAGTGAGTCAGCGGTGCGCGCCCCAGCAGGTTAGTGCGCGCACTCGGCACCGCCAGCAGCCACGCGCCACGTACCTATGAGAGTGAGTCAGCGGTGCGCGCCCCAGCAGGTTAGTGCGCGCACTCGGCACCGCCAGCAGCCACGCGCCACGTACCTATGAGAGTGAGTCAGCGGTGCGCGCCCCAGCAGGTTAGTGCGCGCACTCGGCACCGCCAGCAGCCACGCGCCACGTACCTATGAGAGTGAGTCAGCGGTGCGCGCCCCAGCAGGTTAGTGCGCGCACTCGGCACCGCCAGCAGCCACGCGCCACGTACCTATGAGAGTGAGTCAGCGGTGCGCGCCCCAGCAGGTTAGTGCGCGCACTCGGCACCGCCAGCAGCCACGCGCCACGTACCTATGAGAGTGAGTCAGCGGTGCGCGCCCCAGCAGGTTAGTGCGCGCACTCGGCACCGCCAGCAGCCACGCGCCACGTACCTATGAGAGTGAGTCAGCGGTGCGCGCCCCAGCAGGTTAGTGCGCGCACTCGGCACCGCCAGCAGCCACGCGCCACGTACCTATGAGAGTGAGTCAGCGGTGCGCGCCCCAGCAGGTTAGTGCGCGCACTCGGCACCGCCAGCAGCCACGCGCCACGTACCTATGAGAGTGAGTCAGCGGTGCGCGCCCCAGCAGGTTAGTGCGCGCACTCGGCACCGCCAGCAGCCACGCGCCACGTACCTATGAGAGTGAGTCAGCGGTGCGCGCCCCAGCAGGTTAGTGCGCGCACTCGGCACCGCCAGCAGCCACGCGCCACGTACCTATGAGAGTGAGTCAGCGGTGCGCGCCCCAGCAGGTTAGTGCGCGCACTCGGCACCGCCAGCAGCCACGCGCCACGTACCTATGAGAGTGAGTCAGCGGTGCGCGCCCCAGCAGGTTAGTGCGCGCACTCGGCACCGCCAGCAGCCACGCGCCACGTACCTATGAGAGTGAGTCAGCGGTGCGCGCCCCAGCAGGTTAGTGCGCGCACTCGGCACCGCCAGCAGCCACGCGCCACGTACCTATGAGAGTGAGTCAGCGGTGCGCGCCCCAGCAGGTTAGTGCGCGCACTCGGCACCGCCAGCAGCCACGCGCCACGTACCTATGAGAGTGAGTCAGCGGTGCGCGCCCCAGCAGGTTAGTGCGCGCACTCGGCACCGCCAGCAGCCACGCGCCACGTACCTATGAGAGTGAGTCAGCGGTGCGCGCCCCAGCAGGTTAGTGCGCGCACTCGGCACCGCCAGCAGCCACGCGCCACGTACCTATGAGAGTGAGTCAGCGGTGCGCGCCCCAGCAGGTTAGTGCGCGCACTCGGCACCGCCAGCAGCCACGCGCCACGTACCTATGAGAGTGAGTCAGCGGTGCGCGCCCCAGCAGGTTAGTGCGCGCACTCGGCACCGCCAGCAGCCACGCGCCACGTACCTATGAGAGTGAGTCAGCGGTGCGCGCCCCAGCAGGTTAGTGCGCGCACTCGGCACCGCCAGCAGCCACGCGCCACGTACCTATGAGAGTGAGTCAGCGGTGCGCGCCCCAGCAGGTTAGTGCGCGCACTCGGCACCGCCAGCAGCCACGCGCCACGTACCTATGAGAGTGAGTCAGCGGTGCGCGCCCCAGCAGGTTAGTGCGCGCACTCGGCACCGCCAGCAGCCACGCGCCACGTACCTATGAGAGTGAGTCAGCGGTGCGCGCCCCAGCAGGTTAGTGCGCGCACTCGGCACCGCCAGCAGCCACGCGCCACGTACCTATGAGAGTGAGTCAGCGGTGCGCGCCCCAGCAGGTTAGTGCGCGCACTCGGCACCGCCAGCAGCCACGCGCCACGTACCTATGAGAGTGAGTCAGCGGTGCGCGCCCCAGCAGGTTAGTGCGCGCACTCGGCACCGCCAGCAGCCACGCGCCACGTACCTATGAGAGTGAGTCAGCGGTGCGCGCCCCAGCAGGTTAGTGCGCGCACTCGGCACCGCCAGCAGCCACGCGCCACGTACCTATGAGAGTGAGTCAGCGGTGCGCGCCCCAGCAGGTTAGTGCGCGCACTCGGCACCGCCAGCAGCCACGCGCCACGTACCTATGAGAGTGAGTCAGCGGTGCGCGCCCCAGCAGGTTAGTGCGCGCACTCGGCACCGCCAGCAGCCACGCGCCACGTACCTATGAGAGTGAGTCAGCGGTGCGCGCCCCAGCAGGTTAGTGCGCGCACTCGGCACCGCCAGCAGCCACGCGCCACGTACCTATGAGAGTGAGTCAGCGGTGCGCGCCCCAGCAGGTTAGTGCGCGCACTCGGCACCGCCAGCAGCCACGCGCCACGTACCTATGAGAGTGAGTCAGCGGTGCGCGCCCCAGCAGGTTAGTGCGCGCACTCGGCACCGCCAGCAGCCACGCGCCACGTACCTATGAGAGTGAGTCAGCGGTGCGCGCCCCAGCAGGTTAGTGCGCGCACTCGGCACCGCCAGCAGCCACGCGCCACGTACCTATGAGAGTGAGTCAGCGGTGCGCGCCCCAGCAGGTTAGTGCGCGCACTCGGCACCGCCAGCAGCCACGCGCCACGTACCTATGAGAGTGAGTCAGCGGTGCGCGCCCCAGCAGGTTAGTGCGCGCACTCGGCACCGCCAGCAGCCACGCGCCACGTACCTATGAGAGTGAGTCAGCGGTGCGCGCCCCAGCAGGTTAGTGCGCGCACTCGGCACCGCCAGCAGCCACGCGCCACGTACCTATGAGAGTGAGTCAGCGGTGCGCGCCCCAGCAGGTTAGTGCGCGCACTCGGCACCGCCAGCAGCCACGCGCCACGTACCTATGAGAGTGAGTCAGCGGTGCGCGCCCCAGCAGGTTAGTGCGCGCACTCGGCACCGCCAGCAGCCACGCGCCACGTACCTATGAGAGTGAGTCAGCGGTGCGCGCCCCAGCAGGTTAGTGCGCGCACTCGGCACCGCCAGCAGCCACGCGCCACGTACCTATGAGAGTGAGTCAGCGGTGCGCGCCCCAGCAGGTTAGTGCGCGCACTCGGCACCGCCAGCAGCCACGCGCCACGTACCTATGAGAGTGAGTCAGCGGTGCGCGCCCCAGCAGGTTAGTGCGCGCACTCGGCACCGCCAGCAGCCACGCGCCACGTACCTATGAGAGTGAGTCAGCGGTGCGCGCCCCAGCAGGTTAGTGCGCGCACTCGGCACCGCCAGCAGCCACGCGCCACGTACCTATGAGAGTGAGTCAGCGGTGCGCGCCCCAGCAGGTTAGTGCGCGCACTCGGCACCGCCAGCAGCCACGCGCCACGTACCTATGAGAGTGAGTCAGCGGTGCGCGCCCCAGCAGGTTAGTGCGCGCACTCGGCACCGCCAGCAGCCACGCGCCACGTACCTATGAGAGTGAGTCAGCGGTGCGCGCCCCAGCAGGTTAGTGCGCGCACTCGGCACCGCCAGCAGCCACGCGCCACGTACCTATGAGAGTGAGTCAGCGGTGCGCGCCCCAGCAGGTTAGTGCGCGCACTCGGCACCGCCAGCAGCCACGCGCCACGTACCTATGAGAGTGAGTCAGCGGTGCGCGCCCCAGCAGGTTAGTGCGCGCACTCGGCACCGCCAGCAGCCACGCGCCACGTACCTATGAGAGTGAGTCAGCGGTGCGCGCCCCAGCAGGTTAGTGCGCGCACTCGGCACCGCCAGCAGCCACGCGCCACGTACCTATGAGAGTGAGTCAGCGGTGCGCGCCCCAGCAGGTTAGTGCGCGCACTCGGCACCGCCAGCAGCCACGCGCCACGTACCTATGAGAGTGAGTCAGCGGTGCGCGCCCCAGCAGGTTAGTGCGCGCACTCGGCACCGCCAGCAGCCACGCGCCACGTACCTATGAGAGTGAGTCAGCGGTGCGCGCCCCAGCAGGTTAGTGCGCGCACTCGGCACCGCCAGCAGCCACGCGCCACGTACCTATGAGAGTGAGTCAGCGGTGCGCGCCCCAGCAGGTTAGTGCGCGCACTCGGCACCGCCAGCAGCCACGCGCCACGTACCTATGAGAGTGAGTCAGCGGTGCGCGCCCCAGCAGGTTAGTGCGCGCACTCGGCACCGCCAGCAGCCACGCGCCACGTACCTATGAGAGTGAGTCAGCGGTGCGCGCCCCAGCAGGTTAGTGCGCGCACTCGGCACCGCCAGCAGCCACGCGCCACGTACCTATGAGAGTGAGTCAGCGGTGCGCGCCCCAGCAGGTTAGTGCGCGCACTCGGCACCGCCAGCAGCCACGCGCCACGTACCTATGAGAGTGAGTCAGCGGTGCGCGCCCCAGCAGGTTAGTGCGCGCACTCGGCACCGCCAGCAGCCACGCGCCACGTACCTATGAGAGTGAGTCAGCGGTGCGCGCCCCAGCAGGTTAGTGCGCGCACTCGGCACCGCCAGCAGCCACGCGCCACGTACCTATGAGAGTGAGTCAGCGGTGCGCGCCCCAGCAGGTTAGTGCGCGCACTCGGCACCGCCAGCAGCCACGCGCCACGTACCTATGAGAGTGAGTCAGCGGTGCGCGCCCCAGCAGGTTAGTGCGCGCACTCGGCACCGCCAGCAGCCACGCGCCACGTACCTATGAGAGTGAGTCAGCGGTGCGCGCCCCAGCAGGTTAGTGCGCGCACTCGGCACCGCCAGCAGCCACGCGCCACGTACCTATGAGAGTGAGTCAGCGGTGCGCGCCCCAGCAGGTTAGTGCGCGCACTCGGCACCGCCAGCAGCCACGCGCCACGTACCTATGAGAGTGAGTCAGCGGTGCGCGCCCCAGCAGGTTAGTGCGCGCACTCGGCACCGCCAGCAGCCACGCGCCACGTACCTATGAGAGTGAGTCAGCGGTGCGCGCCCCAGCAGGTTAGTGCGCGCACTCGGCACCGCCAGCAGCCACGCGCCACGTACCTATGAGAGTGAGTCAGCGGTGCGCGCCCCAGCAGGTTAGTGCGCGCACTCGGCACCGCCAGCAGCCACGCGCCACGTACCTATGAGAGTGAGTCAGCGGTGCGCGCCCCAGCAGGTTAGTGCGCGCACTCGGCACCGCCAGCAGCCACGCGCCACGTACCTATGAGAGTGAGTCAGCGGTGCGCGCCCCAGCAGGTTAGTGCGCGCACTCGGCACCGCCAGCAGCCACGCGCCACGTACCTATGAGAGTGAGTCAGCGGTGCGCGCCCCAGCAGGTTAGTGCGCGCACTCGGCACCGCCAGCAGCCACGCGCCACGTACCTATGAGAGTGAGTCAGCGGTGCGCGCCCCAGCAGGTTAGTGCGCGCACTCGGCACCGCCAGCAGCCACGCGCCACGTACCTATGAGAGTGAGTCAGCGGTGCGCGCCCCAGCAGGTTAGTGCGCGCACTCGGCACCGCCAGCAGCCACGCGCCACGTACCTATGAGAGTGAGTCAGCGGTGCGCGCCCCAGCAGGTTAGTGCGCGCACTCGGCACCGCCAGCAGCCACGCGCCACGTACCTATGAGAGTGAGTCAGCGGTGCGCGCCCCAGCAGGTTAGTGCGCGCACTCGGCACCGCCAGCAGCCACGCGCCACGTACCTATGAGAGTGAGTCAGCGGTGCGCGCCCCAGCAGGTTAGTGCGCGCACTCGGCACCGCCAGCAGCCACGCGCCACGTACCTATGAGAGTGAGTCAGCGGTGCGCGCCCCAGCAGGTTAGTGCGCGCACTCGGCACCGCCAGCAGCCACGCGCCACGTACCTATGAGAGTGAGTCAGCGGTGCGCGCCCCAGCAGGTTAGTGCGCGCACTCGGCACCGCCAGCAGCCACGCGCCACGTACCTATGAGAGTGAGTCAGCGGTGCGCGCCCCAGCAGGTTAGTGCGCGCACTCGGCACCGCCAGCAGCCACGCGCCACGTACCTATGAGAGTGAGTCAGCGGTGCGCGCCCCAGCAGGTTAGTGCGCGCACTCGGCACCGCCAGCAGCCACGCGCCACGTACCTATGAGAGTGAGTCAGCGGTGCGCGCCCCAGCAGGTTAGTGCGCGCACTCGGCACCGCCAGCAGCCACGCGCCACGTACCTATGAGAGTGAGTCAGCGGTGCGCGCCCCAGCAGGTTAGTGCGCGCACTCGGCACCGCCAGCAGCCACGCGCCACGTACCTATGAGAGTGAGTCAGCGGTGCGCGCCCCAGCAGGTTAGTGCGCGCACTCGGCACCGCCAGCAGCCACGCGCCACGTACCTTTGAGAGTGAGTCAGCGGTGCGCGCCCCAGCAGGTTAGTGCGCGCACTCGGCACCGCCAGCAGCCACGCGCCACGTACCTATGAGAGTGAGTCAGCGGTGCGCGCCCCAGCAGGTTAGTGCGCGCACTCGGCACCGCCAGCAGCCACGCGCCACGTACCTATCCGGTAAATTAAACCCTATTTCTGATAGTACACCTGAGTTTTGTATACTACCTCTTAAAACTTTAAAAAGATACGTTGCCAGTGCCACTTCACGCCTAATTTCTAATTTGTAGTAGCCCACCATACCGAGACAGAATAGGGTAGGATACAGTAACGGGTATCCCGGGTATTTCCCATACAGCTTTAAATACATAAATCTGACGAATTTGTTCTGTATCCGTTCGAGCATGTTTTTGTATTTTATTTCACTCGGGCTCCAGACCGCCGCATTATACTCCAAATGACTCCTCACAAGAGCCTCGTACAAAGCCCTCAAAGCACTGATGTTTGTGAAGTCATTTGCTTGACGCAGCATAAATCCCAGATTCCTGTACGCCTTTTTACAAACAAGTACCACGTGTTTGCGAAACTGCAGATCACTGGTGAAATGTATGCCTAAATCCTTCACCTCCATGACACGCTGCAGCGGCTCCCCGCCCATGCTGTATTGGTGGTGTTGTGGGATTCGTGTGCGTGTGAATGAAAGCACCGAGCATTTTTATACATTAAAGCATAACTTATTGGAGTGACTCCATTCAGTGACTCTATCCAAGTCGTGCTGCAGCATGTCATGATCGGCAGTGTCTTTTATAACTGCAGACAACTTAAGGTCGTCAGCGAATAGCATGCAAGTTGATCTGACTACCTTAGGTAAATCATTTACCACTATAATAAATAATAAGGGTCCCAAATTTGTACCCTGACTAACGCCCGATCTGGTGTAGTAGGGCTCCGAGAAGTGTCCGCCACAGTCCACATACTGACGTCTATCACGAAGATAACTGGCGAAGAATTTTACAGTATGAAATGTGCAACCCATACCCGCCAGCCTTAACAAGAGTATGTCATGATCGACTGTGTCGAACGCCTTCCTGAAGTCCAGATAGGCTACGTCAACCTGAAGCCCAGCGTCAACAGCTGGTACAAACTGTGTCATCAGGTGAAGCAAGTTCCCCATTGTACTTCGCCCCGGACGGAAGCCGTGTTGCGCATCAGACAAATGGGGGCCTATATGTGCATAAAGGCAATTGTGAACAGCCATCTCGAATACCTTGGCTGGTGCACTAAGTACCGCAACTGGCCTGAAGTCACTGACATCCATACCACCTGGCCCTTTCGGTATAGGTACCACCCGCGTAAGTTTCAAACGACTAGGAAAGTGTGCCACAGATAAACAAGCATTAAATATGTGCAGCAAAGGTTTCACTAATACCATGCGGCAATCTCTCAAAATAAAGGGCGGAATACCGTCCGGACCTACTGAGCGCTTAGGCGGCAGACCAGACAGCGCGCGCCGGACGCCCGCCGCACAGTGGATCGTCCCCATACAAGAGGTCGGACATAGAATGAAAAATTAAAAAAGTATTTAATTAAAAAAATATAGATATACAGTTGCATTCCTCTATTGAAGAACAACAAAAAATGTTACTACGCTTTTTTTATTTGACCAGCACTTTAGGAGCTATTCGATGAAAACTGTTATTTTTGTATGGAAACGAACACAAAAATGTCTGTATCTCATGATTCCCTCCTTGTTTCGATTTGCGGTTTTCACTACTGTCTTTTACCTATTTTATGCCACGTTTTCTTCAAGGACACATGGTGCCCGCAGAGTGCCCCTTTCGAGATATTTTGCCTATAGTAACTATCTTTGTTATTGTAGGTATTACTGATGGAATGGAGGTACATTAAGTATACTTATTACTGAGAATTAGTCATCACTAAGTAGTTCCTTAAATAACAGGTGCATTTGTGAGTACTTTAATGACTTATCAACGCCTGTGTTTCTTCGGAAAGCAGCTTGAATAGCTTCTTTCTTATCTTTAACAATTCTTTTATTATCGTCACCTTTTGCTTGCCATGTTTTTATGTCCATTCTGTGGCAATGTGTAATAAACACTCCATAGACCGAATCCAAGCATGCAACGAACTAAATCCATGCTTGTATAAATCTTCGTTCACAGGTCTAGCTCTCACTTCTTCCAAATTATTCATCTCACTTGGGCGAGCTTTGCACAAATCACATACTGCTGCCGATGTTCCCGATATGATTGAATATACCTAACCATCAATCATGGTTAACCACAGATTGTGCGTAACAGTAGCATTGCCGCAAGCAGTTGGGTTCAGTTCACGAATCTCGGTCTCAAATATATCCATTTCAGCCTTTACATTTGCTTCCGTTTCTTTCATAAACGTAAATGAAATCGGACGACAATATGTGGTTGACGATGGCCGATCATTCTGCCACATTGTGTTTCCACTAGAAGTCACTAACTTAAGAGGTACAAGACTTGCCATAAATACACTGGATAAATCTTGTTCACTTGTTGTTGTTATTTGATGATAAATGCTTTGACTTGAAGCTCCATCAAAACCCCATTTACTGTGAAGCACAAGTTGTTCACCAGCATCAAAATTCGGTTCAAGTGAATCGATCAGCCTCCTAACTGTGAGATCAAGGAGGGCTTGGAGTCATATCTTTGCGGAAGTATCAGTCACAGTTACGTCTTCTTTTGCCGGGTAACACTTAAGTTTTTCTTTCACTAACATGTAATAGCTTGGGTATTTCGCATGACCTTCTTTAAAACTAAAGTCCCTAAGTGTGATGTAACGCCACTTGGATAACTGCATGTGAACGTAAAGAGCAAGTGCTTTGTGAGTAGGAACTTCACGAAGCAAAGTATTCTGTTTAGTTTCCAGGACATTCAGAACGGTTGAGACATGTTCAGGATTTCCCAGCAAATGCTTCATGATTCTGGCCACATCATTTTTTCCGGCAGACTTAAGTGCACTTTCAACAGTATGTAAAAGCTCATCTGGACGACTGCAACTAGCCATATTTTCATCAACACGTCTTCTTTTCTGTCTACTGGATAAATCTTCAAAGCGTTTTCGAGGAGATTTAAATGTTGAAGTTGATGCATCTGATTTTGATGGACTGATTACCTCTTCTGTCTCATCTTTAGCTTCTTCAGTGTGAACAATATTTTCCTTAAAACAATTTGGCCAAATGATATCGGAACTTAACCACTCTCTGTTCTTGTCCATGAACTTGTCGACTGTCCTTCTTGATTGCACCCTTTTGGAGTAAACCCGATAGCAAAATCGTCGACACCAGTTCTTAAGATCCGACACATCATTTTCACTTAACTGGACGTTACTATTCGACTTCAATGTATTACATAAATTTTCATAGTCACGAAGATCTTTATGATTACGAAGAGCAACATAAAGATCAAGATAAGTAGAAAACCCACGGAAAGCCATATAATGACAACACTTGGTAGAGGTTGAAATTACAACTGAATAATATTTGCAAAACACACTAAAATATATAGGGCAGCAAGTTGCAACTAGTAATGAATTTGATAAGCTAATGATGACATATGAGCCAATCACAATGCAGAGCTTAAGGGCTGTTAACATGGTAATTACAATAACTAATTAGATTAAGCAAGTACTGGTAGTCGTTACTTAATGACTCATTAACGCTTTTGTTATATTGCAACAAAAGCGTTAATAAGTCATTAAAGTACTCACAAATGCACCTGTTATTTAAGGAACTACTTAGTGATGACTAATTCTCAGTAATAAGTATACTTAATGTACCTCCATTCCATCAGTAATACAATAACAAAGATAGTTACTATAGGCAAAATATCTCGAAAGGGGCGCTCTGCGGGCACCATGTGTCCTTGAAGAAAACGTGGCATAAAATAGGTAAAAGACAGTAGTGAAAACCGCAAATCGAAACAAGGAGGGAATCATGAGATACAGACATTTTTGTGTTCGTTTCCATACAAAAATAACAGTTTTCATCGAATAGCTCCTAAAGTGCTGGTCAAATAAAAAAAGCGTAGTAACATTTTTTGTTGTTCTTCAATAGAGGAATGCAACTGTATATATATATTTTTTTTAATTAAATGCTTTTTTAATTTTTCATTCTATGTCCGACCTCTTGTATGGGGACGGTCCACTGTGCGCCGGCTCGAGGCAGGCGAGGTGCGCATACGCGCCGCTCGGCGCTGCCTCCCCGCATGCCACTCCCGCACTCAGCGTGCCCGCTGTCGTACTGTACACAGAGTGAAAGAATCTCGCATATTCCTTAGCAGATTCATCACCAAATAGAACTCGTCCCTCTTTCATCAATTTATACCGACTAGAAGTGTCTTTTTTGGACCTTACGTAATTCCAGAATGATTTAGGGTCTGTAGCGAGATGGTTCTGTACTCGATCTCTGTACCGAAGGTGAGAACTCACTGTTTCCGCCTTGACTCTTGCCCGACACTGAGAGAATGCCTCATAATCAGTTGGAGATTTGGTTGCTTTATACTTTTTGTGCAAATTGTATTTTAATTTAATTTCTTTAATAAGATCTAAGTTATACCAATCTGGATATCTTCTATTACTAATATTTTTTGTCCTCGGAGGAATGCTAGCTTCAAAAGTTTCATATATTTTATCATAATAAAAATTTAAAGCCAAATCGGGATCTTGAATACTGTATAAATCATTCCAGTCTATTGAATTGATTAAATAATATAACTTATTGTAATCTGCTTTACGGAAATTCCATTTCATATACTGGGACTGAGGGTGTGGTTGTGATTCGCGAGCTGCAGGTGTACAATGAGTTGGTGTTGGCGCACATGACGCTGCAACGCTGACCGCTAGCGGCGGGTGATACGCGTCCACGGGCTGTAGACCTTCGTCTGCAACGCACACCGTCACCCCACTACGCCCACTCAACACCAGGTCCAGTTGCCTATTATTACAATTCGGCACCATGTTACACTGAGCGACCTCACAAAAGGCCACAAAATATTCAAAATAACTACATACATTACTATTACACGAAACTAAATTAAAATCTCCTAAAATTACTATATTACTTCTATACTTAATACACAATTTCTCTAATAAAGTAAACATTACCATGTACTCAATCTCTTCTGCCTTTGGTGGTATATACACTACACAGCAAATAAATAAGAAACGACTCTGTTTATAAACACTTGCACATATTATTTCGAATTGTTGAGTATCAATGTTAATATCATGTGGCATCTGTATTCGTCGCAGTTCAAACCGCGGTGTGGCCACTAAAAGTACGCCGCCCTGCTTGCGTCCATCCGCTCGGTCACAACGTAGGATCTGGTACCCTGGCAGTGAAATTTCCAAATCGTAAATTGATTCGTTACATCCCGTTTCAGTAATAGCAAATATATCAGCATCGGACGATGCCAGCAGCGATAAAAATCTTGTTGTTTTGGTTCTTAGTCCTCTAACGTTTTGGTATAAAATGTTGAATGCTCTATTGTGTGTTAGTTCGCGAATGGTTTGATGTGGTTGTGGTTGAGCGTCGAAAAAAAATCCATTCACTGAATTCCACATTTAGTGGCCAAACATCAGGGTTACATAATTTTTCAAAGCCATTTTCTGGTAAACCTATTTTAAATGACGAATAATTTCTTTCCGTTCTCGTTTTTATTTTTTCTACAGTAAATTCCGAGTTATTTCCTAATATATCTTTTATATATTCCTTAATGCTATCTTCTGTAGTACTTTTGTCCAACCTCCATACATGTAGATACTTTTTCCGTTCCACCGCCTTCAACAATGTAACTGAAGTGTTACCGCCTTTCTTTACTGGATTATTTCTTTTTCTGTTTTTCACTTCAATCCATCTATCATTGGTATTTTCCGCACCCGCTGTATCCGCTGTATTTCTGGCCACCGCTGTGTAGGTATCGCTCAGCTGAGCCGTCGTCGCCTTCGTAGGTATGTGCGACGCGGCCGGCAGCGGTGTCGCGCTCGCGGGGCCTGGCTCGGCAACAGCGCGCGATACCTGAGTCGTCGTTGAAATGCATACTTCTTTCGCAAGTTCTTTACTAGTTTGATTATGTGAATGATTTCGGACTAACTTGGTACAAGCGTTCGGCTGCGTAGTGACAATCCTTTCGTTCTTAAGAACTTTAATTTCCTCTTCCAAAGAAGTGCACTTTTTATTAGCTGCACTTAAATACTCTCTCAATTTATTATTCTCTAAGACCAAAGATGCTACTGAATTCTTAATCTCTTGTATAAGTTTTGTTTCAATGCTATTCAGTCTAGCAGATATTTCTCCTTTTAACATATCCGTAACACTCTCAATACTTTCCATCATGTTAATTACCGATGGCGTACTATTTTCCTTAAAAGTAGTTTCTTCACTACTTTTCGTTGATTTATTTTCTATCAACTCACCTCCTGAGCGGGAGCCGCGTGTCGGTGTATCATCTGTCACTCGTACACGGTGTGTTATGTTCGCGCAGGAATCACACCTATACAAACTTTCCAACTGGGGTTTTTGCTCAGTAAATGTAGCCGAAGTAATATTAAGACAGATATAATGGTATAATTTTTTTATTGCAAGCAAAACAAATCATTTTGAATGTCCGCGTTGCGCGAGTGAGACTACGCTACACGTTTATAGGCGGGAGTGAAAGAGTAAGATGCGCGGCTCGCGATACTTCGCACCGCGCACACGTAGTCACTGTTTACACTGTTTGTTTGCGAATTTAATTGTCTCAAAATAACAATGTCCACAGAAATTAACACTGTCCTGCACTTTATATGTGTACTAGCTGTTGCCCGCGGCTTCGCCCGCGTGCAGTTCGGTAACTGTCTCACTGAATCATACTAAAGGGATAAATAGTGTCCTACATGACGTTAATCCAGGTTATAAACTATGTGCCAAATTTCATAATCATCACAATTTATTATTATCATCACAATCACCATCACTACCACAACCACCATCATTATCACAATCATTATCACAATCACCATCACTATCAAAACCACCATCATTATCACAATCACGATCACTATCACAGTCACCAACATTATCACAATCACCATCACTATCACAACCACCATCATTATCACAATCATTATCACAATCATCATCATAATCACCATCACAATCCCCATCACCATCGCTATCACCATCACAATCACCGTCACTATCACAATCACTATCATCATCACAATTACCATCAAAATCACTATCACAATCACCATCATCGTTATCACAATCATTATCATCGTAATCACAATCATCATCACAATCACTATCACAATAATTATTATCACAATCACTATCACTATCACAATCACTATCATCATTTTAACAATCATTATCATCGTAATCACAATCATCATCATCACAATCTCCATCCTCGTCTTCACAATCATTATCATCGTAATCTTAATCATTTTCATAATCATAAACATCATGATCACAATCGCCATCACAATCACTATCACAATCACTATCACAATCACTATTACAATCACTATCACAATCACTATCACAATCACTATCACAATCACTATCACAATCACAATCACTATCACAATCACTATCACAATCACTATCACAATCACTATCACAATCACTATCACAATCACTATCACAATCACTATCACAATCACAATCACTATCACAATCACTATCACAATCACTATCACAATCACTATCACAATCACTGTCACAATCACTATCACAATCACTATCACTATCACAATCACTATCACAATCACTATCACAATCACTATCACAATCACTATCACAATCACTATCACAATCACTATCACAATCACTGTCACAATCACTATCACAATCACTGTCACAATCACTATCACAATCACTATCACAATCACTATCACAATCACTATCACAATAATTATTATCACAATCACTATCACTATCACAATTAGGGATTGCAGTACCGGAACTGAACTGGATTTTCGAATTCCCGGTACTGGAGCCTACCCAGTACCGGGAATTCCCGGGAAATTTCGAAACTTCGGTACTGGATAAAAATATTTTAATTTCGTTATTATTTTATGAGTATGACAAAATTAAACACCCAGACACTTTTCAAAATATTTAATCAACTTAGTAATTTACTAATTAGCTATAAATTTTGTAATTGAGATTACAAATCACAACCTACCACAGTACCACTTCACAATCAGTCTTTAAATTTACAATCAGTACAGTAACTATCTAATAATAATCAACAAAGTTTTTAAACGATTGAAATAATAATATAATTTTAACATTTCTGTCGTGCCATGCACAAGCACTCTCTATAATAAGGTTCCTTAATTCTACTACTATAACATAAATCATTTTTAACAATAACAAACAAAATATTTACTCTTCCAGAGATATCAATCATCGCATCAATGATGTTGAAAACAAAATAATTTTAAAAATAATCAGTCATGCATTTAGTGCCATACCTAGTGAGAATAACTTCAAATGTTTTTTTTAAAGGACCGTAACTGTTGGTAGTGAGTACGTAAAAATAAAATTGCGTCAAGGGTTTCGTCACTTAGTCTTGTTCGCAATCTGTTGCATATATATCCTGCTGAACTGAATATGCGTTCCGGTTCAACACTGGTTGGTGGAATGGTGCTTAAATGTTTGTGAGCTATGGTAAGATAATGTCCACGGTGTCCGCCATTCTCCCAGAGAGCCATTTCTACTTTTACCAAGGATGCAATGTGTGAATTGTCTGTATCAGATTCTGGCTGGTTTGATTTTGGATCGGGAGCTGCGATCGCGTTTTGGATTTCAAGGTTTAACTCCTCTTTATTGCTCATTTGCCTATCTTGGGTAAATATGCCAGAGGTTGATGCACTCGGTGGCTCAAGATGGTCTTGAAGTAAATCCGACTGTCCAATGTCTCGTGAAGCACAACCTAAGAGATTCACAATTTTACTACACATCTCAGCGCTGTTGGGTCGTGAAAACAAATCTAAATCGTCGGTTTCCAAATTTGAAAAATAGGTTTCTGCATTCGTTAAATATTGCATGACTGATGCTTCAGTTAATCGCCTTTCTTTATATCTTTTTTTCAGTGCTAAACACATCTCTCTGCTTAAATTGGTATTAATATCTTGCAACTTTTTTAATGCGAACTTCATTGCGATATCGGCAGATAAAATTGAAGCATCACGTTGACACAATGCTTCCGTGGTTATTTTCAATGTTTCTAGAACTTCTTGAAGTTCTTTCAAAAGATCCCATTGTTGTTCCGTGAACTCAAAATCAACCTTTAGATCTAGAAGTGCTTTTGCAATGCAGTTTTTTAGCATTATGAAACGGCTCAACATTTTAGCGACGCTGCTCCATCGGGTTTTTACGTCCAAAATCAATTGGTACTCCATTCCAAATTCAGACAGAACATATTTTTGAAGATACTCTTCATTCTTCTTTGGCGACTTTGTGAAGATTTTAATGACTTTTCTCACTTTTGATAAGAGATCGTGGAATCTAAATTCAGTAAGTCTTGCTCGCTGAACTGAATCATCACCTGAAAAATCAACGCCACCATCTTCTTCATCAGATAAATCGAATTCATCAGAGTTGTTATCATTTCGAAGACGTGCCAAGTGAGCTAAAGGAAGATCTTCGTCACTCTCTTCCTGTTGTTCATGTGAACCTTCATCTGCAGCAATAGGGATTGGAGTATTTTTGTAGAATATGTCTACTACAGCAAGCTGTACGGCGTGTGCGATGCATATTTGATGAAGTGATTGCAGTAGTCTTCCAATTTTTGTCATCATGCTGCAACATTCTGTAGTACTGGCCACGATATCATTATCAAGGTCTATTCCGTAACTTTGCAGTCTTTTTTTCAGCTCGTCGATAAATTTTTCGGCAGTCATGGAGCAATGTATCCGTATAAGTCCCAAGTTTTTAAACCTTTCATTTTTGTGTAGCTCTTCTGAATGTAAGTTAAGACTTATGTATCTTCTATTTCGACTGGATGTCCACTCGTCGTAACTTAAAGAGAATTTGCCTCCCTCTGACAAAATCTTCTTCAACTTCAGAATTAACTCCTTTTTTACGTTTTCTTTTTCTTTTAGAATTATTTCTCTTATAGAGTTAGGAGATTTAGGCAGTTTGTGATCTTCTTTTTCGAACAGGCGTCTCAAGTCCTCTGATGTCGTAAAAGTTCTTAATGGAATACCGTCCAAAGCTACCATACGCGAGACAGTAACTTCTAATGAAGGTTTTGAAGAAGAGGAGTAGTAATCAGTCAATTTGCTTTTCTTCCTTTTGGAAGTTGAAGCTCCATCTTCAAGATCACTGGGGGTAGGGTCGGGGTTAGAGCTTGGAGTGTCTTCTGTAATTCTTGGCTCGTCTTCTTTACCCAAAGTTATTTTATGTATTCCCTTCAAATGTTTTAGTAAACCTGTTGTAGATCCTCCAACGCAACTTATTACTTTGGCACAGATTTTGCATTTCGCTTGAGTTTTTCCTTTATTTCTTAAGAATCGGGACCAAACAAGATTTTTAGAAGAGAATTCTTCGAACTCCATGCTCACAGCCACAACAAAACATTACCTAAAATAAAAAAAGAGTATACTTAGTAGTAAAAAAGCAAAGACGAATTGGCGAAAAATACCACGTGTTATATTTTATAAACACTCAACAGTTCGCTTGCGCGTGCGCACGTACAAAAGTCAAAACCCGCAACAATTATCAAATAAATAATTGTTTAAAAAGTATTAAAGAATAAACATCCATTTATCAGATTTAATAGTGGTTTAAAAATACTAAAAAATAAACATTCTCAAGTCAAGACAAGTCTCAATAACGTCAAAAATTACGTATCTCTCTGCTTCGTTATACATTCAATTCAAACCTAAACTCAGTTCAATCAATGACTATTTTAGTATATACAAACTCATCTAGTTCATGATAAAATAATTTAACAAGGATGTAATATTGTACTCACCAGTTTATTACTTTTTACAAAACACTCACTACGTCGCGTCGTCACAGTATCAAGTTAGGTGCGGCACTGTGGCAGGCGGACCGGGCGGCGGGGAAGATGCGAATCCGAAACGAAAACTACCGAATAGTACCGACTACCCTGGAGTACGAATCGTGCACGTACTTCTGTCGTGGTTGTGTTCGCGCGCCACACACGCAGTTTTAATAATCAAAATTTCGTACCAAGGATTTAGTGTTTGTGCAGTACCGGGAATTCCCGGGACATAGTTTTGATTTCCCGGTACTAAACATTTTCAAATTTCCCGGGAATTCCCGGTATTTTTAGTACCGAGAATTCCCGGGAGCAAACCCTAATCACAATCACTATCACTATCACTATCACAATCACTATCATCATTTTAACAATCATTATCATCGTAATCACAATCATCATCATCACAATCTCCATCCTCGTCTTCACAATCATTATCATCGTAATCTCAATCATTTTCATAATCATAAACATCATGATCACAATCGCCATCACAATCACTATCACAATCACTATCACAATCACTATCACAATCACTATCACAATCACTATTACAATCACTATCACAATCATTATCACAATCACAATCTCTATCACAATCACTATTACAATCACTATCATCATTTTAACAATCATTATCATCGTAATCACTACCACTATCATCGTAATCACAATCATCGTCATCACAATCTCCATCCTCGTCATCACAATAATTATCATCGTAATCACAATCGTTATCATCGTAATCTCAATCATTATCATCTTCATCATCAGCCTTTTAATTGGTACCACTGCTGGGACACAGGCCTCCTCTCTATGAGAGGGAATGGGCTATAATCCACCACGCGGCCCCAGTGCGGATTGGTAGATATCACATGTCTTCGAATTTTTGGTTCTAGGACATGCCGGTTTCCTCACGATGTTTTCCTTCACCGTTTGGAGAGCAGTGGTGATGAAATAAATTACACAAAGTAATGCGCCTGCCTGGGTTCGAACCCACGACTTACTGTTCGAAAGTCGAGGCCGCCACCACTGGGCCACAGCTGCTCTCAGTCTATTATCATCTTAATCACAATAATCATGATGACAATCGCCATCACTATCACAACCACAATCATTATCACAATCACCATCATTATCACTATCACAATCACCATTAATTTCACTATAACAATCACTATCACCATCACAATTACCATCACAATCATTATCACAATCACTAACCTCGTTATCACAATCATTATCATCGTAATCACAATCATCTTCATCATTATCACAATCACAATCACCATCACTGTCACAATCACGATCACCATCGCTATCACCGTCACTATCACAATCATTATCACAATCACCATCACCATCAAAATCACTATCACAATCACCATCATCGTTACCTATCACAATCATTATTTTCGTAATCACAATCATTATCATCATAATCACAATCATCATCGTAATCACAATCATTATCATCGTAATCACAATCACCATCATCACAATCATCATCATCATTATAACAATCATCATCATCGTTATCACAATCATCACAATAAATCAACAATAACCCAGAATAGAAGTTGAATCCACCATCTTGTGGATCTCAAAATAAATGCCATTTTCGACATCAGCACCCCTGATAATCTCGGTTTCGATACCCATATTGATTTTTAGACATTTCAACCTCATCGCACCCCAACAGGGAATGATGGTAATTCAGGTCCACCACATTAAATCTTAAAATCGTTGTTTTTGTAATACACCCAACCCAATTCACCGTACAAACAATACATAATTATGTTGAATTTCAGGCTTTGTTACCCCATTTCCCCCTTTAGGGTTGAATTCTGAAAAAACCTGAAACACAAATGTTAACTCATTTATCGATAGGAAGAAGTTTCGAATAAAATAGTCTAACTAATATTATTTCCACATGTAATCTTTCGACCCCCGTTTCAACCCCTTAGGGGGTTAATTTTTAAAAATCCTTTCTTAATGCACCCCTAAACCCCATAAAAAACCTATGTGCCAAATTTGGAATCTCTAGACTCAGTGGTTTGGGCTGAGCATTGTTTTTTATAGTTTGCCACCCCATTTCCCCCTCTTAGGGGTTGAATTCTGAAAAAACCTGAAACCCGTTTTTTTACTCGTTTATTAATAGAAGCACTCCTGTGAAGTTTCGAATAAAATAGTCTAACTAATCTTGTTTACCCATAAAAACTTTGGGGCCCCGTTTAACCCCTTTAGGGGATGAATTTTGAAAAATCCTTTCTTACTGCACCTTTAGACCACATAAGGAACCAATGTGCCAAGTTTGGAATCTCTAGACTCAGTGGTTTGGGCTGAGCATTGATTTTTAGACTTTGTCACCCCATTTCCCCCTCTTAGGGGTTGAATTCTGAAAAATCCTGAAACCCATTTCTACTCATTTATTAATAGGAGCACTCCTGTGAAGTTTCGAATAAAATAGTCTCACCAATCTTGTTTCCCCATACAAACTTTGGAGCCCTGTTTAACCCCTCTAGGGGGTGAATTTTGAAAAATCCTTTCTTAGTGCACCCCTAGACTACATATGGAATCTATATGCCAAATTTGGAATCTGTAGACCCAGCGGTTTGGGCTGTGCGTTGATAGATGAGTCAGTCAGTCAGTCAGTCAGTCAGTCAGTTTCTTCTTTTATATATTTAGATTATGACATTAACAGTTCAGTTTACACTCATTTTTAGCGTAGTACACCGCACAATTGACCATTTATGAAATTAAAAACCGGGAGCGCGGCGGACTACGATGTCACCGCGCAGCGCCATCGCGTTCCAAAATGTACTATTACGATTACGATGGTGGCCCCATGGAGAATGTTGTTCAGTTTGATGGTTTGTAACACACCCTTCCATATAACTATACCCTTTCTGTTACACGTTGTAGAATCTGAGAACCATTTTTGATAGCTAAGTTATCCGCTTTTTTGTAGAATTAACGGTTACATCCAGTGTTTCAGATGTTCAGAGCAAGTTTCTAGTAAGCCCTTTCAAGGTTACCTCACATGATTGCCCTTGTCCGCCAGCCCCACTGAAGCGCTCGTCCATCGACCGTCAGACGAACACACACATCCTGATGCTGTTCATGATCCTGCTTACGCTGGCGCTGCTGAGCGCGGGGTTCAACGAGTACTGGATGAGGGCGCACAGCGACTGGTACCTTGGACTACAGGGTGAGTAGACACCACCTTCCAATAACCTATACCCATTATATGCCTCATGAAAGGACTGCTTCATCTTTTTAGGTGAAAATAATATGGATGAAAGTGAATTAATTGTAAGGCCTGAATTCCTGTCGCGCTGACGTCGGTCTCGTTCGAGTATACATTGTGTTCTATATAGCACCATAATGCGACGCTGACGTCAGCGACGCGTATTTGCTATTGTTTTTCTCGCTGATGTGCGTGACCGACCGTGCGCGACCGACCCTCAGCGTGACAAAAATTCAGGATTAACTTTTTTTGTTGATTTTACCAAATTTCGTAGTCCCGATTCTCTTCTTCTTATACAATAAAATCCTCCAAAGTTTTAAAACTGGTCACTTTTAATAATTTTTACGGACAACTCACACTTGATCAAAAATCATCATCATGAATCATCAAAAATTAAAAAAAGCTAATGTTTTCTTGGAAAGTTTTCTGTGTTGTTTCGGATTTCCCTTTGTTGTCCAACTTAAAAGAAAGACTCTTTTGCCGCCCGGCTGTGTGGGTGTCTAGTAAATTGGTCCCACACAGGTGGATTCCGCGGGATCAGTCGACCTAAAATTTTTTTGAATTGGTCAACTGATCCCGTTGACCATTTTTATGATATGCCGACTCAAAAAATATGTAGCACCATTACGCTTCATTTCTTATAATGTGTTTTTCTTTTTGTTACAGAAGCGCAGAATGCACATTTCGGATTTAACTTTTTGACATTTTTAATATTGTACAACAATCTTATACCTATATCGTTACAAGTTACTGCAGAAATTGTTAGATTTTTTCAAGTAAGTATTAAACACTGTTACTTATGAAATGTCGAGTTAAACCTACGTTTCTCAAATAAGCCATAATAGCGAATGATTTATTTTCTACCATTATGGGGGTTCCATTAGTCCAGTGTTTTTCAACCTTTTTCATGACACGGCCCCCATAGTATGAAAAAATATACCCTTTATTTTATTTTATTTTTTATTATATTACAAATATCAGACCCCTTCCTTTTGCTGACTCTGTTTGAGGCGCGCGTGGTACACTCCTGCTTGTCGACACGGCCTGTCGTCATGAGACGGACGGACGGCGAGCTAGCCCATAGCCCACCGTCCACAGGCCCGCGCCAAGGTGGCCGTGGGCTACCACGTGGCCCCCGAAGTCAAATAAAACCCTCTGATTTTATCTGCTATTAACGACGCAGTGCGAGTAAGCGGTGACATGCTTGCACACTTAAACAACATTGACGTCACTGTCTCCCTCAGGCCAAGTTCATCGCGATGGACGTGGAGATGTACCACGAGCAGACCGACACACCCGCCATGGCGCGCACCTCCAACCTCAACGAGGAGCTCGGCATGGTCAAGTACATCTTCAGCGACAAGACCGGCACGCTCACCTGCAACATCATGGAGTTCCGCAAGTGTAGCATCGGGGAGGTCAGTGTTATATGTTACTACTGCTAGTGCTAGCTGCTCAACGAGGAGCTGGTCATCACCATCATGATATCAGCCAAAAGAAGTCCACTGATGCTGTTACACCTTAGCGTCTCTATACCGGCCAGTCGGGTGCGGGCCTGCGCGCGGAGGGTCACACGCAGACGTGGCGCCGTGGCGGTCATCAGTCCTGCGACAGTGTGCCCTGCTTAATAAATAAATAAATTATTTAGAATTTGTCGACTGCCATGATTTTCCGTCTTGGTCACACGAGGAGGGATACTTCGAGCATAACCCATTCCTTTGTCCGTTTGATGGCTGTGAAAGTACTTCAGCAGAGAGTCACTGCCAAAGTATACAGCGATGTTATATTGTAAAAACTATAGGGTTAGTTTTAAAATGTAAAATGATTAATTAAGCGTAATGTGTATTAATTGAGTGTTTTGTATCGCAGATAATCTACAACGCTCCCGGCCCCGACGAGAATCTGGCGGACACTCTCCTGTATCAGAACATGCAGCGCCGTCACCCGACTGCTCCCGTGATCAAGGAGTTCCTCACGATGCTGGCCATCTGCCACACCGTCATCCCTGAGCGTATCGGAGATCAGCTGCACTACCATGCTGCCTCGCCAGGTTCGTATGCTTTAAAAGTTGACTTAAACTTAACATTTTTAGCAAGAATAATGTTTAAATAATGTTTATTACCCGACTGCGCTAGAAGGAGGGTTATGTTTTTCGAGAGTATAAATAAATAATTGTTTGGCACGCTCTGTGGCCTGAACGGCTCGATGGATTTTAGCTTGAGAGGTGTCGTTAGATTCGTATTTACTGTGAGAGTGACACATACCCAGTGTCATTCTCAAGATAAAAAAAAAAAAAAAAAATGGTGGATTTTTGGCACCAAATTCAAATGTTTGGCACACTTTGCAGCCTAAACAGTCTGATAAAGGGCTCATCATGAGGATTTTAAAATGGTTTAACTAAGTAACTAAAAAGTGTTTTGTTTTTTTTTTGCTAGCCTACATAATGTCCCACTGTTGGGCAAAGGCCTCCCCTTTCTCCTTCCACACCTCTCTATCTTGTGCAATCTCCGGCCATGTTAGCCCCGCGAACATGATCAGATCGTCACGCCACCTTCGCCGAGGTCGACCTCGACGACGCTGTCATTCCTCAGGCGTCCAATGTGTGACGATCTTCGCCCATCTCTCCGGGTGCATCCGTGCCACGTGGCCTGCCCACTCCCATTTCAGCCTGGCTGTTTTTTCTCCAACATCAGCTACTTGAGTTATGGAGCGCAGGGTGGTGTTGCTGCGCTCCATTGCTCGCTGGCAAATCATGAGTTTGGACTGTTGTTGTTCAGTAAGTGACCAACTTTGTGCACCGTAGGTTAGGACGGGCAAGATGCACATGTCGATGAGTTTTCTTTTCAATGTTAATGGAAGGCTGCCCTTCATATGTTCCTTAAGGGCCTCGTGACTGCCAAGAGTCGGGCAACTTCTTAAAAACCTCCTGCAGTGCGCTTGTGAATAGCTTGGGTGAGAGCGGAGCTGTTTGACACCTTTTTCTATAATGAATTTTGGACCAGAAATGTGCGACTTGATGTTCGCAGAGCTACTTGATATATGGTATCAAAGAGATCAATGTAGGTGTGTGGTATATTTTGAGATTCCAAGGCATGGTTGATGGTGTATACTATCGAATGCCTTGGCATAATCCACAAAGGCCAAGTAAAGCAATTTGTTAAATTCGTTGTATTTTTCGATTATTTGGTTGACAATATGGAGATGGTCTGTTGTGGAGAAATGGGGACGTAATCCTGCTTGCTCGGGGGGTTGGTGAAGGTCAAGTATCGGAGCGATTCGGTTTTCTATTACTTTGATGAAAAGTTTGTATAAGTGTGAAATGAGGCTTATGGGTCGATAGTTAGAGATGTCTGCTTTGTCTCCTTTCTTGTGAAGTAGGATTATATTTGAGTGGCACATTTCAGAGGGGATTTGGCAAGTGTGTAATATGGTATTGAAGAAAGATGCGATGTGTGGTACAAGAAGATTTCGTCCTAACTTCTGTTGTTATTCCGTCTATTCTAGCGCTAGGGAAAATGTTGGCAAAGACGCTAGAGCATGCAGCCAAGTTTTAAAATTATCGAATAAACTGTTTTTTATTTTTTTATTTTAAATAAACTCAATCTGTGAATGCACACTGTTGCTTTCCCGCCATTTTAACAGCGCGCTAGCGCTGCCTACTGACTGGCGCTGCGCGGCGATTATTTCGAAATTTGAATAGCTACAGCGCGCTGCTCACTAGCTGGAGTCGTGCGGCGGCGATCAATTCCATATTTGAAATTGCAAATAATACTGTTATGGAATTTGTATGGATTTGTTTGTTTGTTGTTGTTTGTTTGTTCTTAACTATTTGCTTTGGTAACACACGCGTTTTTATGACCCGCTTTACATATTTAAAACCGGTGGAATTACATCAGCTTTACGAGCAAGGGTGTTAAACAGAACGTAACAGTCGTGTTACAGTTTTTCACCTATACCAGTAGTACCGTGGCGGTAAAGTGTTTGTGTGGTTCTGCAGACGAGCGCGCGCTAGTGCTGGGCGCGCAGGCGTGGGGCTACGTGTTCGTAACAGTCATGTTAGAGTATGTCACCTATACGTGTTCGTGTGGTTCTGCAGACGAGCGCGCGCTAGTGCTGGGCGCGCAGGCGTGGGGCTACGTGTTCGTAACAGTCATGTTAGAGTATGTCACCTATACGTGTTCGTGTGGTTCTGCAGACGAGCGCGCGCTAGTGCTGGGCGTGGGGCTACGTGTTCGTAACAGTCATGTTAGAGTATGTCACCTATACGTGTTCGTGTGGTTCTGCAGACGAGCGCGCGCTAGTGCTGGGCGCGCAGGCGTGGGGCTACGTGTTCGTAACAGTCATGTTAGAGTATGTCACCTATACGTGTTCGTGTGGTTCTGCAGACGAGCGCGCGCTAGTGCTGGGCGCGCAGGCGTGGGGCTACGTGTTCGTAACAGTCATGTTAGAGTATGTCACCTATACGTGTTCGTGTGGTTCTGCAGACGAGCGCGCGCTGGTGCTGGGCGCGCAGGCGTGGGGCTACGTGTTCGTAACAGTCATGTTAGAGTATGTCACCTATACGTGTTCGTGTGGTTCTGCAGACGAGCGCGCGCTAGTGCTGGGCGCGCAGGCGTGGGGCTACGTGTTCGTAACAGTCATGTTAGAGTATGTCACCTATACGTGTTCGTGTAGTTCTGCAGACGAGCGCGCGCTAGTGCTGGGCGCGCAGGCGTGGGGCTACGTGTTCGTAACAGTCATGTTAGAGTATGTCACCTATACGTGTTCGTGTGGTTCTGCAGACGAGCGCGCGCTAGTGCTGGGCGTGGGGCTACGTGTTCGTAACAGTCATGTTAGAGTATGTCACCTATACGTGTTCGTGTGGTTCTGCAGACGAGCGCGCGCTAGTGCTGGGCGCGCAGGCGTGGGGCTACGTGTTCGACCAGCGCACTCCGCGCGCCGTGCGCCTGCGCGCGCCGCACGCCACGGAGGAGTACGCCGTGCTGCACGTGCTGGACTTCACGTCCGCGCGCAAGCGCATGTCCGTCATCGTGCGCACGCCCACAGGTACCACCGAATCTTACCTCTATGTGAACAAGGCGACTTAAATAAAACCTACAATAATCTCCCTATAACATTTCCATACGTTTTGTATGAACAATCGAGTGCAATGCGATGCGCCGCGACCCGTCTAAATATGTGTGAACTGATCTATCTATAACACTGCACTGGATGCAGTTTTATTTTGAATTTCGAATTCGAAACATGAGACTGCTTCAATTTTTTTCATTTTTGGAAAATTCTTCCTGTCTGTGATTACGATGTTAATAACAACTAATCTTTAAGACTTATTATGACGTGTATAGGGCAAATCAAGCTGTACTGCAAGGGCGCGGACTCCGTGATCTACCCGCGCCTGGCAGGCGGGCAGCACTCGCAGTTCGCGGACGCCACGCTGTCGCACCTGGAGCTGTTCGCGTGCGACGGCCTGCGCACGCTCGTGTTCGCCTCGGCCGACATCTCCGAGCAGTTCTACCAGGTCAGTTCTGTTCCGACGCCACGCTGTCACACCTGAGCTCTTTTTTTTACTAACTTTCACAATTTCTTCATCTCTCCTGTTACTGAAGAGCTAACCTAAGCCGTGAGACTTGATTCAATCCCGGAACAACTTCTTTTGAAAGTTTCCTCTCTGGCTCTTCAAACTAAGTGAATTGTTTAAAGTGATAGTATAATAGGCACTGCATCGATCGGAAACTGAGTAGGTAATAATATAGTCCGCTCGCTCGCGAGATCGAACGGACACTCCCGCGCCCCTGCCCCTCCCCGCTGTCGTCCGCCGCGACACGATGAATTAGCACGTGAACACTCCTGCGCCTCATCTCTCTCCAATCCATCTGCGTCAGTGCACACAGTTGTGCGCTATAATATCTTTCGCATTGATGGCTAGTAGGCAGAAATTCGGTCAGGAGACCATGGAGGAGACTGTTTGACATTTGTTTCCGAGTCATGGATGTTTATATGTATATAAGTATGTATTTACAAACAAAAAGTATCTATGTAGTATCAACTATCTGGTATCCACGACACAAGCCTCGTTGCTTAGTGTGGCACTAGATGGCGCTGTGTGTAATGTCCAGCGATATTTATTATTTACTATGGTTAACCTTTTGAACGCCAGAGCGTAAACGCATCGGCGCCCCCTCCACGCCAAGCCACAAAATCAGCGCAAATACCTACAAAAAAAATAGGGATTCCAACATCTTATCGATAACTATCTTATCGATAATTTATCATTGCTTTTCGTTCTATATTTTTTAAATAAAATATTACTTGTTGCAATATTCTTTTATTTAATTTGACCCTATTTAGTAATATACTATCATTAAACCCCAGATACAAAGTACTAAACAACCTAAAAGTAGACATTAGAACTACAAACAAATAAATCAAATAATAATAAGGTCCATCACTAATCTCGTTCGTGACGTCATCCGTTGTCGGGAATACCCGACTCTGGCGTGGCTGGCACGACTTTTGACAACTTCCTCGCACATGCGAGTAGGGATGTGACATGGACATAATAAATAATAATTGAATAGTATTTAAAACAATTTAATCAGATTCTACGAAACTTGGCAAACTTATGTCATCCCAGTCCTTTGCTGTCGCACTTTTCTAATAACGTTCAGTAAATTGACGTAAGTTACTGAACATTTTTCTTCTGGCACTCGATCCAGTTCAAAAGCGATTAACCTTCCGAACGCCGCATTTCGTGGGTCGCTAGGCCCTGGTTGGTTAAAATCCACCGGAGGTAACTTGGAGACATCACACCTTAATTCATTTGCGTCCCATATGCTCCGTTGATAATTTGATACATAATTGCACTCGTTTTAAGTTCCGAAGAAACTTGTGTTTCTGTTGTTTTCTTTGCACAAAGTTGTTCGTTTAGCGATGCTTTCCTTTTACGACTTACATCACTCACTTAGTAAACTTGGTGAGGAAGGTCCTGCTATATCCTCAGGATCAGGAGAAGACATAATTATTACATAATATAACAAAAATTGTAAGTAAGAAACCCACCCGATAGATTACTTCACTGTTTTTAGGGTTCCGTACCCAAAGGGTAAAAACGGAACCCTATTACTAAGACTTGGCTGTCTGTCCGTCTGTCCGTCTGTCTGTCACCAGGCTGTATCTCATGAACCGTGACAGCTAGACAGTTGAAATTTTCACAGATGATGTATTTCTGTTGCCGCTATAACAACAAATACTAAAAACATAATAAAATTAATATTTAAGGGGGGCTCCCATACAACAAACGTGATTTTTTTATAATAATTGGTACGGAACCCTTCGTGCGCGAGTCCGACTCGCACTTGGCCGGTTTTTTGAGTGTTGCCAACCAAAATGAAAAGTATGATGAACGAATGAAATATGCAATAAATTTCATTTAAGTACTTAAGATTTCCGTGACATCTGAAATTAAACTAAAATAGGATAATTATGTTTTTTATCCACAATTTTATACTTAAATAATACATTAAGAATATTCAGATACGAATAGTTGTTATAAAAAATAATTGTCGAAGTAATACTAAGCTACTTTTAATAAAATATTTCCTTAGGTTTGAAATATAAGTTACCTTACCGACAGCGACAACTAGTGATAGGTACATCACTAGCTGTCGTGTCTTGACGACTGTGGCGTGAGGAAGGACACTTTTTTACGAATTTCGATTAGCAATTTTTGATTATTGTTTTTTCAAGTGAAATATAACTAATTAATATATCTGTAGGCCATTTTACAATATTTCGTTAATGTAGTTATAAATAATAGGAAAAAGGAACACAGAAAACTTAATTTAGTATATTTATTTTGTACTAAAAAAATGGCGATTTCTTGTCGTCTGTAGACGACGGTGGCGTGTTGGGCACGTTTTCATTTGTCGGCTATACACGACCGTGGCGTTCAAAAGGTTAACAAAGTAATAACGTAACATGTTGTCAGGACTGGGCGAACACGTACCACAAGGCCAGCACAGCGATACAGGACCGCGAGCTGAAGATCGAGGAAGCCGCCGTGCTCATCGAGAACAACCTGCATCTGCTCGGCGCCACTGCCATCGAGGACAAACTGCAGGTCAGACACGTAAAGAAAGCTTCCGGAGAAACGAGAATTACCTACTTAAGTACAAACAAACATCATGATTATGCAAATAGAAGTCAACACATTTATTTATTTTAGGACCAGAAATGTTTTACCACCACTTAATCCACAGTTGAGAGGAGTAATGTGTAAACTCTTCATAATCAAATCAGATCAGATTCAAATTAGTCGGTATAACGGGTGTATAAATACCCTTACGAAGCCGAAAGGCGCTAGTCATCACAAAATCTTACCTTATGGTAAGATTGAATTCGCTTATTAATTGAAACATATTTTTTCCCTTCCATCGTCAACTTACTTGAAATACATTTTGAGTTTAGCATTTCTGTTTTATCGTAATTAAATAGCGAAACTCATTATCCCTGTAAACTTGTGCTTGCTTAATTAATTTGACCCTTGATATTCACTGTAATTTGACGGATAGTTTTCTCACGATATTCTTGAGTAGGCTCTGATTATTCAAATGAAACGTTATTGTCCACAGGACGGGGTCCCCGAGACGATAGCAGCCCTCCTGAAGGCGAACATCAACATCTGGGTGCTGACGGGCGACAAGCAGGAGACGGCCATCAACATCGGGCACTCTGCGCGCCTGCTGCACAGCAACATGCCGCTCATCATCATCAATGAAGACAGCTTGGACGTGAGTACTGTACTCACAACTTTATAGGATTAGGGTATTTTACTGTGTAAGAGTAAAAATATAAAAATATATTATTGAGATAGCTTAGGCAAAAAGCAGTCGGAAAACGTTTAGTTCATAAAATTGCAAACTAAATTTTAAAATTAAATTCATAGGTTTCAGCTTTTCTAACCTGTTTCATAACACCAATAGAGTAGTCGCCATGTTATGACGTCATATGGCTATGTAAACATAGAAGTGTCAACTGTAAACTTCAAGTATCACTGCTTTTGTTTACACAGCCAACTGACGTCATGACCGCAGACCAATATGGCGTCCACTGCGTCCCGCGTTTTCGTCAAATTACGCGCGAAATTTGAAAAAGCAAAATAGAATAAAAATTATGTGATTTTTTCAGTGGTTCGTTACACTATAGAATCTATATGAGACACTTTTCAAAAATGGGTATCCTATTGAAAATATTCCAAAGTTGGTCGACAGATCGATGACATAAATATGATCCGTATCCGGTTCATCCATCGTCTGCTAAGTCTTTCCCCAACTAAGTTGGGTCTGCCTAATCGGATGCAACTGAATACTAATATTTTACATCGAGCCACTGCCTATCTGAGCTCCGTAGCCCACTCACTGGGTAACACGGTACCCCTTGGTAAAGCTTTCGGGCTGCCGACATCCATAACGTCTGCCAAAGATCTACAAATGACCGACAAACCTTGACAATAGCCTAGTTTCCACCATCAATAAATTGCAAATATTTTTATTCTGTCAGAGTATTGGAAAATAATGGACACGTATTTTTTTGTTTGTTTTTGTAAATCAATGAATATTGAAAAAGATAAAACGCATCAAAACTCGGGAGTGGGGGCTCGTCACAACGCACTAAAAATTATACCACGGCGTGACGTAAGTCGTATCTTCGTCAATTTTGGTTTACGTAACAAAAGAAAAAATACGGGTCTAATATTTTTTGATAATCCAACTGACAGATTAATTAGATTTTTCAGTTGACAAGCCTATTGACCCGTGCGGCTGTTACTGCTTAGCCACGAGTCACTATCTATTGAAACAAACATTGAAATGTCCCCACTCCGCTTTTCTTATCCTCAAGTCCTCAATCGTTCGTCCACAGGGTACCCGCGAGTGTATAAGTCGGCAGACGCTGGAGTTCGGCGATAACCTGGGCAAGCAGAACGAGATCGCGCTCATCATCGATGGAAAGACGCTCAAGTACGCGATGGGCTGCGACCTCAAGAAGGACTTCCTGGATCTCTGCATCTCCTGCAAGGTCGTGGTCTGCTGTCGCGTGTCACCCTTGCAGAAGGCCGAGGTTAGTAGCAAGGAATGGACTATTCAGATCCTCCAGTAGCCGACATTTTCAGTCCCAATATATTTATTAGAATATGGAGTGTGTCAAAACTTTACCAAACCCAAGCTTGCTAATCAAATTCAAATTGTATTTAAATAACCTTCAGTCACGTTTGAGTGGGAAATACACTGAATTTGGACACAATTTTTGACTGAATATGAAAATCTTGAACAATGAAGTCTGTATGCAAACCCGTAAGACTGTTTTCGGATCTTAGCTTTATTTTATATACGTATATGTATGCGTTGTGTGGTGCCTAAAATAAATGAATTTATAAATATTAGACCGTTTTTAAATGTATTCGTGGTAACGCAGGTGGTAGAGATGGTATCACAAGCGACGGGAGCGGTAACGCTAGCGATAGGCGACGGCGCCAACGACGTGGCGATGATACAGCGCGCCTCCGTCGGCGTCGGCATCTCCGGCGTCGAGGGGCTGCAGGCCGTCTGCGCCTCCGACTACAGCATCGCGCAGGTAACACGCACTACGACTCACAATGTTTTTTGATGTGAAACATCTAGACGCGGGTAAAACCAAAAAATGGCGTGGCGACGCATGCCGTGGCGACGCGTTGCCGACTGTCAAGTTGTCAACCCGGCCCAAACAATCCCGAACATTACCGACCTGTTGAAGCAGCATAAGATCTACATATTCGCCACGGTTAACAACAAGCCAGCTGGCCAGCTGGTCTCGGGGCACAGCGCTGGGTTATAATCTCGTGACTTCGAGTTTGATCTCGGCATAAAGTTTTTAAAGCATGTTACTTAATTTCGATGTTTCACATCTGCCAGGCGTCCCGTGACGGCTCGCTTTTTTTATGCGACATTCTTTCCTAGACTTTTATCGCCGAGATCTGTTACTCGAAGCAGTGTCATATCAGTAGGGCTCATCCATGGAGACGCGGCTTGTCGTGCGGCGCGTTTTGTAGCGTGGCCCGCAATAAATACAAACATGGCGATGTATGAGAGTGTTTACGGAGAAGCGATTTTACGCGCGTTTGCTTGACATGCTGCGGTAGTGGGGGGGGGACCTGGCGCCTGCCTGCTGCTGCAGCACACTGTGACACGCGGCGGTACCTCACCACGCACAGCGCCGCGCCGTGTGACGTCACGCCGCACGCGACACGCATTGCGCCGCGTCTTCGTAAATCCCTAACAGATGGATGTGTTGTTAAGGTTAAGGCGTTTGTTCTACTACTTCTGCTCGGCTAGAAGTGACGAAGGACAACGGTTTGGAGACTGTTAAGTCATTTTTGACGTTCAAAAAATCTGCAGGCATTAAATGACTTGATTTTAACACATCCCGATGTGAAGAAAAATATGTGAAATCGGTAGGTCATTTAAAGGCGATTCATCTGACAAAAACGAAGTCCGCCAATCTATTGTCTTTTAAAATGCGAGGCATCGGCACATGAGTAAGTAAACGGAACAGAATATAAGCTTCTTATGAACGTGCAAAATTGTTACCTATTTTAGTAGGGTTGTCACAATAGGTGAAGACAAATTAAACAAAGGAAAAAATAATACTCTATTCTATTCAGGGGTTAGTTTCCCAGCTTTCCTAAAAGATACAGGTTATGGCCGGAGTCCCATACATAAATGTTTCGTTTCTTTTCAGCTCAATCAGACACATCGGATTGGTTCAAATCTTACTTTCAATATTTGAACGTAATTTTAATTTATTTATTTAGCTTTATTTATCCCTTACATTTATTTTGTATCTAATGCGTTGTGTACTTATTTATTTATTTGTTAGTAATGTTAGTGTTTGTACTTAATATAAGATTAGTATTGTTAGGTGTAAGGGCCGCCTTCTGCGGTGAAAGCCTCCTCCAAATTGTTCCATCTGTCTCTGTCTTTTGCCAGCCTGGGCCATAAGTTTCCGGCTGTTTGTACAATGTCGTCACTCCATCTTTTAAACGGTCTACCCTTCCTTCTTTTTTTGTTAATTGGATACCAGTTTGTAATAATTTGTGACCATATTTCATCCGTAACTCTCTGAATATGGCCTGACCATTTCCATTTCAGTGTCAGGAACTGTTTGACCACATCTCTTGCCTTTGTTTTTTCCTTATCAATGAACTTTTGACTTTATCCTTCAATCTGATGTTCGTGTAACTCCGTTCTATTCCTCGTTGACAGCTTCTTATTTTACTTAAGAAGGATTTTTTGAGGCCAGGTTTGGCATGCGTAAGTAAGAAACACCGGTGTTAGGCAGACATTCATCGCTTTCGTTTTGAGTTTTATAGGTATGGGACCTTTGAAAATTTCCTTCATACTCCAGTACCTATTCCAAGTGCTTTTCACTCTGCGGTCGATTTCTTTTTCTGTGCATGATTTTGTAGAGATTAGATGACCAAGGTAAATATAGTCCACGTTTGAACGTAATACACATACCTAATACCTACAAAATACCAACCCGCCTACATATCTACAAATGTTTAGTAAAAGCTTGTAATAATATAAAAAGGTAAAAACACCCTCTTCTTATTCAAAAAGGATCATACAATAAAATAAAGGTCCTTACATGTAAAAGTAATAATCAAATATTTACTTACTTATTGTACTCCTTGGGATGGTTAAAGTCATCATCATTCTCTTGCCCTTATCCCAATTCATTTGTGGTCGGCGCAACATGTCTTCTTCTTCCATACTTCTCTATTTTTCGTCATCTCATCAGACACTTCTTTTCTTGCCATATCATTCTTTACACAGTCCATCCATCGTTTCTTTGGTCTTCCTCTACTCATATACCCATTCACATTCATACTCAAAACTTTCCTCACGACATTTTCCTCATCCCTCCGCATCACATGCCCATACCACGACAACCGATTACCACACAACTTTCAGTCACCGGCGCCACTTTCAGACTTCCTCTTATATACTCATTTCTTACTTTATCCATTCGCGTAACACCACACATCCCCCTTAGCATCCTCATCTCCATGCAAATGCCTTTCATTCATCCCTTTTGTGGCCCAACATTCTGATCCATACAAGACAGCAGGTCTAAAAAGTATGATATATTTTTATTTTTTCTAGTATTATTCATACACACAGTAACAATAAATAATCATTATTAATAAATACCGCGTTTTTACATTAAAATATTCAAACTTGTCACAAAGCAAACAACGTGTGTTGCCCTGACAACCCTGAGATTGTCAACTGGCTGTGACAGCGTTAACTGTTTTTTCCACTATCGCCGCGTACGCGACAAGCGGCCAGTGGTCACGCACACATGTCCCGCGTGCTTGTAATAGTGCAACCGATTCGCGCGGTTGTATGAAGCTTATACTGTGTTCCGTTTACTTACTCATGTGGCATTATATTATATTATAAGCCTGTATTGTCCCACTGCAGGGCAAAGGCCTCCCTTCCCTCCTTCCACATTTCGCGATGGCATTGGACCACAAAAAAAGAACAAGCTTACCCAGAAAACCCCTTTGATATTTACGTTTGTTTCTAGTTCCGTTTCCTCTTGCGCCTGCTGCTGGTGCACGGCGCCTGGAACTACTCGCGCATCTCCAAGCTGATCCTGTACTCCTTCTACAAGAACATCTGCCTGTACGTCATCGAGCTCTGGTTCGCCATATACTCCGCCTGGTGAGCATCAATCAATAAGCAAAGCATAGCATAAGTTTTTTTTTTTTAAATAGGTACAAGTTTTGATATATCTAGCAAAAATCAGAGCCCGCATATAGGGAAGTATTTTGTTTAGAAAATTAACTTTCAACTTCAATTATCCGTAAATTCAAATCTTAATTCTTTCTTTGACAGTTGCCTATAAAACGGCAAAATCAGGACATGTGTTAAATTGATTATAATTAATTTCCCTAATTGCGCCTACCGATAGAACTAGTAACTAACATATGCGTATGTCCAATAAATGACAATGGGACATCAGCGTATAACGTTCCCATTAGTTTCGCACATGCCTGTGGGAGTGGGTGAGCCAGAGTCCAGTTTAGTGGACATGACTTAACTGATTCATTCATGAAACCGCTTTAAATATTTTTTTTTTGCAAAATACTGAATTTTTGTTTTGTTTTTATATTGGCGGGCAAAAAACTTAGTATATACTTTTCGAACTAAAACTCACCCAGTCACTCTGAGCAGGCCTAAAGAATAAATGCGTGTCTTCCTGTTACATGAGACTTCGAAATATGGTGCTATACGTGCTGGTGCACCTATGCTTTGGCATAAAACGTAATATCTCGGTTGCAATCCGCGAAGGTTTAGCCCTTCGCGGATTGCAACCGAGATATTACGTTTTTTTATTCGTACAAAGATATACGTATAAAGTCAATAACGTTTGATTTTATTTAGTTTAGTATATGGAGGACTTACAGCTAACAAAAACAAACAAAAAAGGAAATCATAGTCACCAGAAAGCCAATTACAAATGAATGTTTGAATGATGGTTGTGTCACAGGTCGGGTCAGATCCTATTCGAGCGCTGGACGATAGGGTTCTACAACGTGATCTTCACGGCGCTGCCGCCCTTCGCCATCGGACTCTTCGACAAACTGTGCTCGCCCGAGATTATGCTCAGGGTAAGTTTCGCCAATACCATTAATTACTACTGCAATAACTGCTTTTACATAAAAACTAAATATTTTATTTCACATTGCGTATATGTGAAATATATAAGGGTTGTTTTATGCTTATAAAAGGTTGGTTCGGGTTGATCGTTTCCTATAGAGAAGAACCGGCAAGGAACTCCAGGGTTACTCTTTAAAAAAAAAAAAGGAAGTAGGTAGTTGTGAACGATGGACAGGGCAGAAGAGGCGGCATATTTTGTGGCGGTGACTCAATCACAATGTGTTTCGAATGGGTTGATGATACCTAGATCGATAAATATTTGGCTAGATTGGATCTGCAGTGGCCAATTTGAGCTCACAGTCGGTTCATAGATTTTTTTTTCAGTAGGCTCGCCCACAACGCCGAAATGTGGATGTCATGTCAGGTGCTGCTGTTCTGTTTGTTATGTTATCGTTGTGTGCGGCAGAACCCGGTGCTGTACATCCCGTCGCAGCAGGGGCTGCTGTTCAACGTGCGCATGTTCTGGGTGTGGGCCGTGAACGCGCTGCTGCACTCGGTGCTGCTGTTCTGTCTGTTATGTTATCGTTGTGTGCGGCAGAACCCGGTGCTGTACATCCCGTCGCAGCAGGGGCTGCTGTTCAACGTGCGCATGTTCTGGGTGTGGGCCGTGAACGCGCTGCTGCACTCGGTGCTGCTGTTCTGTCTGTTATGTTATCGTTGTGTGCGGCAGAACCCGGTGCTGTACATCCCGTCGCAGCAGGGGCTGCTGTTCAACGTGCGCATGTTCTGGGTGTGGGCCGTGAACGCGCTGCTGCACTCGGTGCTGCTGTTCTGTCTGTTATGTTATCGTTGTGTGCGGCAGAACCCGGTGCTGTACATCCCGTCGCAGCAGGGGCTGCTGTTCAACGTGCGCATGTTCTGGGTGTGGGCCGTGAACGCGCTGCTGCACTCGGTGCTGCTGTTCTGTCTGTTATGTTATCGTTGTGTGCGGCAGAACCCGGTGCTGTACATCCCGTCGCAGCAGGGGCTGCTGTTCAACGTGCGCATGTTCTGGGTGTGGGCCGTGAACGCGCTGCTGCACTCGGTGCTGCTGTTCTGTCTGTTATGTTATCGTTGTGTGCGGCAGAACCCGGTGCTGTACATCCCGTCGCAGCAGGGGCTGCTGTTCAACGTGCGCATGTTCTGGGTGTGGGCCGTGAACGCGCTGCTGCACTCGGTGCTGCTGTTCTGTCTGTTATGTTATCGTTGTGTGCGGCAGAACCCGGTGCTGTACATCCCGTCGCAGCAGGGGCTGCTGTTCAACGTGCGCATGTTCTGGGTGTGGGCCGTGAACGCGCTGCTGCACTCGGTGCTGCTGTTCTGTCTGTTATGTTATCGTTGTGTGCGGCAGAACCCGGTGCTGTACATCCCGTCGCAGCAGGGGCTGCTGTTCAACGTGCGCATGTTCTGGGTGTGGGCCGTGAACGCGCTGCTGCACTCGGTGCTGCTGTTCTGTCTGTTATGTTATCGTTGTGTGCGGCAGAACCCGGTGCTGTACATCCCGTCGCAGCAGGGGCTGCTGTTCAACGTGCGCATGTTCTGGGTGTGGGCCGTGAACGCGCTGCTGCACTCGGTGCTGCTGTTCTGTCTGTTATGTTATCGTTGTGTGCGGCAGAACCCGGTGCTGTACATCCCGTCGCAGCAGGGGCTGCTGTTCAACGTGCGCATGTTCTGGGTGTGGGCCGTGAACGCGCTGCTGCACTCGGTGCTGCTGTTCTGTCTGTTATGTTATCGTTGTGTGCGGCAGAACCCGGTGCTGTACATCCCGTCGCAGCAGGGGCTGCTGTTCAACGTGCGCATGTTCTGGGTGTGGGCCGTGAACGCGCTGCTGCACTCGGTGCTGCTGTTCTGTCTGTTATGTTATCGTTGTGTGCGGCAGAACCCGGTGCTGTACATCCCGTCGCAGCAGGGGCTGCTGTTCAACGTGCGCATGTTCTGGGTGTGGGCCGTGAACGCGCTGCTGCACTCGGTGCTGCTGTTCTGTCTGTTATGTTATCGTTGTGTGCGGCAGAACCCGGTGCTGTACATCCCGTCGCAGCAGGGGCTGCTGTTCAACGTGCGCATGTTCTGGGTGTGGGCCGTGAACGCGCTGCTGCACTCGGTGCTGCTGTTCTGTCTGTTATGTTATCGTTGTGTGCGGCAGAACCCGGTGCTGTACATCCCGTCGCAGCAGGGGCTGCTGTTCAACGTGCGCATGTTCTGGGTGTGGGCCGTGAACGCGCTGCTGCACTCGGTGCTGCTGTTCTGTCTGTCATGTTATCGTTGTGTGCGGCAGAACCCGGTGCTGTACATCCCGTCGCAGCAGGGGCTGCTGTTCAACGTGCGCAAGTTCTGGGTGTGGGCCGTGAACGCGCTGCTGCACTCGGTGCTGCTGTTCTGTCTGTTATGTTATCGTTGTGTGCGGCAGAACCCGGTGCTGTACATCCCGTCGCAGCAGGGGCTGCTGTTCAACGTGCGCATGTTCTGGGTGTGGGCCGTGAACGCGCTGCTGCACTCGGTGCTGCTGTTCTGTCTGTTATGTTATCGTTGTGTGCGGCAGAACCCGGTGCTGTACATCCCGTCGCAGCAGGGGCTGCTGTTCAACGTGCGCATGTTCTGGGTGTGGGCCGTGAACGCGCTGCTGCACTCGGTGCTGCTGTTCTGTCTGTTATGTTATCGTTGTGTGCGGCAGAACCCGGTGCTGTACATCCCGTCGCAGCAGGGGCTGCTGTTCAACGTGCGCATGTTCTGGGTGTGGGCCGTGAACGCGCTGCTGCACTCGGTGCTGCTGTTCTGTCTGTTATGTTATCGTTGTGTGCGGCAGAACCCGGTGCTGTACATCCCGTCGCAGCAGGGGCTGCTGTTCAACGTGCGCATGTTCTGGGTGTGGGCCGTGAACGCGCTGCTGCACTCGGTGCTGCTGTTCTGTCTGTTATGTTATCGTTGTGTGCGGCAGAACCCGGTGCTGTACATCCCGTCGCAGCAGGGGCTGCTGTTCAACGTGCGCATGTTCTGGGTGTGGGCCGTGAACGCGCTGCTGCACTCGGTGCTGCTGTTCTGTCTGTTATGTTATCGTTGTGTGCGGCAGAACCCGGTGCTGTACATCCCGTCGCAGCAGGGGCTGCTGTTCAACGTGCGCATGTTCTGGGTGTGGGCCGTGAACGCGCTGCTGCACTCGGTGCTGCTGTTCTGTCTGTTATGTTATCGTTGTGTGCGGCAGAACCCGGTGCTGTACATCCCGTCGCAGCAGGGGCTGCTGTTCAACGTGCGCATGTTCTGGGTGTGGGCCGTGAACGCGCTGCTGCACTCGGTGCTGCTGTTCTGTCTGTTATGTTATCGTTGTGTGCGGCAGAACCCGGTGCTGTACATCCCGTCGCAGCAGGGGCTGCTGTTCAACGTGCGCATGTTCTGGGTGTGGGCCGTGAACGCGCTGCTGCACTCGGTGCTGCTGTTCTGTCTGTCATGTTATCGTTGTGTGCGGCAGAACCCGGTGCTGTACATCCCGTCGCAGCAGGGGCTGCTGTTCAACGTGCGCAAGTTCTGGGTGTGGGCCGTGAACGCGCTGCTGCACTCGGTGCTGCTGTTCTGTCTGTTATGTTATCGTTGTGTGCGGCAGAACCCGGTGCTGTACATCCCGTCGCAGCAGGGGCTGCTGTTCAACGTGCGCATGTTCTGGGTGTGGGCCGTGAACGCGCTGCTGCACTCGGTGCTGCTGTTCTGTCTGTTATGTTATCGTTGTGTGCGGCAGAACCCGGTGCTGTACATCCCGTCGCAGCAGGGGCTGCTGTTCAACGTGCGCATGTTCTGGGTGTGGGCCGTGAACGCGCTGCTGCACTCGGTGCTGCTGTTCTGTCTGTTATGTTATCGTTGTGTGCGGCAGAACCCGGTGCTGTACATCCCGTCGCAGCAGGGGCTGCTGTTCAACGTGCGCATGTTCTGGGTGTGGGCCGTGAACGCGCTGCTGCACTCGGTGCTGCTGTTCTGTCTGTTATGTTATCGTTGTGTGCGGCAGAACCCGGTGCTGTACATCCCGTCGCAGCAGGGGCTGCTGTTCAACGTGCGCATGTTCTGGGTGTGGGCCGTGAACGCGCTGCTGCACTCGGTGCTGCTGTTCTGTCTGTTATGTTATCGTTGTGTGCGGCAGAACCCGGTGCTGTACATCCCGTCGCAGCAGGGGCTGCTGTTCAACGTGCGCATGTTCTGGGTGTGGGCCGTGAACGCGCTGCTGCACTCGGTGCTGCTGTTCTGTCTGTTATGTTATCGTTGTGTGCGGCAGAACCCGGTGCTGTACATCCCGTCGCAGCAGGGGCTGCTGTTCAACGTGCGCATGTTCTGGGTGTGGGCCGTGAACGCGCTGCTGCACTCGGTGCTGCTGTTCTGTCTGTTATGTTATCGTTGTGTGCGGCAGAACCCGGTGCTGTACATCCCGTCGCAGCAGGGGCTGCTGTTCAACGTGCGCATGTTCTGGGTGTGGGCCGTGAACGCGCTGCTGCACTCGGTGCTGCTGTTCTGTCTGTCATGTTATCGTTGTGTGCGGCAGAACCCGGTGCTGTACATCCCGTCGCAGCAGGGGCTGCTGTTCAACGTGCGCAAGTTCTGGGTGTGGGCCGTGAACGCGCTGCTGCACTCGGTGCTGCTGTTCTGTCTGTTATGTTATCGTTGTGTGCGGCAGAACCCGGTGCTGTACATCCCGTCGCAGCAGGGGCTGCTGTTCAACGTGCGCATGTTCTGGGTGTGGGCCGTGAACGCGCTGCTGCACTCGGTGCTGCTGTTCTGTCTGTTATGTTATCGTTGTGTGCGGCAGAACCCGGTGCTGTACATCCCGTCGCAGCAGGGGCTGCTGTTCAACGTGCGCATGTTCTGGGTGTGGGCCGTGAACGCGCTGCTGCACTCGGTGCTGCTGTTCTGTCTGTTATGTTATCGTTGTGTGCGGCAGAACCCGGTGCTGTACATCCCGTCGCAGCAGGGGCTGCTGTTCAACGTGCGCATGTTCTGGGTGTGGGCCGTGAACGCGCTGCTGCACTCGGTGCTGCTGTTCTGTCTGTTATGTTATCGTTGTGTGCGGCAGAACCCGGTGCTGTACATCCCGTCGCAGCAGGGGCTGCTGTTCAACGTGCGCATGTTCTGGGTGTGGGCCGTGAACGCGCTGCTGCACTCGGTGCTGCTGTTCTGTCTGTTATGTTATCGTTGTGTGCGGCAGAACCCGGTGCTGTACATCCCGTCGCAGCAGGGGCTGCTGTTCAACGTGCGCATGTTCTGGGTGTGGGCCGTGAACGCGCTGCTGCACTCGGTGCTGCTGTTCTGTCTGTTATGTTATCGTTGTGTGCGGCAGAACCCGGTGCTGTACATCCCGTCGCAGCAGGGGCTGCTGTTCAACGTGCGCATGTTCTGGGTGTGGGCCGTGAACGCGCTGCTGCACTCGGTGCTGCTGTTCTGTCTGTTATGTTATCGTTGTGTGCGGCAGAACCCGGTGCTGTACATCCCGTCGCAGCAGGAGCTGCTGTTCAACGTGCGCAAGTTCTGGGTGTGGGCCGTGAACGCGCTGCTGCACTCGGTGCTGCTGTTCTGTCTGTTATGTTATCGTTGTGTGCGGCAGAACCCGGTGCTGTACATCCCGTCGCAGCAGGGGCTGCTGTTCAACGTGCGCATGTTCTGGGTGTGGGCCGTGAACGCGCTGCTGCACTCGGTGCTGCTGTTCTGTCTGTTATGTTATCGTTGTGTGCGGCAGAACCCGGTGCTGTACATCCCGTCGCAGCAGGGGCTGCTGTTCAACGTGCGCATGTTCTGGGTGTGGGCCGTGAACGCGCTGCTGCACTCGGTGCTGCTGTTCTGTCTGTTATGTTATCGTTGTGTGCGGCAGAACCCGGTGCTGTACATCCCGTCGCAGCAGGGGCTGCTGTTCAACGTGCGCAAGTTCTGGGTGTGGGCCGTGAACGCGCTGCTGCACTCGGTGCTGCTGTTCTGTCTGTTATGTTATCGTTGTGTGCGGCAGAACCCGGTGCTGTACATCCCGTCGCAGCAGGGGCTGCTGTTCAACGTGCGCATGTTCTGGGTGTGGGCCGTGAACGCGCTGCTGCACTTGGTGCTGCTGTTCTGTCTGTTATGTTATCGTTGTGTGCGGCAGAACCCGGTGCTGTACATCCCGTCGCAGCAGGGGCTGCTGTTCAACGTGCGCATGTTCTGGGTGTGGGCCGTGAACGCGCTGCTGCACTCGGTGCTGCTGTTCTGTCTGTTATGTTATCGTTGTGTGCGGCAGAACCCGGTGCTGTACATCCCGTCGCAGCAGGGGCTGCTGTTCAACGTGCGCATGTTCTGGGTGTGGGCCGTGAACGCGCTGCTGCACTCGGTGCTGCTGTTCTGTCTGTTATGTTATCGTTGTGTGCGGCAGAACCCGGTGCTGTACATCCCGTCGCAGCAGGGGCTGCTGTTCAACGTGCGCATGTTCTGGGTGTGGGCCGTGAACGCGCTGCTGCACTCGGTGCTGCTGTTCTGTCTGTTATGTTATCGTTGTGTGCGGCAGAACCCGGTGCTGTACATCCCGTCGCAGCAGGGGCTGCTGTTCAACGTGCGCGTGTTCTGGGTGTGGGCCGTGAACGCGCTGCTGCACTCGGTGCTACTGTTCTGGCTGCCCATGATGCTGGCCGAACACGGGGTGCTGTGGGCCCACGGCCGGGACGGCGGGTACCTCGTCATGGGCAACTTCGTCTATTCCGTGAGTTACATTCATCCTTATGTTCTTACTATGTATCGCAGATTGAGCACGATTTCACCTGAGCTTACGATATTAGTGCAGGTTTACAATATTCTTTTGACCAAAAACAGTTTAGCCTTAACACCAGCATAAAGTTGGTAGGTACTAATCGTACATGTTATAATTATTGTAGATAAAATAGTGAATGAATGTTTGTTTGGTTGTGCAGTACGTGGTGATGACGGTGTGCCTGAAGGCGGGGCTGTCGACGCACTCGTGGACGTGGATCACGCACGTGGCCATCTGGGGCTCCGTGCTCATGTGGTTCCTCTTCATCGTCATCTACAGGTCAGTTTGAAGCCAAGTTTTTTTGCCAATTTGCTGGATAGTTGCAGATTATATGTGATCAATATCACAATATGTGATTAATTTTTATCAAATTATGTGTTTTAGGTAAATTATATTTATCAGAATCATAAATACGATGCTCTAAGGATAAGTGTCGAATGTCATGATTTTATGAAAGTCATTTAATAGGGTAATATGAACACAGATAATAATTTTAATTATGTAAGGACATGTATTTTTCCTGCTGCAAAACTTAGTTTGAGTAACATAAAACCTAATAAAATTAGAAAATTTATATTTTTAATTTCTCATACTCGGAAAGTAGTGTTTGTTTGATCAGAGCAGCGGGTCGAAAACGATGCTTCCCTCCCTTGGGCGGGAAAGACTCATAGTAATTGCTTCCCTCCCTAGGGCGGGAATTAATTTAAAAAATAGAACTAAAATTGGTTATTTAGTCGGCTATAATTTTTTTTACATAATTAAGAAAAATATCGATTTAAAAAAAAATGCTGCGGTCTTGTGAGTGTATACGGCCAATGTGAATTTAAAAAAATACCTATTAAAGAGGGATGGCCCGCGGCGGTGACGCGGGCGGTGTGTTCCATATTTGAAATTTAAATTAAAAAAGACTATTTATGTATAATTTGGCGGGATACTAACTCTGTACCGAAATTATTTGATTAAAAATGAGTTCATGCGATTCTGAAATGTCGACCCCCAATTCCGTTAAAGACGAGGCCAATACAGTTATTGAAAATCTTTTGCCAGAAATTTCAAAGGAAAGATACTTAAATATTTACAATGATTTTATGAAGTGGCGAACAGACAAGAAAATAAAATCGTTTTCCGAAAGTGTATTTCTTACATACTTCAATGGACTATCTAGCAAAATACAGCCTTCTACGCTATCGAGCAGGTATTCAATGCTCAAGAGTACACTTAGTGTAAAACATAATGTGGATTTGAAAAAATTCCATAATCTCACAGCGTTTTTGAAAAGACAGTCTCAGGGGTTCAAGAGCAAAAAATCTAAGGTTTTCACCTCTTTACGAAGTGGAATCATTTTTAAATGAAGCCCCTGACGAGATATATTTGGCAATGAAGGTAAGCTAAACGTTTATCTAAGTAAGGAGAAGTCTTTTACTCTAAACATGAACATCGTTCCCAACGTCTTTACTCTGTTATGTATTATAGATAAGTTTGTACAAAAAGAGACAATGACACTGACCAGATTGCGTATATTGAGAGTAAAGACGTAGTGATCAGTAAAAATAAAATCTCAGTTATGCCAAAGCAGATAGCAACATATTTGAATTTACCAAACTGTGAGCAGTATACCGGGCATTGTTATAGAAGAACGTCAGCGACACTGTTAGCCGATTCTGGGGCGAACTTAACAATGTTAAAAAGACATGGAGGATGGAAATCCAGCACAGTCGCGGAAGGCTACATTGAGGATTCTATCCAAAATAAATCTAAAATTTCAAAGAAATTAACTGAGACTATAAATATACGCCCCAATTCGCCTCAACCAACCACTTCAAGAGAGTCTCCGCCATGGATTCCACCGTCTAATGAAATACCAGAGTCTTCTACTTTTACAGAAATCCAACACAGCCAAATTTGTCATAATATATCAAACAGTGTAAATATTCCAAACAAAAATTTTACTTTGAATTTCACAAATTGTTCTAACTTCTCAATTAATTTTAAATAGGTACTACTCATGTTATTACTATCAATAAATATTTTAGAAAAACTACTATTTTTTACTTTCCTTATATTTGAAATGAAAAGTAGAGTGTTTAACACGGGTGAAAGTCATCAATTCCCACTCGGACTATAGCCGCCCTCGCTTCGCTCGTGCGTCTAAATACCTCGTATGGGAATTGATTTCTTTCCACCCTTGTATAACAATCTACTATTGCTGCCCACCTTACATTATAGAAGCCCACGAGGAAAACTAGTGCCAAAACCCAGAAAACCTTTATACCTACACAGATATTATAAAAACCCTGAATATTATTTATGTATTTTACAATAAAGCATAAATATAGAACGGGTAGACAGTTCATAGTGATTAGAACAACTATGAAAATTCATTTTAATTAACTTAATTGCACTAGAAGTTCCCAATTAACATGCACCCGTCATTTTGACAAGAAGCTTACAGGGTTGTTGGTTACAGGGAAATTGCTGAAAATTAGGTCTAGTATCACCCATTTCAAGGAATGTACCCAGTTACCCTGTAGTGCTGCCATGTACAGCTGGGATCCGTCATTGTTTTTTGGCGTGTAATGCCATTGTTAGGAGGGCGCTGCGCTGTTGGTAAACATTTGTGACACTGTCTTGTCTGTGGTGATTGTATCGGAAACAAAATGGCCACGCGCCAACAGAAGCATGACGCACTGTTAATGTTACTGAGTGTGTGTAACGAGATATTGATGACTACATAGTCGTATTCGGTTCCCGCCTGTAGAAACAAATGTAAGTGGTATATAATAAGTGAGTATTGGGCTATGTTCCGCAGCAACGTGTACCCGACCATCCTGATCGGCGCCGTGATGCGCTCCATGGACCGCATGCTGCTGACGTCACTGGTGTTCTGGCTGGGCCTGGCCATCATCCCCGTGGCCACGCTCATCCCCGACATACTCGTCGTCGTGTGAGTACCATACCTTACGCTCACTTACTTAACTCATTAATCTGTCGGTACGGCTCCGTCCGTTCCTTCAAAATCAGCTCGGTTTAGGTAACTCAGTTTCGATGTGTCTTCATACCAGATGTCCATAGTTACATATAATTTTGAATTGGGTCTCGTCGTATCTTCAGGGTTCCGTACCAAAATTGTAAGAAAGCAATTCTAAGTACTTTTTTACGTCATACTCGCGGGTGTAGCGTGACAAACAACTCAACACGTGTGATAGCGTCGCACGCAACTCTAGCGAGTATTATATATTTCGAGACCGCGCCTAAACGTGGACGAGCAGTGGCGGTGCGTCTTCGTCCGTCCGGAATAAAAATGATCAGAAAAATATTTTTTCTTCCATGGTACGGAACCCTCGTTACGCGAGTTCGACTCGAACTATGTGGGATTTTCGTAAGGCGCCGCGGAGAGATTAAAATGCGAAGTGATAGTTAGAGTAAATGTGATACGGCGGCGTGTAGCACGCACGGCACGGTGAGCACGGGCGCGCACTCGGCCGCGCACCTCATCGCGGTGGGCGCGCTGCGAAGTGATAGTTAGAGTAGATGTGATACGGTGGCGTGTAGCACGCACGGCACGGTGAGCACGGGCGCGCACTCGGCCGCGCACCTCATCGCGGTGGGCGCGCTGCGAAGTGATAGTTAGAGTAGATGTGATACGGCGGCGTGTAGCACGCACGGCACGGTGAGCACGGGCGCGCACTCGGCCGCGCACCTCATCGCGGTGGGCGCGCTGCGAAGTGATAGTTAGAGTAGATGTGATACGGCGGCGTGTAGCACGCACGGCACGGTGAGCACGGGCGCGCACTCGGCCGCGCACCTCATCGCGGTGGGCGCGCTGCGAAGTGATAGTTAGAGTAGATGTGATACGGCGGCGTGTAGCACGCACGGCACGGTGAGCACGGGCGCGCACTCGGCCGCGCACCTCATCGCGGTGGGCGCGCTGCGAAGTGATAGTTAGAGTAGATGTGATACGGCGGCGTGTAGCACGCACGGCACGGTGAGCACGGGCGCGCACTCGGCCGCGCACCTCATCGAGGTGGGCGCGCTGCGAAGTGATAGTTAGAGTAGATGTGATACGGCGGCGTGTAGCACGCACGGCACGGTGAGCACGGGCGCGCACTCGGCCGCGCACCTCATCGCGGTGGGCGCGCTGCGAAGTGATAGTTAGAGTAGATGTGATACGGCGGCGTGTAGCACGCACGGCACGGTGAGCACGGGCGCGCACTCGGCCGCGCACCTCATCGCGGTGGGCGCGCTGCGAAGTGATAGTTAGAGTAGATGTGATACGGCGGCGTGTAGCACGCACGGCACGGTGAGCACGGGCGCGCACTCGGCCGCGCACCTCATCGCGGTGGGCGCGCTGCGAAGTGATAGTTAGAGTAGATGTGATACGGCGGCGTGTAGCACGCACGGCACGGTGAGCACGGGCGCGCACTCGGCCGCGCACCTCATCGCGGTGGGCGCGCTGCGAAGTGATAGTTAGAGTAGATGTGATACGGCGGCGTGTAGCACGCACGGCACGGTGAGCACGGGCGCGCACTCGGCCGCGCACCTCATCGCGGTGGGCGCGCTGCGAAGTGATAGTTAGAGTAGATGTGATACGGCGGCGTGTAGCACGCACGGCACGGTGAGCACGGGCGCGCACTCGGCCGCGCACCTCATCGCGGTGGGCGCGCTGCGAAGTGATAGTTAGAGTAGATGTGATACGGCGGCGTGTAGCACGCACGGCACGGTGAGCACGGGCGCGCACTCGGCCGCGCACCTCATCGCGGTGGGCGCGCTGCGAAGTGATAGTTAGAGTAGATGTGATACGGCGGCGTGTAGCACGCACGGCACGGTGAGCACGGGCGCGCACTCGGCCGCGCACCTCATCGCGGTGGGCGCGCTGCGAAGTGATAGTTAGAGTAGATGTGATACGGCGGCGTGTAGCACGCACGGCACGGTGAGCACGGGCGCGCACTCGGCCGCGCACCTCATCGCGGTGGGCGCGCTGCGAAGTGATAGTTAGAGTAGATGTGATACGGCGGCGTGTAGCACGCACGGCACGGTGAGCACGGGCGCGCACTCGGCCGCGCACCTCATCGCGGTGGGCGCGCTGCGAAGTGATAGTTAGAGTAGATGTGATACGGCGGCGTGTAGCACGCACGGCACGGTGAGCACGGGCGCGCACTCGGCCGCGCACCTCATCGCGGTGGGCGCGCTGCGAAGTGATAGTTAGAGTAGATGTGATACGGCGGCGTGTAGCACGCACGGCACGGTGAGCACGGGCGCGCACTCGGCCGCGCACCTCATCGCGGTGGGCGCGCTGCGAAGTGATAGTTAGAGTAGATGTGATACGGCGGCGTGTAGCACGCACGGCACGGTGAGCACGGGCGCGCACTCGGCCGCGCACCTCATCGCGGTGGGCGCGCTGCGAAGTGATAGTTAGAGTAGATGTGATACGGCGGCGTGTAGCACGCACGGCACGGTGAGCACGGGCGCGCACTCGGCCGCGCACCTCATCGCGGTGGGCGCGCTGCGAAGTGATAGTTAGAGTAGATGTGATACGGCGGCGTGTAGCACGCACGGCACGGTGAGCACGGGCGCGCACTCGGCCGCGCACCTCATCGCGGTGGGCGCGCTGCGAAGTGATAGTTAGAGTAGATGTGATACGGCGGCGTGTAGCACGCACGGCACGGTGAGCACGGGCGCGCACTCGGCCGCGCACCTCATCGCGGTGGGCGCGCTGCGAAGTGATAGTTAGAGTAGATGTGATACGGCGGCGTGTAGCACGCACGGCACGGTGAGCACGGGCGCGCACTCGGCCGCGCACCTCATCGCGGTGGGCGCGCTGCGAAGTGATAGTTAGAGTAGATGTGATACGGCGGCGTGTAGCACGCACGGCACGGTGAGCACGGGCGCGCACTCGGCCGCGCACCTCATCGCGGTGGGCGCGCTGCGAAGTGATAGTTAGAGTAGATGTGATACGGCGGCGTGTAGCACGCACGGCACGGTGAGCACGGGCGCGCACTCGGCCGCGCACCTCATCGCGGTGGGCGCGCTGCGAAGTGATAGTTAGAGTAGATGTGATACGGCGGCGTGTAGCACGCACGGCACGGTGAGCACGGGCGCGCACTCGGCCGCGCACCTCATCGCGGTGGGCGCGCTGCGAAGTGATAGTTAGAGTAGATGTGATACGGCGGCGTGTAGCACGCACGGCACGGTGAGCACGGGCGCGCACTCGGCCGCGCACCTCATCGCGGTGGGCGCGCTGCGAAGTGATAGTTAGAGTAGATGTGATACGGCGGCGTGTAGCACGCACGGCACGGTGAGCACGGGCGCGCACTCGGCCGCGCACCTCATCGCGGTGGGCGCGCTGCGAAGTGATAGTTAGAGTAGATGTGATACGGCGGCGTGTAGCACGCACGGCACGGTGAGCACGGGCGCGCACTCGGCCGCGCACCTCATCGCGGTGGGCGCGCTGCGAAGTGATAGTTAGAGTAGATGTGATACGGCGGCGTGTAGCACGCACGGCACGGTGAGCACGGGCGCGCACTCGGCCGCGCACCTCATCGCGGTGGGCGCGCTGCGAAGTGATAGTTAGAGTAGATGTGATACGGCGGCGTGTAGCACGCACGGCACGGTGAGCACGGGCGCGCACTCGGCCGCGCACCTCATCGCGGTGGGCGCGCTGCGAAGTGATAGTTAGAGTAGATGTGATACGGCGGCGTGTAGCACGCACGGCACGGTGAGCACGGGCGCGCACTCGGCCGCGCACCTCATCGCGGTGGGCGCGCTGCGAAGTGATAGTTAGAGTAGATGTGATACGGCGGCGTGTAGCACGCACGGCACGGTGAGCACGGGCGCGCACTCGGCCGCGCACCTCATCGCGGTGGGCGCGCTGCGAAGTGATAGTTAGAGTAGATGTGATACGGCGGCGTGTAGCACGCACGGCACGGTGAGCACGGGCGCGCACTCGGCCGCGCACCTCATCGCGGTGGGCGCGCTGCGAAGTGATAGTTAGAGTAGATGTGATACGGCGGCGTGTAGCACGCACGGCACGGTGAGCACGGGCGCGCACTCGGCCGCGCACCTCATCGCGGTGGGCGCGCTGCGAAGTGATAGTTAGAGTAGATGTGATACGGCGGCGTGTAGCACGCACGGCACGGTGAGCACGGGCGCGCACTCGGCCGCGCACCTCATCGCGGTGGGCGCGCTGCGAAGTGATAGTTAGAGTAGATGTGATACGGCGGCGTGTAGCACGCACGGCACGGTGAGCACGGGCGCGCACTCGGCCGCGCACCTCATCGCGGTGGGCGCGCTGCGAAGTGATAGTTAGAGTAGATGTGATACGGCGGCGTGTAGCACGCACGGCACGGTGAGCACGGGCGCGCACTCGGCCGCGCACCTCATCGCGGTGGGCGCGCTGCGAAGTGATAGTTAGAGTAGATGTGATACGGCGGCGTGTAGCACGCACGGCACGGTGAGCACGGGCGCGCACTCGGCCGCGCACCTCATCGCGGTGGGCGCGCTGCGAAGTGATAGTTAGAGTAGATGTGATACGGCGGCGTGTAGCACGCACGGCACGGTGAGCACGGGCGCGCACTCGGCCGCGCACCTCATCGCGGTGGGCGCGCTGCGAAGTGATAGTTAGAGTAGATGTGATACGGCGGCGTGTAGCACGCACGGCACGGTGAGCACGGGCGCGCACTCGGCCGCGCACCTCATCGCGGTGGGCGCGCTGCGAAGTGATAGTTAGAGTAGATGTGATACGGCGGCGTGTAGCACGCACGGCACGGTGAGCACGGGCGCGCACTCGGCCGCGCACCTCATCGCGGTGGGCGCGCTGCGAAGTGATAGTTAGAGTAGATGTGATACGGCGGCGTGTAGCACGCACGGCACGGTGAGCACGGGCGCGCACTCGGCCGCGCACCTCATCGCGGTGGGCGCGCTGCGAAGTGATAGTTAGAGTAGATGTGATACGGCGGCGTGTAGCACGCACGGCACGGTGAGCACGGGCGCGCACTCGGCCGCGCACCTCATCGCGGTGGGCGCGCTGCGAAGTGATAGTTAGAGTAGATGTGATACGGCGGCGTGTAGCACGCACGGCACGGTGAGCACGGGCGCGCACTCGGCCGCGCACCTCATCGCGGTGGGCGCGCTGCCCGGCGGCGACGGCGAGCTCACGGCGGCGCTGGCCGGCGTGCTGGAGCGGGCGCTGCTGCAGCCGGCGCGCCTGCAGCGCCTGCCCTGCGTGTGGCTGCGCCGCCAGCTGCTGGCCTCGCTCACGCCCAGCGCGCGCTCCAGCGTGTCGCCCGCCCGCCCCGCTGACCCGCTGACCCGCCCGTACTGACCTCACGTATATGTGCACGAGAGGCCGCACGGTCTGCGGCATGCCGTGTGCAGGACGCACCGACAGCGCACCGTGCGGCATCTCACTATGTTGGTAGCTTGCAGTCGATCTCGCACGGGTAGTGACGACTCCTATGGTTTCGTTTGCTGTCCTACTGTTTCAGATGTAGTTTCTGATTGATTAGAAGTACGTGTATCAGTAGAATATTCGTTTGGGATATATTTAAGCAAAATGTTGGTTTGTGTATTAGGCATAGAATTGAAACTGAGTTGTAAGTCATAATCATAGATAATGTTCGTAAGTATAACGTTCGTCACCTTCATTTACATATATTTTTATGTAAATTGTTATATTGTTGATACATTTTAGTTAGTGCGTAAATCGTGAATAAGTATAAAAAAACGGTTAAATAAATATAACATTAAACTAGAACATAACTAACGAGTGATTGTTCGTTATAGTCATAACATGGCGGCTTTCTTATCTACCTTCTCAAGATCTGGAAATAGGACCATTTGTTTATGTCCCGAAATACCAAAAGCAGGTCAGCCGTTTTTGTTTTTTTTTTTTGTTCACTTATTTGTATTGTTTTTAATATTATCCTAACAAAAGCGATAGTTGAATGAAGATCTATGTATTAATGTAGAGAAATTCCATATTTCTAATTGTTTGGCTGTGACTCTTCCGATGAGTCTGCTTAGACCGTGCCAAACGAGAGTATTGTCTACCATCGAATAATGCAAAGTTCCACAAACACCAAACGGCTTTTCCGGCGTCCACTGCTTTTGCATTAACACTGAAAAAAGGACAAATAAAGTATATTGTCCGTTATCAATGAAAGAGCCCGTGGTTAAATAATAACAGCCCCGCGGAACGAACCTTTATTATGAAGCAGCGCTTGCCGAGGTCGGTTCGCAGACGGTTGGGTGACTGTTTAATACATATCCAGACTGTTCCGTACCTCGGGTAACACGTGAAGTTGTTGCTCCTGGCTGTCGTTTCTAGATCTTTGACAGGCATTAGTCAGAATCTGGATAGACGGACAACAAGTCTTTCTAAGGGGTATCGTATTACCCACTTACAGGGTTGTAGAGGTCAGGAAAACAGCCGCTCCATGTGAAATACTGCAGTCTGGCATGCGACCCCAACATAGTTGGGAAAAGGCTACGTAGATGATCCAAAATCAGTTTCTACTTTTTAAAATATATGTGTCTGATTCCAGAGTTCATAACTCGGCGTTCAAGTCTATGACGGAGGCGGTGCGCGAGAGCGAGATAAAGCAACGCGACCCTTCCGCACTGCTCGCACACCCGCGCCACTCGTAAGTACCGCCCCTACCCATACTCGTCGCGTACGTACGCGCACGTATACACGACACTGCTCTGTCGTGTGCGTGGCAGGTAGAACGGACGACATGGTGGAAATTGTGCACTCGATTACTGGTGCGAATAAAGGCCTTAAAGCCTTCCTTTTTATTCTTCGGTGCCCACTAGCGAAACTTTAAACATGTAGGAGAGTTTAAATTGTAGATGTCAATTAAAATCAAAACTCCGCCCGGGCTGGGTTACATCAGGCCGATTATTGCGTTAGTTCATCAGAGCTCAATCCAAAATTATGGGTAGTAAAGCAAAGTGGTCAAAGCAACCAAGACCCCTGATCTATAAGGAAAATAAAAATTTAAATTTTTGAAATAGCTTTACTTGGTCGAGGATTCGATCAAAACATTAAAATCAGTTAAGATCTTGAACTGTTTATTACGTACATACTCCATATAAATTAGAGGTATTAAAATGTAGAACTTCTAAATAAGGTAACACAATGGGCGGCCTCATCGCTAAAAGCAGTCTTTTCAAGTCAACCATAGGTTGTTTTTTGTTTTTTTTGAGAGCTAAACTTAGCAACATTGATGAAAATTCTATCATGTCAACTTCTCAAAATAAATGCAGGAACGGCATCTGCTCCTCATAATATATAACCCTAAGCCAACAGGTTCGCCGTTCCTGAATGGACCTGTCGACATGTTGCATAGACAATAAGAAGACCTACATATGTAAGACTTCCTTCCTCCATGCCTAATCGTATGCCATCAGTAACGTTAATTAAGGCTATAGCGATAGTGTGACCAGGACGAAAACCAGATTAGACAGGATTCAGCCGAATTTTATTACAAGAAAAGGCACTAAGCTGATCGTGGCCATGGAGTTCTAGGACTTTGGAGAGAGAAGGTAAGATGGATATAGGACGGTATTCTGAGGAGGAAGTAAGATTTGATTTTTTGGGCAAAGGAGTGATTTTCGCCTCTTTCAACTTCAACGGAAAGTCACCAAAGAATACAGAGTAATTTAGGATATGACATAGGGCAGGAAGGATTTCACCGAGGACAGGGAGTATCATCTTCCGACTGACACAATCAATACCAACTTAAAATGTGATTGAACACCCTTCTTAACATCACATTTACAATAGGGATGATGACTGACTAAAAAAAATATGATTTTGTTTAATCCGTCAGTTAGATTATCGAAAAACATTGGATACGTGTTTTTTGTTTTATCAAAATATTGAAGAAGATAAAACGTGTCAAAGATGTGGGGGCTTGTGTCGTCACATTTGAGTAAAAAATGTACTCAAATGTGATGTCACACGAGTTTTCGACGCACTGTATCGTCTTCAATTTTTTGTTGAAGTGAAAAAGAAAAAATATGTGTTCAATATTTTTTGGAAATATATTTGACGGACTAATTAGATTTTTTTGTAGTCATCTACCCTATTTAACGAAGTATTCCAATCCGAACTGAGTTTTGAGCTTTTCCTGCCACACAAAATGAAAATATTTTGTGTTGTTTATGGTATTTTCTCCTACATCTATAAAGTTACGTTTGTGACCACCAAAATAAAATTCTCTGATAATGTTATGTAGCGACAAAACTTTCAAGGGCGTCAAGTGTCTTTTCAGGGGTTGAAAAGACAAATAGATTACGTTTGACGTTTATAATGAAGCTGAGACTCGTTTAATTAAATTTCAAGGGTGTAGTACTGATGTAGACGTGCATTTAAGCGCTGCGTAGTGTCACTGAAAAAATCATTACATTTTATTTTGCGTACGATATACTGTAGGATTTCTTACATAATTTTGTTTAGTTTACCACCACACATATTACGACAGAGCATTTTCGTAAATAGAAGACATATCGAGTGCGTTCCTTCGACATGATTTTATATTATATTTATATAAACCCTGGGAGCACACACAATATAATTATAAACTACGACACAATTAATTTTAATGCACGGTATTTGGTGATTGGGTTCACTGGTGGTTTCACAAGCACGGGTGACAAAATTTTGTTGGGCTGCCATGGAAACATGTTATTTTATGTTTGTTTGTTTAAAGACAAATCTGTGTGTGATCCCAGATAATTATATGCTCAGAATAAGTTTTATGAAATGTGTTTTTAAATAGAATATTAAGCCCATTTTGTGTTGATAATGCCTTGCCTCCTTGCTTACACTAGGCGATATTTAAATAAATGACTGAATAAAGCTATTTGTGACGCTCGGCTCAGTGCCGACGGTTATAATTACAACAGTGCTATATATTTTTTTCATGAAGTTAGTATTGCTTAGTATAAGTACCAGCAGGGTTTAGAGTATAACCACACCAAGGTTCGTTCCAAGTATTAAAAGTACAGTATAACTTGAAATTCTCTTAATATTGTAACTTATTCTGAGCATTCCACTGCAAGTTTGCAAAGTGTCGTAAGCGACACGACGAGTACTACATGAACCGATACTATCCAAGCAGAATGCGTGTGTTTTGCCTCCCGACTGTATGCTCCTACGTCTGCATTATTTTGGAATGAATATACTGGACTATTGACCTACTAATATTCAGATTGATTTAACAGTTTGTATATGTGTATACGTGTATATATTTTTCGTAAATATTAGTATGTATGAAGTATCTACCTCCCACTTATGTAACATATACGAGGTTCCACTTTATAAAGCAGATTGCTATTGTATTTTTTAAATTAAACTGTTATAAAAACGCTAGTAGTTGTAGATACTACATAAATGCTATTGTTTCCCCTTTTTATCTCCACACGTGTATATTGTCCTGTCGTCGTTAAGACGCCGCCAGAATACTGCAGCAGGTCCACTTCCATATAACCGGTTGCCTGCCACGTGTTCTAGCGGCGTGTACTTGTCTATCATATCACTCGTATTTTCATTATTCTATGCATTCTGTACGTCCTTGTGTTCCGTTGCCGGCTGATTTCCTATATATTGACGCCGCTATGTATCACACGTAAAGCGTTTAGATTAGATTTTGTACTCTGTAGTTTAATATGTATAGCAAAATTTAGTATTTAAACTATGGAACTCTTGTTGTTTTCACACTCGTATTGTTATTTTTATATCGTATGTTATGTAGTTCGCTTGATTAGTAGCAACTGTACTATCTGTACTGCCGAACGTTCGGTCGGCGATCAGCCGGCAGCCGGCGCCAGGCGTCAGTGCGCACGCTACCGTCCGTACGTACGTTACGTTACGTGTTTAGTTCGCTTTGCATCCCCCTCCCGCACCGCCCGTACGCTCGCCGCGACCTCCCGCTCCACGTTAAGGACACTCGGTGCCGCCGCACGACTGCGAGCGTGCAACTCCGCGCGGGATACCGTTTCTGATACACGTAAACCCAAAAAAACGGAGGATCGGGTACGGAAAAGTATCTCGCCCGGAGGGGCTCTCGCCGCCGTTGAGTAAGTTAGTATGTCGCTCCCCGCACGGAGGTCGCGGCCGGCGTACGGCGCCCCGCTCCGGCGCCAATAACTTGTATGTGGCGCGCGCAGCAAGACGCACGCGCGCGGCTCGCCCGTCGGCCTGCGCTGGCGCCGCGCCGGCGTGGCGCCCGCCGAGCGCCGCCCGCACGTGGTGTGACCCGCGCGGGCCCACGCCCGGGGCCCACGTCCGCCCGGCCGGGGCCCCTGAGCCGGCAGTGCCGCCCTGCCGGCCCGCCGCCTCCCGCCTCCGAGATTCCTCCCTCAGATCTTCCTCTGCTATTTTGTATGCATTTATAACGAAGATGACGCCGATGTGATACTATTGTAGATACTAATGTAAACTTTTCATTCCGAGGTGGGCGTACGTCAAGTATATGATAAGAATAAGAAAAGGGAGTGCTATTAGATGGTAAATATTACATTAATGTTAGTAGCCGCGCGCTCGCGAGGTTCACGTCCTGCTACCACTACCGAGTGCCGCTAGTGTGTACGCTTATCTAGATCTTCCTATACTTTGAATCTTCGAAACCCTATTATGAATTCGTATTACATTAACTTAAAAAATCCAATAATATTTAAAATAAATGATATTCTAATGCCGCCGCGCTGAAACAGCGCTCATACGGCGTTGACGAATTCACATTCACTCAATTACTAGTATTATTAATCTCCAGAAGTAATTAAGTCATTCCTATGATAACATTCCAGTATTTGTAGTTGTGATGTGGAGAGATATTAGTGTGCCACAATTTACGAGTTTTATATGTGTGCGTAACGTGCACTTGAACAGAGGAATTTATATATAATAAGATAGTCCTTGAGAAGGCTAGTTAGTGAAACTGTTAGATAGAGTGTTTGTGTTAGTTCGTGTGAGAGCCAGGTGCCAGGTGTGAGGTGTGAGGTCTTCGGCCACTACTGATATCGGCCTAGACGCGGCCGCCGAGCGGGCTCCGTGCGACTAGTTGGACGTATTGCAGGGAAACTAGTCGAAACGAAATTTAATAATGCTTCAATATTCTACTATTTAAATAAGTTACGTAAGATGCTCAGCGATCAGTAAGCACTTCAATATTGTCTTATTAGCCAATACAGTTAGGTATACGGTTTCAGTTCTGCACCTCTGCAATCTTCGTACGTTAACTACGAATACGAACAAGCTACAAGTCCGGGTGTCGCCCTCAATCAATCATGTGTCACTCAAAAGGTATTTTTGAAGTGCATGGAGTTATTAAATTTTCAAGTAACTGTCAATTAAGATGTGATGAGTTGGCGTTTCAGCTGTGAACGCTAACGCTATTACTCGCAAATGTCGAGTACATTTTTGATGTGAAACATATATTTCTATATTACGCGCGCCTAGGCAGCAAAACCGTATCGTATGCCGTGACGGAAGATGGCATGACGCTGATTTACGCGCTGATTCGCGTTCACGATCGCGTTAATTTTATGTAAAATCAACCCTTTCGTAAAGTTTGTTTTGGAACTTTTTTTGTTCGACATATTCCGTTTTCAAAAGTTTCCACGCTACTCAATTAGTGATGGAGTTGGGTCATATTCAGATTTGATCGATAGACTGATATCGATAAAAGTAAATACTTGAATATAATATTTATTCTTTCTTTTACTTCATATTTCGTTATAGGTTATTTTATTAATTACGAATTCTAATATACATCTACGTATATGTTAGATGTTTCACATCTGCCGAGCGTCCCGTGACGGCCTATTTTTTTTCACAAATTACTGCTTTAATTAAAAATAACAGTTATGTAAGCAATAACCGTCATTGTCTGCGTATATCCGCAGAAACATGGAGATTTTCGAGGCTCAGAACTTACAGTTCAGTAGTAATATACTTTACAAATTAAAATAAAATTAATAATAATTGAAATCTAATTTTTATACAAATTTTATAATTCGTATGTTCGGATAAAGTCTATTTGTAATAAGATATTTATACTTATATTAAGTAGTTCTGTTGTAGAGTTTGCGGCCGTCCAATTCGGGCGGTTCCTAATGGTTCCTAAACTTTTGCTTATTTACAATGAATGTAGTTCTAGTAATGTATGCCCCAAGTTAGCCCAACAGCAGGCAGGCACAGAGCTCGTTCGGTGGAAGCGTCACAATATACGTATAACGTACTATTTAGCCAGTAGTATAAATAAATGTGAATATTTTTATATTTGACACGTTTGAACGTTTTCTATTTAGTAGGAGTACTGGCTTCTCATGCAATACAATCATTATAAGTAAGGTTTATGTACTTGTGTTTTGATCCTCAATTCTAAATGTACATTGTATGACATTCTTCCCTTGAAAATATTGTATGAATAAAATATTATGATTTTATATTGTTATAATGATCTCTTTGTGAGAGATTTAAAGAATATAGATTTAGGTTTGGTACGTAGAGTACCGATACCCGTTTGAAGGTAGCGTGATGTTTTGAAGTCTACACTTGTTATGTACGTAATAACAAAAAACATATCACGTACAGTTATGACATAATTTATAAGAGAGAGATTCCTTTCTGAAGTTAGCTCTTAGAATAGTATAGTTAATTGTGCAAATATTTATTTTTACTTCCGAATGGGATAACCACATGAAATTGAAACAATGTTTATGAATATAATTAAGCTGTTATTCGGCCTAATTATTTAAAGTTTTTTTTTTAAGTTATTTAATTAATTCAATAGAAATAACGTTTGTGATAAATTACAGTAAGTTTAATGAAATCAAATTTTAAATTTAAATTCTCTGTTAGTACTTATTTGTTACCCATAATGTACATTTGTATGAAATAAACAGATCTGCAGAATATTGTGTAGTTGTTGTAAATATTTGTATAGACCCTGCGCTACTTTTAGTTGCTTATTTTAGTAGTTTTTTTTTATGAATTCTTGTAAATGTTATAATTTCATGTCCGTAGCTGGTTGGCGTTGTGATTGTTACCTCAATGTGCCATGTTCTTGTTAAGCACTGATTGTATAACTGTCTTGTGTACTTGTCTCAGTATTGCACAAACTTGTCGATAAAATTAAATGTTTTTGGAAGATATCGATCATCTAACACAGAAAAGAACAAGAGCTGAAATAAAAAAATACCAGTACAAAAAAAAAATGCCTAAAATTCTTATTGACCGAATACTAAAAAATATTTGAAGTGCACACTTGAAATGTTTGCTGATTAGTGATGTATCTAGTGGATAACCACTAGGTACATCACTAATCAGCAAACCATAATTATTAAATAATAATTCGAACCGTTATGATTCGTACTAATTGAAACAGTAATTAGGAGCTATATATAATTAAGTTAGAGTGGCGCCAACCAGCCGGAATCTTCATTAATTTTATTATTTCATCTTAACACTCATGTTTTTGTTCGTTTTTGTATTTTTAATCTTTCACTTTTTTTACTGGAGTTACGCTGGCAACACTTTGGTCCCACTTTAAATCATACCATTAACATGGGCATAAGTTGAAGGTGTATGGTAGCGAAACTTCAGCTGATTACTTAGTTGTATGTTCATGTACTGACTTGATAACTAAACCTACTTGTGCAGCTACGATTAACTACATTATTTTGACAATATTAAGTTTATAAGTGGAGCTCGTGGCTAAATAATAACAGCCGCTCGGGTCGATCTTTAGGTTAAACAGTGCTTGTCTATGTTAGTCTGTGGATGGGTGACCACCCTTACATACCGGATTTCCTCCGTGCCTCGGAAAACACGTTAAGCTGTTGATCCCGGCTGTCATTTCTAGATCTTTGACAGTCGTTACAGGTAGTCAGTGGCCCAAAAAGTCTGACAACCAGTCTTACCAAGGGGTATCGTGTTACCCAGTACTAACTGGGTCGTGGAGGTCAGATAGGCAGTCGCTCCAAGTAAAATACTGGTATCCGCTGCATCCGGTGAGACTGGAAGCCGACCAACATAGTTGGGAAAAGACTAGGCAGTTGATTAAGTTTAAAAGTACAAAAATCTTGCTCTGAATACGGTCATCATATTTAGATATAAGTAACTTAAGTTGTCTACCTCCATCGGCGTACAGTCGTTGCCATTTATACATATTATTATTGGCCAACTTCACCGTGATTGCACGTAAGATACTTTGGAAATCGCCTGGTTTTGTTTTTCATTACAGTAATTACGACGGACCAGCGAGTAGCGTCTATTCTATAGAGTTCTCAGTAGAGTTTGGGTCTGAACTTGAAATTACACAAGATCAAATCGCTCTTAGCCACATTTTTATCCAGACTTCGCGAACTTGATTTCAAAGTGTCGTTTCCGCACAAGTGTGTGTAGTTAACATTAACATAACTGCTAATACGACTGCTCATCTGTCTACGTCGCAGACATCACCACCGTAGCTTGTACAAAGTATTGTAAGTAGCCCCGTCGAAGAGGGGAGCGCCCTGTTTTACATGATTGTTTTAATAAAACTGTTGAAACTACTCCGTGTTGTATCTTGTAGTCCTAAGTAATGCCAAAATAATGCTTGATCTGTTTGTATGGGCCTTTTGATGCTCGGTATGCGATTTGATTTATGTTAGTGCATTTACTGTGCTATTACTAACCGGTGTAGCTGCTGTTGGTGCCTTTACACACGTTTTCAATTCTGGGAATACGTAAACGGGTACTGGTTGACCGGGAGCTGGGTACAGGAGCCCTATCCGGGTACGCGACGAACAAAACCGGGTATATCCGTTGACAGCACGTATAAAACTTACTATCCAGTTAGAACGTGTGAAAAGGCACTTGAGATAAAACATAGACATTAGGCAGCTCGTTAGATCATATTGTTGTCTCATTCACTCATAAATACTACTCGATCGCGTCTTCCAATATGTCTTATCTCAACTCCATATTATGTAATTACCTGAATGTGGCGATTACCACATTACAATCGTATACAAAGCGACCACGAAATTGATGCAGACTATTGTTGATGAAACCTCGCAAAATTGTAACTGACACGCTGCACATTGATAAAGAGATTGAAATACTGTTTTAAATAGGAAATGAGCAACTCTTCTTGGCCCAAAAAGCTACTCCAATAATGTTAAATGTTTGCTAACATTGTGCTTAACTTCTCAAAGTAACTAACAATTGATTAACAAACCTTACTATTTTTGTTGCAAGTAATATTGGACTAGTTTTTTCATGTGCGGTGTGTCCTAAAGACAGATAGCAGGCTGTGCATGATCTCAACTTGCTATTATATTACTGAGCCTGGCAGAAGTACACGACGCCGTCGTTGTATGTTGGATTGTGAATTTTCGTAAGAGTCATTGAGCTGTTGAATTTTTAACCTTCGGCGCTGAACCGAATGTCGCAAATACAATTGCACGATTAATGTCCCTTACGGCATTTAAAATTTCCACCGTTGATAAGCACAACCTTCGATTAACGTCGCTAATAACTTGTGACACAGAATAGATAGTGCAACAGGTTACAATATACAACGAGCGTCAACGCAAGCACACAAGTGCGCGTATATGTACAGGAAATGCCTTACGTACAAGTGGTTGTGTGCGTGTGTTCTCTCTGTTGTGCGTCTCTATTTTGTGCGTCTCTATTTTGTGCTAGTATTTTATATAATCAGGCAGATATTTCAAGTTCCGTTTGTGTACAGTCTGTAAACTGTGAATTGGCATGTATTGGGGTGTGTGTACTAACTGATGGTGGTTGTTCCCGAGCAGCGCGGCGGACACGAGACACGCGCTCGTCCGGCTCGCCACGTGTAAGTACCTCGGTACGTCGCTTGCATGGCTTGGCAGACGCTTGCATACCGCCGCCGACCACGCGACACTCACGCTTCTTAACTCTATCGTTACTTCTATCGATTGGTTATGGTTCATTATTTTATGTTCGGTTATGAAAATTTTGCCCTATGGTTACTAGACATTGTTGTCGATGTGGGAATGACTTTATCAAAGCATCAGAAGGGATGTTTTAGTCGCATGCATGTATAGTAGTTCCCTATTCGACGGCGCACACGTCCGGCCCTCTCGGGCGGTGAGTAGGGCGTAGGGCGCCAAGTTCAGTAGTCACCGCGAGCTCTGTGTGGCAGCCTCACGGAGACGGCGCGCCTGCTGCAGAACGTTCGCAGCGTGTTCACCCGCCGCTCCGCCACGCGCGCCGCCATGGAGCTTGAACTGTCGCGTGAGTACTCCATGGACACGACTCGTGGACTGCTAAACTGTGGGACATTCAATATAGAGATGGCAACTGCGCTACTAATCGCATTAGCATAGTTAGTACTAAACATTGTGCAGCAATGTCATTAGTTAGAATCTGTTATTGTCATTAATAATTTAAATAGAATAGCTTGACTTCATTGGTTGACTTGGGACTTAGTTTCGGTCACGCCATCTACAATGAGCTCTGCGGGTTAGCCACATATTAGCACTCCATGAGTTCCGTACTCCGTGGCACACACCACGCACCGCTGACGCGTAACACACTAGAGACACCTTTTATTTACTGCAGACCTATTCAAGGAATTGTCAAGGTATTGATTCATTTTATTTTAAATCCTCAGTTCACACAGTTTGTGTTACCACACGATTGTATAGTGTCATCACGCTGATTCGGATAGAATCATTAATTGTTCATTTTTGCCGTTTTTACACCATTAGTTGATGATTTATATAATTTCTTTAGATTTTTATATATGTGTGCGTTGATGTAATAATAATTGTGGTTGCGTGTGCAAACAGACGGGTTCGCGTTTTCGCAAGAAGAAGGAGGCAGCGTGTCGCAGGCGGACATGATCCGCGCGTACGACACGCGCCAGCCGAGGCCGCTCCACTCGTGAGGCGTGTGCCACGCTCCACACACGTACAAACTCTTCTCACTCACACTCTGAAACGATATCACTGTTGTTGTTTAGTTAGCGTCTCAGACGGACAGTATTGTTACTTACTATAATTATTTATTGATGATCCGACATGACAAATATTATAATGAATGTTTAGTGTTACTGTACTTAACGTAGGCATGCACACGCATGCGCGTCGTCTATATTACTATATAAATAAATAACTTATGTATACAATATATAGCATAATGACTGTTGATGGTATACATCATCTCCGGTTTTTCTATCTATTTTGAATGTTTTACGACTTTCGGTCACAGGGAATCATGATTTTAAAATCCTAGACCAAAAATTAGATAAAATCTTTTTAAAACTGTATTTTAGTTGTTACTGAAACGTGCAAGTCGTACTTTCCACCTTAAGTATTGAGTTATGCCTCGGTTAGTACTTGTGGAGTCGCAGCGAGCGATGGAATCGTTCTCGATTATTTATTGTTGAAATCTCACGGAACAAAGTCTCTGCCTTTGATTACCAAAAGACTTGATCAGATCATTTCCGTGTAGTTGGTAACTAGAATCCTCTGTAGTACCTATCTTTTTAGTACAGTTTTGTTGGTAGGTAAGAAATAATAATTTATTAATTCCATATACTGCAATGTTGTTTCAGCTTATAATAGTTAAGAAAATTACATAAACTGTGTAAATTATAATTTATTTTTATACTTGAGGGGTCTTTCTACATTTTACTTTTACGTAAATAAAAGATTAAAGACTTAAAACTTCATACAGATAAAAGTTAATTTCGTTTGAAGTTACTAATTATATTATAATTGTTTTTAATCATAATAAATAGAAATAATTGTCTAGCCGGCCGAGTTCAATTAATATAATGTCCATAGTTATGTCATAATGACACTTTAAGTATAGGTGATGTACAAATGTTGGAAGACCCAGTCGATTTACATTTATTATTTAGTTTACAATTTATAAAGCTGTGCTCGAAGTACTCGATATTACTTGATATGTTTCTCAATAGTTGAAGTTTATATATTTATGGCCTATGTTCTATTGTGTCACAATGTGCATTATACCTATGAATGTCTACCCGAGTATGTACATATTATAACGCTTTATTAACTCGGTCGTTCAGTGTTCCGTCTTCAGTTTGACATATTAATATGCTTACACGAGTGTACATAATATATAAACAATTATTAATATACACATGTACATGCGTCTAAAATGTGATGTCGCTTGATAAGTAGATATTTATTAATTAAATCAAAATACCTTCTTTATTATTTCTCGATGCGTAAATCGATATACAAGTCTTTTAAATGAAAATTTCTATCGAATATTGAACTTTGAGGCACCTATGTATATGAATCTCTGTGCGTAATGTGCACTTGATCATTGAATCACACCATTGGCACAAAATTCATTGATTTAGCATTCCTAAATATTATCTAGTCAGTCAATTTTGATAGTTTTGAGCAAATTATAATCATAGCAGCTTTGTTAAGTCCATGTTCATAGTACAATAGACACTGGTGTTTAACGTGAAGAGGGAAACTGTTTCAAGTTGTATGGGCGGGGAAGATCACTGAGAAATATCCCCAGTTACTTCAAATGTTACTAACTTCCGAACCTAATTAAATTAGCTTTACTCTACTGATTAATGCAAAATGCGTTCTACTCGTAATTAGCTTCCACGCAGTAATTTTCTGTCTAATACAGAGCGTCATCTATGACTAAACCTTGTATTTTACATATAAATTATGGAAATCCCCCAAAACGTTAAACACAAGCAGGTTGCATGCGTAGTTACAGTGGTTTGAACCTAATTAAAGTAAATAAATGTGATACGTACTGAAAGAGGTGACATTTTCAAACTCTTGACATGGTCGCTAAGGAAATATTTTATGATATTGTCACATAATGTTCTAACAGTTTATTATTGTTAACTGTTTAAACTTGTGGTTACTTTCGACGGGCGGGTGAGATGTGGTGGTATATGAACCAACCATGTACATTGTACATAGAGATTTTATTTAAAACTGCTGTACTGTTCACTAAAATTGATTGCCTCATTGACTTGGAATCGATTCGTAGGTCAAGCAGTGTTTGGCTTTTCCACCAGGGGTGTGGCAGGTGGCAGTACCAGTCCAGAGCCTGGCACTGGCAATAAGCCCCCGTTACATGGGACTTCAACTTGGCGAAATGTCGGAGTATTGTAGCTACACTTCTGCCTAACCCTTTGGGAAGTACAGGCGTGACATGTTCATTAAAATATCTAATTAGATTTTTTTCTTTAACAAAATTGTTAAGATCACTCGTTACTGAAATCAATGTATGGAATTCTGAAAAAGTACCAAGAACTTTAAGCGATTCGAAAAGCATTTTAATAAAGGAATGGGTATTTAAACATAAATCATGCTTAATTGGTTTTTATTTTTTAACTTAGCTGTTCGTTTTCTAAGTAACCTTAACCGTAACCTTCAGAATTATAAAATGACCTTCATATTTTGAATCAGGTACCTAGTTTTCCATACTTAGACATGTAAATATACATTGATTATAAATATATAATCAATTTAGATTATTTTTTATTTGATTTTGTATGGACTAATTATTATTAGACATCCGACCCTAAATAAATTGGGATAAGGTCAGTAGAATTGTAATACCTACTAGAATTGTATTGTACCCCGTTGGTCTGAACGCCTTACGAATAACTTGAGAACACTGATACTAAGGACCAACGTGGGTAGGTACCACATTGTGATCTCTTGCACCATTGTGTGGCCTGGCCATGGGCCACTGTTGGCCATCTCACCACATCTCGGGCGCCCTCGGCTCTTAACTTGTGAATGTAAAAACAGATATAAATTATATAATTTGTTCTCGTTCTTTAAATGGCAGTTTTATTTAAGTTCATTCTCCTTCCTCTGTCCTATCCTATCCTATTCCTTTTGTTGTTTGTTTCACGTAACTATGTTGCATGTTCAAGTTTTTTTTTTTCGGATGGGAACTCATCAAATGACTCCTCCCGCTCTGGGCGGAGCAGGAAGGAGTGTCAGACTTTTTCTGACTAAAACCCATCCATGTTCCTTCATCTCCCTTTGTATTCCAGGGCCACGGTATCTCTTTCGAACAGTCCCGCATCCCTGGATGTTCAAGTCTGGTAGCCAGTAGACTGGAAGTCAACCCCAGCGTATAAAGCGTATTTGGGAAATGGCTAGGCTAGATGATGAAGTTATACAGGATGACTTTATTATCACTTTCCAAAAAAAAATATTTATTCCCGGTCGTCCCCACCTCGTCATCCCCACTCACAGGAATGGGAAAAAAAAAGTTTCGTTCCTCCCCAGTGGTGACGATTTGAACTTTTTATTTACCATTTGTTCCGCTATAGACCGAGAGTCAAAATGCAGTAATGGGGATTTCAATAAGAGATTTCACGGATTGTTAAAATGTTTTAATTACGACTTTCTGACCAAGTTTGAACAATGTTTTTGATTAAAAATAAATATGTGAACGGAGTAGAAGCAAATGGCATACTTACTTAGTTTTTTTTTTTTGCTAAAAAAAGATCTAAATTCAAATCATACGCGTACCTTTATCCTATGATTTGAAATTCGATATTTTCCTTTTTTTTCAAAATTTATTTTTGTTCTAATATGAAAAGTTTACTTGAAATTTGTAGCGTTTTTTGATGATGGATCCATTTTTTTCTAAGCTGTGGAAAAAAGATAAAAAAACTAGGTACCTATGCCATAAGCTTCTACTCCGTTTCACCTAATATACCCAATTTTTGGAAAGTAATAAAAAAGTCATCCGGTATACCTACAATAGAAAAATTAATAAACTGAAGTAATATATCGATGGGTTGGTTTGTATATCGAAAAACACATGTTTAGAAACTGAATTAAATGTACACACTTCACTGAACGCAGTGGTTGAGCGATTGGCGCCTGCACTATTGCAACATCTCGGGTTCGATTCTGGGTTTGGATGCTTTCAGCGACGTGCTCATGTCGAACCGGGCGCCCATGACCCTGCAGCGTCGCATGTTTGAGTAGTGGTGTCCTCCCAGTTATGACGTACGGGGCTGAAACTGGGACACGCTCACCAAATATACTATCCACCGCATGCAAGTCACTCAGAAAGCTATGGATCGAGCCATGTTGGGCTCCATCTCCCTCTACGACCGGAATACGGTGACGAACGTGACATACCAAAAGCGATAATTAAAAAAAAGTGGAAATGGGCAGCCATAGGATGGCGCCGACAACACAACAATAAATGAAAACACTGGTTCATAGGAATCTCCCCCCTCCTGGCAAGGCTGGCCCGGGGCTACCGCACGATATCCCGCGAGGCGGCGAGCCTCCTTGCCAGATTGCCGCCATGGGATCTGGAGGCGATAGTCCTCGCGCGCCTACATAAATGGCGCGAGGAGGCGCTACGCCGCGCCGGGGGTAAACTCCGCTGCCGCGGCAAATTGTCGCTCAGCGGACAGACTTCCGGCGGGATCTCATGGCGACATGGAGAGAGCGTCTGTCTGTGTAGGGCACGCCACGATAGTGGCGATAAGTTCCCTCTTTGAGGAGTGGCTTGAGCGACGCCACGGCGTCCTCACCTTCCGCCTGACGCAGGTCCTCACCGGACACGGCGTGTTCGGGAGGTTCCTGCACCTAATCGGGCGATAGGAAACGTCCGGGTGTTTTCACTGTGAGGATCGGACACGGTGGAGGTGTGCCCCGCGTGGGCGGAGCACCGCCGTGTCCTCGAAGCGGCGGTTAGGGGCGGCGACCTCTCGCGTCCGGCCCTGGTGCAAGCCATGGTCCGGAGCGAGACGGAATGGGACGCCGTCACCTCCTTCTGCGAAGCAGTAATGCTAGAGAAGGAGGTGGTGGAACGGGAGAGGGAGAGAACCTCTCAGCGTCCCGGCCGCCGCGGGAGACGCCCCGGCCACCGTAGGCGCGGGCCTTTGGACGGTGTGCTATGGGCTAGCTCGCAGTCCGTCCGTCTCATGACGAGAGGCCGTGTCGATGGCGCGTTCGTGTTCCACGCGCGCCTCAAAGAGAGTCAGCAATAGGAAGCTTGCCCGGGGTTGCGGGACTGTTCGAAAGAGATACCGCGGCCCCGGAACACAAAGGGCGATGAAGGAACATGGATGGGTTTTAGTCAGTAAAAGTCTGACACTCCCTCCTGCTCCGCCCAGAGCGGGAGGAGTCATTTGATGATTTAGGGGGGGCAATTTTTGGAACATCATTAAAAAAAATTGTACTTTTGATAATAAATGGGCGTTACTTTCCATTACAGTAGCTTAATTGCGTCGATGATATAGTTATGGTGGCTGAGAGATAGTACTTTTTAGAGACGCACTTAGATCTTGGCTGACCTAACCTTATGAGGACAAGTAGTTTTTTGAAGGAGAAAAATGCTATTAGGACGGGTTTTAATTACTACCTGTTTTATTTTCCAGGGAGAAAACGGGAATACGTTTAGGTATATCGGCGAAACGCCCGCTAGCCTTTCCTATTATAGACGGTTCTACCGTAATCCAATAATCTGTAATACCTAGTTAGGTACGGAGGATATTATAATTGTTGAAGAAAAACCCAGAAAATCTAACGAAAATATAGCAGAACGATTGCAATAGATTTCCCGAAGGGAGATCTCATTCCGTTATTAAACAGAGTGCGAAGATAAATCTTACGTCACACAAATGTGGGTAAGCAGTGGCATGTTACTGCGAGTGCGTTAACACGACAGTAGGACATATGGGGTAATGTAGATTGCAGAGCAGTCCCCATGAAGCAATAATACACTCCGTTAGTTGTACACAGTTTATTATCCACCAACACAGGTTGTTAGTTATTACACACACAGTTAACAGTATCTAGACGATCAGTTCTTAAGGTACTAATAAAATAGCGGAGCGCTTGAACCGAAACGTTTTCACTCCCAGCATGGCGGCAGTGTTGCCATCCTGAGTCGGTGCGTTCGGAAATCGAACGCCGCCACACCACCCCCCTAGGGAGTGGGAAAGATCATAGATCGAAAGGTTTTGCGAAGCGAACACTTCTACCTGAACGAGTAGTATAAGGTAAGGTACGTTGAGTATTGTGTGTTGTATCTTCTGTTTGAGGTTTGTGAGTGCTTGAATGAAGTGTATCATAGGATGTCTGACTGTTGCGAGTAGGAGGAATGGGTGTGTCAGCTGTGTGAGTGGGAGTTTGTGTGGGAGTGAAAGGTTGCGCAAGAGTATCCACGTATGCAGGTTTAACACGGTCTACACTCACGACTACTTCCTTGTTCCCGACCATGATGGTCATTGTCTTTTCAGAACGACTCACGACAGGATGAGGGCCAGAATAAGGTGGTTGCAATGGTGGCTTCACGTGATCGTATCGTAAAAACACATGTGTAGCCGTGGCAAGGTCTTTAAAAAGAAAAACTTTCTTATGGTCATGTCGTGACGCTGGAACAGGTCTCAACTCGGACATGGTTCTCCTAAGTTGCGTGACAAAATCAGCTGGATCAGCGGTAGGTTGGGCTGGCTGAAGAACAACCATCTCACAAGGTAGGTGTAGTGGTTCTCCGTAAACTAATTCAGCTACCGAGGTACCGAGATCGTCCTTCAGCGCGGCTCGCATGCCGAGTAAGACGATGGGCAAGGCTTTGATCCATGATTCGTCACGACACATTAACGATGCCTTTAATTGGCGGTGGAGCCTTTCGACCATTCCGTTGGCACAAGGGTGGTAACTGGTAGTGCGTACCTTCTTAGTGCCTAGTTGTGCCATAAGTCGCTGGAATAGGTCAGACTCAAACTGTCTTCCCTGGTCAGTCGTGACGCGGGAAGGTACTCCAAATCTTGAAATCCAACCGGAAAGCAGCGTGTCGGCAGTTTCCTCAGCAGTAATGGTTCGCATGGGCCATGCTTCAGGCCAGCGTGAAAATCGGTCTACTGCCGTCAAAAGATAGCGATAGCCTTCGCAGACGGGCAAGGGACCGACGATATCGATATGGATGTGCCTGAAGCGGCCAGATGGCGACGCAAAAGTACCAAGCGGGGAAACTGTATGCCTCGTGACTTTATTTCGTTGGCAAGAAAGACACGTTTTAGTCCATTCGCGGATGTCTTTTCGGATGGAAGGCCACACGAATCTGTCAGCCATTAGATTAGTAGTTGCGCGAATGCCGGGATGACTCAAACTATGCAGTTTCTCAAAGTACTTTCGTCGGAAAGGGACGGTGAGAAACGGACGCGGCTTACCGGTGGACGTGTCACAGATTATAGTGACGTCCGTGCCAGGTAAGGTAACCTTTTCAAGTTTTAAAGAAGTGTCAGCGTCCCGTAAAAAACTCTGGAGTTCCTCGTCGTCTCTTTGCGATTCAGCCAATGCTGAGAAGTCGTTCTCTAGTGAAACCGCCTCAATCCTCGACATCGTATCGGCTACAACGTTGTCTACACCTTTGATGTAAACGACGTCGGTCGTGTATTGCGAAATGAAAGAGAGTTGATTTAGCTGTACAGGGGGCAACTTTTCCCGGCGCTGAGAAAAAGCGTGCAAAAGAGGCTTGTGGTCTGTATATATTGTACAGTGTTGCGCTTCCAGAATGTGTCGGAAATGTTGTACAGCCTCATATACAGCCAAGAGTTCTCTATAATAGGCCGGCCAGGAGGATTGGCGAGGATTCAGTTTCTTGCTGAAGAATGCAAGGGGTTGCCATTCAGTAATTGTACGTTGCTGCAAGCACGCACCGACGTGCGTACCGGAAGCGTCCGTGAAGAGACCCAATTGAGCATTGAAAAGCGGATGTGCCAAAAGAGTCGCTTGTGTAAGGCTTTCCTTGCAAGCGTGAAAGGCACTCTCAAGCTCTGGAGTCCAAGGTACTGGCTTTGCACCTTTGAGTTTGGAATCGGCCAAGACATTTACCAACGGCGCCTGCATCAGAGCCGCGCGTGGCAAAAAACGCCTGTAGTAATTTATCATGCCCAGGAACCTACGGAGGCCCTGAACAGTTTTAGGTAGGGAGAATTCCTGCAGAGCAGTGATTCTCTCTGCTGGCGGACCTATGCCTTCCCTGGATACACGATAGCCTAGAAAGATAACTTCTTTAGCTCCCAAAACGCATTTTGCTGGATTCACGACAACGCCGTAGTCAGCCAGTTTTTGAAAAAGAAGGCGCAAATGGCGTGCATGTTCTTCTTTGCTGTGGGAGAAAATGAGGATATCGTCTAGATAAGGAAAGCAGAAGTCAAAATCCCTTAAAAGTTCGTCCATGAATCTCTGGAACGTTTGTCCCGCATTGCGCAATCCGAAAGTCATATACGGAAATTCGTATAAGCCGAAAGGCGTTATGATCGCGGTCTTGCATATGTCCTCATCGTGAACAGGTATCTGCTGGTAAGCTTTAACCAAGTCGATGGTACTAAATATAGTGGAACCTGCGATATTATGCCCGAAATCTCCGATATGACGCAACGGGTACCTATCAGGAATGGTGCGTGAATTTAAAGCGCGGTAGTCACCGCACGGACGCCAGGAAAGATCTTTCTTTGGTACAAGCTGCAAAGGCGAGGCCCAAGGACTCTTGGACGGTCGCGCGGTACCGTTTTTAAGCATCTCGTCGAATTCCCGCTTAGCAACTGCAAGTTTTTGAGGCGCAAGACGACGAGGGCGACATGACACAGGTGGACCTTCAGTAGTTTTTATGAAGTGAACGGTCGTATGTTTAATGTCCCTGTGAAGTCCTGGAGGCCTAGTAATAGCAGGAAATTCGGCGAGAATATTACTGAATTCAGATCCTGAGGCAACCGAGATGGTTTTGACGCTTGCCTGATCGGTAGAAGCAACAATGGTGGAAACGGAAAGGCCAGTGATGCCGTCCAGAAGGCGTTTGTTCCGGCAGTCAGGCAGCAAATGGTAGTGGGCTAAAAAATCGGAACCTATTATAGGAGTGCTGACGTCAGCTACGACGAATTGCCAGCGGAATTCACGTCGCAATTCAAAATTGAGGTTAAGCGATACCATACCGTAGGTCTTTATCGAGCTGCCATTGGCTGCGCTGAGCTCATAATCAGAGACAGGAGTCTTGCCTCTCATCAACCTCCGAGGATAGCAACAAAGGTCTGACCCTGTATCAATCAGGAATCTGACCCTTGAAGTTTTGTCTGTGACAAAAAGACGACGGCCTGGCGTAGTGGCGCAGTCAGCTGCCGCCGCTACTGACTGGCTTCCTTGTTTTCCGAATTCCAAGAACAAGGAGTAATACATTTCGTAGCTTTAGCTTTAAATTTCTGGTGGTACCAGCACAGCTTCACATCAGATCCTTGGGAATGGTTCCTAGACCTGCTTTGACTTCGGTTGCGGTTATGGCTGCGACTGCGCTCGCGAGTGAGCGCTGCAACAGTCGCGGTCAAATTTTGCATCTGCGCAGCGATGGCATGTAAGCCATAGGGGTCAGGAACAACGGGAGCTCCTCCAGGTGCTGCAGCAGCATGTACAAAGGAAGACGCTGCGATCCCGGGTGCGACTTCCAGAATTTTGTCGGCGCGGGCTGCGATGTCATCAAGCGGATCCGCGCTGGCAGCCAGTATTACTTGAAGATGCTGCGGCAAACGACGCATGAAAAGTTGTCGCAAGATACTGTCGTCATCGTCTTTGAGTTTGACGCCGGCGAGGGAACGTAAGTGTCGTAAAAATTGGGAAGGTTTTCTATCCCCAAGCTCTTCCTCAGTGAGCAGTTGTCTTACCCTTTCCTCTTCAGACCGTGATAACCGGCGTGTCAGTTCCTTTTTAAGGTGATCATATTTACCAGAGCTTGGAGGACTCGTAACTATATCCTCGATATCAGCCATAATTTTGAAATCTAGTTGGCTAATCACGTGATCAAACTTAGTCTGGTCACTTGTAATGCCAGCAATACGAAACTGCGTTTCGACATGCGCGAACCATATTTCAGGTCGTTGCTGCCAGAAGGGAGGTAATTTTGGCGATACTTTGCATACTTGATTCCCTGAGTCATCCATTTTAGGCTCCTGTTTAGGTTCACCTTGGGTAAATTTCTGGGCTTGCATCTCTGTGCGAAGTTGGGCATTCTCCTTTATAGTAGCCTGCAACTGTGAAGACAATGATTCAAGCTCACGTCTGAGAGCTTCCAGCTTCACGGCGGATTCATCTGTATCAGGCATGGCGGGAAATGGTAAGTAGTTAAAGCGGGTGCGTGAAAAACAAAAGGTAAGTAGTGTAAATGCGGTGAGTAGTTTTATACTAGATGTTAAGGTAGAATAACAGCAATCGCTGGTTAATAAACCCTAAGTGCAAACGGCATGTTCATAGATGGGAGAGAAAACAATACACATTCAAATAAACAAAGGCCTTAAAATTAAAAATTCAAGTGTTAGGTTATGGCTAAAATTCAAACAAATATGATTAATAAGTTGGCATTCCGTGCAACACAATTCAAAAGGAATATTAAGTTTCAAGAAAGAAAATAACCATTAATACCCAAGGATTCAGTTAGTATAAACACACACAAACAAGTTAGGTCAGTAAAATGATGGAAAATAAAAATAACCAGTTTAGTATAAACACACCACAAAAAGTTAGTACAGTAAAAATATTTCCTTAAAACTAAAAGATACCGTAACCAATTTAATAGGAATGTCTCTTTATGTTAAAAATCAGTCAGTTTTTATACACGCAAAAAGGAAAAACACGATGTAGTTTACCGAAGACCCGATGTAGAAAGGAAAAAAGAAAAAAAAAAAATCAAACACCTGTCGTCGTCGTGCGAAACATGCGATGAATGTTGAAGTAATGGAGCAGCAATGAACATCAAACCGTGTCAGCAATGGATGTCGAAATGTACCAGCCAGCCATGGACTTCAAACTTGCAGTGGCAATGTACTTCGAACTAGCAGCAGCAATGTACTTCGAACTCGCAGCAGCAATGTACGACGTAGTTGATGCGGGTCAAAATGATCGACCAATCAGATCGAAGGATTCAAATGTGCTAAAAATAGCTTCGACGCTTGCGAACTTTGACCTTGCACGAAAATGTCCTTTTTCGGCAGATTCTTCGGGAAACGTGTTCAGAAGTGGTCACCAATATGGGGTAATGTAGATTGCAGAGCAGTCCCCATGAAGCAATAATACACTCCGTTAGTTGTACACAGTTTATTATCCACCAACACAGGTTGTTAGTTATTACACACACAGTTAACAGTATCTAGACGATCAGTTCTTAAGGTACTAATAAAATAGCGGAGCGCTTGAACCGAAACGTTTTCACTCCCAGCATGGCGGCAGTGTTGCCATCCTGAGTCGGTGCGTTCGGAAATCGAACGCCGCCACAGACACATTACACTCTAGAATGTGTTAATTACTCGGCGAGGGAAATCTGCGCACGCGACGTACCTAGTAGGTGCCTGCGCCTCTGCTTGTATATGATACGTTTACTTTTCTAGTCGTATGAGGTAGGTCTGCCGTCTACTTGTCTATAAATGAAGGCAAATATCGGTAAGATGTCATCTGAAGCAGATGAATTTAACATGCGAGCGGAGCGAGCGCGCGTCATGGAGTCTTAGCAGGTTCTAATAAAATGATTAAATAAAATAATTGTTGTTGTCAGAAGTGGTTTTAACTAGTGTTACAACACTATTACCTGGTGGTATCGTTTAACTTTGAAAAAAAAACCCACCGTAGGTACCACCAGGGGTACGGTGGGTCCGAATCCAAATATATGTACCTGCCTACATAAGAGGAACTAAATGTCATCATTAGCCTATACGCTCTACGGTAGTGCACAGCTGAACTAATATGCGAATAAAGGAACATAGGCCACTCTAACCGCGTGCCATTCAACTCGATTCCCAACCACTCTGATCCAGCTGCTACCAGCCACCTGACGGAGCCACCCACCTGTGATGAGTGATTGTCGCTCCATCTAGCCTGAGGGAGCCCTCTACCTACTTAACGTCATACCTATCACTTACTGGGATAGGTATAGGTCCCTACTTCCTTCCGTGACCTGTCATTGTCTTTGGGAAGTGGGTCAAGTTAATATCTACTGATGACGCCTAATAATCTCGATGAACGACAATGTATCAAAGGTGACAAAAGGCAAAGAAAGGAAGAGGAAAGGTAATCATAACAACACGTCATTGAAATGTTCTCAAGGCAAAAGAGGTTAACAGTTATTCCGATGTTCGACTTCTAGGTATCTATCTATCTTCCTGCCTGCCGTTTCCCAACTATGTCGGCGTCTGCTTCCTGTCTAACCGGATGCAGCTGGATACCAGTATTTTACAATAAATGACTGCCTATACTTAGTATTTGGACTAACCGGACAAATAATTAGCATGGTTTCCGAGATCAGGATCCTAACTTGTAATGGATGGTCACCCATCCACGGACAGACCTCGGTAAGCGTTCCTTAACCTCAAAGATCAAGAGACCGTCCGGGTGTGACTGTATATTAGTTAGCCACGAGCCCCAGAAATGCTGTTCGACCTTATGTTCATAAACTCTGCTCTGTAGGTACCTACTTGCCTTACGTGTCCGCTTCCGCAGCACCATTCATATTTTCTTTTCAATATCTAGCATAGCGTACCTATCCCAGACGGAATGGGACGCCGTCACCTCCTTCTGCGAAGCAGTAATGCTAGAGAAGGAGGTGGCGGAACGGGAGAGGGAGAGAACCTCTCAGCGTCCCGGCCGCCGCGGGAGACGCCCCGGGCGTCGGGGGCCACCACGTGGCCCCCGGCCACCGTAGGCGCGGGCCTGTGGAGTGTGGACGGTGGGCTATGGGCTAGCTCGCTGTCCGTCCGTCTCATGACGACAGGCCGTGTCGACGGCGCGTTCGTGTTCCACGCGCGCTTCAAAGAGAGTCAGCAATAGGAAGGGGTCCGCAAGGGCCGATGCCTGCCGGGGTTGCGGGACTGTTCGAAAGAGATACCGTGAACCCGGAACACAAAGGGCAATGAAGGAACATGGATGGGTTTTAGTCAGTAAAAGTCTGACACTCCCTCCTGCTCCGCCTAGAGCGGCAGGAGTCATTTTGTGATTTCCCATCCGAAAAAAAAAAAAAAAGCGTACCTACCCCGTGAGCCCTAGCATGGTAGAGCTTTTTAAAAGCACGTATTTCTTGACATTTCATTGACCATTTCACCAAATATGTTTTTCTCCACCTTGAAAACAATCCGGGCAATGCCCAAATTTCGATGACCATGACTTCATGCTGCCTATGACCTCTAGCTCCTGGCAACCTTGGTACCAATACCTTACATACCTACCTACAACAAAGCCGAGTAATTGGGCTCCCCTCAAATATTCCACTAGTGAGGATTTGAGCTAATTGCGTTCGTGAAGGCATTCGTTAACCGCTCCTAATTTACTTCGCACCGCTCATGACTTCATACCTCCACGGAAACAACATTCCTGATAATTATTGCGATTAACTAATGCTAAATTTTGACGCAGGCTACCTAATGGTAGTCTGCGTCTAAATTTTGCGATCATAGCACAAAGGTTAGGCGGGGACAGGCTTGGAAGAGTTCGTGATTTCGAACTCACAAGCATACCTATTTAGAAGGGCTTGACAGCAATGTCAGCTTGTCCCCAATATTTATGTAGAGTCGTGTTCCAGCCACTCAAACTGGAACTGTCTGCTCTAGAAATCCTAATCGTAGACAAAAACGTTGACTAGCGGTTTCTATCAGTGATTCCCGAACGTGTGCGTGTTATCAGTGATGCACGCAGGTGTGGCTGCGAGCGGAGCGCGCCGCTGCACGCTGCTCGCCGGCGCTGTGGCCGCGCGAGGTCGGCGTGCGTGCCGCGCCACAACACGCTCGCGGCTAGCTCAGTGCCTCGCAGTGCCTTCCACACGACACTCGTGCCTTACTACCTTACGTATCGACTCGTTCACTTCTCTACTATCGCAACTTTTCCTTTGAATCATCCCACAACTAGCTTGTACTTTGGGTTTCTTGAAAGTACTCGGTCTCGTCGTGAGTTCTGATTTCGCGCGAAAAGTTGTTTACAAACAGTGTGTGTCTGTCGGAGTGCCGCGTGCCGGCTGTTTACTGTGTCAGCTGAGTGCAGTGCAGTGAGTGCGTGCCGTTGTGCCATGCGTGTGGGGCTCCATGTCAGTCGCGCGTGACGGCAGCCGCCTGAGCCCTCACCCTGGCTGTGGACAGCGCGATGGCGCGCTCGCCGCGGAGGATCGCCGCGCACCGGCGCAGTCGCAGCCGCTCGCGGGAGCTGACCCGGCTGAAGACCCAACTCAATGGGAAAGGTATGATTTCTTCATCTGCACTGTTTGCATTACGTATCTCTTTGTTTGATACAGCGTGATAATAGATAATTATCATAATAAAAACAACCTGTTTCCCACAAAAACAAACACCAAATGTGCGATATATAAAATGACTTAAAATCGTGATAAGTACTTAACTATTATTCAATCGAGGTAAATACTGAAATACTTATTGTTGTATTTGTCGTGTACGTGTCCATTTTACGTGTTTTTTTTTTTAATTTTCTGTCGTAAAAATTAACACTTTAAATAACTGTTCGCAAATAATATTCACTGATAAAATTTGTAAACGACGTTAAAGATTTGCACATAAACTATAAGCTACACGGCTTATAGTTTGTGCAAATCTTATTTTTCGTTGTCGTTTAAAACGTTGTATTGTAACTACAAAATGTCCTGAGAAAAATGAAGTGAACTCATTTTATTAATCGTATCGAAACGATTGTTGCCAAGTACTTACTTACCTATGTGATCGTAAAAATGAATCGCTCTACACATAATGCTACTACACCAATCGAGTCCATCGACACGCATAAACCTTGAGATTTGTCTGACAAATAACACAGTATCTACTGTACCTATCTCCGACTGAATCGGGCTTCGTGTTTCCGTCGATAGAGAATTCATCGATGAGTGGTGCATCGACTGAGACTGACTGACCAGAACACGATCCCTACGCCTGTCGGTATACCGGTATCGGGTACCTGTAGAGGCTGTATACATAGGTAATATAGAAGCACGTCGTAGTGACAGGTTGTAAAACGTGTAGTGGGCTGTTCACAACCGGTCTCGCCCAAGGCAGTTGGCGGGATTTCGCGGATTTCATGTTGGCATTCAGCAGATCGGTTCCCGAGTGGATTTCAAAATGCATAATTACGTAGGTGTTACCTATGTCTTAACTTAAAACTACTAGCTATGCAAAATTAGGCATCAAGATGCATCTTCACATTTTGGGAAGAATCTATTCTACCCATTTCTACGGTCCGTACAAAACTCAAGACTTAAAACTAGATTCAAGCCATTTGATTTGTTGAAACTACCTAATTTTAAGTAATGTTTGAGCATCGAGTGACGTTCTGTAATACGAGCCTAAATATAATATCTATAGGTACCTACCTACCTACCTAAATTGTCCTGCAACCATCACCCCTTCAATACCTTTAAGTAGAAAACACCATCACGTTATAAGTCTGACCAAACTCACGCGGTAGATAGGGACCGCTGGACGGAAATCAGTTCGTTAAGCGAGCGGATGTCCGTGTCCATCGGATCGACTGGTAATTTAGACATCACCCTTTCTTAGTAAGATATCTACCAAGGTGTAGGTCAAGTAGGTGTACCAAAGTGTATGACATGAAAACCAACGAAGTTCCTCCTTATTGGGCTCCCTTCGAGGCCAACTATAATAACCATGAAACCTAGATTTTCGATAGGTGTAAAACAAATATTTTGCTTTTAAATCGACTGTCTTGAAACGTACCTACCTGTGTTTACTTAACCAACAAATGACGCGACCACCTACTAGTACTTACATAAGTCAATTAGTCACAACTTCCTTAACCTGGAAAATGTAAGGAAAATCTCTAAAATACCACCCATCACCCACAGACCCACAGACCCATCGGTATTTAGGAAGGACTTCTAGGCTCAAATCATGATACCGCTATGTGGTGATATTGAAAAATGTAGAGTCGATTGTGGAGGACCTGGTTTACAATTTTAGATGCCATGTTTTACATTTGCAAATTACAAAGTTAAGGATGCACTATTGGGGAAACCTACTAGAAATTTTGAATTGGGGAAACTAACTGATCCTACGATTAACATATTTATAATGACTGCCTCCTGGGAGTCCTGGGATGTTCCTACGAATCCAAAAATAAAGAAGACAAAAATGAGGTCAGGTCAAGTCTTCCTAAGAATCTGCTTCACCTCGAAGTCTTGGCCGTCATATGGGCCTCACCTATTATAACTAGCTGCTAGAACTTAGAAGGATACTTTGACACCAGCCACACATTAGCTAATTGACTTCCAAGAAGCGCCCGCGCCGCGCCGTACATTAATTTAATTTACTTTGAACTTTTACCGCTTTTAATGTCATAACGGTAAAAAACCTGATTGATGAGAGAATGAGATACTCTTATGGGCAAGGTGTTTCCTCTTCTTTAGAGTATCTTATTATCTTATTAATATAACTAGCTGTTGCCCGCAACCTTCGTCCGCGTGAAATTATTATGAAAATACTGTTTTCTCCGTTTTTGTTACATTTTTCATTGACGCTCCGCATAAATGGGGTATCCAACACTAAAAGATTTTTTCAATTCAAACTAATAGTTCCTGAGATTCCAATCAAACTCTTCACCATTAATAGTAGTATAGATTTGAGGATACTCTGTTCCAAAAGTATTCGATAAAAATGTTAACAATGGGACTCATAACAGATGCCAATCTGTATAGTGTCAGTCACTAATTGGGTCCTATGATATGATTATCTTAGTCTTGAATAAACTGAAATTCTAATTTATAATGACAGTATTGGGATTATATATATATTTGTTGTTCAGATATTTTTCATTTGATAATTTCAGGATATTTATAAAAATATCCTCAAATCAGGTAGACCGCTGCGGAAATCAAACATTATTATTTTATAATGAGTTGAAACCATTTAGAAACAGATGCATGTGTTACCTACGCATTGCATTTAGGGAGTGATTGCGAAATAATATGTTTGCTAGGGATTGTTTACACACTTTCATCAAAATGTTTCGGAACCAATTGTAACTTGCAATATTTAAATTCTAGCCGTAAATCTATGATAAGAACCTCTGTCCGCAAAACAGCAAGACTTGCTTTCGAAACGTAGCCCTGGCTATATCATTGCAATAACGTTTCAGAAATGCTGTAATATTTGACATTAGCAAATGTAAAGGTGTCAAGGCGATGGGCCGCGCGCTCCATAAAACGTTATCACGGCGCGTTGCTGAAACGGCCTGAAACTGACCTGAAAACCATCAGTTTAAGTCACCAATAATAACGCGTTAGGTAGCTATAATGACCGCCGAATATGCTGACAGTAATGCAAATAAAGTTTCGTTGTGTGGCCGTTGACCGTAAGGAAGGGCTCCTCTGAGAGGGTAGCATCAATATATTCGGTCTTATAATAACAGACACCTTATACCCACGCGTTATTCAAAGGTCAGACAAGCGACCCATCGCGATATCGTGTATTACCAAATTTTGATTTAATATCGAGGTGTATTTCTGGACTTCTGGAGTCATACATATAATTATCTACGTAGTGACAACCAAAGTAGTTTATGATTATGATGCAGTAACCTCGTCGTAGAGTTGAAACATCTGAACAGATAATTAACAAAAACAACAAAGCAGTTTTGTTGTTTTTGTTGAAAACCCACCTATACCTAAATAAGGCAAATAAGCATGCAATTAACAGCCTATAACGAAACCATAACTAGGAGGACCGTCTCTGAATTGTTGGTTCTCATCAGACAAACTATGATTTCTTACAAAATCAGTTAAATAGTAAGTCCGCGCTGTCAGCTACCACAACACAACCAAAACTTAATTGTTCAGTTGAAATCTAATAACTAAGTACATACATGATTCTTTAGAAAATCTTCTGTAGAAACAGTTTCGCCTTATTGCCATGGTCATAAACTGAAACTGAACATGGTTAAGGAAATCTTGATTTGACTAGATTTTCCGTAAAATCAACGAAATATTTAGCAAGAAATACTTAATACAATAGTCTGCACCTATGTACACTAAACAGCGCGGCGGACAGGCTCGGCCTTCCCTCGGGCCTTATAGCCTGTTACGGCCACACGGCCAGACGGCCACCGTGGCCACAAATTAGGTAACTGCTCGCCTGAAATACTAAAGCTGTCTGCGGACCTTGGGAGACACTTGATTATATCACACTTTAAATATTTAATTAAAAAATATCCAAATAGCGTCTGGCGAAAATTAAATGAAATATTTTCAGTGAACAAATCAGTGCTATTTTTCTTTTGTATGCTATAGATTGGTATGCGATTAACTATAAGAAGTACCTTCTGATAAATAAATAAAACAAAATGGAAACTGATTCTGATAAATAAGAAGAAGAAAGAGATCTTCGAGAGTTCTCAACGGCATTGATTTTCAGCTTTCATATTACAGAATCACGTGCTGGCAAACTTGTGAAGTAAACAAACAGAACAGTTGTTTGATAAAGCATATTATAACTAGTACATTATGTTGTTGTGAAACCTCAGGGAAATGATTAATTACCTGCGACACGCACGTAACAGGCAAAGTCACACGAATTTCGTTTACCTGGAGTTGTAGACCAATTACTTACTTACATGCTCAATGATTATGTACTAATTGTCTGTGGTTATTTTTTTATTTTGTGGAGAAAAATAGACCAAAATAACTCTTCGCGGAATGCAGACGTGATGAAATTTCCATTTGAACGGTAGATTTTTTAAGAATGACCATTGTTGTTCCAAAAATAAACATTTGTAAATGACTAATAAATGACTAAAGTGAGTAATAAATTGTGGAATATTTCATTTATTTATAATTATTACTGCACATGCCTAATGAACTATTTGAGTGTGCATGGCTATGTATAGGGGAAAAACAGAAAAATAAGGATGGACTGTGTAAAGTATAGGCAGGTATGACAAACATGTTGGTAGAAGTGTAGAAGAAGTATGGAAGAAGTATGGAAGTGGACGTGTGACACCGACCCCAAAGGAGGAGAATAATGATGACTTCTTCTTCTTATCCGGTATACGCTTTTGACAGAGCGGTCGTGATTGTTAAGTACTCGTCGCAGTATTGGAAGGGGCAGATGTGATGCACTTCACGACATTTCGCCACCGCTGCCTGCTAGAGGTCATCCTGCTGCATTCGTTAACTGAACCCCCAATGGCAGACTTGATCTGGTCAGTCCAACGCGTGTGACCTTCCGCGCGGTCTAGTGCCTTCTACTTTCCCTTGGACGACAAGGCGTTCTATGGCTAATACGGATAATGATAACAATCACTTAGTGATAATGTTTTGGGAGACCATGCATATAACCTAAATCCTGGATCATCCACAAGAGTAGTGTTGTAATGAACAGTCCCAATTGACAATTGAAATTAAATACAAAAAGCAAAGCTTCGTGAAATTAATCAAAGGCTCCTAGTGAGGGGAAGGACAAAAAAAACACTGAGGAAAGAACTGTGTAGGCCACATGCAGTTACAAAGAATATGTGTAAATAAAATTATTTATTCTGTAAATAACTCAGGGGCCCAGGTCTCTTTTTAAGCCTAGACGTCAAAATATAATATCTATATCTTTCACATCTTGGTCATAAATACATACATAGTATATTACGCTCATAATTTTCATTGTCGTGAGTGACTGCAGCGTTATCGCCTTCAGTTACACATAGTTTGAGTAAATTGTCACAACTTTACCGTCCTTATCTCAGTCGTATAGGTATACTTTTATTGCTGACGCTACGTCGGATTTTACGTTTATAAATACATATTTTTATTAGTTGTAAACTGTCGCACGAATTTCCCAACGGTACAATACTTATGATGTACGTGTAGTATCTTTTTTCGGAGCCTTATTTTGCTTGCCATGGTCGCTCCTCCGGGCAAAACATAATATGAGTCAGATAGACTGGAAGCCGACACCAACATCGTAGGGAATAGTTAGGCAGACGATGATGATGATTTTGATTGCCTTGGCGTCGTTAACAAAACATTGGTGTAGATCAGTAGATGGTTAGTTCTATACTATTGTAAAGCTTTGCAAATAATCTTTACTCTGAAAAGTGCATAAAAAAATCTTTTGATTCAAACAGAAATCGATGCTACGAGTCTACGACGTAGAAGCTACGTAGTCTGCTGCTCTACCATAGATCCTTCAGCTTCCCTATTTTCAACAGTCATGCCACAAAATAGCTATAAGTTATGCTGACACTTAACATAAATGCGGTATGTTATGTGACTTATGAGTTCTGACATTATGACATGTTGTAATGTGTTATGACTGAGCTTAGGTAACTACACAGTTATGTGAAAGTAAAAGAAATGTATAGCACCGGCTGACAATGTTCCCACCAGCTGTAACGGCAATAATGGAATTGTCTGGAAAACCCCATGCTATGTACTATCGGGGTCTTTTCCGCCTGACCATTTTAATTTTTTTTCGCTTAAATCATGCGGACGCGCCGAGCCACGCCTCCTTAAAGTTTGGGCCTATTAGGAAAGCGTCAATTTTGGTGCGAAAAATAACAATAACTCTCGTTTGGCGTGCGTCGTCAATGCGCTCGGCCGATTCGGTATCTTTTCATTCATTTTTTCTACACAAAGTCATCGGGGCGGGGCTAGAGAGCGTTTTTATATTGCGAGTGCAAGCAAAAATGAGCTTAGTGGTGGTCAGGCGGGAGTGTCCTCGATAGTACCTAGCTACTTATCATCGGAGTACATAAATGTTAAAGTACATAACCACAATACGTACCTAGGTACTGGATACGTGAATACGGACTGGAATTTATTTACGAGATATCTTCCGTGATTATTATTAATTTCGAGCTCCCGATATTTCGACGTTGTTGCAAGCGCCATGATACAGTGCGTGCGTGATGTTTAGTTATAAACCGTGAAAGCTTAAAACAGTGTTTGCAATTTATTTGTTGTTAAAGTCTTCTGAAGACTAAACTTAAATTAACTAAACTAGTTAATTTAAGTTTAAGGTACAAAACAGACGTCACCTAGCAAAAACAACTTTATAGCAGCTTGAGAAAGATGTTTCCGAACCTTAGGACAGGACTATACTATTATCTACGAAAGTACTTGTTGCGCAAGTCATAAATAATTAGATAGGTACCTACTTAGGTATTTATGTGCCGTCGGTAACCAACTCTTTTAGAAAATAACTAAGTACATAATGTTTACATTTGCTTACGACCTATGTATACGTAGACAATATCATACTTTACCTAAATAACTTACTACAATTAAATGCAAGCAACATTAAATAAACAATAATTATACAATTTGAATAGCACACAAAACATTCCGTGTCCAATACTTGATAGCATTACCTACATTATATTATAGTAGGTATAGTTGCGATAAAATCGTGAGGTGTTACATAAAGTGAGAGGCTTTCTCCGCGGTTGTGGTGCCGGCTGCCGCGTGCTGGCTGTAGGCCGGTGACGGTCACCGGTCGGCGTACACCTCGGCGGCCGCGGCACCGGCTTTCTAACTGGATACAAAACTGATTTTGTAATAAGACTCCATTGAGTCCTTCAAGGAATCTTTAGGACAGAGTCAGCCGTGGCTATTTTGGTTTTATTATAAACTTGCAGAAACAGTGCATAATATCGTACCTAGAGATATTTAAGGTCGGTGTTTTATATTCAAAGGTATAACGGATACAACATTAAGTTTTTCGTAATTCTATAATAGATAGATAACTTGCTAACTTATTCATTTTCATAACAATAATTGCGAACTAAATTCTTGAACTCAAAGAGACCCAACATTTCAATTCAAATTTAATATAATAATATATATTCTAATTTAATACATTCTAATTTAATTTATTCTAATTTAATATGTTCTAATTTAATTTAATCTATTTTATTTATTTTAATTTAAGTAATTAAGTGTAATCTGCATATTTTTCCAAACTATTCTTGTTTCAATTAACGATTTTATTGTATAATTGTCTGCGCATAATGTAGTGCATGCTGTGCTTTTTTGTAAGTGACGAGGCGCTTAGACTTTACTTTGCAATGTACTAATTATAATGTAACAGTGTACTCATTTTTGAGAAGCCTTATAAGTAATAAATAAATAAAACATCTGGATACGTCAACGTAAGCTTCAAGAAATATTCACAAAATAACGGAAAACTAGGCACTTATTATAGTACACCGTGACATCATTCCATTAAACAATAAGTAGGTAGTAAGTAGATACCTACTAGTAGTACTGACGAGATTGTCATCCTATAGGGTTTACCGGATGAAGCAATGATTTAACAAGTTATGAGTACTTACATGTTACGGTTTCATTGCGGTTAGCGATAGACAATACAACGTAGTCGTAATGAATGTAGTTAGTGTGTATATAGTTTGTACGTGATGCCTGATGAGGGGCAACTGCACAACTGTGCAATTTTGTGTCATAGTTATTTAAAAACTAGCTTGTGTCCGCGGCTCTGTGTGCGTGAAGGTCGAGAATTATGCCACAGGATCATACTACCGGGGTACAATATACAGGGTGTAAAAGACCTTATCACGAAGCCGTCAACCAAGCATTCTGTACATCAAACTAAGTAACTTTACGCAAAAATTATTGCTGGGAAACGATTTTTTTTTTGGGGTGATTAATCAATTTTTGTGGTAGAACTCAATGTAACGCACTCAAAACATTGTGCTGATGGATGGATTGAATAGTACGGGGGTCGTGGAGGTGTTTAAAGTAAAAATCTTACATTAAAAACTTGTCAAAAAGTTGGAACTTTGACCCCCAATATCTCCGTAACTAGAAGGTATGGTGTAGAACAAAAAAATGATCGCAATGACGAGGACAACAAGACGTGCCTTTCGGTTTCGTTAAGAGGTGTATTACACCCTTTATATCCATAAATAATAGACAGACAGAGTTACCTTCGCATTTTTTAATATTATAATGGATTGTTTGTAATATTGCCATTTAAACGCAGTCAAGTCTTTCATTAAACATATTAAGTACATGTTTTTAACAACGATTTCCATCAAGGCTCATTGATGATTCAGATATGACATGATAGGAAAACGAGATGTCAAATACCTATTTGGATGACATTTTAAATTACAATGTGTTACATTATTGGTGTTCAAAAACTGTATTACAGTGTTTCCCAAACATTCTTCTGCCACGGCTCGGTAATTTTCACACTGCCCCTTCGTGACCCACTCAAAAGTTTTTAACACCCTCCCCCGCTAGTTAAATTAAATAGATTAAAAATGTTTAACAATATTTCGGTATCGCCTATTTAGTGCGAAATATGAAGCTGCTGCTTCCATATCCTGAGATCTGCTCCACTTCAAGTCGAGTTTTGATAAGATAATTTTGTGTATTCTTCACGACAAGATAACCAAAAATCTATCAATGGTCTTGTGTCGAATATATATAAAGGCGGGAATGTTGCGACCCGGTATTTTATTTTTATGACCCGGTACCGGGTCGGATGGGTCGCGACCGGGCAAATGGGAAACGCTGTTCTATTAGGATGTTAATATCATGTTATTTTATTAAAATCCATATAGGGTATCCTTAAATAAAAATAGCATAGGTATTTAATAGAGCGTTATTAATTATTAAACTAAACATAATGAGATATAACGACTCTAGTAAACTTAGGAAGATACCTGCCTAGAACGTTTGCCCTTGTTTTACGTAATGTAAATAACGACGCTTAGCAATAAGGTGTACTATGTTATGTACAAGAAAACGTTTCATAGGCGAGGTGATAATGTAAATTGCACATTATATGCGTTGACTAAGATGGCTTATTCCACAACCCCCCCCTAAGAGAATCCCCCTCAGGGGGGAAACTGGACTGCAATGTAAAAATAATCCAGAAAGTCCCCTTTTCATTTTGAGTTATTCCACTATTCCCCCCTGAGAGAATTTTTCTCAAAAACTGAACCATAATGTAATAAAAATAAATATTATTTTTAATTTTATCAAGAATACTACGTGCGAGAAATCTTGATCGCAGTCGTCATTAAATAGTCGTGTGGGCTGGCTTAAGTACCTGCTCTTTTTCATAATTATTTATAAAATGTGTAAATGTAAGAAACAATGTCATCATCCTTCGAACAGGCACCCTTTCCCCACTGCTGGGCTGCTAATCAACTGTTTATATCTATGTATTTTGTGATGTTGAAATGTCTCCGACCAGACCGACCAGTGTCTACGATTAAAACCAATTGGGAATCGTGATCTTTTGTTTTTTGATGACAAGTAGGAACAGTGACTCACCCACGGGCGAGTCGGGCAAAACTCTTCAGTTTAAATAAATACAGAAACCAAATTGATCATTTTTGAAGTCTGTTTATTTATTTATTTAAACTTCATATACAAGAGTGGTACATAGGAGGACTTAATGCCACAAGAAGGCATTCTCTACCAGTCAACCTTTGGGTCAAATCGAGTTGCATTGTCATAGAGTCATAGGAATAAATAAGAAAATACCATTTTTAACCCACTTTTAATACAGGGGAGAAGGTTCTCTATGCAGCTGTTATTTTTTTTTAAAGTTTGTTATGTCATTACATAACTCATCTCTCCTGGTCCACGCACTCTCTAGTGTTATCGTTATCACACAAAACAAGCCTACTCTAACATCGGTCCGTCCGTCTGTCCGTCTGTCGGCCACTTTCTCCGCACACGCTCGGAGATAGCACACGTCCGCGAGACAATATCACACGTAGCTAAGGTTATTGAGCAATATGTACGAAAGAGCAATCTTCTGGGCCTTTATCTTTCTCATGAGCTCGAAACCTTGGGTGATATTTAATGTTATCTTTGTTTTAAGAAGTATTGAAATCTTACATCACATAAATTGATAACTTCGTGGAATTCTTTCTGGTTAGAGATGATTGATAGAACTCTTATCAATTTGTCGACTATATAATTTCACTAACGAGAAATAAGACCATAAAAAAGCAAATAAAAATAGATAGGTAAACTATCATCATCATCTGCAAAGCCTTCTCCTGACTATGCTACGGCTTCCAGTTTAACCCGATGCAGCTCATTACCAGTATTTTACATGAAGCGACTATTGGCTGACTATAATTTGCTGTGTACGACTGAAATTTCTATCTTTCAAATTTTAAGTAACTATATTGACATTTTTGTGGTTTTTTTTGCGAATGTACTTTCAGACCACAGACTATCTGTTACGACTGCCAAAATCTACAAATGACGGCCGGGACCAACGGCTCAACGTGCTTTCCGAGGCACGGAGGAAACTCGCTATGTAATGGGTGGTCACCCATCCACGGACCAACCGACGAGCTCCTCTAGATAAAATATTTCAATTTCAATTGATTAAAATCTCAACAAAAAACTCTAATAGATATTATAAAATCTGCTATGGCCGAAGTACCCTTTAATCTCATCTTGAAAACTAAATTGAAGCGTTCTCTTACTTCAAATTAGTTGTAGGATCACATCGATTGGGTGAATAATGAATTCTCCAGGTGTCTCGACCACCATCCCAATTCCTGCTTACCTAGCAGCACACTCACGAATACTGTGATTAAAACTGAGTTCTCTATCATGTGAAATGTATATAGCAGAATGCAGGATGAACATACCCACATACAAAAGTACATAAATTAACGCCTCTTTCGCATGGGTGCCGTGTGGCGTTCTAGCCGTGTGGTATCCGGCAGAGTAGAATAGAACCAACCCATTACAGTCATCATCGTCATCATCAGCCTATTAATGTTCCCACTGCTGGGACACAGGCCTCCTCTCTATGAGAGGGAATGGGCTATAATCCACCACGCGGGCCCAGTGCGGGTTGGTAGATGTCACATGTCTTCGAATTTTTGGTTTTAGGACATGCCGGTTTCCTCACGATGTTTACATTCACCGTTTTGAGAGCAGTGGTGATGAAATAAATTACACTAAGTAATGCGCCTGCCTGGGTTCGAACCACCGACAGAACTCGGGCCATGACAGTCACGGGTGTCGTATATGGCGACTAATGTCTGAGGCAGAACACCTTGCGCCTCCGTAGACCAGAGAATGGGCAGCAGCGTTTTCTGTTAGTCTTTCATCACTGCGATCTCCTATCCGCCTACCAAGCGTGGAGATTACGGCAAATTCCTCCCATCATGGGAGAGGCTTATGTCCAGCAGTGGACGTTATGGGCTGTTGTTGTTCCCATGGGTGTAGGCAGAAAACACAGAACGCCACCTAATCCTTACATACTCGTCCAAGAGGATAAAACATTGCAGCTTTAATGTATACATTTCAAAAATATATTAAACTTTAAGAATGGTGTAAAAGTTCGATAAAAATTACAATTAAGAGTATGTAAATGTAAACGCAGTTTGCTCTAAACCTTTCATCGCGTTGAGAATATTTAACGCGGTGAGTCACACGCAAGCGCAAATCCGGCTGTTATTGATCGCCTGCGCGGGCGCCGCCGGTATTTTTGTTATACTCGTACGTACAGGTAACCAGCTTCCCGCTTCTACGGGAACCTGGTGATTTTTACGAAGAGAGTTTTGTTATTCCTTGAAATTGATGTTTGTGGCAACTTGTTCAGATGTGTGTACGGCTATGGCTAATCCCAACGGTGTTGAATTTTGGGAAAAATCGAAAAGGGAATTGCATCGTATTCTCATTTATGTTTTCATTCTGAAATCTACGATCAATTTCTGCACCAAAATCCGTATTATGGCTATACAAATAATGCCAACATCGTGTAATACTTGTAGTGCGAGAAATACAATACGATAGTATAGAGATCGGTAAATTCGATAGTAGCGGTTGGAAAATTTGATAGTATACGTAGAAGTCTTAAAATTGGTGGCAATGTCGTCCCCGTAACATCACTCACCAAAGTGCACGCGATAAACCTTGTAGTCCCGTGTTTCTTGATCCTGATTTCAATAACTTTCTTTACTTGATTAGGAGTCTTATACATATCTCGTGGAAACTTCACAACAGATCATCATGCACAAACTGAAAGCAAGTATAATCCATTATAACCTGTCAGCTTATAGAAATAGCCGGCTTTCTAACTACAGCAGATAACACGTGGAAGGCGCGTCTGCGGCTACTTCAAACAGAACATCGCTTTCTGTCGTAAACAAATAACTGAAAGTTTAAACAGTTTGAGTCTGAAGAACTTTCATGGTGTATTATACTCGAATGTGTTTGAATGCCGTTAGGGTAGCGTAATGTCTGCACGTGTCTAGCATTACTTTACATTTCATGTTTTGTATAATTCACTCTCACTCTTGGGTTTGCAACTCTTTCATCGTAATTTTCTTGGAAATCCCTCCGTAGGGACTGAAAGTAAAGTAATTCCAGGAGGTTATTTACCCATATCATCTATAAAAAACCTTGATCTAAACCCAGTACACTCGTGATACCAGTCACAGATACAAACTTGAGAATATGTTTTCAGTCTTTATCTTTGGAACTTTACTCTGCACAGGTCCCAATTCTGTAACTTTGTGTTAAGCAACACGGCATTGACACTCTATCGACACACTACAGACATTATGTTGCCACTGTTGCAAATTTGGTATTCTGTAAAAACTTCAATGGCGTTTCAGTGGTGTCTCAGTAGTGTGTCGATAGTGTGGCGGTACAATATTTTTCAGTGTTTTCGTTGTTCGATGGCTTCACAATGGCGGTTCGATAGCTAAAACACTTTTCAAACACGATAGACACAACTTTCAAATACACTTAAAATATTTACAGACTACCGTAACTTTGGCCATCATGATGACATTGACACATTATAATGGAGCAGAATACCAATTATTACAATAGTCTTCTATGGCGTTTCAATGGCACTACATTATAATGGAGCAGAATACCAATTATTACAATAGTCTTCTATGGCGTTTCAATGGCACTACAGTGGTAAAGTCAATGACCATAGGTAATTTGTAGAATACCAAATGTCAATGATTAGCCTATTGAGACACTACTTACACACTACCGACACACTATTGTCAAGTTGGTAATTTTACAGAATTGGGCCCCGGTGTTGAGATATTTCACCGTACAATGAGATGTAAATCAACGATGTTGAATGACCCGTTGTTAGTTTTTGGCCTTTTTTGAAAACTGAAAGGCCTCCTGTCTGAAACATTTTAGCGTTTTCTCATCAAGACCTATCTGCTCAGTTATCAAGTTTTCATGCTGAATATGTTTGCTGCAAAACCCTCTGTGCTCGTACCATCGAATCACGGTAAAAACATACAGAATTTCCGCCATATTTTCTCGTTCTAAGAGAGCAAGCGCCTATCCCGACCCCGAAGCAGCTGCCGAAACGCAACAACAAAATAGCTCTTAGGCTGTCCAAATCTAATGGTATTGCACTAGACGGAGTGAGTTTAGTGTATGGCGTACATTGAAGCCGGGTCCGATTTATGAGTATTTACTATTTGGCTCTCGTACCGAGACAGCAGGTGCTGGTTCAAGGACAAGGAAGTCTACACAGATAATTTTTAACTTAAACAATGGACAATGATTAAAAAAAAAAAACGTGGAAAGGAGCCTTAGTAATAGGGTCCCGTTGGCAAACTTTGGGTACGGAGCCTTAAAAAGTTTACTGTAAGTGTCAATCAATGCATTGAATACTTCAAGAGAAGGATAATCTTGAAAAATACAGTAGAACCTCGGGATGAACGCATTAGACATCACTCGACAATCAAGTACCCGAACTTGTGCAAGCAGGTTTTCCAGTGGGGTAGCCCCATAGGCCGTGCCCAACGTGTGCCCGCGATAGTATGTGGGTCAGGGCTGCGCGCGCGCCGATCACGGGACAACAGAGGACGACGCGCACCTGGCGCCATGACATAAAGCTTTATAGGCGAGTAATTTTATTAACCTTTCACATCTCGGCATGTGAAGTGAGACGACGATTTTTGAACGGTATGTTTAAACAACTTCTGATATCTTAATTTTATCAGTTCTAAGATCTTTAATAATTTTAGTTTTACTCTTCCATTCTTCGTAGTTTTGTTAGAATGAAAATAAGTTATTCAGGTGACTTATCGTGGGTCGATCGTCTGGTCGTTAACCCTTCGCTGGTGGATCGCGTGTCTTCAGTGAACGGGTCCAGAGATGGCGCGTGGCATCCCACGGAGTCACCACAAGCTGCGTAATTCCTCAGCGACTTGCCAATTCAGGCGAAGGCCGCCATGCATCCAGATTTAATCATGCGTGGCCCAGAGAGCACGAACGCTGCTCTCCGCACCTCAAAGCAATACCACCACTAAATCAATTACTGTAAAGTTCATAATACCTTGTTGTGAAACTACAATATAGACTGCACCGCTGGAGGAATTTATGTTTAGCAAACCGACGTTTTACAAGCAATAAAACAATTGTAAGTACTTGTAGTAAAGCATACTCTTTGACTTTGTATTAATGATCTAAGTACTTACCTATAAGTCATCGCGGATCAGACACACTATAAAAAGTAATAAGTGGTGAGTATATATTTATATAATTACGCGTAACCTCTTAGTTTCCGACAAGGAAAAAGGTTATCTTCATTCCCTTGGCTCTTACGAAGTCTCGGATCTCGAATACTGAAAATAAAACAAAGAGGTAGTAAGTAGCATGTTGAACGTCCCTGTATTGCATCATGGCCGTTTTCTATTATTTAATGAGCGCTCATCATCAACCATTATCAGTCCACAGCATGAACCAATATACATATAAGTTCATATCAATACCTACGAGACACGCAGAAGTTGAATGAACCTCCTGCTCCTTGCCCATAGTCGTCTACTTTTACCAGCTGCCTTGTTAAGATCATTTTACTATCACATCGGCTATCTACCGACCGCAGGTATCTACAATATACGTATACAGGTAGAGCCAGCATAGTGTAAGAACCTGCAACAATTTGCACTGCTTCACTCAAACGGCTCTGAATGAAAATCTAAACATCTGAGGGTTTCCACGTTTCCCGCTACACGAGGATAAAACTCCCGTCACACAGTAAACAGCGGCTGTGTGTAAAGTCGTGACGTCGCCCGCCGTCGCGTCGGCTTAGCGTGGAGCTGGTGACTTTGATCCTCGCCACTGATGCCAGATTATTGAGGTAAACAGTTCTCACAATAGCGAGTGTTTCATATCTACCACGTGTCGGCGCTTTATTCTATTGAAATTTCAATGATTGACTGATTTGAATAGGAGGATCACTGTTTTTTGAAAGGGAATTGGTCAAGGTACTGGTGTTTTAATCTTCATGTTATTATTATTACTATTATTGTTTCATTAGCGGACTCAAGAAGTTCGGACGTCATCAATAAATTTCAAAATCTTAATAATGGTGATCAAATCATCTTTTCGCATAACCAATGATTCTAGTTATACTACTCGTATAAAGTGAAGGGTTGGCTTTTACCATTCAGAAACACTGTTAGGTTTTAATTAAGAGCAAAACCAAAGGTTTATGTAAGAAAGTGTTAAACCCAATTAAATTGTCATCATCATCATCAGCCTATTAATGTTCCCACTGCTGGGACACAGGCCTCCTCTCTATAAGAGGGAATTAAATTGTATGCCATCCAAAAAAATGATTTCTCTTAAACGGACGAAACGAAAGCTGTTAATTTAAAAATTGAAGAGACAAATTGACGTTGACGTTTGTTAATCTTTCACTAATTAACATTCGTATAAGTTTAATTGAAATCCAATCAACGTTTCCACGCGTTACTTTCTCAAATGTTTAAAGTGGACAAACTAGTTTAATGTCAGTCTGAATAAGTCTGACATTGACACAGAACGAGGCAGATCGCGTTACCTTTGAAGTAGCGCTGACTAACCCGTCTAGACTGGTCGTTGTCGCAGTTTCCTATAGATCTAGACCCGTTAATAGTTTGGTACAATAATTATTTAGTCCAGTTATCAAACTGGAAGCAAGCGGAGGAGCACAGCACGAAACTAGATATACCTAGATTGCACATTTCAGAAGATTATAATGATTTTGACATAGACCTCAGATAGTTGGAGCGAATCCATGGTTGGGAATTTGTTGTTAATTTCTCTGTAGAAAGTTATGAGCATAGGCCTTGCAATGAGACAGTTACAAGCTTTTTTTTTTGTCAACCAATATATTGTAATTTGTAGGAATCTAAGTTTACTTATTTTGATTCTCTGGCTAAAAAACTTGCTGAAAAAATGATAAAATAAGCATATCCAAGGTGAGAAGGTCACAGAAACAAAGCATATGTGTACATATTCGTTGCAGTATGAATTATGATGTCATTCTTGTGCAGCTCGACTGGTCAACCCAACCAGACGTAGACGGTAGTCGGTAGTGATGATATCACAAGTCTTAAATATCGGGAGCCTTGACATTTTTGCAAAAAGATTGCTCTTCTAGAAACTTATTTCAAGATCAAAAGCTTTCGTAAGACTATTTAAAGTTACGATAGGCACTTTAAGTTTATGTTATTAAGAATGAAGGTCAGAAACGCAGCCAAAAATAATGACATCCTTTACGTATGAAAGAATCCGTATAATCAGCACACATTTACGATTATCTACCTACCTGTGTTTTTAAAAATTCCTCTCTTCTACTATTTTGCCCGACATGGTCCACAATGATCTCATTGTATTTTAAGTTGCCATTTAAGTAAGTACACATGTCATGTCATTGTGGAATGCAATAAATGATTCAGTGTTGAGCTACACAAACCGGTGCGAAGCCTTCCGTGATAAAATGAAGACGCAGTTTCAACAGTAGCTGATCGTTATGAAATAGGTACACATATGTTCCGGAGAATGTGGACTAATGACTTGTGGTAATGATTATAATGACTTATTAATTGCCTCTGCCATAACTGACGCGTTACCAATGGATTATTAATTATTATAGGCAGCTTGCGTTATGTAAGGGTCAAAAGTCATAGACCGCTATCTACTATTTATTAAGATTTTGTCAATGTTCTCTTCTCTAACATTAATTAACTTTTACTATCTAAGTCCAATCAATCAGCTGATGTGCTATCTTTTAAGAAAGTACTGATGGCCCTGATCGTGTACTGCTACATAATATTTTCCTAAGATTCCTCACAAAGGCGAGCAGGCTTGACTGTACCCCGGCGTACCTAAACTTACTAGAAGCAACTCGATCTTGTTCCCAAAATAACTTTACAAAACTTTTCATGGAACAGTTAACTTATAAAACTGTCAGATGAAGAAGTGTCTGTCAAACTCTGTTTTTATACAACTTTGAGCCGGGTACAGAAGTTACCCTGGTTCTGTGCCGCGCCTACAACACTGTTCGATCAGAAGCGTCGTTTTTGTGTTTAGTCATTTGAAACCTATTATAATATCTATCTAATGAGTATTATGTATTTAATTGAGTGTTAGATTAAAACGTCAAACATACTGAAAAAATGGATACCATGTTTTAGCAAAAACACATTTTAGTCTTGAAGTACCTACCTATTAGGAATTAAAAATAGGATAATATCGAAATCAATTAAGGAGTACAGAATATATGTTTTTCAATACACTTCCTCGAAAACTGGTCCTTAACGCACTATGATTAGATACAACATGCAATGTATTTCACACGCGTGCGATTTTTTCCACTGAATGAAATTCTCGGCTCAAAAACACCCTCGCCTACGGCTCGGGTGTTATAATTCCGCCTCGATTGCAATAACAAACTTTCTCCACTTGTATCAAAATGTACTATTGTAAACTGCTGTTGAAAATGTTAACAATGTTCCTGGAACAAAGGTTTACAAGTAAACTGAAGTAAATTCATAAATATTAGGAATAATGTTGTGCTTATAAGCTACATCCTTCTTCAACACGATTCTTGAAGAACCTTTTGAACTTAAGGAATCATATTTCTCACAATTTCAAGCCTATAAAAATCAATACATAGATGTTTGAAGTAGTTATTTTCCTCGACGCTGTTAACGTGTTACAATACATTTTCACATCGTGTATACAAAGCCGACGTTTGTCTTGCTTTCCCCGACCTTGTCGGTCACTGGCAGACAGCTCACATAGCTCACACATAATTATGGCACCCGCAGACAATGCTGGCGCTATTCGACAATATGTTACTACATGTTACGCGACAATAGTTTTGTGGGACTGTAGACTCCGCGGGTGAAGGTCAAACATGTGTGATTTTGTTTTTGGTTATACTGACATACCTATTGTTGTACGAGGTTACAAAATACTGATAGGAGCATCTTTCAGACATGAATAAGTAGATTCATTAAATTTAATACACGAGGATTGAAAAGAATATAGGTACTTAACAATGTGTTCCTCAAAGGTTTACAAGTAAACTGAAGTAAATTCATAAATTAGGAATAATGTTGTACTTATAAGCTACATCCTTCTTCAACACGATTCTTGAACAACCTTTTCAACTTAAGGAATCATATTTCTCACATAAGCATATAACACCAGCATGTTTCATAATATGTACACCCATCTTTTCTGTGTAAATTCTTAGTACCTACTTGCAGCTAATCATTTATCCCTAACACCTTCTCAATATCAGCCAAAATATCTGCTGGACAAAGGCCCACAAGCAAAAATACCAAAGGATAAATGTTACGGCATTACACAGACACTACAGTTTCATGAATGAGTGCCGCATCTATTGCCTATTAATAGTAGAGTAGGTATATTGACAGTGCGTTGTTTGTGTTTGCGATACACACGTCCGCAGCCGCCAGCCTGCACATCACGGCACCTCTAACTAAACGTTAACCTCGTCAACTTGTTGTTAGTTTACATTTTATAGTAAATTGTTATGTCTGCTCGCATTATTGATACATAACTTAAACATAATTAAAACCTGTAATCCCTAAAGGTTTCTTTTAAACATTGCCCCACACTAGGACTGTTTACTGTATCGTAAACAAACAGCTGGACCCGGAAACCTGTAGGCCATACAAATATTTGTTTCATACGGGAATCTAACCCGCGACACGCAGCGCAGCAGTCATGCCACTGCGCCAACCGTGCCGTCACCGTCGGTTTAGGCAAGGGTTCCTAATTGACTATATCCGAAGCCCAAAGGCACTTGTTCTCCCCGCCATTGCGATCATGTTTTTGCTCTACACCATACCTTCTCGTTACGGAGATATTGGGGGTCAAAGTTCCAACTTTTTGTTTTTTTTTTTTTAATGCAACATTTTAATGTAAGATTTTTACTTTAAACACCTCCACGACCCCCGTACTATTCAATCCATCCATCAGCACAATGTTTTGAGTGCGTTACATTGAGATCTACCACAAAACATGATTTTTCACCCCAAAACAAAAAGTCGTTTCCCACCAATAATTTTAGCGTAAAGTTACTTAGTTTGATGTACAGAATGCTTGGTTGACGGCTTCGTGATGAGGTCTTTTACACCTTGTATCTAGGACGACGCCTTCCTTAGCAAATATACGAACAAGTTACAATTGTAGGTAAGTTGTTAATTTGTGTCTTTACAAGGACGTACATAAAGGGCATTAATGATAATGTATACCTAACTCGAAGAAGACAGTTATTATGATCATAAAGCACAGTTAAGTAAACGTACGGCAATAAACACTACCTCCCATAATATTTCCACTAACCTACAGCGGGCGGTATATTCTCATTATCTTGGAAAGTAGCTCAGTGTCAGTTACCGAGCGTCCTTGACCGATAGGGAGCGCCTCGCCGGACGCCGGACGACCGCCCGGCCGCTTCCGACAGTCCCCCCTGGACGATATACATGTCGCGCCCGCCGACACCGGCGATCCGTGAACGACTTGTTGCGTCACCGATGTGCTGCGAATTTGAGATCCGTCACGGGCGGCAGTTTGATGTATGCGTCATCCACATTGATTTTGTTTTCCAATAAGTGTTCCTATAGTGTTTCGATCTCACATAGGGAACCCGTTCCTAGACATGGTGCAATTGATAATTAAATAAATGTTCTTTGATATTGCAAACTTGAAAGTAAAACAATCATGCAAATCAACCCAACGTCACATAGGTATGAGCGTCGTTTGCCCCAGCCGCGTTGTTTGGTTGCCGGCTCACATGCTTAGCTGGGCTGTCCCTCGCTACGCTTGCCTATTCACGGTCCCTATTCAAGAGACTCGTCTGCTTCAACCGACATTCATCCTGCGACGGACTTGAGATTTCTATAAGCAATGTTTTTTTCGGATCAACTAGTCCTTGAAATGAACTTCAAGAAGATAAAATAAGTCAGTGTATGGACAGTCAGGACAAGTTTAAACGAAATAGAATAGAAAATGACGTTTATTTCTGAAAGCTAACAACTTAACTGACTACTTTTACAAGAAACACTGAAACTAACTTAGGAAACCATCCATATCTTTATCTTGTCGTGTGGTTAAATACAGCACACTGCATCTTTTAAAAGCGAGGTGGTGTTAACTGAATCTCTTGGTTTAGTTAAAGAAGTTCCCGAACTGTATCATGGCGAGCGAGTAGGAGACGTAGAGGCTGACCAGGCTGCGGACCAGTTCCACGTCCACGCAGAACAGGCGGCACACGGAGTACCTGCACGGTCGGTGCTCTAGGTAGGACAGGCAGTCATCCAGGACTTCACGAACACGACCATCTGTCAACATACATGCACACATCATGAGATCATTTCCTCGTTATCCTCTGCTTAGCCATCTCCCAAGTATGATGAGATCGACGTTTTAGATTCCAGTCTAACCGAATGCAGCGGAACCAAATGCTAAATGCTATCCGGGGCACAAATGTTTTAACATATAATGAATGGTCGCCCATCCACGGATCACTACAATCTCGGCAAGCGTTGCTTAAATATTATTTAGGCAAGCGCTGGTTAGGTTTCTTTATGAGCATTACAGTGATAGAAACTCGCAGTAATATGGGTTGGTGAGCGACTACCTTCGCAAAAGAGCATTTGCCTGCCGATGGCGAGCTTCATGCGCCGGACCTCGCCCCGAGCAAGCGCCGCCAGCAGCCCCGGCACGCACACCATGATGAGGTCCATGATCAGCTCTTGGATGAGTATAGATGTGTGCTGGGCGATATACTGTAAGCATATTAAGTGTAATGAACGGCAGGCTGAGTCACAGCCTTGTGACTCAGCCTTTCGCAGTGTACTCCTGGGCCTCTCCCAACATCTGTCTCTCTAAACCATCGTCATGCATTCATCCTGGTCTTACGCACCACTCCCGCATCCGACAGAACCTGGATCGTACCAAATACAAGCGTATAATAAAAACACGATAAGACTTAGGTACTTACGTATCTTGAGCCCGGAATCAATTCGTACACTGATGCAATTATTTTAGGGACCGAAGCAAAAACAGACACAATAATCTGAAAGAAGCATTTGACCTTTAGGCCCCTTGCCCACGGCGACTTTTTGTAGCGATGCTGTCGCGCGTTTACGAAATGTGCTATACTAACGTGCGTCAGTCGCATTTGCAACGCGCTACAGAAGCGATGCCAACGCGCTACTAACGCGCTACAGTATCGCGACTGTATCGATGCAAAGTGTTTTAGTAGGTTTAGGAGATCATAGTTTTTTAGTATTTTAATTGTTGTTACATGATGTCCACAAAGTAATCTCTCTTTATTGAATGGGTGCATCCAATATTGACGCTGCTTTCGTTGCCTACGCTTCGGCTGCTTACGTAGAAGCAGCACCAAAGACAACGTGACTAATGTTGCCTCGACGGAGTCCATCTTGCAACTGTAGCGATCGCAGGTATGTTTGTGCCGTTACTGAATCGCGTTTGCATCGCGACAGAAGCGCACCAGTATCGCGTTAGCATCGCAACTGAATCTGGGCCCGTGGGCGAGGGCACACAGCTAGCGACCGCTTCGCGACTGTATCGATGCGGACGCGCGACAGCATTGCTACTGCATCGCTACAAAAAGTCGCCGTGAGCGAGGACCCGATACCTACATAAAAACATAGGAATTATTAGAATTAAGGGAATGATAACAAACCATAGATTTCACAGGTATGTCTGACTTCTTGATAGTGTCCAGTATTTTCTTGTAAATGAACATACAGCGCCATATGTTGTTTCTTGCATCTTCAGGGTCCTGTAACCTAGACGCTCGCGACAGAGTGCTCTCCAAGTATTTTCTTAACATCCTCATTCTACTCCACAACAGCTCAAACATCACGATTCTCGTGAAGTTAGTCATTTCGCATATTATTACGAAATAAAACAATTTAATTAATTTTATTTGTTCGGCTGCGGATCTTCCATCCTCAATCATAGACCAGCAGTACGGTAGTGCTCCGCCCAGCTGGAGCATTGCAGCTAAGAATAAACATCGACTGACTGGAATATCAATATCTGATGGTCTTACTCCAGGTAAGATATCGATGGCTCCCATATCACTTAAGTAAACTGGAAAATACTCAGAATCAGTTAATAAAGAGATAATCACACATGAGTAGTAGGCACTTAAAGTAGACACTATTTTAATGTTGCTAGCTGGGCTGGCTCTTCCGATCAGGTCGTACACTTCGGATGAGAAGTACAAGCTTGCCGCGAGGCAGTACGCAGCAGTGATGAAGCGAACTTTTCTATTTGAACTTATTTTGTAGTACAGTCCCCCTGATAAACGCAGGAACATGATAGTTTTCACTGAAACTATAGTTTTGAGAAAATTGTAGATCAATTTAATTTGTTCGTATCCCATCGTAGAAAATAGTTGTGTACTCGAGAGACTAACTGATACTGAGGATCAATACCAGTAAACTATCTACATAATTATACATTTCAATAACAATGATGATTTCAAATATCGTAATAATTACAATGTGAATCTAATTTTGATACAATTTCAGAGAGTGCTTTTAATGAAAAGTGTCCTTTGGACTTATTTTTATTCCCATTACCATAGCATATCATCCTAGCTGGCTGTCCTTGAATATTAGATAACTTTACCCTTTTTCTATTGCTGTGAACCCTCTCATCAAATCAATCAGTATTTATTCTCACAGAGAGGGTCTTCTGGTTGCTAGGCACCAAACGAAAAAAATTAACACTCTCGATAACTGAAGGTTGGGCATAAGCTCTGAATAAGTACCTATTTCCTTTTATCCTTCTTCTAAGACAGCAAATGATGCAACATTACGACATCTAAAGTAATGAAAGATTATCACTCTACAATTAACAAGTACACATCACTTGCAGTATGCTTGTTCAGTATTATGCCGTCATGCTCGAGATGATTACGAACCACAGTGGTACCCGGCTACATCTCCTGACATACTCCGTACCCAACCTCGATGTCGCAACATCACAAACATAACTCGCTTGTTTATTTACCACAAATACATCAAAACCTTGACATTGTTGGATTTCAAACAAGCCGCACTAGTTAGACCAAGATGTTTATTTTTCGTTCATTAACATTTTTGTGAAATACGATGACAAAACGTTTCAGACAGAAAGTCTGGCGGCTGTGTAAGACGTGAAGAACATGATGTTGGTGGATGATTGGCAGGCGCTGCTCGCTGTGGCGTACTAGTGAACGCCACACTGACACGCCACGCTGCCTTATCGCGACATATTATAGGTACTGATAATTGACGCGTAAATGAAATGTGTTATGTTATGATTTCCGTTATCCTCACTACCTTTGTTTTACAATGCATTTCATTAATAATTCGCTTGGAATATAGTAGTAGTAGGAGTTCCTACTACTCGTCGTTAATTCCTAGTTAGGAATAATTACGTAGTGAGGAAGATACTTACCTATACTTCTACTTTATAAAAATCATGCGAAAGCATTTCTAATGACGAAAATGAGCATGATTAAAATAGTACATTGTTACCCTAGGGGTGAAAGTAACTTAGGTATTTAGCCCCGAGACGGGGTTTGGTGCCCGAGCGAAGCGAGGGCGCTAATAGTTAGAGGGACTAAATAAGTCTTTAACCCGAGGTAAACACTGTGCTTTTCATTACGAATACAAGGAAAGTAAAAATAATAACATTCAATCAAAAAATGAAGATCGGACCACGGAAGACCGCTTTCCCGCCTATTTTGCTCTTTTTTCTGTGGCCGGCCAGCTATTCAGCCATTGGTGCCGATTCTCTTGTCACAAATATCTCTAAACTAGACTAAAAATCACTAAAATTTAGTTTGTTCCTGTCAAACGACGTTTCCCATTCTGAAATTGATTAAAGTGACATGACTTAAAACAGATTATAGTTTGACAGCACTAAGTTATTCAATTTGGTGTAAATGGCTATTTTGCTATTCTGAAATTGACGTTTTTCAACTAAAATTAAGATTGTCAAACTAAATCAGACTATTTTTAATCGCGATTAAAAAGGTGTGGAATAAAATTAGTTGTCATGAACTCATTAATTTTCAAAGTACATTTCTCTCGTATTTCTTGAGAGTTTGGATAATTTTGAGGTCAATAAGGAAGCACAACGTGATTGCAGTTGTTGTCGATTCGGTAGAAAGGTAAATGTAGTGTTATTTTATTATATAGGATACAAACGAAATTTATGAAAATTTACCAAGGGATTTTTGTACTGAACATGTAATGCACTTGTTATTAGTTGGAAAACAAGTAGTAAATTCATTTCTCATACTCAAAGCCACTTCCAGGTTCTGTGTATTATGAAATAACTATTTTTTAGAAACTTTCAAGAAAGAATAAAAATATTTTAGGTTAGATTATTTTGTGTTCTTTGGCTAATTATCTTGTTTTAATTTATAGATTAGAAGCGTATGATCGAAACCAGAACTTTGGTGCCGACTGCATGGGCCAAGACGACATCGTATACCAGTGTCCACCCTGTGATACATTCAGTGATATAAATGCGGATTCTCCACTTCCCATCACCAGACAGGCAATCCAAGAATATGTTCATAGGTGAATGAATACATTTGTTGGTCAAATTTTTAGAAAGCTCTCCATACTAACAGTGATTATAAAGAAAATACTATTTCATCTGATCACAGTATAATAAATAAAGCTTCTGAATATAATTTTTTGTTATTTGTTTTCAGCTGTAACACTCAGCGTAAAGGACAGCATTTATATGAATATCGCCATCTTTTGACCACCCGCTTTACCTCTGATGGCATTTACACTTATTTACGAGACCAGTGTAAAGCAATCAATCAAGGACAGCTATATTACTCCAGCTAACAATACTGTAATTTTGTCATTTACGCTTCTAAGGAAAGAACATATAGGAAAAATTACAAAAGGACATGAAGGCGAGATGATTCATATTTTAATGAAATGTTAACTCATTTAATTAACTTCTATGTACATCATTTAGAACCTGCAATTCTAAATAAATATAATATGTATAAACACTATTTGAAAATAGTAAAAAAGCAGAATTAAAAGTCCACAATTAGATTCTTCATTACACTTAGAGTTGAGTAAACTAACTGAATTTTTTTATAGGATTCGAAACCTGTGTAAAACTTTATGGATTTATCATCCTCTTTGTATCTAGTAATAGACCCGTAGACATACTCGTGGTCAATTGGAATACTTTTAGATAAACACTTAGGTGCACTGTATACATTCGTCTTCACTGTTGTTTAATGTGTTAACTTCTTCTTCGACACCTTTTCTAATGCTGTTGTATACATGGAAGTAAAACTACTGGTTGAAGGTTGCGGTTCTATTTCAAAACTTTCCTGAAATAGTTTTTTCTGCCTTCTAACCAGAAAATCCGACAGCATCGTTATTAGAAAAATAACGATGCTGTCGGATTTTCTGGTTTAGCTTCAGTGAAACAGAATACCGATGGTACCGCTGTCTTTCTGAAATGATTAAGAAACCACTTAGGTTAACTTATTGTTACTTACCTACCAAGAATAACACAAATTAGTAAGTAATGCAAAGTATGCTATGTTACTGTATTAACTCACCTGTATACTATGAAATACACTCCACACAAACGTGCGGTAAAAACTTTACTTGAATTTTTTTATTGCGTAAGGCAGACTCCCATTGTTTTTTGAGTTTGCTTTCCTTAGAAAACTAATGAACTCCCCTATTTTTACAATTTAACTCGCTACATTAAGGCATTATTACAATAATTGCGGCAATTAAAACGATAAACAAAAACGATTGAAGAAATCCATACGATTTGACAGCTCATAATTTTTTTTCCATTTGTTCCTGACGGAACAGGCTAACTAAGGTCTGAGACCATGCTGCCTAGTCATTAGATGACAGCTCATAATGAGGGATTTTCTTTTTAGCTCTTCCCTAGTTGCTGGATAGATGGCGCTAGGAATAAGTATGATAATGCAAGGAACGGAACCTAAAAAAACTGATTTTAACAAAGCGCGAGAAATGTTGGTTTTATTCGGAAGGTTAAGCAAATGAAAGTGTCAGTCAACGAGAGTATGTGATGTGACACAATGTTTTTTTTTTCTAGCGTTTTGGCTTTGGCATAGTTAGTCAACGCCATCTATAGAGTTCTTGGAAACTAAGTTTTTTTTTAAAACCTCAAAAGGAAAACCTCTCATTCAAAGTAACAAGGTATGGTCGTATTATGTCCCCATGGCAAAGGAGTTTAATTTTTTATTATTTTTAAAAACCTATCGGTTGATTGATTATTATTTATAAATTTGGGTTGATTTTTTGTTTGTTTGAGATTTCAAGCAAACAAAAATTCAATCTTAGGGACATGATGTCCAAAAATGGTTATTTATAATCAAACATTTTAACCAGGATAATATAATTATGTGGATAGACAAAAACGAACTGTACTAATTATAAAATACATTTTTAAAGACCTCCAATTTTGAGAAAAGTCGTTTTTTATTTATGTGTGAATTTACACTTATTACTAGTTAAAACGAACAAACCTTTTCCAAACATCATGGTTATTATAGCGAACCATAGGGGCCCCGATATTCTATACCTACATTTGCATAGACAAATGTGAGTGAAATACGAAACAGAATGTGAAATATCGTTTTGCTTCATTCTATCTAATGTGGTAATCGTATTTGATAAAGGAGACAACAATATTTCAGCTGTTGCTCATAATGACAACATTTTCTTGTGACGTAGTTACAGTTGTAGGTAAGTGCCGTATCCGCCATATTATGCGACGAGTTTTGTGGTAGTTCTGCTGTCAAATGAGTGTTTACTTTTGCATTTATTTAGATTTGTAAGAAAATTACGAAGAGTTTATCTTTAAAATTGCACGTATATGGTGGAAAACAGCTATTCAACATGCCTGCGTGTTGTGTTATGAAGTGTGGTGCAAGAAAGAAGGAAAATCAACCTCAATTATCTTTGCACAGGTTAGTAGCCGGTTTTCATGAATTATTACACATAGTAATACACTTTTGAGGAAAAAAATGCTAAGGGATCGTGAATTTATGGCTGTAGTGTTCATATTTGGGCTTATTTTCGTCCAACAGACCTTTTTTTAATTTCATAATTTCATTCGTTTGTTTACAATAACATGTCATGGTGGAATAGTGTAGTACCGTTGCTGTAATATTTTCCGATACTAGTTCCTTCGCTGTGCTGGTACGATATCAGTATAATACATACGTGTGCTAATCGGTTCGAAAAAATATGATTATTATTGTTCGCACGCAAATTAGGTACGCGTTTTGACTGACGAATTTGACGTGGAGTTACGGACACCAGCCCGTTACACAATACAAAACAAATATTGCATAACGAAATTCCTATTTTTTTCAGGCATCCATCAAAAAACAACATCAAGAGCCATATGTTTTCTGTGAGACGAGCAACGTTAAAAAATCGGATGTTTCTTGTACATCTACTGTAATGCCTCCATTGCAGCTACCCCATCTAATTGTGGAAACAATGCTCAAAGAGGTATGTATCCACCTACTTAGAAGTCGACCGTTTTACGATTCCCTGGCCTTCTTGCAAAGTGTGCGTGTTTGCCTAGGTTGGACTGTGGATGGGTGACCACCCATTACATACCAAGTTTCCTGCGTGGCTGGGAAAGCAGTTTTTGAACAAACTAACATTGTTTAGAAATGAATAGGTAGTTGATATGCATATTGTTGTTTTCATACCAAATGTTTATTGAATAAATAAAACAAATGTTGATTTTTACCGAAGTTTTATTTAATGAATAACTAAAAACGAGGTGCGATACTCAATTAATGTTTGTGTTTTCATATTTAAAAATAATCTGCATAGTATGAGCAATTAAAGCTGGTAAGTTGATTTTTGACATACCTAGGTGTATTGGTATGTTTGTAAAATACTAGCTGACGTCCCGCGGTTTCACCCGCGTAGTTCCCGTTCCCATGGGAGTACGGGAATAAAATATAGTCTATAGCACTCACGAATAATGTAGCTTTCTACCAGTGAAACAATTATTAAAATCGGTTCATTACTTCCGGAGATTACCCCTACATACAAACTTACAAACAAATGTTACCTCTTTATAATATTAGTATAGATTACAAGAAATGCAATTTACAAAGACCAATAACTATTTTCGTACCCACCAAATTAGTATCCTTCGAATTGGCCAGGAAATGAAATTACTGTATCTGGCAAACCTAGTCCGCATACCTACTAGAAGCTACAGACCAGATATAAAATAAGCGAAAGCGCAAAAGTGATGCGACTAAAATTGTTTATAAATTCTGTGCAGAAAAAACACTACATTAATTATTAACGGTCAGATATCAGAGGAGCATTAAACTTACTCATTTTTTTGTTACAACAGACTGTAAGAATCTATGGTATAATAATATAGAGGAAAGATTTGCTTTTTTGTTTGTGTGTTTGTTACGATTTAACTCAAGAACTACTGTTAAAAAATATTTTAAGTACCATTATAAAGCTACATTTTTACCGAGTAACATAGGATATAAATTATATTGATGCCATGCAAATTAGCCGAGCTATCACAATTTTCGCGGGCGAAGTGCTTAGTAAATTATAAATATGATTCCAACGTGATATCTAGTAAGACTCGAAGTGCTTAGTAAATTATAAATATGATTCCAACGTGATATCTAGTAAGACTCGTAAAACTATTATGTAGTATTAGTATCGATACTTGTTATAGTAACACTATATTCCATAATTGGTACATCCCTATCATTGGCAGCCATTTTATGAGAAATTTTGTGGCACCTTTTTTTTGTAGGTATTTCCAGTCCATTTACTTCTCAAGTCAATGTAGCGAACACACCGAAAAAAGTAACTTGACAATGTCACTGTCAGATATTGACTGAAAGTGTCAGTCATTAGTGTCATTACTCAGGTTTTTTTTGCAATTCAGATCATTTTCGTTCACTTTCATTCATTTTCGTTTAGCTCTAGTGCAATCTTAATCTATGGTTTACTCAACTTGGTGACTGTCAAACTCGAATTTAAGTGTGTCAAAACTTTATTTAAGTTTAGAGAATCTTGTTTTCAGAATAACTTAACAAAACCAACTAACTAAAAATAAGAAATTTTAGTTTTAGTTTAGGTTAATTCGGTGTACAAGAGAATCGGCACCATTACCTATTTTTCATGTTCATCATCGAAAAAATGGTAAATATTTTGCCCAAATCTATGTTATTCTAAAGAAATAGTTGAAACTTGATTATAATAAAGTTATTTAAAAAATATATATTCTTTAATTGATACTTAACTTTGTGTTATTTCAATTTTACATCGTGGCTGTATAGAAAGTTGGAACATGGTTCAATAGAAAAGTGAACCATTTTTTTAATAATTTGACAGCTGTCAGTTGAAAACGATTCTTCCTAGGGCTGAAAAGTATTACTTTCAACCCGCTCCTCAGGCAACTTCAGACCTACTTTCAGAGTATGAGTAATGAAAAATAGTTTATTTTATACAAATTATGGTTGAGTAGTACTGTTGCCCAAATGTAAGACCAAGACGAGACCTTAGCCAGTCTTGGTCTTGGTCTTGCGTCAATACACCTGGTCTTGGTATTGGTCTTAGTATTGCGCTCTCAATCTTGGTCTTGGTTTTGCAGCAAGAGTCTCGCAAGTCTTGCGAGACTCTACTACTTAGACTAGACTACTTTCAAATACCTATTAGCCTATTGCTATATAATAAACACGTTAGTTTAGATCTTAGAACAATGTAACAGAGTAGGTACATGTTGAGCTTAAATTGACATTGGAATAGTGAACCACCAAATTAATAAAATTAACTTGACAATAATTTAAAAAATGACGCAATTTTGTACCTTTAATAATTTTTTGTACGTGTACTAGCTATCTTAAACTCTTCACAAACAGCTAGCGGTTAATAGTACATTTTGATACAAGTGGAGAAAGTTTGTTATTGCATTCGAGGCGGAATTATAACACACGAGCCGTAGGCGAGGGTGTTTTTGAGCCGAGAATTGTAATAACAAATGTCCACGTGTATCAAACGACGTTTTTCAATACACTTTTGAAGAAATGAAATAAAATAACGAAAAACAGTTTTGTCACGAACTATGATTTTAATTTTCTTTTTTTTTTTGCGCTTTGGTTTCGCCAGGTTGAAGGAGAGGCAAAGGTATGAAGCCGTTAAACAGCCTAATATAAAAATAGATTTATTTTATATTTTTGAATTCAGAACACAAATAAATGTTAATTTGTGTATATAAGTGACTATTAGTTTTTAAAAATCATGTTTATCTATGATATTCCATTTATAAACACAATTTTGAATATTCAAAAAATATGTATGCCGTAGAGACGCGAAGTGCTTTGCCGAAATTAAAAAAAAAAAAAACATTCACCTCAGACTATATACATTGAACCAATTTGGACTAAGTATAGATATGTTATCTGTGGCAATTTTCATTCCTGCACACGTGCGGGAAAGTGGAAAAAATCGCACGCGTATGAAATACATTGCATGTTGTACCTAATCGTAGTGCGCTATGGACCAGTTTTCGAGGAAGTGTTTTGAAAAATAATTATCACATAGGTATACTTTTAATCTTCATTTGGACTTGATACTTCTAACTAATAACATTTGTCGTCAGCTAGATTTTTAATTACCAGCACAAACATCTAAAACATGAATTAAATTTTTGATACCTACATTAAAATGTAGGTATCAGACATATCATTTTTTGGATATTATTGTGGCTTATGACGAACGAAAATTGTTTGTAGAAATTTATAATAATAATATACTAATACGTCTATCAAACGTCTATCAACGTCTATCAAAATCGGGATTGAAACCAAATACCTACTATAACGCCCAAATCTCAGTTTGACTTAACTACGAGATGCAAGAGTCTTGCAGGCTTAGTCTTGTTCTTGCTCAAGTCTAGCAGGGTTCAGTCTTGGTCTTGGTCTTGCTACAATAAGTCGGTCTTGGTCTTGCAAAAATGCAAGAACAAGACCAAGACCGATTTTGGGCAACACTAATGAGTAGGTGTGTTTCAAATAAAACTCTTGATTTTTTTATCAAGTATTCGAGGGACGGGTATTAGGTTATAACTATAACTAGGTAGTGGCAAGCGATCGGTTAAATATTAGTAAAAGTATTGGTATTGAGGTACGGTCGAACAAGCTATTTGGTTTACATTTTACAATGTAATTTGTGGGTTAAACTGTAAACCAAATAGCTTGTTCGACCGTACATGCTCCACAATACAATACTTGGTCATAATTTCGCGTGTCAACGTTATTAGTAGATATTGATATTGGTCATAACTGCGATGGGTTACATTACACCCAATACAAGGCGCGGCCATGTTGTGACTGCGCGACGGAGGTCAACTGTGTCCCGGTAATAACCGCGGTTCATTATAGTACTCCAGGATAATTAGTTTAATGGCGACGGCACGCAACTATCGCATCAACGACTAATCGTTCGCGGACTTGCTAAGTTACTCATTTAATTTTGAATGTGAATTTACTGTGTTGTAAGATAACTTAAACCATCTTTGATTTAAGAGAACGTTGTTGAGCATGTCAATTTTAAGCTTTTTAATTTTTAACGACGTCAAAACTTTCAGGTAGCTACTACTTCTTATATATTTTTGTTAGATGGCCAAAAATCTCACCGCGAAGCGCGTAGTAACCGCCCTAATATTTCGCTATTTCATATCATTAAGTTATCGTCCAACAACGTTCAGTGGAGCTGCGTGCAGGCACGTCCTAACCTCTGTCGCGTCAAGACCGCGCCCTCTGCGCTCATATTTCAGGCATTTTCAGGAGACTTACAACGTTTTTTCACGCAACTCCATCCATTATACCTCAACATTGAAATATTGTGAGCTAACTGTGACTTAATGAATGGCCCATTATGGCAATTACATCACGATACAAATGCTGCCGTAAATTATCATAAATACGTCACATAAATTGTGAACTCTAGCTACTTATTAGTGTGAGTGATCATTTCTGTTAATTGGGAATTAGTGAACTGATATCGTTTAGAGGGATTAAGGGTATTGGAACACGCGAATGTCACTCATCTATGACGACCTCCGCTAAATTAAAGCTTTTGTCTGAAATGCCTAAATCAGACCATTAGTATTATCATATACTTACCTAGCTTTATAAGTGAACTAATTCATAAGCCATCTGATGATAATTATAATGAGGAACAGCCATAATCTCCTAGCTTAGCAGACGGATTAGTGATTACAATCACACTAAGTATTATCAGCAGACAGAGATGCTGCGTGTTTTCCCGAACTTCCTACCTCAAAAGGTAAAAAATAAACCCTTATAATTTTAAAAATTAGGTACACATGAAATATAACTGCTTGTATAAGGTGATAAGGTGATTCAGGCTTTATATCTAATATTGTTTCGTAGAATGTCGCTACTGAACTTTTTATATTTTTTGTTACAATTTCCACACAAGCCCAATAAGAGATAAGTAGTTACTATAGATAGGTATTCCAAACTTTCAGATTCAGATCTCTGAAATTAGGTTTTTCTTTCTTTATCGTGTGGATAGTTAGTGCCTAACCTGGTGTCATAGTTTTATACCGCCCAAGGGCCTTTGACTTTGCAAGACAAAGCACCGTGCTTTGACTGTGGACTCTTTGCAAGTTATGATTTACTAAACAAAATCACTGTTTATTTTACTAAGCGTAATTATCTAAGTACCTACTGTGTCTTAATAAAGTCTGCGGGTTGTTATGTAGCAGTGAGACCACGGACTAAGAAGTGGGGGAATCATTTAACAAGTTGGCACAGTGTAGGTATCTGAAAATCTATGTCTGCAAGAAATGATCTTTTAACACGTATGAATTTAGCTAAGTAACTGCGAAGCGGCGAATCACCGCTTCTCCCTGATTAAAATTACATACTTCTTCCTTCATAAAAATAAAATTTAAGATTACACTGGCAACTTCAGAGCTTTGAACTTAACCGCCAGCACCTCCTTTGAATTCAAGATTAGATTTTCGGACAAGACAGCTGCACCTTGCGCTTGCACACTCAAAACTAACCCTACAGTGCCGAACATGTGAAATATTACGAGTTTCAGAGAAAGTTATGATGTGCGGTCCATTTACAAGCAAGCGCCGACATTTACAAACTTAGATACTGATGCTAACGTAAACTATAATCAAATGAATGATTTCGCCCGTGAGTGCACCTTCGCGAAGGTTTTAGACAAGTTTGTGAGTGATCTGAGTCAAATGTCTGTTTTCAACAACACGAGGACACACCTAAATTAATGCCTTTAAAGCTTACTGTTAGGTTCACCTTTCCGCCTTATGCTGGGCGTTAAACATCCGAGTTCATCAATATTTAAGCATAGGCATTACACAGAGTGAGTTAAAACGGGCAACAATGTTCGTGTTACCTATTATAGAAATTGTCTAACGGAACCATTGACTTCAAACAGTTGAAGGTCGCGAACTGTTTACGATTACCTCGTATGCAACAAACTTTCTCGTGTCAAAACCTTTGCTTGGTTTACGTTACACATTAGAACTTGTGAGACAATAAACTAGTACATATTTACAAATTCGCTCCCCTGTTATAAATGGTATACAAGAGATACTTAGGTTATTATATTGGTTTCCTTCCAAGCCAAACTAGTGTACAAATTCTAAAAATGAACGTACAAATCAGAAATACATCTTGCAAAAGTTAGAATAATTTCACTAAATGATTCACTCAAACAGAATCATTTATGAATGAAATATGTATATCTTAGTAATCAATGACCATTTAATCATGCCAATCCTGGGCGCAGTGACCCTCCGGCCGGGCCGCCTCGCGTGCTTCCACTCACATCTACATACTACGACAATGATATTTATAACTAGCAGTACATAACACACCTATGTATTACGCAATGCACGTGGTTGTCCGCGTTCTGCCCGCGAACGGACTCAAGCACGCGACCAAATTGATAACAACACCGAAGCTTTGAGGTATTCAAATTGATTGGAGCTACAAAACTAGGCTATTGATTTATGTAGCCTTCAGGATTACGCTGAAAATGTAACCGCAATAGGGCTGGATGCCATTGACACAAGCATGAACGGTCCGAAGCGAGGGGGGCGAAGGGGCGAAGCAGTGGGTCAAATTAAATTTTAAATTAGTTTGAGTATTCAGTTCGATTGAGTGTACCAAACTGTAGTCCTTGATTGATATTGGTAATTGCTTATGATGTCATGATTTGGCCATTCAAAGGAGAGGAGAAAGAGTTAGTAGTTTCCAAAGAACATAAAACTTTATATATTTTGTTGTGGTAACAACCCTTTACCAAAGAAACGTGTTAATGCTAGTAATGAGCGATTATTAATAATGAGCGATCAAGTAGTAGCTGGCGGTGGGTAGCTGCCCCGTGCTCGCTAATTCCCGGCCTGATCAAATTAATATAGTTCTCCACGAACGGCCGCGCCCGCCATTACTTAAATTATGTAATCATTCGAATTATGTCGCTCTGAAATAACTGTCACATTACATCTAGCTTTGCCCCATTTTCATGGACTAGTTTTGTTTTATTTCGGTTACGTAGGCACTTAGTGGAAGCACCATTTTACTATGAATGTGCGAAATAGTTTGTAACAATAGCAATATGATGGTGTATGTGACCTATATTTGAGACTTTAGTACGGAGGCGCTCTGAATATCACAAATCTCTCAAGACCCTACCTATCAATTTCATTGCTTCAACTGCATTTAACTGCAAAATGCTGCAATCTTCGTCCCGATGCAAACCCAGATACAATATCAGGCAAGCTAATCTTATCTCCAAGAATGCGAGTCAACTAATCTATTTGATCAAGCGAATGACGTTAAATGTTGCGTTAGGTAATGCTGCTGTATGATTGACTCGTCAGGAAGCGATGACAGGTCGCAAACAAGCGGTGAGTGGTGGGGAACGTGTAATCCGGCTGAAGATTTAATGGATCAGTGTTGTAGCTGATAATGGAGGAGGTCGAGTGGCCACGACACCTGCCGGGTCTCACGGTGACGACATATAAGCCACACGTCATTTAAAGAAAATATGAATTGGGAATAATCTATACTAATATTATAAAGCTGAAAAGTTTGTTTGCTGGTTTGTTTGAACGCGCTTATCGCTGGAACTACTGGTCCGATTTGAATGATTCTTTCAGTGTTGGGTAGTCCATTTATCGAGGAAGGCTATAGGCTATATAACATCACGCTGCGACCAAAAGGAGCGGAGCATAAATGAAAAATATTGCAAAAACGGGGAAAAATGTATTCCTTTTGTGAGTGTGTGTGAGTTTATGTGACGCAGACGAAGTTGCGTGGGTCAGCTAGTGGCTGAATAACAGAGGAGGCGGATACTCAGCAGTCTGTGGCTGCTCGTACCGAATATCCGGATTAATTAGTGGGAAGACACGGTTGATAGAGGTGTTTATTGATGTAAATTATGCAATACCTACCATTGTCAACGAAAACCATATGAATCAATGACTTCACTTGTATGAAAAAAAAAGCAATAACTATTTCCTTACCTAATCTTAAAATTATGTTTTTTATAAAACTTAAAAAATATTTAAGTAAAATAAACTACATTTATAAACCTCTAATTACGATAATAGCGTAATTTAAGCACTTTAAAATATATAAATAATGTTCTTCCGCAATCTAAACGACTTCACTGTCGATGACATTGAAATGTTACAAAACTAGGTACGAAGTAAGAAATAAATATTCTGCGTGGATCATACAGCCACACGTCTGGTTTTTGGAAAAGTTCGTTCAACCGTTTATTTAATTTGGATCGGTTATTGTTACACATGGTAAACAAACAAGTGATTTCCTCCAAGTTTTAAATCTAATGCACTGCACTCCATGCCAGATATTGTTCGTAATTAAATTAGTATGTACGAACATTTCAATGACGCTCACAATGTATTCATCTAATGGTATTGTTTAATGTTTTCCTCGTTTTTTTACGCATTGGCACGAGTGTGCACTTCGACGGCGATTATCTAAAATACTAGTAGGTACCTAAAGAGAATTTCCGATGTTTACACTGAAAATGAGCTATTTCTATATTGTATCTGAATCTACGTTTGGCTGAAACATGCAGTTTTAAAATCATGACATTTTGATTAATTATTACGACAGACCAAATTTTTTTTGACGCGATAGAAGCACTGCAGGTCGGGGCGAGTCGAGTGTGGAAGAGCCCAAGTGGCGTTAAAAACTATTTGTCAATTTCACGTTTTGACAACGCAACAACACGAACACAGTATTGTTTTACCCAGTAATTGGGGTGTGGAGCTCAGATTGGCAGTCGCTCCATCCAGCTGCATCCGGTTAGACTAGAAGCTGACCCGCAACATTGTTTGAAAACGGTAGGCTGATGATAACGTGTGCAAAAGAGTACCGTAATATTTACTAATTCACTGGTAGTAAATAAAGCTGGTGCTGTACCAGGACCTGAGATGTTATCGCGGCCCAGGGAGCGAGTCAGCGCGCGTCCATCCACATTCACTTGCAGTACTCGAAACAGGCTCTACTTAGACTCACGGCACTCTATGTCACTGCGCCTGTAACTGGTTTGCCTACTCTTCATGGTTAAGTCGTACTATGTGATCATAAGTGATCGTAAGTGATTGTTATCATAGATTCCAAGAACTTAAATTCTGATGTAAGATGGAAGGATGAGGTTAACCACCGCTGCACCAGACTGAAAGTTAACAAAAAACTTACATGTTTTGAAAAGAATGCGGCAATAATAGTTGCAGTACAATTAATTCATCAAGAACACGCTTAGGAAGTGGTGAGTTTCTATCAATTTCCGAAAATTACATAACATGTGAAACCGATCCGATTGGAATTTTCAAAAAAGCATGTTTTACCTTAGCATATGGTAAAGATTAATTTCCCAAGCCTGTTCCCAATTTCTACAAAAATAAAACGTAATCCAACGTGCCATTGGTATTGGAAGTCCTACATTTCAATGAGTAACGGTTCCGATGCTCCATAAGCGGCACGTTGTGTGCAGCAACAAACAGGTGCAGAAGTTCCGACCTGCTGTTCTATAAAAATTTTTTGCAGTATTAGATCTTCATATACCGTTTGGTGTCGGACGTAAAGAATAGCACCATCCCATATCTTCCCGTGAGTGTCGTAAGAGGCGAATAAGGGACTTACCAGAGAATGGACAGCAGCGTTCTCTGTGCTTTTTGTAACAACCGTACTGCGATCGCCAACTCGCCTGCCAAGCGTGGCGATTATGGCAAACGCCCCCCCGCCCCTTTGGGGGAGGTCCATGTCCAGCAGTGGACGTCTTTCGGCTGAAATGAATGAATGAAATTAGAACTTCACATACTTACTGGCCAGCATCTGAATGTTTCGTCGTTTGTTTAGATGCCTCTAATCCTTGCCCAAAGCTCATCTCATAGCTAATAGTACACTCATAAACAACGTTGCAACTTGCAGTAGGTACGGAGTTTCATAGAGAAAATCCCGAAAGGCTCGAGTAAAGATGATACTGATCGCACGCAATGAAAGAACTCTGTATTGACCTTAGAAACCACACTCTTCGCTAGTCACGTTTTCACTCATACCCACATGATGAGATTTTGGAACCACCACTGATACCTAAACCGATTCTCCCTTATTATTCCTGCATATATCCAAGTGGGCCTTCTCCGCGCTGATAGCAGGTGTGCGCGGGCGCCGGTCGCCTACACTTTCGCCGCGCGGTCACGGTCAGCGTGTGCGCCGCTCGGAAACAAGCTGACGTGGTGACGTAACGCTACGCGGACGTATGCACCCAACTGTTGTGCTCTTGTTTTATTTGTATACAGCTTGTTTGTTTGTAGTTCTAGCAGTTATTAAGTAGTGTTTCTCCTAAACACAGGTTACTTTGTAACCTATCTAGGAGAACAGTACGGCACCCACTAACTAGATTAAGAAACTATTTGCTTGTGCTTTATCTTTAATACTTTGCCATGTAATCTAGTCCTAGTTCAACAATAAATCTTTATATTATTATTATTATTATTAAATGGAACGTTTTGATTTATTGACGCTAAAATACCTGTACGTTCATGAGATACTTTTGAAAAATAATCTAGTGCGCTGAAAACAGAATATCTAGACTTGTTTGGCGACAATTTAATTTTATGTAAATTCAATCGTTTTCACACGAGCGCACACTGAGAACTCGTACAAACCAGCTGCATGCCATTGAAGTATTTCCTGGTTTCCCAATCCATATGTTGAATTCCATATTTTCCAAGAATGCTTTGTAGATTTTAACACACCTGTGTTATGTCGATAAATCACAAGTTCAAACAAACGCGGTATTTAATCTCGCCTGCACGATTTTAAAGTTCAACATTCGTGGAAAAGTATTTCGTTCATCCGGAATGCGCTAATTAACATACTTCCATTGATATACACCGATAACAATGATTAACCTCTGACGAATACAAGCATTATAATTTAACTAATTAGTAAATTATCGAGTATTTATATCGAAGTGGTGTTAAAAGCATCGCGCGCACATTACGACTATGAAACATTAACGAACCCGCTCACGCATCTATTTCGGTTCACGTTTGACTCAGAATCGATTTATTTTGACCTTATAAATAATGTGTACACGTACATTCACTGACTACAAACTAAATATAACAATGACATTTTATAAATATTTCGAGTGATTTTTTTTCTGGTCTTTTTAAGTGCACATCAAAATAATAACTCTAACCAAAATCAAAGCTGTCGGCTACAAATAGTCAGGTATTAATGTAGCTTTGATTGGTACCTACATACATACAGCCACGACACATACGCTCACTCAAGGGACATGTATAATACTATTGCAGCAGCTGCGGCGGAGAAAACAAACGAAATAATTTGTTAAGAGCACCACGTCGAGAGTAACACGCGAATGAAACAAGTGACAGACGCGCGTGTCCCTTGATCGCAAATCGCATCACCCTAAGATTGTGGACGGGGGCGTCCTTGGTCCCGGCAATCCCGGCAGTCTCGCCCGTGACGCGATATGCTCTGTTAACGTCGCGCGACCGCCTCGCTAACTGGTACGGGACAGCTTTGCTCTCGGAACTGGTCAAGCGGGACAGGTTTCTTGGAATCTTAAGTGGAGCTAGGTCTGCGCAGGCTGCGCTTTTTGTGAAGCTGTTTGAAGGTAGAGCTAGATGTGCACAGAAACACTTTTTTCGTATAGTTGTATGGCGTAGCAGCAATCCTCAGTTTCATCCTGGAGACTGGATCTATGCCCAATGGATGGCAATATTTAACTCTTAGGCTTTTTACTTAGCTTTTCAGGGATGTACTCCCAGCCAGCCGGCCTGATGTTACGTTATACCAGATTTGTTCAAGGATAAAGCTCAACACCATTTTTTGGTTAAGGTGAATGCTCCAACCAGTCCGCGAAATTCAAATTTTCTTACGTTTTTTGCAATTTTCAGGCCAGTGTTAAGTTGTATGTTAATTTAAATATTGTTCGCGGTTGTAAGACGTATGTAGTTACAGAATTATAATCATCAAAATCATCAAAACAACCCTCTAAGTTTAAGACCTTTATGAACTTGGAGGGTTGTATTGATGATTTTGATGATTATAATTCTGTAACTACATACGTCTTACAATCGCGAACAATATTTTAATCAACATACAACCTAGCACTGGTCGGCAAATTGCAAAAAACGTAAGAAAATTTGAATTTCGCGGGCTACCCTTTCACCTTAAGCTAAAAGGCGTATTCTTAAATAGTTTACGCAATTAAGCACACCTTTGTTATATGTGTCAGATCGTGGAAAGATTGAGTTTATCAGCATCGAATAGGCAATACTTACAAATTCAGCGATTATTCAAAGACGATCTCCCAAAACGTTTTCTAAATATCTCACAGTAACGTAATGGAGCTACAATTTTATTTAGATTTACAAATCGACTCGACGTTTACACATTCCAATGCACTAGTTCCAGATGCGTTTTAGAATTTCAATATTTTTGGGTGTATTGTTCGTGTATCCATCTTCTCAATAAAAATGTTAAATTATTCTCTCGCCGACAGACAACGCACACGCACACTGATTCTCAAGTGACCATTAAGGGAGGATTATTGTCAATTCATCTACCCCTAAAGTGGGAATGATGTATGGAAGTTCTTCATCACTCATGGGCATGGCTTTCAATTTAAACAAATTCTTTCCTAGAGGAAAGTAGTAGTAAGACTCGAGAGACGCTAAAACCTTAAAACGTTCTTTCAGACCTATTCCGAAAGTTCTAATCCTGTTCTAAACTAGGTATAACTATTTATCATCTCTCATTCACAAACATCTAAATCTTTCCCACAGCATCATCACTGCAGAAACAGATAAAAGGATTTGAAGTATCAACAAAAATAGTTTTGTTATCTTATCATTATCACCTATAATAAAGTGTCAGTATTGAGTTGTAAATGGCTCAAGTAAATACATATCACGAGCCCGGATGGACTTTCCACTTCATATATTACATAAGTAAGAAATTGAATTGATGAATCTTGGAATTTACTTGTCACTTCTAGAGATAATATAGAACTAAGATAAAGTCTAGTTCTAATCCCAGATAGCTATTTCAGGCAACGTACTTTGCTTCTACTGACCACGAAATAACGGATATCCTACCGAGAGACAATTATTCGTGTTGCTTTTATTCTTACTCTCTTATAATTTAAGCAGGTTACAGACAACCTCACACGATTTAAGAAGTCAATATTCAAAGAGGTAACTAAAAACGAATGCAAAGTACACAAATGCGTGAGTGGCGCGCAAAATTCGTCTTAACCTTGTAAATATGAAACGTTAGGCAATCGCGGTCAAATTATACTAATTACTGGTATTCTTCTTCGGGAACCGAGACGATGCAGAGCCAGGGCTATGGTGAGGAAATTGGTTGAGACCACGGTCTATCTGCGCGAATACGAGCTGTGCTCAGACCAGTGCGTAGTTTGGTGATGGATCAGGTTACATTACCTCTCCTTGGGCAAATATTTACGCATGAATGAAAGTGCTGAAAATATTCACTACGTAAAGGCTTTTGATACAGACTGCTATCAAATACCAGTTGTAACAATCGATCATTGTCGTTATTTTGTAGCCCTTCAGCTAACTTCCAGATAGGAATGTACCTTTTTACTTTTTTATCATTCTCATACCACAAGATATCACTGAATGATGAAGTTGCAATCTATACCTGTCTGAGGTGACTTCGCGTAAAAAGATAAGCTACATAAATATGCATATTTTATAAAAATAAACTATAATAATCTCGAAATAAATAAACAATATAATTCGTCTGTTATCGCAAGGTTTTTGCCGGCTATGCCTCCGGGAGGAAATCCTCAAAATGTCTGATATTTATAATTGTATCAGATAAAATAGCATTTAGTGTAATGTTGCTTATATCCGCATGCCATTGTGTTAGAAGGTCATTACTCAGATGGTATCAGGCAGAGAACGATATTCAATGAGAGATCACAACATCCGACCGCGAAATTAGATCATTTGGAACGAAATTTATGTTCACTCGCTCGGTAAATAATTTGGGAATCACAAATTATTTTTATCTTTCTATCTGTTTGCATAACAAAACAATCTGCAGGGAATTGTAATGACATTCGTTTGTTTCATTTTCATATTTGCAATTATCTTAATAATATCTACCACCAACATTCGTGGCGAAACTAAATGGACTGATTTACAGACAGTTAAATGTCCCTGAGGTAAAGTATAGATACAAGCGAACCATAATAATATATTAAGTGAAGTAATGGTACGTACCAAACCATTATCAGAACAATTACAATCAAAACAGTTGATAGATTTAATAACTTATGCTTTAAATTAACTAAGAACTTGGAACCTCAATACTTCTCTAATGGAACTACAAATTATTGTAATATACAATCATTACAGCACAAATCACCCCCTCACCCCCTGTAAGTAACACATCGAGGGATGAGGTCATAGGCTCACAGGTCAAGGCTAGCAGCAGCTTGTGCTTGTGGCAGCTTGTAGGTACTTTCTACACCGGTCTAAAGTTGCATTGCATCGGACAAGCTGTCTGAGCGTCTGTTACCGCCAGACGTTGACAAAGCCTATTAACTGCCCTTACATTTAATACTAGCGGACGTCAAACGGTTTTACCCGCGTAGTTCCCGTTCCCATGGGAGTACGGGGATAAAATTTAGCCTATGTGACTCGCTGATAATACAGCTATCCATTGCTGAAATAATTTTTCAAATTGGTCCAGTAGTTTTTAAGTTTATTCGTTACATACAAAAATACAAATCTTTCCTCTTTATAATATTAGTAGTATAGATGCTGGTGTAGAAAGTAAAAGGTTTATCTGCCTCTTACTTATGAAAAAACAGTACCAATTGATTTGATGTTAATGAGACCTGTGTTTAAAACATTATTGACTATTAGTTTTTGCCCGCGGCTTCGCTCGCGTTTTATTCGGAAATTATTCCACGAGGACATTTTAAATATAGCTTATGACACTGACAAATAATGTGGCTTTCTATTGGTAAAAGAATTTTCGAAATCGGTTCAGTAGATCCAGAGATTATACCCAACAACGTCACAAACTTACCTCTTTACAATATTAGTATAGAAGTATAGGTTGATTAAACTGACCAACAATTTCTCGGTTAGCAAACTGCGTGCCGAGGATGAGTGTGAGAACTGTAGGAGTTGACAGAAACATGACACTCTGTACACATTTTCAGTTGAATAAAAAATGCGAGGTTGCTGATACGTGTCGATATACTCCTACAGTCCTTTAGCCTGCAAATTGTCTCAGCGATCAATTGACGCGACAATTGACTGCACTTGCTACCACCAGGAGCACATTATCAGACTACTTGCAGTCAATCACTTGCTACAATCAGAATCAGAATTATTTATTTGTAAAACATAGGTGAAGAACATATATACATTAATCATACATGTCAAGGTCTTAAATAGATAAGTGTTGCACTATGCTTTGTCATTGTTGACATACAAATATTAAAGTCAGGTTCATCAAAGTTAACAAAATTTTCTATCAATTTTATACAAATACATTAAAATAATCAATTTAATAATGTCCACTACAAGAAAGAAAAAAAAAAACACACACACACACACAAGAAGATCATAACAAAAGAACATGCGAGAAATTATTCGTCCGTTACATTAATAATATGAATTAATAAAATTACAGAATTTTATCAAATAGTCATCCAAAATTAAACAATCATCTTGTCGTTGAACTTTATGCGTAATCATCATCTCTTTAAGTGTGGATTTATATACCCCAATCTGTATCCCAATCGTTTTAGACAGAAAATTATAGGAGTAAAGCAATATCGTTAGGCTAGGTTATGCAAAGAGATGTGCGCAGCAAGGGCTTAGGATATAACTACGCCTTGCGCTACGCGTATCGTAGTGCATAGCGTAGACTAAGTACACCTATATATATATATATATATATATATATATATATATAATAAACTCGTAGTTGTAAAGCTATAAAATGTAATTGTGGTGAGGTGAGAACAATTTAGTAAATTACATTTTCATGTACAAAACACGTTTAGGTGACCTTTAAAAGATGATATGGCTACAAAGGAGGTGACTGCTGAGATTACGAGTAATGGAGAAGTGTGGAAGAGGACATTCTGCGCCGACCAAAAATAAATTAGGATAAGGGCGAGATAATGATGATGTAATGTCGAGGACTCGAAGTATCTTGTGATAATAGTGGGATCCCATTTTTTTGCATAATCTTCTTTTTCCTAATATACTTTGGCATAACTGTTTTGGCATAATTTGTTTTGCCATAATAATAGTTTGCCAAATTTTTTTTTTGGCATACTGTTTATGTTGGCATAATCATCTTGAAGGCTAATTTGTTTTGGCATAAATTGAATTTTGCATAATGTTACTAGGCATAATGACTATTAGCATAATAGTATTTAGGCATACAAATAATATAAATACCGGAATCAAATTTGAGTTATTTTCACGTATTTATTTTGAATTAAAAATTCATTAAGTCGTGCTACAAAAGTTAGTGACAGAAACGAATCGCTGCAAAACCGACTCCACGTAGTCTTGTCTGCCCTACCCCTAGAGTGTAATCTAAGCCCGCGTAGGCGCGGAGGGGCGAGGCGGCCTGCGAGTTGAGGAGCAGGTGGTTTTAACGCTCGCCGCCGCAGCTGAGGCTGGCCGGCGGAGCCGGCCAGCAAGCCGAAGCTGTGGCGGTGAGCGTAAAACACATCTGCGACGATAAGCTCGCGTGGGACCGCCGATGCCCCGCAGCGCCGGAGCCGTGACAGAAACTTTGCCTGCTGCATGTTGCATACTGCATGCTTGCTTGCATGCTGCATGCTTGCTAAACGCATGCTAAACGCATGCTTGCTGCATGCCTGCTTGCTGCATGCATGGTGTATGCTTGTTTAAATGTTTGCAAGCTGCATGTTTGCTGCATGCATGGTGTATGCTTGTTTGCATGCTTTTTACAGGGAAAAACTCACATAATGTTCACAATCAACTATGCTCAAAACAAATATGTTATGTATTACCTGCTTCGGAGAGATAGTTTTTTTCCAATCGTCAAAATAAATTGGTATATCTAATTAGGGTATGTCTAACATTTTAGGATTATGCTTTTTTTGTTATGCCTATAAAAAATATGTTTTAGTATCATTATGCGTAAATCAATTTATGCCAAAAATTGTATGCTTAATCATTATTATGATTAGATAAATTATGCTTAAAAAAATTATGCGTAAACTGTTATGCGTAAATAATGTTATGCGAAAATATAATTAGTAGTAACAAAAGTATGCCAAGTTATATTAGGTCTTAAAATTTTATGCAATTACGATATTCACCCTAAAATAACCAAGCATGAAACATTTAAAAATAATTTCTACCTCCAAGTACTAACAAATATGATTCTAAGTTGCTACTTAAGATCTTCAAGTCATAATTAATCAGGAATGACTCAGTCTAGAACACAATCGTGAGTATTAGTAAAAATACGTGAGAAAAAACTCGCAACGCGCGAACACTGTATGACATCTGACATTTTGGAAGATCTTATTCTACACGAACGCCTCTAGCGGCGAATTCATGCGCGATAGTCCCCATTAAGACAAAATAAATAACTTTCACGCACTGCACATTTATTTACCTAGGTACCTAGGTATTACGTTGTACTGACAGTGACAAAAGCCGCGAAACATAATTGTGGCCATTACCCATAGTTGAAAAATTGCCAACTGTAAGTACCTGCTTTAAATAACTAAACGATAAGAATAAATTGAGGAAATCATTACCTGACATTTATAATTATGTTTTAAACAAAAATAAAATTACACATAATTACTACAACAGTAATAATTACACACAACAGTAATATTTTGGGTTTTTATATTGACTATAGGAGATAGTACGTTATTTATTTTATGTTTAAATTAAATGAAGCTACCGATTACCTACTTAGTAATTTTATCATCATGGTCGTATGTTATGTTGAAGATCGTGTAATGACTGCTGGCTGATGGCCGGAAGCTGCGTATTACATAGTGTTACGATAGCTTATAATCTGTGCTCTATGGTTCCTCCGATGGACGGATATTACCACCTATAATAATGTGCCCATTCCGTGCTCTAGTGAATAATTGAATAAATTGTAAGCGTTTGTTTTACATACATCCATGTAGTCTTTTGCATGCTACAGCATACACTGATGTTATTTTTATATTTAAATAACTTTCATTTTTCACGCTATACGCTATTATTATTATTTTTTGCATAATTATGATAAATAGATAATATAATTATGACAAACGTTCATTAATTAAGTTCTGATTTCCGACATGAAAGTAAGTGCATAACTTAAGGGGTGCATTTTTTATGCTAATATTTTTATTTAAAAAAAAAAAACACATATTACTTAACATTTTCCACATACGATAAGACATAGATACCAAAGTGGAAGGGTTCATACTATGTAAGTATGAATCCTTCCACTTTGGACCTAAAGTAAAGCAATTGAAGAGTGTGTTCTCTGGCCCCTGAGTGGCTGAGTCAGCACAAAGCTGATGTCAGTCAGTGAATCAATGATGAAGGAGGAAGTGACCGTGATGAGCGTGTTAGCTCAGTACTAACAGCACGGACTCGCATGTTAATTGCCATCGTTTAATCAATCACTTGATTGTGGGTTTAATTGTTTAGCCATAAGTACTTACGACGAACACATTACAGGATTTTGTTTCGTTCACTCGCGAGTGTTGGAGCTTCTTGAGTCCTTGTACGCCCATAGCGCGGTGGCGTTGTCATCGTCGCCCGCTGCGCAGTCGTTTTCCTATATTTTCTCAAGACGTCGAAAACACTGTTTCGACTTTCGGTTAGATGTACTTATAACCCCTATGTCCGGTTGGTTTCGGTATCTTGAAGTCGGTTAACCACAACCACATCAAAACCAAAGGTGTAAGGTGACTTAAATGCGACTAAACAGCAATCTAAACTCGTTACTGTCACTTTATATACTAATCTTTTACGTGATTGATCTTTTTGTTTCTAAAATCTAGGCATCATATTTTCACATTTGCAAAAGAATGATTTATAGATGTAGGAGTTATTGTTGACGTTGATGGTAGCTGTTCCCCGGTTAGCACCATGCTTGTAAACTTAACGGAGCACCAAACATTTCTGGTTGTTTTGAGTTGCTCAGCGATTGGATGCGTGGTTGTGAGCGCAGTGTTTACGGCGCGACATTGAGAGCCTGTCTGTATGTCGGTCACGCGCGCACGCTGTGTAAACTGCATTATGTTTCCATAATATTTACTATTTTAAATGACGCAATGGTGCCTTTAGAGGGATTGTTTGCAGGTTGTCCATCACCTTCTGTCACACATGTACTAACCCATTGGAAGCCGAGGCCCATACCTACCTCTTACCATTTGACTGGTTGTGTTGCGGGGTACAAGAGTAGATAGATTAAGTTAGGTGTACGTATTGTTGAAATATTGGAATTTTCAAGTTTGCGGTCAAGTTTGTATGATACTTTTTAGCTTGTGTGGAGTTTGTTGTCGCCTGCCTGAAATTTCAACTTCAGTTCTGTCGGAGCCTTGTGAAAACTCCGAAAGAACCGTCACCTCACCCACACTATTTACTAAAAACAGTGAAAAAATAACCCGAATAAAATCAAAGAAACGCCGCCAACATCAACACTATTAACTCCATTAACTTAATAATAGAGCTACTTTAATAACTGTTCGACTCGCAGAGGTCTACAACCTTCAAATCCCTCCGATCGATTCTTGTGCGATTCCCATCATGTAATGAAAGTCAGTGTTCTTGCAAGCATTTATTTATTACTAAGGCTTTGGTGTGTACAATACAAAAAGTTTACAATGTTAAATGCTGGGAAATGCATTAATATTAAGTAAGTATAAAGGCCCGTACACACTGGAGAGTCGTTAATTTACACTAAACACAAGTGCGACAAGTACTAGTATTTCTCGGTCGATTTAACTGAACATTACGTGCCTATCAAAAACTTATTTTTGAGGTAACTATGTCAGGCTATTCTTTGCACGATACGTTACCAACTGGGTTCGCCAGCAATCCTCAACAACTGTTAGTATACGGTCAGTGTATACGAGCCTTCTATATTAGGGTTAATTTCGGTTAGTAGGTTATAGTTAACACTTCCTGTAGCAGCGCCTGCGCCGGGCCATCGCGCGCGGACATACTGCGCCTCCCGGGGCCGGCTGCACCTGAGGAGAGTGACAACATATTAACATCGTCAGCCTATTTAGTTCCTCCTCATAAGAGAGGGATGGTTTCGATTGTTTGCACAAAATGTTAATGTCCTTATCTGTCAAATAAAAAAGAACATGATTCGGAGCAAGCAGTACCACGATGTAGGTATTTATTTATTAAAAGGATAAGATAAGTGAGTAACAATAGGCAAGATGCATAAATTTTATTTTGTTTATTTCGATACGGAATGATAAAGTACTATAAAAATAATGACAAAAAGCGGGAACAAGACATACATCGGCCAAATAACACAAAAGTTATAACCATTTAAACTTTTGTTTCTATCCCTTTCTAGATAAACGGAATTTAGTATGGATTTTGTACGTCAATGCAGAGAATGACGTCATTCGTTGTATCAGATCTCTCTGTCTAATCAGCAGTTTCAAATGCTTTTATCTTAGTATTTTTAATAGATATTTAAAAAAATAATTTCACTTGGCTATTTCTGATGTTAATACGCTTTGTTTAGAGTGATAAAAAAAAATCATGCATATACCCTATTTTATATACGACACAGAGCCAATTACAGGTTCTTACGAGTAGGCACAGAGATGGTAGTGGAAACCTTAGGGTCACCAAATAGCAAGCACGATAATAATACAAATAAAAGGAATTAAAATAAGCAATAAGCACTAAATACACTCACACACTAGGTTAGTCATTGTTGACATGGGGAAAAAATAAAATAAGAATAAAGCACTACGCGCTTTTAAAAAAGTTTGCATTCAGCCAAGTGCGATGGAACATTTTCCATCGCACTTGGCTGAATGCAAACTTCTTTCTCTCTCTTTCTTTTTCTTTCTTCTTTTTTTTTTCTTTTGACCCATTGGTCAAAAGAAAACTCCTCACAAAGAATATAAAAGTCCCGCGCTATGTATGAGTTTTGCCTATAGTTGGATGAGGAAAAAGGAATGGAGATATGTGGATTAAATCTGACTGATCTCTGGGGGACATTGAAATGTAATTTATGCAGGAGATCAGGACAGTCATTCTCGTTATTTATATATATTTATGTATATCGTAGATACATCTCAATAATGTTTGCCTCTACTGACTTAACGTAGGAACGTTGAATAAACATAAGTCCACGAAGGTCTTAACTGTTTAAAAGTAATTAGTACGCTCAACGCTAAGCTCAATTAACATCACAAGACAGCTGTGCACAACATAATAATGTGCCTCCCAAGTACTCGCAACTCTGTCGTTGACCGTACGTTCATCGATTTCCTATTTAAATCAGTTACAAAAGATTAACACACACATTGTGAGTACCTACACTCATAATATTTCTCTGAAACCATGATTTGATGACGTTATACAAATAAATACACTCTGTAACATTTACCTACTGTAGTACAACTTGTCTGCGTGTATGCACACGAGCTCGCGATTTATTTCTGTAAATGATACGAAGTGAAGCTATTTATTTAAGCGATCTGTGTACTTTCATATTAATATATAACAAATCTGTTTCTTGTTACGTTTCTCTAGTAAATAGCGGTGAGACTGACATATAGTGTTAACAGCTGCATTACAACAATGTATATTCTACGGCGCTCTCTCATCACCGTTACATTCGTGTTGTATTGTAATATGCTAAAGATACTGTCCAGAGAAGAATAATTTACGTTCTCCAGACTAATGAACTTATTTTTCGCAAATAAAACAAACAAGACTATTTTCCTATACCAAACTAACAACCAACTGAAGATCTTTCGGATAATCAAAGAAAGTAGGTGCCTTTTGAAAATCGTTCTATACGAGCGTACGACAATTTTCCCCGCTCACCGGTCGGCACTGTTGCCTTCGTGGCCGCACACCGACCTTGACCTATCGCCCGATAAGGCGCGCCGAACACTTGCGCCAGTTACCGCGGCTGCAGACTGCGCCGGTCGCGATGTGACCCGCACTTGACATCATCTGACACCATTTAACGCCGCTGTCGTAAATTACGCACGAGTTATTCCAGGCGTGATTGATCGACACAATCAGCCTTCCAGAGCAATTCATTGAATTAGACGTTCTTTTGATTAGTATCAAACTGTTTGGACTCTTGAACTGCTGCTCGTTAATGCATTGAATAAATCTTAATTTGTAAGGTCAATGCTATGGAGTGAGCATCGTGATCTGTGATTCATTACTTCATTCGGACGATGCGTAATGTAGTAGAGTTATTTGCGAACCCATGAACCTGCCGATACATTGTATAGATTTAAATATTAATAACTAAATGATTTTACTAAAGAGACTTGCTTTTCGCATTCTACGTTCGTATATGAATATAGCTCTCAATTCCCACGTTTATCCCTGTTACCTTACGTATTCAAATCATAACTTCTCTATAGAAACGTGTAATTAGTAATCCAACCACAGTAGGTATTATATCAGACATTTACATAATTTAAAACACACTTAAACATTGACAATGGCATTCCAAAAGCTATTAAAACTTTAATAATCATTCATTAATAAGTAGATAATGACAGCTACACTATTTCACACATTTGTTTTCTCAGTATATTTACAACGTGTTTTCTTTCTCCGCCGGTAAGCTGTTGTTTCTCACGGCTACTTGTCGCGGACGTGGTACGTGGTCCTACGGGCTACGGGTACTCGGTGCTACGGGTACGGGTACGGTATGTCCTCGTCAATAATGCAGGCGCTGATTATCGGCTAACGACACGATTTGACCGAACGTGACGTGGTCACGTGCGAAGGGCGGCCCGCCCGCCCTAGCCCTAGGGTTACTACTCCCTCATATTTTGTTAGGGAAGATCTGATAAGTTTGACCAACTTTTGAGACAATAGTAGGTAGAGCCGCAGCCGACACACTACATTTGCGATTACACAATTGTTTTGAATAAAAGATTTCCTAGCATTAAATTTTAGTAAGTAACGAGGCACCTAGTTACTTTTGTTAAAAACATATAGGTAGGTTTAAATAACTAACATGATTACATTTAGAAGACCATCACTTGTTGTCCGAATGCCATGGGAGCGATGGGGGGATATCGATTGCTATAGCGTTTGTCCATTGCTGCATCGACGCTGTGTTTACAAATACCATCAGTATTGAATACACCTATACATTGCCCATATCGTAGTAATCACTTGCATTACACACTGTCAAAGCTGTATAATTTGTTTGTAAGTATTTCTAAATGAGCTATGTGCTGTGAGCGAGGTCGTAAAATGTAGATACAAGTCTTAAGTATTCCACTTATTCTTTAGAACTTCACACATCATTTGCAGACATAAAGTAATCGGTTGCTGTTAAATTAATGTCACACTTTTATGCAACTAAAACGAAAATCATCTATTGCAGTCTCAGTCGATTTTGTTTAAATATCGTACGACTCTTTGTTAGTTCTCAATATGTGAAACATTTTATTTAACGGCTTGTTAGACTCATTTGTTTTTCCGACATCTAGGTACCGCCGTCAAACATTACTCAATGCCGAGCAGACGAGCATTAAAAAATAAAGCCAAGATTTACGTGACGATTGAATGGTTACAATGGGGAAAGCTGGTCAAAGCTGATTGTAGATGGCGCGTCTATAGCTTAGACCCAATCTGACCAATGAAGTCAAACTATTTTGAAATATAAAATGACATTGACAGATTTTCAACCAATGACGATGTTTGGTTCATGCGATGCTAGCGCCATTAGTTCCGCAAGTTGCCCGTCCCATTTAAAACAATACGGCTGGAATACATCGGCGCTCGAACAGTTACCATTTGTTCAGTACATCACCATCTTCCTGCCTTGTGCCATGTTATTTGGAGTCGGCGTAACACGTTTAATATCAGATCGGTATCGTATTACAGTTTTGCAATTAAAACATGTCAAATGTCTTATCTCTGCTTTACCTGAACGTCTAAAATCTGGGTTAGTGGCAATCAAGTCAAACGTGTACCTATGTGTGAACAATGCGTTGGGCAATCAACGCGGGAATGGTTGTTACCTCCTGGCGAGAGGTGCAGAAGGCTATAGTCGTGACAGAAAAATGTAAGAGGTGCCTAAAATTCAGAAAAATATGGAAACAATTATCTTAATTGTAATTATGATTTAGTAACTAGAATCAGATATATTCAAAATTCCCGGTTCCCTGTCTTTTAAAAAATAATGTATTTTGATTCTATTGTAGGTATTTATGAGTTTTTTGACGTTGTTCTTAACTGTTCAATGTTATAGTAGTGAGAGTGTTGTTTGTTTGTACAATGTAGTGAGCAGTGGTAGTACGTAGTGGAGGGCGGCACGACAGCACTAGGTACTGTTGTCTATGATTGATCACTATTTTTAGCCCCGATGACTGTTATAACGACTCCGCCATCAATTTCACTACTTCACTATATTTTTAGAAGCCTAGTAATGTTTTGACATGAATTTAATATGAGCTTTTATTAATAATACATCACCCCTTATTATGCGTAGGTAGATGTATTAGTAAACTAGTTTTGGCCACTGCTTCACTTGAGTGAAGGTTATAAATTGTCCAACGGGAACGTAGGTCCTACCGAGATTCAAAGTACCAGGTATATAAATCCACACCCAGACCACGGTCTGCCGGTTAAGGCCCTTCTAACCCTAAAATTAGCAACTCTATTTCTGGTGGTTCAAACTTTGTTTGAAATACTGTTAGAATAAAGTTCTAATCAGCTTGCACTACAAAGCGGTTGTTACGTCAGTCACTGCGGCCGAATAGTGCGAACGAGTGTTTTTTTGCGATTTACAAAAAAATCTATTGATCCTAAAAAATACTAAGGACTAAAAAAATAAAACACATAAGACCTGCTTTATAGTTAGTTCAGTAAGTATGTAAAGTTTCATGATCTAATTTGAAGTAATTTTTGAATATCAGCGGTTTATTGTTAGATTTGGAGGTAACTTTAGAATTTTTTTCTATATAGAGAAAAGTTCATGGAATCGTGTTTTCTTCACACATAGTACTTAGCATTAATCCTCAGCTTTACCATATATTTATTTCAAAATTAATGCTGCAGTATTTTAGGCGTAACGGAGGATCATCCTAAGCCATTTGAGGGATATATAGCCCTTAAAACCCCTAAGTAATGCTGAAACCCCCAATCAAATTGCACTAGCGATAGGTTAAGTGAATAGTTTCGTTGCTAACAGTACTTAAGTATAGGTTACACGTTTGCTGTGCACGTGTTTACATAGATGACATATCGAATCAATACTGAAAGCGTGTGCCGATAGGCTTTTCTGAGAATTTATTGAGCTGTATTCAAATGATAGCTATAACCAAGTTGTAGTGCTTGTAGGTCAGATACATATGTACAATAATACAAGAACCAAGTATTGTTAACGATACGGCTAACTTAAAGGGCTAACAAAGGCAAGGCTAGGGCTTTAAGGGAGTTAACAATTATAAATATTCACTAAAAGCTCACCATCGCTTTAAATGAAAATATTGCAAACATGGATCGAGCTGGTTTTTTTACTCTTCGCTTTGTCGAGCAATGTCTTCACTAAAATACTAATATAGGTAACTGTGATGTACACTGTCTTCAACTCTTGACCCTGATGCTGTAGTCTCTACACTTCAGAGCGAGACGTGCCGGCAGCACGTCTCTCAGACGTACTACGTAGGTACTACTGAACACTAGAAACACTACAATTATGCCATACAACGACATGTATTTTGCGTCACATAATCTCAAGATAACTTCCGCTCAAGGAAGACTTCCCTGGATTCCTCAAATATAAATCACTGCTTGCTTCAGATGTTGAAGGGTCGATTCCGCTTGCTATAAGAACACTATGTTCCAAGCATTTGCAACCCCAAAAGTCCCCAGCCCGCTTAGCATGAACGCCGTAGACACGACAAATCTTTTGTTCATCTGTCATTGAATCGACAAAATGACAGATGAACAAAATTTTTCAGATTTGTCGATTCTCTTTCGTGTCTACGGCGTTCATGCTAAGCGGGCAAGTCAAATTTAAAGATATCATTTAGCCCTCGCCTGATGACGACTAACATTTTTCACTGGGTTGATTACAACTGAAGCCTGAACCACCTCGGCTGAAACTCCACCAGCTATAAATTAGATGTATGAGTATGTATCATATGTATGCAGAACACTTGGCTAGATGTGGTAATGGCAGGTGCAGCAGAGCCCCTACACCCCACGCGCTCACCTGGCAGTCTCCGGGCTGCGCGAGGGTTGGTCCTGGATGTGAGGATGTGGTACTTACCAGCACGGTCCTGGTGCGCTCCTGGTAGCCGGTGCCGCAGGTCACGGAGCACTTGCTCCACTCGCCCCACGCGCTCACCTGGCAGTCCCCGGGCTGCGCGAGGGTTGGTCCTGGATGTGATGATGTGGTACTTACCAGCACGGTCCTGGCGCGCTCCTGGTAGCCGGTGCCGCAGGTCACGGAGCACTTGCTCCACTCGCCCCACGCGCTCACCTGGCAGTCCCCGGGCTGCGCGAGGGTTGGTCCTGGATGTGATGATGTGGTACTTACCAGCACGGTCCTGGTGCGCTCCTGGTAGCCGGTGCCGCAGGTCACGGAGCACTTGCTCCACTCGCCCCACGCGCTCACCTGGCAGTCCCCGGGCTGCGCGAGGGTTGGTCCTGGATGTGATGATGTGGTACTTACCAGCACGGTCCTGGTGCGCTCCTGGTAGCCGGTGCCGCAGGTCACGGAGCACTTGCTCCACTCGCCCCACGCGCTCACCTGGCAGTCCCCGGGCTGCGCGAGGGTTGGTCCTGGATGTGATGATGTGGTACTTACCAGCACGGTCCTGGTGCGCTCCTGGTAGCCGGTGCCGCAGGTCACGGAGCACTTGCTCCACTCGCCCCACGCGCTCACCTGGCAGTCCCCGGGCTGCGCGAGGGTTGGTCCTGGATGTGATGATGTGGTACTTACCAGCACGGTCCTGGTGCGCTCCTGGTAGCCGGTGCCGCAGGTCACGGAGCACTTGCTCCACTCGCCCCACGCGCTCACCTGGCAGTCCCCGGGCTGCGCGAGGGTTGGACCTGGATATAATAAGTTACTTGTTATTAAACAAACATTGACATGAAAGAGCCAAAAAGCATGAAGACAAGAAGGAGCTTCTTGGAGGTAAACCAAAAAAAATACCTATAGGAATCCAGGAGTTAGAGAAAATCAGTCAAAACCGTTCGCATGATTAAATAACAGTAGACAAAAAGCGGGGGGGGATGGGGTGGCATAACATCTAGCCACCCAAGTCAAACCTCACCTGGACGTGGTACCCCTGCTGAAAGATGAACGAGGATATGACGAAAAACTCACCAAGACGCACTGGCCAGCGTGGTGTTTTAAGGCCAAACCCCCCCTTTCAAATATGAACACTGCCAAAAAGCCCCGGTTCTCAGTTCCCAGCAGCCCCGCTATTCCAAGTTCTGACAGCGGCTCTGGTAACGGCGGGGCAGAGGGTGCTAAGAATCTCTGGATGTTGCCCTGCTGTCACACCCCGATGACCCTGACCCTGGCGTGTTACAATGCCAGGACGCTAGAGTTTCAGATTGAGGCCGAATCTATCAAGTGGGATCTCATAGGCCTGTCAGAAGTACGCCGAAAAGGCGAAGAGCTTTTAAAACTACAGTCAGGTCACCTTTTCTTCTTCAGAGGTCACGAAGATTCCTCATATGGTGGCGTGAGATTTCTTATAAAGAAGACGATAGCCTCATCAGTTCAAAATATCAAAAGCATCTCACCAAGAGTTTGTTTTGTTATCTTGAAACTGAATGATCGATACTCCCTTAAAATCGTTCAAGTCTACGCCCCCACATCTCAACACCCGGATGAAGAGGTGGACACCTTCTATGAAGATATCGAAAAGGCCCTGGCCGATACACAATCACATTTTTACACCGTTATGGGCGACTTTAATGCAAGAGTTGGCCAGCCACTCACAAACGAAAGTTCTATCGGTAGATTTGGCCTTGGTCTGCGTAACAAAAGAGGGCAAACTCTGGCGAATTTTCTTGAGCAAAAACACATGTACACTATGAACACATTCTTTGAAAAGCGACTCTCGAGAAAATGGACTTGAGCGAGCCCAGACGGAAAGACCAAAAACGAGGTCGACTACATAATAAGCTCACACAAACACGTAGTCATGGATGTCTCTGTCCTCGCTCGCTTTAAGACCGGAAGCGACCATCGTCTAGTCAGAGCGGAGTATAGGTTCGATCTAAGGAAGGAAAGATCAAAAATGATACGAAGATCGAACCCTAAGTATCAGAGACAGGAAATACTCTCACTTGAAGATCAATATACTTTGGAATTGACCAACCGATTCCAGGGACTTGAGAAATCGAACCTAGACACCAATCGGCTCAACAAGTTGTTATGCAAGACCATAACTGAAACAACACAAAAACACCTTGGAGAAGTGCGTAAAAAGGAAGGTAAACTGACACCTGAAACCTTAACTCTTATTGAACAGAGGAGATCCATGCAACAACACACCATACAAAATCAAAGAGCAATAGAACAAATGAATCGGCAAATAAGTAAATTAATTTAAAGGGACAACATAACACAAACAATAATACTAACACAATAGAACAACATAGAGGGCCAAGAGTTTTTAGGAAGAAAATAAATACAAGCACACAACAAATTCTTAAGCTGAAAGATGAAGATGGTCGGACCGATCGTAATAAATTATTGAACATTGTGGAGAAATTCTATGAAGAACTTTATGCCTCAAAATCTGCAGAACCGTCGTCACCAGGTAACGACCCTAGAGCTCCGCCTAAAAATCACCGAAGCTCTGAAAGTCTGCCGAATATCATGGCTTGCGAGGTAGAAAAGCCATTGTCACAAATGCAGAGTGACAAAACACCTGGTGAGGACGGTATTTCGGTTGAACTACTGCGTGCTGGTGGTCAACCCGTACTACAAGTTCTCGTTAAACTGTTCAATGGTGTCCTCTTCAATGCCACATCACCAGATGCCTGGAAGAAGGCAACAATCGCCATACTCCATAAGAAAGGAGACCATGCGCACCTTGGCAACTACCGTCCTATATCTCTCCTTTCTCAAATTTATACATTGTTTGCCAAAACTATCTATAATCGTCTCACCCGCCAACTAGACGACTGCCAGCCCGTTGAACAAGCCGGTTTCCGAAGTGGTTTCTCCACGATTGATCACATTCATACCGCAAAGTAGATGATGGAGAAGAGTGCAGAATACAATCGGCCACTGTGTTTAGCCTTCGTCAATTACGAGAAGGCATTCGACAGTATCGAGCATTAGGCCGTGTTTAACTCTCTCCATCGCTGCCAGATCGACAGTCGGTATGTCGACGTACTCAGGGAGTTGTACGATGCGGCAACAATGCAGGTCAGATTGCATAAACTTACCGCACCGATTTCGATCAAAAGGGGAATGCGACAAGGAGATACTATTTCGCCTAAACTTTTTATTGCTGCCCTGGAAGACGTGATGAAAACACTGAAATGGGACCAAAGTGGTATAAACATCAATGGTGTCTACTTGTCACACCTTCGGTTTGCGGATGACCTCGTGTTGTTCGCCGCATCCCTGGAAGACCTTCAACGCATGCTGGAACAACTTTTTGATGCTTCCCTACAAGTTGGCTTAAGAATGAACATGTCCAAGACGAAGGTGATGTCGGACAATCCGGACGACTCTGTCTCAGCTGTTATGGTTGGAAACGAGCGTCTGGAAATGGTTGGCCATTATGTTTATCTGAGACATGTTCTATCTTTTGACAAGGAGCATTCCAGCAAGGAGATTTCTAGGAGAGTACAGCTCGGATGGGCGGCTTTTGACAAACTGGAACATATTTTTCGGTCTAAAAAGATCCCTCAGTGCCTAAAAACCCGCCTTTTTAACCAATGTGTCCTGCCAACAATGACTTATGGTGCCGAGACATGGACGCTCACAAAGGAGACTATCCACCGAGTACGAGTGGCACAAAGGGCCATGGAGCGGGCCATGCTCGGTATAACACTCTTAGATAGAGTGCGCAACACTGAAATCCGCCGTCGGACGAAAGTCTACGACGTCGGTGACCGGGCGGTGCGGCTCAAGTGGACCTGGGCAGGACATCTGGCTAGACGCGGAGATGGCCGATGGAGCAAGGCTTTGACCGAGTGGTGGCCAAGGTTTGGCCAAAGAAACCAGGGCCGTCCAAAAACACGTTGGGTTGACGATATCGTCAGAGTCGCGGGAAACACCTGGATCAGGAAAGCACGGGACCGGGAAGTGTGGCGGAAAAAAAGGGGGGGGGGGCTATACCCAGCAGTGGGTGATTCCGGGCCGATATGATGATGGTGATGATGAGACAAAAAGCCACCCCTTACCGCTTCTAAGTAGGTATAGATGTGTTTGCATGATATACTCGTAAGATAACCCCCATGGAAAACCTTGACCCAGCTCTTCTATTGTGAGAGGGGTAATAAATACTACATTTATATCCTCTGTCGGAGACGCTATGCTTGTCATCATCCTATTTTCAAACCTTTCAGAAAAACATTGCAGTCTTCTCTGGGACCATTCTATTATTGCTGAATGATGTTATAACAAATCAACTGGCATCGCGGTGGCGTCGCAAATATTCGCGATAAAGTAAAAATACAATCGAGTCACACACGGCCAACTCTAGTGGCGTTTTGTCTTTAAACATCGAGGTATTTTCATAACCCGAGCAGTCCTCAAGTTTAGAAACATCTAAGTCTACGTGACTGGACTTGGATGAGATTGGAACAGAAAATACAATCGTATTTAACGTTACGATAATGTCTCATTGTTCATTGTTGACGAAAAAAACTACGACTATTGAGTTTGACCTTACCTTTGAAACTCAACCCAGACACAAGTCAAGTCGGAGGATCGTTCCTGTGTCCGCGGCGGATGAGGCACTGTCTACCCTGTTCCTCTTACCCGTATACTATCAACGTTCACTGAAGAGAGCATTCACCCTAGCAGGGTTCATGTTTCATACATGACTAAGTATATATGTTACGGCTTATAGCCGAAGTGCGGCTACACCTAGTTTTAGCCGGCTAGAACTAGGTGCAGCCGGCCATATGCGGTTAAACCTAGGTGTATCCTCTTATCTTCGGTTAGAACTAGGTTTAGCCTTCATCATAGCGGCTAAAACTAGGTGCTGCCACACACCGGTGGTTAAACTTAGGTGTAAGTATCCTATTTATCATCGCCTGGAACTAGCCGGCTAAAACTAGGTGTAGCCGCACTTCGGCTATTAGCCGTAACATACAGGGTGTTTGGTTTATGGACCGACACAATATTTCCAGGGATTTGGGAGGTCATTAGCTAGGTTCTACCCATACACCCTATGTCCTAAATGTCATGGTTGGTTACGTATGTTATTTTTTTTCAAATGAAAAAAATACCCAAAATGTTTCCTTTAATGCCAAATAACTTTTTTGTTTGTGAGTGTAATGGCACAAAATAAATTTTGTTGTATTCTCCAAAGTTTTCTAAATCTAATTAAATCTTTGTTGGATAGAACTGGTTTCTAGAAAATTTCTTACGAGCTACCAAAGTTATTTTCTTTTTTAAATGTATGAAATTGTACAACTTCAAAATTTATTATAAAAAAAACTAAAAGCCATTTTGAACTTAGCTTTATTTTGAAAAGTTCTTTAGTTGATACCCTTTCTAACGGTATGCGACATATCACAAAGAACCATTCATGAAGTAGTCAAAATGTTAGTTAGGAGAGCCAGGATTAAGAAAAGACTTATAAATGTTAGTATGTTTTTATAAACTAAAGTTATAAATCTTTTTCAAATTTGATTCAAATTAACCCAATATTACCCATACATCCTATGTCTCAAATGTCGCGGTTGGTTACATATGTTTTTTTTTTTTTAATTGAAAAAAATACCCGAAGTGTTTCCTTTGATTCTAAATAACTTTTTCGTTTGTGGATGTAATGGCACAAAATAAATATTGGGTTAATTTGAATCAAATTTGAACAAGATTTATAACTTTAGTTTATAAAAACATAATAACATTTATTAGTGTTTTCTTAATACTGACTCTCCTAACTAACATTTTGACTACTTAATGAATTGTTCTTTATGACATGTAGCATACCGTTAGAAAGGGTATCAACTAAAGAACTTTTTAAAATAAAGCTAAGTTCAAAATGGCTTTTAGTTTTTTTAATAATAAATTTTGAAGTTGTACAATTTCATACATTTAAAAAAGAAAATAACTTTGGTAGCTCGTAAGAAATTTTCTAGAAACCAGTTCTATCAAACAATGATTTATTTAGATTTACAAGACTTTGGAGAATACAACAAAAATTATTTTGTGCCATTACACTCACAAACGAAAAAGTTATTTGGCATTAAAGGAAACATTTTGGGTATTTTTTTCATTTGAAAAAAAAAACATATGTAACCAACCATGACATTTAGGACAGAGGGTGTATGGGTAGAACCTAGCTAATGACCTCCCAAATCCCTGGAAAAATTGTGTCGGTCCATAAACCAAACATCCTGTATATACTTAAACAACTTGTGAACTACATGAATGCAATAAATGATGATTATGATTAAGATCGAGCTTACCGTTAACACTATTGGACACCGGCACGTTGTTGTTGAGGGCTGAGCTTGGCAGCTGGTTCAGCGGTGGTGGTGCACCGCCCGGCGGGGCTCCTCCTCCTGCGGGACACAATAGCATTCAACGTCAGCGTTCTTTGTTGTTTGGAGGGGGACAAACATGAGGATTACAGTCGGAAATCTGAAAAAAATCTGGCTAAGTGCGAGTCGGAGTCGCGCATGTAGGGTTCCGTACCATCGTAGTACCCCTACTACGATGCCCCCCCCCCCCCCCCTTTGATATTTAATTAATCTCTATTTTTAATATTTGTTGTTTATAGGTAGCGGCAACAGAAATACATCATCTGTGAAAATTTCAACTGTCTAGCTATCACGGTTCATGAGATACGGACAGTGGAGTCTCAGGTCCTATTTTTGCCCTTTATGTACGGAATCCCAAAAACACCCTTAATTCTAGCACTTGTCGTGGATTGTACTTGTATTTACAGACTTAAATAACATATTATAAGTCACACCGGAACAATTTTTGTTGGCCAAGCAAACACTTTTTCGTGCGTGAATCGATCCTGCGACCGTCACTAACCGATCGCTTAACTGCTGCGCTATTCTAGGCGTCGATTTATTCCCAGTGATTGTATCACACCAATAAGTGACTATGTTTTATTATGATTAGTCACTTAGTGTTACTAACGGTACAACCTATAAAATATGCTTGTTATTTTCACATTAGTGCGTCCAAATGATAAATGTATCGCCGAGTTTGTATTGTTGTGAACTTATGACTGTTATTATTATTACTAACAATGGAGAACAATATTCACAACAATCATTAGTAAATACGTGAGAAACGATTGCTAAGTCGTTACCCGTCAAAACATGAGCAATCAGAAGCACGAATGTCAGAAATATAGGTAATGTAGTCTCCGTTATCGCGCCCTTTTCAATAAATTGTCTTGCCTTTGTCAACTTTACTCATTTTGATGATTAGTACACAAACTTCAGTCAGTGCGCGAAAATAACAAGTTATATAGTAGTAATATATAGTTATCTTAATATACGTATATATAAATTACGTGTCACGTTGTTTGTCCGCGATGGACTCCTAAACTACTTAACCGATTTTAATCAAATTTGCACACCGTGTGCAGTTTGATCCAACTTGAAAGATAGGATAGATAGATAGGATAGAATTTAAAAAAATAATGTCCACCCGTGCGAAGCCGGGACGGGCAGCTAGTAGTTATATACTTCGTAGTGGCCAAGGGCAACCCCTTGGCCACTACGAAATATAGCAACATCAACATGATGAATACTAAAAACGACAAGGATGAAGAGACTCCACATGTTTGTTCTTCAAACACAATTAAGTGATTAACGAAGTTGTCGACATGCTATCGCTTAAAAGAAAACATTAACGTTCGTTTCCGTTTCCTCCAATAACAGCAGTAAATGCACACAAAGTTGCCGGTAGTTGTGTTTTATTGGTTTTATATATTTATAGAAGCCGTTTGCCCGATAACATTTCTCATTGGCAAAAATCACGCACTACTTTACAAAGTCTAAATTAAATTAAAGATACTTCATGAACAATGCGTTAGATAAGTAGGTAGGTATGTGAGCTTGCTCTCCAGGCATCGTTTTAAGTTCTGACTGCAGCAGGCACATTTCAGTTGATCAGTTCATCAATTACAGACTACCACCGCTTGCGCTTGACAAGTTGCTGACAACTAAGTAAATGAGCTCATACCTACAACAAACAATATTATATTACTTCATTTTCTTAGGGCGCTTGCACTGCAAGTCATTTAACGCTAAACTTATTGATGGCACCATTCACTGCCCTGTCATGTCAACTGCAAACGTTGCGCGTTGCTAAGATTTTTAGTGATTATAAAACAATAAAAAAATTCCACAAGAAACATTGTTGTTTTCACACGAAGTCGTGACAAATGCCATATTTTTTCTGCTCTACAATGACATAATGTCCAAAATTAACATGTCTGTCGCAGACTCTACTAGCAACAGGCGACCGAACACACCACACAAAAAAAACTCATATTTATCTGTTTCTTAAAGTGTATGGTGTATGTATTGTCGAAGTTGTTCCCGGTGAGTGACGTCACGTGAGGAGGTGACGTGAGTCTGACGTCACCTTCTGGGGGCGAGACGCACAGATTACCGGGGTCACGCGTGTGTAGTAGGCACACAGATTTGAGACACCTAATCAAGCGGGCAGCCTTGTGCCGAGCCTGTAACTCGTAAATCCGTCTTTACATACTAACACGTCGTGTTCACAGTTGACTCACTTTTGACGGTTTGTTTCTATGTTTACACGCGGAAACGTTGTAAAGTTAAACGAGCATTCATTTTTAAATCTGTTCTGTTTGCTTACAAATTTGATTTGTGTTTGAGTTCAGAAATTTTAAAGATGTATATGAGTTCTTACTGAAATCATTCTGATCTTATATAACTCGAGAAATCTCTTAAACGGCCACCCACTGCGATAATAAATTACAATTAATTACAATAATCAGACAGCTTCATACGCACAACTGATATATTACGTATGTATATTATGATGACTGCTGGATTGCTTGCCATGCAAATGTTTGTTATTATGAATGACAACGCGGCGTCGGCAGATCTCGCGGTGCCACAGTAATGCTGGAGATGGGAAGCACCTGGCAACTGAGTCACGCCTGGCGCGATGCCAACGCAGCCGTGACGCCGGCGACATGTCATCATACACATCTCATAGGTACTAATTCTGTTGATTTTATTGGCAAAAATATTAATAAAACTCAATCTATGATTGCTTTTGTTGAATTTGATGTGGGACTATTGCCCTAAGTTTGTTTAAAGATTGATGGTTAAATTTTCGGATAGATCAGTTCTTGTGTATTTAGGTATGTTATGTTAGTGGACGGTCCCGGATGTGTACATTGTATCATTATGTTGATCTTCAAATACTCGAAGTTACACACTTTACGCAAATTAAACGTTCAGTACAAATCGGTAGACTACAAATTGTTAAGGAATACTTACTTACTTATCAGTATTTCAACAGATAAAATTAAGTGTCATATTTTCGTTCAAACAAAGACCTTTGTGTACGGACACCAAGGCATTGCAGCAACATCATAACGGCACAGTGGAACCGCTACCTCCAAATGTACTGCGACTGCGAGCTTTTGGAATTACGATGTCTTATAATATTCTGCCCAGTTATTACTGGGTCTAAGAAATACAGCTTGCCACATCAAAGCAATTTGAAGTAGTAACACATCAACTCTCAAGCCACGGCAATTCAAAACCTGCTTGGCTCAAGGTTGAAAGATTCCAAGCGAGACCGAAATGGAGTTTATCGGTCGTGAGCGGTCCCAAATGTCAATACAAAAAGCTATCACCAATCGTGACGTGGTACATGACAGTGACGTCACAGGGGGACAGGCGGGGATGACGTCAGATCCACGGCCCCAGGCACCCCGCGGCCCACTATTCCAATTTACGAGCTCGTGGACACTCGAGGTGTGTGTGCACCCCGTGGCACAGTGGCCCACTGCCCAATGTTTTGTGTACCTCCTCGGAATGGCGAAGGAATTAATCATTGTCACCACATATTTCTGTATTATACAAATAGGGTAGTGGAGTGGGTCGCTGTAATTCTTACACGAATTAGCCGTGTTTGGGCATGTCCGTATGAAGCTAGACGCGTGGGTTTGTTGTGATGCGAGTGTGTTATTGAATAATCAAAATACAGAAACTATTAAAGCGCATTTCTTGTCCCGTATAATCATAACAGGGATTCACAATTAAACCCACGCCCATTTTACAGATGTCAGCAGGTTACCTTGGTTAAACACCTTGCACATTTGCGAACACCCGGTAAACGATACCGAATAGAATTCATTTAAACACACACGATGTGCGTGACGCATGATTATTTTTGTCGCAAAACAATGGAAACACGTGTTGCATCCGTTATTAAGCTAATGGATCAGAGGCAACGATTTAATATTCCTATTGTTAATCCGCCATCCCGACGCACTATGGGACGAAACGGTGCGTTCCATCTCAAAAATCTATAACTTTTTTGTTTCTTGATATTTTGAATTGAAATTTTATATACGTATTCCTGAATACTTATGCTAATAGATAATTAAAACATTGCCACTTTAAAAACTATGATTATTGAGTAAAAAAATTACTAAAATAAAATGTTGTAAATTGTCATTCAAAAATTAAATTAAATTATTAAAATTAATTGTTAGCTTACATTAGGTTAAAAAAATATTAATAAGTTAATACATACCTAATTACATAATTTAAAACTAAAAAATATATAAATAAAGTCATGAAAAAACAAACATTATAATACATAAGCGTAATGCACATGCCCCATTCCGTACTCCTGAAGTAATTCCATGTTTTTACGTTTTTTTGTACTCTCCGAACACGCGTCATATGTTGAGGTACTGCACGAATTCAATGGTACCTACTAACCAATTTGTGTTTTGGCCCTCGAAACGATCTTGTTTTCTATGAGCTTTCACCCATTTTTGGTTACAAATCGTTATAATTTTTTTTTTTTCATACTTTGCATAACCGTATTCACATCCGTTGTTGATAAATGGAAATTGCGTCCAACAAATATTTTTCAATATCTGAAGTACTTTTCCCGCTTATTATCTGAGCACATATATCGCGTCGAAAACAAACGAATTCACTCATTTTGAACTTTTTTTTTCACTCTTTTTTACAGCAGATTTACAGCTACTGAGAGAAGGTATACGGACACTTTGACGAACACGCTGAAAACCCGAGTATTTATAGGACCCTAGTTTCAGTAACTTGTGCAAAACCAATGAGAAAATTGATAAAAACAGTTCTCACAGAAATGCAGTTACCAGTACTTATTATAATTACCTCAAGATATAAAACTATGCATCATAATTTTTATGATAAGTGTGGTTAAAATGATCACCGCAAAAAAAATATTATGTGAAAATATTTTACGGTCGACATTTTTGCTTCTAGCTCGAAATGGCGCAGCAATGTCTGAGGTTTTTTTATTTCCTTGTATTACTGAATAGTTAAGGAATCTAAAAATGTCATTAACTCGACACCGGCAGACACCGATAACAAGGAAACCTCAACTTGAAAATTAAAAAGACAGAAAATTTCCTTATGTCACTTAAAATTAAATAAAAAAATTATAAACATTATTTCTCATAAAAACATAACTTAGTTATAAACTAGAGGTCTTGAGAAATCCAAAAATGTATAATATTTATGAATTCCCTTGAAGAACATAGAAAATATCTTAAGTTTAACTTCCATAATGAGTAATCTAGTTAAAATAGAATATCAAAGTATAAAGTTTGGGTGTAATTTTAAATACCTAAAACATTTTTTAATTTTTTTTTAACTATTATATCGGATAGTTCTATTATCTTAGAATATAAAACAATCAAAACGGTTTCAGTAACACGACTTTTGTCCAAACCCTTTTTGAGATGAAAAATACTGTTTGGTCCCATAGTGCGACGTGCAGGAAATCATATCAAATGACTGACCGCACTTTAATGTGTTTAATGAATTCAACCAGAACTGCAAATCAAGTGCAAGGGTTTCAGACCTTTCGTGACTGTCTCATTTGAAACCTTTTTGATCATATTCGAGATGATGGCTAAATAAAAGATGTCCTGCTGCAAAGATTCCTAATAAATTGGTTTGAGAACAGAATCATGATGAAGAACAACTTAATCTAAAACTCTTTAAGGTACCTCGTCTTGATAAAAAGTTAGGTAATAAGAAAGCTCGGTTGACTCAATCATGATGGGACTTAATCATTGGGGCCCAATTCTGTAAATTTACCAACTTGTCAATAGTGTGTAAGTAGTGTCTCAATAGGCTAATCATTGACATTTGGTATTCTACAAATTACCTATGGTCATTGACTTACCACTGTAGCGCCATTGAAACGCCATAGAAGACTATTGTAATAATAGGTATTCTGCTCCACTATAATGTGTCAATTTCATCATGATGGCCAAAGTTACGGTAGTCTGTAAATATTTTAAGTGTATTTTAAAGTTGTGTCTATCGTGTTTGAAAAGTGTTTTGGCCATCGAACCGCCATTGTGAAGCCATCGAACAACGAAAACACTAAAAAAATTTTGTACCGCCACACTATCGACACACTACTGAGACACCACTGAAACGCCATTGAAGTTTTTGCAGAATACCAAATTTGCAACAGTGGCAACATAATGTCTGTAGTGTGTCGATAGAGTGTCAATGGCGTGTTGCTTAACACAAAGTTACAGAATTGGGCCCCTGGTGAGATGTCATACCAGCTTACCAGGCGCGAGGTTCATGTTACGTACCTAGTATGACGCTGCAGGTGGAGGTGCAGTCCTCCTGCGTGATGAAGTTGTTCTGGTTGCCGCGACAGCCGCCGTACGCGAAGGGCACGCACATGCCCTTCTGCGCCATGAAGGTCCAGCGCTGGTACAGGCCGCGGCACGGGCCCGGGTCGGCCTCCTCCATGCAGATACCTGGGGGTCAAACGAAAATACTATAGAAGATACATTTATAAAAAAGACAGTTAATCCCCACACACACAGGACAGGTAATATCTGCTCGGTCCTATTAGAATAGAAGCAAGAATTGTCATGGTTATTATTGCCAGATAAATTTTGCTTGTTCATCGAGATCAGGGTTTGCCCTGTTGCCAGTGTTTTGTAGATTGTAATACCAGCTGTTACATACAAATAAAATTTCTCTCGCTTTGTATTAAAATTATCTGTAATATGTAAATGTAGTTCTGCCATAATATATTGTCGTTATCTAAAAAATAAAAATACAGTGTTAACGTGTTAACTGTCTTTGTTTTCAGAAATCCATAGGTTCGCTTCCTCTCAATACAGCCAGTTCATTCATCGTGCGCTGATATAAAGTCCGGAGCCCTTGACTGTGAATTTTTGAACATTCATGAACTATTTTTAATAAGCAATAACTCACGGAGAGATAGCCTTGCGCCGATATACAGAACGTTTTTATTAGCGTACCGAATGCGCGAAGTTTTCGGTAACATCCCTGTCAGTGGAAATCAGTCTGTTTTTTCTTAAATAGCAAGAATATAACCGTATGGATTTCGTTGATTGTTGGATCTCTAGGGATTCAAATATTTTATACTACACCTGCTTGGAAAGTACCTTGATGCTTTATCAAATTTACGGTAGAAAGTACGTCATTGCATATCGAACAAATATGCGGGGAGAAAACGCATCTGAGCCGGAGAGAAAAGTGTATGAAAATCCATTTCTTACGTGGTTTTTCTTTTTTAATTTTGGGTAAGACTATGCGCCGGTAACCTAAATATCAAAAGCCAAAAAGTTTTTACAGTGAGTTTTTATCTCCAAGTTCGCAAAATGACACTGGCCACTAGCTGTGTGTTGGATGGTGTCGGGCTGGCAGTGAGACCCTGCGGCGCGGCGGCAGGATAAGCAATTTAAAAAAAAAGAACATGTGAAATTTGCAGACGCCATTTCCAATTTGTGTGTTGTTTGAGGATTCAGTTTTCGTAGAAAGTAAAATAAAACTATCAAAATGAAAAGTAGTGATAGTGATGAAGATTTTTTAACTCCGCCGCAGTTGAAGGAAACAGCAAAAATACTGATTGATAACTTTTTACCACAGAAATCAATTAAAAAATATAATAAAACTTATGACGATTTTTTGCAATGGAATTTATTTTCCTCGTAGGTGTATTATAAAGCACTATGTATCACTCGAGAGAAAGTGCGATTCCCGATCTCGGGTGTTTTAAAGCCCTCGCCTACGGCTCGGGCTTCAAACGACACCCTCGACGGTAATCGGTCACTTTCTCCTCTCGGTGAACAATGTACTATTTCACTGGGTCAGCGATTCGGCTGCATCCAGTTAGACTGGAAGCCGACCTCAAAATAGTTGAGAAAAGGTTTGGCAGATGATTAATTCAGGTTCACCAAGAGCTTCTCTATCAAAAGTATACATTTACATAAATTAGCCTACTTCATTATTGAAAACAATTAGCCGTTAATTTTACCTACACAGTCCTCAATTAGGGGTTAACAAGTCTTCGCAAACATTTCGTTGCACATAATAGACATGGGTATCACCAAGTTAGATGTCATATTTATTATTAGCTACCTGTTCCTGGTACTATTAGATGCGGAATATTTATGTAGTCGTAGAGAATATGTGTAGCCTTGAAGTGGCGCTCAATTACAAAGCAATCTGGTAAAATGTGTTATTATTGCAATAAATATATCTCTCTCTGACTGAAGGCAAATACAGTTTGTGACGTTCGTCAGCTGCAGGCGGGTCATTGTTATGTATCTGCAACTTTGCGTATGCGCCGACAGTCGACACGCATCGCTGAGATAAGGTGACACGTATACCTACATGTTTACGAATATATTTTACGTGTTATGAGTTCATGTCAGTTTTATGATAATTTTACATAATTTTGTCAATAATTTGTGATCTGGAAAAATCTGACCTAAACAAGATTTTTATTGGTGCTGTAAAGGTGGAGTATCGCTATGGGACCTACATAACTACCCATTATCACCCCGTAAGCCACCCCACGCTGCTTGCTATATACTAATATGGTCCGTTTCTCACGCTTACTGCTGCTTAAAAATACTCTTTGATCTGATATACCTCTGACCTCAGATATATCATCAATAACGTTTGATAGAAGGCTTCATTGACACCGAAAGTGGGACAGCCAGTCTTATCGTGTTCCCCAGTAACTAGGTTGCAGAGGTCAGATAAGTTCAAGTCGCTCCATGTAATACACTGACAGAAGTGGGTCCTATAATGGTCGATGGCAGAGGATGTAAGATAGAAAGATAAAGATGCATTTATTTGTTTAAACAGAAACAAACTAGAAATAATAAAACAACTAGAAACACTAGAACTAGAATTAGAATATAACTTACGCTTAGCAGTCTGCATATCGATGGCGCAGCTGTCCCGCTCCTGGCAGGGCCGCTGCTGCATGAGCTCGACCCTGGCGGAGCAGTCCTGCTGTCGGTCGGCCGGCACCAGCAGCAGCCGCATGCGGAAGCGCACGCCGCGGCCGCACGAGGCGGAGCAGGGGGACCACGCCGCCCACTCCGTGGTGGGGCACGACGGGTCCGACACCTCCGTCTCCTGCTCCGTGCACTGCGGCTCCATGCACTTGCGGTTCTCCTCTGTACACGGAAATAAGTGTTACATATTATATAGGGTGCAAACGGACAATTCACGAAACCTTCAACCAACCATTCTGTACATCAAACTAAGTAACTTTACGCAAAAATTATCGCTAACTTTTTTTTTTGGATAAAATACCTATCACGTTTTACGGTAGAATTCAATGTAACTCAAAGCATTGATCTAATGTATGGATTAAATAGTAAAAAAAATTGGAACTTTGACCCCTAATATCTCCATAACTAGAAGGTTCGACCCAGGTATGGTTTAGAACAAAAAACTATCGCAATGACGGGGAGACCAAGTGCATTTCGGCTTCGTCTTCTTCTTGATCATTTTATAAGTAACATCAAAGACGCGAATGGTAAAGTTCACGAATTATTCCTCTCTGACCATAACACAGGGCAAACTTTAAAATTTCCTATTAATAATAAACCCAAAAGATTAATAAGTTGGTATGTATACAAAAGATACTATAGTAAAGATTACTTAGACAAATTCATAAACTGTTTATCAGCTCTAAGTTGGTCAGAAGTGTATGATCAAGAAAATTTAAATGCAGCTTTTAATATATTTCACGAAACTTTTTGTTTATTTTACAACCTCTGCTTTCCGATCAACAAAGTAAAAATAAATTCAAACTGTAAATCACCAAGGTGTATAACAATAGGAATCAGGAAATCAAGCAGACAATAAAGAAAGTTAAGATATCGACAATACATGTCAAAATCTGAAAATGATTCATCAAATTTTTAAAAATATAGCTCTGTTTTCAAAGGATGCGTTAGTCGATCAAAACACATCATAAATTCTAAAATAATGTCAGCTACAAAAAACAAAGGAAAAGCTGCATGGCAGATTATCAAAAACAAAACGGATTACGTTAATACGAAAACAAATATTGAAACTATTAACATCAACAATAACGTTATAGACAAACCTTTAGAAATTGCCAAAACTTTCAATGACTTCTTCATTAATGTTGCCAAAGAATTCCATAACAACAAAAACAAGTCTTCACTAGATAAGACACCGACAATAGATGTACCGAATATGGATCAAACCATGTTTTTACATCCATGTTATGAGAACGAGGTAAGAAATATCATTATGTATGTCCCTCAACAACACTAAATCGGTTGGATTTGACGGTATAGCAACTCAAATTCTTAAGTCATGTGCCACTACTATATCCCCAATTATTGAACACTTGATCAATCTCTCATTCTGGCAAGGGACTTTTCCAGAAAAACTCAAGCAATCAATTGTAAAACCCTTATTTAAAAGAGGTGACATAAAAGAATTGTCTAATTACCGGCCTATTACACTTATATCAAATTTATCAAAAATCTTTGAGAAAGTCATGCATCATAGATTAACAAATTATTTAGAAAAATTCCAAATTATAAAAGAAGAACAAAACGAGCGACGCGGTCTTAACGAACTTTCAAAGCGGTAAGTCGACGACGTTAGCAGCATTTACTCTAATAAAAAATGTAATCGAAAAACTAGATAAAAAGATTCCGGTATCCGTTGTATTCTTTGACATGAGCAAAGCTTTCGACTTTGTCAACCACGATTTGCTTCTAAAAAAATGCAACAACTACGGAATCAGAGGGATAGTTAATGACTGGATTACTAGCTACTTATCGAACCGTCAACAAAGAGTAGAAATTAGCTCAATGAACCAAAATAACGAGTCTACATCATTCAGTTCCGAATATAGTCAAACTAAATCAGGTGTTCCACAGGGAAGCATACTAGGCCCATTACTTTTCCTGATGATTTGCCCTCTGCTTTACAACAACAGTGCATACTTTTTGCTGACGACATCTCTGTAATTGTTGCAAATGAAAATAAATCAGACTTAAATCACGAAACAAACCTTAACACAATAGTAAATCAAGTTTTAAAATGGCTAGAAAACAATTATCTCTGTGCAAACCTTAGTAAAACCAAATACATAAATTTTCAAAATTACAATTCAAAACCAAAAACTTTCAAAGTTAACTGCCAAGGACAACAAATTAACGAAGTTAGCGAATACAAATTTCTTGGACTCATTCTTGATCAGCACTGTAACTGGAAATTACACATAGAACACGTTTCCAAGAAACTCAACCAATTTGTGTTTGCTCTTAAACGTTTAAGACGTACCGCTAGTGAAGCAGTCGCCCTGACTGCTTACCACGGATATGTATCCTCTTTACTCAGATATGGACTCCTACTCTGGGGGAACTCCACAAATGTAAATGAAGCATTTCTTGTTAAAAAAAAATGCCTAAGAGCAATTTGCGGTATCAGCCCATTAACATCCTGTAGACCACTATTTAAAAAATTAAAACTATTAACTTTAACAGGACTTTTCATATTGCAGGCCGGTATTTTTGTGAAGGAACACTCTAAATTCTTTAAAGCATGTGACCTGCATTCGAAATACACTCGTCGAGATCCCACAAGATTGCGAATACCTTCACATCAAAGCACATTATGGCAAAAAAATAGTTTAATCACTGCAATAAATTTTTTTAACAATATACCAAAACCATTAAGAGAACTCCCTTTAAAATATTTCAAATCCAAATTACATAAATGGCTTACTGACAATTGTTTTTATAGTGTAAAAGAGTTCCTTGAAAAAAAAGTATCCGATAGATATAGCTACTGAGTTTACAAAGTATTTAAGTTAATATATGTTTTAGTTTTTTCTTTAATTTTAGGAGTCTATTAATTACTGTTAAGATTTCGAATAGAAATGAATCCTGAATTGTAAGTGCTATTCTTCTAATTTTACACCAATTGATGTTGTGTTAAAATTTTAAATTTAATTTGTTCTAATATTTGTATGCCATTCTATGGCGAAACTTGTAAGTTCACAACCCTATTTATAAGACCTTAATGTACCATGTTTTTACACAAATAAATAATTCTATTCTATTCTATTCTTCTTCGTTAAGAGTCTTTTTACACCCTTTATTCTCAATCTAGTTATTAGGCCAAATTTATTCTTACTTTTCGCGCCATCTAGCTGGGACTATGAGAACTAATAGACGCGGTAAGAAAGATGGGTGTCGGATAGTGGGCAACGTAGTTAGTAGTGTCTGTATTGTAAGCTTACATATTCGTAGCGCTAGTGGCGGTAAATATCACGCCGTGCCTCGAAGTAGGTAAATATACCAACAGTAATTTTGTTAATAACATTTCGCGAACCGTGCGATAGGGACGCCCGGAACTAGATCTTTTAGATTTTCAGTTACGGTTGCCATTAATGGTGGGTTGATTATTCATCTATACATGCATAAACACTTTGTCAGATCTGAAAATCAAACTCAAGGCGATTCTTATAGTAAAAAATATGGCTCAATATCCAATACTTAATAATTGATTGCATTCCACCACAATAGGTATGTTATTGAGATCATTAGGGACCCCCTTGTCGACCGTCGCAGTAACGCATACTTAAGTAGCAGGAGAGATGTCACATACCGGTCTGCACGAGCGGGCACTTCTTGATGCCCATGTGGTTGATGAAGTGCCTCCGCCTGGTGTTGACGCCTATCCCGCAGGTGACGGAGCACTCACTCCAGGGTCCCCACTCCGAGGTGCGGCAGATGCCCTCGTTGGCCTCGATGGGCGTCGCGTTGTTGTCCGTGTCGTCTGGGGCAGCGCCGTCACCTCTGGCGGGGGAAAGGAGGGATGCATAAACATATTCAGTAAAAAAGTAACCCACCCAAAGTAAACCCACTGCTGGGACACAGGGGTCTTTTCTGTGAGGAAGTCGGCCGCAGTCGAACATGCGGACAGATGTCTCAAGTCTTCAAGCTTTAGGTTCTAACTTCTATGACAAGTAAGTTTTTCTCACGATGTTTTCCTTCACTGTTTTAAGAACATTGGTGTTGCAATAAATACAAATGACCGTAAAGAGGCTACGACTAAATATTGATACCCAGAACTTTCATTAGAAAAAAAGAAAACCGGATATGACCTGTAAACCAATATATGCATGCATGAATACAGAAAGTGTAAATATTCATTCATCGGACACCATTACCTAAGTTGGTGCCTGGATGGGTGACCACCCATTACATACCGAGTTTCCTCCGTGCCTCGGAAAGTAAGGTAAGCCGTTAGTCTCGGCTGTCATTTGTAGATCTTTGACAGTCGTTACAGACAGGTAGTTAGTGGCCCGAAAGTCTGACAACCAGTCTTACTAAAGGGTATCGTATTACCCAGTAATAACCGGGTTGTGAGGGCAGATAGGCAATCTCTCCATGTAAAATACTGCATGGTACTCATAGTTGGAAAAAGGCTAGGCAGATGGTGATGATGGTCACCCACAAATTAACGAAAGGACACAATGAGGGTTTTTCGGATTTTATCTGACACCAGATGTCGCTACGCAGGCGTCTGGTATAGACAACTGTCAAATTGTACTGAATTGTATGCTAGTGAAATCATTGAGATATAATATCTATGAGTGAAAATTTTACCGAAATTTCATCGTATTTGCACTGTTTTACAATATAAATTATGGATTACAGACAAAGAAAAGTAAAACTAAAGATTAAGCTTCTTAGTAGGTACTGCAAAAGCCAGTGGTAGTAGTACAAGGAAAAACTTAATGAAAGGTTACTTATGCGGCACAACACTGAGGCATTTTAGTAATGATTTAAAACATAATTAAATGAAAAAATAATCGTAAACTACAAGAAACTCGTGCATTTTGATAGATGTTTAGACCTTACGCCAGTGCTGCCACCTTGTGGTTTTTTAAATTTGGAAAATTCTCATTGAATGTTGCCTCACAAACGCTCGCCAATTGTAGTTTATGCATGCAATAGCAACACAAGTGACTTTAGGAACCATTGAATGTTAGTGCTGGCTGTAAGAATAAAGAGACATAATATTTTGTGTGCTTGTTGATAACCAGTTGAATGGCTGTGTGATATCTACTGGGGTGAAACGTTATTCCGATCGTTATTGTCAAAATAGTACATTTTGATATAAGTGGGGAAACTTAGTTATTGCAGTCGAGGCGGAATTCACACCCGAACCGCAGGCGAGGTTGTTATGGAGCCGAGAACTGCAGTAACAAATGCGCGCAGTAACAAATGATCACGTTGATCTAGTTTTACGACAACGGAAGGTAGCATCCCGATTATGAGCGTCTTTTAAAGTTCTAATTTTGCACTCTATAGTCGTACCTAATGGCACAATTGCGCATTATTATGTTGCGCATCATAGATGTTTGTTTGTATTTAGTTATGTATGGTGTCGCTACTCACTCGCACTCGGGCACGGCGGCCACGCACATCTCCTTGGACACGAGCTGCCTGTCGCACGCGAACATCTGCGCCTTCTGCGGCATGCGGTACTCGCGCCGCCGCATGCGCAGCCCCTTGCCGCAGCTCACCGAGCACGCCGACCACGCGCTCCACTCCGACACACCGCACTCCGCTGCGGGAGAGCGAAGGACAACATCACTATTTGGGCGAAAATAGTACTGGAAACATCTGTACAACAAAAATTAAAGCAAACAAAAAGGTTTACCAACGACCGTTTTATATACGTAGAGGTATATGAGAAACGAGTGTCAGTTCCTCATCTTCCATTGAAAAGGGTCCGACTAGACGATTGTTGTGTCAGATGGCGACGTAACACGTTGTTGTCGGGCAGTTGTACGTATAAGAATCATAATCTCGCGGATAGCTGTGGCTGCGGGATGTAGGATTTTGCGTGACATCAGGATGTTGCGAACTTCTTATATGCGCACGGTTATGTGAAGAGTTGACCAAAACACAAAGCGAAATCATGGGATGTACCAACAATTTAAAGCTCTAGTTAAATAAGGGGTTTTACTTTAACATTTAGTTTCTGACGGTATCCGTGACAATAACAATAAATCAACATAACCCAGTGCACCACTCACGTCTATTAACAGTCTGCGTGTTCTCCTCCTCCTCCACGACCTGCTGCAGCAGCAGCTCCTCGTCGCAGGACCTGGAGATGAGCTTGTCGCGCGTGAGGTGCAGGCGCGCCATGGGCGGCAGGCGGGCGGCGCCGGGCGCGTAGAAGGGCGCGCGCGGGTCCTCGGGGTACATGGGCGTGATGCGGTACATCTTCTCGCGGGGGACCGTCTCCGAGTTCGGTGACTGTAAATGACAATTCAATTAATTCTTCAAGATTTTTTGATATTGACAAGTAAAGGAAATCCAACCAAAATCTACTAAACCGTCACAAAATTTCACGAGTGGTTGACATTTTCTAGCCTATAATAATAGGTTTTTCAACAGAATTTTCTCAGTAGCAGCCCTATGACATCTGACTTAGACTAAACTGGCAACCCTTAGAAGATCTTATTCGAATTGTTACATATTAATCATAACATCAGGCTTGTGGGTTCCACCTAGCTTTCAATCGAAAGTTTGACTAAGAGATATCAAAATCTTAGCCAAGTTAATTGAAATACAGAATCAGCCTATTGCGTTCCACTGCCAGGAGCCCTCTATGAGAGGAAATAGACCGCTATCCACCACGTAGAGGTGCTGAGTGTGGGGTGGTGGATGCTGCACGCTTTCTATTTTTTTGGTTTAGGACATGCCCGTAGCCTCGCGATGACTCCATCGTTTTCCTGGGTTTGAACGCCGACCTATTGGAACACAATTTTACACAAAGCCTAGCTCTACTGTCACCACGACTGACGTGGTTGCTAGCATGAGGCTATGACTCACCATGTAGGAGATGCCGTTGTCCGTGCCGGCGTCGTAGGGGAACAGGTCGACCACCTGGTGCTCGGCCCACGTGCAGTCCTTCTGGCACAGGTTCAGGCTGTCCACGCCCACCACCCAGTCGGGGGATGGACCTGGAAACGTTAAATACGATATGACGTCAAGAAGTCTGTTGTATATTAATCATCAAAAAGAAAGTAACAAGTAATCCATAGTATACTAGGCTAGGCAAGTCTTATTATTGTCACTCGGTTTTACCCACGGTTCCGCCAGCCGTGGATTTTGGAAATGTTCCCAGAGAACGTTATAAGAGCGGGTAAAACTCCGGGCATGGTGTATCCGTGTCCTAACTTTCATCCGATTGGTAAGTAAAGTGACATGTTACCGAACATGGAAGCGAGTGAGAGGAAGTGCCTCTTGCGGTCGGCGGTGAAGGCGGCGGAGGTGTTGCTGTTGACGTGCGGGTGCCACAGCCCCTGCGCCTTCACGATGGAGCGCAGCTTGGAGCCCTGCTGCCGCAGCTCGCGCTCCAGGAGCCCTACTGAGCCCCACTCCGCCAGAGACCTGAAGAAGTTACACATAGTTTAGGTCATACGATGTCACATACATGCCAGAGATAATGAAATAATTCGGTATCTTAAAACTAGCCTTACTCGCTAATGAAACCAGCGCGCTGTCGAAGTCAAGTTACATGGACACCAACATACAGCAAACCGGATGTTGAATAAACAAGTCGTCATTATTCTTTCAGTGATGATGGTCCGAAGGTGTGCAACAATGCACGATTATTATTGTGCAGGTATTGTCCTGTAGAATGTTAGTCAGTTCAAATAAACCAATCACCTGAATCCGTCAGTAGCGATCTCTCCTTCTCCCCAGAACTTGAAGTTCTTAGGATGAGTAGCTCCGAGGACGTCGGAGAAGTGTGTCAGCCACATAGCCTGAACAGGGAAGTCTTTCGGATGCGTTTGAGGAGACCACAGTCCTTCGAACACCATCTAGAAATAAGAAACAACGTTGTAATGTACCAAAATGTTATTCTTTGTTCTTGCATTTCGATGCGGCTCATTTAGATAAGTAATTAATGTTGTCAAGCAGTAGAATAGTGCAACGCTGAGGCGACTCACCAGTTTACTACGCTCCGGGCGGAGCAGGAGGGAGTGTCAAACTTTTATTGACTAAAACTAGCCAACCGTCCACAGGCCCGCGCCAACGGTGGCCGGGGGCCAAATGGTGGCCCCCGACGCCCAGGGCGTCTCCCGCGGCGGCCGGGACCTGAGGTTCTCTCCCTCTCACGTTCCGCCACCTCCTTCTCGAGCATAACTGCTTCGCAGAAGGAGGTGACGGCGTTCCATTCCGTCTCGCTCCGGACCATGGCTTGTACCAGGGACACATCCTAGTCTCACCTTGTATTTGGCGTCATCGCAGGCGCAGCAGTCGCTGGTCTGCAGCGAGGTGTCCTCGCACACGCGCTTGGTCAGCTGGCCGTCTTCTGCGAACCAGCGGCTCTCGTTTTCGTATACCATCGCCCTGCGCAGCACAAATTACGTTAAGGTCTTTAAAAAAATGGTCTTGCTCCCTCAGACATCTCAATAAATTGTAGAAACTCATCATATGGGGATTGTTTCTATGAAGCTCCATACACTGTAACACACACTTGGTAAGGATTTATAAACAAATGGTATTACCTCGTATCAGGATTAGCTAGAACAAACTGAGGTGGGGTGATGTCGATCAGGTGAAGTATTATGTATAGGTAAGTGTGCTATGATCTTATTCTGAAGAAACAAAATCTAAATTATTCAATCTAGTACTTACCTACTTCACAATGCAAAAAACATACAATTAGCCCGAAGCATGGATATAGCCGAAAGAGTCGTACGTCACTTACTTAAGCAGCAGACATCCTGAGCCAGTAGGCGGCGCCTTCCACATGACCTGCACCTCAGTCTTGGGAAGGTCATCAGCCTCGATAACGGAGTTGGTGCACTCCTCGTCGAACTTGGTGAGCGTATCGGCGAACAGCTGGAACTGGCCCTGCTTGCTGGGCAGGCGCTGGGCGGCCGGGTCCAATGGGTCCAGCTTCATCTGGAACCTGGTGAACTGCTGCACGACGTCGTGGGTGCGGGAACCCACCAGCGTCACTGGAATTCGGAAGATAGTTTGAACCCCTTTCCTATAATATCGTGTCTGGCTGGTCTGGACCTACCTATATCTGTTTTGTAAATTCAAAGGGTTCAGAGTTTCTTCCGTTACAATAACAGCTATCAAATGATCTCAAAAGTAACCCTTTGTGGACGAGTAACCACAGCACACCGCACTCATAAAGTTTACTGACCTAGGTGGATAGTAGGTACATAATGTGATAAAGTGTTGCAAGTACAATATTTCAGCATAAAATCAGTCGTCCGGGATTATTCATCACTTCTAATAAAATGGAGTAGGTACCTAAGTATATAAAAAGTGATGTGTTATCTTATTATTTGATGCGCTTTGCACAATCGACGATGAGTAACAGGATCACAACTCTGTTGCACACAATATCATGTTCTGCTGACATCTTTTACAGATTACCCGTGCCTTCACGGAATTGTTTCAAACATCTCTGGTTACGTATTCAAATAAATCCTGCTTGATTTTTTTTATTTAGTAGGTACTCTAAGATAGCATTGATTGCTCACTTTAACCTCGTTGTTTTAATAATTCGCGGAAATTATTATTGTGAGTTCAGAGATAAACTGTTGCCGAATATTTTATTAATTATTATTAGACAAGATTACCAACTTTACCTACGTTTGATCTCAAGGATTATTCTTTCTAATTACCAACTTCCTTATTTTTGTTAGATATAATAAACATGCATGGAGATTTTTATAAAAGGTATACCGACCGACGTATCTCTCCCCGGGCGCATACCGCTCGATCTCTCCGTTGACGATGAGCCGGTAGAAGTTGTCCCCGGGCGCCTTGGGCCCCGCGCCGCCGCCCGGCGCCAGCTCGCAGGCTTGCGCCTGCGCAGCCACCAATAACACCACACACAGCCGCCACATCTTACTCTACAACACACCACAGATTTTACTTAAAAAGTATTTATTTGATTATTTCGGACAAAGCGAAGTCGAAGTAGGGAAACGATTACATGAATTTTTAATGAACCAGTTTTTTATCAATATTATTCCTGTAACACAAATATTGTTTGCTAAAATATTCCGCTAGCTAAGGAACGGTAGCTCACCAGCGTGCGCGTACGTCGGCAGCAGAGTGCGGGTGTATCACGCGCCGCCCGCGACGCAGATAAAGGGTCAGACGGGTCGACCCCTCGCCTCAAATCGTGCCATATTTCATGCGATACACATGTTTACGAAACACATTTTTCATCAGAATTATAAAATTGCTTTGTCTCTTCATTCTAACAGGAAGCCCGTAGCCGCATCATATCCTTCTTAGATGAATACGCAGCAATTTGTGGGTCGGCCAGTGTAGGTCGTGGTTTAACTTGAAATGATAATCATGTGGGATACTTAGATCATCTTTTCTAGTCATCTATGTATTTTACCAAAATAATTAGGTGTCTTTAGCTTCAAACATCAAACAAGTTCATAAGAAATAGGTACCTAACCTATATAATTAGGTAGGTCTTACACAAACAGCGGATAGGTACGAGGAAAAGCCCTTATGATGTTAAGTGCGCGATACTTACTAACTGACCGCGATGTTCCTACAGACTACAGCAGGAAAATCGGTCAGCTATTAATATTATCACGCTCTAGTTACACTAACAGTTATGGAGCGGGGGGGCGGGGGTATGCACCCCCCACCACTTCCGCCTGCCGGAAAAGCATAGTTTTTTAGGGTTCCGTACCCAAAGGGTAAAAACGGAACCCTATTACTAAGGCTTCGCTGTCTGTCCGTCTGTCCGTCTGTCTGTCGACAGGCTGTATCTCATGAACCGTGACAGCTAGACAGTTGAAATTTTCACAGATGATGTATTTCTGTTGCCGCTATAACAACAAATACTAAATATAGTCAATGGTACGGAACCCTTCGTGTGCGAGTCTGACTCGCACTTGGCCGGTTTTTTTTTATTACCGTAAAACATGGCAACTTTGCCCAAATTGCTGATTTTTTTTTATTAAACTTTAAATATTAAAAAAAATATATATATTTTTAATGTGTGATTGTGCTACACGATATTTAAATGCACTGTTCTTTGCATAGGATATATAATAATATCAAGAAAATAAGTGTTTCTGTGCTAAAAAGCTTAATTTGTACAGCGGGCCAAATTTTTTGTACTTTTTACAACTTTGCCCATTTTGCAGAAACTTTTGTAACTTCGGTATTTTCTACCTTATGAACATATGGTTTAAGGATCAGTATAGAAGAATAATCAATCTATCATAGGACCTTAATACTAAACGTTTAAAAGTTCATATTGCCTGTCAAATTTGAGTGGGCAAAGTAGCAACGCTTATTTCGTCATTTTTCATTTAAATACACGGAAAAACGAGGGTTGTCACTTTTAACCGACTTCTAAAAAAGGAGGAGGTTATGTTTTCCACCAGTATCTTTTTTTATTGTACATCAGTACGGTGTACGCAGATGCGTGACGATCAAATAGTTCGCTCTTAATGATATTTTAGAAAAAACAATGTTATTTTATCATTATTATCAAGTCTTAATATTCATTACTGGTATATTATGACATTTCTGTATACCTACTTTCGATCCAAATGTTTTCCTTTTTTCTTGAAACTCCGTTGCTAAATTTGCATAAATAAAAGTACTTGTTTATCTGTGATGCACTATGATGGCTGGGGCTGTTCTTACTATGTAATAGTTGTGTTATCGAGTTGGGGTAGTAGATCAAGTTCAAGGAAGACTCATCAGCATCTGCCTAGCCAGCTTCCAGTCTAAGCGAATGCAGCTGAATACCAATCTTTTACTCGGTTAAAAAATGTACCTCAGGTGACAACCCTAGTGAAAAAGAAACGTTGGGCAATGTTGCCAACGATATTAAAAAAATATGCTTGTGACTTTGCCCACCGTCATATTTTATGATTATATGACGCATTTAGCGAAGAAAACTAGTCTATATTATTCATTTCCAATGTAATAACGGATGTATAAAAAATAATGACCTGCGATAACTCCAAGTAGCACTTCTCGAAAAAGTTTTTTTTTAAGTTTTTGCCCGCAAAAAAACACTCTAACTTCAACGACGTCTGACAGACAACTGAAGTAACATCTGTGACAGCGCGTCACACAGTGTTGCCAGAAAAATGATGAATTTTTTACCATAGACAAAATGTTCTTACTAACTATAGACAAATTTGGTATGTATTAAGTTTTAAAAAAAATACACAACTGGGCAAAGTGAAATGTCGAGGGCAAAGTTGCCATGTTTTACGGTAATTATTTAAAATCTCATTTTGAGGTTATGTTTTTATCATTTTTTTGTTAAAATAAACCTGATTTATGAGGGGACAGAGTGCGGGAGGGTAGTAAACTCCCTCCCCTATGCCACTCACCTCGATGGAAGCCTAATAGACGGAGCCCCGCTTCGCGGGGCTCCTACTTCTGGGTGGTTTACAAAAAAATAACCACGAATCTTTCTAACCTAAAATGTCCGAGTCGGGGTGCCCCAAGTCCCGAGCTCGCTCCGCTCGCTCTATTAATATTGATTTATTGGTAAGGAAAGAAATAAAATGCATGCGTTTCGTTTCACGCGTTAAAATATACATCCTAATTGAAAAACTTTAAAAACATGGCGATAATATAGAAATTACGTTCCGTTTCATTTTAAAATAATAGTAATTAAGTAATATTTTACGTAATTTTGAAAATTGTTTAAAAATATCTAGACGCAACTCCGGCAGCCAAAATTACTTTGGAGGGTTAGGGACGAGGTCCCTTGAGCCCCTAAAACTCCAGTATCCTCAAATTCAGGTTACGAATTTCTAAACCCAACCCTATTTTTTGCAAAATTGCTTTTTCTGACTAAACTTTGTTCCGTCTCCGCTGCTCCTCCCCGCAGCCCCGCCAGATTGATGAACACAGCCTCACTATTAGGTTGGTCCTATAATAATTCTAGTGGGCGCGCCGCACCGATCCGTCCTGCCTCAACATTGGTCAAGGTCGTCTAATAGTAAAACCCGTAACTCATAGCTTCTGTACGCCGATAACGGACAGGGACTAGATTTACCAAATGATTGGACTCATGGGCGCCGGGACTCCGGGAGAGACGACGTCTTGGTTGTCAAGGTTCTAAAATACATATAACAATATAACATAGTGAGACATATTTTTATTTGATAACACCATGTACCTTTTATTTTTACCTATGTGTCACAAATAAACAATTTTGTATTTGAATTTGAATTTGAAAACTTAATAAAGGGTGTAAAAATACTCTTAACGAAGCCAAAAGGCACTTTTTTCCCCCCTTCTTTGCGATCATATTTTTGTTCATGACCATACCTGGGAACCTTCTAGTTACGGAAATATTGGGGGTCAAATCATTTATTTCTTTGCAAATATTGGGTATACAAAGTTGGTCAAAGTTTCAACCGTTCCATAAGTTTTATTTTTATTTTAAATACATGTTTTTAATGTAGCTAAGATTTTCACTTTAAACACCTCCACGACCCCCATACTATTCAATTCATCCACCAGCACAATGTGTTGAGTGCGGTACATTGGAGTTTTACCGTATAATGTGATTTTTTACCCCAAAAAAAAGTCGTTTCCCAGCAATTATTTTGCATAGCGTAGTCTGAAAGCCGCTACCATACCATGATGTACAGATTACAGAATGCACGGCTGACGGCTTCGCGATGAGTCTGTTTACACCATGTATATGCGAGGCATAGTGAAAAATAATTAAGCCTGCTTCGTGTAGCTGAAGATTAAACCCCCTGAACATAATTTTGCAGTTTCCCATGAGTGGACTCGTATTAACTTATGATGCTAGTTTCAGAATAACGTATCATGTCATTCGCAGCTTTTAATATCAATAGGGATCAAGGAAGGGCGAAAAAGAAGAACTAAAGCTCACATACCTTTCAATCCAATAAGATCTTCAATCGGATATCGCGCCTTGTCTCACTTACACCTTTCAGATAACCAGTCTCTTCCTGCACGGTAGTCCAATGCTCCTCACGTCACACTTAGCCACTGTTCTTACAAGTAGAGCTTCTTAACAAGTTCTGCGCCGCACAGGTTCCATCAATTATTGCACTGGGCACTGGCAAAGTGTCTGCGGTAGGCAGTGGGAGTGCCAATCATTGATTACGTAGGTATAACACCGACGCAAAACTACCCACATTCTTCACTTATACGTCACCCCCAGTTACACGGTTTTTTTTATCAAGGGTCATAGGATCACCAAACTACCCGTTGAACCTTGTGCTGTGCCTGGTGTCGGAATGTGTGTGCTGTGGGCGAGTGATGAAGGAAGTGTGGAGTGTCTGTAATGCGGTGCAGTTACCTCACGCGCGCGGACAGACGGACATCTCCGCGCGACAAGTGACGTCTTCCGGCCGCGCTCGCTAGCCGCGCGTGGCATACCTTCGCGCCCACTCCGCCTGCAGCGCTCACATTACGCACACCCTATTATTGTCTTACATAATTAATTGGACGCTTCCTCCAGAATGAGGTCCTTAAATTAGTATGGCATTTGGAGGGTCGGCGAACCAAGGAAGTTGTAAAACAAGATGTACTATCTCGAGGACACTCCCGCCTGACCACCACTAAGCTAATTTTTGCTTGCACTCGCAACATAGAAACGCTGTCTAGCCCCGCCCCGTTGACTTTGTATAGAAATAATGAATGAAAAGATACCGAATCGTCCGAGCGCACTGACGACGCACGCCAAACGAGTTATTGTTATTTTGCGCGCCAAAGTTGACGCTTTCCTAATAGGCCCAAACTTTAAGGGGGCGTGGCTGCCGGCGCCTCCGCATGGTTTAAGCGAAAAAATATAAAATGGTTAGGTGGAAAAGACCACAATAGTACAGTACCATAATGAGATACCAACTCACTCGATCCGTCTTCAACTCTTTTAGACATTTACGGAATGACTCAAGCCTGTGATGAGATTACCGGAGGACACTTGATGGGATAAACAGCTCACAGCGTACACAGTACAACACTCGCTCTAGATATATGCGATCTACCACGAGCTCTTTGATTTTGTACGTTTGGCATTAAACCGAGCGTTGAAAATCCAAGAGTGGGTTTTTATTATTACGGATGCATTTAGGTATCGCTTAGTTTTAGTGAAAACGGGCATCAGCTTCTGTTAATCGCTTAGCAAATGAATAATGCAGACGTAGATGACGTGGGCTGCAATTCAAGTTAATATAAGTATGGACACTAGGTCAGGCAGTTTGACGTTGCGTAGCTGTTACAGTCACTCATCATTCTAATCCGAAGATTCGTGCGTTTGGCTCTTCGCCCTTACGTCCTAAGACACATTTTCCAATTGATTTATAAATATTCCGTTATTTTGTTGCAGGTAATATTGCTTGATACACTCAGCACATTTACATCAAGAGTGCAGGCAGCTAGGCATCTCCTCTTGCAATGAAGGTGAGGCTGGTGAGGGTTGGTATAACACGCTGCACTTTCTCACCGGCCAGCGATCTGCGATTCGCGCGTATTCGAGTCGGGCTGACCAACGCTATCCGTATCTAGACATCTGCGGGTCATACTTGCACATTGCCTCTACAACAATAAGATAAATCCTCAAAAATGGACCCGGAATATTATTATTGCAAATGTTAGATGGCAGTACGTATGTGTGGCGTCGATGTGACGTTCATCTTCAATGAGCCATGATCGGTTGTTATACAACATTCGAATGCATTCAACCTTAGCCGCGAGCGCAGTGGACTCTTGTTCACTAGTGGTGCCGTCAATGACATGCCGTGCCGTCAACGTCATGCCGTGCCGTCAACGTCATGCCGTGCCATCAACGTCATGCCGTGCCGTCAACGTCATGCCGTGCCATCAACGTCATGCCGTGCCGTCAACGTCATGCCGTGCCGTCAACGTCATGCCGTGCCGTAGGTAGAGAAAGGGGCTTGAAAAAGTGCCCCAAGTGTAATTGGTTCATTGGTGTAATTCGATACTGTTTAACTTGTACAATATCTATATAAACACAAAAATATCGGTTCCACTGACGATAACATTGGGAACAATATTTCTTAAGGCAGATTATTTAGTCAAACGGCTTCAAACGTTTCAAAACGCGTGACAACGTTAAGATTACAGCTTGTCCGCCATTAACCCAGATCACCGACCTGCGCACACGCAGCCACACTCACGTGTTCGGGACAGAGGGACAGAGAAACAACACACGGCTGTTGCAAATATTTAATTCAGTCATATCATACAAATATTAAACTATGCACGTTTTAAGTATGTCTCGACTAGAATCGTTACTTCAAAACATATCTGATAAATATATGGGTTTACGATAATGTTCACGTACGGGACTAGCGACAACTACACGCTGTAATGTTTGCAGCTAGCCCGTCGCATGACCCACTATCGTAGTCGGAATGATGATACTTCTCACTAATTAAGGCTTAAGATATAATGTTATATGAGTTATAACGATTTAATACAAAAATATGATATTTCACACTAACACAACTCAGTATATAACATGCTCATAGGTTAAAAGTTTATCATCCGACATTTATTTCAAATCCAGAATTATTACTTACAAAAGTAGATTAAATAATGGAAACTATTCACTCGTCGGAATGTGATGCTTGATATAAAAATATGTCCAACTAATTCAATTACACATGATTGTATATCCTCGCTATTACAAAAATAGTGTAATTTTCCAAGTGTTTGGTTGAATCAAATTATTGTTGTATACTGAAGCACTGTTGTTGTTAAATAAAGTTATGACTAGAGTATTATCTTCGGCTTTCCCGCAGCCCTTATTGTTACAGTCGACAAAAAATGTCCACAAAGTCATCAAATAAATTCCTTGTTCCCTAACAAATAATAATCTCACTTACTTTAAATTAAAATCTAAACCATTTTGACTGTATTTATCACAAAACTTGGAACATTGGAATGATTGTAAACAACACAAATAAGAGATCAACATCTTCCTTCGTGTCTATCTATTTGTAAGTGTTGAGTACCTACAGTACAGGACAATTTTACCAGTCTCGTCCGATGTGCCATATTACTAAACATAGTAGGAAGAATATATATAACACTTATACATATAAATAGATACTGCGGGTCTAAAATGGCCGCTATAGCAGATCCTACGCAGAATCTTAGCATGAATCACGTAAAAATTTAAATTCTTAAAATGGACTTTATGTCAATAACAATAAAGTCCATTTTAACAATTTTAAATTTTTAACGTGATTCACAAAACGATTCTGATAGAGCGGCCATTTTAGACCCCCTGTAGTTCATTGATAACTTCTTGCTTAGCAGTACCAATCAATGTATAGTCCGCAACGAAAGTCGGTAGGTATACGTTTTAGATTTTTAAATCACCACCAAATACAATAATAACTAAAAAAAAAACATATTAAACTAAATACCTAACTATGACTTGCCAACTTAGATGCTTGATAAAACTTGCTAACGGTGTAAATAAATTACAAGATTGCAATTATGTTGAGTATGCGACAATTTGTTAACCTACCTAATTGAATTGTAACTAATACAGGGTGTAAAAGGCCTCATCACGAAGCCGTCAAGCAAGCATGAAACTGTACACCAAACTAAGTAACTTTACGCAAAAATTATTGCTGGGAAACGACTTTTTTTGGGGTGAAAAATCATGTCAAAACATTGTGCTGCCGGTTGGATTGAATAGTAAGGGGGGGTCGTGAAGGTGTTTAAAATCTTACAATAAAAACTTTTATTTAAAAAAAAAACATGTCAATAAGTTGGAACTTTGATCTCCAATATCTCCGTAACTAGAAGGTTCCCAGGTATGGTGTAGAACAAAAATATGATCGCAATGACGGGGAGAACAAGTGTCTTTCGACTTCGTTAAGAGGTGTTTTACACCCTTTATAATGAAATTATCATTTAGACTCATTTCAAGCAAACACAATACAAACTTACTAAATTGTAGTACGAATCACTCTCCTTTCAAAAACATCTCACATTAGGCCTATGCACACAGATCATAGTACATCACATTACAAGATACGTTTTTCATCAAAGTATCGTGTGTGTGTAGGACATTAGTCTTTAGGTACAAACAATATTCTTAAAAATCGTTAAAATATTCCTGTAAATGCTATTTTAATAATAGGAACAGTGTTCATAGCTAAGCGAAACGGTGTGATATGTATTGCGAACTGTGAACATGACAGACAACAATGTAAAACACAAGACAAAGAAAACTGTAATGTTTACAAATGAGATGATGTTGTACCTGTGATCAGATAAGTACTTACAAATTTTTATCAACACATTTGATCAAGTCACTTGTCATGGCTGTCCGATTTAGTACTACCTGAAATCGTAGGACTAGTGGGATAAAAAATCCCACTAGTTCTACCGTAGAACTGTGTAGTAGAACTAGTGGGAATGATCCGTCTGTATGAGCGCGCTGTACTTCCACACTATGCAACGGATTGAGATGTGGTTTTCACCACCATTTAGAGAATTTATTCCGGAAGGCTTGTAACTTGTTTAATATTAGTTTGCATAGTACCATAAACTTACTAAAATATGTCCATGTCTTACATGCAAAATAAAGATTTGCAGTTTTCAAATTTCCTTCATGGAGTCTGACACATAATGACTTTAAAGCTACGGTACTGAGCATTGCATATTTGAATCATATTCAAATACTTGGAAAACAAAATAGCAAACCTTTGACCAAAGTCGAGTTGACATCAAGCTAAAAGTTTAATGGGAGACAGGATTTTGGATCTGATTGTACAATATTGTTACATTTTCCGGGTTATTTCATCATCATCATTTCAGCCGAAAGACGTCCACTGCTGGACATAAACCTCCCCCAAGGGGGTTTTTTTTGCCATAATCGCCACGCTTGGCAGGCGGGTTGGCGATCGCAGTACGGTTGTTACAAAAGCACAGAGAACGCTGCTGCCCATTCTCTGGTACTTACCCTTAGCCGCCTCTTACGACACCCACGGGAAGATTATGGGATGGTGCTATTCTTTACGTCCGACACCATACGGGTTATTTAAAACTCAATAATTAGTTGATGTCATAACATGTAACTTAAATGATCACAGGCGAAGAGCGCAAGCTTTACGTATACATGAGATGATCACGACACACGACACCGAAATATTCATAATGACACGCCGCGATATAAGGCAATGGTCACACCCTCACGTCGCATACACAGTATACACTCTAATCGGAAGTTACAGTTATGTGGTCATAAGTCGTGGCAGTTATACAGTTCATTCACGGTTGTAATAAGGAAGCCCTTATCAAAAACAAATCGATTCAGGTCCAAATGTTGTCCTGAAGCCTAGCTTTTTAAATCTTCCGATAAGTAACTTCTATGTCCACCGGTGGACAGTAACAGATCGAGTGGCGGGAGGTGGGTTTTAGTATTTTTTCTCTTTTAAATATTTTTTTTTAGTTTGTAGTATAAAGTAGTCGATCGTGTTGTTTTGTTGCTTAAGGCGGCTCCCCGAGCAAATGACCTTGAGCGAGCAGTTTTTCGGAGCCTACTCCTCTTTATCCAAAAGAAATACCAACTAATAAAAAATACATACATATAACTAATAAATAATACATTAAATTACTACATATCCTTGACTCCAAAATTGTCGTTTCATATTTTTCTTTAAGTTGCTTAATGTTTAATAAATCCCCTCACAAAGAAACCATAGAAATGAGAAATAATGATTTATAAAATGCTACTCCTCGTAAAGGAACCATTATTTTGATTTGCTACTTATACTAATGGATAGGCAATTTAATAATGAACATAATTGTCGTTTTATTTTTTCCAAAAGACGTAAGTTTGATTTTATAAAGAATAAAAACCACTCATTTCGCACAATTCGGCCTGCAGTGACTGACGTAACGACCAATTCGTAGTGCACGCTGATTAGAACTTTATTCTAACAGCATTTCAAGCGAAGTTTGAACCACCACAAATAGAGTTGCTAATTTTGCTCGGGGTACCGCCTTAAGTTATGTTTATAAATATTTTGCACCTATACCTCTTTCTTTGGTTGTGTTTTCTTTTTGTTTCGAGTGTTTTAGTAGGCGGAGTATCTACGGAAACTTGTAAGTGGCCTTCGAATTCGTATAATTAAGAACATTGTTTAGATTAGCTGTATGTTTCCCGAACAGTATAAAATAAAATAATATTCGTGATATCTAAAACACTTCCTCCTCTTCAACTCAGCAGTCAGCCTAAGGCCCACTTTTGGTCACCACAATTTTCTAAATTAGCGGACTGTGATGCATGTGGGCCTTAACAGTAGGTACATTCTGATATAAGTGGGGAAACTATGTTATTGCAATCGAGGCGGAATTCACACCCGAGCCGCAGGCGAGGTTGCTATGGAGCCGAGAACTGCAGTAACAAATGCCCACGTATATCAAATGACGTTTTTCAATACACTATACACTACTCCTAGTGCGATAAGAACCAGTTTTCGAGGAAGTATTGAAAAGTCTTTTTCTCCACTCGATATAGAAACTGTATGAAAATTTTAAATTAATTTATAATTTAGTATTATTTTGCATAATTCGTCATTATGTGACTATTTAACTTGACAGCGTCATGCAATCGTAAGCCACTTGTTTTTAGACAGGTTGTGTAGTGAGAAGGTACAATTTGACTTATAAATAAACGGAATAACATTACAGTCGGCAGGGTTCGTTAGTTTGTGCGTTAGTTCGCTGTCTCGTACGTGCGCGCCTCGCTCCTCGGTCCGTGAGAGCGTGTCTACGTCAGTATACGAGTACAAAACATGGTCGTCAGTCAGCTCAGAATGTCAGCACCGGCTCCTCGCGGTGGTCCAGGATATCTGGAATGGATACATGCGATCATTAGCTAAGTTGATGATACGGTTGTCAGAAGAGGAGCTTCAAATGAGACGAAAATTAAACTTTCTGTATTCACGAGGAGATGTACTGTCAGGTTAGTTGTGGAATTGTTTGGAATACTAGTCAGGTTGGCATAAAAACTTGGTGGAAGTTGGCTTGATTCTAGTGAGGGCCGGTGGGGATGGGGAGCGGATGTGATGTGCTGACCTTTGGCGATGGTCCACCAGGGCAGCGTGACGTAGGTGAGGTACGCGTTGAGCGGCGTGGACTGTTGCCGCTTGCCTTCCTTCCACAGGTGGAACGTCTGCGTGAAGCCGCGCATCGCCCACAGCGGGTTATACGCGCCGTCGTCCAGTTCTATGCAGAACAGAAACAAACAAACATACATTATTACAAATGTCAAGACATTTGACACGTGTCTAAACTGTTTTAAGAAGAATCAATTGATGACTGTGTTGTGGATTTATTTCTACTAGTTTTGAATGTTGGATGTGCTCATAATTTTGAAGTTTCAACAAAAAAGATAAGATTTTGCGAGATGAAGGCACGTAATTATGTGAGGCGAGTATGAGAGCATTCATTATGAGGATCACGTCTAGTCGTGTGGACGGATCTGTGGGTGGAGTGGTCATGTAGTTCGGACGGTGGCGTCGCAAGCGAGGCGCGCGGGCTACTGTACTATAGTGGGGAGATACGCGGGGCTCGCCGAGCGGCCGGCGCTCTGACATGAGCTCCCTAGCATACAACAGTAACATATCAGCTCGTGGGTGAGTGTGTGTGCGCGCAGTACCGGAGCGTCGCTTGTGCGGCACGTCGCACCAGTAGTACACGGCCGTGCCGTCCGGCGTCGTGCGGCGCGGCGGCTGCGACGTGTCGGCCGACAGCGAGCGCGCCGGGCCGCGCCGCGGACTCACGGTGTGCAGGCAGGCGGGCGACACGTCCTCCTGCGGCCGCCCGCACAGCGCCCGCATGGCGGTGCCGGCCGCGCTGGTACAGCTCCCCACCCCGCTCCCCCCGCGCCCACTACCTACACACAAGACACCCTTGTCACTACGAGTGCACACCTCACCGGCTCTACGCTTAAGTTTCGCGTCGTTTTTACCCACGGCCACCGATCGCCGTGTGCCTATTCCATACGAAGGTACCTTCACGCTTCATATGAAATACACGGTGGCCGGTGTCCGCACTAAAATCGCCACCAAACATATCGTATGACCCGTGTGACGTGCACGAGCGCCCTACTTCTACCCGCGTTACGTTCGTACACTACGCCTCCCGCCGAGCGACTACCGCCACTACGCGACACGCCCCGCGCCTGCGCATGCGACGAGCGACACGACAACCATGCTATGACTTATGAGCGACAACGACAACATCTAACGACAAAAACAACATCTAGCGACATAGCATTACAAGAAACAATCAAGCAGTATATAAGCATTCTTGTTTCGTGCATCCACCATAGAAACATTGAAATAATAAAAATATGAGAGTGCAAGTACTTTATTAATATGGAATGATGTGTATCAAGTGGATGAATCGTTGACCGAGAACTTACAACACGATTCAATGTCAGATTAATTTATACAATCAGTTCCATTAAAGGCCTTCATTGACATCGAGTGAATTCCAATTGAACGTGTATGCATTCAGAGTACGGCTGCGATCGGAACCGCGTGAATAATATTAGCAAGTTATTTAAGACTGTTCTAATATTGAGACAGTAAACAGTGGACGCACGAATAAGGGCTCGCACGAATCATTGACGATTATCATTTGAACTTCGGTAAATTTATAATAGTCGTTTCTTAAATCGACCGCTAGATGGCGCAAGCGTGCTTACTGGCACACTTCTAAGCACCCAGTACGTTAAGTAGTAAGTAAAGCTTCGTCAACGTTACGTTCGGGCCGAGCACGTATAATGTCAACCACACGTAGGTATGCTTGACGTGTAAGCAGTAAGAGCTAGCGAGTAGTCGCTGGGTGTGTATCATACCGTCGCGCAGGTCGCCGGCCTCCACCTCGGCGATGCCGCTGACGAGCGAGTCCAGTCCCTCGTTCTCGGAGCGGCTCTTGTCGCGCGCGTCGCGCGTGCGCCAGCCGCCGCGCACGAAGTTGTTCAGGTTGGCGCTCGGGTCGCTCAGGCGGCGCTGGAACATCACCCAGGGTGTGGACGTCAACACTCATTCATTAATATATAGACACTCGGCGTCAGTTGGCTGTCATTAGTAGATCTTTGAAAGTCGTTACGGTAACTCAGAATCCTGAAAGTGCGCTGCCTTGTCGAAAGGTATCGTGTTACCTAGGAACTGGATCGTGGAGTTCAGACGAGCCATGCATGGAATATCCATCGGCAGATGATGAGGCTTACAGCATAACAGTGGACAGTGTCACCTGATGCCTGTACATGAACATCTCCTCGGGGTCGTCGTCCCAGTCGCTGTCCCACATGTCGGTGGCGGCCACGCCGGGCTCGGAGGTGGGCGTGTCGAGTCCGGCGGCGTGCGGGCGCGACACGGCCATCTCGGCGTGGCCCTTGCCGCTGGGCCCCTTCATGCGCACGAACTCGCAGCGCGCCGCCGCCTTGCCGCCCAGCAGACCGAACGACATGCGCTGCGCCACTTTTGTGGAGAGGGATGTTTGCTGGAAAAGAAACAAAACAACAACACTTATCACATTGTGCTTGTATTTGCCAGGATTCGGCAGATCAGTATTTATACTACCCTCATTGCCCAGTTATGTTTAAGTATCACAAAACTGGCGAGCCTATTGTTCCCGACCGCGCACAAATTCAAACTTCGGTTGGTACAAAGTAATACTTACTTTATAGTTTTCAAAACTATACTTAAATAAAGACCTTAGGGCAACATCCTTAAAGATGTGGAAAAGAAAATTAATAGAAGACCTTGATGATTTCATTGAACGCCAATTTGGTCTGTTTATTTGTTCCTTTGTCGATGAGTATATTTCAATCTTTAGTCCTACCGGAAACGGCCAAGTCTATGCAGTGTTGCTCTTGGGTACTTGGTGGATGAGTAGCAGCGATGTTATTGGTACTTAAAGATGATTTAACTTCAGGCCCCTGCTTTGTTCTAAATCAAAATAATGAGCCCGTCGTTCTCTCACGAACTATTATTTAGAAGCAAAACTTGTGAACAAAACTAGCCAGTCAAACAGCGAATAGGTATTTACTGTTGAGTTGAGGACAAATACCTGAGCTAGTGGAACAAGTTGTCAAAGTACTGTTGTTCGTAGTGTCGTATAGTCACATGATAAACCGGTACAGATACTGAATCACATCGGCGCACGGGGGGCGGAGGCCTACCGCGCTCCCACTGCCCACTCACCAACCACCGCGGCAATTTGCTAAGAAACCGCGACAAAGTCAAATCACTTATGTCAATTACCAATACCATTTAGAATGTATAAACAAAAAGAATGTGACTCAATTGAAGTACTTGTTGTGAAACATTTCAAATTGTATAAGTACGTACTTTACAAGGACACGTCATTAATGTCCAAAAGTTATCATTCCCCATGATCGAAATCTAGCTACATAATCATATTCAGTTTTTATATGAATATAACAAAGAACTGGTTTAACCAAGCAGTAAAAATAGCTTCATTGGTTTAAAAAAAAAGCGCGACAAACACTTCCTGAATAACGTTTCATTTTGGCACTTCATCGAAGAGTGATCATCATAACAATCCTGATGACTCAAATAAGAAAAGCATACGTCACTTCGATAGAGGAGATTTCTTTTCATAAGTTGAGCAACAGACTCAAAAGCTCATTAGCGATAAATAATGGCTATAACTAGGTCAGGAAAAAGGTTAGCTCGAGACAACATGACCCTTTTACTGATCAGTAAGTAAAGAACGACGTAGACATGAATCATAGTGGCCGACAGCCAGACCGGAGCCCTTAGTGACAGGCGTCGGTTGTCAACCCCGCGACCACCTGTCAACACTATTGTTAGGTTTAAAGATTCTTTATTTATTCTAAAAGAACATTTACATTGTTCACTTACTGAATAAATACATAACTAGAGTAAAGTGTAGTCCAGTAGTTAACAGTTTTGTTCTCTTAATGTAGGTAGGTCGACATTTATTATTGTATGACAGACGTGTTTATACGTATATCGTTACTTTAACGTTCCCACTCATATTTGCTACTTTGTTTGATTCTTTGTTATTATTATCACACTATTGTATAGAATCTGGTTCTTCTAACCTAACAGACAGCTAGATGTGTTGCTGGGGAGTTTGTTCCGCCACTTTTTCTTTCCAGCTAAAACACTAGGAAGCAGGCCCGGACTGGCCATACGGGCAAATACCCGATGGGCCGGTGTAACCAATTAGCGGTCGACATACTTCTACTACTCAAAAAAAAACATCGCAATAAATCGATTAAAATAACATCCTCTACTTTCAAGTCACGGAACTAATTCAATTTACTCTTGGAGTGTCTGTAGTAATGGTACCCCCTGGCCCTAGTTAGAAGCTCAGGATTTTTTTAATTTTTAATTTTCCTGCCTGATGCCACAGTATTAGTTAATACGTAATAAATTGTATCGTCAGTAGCATCAGTGCATCACTCTCAAACTAAAATATTTTTAAGGTTAAAAATGAGCCTTTGAGAACTCGTACCGAAACTTACAAGATGTAAAAGTTTTGGAGCTCGCTTTGCAACCTAGTTTCTCTCGGATCTTTACATTGTCGATCAAGTAACTCTAACAATTTTAACCTGTCCAAGGTGTCAAAAAATTTCGAGCTCGCTTCGCTCGCTCATGCAGGCTACTTCTTCTTGAATCTTGGCTTTGTCTGCAAGTCGACCAAGTAACTCTTGTATAATGGGTCGACTCAATTCTAAAAAAAATAAAATTTCTGAGCTCGCTCCGCGCGCTTTTGGACCCTTAGTTCTTTTTGTTTTTAAAATTGTCCCCCTAAGTCGGTTAAGTAACATCTATTTCTGAATAAAATTACTAAAGAAAAGCATAATTCTTTGGAGTGGAGAGCTCAATTTTTTTGGTTCCTAGCCTTTTCAAATAACTCTTCAAAATTAGTAACTTCAATTGAATCAAGTATTTTAGATTCTTAGAAGAACTTCAACTGCATCCGTGGCTAGTAAACTTAACCCTTACAAATCCGTTTTTACTCGCTCAAACCCCACCCCACCCTGGCTCAAAAGCTGGCGACGCCCGTCTTCGACAGCGTCGCTAATCTTTTAAGTAGTTTCGTGTCTCTTCTTTATGAAAGTCGCAGCCTAGCATTTCAGCCTCACATTCTTCTTCGGTTGATTCAAACATTGGTAGTTTTCCTTTCCCTTGAGAGTGGAGGGCCGACCGTCTCCAAAATACCCGGTCCGGTTTCGGGTCCCAGTCCGGGCCTGCTAGTGCTAGGAAGTGTGAAAGAGGGCGTTTTGGGGGAATGTCTCTTGTAAACTTTGACGTCATTATGTCCTGATTATCAGCCTTCGGATCGGATAGGGTTTTTAACATTTGTATAGGAAAAATACGTATTAGAAAGAAGCACGAACGGTGGTAGTTTAGGTATATCAATCGATACATAAATATTAGGTAGGTACCTACTGGTTGTAAAGCCTTTCATATCGTTTAGATGACACTGCAGAAATGAAACGCAATGAATAACAACGTAAGAAACAAGTGTTCGCCCGTCAACAACAACTTCAGGGTCGCATAAATAATGATTGTTCTAATTTTTATAAAAACTTGTCGAAGTCACAAGACAGTAGCCAAGGAGGTAGTTGAACTTGAACCCACTTATTGGGACATCGGTAGTACTTAAACATAAGTACGAAACTACTCAAGTGTCATCAAGATATCAAACGGTTATAAGTGTAGAACGTGAAGTCCGGAAGCAATTTCAAGTGTCAGTAACGATGCGCCGAAACAGATGGCCTAGTTATAAGAAAGTCACGAGTTTTTCGTCCGGTCGGGTGTTCTGTTTATCGATTGATCGGCGGCACGTAATCTTAGCTGCGAACAATATCAGCGAGGGGAGACCGCAGAGTGAAGTGGGGCAGACGAGAGGCTTCAGAGCGCGCGACATCGCGGCGCCACAATATTGTACTAATTAACAAGTTAGCGCAGTACAAACTTCTCTGTTCAATGCGTTGAGGCCACCGATCAACAATTGTCGCGTACATTCAACGGATGGAGACTGCAAACACCAAATACAAAAATAATTAAATCAAGTCTACGTCGCTACATGTCTTTGTCCACCTTTCGCTAGTTTATGTGTACCGAAGTTCCACTTCATACGCTAGCCAGGCGGAATGTAGTACTAACACCCTGCTTAACGCTTCGGACGACACACGCGTGATGTCACCGCGCTAAGTTTTGGCAATGGGGTCGTGAAACAGTTTCGGTACGTACTTAGTGCGAGGGGGAAGCTGTCCGGGTGATGACATCACACTGACGTCACTCATGGCAGCGCCAGGAGTCAACCCTCAACCCTCGGGCAGGCGCCCCTCGCAATCGGGACGTGACACCCTCGCGGAACAAGGTTACTTACAGTACGTTACCAAGGGCTACAAATGCAAAAATTGCCGAAAATTTGCCATGTGTACTCATCAAGGCAAACGGTTGGATAGATACGCTCACGTTCACACGAATTGTGTGAAGTTTAAAATTGAAGAAGCAATTAATACCTACAATATGATTTCATAAAAATCGGTTTTATGTGTGATGTAAAAATTTAATAGTAAGGCAATACTGCTCGATAACGTAGCAGTTTTATAGCATTTGAATGAAGGACTAGAGTAGTGGCGGTAATTGAGTTTCTTTGTTTACAGAATTAGTTTCTGAGGCAATTCCGATAAATTATTTGTTCACCGATACGATCTAGTGTCGCGCAAATTGTAAGTATTTGGATAACAAAACTGCTGGCAAAACATTAATTTTCCATTACGAAGAGTGCGCGTGTGTGTGTTTATATCAATAAAGGAGTCGTTCGAAGACCCAAGGTCGGCAGTAGACAGAGACCACTCCTGGCCGCGACAACTTGTGAGGTTTCCTTGAGGAAAGTTCCACGACCTCACAAACACTGATAATTCTCGCAAAAATCCTAATTGCTATGTAAATACAGCGATAACGACCACAATTTCCACTAAATGAGATAAACCCAAAGAAGAACTGTTTATTTACAAAAGAAGTTTCAAAGTATAACGAAAAAAGGACCGAGAAGTTTCCATGGAGTTCCTCGCCAATTCCTCTCCATAGGAAAAGACCAACCCGAACCGTGTACCTTTTCTTGACGTTCTTTATGTGCCCATGTAAACCTATGTGACATAGAATATTAAGATTTTGATTTTTTTTAATGGTTGGGCTTTAAGTAATACTTGTTGAATAACGAAGACTTAAGCTATCTCTGAGGGTGATAATAACTCTAATTATTTTACCCTTTCCTAAGAGTACGATACAATACAACGGCACAGACTTTTTATACAATCGGTCATACAAGTCACCCTAATATTTAAATATTACCGATTATATATTATATTACCTATACTATTTACGTACATATGTACATAGTAATATGCTAATATGCACTATAAATCCGAGGCAAACTATAGACCACGGCTTAGGGCATGATTCGTATTTTCATCGACTCAGTGCGCAGCGCAGCGGTACAACCACAGAAATGTAAAAAACAGTATCAGTGGGTAGATACAACAATAAACCGGTCTTCATCTTATCTTTATCTAGAGACATCTGTTCTTATGCAAAAACAACCAAAATAAGACTGAAAGGTCTTTGTAAAGTAAGATAAATACAGATAACCTACACAAAATTTAAGTCAAATAATAATATTTTGTATTTTACATCCGCTTCAGTTTGATATGTGGTAGGTGGTGCATATTCCACATATTATATAGGTAGGTACCTAACATATTATTATACTGCAAGTTTAAAAAAAAACAACCAACAACGTCACGCTATTAATTAAAGCAGGCATAAGCTAAGGTTGTTAAAGGTTGAGAGTGGCTCTACTCTATACCGACTAAAATATGCGTTCGTTTTATCTGGAAGCGACAGAAGGGTCAGTGAGAGGTAGGGACTGACTGTGACTAGTGACAAGATAAGGATGCCGCCACCGGCATCGAACTGAACGATAACTACAACTAACAGATAACAGCTATCGTTCGCCCAGTCTCCGTTCCGGACCCCGGTACTAAGTATTTGAGCCTCTAAGGCCTGCCGTCCACGTCGCTATTCAAAAGTAACGCGATCACACTCAAATAACCCATGACTAAGTAGCCAGGAAGTCAGCGCACTCATATTCCAATGGCAGCTCATAGTGAATGCAAGCAACCACAAACTAGCTAAAAACATGTTAGTATTTTTTGGCTTATTCCACTGGAGAATCCCCATCAGGGGGAAAAAAAAACAAATTTTATGTCGCGTGGTATTTGCCATGGAAATACTAGTATTGTCTGTGACATTCTAGCTACGCAGTACTCATTGGTGATTTGAGTTAGTAACCGGTTACTTCGAGTAGTTTCGAGTAGCGTCGTATTTACCTCATAAAGTTATCGTGGCAACTAACTTATAAGTTATTAGAAGCAACAGTAACTTTGGTGACCTTTCGCTGAAATTGAAATCGTAACATAGCATTAAGCCCGATAAGAAGAACAAATCAAATGGAAACTATTCTCAGAGTTGAGCCCAGGGATGACGCGATGAAGGTTGGCACAAGCGAACAGAGATCTATGCTCTATACCCAAAAGTTGGGCTGTGGATGATGGTGACATGAGCCTAAGGCCTTTTGTCCACCGCCGCCGACACCGGAACGTCAACGAGAACGGCCTATAGGCCGTTTGTCCACCGCCGCCGTCACCGGACCGTCACCGAGAACGAGATTATTTCGGGCCGAGTTTATATGGATATATAGGATGACGGTGCTCGGGTGACGGACTTGCGGTGGACACGCGGCTATAGTAATCTATGTATCAGTACTTCGGCGCCGTCATCTCGTTCACGTTCCGGTGACGGCGGCGGCGGCGGTGGACAAACGGCCTAAGGGTCTGTTCACACAGACCGGCTCGGAGAGCATCGGCGCGCATTTTTCTTTTCACACAGACCGGATCGTATACGATTGGAGTTGGTCGGAGCGGAGCCGCCAACTATTTCACATAGGCCGGCTGGAAGCGATCTGATAGCGGATGCACTCGGAGCCGGTGGGATGCGCTCGGAGCCGCGTAGATACACTACAAAGGCAGGCAGTACCAGTATTCCACGCAGTCCAAGTTTTGTTTTCGGTGTATGATGCATATCATACACATCATATCATATATGATGGCTTGGTTATGTCAATAAACACTAATATTTTGACACGAGTATTATTAATTTTTCATCAGTCATGTTTTTGTACAAGTGCACACAACTGTTCCGTTTAAATTGTGCTATCAAAATGGAGGTCGGCGTGGTTCGGCGCGCACGCTATCAGAGCCAATCGGCTGCGCGAGCGAAAAGAGCACGCAATCGCGTGGAGCCGATCGGCTGCGCGAGCAAGAGAGAGCATGCAATCGGAGCCGATCGGCTGCGCGAACGAGAAAGAGCATGCAAACGGAGCCGAACGGCTGCGCGAACGAGAAAAGTACGCGATCGGAGCCGGTCAGCTCCTCTTATTATTTCACACCAAGCGCGTTCAAGCATTCTTAATGACAAAATCAGTGCACATGCAAAAATAAACCTTACTACAAATACTAAAAACTCTGTTTTCAACGTGATAAGAATCTGCTCTCCTCTCCGAGCCGGTCTGTGTGAACGGACCCTAATGCGGATGTGACAAGTTCTTTCCGAATGATTACGTCTAGCAGCCTTGTGTATATTATGTAGTTTGCAGAGAGCTGTGAAGCCCTACGCGACAAGAGTTCTCCACTAATTAACACACAGCTAATAGAAACCGTTCATTCGCAGTACACCCTTATACCTTAACAACAGTTATACGTTCTCCTTATTCGCTTGATGGTATTTAACTTCCTGCACCTCCTTTGATTGGCAGAAAGTATTTAAGTTATTATCTTCTGTCATCACATGACTATGAGGAATACTTTCAAACCAATGAGAATGAATAATTCAACACGTATTAGACACAGCAGCATGTTATAGCCAGCTGCCTCACGACGCGTGGAAGGTCCAAATAATTGCAGAACTAGCGGACGTCACGCGGTTTCATCCGCGTAGTTCCCGTCCCCGTGGGAAAAGGTACGGGGATAAAATATAGCCTATGGTACTCAGGGTGAATGTAGCTTTCTAATGGTGAAAGAATTTTTGAAATCGGCGCAGTAGCAATTTTGTACATATGCAATGAAACAACCTTTCAATATCATCTATAGTTCACTACCAGGGCAAAAAAAGATTTTTCTGCGGAGCTCCCACTTATCGTAAGTATTGCTGTAGGTACTACACGACAAGATTAATATTATCGATCATGATAACGGTAGGTACCAATCCGGATTTTCCCAAAAAAAAAAACGCAACTCTTTATTTGACAACGAAAATACCAGGAATACCGGATCTAAATATAATTATCTAAATCTTCTTTTTGTTCCGTATGACTCAGTACTGACGGTTGTGGAGGTCAGATAGGCAGTCGCTCGCTATATGTAAATACTGGTATTCAGCTGCATACAGTGAGACTGGAAGCCCACCCCAACACAGTTGGGGAAAGGCTAGGCAGATGATGCTGATGATGACATAATTGATAGTACAATGTGTAGGTACTACTTAAATTTATGTCAATCTAACGGTCTAACCTGACAAAAGTAACACCGATAAAAGCCGAAATTACACCAGCTTCTGAAGTTGCAGTAATTTATTTTGTATTGTAAAGCAACGAAGACCCTCGCTAAACAGTTGTATTGTGAGCGCTGTACAACACGGATGCTGAAATGCTCAGTCAGTGAGAGGGTGAGTGTGAGCTCTCACAGAGCCGCTCAGCCACCCCGGGGCACGGGCGAGGCGCACCGGCGGAGCGGCGGCATTGTCACACGAGCACAAAGAGCCTCTCGTGCCACTCGGCAAAGGAGCATTTGTCGACATTTTTTCTTTTCCCATTGTTTGGGACACTACAACATACGAGTATCTGTGTTAAGCTGTTTGTGAACTGGTTCAGATTCACTTCGTGACTCAACTTCAGCAGTTTTTGCATACACTCACGCTTTTTCCTCATAGAGGCAGAAACTTCAGAACGCAAACTGCTGTGATTCTTCATATTTCTTTTGCCTCGGTCATGTGCATACATCTGGTCATACGATCACACCGGTTGCGAGCAGCTATTATGTGCTTAATAAACCTCTAGATTGAACTGGTAATCCAGTATGAGCTTTTGAGTGTATTCCATAAGCAAATGTGGCGTATGTAGACGTGACTTGAGCCGGGATCGGGCGCGGCGGGCTGGACAGCCGGTGAGCCGGGAGGCGCACTAAACAGCCCGTATCCGACAATTAGCGGCCGTCGCCGTGACACTTGTTGCGGTGGGCCTGCGCCCCCCGACTGCGTCAGTTAGGAAGCGAGCCCGACATTAACCCACAAACACCGTAACTTGATAAACACGTTTTAAAATATACGAGTACATACGTAAGCAGGCTCTTGATTAATTCAGAACGTTCAGAATTTGAATAATCTCAGCATGTGGGAAGTGTTCAATATCGAAACCGGGTGCTAATCTGATAAGACATAGTCAATGTGTTTCCAAGTTGTCGTCAAGGCACAAAGTAATGAATTAGTTTGTGCCTTGACGACAACTTCCTCACCAAAAAACCCGAATATTATAATCTCGTTAAAGTGTTACTTATTAATATTTAATTTATTGCTGCGCGTCTTTTGTAAATCGTGAATGACAAGCTTTCACGATAATAAACGAAAGTCATCGCCGGCGCCGCCGCGACAATTGACTTACGGACATTTTCAATAACTTACTGTTCGGTTTCGGTAGGTTGCTTCTCTGTCTGTTTGACATTTTGCTTACCGGACGGTTAGAAACAAAACGTCACAGAAAAGCTTTCTTTGATGTTTCTATGAATCAAGTGACAGGTAGGTGACACGGATAGGATATTCTTTGTTTATAGAAATACCGATTGCTACGGAAGAAGGCACATTAATAACCAACAGTTATACTAACTTATATTTAAAAACGGCCTTTATTGGAGTGATAATCCTACTTGCGGTTTTGCCAGGTTTCACCAGTTACTGGGGAAAAATAGAGAGTTAGAGATGGTGAAATCTTTTCTAAGGGGGAACCACCAGAGTAGCTGTTGTGTTTTTTGCAATGTGCTGTTGCCGTCTGACAAAGAATATCTGTGTTGAGAGCTAGTAAGTGAAGAGTGAACGTACCCTGGAGTCGTAGACCCTGGTGAGGATGTCGTAGCGGATGGAGCCGAGGAAGATGACGGCCTGCGCGGCGCAGCCGCGGCCGCGCGCCACCAGCTCCACGCACACCATCTCGCCGTCGCGCACCACGATGTCGCAGAACACCTGCACGATACAGAACATTATCCCAAGCACAACACTCACATCACATTGCAACCCTCAAACGAGTGCACATACGAGTAGTACACTCATATTTCGCCAGTCATTAAGTATTTATGGAAACTTAATATAAAGGGCGTTAAACGCCTCTTAACGAAGCTGAAAGGCACTTGTTCTCCCCGTCATAGCGATCATTTTTTTGTTCAACACCATACCTGGGAACCTTCTAGTTACGGAGATATTGGGGGTCAAAGTTCCAACTTTTTGACAAGTTTTTTTTTTAAATACAAGTTATTAATGTACAATTTTTACTTTAAACACCTCCTAACCCCCGTACTATTCAATCCATCCATCAGCACAATGTTTTGAGTGCGTTACATTGAGTTCTACCACAAAACATGATTTTTCACCCCAAAAAAAAAGTCGTTTCCCAGCAATAATTTTTGCGTAAAGTTACTTAGTTTGATGTACAGAATGCTCGGTTGATGACGGCTTCGTGATGAGGTCTTTTACACCCTGTATGTACAATACAATGCTGGTACCGCCACAAGACATTCTCTACTAGTCAAGCTTTGGGTTAAATAAGACAACATTGTGATAGGGTACCAAAATAACATAAAACATAACTTCTTGTTTTTTTATAGTTATTTGACCACTCGATCAATAACAAGGCTAAGAGGAAAGAAAACCACCGAAAAAGATTTTAAGGAGGAAAAAAGACAACGGCAAACAAAATATCGGCCAGTTACGTCATTGTTTTAGTTTGTTCCTACGTTTCAATTCAGTAAACTGACCGACTGTCTGATTCTAGTTTTGTATGTGTCTGATGATCTATTGCAAGCACCTATTTCAGCAACGAGGTTATGCAAGAACGGAAAAAGATCAAGTGGAAACAATATTTCCGTAAAAGAAAACCTATAAAATAATAATTAATTTAATTGATTTATTAATGTTATTAATAATTAATTTAATTTAATTGATTTAGTCCTTTTATACCAGTTTAAAAGGACTCTTGGGTATTCACAGACAGATCAAATAAGGATAATTTAAATCCTCTAGTTTCAACTAGGAGGACAATTTGTTACGCAGCCTACCTATTACGATCATCGAACCACATCAATATTATTATATTTATATACTAATTCAAGTTTTGACACACATCATTTGTGTCATGTTTATTCAATAGTAGATCCAACTGAAGACTTCATTTCTTTGAAAGATTATCGTGTTATGGATTATGTGGCCAAGATAACTTAGCGATTACGTAACGATAAACGAGGCGTGTCTTATACAGACAAGTTTAGAAGAGGCACATTGGGTAATTAGCAGTGATCCGGCGATAACGGCGCGCTCGTCTGAATGTCAGACTTGTGTCGCTCCATGACCGGACACACGTGATCCTCTCAATGTTGTCGATTCTGTTGTGCACAAACTAAACTTAATTTAGGCAATTGCTATCTTTTTCTCTCTAATAAAACGAGAAAGAGACGGACGTAATTTAGAGCTGTCAAATTTAGTTGGAACTAATATTTCTATACTTACAAATTTTAATGAAGGGTGCACGTAAAAACATGTCGACAAAAAACACGGTGAAGCGCAAGGCATAAACTAGTTTGACATCTCTAACTTAGTTCATAGCTATAGCCGTCCTTTTCTCACACTCACACTGCCTTTTAGTAAAATATAGCAATAGCTTAAATTAAGTTTACTTTGTGCACAGCAGAATCAACACCATTGCCTAATTCTAATTTATACAAACAGGAATGAATTGAACATATTATTTCCTCACCACTTCGATCAAACATCCTGAAACAGAGCATACCAAGGATATTTTAGAATATCATTGAAGCATACACTATCCTTAACTGAATGTTGTTCGTTGTCTACAACAGTTAAACAACATTGTAACAAAGCTAGAGTGAACACTGAACAGCGAACGCGCAAATGTAGCTAACTGTGATGAGATATCGTCAGCTAAGCCGTTTAATTTAATTTAAATATGCTAATCCTCTTAAACACTGTGCAACGTATTTACCGCAAATAACTTAAGCGTTACTCACAATGACGTATTATATAATAGACACGTCATGAACCAACATCGCGGCGCTTAAAAACGGCGAAAATACTAGAACTACTTATAAGCGTGAAGAAAGAGAAAGAAAATATGACACCGAACGGCGGGATGTCTGTTGCGAGAGGGAGATAAATATACATCTTCAGTCGTCACAGGATTTATTAAATTATAAACAAACGTAGCGTCGCGCGACAGGTTGGTGTGGCCAATTGGCTTCATTTCATGTTGTCATTTTAGAGTGCGGACAACGTATCTATAGTTTATATATCATTGGTTACTCATTTAAAACTATAACTAGCGGTCATGAATGCATGATGCCATCATCATAGATTTCCATATTGGTTGTTTGTAACTAGATCGTTTCCTTATGTACTTAGGTACAGGCAATAAATGTGATTATTTCAAATCATGAACTGAGTGGTAAATTACCTAACTGGGAAATCAAAGGTCGGAACACTCGGAACTAAGATGCATATAAATAGCTACATTATTATTCAGTAGTTTAACATGCTATATTCGCCACTTAGGAACGCATTACGTACCTAAGTGTTATTAACTTCGCTCAACTATTATTTTATGTTATTTGCACCTGACACAGTGTCAAGGTATCGTAATGTAGGTAGATAGGTACTTAGCGTTTACTGAAATTGCGAATTATTTATATAGACGTACAAAAAGTGACGAGCAGTGGAATACACAATGACCGAGCTCACCTTGAGGAGCGCCTTCAGTTTTACTGAATTTTAATACAATGTGACAATAGAATGAGTCGTTATTCTGATAAATAGTGTTTCCATCTCGGCTTAGCGCGTGAATAGCCGCGATGTTGACAAGATTACAATTAAGATAACAAGTGAAGGTAAATCCAACAGAATGTAGGTACCTACACAATCGACATCGACAGGGTAGATTACAAACTGGCAATTGTCAACGTTTACTTGCTCTCATTCAAATGAAACATTGTTATCAAATCATTCGTAGCTTTGTACGTTATTCTGGTTGACTAATCGATCAAATAATATTAGTTCTAGGTAGTTGTTATAATTAGTGTATTTAACGTCCTACAATACCTAAGTAGGTACAATGCGAACATGTAATTTAAAGGAAGTTTATTAAAAGAGAATAATTACTATTTATAGACTTAAGCAATGATATTATATAGTAAAAAGAGGTAGATATCGCACTAGCACGCACAAATTGTTGAGGACAAAGTGATACAATTGTTGCACTTTGATAGCTAGCTATCTCTTTCTATCTTATACGTTCCGTATTATCTATCGCTGTCTTAGTTTTAAATTACTCGCAACGATATCTGAACGCCATTCAGTATGAACATGGCGTATCTTCTTTATAATATCATTGGACCTAAGAATAAAAGCCAAAAGGTACCTCTAAGTAAATTAACATATTGAATAATTACTTACTGCATTGAGTTTGTACTGTTAACTGTTAAATAGACCAATAACAAAAATAATATATACGTAATTACGTCAGTATATTCTGAAAATTTATCAACTGACAACTTCAATTGAAACTCGGTGCTTCAGCACTAAATCAGCAGAGTTTCCAGCGGATTAGGATACTGCTGACAGTAAAGTAGGTATCTAAAGTTATTTGTAAGTACTTCCCTAAGATAAGTAGTGTTTATTCCGTATCAATTTCCCGATAGGCGGTGAGTCAGCTGGGCCCATTAGTGAAGTCACATAACATAACATGCCGGCTGTTTTCGTATGAATGACGATAATTAAACCCAATTACACAATTTTAAATAAATACGCAATTAGCCAACCATTCCAAAATCCGTGAAAATTCCAGATGTGTTCGCATTTAATAAATGATTACTTTCGCATGACTATCAATGAGCTGCATGTAGGTCGTCAGATAACTCGCACAACCATTATAAACATGCCTGATAATGAAACTTTATTACTCAAGGACGCCGGACGGGGATTATTTGGAGTAAAATAGAGGCTTGAATTAAGTAGGTACCGACCATTAAGGCGTACTTAATACAGCTGTCAATGTGTTTAGAATTTGTACTCAATTAAATATGATAACGTTAATTGATCGGGGCCAGCCAACAGATTGCCATCACATGGATACAATCACAAAGCCTATTCACAGCGAAATAAGCAAATGAATACAATCTCAGATAACGGTTGAATGGCGACGATATAATCTATTTACAGAAAGCTAGAATGTGCAGCAACTGTGGAGCTATTCACTCGCCTCTGTTCATTGTACTTATAGGAGATTTATTGTATCATCTCCGGGCGTTGCAACATGATGCTGTTGCGAACTGTTGCTTCGTAATATTATGCAGTTCATACATCACGGAATAAAGAGAGGAACGCTTCCTGGCAAGCTTCTTGACACGTAGACGATACACATAACTTCGACAGAGTTTCGATGGCCGAAACTATGAACAATCGTTTATAAACAATAGCATACCGGTGCGCGGTGTACGTTACCCCAGCAGGAAAGTGTCTCCTAGAGCTATATGAGTGGAACGTTTAATTAGTGCCTTATCTGCTGTAAATGTGCCCCCACATAAAAAATGTGTGCCCCCTGTAGTTTTGAAAAAAAAACGGAAAAACCGGCCAAGTGCGAGTCGGACTCGCACACGAAGGGTTCCGTACCATTGACTATATTTAGTATTTGTTGTTATAGCGGCAACAGAATACATCATCTGTGAAAATTTCAACTGTCTAGCTATCACGGTTCATGAGATACAGCCTGGTGACAGACAGACGGACAGACGGACGGACAGACGGACAGACAGCGAAGTCTTAGTAATAGGGTTCCGTTTTTACCTTTTGGGTACGGAACCCTAAAAAACGATTCCTGCTGGGGTAACGTTTTTCCAGCAGGAAAATTATAAACGAATGATCGGAGAGAGAAAAATTGTGCATGGCCTTGTAGCTTATGTTAGTGCCACAATGTGCCCCCAAAAATAAAATGTGTGCCCCTTCAGGTTTTCAAGATATTGCATTTCCTGCTGGAGTAACGTTTTGCAGAATCGTATATCTCTAAAACCATTGCATGTGCCCCTGTATATAACATACACGAGTAGCTCTTAATGTGTGCCCCTTAGTGCCCCCAATTAGATTTAAGATAATATTTATAATTTCCAAGTTATCGCGGTTTTATGAAAACTGTATTTGGTCCGTCTTAACGCTAGTAATAACCATACAAAGTTTCAAAACTGTTCATGCATGCGTTTTTGAATTATCTTGTTTTAAGTCAAAACGATGGTGACATAACTTTGACGGCAAAATACAAGTAACCAGCTCAATCCCAGATGTGTGGGTATATTACGTCCAATAAGGAATGTCATCGATATGAATGAATCCGTCGCTTTTTAGTAGTCATTCGAATTTGGTCGGATAACCATCCGTTGTTTACATGTTTTGTTTTTTGTTTATATTTACTTAATGCGAAACATTCCAAGCTAAATATTTTCACCATATATTTTTGACTAAAGGCACACATTATTGGTATACACCCACACATCTGGGATTGAGCTGGTTCCTTGTATTTTGCCGTCAAAGTTATGTCACCATCGTTTTGACTTAAAACAAGATAATTCAAAAACGCATGCATGAACAGTTTTGAAACTTTGTATGGTTATTACTAGCGTTAAGACGGACCACATACAGTTTTCAGCGAGCTTATACCTTGTCTCGGTTAGGCGCTGCGATGTTTTTTTGAGTTTTCATAAAACCGCAATAACTTGGCAATTATAAATATTTTCTTAATTCTAATTGGTACACTAAGGGGCACACAATGGTTTTAGAGATATACGATTCTGCAAAACGATACTCCAGCAGGAAATGCAATATCTCGAAAACCTGAAGGGGCACACATTTTATTTTTGGGGGCACATTGTGGCACTAACATAAGCTACAAGGCCATGCACAATTTTTCTCTCTCCGATCATTCGTTTAGAATTTTCCTGCTGGAAAAACGTTACCCCAGCAGGAATCGTTTTTTCCGTTTTTTTCCAAAACTACAGGGGGCACACATTTTTTATGTGGGGGCACATTTACAGCAGATAAGGCACTAATTAAGAGGGCTATTACAAATTTTCTTGTTTTTGAGTGTTTTAAGAGTCTAGCACTCAAATATAAGAAAAATTTTGATTTTTATTTTGAGCACTCCATAGAGAATTAATCAAACTTTCTCGGGCATATATCTTTTTTAATTTTGTGGCCATATCTAAACCATAATCACACTTCTAAAATCTCAGTTTAGAAGTGTGATTATGGTTTAGATATGGCCACAAAATTAAAAAAGATATATGCCCGAGAAAGTTTGATTAATTCTCTATGGAGTGCTCAAAATAAAAATCAAAATTTTTCTTATATTTGAGTGCTAGACTCTTAAAACACTCAAAAACAAGAAAATTTGTAATAGCCCTCTTAAACGGTCCACTCATATAGCTCTGGGAGACACTTTCCTGCTGGGGCGTAACCCCAGCACACACATCATACCGAGTGAATTTATAGACATTTACTTCCGATACAGGAGTGCTTCAATTAGGTAGTATAATTAACCAGCATAACTTACTGTTTTCCACGATTTCCATTTCAGCCAAAGTATTCACATGCAATTTCACAAAGCGTCATTTGTGTCTACGTGTCTAGTGGGAAACGATCTGTACTGTAGCAACTAAACTGCACTCATATGCAATGAAGGCCAAGGAAGCAAGCAAGTGAGCTAAGCAAGTTGTGGGTGCAAGCCGTGAGAACGTAACTCAACACCGTGTCGCCTGGCCGGTGCGCGTGCACCGAGCGCCGGCCGGTCCGTCCGCCGTCCAAGGACTTGACTCGCCTACGCTCACTCCTGCCTCTCAATATCCTAGATTTTGAACTTGAATTAATGACATGTCGTATAGTATAATAGGTGTGTGATGATAAAGGCAACGAACCCCCGAGGTTAATCCTAACCAGTGCACAATACATGACATGTTTCAGGAAAATGAACAGGAAGTCGCAAACATCCTGTTTTTTTTTTTACGTAGCTTTAATAACCACAACATTTTAATTCAGAAAGGTAAAGTAGCATGATATTGAATACGGACATGTTAATCGATTTAATAAAGTCTTTTTGCTAGTGAATATCAAGTTGTTCGTCGGAAAATTGCATTTTGATGAGGTTGTACATTCTACTAGTAACTCGGTGATTGCGTGTCTTACTCAAGCGTCTGCTTCGCGTGCTCGCCGATGTTAAGCACCTAGAGATGGCCATCTCCTCACTGTAGCATAATAACACGTTTACGAGATAATCCACTACCTTATTATACATGGAACGATTGTATCGCCAATAACGGCTATATCGAGAGCAGTAAACGTGTGTCGTACGTAACATCGATGTACACAACACACGCCTGCCGATGCCGGTACATTATAATTATTCTATTTGCTAACACAAGCGCAACCGGAAAGATATCGACAACTAAGAAAGTGACTGGTGCTGCATTTTGTATGATTGTATTCCGTGCATTAATCACATTCACATGCAGTTGGAATCCTAACGCACTCGGTGCTGTTGTACTAAAACAACAATGAAATAAAGTAAGTGATTCATTAATATGCTAGGCGCGGTGCTAATTTAACATCGTAGACGTAAGTAGGTTAAAATTGGGGATTCCAGATCAGATAAGATCTGGAATCCCGCAATTTTCACTCATTCATCATTTCATTCATTCAATTTTATAAAATTCACTATTTAAATATTCAGATTAGATCCTAAAACCCACAGTTTTCAACATTCATTCATTCAATCTAAAGTGATAATTTATTAAACCTCAAATAAGTATTTATTATATTACAGTTTATAAAAAGTAAAGTTAAACAAAAAGGAAACATAAACTAAAACAAAAATAATATTGAATGATTATATTTTAAATATCAATTACATGTAGTTGAACTTAACTTTTTAACAATTTTCTTAATTAAATATTCAGTTTCACTCTTAATTTCATCAGAATCACTTCGCACTAAATATTGTATATTCACGCTTGCATTATCAGGGTCACTGTCTATTTCTTCCAGACGACTATTCACATCATGTACTATTATTTTTATTATTCGTTGAACATGCCCGGGCTCTTTACACATGATAAAGGATGCGTTTTTAAAAGATTTTGATAATTTATTTTTCTTCTTCTTCAATTTTTTATTTTCTATTTCTTGCTGTCTACTCTCTTCACTAGCTTTTGCCGCCGCTTCAGCGTACCAGTTATCTTGGTCTTGAGCATAGTAAAATGGATTTAGAACTGGGTCTGAGCTATCTAACAAATTCTGAAATAAAAATGATACAGATGAATGATTGTGTGTGTTATTAAACAGCACCAATATGAAATCAATTGTTAGCATCGATGGTCACTTAGATACTTACAATATGTTGTTGGTCAATGTTATCTAAAACAGGAGTGTAGGATGGTGTGAGTGACATACTTAATTCAAAGTCAAGACTTTTTTAAACACCTAGAAAAAAAAAACTTTATGTTAATATTGCTTTTACTATTATTATATCTCAAAAACAACAATTATGGTTGAAAAATAGTGTTATGTAGAAATAAATACTGACAGTGGTGTACCAGACACCTTTATTAAATACTGATTAATGCTTTTATTTTTAATGATAGTTATCTGTACTATTAAAGAAATGTATTATGTTAACACTTACCGATATTTCACGATAATAACGTTCTACCCAGTCAGGAGGACTCACATGCAGAAATTGAATGATCGATTTTAATATATTTCTTTTCATTTATATACAATTTTATTAAATCTATAGAGTTCAAAGTCGTAAATTTTTTGTTCGATGTTGATACCGGACAAAAATGGTAAGGTGAAATTGAAACCTCAAGACATCACGGCGCCAAACATCTTATTGTTTACTATAAATATATATTGATAAAATAAATACTATGGTACGTTTGTTCACTGTTACTTTTTCATACATTATTACTGAGAATATTCGGCAAGCAAAACCATCGCATGTAAGTAGTTTGTCTAATTTGCAATGTAAGTTCTAATTTCATTTATGGAGATGAATCAAAACAAAATGGCAATATCGACATACTATTGTTACTTCTGGTTTTGCCTGCTATTATTATCTTATTCTTCAAACTAATAATTTTTAATCACCAAAAAGAAAGGTAATGGTCGCCGGTAATCTCACCGTCTTTTTGCTTGACACAGTCGGGTAATTCTCTTACTGTGTATTATTAGTATAGACATGACGTAACTAATCAATCAGATCATAATATCACGCCTGTAAAACCTGCCTGACTCAGGAATCGAATCTCATGCTCAGCACCCGTGCTTGCGACCACTAGACTAACGAGGCAGTCTCTTAGTATAGAATAAATAATATAAATTACCTAATGTTGTAATAAAATAAATTAAACGAAGTCACGGTATTTAATTAGTATGTAAGATTGGAATGTAGTTACTATAACCTGGTCAAATATTAATGTACACTTTATATTCTATAATTTAAGGTTCAGATTTGTTGATCTGGTTATGTTTGCAAAGCATTTATCCCGTGAAGAAGTCCTGAGTCAGGATTTTAGGGTCACGCGTGCATTACATATATGGAAAAACCTCACATGAATCCCGGCTATTTAAACATTGGAGAGCGGATTAGGTGTATCACTTCAGCTACCAGGAGCTCCAGATTAACATCAAGTACTTACCAAAAATCAACCGGCAGTAAGGAAAAATGTAAGTAGTTTTTTAATTAATTATTTTTTTACTGTCGCAGTATTAGCAGTGTATTGTTGCAGCAACAGCTAAGCACCACGGGGTTCGATCCCCCTCCGAATCGAGCTATGACTTATTATTCCCTAAAGCAATAAATCTGCTCTTCTATTTATGTTGTACAGTTAATCCAGCGCGTTATAGTATTGTGGTATACTAGAGTATTATTTCTGTGATGGCTATGTTTCAGTATTCTAAAAAGTAGTATTTCAATATTAGTTGTAGAAAGACAATAATGAAATGATAATTAATTAGTGTAGTGTACTTATCTGACATATCAAACTGGGATGTGTGCTTCAATAATTACTTGATTGTATTAATATTCATTTATTATTTGTCCATTTCAGGTCGTTCGAAAACGCCGAGACCCTTTTTCCCTCCGATGTCGAAGAGGAACCTCGGGTTTCAAAAAAGAAGCACGACGGCCGAAAAAGGAAGCACACATCAACTCACATGACGGAGCCGACGCAAGGGTCCTGGTCGTCACCATCGAGAGCAAGTCCGTCCACTTCCACGACGCCTGCCGTGCAGTCGTCGGCGCCAGCGCCGTCCCGTCAATCAGCTTCAAAGAAGCCGCATATCAAACCCATCGCCCCGAAGAAGTGCACAGTATCCGATCTGTTTGGAACCGATAGCGAGGACGATGAGAAAGAGCCCCCTGCAGTTACTGGTAAAACACCTTTACCTTCTTATATAACACGACGCCTTGCAAACGGCCATTCGCGCCAAACCTACGAAAACAAGCCGGGAACGCACTATATTGATTTGAAAATATACCGTTGCGATGAAATAGAGAAAGTTCCGCCAATGAATAGGTGGCGCCAAGCAATTGTGACGCTTAAAAATCAGACCTTTGATAATACAGATGCTTGGCAACATTTGTCTAATTTTATTGTGGCTACACGTAAAGAGTATGTTAAGTGCCCACCAACATTTGTAAGTAACTATTATTGAAATAGTACTTAATTTTGAAAATGCCAATTCACTTATAAACTTTTTTGTATTATTCTTTTCTAATAATTAGACTTTATTATTTTCTACTACTATTGCTATACTTAGATGTTTATAATTAATCTGTATCTTTATTTTTTTGTAATCTACCTATGAATGAGAATACTTAGATCTAAGATGTAAATCTATTATAATGCATTAGCAATCTTAGGCTTTACTTACTAACGTTTGCTTCATATAAATAAATCATGTTATCGTACTTTATAAATTAAGTATTAATAGTAATTCATAATACATCGAATTTGATTTAATGTTCACTGTTTTTTTCTTTCTTTATTACAGTTACACCTAGACCCGGAATCAGAAAAAATAACAACGATAATATAATAATAATAAAATGTCAAAAATGTCACATTGAAATACCAAAAAATGAATATCAGTATCATTTGAGAACGAATTTGCATAAATCTAATTGCATACTAAAAACTGAAATTGAAAATATTGATATAATAGCCACGGCTTTTAAAAAGAGAATAATAAGTTATAAACTGAATCCATCATTGGAATACCTAACACCTGAGGAATTCCTAATGGATAATCGACTTAAGGTCATACGACTGATTAACGATTGTTTGATAAAACATAATTGTGTTAAATTAAACTTTGAGCTTTTTGCTTATTTCATTCTTCCGAAATCTGATGAGCAACAGCTTAAATCATTTAATACAAAATACGAAATTGTATATAATAATACAGATTTAAATGAATTATATTTGAAAACAATAAATACATTTGATAGAAAGCTCTCAGAGTTCCAACATCGTGAATCTGGTTGGACTTGTTTCTTTATAAGTCATCTAGAAATTAACATTAACAAATACTCTCCTTTGAAAGGTGGCACCTACATAGATTTGCCACAAGTAATAAAAACAACTAGAAGTTGTATAAATATTAAAAACAGTGATAACAACTGCTTTTTATGGAGTATAATCGCAGCATTATATCCGAGCCAAATTAATGTTTGCAGAACAAGTTCATATCCACATTTTTCAAAAGTTTTAAATATAGATGGTCTATCTTTTCCCCCATCTTGTAAAGATATTAAAATATTTGAAAATTTAAATCCCCAAATAAGTATAAATATATATGGATTAGATCATAAGAACACGGTCACTGGTCCTTTATATGTGACAAGTTTAAGAAAAAACCAGCATGTCAATTTATTATACTTTGAACAGAAAGGTAACGGGCATTATTGCTTAATAAAAAATCTATTGAGATTGATCAAACGTCAAATAAGTAAACATAAAGGCAAAATGTACCTATGTGAAACATGCTTACAAGTTTTCACGAGTGAAACGAGATATAGTGCCCATAATAAGTGTCCTAAGATTTTGACAATGTTACCAGAAAAAAATAGTATTCTTCAATTTAAGAACTTCGAAAGAAAACAAAAAATTAATTTCGTTATATACGCCGATTTTGAAAGTCTTTTACTAAACTGCAACATAAATGTAACTGAAAATACTCGTACCTATAAGGTTCACGAACCTTCATGTTTTGGTTACTATATTTGTTGTTCACACAATACGGATCTCAATAAGTATGTTACTTATAGAGGAGCTGATTGTGTGGAAGTATTTATAAAATATTTAATAAGAGATTTGGGTTACATACACAGTATCTTATTAAATAAAATACCTATGGCACCTTTAACTACAGAGCAAGAAAACGATTACAAAAATGCCACTACATGTCATATCTGTAATAATTTTCTCTTTGACGATAAAGTAATGGATCATGATCACATTACAGCACAATACCGAGGCGCAGCACACTCTCATTGTAATTTAATGTTAAGAGTTTGCCCTTTCGTGCCCGTTATTTTTCATAACCTATCCGGCTATGACTCTCACCTATTTATAAAAGAATTATCGAAGTATGAAGGCGCTTTTAAAATTATACCAAAAACCAAAGAAAGGTATATGTCATTCACAAAAGTGCTCCATACTAAGAATGCATTAAAATCAAGGCCTATTCAAGTGAAGTTCATAGATTCGTATCAATTTCTTAATTCAAGTTTAGGCACATTAGTAAATAATTTGAATGAAACCGACTTTGTTAATTTATCAAAAGAATTTCCAGATATTAGTTATAATCAGTTAAAGTTGTTACGACAAAAAGGAATTTATCCCTATGATTATATGAATGCACACTCAAAATATAACGAGACTAAGCTCCCATCGAAAGTTAGTTTCTATAACAGTTTGAACTGTCGACATATTAGCGAGTATGAATACTCACACGCACAATCTGTTTGGCAGTCATTTAATATGAAATCACTTGGAGAATATACAGATTTATATTTAAAGACCGATGTATTACTTCTTACTGACGTTTTCGAAAAATTTAGACAGACTTGTCTGGATCATTATCAACTTGATCCCACGTATTACATTACTGCACCTAGTTTAAGCTGGGATGCGATGCTACTGTATACAGGCGTTAAATTAGAATTAATTCATAGTTTAGAAATGTATGAATTTTTGGAAAAGGGAATACGTGGAGGCTTGGCACAATGCTCTCTTCGCCATGCTCAAGCTAATAATAAATATTTACCAAATTATGATGCTTCTCAAAAATCAACTTATTTGGTTTATCTTGACTGTAACAATTTATATGGTTACGCAATGACAAAGAAAATGCCTATTTCAGATTTCCGTTTTTTGACAATTGATGAGATTAAAACAATAAATGTATTATCAATATCAAATGATTCTGAATATGGATATATTTTAGAAGTTGATTTAATATATCCTGAGAGTTTACATAATACGCATAGTGATTTACCTTTTGCACCCGAGAGGTTCACACCTCTTGGAGGCAAAACACCAAAATTAATTGCTAATTTATACGATAAATTCAACTATGTAATACATTACGTCCATTTAAAGACATGTTTATTGAATGGATTAATTTTGAAAAAAATTCACCGTATTTTAACTTTTAGACAAGAAAATTATTTAAAAAAATATATTGACTTGAATACTACATTGCGTCAAGCTTCAACAACCGTATTTGAGAAAGACTTTTTCAAACTCCTTAATAATGCCATATTTGGGAAAACTATTGAAAATCGACGCAAACAGGTTAATGTCAAATTAGTTACCATGTGGAATGATGACAATAATAAAACCAACAAGTACCACGGTGCAGAAAAATTAATTGCAAAACCAAATCTGAAAAGTATTGCGATCTTTTCCGAAAATTTTGTTGCTATTCAATTAACTCCTGAAAAAATTATTTTAGATCGCCCTATCTACATTGGGTTCACAGTTCTAGAATTCGCAAAGGAACATTTATATCAATTTCACTACAACTTTATTAAAAATAAATATAAAACTCGCGCAAGACTGTGTTATACAGACACAGACAGCCTTCTTTATTTTATAAATACAGAGGATTTTTATGAAGACATAAAAAATGATATCGAAAAATTTGATACAAGTAATTTCCAGACAGATAATTGTTACAGCATACCAAGAGTAAATACTAAAATTCCAGGACTATTTAAAGATGAACTCGGGGGTGACATCATAAGCGAATTTGTGGGACTGAGAGCTAAACTATATTGTATAATCACTTCAAAAACTCGCATCACAAAAGCAAAAGGAATATCTAAAGCTGTTACTGATCGATTAAAATTATCTCACTACAGTAAAGCTTTAACAAATAATCTCAATTTCAAATGTAAAATGAATATAATTAAATCACTCAAGCATGTACTATACTCTCAAGAAATTCATAAAGTAGTATTAAATAGAAATGACGATAAGAGACAAATACTCACGAACCTAATTGAAACTTTACCTTGGGGGCACTGTAAAACTTTATTTTGAGTACTAATTTATAAATGTTTAAATGGAAAAAATAAATTGTACCTAATGTTATTATAATCTTAGTTTATAATTAGTCTAAGTATAGCATACATTATTAATTTAGTGAGTGGTAGTGTTGATTTTCGTTTTTAAATTTGTAATAAATCTGAATAAAACATTTATAACTGATACATTATACTTTATTATTGTTATGGCCTTACAGTGTTCTTAATTTTATTAATCTATAAGATCACTAATCCCGAATATAAATACCATACTAACTTATTATTATTATTTCCATCAGATATAAACATGAAATGGATAAGCACTTTAGGTACCTAGGTATACCGAATAATACGTTAGCTTTACATTTGCCATGACAACTTTAAACCAATCTCAATCATTTGTTATTATACTTAGGCTTTATATATCTATGTACGGGTAAAATTGAATTAATAGTCAAAATGAAGTTGATCAAACAACACACATCACTTAATGTTAATCATATAAATCTTGGTGACTCTGATAACTACATTAGGCATAGCGTTCTGTTACCAAATACGATTCGCTGTATTATATGTGGTCCCTCGAATTGTGGAAAAACAAACGTAGTGCTTAGTTTATTGTTACATGAGAATGGCCTAAAATTTCAAAATCTTTATCTGTACTCGAAAACTAACTTTCAACCAAAATACAAGTTCTTACAAGAAGTTACAAAGAGAGTGCATCAGGTTAAGTTTCATGAATTTAATGATAATAAACAAGTCATAGCCCCGGATGAAGCACTAACCAATTCTGTATTTATTTTCGATGATGTGGCATGTGAAAATCAAATAAACATTCGTAATTACTTCTCTATGGGTAGACATAAACATATTGATTGCTTTTATTTATGTCAAACATACTCTAAAATTCCGAAACAGTTGCTGCGTGATAATGCAAACTTTCTTATAATATTTAAACAAGACGATGTAAACTTAAAACATATTTATGAAGAACATGTTAGTTCTGATATGTCCTGGAATCAATTCAAGAATATTTGTTGTACAGTTTGGAGAGAGCCATATAACTTTGTTAGTATTTGCAAAGACTCATCATTAAACAATGGAAGGTACAGACAGAATTTAGATAGTTTTTTTAAATTCTGAGCGAGAAAATGTAATTATATAAATCAATAACAGATAAATCTAACTTAGTATTATATCTTCTTTGGCTGAGTACACTTGTACATACAACATGGAAAAGAATATTAAATTAGAATTAATGAAGTCTGTAGACTCTATAAAGAATAAAATAAAACAAATGAAGAACCAGGAACACTCCATGAACTTGTCACTTGATAAAATGCTAAAAACCGTCACAGATCCTCTTAAAGCACTAGTCGATTCGAATATATCAATGGAAAAAATAAAGCATAATATACATAATACAACATCTCCAAATTTTGACGACATTGAATTGGATGACATTAATACTACTTCATCTACAAAGTTTGAAGACTGCTATGACCCAAAACTGAAGTCTGCACAAGTGCTTCAAAATTCTCCTACAAAAGAAATACCGGATGATTTAGAAATGTCGCTAGAAGGCCGTGATATCCATGATATTTATGACGGTGTAAATATACCGTTTGGAATAAGAAGTGTAAACAAAACATTGCTAATGGGTAATTCAGTAGTCTCATTTTCTAAAATCGATAGTTTGAATGACGACAGTGTCATTTTAATTAAAGTCGGTGACAAATCCTATAATTTAACCCCTGGCTTGAAAGAACTTTTACTTCGAAGAAGACCTGATTTAAAATTAATATCGAGCAAAGATAGACTTGTTTATAAGGACATGCTGCATTATACAAATGTTCATAAGAGAGATTTTAATCCTGATGGGCAAATCAGAGGCGATAAAGGAATAAAATATCGTGAAGTAATTAAACCATTGTTTTCCGAATCGTTAAATGACAATTTTCACTCTGGAGGAAGCTTACCAACCCTAAAGAAATACAAAAATAACACTGACTTGGTATATTGGGATGACCCTAACGAACTGGTTGAGAGATTGAAACTATTAGTTGCTTCCAGAGATGCTGGCAACACAAACCATGATAATGAAATTTTATCAATAATTGAAGAATTGAAAGAAGCTGGCATAATTAAAGAATAAATACTCACCACTATAAAATTTTCATTCAGTATTACAGACGGATTCAAAAACAAATGTACTGAATTGTAAACATGAGCAAAGCCGACGTGGTAAACGAAATTCATAAAAATGCGAGGGTGAACTTCCCACGGAGATGTGTTATTATGAAAGATATAGATGACCTGTGGCAAGCAGACTTAATCGATATGCAATCAATTTCAAAGCAAAATAAAAATTACAGATTTATTCTTGCTGTTATTGACACATTCTCGAAATATGCTTGGACTTTTCCTTTAAAAAGTAAAACCAAAGATGATGTATGTTACTCTTTTAAGAAATTATTGGATAAAGGGCGTGTTCCTAAGAATCTACAAACAGATAATGGAGCAGAATTTTACAATAATCAATTTCGAAAGCTTATGGAAACTTATGACATTAATCATTATTCAACCTTCTCAACAAAAAAGGCTTCAATAGTTGAGCGATTTATCAGGACATTGAAATCGAAAATCTATAAGGAATTTAGTTTAAGAGGCACCTACAATTGGATAGATAGCACGCTTAACAATGTTATTCACAAATACAATCACACTTATCATCGGACAATTGACGAAGTCCCCGCTAATGTGGATAACATTAATAAAAAACATATATTGGAAAGGTATTCAAGGTTGGTAAAAAATCATAATATTAGAAGCAAATATAAAATTGGTGATTATGTGCGCATCAGTAAGTACAAAGGAACATTTGAAAAAGGTTACACTCCCAACTGGTCTACAGAAATATTTAAAATTCGAATGATACAAAATACAACTCCTATCACCTACTTAATAGAAGATACAATCAGAGGTCACCCAATTTTAGGTGCATTTTATGCGCAAGAGCTTCAAAAAACAAAACATCCCAATGTGTATCTAGTGGAGAAAGTTCTTAGAAGAAAAGGTAACAGAGTTTTAGTAAAATGGTTAGGTTTCTCTTCAGCTGAAAATAGTTGGATTGATAAGTCCAATATATTATCATAAATATTAAAAACATTAACTAACGACAATTCAAACATTAGGTATTTAATAACGTGTTCAATCCAGATTCATCAGTCTTATAATGTGTATTGGAGAGAGTAGTCTTCTCAATTGGATTATAAATCACTTACCTTTTGAATTACATTTACCAGGATACAATTATTGTGGCCCCGGTACAAAAATAATAAAAAGGCTTACACAAGGAGATAACGGAATTAATAAATTAGACGAATATTGCAAAGATCACGACATTGCCTATCATAAATCATCAAACTTAAAGGATCGACACGAAGCTGATTTAATTTTGTTAAATATGGCGAAAGAACGAGCACTTGCTTCGGATGCGAGTGTAGGTGAAAAAATTGCAGCACGCTTAGTAAGCCGGGCTATGTCGACAAAAATTAAAACTGGTTGTGGTCTGAAAACTAGTAGTACAAAGTCCTGTCGAAAAGTTACATCTGGAAAAGGGTTAAAATGTAGATTAAAAAATGTCATTTCTAAAACCAAGAAACACATGAAAAAATTAAAACCAAAAAGTAAAAAAATAGCTATAGAGTTGGCTATTGCCGCTGCCAGAGAATTAGCTGATGATTCATCTATTAAACTTCCGCGTGTTATTCCTATACCCAAAACTGGTGGAGTATTGCCGTTGATTCCTATTTTTGCAGGATTATCAGCGGTAGGGGCTTTAGCAGGCGGCGCAGCTGGAATTGCCAAAACCATTAACGAATTCAAGATAGCTAAAAAGTTGTTGAATGAATCGAAGAGACATAATGAAAAAATGGAAGCGCTTTGCATTGGGAAAGGATTACACCTTAAACCGCATAAAGATGGGCTTGGAATTTTTGTATCGAAAGAAAAAAACTAAAATATCGGCTACCCAAACGAGCTTTATCTAATTTTGACATTTTGAAGTATGGAAATAGTATTCCTTATTTTAGAGGTGTCTTTATGAGAGATGAGCTCCCTAAATGCCCTTATAATAAAGAATGCGGAGTTATTAATTTAGATAGTTCTAAAAACCCTGGTTCTCATTGGGTAGCCTATGCAAAATATAATGATTATATTGAGTATTTCGACAGCTACGGGAATCTTAAACCTCCCAAGGAATTGATAAAATACGTAGGGCCTAAAGTTCGATATAATTATGAAAATATACAACGTGATCACCCCTTTAATTGTGGGCATCTATGTTTAGATTTCTTAAAGAGTTTTTGGTGCAGTCAAGGAATAAAATGAACAGGATCTTCTATAAGACTTCAGTATGAAGACATGTCTACGACGGTTACCATCTCTGGAAATAAATCTGAATTGGTTTCGTATTTTCAACCACCTCTACATTTATCTGATCAATACGAGTGCGGTTTGCTATACTTTTCAGTATTAAATTCTAGACCAAGTGTGACCATCAATAATAGCAATCTGTCTGTAATCAGAATCGAATGTGATCTTGTTCACGGTTCATACTGCAACGGGTTACCAACTCATTTTATTCATGAATTTGTATCTGTTATTGCTCCAGGTCTCCGATACATAGAAATACCGCAAAACGTTATTTACTTTCCAGTGAACAAAAATCTAGTTTCATCTATATCTGTTAGGATTGTTGATCAATTTGGTAACTGTATTAACTTTGGTGAAGAACATATTCAATTACGCCTTCATTTAAGAAAAACAAAATGATAGTATATTATAAAAACACTCCACTGAAAATCAAACGTCTTATTCCATCTACGACCATTAAGGTGCATAGACGTAATAAAAAAGTAAAGAAATTGAGTGAAGCAAATAAAGATTTTCTTAAAGCTCTAGGTTTTAAAGTATGAATATGCTACAAATTACTGAATTACCCCACTTCGATAGTTCGATTGAAAGCTATGAAGTCCACTCATACAATCCGTACACTAACAGCTTTAGAGAAAACGATGAAATCAGAATTCCCGTACACCAACAAGACATATACGTGTTACCGTCAGCCAGTTCAATTTACGTCGAGGGCGAAGCGAAGTTCTTCGACAAAGATGGAAAACCGATTAAGAAAATTATTACGTTCAGTAACAACCCTGTTATGTTTTTGTTTCAAGATATCAGATACGAAATAAATGGTATAGAAATAGATCGCATTAAAAATTCTGGAATAACGTCGACAATAAAGTCATACGTTTCAATGAATGATGGAGAAAATAAAGTCGCTGCGTTGTGGGGTTGGAACATAGATGGATTCAAAAATGATGGTCATTTTAGTGCTATTGTACCTCTTAATAAGATTTTAGGATTTGCGGAGGATTACAATAAAATTGTGATAAATTGTAAGCATGAACTTATTCTGAACAGAAGTAACTCTAACTTAAACAGTATCATAGCAACTGAAGATATTGCTCGAGTTCAAATAGACATACAAAGATTGCAATGGCGTGTACCACATATAAAAGTGTCAGACCGCGAACGACTGACACTACTAAAACACTTGGAAAGAGACAAACCTATTCAGATGGCGTTTCGAAATTGGGATTTATATGAGTATCCTTTGCTCCATAAAACTACAAAACATTCTTGGTCAGTTAAGACTGCATCACAATTAGAAAAACCTCGATATGTAATTTTTTGCTTGCAAACCAACAGAAAAAATAATAAAACCAAAGACAGTTCTCTGTTTGATCACTGTGGGGTTACCAACGTAACACTATTTTTGAATTCACAGTATTATCCTTACGAGCCTCTAAGCTTAAATTTTTCCGAGAACAAATACAATATATTATATGAAATGTATGTGAAATTTCGTCAGTCGTATTACAACTGTCCGGCAGACCCCTTGCTTGATTTGGTTGGTTTCAAGGAGAAGGCTCCTCTCTTTATCATAGACTGTTCAAGGCAAAACGATAGTTTGAAAACAGGTCCCGTAGATGTGCGTTTGGAGATTGAATGTTCAGCACCAATACCAGATAACACAACTGGATATTGTTTAATTATTAACGATCGACTTGTGGAGTACAAACCTTTGAGTAACATAGTGCGCAGGTTATCATGACTGCCATTGTAGATGTCCAAGGTTTCAAAACAGAATCTAATTTATTTATCAGTAAAGAAATTGCTATATTATGTAATAATAAAATTCAGGTGTTTTTAATTAAGTCTCCATTTCCATTTCGCGATTTGACGGAGCCAGAAAAACGACAAGTTAGTTGGATTGAACGTAATAGTAAGATATACTGGGATGAAGGATTTGTGCCTTACGAAAATTATCGGTATTTGATTAGAAATATTTTGAAAGATAAATGTGTTTACACCAAAGGTATAGAAAAAGTATTATGGTTAAAAGATATTTCAGATAATAATAATGTAAATAATTTAGAAGATAAAGATTGTCCTAGTTTGATAAGCTTATACAAAAAATATGAAGATTGTCATGATTTGTATAGTTGTATTTATCATGATTCAATATGTGCTTTAAAAAATGTTTTATGTTTAAATAGATGGTGTGTAGATAATAAAATTTTGATATAAATATTTTCTTGTTTAATTTTTACGAATAAGTAGTTTCCTATCCCTCCCAAACCCTACATGTTAATCTTTATAAGTTGCTAGCAACAACTATACAGCCTCATTATGCTTTTATAATTATCTACAGCAAGAAGTAGATGATGTCTCAAGATAAATACAATCCGCGCTATGACATGTATAACACGTATAAAATGCGTGAATTATCATTTAATCATTATTGGGCAACCGTTGATTCGAGGAGAAGATTAGTGATGGAAATGGCTGACGCTGGATTTTTTTATTGTGGAAATAGTGTGAATGATAAAGCAGCTTGTTTCTCATGTGGAGGTGTTATAGAAGATTGGGAAATTTACGATGATCCTTGGTTGCAGCATGTTCAAAACTTTCCTGATTGCTTTTATTTAAATGCTGTGAAAGGAAAATATTATGTCGACAAATCAAGACGTCTATTTTTTAAAGAAACAAAAATATAAAACTATTTGATAAAATTGACACATCTACAAAACAAAAACAAAAAAGAGACTCGTGAAGGAATCGAACCTCCGACCTCCGTTTCCCCCCGAATCGTTAATCGGCGGCGCTCTTACCAACTGAGCTAACGAGTCTCGGTGAAACCACTCTAAAAACAATGACCACTATCATGAAATGACGTCATGATTACTCGCCCTTTGAACAGCATCAACAAATGCAAGTGGTGATATAATATTTACTCAAGATATGACTGATCAGAAAATATTGAACACTAGTTCATCAAACTATCACAACCATACAAACGGATAGAGCAAGATTCAGTAAAATCTACCGAGCGATGAATAAAATGATGAATGAGTGAGAAATTTGCCGGTTCCCCATAAATTATCACTTTAGATTGAATGAATGAATGAATGGTGAAAACTGTGGGTCTAAGGATCTAATCTGAATATATAAATAGTGAATTTTATAAAACTGAATGAATGAAATGATGAATGAGTGAAAATTGCGGGATTCCAGATCTTATCTGATCTGGAATCCCCAATTTTAACCTACTGACGTAATACCTAGATGTTCACAAGGTCTGGAGAATTAGCTGCCTCGTGCAAAGTACTGCTAAAACCCTTTGTAGGTGACGTTAGGCTCATGGAGTCTCAGTATCAGTAGTAGTAGTTACATGATATGACAAAATGTAGATCGATAGTCGATAGCGACCCTGCGGTGCACCGGATTTAATTACCGGTTTGGTGGCAGCTCGCTCGCTCCGGAGCCCCACGGCCGCCTCGTCGCAACTGTTGCACAGATTCACGACAGATCAATACAACACACGCCCAAACGCCTACACAACACACTGCCTGCACTGTCTGATTTCAATACGTAGGTACTATGTGATGAGCCGTGCCAAAACTGCCAATATGTCAAATCAATATTTGAAATATTATAGTAGGTAACTGCCAACATTGGGTTTACGATGTCAATAACGTGGCACACACGTCTCCTGCAGCACTGCCCTGCTCGTGTACGCTGTCACTTGGTACTCTCAGTGTACATGGCCTGTATACTTTATGATGCATATGTACCGACGAATATCGCGGGGATGTCGTCCAAGTTTTCACGATGACGTCACGGCATGATTCACCGCCGCAGTAAACAGACGATCGCGATGATTAATATTATGATCTGTGTACGCTTCGGTAACGTGACGGTCTTCTGTGAATACATGAATCAATAATATTGTTAAATATTGTTTTTACTCCACTTGGAAAAACTACCAATACGATTACTTACTTCATCGGCACATCGGCAATGTGGGATTCTAATTTCTAGTGGAGCCACACGATTGTTTAATGTTGGACTAGGAACGATAGCCTAAGCTTTTATGATCATTTATGCAAATATTCAAGACACAACAGAAACTAAAACCCACTATCATCAAAAAGTGTTGTCTCATGCCAAATAGTGTGTTACGGAGAGCAACTGTTTACTAGTACTTAGATAGTAAAAAAGTAACTGCTCTAAAGCCACAGTACATAAATGTAGACAAGTAAACAAGATACGTAAGCGCTGTAGCCAAAAGCCGATAGGAGCACAATGCAATTGGGCCACCTGGAGCCTTTCCAAGCGGCAGGCGAGTGCGCCAGTGAGCGAGGCCAGTAAGTGGAGCGAGTGCGCTGATACCGCGCGATCGCCGGCTTCAGCCATCACACCTTCACTCTCGGATGAAACAGATAAACGATGTCACTAGACATACTATCCTACAAAAGTATGGATTAGACACTTGTTACCTATATCGGGAATTGGTTTCTAATAAGTTCAATATTTCTCGGATTCCACTATTTCTTGGCGGGATATTGTGTATCATCATCATCAGCAATTACATGTAACCGGTAATATACGTACTTAGTCATTTATGTATGCTCTTCATAAAATTCATCAACATCTAAAGTAAACAAACTTCTCTTTGTTTACTTCCCATTTAAAATTAATTTGGTCCAGAAGGGCGACACTTAACTTTGGCAAAAGACAGTATTTCTTTTGTGAAAGTGACTCATTTTACTGCAGAATGTGTTGTGAGACATGGTAAAGGGCCAACAAGTGACACATTTAGTTTGTTATAAAACAGGCGAGACCTTTAGTTTAGCCTTTTATTGTATAATGGCCGTGTGGGTGAGTGCTGGGTGCTCGAAGTAGGGCAGTGTGGCGCGTCACTCTATATAAGAGAACCTACCACATACCTACATGCACGCTGACCTTCTAAGCACACACTGTTTCATTAGCTCAAACTCAAACGCAAAAATTAAAACATGTAGTCCCAAAATATATTATAAATATTATTAATTCCTTTTCGTGTTGATAAAATCTTCTACCAAGAACGTGTTTCTTAATGTGTTATTTAAAAGGCATAAGATAAGATTACCAAACCACAATCACACTATCACAGAATCAAATAAAAATATAATAAATAAAATAAAATTGAGAGAATGAGTTGGCAAAGTATAATAACCCAGCGTGTTTTAGTCACTTTCAGTGTTCAATATACTGCACATGAGCGCCAAGGCCGATGATTCGCGATGTCCACCATTGATGTACAAGCCGGGGAATCATCGATCAAGGCAGGCCAGTCATGAATCAGGCCACGTGCCACAGACCCACCAGACTGGTATAGCCCATACATCCCGTAGCGATGTTATAAAATTGTCGCCGTGCCTTACAGCGGACTAGATAGTGTCTGTACATACATCAGAGTTCAGGGACGGGACCGCCATCGCCAGTACTAAAGCTTTTAACGGCTAGCGTCATCCACTGATTCTGTTTGTTTCTATTTCAGCAAAGGTTAACTATTGGAAATTGGAATAAACATATGAAAAAAAGCAAGTCTCTTATAAGGACAGGTAAGGAAACTGTTTTGAAGACTGGTTGTAAAAGTATAAGTAACAACATCAACAACTCTGGGGACTTCAAATGGCCGCTTTACCAGAATCATAATATGAATTGCGTTACAATTCGTAAAAAATATTAACTTCATCTGTAAAGCCGCACTCCGCAGTAGCCCAATGAATCAATTCAATAAATGCTATCAAGATTCATTGAGTTTATTGCTCATCAATTCATCATCAAAAATGTTGTATTGGTGCCATTTATTCGTTCAATAAATCCGAACATAATTATTGTTACGAGCTGGGTACGGGATAAATTAATTACTACCGATTAAACACTTGGATAACTTTAATTAATCACAAAACACTTAAAACACAATCACTTATACAGTACTGATCACTATTCACTTAGATATCGCACTGACTAGATCACTTTGATTCGCTCCGTACTGTAGCCAAAATAATACTGCCTGCTCCCGCAAACACGTCGACTATTTATATGACGACCGAACGTTTGAGAAAGATCCAGAATCTTCTAGTCAATTCATACTAGGTTATTGTCCTACGAGAAACTTCCACAACTTTTGTACAAAGGAAAGAAATAGGTACTTTATGCCCTGGGCGTACGGTCGAAATTACAATGACAACTTCCTGATGTATTTTATAGGTAGTTTGCGAATTTGTACCTACATCATTCGATACATACCTACTACTACCTACCTACTTAGTTGTAGGTACCTACTATTAGAAGCTACTTGTATTGTAGGTATGGGTACGACGTAACACTGCCCCCTCCTTAGACATGCTCGTCCCGAGCATCATTAGGCCCGTAGTATCGCGCCAATCGGTCTACATGGACAATCTTAAGCGCACCTCGTGGACCCTTCTGTATTCGGTAGGTGACATCGTTGATCCTAGTCACGACTCGGTATGGTCCATCCCAGTTTGCTTGTAATTTCGGAGACTTCCCTTTGCTCCGTACTGGGTTATGCAACCACACCAGTGAACTCTCGTCGAAACCCCTACTATTTGCCTTCCGGTCATAACGGGTCTTCATCTTCTCAGACATCTGTTGGCCGGATTGTCTAATATGCTCATAAACATCATTCAACTTGTTACGCAAGTCATTTGCGTAATCTGTTACACTGCGTGGAGCATCAGGGGGAGTTCCAGTGATTAAATCTGCAGGCAACCGTAATTCCCTTCCAAAGTTCGCGAAGGCGGGCGTCACAGTCGTACTTTCGTGGACTGCGCTGCGGTAGGACAGAAGAAACGGCTGTATGTGCTTGTCCCAATCCCTTTGTCTGCTTTCCACGACTTTTGCCAGATATCTTTCCAACGTTTGGTTGAATCGTTCCACCATTCCATCAGATTGTGGGTGGTAAGAGGTGGTTCTGGTTTTGTGGGTACCCATTAATCGACAAGTCTCCTGAAATACTTGCGATTCGAAATTCCTTCCTTGATCGCTGTGTATTTCTAAGGGTACTCCAAAACGACAGAAGACTTCCTGAACCAATTTATCTGCGACAGTTGTAGCTTCTTGATTAGGAATGGCGAAGACTTCTGGCCACTTTGTGAAGTAATCCATGACCACCAAGAAGTACTTGTTTCCGCTCTCACTTTCTGGAAATGGTCCCGCAACGTCTAGTGCTATCCGTTCCCAAGGGGCTCCAACGTTGTACACTTTTAATGCTCCTCTGCTGCGTGTTTGGGGTCCTTTCACGGCCGCACAACTGGTACATTTGCGACACCAGTCCTCCACATCATCTCGACAGTGGATCCAGTAAAAGCGTTCTCGAATTTTTAGTAAAGTCCTTTTTACCCCCATATGTCCTCCCGAACATCCATCATGGTACAGCCGTAAAACATCCGGTACCTTAGCTTTAGGGACAACCATTTGTAGATGACAGCTGTCCCCTCGAGCGTTTTCCCATTTACGGCACAAGACTCCATCCTGGATCACCAAGCTGTTCCATTGCGCCCAATAACTCTTCGTGATGGAACTCATCGCAGCCACATCACTCCACTTGGGTTTAGGAGCACCAGCTTTGATCCACTCGAAGATCGGTTTGATGTCCGAGTCATTTTGCTGAGCCTGCTGTAGGGTTTCTTTCCATTCATCGCTGAGATCCATTCTAAGCATCCTCACGGGCACTACTTCCTTAGTCTCTTGCCGGGCACAGTGCTTACAGTCTTCAGGACAAGGTCTTCTCGACAGGGCGTCTGCGTTACCGTGAGTTCTTCCACTGCGATGTTCAGTTACGAAGTCAAACTCTTGCAATAGCTCAATCCATCTCGCCACTTGCCCTTCTGGATTCTTGAACTGTAATAGCCACTTCAATGCAGCATGGTCAGTTATTAATTGGAATTTACGTCCCAACAAATATTTACTGAAGTGCTGCAATGTCTTTACTACGGCGAGTAGTTCCCGTCTTGTAACGCAGTAATTTCTTTCTGGTTTGGATAAAGACTTGCTGAAGTAAGCTATCACAACCTCTTGGTTTCCTTTTCGTTGAGACAGCACGCCCCCAATTCCAGTATTACTTGCATCTGTGTCAACTATGAAGTCATTTTCTGTGTCAGGATATCCCAAGATAGGCGTATTGCACAGACGTTTCTTTAATTCCTGAAATGCAACGTCGCAGTTCTCGTCCCAACAGAATTGCCGCTTTTCCTCAGTGAGTTTGTGCAGAGGTTTTGCAATGTCGGCAAAATTCTTGACAAACCTTCGATAGTAGGAGCACAAACCCAGAAATGCTCTGACCTGTGTCTTGTCTTTCGGAACTGGCCAATCCTTGACGGCGATTACTTTTTCTGGGTCTGTTTGAACACCTTCCCCCGAAACTATGTGTCCTAAGAAGTTCACTTGTTTTCTGAAAAACGAGCACTTTTTCGGACTTAACTTAAGATTTGCTGTTTGGATTTTCGACAGCACTTGGTTGAGGTTTTTAAGGTGATCTTCAAATGTACGGCCCACGATGATTATGTCGTCTAGATAGACAAGACATGCGTCTCCAATCAATCCGGCGAGTACTTGCTCCATCAGCCTTTCAAACGTTGCAGGAGCATTGCACAATCCGAATGGCATAACTTTAAACTGCCACAATCCCTTCCCTGTTGAGAATGCAGTTTTTTCCTTATCCTTGGGGTCTATTTCTACTTGCCAGTAGCCACTTTTCAGGTCAAGTGTGGTAAACCACTTCATACCAGTCAGCGTATCCAGTGTGTCATCGATCCTAGGCAGCGGATAGCTGTCCTTTTTCGTGACATCGTTCAGTCGTCGATAGTCCACACAGAAGCGCATACTGCCGTCCTTTTTCTTTACCAGGACCACAGGAGAACACCATGGACTCGATGAAGGCTCTATAACACCGTCCTTCATCATTCCCTCCATCATGGTTTCCACCTCTTTTTCACGTGCAACTGGCAGTCTTCTTGGTCGCTGACGGATTGGTAACTCGTTACCCGTATTAATCTTATGCTGAACTAGTCCAGTTCTCCCTATGTCAGCATCATTTGAAGAGAAAATGTCGGCGTACTGAAGTAACATCTTCTTAGCCTTGTCCATTTCTTCTTTAGATAAATCGCAGTTTTCCAAAAGTGTTGACACGTCAAACTTTGTACTACGAATTTTATTTCCGGTAGGCAGATTTTGCAATTGACGCATCCAAGCTACTTCCTCGCAAGTGCCGATTAAGGTGCCCTTCTTAATCACTTGCTCCTTGTCACTTGGATTCAGTATGCGTACTGCCGAGACGTTTTTGGCCTTGACCAGAGTACGTGCCATCTTCCATGGAAAGTCATTGTTCACCCTTTCTATCAGAACACTTCGATCTTTTTGTCCAGAATTCCGTGGTAAACTAATTGGAACAATCGTTTCTGATCTGCGAGGAAGAACAATCTCCTTCAAGCAGTACACTTTCCCTGATGGTGCACCTTCCATGAAGACTTCCTCTGAACCACATTTCAATACTCCTTGATCAACGTCGATCTCACAACGATATTTCCGCATGAAATCCAAGCCCAAGATGCAATCGTCCACTATGTCGGCCACGATGACATTGTGCTTGTAAAATCTGTCACCCAATTTTAACTCCACCTCCTTCTTGCCTCGGACGGTTATGTGCTGACCGGTAGCTGTTAGTAATCGTATACGGTCGTGGTTATCAAAGTAGTCCCCAAGAAACCGACTTGCTAGGTGAGAGTTAACGACCGTGTAAGAAGCTCCAGTATCCAACGTCAGTTTGCATGGTGTTCCGTTGACTTCGCCTCTGATGGTCAGGCTGTTCCCGTCATGTGCTTGCGAGATCAAGATTCTCGGGGCTCTTTCAATACCAGCCAGCACCCGCCCCCCAGTCCTGGCATTTACTCGTTTCCCTGCTGTGGCTGGGCAGTCACTTCAGCCACCCTTCCTTGCTGATCTTCTCGCGGGGTGTTGCGCTTTGGACAGCTTGACCGAAGGTGACCCCTTTCTCCACAAGTGTAGCACCTAGGACTGTACCCTTGCGGGCGCTCGCGTACCGGTGATGCTACAACCTCCCTAACGCGGTGCGTTCGGTGGTCTTGCCTCACTGCCTCTACTTCTAAAGCATGGGCTAAGGCGTTCTTCAATGTTTCATGATGCCCAAGTCTCACGGCGGCTCTAACTTCTAAGTCACGTATTCCATCAACGAACGCTTGTACCAGATTCCCATCGATCAGTGCAGGGGCAGACTGGTATGCTTTCCGAACCAGCTTTTCAACTTCCAGGGCCCACTGCTGTAGGTTCTCGGCACTACGTTGAACACGATCCTTCAACTTAGCACGAAATACGTGCTCCAGGTGCGCGTCGCCGTATCTGGACTCTAACGCCTCCAGCAGCTGCTCGTAGGTTACATCCTTACCGAGCGCCTCAAGAATGTTTAGGGCCTGGTCTCGGAGGCCCAAGGTGAGCGCGGTCATGGCTTGCGATTTTGTCCATCCATTCGCCTTCATAACGGCCTCAAATTGAATTTTATAAGCTGACCACGAAGATGTTCCGTCGAATGGAGGCACCTTAAAGCCCCGCGCTGAAGGTGCAGCAACTACTGAAGCCACAGTCACGTCTCCAGACTTCAGTTCTCCCAAAGCCTTCTTCACTCCAGCGATCTGAACTTCGGCCTCTGAGATGCGATTCTCGTGCTGGTGTACCTGGTCCTTCATAATCTTGAGCTCTTTGCCGAAAGTTGCACGAAGATCCTTTATGAGGATCATCTGTTCTTCTTGACGGCGAGCCTGCTCCTCTTTATCTCGTTGCAACTGCTCTTGTAACTGGCGAGCCTGGTCCTCTTGACGGCGAGCCTGGTCCTCTTGACGGCGAGCCTGCTCCTCTTGACAGCGAGCCTGCTCCTCTTTATCTCGTTGCAACTGCTCCTGTAACTGGCGAGACTGCTCCTCTTGACGGCGAGCCTGCTCCTGCAGCAGCGCCATTAAAGCTGACAAGTCTGGCGCTACTGATGCTGGAGAAACTCCGGATGGACCAGCGACTGGCACTGACGTAGGCTGGACTCCACCCGGTGTCTGTGTCGGAGAGTCTCCAAACCGCCTTTGGTCCATGTCCTGCTGTCGCTGACTCCTGGTACGGATACCGTCCGTGTTGTCCTTTGGTAGAACTGGCATAATTTATCCCTCACTTCTGGCACCAAATTGTTACGAGCTGGGTACGGGATAAATTAATTACTACCGATTAAACACTTGGATAACTTTAATTAATCACAAAACACTTAAAACACAATCACTTATACAGTACTGATCACTATTCACTTAGATATCGCACTGACTAGATCACTTTGATTCGCTCCGTACTGTAGCCAAAATAATACTGCCTGCTCCCGCAAACACGTCGACTATTTATATGACGACCGAACGTTTGAGAAAGATCCAGAATCTTCTAGTCAATTCATACTAGGTTATTGTCCTACGAGAAACTTCCACAACTTTTGTACAAAGGAAAGAAATAGGTACTTTATGCCCTGGGCGTACGGTCGAAATTACAATGACAACTTCCTGATGTATTTTATAGGTAGTTTGCGAATTTGTACCTACATCATTCGATACATACCTACTACTACCTACCTACTTAGTTGTAGGTACCTACTATTAGAAGCTACTTGTATTGTAGGTATGGGTACGACGTAACATTATGTTCGACTGTCCATGTCGCAACAATAACCGTTATGATGGTTGTACAGTCTATGGGGTCCCTCAAAGCTGGTCATTCATTATAGTAATTTACCTGTCATTGAGGAGGGCCGTACAGTGCGCATGGTTGAGTTCCCATTGAAACTATCCGAAAATAAGTGTTCCTTGTCATACAGTTTTGTCGTTGGCAGGCAAAATACATCATAGTCGGACGTACTGAATTAATGTTCTGCCAACATTAGGTTTACGGAAAATTGAATACATGTATTTGAACTATCCTTAACAAACAGGTAAAACAATGTGTATATTGATACGAGTAGCTTTGCTCTTTATCCCGTGCGGATATTACCAGACAGTGACCTACTTTTTGATCTCTTGTCCGGATAAATTTGACTGTGTCCGGCCCGTCAGGTTTTTGTTAGGCTTTTTATTTTCTTAGTTCTTTCTTTCAAAAGTCAATTCTATTTTACGGAAGAGATCGAGTGACAGCTTTCAAAGAAAACGTTAAAAACATGCACGATAAAGCAGTCAACTATTTGCGATGTTAGGCCGAACACTTTTACAAAGACACCAAACATATTATTTTACTGGATGACCTAAATATCTTCCTGAATGGAGTGAAGTTTCTGAAACTGAATATTTTAAGACAGAGAAACCTCAAACTCCAACCCCGGTTCGTTGCTACCCTGCCACCCCACCAAGCCACCACCACCAACCACCTTGAGACCAAGATTCTTGAGAAAAATGAAGGAATGAAATAAACCTTAATGAAGTCAGTGGAAATTAAAAGACATTCCAATCCATACAGTACGACAGCGCTAGATACGGGATAACGTCAATGCCTTTTACATTTAGGTTTTACAGGCGCGTTAGCTTTTATAGGTGCAGGCAAACTTAATTTTGATTTTATAACAAATCGGAAACTGTGTCACGGTGAGAAGCCACGAAAAGCTATTTACAGCGCCTACACACATTGCCTATTTTCAGAAATAAACTATACAAACACGATTTATACTGTGCGAATTCGCCGCGATTCCGAGAGCGAGGAAACTGAAAATTAATCAAACAGGAAAATCACTAGGAAGACCTGTGAAATAAAATTGATTTGTATTGCTGATATAGCTATTTCATATCAAATTCAATCAAGCAGCTCAATTCAAGTAATACGATAACAATTATTACGATTAGGTGCGACTAATTGAAACGGGTGCGTCTCATCTATACTAATATTATAAAGAGGAAAACTTTGTTTGTTTGTTTGTAATGAATAGGCTCAAAAACTACTGGACCGATTTAAAAAATTCTTTCACCATTCGAAAGCTACATTATCCACGAGTAACATAGGCTATATTTTATCCCCGTACTCCCACGGGAACGGGAACTACGCGGGTGAAACCGCGGGAAGTCAGCTAGTAACATAAGTGACGACCCGATTGGTGCAGCGGTAGTGAGGCTGCCTTACGTTCTCAGGGTCTCGGGTTCGAATCCCGGTCGGAGCAAATGTTTGTGTGATGAGCATGGACATTTGTTTCCGAGTCATGGTTGTTTATATGTATAATAAGTATGTATTTACAAACAAAAAGTATCTATGTAGTATATCAACTATCTGGTGTCCACGACACAAGCCTCGTTGCTTAGTGTGGCACTAGATGGCGCTGTGTGAAATGTCCAGCAATATTTATTTATTTTATTATTTATTTAAGTTATTTGGTAAATTTTTGCATTTCAACAATTTTCACAAGATATAATAAACGTGAGTTATACCAACTGTTGATATAATTTCTTTAGAAATAACATTTAAATGCTCTAAAACTTACTTCGTATAACGTCGATATAACGTTTATGTAATCTAAAATCATTAGGCCTATCGTTTAAAACATATAATATTGATATAACGTTTATTTAACCGAAAAGCATGACAGGAACGAATCGCTACAAAACCGACTCCACGTAGTCTTTTCTGACCTACCCCTAGAGTGTTATTTAAAATCGCGTAGGCGCGGAGGGGTGCGGAGGGGCGAGGCGGCCCGCGAGCTGAGGAGCAGGTGGTTCTAACACTCGCCTGCTGGCTTGCATTCTGCATGCTTGATTGCATGCTGCATGCTTGTTTGCATGCTGCATGTATGGTGTATGCTTGTTTGCATGGTGCATGCTTGCTTGCATGCTGCATGTATGGTGTATGCTTGTTTGCATGACTGCTGCATGCATGGTGTATGCTTGTTTGCATGTTTAAATACAGGGAAATAAAAACCATGCGTTTTATCATATTAGACTAAATACGTTATAAGTCTTTTGAGTGGTATATCAAACGATTTTATATTCAATGTAGGTTATGCTTATAAAAATTAGTAACTTTAAAATTATATCAATCGTTTATTATATTAACTGATCGTTATATTGAATAAAATTATAGATTCAGTTGTTATGTCTTGTAAATATTAGACATTTTGTAATTATATCATATTATTATATTACTTAAGTACCCAATTCAACGACTCGTATCATTGAAGCGACTTTTGAAGTAGGTACTGATTTATTTATATCTTTTAATGTCATATATGAAAACAGACGATATCGGAGTTGGCACTTGTGTCGCTCGCATATCGGTCAACAGACGAACACAAACAAACGAGCGAGAGTGCCCGTGCGCAAGGTCGTGGAGCCCACGGCCTACCGACACGGCCGCGCGGCCGCCACCGGGCTCCGACCGGTCGCGGCCGTTCCCACGCAGTTTCTCGGTTCTCACTCAGAAAACACACAATACCGGTCAACTACAGAAATGGCTATTTCGTGAACAATCTTGATTAAGGAGGAAGCGCCGGGGTAGCCCGTGAAATTCAAACATAATTGACTACACATGGCATATCACCGCATGCTCTTCTTTTACCACTTGTTGCCGGTAGCAATTTTGAACAACGTGCCTAAAGTAATTGCTTTAACTTTACCGGTTCCCGGCAATGCTGCTAGCTGTATAAATGTTTGTATTATTAAGGCTTGTATAAGTAAGGACATACTTATGTAAATGCAACGAAATATCATCTATATAATGGCATTTTGATCACCAAGAAACGAATCAGCAAATTAAAAGGCTTTAAATCGATTTTGTTTGAAAATGTTTGACGAAACGATTCGGCTGCTGATTTTGTCTCGTCCTCTAGAAACTTTGCTGAGCCAAGAATCAATTTCGATACAACGCAGCGCAGTTTAAAACAGGTATTGAAGTCGTAGTAGCCAACGCGTCAGTGATAAATAGGGTCATGAAACAGGTGCTGGACCCGTTGGAGACGCACAACGGCACAACATCAACGCATTGCAACAGCCACGACGAATCAAGAACACTTACATTCCGATGCGGAGGCCAATTTGGAAATAAAACAAGTTCTGATAACGATTCAATTAGGTTTACTAAGACAAATCAATGGACGTCTAATTTTAGACAGTCGACAGCTAATCGCTAATTGAGTAATAACTAACGACACGCTGATCCCAACTACTTCACTGATGGAAATGACTAGCTTTAAAATTTCAATGCAGATTATAATAAAATTAAAACAGGTTTTATGCATAGAAATCGTGGTTTAACAAGTGTGGTTAAGAGTCAACACAGCGTTTCTATTTTGGTATTATAATAAGAAAACTTAAATGGTTTGACATTCACGGTTGAAGTCATGGCTTTGGTAATAAAATAAAACTACACGAATGTCCAACAGGTAGATACCACGCAATAGACTCGTGTAGTCCTAAATATCATATTGTTTTGAAGACAGAAATGATGACAGCGAAATGTTGATGACGGACGACGCGACGCCGACGAAGCAAAGGACGGTCGTTTAGACGTTTACCGAGTCGCTGAACGAATGCAACACCAAGTCTACAGACGACAATCAAGCAGCCGACTACAGCAAGTTCACAACGTGGGTACCATAGTGACTAGGAGCTCGAGAATAGGAACCCCTTATTGAATACCCGTTATCACAATAATCGTGTACAGACAGTCTTTTAGAGATTTTTATACCAGAACAGTTTCTTATCAACTAAGTTTGAAATGTCAATACGGCCGCTGATGGTTGTTACTGTTGTATAGTTAATAGAATGTAGTGCATTACAGTAGTTATCTCATTCAGTAGCAAACGGAATTGTGATGCGAAGGAATGGAATGCAGAGCTTGTCAGTGACAAGATAAGATTAAGTATGATTGCGGCTATAAGAAAACAGGCAGACCAGAAAAAGGATGTATTGATTGTGGGAGACGTCGTAATGATCGGGAAGATAAGTAAGGTATGGAGAAAAAGAAGAACTGCGGCGATAAATGGGAAACAGAAGGATGATGACTTGTATAAATTAAACATTAATATTATGCAGCGTTTAGCTCAGGATGGTTTTTTGTTGGTGGCATGGTAGGACTAGTTTGTCTGCAAGGAGACTGTTTAAACAAAACACATTCTCATTATTACATTACTAATGGCCCGTTACTTGTTCTCTTGTTTACGTTTAGAAGTTAATTATCGCCGCCATGTTCGGCTGTTGTTGCTGAATTCTGTACTGCCACAAACACCAGTAGCACTGTAGCCTTGAGGCGCACCTTACATAAACAACTTTGCTTATTCACCGAAGACGAACCGCTCGTCTATTTTCGTTTTCATTAGGAGAAGTACGTACCTATACCATAATTATCATTTACGGACATCCACCAACATAAACGTACTTTCAATTACAGGATTTGATTCCTTTAAACATTTACGCCCAAAAATATTGCAATAGATAAATTTAACATTACAGTACAATACTGCAGGATACTAAAATTTTCTGTCGCAAGAAAAACTAACCCATCCGAGTCGGGGTGCAAAAAATTCGAGCTATCTATGCTCATGTTTGTCCTCTTGCATTATATCCTTCAGGGGCCCCATTATATGGGACGCCGTCACCTCCTTCTGCGAAGCAGTAATGCTAGAGAAGGAGGTGGCGGAACGTGAGAGGGAGAGAACCTCTCAACGTCCCGGCCGCCGCGGGAGACGTCCCGGGCGTCGGGGGCCACCACCACGTGGCCCCCGGCCACCGTAGGCGCGGGCCTGTGGACGGTGGGCTATGGGCTAGCTCGCCGTCCGTCCGTCTATGACGACAGGCCGTGTCGACGGCGCGTTCGTGTTCCACGCGCGCCTCAAAGAGAGTCAGCAAAAGGGAAGGGGTCCGCAGGGACCGATGCCTTGGGTTGCGGGACTGTTCGAAAGAGATACCGTGGCCCCGGAACACAAAGGGCGATGAAGGAACATGGATGGGTTTTAGTCAGGAGGGGTTATTTGATGATTTCCCATCCGAAAAAAAAAAAAAAAAAAAAGGGGCCCCATTATTCTCAAGTGCTCAGGGTCCCCAATTGGTTAAAGACGGGCCCTGCACATAGGCATGATAAATTACGACATTCTATCTAGGTATTGGTTAAATAAATATCCAGCGATCCTTAGGTATTTGTTACTAGCTGTTACCGACGACCTTCCGGGTGACACCAAATATAAAAATATTACTTCCCATATTTGAATCCAATTTTGTTCACAATTTCTTGGGTTTTGGTTGTTTGATTTGACTACATGATAGCATGTCGATGTCGACTGATGTTCTGAAATGATTCGCCGTACTTCTGTACAATCACTACGGTTTCGTTGCTATCTAAACAAAAATTAAACTCTCGTAATAGCCTTGTTATCGTACAGATGAAATACCAACATATAAATATTTACATACCTAGTGACCGCTTGTAGTGGCGGTGCTCATTGTTATTGTTATTAATAGGCGTAGATATTAATAACAAGTGTGTACATGAGTGTTGTTCATAAAGCACCATTCATCAACCCAGCAGGTGTATAGCTCACCGAACGATTATGTGTACTTACTAAGTATATAGGTAATTATTAATGCTTTCAGGATGTTACGATCCTGAGAGCTGTGGCGGAGAGCTATACTCCTAATATTAGTCATTTTGTGCGGAGGTTGATTAGCTAGTTAGGAAACATGTTTTCCTGCATGGTCGTCCTTTGTTATAATAATATAATTTTGATAACAATGACAAACTAACAATGAGCTGTTTGATAAACTAAAAACTGTTTTCCGAAATAAATTATTTTTGAAGTGAAAACTTCTTTAGGCACGTTGAGCACTTTTTGGGTGAAGGATAGCATTGTAGGATATATCGAACTCATCGTCACTTGACGTAACGTGCGGTCACGCTTCGTAGCACTCGTTGGCGACCCGCTACCGCGTAGCACCACATAGGCATGCGCGGGGCATAACCAGTGCTACGACTGAGGCGGGGCCTGTGTACTTTTTGCTTTCACTTCTATCGGCAGTCCCCAAAGACTGCCTCGATTGTTTTTTTTTTAATTTAATATTCAACATGGCAACAAACCAAGGCATATCATGTCGATATTACGAGATTATAGTACCTAAGTAGGCTTGATAAGCGGCTGCGACCGAACACTTCAGATTGTCATCGAGTTACATTCATTGAAACTTGAAAGATATTTGAACATTGAAATTGTTCTTGTTTTATCTACTCTGCACTGCAAGTACGTAGCAATCGATAACGATCGAATCGATACGATTCGATAAATCCGACTTTTCGATTGGTTAAAAACTCATTTTATCGAGAATAACTGTCAGATTTATCGAATCGTATCGAATCGAGTGCTACGTACTTGCACTGCTGATATCGTTCGTAGCTAGAAAGTTATGTACGCTCTAAGTCTAGAGACATGGATGTTATTACAGCTATAACATAACATATTCGGCATGTAATGTTCCCATTGCTGGGTCACAGGCCTCCTCTCTGAGAAAAGTAGTGGGCATTATTAATCCCCCACGAGGACCCAGTGCAGGTTGGTGCATGTCGTCATGTCTTCCAATTTCTGGTTCCAAGACACGACGACTACTTCTCACGATGCTTTACTTCACCGTTTTGAGAGCAGTGGTATGCACCAGCAGCAGTGGTCAGTAACAACCACTGCTCTTAAAACTGCCTACACAAAAATCTAGTACCTGCTTGGGATCGAACACGACACGTAAGTCGTGGTCGTTCGTTACCCCTTGCTGATCACTGTTGTCCAGGATCTATTGCTATGAGCTTGTGGTATATACTGACCTCGTCAAAGTTGTCGACCATGAAGCAGATGTGCGGGTAGGTCATTTCCTCGCCCTCGCCCTTCGTGTCCATCTTGCGCCGGCTGGGAGACGCGTACACCTGCGTAGGTACCACGTTATATCAGCAATTTATAACAAATATTTGGTAAAATTTTCCTTCATTGATTTTTATGTGCAAATAATAGGTTTTTTTCGGTTATTATAATGTTATATTAGGGTAAACATTAGTCAAGAGTTTGAGATTGAAAGCACACAGACATGAGAATCAAGAGCGAATCACGATCTCGTCGTTATGGGAAACAAAATGTTTTTCATCGCTGTAACGTCAAATGGGCTGTACGAAATGTCCCTACTGCCTGCACTCCAAGTGCAAAATTATCCGGTATTTAGCTTATTTTACGGTATCATATTAAGTACCTATATAAATACTATTTATTTGACGGTAAAATATTCAACAACAACCACTAACCGCATTTGGATATCTGTCGACCGCAGTGGGCAAATCCCGAGGAATTCACAATTATTATATTTATATTGTAGAGCTAATTACAGTACTGATACTGATACTGTTAGCCTGCGTCATCCCACTGCTGGGCAAAGGCCTAATTACAGTAATTTATATATTTACAACGCCTTTAGGTTTATCTGTTATTTATAGTAATGATGTACTTTTCTCTAATGACATATTTTGGGAAGTAGATGTTTTGGGAGAGTGGACGTTTTGGGAGAGTGGACGTTTTGGGAGAGTGGACGTTTTGGGAAGTGTTCGTTTTGAACCTAAAGGATATCTGCCATAGTGATCTCTGTGAAAGAAACATAGGTACGACGACTGTAAAGTCCAATCAGAGTGCGCTAAAAAGGTATTTTGCAAAAAAAAAAAATTCTTCCAAAAACATTGAAAAATCACTGACTTCTGAAGCTTGAACTTTGTTTGATTGATTTGGTATTTTTGTCACCGGCTTCTGAAGCCCTAGTTATTTTTCACTTTTTTTGTTTTTCTTTTTGTGTTTTCTTTTAGTCGGTTTTATTTTTTTTTTTCATTTTTTTATATCACGACCCCAATGGTATGAAAAAATATTTCGCGACCCTTCGCTTTTTTTATGTACTTACCTACTTATTTTATTATTTTACAATTGTTCAATCGGTACATTTTTTTCATACTTATGCACAATAAATTAGGATTCGGAGAAATACATAATTAATAATTAAATTCTCAATGTAGCAAAAACGGATCCACAATGGGAGAAATTAGTTAATGAGAAACAAGCGAAACTTTTGCATTAAGATGGACGAGTACTCATAGATTTTTATTTTGTATGAACAAACAAATGTTTATCCTTTGGTGACAATTTTGTTATGAAATATATTTTATAAACTTTATTGTTTTATAATGAAGTTGTTTTCGCAATTTCTTACGACCCCCCCCCCCCACCCTATAAAGGCTTCGCAACCCCTAGGGGGTTGAAACTCACAGGTTGAAAAACACTGTTATATCCTATACAAATATTTGCTATGCATTTATTTGCATGCATTGTTAACAATACATGTCATGGTAAAAAGCTTATCCCCAATAAATGGAACATAACATACCTCAACTGTCGAAATCTAGGTGTATACATCTGCGTACTCCTCAGAGCATACAGGCGTGATGTTAAGTTATGATGTTGCATAAACAATAAACATCCAAGCGATTGCAGCAATCACGACCGATTTACCGTCTATTTTTGAAGAGTTCTATTGTTTATCTCCGAAGATCAGCATCAGATCTTCACCAAATTTAAATGGGAACACCTCAGGAGTACACTCTTTCAAATAAAAAATTTGAGAATTGCTCCACAAATGGGGGAAAAATCGGTGAATATAAATTAGACCACACGACTGAAGTAAGAATGTTCATAACAAAAAAACTACTTGGCCAAACTATGTTAAATTTTATGGGATCAAATGGCAACTATTCCGCATCAAAATAAAGAAGAATCACGTAAATCGGATCAAATCTCAGCGTAATTGGTGTACATACATAAAAAAAATACCAATCGAATTGAGAACCTCCTCCTTTTTGAAGTCAGTTAAAATTTAAAAAGCAAAATTTCAACTTTTTGAACTAATTCTCGCACAAATCGTGTTATAAGCGGAGAGTGAAAATCTGCATTCAGAACATAGCTGTTAGCTGCATCGAGCGACGACGATAGTACAAGACAAAATATTGAGCTTCCGACAAAATGTGGGACGTGACGCACAACTATGACGAAAGACATAGTGTTACAGTTATGAGGAAAATTTTTGTGAGGAAAATTTTCACTTTCTGACTACTTATGTCAATATTTTTGATACAGGTATTATGTTTTTTTTACATTCTATAGATTGATGAACCAGAAACTAGACCGTCTGAATGATATTGCACAAAGTTTGACCCGTTTCTCTTTTAGCTAACACCGAGTGTGGCAGGTCACAGGTGGCTGGCTGCCAGCGATCGTAGATGCGGTACATGCAAATACTTACTTTTTGTTATGCTCTTGGTCTGCCCGACTGCTTGGCAAAGGCCTCTCATATGATGGATCTAGCAACTATTCAATAAGTATACCGATACGATGATAAGCAGTAAGGAAGACGTTCGTAAAATCAACCTCTAAAGGAGTTGAACAGAGGCAGTTCGTCATTATTGCCCATAGGATATCCCTTTTAGGTAGATATGAGCGCCGCGCCGGCGAGCCGCCGTCGCCGTGAATTCATGTCGACGCGTCGTCGCCGAGCAAAGCGCGCGGCGCGCCGCCGCAACGGAGTCGCAACTTGCTTTCTCGCTCGCACGCGCGGCCCTACCGTATATGCTCATTTACGGAGACGGGGCGCGTCGTGCGGCGTGTTGCGCGTTTTCCCGTTTACGGAGAGGCGGTCCGCGGTGTCATCTGCAATATATTTGTATTTGCGCGTGTGAAGCCACGTGCACCGCCGCGGCTAACGCAACGCTGCATTTCAGTAAACGCGCGTAAAATTGCTTCTCCGTAAACACTCCCATACATAGTCAATCGTCATAATTATGTTTGAATTGAAAGCGAGCCGCGCCGCACAACGCATCGCGCGACGCGCCGCGTCTCCGTATTTAGTAAGCCTAGTCGCTTCGCCACACTCGTCGCTAACGCAGTCTAGTCGAATATTTTACCGAGTAAACGTGTATTGTAGTGTGGTGTTAGCAACAAACAAAATATTTGATACCTACTATTTAAAATACTTATATTTTGTTTTTTTTTTAATAGTTTTTATTAAATATGCTCTAATTAAAAAAAACACAGTTTCACTTCAACTCAAAATGCTGAAATGATTATTTTTCAGTAAACGTGATCTCCAATTATTATTTAGAAGACTGTAAACTTTTTTTTGTAACAACACTAAGGTTTTATATGTTATTTTTAAGAAATCTCTCCCTGATAAAAAAAAAAAACTAAGGCCCACGGCCGGCCATGCCGCGCCGCCGTGACGCCGCCGCCGCCATGCAAATTTCCTGGCTACGCCGCCGCCGCGGAATTGGCCATCGGCGCTCATATCTACTTTTAGGTACACGGCTTGTTAGAGAAATTAAAACATAAGAAAGAAATGTGTTAGTGGTGGCCCGAATCGCCCACGTCCGCACGCTCCGGGGTGTTATTCCACTCGCGTCCCATTGAACCCAGTTTTGGTGACAAACCATCTACGGAAGTCACCCTAATCACACTAATCAGCATAACAACCAAAGAATTCAAAGAAATAAAGGCATTATTTTAAGTAACACCAATTTTTATAACACAACTAGCTGTTGCCCGCGGCTTCGCCCGCGTGAAGTTCGGTAACTGTCCCACTGGATTATACTAAAGGGATAATAGTGTCCTCCATGTTAATCCAGGTTATAAACTATCTATATGCCACATTTCATAATCTGCACAATGATTATTATCACAATCACCATCACTATCACAACCGCCATCATTATCACCATCACCATCACTATCACAATCGCAATCACCATCACAATCCCCATCACCATTACTATCACAGTCACCATCATTATCACCAATTATCATCATTAACACAACCACCATAATTACTACAATCATTATCACAATCACCATAACAATCACAATCACCATCACAATCACTATCACAATCACCATCACAATCACCATCACAATCACCTTCACAATCACCATCACAATCACCATCACAATCACCATCACAATCACCATCACAATCACCATCACAATCACCATCACAATGACCATCACAATGACAATCACAATGACCATCACAATGACCATCACAATCACCATCACAATCACCAGCACAATCACCATCACAATCACCATCACAATCACCATCACAATAACCATCACAATCAACATCACAATCACCAGCACAATTACCATCACAATCACCATCACAATCACCATCGCTATCACCATCACAATTACCACCACTCTCAGAATAACTATAATAATCATCATCACCATCACAATCACCATTAAAATCAGTATCACAATCACCATCATCGTTATCACAATCATTATCATCGTAATCACAATCATTATCATCGTAATCACAATCGCTATCATCAATATCACAATCACTATCATCGTAATCACAACCATTATCATCGTATTCACAATCATCATCATCACAATCTCCATCCTCGTCATCACAATCATTATAATCGTAATTACAATCATTATCATCGTAATCACAATCACTATCATCTTAATCACAATCATCATGATCACAATCGCCATCACTATCTCAACCACGATCATTATCACAATCACCATCATTATCACAATCACCAACACTATCACAATCAAAATCACAATCACCATCACAATCACCATCACCATCACAATCACCATCACAATCACTACCCTCGTTATCACAATCATTATCATAGTAATCACAATAATCTACATCATTATTACAATCACCATCACTGTCACAATCACAATCACAATCCACCATCACCATCGCTATCACCATCACAATCACTGCTACTTTCACAATCACCATCACCATCACAATCACCATCAAAATCACTATCACAATCACCATCATCGTTATCACAATCATTATCATCGTAATCACAATCATTATCATCTTAATCACAATGATCATCATCACAATCTCCGTCCTCGTTATCACAACCATCGCTATCACCATCACAATCACCGACACTATCACAATCACCGTCACTGTCACAATCACCATTACAATCACATTCACTATCACAATCACCATCATCGTTATCACACTTATTATCATTGTAATAACAATCATTATCATCGTTATCACAATCATTATTATCACAATCATCATCATCGTAATCACAATCATTATCATCGTAATCAAAATCATCATCATCACAATCATCGTCACCATTATCACAGTCATCATCATCGTAATCACAATCATTATCATCTGGATCTCAAAATAAATGCCATTTTCGTAATCAGCACCCCTGATAATCTCGGTATCGACACCCATATTGATTTTTAGACATTTCAACCCCATCGCACCCCAACAGGGAATGGTAGTATTTCAGGTCTGCCACATTAAATCTTAAAATCGTTGTTTTTGTAATACACCCGACCCAATTCACCATAAAAACAATACCTATGTTGAATTTCAGGCTTTGTTTCCCCATTTCCCCCTTTAGGGGTTGAATTCTGAAAAAAAACTGAAACACAAACGTTAACTCATTTATCGATAGGAGTACTCCTGTTAAGTTTCGAATAAAGTAGTATAACTAATCTTATTTCCCCATGTAATCTTTGGACTCCCGTTCCAACCCCTAAGGGGGTGAATTTTGAAAAATCCTTTCTTAATGCACCCCTAAACCTCATAAAGAACCTTTGTGCCAAATTTGGAATCTCTAGACTCAGCGGTTTGGGCTGTGCATTGATTTTTATACATTGCCACCCCATTTCCCCCTCTTAGGGGTTGAATTCTGAAAAAACCTGAAACCCGTTTCCACTCATTTATCAATAGGAGCACTCCTGTGAAGTTTCGAATAAAATAGTCTAACTAATCTTGTTTTACCCATACAAACTTTGGATTCCCGTTTAACCCCCTTAGGGGTTGAATTGTGAAAAATCCTTTCTTAGTGCACCCCTAGACCACATAAGGAACCTACTTGCCAAATTTGGAATCTCTAGACTCAGCGGTTTGGGCTGTGCATTGATTTTTATACTTTGCCCCACCCCATTTCCCCCTCTTAGGGGTTGAATTCTGAAAAAACCTGAAACCAGTTTTTACTTATTTATCAATAGGAGCACTCCTGTGAAGTTTCGAATAAAATAGTCTAACTAATCTTGTTTCCCCATACAAACTTTGGAGCCCCGTTTAACCCCTTTAGGGGATGAATTTTGAAAAATCCTTTCTTAGTGCACCCCTAGACCATATAAGGAACCTACTTGCCAAATTTGGAATCTGTAGACCCAGCGGTTTGGGCTGTGCGTTGATAGATGAGTCAGTCAGTCAGTCAGTCAATCAGTCAGTCAGTCAGTCAGTCAGTCAGTTTCTTCTTTTATATATTTAGATAGTCAATATTGCGACATCAAACGAACAATGGTAAGATGAAACGATGAAATTCGCAGATAGGTACTAAGAGGACTATCAAAACATGTAGCAAACAATCCAAATTGTCGTCTTTCGACGTCTTTCGTGACGAAGTGATTTTGTGTAAGTAATCTGCTCGACCTTGCAGCAGTCACGTCACCGACATGTTCCGAGCATTCTATTCACTTTATTTCCCACCTTAGGGCCTGTGAACCGTTCACAAAGGATCCGTCGCCCCCGGCGGGCTCAGTGACGCCGGGGTCCACTCGTCCAGGTAGATCACCTTGACCCAAATCCGGCCACAAACGTACGTTGCACGATTCTGTATACAAAAACTTGTACACAAATGTTTACAAAGGCCTGTAGGTATTACCCACCTGCATTTTGAAACTTTGCAAAGCTACGTAGTCGACGTTGACTCCGTAATGTAATTACTTACTGATAATTTCTTCTACGAATTAATTTCAATAGCTCTTACGTCATTATTGTAGCTTTATTAGTCACTTAACTGACTTAAGTACAAGTTAATACTGTTCTTATCCTTTCTTTATAGGAATTCGACCAGGCAAGGTCATCCCGACCCAGAAGCATGACATGAATTTCTCTTGTGTAGCACAAGGCGCAGTTTCTGTAAAACGATTCGGGTTGTCATAGAAAGTACTAGAGAGAATAACTCTCTAAAACGCATGGTCATAGACATAGGGAAATTAGATTTTACGAAGGATAGAGAACAAAAAACATTGCCGCGATGCAACAAAAAAAAACATCGCCCCACGTCGTACTGTGACCCTTGTCTGTCATCTGAGACTAATCGGAAGCCCGTAGCACCTGTCTATAACGTCTCATACAAATTAATGCTAAATACTAATGCAATAACTGCCTTTGATATAGAAGCGTTATCCACTCAATGATATCCATTGAGATATAAAGCGACATCAGTTAAAATTAGAAACGTCGATAGCCCCGGGTTAAGGGCATCATAGGTACGCCTCAGTCAAACTCGTCCGCAGCCGGTTTCCGAACCCACTCCTATCGTACATTCCTAACGGCTGAGAACCGAACCTATTGCGACACCTTCAACTTCCCATGAACTAACAACTGCACCGGCGAACAGTGGGCTCACAGAATAGAGAATGCCAGAGGATTCGTGAGAAACTGAGAATTCCCATTTCAGTAATGACACAACATCGCTTTTATTTACAACCATCAGGTTTGATGACGTATCTAGGTAGGTATTATTGTTGTCCATCATTAAGTATATTCATTATACAAGTCCTAAAATAAGATCGGAGTCATTCCAAGTATTGAAGCTGTGCCAAAAACGTCACTGTTCTAAAAAAATGGGACTTAAAAAAATCGGAACTCCTTAAACCTTACCGTCTAGAATCCATCATTCTGAATCAATGTAGTCGGATCAAATGCGATGGTTAATATTTCATTGAGCTAGTCGGCGCGGAGGGCGCTGTGGCCGCCTGGCCGGCTTGTATGAGGCGCGCGGCGCGCGACGGAGCGGCGTCGGCCCGGTGCACCCGCACCGGCGCGGTGTGGGGACTGGAACGTCTCGCTGTGACGTCATCGCCGCGCGTAATTGCTTCCATTGAGCCGAGCGCGCGCGAACCCACCCGACGGCACCCGAGCGCCGGCGGACCGAAGCCAACCAGTGCTACATCTTTTCTAGTACGCGGTCGCCACTGTACACGCACGCTCGCAGCGGCGACGCTCGCCGTGGAATAAAATATTATTTTGTGTTATTATGCCGTCCGAGGCCTTCGCACAGTGTAGTGAGTGAACATCTATGTGAATGCAAGTTCGTAGCTCGAACGTCCTATTGTGAGTGCCATTCCGTTACCCGTGCAGTGGAGTGTATATGCATATCGTTTTCCATTTCGACCTCGTTTACGTGCCTGTGATTTTACTGGATGCGAGGCTGGCTTTCCGGGTTTCTATCTGGCGCGTATCAGGACTGGGACATCCAATCGATGAGTCCCCGCGTTCCCGCTGGATGACGGCTCGCACATTGTTCGGGTAAGTCGGAATAAAGCGGGAGACGGCCCCTTATAACAAGCTTTCTATACGGGTAGGTACCGAAAACAACTCTCGGAACAACTGGGCAAAGAGAAATCTGTCGCCGGGGCGATCTACAAATTGCTCGTGTAATAGTAAATTGCAATCTGGTGGGCCGCGCGTTTCTGCCGAGGGGCGGACCGTCGGGGCTCCGCCGCGCACCGCTGCCGAGCACAACAAACAGCGGCGGCTAATTATTATCATCTGACAATACGCGAGGAGGGGCGCCGCCGGTGCCGGCTCGGCGCACCGCTCACCGCGCCTCCGACTCGCGCAATCGTAACCCTCGGTCTTTGAACCGTCGGCTGCCGGAGCTACTTTGTTTACGATGTATCTTCTAGAAACAATCACATTTACACAACAACGATGCACAACGACTTTGCGTCTCATTCATCCCAGATAACCGTTAGGTTAGCATCGGCGCTGCAAACATGACACCAAACCCATAGAGATAATAACGACGTAGATAAATGTTATACTATATTTAAATCAAAGCAACTATGGTTAGATGATAAGAAATTTAGGAAGTAAAAATTAAGCAAATAGGTATAGGGACTGCCACTCAGTTTAAATGGCTACGGAAGAATTATCTTGTTTCATGACCGAATTATACCGGAAAAGTTGATCATCATCATTCTCTTGCCCTTATCCCAATTCATTTGTGGTCGGCGCAACATGTCTTCTTCTTCCACACTTCTCTATTTTTCGTCATCTCATCAGACACTTCTTTTCTTGCCATATCATTCTTTATATACCGGAAAAGTTGATAACGAATGGAATTTGAAAAAGAATAGAACATACTAACACTCGTTTTCTCTACATTCCAGGTTCGATCCAGCCGAATGGTGATTGGATGACGATCTCCTCGCGCTCACCAGACAAGGAGCCCTCGCCGCCAAAGCAGATAAACTTTGCGGAACCGCTGGTCGAGTCGGTGCGAGTGTACCTCGCCAATGAGCTGCCGCACAAGCAGCTAGCGCTGGTGCCACGCGCGCCCTCGCCGCCGCCCTCCCCGACCCCTCCCGCCACGCCACCGCTCTGCGATGTCGACATAGCGGCGCACACCGCGCACGACGAGATCAAAGGGATCAACTTCGAGGCACGCCTCAAACGGAATGACCTAAACAACAACGCGGCGCGAGAACAGAGCGACCGGCGACACGACGGGGTCATGCCCAGCCAGGCCGAGCTCATGCAGCGACAGCCGCTGCTGGCGCGCACCGCCAAGACGGACGCGCCGCAGCCCACCACGGACGAGTCCGACCCCGACCAGGAGCACTCGCCGCAGCGCACGCACGGCGGCGACTTCATCGTGGAGATCCCGCCCGGGGCCGTCCGCGAGGAGAGATACCCCAAAGAAATATGGAAAACTATTATATCATTCTTCTTTCTGTTCATGTGCGTGTGCGTGAACATGATGTCGCTGTCATTGGTACACGAACGACTGCCCGACAGAAACACGACGGCGCCGCTCAACGACATAATACTAGACAACGTCGGCGCGCGAGACTGGGGACTCGCCGTGTCCGAGTACCTCATCATGATATCGACGACGGTCGCCATGCTGGTGGTCGTGTTCCACAAGCACCGGTTTATCGTGGCGCGGCGCTTGTTCTTCATCATCGGCCTGCTGTACCTGTACCGGTCGGTCACCATGTTCGTGACCGTGCTGCCGGTGTCCAGCACCACGTACTACTGCAGCCCCAAGAGTAACAACACGACGCCGCTACTAGTCATCAAGAGAATGTTCTACTTAATATCCGGCTTCGGATTGTCGATAAACGGCAAGCACACGTACTGCGGTGACTACATATACTCGGGCCACACGATGGTCCTGGTGCTGAGCTACCTCATCGTAGCGGAGTACTCGCCGAAGAAGCTGTGGCCGATGCACTGGGCCATGTGGGGCTCGGCGCTGCTGGGCGTGTCGTTCGTTCTGCTGGCGCACGGCCACTACACGGTGGACGTGGTGATCGCGTACTATGTGACGACGCGCCTGTTCTGGACGTTCCACTCGCTGCTGGTGACGCCGCACCGCAGCGGCAACGGCTACAACCACTACATGATCCAGCGCGAGTGGTGGTACTGGCTGTTCACGTACCTGGAGCGCAACGTGCGCGGGCCGGTGCCGCGCCGCTACGACTGGCCGCTGCCGTGGCCGCGCACCAAGCTCTTCAGTCGGCTCAGCTAGTGACGCGCGCGCGCGACGCTGCCGCCGCCGGAACGCGTATGACGCTCACCTTTTGCGAGTGCCGCTTGAGGACCTGTAGCTCCTTGGGGCTGGTCCGCGTGCAGATGGCCAGCGTTAGCGTGTAGTCGAACTGATGCACGATCAGATTAAGGTAGACCGTCTCCTCCCAGTCGATCTCCGGGTCTCCGATGGGCAGCTTCTTGGAGTCCTTGCGGAACACCTCGACGTCGGTCTGCGAACAGGCCGGGAGCCAGAGCGGTGAGTGTCGCGCGCCCTCGCGCTTGCACTATGTGCTTAGAACGATCGCGTGAACCAAGTGAACTTTAGGTGCGTGGCGACCGCTGCGTGTCAAACAAATGTGATAATTCGCCAAGTGAGCATAATATTTGTTTCCTCACAACTATCGCAAACTGTTATATGTATAGGAAGTGACAACCTCGTATGCTTTTATTGTTGAACACATATAGAATATAATATTGTAAGATTTGATTTAATTCTTTACTTGACAAAGAACAATAATCATCAATTATGTTGTACTGTCAACTGTTGATAGAATTTTTTGTTTTATTCATTGTAAAGTTTATAAGTGGTTATATAAATCTACTGTGATCAATGTATAGTTGGAGACGAACGATCGCACGCACGTGCCACCGAGTGTGGCACTCGTGTATATGTTCATGTAGTTGTTGTACCAGCAGCCTACTATAAGATATAGTATTTTTATATTGTTTAAAATAAAGTAGATAAGGTTCAAATGGGACTGGGCAGGTCACGTGAGCTGCATGTAACGACCGCGCCGGCCAAAGGTCTCGACACGATGGGTGCCTGAGGATGCAGGCGGCCTACAAACATGTGGCGAGATCGAAAGCTGGCCTCCCAGCCTTGCCCAGCAAGAAAAAAAATAAAGTACATACTTACTTAACTGTTGTAAATGCATCATTTTTGTATTATAAAATAAAAAAAATATTTTCTATTCTATTATTCTAAATAGAACCTTCTAAAATGTGCAACACTCATCAAAAATGGTGCTAAATTAGGAATCAAATAAAATCGAGCAACTACACTACCAGCGGCACCGACATTCACTCAGAATAACATTCTACCCTCACAAACAAACCATGTATTTGCTAGTTATATGGTTTCGTTCTCAGATCTACAGTGATAAACTACACTAATATCTTTTAAATATCGCACATATCTATTACATAGATTTACCAAATTAATATATTTTAAAATCCCTTGTATCAGTGGTGACAATCACAAGCGACATGTTTCTATTACGACACAAGCGTTGATAAGTTGTCAAATCTCAGCACAATTCGGTTTAACCGCAGCGGTGGTAACTGTTGCATGCTCAACTTCATAGTTAAACCTTGTGCAAGTCCATTTGTGTTTCTCTTTGGACATGCTCCTCGTTGTGCAACCACTTCTGTTTCACAAACTGAAAACACTACAATACTCAATGTTTTCCCAACTATATTGGGGTCGAGGGAATTATTCGTTCTAATATTCAATTTGTGTTCACTAAACAAAACTGGGAGCTTGTGTAAAATGATGCGGACCTTATCGTAACCAAATGAAGATAAAACAGAATGAACATTTTGGTAACTAGTGCCAAAAACATAAACAGTAGATATTGGATAAATATTATATGACTGCTGGTAATGTCGCAGTGATTGTTGTAGTGACACATAACGAAAGTGAACACACTGTAAGGTGTCGCATTGTCAGTCGCGATCACAACAGAAGCTCAGCTGCTGGAGTGAACACTCACCTCGTACTTGGGCAGGTAGCGCGAGGAGCCCTTCACGTGGCGCTTCCTCACGAAGAACAGCAGGTCGTCGCAGTCGATCGACTGCTCCTCTTGGAACAGAAAGTGGCGCACAAACAGATCTGTCCAATACGTCGTTCCTTGTAGAACTACGAAACCACAATCTGAAACATAGTTTACACTCTAATTATGTTGCACAAATAATATGTTTTATGTACAAAGACATGTTATAAGAGAGTGTATAGTAGAGACGAGTGGTGACGCAACTGCCGCTACTGACTTCTGTAATGTCCACTCGTGTAAATTGCAAAGTGCCTTCAAAATGTTATCATGCATACATCCACCACATTTACTAGTTGCGACAACTTTAATAGTTTTTTCATCATTATGTGAAACTATTAGCTTTTTAAGAGAAACAGTCACCATCTTAATCCAGTCGATATGTTGAAAAAAGGTGGGGTACAAATCTGGAAACTGACCGTAACCTGAAGTTAATTGAACTTTAACAGGTTGTTTGGGGGTACACTAGGAAGACCATCCCAACAGGTTGTTTGGGGGTACACTAGGAAGACCATCCTAAGTTTTCGACGAACTTAACTTTGTCGTTCAATCTGTACACAAAATGTGCTTAGTTTAAAAGATAAAAGCGAAATACTGAAAAAAGTCAGAAAAATGGTAGCACAGGGTAATCGAAATCGAAAACTTAGGATAGTCTTCCTAGTGTCCCAATAACCTGCAAAGTTCCATTAACTTCGGAATACTTTCCAGGTAAAAGTACATAACTGCTGGACTATCTGCATTAAACAATTTTATCATCTCATCATTTTTATCAAATTTCGTGACGGATAAGTAAATAGAATTAGAAGAACAATGAAACATAATGTACTTGAAGAAGACGCGTACACCTACGAACAATTATGTGAAAAATAAGAAAATTTGTGAGTTGTAATGAATATCAAGTATGTTGATACTTGATAGTTAAGCTCTACTCAAAAGCATTCCTGGGACACAACAAATCATCCATGACGATAAAACTCATTCGGTTCCTTAAATAGGTGTGATCAAGTTTACAAGTGTTAATAACAAAAAATTGTTATAATTATGGTTAATTTCGATATAATGTAAAATGATCGTAGAGACATGTGTTACACCCAACTTGTGAGGTGTAACTTAGCAAGTAGATGTCGCCACGCGTGCCTCACGTCACACGTGTCATGGTGAATCTCTTCATCGTCAGCTGTATATTCTGCTTCTGTGTGCACATTGCATTCGTGTAAATTATTATCTATGTATATCTATCTATACATACAAATTTAATTTAAGTGTCTGTTTGTAATTTCAAAATAACAGCTTTTTACTGAATGCATAATTATATGAAAGTATAGTTGTGTGGTACTTAAAAGTCTTTTTATTTTTGTCTGACTGTTCCGGCTAATTTCCGAAAAGGCTGGACCGATTTTGAATGGACTCTTACTGGCAGCTAACTGATACTTTTGTTTTAGAAAAAGGATCAGGGTTTCGTGCAAAAGAAATAAAAACCCTTGAAATTGTTAACAAAATCCGATTCAAATAGGGTAGTACTATTTCTATAATAATTTCACGCGGACAACAGCTAGTCTACACTAATATTATAAAGAGGATTTATTTTTATTTTTGTGTGTAGGTATGTTTGTAATGAATAAACTCAAAAACTACAGCGTCGATTTCAAAATCTTTCACCATTAACAAGCCACGTTTTTTGCTGAGTAACATAGGATATATTTTATCCCTGTACTCCCACGGGAACGGGAACTACGCGGGTGAAACCGCGTGACGTCCGCTAGTTTGTAATAAACTACTTTGTTCGGGCAGTTTATTATTAGTTTATGGGGGAAAATTAAAATAAAAAAATAAAAATAATTACCATCAAACTTTGTGACTACTAACCTAAAATATCAATTGATCGCCAAATTTTAATGAGGTGGTTGATGACAAACAAGTTTTGCCTAGGCCGACTTGGGGCATCCCGACACGGATAGATTAGGTGAGAAGGGTAAGGGAGTTAGGGAAGGGTATTTTTTATAAACCATTCAGAAGAAGGAGCCCCGCGGGGCTCGTTCGACTCGGATGCAAGAGCATAACAGTTCAATTTCTGGTGGTCATTAACTAAACTAAAAAATTGGTGGTTCTAATTTCACTATAAAATGGGGATTAATTTTGGTGATCATTTACTAATTTTAAATCTGGTGGTTCTTTGTGTGCCTTAAGTTTATTAGTTGATGCGTACTTTCTTCAGAAGTTTTGTATACTACTACGTATACATAATATTGTAAGTACCTATATTCATATGATTAGAGACCGGATTATTTGCATTTGCATATAGTGGGGTTTTTTAAAGATAATGAATATTTTAGCTATAATCGGGATATCTTGCATATTTGGACATGTTTCCTTTATTTTATCTGCTCCTAACTGGAAAAATGCTAAAAAGTGCCAAAGGTTATGATACCCGCAAAAAAACACCTAAATTCAAATATGTAGTGCCCATTGATCTGAGTGGATGTTAAATTCCTCTGTTCCCACAAGTTCAGTTGACCAGTTCAGTTAACTGAACTAGTGAGATTTCTTCTCTCGTTGGTTCAGTTGATTGAACTAGTGAGATTTTGTTCAGTACAGAAATTAGAGATTAACCCAACAAACAAAAGCACAATTTTTCTAATTTATATGTAGGAACTGTGCAGCGACATTTTATTAGAACCTGCTACGACTCCATGACGTGCGCTTGCTTCGCTCACATATTAAAAAAACACTCTTTGACTTATGTCCCCGAAGTGCCGGGCCTCCGCGCCGGCCTTCTTTGTCGGCCCATGCCGCCATAAAGGATTAAAAAGGATTCAATAAAATTATTGTTGTCAGAAGTGGTTATAACTAGTGTTACAACACTATTACCTGGTTGTAAAAAAAACAAAAATCAAATTGAAAATGACGCATATATTCGTCATGTTCAATTGCAACTAATTAACTCTTTCTTTGGAAAACCTTCGAGTAAATTAATTAATAAAAAATAATAAAAAAAAAGGTGAAACCAGATGTAAAAGTAGTTTCATTTACAACTGAACAAACGAGAAAAGAAATCTCACTAGTTCAGTTAACTGAACTGGTCAACTGAACTAGTAGGAAAATTGGGTTTTCATTAAAAAAATCTAGTCGAAAATGCAGTACCACCTACGAGTAAATTCAATTAAGAACATTATTTTGTAGTACTGATTTCAATTTTACGTTGCATATTTTTGCACTTTTGTTGCATATTTTGAGTATTTATATTTATTTAGAGTGCATATTTGCATGCATATTTCGACGATTTTATGCTGCATATAATTCGGTCTCTATACGTACATATGTTATGATGTTCTTGTTTTGTATGTTGTAAATAAGAATTGTAAATGAAACGCCGCATTAAAACCTTTGATAGGATGCTGTGTGCATGTATTTATAAAGTTAAAGTTAGTTACACCTACGTATCCATACGATTTTATGTATTCTTTCACGATCGAATGTAAACCACACCTACTTAATGATACAATCAAAACGAGACAATATGCTCTGCCCGGCTTGTTGTAAGCTTGTAATATATTGTAATAATAACTTCAAAAATTAAAACTGAGGCTATTCAGGAGTTCAATTTATACATTGTTGGATGCCACATTCCGAGATTTAACGTGTTCCCTGTATAGAATATATTGTGAAAAATGTAATATACGGAACATGCAAATGTTTATACCTAGTTAATTAAATGTTTTTTTCTTAAACCGAGACTATACATACTTCCTCCTACCTACATGAATAGACAACCCGATCAATCAATTGATTCTTTACCTTGATCTTATTTACTGTGTAGGAAATCATTCCAATTCAAATGTAATAATTAACCTTGTATCATTGAATGCTATTTAACTTTAAAATAAAGCTACTTGAATAATCTTGGTTTCCCAATCAAGTCAAATATGAAGTCAAATGACATGACTAGCACCCATCTAGCTAGTTACATTGCATTTCTTACCGAATAGGTGTTTACATCTTTAGTTGACTATTGCAGGGCGATTCTGGCGTGTGAGAAGAAGGCAAGCGAATCATTTCGAGGGGAATGAAGTATGAATGTGGATGGGGTGCGCCAAAGTTCACCTAAATTTTCAACTCCGATAATTTTATTGGAACTCCGAAAATGTTCTTCCTAACATTTTTCATCCTAACAATCACAATTCCTAACTACTCTGTCTCTAATGTTCATAATTCCGAAGCATTCAACTTCCTAATGTCAGTAGCAATAAACATATTCTATTATACTTTTATTTGTTTTCCTATATTTTCTCAACATAACCATCTTTTACACTATTATTCAAAGTCATATCTTTTTTGTTTAGATTTATTTTTATTCATAATAATCAGTATTATATAAATTAATTTTGCGTAACTTTATTTTCACATAACATCACATATAAGAATAATAGTACCATACAAAATAATAAAAAAATATAATGACCACCAAATTTAACTTTGTGAGCACTAACATCTATCACCTAAAATATCAATTGATCACCAAATTTAGTAAATTGAGCTCCAAATTTTAATGAGGTGGTTTATGACAAACTAGTTTTGCCTAGGCCGACTTGGGGCACCCCGACACGGATAGATTAGGTTAGAAGGGTATGGCGGGGTCAAATGAGCGAGCGAAGCGAGCGAATAGACCCCGCCATACCCTTCGTGGTTATTTTTTTATAAACCATTCAGAAGTAGCAGCCCCGCGAAGCGGGGCTCCGTCGACCGGGTCTCCCTCGACTCGGATGCAAGAGCATAACAGTTCAATTTCTGGTGGTCAAAAATAAATTTTTGGTTCTAATTTTACGATAAAATGCGGATTAATTTTGGTGATCATTTACTGATTTTGGCAACCAAAAGTGATTTTTTAGCCGTTAAATTTTGATAAATCTGGTGGTTCGTTAATTGTATGCCAAATAATAGTACGGTACAAGTATTTAAATACATGTTTTCATATATATTTATAGCGGTGTGTACCTGCAAAGATATCCATAGGTTAGGTTAGAACTGTGACCAACTACGACTACTACCTCGAATATGGTCGCGAAACTTTTATATGTATTTTTTTCATAGTGCCCCATGACGACACTCTCATTTAAGACAAAAATCAGTGAAACGACCTTTATTCATTCTAAACAGTTGATTTTTTAGACATAATTATCTCAGGTATAGTTATAGTAATAAGTACGTTATGTAAAGCATAGGTACCCCCAAATAATAATCATACCCTCAAATTAAAACTATAAATATCATCTTCTACCCGGTAAATGTTTCTTTCTGAGTATGAGTGAAATTATTATGGTAATTATGTTTAGGGATAAAAGCGTTATGATAAAAAACAGTAGGAGTTTAAATATATTCACATTAATGATATTATTAATTACAATTTTCGGAAACATGAGTGTTATGAACATCGCCGGTAGCACTACAAATAGTATGAATGAAAACTTTAGGATGAAAAATTTTAGGAAGAGTGATCATTCGGATTACAAAGCATTAGGAAGAACAATTTCGGGTAAAGAACTTTAGGTGAGCCAATATGGACCCATGTGGATGCCATGCCGTGTGACGAACTAACAATGTGTGACTAAAAGAGAAACTAAAAGACTAGAAAAGAGAAGTATAGAAGAAGATACGATGCGCTGCGCGCACCCCAAGTTAATTGGGCGGAAAATTAACGATTTGGGGAACTGAATGTACACAGGGAAAGTATTAGCCGAGTGCAATTAGACAAAAAATACTCAAAAGGTGGAACGAAGTTTATAGTGGTCGGATTTTCATGGGAGTTTTTTTATTAAGTTCCTAGAGGAGTGGAGAAGAAAGTTTAAAAAAAATTGCGCCACTCGCAATTTTATTTTTTTTATTGAAATATTTTTTTTCGTTTATGAATAACTTTAAATTCGACGAATTCATATTGTACCGTAATAGCAGCGTGACCTACGTATGCTAATTTAGTCTGTTTCTTTGTTCATTGTAGTCGATGTAATGCAATATTTCAAGTATTTATTTGAAAATGTCCTATTTTCTGCAAGTATTTTTAAAATTTTGAATTTTAAGACCAAGATTTCTTTTGAAATTGGTAACTGATACTTTTTCACAGATAATTGGATTTAAATATTTTCAAGAAAATCGTGTTTACGAGTGAAGTGAATAAAAATGTATTCACAATTATCAGGAAATATCGTCTAAGTATATAAAAGTAAAGAAGGCCATTTTTCTGAAAATATTTCTATGATGGTCAACGTAAATATTATCCTGAAAATAGCCTTAAGTATTATATCTGCTATCCATAGATGACAAAAACTAAAAAAAAAAATGGTGGTTCTCGATAAAGGTTGATTATTGCTGACAATGGTGGAATGGGGTCGCTGGTAAATTTACAAAAATATCGTAATTATAACTTAACCATTTCTCACGATTTCTATCTGATATAAGTTGCAAGCTTGGGTTTTTGCGCGCAAATTAATATCAATACCGATACCGAAACCACTCCCACTTCTTAGCGATAGAGGCCCTTTTGTCATGATTTACTTTTTCAGCAGTAACCAATATTTAACAAGTCTCCTTTAATATTTTACTAGTTATTATACCTCGTTAGATAGTTAATAAAATGAGGATTAAAACAATAATTTGCACATTGAGTTACATAGCAGTATTTGGAAAAAAATGCTTTCATTAACATTGACGATTTTCTAACATTTCCGAACTCATGAAAGTGGTCTTCATTAATACTTTCTGATCCAGTTATCTGTGAAAAAGCATCAGTTACCAATTTCAAAGAAATCTTAGTCTTAAAATTCAATATTTTAGAAATAATTGCAGAAAATAGGAAATTTTCAAAAAAATCAAAAAAAATCGACAACAATTAACAAAGAAAGCGACGAAATTAGCGTTTAATGGATGCACGTAGGTCACACTTTTACGCTACAATATGAATTCGTCAAATTTGAAGTTATCCATAAACGAAAAAAAAAACAGTCTCGTGCGGGGATTTTTTTTTTTTAACTTTCTTCTCTACTAATCTAGGAACTCAATAAAAAAGTCCCATGAAAATCCGACCACTATAAACTTTGTTCCACCTTATTGTGTAATTGCACTCCACTATATTGCTGGAAACAGATTTGTGGTAGCTACTAGGTAGCCTACTGCAAAAACTGGAAATGGTCGAAGTCGCGTGGGAAGTATTATTTCATCTGCATGACTTGAATTCAATGTTAAATGAATAAAACAGCACTTCATTAATACTGGTTAATACAGTTCATAACAAGAACGAGTAGGTATTCATTGAATAGTACTTAGAATAAGTAGTAAACTATTATTATAGTAAACATTCCCTCGTTAAGAGCCCCTTCCAAAAATTCAGTCGCTAGAGTTTAGGCAAATTCGTTGCGATCCTATGTTTGTGTGCATTGTTCATGCAGATACACGCACACACGGGTGCAGATCGAGCGTAATGATCGCCTAAACCATTTTGATCCTGTAGACGATATTATTTTATGATACATAATTATAAAGTCAGTACGGTTTAGAAATAAAAGTCTGGAATGTGTGTCTACTGTATATTTATCACAATCAAAATAAAAATGGTTTAATTTTGTACTAGAAGAATTTAGATACATATAAACATTTTACAAAATGATAAATAAAAGTGCGAGTTGGACTCGCGCACTGAGGGTTCCGTACAAACTTTTTAAAGGACAAACTTAATTTTTCTGGATCTGGGACTTTTGCGCGAAAAACATTTGCGCGAAGGACACTTGCGCGAACCCATTTGCGCGAAAAGACAAATGCGCGCATGGACTTTTGCGCGATTGGACTTATGCGCGAACGGACTTTGCGCGCCTGGACACTTTCGCGAATGGACTTTTGCCACTGAGGTTCACTCTGTAGAGTAAACATAACATAACCCCTGTTATTTATATTTGAAGGTAGTTTTTTCTTTTGGTTTTTCTGTCATGGATGTCATTTTCATGGTTAAGGAGACGCTGATAACGAAATGAGATCAAAATGAAAATCCAAGATGGCGCCGAGGAAAACTTCTGTTTTTTTCTATCATGGGTGTCATTTTTACGGTTTTCGGGGTCGCTGATTATGAAAATGAGGTCAAAATGAAAATCCAAGATGGCGCCCAGGATAATTTTTGATTTTCCGTCATGGGTGTCGTTTTCATGGTTTTTGGGGTTGCTGGTTACGAAAATGAGGTCAAAATGAAAATCCAAGATGGCGCCGAGGAAAATTTTTGATTTTCCGTCATGGGTGTCGTTTTCATGGTTTGTGGGGTTGCTGGTTACGAAAATGAGGTCAAAATGAAAATCCAAGATGGCGCCGAGGAAAATTTTTGATTTTCCGTCATGGGTGTCGTTTTCATGGATTTTGGGGTTGCTGGTTACGAAACTGAAGTCGAAATGCAAATCCAAGATGGCGCCGAGGAAGCAATAAAATTAAAATAATCAGCGACCTCAAAAACCATTAAAATGACACCTACGTTGGAAAAATTTTTTTGGGCGCCTTCTTGGATTTTCATTTTGACCTCATTTTCGTAACCAGCAACCCCAAAAACCATGAAAACGACACCCATGACGGAAAATAAAAAAAAAATCCTCGGCGCCATCTTGGATTTTCATTTTGAACTCATTTTCGTTATCAGCTATCACAAAAACAACGAAAATGACACCTATGAAGAAAAAACCGAAAATTTTCATCGGCGCCATCTTGGATTTCATTTTGATCTCATTTTCATTATCAGCGACCCCAAAAATCACGAAAACAACACCCATGAAGAAAAAACCGAAAATTTTCGTTGACGTCATCTTGGATTTTCATTTTGATGTCATTTTCATAATCAGCGACCCCAAAAGTTACTTACTACATTATATTAATACTAGTATTTGCGTGGGTGCGCGAGTTGCGTGCAGCTCGCTTTTTGTCGTGTTCTTGAGAAGTATTCCTTACCATCTTAAAATTTTGAGAAAAAATGTTTCAAGTCTCTCAACTTCCGAGATCCGCCTAAAGGGGGGAGAAGGGGGACAAGTGGGTCAACTTTTGAAAACTGGTTTTTACTTTCCCGAGCCTCCTCTATACGAATCCGTAAAAAACAAAAAATAAACAACCAACGTCAAAAAAAAACCTTACCTAAATATGTACAATCAAAAAGTTTAATAATTTTAATATAAATACTGGATCGAAATGTGGTAGTCTGCGTATATCTCGGAAATATATTCACGTAATAACTCGGGAGCGCTTGCGAAGCAAAATGATACGTGCTCACGCTGGGAGAGCCCTTTCGTTACTGACGGCCGACGGGATCGCGTTGGCGCGGTCGATTATATAGTTCACTTTGCATTTAATTTACGAAATGAAGTTATTGTTTATTTATAAATTAAAATTCAGATTCTAATAAAGGACTACCTTGAGATTAATGAGCAATTTTGAAATTTTCTTTAAAGTGTTTCTAAGGTATAGAAAAAAATACCCTTTTGTCCCGACGTTTTCCATAAATTAAGTGTTTTCAACATTTTTTTTCTGCTATATTTCGTATAGAAATCAATAATGTTTTCCCGTATGTTACGAGTAGACCATATATTGATGTTATTCATATTTTTTAATATTCAGAATATTTTGTAGTTCTTTGTTCAGGGAACCACAAACATCACTCGCTCGTTACTTTTGCGGAAAAGGGGTTTTGAATATGGGTGATTGCCATTAATATATACATTATTTAAAACAATTGTTGCCGCAGTCGACAAGAATAAGAACCTGACTCTTATAATAAAAATAAAGCAGGTTCAAATTCTTCTTGCCTTTCTCACAAGGAGTGATCAAAAATGTTCAAAATGACTTAATTTCTTGTAGGGACCCTTAACATTGTGGTCGGAAGCGCGACTGCCTTGCAAGGGCTCTTGGGTCCGACTCCCGGGTGCTAGTGCTCCCCGTTGGTGATACGTCGTGAGGTTTTAGATCACCCTACACCCCCTCCTAGCATCAAGTGTATTAATATTGGTTGAAAAATAAAATTAATAAAAATAAATAAAAAACCCGATTGCGTAAAAAATAACTTTAAATAAAAACTGAAAAGAATAAAACGAAGATCAGGAGACAGGACATATTGACTGCACCAGTCGGGACCCATATTGGATGTAATGATTTTAGTCTAGAATTAGATTATTTAATGGGTCCCGATTGTTGCAGTCAATATGTCCAACATACATGCATACTCTCGAAAAACATAACCCCCCTTCTGGCGCAGTCGGGTAAAAAAACAGAGACTTGTAGACGCTTGACTAGAAAAAAATCTTTTTTGGGATTTTTTTACACAAATGCGCTTGCTCGAGTTTTTACGCGGTCACACAATTAAAATCAATCCGCAATACATACAGTTATGTCATATTTAGCGATGTTGTTGAATGTTGTCCGTATCGTAACTTCGTAAGTGCACTCCGATTAGTAATTACCCCCTAATCAGTGCCGGATTAACAAAGACGCAGAAGTAGCAAATGCTACGGGCCTCCAAATGGGGGCCTAGCGTATTCAAACGCCCCATCGGCGCCCACCGCCGGCGCCGATGGGGGTTCATCATCATTCTCTTGTCCTTAACCCCGAAATCTCGCTCAACTCCAGAAAAACTAACCTATCCTACGCAAAATACTACAATTTTTGAGCTCGCTTCGCTCGTTATGCATCCGAGGTCTCCGAGGAGAGTTATAACATTTTTGAGCTCACTTCGCTCGCTATTCCATTGTCTTGTTTCCAGAATCTTCTCGCATTAGTCGACAAACTGCAAGAAAATATAACCTACCCAGCAGGTTTCGTACATTCTTTGCATTCACGAGATTTTTTTTTAAATTTGTAGAATTCGTTCTACCTAAGTTTGACAGAAATTTGATTTCCACAGAAATTTGTTTTGGGTGGGGGCCCAAAACAAATTTCTGGCTACGCCTCTACCCACCATCTATCCCTACAATGGACAACTGGCCAATGTATAGTTCGTGGTATCAAAAATTCAACAGCTACAATAAATATAATTTTTTACATATTTCTTAAAGTTATCTCCGGGCACACCGCAAATTATTTGTGAACGATGTTGGCAGAATATTTTTTGGGTGGTGGTAAGTACTCTCTCTGGCAGATCAAAGGCCCCTCGATAGAATTTGCTACGGGCCCCGCGCTTGCTTAATCCGGCACTGACCTTAATTAATTAATGAGGGCCAACTCACAGCTAAAGCATAGCTAAAGACCTAAAAATAAAGCAGACACGCACGACACAACCTTAGTTAATGATTGATTAATCTTATCACCACTCATGTTGAATGAAAGCCCCTTTGGTCTAATGATCGCAAATGAAATGATAGATTACAGCGAGTCTCGAGTTCGTTACCCAGGCTGCGGAATGAGAAGGTTTTTCAATTAGTTCACAACGTAGAACCATAATTCGCGAAATTTGGGTGTAGTACACGTCTGCCTGAGCCCCTTCGAGGAACACAAACGTGATATTATTGCCATGAGTCATCGTATTCCCCTGTCTGAGCGGTGGGTTGGATCGCATTTAGGCCATGGTTGAATGACCACTGCCCACGAAACGACGAGGGGCTTGACTTGAAATACTTGGCGTGTCATTATTTATTTTACAATATTTTTCATCACTATGGTAAGGTACATAGTGGTGATCTACGTACCCGTCGAATTACATCCGTCGAGCGACCACCAAACAGTGGGTTTTTTCTTTCACGTCAGGTAACACACGTTAGGTACAGTTAAAACATTGGGCTACATAATTTAAACCTGATAATTTGCGGGACTGAACATTCGCAGTAATCGCAGTCCCGCTGGATCCAGGTATTTGTAAGATCCCGCAGGGTGCTGCAAATTTGTTTGTTTGAACGCATTTATCTCTGGAACTTTCAGTCGGATTTGAACAATTATTATTGCATTCGATAGCTTAATTCTTGAGAACGTTTATTATGAATAAAACATATATATTATATATATTCATATTTAACATCATGCGCTACCCTACCACCCTCAGAAGCTGAGCAAAAAAAGTTACGGCAATGAAACATATACATTGAAGTGTTAAATAAATAAAATTGAAGTGTCTGCTTGTAATTTAAAAATAATAGCTTTTTACTGAATGCACAATATGAAAGTATACAAACTTAAGAGGGCTATTACAAATTTTCTTGTTTTTGAGTGTTTTAAGAGTCTAGCACTCAAATATAAGAAAAATTTTGATTTTTATTTTGAGCACTCCATAGAGAATTAATCAAACTTTCTCGGGCATATATCTTTTTTAATTTTGTGGCCATATCTAAACCATAATCACACTTCTAAAATCTCAGTTTATAAGTGTGATTATGGTAATACTCAGTTTTTCTTATATTTGAGTGCTAGACTCTTAAAACACTCAAAAACAAGAAAATTTGTAATAGCCCTCTTAAGGCTTAAAGTCACCTAAAGAGCAATGGAGAGGGCTATGCTAGGAATTTCCTTGCGTGATCGAATCAGAAATGAAGACATCCGCAAGAGAACCAAGGTTACCGACGTAGCCCGAAGAATTGCCAAACTTAAGTGGCAGTGGGCAGGGCACATTGCTCGCAGAACGGATGGCCGATGGGGACGAAAACTGCTGGAGTGGCGACCGCGAACTGGAAGACGTTGCGTTGGAAGGCCTCACACTAGGAGGACCGATGACCTGGTGAAGGTTGCGGGAATTTGCTGGATGCGAGTCGCACGGGACCGGTCAATTTGGCAACACTTGGGAGAGGCCTATGTCCAGCAGTGGACGTTTTTCGACTGAAATGATGATACAAACTTATAACAAAAAAACATTTTGCTGTCTGTCAGTATGTTTGTTCCGGCTAATCTACAAAACGACTGGACCGATTCTGACGGGACTTTTACATGCAGGTAGCTGATGTTCTAAGGGAGTAGCTTTAAGGTTACTTTCATTTTAGATAAAGGATTAGGGTACCATGCAAAAAAATTAAAACCCATGAAAATGTTAACTGATTCCGATTAAATTATGGAAGTAATATTCTTTTAATAATTTCTGGCGGACGAAGGTCGTGGGCTACAGCTAACAGCTAATAACATTATAAAGCTAAAGGATTTGTTTAAACGCGTTCATCTCTGGAACTAACAGTCAATGGCATTAGATAGCCTATTTTTAAGGGAGGCTATAGGTTACATTATAATACACATGTAAACGGGTATTTGTCGCGAATTTTACCTTTAAACAACACGGCTATAGGCTATCTAGCATGGAGCCGACCAAAAAACCCACAGTCAGGCAGGTGAAACCGCGGGGGTCAGTTAGTCATTTCATTACTGTTCAAAGATATTGAATGTTGATTAATTAATAAACATCATTTACTAAAAAGTCTCATTTATTATGAAGCTTTAAAAAAAATCGTCCTTGTTAAGGCGCTACCGAGCAAACGATACGTAATTCCAAAATAATTGCACTCGCTTGATCCCTTACTGAATCGTTATTACTTATCCTTCAGTTATGCAATTAATATGTAAGATATTTAAGGATTCACTCAATACATCATACGCTTTAGAAACACGATTACTTTTAGTTTCCTCGATAGAAAAAAAATCCAAAGTAATCTCTAAAAAACAAAATAAACCTTAAGTACGGCGTAAATACTTCACGGAAGATCATCAGATTTTGAATAATAACAAAACTACATGTTTTCTATAACGTATACGTTTTACATTTTCGAAATGTGTCTTTGTTTGAATATTATGAAGGAAATACCTAAATTAGCGTGCGTTCCGCCCGTTCTAACCAGAGCCGCCACGCTTCCCCCCTATCCGCTTTAGTCCTGCTTCGGCTGTTGGACGGGGAGCTTGTGTCGCTTGTTGATTTTTGCGGCGCGCCATAGAAATATAATTTATTAAATTTCGACTTTCGGACCGCGATCGTAACAACAACAACGTGACGACTGTACTATTTTTGCAATAAATACATTGCTCTTTGACCACTACGTAAGTTTGTCGCTAAGTCACTGGACAAGCAATGTAAAAATCACAAAACGATACTTCATTACGCGGATACTTCGCGTAGTACAGCCGCTTCTTCTTGCGACTAGTTAGGGATGTGCGTGTGGAGATCCACTGACGTAGGCTGTCGACAATATCGACTGACGAATGAAATATTGCTAATAAAGTCGATTTTTTAATTTGTCAACCGTTTTAACCCGGTTGGAATATCGATTTGTAATAATGTTTTTACGTATTTTGATTATTTTACAGCATAGTAGAGAAACGCGTAACCTACTTTCGTAAAGTAAGTTAATTAAATTTGAGGTTAAATCGGTGGAGTGTTTTTGGCTTTGAATTATCGTATATTATGCCTTATCCTCGTGCTACTAACTACTGTTTCAATAGGCCATGATAGCCTAAACCAGCGGTCGGCAACCTTTTGGCAGGCAAGGGCCACAAGGTGGCAAAATAAACTAAAGGCGGGCCGCACTTGTGATATTAACTCTAGAAGCCCAATATACCTACGTATCATATCCCATAGAAAAAATGAAAAGCGCTTGTTGAGGTTGCACTTGTCGCGGGCTCGAACTCACTGTTGCGCGTGCCCAAAAAGCACGCTGTCTCACCTGGCATCGTGCCCGACAGAATGAGCTCAGTGAGATGCAAGATAATTCATAGTAAAAGGTGCCTAAAAAATACGAAAAGAACTTTGGAAAATCGAGTTTTATGAAAAAAACCAGCGCATAAATCAAGTACAAATCAAATTGATTGAATTCTTCAATAATTGTGCTTTGTCAGTACCGACTTGTTTTGGAAATTTGCCACATCTTTTATTACTAATTTACGCCCAAAGTTGCGTTAAAATTGGCAATAAAAAGTAAAACGAATCTTTGGTAGCTCGTAACTCTTTAAGGCGAATGCTTCAGGGTAGCCCGCGAAATTCAAATTTTCTTACGTTTTTTGCAATTTGCAGGCCAGTGCTAGGTTGTATGTTGATTAAAATATTATTCGCGGTTGTAAGACGTATGTAGTTACAGAATTATATTCATCAAAATCATCAATACAACCCTCAAAGTTCATAAAGGTGGAAAAATTACTTTTCCAAGGTCAAAATCATTCTTGCACCTTTATGAACTTGGAGGGTTATATTGATGATTTTGATGATTATAATTCTGTAACTACGTCTTACAGTCGCAAACAAACAATTTTAATCAACATACAACCTAGCACTGGCCTGCGAATTGCAAAAAACGTAAGAAAATTTAAAATTTCGCGGGCTACCCTGGAGCATCAGCCTTAATGGCTTTTTATTTTACTATTCTGTTTCCTGTTGTGCTGTTCTGTGTTGTATGTGTGTAAAATTATTATTGAGACAAAACGATATCATGTATAACTTTGGAGTTTGGATGTACAGTGTCCAACAGTGGAGTAATTCCCTCCCGAAATTTCTATGGAAAAAATATCGACTACCTTAAGGCTGGATTCACACTATACGGTCGATTGTGGTTTGTTCATGCATTTATTTTATTTTGATAATTATAACTTATTTACAAAACTTTTACGGGCCGCAAGTGAGACGGCCGCGGGTTGCCGACCGCTGGCTTAAACCAACGTAACCGGATATTTTATTGTTTTAATTAACTTAATAATATTTTTTTTAGCTACATATTGTTTATTTTTATTATAATATTATATTCCGGACATTATGTTTTATTTAATTATTTTCAGGACCCCAAACAAAAATTGTACAATAATAAATGGAAGATCGATAACTTTCTGATTTAGTCAATCACTAGCGTACAGTGCTTTTGCACAGCACAACGATAGCGGCCGATGTTTTTGTGTGAGTGAGTTGTACGGTGCATAGTAAATACACGCTGCGTTTGATGGCATAAGGTTTATAATAGATTGTGTAATACGTTCAGTTTAAAAAAATGCGGGTGTGTGCGAGGCTTTGTATCTATTACTTTTACTGATCTGCATGTGTAGTAGTTGCCCTGTGGTTGGGGCATATCTCCTTCTTTATTATACCTTGCGGCGCGCGGGTGTGCCTTACGCACACATACATGGAGCACATAGAATACCTAAAATCTATTAGCGCCAGAAGCTCGGCCCGCTCTTAACTAGGTAGCCAGCAGCGAAAAACGCTCTCTCTGCTACAGCACTAGTAGGAACGACCGCCATTGTATCACGCCTTAATCCTGCGCTGGATCCCGTTTCCTAGCGGGTTCCCTGTATTACATTTGCATTTCTTAATTGGGATCCATTTGCATTGCGAACAGACTCCAAGCTACCGCCTGTAAGGTAAGCGCTCTAGCTTGAGTCAAGTACTGCTTTTCGCATTAACGCAGTAATTTTCAGCGTCAGTTAGAAATTTTAATTATTTGCTTATGAATAACAACAGTGCCATTCTCTTTCTTGTAAGTAGGAGTTACACATTTTCATTTTTCTTTTCGTGTAATTTACTATAAATATTTTACGAACTCAGTTTGCAAGAAAAACCGTCGGCGATGGAACTTTGACGCTCAAATTCACATTGTTACATGCAATTCTTATAAAAGCTAAAATTACTGAAAAATAAGCTGAATGTTTTACTTGTTTATTGGAGTTTAAGAATTTCTTTAAATTCCTTGAATTTTCACTTGTAAATATTCCAAATAAACTAAATTTTATCAAATAAATTAATATGATATACAAAACTTCAATCTACAATGAATAAGTTTCATTAGTTTTCGTTTGTCAATATAATAAGACAAAATTACAATAAATAAAATTAAAGTACTATAATTCTGCGTCAATTCAGGTCGCTCCTCAGTCTCATGTCAGTCTCGTTTCTAATTTTCGTCAGTATCAATCGACAATCATCCGGAGATCGCTATTATTATCGACTCGTGTACGCCGACCGAAGTAATTTGATCCAGAAAGTAAAAATAAAAAAATTGCGTAAAAAATGTAATAGGACTCTTAAGGCGCTGTCAACACCAAAATCGCGCACACTGTCTATTTGTATGGGAGTAAACGAGACGTCACTATCACTGGGCGGCCAGATTTTAGAAGAAAATAGTGAATAAAAAAAAGTGTGGAGTATTTGTGAAATATGACTCGTTAGCGGTTTAGGTATGCATATGTTGACTTCATGTTTTTAATTGCAGACCCATACGTCAAAAAAATAAAGAAATATAACCGTTAATGATGATTTTAAGACCAATCTTTGCAATTATTTTTTATCGAGCCGATTTCGTCTAATTATGTATTGAGTCCGTCCACGGTCTTTGAAATATGATGAATATTAACTTTTTTTTTTTTGATGTGCTAAAACAAACAGTTTTTCTTAAAAAACTGCTTAAATGACATCAATTTCAACAAATTAGGTGTTGTCAGCCCCTTATAGCAATCCTCGCGAATTCGCGCGGCAATCGCTTTCACGGAAACCACAGTCACAGAGGGCAATAGACAAGTTACGAAAGTAGAGGAAGTGACACAGTGGCAGCTAATTTTAACTCATATTCCATTTATCTGACACCTGGAATGAGTGGCACAGACTGTGCAACCACAAGAACACTACACAGCCATGAGGAGTGAGTAGAGTAGAGGGAACACATAATCTATACTACAACAGCCCGTAAAGTCCACTGCTGGGCATAAGCCTCTCCAATGATGGGAGGAATTTGCCGTAATCTCCACGCTTGGCAGGCGGATTGGAGATCGCAGTGATGTAAGACTAACAGAAAACGCTGCTGCCCATTCTCAGGTCTACGGAGGCGCAAGGTGTTCTGCCTCAGACATTAGTCGCCTTATACGACACCCGTGAGTGTAATGGGTTGGTTCTATTCTACTGTGCCGGATACCACACGGCTAATAATTATATAATCTATACAAATAAATATAATTAAAGGATCTGTTTGTAATTTCAATATAATGGCATATAATTGGCAAAATAAGCTTTCAGTATATTATACGGTACTTCTAAACTAATATTACAAAGACGACTACATTTTTTTTTTGTTTGTTTGTTACGCTTTAACTCAAGAACTACTCAACCGATTTTAAAAATTCGTTCACCATTAAAAAGAATCTGTACCGAGTAACAGGCTATAAATTATATTGATATCATGCAAATTAGCCGAGCTATCACAATTTTCGCGGACGAAGTCGCGGCCGAAGTGCTAGTATAACATAAAAATATAGTTTTTTTTTCTGTTTGCAAAACAGCTGGTCCGATTTTGACTGGACCTTTACTGGCAGATAGCTGATGTTTATCGATTCAATTAAGGAAGTAATGTTTTTCTAATAATTTAATGACAACGAAGGTTGCGGGCAACAGCTAGTAAAAATAATAAAATAATGACAACTGTTGGAAATATTGCAGAATAGATGTTCAAAGTGTTAATGAAAGTCATTTTAAGACGGGGAGTAAGGTCAGTAAAATGTTCTAGGAGAGTTTCTGAAGGGTGTAAAAATCCTCTTAAGGCGACGCACCGTTCTAAAACCGGGCACGCGCGCTTCGGGACTGAGCCGGACTGGGCGTCTGAGCGGGGCGAGGATTGCTAGCTTATAACATAAAGGACGTAAACAACTAAATGGTTTTTGTTATTTAATTCAGATGGGAACGATAATTTCAGAAATTCCTTCTACAATTTTAAAGAGTATGTCTCTACTCATCTACGGAGAAATTTAAGAGGCTTAAATTGGTCCCGTTTGCCCATAACATGTGAATCTCTTTTTAAAAAGAGGTATGTTTGATATTTTTTTCTCTGTTACAAAAGTTACTTAATCATCCTTAATCATCCAGCGTCCTCTTAACGAAGTCGAAAGCCACTTGTTCTCCACGTCATTGCGATCATTTTCTTGTTCTACAACATACCTAGGAACCTACTAGTTACAGAGATATTGGGGGTCAAAATTCCAACTTTTTGATAAGTTTTTTACTTTCACGACCCCCAAACTATTCAATCCATCCATCAGCACAATGTTTTGAGTGTGTTACATTGAGTTCTACCACAAAACATGGTTTTTCACCCATAAAAAAGTCGTTTCCCAGCAATAATTTTTGAAATTTGATGTACAGAATGCTTGGTTCACGGCTTGGTGATGAGAATGTTTTATAATGAGGTATGTGAGCTAGAACATTTTATTTTTATGGTGATTAAGCTGTGGTGTCCAATAGTTGTTTAATAGTTATTTAATAACGATTCTTCTCTGGATTGCATTATTTAGTTACTTTACATCATTACTATCATAACATCAAGCCTGTTCTCTCCAACAGTCAGGCAGAGATCAAGATCATAAGGTGTATCTATTGAAAATACTACAGCCACTTTTTACCGGACTGCGTCAGAAGGAGGGTTATGTTTTTCGAGAGTATGTATGTATGTATAATTCTTTGGCACGCTCGTCTACTTGTCGTAGGATTCGTATTTACTGTGAGCAAAATAAAAAAAACAAAATAGCGGATTTTTCGTGCTAAATTCAAATGTTTTGCACGCTCTGGGTTATGTTTTTCGAGAGCATGTATGTATAGAAAAAAAAAAACATGTAAAGCTCTGGTAGCCCACCAGAGCTTTGAAATGCTTTATCCAATGATTATAAAAATTGAGAAAAATATATAATATAAATAAAAATAGAGTCAAGAATAAGAAAAGAGTAAAAATAGACGCTTTTTTGAATTCACTGGTGTACCCAAATAGGTAGTAGCAATAGCGGCTGCACGACGTTTATCCATGCTGGCCGAGCATCACTACTTAGTTTGCGTGTGAACAGCTTGGCCACAATTTCCGTACACTTACAAATTGACACTACTCACACAAAAATCCGTACTAGTGAAACAGTACAGGCAATAATGTCTGACATTTATGTCGGAATTTATGTCGTAGTCTAGACGTACCTTATTAATGTCACAGTGAGTGAGTGAGACACCACAATACACTAGTAGAGTTGAATGGTTGCTAGAAACCACAATTAAATTTTGCAGAAATGAACTTAAAATCTACTCTGGTAAAAGAGGTTTTATTATACCTGTTGGTTGAAGAGACAAAGAATGAAATACCCTTACATTAGTCCTTGGTGCCGGTAAATATTAGAAAAATATAAATAGGTTTACTACTCACCATCTTTCATCAGCTGACGCATCTCCTTGGTCCTTTGAAAATTTATTTCCTCCAACAATTGCTCCAACATTGTAGCGCTTTTCAAGTACGTAGATCCTCCCAAAGCCATCTTTCAGCCAGAAGGTAGTTTAAATAATTCAAGACGCTTTTCCCAAACAAACACTTCTATGTGTCAACACATTTTAACAGCAGCCGAATTCTTATAATGTAACAACTTTGTCCACTCTATTACATATTATTACCAGGCGCTAGGCTTAGTCAGCAAGTCTAACTCAACATCAACATAGTCAAAAAATATTAACAAGCGATTTTTTCAATTTTAATTCAATTCACAGCGTACATGAAATTCAAGGATCAGAAATTCAGCAGTTTGGTTCAGTCTTGTCAGTCAGACTTTAGTATTTGGTGTTGCCTTTTTATCTACTCTACGGTCAAGAATTTTCATAAGGCCAACAGAAGAATTTATTTATTGAATGATTTCAAACTTGTTGAATAAAATGAGAAAAATAAAGCGAGTAGTAAGTTGAGAGAGTTGACTAAGATGATAAATACACTAGCCATCAGACGCATCCATTATGTCGAGTTTTGAGGAAGCTTTCATGTGCTTTCATTTGGCAACACTGAGATTGGAAATGTCAACCAAAGACAAATTTTTTTTTTTGCTCGCTGTTATATTGACAGACAAGGCTGAAAAATATGTATAAAAGTAGTACTCTGTGGCTGAAAAGCACGTCCGAGCCTGTCCGAGCTGAAAAGGTTCTGCAGCGCTGCTTGTTGATGAAAGCGTCAGGGCAGCCCGCGAAATTATTTTTTTCATACGTTTTTTGCAATTTGCAGGCAGGTGTGTTGTACTTATGTTGAATAAAATATTGTTCTCGATTAGACTTAGAATTAATCATCAAACATTCATGATGAAAGTTGATTGAATTACTTTTTTATGAATGAATCAGTCAATCGACGTTTCGCGGGCTACCTTAGTAAAAATATTCATACGGACTTACTTGGTCATAATTTCAAGGTATTTTTTATAGGGTTTTTATTATTTTTGTGTGGCGGGGGTTTTTTAATTTTTTATTAATTTTTTTTCCTCATGCATTGGAAAATGGTTTCGGTCGAAACCATAGTCGAATGAGGGATTTTCTTTTTAGATCTTTCTTAGTCGCTGGATAGATGGCGCTAGGAGTAAGTATGTTATTGCAAGGAACGGAACCTAAAAAAACTGATTTTAAAAAAGCGCGAGAAATGTAGGTTATATTCGGAAGGTTAAGCAAATGAAAGTGTCAGTCAACGAGAGTATGTGACGTGACACAATGTTTTTTTTCAAGCGTTTTGGCTTTGGCACCAACTATCATAGTAAGTTCAACGCCATCTATAGAGTTCTTGGAACCTAGTTTTTTTAAAAACCTCAAAAGGAAAACCTCTCATTGAAAATTAGTGTTGCCAATTTAGCATATTATATGCTAAATTTGGCATATTTTGTTCTTGTTTAGCATATTTTTTTAGCATTTAGCAATTATAGCATATTTTTTTTACATATTTTGTAAAACATGAAAAGAATGTAAATCACAATCTTTCTTGATATAAAAATTGAAATTGATACTCGACTCCACGGCGGTTGAGAACCCTGAATGCTATTTTGTACGTCAGCTTCGGCCTAAAACGAGTAGGAAAGTGCTGATAGTCTTACACTGTTCCAGACAATTGACTACTTTGTATCGGAACCAAAGAGAGTTATGACTCTAGCTCTCAGCCTTCCACATCAGCTAATGTTGATGAATATCAAGACATTGATATTCTATTCCCCTGATTTAATTTCTTACTAATTACTGACATTTATTTATGTTGGCATTTTTTAGAGGTTAACATATTTCTGGCATATTTTTTACACTAATGTAGCACAGTTTAATATAATATAATAATAATAATTTATTCAAAAATACATAAGGTAAACGATTACAGTTTTTCTTAAATCTATGCCAAGTTCACCTATAAGCTGTGAGCCTGAACTAGGTAATCCTGTGTTTCAGGCGATTTGAGGTAACATTTAATAAATTGATCAAATAATCACATACATATTAATCTTATTGGTACCAATGAATGTAAAAATGTATATAAAACTTAAACTATCTTAACCTAACTAATTTAAAAAAATAACAATTAACAATAATATGAATCATATTTACTTTAGCACAAGTAATCACTTCTCTGTATCTTCATAGGACATAGTTTGAAGAGCTCCCTTAAGGATTTTCTTGCAGTTATTGTGATTTAATGAGTAGATGTTTACTTTTTCATTCAGCCTGTTATATAGTAGCGGTCCGAGGTACATATAAAACTTGGCTGTGAAAGCATGTTTTGTACTTTTTTGAGGGCAAACTATATATTTCCGTCTTTTTTTAGTAAATTCAGTGCTGTATGGAAGTGCTGCGTGTTGTTTTAGTATAGTGCTCATAATAAATAACTGTCGAACTGTTAGTACTTCACAAGATTTATACAGGAGGTTAGTGGGGAAAAGGAAAGGGCGGAAGGTTTGAAGTAGTTGAGTTGGCAACACTGGTGAAAATTGACACTTTGACATTGACTTGACAGTAGTAAAATGTGAAGTGCTGCCAATCGCGGGGAAAATCCCCGATTAGCGGGGATTTGAGGGTTAGCGCGGGGATAGCGCGGGGAATGACAAAAATCGGGTAATTTCGGGGAATCCAGGCCAATTTTTTCCATGGGCTAAAACTATTTTATGTTGGGTAACTTACAACTAAAAAAACTGTAATTCTAACACGATTTTGTATTATTTTAATATACTATTCCAAATCAATTATGGGCTATTATGTTGTAATAATAGTTGATTTATTTGAAGGATTCCCACTCACAATATGGTGGTAAGAAATTTAACCATACTATAACACACTAAGTGGAATATCGTGTGAGTCACGAATGACCAATTACCTATTACGCTAGCGTAAGGTAATTGGTCATTCGTGACTCACACGATATTCCACATCAACACCTGTTAGATAGATTTAATTATAAACTTTTTTTTGTACTTTATTTGCAGATTGTTTTGATTACTATGTATGAAGTCTATAGATGTAAGAGTTAATTTTGTTATAAAGTATAGTATTTTATTAAAAATTGGTTGCCTGTAAAGTCGGTATACGGGCGAAAGTTTTACGTGACAACGACTTTGAGTGGTGTGTCTGTCTCTCTCGCTCTTAGGCGGGCTAACCATGCCCGAGTGGAAGGGACGCGTGCCTCTCACTCGCTCTCATTGTGAGCGCATAACGTGAGCGGAGCGTAACGCAGTTTCTTGAAGTGTCACCCGGCAAACCAATTTATAAGACGTTGTCACGTCAAAATTGAGTAGTTTATAACAAATTTTGTAAAAAACAGTATTTGTATTCCAAAGATATCATTTCGTGGACTATGTGGCAAATTATTAAAAAAGAAGCGAGGAATTTCGGGGAATTGGCAACACTGAGACGGGGAATTGAGATATTTTTAGTGGCAGCACTGATTAAATGTCACTCTAACTAAATGGAAAATTGAAAAATTTAAATGACAGCTCTGCCGAGCTAAAAACCCAAAAAAATCATAATGTGGATACGGTGCATTTCAAATTATATTTCTTCCCTTGCTCAAAAAGTACATTTGGAATCACACAGGAGAATTTGAAAGTTACAAAGACAGATTGAGTGAATAATTCAGGAAAACAATGTCAACATTACGATCTGCTCGATGTATGTACAAACGCAGTTTGTTTGCGTTGAAACAGTCTGCACGGCTTTCCGGAGTTCTGGTGCGGCAGGTGCATACGGCAGATAATAACGGCGACCCGGGGGGCGACCATCAGCATGGAACCACGAGTGCGCTTAGTGCTGGCACACTGGCACTCGCGCTACTGGCAGCTGATCATGTCTTTAATGGTGCTTACACTAAAACAACTACTTACATTGTAGTTCTCAAGACTTCATGACCATTAGAGAAAGCTGTATATCATGCATAGGTACATCAAAATTTACTCCCAGCACCAACATTATTATTCACCAACATCATGTTTAGGCCATTGTATCAACACTAAAGTCAAGTCACTTTTCGTCAATTGTCAATGGGGCTTGTGTCATCACATTTGAGTAAAAAATGTACTCAAATGTGAAGTTTTCGATGCACTGTATCGTCTTCATTATTTTTTTATGTGAAAACAGAAAAAAATATGTGTTCAATATTTTTTGTAAATCTATCTGACGGACTAATTAGATTTTTTTTGTCATATAACCCAGTGTTCCGCAAACTTTTTGTGTTCAAGGTACATCTAGGAAATCAGAAAATTTAGGAGGTACACCATAAATAAAAAATCTATTTTTACATAATATTAATCAGCATTTATTATTAAAGTTTTGCGGCTGTTTAAGTAGGTATTTTTCTTCCGTCTGCCTATTTAGCTTTAAGAAGATAACCTTATTTTTTCCGAGGCACACCAAATAATGACCACGGTACACCAGTGTGCCGCGGCACACCCTTTGCGGAACACTGATATAACCTATTATGTAAAGTAGGTTTATCAATGATTCTAACTTTTCTCTCACAACTGTTTAGACCCAAGGTACACAAATTCATTATTGACTGCAATAGTCTGGACCCATATTGGATGTAATGATTTTAGTCTTGATTGTTTAATGGGTATAGGTATGGTGGTTGTTTTATGGTGGACTGGCATTAAGTCCGCCCTTTGTACAGTTTTTTTACTTGTGCATAAAGTTTTTATAAATAAATAAATAAATGGGTCCCGGCTGTTGCAGTTTCTTTTCAGTTTTTATTTAAAGTTAGTAGTTCTTCTGTCTGTCTGTCTGTCCGTATGTTTTTCTTATGTTAAATGGTTGATGAGATATTTTTAATCTAATCCTCTAATTTCTAAAGTAAAATGAGAAAAAAAATGCAGCTTACAAATCCTTTGAATATTATAAAAAAAAATCAGCTTACATTACAATTTCTTTAACCGACCTAACATACGAAAAAAATACTTTCAATGAAAATTGCAGTTTGAATAAGATTTGTTTCACTTTTTAATATGTGAGACTTTATCATCAAAAGCAACTTTATTTTTCATTCAATAATTTAATTTTGCTTCATATGAGAATGAGCATTAAAAATATTGTTTGGTGCTACAGAACCCCGTGTGTGCGAGTATGACTCGCACATGGCCGGTTTTTTTTATTTTGCAATGTGATCAAACGATAATAACCTGTAACAGAGGCTTCTTCAAAAACCTACTTCAGGCACCAGTCTCTTCCAATAGTGGAAAACATTGTTAATTTTTATGGAAACGAATATTGTGAAGAGAGAATAAATGAATTGAATTGGTGAATTGATTGATAATCACTTCGAGCAATTCTTAAAGACTCAATTGTTGAGACAAAAGTACTTATAACGCCAGCTTCTTCCCGTGACTTCGTACGTGGATCCTGTTGCTGAAGCTGAAACGTCTGATGTCGAATTCTAAGAGCCCGGGGACGAGAAAATAAAGGAATGCGCGAGACAATTGGCCAGTAGATTAAAATTTTCAATGATATACCATCATCATCGAAAATCAGTCCTAAACTGTTACTGTCTTCACTGCGTGGAGGTACTCCCAGCTTATGTTAGTTTATAATTTATACATTGAAATTAGTGATAGCTTTCCACATCAGATGTTTCTGATCTTTGATTTTTATAAGTCAACAGGAAATGCCCAACAGACCGAAAAACTTTTGCTATGTTGCTGTGTAGCTGGGCTCTTGGAGTTCCACAACAGGTGTTCCAAATCTTCGATTTTAATAAGACAACAGAGAGTGCTCATCAGATTGAACAACTTTTGCTAAAATGTCGTTCCTATATATACATATAGTGTAGCTGGGCTCTTGGAGTTCCACATTAGGTGTTCCAGATTTTCAAATTTATTCTCTCAGCAGAAAATGCTCATCACGTGGAACAATTTTTGCTATGGTACCATTTTTGTATCGCTTATAGTTTAGATGGTCTGTTGCGGTTCTGCATCAGGTGTTCAAGTTTCCAAGATAAATTATAGCCTATATGTTGCCCAGACTTAATACCTATACCACAAAAAAAAACATTCAAATCCGTCCAGTAGTTCTGAAGATTAGCATGTACAAACAAACAGACAGTTTTTTTTTGGATTCGTGCTCTATTACTGTTTCTAAACCCCCCCCCTCAAATATTTCTTTTTTAATATATTCAATGTTCAGACAGTTTTTTTACTGTTTTATTATTATGTAATCTTCATTTTTGTGCCAGTAGCAAATAAATGTAGAATAAAATTGTAAACCTGGCTGTACCTGTATCACACTCCGAATCAGCTGCTGATGGTCTATCTTATTGTTTCAGAGAAAAGATTCTTTAAAGCAGCACAACTTGGAAATGTGCAAGAATTGCGGAGGTGAGTATTATTATTATATTTTTTTTAATTGCGGAGGTGAGTATTATTATTACTTATATTTTTTTTAAACTGCGTAGGTGACTATTATTATTATATTTGTTTAAACTGCTGAGGTGAGTATTATTATTATATTTTTTTAAACTGCTGAGGTGAGTATTATTATTACACTAGCTTCTGCCCGCGACTTCGTACGCGGAACCTGTTGCTTATGCCAGCGACAACAGGGTCGTCAAAATCGAAGATCTGATACGTCTGATGTCGAAGCGCAATTCTCTATCCGTGAACGTCTCCGACTCGCGAGACAATGCGTTACGTTCACGATCAGCAGTCAGTCGCGCATCACGTTCCCCACTTTAGAAGTCGATGTGTAGATACGCTGAGAACTCAAGCGTAATTCTCTTCCGTGAACGTCTCCAACTCGCGAGACAGTGCAGACGTTCATGATCAGCGGTCAGTCGCGCATCATATTCTTCACTGGTCTCTAGAGACCTGGAAGTAGATGCGTAAATACGCTGAGAACGCAGGCGTGCTTCGCGATCCGAAGAGGTTTCCACGGAGCGAGTTGAAGCCTGATGTTCTCGAACAGCATCAAGTCTCTCCTGACGCTCTTCGGTAGATTCCTGGGATTTTATGATCCTCAATCTTTTAGCTCCTTTGGAACATTGGGAAAGATTTGACCTCTTTCTAGGCATGGTTATAGTTTTATTAAAATCTAAGTGACTGCTCCGCTGCATTACCGGGTAGGCAGGCACTAAGGTAAATGGAAAAGGAAATTAAACACTAAAATAACATAAGCCGGAAGGCATATTTATTCGATAAAATAAAAAAATAAAAGGCATTTTTGGCCAGTAGAGTCAAATTTTCAATGATGTACCATCGTCATCGAAAATTAGTCCTAAACTGTTACCGGGTCTCACCGCGTGGAGGTACTCCCAGCTTATGTTACATTGAAATTAGTGATAGCTTTGATTTCCACATCAGATGTTTCTGATCTTCGATTTTTATAAGTCAACAGGAAATGCCCATGAGACCGAACAACTTTTGCTAAGACGTCATTCCTATATGTGTTATGGTGTAGCTGGGCTCTTGGAGTTCCACAACAGGTGTTCCAGATCTTCGATTTTTATAAGTCAACAGAGAGTGCTTATGAGATTGAACAACTTTTGCTAAAACATCATTCCTATGTTAGTGTAGCTGGGCTCTTGGAGTTCCACATCAGGTGTTCCAGATCTTCAAATTTATTCTCTCAGCAGAAAATTATCATCACGTTGAACAATTTTTGCTATGGTACCATTTTTGTATCTCTTATAGTTTAGCTGGTCTGTTGCGGTTCTGCATTAGGTGTTCAAGTTTCCAAGATAAATTATAGCCTATATGTTGCCCAGACTTAATCTATCTTCTAAATATATAAAAGAAGAAACTGACTGACTCATCTATCAACGCACAGCCCAAACCGCTGGGTCTACAGATTCCAAATTTGGCAAGTAGGTTCCTTATGTGGTCTAGGGGTGCACTAAGAAAGGATTTTTCAAAATTCACCCCCTAAGGGGGTTAAACGGGGCTCCAAAGTTTGTACGGGGAAACAAGAGACTATTTTATTCGAAACTTCACAGGAGTGCTCCTATTAATAAATGAGTAGAAACGGGTTTCAGGATTTTTCAGAATTCAACCCCTAAGAGGGGGAAATGGGGTGACAAAGTCTAGAAATCAATGCACAGCCCAAACCCCTGAGTCTAGAGATTCCAAATTTGGCAAGTAGGTTCATTATGTGGTCTAGGGGTGCACTAAGAAAGGATTTTTCAAAATGCATCCCCTAAGGGGGTTAAACGGGTCTCCATAGTTTGTATGGGGAAGAAAGATTAGTGAGACTATTTTATTCTAAACTTCACAGGAGTGCTCCTATTGATAAATGAGTAGAAACGGGTTTCAGGTTTTTTCAGAATTCAACCCCTAAGAGGGGGAAATGGGGTGGCAAAGTATAAAAATCAATGCACAGCCCAAACCACTGAGTCCAGAGATTCCAAATTTGGCACATAGGTCCTTTATGGGGTTTAGGGGTGCATTAAGAAAGGATTTTTCAAAATTAACCCCCTCTAAGGGGTTGAAACGGGGGTCCAAAGATTACATGGGGAAATAAGATTAGTTAGATTACTTAATTCGAAACTTAACAGGAGTACTCCTATCGATAAATGAGTTAACATTTGTGTTTCAGGTTTTTTCAGAATTCAACCCCTAAAGGGGAAATGGGGTAACAAAGCCTGAAATTCAACATAGGTATTGTTTGAATTGGGTCGGGTGTATATGTATATTACAAAAACAACGATTTTAAGATTTAATGTGGCGGACCTGAATTACCATCATTCCCTGTTGGGGTGCGATGGGGTTGAAATGTCTAAAAATCAATATGGGTGTCGAAACCGAGATTATCAGGGGTGCTGATGTCGAAAATGGCATTTATTTTGAGATCCAGAAGATGGCGGATTCAACTTCTATACAGGGTTATTGTTGATTTATTGTGATGATTGTGATAACGATGATTGTTATAATGATGATGATGATTGTGATTACGATGACGATTGTGATAATGATCATGATGATTGTGATGATGATTTTGTTTACGATGATAATGAGTTTGATAACGATGATGGTGATTGTGATAGTGATTGTGATAGTGATGGCGATTGTGATAGTGACGGTGATTGTGATGGTGATTGTGATGGTGATTGTGATGGTGATAGAGATGGTTGTGATAACGAGGATGAAGATTGTGATGATGATGATTATGATTAAGATGATAATGATTGTGATAACGACGATGGTGATTGTGATAGTGATTTTGACGGTGATTGTGACGGTGATGGTGATTGTGATAGTGACGGTGATGGTGATAGCGATGGTGTTCGTGATTGTGACAGTGATGGTGATTGTGATAATGATGAAGATGATTGTGATTACGATGATAATGATTGTGTTAACGAGGTTACTGATTGTGATAACGAGGTTAGTGATTTTGATAATGATTGTGATAACGCGGTTAGTGATTGTGATAGTGATAGTGATTGTGATTGTGATAGTGATAGTGAGTATGATAGTGATTGTGATAGTGATTGTGATAGTGATTGTGATAGTGATTGTGATAGTGATAGTGATTGTGATAGTGATTGTGATAGTGATTGCGATTGTGATAGTGATTGTGATAGTGATTGTGATAGTGATTGAGATAGTGATTGTGGTAGTGATTGTTATAGTGATTGTGCTAGTGATTGTGATAGTGATTGTGATAGTGATTGTGATAGTGATTGTGATTGTGATAGTGATTGTGATAGTGATTGTGATAGTGATTGTGATTGTGATAGTGATTGTGATAGTGATTGAGATAGTGATTGTGGTAGTGATTGTTATAGTGATAGTGATAGTGATAGTGATTGTGATTGTGATTGTGATTGTGATTGTGATTGTGATTGTGATTGTTATAGTGATTGTGATAGTGATAGTGAGTATGATTGTGATTGTGATTGTGATAGTGATTGTGATTGTGATAGTGATTGTTATAGTGATTGTGATAGTGATAGTGAGTATGATAGTGATTGTGGTAGTGATTGTGATTGTGATTAGGGAATGCAATCTCGTCTCGCCGAGATCCCGATCTCGCGAGATCCCGGCCATATTTTACGAGATTGTATCTCGTCAAATTTCGTACGAGATCTCGCGAGATAACGAGATCGACAAATGCAGCGTGACGACGTGTATTTCATAGCGCGGCTGCGCGCGAACTGAACTGAATTTGTACGAAGCTGGTGGAGTAAGAGGGGAACTTTTAAACTTCGTACATAACTGCCTCTCAACTGTGGTTCCCACAAGTGTTGAGGCAGAACGAGCTTTTTCAGCAGCAGGGTATTTGGCATGCAAAATCAGAAGTCGTCTGTCAGATGATACTCTCGACATGATGTGTTTTTTGAGAAGCCATTTTCAGACAAACTAACTTGCCTTTCCGTACCTTGATAACTTCATCTGACTTCTACTTTAAACTTTTTTTATTTGATTAATACGATCTCACAACATTTATTTAACAACTTGTGAAGTTAAGTTTTTGTTTTGTTGTATTTATTTACCATAAGTAATGTTCCTATTACTCTTAATTATTGAAACTAAAGTAATAATTTACAAAGGACTAAATATAGATAATTATTGTTTTGTTACCAACATTGTAAGAATTTGAACTGATTAGCTACAGTAGGTATAATAATTATAGACATAAACAAATGTTATTAGAGTTAGAGACAAAATAATAAGTACTCTGTTGATTTTTAAAATAAAACTTACATTATTTTTATAACTAAGCAACGCAGTTTCTATTTAATTACATATCATGTCAATTACTAGTTCTTAAAACAAGCATTTGCATATGTTTTAATTGCGATTCTCTCTATCTCGCGAGATCCCGTAATTTGCGAGATCTCGCGAGACTGGGTTTTGAGTCTCGCGAGATCTCGCTAGGCGGAAATCTCGTACGAGATTGCATTCCCTAATTGTGATAGTGATAGTGATAGTGATAGTGATAGTGATTGTGATAGTGATAGTGATTGTGATTGTGATTGTGATTGTGATTGTGATTGTGATTGTGATTGTTATAGTGATTGTGATAGTGATAGTGAGTATGATTGTGATTGTGATTGTGATTGTGATTGTGATTGTGATAGTGATTGTGATTGTGATAGTGATTGTTATAGTGATTGTGATAGTGATAGTGAGTATGATAGTGATTGTGATAGTGATTGTGATAGTGATTGTGATAGTGATTGTGATAGTGATTGTGATAGTGATAGTGATTGTGATAGTGATTGTGATAGTGATTGTGATAGTGATTGTGATTGTGATAGTGATTGTGATAGTGATTGTGATAGTGATTGTGATAGTGATTGTGATAGTGATTGTGATTGTGATAGTGATTGTGATAGTGATTGTGATAGTGATTGTGATAGTGATTGTGATAGTGATTGTGATAGTGATTGTGATAGTGATTGTGATAGTGATTGTGATAGTGATTGTGATAGTGATTGTGATAGTGATTGTGATAGTGATTGTGATAGTGATTGTGATAGTGATTGTGATAGTGATAGTGATAGTGATTGTGATAGTGATTGTGATAGTGATAGTGATTGTGATAGTGATTGTGATAGTGATTGTGATAGTGATTGTGATAGTGATTGTGATAGTGATTGTGATAGTGATTGTGATAGTGATTGTGATAGTGATTGTGATAGTGATAGTGATTGTGATAGTGATTGTGATAGTGATTGTGATAGTGATTGTGATAGTGATTGTGATAGTGATTGTGATAGTGATTGTGATAGTGATTGTGATAGTGATTGTGATAGTGATTGTGATAGTGATTGTGATAGTGATTGTGATAGTGATTGTGATAGTGATTGTGATAGTGATTGTGATAGTGATTGTGATAGTGATTGTGATAGTGATTGTGATAGTGATTGTGATAGTGATTGTGATAGTGATTGTGATAGTGATTGTGATAGTGATTGTGATAGTGATTGTGATTAATAAGAATAAGAATAATTTATTTATAAAAGTATTACAAAAATGTACATTTATGTGCAGTAGTGTTATTTCTAAAACAATGGTATAAATAGTGCATAATAGTAAACTATAACTAAAAATATATTTAACAGTTGCAAAAAACAATAATGTGGAATTCACAAATGTTTGCTAGCGACCTGCCTGATCTAGGTTTATTTAAACCTGTGTTTCAGGCCATCACTTTACATAGCACAAAATTAAGTAGGACAGTAAATGTTATAAAATAAAAGAAATCTATTAACAACTATAAGAATAATGTAAGTGGTACAAAAATCAATAAACATTAAAACTAAATTAAGTAAAATACCTATGTACAATTAGATACCAGGGAATAACATAATCAAACCAGGACTTCTAGCAGTTTTTCTGTGTCCGTGTAATTAAGTATCGCTAAATAATCCGATATTACAAAACTACATTTCCTATAACTAAGACTGTAGAAGTTTAGATTCTTGTTGAGTCTATTATACAGAAAAGGTCCTAAAAACGCATAAAATCGTCTAGCAAAAGCATGTCTAGTTTGAGGCTTTGTGCAAACCAGGTCCTTCCTTCTCCTATCGTCAGGGACTGGGTCATAGGGAAGTGTAGAGTGCTGCTGTAGTATGATGTGAAGAATAAATAATTGCCGCACTGTGAGCACATTACATGCTCTATAGAGCAGGTGTGTAGGAAATCTAAACGGACGAAAGGTAGCAACCTTTAGAATTGCTCTTTGAGAACGTTCTAGAGGGAGAAGAATCGAATTTCCCGCCCCCCCCCATGACGTTATGCAATAGGTTAGAATAGACTGACACAACGCTAAATAAACCTGTTTTATTAATTTATAGTCGGCTACATTACGTAAATACTTAAAAACAAATATTAGTTTGCGCACTCTAGCACATAGCAACTCGATATGTTTACGGAAATTTAGATTCGAGTCAATAGTGACACCAAGATATTTCAAATGGTCAGCTCTTTCTAAAGTAGGGCAAGAACATGCAGTGTCAGCGTACGTGCTACAGGTATGCGCGTAAATGATTAGGTTAGTAAGCGGTGTGTTAGTATTTCTCATTGTAAATGAAATGTATTTTGTTTTGTCAGCATTCAGTGTTAGAAGATTATTCTGGAGCCAATTAGATACAATGTTGAAACCATTCTGAGCATGTTCATAGGCCTCAACTCTTGATTTAGCTGAAAACAACAGGGCAGTATCATCCGCATAGGACATTACAACACCATTTTCGAGTGGCAGGCTGCAAAGGTCATTAATATAGATCAAAAATAATGTAGGACCTAATATGCTGCCTTGTGGTATTCCAAAACGAGTATTAGAAAGATCAGAACTTGTATTCGGACCAATTTTAACACATTGCTGTCGATCGCTAAGATAATCAGATAATAGTTGAAGCTGCGCTCCTCTTATCCCAAGTGTTTCAAGCTTCAGCAAAAGAGTAGCGCAAGAAATAGTATCAAAGGCCTTGGCAAGGTCTAGAAAGATACCAACTGTATGCATTCCACTATCCAGATTCGTAGAAATGTAATTAACCAATTTGTTTACTGCTTGGCTAGTTGATTTTTTAGGCCTAAACCCAAATTGATTATCTGAGAGTAGTTTGTTATCTTCCAGATATTTTATCAGTCTACTATTTATGATTTTTTCTAAAATTTTTGATAGTCCCGTTAGTACTGAAATGGGTCTGTAGTTAGTCACACTCATTTTGTCTCCAGACTTGAAAATAGGTGTGATTACAGACTTTTTTAGAACTTTTGGAAATATCCCTTTAGATAAACATAGCTGAAAAATGTGAGTGAGCGGAGGGGCCAGTATGTGTTTAAATCTTTTAAGTACATTATTGGGTATATCATCCCACCCAGTTGCGCAGACATCCTTTAAGCCGTTTATAATTCTAATTACTTCGTTGAGGTCCGTATCTAATAAAACAAAAGAATTTAACGTGGAAGATGTCCTAGTTGGGTTTTGAGTGTGGGGACGGCTAATATTTATGGATTTTTCAGCCAAATTTTTACCAACATTGACAAAATAGTGGTTTATCTTATTTATTGCTTCGGATGGGTTTATTTCTGTTGATAGTAAATCAATCGGAGGTTCGGAATTTTTACACCTCAATGTATTGGTTTTTATAAATTTCCACACAAGTTTACTATTTTTTCCCGCCTTCTCGAGTTCATTTTTATCGTGCTGGTTTTTTAGCTTTTTCAAAAGGTTATTACAGAAATTCCGATATCTTTTATATGTAACAGAAAGTATTACGTCATCAGGTGCAAGTTTGGATTTTAGGTGGAGTTTGTCTCTGTGTCTTATACAACGAACGAGACCGGGTGTGATCCACGGTTTTATACAACTATATTTTCTAGGGATTATCTTAGTGAAAGTGTTTTTTCTTATTACGTATTGTAAAGAATTGATGAAATATTGTAAAGAGATATTTGCATCAGCAGAAACGTAAATAGGGTTAAAATTAATGCCGCGTATGTCACATTCAAGGTTTGTCATATTGACTTTAGTATAGCTACGCTCGCAGTTTTTTCTAGGTGAACTTATTTGCATTGTTAGTAAAACAGCTTGATGATCGGTTAGCGCAGAGTTAGTAACCAATGTTTTGGATGGATTTTTTGATTTTAGAATGATATGGTCTAAGCAAGAACCGCTTTGATGTGTGGGGTAATAGTGAGCTGGTAAAAGTCCATGAAATGCACAAATATTTAGATAATTATGTGTATGGGTATCGGGTTTCCCGGAGAAAATGTTTATGTTGATATCTCCTACAAGTATTACATTTTTGAAAGTACTTATGTTTTTTAAGTTAGTGTCAAGTGAGTCGAGAAAACTGTCGATATTAAGAGAAGGAGGCCTATAAATAGCCATGACTACTGTATCGGGAATAATTTTAATGAATAAGCAATTACTATCTTGGGATAGTGGTTCTTCTTTGATCGTTCGTAGATTATTTTTAATATAAACTACAACTCCGCCGTTTTGGTTGATGTTTTTCTCTGTTTTATATGAATAAAAACCGTTCAGATTGTGATTGTTATAGTGATAATGATGAAGGTGATTGTGATTACGATGATAATGATTGTGATAGTGATAGCGATGGTGATGGTGATTGTGTCAGTGATGGTGATAATGATTAAGGTGATTGTGATTGAGATGATAATGATTGTTAAAATGATGATAGTGATTATGATAGCAACTTTACTGTGATCGAGATTGTGATGGTGATTGTGATGGTGATGGTGATTGTGATATTGATTGTGATTGTGATTACGATGATAATGATTGTGATTACGATGATGGTGATTGTGATAGTGATTTTGATGGTGATGGTGATTGTGATAGTGACGGTGATGGTGATTGTGATGGGGATTGTGATGGTGATTGTGATGTTGATTGTCATAATGATTGTGATAATGTTGGTGGTTGTGATAGTGATGGTGATTGTGATAATGAGGGTGACTGTGATAGTGATGGCGATTGTGATAATGATTGTGATAATGATGGTGGTTGTGATAGTGATGGTGATTGTGATAATGATGGTGGTTGTAATAGTGATGGTGGTTGTGATAGTGATGGTGGTTGTGATAGTGATGGTGATTGTGATGATAATAATAAATTGTGATGATTATGATATTGGGCACATAGATAGTTTATAACCGGGATTAACATGTAGGACACTATTTATCCCTTTACAGTGGGACAGTTACCGAACTGCACGCGGGCGAAGCCGCGGGAAACAGCTAGTCTAAATATATAAAAGAAGAAACTGACTGACTGACTGACTGACTGACTCATCTATCAACGCACAGCCCAAACCGCTGGGTCTACAGATTCCAAATTTGGCAAGTAGGTTCCTTATGTGGTCTAGGGGTGCACTAATAAAGGATTTTTCAAAATTCACCCCCTAAGGGGGTTAAAAGGGGCTCCAAAGTTTGTATGGGGAAACAAGATTAGTTAGTCTATTTTATTCGAAACTTTACAGGAGTGCTCCTATTGATAAATGAGTAGAAACCGGTTTCAGGATTTTTCAGAATTCAACCCCTAAGAGGGGGAAAAGGGGTGACAAAGTCTAAAAATCAATGCACAGCCCAAACCGGTAAGTCTAGAGATTCCAAATTTGCCACATTGGTTCCTTATGTGGTCTAGGGGTGCACTAAGAAAGGATTTTGCAAAATTCACCCACTAGGAGGGTTAAACGGGGCTCCAAAGTTTGTATGGGGAAACAAGATTAGTTTAACTATTTTATCCGAAACTTCACAGTAGTGCTCCTATTGATAAATGAGTAGAAACGGGTTTCAGTTTTTTTCAGAATTCAACCCCCAAGACGGGAAAATGGGGTGGCAAAGTATAAAAATCAATGCACAGCCCAAACCACTGAGTCTGGAGATTCCAAATTTGCCACATAGGTTCTATATGGGTATATATAGGTTCTATTTGGTTTAGGGGTGCATTGAGACAGGATTTTTCAAAATTAACCCCCTCAGGGGTTGAAACGGGGGTCCAAAATTACATGGGGAAATAAGATTCGTTAGACTACTTTATTCGAAACTTAACAGGAGTACTCCTATCGATAAATGAGTTAACATTTGTGTTTCAGGTTTTTTCAGAATTCAACCCCCCTTTAGGGGTTGAATTGAAATGGGGTAACTAAGTCTGAAATTCAACATAGGTATTGTTTGTATGGTGAATTGGGTCGGGTGTATTACAAAAACATCGATTTTAAGATTTAATGATTGTGATTGTGACAGTGATGGTGATAATGATGAAGGTGATTGTGATTACGATGATAATGATTGTGATAGTGATTGTGATGGTGATTATAATGGTTATGTGACGGTGATTGTGATGGTGATTGTGATTGTGATTGTGATAGTGGTAGTGATAGTGATAGTGATGGTGATTGTGATTGTGATAGTGATGGTGATTGTGATAATGATTGTGGTTGTGATAGTGATGGCGATTGTGATCATGATGATTGTGATTAAGATGAAAATGATTGAGATTACGATGATAATGATTGTGATGACGAGGATGGGGATTGTGATGATGATGACTGTGATTACGATGATAATGATTGTTAAAATGATGAAAATGATTGTGATCGAGATTGTGATTTTAATAATGATGATAGTGATTGTGATTACGATGATAATGATTGTGATTACGATGGTGATGATTGTGATTACGATGATGATGATTGTGATAACGATGATGGTGATTGTGATAGTGATTTTGATGGTGATTATGATAGTGACGGTGATTGTTATGGTGATAGCGATGGTGATGGTGATTGTGATTGTGACAGGGATGGTGATAATGATGAAGGTTATTGTGATTACGATGATAATGATTGTGATAGTGATTGTGATTGTGATGGTGATGGTGATTGTGATGGCGATTGTGATGGTGATGGTGATTGTGATTGTGATAGTAATGGTGATTACGATGATGATGATTTTGATAACGATGATGGTGATTGTGATAGTGATTTTAATGGTTATTGTGATGGTGATGGTGATTGTGATATTGACGGTGATTGTGATGGTGACAGCGATGGTGATGGGGATTATGATGGTGTTTGTGATTGTGATGATGATTGTGATGGTGATTGCGATGATGATTGTGATAATGATTGTGATAATGATGGTGGTTGTGATAGTGATGTCTGTGATAGTGATGGTGATTGTGATAATGATGGTGATTGTGATAATGATTGTGATAATGATGGTGGTTGTGATAGTGATGGTGATTGTGATGATAAAAATAAATTGTGATGATTATGAAATTTCGCACATAGATAGTTTATAACCTAAATTAACATGTAAGACACTATTTATCCCTTTAGTATGATTCAGTGGGACAGTTACCGAACTGCACGCGGGCGAAGCCGCGGGCAACAGCTAGTACCTATACCAACATAAAAACGCTCTCTAGCCCCGCCCCGTTGACTTTGTGTAGAAAAAATGAATGAAAAGATACCGAATCGGTCGAGCGCACTGACGACGCGCGCCAAACGAGAGTTATTGTTATTTTGCGCGCCAAAGTTGACGCTTACCTAATAGGCCCAAACTTTAAGGGGGGGGGCGTGACTCGGCGCCTCCGCATGATTTAAGCGAAAAAAAATTAAAATGGTCAGGCGGAAAAGACCCCCATAGTTCTTGTTTCCGTTCTCACTTTCTGGAAATGGTCCCGCAACGTCTAGTGCTATCCGTTCCCAAGGGGCTCCAACGTTGTACACTTTTAATGCACCTCTGCTGCGTGTTTGGGGTCCTTTCACGGCCGCACAACTGGTACATTTGCGACACCAGTCCTCCACATCAACTCGACAGTGGATCCAGTAAAAGCGTTCTCGAATTTTTAGTAAAGTTCTTTTTACGCCCATATGTCCTCCTGAACATCCATCATGGTAGAGCCGTAAAAGATCCGGTACCTTAGCTTTAGGGACAACCATTTGTAGATGACAGCTGTGCCCTCGAGCGTTTTCCCATTTACGGCACAAGACTCCATCCTGGATCACCAAGCTGTTCCACTGCGCCCAATAATTCTTCGTGATGGAACTCATCGCAGCCACATCGCTCCACTTTGGTTTAGGAGCACCAGCTTTGATCCACTCGAAGATCGGTTTGATGTCCGAGTCATTTTGCTGCTGTAGGGTTTCTTTCCATTCATCGCTGAGATCCGTTCTAAGCATCCTCACGGGCACTACTTCCTTAGTCTCTTGCCTGGCACAGTGCTTACAGTCTTCAGGACAAGGTCTCCTTGTCAAGGCGTCTGCGTTACCGTGGGTTCTTCCACTGCGATATTCAGTTACGAAATCAAACTCTTGCAGTAGTTCAATCCATCTCGCCACTTGCCCCTCTGGATTCTTGAACTGTAATAGCCACTTCAATGCAGCATGGTCAGTTCTTAATTGGAATTTACGTCCCAACAAATATTTACTGAAGTGCTGCAATGTCATGTCTTTACTACGGTGAGTAGCTCCTGTTTTGTAACGCAGTAATTTCTTTCTGGTTTGGATAAAGACTTGCTGAAGTAAGCTATCACAACCTCTTGGTTTCCTTTCCATTGAGACAGCACGCCCCCAATTCCAGTATTACTTGCATTTGTGATAACTATACGAGCGGTCGGTGGCAGTGGTGTGATGAGTGCCTCCATTTCTGGTACCGGTGGCACTGGGCGGGCCCACGCTTGCCCCGCCAGGCTTCTATCTTGACACCACTTTATTATTTTTTTTTTTCGGATGGGAAATCATCAAATAACTCCTCCCGCTCTGGGCGGAGCAGGAGGGAGTGTCAGACTTTTACTGACTAAAACCCATCCATGTTCCTTCATCGCCCTTTGTGTTCCGGGGCCACGGTATCTCTTTCGAACAGTCCCGCGACCCCGGCAGGCATCGGTCCTTACGGACCCCTTCGTTTTTGCTGACTCTCTTTGAGGCGCGCGTGGAACACGAACGCGCTGTCAACACGGCCTGTCGTCATGAGACGGACGGACGGCGAGCTAGCCCATAGCCCACCGTCTACAGGCCCGCGCTTACGGTGGCCGGGGGCCACCACCACGTGGCCCCCGGCCACCGTAGGTGCGGGCCTCCCGGCTCCTCCGCGTTTGGCCCCCCCAGGTTGCGCAGGAGCCGCCTGAAGGCAGCCCCAGTTCGCTCCAGTTTGGGGGCCAAACGTCGGAAATGTTCCACGAAGTTCCACCGGCTGTCAAGGACAAGTCCCAGGTACTTTAACGTCGACTCGACGCCGATGGATACCCCTCCTACCGTCAGTAGGGATCCCGTCGGTGGCGCATTCCGAGGCCCGTGAAAGCACATGGCCTCGGACTTGTGCAGTGCCACCTCGAGACCCAGTTGCCGGATCCTCTCAACGACTATCGCAACCCCACGTGTCATCGCTTCGGCCGCCGCCTCGTGCGACCTCCCCTGCGCCAGCACCAGCGTGTCGTCAGCGTAGCACACTACACTGATACCGCTAGGGAGGTCGGCGCGCAGCACTCAGTCGTACCCGATGTTCCGCAAGGACGGCCCTAGAACCGATCCCTGCGGAACACCGCACGACATCTCTCGCCGGTTCCACTCTCCGTTGCGATCAGGGTAGATGACGGCCCTATCCGTCAGGTAGTCCCCAACCACTCGACGGAGGTAGGTCGGCACCCGGTGATACCGGAGTGCCTCCCTTATGCAGCTCTAGGGCATGGAGTTGAAGGCGTTGGCGATGTGGAGAGACACCGCCAAGACAACCCCACCCCTGGACACCGCATCCCCCGTCGTGAGATCTTGACACCCCTCATGTATAAAAACACGGAGGTGTCAAAGATCCTGCGTACATCAGGCGTCCTCTTGAGTACGGCGTGGAACACGCAGCCGGGTCGTCCCTGGCTCGCCTTGATGTGGCGAATGTACTCCGACTCGTATTCCAACGCGCGGAGCTCCTCCTCAATCTCCTGGAGTGGAATGGTGTCAACAGGCAGCCCCCAGATGGCCACCTTACAGCTTCGCTCCGTCGCCAGCGAGTAGGCGAACCATGATGTGCCGTCCTCCTTCTCCAGGCCAGTCAAATAGCGCTGGACCACCCTATATTCGAGTTCACTCTCTGGGGTGAACCGAATTCCAGTACCAAAAGGTTGAATACTGCCTGCCCTAGTGGAGTATTCACAGCGCCCCCGCAAGGGGGCGCGGTAGGCGGTTTCGGGGCTATGCCCCCTGACCGCGGAAGCCATACCTGAGCCCGCTACTGCGGAGACGACATGTTTGTCAAACATGTCGTCTATTTATATGGCGACCGATCCTTCGAGAAAGGTCCACGACTTACTCGAATTGTTCTAGACAATGCCATAGTCAAAGTCAAAGATTTATTTACCGTTAAATATGGTTACAGAAGTTCTTACAAAGGTATTACAGTAGCTTAACATATTCAATCATAAAATAATGACATGCAAATGTTTGTTACAATTAGATTATTTAAATTTAAACTGAAGGAATTCTTTTATATTGTAGAAAGGATTCTCAATTAACCATCTGTGTAAAGCCCTTCTAAAGCGGACCATTGGTAGTTCTTTAATTTGGTTATGAATCTTGTTATATATCTGAATACACATAGGATAGCAACTCCGTCTATATAGTTCAGTTTTCGTTCCAGGAATAATTAATCTACTAGGGTATCTAGTTTTGAACTTACATTTATCTCCCAGTTTTTCAAACATATCCGGGTGAGATTTGGTAAATTTACATATTTCCTCAATATAAATGCCTGTTATTGTAAGTAGTTTAAGTTCTCTAAATAATGGTTTACAGGATGTTAATGGGTCTACATTACAAATCGCACGTATACATCTCTTTTGTGCGACGAAAGCTCTTTCGAGATGCGCCGAATTTCCCCATACCAATATACCATAACGCAATATTGACCCCACATATGCATGATAAGCCTGCAATGTGGCTTTTCTACTGGTTAGGTTAGATAAACGCCATAGGACATAAGCAAACTTACTGAGTTTTCCACATATCATATCAATATGACCAATCCAGGAGCATCTCTCATTTAGAACTATCCCAAGAAAAGTCATACTATCCGATTGTTGTATTTGTTTATCTTTATACGTGATCGAATCGATTTGATTCCAGTTTTTGTTACGAAATTGTATATATTTGGTTTTATCTAGGTTGGGTCTTAGGTTATTCCTTTCCATCCAAGTTATTATTTTACTTACGGTACTATTTATTTCCTTATTATAGTTTTCTTTAGTTTTAAGGATAATTACGGAAACATCGTCTGCAAAGAGTATGCAGGGATGATCAGTTACTTCTGCTAGGTCATTGATATATATCAGAAAAATTGGGGGGCCTAAAATACTACCCTGTGGAACGCCTGTGCAATTGTAACCTAATTTGGATTTAAATTTCAGGTCACCGTTTTGATTTGGTTTATCCACAGTAATTTCTACAAATTGCGATCTGTTTGTAAGGTAACTCTTTAGCCATTCATTTGCCTTACCGCGTATTCCATATTTATCACATTTTTTAGTAGTAGCTCGTGCGATACAAAGTCAAAAGCTTTAGACATGTCAAAAAATACAACAGTTGTCGGGATTTTCTGGTCAATATTTTTAGTAACAAGGCTAATTAAGTTAAATGCCGCTGTGGTTGTCGATTTCTTTTTTTGGAATCCATGCTGTTCATGTTTCAAAATCTGGAATTTATCGATAAAATTTATTAATCGCGAATGCATGACCTTTTCGTAAATTTTCGATAAAATAGGCAATAGGGCTACCGGTCTGTAATTATCAACAAGATTACCTTTTTTATGTATTGGTTTAATAACTTTCATTTTCAATTTCTCAGGAAACACTCCCGTAAATAATGATAAGTTTATTAGATGTACGAGGACCGGAGTAATAATAGGACCTATGTATTTTATTATTTTTGTAGGTATTTGATCATAACCTGTTGAATTTGTATCCCTGAGTGATTTTATTACTTTTTGTATTTCGCCATCATTTGTGGGCATTAAAAACATACTAGAATTAATAGGATTCCCACGGTGGGTACACCGAAAACCGGCAATATTGGCTCCGTATACTAAATTCATTTAAAAAGTAAACTATGAGTTATGTAAAGTGAAAGCCACTTCAAACATTACCAAGACAAGTAAATAGTGTGTGACAGTGTTATCTAGTAACGTAATACACGTTTTGTACTAAAATCAATAGAACTAAAAAGTGACCATTGTTTGCTTCAATCCAAAATCCAAGAAACAAAGTAGTACCTACGACAAGCAGTTATTAGTGCGGAAATAAAAGTACTATTCCGAACTTAAAAACTTGAGTACAACAATACCGGATTTATTCGTATAAGTAACTATTGGCAGTGTTAATATAATTCTGGATAATTATACTGTAACAATAACTCAAAGTAATGAGTGGTCTACCTACATCCTAAAATAATAAACCCATAAACAGAAGCAAAATTTCGTGTCCCTTCGTCCAGCATACTCACCATGGAATCCTGATATTTCATGAATGTCAAAAAACTGTTCTGAAATAGTGCTAAATAGTGCCCAAAAGAAAAAAATAGTGCTCTTGTACTTGCGAAGTTATAGCCATAGTTCGATGAGTATGCTGGACGAAGGTTTCGCCCAGCATACTCACCTCCGTCCGGAGAATCTGTATACGCTTCAAACATAATTCATACTTCAAAAAATAGTTCCCAAATAGTGCCAAACGGTGCCCAAAAAGAAAAAACAGTGCTCGAATAACTTCGGAGTTATAGGCTTCGTTCAGTGAGTATGCTGGGCGTAGGTTCTACGCCCAGCATACTCACCTCAGTGCGCGAATATCGAACGAGCTATAGGTACAATTTACGTCTCAAAAAATTGTGCTTGAAATAGTGCCCAATATCAGTCCAATTTTTGCTTGACTTTTGACTTAGAAAACCATTAAATTTTAATGCAAACTTCTACATACTAACGTAAAATGGGGTACAGTCGTCGACACATGTTTTTGGACAAAAATATTAAACTTTCTAATTGTAGACTTCATGTTATTGGAAATAATTATGGTATTTTCTCACATGTCAAAAACTTTCGATTAAATGCATTATTATATATTTTATAAATAATAATAAATGAATGAAACTTTAAGCGTAAATGAAGTCTATTACTTCATTGCATTGTGTGTTTGTCTGAATAAAAACAGTCATTTGCAGCCAATAAAATTAATATCTTGAAAAATTGTAAAAAGGAAATTATACAGTTTCTTTTTGTGTATATGTTGCAGGCAAAACTTATAACCAGTCAAAACTAGTACTGTGACATAGTTATACAAATTTTTAAAACTCTTTCCAATAGTTTCATCAATGAAAGGTTTAGCAATAAAAAACATTTTTAATTACTTACGTTATTTATTACTATTTAAAGGGCCAAAGTAATCAGAATTCTAGTTAACTAGTTCACAGCTTTTGTTAACATTCATAATATAATCAATGTAAATAGAAAAAATTGTAGTTTTAATATTGTATATAATATACATATAAAAAAATGTTTAGCCAAATATTGGTAAAACTTTCTAAAATATAACACGTAGGTACTTGTACTTTGTTTTACTGCTACAACGTTTTAATCACAGTAAAATTATCTTACAAATAAGTATAAATTGAGCAATCACAGTTTATAATCACGTTTTTTTTATTAATATTAAATACCCTATAGTAATTACAAATTAACAATCACAGTTTATAATCACATTTCTGTAAGTTATTAATAAAATAACTTTTACAAGAACAAAAAAAAAACAAACAAACAATAACAAAATAGGAACTAACAAGTTAGGACCGATCTTCATCTTACATTCGCGTATAAATAATGCAGTGTGGTACAGTATATTGGGAATTACTACAAACTTTTTTACTAAGGTCATCATAGCAGTTCCAAGTTCTCTTTAGCAATCGATAGCACTTTGACTTGTAATGCCCCATGCGTCCTGATTCACCATTTGTAAAATCTATTACCGACAGAATTTTAAAGGTGTCACCGTTTATTATGATCTCTTTAGGAATTTCATCAATTTCTATTTCAATTGAAGTATTAATTTCAATAAATACGAAGTCTAGTACTTCATATTTGTATGCGTTTTTACCGTTACATAATTGGTATTTACATTTCCTTTCAGTATCATTTACTAATAGAGCTTCATTAAGGGCTCCAATACCTTGAGTCGTCAATATGTTTACATTTATTGGAATCCAACTACATTTTGTGCCAGAACCTTTATTGATTTCACAGTTCTGGTTTGTACAATTTAAGTATCTATTAGCACTATAAAAACCATAACTTTGTATGTTATCTATTATAAAAGTTACATTACACTCACAATTTTTGCAACTACTAAAATCGGATTCCACAGTATCATATATTTTAGCCAATACCTTAGAACGAGTAGTGTAAATATCTTTTGGTTTTCTAGCCTTCTTAGTGATTTTCTTTAGATTGTCATACGTGATCAAACTTCTGGTCAGTTGTGAAAGATCGTTTTTTTTATCATTGATATATTTTCTAATATTAGGTCTATCTTAATATGCAATTGAAAAACTTTGGACCACGGAATCAAAAGCACACGTATTAATAAACGTGAATCTGTATGTTCCTGAAGTAGAAACACTGCCGTTTTGTAAAATATGTAATTTTGTACGACGATTGATTCGTTTTTTATTTTTCTTCTGTTTAGACACCAGTCCCCGCCAGTCTTCAATATAATTTGGTTCGCTCCTAAAAATTGAGTTTTCATAAAATGATTCATCATTGACGAGAGTATTTATTTGTGGTGTGTTATGGTCACTTATTTCATTTTTTTCATCGACAATATTTTCAGTTCCTTCTTGAACATCAATCAAGTCACTTTTGGCTAAGCGTATGGAACCGGTTATCAAAGGCTCGTGTTTAATAATAAACTCATCTACGCGGTACTTATTTGAATTTGTTTTAAAAAATAACTTTTTTACGTCTTTCATATAACTTTCTACATTTGAACTGGTTGGAGTACAATAATTACTGTTAAAATAAGTCATCATTATATTTCCCCATAGTGGAAGTTTTTTAAGAATCCTAATCAAAGTGTCCTTTATTTCCGGCAAGTAATAAATATTTTCGATTTCAGTTTCTTGATCACACAATTGTTTAATTAAATCTTCTTTCTCCTCAAGATCTTTATACATTTTCAGAAGCGGGTTTTCTTCTTTATCTAATCCCTCCCATAAAGAATGTTTAATTGGAACGTGATTTTCCGAATCTACATTTTGTATTTCACATTCCTGCAAATTAGTTTTGATCCGGTTTTTTAATTCTAAAATCGCCGTTTCACACCGTGTTAAATTTCCATTTCTACTGCCGCGGTGTTTATTATTTGCTATAATATAAACATTTTCTATAATTTTCTTTACCTCTCCGTATGAAACACATTTTTTAATCAGAATCATACAATCAACAAAAAATTTTGTTACTCTAGTGTCTATATTTTTGAAAATACTTTGATTGTACAATGTTTTTATGAAATGCGAAGTATCAAGGCGAACATAACAGGTTGGAATTTTTTTGGTTCTATTTTCTAAAATATTAAAACATGTATTTAAGTAGTCAGAGGTGGATTTATAACCACAAAATACTTTTACCACCGCACCTACTAAAGCTGCGGAATCATCAGTTACTACTTCATTTGGAGGTTTTCCATTAGCCAACCAAGATTGTAACCAGCTAGCAATAGTATCTAAAGAGTGACTTTCTGATATACACTGTGAAATTGGCACGCTACTTTTAACGGTTGTATCTGTCATCATAACATACAAAAATATAGGACTTTGCGACTCTTGAGATAGTTGTGTGTGTTCATTGACGACAGGCCGAAGATTTTTATTAAATATAGAACCTGTTGCGTCTATAGAAACTCTAATATAATTAAACTCTTTTTGGCATTTTTTATAATAATTCTTTTGATCGTCCGTCCAGTAAAATGTATAAAATGGAAAAGCAGAAACATATCTAACACATTTATCAAAAGGTGGTGAAACACACATACAAGTAAGTGACAATATTGGGTTGGGATGGAAAACATCAACTTTTTTATTTTCATGTTTAATTCGATGTAGTGTTTGTAATTTTGGCAATACTGGAGGTTCCTTGTCATTTTTCTTCATTAAAGTTGAGGCTAATTTATATCTTATAGAAGCTGCTGCTTCGTGTTGTAATTTTTCACCTAATTCCCTTATTTGGTAATACCGTAATCGGTTTTTTTTACTGGTGTTATGAGAGTACTTTTTATTTTCATTAATTATGCAACATTCTAGTTTAATTAAATTTTCCGTTTCTAAGTTAGTTGTTATAATTATTTTTGCGTGACATTGATTACAATATCCTGTGCATTTGATTTCGTAATTGTCTTTCACAATATTGTTTTTAAAACACCAAGTGCATAAAGATCTTATTTCTTTCCATAGATGCATTTGAATTACATTAGTCCATTGGTTTGGTTTTAATTTACGTCTGACATTATACAGACTACCAGGGGCGATTTTGCTATTTCGGTGATAAAAATACCTTTGAGGCTTAATACTATCCCAAGTTATTGTATCCATATAAAATGTATGCGTACTGGTGTTCTCCGAAACACTATTAATGCTTTCGTTTGATGACGATGTAGACTTTTGATTTATCAAATTAGAATCATTATTACGAATTATTACTTTTTTATCAACACCAAAAAAGTATTCGTAATTTCGTTTTATGCTTAATATGATTGATTTAATACTCATTTTGTAATTTAACCGTGTTTGAATTTGTTTATAAATTGAGTCATTTGCGGAAGGAATATTTTTAAAAAAGTCATCTTTGAATTCTGAAATTACTAATTTTTGCGTTTCTAATGAAACCTTTGGTTTAGGCCCTCGTTTTCCTTGCTGATCCATGTCGTTAGATTCACAAGAATTATCACAAATTATTATGCCATTTGTTTTCAATATTAACATAATATGAAATAACAACTAACTAACTAACATATAAATCAACATCAATAACATTATGAACACTTGTGTACTTATACTACCTATATTACCTGAAAATACCAACTATAGATGTAAAAAACATAACGGGCCCCACCGCTCACGCAGTACGAGTCAGAAAAAGTTATCTTCTAACGTGGTAAACATTGTGTCTTCAAGATAATCTGAAAATAACACGTATTTAAATAATTTAATATAGGTATGACAGGCTCCAGCCTTCCTCTAAAGGTACTTAAGCACTTACGTGTTTTCCATTATTTTAGCGTGATTTCTATTATAAATAGCGAAGGGGCAAAACACGAGGCTGAAGACGATTTCCCGAAGTCACAACTCCCATAGAAAATGTGATGAATAGGTTGACGACACTTAAAAGTTTAAGTGCATTCGCCGGATGACAATCGGTAATAGTCTTCACTTCACGTCATATTATCTAAAAAATACATCTGTGTTAATTCTATAGTTACGTTTATACTTACTACCGACGCTCGCGCTGACTGATTCTACCTATTTCGATATTGAAATGTAACTAACGTGAACTTAAGACGAGAACAGATCCTGACGGGTAACGAGGACAAGCTTGTAATAAAAAAATTGAAGAAAAGTAAATTATATCCTAGCAAATAAGACAGTGTTTCATTTCCAGTAGAATTGGAGGATAAAACCAGGCCTCCGCAGAAGTAGGTATATAAATAGGTATTTGAGATCCAATTAGATAAACAAACAAGTTACATTACGTTATTATGTGTGTACCTACCTACATCAAACCTTTAAAAAAGTAACTAAGTAGGTACCCATTTTTAAAACTTCTTAAGCATGTCCTTAATTTTAAGTGTACAGTGTCATATTCAACGAAAAAATGAACGTGTTTTTGTAAAAAACAACTCGCTTGCTACCTAGTTTTACAGTGCATTAGTTAAATGCCACTATTATAAATTGAAATATACTTACTGATTTGGGTGCAGCTCCTATATTGATTACGTACTAGATACACAATTTTATATAGGTAAATAATGACATCACCAACACATTGTTTGGTTTTGCAACCCACTATTTAGTCAAACTCAAAAGCCGGCGTTATTATAATGATGTGCGACGAAGTAAACAAACAAAGAAACTGAGAAGCGCTTGTTCGTTTCGATTGCTTTGTGACACAAAATGGACCCTTATCACCTTCAAAATACAGATCAGTCTTGTCTAATAATCGTAAGATGTTAGGGCAGCGCCATCTAGTATTTAAACATAAACATATTCATTTGCGTCGCGGGCGCCGCGCGTCGTAAGCCCCATACCTATTGACCGTACGTGCATCCATTACTGCCACACTATATTGAACTTTATCACATGAGGAATACAGGTCAATTCCGTAAACGTTGTGGTACCGTCCTTGATCCGGAAAATGATTATTTTGAATAATTTTGTCAGTTGTAATGTAAGCATTAATAACAGCAACTTTATTTTTCATGCATGATTTACTTCATTTGATATCTTAATCCTTCAAGCGCCGTGATCTAGACAAAATATATAAAATCATTGTTCCTAGCTACCGGGGTCCCATGCGACGCGCGAAGGCTTCATATTATTATAAAGTATTATTAAAATAATGTGTAATTAATAATATTGCGATTCTAAAGTAAATACTCCCTTACATAGACAATTAATAATTTACACAAGACAAAAATTGTTAGAAAGAAAGTTAATAATATTGTATTCGACTGTACTCAATGTAATGTATGTAGAAGTTTACAATCAAATTTAATGGTTTTCTAGGTCAAAAGTCAAGCAAAAATTGGACTGATATTGGGCACTATTTCAAGCACAATTTTTTGAGACGTAAATTGTACCTATAGCTCGTTCGATATTCGCGCACTGAGGTGAGTATGCTGGGCGTAGAACCTACGCCCAGCATACTCACTGAACGAAGCCTATAACTCCAAAGTTATTCGAGCACTGTTTTTTCTTTTTGGGCACCGTTTGGCACTATTTGGGAACTATTTTTTGAAGTATGAATTATGTTTGAAGCGTATACAGATTCTCCGGACGGAGGTGAGTATGCTGGGCGAAACCTTCGTCCAGCATACTCATCGAACTATGGCTATAACTTCGCAAGTACAAGAGCACTATTTTTTTCCTTTGGGCACTATTTAGCACTATTTCAGAACAGTTTTTTGACATTCATGAAATATCAGGATTCCATGGTGAGTATGCTGGACGAAGGGACACAAAATTTCGACCCCAATGTTGTCAGTACGACTGGTCTAACGGTTTGGTTGTTCGACTGTGTTAATTACTCGACGAGGCACAAGTTCGCATCTTACTAACTGCAATACTTTTTGGATGTCATACCACATTCATTAAGTCTAGGACACGTTTATACTATAATACTGATGATATCGAAATTAGGATGGCAGAAAACTCTAGGCAAATGTTTAATAATCCCATCACCACAAATGATGAGGTTCACACTGACAATGTTACTGTTCGAAATAAATATACATCTGTTACTTCAAACAGTTCATTTGATATATCAGAAAAAGAGGAAGAATATAGATCGCTTACTCCGACGGCCTCTTACGATTTGAACCGTAGCTATCCCAACTTATTTTTAGAATCAAATGACGATGTGAAAGAACTGAAAAGCAGAATAAGTCTACTCGAAGAAAAGTTAATAATTGCAGAAACTGAAATAGACAATTTGTTGTTGGAAAATAGTTCTTAAGCCAAAATAATCACTGATTACAAACTAAGAATCGACAAACTGACCCACATATGTACAACCACATCCTCAAAAAAATCCGAGGCCAAAATAAAACGCAAATGCCTTACCAGAACCAAGCTTGACTTCAAAAATACACAGCAAAGTTCCATTCAACAAACTGAAATAAATAAAATGCCATCAGAAGTTACAATATTGAAACCTCAGATTAAAGAAATAGGCAGATGGAACGCTCAGAACACGCGAGTGGTTCCACCAAAACAAATACAAAATCAAAAGCAAATACAAACTCGCGACAGTACCAAGCTACGCATCGTCTCGCTCACACGTCACTTGTGATTTGTTATTTTAGGTCAAAACATGCCGTCTTGTGTGTTTAAACACTGCAAAAGTTGTTCACAAAAACTAAGAAAACAAGATGGAATATCTTTCCACAGGTAACTCTTGTTATTTTTATTGTTTTGGTATTTATTTTCCATCAAATATTTTCGGCTCACTTGAAACACAAAACCTCAACAGTAAGTCGTCTGTGCTGCTAGTTTATGACGGGAAAATTACCCTGAATTAGGGGAAAAAAAATAATCGATATTTTTTATGCACAATACACATTATTGTGCATAAAAAATATCGATTAATTTATACATACGTAATTGCGTATAAGGAAATATTGTATCTAAAGGGTGCATTTAATTTCATGACGAATATTTTAACCTCCGGCATTACTAACGATACTAATTGTACTACGCAACTCAAAAACATTATTAAATTATTAATGCATATTAGTATGCAGTATTTAAAACCTCACAACAGCTGACTTACACATACTACATCACAGTAACAGTCCACTAACACTGCGATCCAAATTATCACTACGAGTGGCGCGAGCGCCGATCACGTCACGGGACAAATCGATGAAATGCGTCAATACACCTGCGCAGTCGTAATGACACGAGGTCACTAGTTAGTTCCGTCCGGGTCGTAAAGACTTCGGGTCTCGGGAGGGCACCCCCGCGCGCGGGGCTGTATTCGTATTTTTGCGTGAGAAAGAGGGACGGAGAGCATGCCTTTAAACTATTTGGTACTTGTAAGGATATGCCGCGCTCGCGCCGCTGGATTATTTTATTATTTCATGTACGTTTACTTTTCGTTCCGCGCGCGGTGTACTGCGCTTTAAAATTTTAATATTTCAAGACTTATTGGGGTTTATGAAGTATTTTATTATTACTTTTAGTGTTTAATTGCAACAATTAGCCTTTGACATGTGACATGCTACATTTTAAAGGTTAGGTTAAAAGTTTAGGTAAATACATTTGCTTAAATAGTTTATTAATCAAATTACCAAAAAGCGATATAAAGTGTTATGTTGTCTGATATAAATTAATTAAATAGTTAAGAATTACGCATATTTAATTTTTATGCTCTTATTATTGTTCTGTTCAAATACTACACGCTTTTGCTATCTGGGTATAACCATAAAGCAAAATCGCGTTTCCAATTTAAAAAAATAGTAGTACAATATTTGGGAACAATTTAACTGAACAAAAATATGGGAGTATTTCTCAATATCTGGCAACCGTAAACGCACACAGACGCGCGTGTCCCTACACGGCGCCTCATGTCTGCCGCGCACACATAAATAAAAACCGGAGCCACCTTGTTTGTCGCGCATGTTCTATCTGCCTATTTCTTTAATCTGAGATTGAAACCTAATATAATTCAAGATGATGTACCGCAGCGAGCAACCCTAGAGGGCACCACTCTTTTGGAAGCAACGGGCTCGACGACACCACGAGATACAATTATAAAAAACTCTTAAATAAGTTATGTATCGTAAGTGATAATAATGTTAATGCCGTATTAGGGATTGCTGAAAACACCTTTCCAAATGAAAAAATATGCCACTATTGTATGCCGAAAGCGGGTATTATCGAACTCCTTGCAACATTAGACTTAAAACTTATAAATTACACTCTTAATGACTATTGTATAATCTTCCTAGGTGAAGCAGACTTTTTAGTCTCCAAAAATTATGCAGAATTGGTAGATCACATAAAATCTAAACTCGAAAAGATATTGCATACGAATATTATAGTATGTTGTCCTACTTTTAAATTAAAATCGAACACTAGTTTGTTTAATACCAGAATAGAAGCCTTTAATCGACTCTTGTACATAAGTAATAAGATTTTTAAATTTGCATACACTTTTGATACTAACAAACAATTAGAATATTCATATGAAATGTTTTCTAAGTATACCGGCAAAGTCAATAATACAGCAATAAAAAATGTCTTCGGGAACTTGAAAAACTATTTGGAGCTTTTTAAACTTTCAGATCGTGAACTTACCTGTAGTTATAATAATTTTAATATGATGCAAGCTTATGATGATAGTGAAAAGTGTCGTTTCAAACCTGGTACTATTCCTTATTACTTCAGCAAAATGAATACAGACCAACTTTCAACTAAAACTGTATCCAATCATAGCACAGTTAATAACGACACTGACCTTTTTCGTGAATAATGGATCAAATACAGTGTGTAAAAGTACTTTGATGCAAAAAACTAGCTGTATAAGGGTTTTTCATCAAAATGTTTGTGGAATAAGTAATAAAAAACTGAGCTAGAATTATACATTGCAACCACAGGTGTTCAGTTGGACTATTTGTGTATAACAGAACATTTCTTAAATCTACAATCTGCACATGTATTTAACTTTTCCAATTATAATTTAGTTTCTTACAACACAAGGACGAACAAAAAAAGGGGGGGGGTCTTATTTTAGAACATTTAAATACAGAAAGTGAAAATATTGATTTTGTAAAAAAAATGTATAGATCAGATAGTTTTGAAATATGTGGGGTTAAAGATGTTGAAACAGGGTTATATCTTTGTTGTTGCTATAGAAGTCCATATGATAAAAATTTTGAGAGTTTTATATCTAGTTTAGAAACATTTTTAGAACATTTTATTAACAAGAAGTGCATTATATGTGGTGACTTTAATATTGACTTACTTGTTGACAGTAAGAAGCGTGCTGAATTTTTAAGCATATTGACATGTTATAATTTTCGATACCTAATAAATACTCCTACTTTTATACGGAACAACGCATATTCATGTTTAGACAACATTATTACAAATCATCAATCATTGTTTTGTTGATCACAATGGTTTGGCAGATGGTCATGGTGGACTTTTCTGCAATATTTCTCTAGAAAAAATAAAAAATAAATCTAATAAATCTAAAAAATCTAATCAAAATGTAGTAATAAAAAAAAGAATATTTAATGATAAAAATAGTATCGCTTTCAAGGAAAGTGTAAGTAGTAAAAAATTGACAAATATGGGTATAAATAGTTTTATAAGCTGTCTGGGTAAAGTATTCCAAGATTGTTATCGAAAGAAATCAATTAGGATAAAGCCATATAAAAACACCTCAATACAATGGATTACTAAAGGGGTTAAAGTTTCAAGTAAAATGAAGAGAGTACTATGCTCAGGTACAGTAAACAATGCCAGCCTAAAAAAGTATAAAAAAAACTGTTCGAATTTACAGAAGAGTTATTCAGCAAATTAGGAAAAAGGCCATAATAAATAATTTAAATACCGCTACCAATATAACAAAACAAACGTGGAAAGTTGTTAATGAATGTACAAAGAAATCAACAAATAGACAATGTAGAAACTTAATCCTAAAAGTGAACAATAAGGTGATATCTGACCCCCAGCAGGTCGCAAATCAATTTGTCGACAGTTTTGTATTCAAATCTTCTCTCGCTAGCAATGAAAAAGAAAGAGCAATGACTTTTCTATTGGAAAGTACAAAAAGAGTGGAAAATGATTTAACCCTCTACGCAACAACACCTGAAATTACACAGATTATTAGTAAAATGGCTAATAAAAAATCTTGTGGTTTTGATGATTTGCCGATATCGATTTTGAAGGAGAATATAGACACTTTGGCTTTCCCTCTTTCTAATTTTTTAAATAAATGTTTCGAGGAGTGTATCTTTCCAGACCAGTTGAAATTGGCTAAAGTAGTTCCAATATTCAAAAAAGGTATTAAGACTGATCCGAAAAATTACCGACCTATATCCCTTTTGCCAACCTTATCAAAAATATTTGAAAAAAATCATCAAAGCTAGGCTGATTGTACACTTAAATGTAAATAAAATAATTAATCTAAGACAATTTGGGTATCAGAAAGGTATCGGTTGCTCAGACGCAATAAACACTCTAATAAATGACATAATTAACAAATTAAATGACAAAATGAAAGTGGCAGGACTATTCATCGACCTTAGCTCTGCCTTTGACACGATTGATTATGACTTACTACTGACTAAACTTGAATATTATGGAGTTAGAGGCAAGTCCCTACAACTTTTAAGATCCCTTACAAAATAGACGAATGTTTGTCGAAATAAAAAGTATCGATGAAAGAAATCATGAAGTCATATACACCTCTGAAATTACAAATATAAAACGTGGTGTGCCCCAAGGCTCTATTTTAGGACCTATACTATTTATTTTATTTACAAATGACTTGCTTAACTTTATGCATTACGTTCAGTCTGATGTAAAACTTGTTGTTTTTGCAGATGATACAAATATAATAATTGGGGCAAATGACTTAAAAGAATTGACCAAAAATGTTAATAAAAGCCTACAAAATCTCTGCGATTGGTTTACAGCCAATAACCTTTTGCTAAACACAAGTAAGTCTAACATCATTTTATTTAAGACAACAGCTCGCCATAATGACAATTTAGATGTACTTACAAATCCAAGGCGACAAAATTGAATTTGTGGAAAAAGTCAAATTTTTAGGTATTACCATAGATGTGTATCTAAATTGGAAACAGGAGCTAGCTGCTATTGATTCTTCAATTTCATCAGCATGTTATGCACTCAGGAGCCTTAGAGATATGTTGGATCTGAAGCAACTCAAGGCTATATATTATGCGCTGGTAGAATCTAGACTAACATACAGTATAATGCTCTGGGGTAACAGCTTTAATTATAACTGTCAGAAAGCCTTTGTTTTACAGAAACGTGCCATAAGGACTATAAGTAAGGATCTCACAAAGAGACTCATGTACAGAGCACTTTAAAGAATTAGACATTTTAACAGTGCCAAGTTTATATATATTAGTAATCCTAAATCACTTTGCTAAGTATATTAATGAGTATGAATCACAAGAGGAACGTAAGATAAGAGAAAGCACGAGAAGGAAGGAATTTAAACACAAGATGGCACCAAAATTTAACATAGCTAGGCATTGTTCCAGATACCAAGCAGTGGAGTTATTTAATAGGTTACCTACTGATTTAAAATTATTAATATATAATAATAATAATAATAATTCAATTATTTATTCGAGCAACATAACTCATAGTGTTAGTAACAATTTCACTTAAAACTATGTTAGTAAACTAAAGTATATACAAATCATGAAAATTAAACTAAAATTAAAAAGGGGCACATCGTTACTATGCTGCAGGTCCAGCAGAAATTTTGCAGCACCGGTTAACGATCGCGCAGTCCAGTCGGCCAGAGATCATTTTTAGGATGCTGTTGGCGCTGCCCCGCACCCTGCGTACCAGGGATGCGCATCTCTTACGCATTACTGTATAGAAGCAATCCACGCGGGCTTCTGCAATCAGCACGGGAATCAGCACCCTAAATGCGTTGTTATACTGGACACGAAGGGCGCTGTACGCCTTTAGTGTAAAATGAGCCCACAGGCTACACGCGTAGAATGAAGTACAATAAGCACGGAATAACTCGACTTTGACTTCACTCGAACAGCGTGCGAACCTGCGAGCTATCATGTTAGCACGTACAGACAGCGCCCTTCGCTCCCGTTCGATGTCATTATCATCCCTGAGGTCGGCAGTCAGATTGTGCCCTAAATATTTAAATTGGTTTACTCTCTGTAGAGGAACATCGTTCAGTTTAATAGTAGGCATCTCTATAGGAACACAACTTCTGCCGGCCTCAAAGACCATAACTTCACTCCATAACTTAATATATAGTTCTCACGTATTTAAAATTAAATTAAAAGCCTTCTTGTTGGAAAAATGCTTTTACTCGGTATCAGAGTTTATGTCAAATGATTTAAAAAGTCACTTATAATAATAGCAGTGAACAAGCTTTAATTTAAATAATTTTCTTACTTTAGCACTATGCTCATCAATCGGACCTTGAATAAGTTTTTCTCTATTTTTGACATTAAATTTGACATTATACCGCTAATTTATTTGACATTGTATTTATTTGTTGACATATTTTAAATTAATTGACTCTTAACCAACTTTTCACTTCAATTATTAAATGCCTTTTAAATGTATTTGTTGGTATAATGTTATAATGTTCAACACAATGTAAATTGTTTATCTATATATCTATATACATATAATAAAACAGTAGAAAAACTGTGTCTGTACATTGAATATATTAAAAAAGAAATAATTGAGGGGGCTTTAGAAACAGTAATAGAGCACGAATCTTCTAAAAAAAAAAAATCTGTCTGTTTGTTTGTACACGCTAATCTTCGGAACTACTGGACGGATTTTATTTATTTATTTATTTATTTTATTTATTTAGGTTAACCAACAATTGTTTACACTTGGCTTTTACATTGTGATTAACAAACATACATTTTTATGTGCAACAATCACTTAAAGGTTAACACCGCTTGCACAGTAAAACGGCTTACAAAATGATTAGATTAACGGATATAAAAACAGTTAACAGATATAAATTAAACGGATATACAAAATGATTAGATTTTATAATTAATTAATATTTAGATTATTTATGTTCTAAGATAGGGTTAGCTTAAAATTACATTCCTATTCTCCGAATACATATCATTAATACGATAGTGCGATCGATAATTCTCGAGAGAAAAAAAAAATAAAATTAATAATAAGCATGCCTTGATTAAGACCATCATTTTTGATTAAGATTGATATTAAAATATACATTGCTTGAGATAATGATCATAAATCAGATAAAACAAAAAAAAGGATAATAAAAATGAGTAAATAAATTATATTAAATTAAATATTAATTAAATTAGATTATAATTATTAATTGGTACAATAAATTAACGAAATATAAAAGTTTAATTTTATTCCTAAATAATCCACTCGCAACAACCTGAACCTTCATGGTTCAGGTTGTTGCGAGTTGATTATTTACAATGAGGGATTTTCTTTTTAGCTCTTCCCTAGTCGCTGGATAGATGGCGCTAGGAGTAAGTATGATAATGCAAGGAACGGAACCTAAAAAAACTGACTTTAACAAAGCGCGAGAAATGTTGGTTATATTCGGAAGGTTAAGCAAATGATAGTGCCAGTAAACGAGAGTATGTGACGTGACACAATGTTTTTTTTTTCAAACGTTTTGGCTTTGGCATAGTAAGTTCAACGCCATCTATAGAGTTCTTGGAAACTAAGTTTTTTTTTAAAACCTCAAAAGGAAAACCTCTCATTGCTTTAATTATTTTATTAATACTGTCCAGGTTTATGTCTACTAAATCACTGGAACTATTGAGATTTTTACATAATCTAGATATAGGTGAGTTTGCGCCAAGTACAGACCTTCGTAGTGGTGGGCATAATGGTGTGATGACATTTCTCGGATATCTAGATGGGGCGCGGAATCTAATACAACTTAATAATTTAGGACAATCAATTACATTTCTTAGTATTTTGTACAAAAATATAGCGTCGGTGACGTCTCTCCGTGTGGATAAGGAGTGCATTCTGAAATGTTGCAAGCGGGTTTTGTAGGAGGGTAGCTGCTTAGATTTCCCTTCATGAAAAGCTAAGTGCCACACGAAACGCTTTTGTACGCGTTCCAACCGCAGCATGTGAGTGGCGTAGTGAGGTCTCCATACGACGCTGCAATATTCCAGAATGCTTCGCACGAGACTGTTGTACAACATTATTTTGGTACTGCTTCTACAAAAGCCTCTAGTATTACGAAGCAGGAAGCCTAACATTTTAGATGACTGTTTAATAATGTATTCAGAATGAGGTATAAAGCTGACTTTTCTATCAAAGAGCACTCCTAGGTCCTTGATAGTTTCCAGTTCTTGTACTTTAACTTGGTTTATGGAATATTCTGTATGTATATAATTATTTTTCCTCGTAAATTTTACGTGATAGCATTTGTCAGAATTCAATTGCATTCTGTTATTTTTACACCACTCAATAACTCTGTTAAGGTCGTTCTGTAGGAGCTCGTTGTCTATTGGGGATTCAATCATTCGTGCAAACTTCAAATCATCGGCATATAAAAAAGGTTCTGAATAAAGGAAACATTGAGGAAGGTCGTTAATAAATATATTAAATAATATAGGAGCCAAATGTGAACCTTGAGGAGCGCCAGAGGTTATTATGTGTTCAGAAGATTTAAATCCATTCACTACGACGTAGAAATCACGTTCGGTTAGATATGATTTAAACCATTCTAGCAAGGACCCTGAGACACCGTAAGCCGCAAGCTTGTAGATAAGTATATCATGTGACATTTTGTCAAACGCCTTACTGAGGTCCGTATATATTACGTCAAATTGTTTGTTTTTATCTACTGCCTCAATCAGTGACTCCGTGAAAGTTGCTAAGTTCGTTGTTGTAGATCTCGCAGCTACAAAACCATGCTGATGTTCACTAAGGTATTTTTTAAAATAGTGCTGGATGTGTGGACAAACAATAGACTCAAAAATCTTTGCAAAAGTAGAAAGTATAGAAATAGGCCTGTAGTTGGAAATTACATCTTTGCTATCCGACTTGTACACTGGGACTACTTTCGCTTTTTTCCATTCTGACGGGAAAGTTCCTGAGGCTAGCGAAGTATTAAAAATTATCAATAAAGGAGAAACCAGAGCTGTTGCACAGGAAGAGATGAATATCGGTGGGATGCCATCAGGTCCTGGTCCCTTGGATATATCAGTTGTTTTTAGTTTCTTAAGCAAGCATTCGCGATCGATTACCAGGGTACTCAAACATTGACTGTAACTATGTAGAGCCTGTAGAAACTTTGTCTTGCAATTTATTTCTTTATTATTGTCAGTTGTGTATGCGGATGAGAAGTAATTCGCAAAAAGATTGCAGATTCCAGAGGCATTAGATGTTACAGTCTGTCCGTCAGTCATAGTCCGTGGGTAAGCACTAGATCCGCCACGTTTAGCTTTAATATAACTCCAGAAAAGTTTAGGATTATCTTTGATACCTTGTTCTAAGTTCTGAAGATACTCATTATACAAGTTCATGGCTAATTTTTCACATCGTTTGGAAATTAAACTTAGTTCAATTTTATCCATAGGATTTTTATATTTTTTGAAGCGTATCCTTAACTTATTTTTTTCTTTTAAGGATTTAATTAGTGCTTTGTTAAACCATGGCGGATAGTGACCGTTTTGCTGTTTTTTCTCTGGCACAAATTTTTTAATGGCTTCATTTATGTGTTTGTAAAGTATTGTTAGCATGTCATTTACATTTGCACTATTTTTAAAAAGTTCAATCCAGTCTTGCTCATTTAGATAATTATTAATTTCTTTGTAGTTTGCTTTAAAAAAGTTTGGTTTACAATTGGAGTTGTTATACGGCAGATTACGATTCTTTACTAATGACAGACTTATCTCAAGGGGGGGATGAAGTTTGTCTATAACCGTTAGGGAAGAGTTGGATTCGCTTACTGAACAAGAGGGCACTGAGGAAAGTACTAGGTCCAGTGTACGCCCAGAATAATTTTTTACATGATTACACTGTACAAGCTGACTTAAATTTATGAAATCCATCAGAATTTGGCTGGTTTTAGGCAAATAATCATTTACAGTTTTTAAATCCCAAATTATTTTACTTAAGTTAAAATCTCCGACAATACAAATAGGAATGTTAGTTGAATCAATAACTCGGTTGCAATGCTCGACAAAATGCTCAAGAGCTGCTGGACTGACAGGTGGAGGAAGATAAATGGCACATAGGGCCATTTTATGAGATGGTGATATATCAATAGTTATCCAGATATCCTCACACCTACTTTGCCATTGTTCAATACGTGATGAGTTAATCTGTTTATTAACGGCAATTAATACTCCACCACCGTCCTTGGCAGCCTGAAATCCAGTTGTTTCCCTATCTCTCCTGTACACTTCATATCGGTCATCAAATAACTCACTGCTCAGTACGCCGCTGTTTAACCAGGTTTTCGTTAATATTATTATATCATAATTCTGACAACACAAATTGCAGTAAAATTTTTTAGTTTTCGTTCGCAAACCTCTACAATTTTGGTAATAAATTAACATATCCTTTAATTTTATACGAGTTATGACCTGTTACATGCGTGAATTATAATAAGGAAACAAGATCCTAGCTAAACTATTTTACTTAGGCTACTTTTGCTTCTGATTTGAATGCAATCAGCGCCGTCGATTTTCCTCACAAATATTCTGCCGTTTCTGATCCACACGTACTTGTAGCCCATCCCCTTGGCTTTGATCCTAGCAGCTGCGTGAAGGGCTCTGTTAGTTGGTGACAGATGTTCCGTAACATACACAGGAGATTTTGGTCCTGCGTAACCAAGGTGGGTACAATTTAGCTTTTCTTGTGGGTTTGCTTGATTATATTTTATAGTTGCAGCCAGTAGTTCATCTCGTAGTCTTGGTGATGCCAACTGAACTATTATTGAACGAGGACGAGCGCTGGATGGATTGGTCTTAGCAACGCGGGTGCAGTGGGAGATGTCTTTATCAGTTATGTCGCACTTTACCACATGCGCGATTTGTGTTATTATATTATATACGTTTTCATTCTTATTTTCGGGTACACATTGCACTTCTAAATTATTTGATCGGGACTGTTGCTCCATGTTGACAAGTCTCTCGTTCAAATCTTCAACTGTGGTCCTGAGTTCTATATTTTCTAACTCTAATTTTTTAACACTCTCTTATGAATACTCTTGCTCCTTCTTTATGTCTTCAAATTTTGCATTCATAAAGGAAATTGAATCCCGGATTCCTTGCATTTCCTTCTTTAACGGTTCTAGTTCGTGGTTGATCGTGCTGATAATAGTTTCATTAATCTTTACTAACATCCCGCTGAATTCCTCTTTTATTATTCCTTTAATCACAGACCGAATGTCATCTTTATCCTTCGATGGAGAGGGAGGCGAGGGGGAGCCAACGGCTTGTCTTTTGGGGTCCCTATTCGTGGGGACGTTGCGAATAGGAGTCGAGTCGTTTCTGCACACTTTCGGGGCATTACTCATACATGTCGGACATTTCCAAGTACCCATATTATTCGGAGGTTCTTTAACGGAAATACAGATGTAGTGGTAAGATTTTCCACAAGATGAACACTTTAAATGTTTATCCTCTAAGTCCGTTCCATTATCATTAGCGCAGCAACCCCATTGTACAGCTTCGCCAGCCATTATAATCAATTAAAATTAAATAATAAAAAAATAAACCTTTTTTTTATTTCTATTGCTGTCGTCCTCTCAGAGGCAATGCGATGAAGGCATAAAACGTTGCACGATCTGTGTTGTTTACTCTTTGGTCCGGGCCGTCGCATACGTCACCGCGCGTAGGTGCACGCGGTATTGTGGCTTCTGCGCGCTACCGAACCGTGAGAGTTCTGTGCACTGCGCGTAAAGTGTCCTGTCATTCACTCACTATAAGACCAGCTGTCATTTAAAAAAACGTTTATCTAATAACACTTTTGTTCGATTATGCACTTTAATTCGTTTATTTCTTTACGTAATTCACTTCACTGATGTTCTATCGTCACTAGGATGTAATTTATTTCAAATAATAATCGAATTGAGTAGAATTGAAGATATTTAAACACAGAGCATAAAAAAACACACGTTGACCGTTCTGATGTCGGGGCAAAGAGAATTTGAATGATTTTTTTGTTGTTGTATAGGTATTAAGTCTGGGCAAGATATAGGCTATAATTTATCTTGGAAACTTGAACACCTGGTGCAGAACCACAACAGACCAGCTGAACTATAAGAGATACAAAAATGGTACCATAGCAAAAATTGTTCCACGTGATGGGCATTTTCTGCTGAGAGAATAAATTTGAAGATCTGGGACACCTGATGTGGAAATCCAAGAGCCCAGCTACACTATAACATATATATATACGAATGACGTTTTAGCAAAAGTTGTTCAATCTGATGAGCACTCTCTGTTGACTTATAAAAATCGAAGATCTGGAACACCTGTTGTGGAACTCCAAGAGCCCAGCTATACCATAACACATATAGGAATGACGTCTCAGCAAAAGTTGTTCGGTCTGATGGGCATTTCCTGTTGACTTTTATCTTGGAAACTTGAACACCTGATGCAGAACCGCAACAGACCAGCTAAACTATAAGAGATACAAAAATGGTACCATGGCAAAATTTGTTCCACGTGATGAGAATTTTCTGCTGAGAGAATAAATTTGAAGATCTGGAACACCTGATGTGTAACTCCAAGAGCCCTGCTACACTAACATATATATAGGAATGACGTTTTAGCAAAAGTTGTTCAATCTAAAGAGCACTCTCTGTTGACTAATAAAATCGAAGATCTGGAACACCTGTTGTGGAACTCCAAGAGCCCAGCTACACCATAACACAGACGTCTTAGCAAGTGTTGTTTGGTCTGATAGACTTTTCCTGTTGACTTTTATCTTGGAAACAAATACCTGATGCAGAACCGCAACAGACCAGCTGAACTATAAGAGATAAAAAAATGGTACCTTCGCAAAAATTGTTCCACGTGATGAGCATTTTCTGTTGAAGATCTGGAACACCTGATGTGGAACTCCAAGAGCCCAGCTACACTATAACATATTTAGAGGAATGAAGTTTTAGCAAAAGTTGTTCAATCTGATGAGCACTCTCTGTTGATTTATAAAAATCGAAGATCTGGAACACCTGTTGTGGAACTCCAAGAGCCCAGCTACACCATAACACATAGGAATGACGTCTCAGCAAGTGTTGTTTGGTCTGATGGGCATTTCCTGTTGACTTACAAAAATGAAAGATCTGGAACGTCTCGAATCGTCTCGCGCATCCCGTTGTATTCCCGTCCCCGGGCTCTTAAAATTCGACATCAGGCGTTTCAGGTCTTCGATTTTGACGACTCCGTTGTCGCTGGCATAAGCAACAGGATCCGCGTACGAAGTCGCGGGCAGAAGCTAGTGAATAAATAAATGAAAGGATTAATGTCGTAATTGTTAGTATTAATGACAAAGTCGTTTTTCGTCAAATTTATATAATAGTCATTTACATAATTGGCAATGTCCGTGGGGTTTGTTAGTGGTGCGGTTTTAGTTTCTATCTCCTTGATATTTGATTCCTGAATTTGATTATTATTGGAATTATATTTTATTAAGTCCCATGAGGCCTTACATTTATTTTTAGCCCTAGTTAAGTAATTTGTGTTATGGATTTTTTGTGCTTTTTGTATACATTTTTTGAGTAATTTATTATAATTTAAGTATTTTAATTTGCTGTCTTTGTCAGATGAGGAGTAGTATTTAAAACGCAAGTTCCTCTTGGTTTTAGTTGATTTTTTAATACCTTTGGAAATCCATTTCGTATATTTTTTCACTAGGTTGATTTTGATCTTGATTTTAGGGAAGCACAAATCAAAGAACAGGACAAGTGTATCGTGAAAATGATTAAACGCACTATTAGCTTCCTGATTAGAAAAAGTTTCTGTCCATTTTAAACTTGACAGACAACTAAAGAACTTTTCTTTATTTTCGGCGCTAAAATCACGCTTATGAATTGTGCGAAAACGTAGAGCTGGAACTTTATTGTCTATTTGTATGGATATCATCTGAGCTGTTTCGTGATCGGACAGTCCCAGTGGTATAACCTCACATATTGCATCCTTACATTTACTTATTATTTGGTCGAGACATGAATTTCTTCTTGTTGGTTGTTTTATATGTAGCGTTAAGCCGAAATTATTTACAATTCTAGTTAATTCGTCTATGCTTTTTTTATTTCTATCGATTTTTATGCTCAAAATATCGATGTTAAGATCACCTACTATCACTATTTTTATTTTTTTCTAAGGTTGCACAACTTTACTTCCAGATTACGTTATAGGAAGACAAAGGGGTTTGAGCTTGGCGTACGATATAGGGCTATTATTATAATGTTATTGTAAGAGTTCAATTCCACAACACTCAAACTCATTTTCAGACTCATATTTTTTTAATTGTGTTAGTATTTTGTACTCAATGTGATTTAGGCAGAATATACAAACACCGCCTCGCTTTTTATTTTTCCTTGAGTACCAGTCCCCTAATTTGTAACCATCTATGGTAACGCTGCTCTCCTCACCCGCTTTAATAAAAGTCTCCGTTAAGCATATTACATCAATAATTAACCCCTCATTTTGAAACGAGTCGATCGCAATTTCTAAAAGTTCTTTTTTAGGGGAGTTGGGGGAATTGGGAGTCACTTAAGGGAAACTCGTTATTGTAATCACTAATGATCAGTCTTATAATTTGTTCACATTGACTTATCTTTAGAAACTAATCAGGAATCGATTTATTAAAGTCTTTTTTGGCTATCATTGCCATAAACGTAATTATAATTAAAAAACAAAAAAATGGTTTTGACTCCAATTACCCACATGTAAGGGAAATGAAAGTCAGTCCATGTCCAGTACGAGTCAAAATTATAAAACGAAGAAACTAACAAAATCTCTTTTAACAAAAAGATAAGAATTAATAAATTGAAAAGTTAGAACTGATAATCCAATGGAATAACAAAGAATAGTAAATAAATCGAGTTAAATGAAAAAATCACAGCGATAGTGACTTGGATCATCAAATCATGTACATGCCTCATGGGCCCATCCAGCACAGTGTTTTCCCTCTTCGAGTCATATCGTACACACAGACTGATCAATTTGTCTCTTGTATGCTTTTCTTTTTCCTAACGTTTCTTATCTTGACTCTCATTACCCCAATGACGGTTTGTTTGCTAGATTTGAATTATTACACAAAAATATCTGAAAATCTAATAACTTGCATTAATAAATAATATAAGTTTAGTTCCAGTACTACGCTTTGAAATTATTTTATATGAAAATATGTCAAATATTGATAATCACGTTTTCGATCGAAATTTCGGAAATTTTCGAACGGTCCCTGACCTGTGACACGTGTGTCGCTCACGGTGATGCGAGCATGACTTTCGGGCCGCGTATTGGCCAGTGCGAGAGGGGTGCAGAGCTAAACCTCGTGCGACATAGCCGTATTCTGTAAAGCTTAAGGTTCAATTAATTTTGAATTGACCCCCATTGCCCACTGACTCTCATTCCCCCCGGCTCCCCTACTTCTTATGCCTGCAATATTTTGATGAAATACATTTAATAAGTAGCCCTTAGTTTCGTCAGTGGAATTTATGTCTTTAACCTTTCTTAACTCATTTTCATACAGGTTTTTTAATGGTTGATCACTTAGGGTTTTTGTTGTAGGTAAAGTATTACTAGTATCTGCGAAAAAAGGTGCTGTTAGAGTTATATGATCTTGTTGATTGGTAGGTAAGCTTTGTGTCTCGGTTTGTAGTAGGATATGTGAACAAATCGGAGCATTTCGACTGAGCAGTTAGGTTTTTGTTGAAGTTTAGATATTTATATATATTTATAATCAATTGTGTCAATCAGAACGTTCAGTTTATGACAAGTATTGCTATGAGTCCGCAAGAAGTAGCAATTTTCATTATTATTACATATTAGTTCTAGATTATTATTCAGTAACTTTTCATTTAAATATTTATTTTCCAACACACTTAACACGATAATTGGAGAGCTATTATATTTTTTTATAAACATATATAATTCATTTAACAGAGTAGTAGGGTTGTAGTCATTTTCTCCTACACAAATAATAATTTTATCACAAGGCTTACATGTCAGCTCCGTGTTTAATAGTTGCTTAGAGATTGCATAGTATTTTATCATTCCTTCTATGCAGTACCTTTCATATGAGCTAGTAGATCTCAAGTCAAGTAGGCGTGTAGTTAAACCCGTAATTTGCTGGGTTCCAATGATATGTATTTTCCTCTTCAGATAGTTGTTTTTGCTTCTAAGATATGAAATATCAGTTGTAATAGTTTTTTTCTTATTATGTTGCATTGTAGTTTGGGAACCTTCCACGTTTATCTTCTTGAGTTTTGGTTGTGCTTCCATATTTAGTGTAGCAGTACCAATGGTTAAGTTGGATGTTTGAGTCTCGGCATGTAGTGTGTTGCTAGGTTTCCTTACCATTCCAGGTTCATGTTGCAGTTGGTTGGTTAAAATCTTTGGTTCGTTTATGTTTCTAGATTTTCGCTTTGGAGTACTTATTTTTGGTGAACATATTTTAGTTAAACTATTAATTTTGGTTTCTAGAGTTTGTAGTCTTTTATCTAATTCCAGTTTTTCTAATATTAAGTTTTCAATTTCCTTGTGCGCACTCTCTAGCTTTTCCTTTAAATCTCTCACAGTTTCCTGTAAATCAGTAATTTCTTGGCAATTCCATGTAGATAAGTCGGGTAAGCTTCTTCTCAGGGCCTGTGAGTCGGTTTTTTTTTTTCTCTTCTTTTGTATCTGCAATCAGCCTTGTGTACTTTAAGCAGATGTGGTAAGTGACATTTGGCAGTTGGAGTGTGCTCTCCAGTGAGAGCAACTACTCATAGGTGTAGCATGTATTTATGCTACTCAAGAGGGTATAGACAGGATATCTTTTCTTTTGAGACGCTTTTGGTACGTGCGTGTTGTCAATCCAGCGGCCAGTTCATTTGGATGCCTTTCCAGCCTTTCCAAGTATATTTTGGTTATGGCCAAGATTTCCTCTTTCACCGAGTTCATCTGAAGTTGGTTGTGTATTTCAGCATTTGTAATGAACCAAGGCCCATTGTACATAGTAATAGTTTTATATATTAGGAGTTTGTTTTCAATCGATAATTTACTGTTCCGCCCTAATAGCCAGTGTAGGTTTTTGTAGCGCAAGTTGAGCTCAACTCTCTTGGTCTTTATGTGCTGTCTCCACGTTAGGCGGCGATCGAGGTGTAGTCCTAAGTATCTCACACAATCTTTATGTGGTAGTAAGTTGTTATTTAGCTTTACTGGCGGACAATCGCCTCTGCGTAGCGTAAAAGTGACCTGTACCGACTTAGATGGGCTGACTGCTATTCGCCACTTTTGGAGCCAGTCAGATATTTTGTCTAGACCTTTTTGCAGCGTTTGTGAAGCAATTGTGGGGTCATGGTTGCTAGCCAGAATTGCCGTATCATCAGCAAATGTGGCTGTAGTCACGCTGTCCTCTGCTGGCAAGTCTGATGTATACAGCGTGTACAGAATTGGCCCTAGCACTGATCCATGAGGGACGGCAGCCTTTATATCAAATAGCTCCGTCGTTGCCTCGGCCTCTTTGACTTGGAATAGTCGATCTGTTAGGTAACTCTTCATTAGCTCATAGAAGTTGTGGGGAAGACAAGCCTTTATGTTATAAAGTAGGCCCTTGTGCCAGACGCGGTCGAAAGCCTGTTGAATATCCAGGAAGACTGAGCAACAGAACTCCTTTTCCTCCAGCGATTTCCTAACCCTGTCGCACACTCTGTGTACCTGTTCGACGGTGGAGTGATCAGGTCTGAATCCAAATTGGTGACAAGGAATGGTGTTATTTTCTTTTAGGTTTGGTTGAATTCTGCAGAGCAGGAGTTTCTCAAAGATTTTCGACAGCACTGGTAGTAAGCTAATAGGCCTGTAGGATGTCACCACATTGGGTGGTTTGCCTGGTTTATGCACCATGAGTATCTGTGAAACCTTCCATTCTTGTGGAAAGTACTGCACTCTTAGGACCCCATTGTAAAGTGTCGTTAGAAACACAATAGCTTTTTTTGGTAGTTGCATTAAGACTTCCTTCGTGATTAGGTCAAAGCCTGGTGCTTTTCTACTTCTGAGGTTTTTTATTGTAGCCCACACTTCTCTGGCAGTGACGGGCCGCTGCGGAGGTGACATTTGAAAATCTTGACTTAGAAATGAGTTTATTTCTTCTTCAGATACGGTGTTTGTTGCCTCGTTAGGACGGAATACGTTTGCCAAATGCTCAGCAAATGTATCAGCCTTTTCTTGAGGTGTTCTTGCCCAACCTAATAAACAATAATAATGATAATAATGATGATAGTAAAAAAATAAAAAATAATAATAATTAATAATAATAATTATAATAATATTAAATATATATAAATATATATATATATAATATATATATTTAAATATATATATATTATATATATTTTTTTTTATATATTTTTTTTTTATAATTATGATAGTAAAAATAACCTGCTTACTAATATTATATTTGTATGCCGATTATTGGCCGAACATACAGATCAGCTAAAATGTATAAATAACACCTTTTTGTACTTATGTTCACAAATAAAGATTGATTTGATTTGATTTGATTTGAACCTTGGTTCCTTCTTAGAGGTGGTACAGCTACCTGGGGTCTGGTATATCGCTTTGTGAACTTCCAAAGAAAGTAATTGGTTGAGGTTGAAGGAGTGAGTGATTCGAGCTGGGCTTCTAGGGTGCTATCATTACAGGTTTGAAGTAGTTCTTTTAGCTTGCTAGTGGACTTACGAAAATTGTTCTTGTCTTCGTTCAAGCCACTTTGGTGCCATATCCGTCGAAGTCTTCTTTTTTCTAGCAATGCTTCTTTTATTTCCAGGGGGTAATCAGAAGATCTGGTTTTACTTGGATATTGAGGAGTACTGTTCCAACACGCTTCCTGGATCATATTTGTTATATACTGAGTAGCAGTATCTATATCATCTGGAGTCTTTAATTTTAACTCGATGTTATCGACAATGTAGTCCCTAAAACACTCCCAGTCTGTGTACTTATTGCTTAATGTCGATGGTCTCGCAATTTCAATCAGTCATGAACTTATTGTTAATAATACCGGTGTATGATCAGAGAGATGTATCATAGCACGATTCTGGCTTAAGATAGTCCTTAGACAAACCTTTACTTATGAAAAAATCCAGCAGATCTGGGGTTTTTTGTGAGTCGCTCGGCCAGTATGTAGGTTCAGCAGTGGAAATTACAGACAAGTTGTTTTCTTGAATGCTCAGCTTGAGTTGTCTACCTCTAGTGGTAATTAGCCTTGAACCTCAAGACGTATGCTTCGCATTCCAATCGCCTCCTGCTACAAAACGGTTACCAAGTGACATAAGAAAGTGTGAAAACATGGTGTCGCTAATTTTATGTTTCGGGGGGCAGTAGACAGCCGACACATTCAGACACCCATTTTCGTCTTCCACGCCTATAGTTGTAGCTTGGATGTGGTCGGTTTTAAATTCTGGCATTAGGTGGTGTTTGATTGACTTTTTCACTATCACTGCCGTTCCAGCATGGGCCGTCCCATCAGGATGATTTGTCAGGTAGCATTGATGGTCTGCAAATTTGATATTAGTAGCCGAGGTGCAATGTGCTTCAGAAATCAGTAGAATGTCTAGCTTATGCTCTTTCATTAAAAGCTCAACTTCATTTTTTTTGGGGGTTAGCCCATTTATGTTGAAGGTTCCAATTCTTAAGGCAGTCATTTTGTCAGTCTGTCGACGAGTTTAGTTATGAGGCTCATTAAAGTACTCATTTGGTGTAGGATAGAGTCAAACTTCTAAGATTGTTTTAACAGTAATTGTTCGAGTGTCATACTTGTGTGCGTAGGGTTAGGGGTATTATGTCGTAATGACTCTGCATAAGTTGCGAACTTGGTACCAGGGATGGTTTTGTCAGCTTCGCCGACTTGTTGCGAGGGCTGATTGGCAACATACTTATTTGATGCTTGTTGGCGAGACTCGCCTGAAGGAGATGCGGTCTTTTTTGTTCTTCGGGCTAAAATTTCTTTATATACTGCACAACCTCTATAGTTAGCGGGGTGCGGGCCATTGCAAAGTGCACACAGAGCAGGTGTTTGGCGATCAAGCTTCTGGCATTCAGAAGTCTTGTGCGACTGCCCACATTTAACGCAGCGATAAGGGCGCATGTTCTTTGAGTGGCCATATTGTTGGCACCTTTGACATTGTACAATAGATTTTCTTTTTCTTGGATCTTCTATAACGATAGATTGGTGGTATATATATTTCAAGTCCTTAACTGCTTTGTTGTTTGACCCAGGAGCCAGATTTACAAAGAATGTAGAGGTTGGTTTTTTCTCGGGGCCGTGCTTGGCATTGATAATTTCTCCAGTAACTGTATTTCCTGTGGCCTCAATTTATTCTCTAATAATGCAAGTGGGCGTAGATGGATGTAGGTTGCGAATAACTACTCTAAAGCATCTCATATCCTTTCTGTTAAATGAGTCCATTCTCCCCTGAGAGTGCTGTCAAACAGTTGTCAGAGGCACATACGCTCCACAATTAATTTCGCGATTTGTGACAAATACTGAGAAGTTGTGCCATAAAACATTATCAAAGTGTAGTTGAAGTGTTTCGGAAACTGTGTTATCGTTATCTAGTGATTTCATATCCTAAAAACGACAAAAACCTTATTCAAAACATTAGTAGATTTTATCAGTGAAAAAATTATACCCACATTTGGATTAATAATTTTCTGACACTTCCAAATCTAATAAAATGTCACTGTCAAAAGTGTTGCCATCTTCAATCCAGTGTTTCCACATAAAAACTTAAATTACCCCGGAAATTATGGATCATGTTACCGAAGACCACACAGGAGTAGGTGACCAGGCTCCTATGTTGGTGAATACTACTGGCAACAGCAGTAACAAGAAACTTGTACAACAAGCTTTCCATCCAAGCTTGTTCCTATCAAGACCAAGATCTTCCTCAGTTGGAAATAACCCAACAATCAAACCATCCAAAAGAAATGTTGATGTTGAGCCCCTTAATTCTAGGGCGAAAGACAATGTACCAGAACCCCCATCCTGGCAAAGAGTACCATCAAAAAATAATTCCAAAAAACGGAAAATGTCAAGCAGCCCTTCTCCTGATGCAGTTAAAACAGCCAATAGCTTCAGTGGCCTGTCAATTGACCTGACCCAAAATGATCCCGATGAACCAGCCAAAAAAGCTAGCAAACCTCCACCGATCATCCTTTACGGGATAGAAGATGTCAGCAAATTGACTGAACTTCTGGAGACTGTTGCTGAAAAAAGACAATTCACTTACAAGATTGTGAATAGAAATCAGCTAAGGATTAGTAGTGTGGACATTGACACCTACAAAAAGCTAATTGTTCTTGTGAGAGTCGGTGGATAAGAAAGAATGATTATCTTCAAAACTTGTTGTCGAGGCATTTAAATTAGTAATTCTTCTCCTAAATGTAATATTATCATTCATGTTTTCCATGATAGCAGTGTACAGTCAGCGCCCTCTTGTGTTAACTTGCGTGATTATTAAATTGATTGGTTACCTTAACTACTGTTCCGCTAGATGGTGTACGTCGTATTTCCAATTAGTGCCCTCTTCCGTCGAGTAGATGAATTAAGTAGCAATTAGTACATCAGTGTTACTAGATGGTATTCATTCAATTTGTTGACAACTTTAATACTAAATAATAATTATTTGGTTGCTTCACTAGGTACTCATTCATTCAATAGTCAGTTCAGTTAGGATCACACTAGTAATTTATTTATTATCTTGCAACACTTGGTTATTATGTTGGTAGCTTGATCAGGGGTCTATGTGATGACAGATAAAGTTATAGTCTATGACACTTATAGGTTATGTTTACTGGGATTTACCACTGTGTTTTTCTTTAAATTTTAGCACAGAACACTGAGTTTAATAGGAGACCACACTTATTTGGTCCGAGTTAATCAGGTCCATCACTTTCCACGCAATTTCAAGTCCTTATAACTGAGGTTTGTATTTTTCTTTCACACTGCACTTAATAAACGTCTTTACTGTTCAAGAGCCAGTGTTGCCACCTCGCACATAGTCGGTCATTGTCCCCTTCCACAACTTGTACAAAAAAAAAGAAGTAGGTACTTTATGCCCTCGGCGTACGGTCGAAATTACAATGACACTCTTCCTTATGTCTTATGTAAGTTTGCGAATTTGTACCTACATCATTTGAGACTCGTCCTACGTACCTACCTACTACTACCTACCTACCTACTTGTAATTGTAGGTACGAGTACGACGTAACATTAGTAAGTAAATAAGTAGGTAATTGATAATGGGAAATTATAAGTCTAGCCACAAAATTATTGATTGGACACGTGATTAAACTTCTAATTTTATAACTAAGCAACGGGAAAGTGACATAGCCTCTAATAAACTAATTCGTCTTTTTTACAATGCCAACTAAATATTCTATAGAAAGCGTCAAGTAAAGATCATCAATTATTGTGACTTGTCCTTCTTATTTATACATTTCCACCTAATTTACTAACTCGGCCACGGATTTTACATCTCGTCACCATTTTACGTTTTACAGCTTCAACGCAATATCCTCAAAAAAATATAATTCAAGCTTCTACAGAAAGCATCATTTATTATAACTTAGCATGTAAAATGATAGATCATATTCTTTTATCGTGAAAATAGCCACTGTATGATTTGGCGCGAGTACGCGAGACGACAGCGACCGGCCATTTGCACCAATCAGAGAGCGCCATTCATGTGCCGACGAGTTGAGTTGATCACGTGTAAATAAAGTCTTTTATTTTGGGGGAAAATATAATGACCACCAAAAATAACTTTGTGACCACTAACATCTATCACCTAAAATATCAATTGATCACCAAATTTAGTAAATTGAACACCAAATTTTAATGAGGTGGTTGATGACAAATTAGTTTTGCCTAGGCCAACTTGGGGCACCCCGACACGGATAGATTAGGTTAGAAGGGTATGGCGGGGTCGAATGAGCGAGCGAAGCGAGCGAATAGACCCCGCCATACCCTTCGTGGTTTTATTTTGATAAACCATTCAGAAGTAGGAGCCCCGCGAAGCGGGGCTCCGTCGACCGGGTCTCCCTCGACTCGGATGCAAGAGCATAACAGTTCAATTTCTGGTGATCATTAACTAATTTTAACTCTAATTTTAACTATTTTTGGTTCTCATTTCACGCTAAAATGGGGATTAATTTTGGTGATCATTTACTATTTTTGGCAATCAAAAGTGATTTTTTTGCCGTTACATTTGACTAAATCTGGTGGTTCGTTAAACATAAGCCTTTTATTTTGTCTCTCCTCAATAGCTTTTGGGGTAATATTAGTGGTCAATATACTATTTGATGACATTTTTAGCAAAATTTTGACGATCAATTAATATGGGATGAGTTACATTTTAAACGTACTACGTAAACGTGAGTTAAAAAAATTGAAGCTAAATAAATATATTTTTTGATGTCATTTAATAGTATTTTAGAAGTTTACTGTTAGAATGTATGTTACAAATATAGATGCTAAAAAATAACCATCATGCTGAGTTGTATTTAGAGTGGTTTACATAGAAGATAACTAGTGGCTAAGATAGTATTATTTAGATGCTCGTTAAGAGCCATTTCACGTTTTTACGCAAATTTCTAAGACTTTAGTCGCCTAAATTACCATCTTAGCGAACACCCTGGCATTTTTGAATACATGTTAAAAATAGATCAGTTTTTCTTATTGACACTTAATGTAACACATTTACAAAAAACTTATTTGTTTACTATGTAGTGATTAATCTCCCACAACTAGTTTATTAAAAAATCTTCGCAGAGTCAATTTCAGACTCCTAATTCTATCATAAATATTTATAAATTTCACTTAAAACAATACACAAAGCATCAGACATATACTTTTGTCGACACATAATGTACTAGAATAACGATAATTAATAACATTAATTAGTAAAAAAATAAAGTCATAGGTCAATTTTTACGTTTTATACTGCTATTTTATCGTGATTTTTTGGTTTGAATAAAGCGTAATTACATTGAAAAAAGAATGTAAAAATAAACTATGTTCTTTTACTAAACTAATTCCAAAGTTTTATTAAAATCAATTCATTTAATCAGATACAATATAATTTTTAACTTCACTCTAAATTAGAATAAATTACGACGTATAAGCGAGCACCGATTAGTACGGCCCGAGCGCCCATCGACGAAGGACCTGTGCCATTTTTTTCCGCGTCCCGATTTTCGAGCGTATCTATTGTAAACGCAACAACATTTTGATTCTCTTTGTATTTTTTTTTCATTAGGTTAGAATTTCGTTTTATATCAAGTAAAGTATTATTTTAGTAGTTTGTAAATGAAAAGTTATATTTCTGTTTTATTAGTTATAGCAATGGGGCGTAAGGGTTGTATTATCATTGTGTCAATATACGGAAAGAAAAAAGAAACAGAAGCGAGGTGGATATTATTTATATTTGCAATTCACATACATAGTTATCGATCACGTAAGGTGAAAGCGCAAGGGTAGCCCGCGAAATTCAAAATTTCTAAAGACTATTTCATTGATGATTTGATTGTAACTCCGCAAATCCATTATTTGCTACGATCGCGAATCATATTTTGTTCAACATACAACCTGACACTGACATATAAATTTTCTTTTCTTAACATATATGTAATTATATCGACATGGAATATAGAACCGTAATTACAATTTGAAGGGTTTGAAAACACATAACACTCCTTTAAAAATATTTGGGGTCCGAAATTTGATAGCTATTTTGTTTTCATTTTAGAATGAGAAATCGCGTGAATCGAGTAGAGGAAGGTAGTACTTTTAGAAGAGACGCCGCCGTGCAGGGTACTAGTGGAAAGTCTGATTCAATAAAATTGATTGTTTTAGTTACAACTAGCTGTGCCCGCGGTTTCGCTCACGTCAGCGCGTATTCTTTTGGCATTATCAGGGAACATTACATGAGAACGTGAAGTCGTAGTATATTCCTGACATCTTCTACAAAACAACATACTAATAAACTGGCTTACTGTTAATTTTAATTAAAACTTGTTAGTTAGTACTTCTTTTTTTTAATACCTATTATAGGAACTCGTAGTAAATTTTTGAGGAGAAATAATTTTTTGCCCCTAGAAGCTCAGGATTTTTAAAAGTTATAGCTTTTCTTGCCTGATGCTATAGAATGGTGTTATATGTATCATAATTATCTGAGGCAATGTTGTAAAAAATTTCGAGCTCGCTGCGCTCGCTCTTGAGATCTAGGTCTTCATGAGTCTTAACTTTGTCTATAAGAGGCCCAGGTAACTCCAGTAGGTCGGTAGAAAAAGAGTTAAAATTTTCAAGCTCGCTTCGCACGCTCTACAGACTACTTTCTCTTGAATTTGTCTAAAATTCGACCAAGAAACCTATATGAACGTTCGAAACCATTGTAACCTGTCCAAGGCAAGGTGTCGTAAGAATTTCTCGCTACGCTCCGCCCCCCCCTAGCCCAAAAGCTGGCTGCCCCCTTGTATCTTGCATATCATGGATTTCTGTAAAGTAACGCCCATTTGTTATAAAAAGTTTATCAATTTTTTTAATTAATTTTCTAAAAATTGCCCCCCCATTTTTTTTTTGCATGCGCCAAATTTAAGGTGATACTTACAGCCATACAGCTTACTTCGAAATTATAATTTTAGTGATAAAATACAAATACATTTCACCTATAACAAATTATTGTAAATTATAAATAATTTGATATTAATAAATGTTTTTCCGTCTTAATTATGGACACATTAATTATTTATTCCAAAAATGTTAATGGATTTTCAGCGACATAAAACCTCTTTGTGGTGACAAAAACAAAACTGTATTACCCGGTTAAATTGAAAATGCTCTGTGTACTCGCATATTATTTGCAGTTAGGTACCTACTAACTTAACATTGTAGGCATAATTCTATTATGCACGTGTGTGTTCGGTATAAGGCCTTAATAACGATGTAATAAGGCTCACTTTACGAGCAATTGTGTTGAAAAATATGTAATAGATACATACACATAAAAAACATATTTACATAACATATATTTGTGTTTTATTAGTTTAGAAGGGTTTAATAGATTAAAGACTCAATAAATAAATTATATTTTTGCCTAAATCTCAAACCAAGGTGCATTACGATTATAACGGCCCAAGATTGTTTAGTCCGTCTCGACACTCGCGCTGCATTGTTCGCGTTGTGTAAGTGTGGATAGCTACGCACACATACACAAAGCTGCGGTCTTTTACCTAAACTCGAGCGTTTAAATTTTGTGAAATGGCTCTTAATTGTGGCTGACTTAGTAATTTAGAAGGCAACATACATTTTTGGAGGCGAATAATGATATTAAAAAGAAGCTTGTTTAATTAGCACCCATTGATAATTAGTTATAAAGTTAGGATTAGGATTTTGTAGGATGTCTTAACTTTTGTTAAGTCTACTCAGTCATAAACGATTCTCATGAACCTATCATAAATAAATATGTGTTTTCTTTATTTTATTTTATTAATTTTAAGAAAACTTACAGCTAATACATTTGAGTAGTCAGAAGTAATAAGTAGAAGAAAGCCAATTACAAGTTTCCACTTATATAAACTTATGTATAAATTGACAAAACGGTAAACAGCGTGAGAGTTAAACAAAGAAACAACTAAGTAGAATAAACAAAATAAAACACATTACACAAAATAGTTACTTTTCAAAAAAATACACACATCAACACGGTCTAGGGATATTTTTAAAAAAGCGAATTACTATCAATGTGTTAATTATTTATATGACATGTATATATTTAAAAGATACGTTATTTAATATTCTACCATTTTTTAATAATGGTTAAGGTATAGATTAAAATTTCAGGATTTTATGGAAAAAAATGAAGCATAGACGGAAACCGTATATGAATGAACTTTTAATTTGTGAGTAAAAACTGAAAAAAATAGAAAAATCATTTAATTTGTGTTTATAAACTTGAAGTTAGTAGTCTGAGAAAGCGCCCATGATGTTCATAACACATCGGCAACGATTCGGCATGCTCAGAACAAGGTTGTCAATGTCTTGCTGCGGAATATTGTCCCATGTCCTTCTGAGGTGCGCAAAAAGTTGATCTTCTGTAGCCAGATTTTCAGGAACTTCCTTCAGAGCTCTTCTTTGCAGCATATCCCACGCATGCTCAATGGGATTTAGATCTGGCGATTGAGCAGGCCAGTCTAAGGCCCTAACATTATGTGTATGTAACCAAGCTGCTACCGTTCTCGCCGTGTGTGCCCGGGCATTGTCGTGCATGAGCAGGAAATCTTGCCCCATTTGTGTTCTGTGGGGCAAGATTACGGGCCCCAGCACCTGTTGGACGTATCGTTCTGCCGTCATATTGCCCCGCACCCAAACGAGATCCGTCCGTCCTCCAAGACGAATTCCTGCCCAAACCATAATTGTTCCTCCTTGGTATGGGTGAACTTCCTGAGGGTTCTGGAGATGGCTTCATCGTCCAGGAACTCGCCAAACACGCGTCCTTCGTGAATCTGGATGGAAGCCGAACCTGGATTCATCCGTGAACAGCACATGGACCCGGAGTGGTCTACGAGAGCGTAGATTGCTTTCATGCAGTCGCCTTCTTACAGTTTGGTCACTCACAAGCACTTGGTGTTCCACTCGCAGCCTTTGGACCAATTGAGTCGCCGTTGCATTTGGTTGTGCTCGCGCAGTAATTTGCAAAAATCGGTCTTGTCTGGGGGTAGTAATGCGACTTGGCCCCCGGTGCCTCTCCGCTACTTCACCTGTGGCACGATAGCGTGTCCACAATCTTGAAATTACATTTTGATGGGTCCCTATGGCCTCAGCAACATTACGCTGAACAGATCCAGCTTCCAGCATTCCCACAGCTCGTAACATCTCCGCCCTCGTCAAATGTCGGCGTTGCATGGCTACAATACCTCAATTTAACTTTATCTTTCGTTTAAAAATGAAAAAAAAACTGTAACTAAACGTAATTCGTATTGTTTTCTAAATTTCGCACAAATGAAAATTCCCTCTCCTATACATCAAGACATTTTTATGCCACCGAAACAAAAGAATTTTCAAAAATTTGAATTTGGAATTAGTCTGAGATAAATTACAAACAAATCGGTGTATAAAAGATTCCAATGCGGCCAGTACTTTTCGAGTTATTTAATTGAGTATGAAATATCCCTAGACCGTGTTGATGTGTGTAGTTACTTAACGTTTTTTTTTTAATTTCTGGACACTATTTGTAAATAAATCAAGCTCAACATCCCGGCACACCTTAGTGAACATTCGACATGCTCGTATAATATATGTGTTTTGCCTGTAGATAGTTTTCACAATAGGTACATGAAGGAGATGGGGTCTCCGAAGAAACACAGATGGTGCACGAAGTCCAATCTTGGCCACTAGCTCAGGAACGTCAGTAGATCCATTCAATATATTAAATAGGCAATTTTTCTTCGCTCGTGTAATAAATGAAGAATATGAAATTTCTTACACCGACTAGTATAATTAGGAAGATAAGTATTTGAACGAAATTGAGTGTACCTTAAAAATCGCTTTTGTATGCTTTTGAGGCGATTAATATAAACATTGTAATTTGGATTCCAAATTTGAGAAGCATATTCCAGATGGCTACGGACAAAAGCACAGTATAGAATTTTCATTGTTTTGACATTCTTAAACTCAGAAGAGACCCTAAAAATAAAACCCAATGCTTTAGAAGCTTTCTTGACTATATTGTCAATATGCGCATCAAACAAAAGTTTCGAGTCAAAAGTTACCCCAAGATCCTTGATGACGTTGACTCTGGCAATTGACGTATTTGATAGTTTGTAATCATACATAATAGGGTTTGGCTTATGAGTAAATGTACACACATAACATTTAGCAATGTTTAAATCCAACCTATTTCGATCGCAGTAATCATGGAACCGGTCCAGATCCTCCTGTAATAGGTATGCATCCTCAATGGTTGACACTTGACTCAGAATTTTCATGTCATCAGCATACAACAAAATTTTAGAGTTTAGGAAGCAAGAGGCGATGTCATTCACAAATATATTAAATAAAAGGGGTCCTAATAAGGATCCTTGAGGAACCCCCGACGGAATGTACATCGCTCTCGAGGTATAACCGTTGAGGACTACAGTCTGGCATCTATTTTCGACATATGATACAAACCATCTGTACAAGCTACCCCTCACACCAATCCCTAACAGTTTGCGCATTAGAAGTGTATGATCTATTCGATCAAAACATTTACTGTAATCAGTGTATATAACGTCGACCTGAGACCTCTTGGACATATGCTCTGAAAGATAGTCACTACATACCACGAGATTGGATGTGGTGGAGCGACCTTTTAAAAATCCGTGTTGGTGTTCGGAGAAACTTAATTTAAGAGAAGAAGAAACTTGTACGTGAACGATTTTCTCCATAATTTTAGCGAACACGTAGAGTTTTGAGATCGGTCTATAATTTACAACATCGTCCTTAGGTCCTTTTTTATGAATCGGCGTTATATACGCCGACTTCCAGATTGTAGGCACCACTCCCAAGTCAAATGACCGTTTGAATAATATTGTTAACGGGATGGATAGACACCTCGCGCATTTGGTTATAAAAATTGGTGAAATATTATCCGGACCAGCGGATTTATTGATATCCACTTGCTTTAGCAAGCGAAATACCTCCTCCTCCCGCACATCAATAGAGCAGATGTCTGATACGAGACCAGTAGACTGATCCACTCTCACATAGGCTAAGAATTCATTCGCGTCGCGTCGCTCTTGGAAGTTCGAAAAGAAATAGTCGCCAAACATATTACAGATTTCCTCCCCGTGACCAGACGACACTTCACCAAATTTCAATACAGATGGGTAACAGTTGGTATGTTGTTTAGATTTAACATATTGCCAAAAAGCCCTGGGATTTTTAGAAATGGCTAATTCAATTTTTGCTATATAGTCGTCAAACATTTCCTTCTCCAGGTCTTTAGCCCGTTGACGTAAGGTAACAAAAGATTGATAGTCCGAGAGATTTCCATAGATTTGAAATTTTTAAATGAAATTTTGATTTTTCTTTAATTATTTTAATAAGAGGGCTTTTGTACCAAGGAGGATACTTAGCCCTTGGAGCGATAGTTTTAGATGGAATATGTGTATTATGAAGCAAGTTTATAGTGTGATAAAAGAAATTAACAGCTTCTTCAAGAGGCCTACTATTTAGTTCAAATGGCTAATCTATTGCCATCATTTCTTGAATGATGGCGTCATAATTCGCCTGAGCATACAAGAACTTGACTCGAGGTCGAGAATGCAGCTGATGAAGTTGAACGAAGTCTGCAGAGATACAGAGTGCCTTATGATGTGAGTCCTCGTGCACTAGGGGATCCAGGCTGCAAGTGACAGCTACTTCACTGTTAGACAAGACGAGGTCAAGAATCCTGTTGTTAACATTACGATGTGAGTTGTACTGTAGCAAATTGCAAGCGGTGAGAGTATCACAGAAGCTGGTCAATGCTGGTGAATGGGACCATGCAAGTTACCAGGACATAGATGATCACCGTTTGCCGCAGCGTGCCAGTCGATATTCGGTTGGTTAAAGTCACCGAGCACTAAAAACTTATCTGCGGGATGTTTTAGAACAATATCTGTTAAATTACTAGAAAACTTATTGAGTTGCATCATTAAAGAGTTGCCAGATTGCTGGCTACATAGGTATATACACAACACATAAATGTATTTTATAGGTTACTAGCTGTTGCTTCGCCCGCGTGCAATTCGATAACTGTCCCACTGAATCATACTAAAGGGAAAAATAGTGTCCTACATGTTAATCCAGGTTATAAACTATCTATGTGCCAAATTTTATAATCATCACAATTTATTATTATCATCACAATCACCATCACTATCACAACCACCATCACTATCACAACCACCATCACTATCACAACCACCATCATTATCACAATCATTATCACAATCACCATCAATAACAAAACCACCATTATTATCACAATCACGATCACTATCACAGTCACCAACATTATCACAATCACCATCACTATCACAACCGCCATCACTATCACAATCATTATCACAAACATCATCATAATCACCATCGCAATCACCATCACCATCACAATCCCCATTAGCATTGCTATCACCATCACAATCACCGTCACTATTACAATCACCATCAACATCACAATTACCATCAAAACCACTATCACAATCACCATCATCGTTATCACAGACATTATCATCGTAATCACAATCACCATCACTATCACAATCACCATCACCATCACAATCACCATCACAATCACCATCACAATCACCATTGTTCACGCCACCTAGCGCCTAAGCGGCGCGACCTGATGCGCTGCTGCGCTCCACCGGCGCCATCTACCAATGAAGGGAGAAACCAGCACTACGAGTTCGCGCACCCATCTGCCGCCGCGCTGAGCTGGCGCCTCTTCGTTCTCCAGTTCATTCACCCCGCCTATATAAGGCTTGTTTTGTATCGAATCATCCCTTTTACCTTCTCGTCCACCACTGAAGACAGACCACCAACCATGTAATATTTATTTAGTCTTCAATACAAAATTGTAACCACGCAAGTCGCTTCATTTCAACAAATCCCACGGGAATTGCACCCAAACCCCAAACAACCATCACTATCTCGAACACAATCACTATCATCATTTTAACAATCATTATCATCGTAATCACAATCAGCATCATCACAATCTCCATCCTCGTCATCACAATCATTATCATCGTAATCTCAATCATTTTACTACAACCATCACTATCACAACCACAATCATTATCACAGTCACCATCACTATCACTATCACAATCACCATCACTATCACTACCACTATCACTATCCCTATCCCTATCACTATCACAGTCACAATCACAATCACAATCACCATCACAATCACCTTTACCATCACCATTTCATTCACCATCACAATCGCAACCACTATCACAATCATTGTCATCGTAATCACAATCACCTTCATCATTATCACCATCACTGTCACAATCACAATCGCTATCACCATCACAATCACCATCACTATCACAATCACTATCACAATCACCATCACCATCAAAATCACAATCACCTTCATCGTTATCACAATCACCGTCACAATCATCATCACAATCACAATCACCATCACGATCACAATCACTATCATCATTTTAACCACAATCATTATCACAATCACCATCATTATCACTATCACTATCACAATCACCATTACTATCACCATCACAATCACTATCACCATCACAATCACCATCACAATCATTATCACAATCACTAACCTCGTTATCACAATCATTATCATCGTAATCACAATCATCTTCATCATTATCACTATCACCATCACTGGCCCAATCACGATCACCATCGCTGTTACCATCACAATCACCGTCACTATCACAATCACCATCACCATCAACATCACAATCACCATCAAAATCACTATCACAGTCACCATCATCGTTACCTATCACAATCATTATCATCGTAATCACAATCATTATCATCTTAATCATAATCATCATCATCACAATCTCCATCCTCGTTATCACAACCATCGCTATCACCATCACAATCACCATCACTATCACAATCGTCATCACTATCACAATCACCATCATCCTTATCAAACTCATTATCATCGTAATCACAATCATCATCATCACAATTATCATCATCATTATAACAATCATCATCATCGTTATCACAATAAATCAACAATAACCCAGAATAGAAGTTGAATCCGCCATCTTCTGGATCTCAAAATAAATGCCAATTTCGACATCAGCACCCTTGATAATCTCGGTTTCGACACCCATATTGATTTTTTTAGATATTTCAACCCCATCGCACCCCAACAGGGAATGATGGTAATTCAGGTCCGCCACATTCAATCTTAAAATCGTTGTTTTTGTAATACACCCAACCCAATTCACCATACAAACAATACCTATGTTGAATTTCAGGCTTTGTTACCCCATGTCCCCCTTTAGGGGTTGAATTCTGAAAAAACCTGAAACACAAATGTTAACTCATTTATCGATAGGAGTACTCCTGTTGAGTTTCGAATAAAGTAGTCTAACTAATCTTATTTCCCCATGTAATCTTTGGACCCCGTTTCAACCCCTTGGGGGGTAATTTTGAAAAATCCTTTCTTAATGCACCCCTAAACCCCATAAAGAACCTATGTGCCAAATTTGGAATCTCTAGACTCAGTGGTTTGGGCTGTGCATTGATTTTTATACTTTGCCACCCCATTTCCCCCACTTAGGGGTTGAATTTTGAAAAATCCTGAAACCCGTTTCTACTCATTTATTAATAGGAGCACTCCTGTAAAGTTTCGAATAAAATAGTCTAACTAATCTTGTTTCCCCATACAAACTTTAGAGCCCCGTTTAACCCCCTTAGGGGGTGAATTTTGAAAAATCCTTTCTTAATGCACCCCTAGATCACTTAAGGAACCTACGTGCCAAATTTGGAATCTGTAGACCCAGCGGTTTGGGCTGTGCGTTGATAGATGAGTCAGTCAGTCAGTCAGTCAGTCAGTCAGTCAGTCAGTCAGTCAGTTTCTTCTTTTATATATTTAGATTTTAGGTTTCTTTTGGTGCAAAGTTAAGGTAATCCACAAATCCTCGGCAGACGAGCACCATTCATTGCGGACATCGGCAACTAGTTCTCGACGTATAGCTATTAAAACCCCTTCACCCATAGTTTGATTAGTTTGCGAATAACTTCGGTCACGCCTCCATACAAAATATCTATCGTCAAACAATTCACTATCGGAGATACCATCAATAAGCCATGTTTCCGTCAGACAAATGACATCAAAAGAATTTACACACACATTTCTGTAGAAAACAGATGTTTTCGTCCGTAGCCCCCGAACATTTTGATAGAAAATACTAATAGGCGCCATAATAATACAAAGGTAACTTCAGAAAAATAGTTGAAAAAATATAAGGTACACTACACTCAGACTTAGTGCCAAGTAAAAGCTATAGGTAATAAAATTCGGCTTAAATAGCGAGTGGTGGCAAGATAAAGCGAAAACTATATTAAATAAATCAGATTTGATAGAATAAGCGCATGAAATCGTATAGTGTAGAAACATTTCGTTTTAAAATTGTAAAGGGTATGAGGTAATCTGTGGTATGAGTCAGAAATTTAAAGTGTAAGCAGATCTCACCTTTAACAGCACAAACATAGAGTATGAAATGACAATAAACAAAGCCTAATGAGTCGAATGAATAGGCGACGCCAAGCGATAAGAGAACAAAAGGCAGGCGAGAATGGAATGTGTGCAAAAAATACGTACCTATGTTTTTCAAACTTAAACTTAAGTCAAACAAATTCACGATCAACAATGATGTGTCCACAATATTAATTAAACAAACTTTTTCAAAAGGTGTAAACAACACGCAAATAAGTGGAGACGTTTCAATTAAAAAACAAACTTTTTTAAATCTTGCTCTGTGTGGATGAAGTGTTTGGGAGACGCGGTGTTTTTTCTTACGAATATCTTGCATCCTCTAACCCACACATGTTCAAAGCCACGCTCTTTGGCTAGAACTTTGGTTCAATTCAGTAGAAGTTTATTTTCTAGGGTTAGATGGTCGTTGATGTACACCCTGTTATTGCCCTGTAAGCCCAGATCTCCAGCATTAAGTTTTTTATATTTCCTCGCTGCCGCTATAAAATCGTTTTTAAGGTAATTATTGTGTACATAGCAAATTATATTTTTATTTAGTTTGTCATTGCGTGTCGGCACCCTTGCTATGTAGTTTATCTGTTCCCTCTGTACATGAAAGCCAATTGCTTCACCAATCTTCACTTCATCACTTCTTTGGTGGTCTTCAATGTCTCGATTTCATCTTCCAGAATGGACACTTTACCTGCCAAAGCTTTTATTTCCTGACCGTAGGACTCGAAGGACGATTTCATTTCGTGGACTTCTTGCCGTATGGATTTTAACTCCGCTAGCTCACTCTGGATAGCCTTCACACTCTCCATCAACGCAGGCAATGCTTCCATTTTAGCTGACAAAAGTTGCAGCTCAACCATGATGGTCTCCGAGTTTGCTGGTGATGCCTTTAAACAACCAGTTTGGGGACTGGCAACCGGGGTAGCTTTGCAGCTTTGACATTTCCAAGTCAATTTACGCTCGCCAAGTTTTCTCCAACCGGCCTCTGATATCCCAACACAGGGAAAGTCGAATTTCGCCTTACAGGCAACACATGTAGCACCATCCCTCGCTTCAGTGTCACAACGCTTGCACGTAAACATTTCTACTGACTTTGATAAAAAGATTGAGAAACACTGCCACCGGCCGTTTTACGGAAACAAATATGTAATAGCTATTAGCAACGCCGTGTAATCGTGCGATCGGTACGCCGACTACCGCCGTACTGATTATTGGCACAGTAAGAATCCACCTTTGTTACATTTGCACTAAGCTTGAAATATTTGGGGTTTTTAGGCAAGTAGAAGCGGCCGCTTCGAGCGGTAAGAGCGGGAGAGAGGTGGAGGGCGGCGGCGGAGGCGCGGCTGACTGGCGCCACACGCTGGGCTGGACCGCGCTCATGGTGGCCGCCGCCAACGACCAGGCCGCCGCCGTGCGCGAGCTGCTGGCGCTGGGCGCGCGCCCCGACCTGCAGGAGCGCTACTCCGGCGCGTCGCTGGCCGCCGCCGCCGCCGGCCTGCACCCGCTTGAGGTGCTGCAGCGCCGCGAGGACGAGTTCTGCGGCACCATGAACGCGCGCGCCTCCTTCCTGGGCTGGACGGCGCTGCACTACGCCGCGCTGGCGGACTCGTCCGGCGCGGCGCGGGCGCTGCTGGAGGCCGGCGCAGACCCCACGGCGCGTGACCACGCCGGGCGGCGCGCGCTGCACTACGCGCGCGATCCGTCGCCGGCGCGCGATCTCATCGTGCAGCACACGCGCGCCTGGGAGGAGGCCGCGGCCGCCGCCGCTGCCGAGGAGCGGCGCCGCTTCCCGCTGGAGCAGCGCCTCAAGCAGTTTATCGTGGGCCAGCAGGCCGCCGTGGAGACCGTGGCCGCCGCCGTGCGCCGCAAGGAGAACGGCTGGGCGGACGACGAGCACCCGCTCGTGTTCCTGTTCCTGGGCAGCTCCGGCATCGGCAAGACGGAGCTGGCCAAGCAGCTGGCGCGCTACATGCACCGCGACGATCCCGCCGCCTTCATCCGCCTGGACATGTCGGAGTACCAGGAGAAGCACGAGGTTGCCAAGCTCATCGGCGCGCCGCCGGGCTACGTGGGCCACGAGGAGGGCGGCCAACTGACGCGCGCGCTGGCCCGGCGCGCCGACGCCGTGGTGCTGTTCGACGAGGTGGACAAGGCGCATCCCGACGTGCTCACCGTGCTGCTGCAGCTCTTCGACGAGGTAACGATCCGCTCCGCGCGGCCCTAGAGTAGACATAGGGTCTCGTGTGAGGAGTGACCCGGGTACTCGTCGCAGGGTCGGCTGACGGACGGCAAGGGCAAGCTGATTGAGTGCAAGAACGCTATCTTCGTGATGACGTCGAACTTGGCGGCGGACGAGATCGCGCAGTACGGGCTGCAGCTGCGGCGCGAGGCGGAGGCGCGGGCGGCGCAGCGCGGCCGGCTCGCTCCGCCTTCCCTCAACGTGGAGCAGAGAGGTACCGCGCGTCTATGCTCTTCTAAATATTGACTACTTAGTTAGTAACTATGTGTCGCGGTGTCGGTGAATGTTTTCCGTTTTTAGTTGGTGATTTCGACAACAACAACCACGGCGGGAATCCCTCGTGCCACGAGCCGGAGGAGTCGCTGGAGGTGTCGCGCAACTTCAAGGACAGCGTGGTGCGGCCGATCCTCAAGCGGCACTTCGGGCGCGACGAGTTCCTGGGCCGCATCAACGAGATCGTGTACTTCCTGCCGTTCTCGCGCCAGGAGCTGCTGACGCTGGTGAACCTGGAGCTGAAGCACTGGGCGGAGAAGGCCAGCGCGCGCCACGCCGTGGAGCTGCGCTGGGAGGGCGGGGTGCTGGGTGCGCTTGCTGACGGGTACGTACTGCCTCATCCCATTTACACTATACTAGACGAGGCCTAAAGGGATAGCTCATAAGAGACTAGCCATCATTTTTCGTGAAATTTTGAGTCCCATTCCTGTGAATGGGACTAAAAACCGCAAAAATTTTGAACATCTGTATGTTCAAAATTTTGGATTTGGCCATCCACGCCCATTTGAAAAATTCACCCTGTATAAGTATATCTATGATGGGGTTTTGGTTTCCGCACTTAGTCCCTAAAGTGGACCATTGTGCGTGAGCCGTGGTGGCCGTTCACTCCAACCAGCCCACCTCCCTCCAGAAGCAGATCAAACTTCCCGGTCTTCTCAGGGCGTCCGCAAGGGATCTTGGTGTTCCCAGGGTCTCCTCGCGAATCTTGGTAACGCCAGTGCACTCGAGGAGCACATGCGCCACCGTTTCCTCCGCCTCCATGCATGCTCTGCACAGGGGACTGTCAGTGATTCCTAGGGTGTGGAAGTGTTTATTTAGTGAACAGTGTCCAGTGATGGTCCCCGCCACCAGTCGTAGGCTATCTCTGTCCAGGCGCAGAAGGCGCCTGGTCAGCTTTGTGTCCAGGGATGGCATAGCTTCCTTGGACTGCCTACACCCTGGTGCCGAGGTCCACCATTTCTCCGCTTGTATTCGAGTGTGTTCCTTTAACCAGCTTCTTAGTTGCTTGAAAGGAATAGGCACAATGGGCTCGGGTCCGTAGGGTTTTGTGCTGGATCCTCTTCTGGCAAGTTCATCAGCCGCATCGTTCCCAAGTGATCCACTGTGACCTTTGATCCATTGTAGTGTTACCGTGTTATGGTTTAGTACGTGATTCGTTCTAGGGCATTATGGCATTCTAGTATCAATCTCGACGTTATCTGATTACTCTTTAAGGATTGAAGGACTGAGGCACTGTCGGATAGTATTCGAATATTGGTATCTGTTTCATCCACCAAGTTTCTGAACGCACCTTTTTGACGTTTGACAGATGACGTTTCAGTTGTCAGTGAGATGACGTGAGTTGTCAGTACATTTTGATTGGGAAGGATCACGCTTCCGTTGTCTTCGTTTTTTTGATGCACGCTGTTTTCGTGTAATTATTGATTGAAACTTTGAGTTAATGTTAATCCGATACAATCTTGATCGGTGTTTGATATTTTGTTGATAATTGAGTGAAAATTGAGAGATCTCGCCACCTTGGGTCGTGACCGCGAGTAATTTGTTGGTTATGTAGCCGGCCTCCGTGTCATTTGGACGCCGGTAACTTCCTAAATTCAGTGCTGGACTATTGTACATCCCCGATTGGGTTAGCAAACCGGGATAAAATTCAGTTGGACATTGATGAAAAGTGCCACGTGTGTGATCTGAAGGTTTGACCAGGGAGTCGACGGTACGCGCTGTGGGGCGTCCTTTGGTTACCGTCGAATCTACATAACTTCACATACACAACACAAAACACATTTACACTTACACCCCACCCAGATACGACGTGACCAGGGACTACGCCACATCTCCGGTTCCAACGTGATGGGTAAGTTATATCTAATAGTTGAATAGTTGTTTTCCCTTGTCAATTGGACAAGTATTGTTTTGATTAGGGCTCCGCGTAATCGCGGACATCGTGAGTCTGTATGTGCAGTCTCACACATCTGGTAGCAGAGCGTGGTTTTATTGTCAAATTCACCACTTATTGTCGAGTTAAAAGTATTGAGAAGTCTGATTTGTTGCCTGTCAGCCTGACTCAAATTAAACATAGTCAACATAGATTGTTTGACATAATATATTATGATATGTAGTGTCCCTTGTGGCTTGTACTTTAATTTGTTATTGTATAAACAAGGTATTGCTTGTACAGGGTCGGATTTGAACTTGTAATAATTCAAACTAAGTTTTATTCTTTGGTTTAAATTGTAGTTGGGTCCGGGAAAATTATTCCTGTTGATTATTTAATTGAATTTAATTTGTTTTATTTTGATATTTGTCCCAATGGCTTCATTGAAAGCTGTAAACCAAGCCATTGGTGGATTGACCTCACAGCTAAGATGGTTTGCCTCTGCTGCTGCAACCGCTGAGCGTCTAGACCTGGAAGAGGCCACGCTTGCCCGGTATGAGCAGTTGAATGCGAGATTGAGTGCGGTTGACACTTTGTTTGCTCGCTTCAATCAATTGATTTTGGACTTGGACCTGGAAGCATTGGGTCAAGCAGCCCGTGATAAGGTTGTTGCGGATTATGACCAGATGTTGAACCTGGGTGACATAATAAGTATGCGCGCCAGGGAAATTTTGAAGAGTCGGGACCCTGCCCAGGTCAAAACAGAGACCTCTGTTGTTGCAGGCCCTGGACTTTTGGGTAGACTGCCTACCCTGGAGCTGCCACATTTTGACGGTCACTTGAACCATTGGTTAAGCTTCAGGAACCTGTTTGACAGTTTGGTTGATTCGCGTTCTGACCTCCGACCGGCCCAGAAGTTGGCTTATTTGTTGTCAGCCCTAGGAGGTGAGGCTCGACCGTTGGTGCAGCACTTGCCGGTGACCGACTCGGCCTATCCCACTGCTCTGGAACTTCTATCCCGACGATACCAGAACAAACGTTGCCTGGCTGATGTCCATATTGACCAGATCTTGGGGTTGCCGGCCATCACCAGAATGTCAGCGTTGCGTGCTGACCTATTGAATCCATTGCTGGCAGCAACCAACGCCTTAAACGATTGGAGTTGCCGGTGGACTATTGGTCCTATCTTTTGGTGCACTTAGTGTTGCAGCGGCTTCCGTCAGACTTGAGGTCCCGTTTTGAGCAGAAGTATGGTGGGGATAGTGCCACCCATCTTCCCCCCTTTGAAGACCTCGTCAAATTTTTGGAGGATGAGTGTCGTTTCCTCGACAACGCTCGTGGTGCCACGGGGTCAAGCCAACCGCCCTCTCGGCTGAGGGCCCAGGGACGGACTAGGACTGTCGGGCCTGGTGATAGCCGCCCTGCCCCCCGTTTTGGTGGCACCCAGAGTAATCCTGCTTGCGGCTATTGTAAGGCCACGGGACATGGCGTACCAACTTGCGCGGCCTTCTTGGAGTTGCACGTGAGTGCCCGCCGCCGAGTTGCCAATGCACGCCGTCTGTGCTTTTCTTGTTTGGGGAATCATTTTCATCGGGATTGCCCCAACCCCCGCCCTTGTTCAATTTGTAGGGGCTCACATCTTGAAGTTTTGTGCGCCAACGCGAACCGCTCTGACAGACCAGCCTCTGATGGGGGTTCGCGCAGGGGGGGGTATGATGGAGATGAGCACCGGTCTCCTCGCTCGCCGGTTCAGAATCGAGGAGGGGCCTACAACTTTGACCGCCGTACTCCACCCCCCGCGCCAGTTGATCGGGAGCCGCGCGACTGCCGATTGACCTCCCCTCGTGAAGGCGATTATGCAGCTGCTGGTAGGCGACATTGGCCAGACCAGCACCGCCTTCCCTCCCCTCCGTTGGCGGAACGCCCCCGTTTGGAGACGCGCCCCCTGCCACACAGGCGTCAAGTGGGATATGCCCCTCCAGCGATGGCGCGCGGCTCGGGACATCGCGCGGATGAGGAGTTTCACTACTATCCTCATCGGGATAGACCCCAGCCTGGATGCGGCGATCGGTCGCCGCCCAGGCATTGCAAGGAAATTGGCGCCTGTCCCGCTAACGTACCTCCCCAGATCGACACGGTTTTGTTGCCAACGGCATCGGTCAGGGTCTGGGGACCCACGGGGGACTCTGTTGTGGTCCGTGCCATTTTGGACACGGGAGCCCAGGGTTGCCTTTTGTCGTCTTGGTTAGCGGGTCGGGTGAGCCTGGATGTCCGTGCCTTTTCAGGCACGATTAATGGAATAGGCGAAACACCTATCCCGACTGTTGAGGGACAAACCTTATTTGGGCTCACTCCTGTGAGTTGTTTGGACCCTAAGTTTTTTCCTTCGGCTATTGTTCTGACGAGTATTTTGGGCTGTCATCCCCAACGTCAGCCGTCGCCTGATATCGTCCGGTTGACGTCAGGCCTGGATTTGGCTAACCGCCGGTTTGATTCCCCTAATACAACTCATTTGATATTGGGTTCCGATGTACTAGGGAGAATATTGTTGGGTAATATGAAAGTCTTGCAGCCGAACGGTTTGGTGGCTGTCTCGACCATCTTTGGCTTTGCGGTGATGGGCCCAGTGTTGAAGGCTGCCCCTCCACCTGAGCCTGATTTTGCGCTGGCGTGTGGCTCCGCTCTCTCTGACGCTGTTCAGAGGTTTTGGGAGGTTGAGGAGCCACCGCAAGTGGCCCGCTTGAACCCGGAACATGAGGAGTGCGAGTTGTTCTATCAGAACAACACAGGTCGACTCCGTTCCGGTCGGCTCGTAACACGGTTGCCTTTTGTTGCAGTTCGACCACCTCTCGGCGAGTCCAGACCTATGGCCGAGAAGAGATTGTTGGCGATGGAGCGCCGTATGGCCAGGGATCCGGTGCTGCGGCAGAAATATTTAGATTTCATGCGTGAGTACGCAGACTTGGGTGGGACACATGTCGGTGTCAAATTTGGATTGGCGCTCAGTTGAGCATTACTTTCTGCCGCATCACGCGGTCCTCAAGGCATCCACCGGTAAGCTGCGCACAGTGTTTGATGGGTCTGCGCGGACTTCCTCTGGTGTCTCTTTGAATGATTGCTTGCACTCCGGCCCCAAATTGTTGAGGGACCTTTGTGATGTCATCACGTCTTTTCGTCGTCATCAAGTAGTCTTTGTGGCTGACATCAAAATGATGTTCCGGCAAACGGTTATTCACCGGGATGACAGACGTTATCAGTTGATCCTGTGGCGAGAGAATCCCCGGGACCCCATGGTTGTTTATGAGCTCAACACGAATACGTACGGCCTTCGATCGAGCCCTTTTGTTGCTATTCGTTCGCTTTGGGAGCTCGCGGACCGAGAACGCTTGAAGTTCCGTCGGGCGTCCGCCATCTTGAACACGGACTTGTATGTTGATGACGTCTGCACTGGGGCTTCCACGGTTGAGGAAGCTATCCTGTTGCGTGACGAGTTGGTTCAAATTTTGGATTCCGCTGGCTATGAGTTGCGTAAGTGGGTGTCCAACTCGCCAGCACTGTTGGAAGATGTGGAAGAGGATCATAAGCAGGATCCTCATTTGTTTGAAAATGCTGACAACCCTGCTATGTTGGCCGTTCTCGGCGTTCAGTACCGACCAGTCCAAGACACCTTTACGTATGATGTCGATTTGGAGTCACCACACACTTGGACTAAACGACTGGTATTGTCTACTGTCGCGAGAACCTTTGACCCGAATGGTTCATGGATGAATGGATATGCCCGGTATTGTTTTGGGCGAAATGTTTTCTCCAGCGTCTTTGGACCGCGGAACTTGGTTGGGATGAGCCACTTCAGGAAACCCCTTTGAAAGATTGGCTCCAATTTGTATCCGCACTTCCTGCGGTCAACGAGGTCGCGTTACCACGCGCTATCCTCCCCCCTGGGAACTATACTGCTACCCTTCATGGGTTTTGTGACGCATCTTCGCACGGTTATGCAGCTGTTGTTTATCTGCGCACCGTCAGCGCGACAGGCCAGGTGAAGTTGTCACTGATCATGGCCAAGAGCAAGGTGGCCCCCCTCCGGACGGCATTGACCATCCCTAAGCTAGAGTTGTCAGGGGCGGCGCTTCTTGTGCGTCTCTTGAATCACGTTGCTCAAACTTTAGGTGGATCTGTGAACATTCGGAATTCTTACGCCTGGACGGACAGTCAAATTGTTTTGTGCTGGTTGAAGACGTCCGTCCACTCCTTGGAGGTCTTTGTCGCGAACCGAGTGTCACAGATACAAAATTCCGAAACGCCTTTGATTTGGAGGCACGTGGAGACTTGAACCCCGGCGACGTAGCCTCACGTGGGTGCATGGCCCCCCGCCTGATTGTGCACCCCCTTTGGTGGGGACCGGATTGGCTGACTCGCCCCGAGGATGATTGGCCTCGAACGCCAATTTTGATGTCGGATCCTTTGCCCGGGCTTAAGGTGCTCGCTGTTGGGACGAAGGACCCTCCGTTTGATCCTGATATTTTGTTAAATCGATACAGCTCCCTCGACAAATTGTTGAACGTTACCTCGTGGATCAGGCGTTTTGGTCACAATGCTAGGAATCCAGGGGACAAGCGCCTGTCACCGGTTCTCTCTCCTCAAGAGCGACAGGAGTCACTCCTCCTGTGGGTTCGCTCTGTGCAGGCCGTACACTTTGAGAAGGAGATCGAGACCTTGAAGTCCGGTAGAGTTAAGTTGTCGGGAGCCGTTAGTAAGTTGAACCCCTTTTTGGATGAAACGGGTCTTTTGCGTGTTGGAGGACGGTTGAGGCACTCTAGCCTTCCTTATGGGGTCCGTCACCCCATTTTGTTGCCCAAGGCGGGCCATTTGATTAAATTGTTGGTGACTGATCGTCACATTAAGAACTCGCACGCCGGTTGCAATGCGCTGTTGGCCATTCTGCAGCGAGAGTTTTGGATTTTGTCGGCTCGTCGTACCATTCGTAGCATCGTCTTCCGTTGCATACCGTGCTATCGGACTAAGGCCCCAACGATGCAGCCCCAGATGGGAGACTTGCCTGCTGATCGTGTCAATGAGGCGAGGCCCTTTGCAGGCGTAGGAACGGACTTTGCTGGTCCCTTTTCGATAAAGACGTCTACCCTTCGCAATAGTAAAATTGTCAAGGCTTATTTGTGCGTATTTGTCTGCCTGTCAACTAAGGCAGTGCACTTGGAGCTGGTATCCTCCCTCTCGACGGAGGCCTTTGTGGCAACTTTGGATAGATTTACGTCTCGCCGTGGGTTACCTTCTCTGATCAGGTCTGATTGCGGTACCAACTACAAGGGTACCAGTAACTATTTGAAAGAAGTGTATGACTTTCTTAATGAGAGCCAGGTTGACATTGGTAACAAATTGGCCCGTCGAGGGGTCACTTGGTTGTTTGACCCGCCAGCCTGCCCCCATTGGGGGGGTATTTTTGAGGCCGCGGTGAAAGCGGCTAAGGGACTCTGGCGGAGATTGTTGGGAGACACCGTTCTCACCTTTGAGGAATTAGCTACGGTATTTTGTCGCATTGAAGCGGTACTAAATTCGCGTCCATTGTGCCCGCTCTCTTCGGACCCGAACGATTTGGAGGCTTTAACCCCGGGCCATTTCTTGATTGGACAGCCACTTGTCGCTCTGCCTGAGTACCCTTTTGTTGATGTGAGCCAAAATCGGCTATCGCGGTTTCAGTTGGTGCAACAGCTCACTCAGAGCTTTTGGAAGCGTTGGAGCTTAGAGTATTTGCACATCCTCCAGCAGCGCGTCAAGTGGACTGATAAAACTCATCCGCCCAAGATAGGAGACCTCGTCCTTATTAAGGATGCCAACCTTAAGCCTCTGTATTGGCGCCGGGGGCGCATTCTCAATTTGGTGGCTGGCACCGACGGGGTACCTCGTTTTGCTGAGGTTTTAGTGGATGGATCGGTTATGAAGAGAGCGGTCGCAACCTTGTCAAGACTGCCAATTGATTAGCGGACGGGACGGCCCGTCCGGGGGGGGGTAGATGTTTCATCCACCAAGTTTCTGAACGCACCTTTTGACGTTTGACAGATTACGTTTCGTTGTCTGTGCGATGACGTTTTTGCTTGTCAGTGCAATATTGATTGGAATAATGGTCGCTCCGTGTGTCTTGTTTTTTTGATGCACGCTGTTTCGTGTAATTATTGATTGAAACTTTGAGTTAATGGTAATCCGATACAATCCTGATCGGTGTTTGATATTTTGTTGATAATTGAGTGAAAATTGAGAAATCTCGCCATTTTGGGTCTTGACCGCGAGTGATTTGTTGGTTATGTCCGGCCTTTTTTGTGTCATTTGAACGCCGGTAAATTCCTAAATTCAGTGCTGGACTATCGTATATCCCCGATTGGGTTAGCAAACCGGGATAAAATTCAGTTGGACATTGGTGAAAGGTGCCACGTGTGTGATCGGAAGGTTTGTCCAGGGAGACGTCGGTACGCGCGGTGGGGCGCCCTTTGGTTACCGTCGAATCTTACATGACTTCACATACACCACACAAACCACAGATATACTTACACCCCACCCAGATAAGACGTGACCAGGGCTACGTCACATCACCGGTACCAACGTGATGGTAAGTGTTGAATAGTTGTTTTCACTTGTCGATTGGACAAATATTATTTTGATTAGGGCTCCGCGTAATCGCGGACATCGTGAGTCTGTTTGTGCAGTCTCACACAAAATCATTTCACCAAACGTTTATTGTCTAAAGATTGTTTGCTGTAATAAATCATTTGATTAAAGACCAAATGCCATAGTGACTTTATACTTGGTAATATTTTGCCAAGTAAAAATTTGACCAAATAAAAATATGCGTACTAAAATCATTCGAAAGATTGCAATGGTATAAAAAAAAGTTGCTAAAATTTGTTTGGGTAATGAAATTTTGTCAAAATCTTTTCGGCAAAACGGCAGGATCCCTGTAACCAAGATTTTGTAACAATTTTATGATTTAAAAGAGTGTCCATGGAGTTTCTTGCCCGTTCTTCTCCATAGAGATCTACGCTAGAGAATGGGCAACTACAGTATTTTCACAGTTTTTATGTCTTGTGACTGGGACTGTAGCTAGTTACATTTAATTTTCATCTTTGTTTCGACAATTCAAAAGTGCCTGCAACTGGCCTACTTGAAATAAATGATTTGATTTTGATTTTGATTTTGATCAGGTCTGATTGCGGTACCAACTACAAGGGTACAAGTAACTATTTGAAAGAAGTGTATGACTTTCTTAATGAGAGCCAGGTTGACATTGGTAACAAATTGGCCCGTCGAGGGGTCACTTGGTTGTTTGACCCGCCAGCCTGCCCCCATTGGGGGGTATTTTGAGGCCGCGGTGAAAGCAGCAAAGGGACTCTGGCGGAGATTGTTGGGAGACACCGTTCTCACCTTTGAGGAATTAGCTACGGTATTTTGTCGCATTGAAGCGGTACTAAATTCGCGTCCATTGTGCCCGCTCTCTTCGGACCCTAACGATTTGGAGGCTCTAACCCCGGGCCATTTCATGATTGGACAGCCACTTGTCGCTCTGCCTGAGTACCCTTTTGTTGATGTGAGCCAAAATCGGCTATCGCGGTTTCAGTTGGTGCAACAGCTCACTCAGAGCTTTTGGAAGCGTTGGAGCTTAGAGTATCTGCACATCCTCCAGCAGCGCGTCAAGTGGACTGGTAAAACTCATCCGCCCAAGATAGGAGACCTCGTCCTTATTAAGGATGCCAACCTTAAGCCTCTGTATTGGCGCCGGGGGCGCATTCTCAATTTGGTGGCTGGCACCGACGGGGTACCTCGTTTTGCTGAGGTTTTAGTGGATGGATCGGTTATGAAGAGAGCGGTCGCAACCTTGTCAAGACTGCCAATTGATTAGCGGACGGGACGGCCCGTCCCACAGTGGATCGTCCCCATACAAGAGGTCGGACATAGAATGAAAAATTTAAAAAGTATTTAATTAAAAAAAAAAATATATACAGTTGCATTTCTCTATTGAAGAACAACAAAAAATGTTACTACGCTTTTTTTATTTGACCAGCACTTTAGGAGCTATTCGATGAAAACTGTTATTTTTGTATGGAAACGAACACAAAAATGTCTGTATCTCATGATTCCCTCCTTGTTTCGATTTGCGGTTTTCACTACTGTCTTTTACCTATTTTATGCCACGTTTTCTTCAAGGACACATGGTGCCCGCAGAGCGCCCCTTTCGAGATATTTTGCCTATAGTAACTATCTTTGTTATTGTATTACTGATGGAATGGAGGTACATTAAGTATACTTATTACTGAGAATTAGTCATCACTAAGTAGTTCCTTAAATAACAGGTGCATTTGTGAGTACTTTAATGACTTATTAACGCTTTTGTTGCAATATAACAAAAGCGTTAATGAGTCATTAAGTAACGACTACCAGTACTTGCTTAATCTAATTAGTTATTGTAATTACCATGTTAACAGCCCTTAAGCTCTGCATTGTGATTGGCTCATATATCATCATTAGCTTATCAAATTCATTACTAGTTGCAACTTGCTGCCCTATATATTTTAGTGTGTTTTGCAAATATTATTCAGTTGTAATTTCAACCTCTACCAAGTGTTGTCATTATGGCTTTCCGTGGGTTTTCTACTTATCTTGATCTTTATGTTGCTCTTCGTAATCATAAAGATCTTCGTGACTATAAAAATTTATGTAATACATTGAAGTCGAATAGTAACGTCCAGTTAAGTGAAAATGATGTGTCGGATCTAAAGAACTGGTGTCGACGATTTTGCTATCGGGTTTACTCCAAATGGGTGCAATCAAGAAGGACAGTCGACAAGTTCATGGACAAGAACAGAGAGTGGTTAAGTTCCGATATCATTTGGCCAAATTGCTTTAAGGAAAATATTGTTCACACTGAAGAAGCTAAAGATGAGACAGAAGAGGTAATCAGTCCATCAAAATCAGATGCATCAACTTCAACATTTAAATCTCCTCGAAAACGCTTTGAAGATTTATCCAGTAGACAGAAAAGAAGACGTGTTGATGAAAATATGGCTAGTTGCAGTCGTCCAGAAGAGCTTTTACATACTGTTGAAAGTGCACTTAAGTCTGCCGGAAAAAATGATGTGGCCAGAATCATTAAGCATTTGCTGGGAAATCCTGAACATGTCTCAACCGTTCTGAATGTCCTGGAAACTAAACAGAATACTTTGCTTCGTGAAGTTCCTACTCACAAAGCACTTGCTCTTTACGTTCACATGCAGTTATCCAAGTGGCGTTACATCACACATAGGGACTTTAGTTTTAAAGAAGGTCATGCGAAATACCCAAGCTATTACATGTTAGTGAAAGAAAAACTTAAGTGTTACCCGGCAAAAGAAGACGTAACTGTGACTGATACTTCCGCAAAGATACGACTCCAAGCCCTCCTTGATCTCACAGTTAGGAGGCTAATCGATTCACTTGAACCGAATTTTGATGCTGGTGAACAACTTGTGCTTCACAGTAAATGGGGTTTTGATGGAGCTTCAAGTCAAAGCATTTATCATCAAAGAACAACAACAAGTGAACAAGATTTATCCAGTGTATTTATGGCAAGTCTTGTACCTCTTAAGTTAGTGACTTCTAGTGGAAACACAATGTGGCAGAATGATCGGCCATCGTCAACCACATATTGTCGTCCGATTTCATTTACGTTTATGAAAGAAACGGAAGCAAATGTAAAGGCTGAAATGGATATATTTGAGACCGAGATTCGTGAACTGAACCCAACTGCTTGCGGCAATGCTTCTGTTACGCACAATCTGTGGTTAACCATGATTGATGGTAAGGTACATTCAATCATATCGGGAACATCGGCAGCAGTATGTGATTTGTGCAAAGCTCGCCCAAGTGAGATGAATAATTTGGAAGAAGTGAGAGCTAAACCTGTGAACGAAGATTTATACAAGCATGGATTTAGTTCGTTGCATGCTTGGATTCGGTCTATGGAGTGTTTATTACACATTGCCTACAGAATGGACATAAAATCATGGCAAGCAAAAGGTGACGATAATAAAAGAATTGTTAAAGATAAGAAAGAAGCTATTCAAGCTGCTTTCCGAAGAAACACAGGCTTACTTCTGGATGTTGTAAAGCAGGGTAGTGGCAATACAAACACTGGAAATACTGCTAGAAGGTTTTTTGCAAACCCTGAAACGACTGCGGAAATTACAAAATTAGACGTCAATTTAATTAGAAGACTCGCTGTAATTTTGCAATGCATTTCCTCAGGCGAAAAAATTGAAATCCAAAAATTCAAGTTATATTGTGATGAAACAGCAAATTTCTTCGTACAGTTATATCCATGGTATAACATGCCATCAAGTTTGCATAAATTGCTGATTCATGGATGGCAGATAGTGGAACACCTATCAGTAGTGCCTATAGGTTTTTTGTCTGAGGAAGCATCTGAAGCAAGAAACAAGGATATTCGTAAATTTAGAGAAACTCATACGCGAAAGCACAGTAGCATCGCCACTAATGAAGACATTCTTCATAATCTTCTTTTATCTTCCGATCCTCTTCTAACGAGCCTACGACCGAGGATGCCCAATAGAGTTAAAAAATCTTCATTTAGAGAACTGGACGATTTGCTCATACATGACCAGTGTGACGGAAAGGGTGTCCGTGGGGGTAAATAAAAGAAAACCACGGACCCAGGTCAACATAAAAAATATATTAATAAACTAAACGGGTGTGGGTAGGTTTATGGTCACAAGTTTTCCAAGCCCGCCCGGGGGGTTTGCACGGTACTCTCCTGGCTCAGCCTGGCGTGACGAAGACCGTAGCGGTGTGCCACGCTGCAGACGCCAGGTAGGGTGACGGACGGCAGATGATCGCGCCGACCCGTAGAATTTCGACGCGGCCACGCAGGTAAAGGGTACCCGCTGCGGAGCCCGCGGCAAATTGGATGCCGGTAAAACGGTTGTCAGCCGAAATCCTGACTGTCAGCCGGAATCTTGAACCCCAGTATGGGGTTTACGCAGACACAAAACGTTAAGAGTTAGGTTAATTACAAAAATTAAAGCTGCCTGCTTTAAGCCCGAATATTCTAGATCGCGAATACTTCTAGAAATTTAATTTCCGATAAAAAAAACGCGTCTAGTCACTGGGAGCAGAATATTTCCATAAAGGGGCTCGTCATCGCGAGTCCGTGACATTTATACTGGCGTGTTTACGCATAGACAAGTCTTCACTCATTCGATCAGATACACGTAACGCGCGCACAGCACTGGTAAATACAGCTAATTTTAGTCGTTTAGTAACTGGACGGCCCAATGAGTATGTATACTCTGTGGCGTTTGTTTTGACATTTAACTTAATTAAAGTGTTGAATAGGTTATGTTTACAAAGTAACGGTAGAAACTATTCTGAGTTTCTACAACGTTACAATACCCCCCCGCTTGGTTAGGGTTTTTACCTCAGTAAAAATCCTTTACTCCTACTATACCTCGCATCTGATTTACGACCCCTTTTATTCGTCCACATTCATCCATCATATCACCAAATCGTATCCTAACATATTTAACAGACCCGCTGATTGTGACACCAAGGCAAAAGCAAAGCGAGAAATACCCGTGCGCCAATGAAGGTGATGTGTGGTAGTCACAATCAGTACGGAGTTTACATGATGGTGGTGGTAAGCACGACATGATTTGCACATTATGAGTGTCATGAAAAATGTCAAACACACTCGGCTGAAGGCTACAAGATTATGCATATACATATTAAGCATTTGAATGTGCATAGCAAAAACGGTGATAGAAAGTGGCTCACATGTTGAGACCACGTAGCTAGTGATACACAAAATATGAGAACGTGAATTGCTGTTTAACACTTACCCAGTATGGGGTTTACGCAGACACAAAACGTTAAGAGTTAGGTTAATTACAAAAATTAAAGCTGCCTGCTTTAAGCCCGAATATTCTAGATCGCGAATACTTCTAGAAATTTAATTTCCGATAAAAAAAACGCGTCTAGTCACTGGGAGCAGAATATTTCCAAAAAGGGGCTCGTCATCGCGAGTCCGTGACATTTATACTGGCGTGTTTACGCATAGACAAGTCTTCACTCATTCGATCAGATACACGTAACGCGCGCACAGCACTGGTAAATACAGCTAATTTTAGTCGTTTAGTAACTGGACGGCCCAATGAGTATGTATACTCTGTGGCGTTTGTTTTGACATTTAACTTAATTAAAGTGTTGAATAGGTTATGTTTACAAAGTAACGGTAGAAACTATTCTGAGTTTCTACAACGTTACAATCATCTGCCGTCCGTCACCCTACCTGGCGTCTGCAGCGTGGCACACCGCTACGGTCTTCGTCACGCCAGGCTGAGCCAGGAGAGTACCGTGCAAACCCCCCGGGCGGGCTTGGAAAACTTGTGACCATAAACCTACCCACACCCGTTTAGTTTATTAATATATTTTTTATGTTGACCTGGGTCCGTGGTTTTCTTTTATTTACCCCCACGGACACCCTTTCCGTCACATTGGCGCCCAAAAACGTGGTTTTATGGTCACTTTTCTTCAAGTTCTCTTGAGGGTATTTTTTTTGTTGGTGTTTTTTTTTGTGTGGTTGTCTTTGCTGTGTAAAACGTTTTGTTTGGTTGCCAGCAACTAAGGTGTACGTAACGGTACAGTATTCTACGTTATTTAAGTGTTTTTTTTTTCTTGAGAAAATAAGTGGAGGTAGAAGGAAAAAAAAAATAACGAATTATTTTATCATTCTTCGTAGTAGTAGGGCCAATAGTAACGGCTCGCCCCGGGGAAGTACTACCACCAAACTTAATTCTTCCGGTAATCAGCATTGCTGTGTGCCGGCTGAAGAGTTTGGGTGCCGGGTATTAATTACTGGCTAAAATTTAAAAGACAATAACAACTTAGTCTATGTCCACCAACAATTTATGCAGCTTGTTCAATTAAATAAATCAACAAGTTTGCTCGTTAGGTGACAATTTTTTTTTTTTTTTTTTCCTCTCTCCAAGTAATAGTAACTAATAACACATATCAAGGAGACCATTCCATAGAAATATAATATTAAACAACTATTTATTAACAACAATTTAGATTCACAACGTTTCATAGTTTTTTCTTTTGTTTGTACAATCACAGGATTTTACTTATTCACTTGCATCATTGACTTTGTATGGAGTGACAATTAACTTTTAACTTGTCACACAATTTTATTAACTGTTAACTTTTAACTTTGGATTTTGATCACTTTTGTTCATGTGAATTATCTTGTTATTGATAACTCAACATTAGTTAATTCATAATAATCATTTAGCAACATTTAACAGTTTTATGATTTTGTTTGTTCTCACATATTTTGAGTACAGTCAACAACAAAAATAAGTAACTACACTAGTATTTTTTTTATTGTCGCAAAAATCATTGTTTATTATTCCAAAACATTACTTACTAAACGCGTACACATTAGTTGCACCTGTTTTTTTATTTTTTGCTTTTTCATAATTAAATTACTTTCAGTATTTTTTTTTTGTCGTTTCTTACTTAAATCTCTAATCATTTCATTAGGATAACAACCGAAACGTTATTTTTAGTTTAGATTTGTAACAGTCGGAGTACTTGTCACTATTCATTCCTTGTTGATTGCTGTTCAACACTTAACGGTTTTTTTTATTTTATTTTTTAACTTTAGGAACATACATTTTTTTTTAATCTTTCAAATGGCTTATCCAATTAAATTTATGTCGCTCCAAAAGGCAGAGCTCGAATACGAGGTAGCTATCAGAGGTGAAACACCCGCTACTACTGTTCAGGAATTGCGAAAACAGATCGCAAAGTGCGGACCAATGTTTCCCTCGGAGGACATTCTTGCTAGCCCATTTGAAGTATCGGTGGATATAAGCGGCGTTTTAGAAGTATTAACCAAGGCGGACACTAGCTTAGAATCATCAACTACTGATAAAAATGCATTGCTGAGAATACAAAATCTTTTAAATCATACTTACCACAGATTAAATAGGATTACGTGCGAAGGTACGGAAAAAGCAGCCTACGACGATTGTGTAAACCTCTACAAGTCGATGGTGGTAAAATCGAACGCGCTTCTCGCATCAGCATCTGACCCCTTAGCTGCATTTAGTAACCAGCCTACTTCTACACCACTTAACTTAACTTCTCCGATTCACGTATCAGTGTCATGTGATGGTGGCCCAAGTAGGTTCGCAAAAATTAAATTTGAGGGAAATACCTGCGTGCGTTCCTTTTTACAGCGGGTTGATGAGCTTTGTCTGGCAAAAGGAATATCAACAGATAAGGTCCTCACTCACGCGACCGAGATATTTACTGGCGGCGCACTGCACTGGTATAGAAGCATTAGGGATTCAATATCTAGTTGGGACGAACTTGCAGAGTTATTAAAACGTGACTTTGATCAGTCAGACTATGACTATAGACTGTTAACTGAAATCAGGGCACGAACTCAAGGAGAGTCAGAAAACATAGTTATTTACTTGTCAATAATGACAGGCCTCTTTTCAAGGCTATCAAAGACATTATTAGAAGAAGATAAATTAGAGCTACTCCTACATAATATTCGTCCTTGCTATGCTAATATTCTATCTTCAGTTGCCGAGGTTAAAACAATCGAGCAGCTGAGAACTCTTTGCCGTAACTACGAGAACATACAATCGCGTCTTGCTCAATTCAAAGAACCACCAAGACCCACACCAAATACTTTAGCACCAGAGTTTGCTTATTCAGGGAATTCACCTGACGTTATAAAAGGAAACCTTAATTACAATAGGAAGTTTAACAATTTCAATAAACACGTTCATAATAAGGATAGCAATAGTAATAACAAAACGGAAGAAAAGGTTTCGAACAACGGTAACGATTCCTCCATATCTCCTAACTATGTTCACGCTATTGATAAAAACTCGCAACGGAGGTCTCCTTATTGTCCACGTTGTCGTACTAACGATCATAATTACAGGCAGTGTCCTGCAAAAACGGACGAGATCTTTTGCTTTGGCTGCGGTCAAAAGGACATTAAGTTCCCTGCTTGCAAGAAATGTAGCAAGAAAGGTCCAACTACTAAAAAAAACTAATAACCGAGAATTGTGTCGTTAACTATTTTGATAGGAAAGACTGGGAAAATTGGTTGTATACAGTAAAAATGTTCCACAAGTCTTTCAAAGTACACACAATTCTCGATAAAGAACATGATTTAGATAACAGACCTTATGTATCAGTGCAAATAGAAGGAGTTCCAGCTACTGGACTTTTAGACTCTGGTTCGGCCGTCACAATTTTGGGCAATGATGCTCATACGGTATTAGTGGACCGCGGGTTGACTCTAATCACTGAGGACTGCATTGCGGTTAGGGCAGCAGGCGGACAAAATTTACAAAGCATTGGTTATATTCACATACCAGTTCATTTTGAAAACCAACTTCACATTCTCAAGGCATTTGTAATACCAGGTATTAAATCAAGTCTCATTTTAGGCGTTGATTTCTGGCGCAAATTCGAATTATGTCCAAAGTATGTTGGTAGCGTAATGATTACAAACAATTCATTAGAAAATTGTACTCTAGAAACTTGTAACCAAACTTTTATTACGGGTTACAGTAACTTAGATGAATCACAAAAGCTTTTGGCGGATAACGTGATTAAACAGTTTGAAAACATTTCGTCACAACACAAAGGTCTCGGAGTAACCGACTTAATAACTCATCACATCGACACAGGTGACAGTCAACCAATTCGTCAGCGTTATTACCGTCTATCACCAGAAAAACAACGTATACTGATAGAGCAAGTGGATGAGATGCTTTCCCTCGACGTGATCGAGCCTTGCGAAAGCGCATGGTCATCTCCTGTACTCCTTGTAGCCAAGAAGAACGGACAACCCAGATTTTGCTTAGATAGCCGAAAGTTGAATTCGGTTACTAAACGCGACGCGTACAACTTACCTTACATATCGGAGATCCTAGATAACCTCAGGGACGCACGATACCTTTCTAGCATCGATTTATCTAAAGCATTTTGGCAGATACCGATAGCCGAGGAGGATCGTGACAAAACAGCATTTTATGTCCAAGGCAGGGGTACTTTTCGCTTTAAAAGGACTGCTTTTGGCCTTACGAATGCCCCGGCCACTCAACAGCGTCTAGTAGACCTGTTGTTCACTGAATTTGATCTTAAGGTCTTCGCATATTTAGATGACATAATAATAGTTAGTAGCGATTTCAATAGTCACGTCAATCTACTACTGCGTGTACTAGAAAAGCTGAAAAAGGCAAATTTGACAATCAACCTAGAGAAATGTAATTTTTTCAGCTCCCAACTGAAATACTTAGGCTACGTAGTTGATGGCACAGGTTTGCGGACCGATCCTTGCAAAGTCGATGCTATTTTGAAATACCCAACACCTACCAGTAGGAAGGATCTTAAACGTTTTCTAGGAACTGCAACCTGGTATAGGCGTTTCGTTCCCAACTTCAGTACAATAGCTGGTCCCTTAAACAAATTAACTTCGACTAAAAAAGGTTCCCCACCATTCAAATGGACCCCAGAAGCCGACGCCGCCTTCCAAACATTAAAAGAAAGCCTAGTGTCAGCTCCAGTGCTATCATGCCCAGATTACAGTAAACCGTTCGAGGTGCATACGGATGCAAGCGATTTTGGTCTTGGCGCAATGCTCACTCAAACAGTTGATGGTAAAGAACATCCAATTGCTTATATGAGTAAGTCATTGACTGGGGCTGAGAAGAATTACAGCATTACTGAGCGCGAGACGTTAGCCGTCGTAACCGCCCTAGAATATTGGCGTTGTTACATCGAGAATGGTCAACAATTCACAGTGTATACTGACCACAGCGCGCTTAAGTGGTTCCTCTCAATAAGCAACCCAACTGGTCGGTTGGCTCGTTGGGGAGTTCGCTTATCGGCATTTAATTTCGTCCTCAAACATCGTCGTGGCGTGGATAACGTAATTCCAGATGCTTTGTCTAGAATCGTCTCAATTAGTACCATTAGTACATCCAACTCCTTTTTGGACACTAAAGACTCTTGGTACAGGAATATTTATGACGGTTGTTTAATTGATCCTGCCAAATTTAAAAACTACATAATTAAAAATAACGCATTATATAGAATTTCAAAGAACAAACACAACTTAACTTCAGAATTCACGTGGAAGGAAGTCGTACCAACTGAACTACGTGAGCATATCATCAATGAAAACCATTCAGAGCCAACGGCTGGTCATATGGGTATCTTTAAAACATACCGACGTCTTGCTTTACGTTACTACTGGCCAGGCATGTATCAGGCGGTGGTAAAATTCATCAGTACTTGTGATAAGTGCTTAGCTTATAAGTCCCAGAATCACCAGATACTGGGAGAAATGGGTCGTCCTAAACATTGTTCACGACCATTTCAAATGATTTCAATTGATCTAATGGGCCCACTTCCAACTTCGCGAAAGCAAAATAATTACATGCTGGTGATTACATGTTGTTTTTCAAAGTATTGCTTAATTTACCCAATAAAAAGAGCTACTGCCGACATCATTACCAAGATCTTAGAGGAATCAGTGTTTCTCATTCACGGCATACCACAAGCGATATTAATGGACAATGGTACCCAATTTACTGGAAAGGTCGCAGATGCCTTGTTTAAGAAATACGCTATTCCAAACGTTTTCTATACCCCCAAATATACCCCACAGGTAAATTTGGTGGAACGGTATAATAGGACGATAATGACATGTATATCGACTTACGTGGATGATGATCACAGATCTTGGGACCTGTATATCCCTAAGGTCCAATTCGCCATTAACAACTCCGTGAACGAAGCTACTGGATTCACTCCAGCCTTCCTGGTCTTCGGTCGCGAACTTGTAACTTGTGGCACTCATTACACGGACAACGACCTCGGTGAGGAAATAGTGTTTTTGCCACGGGATGTTTACGCCGAAAACCTAGGTTGCTTATCCAGCGTTTTCGATACGGTGCAATTAAGACTTTGGCAGGCTCATGAAAAGAACACCTCGCACTACAACTTGCGTCGCAAGTTTGCCGAGTTTAACGTTGGTGACGTGGTCATGAAACGCGCTTACTTCTTAAGCGACAAAGGGAACAGGTTCTCGAAAAAATTAGCTCCTAAATTCATAAAGGCAAAGATCATAGCCAAGAAATCACCATTAGTCTACATTCTTCAGGATATGACGGGAAAAAACATAGGTTCCTGGCAATCCTGGCACATCAAAGATCTAAAATTAGTAGGCGTCAATAAATAGCAATAAATTATAACTTAACTACAACTCATGTTCACTTCACGGCATTTTTTTAAAATGAGTTTTTAATATATTAATTATAACTTCATACATCTGAGCGGTTGCAACTCATTAAATAAGCCTTTGCAGGAGCGGGTGGATACTCCTTAAATAAGCCTTAATCCAGTTCAATTAAATATATCTGAGCGGTTGCAACTCATTAAATAAGCCTTTGCAGGAGCGGTTGGATACTCTTTAAATAAGCCTTAATCCATTTTCAAATTTAGTAACCCAGTAGACTTCTTTAACTTTTGCATACTTGCTCGTAAGCGGTTGCAGCTGCTAGCACGTCTGTTTTGCGCGAGTATTACGTCAACTACGGACATGATACTCTCACGTACTTGTTAGGAAGCGGACTCACCTCATGTTAAGGTGGTCTGTTAAATATGTTAGGATACGATTTGGTGATATGATGGATGAATGTGGACGAATAAAAGGGGTCGTAAATCAGATGCGAGGTATAGTAGGAGTAAAGGATTTTTACTGAGGTAAAAACCCTAACCAAGCGGGGGGGTATTGTAACGTTGTAGAAACTCAGAATAGTTTCTACCGTTACTTTGTAAACATAACCTATTCAACACTTTAATTAAGTTAAATGTCAAAACAAACGCCACAGAGTATACATACTCATTGGGCCGTCCAGTTACTAAACGACTAAAATTAGCTGTATTTACCAGTGCTGTGCGCGCGTTACGTGTATCTGATCGAATGAGTGAAGACTTGTCTATGCGTAAACACGCCAGTATAAATGTCACGGACTCGCGATGACGAGCCCCTTTTTGGAAATATTCTGCTCCCAGTGACTAGACGCGTTTTTTTTATCGGAAATTAAATTTCTAGAAGTATTCGCGATCTAGAATATTCGGGCCCCACGTTGGGCGCCAATGTGACGGAAAGGGTGTCCGTGGGGGTAAATAAAAGAAAACCACGGACCCAGGTCAACATAAAAAATATATTAATAAACTAAACGGGTGTGGGTAGGTTTATGGTCACAAGTTTTCCAAGCCCGCCCGGGGGGTTTGCACGGTACTCTCCTGGCTCAGCCTGGCGTGACGAAGACCGTAGCGGTGTGCCACGCTGCAGACGCCAGGTAGGGTGACGGACGGCAGATGATCGCGCCGACCCGTAGAATTTCGACGCGGCCACGCAGGTAAAGGGTACCCGCTGCGGAGCCCGCGGCAAATTGGATGCCGGTAAAACGGTTGTCAGCCGAAATCCTGACTGTCAGCCGGAATCTTGAACCCCAGTATGGGGTTTACGCAGACACAAAACGTTAAGAGTTAGGTTAATTACAAAAATTAAAGCTGCCTGCTTTAAGCCCGAATATTCTAGATCGCGAATACTTCTAGAAATTTAATTTCCGATAAAAAAAACGCGTCTAGTCACTGGGAGCAGAATATTTCCAAAAAGGGGCTCGTCATCGCGAGTCCGTGACATTTATACTGGCGTGTTTACGCATAGACAAGTCTTCACTCATTCGATCAGATACACGTAACGCGCGCACAGCACTGGTAAATACAGCTAATTTTAGTCGTTTAGTAACTGGACGGCCCAATGAGTATGTATACTCTGTGGCGTTTGTTTTGACATTTAACTTAATTAAAGTGTTGAATAGGTTATGTTTACAAAGTAACGGTAGAAACTATTCTGAGTTTCTACAACGTTACACCAGAGTGAATTGGAGCTTATTGACATTTCAACAGATACAATAGTTGGAGCAGTTTCAGAATGTAGTGACATTGAAGAAGATGACGACAATAATGATCATGATGTCGTTATTGATGAAGACGAAGAAAATATAGTTTAAGTCTTATAGTAATATAATTGTTAGTAACTTTAAGGTAGTATTAGTTTATTTATTTTTTATTATAATCAATATTTACAATTAAGTTATTAGTAATTGTTTTATTTTTTATTTATAAATTATTATAGGTTTAAGTGTAATTTATTTAAAGATTTAAATATATTTTACAGTGTTATATTATATAAATAAAAAAATTATAAATACGTATTTTCTTATTCATCAACATCATAAAACATTTCTTTTCTTTTTGATTTGTTATTGTTAATGCGATGTCACAACTCATTACCGATATTTTTTTTCAATATACATATAGAACTCACTAATGCACCTTTTCTTCATTTAACTTCTTATGTGTAATTCTTAGTAATTATAATAAATAATTAGATTTAGCAAGTACTGGTAGTCGTTACTTAATGACTCATTAACGCTTTTGTTATATTGCAACAAAAGCGTTAATAAGTCATTAAAGTACTCACAAATACACCTGTTATTTAAGGAACTACTTAGTGATGACTAATTCTCAGTAATAAGTATACTTAATGTACCTCCATTCCATCAGTAATACAATAACAAAGATAGTTACTATAGGCAAAATATCTCGAAAGGGGCGCTCTGCGGGCACCATGTGTCCTTGAAGAAAACGTGGCATAAAATAGGTAAAAGACAGTAGTGAAAACCGCAAATCGAAACAAGGAGGGAATCATGAGATACAGACATTTTTGTGTTCGTTTCCATACAAAAATAACAGTTTTCATCGAATAGCTCCTAAAGTGCTGGTCAAATAAAAAAAGCGTAGTAACATTTTTTGTCGTTCTTCAATAGAGGAATGCAACTGTATATATATATATTTTTAATTAAATACTTTTTTAATTTTTCATTCTATGTCCGACCTCTTGTATGGGGACGATCCACTGTGCGTCCGGGGGGGGGTAGATGTTTCATCCACCAAGTTTCTGAACGCACCTTTTTGACGTTTGACAGATGACGTTTCAGTTGTCAGTGAGATGACGTGAGTTGTCAGTACATTTTGATTGGGAAGGATCACGCTTCCGTTGTCTTCGTTTTTTTGATGCACGCTGTTTTCGTGTAATTATTGATTGAAACTTTGAGTTAATGTTAATCCGATACAATCTTGATCGGTGTTTGATATTTTGTTGATAATTGAGTGAAAATTGAGAGATCTCGCCACCTTGGGTCGTGACCGCGAGTAATTTGTTGGTTATGTAGCCGGCCTCCGTGTCATTTGGACGCCGGTAACTTCCTAAATTCAGTGCTGGACTATTGTACATCCCCGATTGGGTTAGCAAACCGGGATAAAATTCAGTTGGACATTGATGAAAAGTGCCACGTGTGTGATCTGAAGGTTTGACCAGGGAGTCGACGGTACGCGCTGTGGGGCGTCCTTTGGTTACCGTCGAATCTACATAACTTCACATACACAACACAAAACACATTTACACTTACACCCCACCCAGATACAACGTGACCAGGGACTACGCCACATCTCCGGTTCCAACGTGATGGGTAAGTTATATCTAATAGTTGAATAGTTGTTTTCCCTTGTCAATTGGACAAGTATTGTTTTGATTAGGGCTCCGCGTAATCGCGGACATCGTGAGTCTGTATGTGCAGTCTCACACAGTATCCGTAACCTCCCTGGCCTCTATAGCGTGTGCCGCTTGGATGATACACACACTATGCTTGGTAAACAGAGTTGAGTACTCCAAGGGGTTTGGCTATTTTAATGTTTAGGCCGTCGGAGAACACCCCGAAACCTGTCCCGTCGTCGGTTTTTGATCCATCAGTGCAGATTCTTAGCTCTTTCGTACCTGAGTAGTCATACAACTCCGCTGTGAGCTCTATGTTGTAGTGTTTTTGAAAGCAGTGGGTCTTCAGGCTTCTGTCGTTGGGTGATGCCATCATGGGTTGTTCTTTGATAGCATCTTCTCTGATGCGTGTGTGTTTAATTCTGGAATCGTTACTTAGGGTGCCAGATACTTCGAGTCTGAAAGTCGCTATGGCCGCCTCCTCTCTTACGACGAGGTGTAGAGGTGGTAGCCCCAGCATCGCCTGTAAGGCAGCAGTGGGGGAAGTTCTCATGCTGCCGGTGATTGCTACGCAGGCAAATCTTTGTAGTTTCTCGAGATCCTTTTGGGTTGTGCTTAGTTTGGTCCTGAGCCACCAAACTAAAGAGCCGTATGTAATGATTGGTCGGATAACTGTGGTGTATAGCCAGTAGGTGATTTTGGGGCTTATGCCCCAATTTCTCCCGAGGAGTCTCTTACATTGCCATAGGGCTATACTGACTTTTGTGATGATGTATTCGGTGTGTTTTGCCCAGTTCAGCTGCTTGTCCAAAAAAATACCCAGGTATTTGGTTTCAGTCGTTAGGCTTAAGGTTGTCCCAAAGAAGCTTGGTAATTGTAACGTTGCCAGCTTCCTTTTCTTTGTGAAGAGGACGAGTTCGGTTTTGGTAGGGTTCACTGCTAGTCTATATTCCTTGCACCAGTCTTCTACTATCCTTAGGGCTTGGCGCATAAGGTTGCATAGTGTGTTTTCGTGTGTGCCGTTTATTATTATGGTCAGATCATCGGCATAGCCCACCGTGTAGTAGCCTCTGCTGTTGAGACGTTTGATGAGGCTGTCTACTACGAGGTTCCATAGTAGTGGCGAAAGGACGCCACCTTGGGGGCAGCCCTTCGCCACTATTGCTCTGGTGGTGTCGTTTACCGTAACTTGTACGGCTCTTAGTCGGAGCATGTTTGTGATCCATCCTCGCAGGGTCGAGTCCACACCGTGTTCCTCGAGGGCTGCGTCGATGCTATGGAAGATGGTTTTGCCAAAAGCGCCTTCTATGTCAATGAAGACGGCTAGTGAGGAGCATTTGTGGTCCACTGCACATTCGATCTTGGAGATCACACTGTGCAGCGCGGATTCTGTTGATTTTCCTGAGGGATACGCGTGTTGTTGTTTGTGAAGCGGTCGCTCCCGAAGAGGTCCGTCCCGAATGTGTCGATCACAGAGCCTCTCTAGGGTTTTCAGTAGGAAAGATGTTAGGCTTATTGGTCTGTACGCCTTAGGTTGTGTATAATCTGGTTTGCCTGGTTTAGGGATGAAAATTACTTTCACCTCTCGCCATGCAAGTGGTATGTATTTCTGTGCTATGCAGGCTCGGTAGATGGCGGTCAGCCACGGCGTTAGGACGTCTACTCCCCATTGTAGCAGGGCGGGGAAAATTTCGTCTAAGCCTGCGGATTTATATGGTTTAAAAGTCTTTATTGCCCATTTTATTATCTCTGCGGTTACTATGGTGCGGGCTCTGGCCCAGTCTTGATCATTTGGTGTGTGCGTTGGCTCACTTGCCCAGGTTCTGTCCTTAGAGAGATTGCAGTCTGGGAAGTGGGTTTCCAAAAGGATTTTACTTGTTTCGTGGTCCGACTTGGTGTGAGTGTTATCTGAGGTTTTCAGCGACCCGAGGGTGCGATCCTGATCGGTAGATAGGATCTTTCTCACACGCGCGGCTTCGCTGTTCGATTCAATTTCTTCGCAGAATTTCCGCCAGGCAGCCCTGCTGGCATTCCTGACTTGTTTTTTGAAGGTGTATTGTGTTTTCTTGTATGAGTCCCAGTCTTCTGGTAGTCTGGAGTTTTTGGCTCTGATGAATTGTTTGCGCATGGTATGCCTGAGCTTACTAAGTTCCGCATTCCACCAGGAGTTACCCTTGCTCTTGGTGCTTGGATCTTTTAATTTGCAGCAGGCGTGGTAGGCTTCAATTATAAATTCTGAGAGTTTTGTCACGGTTTCTTCAAGTTGTTTGGGGTCTGTTAGAACTTTGGGCGTTTGGTGCTGCGTTAATAGGGAGGCCAACAGCCGTTTGTAGCCGGGTACGTTGGTACGGCGTGGGTTGCGTCTAGGATCAGGTTTTTTAAAGTTAGCTACTAATGAGAAGCGAATCCTTCTATGGTCAGAGCAGAAAGGCTCGTTGGATACGTGCCAGTCAGAGATGAGTTTTGCCGCGCTTTCCGAAGCCAGCGTTAGGTCAATGATTGTTTGTCCGCGGGATGTGACCCAAGTGGGTTCCGAGCCGCGGTTTGCGATGTTAAGGTTTTAGTGGAAAACAAATATGTGCATAGTACCTCGACACCTCTATTGTTGGCTTTGGTGCAACCCCAAAGCGGGTGATGGGCGTTCGAGTCCGTGCAGATGACCAGGTCCAGGTTGGCATCTTCACAATACCTTACCAGGTCGGCCATTCCTTTTGGTGGGCAGTCTTCATCCTCGCCTGGCATGTATACCGAGGCCAGGACGATATCAGGTGCATCGCCGTCGGTTTTGATCCTGACGGCTGTTAGATCTCTGGAATATAATTGCGTGAGTGTGGTGGTGGGAAAATCTTTGGGTATATAGGCACAGGTTCGTGGTTTATCTGTACCCGGTGTGTCGTGGATCAGCTTACCTCCAATGTTACCAAGGCCGCATATTCTGTTATTACGGATCCAAGGCTCTTGGATGAGTGCAATGGTTCGGGGTTCCATCTCCAGTGCCCTGCGCAGGCAAGCAGTAGCCGTCTGGCTATGCTGGAGGTTGGTCTGGATGATATTTAGGGGACGGGATGTGGGAGGCAGGTGGGTGGAATTAGGGAGAGATGGATCCATCGGATGATTCCCCCTGTCCTCCAGCCCGTGCTGGTCTTCATTTGGTGCCGGTGACGATGAGAGCAGCTGCTCCGTCCACCCTGGTGGTGAGGATGGCATCCTCACAGCGTCAGCATCAGCCATCGCCGTTCTGGCCATCTCCTCCTCCAGTTGCGTCATCGTCAGGTCAAGTTCAGTCGGTGCCGGTTTCGTCCGTTCAGTGTCATTGTCAGTCTGGGTGTCGGAGGGATGGGTTTTGGGGAAAAAGCGCACGTATATCGACCCAAGTAGGTACGATATCCGTCGCTCCCTCCCCAAGACCTTTTCGGCCTCGTCCGGTGGGATACCCAGGGTCAGATAAGTCCCGTAGTTATCCCCACCGACCGATGTCGCCCTGTACAGGGACCATCTACCGATGGCGTACCAGGGGTTCTGGCAGGTCAAGATTGTCTGGAGCAGCTCTATTTCCCCATTGTACCTGGGTACGAAGAGCGCTGCTCGAACCCGGGTTGGTACGTCGGATTGTCTCATGACTGTCAGTGTCAAGTCGGTGTTCGGCAGTCTTATCTTAGGCACGTTCTGGGTCAGCCAAGTCAGGGCGTTGTCGTCCTCGCACCATATGTGCACCGTGCCATCCGCTACCTTTGGGTAACCGCGGAAGGCTGGGACTTTGGTGGGGTCGGTTCGACACGTGTCTACTATCAAGTCTTCAAGGCTGAGCTTGATGTGCTCTCCTTCGTCGTCATGTTTCGGGATGAAGGCGAGAGGCAGATCGCTACGGCGAGTCGCGCAGGGATATCCTTTGTGGCCCGCGCGTAGGTTCTCTGCTCCCCTTGAGCAGGCTGGGTTCTAACACGCTTGGCGTCCCCCTGGAGCGTACTCGGCAAAGCCGTATCGTCCGGGCGCTCCCTCTTCGCCGCTCCCTGGCCACTTGGACCGGGTTGCGGTTCTGAGGGGCTTGGCACAGCGTTTTGTGCCAGGGACAGCCGGCGCAGGAACCCAGCCCGCTTGCCTCGCTTCTGTCTGGTTCGGTGTCGGTCTACGGTCATCTCGTCGCGGTTCCGGTCGTTTCCTCCGGATGGTCCTGGTGCGGGCAGGAGCTTTTCGTTCTCGGTTTCCCCTTCGCGTGCTGTTCCTTGCCCGCTCGTTTCCGCGTCCGACTGCTGTTCGCGCAGGGTTTCCCCTTCGCGTGTCTGTAGCCGGTCGCGTACTCCCTTACAACTAACCGTTTGTGCTTCGCGCAGGCTATTGCTTTCGCGGATCTTGCGCAAACGGTTGTTGAGTTCTCTCTCTCTGTTCCGGATCTTTCCGCGCTTTGTTTTCAGCATGCGTACTTCGTCCACAGAGATGAAGCCAGAACCACCAGATTCCGCTTCCTTTCCCGTCCCGAGAGAGCTTATCACCCATATTCTTAATCAAAACCTCATGATTTCCTCGACTCGAGTCTACCTCACTAAGGTGATTTCACATTCATAGTTGCAATTTTACTCCTCATCTCAAACAGTTTCCTCACTCGAGGTGAGTTTGACTTGAGGAACCAACTGTCAAATATAAGGTACGTCGCGATCTACCTTGAAGCTTCCTCAAGGGGCTTTTAAACAAAAACACGTGTATTTTTATCCGATTTTCACAATGTCTTTCGAAGAGTTTAATGAATATTTAATAGGTATATGATAATCCTTACAATTACGTATCGCGACGCTAATACGCTATAGAGGTGCAGAAAATCCTATGATGAGTGATGAGTTTTTTGCTACTGCTATTGTTTCAAGGCATTGTTGGTGGTAACAGACGTGGATTGATTGCCAATTCCACCCATAATTCAAGTGTTAGCGGCATTAGGTACGATTTTATGCAACAGGAAACTTTCAAGTTATGTATCATTTTTTTTTTGCACACACAAGTACCTACTCATCAGTTCAAATTAATTATTTAATACAGCCAATTTAAATGTCTTTGATTACAGTACACTGTACAGCAATTACAGTAGGGGCATACACACACTTTGTATTTTCAGCGGTTGTTATTTGCGGGGATTTGCACCATAGCAGACAAACAACAATTTCAAGGATTGTGGCAAAAAAATCCAAAATTTTGGCTTTATAAATAAGACGCTTTGATAAAAATAAGACGATATTTTTTGCCCACGACTGGTTTTAGGTTCAAGTGGATAAATTATTAGGGTTGGTTTATTATTGTTCTACTTTCATTTGACAAGTGCTGACACTTCAAGTTGAAAACAGATAACGCGCTCACAGACTGCTCTCAAAATAAGCTTAGCCAATATAACAAACGGAATATTCCTCGAAATAATGACGTATTCGTGACGTATCCCTCGACTCGACACTCATTGGAGGGACCTCATAATTTCCTTAATCTGACGACTGTGAATACCGATTTTGAGGATCTTTCGAGGCACTCCTTGAGGTCACCTCGAAGGAGTTATGAGTCGAGTAGCTTTCGAGGTTACAATTATGAATATGGGTGTGAGTCTTTCAGCCTTGCCTCGATCTTCTCGCGCTGGAGTGCCAGCGCGCGGAGTTCGCTGCTAAGGCTGGAGAGTCGAGCTTTGTCACTGTCATTGTCAGGATTGTTCGTTACACTGTTCCGAACGATGCTCTGTTGCCAGGCCCTCGTGGAAGGTGTAACAGTCGTCAGAGTAGTTAAAGCAGAAGTCGTAGTCGTCTTAGAGTCGGTAGGCGCAGAAGGCGCAGCCATTGTTGTGTTGGTTGGTGGCATTGGCGCGTGATCCGCAGCCAGAGCTGTTGGCGCTAAAGCGGCCAGCCGCGCATAAGGCGCGGCGCTAGTAAGCAGATTGGTGCCCCCCCCCAGATTACGGTGGGGGCAGACCGACGAGTCGGTGTGGGATTCCCCGGCATTGCCGGGACCCACCTGGGGAATATTATTTTTTCCTCTCTGCGACATGGTTGTAGGCTGTGTGGGCTTTTTTGGAGTTGAGGTTACCCGTCCTCAAGGACCGAAGGGAGAGAAAGGAAAAGGAGGGAAGGAGTGGGCGTAGGATCATAGGAGTGGGGTGTGGGATTACCCTAGGCCTGGGATTTCGGCTTTCGGGAAAGTGCGAGATGAAGCGCCCGGGGGTTTTTGTTGCGTCTATTTCTTATGGAATTAGACCAAGAACAGGGTGGCAACCTCGTGAAGGTGAATCCCCCAGACTTGCCTTGAGGATCTATACGACCGTAGCGCTCCCCCTCAAGACCCCGCCACCCTACCGCCTCTGAGGGAGGCAGTAGGGTAGGCCTGCATCTATACTACCAAGCAAAGCTAAAGCAAAGCATGTCGTTGTGCAACCCCCTATAAGTATATATTATTTTATTATATCACAGATACCATCTGTGCTATCAGTTTCATAGCTTATGGTATACATGGTTGGTTCCTTTTCTTTCTAGGGTTCGGTACCCACAGGGTAAAAACGGGTCCCTATTACTAAGACACTACAGTCCGTTTGTCTGTCACCAGGCTGTATCACATGAACCGTGATAGCTAAACAGTTGAAATTTTCACAGATGTATATCTGTTGCCGCTATAACAACAAATGATATAAAATAATTTAAAAATGAATGGGGGCTCCCCTACTACGATGGTACGGAACCCTTTATCAATGATTATCGACGAACACTATCGGTTAGTGCAATACAGAGTTTGTGCTTCATGGTTGTCATGGATTCCTGCACAAAGTGGCCAGAAGTCTTTGCCATTCCTATTAAGGACGCTTTTACATTTTTCTACAAATAACCGTGTTTTACAGGTACCATTTTAATGTATAAGCAATCACATTTGAAGATATATATACATATGAAGATTTAATGGTCTTAATTTAAAGATAATATATTCATCTCCAGATTGGCATCTGAAAAATTGTATGTCGTCATAAAAAAAAAATCGCACAAATATAATTTATACAATAAAACATAACTTATTTTACAATTTATTGTTTTATGTAGCATGTTTTTAGTGAAACGGAATGCATTCTCAAAACACATCGTCCTTCGATAACGCCGGTAGTGACGTCAAAATCTATATTATGTCAAAAAAACACTTTTATTTGAAAAAAACTTAAAGTTTGACGAATATTTTATTACAATATTGTTATTGCAATTTATGCTTGATGAAAGCACATACAGTTAGTAAACTTATTTTATTAAGGCCAAAAATTAGATGTTAACAAGGCAGATTGAGGTAAATGACGTCACATCATGGCCACAACAGTCACGAACGGTTTGAACTGTCTTAGAAAATTGCAAAGTATAATATTATTTTTGAGCGACAAGCAGTCGTTGAACTTAACTTTTAATACTTTTCTTGGGTTGATATTAGTGTATTATAATGATTTAAGATAAGAAATAATACATGCATATTCCCTATTACAATAAAATTAAAGAATAATATTAAGGACCAAGACTATATAAGTGAAGTATAAAATCGAACGCTCAGAGTGGTTCAATCGGTGAACGAAAAAAACATGAAAGAGACAAAAAACAAAATTTTTTGATAGACGGCCCCACGACGTTTGTTTTCTTTGAACCGCTAGTTTGTTTTCTATTAACATCACGAGTTATGATTGGGTAGGTTGTCAATGCTCGTCTCTAATTGGCTAAGCAACGCATAGTTAATATGGCATCATTGGCGCTAGAAATGAACATGTGACATTAATTTGACGGGCTGCAAGAATTGTCAAAGTGGACGAGTTAGGAAAAAAGTAAATGATAAATGATGTTTATTTTGCAAGTAGGTTTTTACAAACACTTTTACACGTCATTTTTTTAAACTAGATGGGGCCGGTGTTTCGTACCTGACTACTCTGAGAAGAAACACCCGAAACAAACTCATAGGGAGAGAGGTCATAGTCTCTTTTAAAGTCCAGACAATCTTGTTCAATTCACATGAGGACTATGCAGATTAGTGTCTGATATGGTCTCGAAGAAAGAACCATACAGATTTGAGTGGACCTGTCCAGTCAGTGCAAGCATTTTGTCAGTTAACGTGTAGCTCGACTTATAACTCAAGAAGCTCAACGAAACGACGAACAATACCAAAGAAAGGACATTTGGGTAGGTCGCTTAGAGTACTTAAACTGCCAGACAGTTGTGGGAAAAAATAAACAAAAAATATAAATGTGACCCACATGGTCCCCACATTCACAATAATCATATAAAATTAATAACAAGTTCTATTCAAAAAGAATGTAAATAAAAATCACAAAAATCATTAAAAGTCACAATGATGATAAAAAAAGTAGAATACTTAACAAAATAAGTATTCATGTCATATCAATAAATGTCAAATAAAATAATTAAAAAAAATAAAGTAAAAAATAATAAAATACATGTCAAAACATTAAATGTCAGAGTGTATTATTATTATAAGCCTGTATTGTCCCACTGCAGGGCAAAGGCCTCCCTTCCCTCCTTCCACATTTCGCGATCTAGTGCGATTGTAGGCCAATCCTTTGCGTATAAAAAATAATAAAATACATGTCAAAACATTAAATGTCAGATTGTATAAAGTCGTCAGTCAGTCGCGCGCGCGCAGTCATTACCTGCACTCGTGTTATTGGTTGACGAGTTGCCCGAGCGCAACTACCAAAAAAAAATGTCGGATACTGTAACATTGTTATCGATGAGCTATTAGCTTATGTTCAAAACAAAGTGTCAATCGCAGATGAGACTAGTTTGGTGAAAATATGTGCATCAGCTTTTACCAGTGAGCAGAAACAAAAATCAAAGTCGTTACTGACAGAATCGTTGTCATCGGAGGTGCGAAGCACTGTCCGTAAAGGAAAAGGCAAGGATAATTGGGTGTTAAACGACATCATTGCCATTTTCAAGACGACTGATCCAGATATTTTGCCGGTTTTTGTAGCCCGTGATCTCGACAAGCTGCCACCGATTACTTTTGATCATCTTGACGTGTCCAAGCTACTAAAGGATTTAGTGCTAGTCAAAGTTGAGATTGATAAAATCAAATCATCCTACGTGACTCAAGAGGAGCTGCAAAACGTAAAAACTGAGTGTAACATGAAATTAAGGTCACCAATCACAGTTGCCAGTGTTAATACGAAAAGAGGTGCATCAAGTGATAACAGTTTCATGTGCTCAGTTCAAGAGGATTCACCGGGCAGTTATGGACAGTCATTATCTACTGTCGAAATAAATCGTCAATCAAATAATAATTGTTTTTTTTTTTTTTTTTTTTTTTTCGAAATGGCATCTCGCAGTTCAACCTAGAGAGGTTGTCGTCTGCTTAACCGGACAATCCTGTGGGTACCTTAAGTGTAAGGCCTCCAGCCAGGGCATAAAACTTACAAACTAAACGACTACACGCTAAGGGCACCCCCTGCGGGGTACGGGCCTCGGCTTAGGGCGTCGCTGGGAGGGGACAGCAAGGGGACAGGCTGGATCTGAGTGGTAAATAATAATTGTGCGAATATGAACGTTATTCGAATGGAGGGTGGCGCTGTAACAAAACCTCCAACGGTCACTCGTTCCGAGTCACATAACGGCGACAGAGACAGCGCGATCCGTTCGACAAGTTGCGCAGGCCGGGGCGATGCGTCATCATTACCGTTATCAACAGATGCTAGCGAGCCTAGTAATCAGCTGAGTGAAGCCATGACGCACTCGTTACCGCCGCCGCCGTCGTCGGCGCGATATTCATCGTATGCTAGAGTTGCTGCTATGGATGATGGTTTTACAGTAGTGCAATATAAGAAGCAAAAATATAAAGAGAGATTGAAAGGAAGCACAGGTAGTAGTGTTGTCGAAACAGAGGAGAAATTCAGATCAGCTGATAGGAAAATACCCATGTTTATCACAAATGTGCATAGGGACGCATCGGAATCGCATATAACCTCTTATATTGAAAAGAAAACAGGGGAAAAAGTGAACCTATAGTTGGTGCCAGTTAACATCGGAATAGAGGTCATTAACACCTACCTACCAAGTTTTTGATCACAAAGCGATAACGACACTTACTATAGTTGGTGCCAGTTAACATCGGAATAGAGGTCATTGCTCCGACTTTCATCCCGATATCTAAATATTAGCGATACTGTCGCTCCATCCGTACAAACCTGTCGCAAAACTGATATCGCTTGAGTCTCATAATACATCCACAGTGTCCCACATACATAACGCAGTGCACAACCCAAAAAAATAAGAAATCGAGCAAACGTACCCTACGAAATTAATTGATTTAAATACTTTATTTTCGTTTTTAACACTATTTTAACTTACTGAGACAATTTTAATAAAGTAAATATATTATTATACATCTTAAAATTAGGATCTGAGACTTTTGCGCGAAAGACATTTGCGCAAAGAACACTTGTTGCGCGCACCCACTTGCGCGAAAAGACATATGCGCACATGGACTTTTGCGCGAACGAACTTTTGCGCGAATGGACTTATGCGCGTAAGGAATCTTGCGCGAATGGACACTTGCTCGATTGGTGTCTTGCGCGACTTAATGGCCACTGAAGTTTACTCTGTAGAGTAAACATAACATCACGCCTATTATTACTTGAAGGTGTTTTTTTTTTGGGTTTTCCGTCATGAGTGTCATTTTCATGGTTTTCGGGGTCGCTAATAATGAAAATGAAAATGATTTGTTGAAATCAGATTTAACCAAAGGCAAGGTAAATCATTGAATCCATTTCACTATTCGTCATTCAAAAGTGCCTTTGAATGACCTAATTGAAATAAATAATTATTGACCTCATTTTCTTTATCCTTTAACCATGAAAACGACAGCCATAACGGAAAAACCAAAATTTTTTCTCGGCGCCATCTTGGTTTTTCATTTTAACCTCATTTCGTTATCAACGACCCCTGAAAATCATGAAAACGACACCCATGATTAAAAAACCAAAAATTTTCCTCGGCGTCATCTAGGATTTTCGTTTGGACCTCATTTTCATATTCAGGCACCCCTAAAACCATGAAAACGACACCCATGACGGAAATACCAAAAAAATCCTGGACGCCATCTTGAATTTTCATTTTGACGTCATTTTCGTAATCAACGACCCCGAAAACTATGAAAACGACACCCATGACGGAAATACCAAAAAAATCCTGGACGCCATCTTGGATTTTCATTTTGACCTCATTTTCGTAATCAACGACCCCGAAAACCATGAAAACGACATCCATGACAGAAAAACCAAAAAAATCTTGGACGCCATCTTGGATTTTCATTTTAAGCTCATTTTCGTAATCAACGACCCCGAAAACCATGAAAACGACATCCATGACGGAAAAACCAAAAAAATCTTGGACGCCATCTTGGATTCTCATTTTAAGCTCATTTTCGAAATCAACGACCCCGAAAACCATGAAAACGACATCCATGACGGAAAAACCAAAAAAATCTTGGACGCCATCTTGGATTCTCATTTTGACCTCATTTTCGTAATCAACGACCCCGAAAACCATGAAAACGACATCCATGACGGAAATACCAAAAAAATCTTGGATGCCATCTTGGATTTTCATTTTGAGCTCATTTTCGTAATCAACGACCCCGAAAACCATGAAAGCGGACGGACATGACTGAAAAACCATAAGTATCTAAATATAATTATGACATCAGAAAACTAATTCATCACAAAAAATTATAATTCTAATCTTATGCCGTTTTCGTTTTACGAAGTCATCGCATCAGGTGTGCAGCACATTATGGTCACGGTGCGGGGGCGTTTACGTCACACGTAAATGTATGAGCATAAAAATAGTTTTCTAGCAAAAAATAATAATAAGTTCGAATTGGAACAACACAAGATTCTCAACCCCTGTATGTCTAGCCGACTGGTATTATGATACTCTAGCGATGTAGCAAAGTATCGCTTATTGGTCGATTTAGGTAACTAGTAAGTGTCGTTATCGCTTTGTGATCAAAAACTTGGTAGGTAGGTGTTAATGACCTCTATTCCGATGTTAACTGGCACCAACTATAGTTACCTAAATCGACCAATAAGCGATACTTTGCTACATCGCTAGAGTATCATAATACCAGTCGGCTAGACATACAGGGGTTGAGAATCTTGTGTTGTTCCAATTCGAATTTATTATTATTTTTGCTAGAAAACTAATTTTATGCTCATACATTTACGTGTGACGTAAACGCCCCCGCACCGTGACCATAATGTGCTGCACACCTGACGCGATGACCTAGTAAAACGAAAACGGCATAAATAAAATAAAATAAAAATAAAAACTATTTATTTCAGATTTACGGAATCCATAGAATGTTGGTACAGTAAGAAAAACTTAAACAACTAGTGTTAGTAACTAAAATGAAAGAAAACAAGACACAGAAAAACTATTATTTTATCACATGGGCCCTGACCCAGTGTTGGACATACCGCGTGTCCAACCGATCCGCAATAACGGCCAGGATGGAGTTGGTGCTGGCGCGCAGCCTGCAGAGCGCCGCGGCGTAGCGCTTGCGGAGCACGGCGTGAAAGCCGTCTACGTGGGCGTCCGCGAACATGCCCGACGCACTGCACCAGCGCGGCAGCCCCAACAACGCCCTGAACGCATTGTTGTACTGGACGCGCAGAGCGCTGAACGATCGTTGCGTATAATGAGCCCACAGGCTGCACGTGTAAAGCGATGTGCAGTGCGCTCTAAAGAGTGTTATTTTAACACTCGCAGCACAACGCTTGAACCTGTTAGCTATCATATTCGCTCTGATCGATAACGCCCTACGCTCCCTGTCCATGTCCTCGTCATCACGTAGGTGTTCAGTGACCATGTGCCCAAGATATTTAAAGCGGGTGACCACCTTCATAGGTATTCCGTTTAAGGTAACGGGAGGGACCTGCTCCGGTGACTTTGTACCCGCCTTAAATATCATGAGCTCACTTTTTAAAACATTATATTTGAGGCCATGCTTAGCGGCGTATATTTCACATACATTAACTAATTTCCTAAGGCCACCGATCGTTGGGCTCAGCAAAACCATGTCGTCCGCGTAACTCAGATTGTTTACACATATGTTGTCTACGTGGCAGCCGACATGAGTGCTGCTGAGCTCAACGATCAGCGCATTGATATATAAATTAAACATTAGTGGGGATGATAATCCACCCTGTCTCACTCCACATTGTAATCCATATGGATCTGAAAACATGCCTGCCCACTTGACATAGTTAATTTGACTGTGGTACCAAAACTTTAGGATAGCAATAGTCTCACGAGGTATATTGGTGTCTTTAAGCTTCTCCCAGAGTTTGTCATAATTGACAAGGTCAAACGCCTTTGACAGGTCTAAAAAACAGGCATAAATAGGCGTTTTTCGATTGGTGTAATACTCAACAGTATGCTTTAGGCCCAGTATAGTGCTCTCCGTAGAAAGTCCGGCACGGAAACCAAACTGAGCATCGTGTAGGTGGATACATTCCGCCAACTGGGCCTCAAGCACACTGTCTAGTATCTTCGCAACGACTGTAGCAAGCGAAATCGGCCTATAATTCGACTTCAGCGAACTATCTCCTGTCATTTTCTTCAAAATGGGAGTAACAATTGTTTTTGTTAGTTTACTGGGTAGGTAAGAGTGTCCAATGCACAAATTAAAGAACATCGACAAAAGTCTAGCAATGTGTGGCCCTGCATTTTGCAAATGCTCGACGCTGAGCCCGTCATGCCCCGGTGACTTTCCACCTTTCATATTTCTAATAATTTTCCTTATGTCCTGAGCACTAGTTTTAGACACTATTTTCTCACTAACGGGGTCCACGTCCAACTTTGCATTACAAACTCCTAATGGGGATTCTACAGTGAAGTGATCTTTGAACATGTTTGCGATCATCTTCGTGTCCTGGACACCTTCGATGCTCAGAGGAAGGCCAGGCCTCAAATTCAGTTTATTTGTATGTTTCCAAAATTCATGAAACTTATTATTTGAATGCAGTGTAGCTAGCCGATCCATTTTTATCTGCTCCTGATGTTGTTGGCACCATTTAAGTTTAGTTTTGAAAACCTTTCTGCTATGACACATTGCTTCATGAATAAATCCTGCTTTAGGTTTACCCCACTGTAACCAGTTCTGAAAATTAAGCCTGGCCACCCTATGAGCTTCTGCAACATACATATTCCACCCCATAATTTGCCTATTTTTACCACTTGTACCTACCCTATAACTAGACTCAGAAGCCTCACTAAGTGATAAGACAATGTCCTTATATAACTTATCTAATATTTCCCTGTGTTCCACAACATTACACCGTTTATCCCCGCATTCTCGTAATTCTATAGGGAAGTCAATTTGTCTCAACAATTTGTTACAAAGGTTTGTATACATACCAATTTGTTCTGGCTTCCTTTCACCCCAGGTCACTTTACTTTTAGGGACTGCTTGACTCACATTTTTAGATTCAATTATCCCCAAATTACATTTAACAGAAACAGGATAGTGGTCAGACCAGTAAACATTATAATCAACCCAGACATCTAAAACAGAGGGCCATGCTGCACTAGTTACAATGACGTGGTCTAACCAACGCTGACAGCCATGTGCTTCGCTAACAAAAGTATGCGTGTCAGAGTCCACCCCACACTTGACAATGTCAGCACATACCCAGTCCATATCCTCACAAAAACTAATTAGTTCCTTATAAAAGTTCTCATTTGGATGCGCATTGTAGTCACCAAGAACATAGATACAATCTATACCACTCTCTTCGATTACAGCGTTAATAGCACCCATACACTGCGTACGCACAGTCTGTAGGCATGTACACTGACACACACATAATGGGCCGATCACATAACACTGCTTTGATTGCACAAATTCGAGGGTTGTTACAATCAACCACTGCCACCGACGGGAACACACTTTTACGCCACAATATTGCCATAAGATTAGAATTATAATTTTTTGTGATGAAATAGTTTTTGTGATGTCATAATTATAATTGTAGTCACACTCGACTGTGGACATTCCTAAGTATAGTACGCGTCGCTCGAAATAATAGATCGTCAACCTTTTTTTTAACTTCTACACTAAGTTCAAACTTTGCTAGTTTTGTTTTGGAATATAATTTTATTTATCTTGAGTTTCAATCATGAAAACGTGCGCAGCTTGCAACGTGCAGTTCAATGACGGAGTCCAATGTGGGAGCTGCAAGAAACATCTGGATTTTGGATGTGCTAATATATCCGAAGTCGGATGGAGGAAGCTCGGGACCAGCAGAATGGCGCAATGGAAGTGCCCCACCTGCCGAACGTCATCACCAGCTCTGGTTGCTCCTGAACCAGCCTCCCTTGAAACCATATTGAGCGAAATTCGGGACATGAAACGCCAGTTGCTTAATGTGCCGACCCCGGTTGATGATATTCGAGTAATTAAGGACGAGTTAGCTGAGCTAAAAATTACCTGTGAAGGCACCAGCGGCAGGCTCGACGAATTTGACACTAGACTAGCGGAGGTTGAAGCAAAAGCATCGGAACTTAACAAGCTTCAGGAAACAGTAAGTTGTTTGCAGACTGATTTGGAGAGATCCAATTTCGAACTCGCAAAATACGAACAGCGATCCCGATTAAACAACGTAGAAATCAAAGGAGTCCCTACAAGAAAAGATGAAAATCTTTTCTGGATTATTGAAGCGATCGGCCGGAAGGTCAATTATAGCTGCCCTAAATCACAGGTGAATTATATCTCTAGGGTGCCTATTTTCAATTCCAACGAAAAACTGATCATTGTGAGTTTTCTGAACCGGTATGTTAAAGAAGATTTTATCGCAGCTGCACGTGCCGTTAAGGACCTATCCACATCCCACATCGGGTTTCAGAGCACAACTCAGCGTATATATGTCAATGATCACCTGAGCGTGGAGTATAAGAAGCTCTTAAGTAGGGTTAAGACCATGGCCAAGGAGAAATATTATGAGTTCGTTTGGGTAAAACATGGGAAAATCCATATATTGAAAAATGCTAATTGTAAAGTAGCTATTATACGTAAAGAATCTGATTTAAACAAGATTGTGTAAAGTGCTTCATATTTCTAATAAGTTATTTTTTAATTTTATTTCATTATTTTAATGCATTGCAATCACTTATATTATTGGTGATCCTAAGTATCGCAATATTTGCTTACAAAAGGTTTACCACCTCAATCACACTAATGAGCTCGACACTGGTTTCTTATCGCGCTGACTTCAAAGCCCATCTCTATTTCAATACGTTTGACTCGCTTTCGCTTGTACGCACCATGCATTACTGCTTGCTCTTTCGCACAGCTGTTTACTACATAATATCGTATGATTTATGTTCACGCGCAAACTTTTTTAAAGCTTACCTTCCTTGCATATTTATATTTTTATTGTACCTTAAGCTCATACATTATTGTTTAACGAATCCTGTTACTGTAATACTCGTGCATCATACCGATTTATATTTAATTATTGACTACATTTTCAATGGCTAATTACAGTAATAACTTAAACATATATTATCAGAACGTCCGAGGTCTTAGAACTAAAACTCATTCATTTTATCGTCAAATGTCACTAAATTCCTATGATATCATAGTACTTACCGAGACTTGGCTATTGGATGGCGTTTTGAGTTCAGAGTTTTTTGATGATCGGTACATTGTTTGGCGCCGCGACCGAGACTATGTTTTAACCGGGCAGTCGCGTGGTGGGGGGGTACTCATTGCTACTCGTAGAGAATTATCTGTTATTTGCCAACCTAATTTTCAATCTACAGCAGAGGACCTCTGGCTATCCATATACCTAAAAAATCGTATCACGAGGAACAATATAACCTTGCATATCTGTGATATTTACTTATGCCAACAAAACTTAGGCCATTCTTTTTCCTCGCAACTTTCAAATTTTCTTGCTAAACTAAACCAAACAGTTATTAATAATACTTCTGATACCTTTCTCGTAATAGGAGATTTTAATATGAGCGGTATTAGCTGGGTTCCATCTGATAATCTATCGCTTGTTCCATTGAACCCTAAAAGTAACGACGAAGTTTTGCTTTGTGATGAATTATGCACTCTTGATCTGGGCCAGTATAACACGGTAACTAATAAATATGGTAGAATCCTAGACCTTGTCCTTTCCAATGAAAAAGTGAGTGTGAGTGAATGTTCCAGCCCATTAGTGCCTATTGATGCCTATCACCCAGCGTTATCAATTAATTTGGACCTATCTGTAACACCTCTGCTTGAGTGTGCGCCTCGTACTCAATTCTTGTACGATAAAGGTGACTATGATTCTATCAGCAGAGACATCTGTAATACTGACTGGGAAACCGAGTTCTCCGCGCGGTCAATTGATGATGCAGTTAACTTCTTTAATCAGTTTATTGCTGATCTACAAATAAAATATTATATCCCACAAAAACTGTTTCGGAATAAAAAGTATCCAACATGGTATAGTTCGTCACTTATTAAAACTATTAAAGAAAAATATAAATTCTTAAAAAGATTTAAAACCTACGGTAACTTATCTGACGAATCAACATTCAAACTTCTTCGTGAAAGGGTGAAATCTATGGAATCCCAATGCTACCGCAACTATTTGGATCTTACAGAAAATTCAATTAAAAATAACCCAAAATACTTTTGGACTTTTGTAAAAAAACGTCATAACTCAAACGCAGTCCCAAGCACTTTGAACTATAACAACGATACCTTGCGGACGGGGGAATCTATTTGTGAGGCTTTTTCGGATTACTTCCATTCTACTTTCCTCAATCCCAGTGTTAGTCATCCAATATCTTTTCCTTCTCTGTTTAACGATTCGTCGAACCTAACATCTGATATCTGCAGTATCATTGTTGAAACTGATGAAATTACTAACTTGCTTCGTAACTTGGATACATGCAAATCGGCAGGTCCTGATAACATCCCATCCAAACTTCTTGTTCGGTGTGCACCTTCGATAGCGCAACCTATTTCAATTTTATTTAAAAAATCTTTGAACAGCTGTGTTGTACCACAAATATGGAAATCTGCGTTTATAACGCCTATTCATAAAAAAGGTGTCAAAACCGATATAGCAAATTACAGACCGATATCTAAATTATGTATCATAGCAAAAGTTTTTGAGAGGATAATATATAATCAGGTTTATTCTGCACTGAAAAATTCATTTAGCTCGTTCCAACACGGTTTTCTAAAAGGGAGGTCTACTACCACGAACCTGATTCTCCTTAATGAATTTATAACTGATGCCATGTGCAACGGTAAGCAGATTGACGTTGTTTATACGGACTATAGCAAAGCTTTTGATCGAATCGATCATAGCATTCTGATATCCAAGTTGAATAGCATGGGAATTCGTGGCGATCTACTCAGATGGTTTTCTTCCTACCTTGTCAACAGGTCTCAAGCAGTCGTACTTAATAATTATATATCTAGCTGGGTCCCTGTTCCTAGTGGAGTCCCGCAAGGTTCATTACTCGGTCCATTGCTTTTTATAATCTACATTAATGACATCGACTCTTGCTTGACTTCATCCAAACTTTTGTGTTTTGCCGATGACATGAAAATTTATGCCACAATATCATCCCAGATGGACGTAACGGCACTCCAGAATGACTTACGTAGCCTGGAGGACTATTGCCTAAGGAACAAGCTGGATCTTAATCCCGCTAAATGCTCGGTTATTACGTATTCTCGGAAGCGCTCAATCATCGCTACATCGTATACCTTAGGCGATCAAATTATACCTAGATCGAACTCTATCCGTGATCTGGGGGTCTATCATGATTCCAAGCTTAGTTTTGAAGTACACGTAGATGCAATAGTCGCTAAGGCATCAAAATCTCTGGGTTTCATAATGCGGTTATCTAAGTGCTTCACTCAAGCCAAAACTTTAAAAATACTATACTGTACTTTTGTTAGAAGCCACTTGGAATATGCATCTGAAATATGGAACCCATGTTACCACAAATACATTGACCGCATTGAGAGCATCCAAAGAAGGTTCATTAGGTATCTATGTTACCATCAAAAAGTACCGTATCATTCGGAAAACTACCATATCCTATGTAAAAAATATCATATATTACCTTTGATCAACCGCCGCGAGATTTCTGACTGTGTGTGTTTGTTGAAAATTTTTAACAACACCATAAACTGTAGTAATATTTTGTCAAAATTTTATTTTACCATTCCCTTGAAGTCTAAACGATACAATCCCCCTTTGTGTGTGCCATTTGCATCAACTAATTATAGGCAGAATTCCTACATTGTGCGTGCAAGCAGAAATTTAAACAAGCTTTGTAAACAGTTTGATATAGATCCATTCCAAACTAGTGTGTCGTCAGCCAGGAAGTGCTTAAGTCGAAGCTTTTTCAAGTAGTTCATTTTGTTATGTTGGTTGTTATGCAGTGTGAGCAACATAGTAATTATGCTGTGGTACGTAATATGTATAGTAACTTGGTGTGAATGTCCATAGAATTTTCTTTTTTTTTTCCTCTGTATTTTATAAGTGGAGACCTGTAATTGGCTTTCAGTCTATTGTACTGTTCTTGATCTGTTTGTTTTAGCTGTAAGTCTCCCATGTTATTTAAATAAATAAATAAAATAAATAAATAAATAAATAAATAATTGTTTCATCCCACAAGTTTCCGAACGCAGTTTTTTGACGTTTGACAGATGACGTTTCAGTTGTCAGTGCGATCTTTGGTTGGAAAAATGGTCGCTTCCGTTTTGTTTTTTGATGCACGCTGTTGTCGGGCAATTATTGATTAAAACTTTGAGTTAATGTTAATCCGATACAATCTTGATCGGTTTTTGATATTTTGTTGATAATTGAGTGAAAATGAAGACATTTCGCCATCTTGAGTCGTGACCGCGAATAATTTGTTGGTTAAGTAGCCGGCTTTTGTGTCGTTTGGACGCCGGTAACTTCCTGAATTTAGTGCTGAACTATTGTAAATCCCCACTTGGGTTAGCTAACCGGGATAAGATTTAGTTGCACATTGACTGAAAAGTGCCACGTGTGTGATCTTGGAAGGTTTGACCAGGCAGTCGACGGTACGCGCTGTGGGGCGTCCTTTGGAATACCGTCGAATCTGACATAACTCCACATGCACAACACAAAACACATTTACATTTACACCCAACCCAGATACGACGTGACCTGGGACTACGCCACATCACCAGTTCCAACGTGATGGGTAAGTGTACCAAGTTGTTTTCCCCTTGTCGATCGGACAAGTATTATTTTGATTAGGGCTCCGCGTAATCGCGGACATCGTGAGTCTGCTGGTGCAGTCTCACACAATAATAATATTTAGATACTTATGGTTTTTCCGTCATGGATGTCGTTTTCATGGTTTTCGGGGTCGTTGATTACGAAAATGAGGTCAAAATGAAAATCCAAGATGGCGTCCAAGATTTTTTTGGTTTTTCCGTCATGGATGTCGTTTTCATGGTTTTCGGGGTCGTTGATTACGAAAATGAGCCCAAATTGAAAATCCAAGATGGCGTCCAAGATTTTTTTGGTTTTTCCGTCATGGATGTCGTTTTCATGGTTTTCGGGGTCGTTGATTACGAAAATGAGCTCAAAATGAAAATCCGAGATGGCGTCCAAGATTTTTTTGGTTTTTCCGTCATGGATGTCGTTTTCATGGTTTTCGGGGTCGTTGATAACGAAAATGAGCTCAAAATGAAAATCCAAGATGGCGTCGGTGTGAGACTGCACAAACAGACTCACGATGTCCGCGATTACGCGGAGCCCTAATCAAAATAATATTTGTCCAATCGACAAGTGAAAACAACTATTCAACTATTGGATATAACTTACCCATCACGTTGGAACCGGAGATGTGGCGTATTCCCTGGTCACGTCTTATCTGGGTGGGGTGTAAGTATATCTGTGGTTTGTGTGGTGTATGTGGAGTTATGTAAGATTCGACGGTTCCAAAGGACGCCCACAGCGCGTATCGTCGACTCCCGGATCAAACCTTCAGATCCCACACGTGGCACTTTCACCAATGTCCAACTGAATTTTATCCCGGTTTGCTAACCCAATCGGGGATGTAAAATAGTCCAGCACTGAATTTAGGAAATTACCGGCGTTCAAAGACACAAAAAGGCCGTCTACATAACCAACAAATTACTCGCGGTCAGGACCCAAAGTGGCGAGATCTCTCAATTTTCACTCAATCATCAACAAAATATCAAACACCGATCACGATGGCATTGGATTAACGTTAACTCAAAGTTTCAATCAATAATTACACGACAGCCGCGTGCATCAAAAAACAAGACAATGGAACCAAATTTCTTTCCAAAACCAATATGGCACTGACAAGCAAAACGTCATCGCACAGACAACGAAACGTAATCTGTCAAACGTCAAAAAGGTGCGTTCAGAAACTTGGTGGATGAAACATCTACCCCCCCCGGACGGGCCGTCCCGTCCGCTAATCAATTGGCAGTCTTGACAAGGTTGCGACCGCTCTCTTCATAACCGATCCATCCACTAAAACCTCAGCAAAACGAGGTACCCTGTCGGTGCCAGCCACCAAATTGAGAATGCGCCCCCGGCGCCAATACAGAGGCTTAAAGTTGGCATCCTTAATAAGGACGAGGTCTCCTATCTTGGGCGGATGAGTTTTATCAGTCCACTTGACGCGCTGCTGGAGGATGTGCAGATACTCTAAGCTCCAACGCTTCCAAAAGCTCTGAGTGAGCTGTTGCACCAACTGAAACCGCGATAGCCGATTTTGGCTCACATCAACAAAAGGGTACTCAGGCAGAGCGACAAGTGGCTGTCCAATCAAGAAATGGCCCGGGGTTAGAGCCTCCAAATCGTTAGGGTCCGAAGAGAGCGGGCACAATGGACGCGAATTTAGTACCGCTTCAATGCGACAAAATACCGTAGCTAATTCCTCAAAGGTGAGAACGGTGTCTCCCAACAATCTCCGCCAGAGTCCCTTTGCCGCTTTCACCGCGGCCTCAAAAATACCCCCCCAATGGGGGCAGGCTGGCGGATCAAACAACCAAGTGACCCCTCGACGGGCCAATTTGTTACCAATGTCAACCTGGCTCTCATTAAGAAAGTCATACACTTCCTTCAAATAGTTACTTGTACCCTTGTAGTTGGTACCGCAATCAGACCTGATCAGAGAAGGTAACCCACGGCGAGACGTAAATCTATCCAAAGTTGCCACAAAGGCCTCCGTCGAGAGGGAGGATACCAGCTCCAAGTGCACTGCCTTAGTTGACAGGCAGACAAATACGCACAAATAAGCCTTGACAATTTTACTATTGCGAAGGGTAGACGTCTTTATCGAAAAGGGACCAGCAAAGTCCGTTCCTACGCCTGCAAAGGGCCTCGCCTCATTGACACGATCAGCAGGCAAGTCTCCCATCTGGGGCTGCATCGTTGGGGCCTTAGTCCGATAACACGGTATGCAACGGAAGACGATGCTACGAATGGTACGACGAGCCGACAAAATCCAAAACTCTCGCTGCAGAATGGCCAACAGCGCATTGCAACCGGCGTGCGAGTTCTTAATGTGACGATCAGTCACCAACAATTTAATCAAATGGCCCGCCTTGGGCAACAAAAGGGGGTGACGGACCCCGTAAGGAAGGCTAGAGTGCCTCAACCGTCCTCCAACACGCAAAAGACCCGTTTCATCCAAAAAGGAGTTCAACTTACTAACGGCTCCCGACAACTTAACTCTACCGGACTTCAAGGTCTCGATCTCCTTCTTAAAGTGTACGGCCTGCACAGAGCGAACCCACAGGAGGAGTGACTCCTGTCGCTCTTGAGGAGAGAGAACCGGTGACAGGCGCTTGTCCCCTGGATTCCTAGCATTGTGACCAAAACGCCTGATCCACGAGGTAACGTTCAACAATTTGTCGAGGGAGCTGTATCGATTCAACAAAATATCCGGATCAAACGGAGGGTCCTTCGTCCCAACAGCGAGCACCTTAAGCCCGGGCAAAGGATCCGACATCAAAATTGGCGTTCGAGGCCAATCACCCTCGGGGCGAGTCAGCCAATCCGGTCCCCACCAAAGGGGCTGCACAATCAGGCGGGGGGCCATGCACCCACGTGAGGCTACGTCGCCGGGGTTCAAGTATCCAGGCACGTGCCTCCAAATCAAAGGCGTTTCGGAATTTTGTATCTGTGACACTCGGTTCGCAACAAAGACCTCCAAGGAGTGGACGGACGTCTTCAACCAACACAAAACAATTTGACTGTCCGTCCAGGCGTAAGAATTCCGAATGTTCACAGATCCACCTAAAGTTTGAGCAACGTGATTCAAGAGACGCACAAGAAGCGCCGCCCCTGACAACTCTAGCTTAGGGATGGTCAATGCCGTCCGGAGGGGGGCCACCTTGCTCTTGGCCATGATCAGTGACAACTTCACCTGGCCTGTCGCGCTGACGGTGCGCAGATAAACAACAGCTGCATAACCGTGCGAAGATGCGTCACAAAACCCATGAAGGGTAGCAGTATAGTTCCCAGGGGGGAGGATAGCGCGTGGTAACGCGACCTCGTTGACCGCAGGAAGTACGGATACAAATTGGAGACAATCTTCCAAAAGGGTTTCCCGAAGTGGCTCATCCCAACCAAGTTCCGCGGTCCAAAGGCGCTGGAGAAAACATTTCGCCCAAAACAATACCGGGCATATCCAACCATTCGGGTCAAAGGTTCTCGCGACAGTAGACAATACCAGTCGTTTAGTCCAAGTGTGTGGTGACTCCAAATCGACATCATACGTAAAGGTGTCTTGGACTGGTCGGTACTGAACGCCGAGAACGGCCAACATAGCAGGGTTGTCAGCATTTTCAAACAAATGAGGATCCTGCTTATGATCCTCTTCCACATCTTCCAACAGTGCTGGCGAGTTGGACACCCACTTACGCAACTCATAGCTAGCGGAATCCAAAATTTGAACCAACTCGTCACGCAACAGGATAGCCTCCTCAACCGTGGAAGCCCCAGTGCAGACGTCATCAACATACAAGTCCGTTTTCAAGATGGCGGACGCCCGAGGGAACTTCAAGCGTTCTCGGTCCGCGAGCTCCCAAAGCGAGCGAATAGCAACAAAAGGGCTCGATCGAAGGCCGTAAGTATTCGTGTTGAGCTCATAAACAACCATGGGGTCCCGGGGATTCTCTCGCCACAGGATCAACTGATAACGTCTGTCATCCCGGTGAATAACCGTTTGCCGGAACATCATTTTGATGTCAGCCACAAAGACTACTTGATGACGACGAAAAGACGTGATGACATCACAAAGGTCCCTCAACAATTTGGGGCCGGAGTGCAAGCAATCATTCAAAGAGACACCAGAGGAAGTCCGCGCAGACCCATCAAACACTGTGCGCAGCTTACCTGTGGATGCCTTGAGGACCGCGTGATGCGGCAGAAAGTAATGCTCAACTGAGCGCCAATCCAAATTTGACACCGACATGTGTCCCAAGTCTGCGTACTCACGCATGAAATCTAAATATTTCTGCCGCAGCACCGGATCCCTGGCCATACGGCGCTCCATCGCCAACAATCTCTTCTCGGCCATAGGTCTGGACTCGCCGAGAGGTGGTCGAACTGCAACAAAAGGCAACCGTGTTACGAGCCGACCGGAACGGAGTCGACCTGTGTTGTTCTGATAGAACAACTCGCACTCCTCATGTTCCGGGTTCAAGCGGGCCACTTGCGGTGGCTCCTCAACCTCCCAAAACCTCTGAACAGCGTCAGAGAGAGCGGAGCCACACGCCAACGCAAAATCAGGCTCAGGTGGAGGGGGAGCCTTCAACACTGGGCCCATCACCGCAAAGCCAAAGATGGTCGAGACAGCCACCAAACCGTTCGGCTGCAAGAATTTCATATTACCCAACAATATTCTCCCTAGTACATCGGAACCCAATATCAAATGAGTTGTATTAGGGGAATCAAACCGGCGGTCAGCCAAATCCAGGCCTGACGTCAACCGGACAATATCAGGCGACAGCTGACGTTGGGGATGACAGCCCAAAATACTCGTCAGAACAATGGCCGAAGGAAAAAACTTAGGGTCCAAACAACTCACAGGAGTGAGCCCAAATAAGGTTTGTCCCTCAACAGTCGGGATAGGTGTTTCGCCTATTCCATTAATCGTGCCTGAAAAGGCACGGACATCCAGGCTCACCCGACCCGCTAACCAAGACGACAAAAGGCAACCCTGGGCTCCCGTGTCCAAAATGGCACGGACCACAACAGAGTCCCCCGTGGGTCCCCAGATCCTGACCGATGCCGTTGGCAACAAAACCGTGTCGATCTGGGGAGGTACGTTAGCGGGACAGGCGCCAATTTCCTAGTAATGCCTGGGCGGCGACCGATCGCCGCATCCAGGCTGGGGTCTATCCCGATGAGGATAGTAGTCAAACTCCTCATCCGCGCGATGTCCCGAGCCGCGCGCCATCGCTGGAGGGGCATATCTCACTTGACGCCTGAGTGGCGGGGGGCGCGTCTCCAAACGGGGACGTTCCGCCAACGGAGGGGAGGGAAGGCGGTGCTGGTCAGGCCAACGTCGCCTACCAGCAGCTGCATAGTCGCCTTCACGAGGGGAGGTCAATCGGCGGTCGCGCGGCTCCCGATCAACTGGCGCGGGGGGTGGAGTGCGGCGGTCAAAGTTGCAGGCCCCTCCTCGACTCTGATCCGGCGAGCGAGAAGCCCGGTGCTCATCTCCATCATACCCCCTCCTGCGCGAACCCCCATCAGAGGCTGGTCTGACAGAGCGGTTCGCGTTGGCGCACAAAACTTCAAGATGTGAGCCCCTACAAATTGAACAAGGGCGGGGGTTGGGGCAATCCCGATGAAAATGATTCCCCAAACACGAAAAGCACAGACGGCGTGCATTGGCAACTCGGTGGCGGGCACTCACGTGCAACTCCAAGAAGGCCGCGCAAGTTGGTACGCCATGTCCCGTGGCCTTACAATAGCCGCAAACAAGATTACTCTGGGTGCCACCAAAACGGGGGGCAGGGCGGCTATCACCAGGCCCGACAGTCCTAGTCCGTCCCTGGGCCCTCGGCCGAGAGGGCGGTTGGCTTGACCCCGTGGCACCACGGGCGTTGTCGAGGAAACGACACTCATCCTCCAAAAATTTGACGAGGTCCTCAAAGGGGGGAAGATGGGTGGCACTATCCCCACCATACTTCTGCTCAAAACGGGACCTCAAGTCTGACGGAAGCCGCTGCAACACCAAGTGCACCAAAAGATAGGACCAATAGTCCACCGGCAACTCCAATCGTTTTAAGGCGTTGGTTGCTGCCAGCAATGGATTCAAAAGGTCAGCACGCAACGCTGACATTCTGGTGATGGCCGACAACCCCAAGATCTGGTCAATATGGACATCAGCCAGGCAACGTTTGTTCTGGTACCGTCGGGATAGAAGTTCCAGAGCAGTGGGATAGGCCGAGTCGGTCACCGGCAAGTGCTGCACCAAGGCTCGAGCCTCACCTCCTAGGGCTGACAACAAATAAGCCAACTTCTGGGCCGGTCGGAGGTCAGAGCGCGAATCAACCAAACTGTCAAACAGGTTCCTGAAGCTTAACCAGTGGTCCAAGTGACCGTCAAAATGTGGCAGCTCCAGGGTAGGCAGTCTACCCAAAAGTCCAAGGCCTGCAACAACAGAGGTCTCTGTTTTGACCTGGGCAGTGTCCCGACTCTTCAAAATTTCCCTGGCGCGCATACTTATTATGTCACCCAGGTTCAACATCTGGTCATAATCCGCAACAACCTTATCACGGGCTGCTTGACCCAAGGTTTCCAGGTCCAAGTCCAAAATCACTTCATTGAAGCGAGCAAACAAAGTGTCAACCGCACTCAATCTCGCATTCAACTGCTCATACCGGGCAAGCGTGGCCTCTTCCAGGTCTAGACGCTCAGCGGTTGCAGCAGCAGAGGCAAACCATCTTAGCTGTGAGGTCAATCCACCAATGGCTTGGTTTACAGCTTTCAATGAAGCCATTGGTACAAATATCAAATAAACAAATTAAATTCAATTAAATAATCAACAGGAATAATTTTCCCGGACCCAACTACAATTTAAACCAAATAATAAAACTTAGTTTGAATTATTATAAGTTCAAATCCGACCCTGTACAAGCAATACCTTGTTTATACAATAGCAAATTAAAGTACAAACCACAAGGGACACTACATATCATAATATATTATGTCAAACAATCTATGTTAATTTGAGTCAGGCTGACGGGCAACAAATCGGACTTCTCAATACTTTTAACTCGACAATAAGTGGTGAATTTAACAATTAAACCACGCTCTGCTACCAGTTGTGTGAGATTGCACAAACAGACTCACGATGTCCGCGATTACGCGGAGCCCTAATCAAAATAATATTTGTCCAATCGACAAGTGAAAACAACTATTCAATTAATGGATATAACTTACCCATCACGTTGGAACCGGAGATGTGGCGTATTCCCTGGTCACGTCTTATCTGGGTGGGGTGTAAGTATATCTGTGGTTTGTGTGGTGTATGTGGAGTTATGTAAGATTCGACGGTTCCAAAGGACGCCCACAGCGCGTATCGTCGACTCCCGGATCAAACCTTCAGATCCCACACGTGGCACTTTCACCAATGTCCAACTGAATTTTATCCCGGTTTGCTAACCCAATCGGGGATGTAAAATAGTCCAGCACTGAATTTAGGAATTTACCGGCGTTCAAAGACACAAAAAGGCCGTCTACATAACCAACAAATTACTCGCGGTCAGGACCCAAAGTGGCGAGATCTCTCAATTTTCACTCAATCATCAACAAAATATCAAACACCGATCACGATGGCATCGGATTAACGTTAACTCAAAGTTTCAATCAATAATTACACGACAGCCGCGTGCATCAAAAAACAAGACAATGGAACCAAATTTCTTTCCAAAACCAATATGGCACTGACAAGCAAAACGTCATCGCACAGACAACGAAACGTAATCTGTCAAACGTCAAAAAGGTGCGTTCAGAAACTTGGTGGATGAAACAGCGTCCAAGATTTTTTTGGTTTTTCCGTCATGGATGTCGTTTTCATGGTTTTCGGGGTCGTTGATTACGAAAATGAATATCCAAGATGGCGTCCAGGATTTTTTTGGTTATTCCGTCATGGGTGTCGTTTTCATGGTTTTAGGGGTCCCTGAATATGAAAATGAGGTCCAAACGAAAATCCTAGATGACGCCGAGGAAATTTTTTGGTTTTTTAATCATGGGTGTTGTTTTCATGATTTTCGGGGTCGTTGATAACGAAATGAGGTTAAAATGAAAAACCAAGATGGCGCCGAGAAAAAAATTCGGTTTTTCCGTTATGGCTGTCGTTTTCATGGTTAAAGGATAAAGAAAATGAGGTCAATAATTATTTATTTCAATTAGGTCATTCAAAGGCACTTTTGAATGACGAATAGTGAAATGGATTCAATGATTTACCTTGCCTTTGGTTAAATCTGATTTCAACAAATCATTTACATTTTCATTATTAGCGACCCCGAAAACCATGAAAACGACACTCATGACGGAAAACCCAAAAAAAAAACATCTTCAAGTAATAATAGGCGTGATGTTATGTTTACTCTACAGGGTAAACCTCAGTGGCCATTAAGTCGCGCAAGAGTCCAATCGTGCAAGTGTCCATTCGCGCAAGATTCCTTACGCGCATAAGTCCATTCGCGCAAAAGTTCGTTCGCGCAAAAGTCCATGTGCGCATATGTCTTTTCGCGCTAGTGGGTGCGCGCAATAAGTGTTCATTGCGCAAATGTCTTTCGCGCAAAAGTCACAGATCCTAATTTTAAGATGTATAATAATATATTTACTTTATTAAAATTGTCTCAGTAAGTTAAAATAGTGTTAAAAACGAAAATAAAGTATTTAAATCAATTAATTTCGTAGGGTACGTTTGCTCAATTTCTTATTTTTTTGGGTTGTGCACTGCGTTATGTATGTGGGACACTGTGGATGTATTATGAGACTCAAGCGATATCAGTTTTGCGACAGGTTTGTACGGATGGAGCGACAGTATCGCTAATATTTAGATATCGGGATGAAAGTCGGAGCAATGACCTCTATTCCGATGTTAACTGGCACCAACTATAGAAAGGATTAATATTAAGCGGCAATGTGAACTTAATGCGTTCAAGTTCTTTGTTTCCCAGAATAAGCTACAATTGTATCTGGATGATAAGTTGTGGCCACAGGGGATAATATTTAGACGCTTTGTAAACTATAGGCCGAAACATGTAAGCGATACATCCAACCTAAAGGATTGCGGCACACAACTTAGTGATAATGTTGAGTAACGATAGTGTTTGCAAGTTTGTGACATTTAACTGCAAAAATGTCAAGCGCTCCGTTCAGAGTATTCGTGAACTATATAAACAATCGGATGTAATTGCGCTACAGGAAACGTGGTTACTGCCTGATGAAGTCTCGTTTCTTGACTCAATAAGTGACGAGTTTAGCAGTACTGGAGTATCAGCAGTAGATATGTCAGCGGGCATTCTTCGTGGCAGGCTGCACGGTGGCGTCGCCCTTCTGTGGAGAAATAGTCTGTTTCGCGATGTGTCTGTGGTTCAGTGCGGTAATCCACGGATTTGTGCTGTGAAAGTAGTCACAAATGATAAATCCTTTTTAGTGTTCAGTGTTTACATGCCCACGGATACTGTGTCGAATTTAACGGATTTTACGGACATCTTAAGCTCGGTGAGTGCCATTATTGATAACTGTAATATAGACTTTGTTTACATGTTAGGAGATTTTAATGCGCACCCGACTGAGTAATTTTATGACGAACTTTCCGGCTATTGTAGTGAGCAAAGATGGACATGTATTGATACGAAAATGTTAGGATTAAGTTCGAACACATACACGTTCCTGAGTGAGGCCCATGGGTCCAGGAGGTGGCTCGATCACTTTGTAGTGACTGAGGCGGCTGTGGCCTCCGTCAGGAATGTGTACGTAGTTTATGATGTACTTTGGTCTGACCACCTGCCACTAGTTGTTGAATGTGATTTGACTGTGATACTGCCTAAGTTTTTTTTTTTGTGCCAATATTGTATATTTCAACAAGGTAGTGTGGAGGGAGAGAAGTCAAAACCAGATTCTAGCCTATCAGCGTAAATGTCATGATAGATTAAGACTAATTGACTTCCCACACGAACTTGGTGATTGCTGTGATGGTATGTGTAACGATCTTGGTCATCGAACTGTCATTGATAAACTGTATACCGACATCGTACATGCCTTAAGTGACGCTGCTGTATTGGGTCGAGGAAGCGGAAATAGGCGCTCAAAACGGGTAATAGTAGGCTGGAACAAACATGTTGCCGGGGCTCACAGAGAGGCTAGGCAGAAGTATTTGCTGTGGGCGTGGTACGGTAAGCCTACCGCCGGGTCACTTTATAACGAAATGTGTGAGGCTAGAAGAGTTTTCAAGTCAAAGTTGAAGTGGTGCCAAGACCATGAAGACCAAGTTAAAATGGACATTCTAGCCTCACACCACTCTAAAAATGATTTTCGTAGCTTCTGGAAGCACACAAATAAGTTAAAAACTAAACCAGGAATCCCTGTGAGCGTCGGTGGCATTGAGTGAACCGGAAGACATTGCCAATCCTTTTAAGGAGGCGTTCTTTGTGAAGTCGCCTTTAGGACCTTCGCGGTCGGTGCCCGATGTTGCGCCCGGTATGGAATTAGGGGTTAAATTTAAATCCCAGGAGATAACGCATACTATTAGACGAATGTCAAGAGGGTAAGTCCCCGGGCCATGACGGGCTCAGTATCGAGCTCCTCCGATATGCTGGCCCTCACTTAGCTAGGGTACTTGCTATGCTGTATAGCTTCTGCATTAGCCATAGTTACCTGCCTGGCGAGATGATGCGAACAGTGGTTGTGCCAATTGCTAAAAAAAAAACTGGTGACCTCGCTGACAGTAGCAATTATAGGCCAATTTCACTAGCTACTGTGATTTCGAAAGTGTTTGACAGCATGCTCAATACGCAATTAAATAAGAGTGTAACCTTACATGATAACCAGTTCGGATTCAGAGCTGGATTGTCAACCGAGAGCGCAATTTTGTGTCTTAAGCATGCTGTCACTATACGAAGCGTGAGACGCCGATTTGTGTGTGATGTGTTATGGAGCAAATTAGAACAGGCTGATTTGCCATTGGAATTTATTAACATTTTAAAGTTTTGGTATGGAAACCAGATCAACACTGTGCGATGGGCTGGGGCGTTTTCTTGTCCGTACGGGTTGGAGTGCGGGGTGAGGCAGGGGGGGTTGACCTCACCAACGCTTTTCAACCTTTATGTGAACGCACTGATTCCCGAGCTCAGCAGTACCAAGGTTGGATGCTACGTGGACGGTATTTGTGTCAATAATATCTGTTATGCTGACGACATGGTGCTGCTGAGTGCGTCAGTCTGTGGCTTGAGAAAATTGGTTGCCCAGTGTGAAGCTTACGCCAAAGTACATGGTTTGGCGTACAATTGTAAAAAGTCTGTGTTCATGGTCTTTAGGGCTGGGGGTAAAAGACCTGACAGGGTGCCTCCTGTACTACTGTATGGCACACCTTTGCAGAGAGCACAGAATTTTAAATACCTTGGTCATAGATTGACCCCTGACCTTAAGGACGATGATGACGTTGAACGTGAGCGGAGGGCATTGTCGGTTAGAGCGAACATGTTGGCTCGCAGGTTTGCACGCTGCTCACTTCCAGTCAAGATCACGCTCTTTCGAGCGTACTGTACTTCTTTTTACACGTGCAGCCTGTGGGCTAGATGTACGCAAAGATCGTACAGTGCTCTCCGCGTTCAGTATAATAACGCGTTTAGGATGCTGGTGGGGCTGCCCCGCTTCTGTAGTGCGTCGGGGATGTTCGCAGATGCGCATGTGGATTGTTTTTACGCAACAATGCGTAAAAGGTGCGCCTCCCTGGTGCGCAGGGTGTGGGGCAGCACCAACAGTATCTTAAGCATGATTGCCAGTCGCCTGGACTGTGTTTATGTGGGTCGCTGCTGTGCAATTACTCATGGTTTGTCGCAGCAGTGTTTCACCATTATTTGTTGTATTGTGTATTTGATGCCTTAGTGTTTACTAACATAGTCGTAAATTTTACTAACACCTTTTTGAGTCATAGATACCTACTTGAATAAATATACATTCATTCATAAAAACCGGCCAAGTGCGAGTCGGACTCGCACACGAAGGGTTCCGTACCATTGACTATATTTAGTATTTGTTTGTTGTTATAGCGGCAACAGAAATACATCATCTGTGAAAATTTCAACTGACTGGCTGTCACGGTTCATGAGATACAGCCTGGTGACAGACAGACGGACAGACAGCGAAGTCTTAGTAATAGGGTTCCGTTTTTACCCTTTGGGTACGGAACCCTAAAAAAATGGATCTACTGAGAAGGATCATTCTCAGAAGATCCATTGGCCAGATCCATGATGGATCTAGTAAGAATTGTTTTTCTCATTGGATCCTGATTCCAAGATATTGTCAAGGGAGCAGAGTGTTTTTTTAATGTATCAAAAAGAAAACACAAACATATTTTATTTCAAACTGTAAACATTCAACATTAATTTACTTAGTCCATCGGGCATAAAACCATCCCCATAGAAAAAAGTTGATCCATGTTTTTAATTAGTATAAAAATAATGTAGTAGTTTACGGGTCTACTTACACGTGATAACTAATTCCGGAATTTTATTATGTAGATGAGATCGATTTATGCACCATTTCACTGCGCAAGAAGGCATAATTTACAGTTTTATACTGAACAAAAATACGTAAAATGACATGTGCCGTCACTGCCGAACTAAGCTGCTTCGAGGCACCATTGACAAGCCCCGCCTACCCAGGCACCATTTGCGTTGGGTCATTATCGGGCGCTAGGAATGCTTCTATGTTTTTTTCGTTCACCGGGTTCAATGTGTGATACGTGTGATGTTGCTGTGTGCGCCTTTAGATACCTAAATTTGAGTTCATCGAGAACGTAACAGCGTCCTTAACCAAAAACCTACAATGTTACAAATAAATCAATATATGAATTAAGAGCAAGTACTTAAGAAAACTTTTCGATTGATATTTAACCCACAAAACTTCAGAACCTCTTAGCACTCACAATCTGATGGAATGGTGGAACGATTCAACCAAACGTTGGAGAGATATCTTGCAAAAGTCGTGGAAAGTAGGAAAATGGATTGTCCTACCGTAGTGCAGTCCAAGAAAGTGCGACTGTGGCACCAGCCTTCGCGAAATTCCGGTTGCCTACAAATTTTATGACTGGAACGTTCCCTGATGCTCCACGCATGCAGTGTAACAAATAATGCGAATGACTTGCGTAACAAGCAAGTTGAATGATGTATCAGACAAGCCGGCTAACAGATGTCTGGGAAGATGAAGACCCGTTCTGACCGGAAGGCAAGACAAACAGGTCGGTCGGTCGTAATTTGACGAGCATCACTTTGCTGTTCGCAGAGTTCCGTCTTTATCTTTTTATTTGGTCTGAGTTTGTGTTAAATAATAGTTATTTTCACCACACTTGCTCATGAAATGGCTCTAATTTCACCGCAATTAGGCACATAATGACACCTGTAATCAAACTGTGACTTTTTCATTGCTATTATTCACAAGTGAGTTAAAGGGTTTTTTTTTAATTAATTGGTTGAGGTGCTAGTTGCCTTGTTCTTAAAAAAGTTTCGATACAAAAAAGATCCTGTCCAAAGTACAATAGTAGATTGTACATCAAGTGCATATAACGCACCGGATGTACTATCGAGGACACTCCCGCCTGACCACCACTAAGCTCATTTTTGCTTGCACTCGCAACATAAAAACGCTCTCTAGCCCCGCTCGGCGCCTCCGCATGATTCAAGCGAAATTTTTTTTAAATGGTCAGGCGGAAAAGACCCCGATAGTACATGGCGAGCTCGGATGAATATAAAGTAGAGTATAAAATGGGTTTTATGGACGAGTGGTACACTCTACTTTTCACTTCGATTGCGAGGAAATGAAACAGCAACATGTAAAAATAATTATGGTTCCCGCCAATTAACTTTTTCTTATTTTTTCTTTCGGTAGGAACGTGACATAACACCCGTTACATACTGCTCAGATGGAAAAACATTTTTCAACACACTTGCTCATAAAATGGCTCTCATTTCACCGCAATTAGGCACATAATGACACCTGTAATCAAACTGTGACTTTTTCGTTGCAACTAATCTATAACTCACAAGTGAGTTATAGATTTTTTAATGGTTCAGGTGCTTGTTGCTTTTTTCCTAAAAAAGTTTCGATACAAAAAAGATCGTGTTCAATAGTACAAATAAATTAATGTACCTGTTGCTTGCTCATTTCATGCAACGTATTTAAATAGATAATTTCAACTTGTACGTTTTTAAATAAAACTTTCACTCAAATATAACTTTTGTTTTCTCTGTAATAAAGAATACTTTGAATTCCCCATTTTGGACGTGGCTAAAACGCTATCTATGGCCGATCGCCATTGTTAGATATATTTAGGGTTGCCATACGTCCCGTATATACGGGATTGTCACCGTATCTAAGTATCACGTCCCGTATTCTTACTTGTCCTGTTTTTGTCCCGTTTATATCAATATACACGTAATAAAGGTTCGAATCCGACGGCAGGCGAGCGAGAGACGCGCGAGGGTACGCGGTTGCGAGGAGGGGTGAGGACCACTATCAATTTAATCACGTAGTCAAAGTGAATGAGTGAAGTCGTGTGGATTCCTTGATGCTCGCTCGCCGCTCGCCTAGGCACGCTCCGGTCACTCGTACTTCGCAAATCAAGTCATTTTAGGTAAAAACATTTTTTCCGTCAATAAAAAATTTAATATATATTTTTTTTTAAATAAGTATTAAAAATAAAAAAATTGTTGTCGTTGTTTTCCATTGATTTTTTATTACTTAAAATAAACCGTTACTACCCTTATTTTCAGTTTTTATTTATTTGCCACTAATAAGTCCCGTATCAGTTCTCAACAATAATGGCAACCCTAGATATATTAGATAGATGCGCATAGGAAAACTGATTAATTTTTCCCGCCGTTGCGAAAAAATTTTCACAACTCGTTTTCACTGTTGAAATTATGGTTATTTATTAACAATTAAAATGATTAACATAACATTTCTTTAATTAAAATTCAAAGTAAAATTAGTACAGTTTTGAATACTGAAGGAAATTGTTTTTCCCGGCATATCGCGGCTTTATTTTTTTTTAATCTTACGACATTTATATTAGGCTTGGGCTGCAGACTTATACAGCCTACTCTTAAATTAATTTTGTAATAATAATTTTCTTAAATTAATTAAATAACCTACCGTAATTGAATTTAAATTGTAATATCTTTTATGTCAAACAAAACAAAACACATAAGGCAAATAAATTAAAGTAAATATTATAAAATAACAAATTCTATCTATGAACTTCTTATCGTGTTTGGCTGTATGGCTCATTTTATTTGCCTTAATATAGATACATTTATGAGTAGATAAGTTAATGCACTTGTGCACAAAATTAGATTTTAGGCAGCCTATATCCTGCACAAATAAGCGCTTTCAGAGCATGAGAAGTGAAATAGTTATTTATGATACTAGTGCGGTAAGTTGGTCTTTATAAACGAGTAGACGGTCGAGGGCTTACCATAGTCACGAGTTTGTAAATACCAATTTCTGCACGTGTGTGAGAAAACAGTACAATATGTAATGAAAGGGTTCCTTCTATCTGGCAGAATCTTGATGCTCCGAAATTTATTTGGCATAACACACTTGGCATAATCTTCTTTAAACGAATATTTTTAAGGCATAAAAAATATTTAACAAGTTATTGTTTGGCCGAATGTTTGTATGTCCGAATTTACAATGGCATACTTATAAGATGGCAGAATATTATTTGGCATAATTACCTTTGGCAATGTTCAAATTCCGCATAATTTCGTTTAGAATAATGATTATTTAGAGTGACTATTATTTGGTACAATTTCACTTGGCATACTATAAAGATGGCAGAATCCATTTGAAATTATTGCTATTTCTATAAAACAGCAATTTTAACCTTAAATTAGAATAAAAATATTGTCCTACAAAGACAATATGTTACGCTAAAAAATTTAGTGACAGAAACGAATCGCTCCAAAACCGACTCCACGTAGTCTTGTCTGCCCTACCCCTAGTGTAATTTAAATCCGCGAAGGCGCGGAAGGGTGAGGCGGCCCGTGAGCTGAGGAGCAGGTGGTTTTAACGCTCGCCGCCATAGGTAAGGCTGGCCGGCGGAGCCGGCCAGCAAGCCGAAGCTGCGCTGGTGAGCGTAAAACACATCTGCGACGATAAGCTCGCGTGGGACCGCCGGAACCCTGCAGCGCCGGAGCCGTGACAGAAACCATGCCTGCTGCATGTTGCATGCTTGCTTGCATTCTGCATGCTTGCTTGCATTCTGCATGCTTGCTTGCATGCTGCATGCTGCATGCTGGCTGCACGCATGGTGTATGCTGGTTTGCATGTTTGCATACTGCATGCTTGTTTGCACGTTTGCATACTGCATGCTTGCTGCATGCATGATGTATGCTTGCCTGATCAGAAATATGCAGCAATTAACATTATCATCGTATGTTTGTGGCGAAAAAAAATAATGTACTATTATTTTTATTATTTTTTTTTTGTTATGTGATAGTTCAGATGAGGCTTTCCATTATTTTGCATAATGAAATGTATGCCAAAAGATGATTCTAACTGTACACTTTCTGTAATATGATAGTTCTGCCTTTTAATGACTATCGATATGAAATTTATGCCAAAAGATGATTCTGACTGTGAACTTTCTGCCATAAGATGGTTCTACTTTTAATTCTTATGCATATGAAATTTATGCCTAAAGATGATTCTGACTTACAAAATTATGAGTTTTGAATGTATGATAAATGAGTGTCTGCCACACGATTTTCTGCGAATTGAAGTTTATGCCATCTACTGTTATGCAAAGTAATATTATGACATAAAAAGTTCTGCTATAAAGGGTAGACCCGTAATGAAACAAACAATGACCCCAAAAACCACGAAAACGACACCCATGAAGAAAAAAACGACAATATTCATCGGCGCCATCTTGATTTTTCATTTTGACCTCATTTTCATTATCAGCGACTCCAAAAACCACGAAAACGACAACAATGAAGAACAACCGAAATTTTTTGTCGGCGCCAACTTGGATTTTCATTTTCACCTCATTTTTACTATCAGCGAACCCAAAAACCATGATAACGACACCCATGAAGAAAAACCGAAAATTTTCGTCGGCGCCTTCTTGGATTTTCATTTTGACCTCATTTTCATTATCAGCAACCCCAAAAACCACGAAAACGACACCCATGAAGAAAAACCCGAAAATTTTCGTCGGCGCCTTCTTGGAGTTTCATTTTGACCGCATGCATTTTTGTTATCAGCGACCCCAAAAACCACGAAAAAGACACCCATGAAAAAAATTAAGTACTATTTTAATTAAGGCTCTCTGTGGTAGTGAAACGCGCGTACATGACAATGTTCTTTTTTTTAAATGATTTGCTTAATGAAAGTTAGTACACACAACATTATAACACACGTTTGAATGATATTATGGTTACTATGACACTGGTTGCTTTAATGGCAATAATCTGTTTCAGATACTTTTATAGAAGATTTTTAGCATGGGTGTAGATAAAAATATTTGGTGTGTAACCGATAGTGTTTTATCCCACGCCCAGCCCGTAACATTATTTTTCTATACAGACATGCGAACTTGGACCCGCACGAGTCCCGCCCTCACTAGACCGCAGTGGACGCGAGCAGTTCACGCATGAGGCGGGGATCCAAAACTTGACGAACACTCCACCGTCATTCGTCGGCCCCTCGTTCGTGACACGGCTCGCGCCCGCCACGGTCCCGACGCAGAAACCGATCGTGAACTGTAGCCTCAGTGCGTGTTTATGTTCAGGTACGACGTGCACTACGGCGCGCGCTCCATCAAGCACGAGGTGGAGCGCCGGGTGGTGAACCAGATCGCGCTGGCGGCCGAGCGCGGCGCGCTGGGGCGCGGCTGTGGCGTACTGCTGAGCGAGCGCGCTGGCCGCGTGGCGCTAGCCGTGCGCCGCCCCGCCGCTAAGGACTACACGCCGCTGGACCTCGCCGCCGTGTAGCTGTATTGCGTTCGCGCCCCTTGCCGCTCGACGTTCGTTTGCTAAGCAGACCCTACACTGCCTTAGAATAAATAATATTAATTGTAATAGTTACCGTATCTGTAATAAAAAATCTACTGAAATGATAGTACATCTGTCTTTCGTTCACTCAGTTTCTCCCTACCCTCGCCGTTCAGATTGTTCGAATCGAAGTTAATTTCGTAAGGTCTTGTCCAGATAGGGCGAATTCGCCGCCAATGTGTCGCGCGTAATACGCGCCTGCGTTACGTCCAGACAGCGTACAATGTGCGAACATTTGGGAAGACCTTGTCCAGCTGGGACGCATTCGCCGCAAATCGAATCATCCCACAAGTTGAAAATTCGCGCGGAAATCATGAGCACTTCGCCATTTCTTAGTTGCGTCCAGTTCACACTCGAACTTCAGACGAGACTGAATGAACGCATGCTCGCATTTGGGGCCAGATTCAGTCAGTCAGTAACATAAATACGTGCACTCGCTAAAACTCCGTGCAACATGCGCATTGTCAACTCGAGCGATGGATAGTCGCCCAGTGCCTCGCCAACGCGCAAATTATTCGGGACGAATGTGTGCCTTCCGGACGAGGGGCAGAGGAGATTGAACCCCGGGCCCAATGCTCGGACAAAAAGGTAGTCGAGCATTAAGCAAGTCAGCTGCGAAAGGGAGCTAGTATTTTGGAAACAAATGAAACAGCTCTGTGAATAGTGCTAATTTTATTAAACTTCGCACCGTTATATACAAATATAATGTATAAATAAATAACAATTCTTTACAAAATATAATCGATTATGCGCCGGCGCGGCCGTGAGACCGCGGCGTACAACTAAACGCGTGAGAAGGCCTCTGGTCGTGCTGACCAGCCCAGCCTAGCGGGCCGGGGCGAGGCCAGCACTCAATGAACTATAAGATAACAATGATACACATAGCAGGCGTACATGAGGACGATATGTGGCGGGCAGAGAGCAGAGCAGAGCGACGACCACGTCACACTCGAATACTAACTATATAGTAAATAGAGACGTCGTCTTGCTTTTGTGAGCACATCAAACACAACACGTCACTTCTGTGGAGCTTTGAAAGCTAATTTAAAACAACCACTCTCAGGAATACAGGCGATACAAGTTGCAGTTTAGCTCTAAGTAAGTCCTTATTTAGGTATTTGATGTGTACCACCAACCTAGGATCAATACCATGTTTATAAAAACACCTTCGCAAATAATGCATTATTTTAGATCTGATTACCATAAACAGGTTATAGTGAGTCAACTTTAAAAGATAGACATGTCATCGCGGACCATTTTTTTTACACTTTTATACTTGATTGTTGCGTAACTTTGACCGTCTACGCATTACACGCAACGGAAGCTCTCCAAATAGTAGGATTTCCCCGTTTCTGCAACATTTTTCATTGATGCTCCGCTCCCATTAGTCGTAGCGTGATGTTATATTTATAGTCCATAGACTTCCTCGATTTTTTCAATTCGAACCAGTAGTTCCTGAGATTAGCGCTTTCAATCAAACAGACAAATTCTCAGCTTTTTAATAGCTTTTAATGTACAGGATGGAATTTGTCAATGCCATCTGGAGGGAAAGTACTTTAAATACTGGAGATAGTAAATATTCAAGGGAAACATTCCTTTATTTTTACAAAGAAACAAATCTGCATTATCAGATTTTCGAAAATTCGCTTGCCACACTTGGGAATGGAACCAACTAAAGTTCAAAAAAATAACAGCCTGTAGTTTTTTGACATCAATCGATAGGGTCGATCATATGGATCAACATGGACAATCTCTAACAAACATGATAAATTAAATGAAAGGAAAACCATGAAATCTAAACTTATCAATTCGATGGGATAAGATAAAGCAGTTTTACTCAAAGGTCCATCCGATTATAGTATGTTATACTTTATTAACAATATATTTGACGTCATTTTGACGTTAAAATGTCGAAGAACTATTTTTTAAGGAGGATTGCAATTTCCACGTTGTTTGTTTGTGCAAATTGCAATCTTATTTCTTCAATAGTAAAGGTCCATCCTTTGAATAAGTGCTATAACTTAATTAATGAATTTATCCCATTGAGTTAATAACTTTTGATATTTACCTTGACATTGATTATATCCACACAGAATTCGTTTTTATATATTTCCAGGTTTCCTAGTATCATCTTGGAATTGTGTGCGGTACCCTGGCAAAATGCTGTGCATTTGAGAGGTGGGGTGGGACCATAGCAAAAATTGTGTGAAACAAATTAAAGTCTCTTATTGGTATTTTTTCAATCTTCTGCATTGAGCCGTTTTCGAGATCTGGGAAATCCCAAAACGTTACCGCAGCAAACTCTAAATAACTCAAGAACCATAACACACACAAATTTTGCTATTTACAAACATTTACTACGCAACAAAAGCTATCCATATAGTATATCGAAGAGATCGTATAACACGTAATACTGTTAATCAGAATTATTGTAATAAAAATTTAAAATTGGATGGTGGAGGTGTGTTGATTGCAATCTCAAGGAAATTTGTCTCCTGTCGAATTACCAACTGGGAATCTGAATCTGAAGATTTGTGGGTTACAGTCAATATAGCACAAGATAAAAACCCTAAAAAAATTGCAATATGTGCTGTATATGCACCACCCCCTCCAAAACTGGATACACAAACTAAGTTTCTTGATAATGTTAGCAATGTTATGAATCAGATTGACAGTATGGTGGTTCTCGGTGATTTTAATCTAGGAGGAATTCAGTGGACTACCGATTCTAATTGTAATTACACAGTACCTAGCAATTATAACAGTAGATTGGAATGCTCTTTAGTTGATTTTTTGGCCATTAATAACCTCTTTCAAGTTAAAAATATCAGTAATTGTAACGGTAGAATTTTAGATTTAGTTATGAGTAGCTTTGAGGACGGGAAAATAAACCAACCCTCACACATTTTGAGTAAATTAGATCCGCACCATCCTTCACTTTTATATTGTATTGAATCATCGAATACTGCCTGGCTCCGCAATAACGACAGCAGTAATCTAAACTATTTCAAAGCGGACTACACTGCAATTTTAAGGGAACTAAAGAACACTAACTGGGAAACAATGTTTTCTTCTTGTTGTACTCTTGATGACATGGTGTCTGTTTTTTATGAAACGGTTAATGCGACGATAGAGAGCAATGTGCCGAAGCGCTCACTTAAACAGCAGAAATATCCACGTTGGTTTTCCTCTTCACTTATTAAATTACTTGCTGAGAAAAACAAAATCAGGAAACGGTACCGCAAGTTTAACAACCTGCGCGACAAAATAGAATTTTCGATATTACGCGAAAGATGTTCTAAGTTGTTTGATATCTGCCATAAAACTTATAAACACAAAATAGAACAGGCTGTGACTAAAAATGCCAAAGTGTTCTGGCAATATATTAAGGAAAAGCGCAACAATAACACCTCATATCCTGAACGCATGCATCTTAACGGTATTTTTGGTGAAAATGGTACCACTATTGCTAATTTATTTGCTTCACACTTCTCCTCTGTATACCATGACGATTCCCAAACTTTGACCTACACAACTACAGCAACTAGCGATTCTTTATCTTGTAATATACAGTTCACCACAAAGGATATATTTGTTAAGTTGAATCAGCTCGATACTAACAAAGGTGCTGGTCCTGATTCATTACATCCCTTTTTTCTAAAACGGTGTGCCAATGCACTGGCTGCACCGTTAGCCAAAATTTACAACCGATCTCTTGCCGAAGGAATTTTTCCAGAACAATGGAAGAAATCTCGAATTGTTCCTGTTTACAAGAAAGGCGACCAAGACAGTATTAAAAACTATAGACCCATTGCTATTCTTTCAACCTTGGCCAAAATTTTTGAATCCCTCATTTATCCTGTTTTATATCGACATGTTAGTAATCTTATCTCAACACATCAACACGGTTTTAGAAGTGGTCGTTCTATTCAGACTAATTTGACTTGTTTTATCTCTGATCTAACAATTGACATTGATGGAGGACACCAGGTTGATGCGATATACACGGACTTTTCTAGTGCCTTTTATAAAGTAAACCATCAACTTTTATTACAGAAACTCGAATCTTATGGTATACATGGTTCCCTTCTTGCCTGGTTTAAATCATATTTGAGCGGAAGGAAACAAGTAGTTTCAGTGGGAGGTCACGAGTCTAGGTTGTATTATGCCAAGTCTGGTGTACCACAAGGTTCGCACGTGGGTCCTCTTCTTTTCATTATATTTATCAACGATCTTGCTTCTCGAATAAGCTGTGACTTTTCCTTTTATGCTGATGATCTCAAAATTTATAAAAGAATTGAGTCACCGGCAGATGCCAGTCTACTCCAACTCGATCTTGATCAAATCAGTCTCTGGTGTGAATCTAACGGGATGACCTTGAATGCAGAGAAATGTTTTTGTATACGTTACAGTCGAAAATTAGAGCCAATAATTTCCCCCTACAAAATAAACAACATTATCTTGCAAGAGGTTTCAGAAATCCGTGACCTGGGAGTAACTCTGGACCAAAAACTAAAGTTCACTTCTCATATCTCCAATACTGTGAAGAAAGCAGCTCAAATGTTGGGTTTTATCAAAAGAAACGCAAAAACATTTGGGGTAAAAACTAAAATTATCCTTTTCAAAGCGTTGGTACGTTGTCAACTAGAGTATGCGAGTATAGCATGGAATCCTATGTATGCTGTACATTCGCAACGTCTCGAGAACATCCAGCGAGCATTTACAAGACATATTGCTTACATGTCCACAGGAATATCACACAGGTGTCCATACGAACAACGTTTGGCTTTCTTTCAAATTGAGTCACTTCGAAACCGTCGCACTGTCCATGACTTAGTTTTTCTACATAAGGTTGTGAATAGTCAAATTGAATGCGAACAGTTGCTAGAACGTGTCATGTTGTCAGTCCCATATAACCGTCCTAGACAGCCAATTTCTAGACTGTTTCAACCGCCAGCCAGTCGAAGTTACATCGGGAGACACTCACCAGTATCAAGAATGTGCATACAATACAACGAACTAAATTCAAAATTGTCTGACTTGGATGTGTTCTTTGGTTCCCTACCCAAGTTCAAAACCCTGTTGCGCTCCCATTTGAACCGACATTTCAACAGTCCTAAGTAATATTTCTTTGTTTAGTTTTAGTTTAGTTTTTATATTTATATTTTATTATGTTATTTTGTCTATTCCACATTATTATTGTAAGTCTGTTATTGTATAAGTCTGTTATCTGATCTCTTTTTAGCAAAGTAGCTTTAATATACTAAAAATGTTGTGTACACCTATAATTGGTACGTACATTAGAACCATAGCAAGTGTACTTTTATCTATAATGTTATATGTATGTACTGTTGGTGCACCTATTTTAAATAAATAAATAAATATCCATATTCATGTATTTGGTTCCGGGCTGAACGAATTTTTGAGAATCGATTTTGCCAGGATAACTTTTTAAATGTTACTCCAACAAAATGTGTTTTTCTCAAATAACTTTATAACTACAATTCACACAAATTTTGCTTCTCATGATACACTAATTATTTGTTATGGTCTCACCTCTCAAATGCACAACATTTTGCTAGGGTAACGCACACAATTCCTAGGAAATTCACATAACAGGAAATGTGTGTATTAAAGATAAACATTATTTTCCACATTTCTTACGTAGGCTCGGAATCGTATAATTTCCGGTACATTTTCTGGTTTCATAAATTTCCGATACCATAAATAATTAAACATAATATTAGTACCTAATTAGTAAGTATACAGGCTATAAACAACCTCATCACGAAGCCGTCAACCAAGAATTCTGTACATCAAACTAAGTAACTTAACGCAAAAATTATTGCTGGGAAACGACTTTTTTTTGGGGTTGAAAAATCATGTTTATGGTAAAACTCAATGTAACGCACTCAAAACATTGTGCTGATGGATGGATTGAATAGTGTATTTAAGTACTTATAATAAGTGTTTAAAGTAAAAATCTTACATCAAAAACTTGTATAAAAAAAACTTGTCAAAAAGTTGGAACTTTGACTCCCAATATCTCCGTAACTAGAAGGTATGGTGTAGAACAAAAAAAATATCGCAATGACGAGGAGAACAAGTGCCTTTCGGCTTCGTTAATTAAGAGGATTTTTACACCCTTTAGATAGTCCAATAAAACGGATAAGCTGATGATTATAAGCGTACTGTGGCTGATGTGTTTTGGCCCCACCACTAGTTATAAAGATAGTTGATCTTCTTCGGAAACTAAATGAGGTAGGTATTTACCTACGTAGAGTTACATGTACTATCGAGGACACTCCTGCCTGACCACCACCACCTAAGCTTATTTTTGCTTGCACTCGCAACATAGAAACGCTCTCTAGCCCCGCCCCGTTGACTTTGTATATAAATAATTAATGAAAAGATACCGAATCGGCCGAGCGCACTGACGACGCACGCCAAACGAGAGTTATTGTTATTTTGCGCGCCAAAGTTGAGACTTTCCTAATAGGCCCAAACTTTAAGGGGGCATGGCTCGGCGCCTCCGCATGTTTAAGCGAAAAAAAAAAAATGGTCAGGCGGAAAAGACCCCGACTGTACCTATCATAAGTGATGACATGCTCGTCGTTATGCTTGCAAGTACTGGCATACATGACATACACATTCACGATACACATTCCTGATTCCTCTTATAAACTAATGAAAAATGACTATTTCCTCTTTTTTAAAGGTACTTACTCAAACGAAAAAAGTAAACTTGTAAAACGAGTCCGGAGCTGGAGCCCGTCGATATCGGTGTGGATGCTGGATGTTATCGCATCGCATGAGATGAATCAATATGGCGACACGAGATCATTAAAAACTATTCGCCTACAGGCCTACTCTACGTAACTAACGTGTCTTACAAAATGTCAGGGGTATTACATACCGGCATCGGATATTTAGGTAAGTAGGTATAACTTGTTTCATTTAAAATCCCTGTTTTTTATGTTCGTCCTTACTTAGTAATAATAGTAGCACTATTTCAGTGTGCGCCAACCGAGTAACATAATTGGAAAACATTCTGGAACACATCTTGATTATATTCAGTAACTTATTGGCTATTAGTAGATATCTTACACTAGGTAAATAACTTATATAAACAGGTGGTTGACTTATTTGGTGGGGTCATCGGTTCGTCGTTTGTGAAACATACGCAACAGGACTCGATATTGTGTCGCGACTTGTGTATATAAGGTCTGCCTATTCACACACGAAATCACTTAAGGGGTCATTGTACTCATCATTATGAACAATGGGACCAAACCCTGAATTGCGAAAAAAAAATCAGCTTTTCCATACATTTTGACGAGCCAGGCGAACATATTGTATGGAACAGCTGATTTTTTTTTCGCGATTCAGGGTTTCGACCCATTGTAAAAGTTGTTCATAATGATAAGTATTAATGATCCCCTAGGAGCTTTCGTGTATCAATAGGTAGACGATAACGTCTACCCTACGAATGAGCACAGGATATTATCATATATATATACGTATTCATATGATAATATCCTGTGCTCATTCGTTTAGCTGCGAATAAAGTTGGCAGCTCAGACACAATACATCCGTAACAACAGTAGACCGTATCTGTAAGTCAACCCGCTGACAGTACTTTAGGTAATTTCATCTTAAGACGTACCTATATAAAATAATTTCTTACAAATGTAATACAATAAATACTTAGGTACCTATCTGTACTTACAATATTTTTGTAGCTACTTAACTAGTTGGTGTTTGATAAAATATGTCTTCGTTTAATATTATAGGAAGATTTATCCACTAAGTGTTGATAATAATGTTGTGTTTCATGATGTTAATAGTTTGCACTATAACTATATGAATAGGTTTACCATAGTCTATCTATAATTAGGTATGTCAGTGCTTATAGTAGGGGAGCCCACGAGGCTAAATGGGGATTTACTCGAGCGTCGTAGAGACCTATTGGGATGCAAAGCTTAGATGATAAGAAGAAAAAAATGTTATATGATATATACCTTTACATCGGTGGGGGAAGCGGCTATAGATTTTTAAATATGTAAAAAAAAACTGTTGCATGGACATCCTCGAGCGCATCAGATATTGATAGCATCAATGCCCTACGTATTTTTAATAATGTACGTATGTTAATCTGATCGTTTGCATGATGCGGGTGGTTGTATTTAAGGGTTGAAAATGAAAAAAAAAAAAAATTATCGAGCGCGTCAGATTTTCTAAGGGAGTGTTAAGTACACCAAAAAAAAGCTCTCATTCACTAATCTGACGATTTCGATGGGACGCAAACTCGCGGCCATTTTCATAATGTGCAAAAAAAAAATCGCCATTTTGAAATACTCAAGCGCGTCAGATTAAGATATATATGGTTCATCTTTATGTTCTAAACGTACTGTCTCATAATCTGACGATTATCTAGAGGGATTCGCCTGATCTGACAAAAAAAAATTAGAAAAACGGTTCACTTTAAAGGCCATCCCTGCAACTTCCCGCTAATTCCATTCCTGGGCGCTTGAAATTGTACTTATGACATTTTTGAGCTCAAAATATAATTTATGTGATATTTTGAGCTCGCTAAGTTCAAAGAAATAATATTTCTATACATTTGAGCTCTCCCAGCTCGAAAGTCTGATAGAAGTTTCATAGAACACTATTTTTGGAATTTTCAAACCGCAATAACTTTTGAATGGATCAACCAATTTTCACGCGGTTGGCACCATTCGACGCAGTTTTATCATCCTCATAAGTAATTTTGCAATTTTAATTGATCGAACCACAAATTTCGGAGTAATCCCGAAAAAACACTTTATCGGGTTTCTTTCGTTCACGATATCTCTCGAACGAATCAACCGATTTTGACCAGCTTGGTGGCGATCGACGTGGTTTTTCAAGCTCAAAGGCGGATTAGTTTTTGAATTTAATCGATAAAGCCGGTTAAAAGTTATTCCAAAAAAACCACTTACAAAAAAATTTGTGTAAAATAATAATAAATAATAATTAGTGTAAATGTAATAAAAGTATTAAGTGTAAATAATATTAATAATATATATATTATATATTGCTGGACATTACACACAGCGCCATCTCGTGCCACACTAAGCAACGAGGCTTGTGTTGTGGACACCAGATAGTTGATATACTACATAGATAACTTTTTGTTTGTAAATACATACTTATTATACACATAAACATCCATGACTCGGAAACAAATTTAATGTCCATGCTCATCACACAAACATTAGCTCCGACCGGGATTCGAACCCGGGACCCTAAGAACGTAAGGCAGCCACACTACCGCTGCGCCAATTGGGTCGTCAAATATTGTGTGTTAATAAAAATCTGGCGCTTTCAAAAGGTGAGGGACGGAAATTAAATTTTTAATTTATATAAAGTTATTTTTGTAGCTTTCTGTCTCCCAAGTGTTTTGATACTTATTTTTCTTCACGAGTGTACATGCGCTAAAGTTCGCAAAGCCTATGTTCAGACTCGCCAAGATACGTCGGCCGTATTGTATGCCACGAACGAGTCTTTATGATCAGCTGTGATGGCGTCATGGCAACAGAAACCAGAGTGGGGACGGAGTGAGAGAGTAATAGATAGAGAAAGAGTGAGAGAGGAATAGAAATCCGGAGAAGGAAATGTAGGCATCACGCAGCTGCACGCATTTAACTTTATCGACGAATTTTTGTTATTTCGGCTTGCGGAAATCGTCAGATTATATATTTTTCATTATTCTTGAATTATTTCCTTCAAAATAAAAAAAAAATTAGCTACGCTCGAGAATGTCGAGATGACGTTTTTTTTTTACAACTTAGTTGCCCTCCCATTTTTTTACGTCACTCTCAAATTGTCAGATTAGTGGAATATACACTTTTTAGGATGTAATTAACTCATCCTACCTTAATCTGACGCGCTCGAGAATTTCTGATGGTAAATTTTTTTTTACTAATCTGATCCTGTATCCTTCACGGGCGGCCTTATATATGGGCCTCATGTTTTGTGGAGGTACTTAACCGGGTACAAGGTATCCCCCTGTATATTAATCTGCCGCGCTTTAGTAAATCCCGAAATCCCCGCTTGGGCTCCCCTACTATTAAAGACGAGCATATTTTACTCCAATATGTGACTGCAGTGAATTTATCGAGCTTTTTTTTAAAGCATTTCGCAAGTCATCATAAGAGACTGGCTTCTGCTTTACCGGACTATCCTGTCGGTGAGGAGTGTGAGGCCTCCACTGGCCTCCAGTCAGGGGCAAATATCTTGTTAACTAAGAGACAGCGCGCTAAGGGCACCACCTGGTACGAGGGTGCGACCCTCGGCTTAGGGCGTCGCTGGGGAGGGCAGCAAAGGGACAAGCTGGATCTGAGTGAGCTCATTATTTAGGGGGGAGGGGGGGCGTGATCAGGGACATCGGGACGGGTCTCGACGTCGAGGCTGGAGTGACGGCGATTTGTATCTGTGTTTACGTAATGTGCTGGTTTCCCTACTGCTTTCCTGAAGGAACTAATTGTTTACATCCTGTATAGGGCCGTCAGGAGTGGTTAGGGTATATATATATATAGATACATATATGCCGCCCCGCCGTGGTCGGCGATATATCGAGCAACAGTCCTGACGTCGGCGGCCATAGTTGCCTGGACTGCAGCCGGTCGTGTGGGAGATAACATTTAGAAATGTTGTTGTGGGCCTGTGGCGGCTGTGGCATTTTGCATGCATTGTGTGAATATTTTGCAGGCATTTATTACAATAAAATATGGCTCGGTTTGAAGCTCCTTTACTCTAGGTAACAGTTAGTCAACACAGGGATCAACATTCGATGGCCAGGTAATAAGGTGATGAATTAAGCTGCTCGGCTAGAATAAGGCAGCTGCACATACATTGAGACTTGACAACTTTCTAGGCACAGGAATTGGAGGAATTGTTAGGTAGTGATAATTTATGGGAAACTGTGAGGTTAATTTAGTAAATTCGTAAGTTGCCAATCAAGTCGTGTGGTTTTGTAGTAAGGTCAGCAACGAATATTGATCAAACAATACAATTATTTTATGCACCTTGTCCCAAATACAGATTTTTAGGAAGCTTATTTCGTTGCATGATTTAGGCTACGTTCACACCAACGCGTATAGTCTGCCACCGACTGAGTAGGTATCCAGTACAAAATGTACGAAAGTTTACTGCAGTCGACTGATTCGCTTTTATTTTTCATACATTTGCAGCTGCGCGGCGCGCGGCGGCCGACTCTAAGTTTGGTATCGTATTTTATTTTTCAGTTCGATTTTCTTTTTTGGATACTGGTTTCTAAATATGATATTAATACTAAAAACTTTAATAATAACCAGTTTCGTTGCTAACTGCACCTACGAGCTACGATATTTGCAAAATATGCTCAGCATGAACGTTGACTAACTGTGAGGAGTCGTGACGTGGTTAGATTCAAGTGCACGCTACTTAGGTATTTGATTCACTTTTTATAAACACCGAATAAGAAGAGAAGATTAATTAACTTGCGTCTCTCATTTAACTAATATGAAATGTAACTACAGCGTAGTGCGACTAGCGAGGAATTGTGCTGCGGCAACCGGGCATACTCGCGCTGTTCTGGAACGGACGAGGGCAGTGCGCCTCGCCGCCGCCGCCGGCACTACAGCCAGCCGGCCGAGTGGTGCGGCGCGTGGCCGTGCAGCGGCGTCACGCCCGCCAGCCGCGCCAGCGCCGCGCAGCGCCCGCACGGCGCCCCCTCCTCCGCGCCTGCGGGCCCCGCCTCGCCCTCGGCCTCGCCCGCGCCCGCCTCGTACCCGCAGCGCCCGCACGCCTCCTGGGGATCGTGCACACGCGACTCAGCACCGTCTGCCCGGGCCGGCTCGCCCGGCGCGTCGAGCGCGCGGCCCACCTTGTGCGCGTCGTCGTCCAGGCTGGCCAGCAGCGGCTCCCGGCTGCCGCCGCGCGCCGCCACGCTCTCGGCCGTGGTGGAGGGCGACACGGAGGGCGGCGCGGGCGGCGCGGCGCGGGGCGGCGGGACGCGCGCCGGCACGGAGCTGGCGCGCTGCAGCGCCTCGGCGCCGGCCGCCGCGCGCGCCGCCCGCGCCGCCTCGCCCGCGCGCCGCGAGTCGGAGAACTTCTTGCGCTTGCGCTTGAGCGCCGCCAGCGCCGTGAGCGGGTGCAGCGGGCCGCTGCGCGAGCTGCGCTCCGGACTCCGCTGCGAGTCGCTGCCGGAGTCCGAACCACTAGCACTGAATAAAAACCAGTTGAATTAAACAATAAAACATATTTATTGGTTCAGGACTTAAGGGCCTACCCCATGGCACACTAGCGCCACTTTAGTAAAAAAATCAGAACTCGTTAAATACACAATTAATATAAAATGTGATAGACAAAATCAATCTTTTGGTCTTGTAAATTATTTACGTCTGCCTATCTCATTGAAACATAGCTCGCTGTCGTTACAGATACAAAATGGAAAAAAACGGCCGTTTTTAGCAATTTTTCTAACTGTAACTACAGTGTAGTATATTTTAATGAATTAAATAGACGTCAATAATCTAGAACTCTAAAGCATTGATTTTGTCTATCAGATTTTATATTAATTGTGTATTTAACGAGTTCTGATTTTTTTACTAAAGTGGCGCTAGTGTGCCATGGCAATCATTTTACCTTAAATTGGACTTAAGTAAGTGGCAAGATACCAAACATGTGCAACTGGGCTTAAGCTAGAAAAATTCCTGTGCTATGAGCACCAGTTACTTTCGTTTCCATCGTGTTTGAGCAGCCATATTACAAGTATTCATCATCATACAATAACAATATTGATAACCCTGAGTTAGTGCTCTTGTCTTGTGCTCACACCATTGATTTCTATTATAAGTCTATACGTGAGGACTTGTAATTGGCTTTCTGGTGACTATGCTCTCCTTTTTTCTGTTTTTATTAGCTGTTAGTCCTCCATGTACTAAATAAATCAATAAATAAATAAATCATTGGTAATTCTCTGTGTGCATACATTCGTGCGTGTGTGAATGAGCGTGAAATACTGAACAGTGCAAGCACAGCACAGTTTTCATATCAATATGTCAGCATTGTACCTGCGCCGGGCCGGCTAATTTAGTACACGAATACATTCATACCGCGTGCACTCATCTATCATGCAATCATACTTTTATCAATAAATATCAATCAATCAGTATCAGTGTATCAATCAGCATCAACTCAAGGTGTAAGGTCTCTAACCATACATCTTAATGGTCCTTCGAGCCGGATTAGCGGGATCCAATCACGTTGCGAACATAATAGTGGTTGTTCCTGTAAACACGACCTGAGGTCACCGATCTACCAACATCATCAAGCCATCGACTGCTGGCTCCAACATCACAGAGGATGCTTTGCTCTTCTTTCTGTGGTTGCGAATCGGTTCAGCCGGCCTCTCACAAGCGGGTCTCACCGGTTGGATTGAGAAGGCGCTAATATCGCGGAGAGTTCGCAAAAGCACTTCTTAGTGACTAGCGGTCAGGAATAATAAAAAAAAGGAATATAATCAAGAAAACTATCAATCATGACTTCCACAATGGAAAACATTTTAGCAAATCAAGATCAAATCTTGCAAGCTATGGAGCAGCTATTAAGGAACTTCAAGTTGGTCTGAGTTCCAGTCTAATCATTTGAAATTATGTGAATTCGAAACTCGCAGTTACTTACAGTACAGACATACAGTTACAGATACTTCGCAGATAATTTCTATCAAAAGAAGAAATTCTTATACACTGAAGCGCGGGAAACTTGGACTTTTTAAAATCGAGAGATTCGAAATGTAAGCTCGAGCCTTTGATTATATGCTCGAGCTCGGTCTCAATAGATACGTAAGTAATTTAAAAGTAAAGATTTCTTCCTTCTATAAGGAAGAATATTAAATATTGATGCGGACGAAAGCAATTTATTACCTGGGCGACTGTCGCGCATGGTCGCAGACGGAATCTTCTGACCTAGAGCGGCCGATGAGGCGCGAGACGCGCGCGGCGCGGGCGGCCTCGATGATGGTGCCCCAGCGGCGCTTGTGGCTGGGCTTGCGGCGCGCGGCCAGGCCGGCGCCGCCGTCCGACAGGCTGGACTGCGACGTGCGCAGGCGCCCGCCCAGCAGCGCCGACAGCGACGCGCCGTGCGCGCCGCCGTGCTCGTGGTGCAGCGACGCGAAGAACTCGTCCACCGGCGCCAGCGACCCGCCCGGCGCGATGTTGAACCCTTTCATGAGGCGACGTTCCTTCTGGCGGTTCTTCTTGCCGCCCCCGCCTCCTGCAGACGACGCCGGATATTAATAATTGTGTGCATGAAAGAAAAAGATTCGCAGAATCGTAAGATTGATATAGTCGTGGACCGAGAGGGTACCGGGCGCTCCTGCGTTGACGGTGGAGGTGTTCATGCCGGAGTTGCGCAGGATCTCCACCAGCTCGCAGCGGAAGGCGCTGACGTCCTGCTTGATCTCGTTGACGTCGTCCTCCGTGACGCCGCCGCACTCGGCGCGCCGCTGCTGCACCGTCACGTATCGCCGCACCAGGTTGCGCATTATCGCCTGGTAGTCAGGAATCATACAGATATAGTTCAACAAACCATGTGCCCGATGTAATTTCCTATCGGCAAGATTGACAAGCTTCCAAACAAAGCCCATATGGGAATGAATTTTCAAAAATCTTTTGGCAGATTAAATCATCTGACAAAACTTTGATGTGACGGGTTTACTACTTATAGCAGATTACAGGGACAACAAATTGAAGGATTTAGTTAGGTACTAGCTGACCCGTGCAACTTCGTCTGCGTCACATGAGAGAGAGAGGGTTAGAGAGAGTGTGAACCTTAAAAGATAGACATTATGCTATCGCGGATTATTTTTGTTTTTTTTTTTAAGAGCGGGCCTAAAGCAAAATCTTCAATCTTTGATTAGATTTTTAGAGTAGTAAATCATGTTCCAATTGGAAAAAAGTATATGTCAGGAAACTTCATTATGAATGTGATGGTTGACATTGGCGAAAAACATAATAGGATAAAATTTTCTCGATAGAAAACCATCACAAAGTTACCTCTAATTTTCAACATTTTTGGTTTTTATTCTATTTTGGTGCATGTTACTGAACCATAAACTTGATAAATATTATCACTCATGTATAACCTATAGCTGACATTGGCATTTTTTCAAAATATTTTCTATTTTAAGAGATAACAGACTCAAAGCATTTGGCGCTTACTACATTTTTATTCCGCGCAATACGCAGTCTTCCGTCCCGCGTGACGCGAGCTTGAGACATCAGTTTGTTTCACCCATGATATAATAATTTTAGACCATGGTTTCACCGATCAGTCGCCGATCAGTTGCCCTCGCTCTGTTGAGACGGGTAGTCTATGTCACTTTGCTCCGCGCCAATTCACCATTAATAATATCATTGAATCAATTATTTTTTTTGTGTAACATGGGTAACAAGAAAAATACAATGAGGGATTTTCTTTTTAGCTCTTCCCTAGTCGCTGGATAGATGGCGCTAGGAGTAAGTATGATAATGCAAGGAACGGAACCTAAAAAAACTGATTTTAACAAAGCGCGAGAAATGTAGGTTATATTCGGAAGGATAAGCAAATGAAAGTGTCAGTCAACGAGAGTATGTGACGTGACACAATGTTTTTTTTTTTCAAGCGTTTTGGCTTTGGCACCAACTATCATAGTAAGTTCAACGCCATCTATAGAGTTCTTGGAAACTAAGTTTTTTTTTAAAACCTCAAAAGGAAAACCTCTCATTGAAAAGCGATAACTAAAACAGTTGAAATGATGGCTGATTGCCGAAGTCGAATGTACTATGTATTTTTTACGTGCATAAGCTCATAGTAAACGCAAAATAAACGGATGATTGATTTATGTGCATTGTTTTTGTCCGAAATTATTTTAAATATATACATCTAGGTAGTAGGTAGGTAGTAGGTAGGTAGTAGGTAGGTAGTAGGTAGGTAGTGGTAGGTAGTGGTAGGTAGTAGGTAGGTAAGTAGGTAGGTAGTAGGTAGGTAGTAGGTAGGTAGTAGGTAGTAGGTAGGTAGTAGGTAGGTAGTAGGTAGGTAGTAGGTAGGTAGTAGGTAGGTAGTAGGTAGGTAGTAGGTAGGTAGTAGGTAGGTAGTAGGTAGGTAGTAGGTAGGTAGTAGGTAGGTAGTAGGTAGGTAGTAGGTAGGTAGTAGGTAGGTAGTAGGTAGGTAGTAGGTAGGTAGTAGGTAGGTAGTAGGTAGGTAGTAGGTAGGTAGTAGGTAGGTAGTAGGTAGGTAGTAGGTAGGTAGTAGGTAGGTAGTAGGTAGGTAGTAGGTAGGTAGTAGGTAGTAGTAGGTAGGTAGTAGGTAGGTAGTAGGTAGGTAGTAGGTAGGTAGTAGGTAGGTAGTAGGTAGGTAGTAGGTAGGTAGTAGGTAGGTAGTAGGTAGGTAGTAGGTAGTAGTAGGTAGGTAGTAGGTAGGTAGTAGGTAGGTAGTAGGTAGGTAGTAGGTAGGTAGTAGGTAGGTAGTAGGTAGGTAGTAGGTAGGTAGTAGGTAGGTAGTAGGTAGGTAGTAGGTAGGTAGTAGGTAGGTAGTAGGTAGGTAGTAGGTAGGTAGTAGGTAGGTAGTAGGTAGGGTAGTAGGTAGGTAGTAGGTAGGTAGTAGGTAGGTAGTAGGTAGGTAGTAGGTAGGTAGTAGGTAGGTAGTAGGTAGGTAGTAGGTAGGTAGTAGGTAGGTAGTAGGTAGGTAGTAGGTAGGTAGTAGGTAGGTAGTAGGTAGGTAGTAGGTAGGTAGTAGGTAGGTAGTAGGTAGGTAGTAGGTAGGTAGTAGGTAGGTAGTAGGTAGGTAGTAGGTAGGTAGTAGGTAGGTAGTAGGTAGGTAGTAGGTAGGTAGTAGGTAGGTAGTAGGTAGGTAGTAGGTAGGTAGTAGGTAGGTAGTAGGTAGGTAGTAGGTAGGTAGTAGTAGGTAGTAGGTAGGTAGTAGGTAGGTAGTAGGTAGGTAGTAGGTAGGTAGTAGGTAGGTAGTAGGTAGGTAGTAGGTAGGTAGTAGGTAGGTAGTAGGTAGGTAGTAGGTAGGTAGTAGGTAGGTAGTAGGTAGGTAGTAGGTAGGTAGTAGGTAGGTAGTAGGTAGGTAGTAGGTAGGTAGTAGGTAGGTAGTAGGTAGGTAGTAGGTAGGTAGTAGGTAGGTAGTAGGTAGTAGGTAGGTAGTAGGTAGGTAGTAGGTAGGTAGTAGGTAGGTAGTAGGTAGGTAGTAGGTAGGTAGTAGGTAGGTAGTAGGTAGGTAGTAGGTAGGTAGTAGGTAGGTAGTAGGTAGGTAGTAGGTAGGTAGTAGGTAGGTAGTAGGTAGGTAGTAGGTAGGTAGTAGGTAGGTAGTAGGTAGGTAGTAGGTAGGTAGTAGGTAGGTAGTAGGTAGGTAGTAGGTAGGTAGTAGGTAGGTAGTAGGTAGGTAGTAGGTAGGTAGTAGGTAGGTAGTAGGTAGGTAGTAGGTAGGTAGTAGGTAGGTAGTAGGTAGGTTAGTAGGTAGGTAGTAGGTAGGTAGTAGGTAGGTAGGTAGGTATAGGTAGGTAGTAGGTAGGTAGTAGGTAGGTAGTAGGTAGGTAGTAGGTAGGTAGTAGGTAGGTAGTAGGTAGGTAGTAGGTAGGTAGTAGGTAGGTAGTAGGTAGGTAGTAGGTAGGTAGTAGGTAGGTAGTAGGTAGGTAGTAGGTAGGTAGTAGGTAGGTAGTAGGTAGGTAGTAGGTAGGTAGTAGGTAGGTAGTAGGTAGGTAGTAGGTAGGTAGTAGGTAGGTAGTAGGTAGGTAGTAGGTAGGTAGTAGGTAGGTAGTAGGTAGGTAGTAGGTAGGTAGTAGGTAGGTAGTAGGTAGGTAGTAGGTAGGTAGTAGGTAGGTAGTAGGTAGGTAGTAGGTAGGTAGTAGGTAGGTAGTAGTAGGTAGTAGGTAGGTAGGTAGGTAGGTAGTAGTAGGTAGGTAGTAGGTAGGTAGTAGGTAGGTAGTAGGTAGGTAGTAGGTAGGTAGTAGGTAGGTAGTAGGTAGGTAGTAGGTAGGTAGTAGGTAGGTAGTAGGTAGGTAGTAGGTAGGTAGTAGGTAGGTAGTAGGTAGGTAGTAGGTAGGTAGTAGGTAGGTAGTAGGTAGGTAGTAGGTAGGTAGTAGGTAGGTAGTAGGTAGGTAGTAGGTAGGTAGTAGGTAGGTAGTAGGTAGGTAGTAGGTAGGTAGTAGGTAGGTAGTAGGTAGGTAGTAGGATTAGGGTAGTAGGTAGGTAGGTAGGTAGTAGGTAGGTAGTAGGTAGGTAGTAGTAGGTAGTAGGTAGGTAGTAGGTAGGTAGTAGGTAGAGTGGTTAGGTAGGTAGTAGGTAGTAGGTATCAAGAAACTTGCGCGAAAGACACTTGCGCGACTTAATTGCCACTGAGGTTCACTCTGTAAACATTCACGCCTGTTATTTATACTTGGAGTTGGTTTTTTGGTTTTTCTGTCGTGGGTGACATTTTCATGGTTTTGGAGTCGCTGATAACGAAAATGTGGTCAAAATAAAAATCCAAGATGGCGCTGATGAAATTTTTAGGTTTTTCCATCATGGGTGTCGTTTTCATGGTTTACGTGGTCACTGATAACGAAAATGAGGTCAAAATGAAAATCCAAGATGGCGCCGAGGAAAATTTTAGATTTTCCGTCATGGGTGTCTTTTTCATGGTTTACGTGGTCACTGATAACGAAAATGAGGTCAAAATGAAAATTCAAGATGGTGCCAAAGAAAATTTTTGGTTTTTCTGTCATCGGTGTCGTTTTTATGGGTTTTAGGGTCACTGTTAACGAAAATGAAGTCAAAATGAAAATCCAAATCCAAGATGGCACTGGCATAAATTTTTGATTTTACGTCATGGGTGTCATTTTCATGGTTTTCAAGGAAACTGATTACGAAAATGAGGTCAAAATGTAAATCCAAGATGGCGTCGCGGAAAATTTTTGGTTTTTCCGTCATCGGTGTCGTTTTCATGGTTTTCGAGGACGCTGATTACAAAAATGGGGTCAAATAAATTTTTTTTGGGCGCCATCTTGGATTTTCATTTTGATCTCATTTTCGTTATCGGTGACCACGTTAACCATAAAATGACACCCATGATGGAAAAACCACATTTTTTTCCCGGCACCATCTTGCCTTTTGGGGTCGCTGAATACGAAAATGAGGTCAAAATTGACCTCATTTTTGTATTCAGCGACCCCAAAAACTATGAAAACGACACCCATGATCGAAAACCAAAAATGTTCTGGCCGCCTGGGATTTTCATTTTGAGCTCATAAATTTTACACATTCCTCCATTTTTACTTTTTGTTTCTGATTCTTAGTGTATGTCATCAAATTTATTTTTGTTATCAATTTTATAAAATTTTCGATTTTATCTTTTGTGCTTTTTATTATTATTGCCTTTTTGTTCTTTTTATTAACGGGCACAGTATTTTATAAATATTTATTCTACCAATGTTATTAATTTTACACATTCTATAATTTTTGTTATTGTGTCTTGATGTATCAATTTAAAACAATTTTCATCAATGTTTTTATCAATTAGGTATATATCATGTATAGGTATCATTAATACAATCTTATGCATTTTTAAATATTAGCATAGTTATCAATATATTATCTTTATTTTTTTTTAATTTCATCAATTTTTATTCGTTACCTGTACGGTCTACGTACATTAACCTTACTTCTCGCTGACAAGGCGAATCAATAGGTTTACTTGTCACAACAAATACAACTACTTACATAGTGTGCAACTTACCAACACGCGAAACAGACGTACATGTAAGAATCACCAACCTTACAACACTAGTACTAAATAAACTTTTGGGTTACTGTGTGAAGTGTTTTGAATGTTGGACACACTCGCTACTTAAAACACAAACTATCATAGTGTACAGTTCAGGAACCAATCTGCACCGTACATTACCTATTCAATTTTACCAATGTCATAAATTTTATACTTTCTATTATTTTTATTTTTATTATTGATTCTTATTGTACGGTATGTCCTCAATTTTATTATGGTTATCAATTTTATACATTTCTCGATTTTGTCATGTTTGGTGTTATGAATGCCTTTTTGCTCTTATTAATGGTCACAGTATTTATAAATTTTATAAGTTATTAAAAAATCGAATGTTATTTATTTTATTATTTCATCATTTTACTTTTTGTTATCGTTTTTAATGTATTTATAATATAACATTTTCTTTTTAGTTGGTATTTGTGCAAAAATTGTAGACATTAATATGTGTTTGTTTATGTTGTCGAGCGTATGGCACTCGTGGGCCAAAAAAACAAAAAAAGAACCACCTTCAAGGATAAATAAATAAATAAATATTGCTGGACATTACACACAGCGCCATCTAGTGCCACACTTAGCAACGAGGCTTGTGTCGTGGACACCAGATAGTGGATATACTACATAGATACTTTTTGTTTGTAAATACATACTTATTATACGTAAACAGGGTGGAATTTTGTAATGCCACCTGGAGGGAAAGTACTCTTAATACCGGAGATAGCAAATTTTATTCAAAGGAAACATTCCTTCATTTTTAAAAAGAAATTAATCTGCATTCAAAGATTTTGAAAATTCGCGTGCCACACTCGGGAATCGAACCGTCTAAATTCCAAAAAAATAACACCCTGTACTTTTATGGCACCAATCGATAGGGTCAATCATAAGGATCAAATCCCTCTAACAAACATGATAAATTAAATGAAACGAAAACCATGAAATCTTAAGTTATAAATTCAATGGGATAAATTCAATAGGTACGATAAAGCACTTTAATAAAATGATGAACCTTTACAATTGAAGAGAATAAGATTGCAGAAGAAGATTGCAATTTGCATGTGTTTGTTTGTGTAAATTGCAATATTCCTATGTAAATAGTTCTTCGTCATTTTAATTAATAAATGTCGTCAAAAGAGAATTGTTTACTATGTTCGTAATTGGATGGACCTTTGACTAAAAGTGAATCTAAAAGTTAATCTTAACCCATTGAATTTATAAGTTAAGATTTCATAGTTTCCCTTTCATTTAATTTATTGTATTTGTTAGAAGGATTTGATCCTTATGATTTACCCTATCGATTGGTGCCATAAAAGTACAGGGTGTTATTTTTTTGGAATTTAGACGGTTCGATTCCCGAGTGTGGCACGCGAATTTTCAAAATCTTTGAATGCAGATTAATTTCTTTTTAAAAATGAAGGAATGTTTCCTTTGAGTAAAATTTGCTATCTCCGGTATTAAGAGTACTTTTCCTCCAGGTGGCATTACAAAATTCCACCCTGTATATAAACATCCATGACTCGGAAACAAATGTCCATGCTCATCACTCAAACATTTGCTCCGACCGGGATTCGAACCCGGGACCCTAAGAACGTAAGGCAGCCTCACTACCGCTGCGCCAATCGGGTCGTCAAAATAACAGGCGTGATGATAAAACTAAAATGGAGAAAAAAATTAAGATGAAATGGAGTACTCATAACCTCCGCCTTTTTTGAAGTCGGTTAAAAAGTCGAAACTTTTATTTCACGACATACAAATAACATAGGAATGTATTGTATAGAAGGTGTTAAAAAATGAATACAAAAAAAAATAAGAAAAAAAAGTGGCTTTATTTAACTGTGTTGCTTGCATATACTACGCCCTACCCGCTACACTACGCAAGCTTGGTCCCACGCTTCGCGCGTCGTGGCGCCGCGGCCGCCCGTGTTTGTTATCGGCACTAATGCGGGTGTAGCGAGACGCGCGGGGGAAATCAGAATTTATCCTGGCGTTAGGCCCGCTCTTAAGAGGAACAACGTTTCCTCAAACATGATTGTTGCGTAACTTTAACCGTTTATGCAGCGCTCGCAACGGAAGCTCTCAAAAGAAATATTTTTTTCCTGTTTTTGCAATCATTGATACTCCGCATACATACATTAATCTATATCGGACTTCTCTCTCTCGTGGACAAACAAAAAAAAAATACGCGTCGAATTGTGAACTTCCTCCTGTTGTTTCGTCGGTTAAAAAACTAAACTTGAGGCAACTTGTTATATCTATGGACGTATTGTCAAATATGACTTGCACTATCTGTCATTCAATAAATTATTTGCATCAAAATGTGATTCATTTTATTGGCGACGAGGATTTAAAATATTTAAATAATGAACAAAGAACAATTTGAGCTGTTCTTGCGAGCTCAACAGGCGCAGCAAGAACAAGTGACACAAATACTTACATTGTTGGTACAAACAATGCACAACAAAGAAGATACAAAAACAAAAAGCTCAACGAGCGTTTCATCATCGTCAGACAAGATGATGGTGATTAAAAACTTTAACATGGACAAATACAACCCCGAAAGCTGCAGGATTGAAGATTTTTTAGATTTTTTTTTCAAACAAATGTCAAATCATAAACGTTACGGAGCAAAACCTACAAAAGGACATCCTGTTAGTAGGTAGGTAGTAGGTAGGTAGTAGGTAGGTAGTAGGTAGGTAGTAGGTAGGTAGTAGGTAGGTAGTAGGTAGGTAGTAGGTAGGTAGTAGGTAGGTAGTAGGTAGGTAGTAGGTAGGTAGTAGGTAGGTAGTAGGTAGGTAGTAGGTAGGTAGTAGGTAGGTAGTAGGTAGGTAGTAGGTAGGTAGTAGGTAGGTAGTAGGTAGGTAGTAGGTAGGTAGTAGGTAGGTAGTAAGTAGGTAGTAGGTAGGTAGTAGGTAGGTAGTAGGTAGGTAGTAGGTAGGTAGTAGGTAGGTAGTAGGTAGGTAGTAGGTAGGTAGTAGGTAGGTAGTAGGTAGGTAGTAGGTAGGTAGTAGGTAGGTAGTAGGTAGGTAGTAGGTAGGTAGTAGGTAGGTAGTAGGTAGGTAGTAGGTAGGTAGTAGGTAGGTAGTAGGTAGGTAGTAGGTAGGTAGTAGGTAGGTAGTAGGTAGGTAGTAGGTAGGTAGTAGGTAGGTAGTAGGTAGGTAGTAGGTAGGTAGTAGGTAGGTAGTAGGTAGGTAGTAGGTAGGTAGTAGGTAGGTAGTAGGTAGGTAGTAGGTAGGTAGTAGGTAGGTAGTAGGTAGGTAGTAGGTAGGTAGTAGGTAGGTAGTAGGTAGGTAGTAGGTAGGTAGTAGGTAGGTAGTAGGTAGGTAGTAGGTAGGTAGTAGGTAGGTAGTAGGTAGGTAGTAGGTAGGTAGTAGGTAGGTAGTAGGTAGGTAGTAGGTAGGTAGTAGGTAGGTAGTAGGTAGGTAGTAGGTAGGTAGTAGGTAGGTAGTAGGTAGGTAGTAGGTAGGTAGTAGGTAGGTAGTAGGTAGGTAGTAGGTAGGTAGTAGGTAGGTAGTAGGTAGGTAGTAGGTAGGTAGTAGGTAGGTAGTAGGTAGGTAGTAGGTAGGTAGTAGGTAGGTAGTAGGTAGGTAGTAGGTAGGTAGTAGGTAGGTAGTAGGTAGGTAGTAGGTAGGTAGTAGGTAGGTAGTAGGTAGGTAGTAGGTAGGTAGTAGGTAGGTAGTAGGTAGGTAGTAGGTAGGTAGTAGGTAGGTAGTAGGTAGGTAGTAGGTAGGTAGTAGGTAGGTAGTAGGTAGGTAGTAGGTAGGTAGTAGGTAGGTAGTAGGTAGGTAGTAGGTAGGTAGTAGGTAGGTAGTAGGTAGGTAGTAGGTAGGTAGTAGGTAGGTAGTAGGTAGGTAGTAGGTAGGTAGTAGGTAGGTAGGTAGTAGGTATCAAGAAACTTGCGCGAAAGACACTTGCGCGACTTAATTGCCACTGAGGTTCACTCTGTAAACATTCACGCCTGTTATTTATACTTGGAGTTGGTTTTTTGGTTTTTCTGTCGTGGGTGACATTTTCATGGTTTTGGAGTCGCTGATAACGAAAATGTGGTCAAAATAAAAATCCAAGATGGCGCTGATGAAATTTTTAGGTTTTTCCATCATGGGTGTCGTTTTCATGGTTTACGTGGTCACTGATAACGAAAATGAGGTCAAAATGAAAATCCAAGATGGCGCCGAGGAAAATTTTAGATTTTCCGTCATGGGTGTCTTTTTCATGGTTTACGTGGTCACTGATAACGAAAATGAGGTCAAAATGAAAATTCAAGATGGTGCCAAAGAAAATTTTTGGTTTTTCTGTCATCGGTGTCGTTTTTATGGGTTTTAGGGTCACTGTTAACGAAAATGAAGTCAAAATGAAAATCCAAATCCAAGATGGCACTGGCATAAATTTTTGATTTTACGTCATGGGTGTCATTTTCATGGTTTTCAAGGAAACTGATTACGAAAATGAGGTCAAAATGTAAATCCAAGATGGCGTCGCGGAAAATTTTTGGTTTTTCCGTCATCGGTGTCGTTTTCATGGTTTTCGAGGACGCTGATTACAAAAATGGGGTCAAATAAATTTTTTTTGGGCGCCATCTTGGATTTTCATTTTGATCTCATTTTCGTTATCGGTGACCACGTTAACCATAAAATGACACCCATGATGGAAAAACCACATTTTTTTCCCGGCACCATCTTGCCTTTTGGGGTCGCTGAATACGAAAATGAGGTCAAAATTGACCTCATTTTTGTATTCAGCGACCCCAAAAACTATGAAAACGACACCCATGATCGAAAACCAAAAATGTTCTGGCCGCCTGGGATTTTCATTTTGAGCTCATAAATTTTACACATTCCTCCATTTTTACTTTTTGTTTCTGATTCTTAGTGTATGTCATCAAATTTATTTTTGTTATCAATTTTATAAAATTTTCGATTTTATCTTTTGTGCTTTTTATTATTATTGCCTTTTTGTTCTTTTTATTAACGGGCACAGTATTTTATAAATATTTATTCTACCAATGTTATTAATTTTACACATTCTATAATTTTTGTTATTGTGTCTTGATGTATCAATTTAAAACAATTTTCATCAATGTTTTTATCAATTAGGTATATATCATGTATAGGTATCATTAATACAATCTTATGCATTTTTAAATATTAGCATAGTTATCAATATATTATCTTTATTTTTTTTTAATTTCATCAATTTTTATTCGTTACCTGTACGGTCTACGTACATTAACCTTACTTCTCGCTGACAAGGCGAATCAATAGGTTTACTTGTCACAACAAATACAACTACTTACATAGTGTGCAACTTACCAACACGCGAAACAGACGTACATGTAAGAATCACCAACCTTACAACACTAGTACTAAATAAACTTTTGGGTTACTGTGTGAAGTGTTTTGAATGTTGGACACACTCGCTACTTAAAACACAAACTATCATAGTGTACAGTTCAGGAACCAATCTGCACCGTACATTACCTATTCAATTTTACCAATGTCATAAATTTTATACTTTCTATTATTTTTATTTTTATTATTGATTCTTATTGTACGGTATGTCCTCAATTTTATTATGGTTATCAATTTTATACATTTCTCGATTTTGTCATGTTTGGTGTTATGAATGCCTTTTTGCTCTTATTAATGGTCACAGTATTTATAAATTTTATAAGTTATTAAAAAATCGAATGTTATTTATTTTATTATTTCATCATTTTACTTTTTGTTATCGTTTTTAATGTATTTATAATATAACATTTTCTTTTTAGTTGGTATTTGTGCAAAAATTGTAGACATTAATATGTGTTTGTTTATGTTGTCGAGCGTATGGCACTCGTGGGCCAAAAAAACAAAAAAAGAACCACCTTCAAGGATAAATAAATAAATAAATATTGCTGGACATTACACACAGCGCCATCTAGTGCCACACTTAGCAACGAGGCTTGTGTCGTGGACACCAGATAGTGGATATACTACATAGATACTTTTTGTTTGTAAATACATACTTATTATACGTAAACAGGGTGGAATTTTGTAATGCCACCTGGAGGGAAAGTACTCTTAATACCGGAGATAGCAAATTTTATTCAAAGGAAACATTCCTTCATTTTTAAAAAGAAATTAATCTGCATTCAAAGATTTTGAAAATTCGCGTGCCACACTCGGGAATCGAACCGTCTAAATTCCAAAAAAATAACACCCTGTACTTTTATGGCACCAATCGATAGGGTCAATCATAAGGATCAAATCCCTCTAACAAACATGATAAATTAAATGAAACGAAAACCATGAAATCTTAAGTTATAAATTCAATGGGATAAATTCAATAGGTACGATAAAGCACTTTAATAAAATGATGAACCTTTACAATTGAAGAGAATAAGATTGCAGAAGAAGATTGCAATTTGCATGTGTTTGTTTGTGTAAATTGCAATATTCCTATGTAAATAGTTCTTCGTCATTTTAATTAATAAATGTCGTCAAAAGAGAATTGTTTACTATGTTCGTAATTGGATGGACCTTTGACTAAAAGTGAATCTAAAAGTTAATCTTAACCCATTGAATTTATAAGTTAAGATTTCATAGTTTCCCTTTCATTTAATTTATTGTATTTGTTAGAAGGATTTGATCCTTATGATTTACCCTATCGATTGGTGCCATAAAAGTACAGGGTGTTATTTTTTTGGAATTTAGACGGTTCGATTCCCGAGTGTGGCACGCGAATTTTCAAAATCTTTGAATGCAGATTAATTTCTTTTTAAAAATGAAGGAATGTTTCCTTTGAGTAAAATTTGCTATCTCCGGTATTAAGAGTACTTTTCCTCCAGGTGGCATTACAAAATTCCACCCTGTATATAAACATCCATGACTCGGAAACAAATGTCCATGCTCATCACTCAAACATTTGCTCCGACCGGGATTCGAACCCGGGACCCTAAGAACGTAAGGCAGCCTCACTACCGCTGCGCCAATCGGGTCGTCAAAATAACAGGCGTGATGATAAAACTAAAATGGAGAAAAAAATTAAGATGAAATGGAGTACTCATAACCTCCGCCTTTTTTGAAGTCGGTTAAAAAGTCGAAACTTTTATTTCACGACATACAAATAACATAGGAATGTATTGTATAGAAGGTGTTAAAAAATGAATACAAAAAAAAATAAGAAAAAAAAGTGGCTTTATTTAACTGTGTTGCTTGCATATACTACGCCCTACCCGCTACACTACGCAAGCTTGGTCCCACGCTTCGCGCGTCGTGGCGCCGCGGCCGCCCGTGTTTGTTATCGGCACTAATGCGGGTGTAGCGAGACGCGCGGGGGAAATCAGAATTTATCCTGGCGTTAGGCCCGCTCTTAAGAGGAACAACGTTTCCTCAAACATGATTGTTGCGTAACTTTAACCGTTTATGCAGCGCTCGCAACGGAAGCTCTCAAAAGAAATATTTTTTTCCTGTTTTTGCAATCATTGATACTCCGCATACATACATTAATCTATATCGGACTTCTCTCTCTCGTGGACAAACAAAAAAAAAATACGCGTCGAATTGTGAACTTCCTCCTGTTGTTTCGTCGGTTAAAAAACTAAACTTGAGGCAACTTGTTATATCTATGGACGTATTGTCAAATATGACTTGCACTATCTGTCATTCAATAAATTATTTGCATCAAAATGTGATTCATTTTATTGGCGACGAGGATTTAAAATATTTAAATAATGAACAAAGAACAATTTGAGCTGTTCTTGCGAGCTCAACAGGCGCAGCAAGAACAAGTGACACAAATACTTACATTGTTGGTACAAACAATGCACAACAAAGAAGATACAAAAACAAAAAGCTCAACGAGCGTTTCATCATCGTCAGACAAGATGATGGTGATTAAAAACTTTAACATGGACAAATACAACCCCGAAAGCTGCAGGATTGAAGATTTTTTAGATTTTTTTTTCAAACAAATGTCAAATCATAAACGTTACGGAGCAAAACCTACAAAAGGACATCCTGTTGAATACCTTAACACCAGAGATTTTCCGTGAGTTAAAAATAGCGCTTACACCGAATTTTGACACGAGTACTTATAATAATGACATTTGCCTCAAACTTCTTGACTTGTTTAGAGTAAAAAAAACCAGGTACCGCGCATTGACAGAGTTCTGGAACTGCACCAGAGAGTCTTCAGAATCTATGGAACAGTACGCTAACAGGCTCAAAAGTCTAAGCCGGGATTGCGGCTACAAAGAAGACATGTTGGAACGACAGCTACGCGATCGTTTTGCTACAGGGTTAAATCATACAGATTTAGAGACCGACCTCAAGCAAAAGTGGCCTGATTTGCAGGAGTCAGGAAGGGAGGTTACTTTTAGAGATTTTTTTTCAATTGCACAATCACGTGAACAGGCAGAACATGACACACCAGGCACAAGTGCAAATGTAAACAGAGTCAAAAGGAACCGTACTCAAAAAACAACAACACCAAAATCTTATTACAATAGACAACGCAAGTTGCATTCCACTGATCAATGCCTTAGATGTGGGAAGTTCGAGAAATATGACCTCTCAAAATGTGCAGCAAAAAACCACACATGCGACAAGTGCAATTTGAAGGGGCACTTTGAGAACTGCTGCATTAAAACTGGTCGTGCTTACATATCGCACACCAAAGGGAAAAACACTTCCAAACGTAGACTACAACGGATAAGCGATAATCAAGCTTCCACGTCAAGCTCTACAAACGTTTCAACGGAAAATAGTGAAGATGACGATGAGTTTGTCAATAACGTCATGAGCACACGAGTCAAGGATTGCAAACAAATCGACATTCTCATAAATGGAGTTCACTGCACAATGGATTGGGACCCTGGCTCTACCTACTCTATCATTAGTTCCGAAGTTTGGAAAAAGGTGGGATCACCAACGTTAACAAAGGGGCCCAAACTAAAAGCATATGGGAATACCAAGCTGAAAACTAAAGGAATCGCAAACGTAAATGTGGAAGTGAACGGACGATACGAAACCTTGCCTGTCGTAGTAATGAAAAACACAAACCCATTGCTTTTTGGATTGAGATGGAGCGAGAAGTTTGGAATGGAATTTCCAAAACCAGTTTATTCAGTCCAAGAGAAGCCAATGACATTAAAACTTATACTCAAGCAATACAGCGAACTTTTCGACGGCAAACTAGGCAAAGTCAATAACTACCAAGTTAACATACATGTCAAACCCGGCGCAGAACCAGTACATCTACCTGCACGTCCAATCAAATTCAGCATGAAGAAAAACGTCGAACGGGAGTTGGATCGCCTTGTCGATACAGGTATCATTAACAGAATAGATCCAAACGTTACTGCTTTGGAGTGGGCCACAACCACTGTAAATGTCTTGAAACCAACTGGTGACGTCAGAATTTGCGGAGACTACAGCACTACACTTAATCCTGTTTTAACAAAACATTTACATCCAGTACCTGTTTTTGATCAATTACGGCAGAAACTAGCGAACGGCATAATCTACTCCAAAATTGATCTCAAAGACGCATATTTACAATTTGAAATAGCTCCGGACTCAAAAAAGTATTTAACAATATCCACACACAGAGGATACTACCAGTACAACAGGATGCCTTTCGGTATTTCTACAGCACCATCAATTTTTCAAAATTTTCTTGATCAACTACTTGGAGACATACCAAACGTAGCAGTGTATTTTGATGACATTGCATTGACAGGTGAAAGCGTGAATGGACACTTACGAACACTTTGCACAGTGTTAACCCGGCTAAAACAGGCTGGTTTGAAAGTTAATTTGAAAAAGTGTAGTTTCCTGAGTAAAGAGATTGAGTATCTGGGTCACATTATTGATCAAAACGGAATACGGCCAACAAAAGCGAAGATTAGCGCTATAACCAATGCATCACAACCGACAAACGCAAAAGAGTTACGCTCTTTCCTGGGCCTTATAAATTTTTATGAAAGATTCGTTCCACATCTTCATGGATCATGTGCAGACCTGCACGAGCTAACAAGCAGTAAAAAAAAATGGCGATGGTCCGAACACGAACAACAAATTTTGGAGAATGCTAAAAGTAATATAGCTAACTCAAATTCATTGCTAGCGTTCGATGAAACGCGTTCCCTTTTCCTAGCGTGTGACGCGTCAGAAAAAGGAGTTGGGGCAGTACTATACCACAAACACAAAGATGTCGAACAACCGATAGCATTTGCCTCAAGAAAACTTCGACCAGCCGAGAGCAAATATTCTGTCATTGACCGTGAAGCACTAGCCATATTATTTGGAATACAGAAATTTGACCAATATCTAAGAGGAACGAAATTTACTTTGGTAACTGACCACAAGCCTCTGATGCACATTTTGGGACCTCAACGTAACCTGCCGAAGCTTGTAAATAATAGACTTGTAAGATGGGCTCTTTTGATTGGAAGCTACCAGTATGAAATTTGCTACCAGAAGGGTGAAAACAATATTCTGGCCGATTGTCTGTCCAGATTATCAAATCCCAAGACAAAACCCTCACACGTGGAAAACGTTGTACATAGAGTAGTATCACGCCTCCAAGAAAACAAAATTGTTGACCTACAATTAACAGAAAAAAAATTGAGTCTGGAAACATCTAGAGACCCATGTTTGTCACTCGTTTGCCAGTACCTAAAAACCGGGTGGAGAGACCTGGATTACAGGCAAGAGATGAGACAGGAAACGTTTCGAACTGTCTGTAGAAGCTGAAATTGTACTGTGGCAAGGCAGGATGGTTATACCTGAGGTTCTAAGAAAGACAGTCTTAGGCTATTTGCACCGAGAGCACCCAGGGATATCGGCCATGAAAGCACTCTCACGTTTCTATGTGTGGTGGCCATCACTTGACGAGGACATCGAGAATTTTATCAAGAGATGCACCAGGTGTCAAGAAAACAGACCGTCTAATCCCGAACTACCGGTATTCTCCTGGTCTGTACCCGAGCAAGTGTGGGAAAGAGTCCACATAGACTTTGCAGGTCCATTCGAGGGCAGCTACTGGCTGGTTTTGTGTGATGCGTTGTCAAAATGGTGTGAACTAAGACCAATGAAAAACATAACTTCAAAAAGTCTTATGTGCTGTTCTGGATAAGATTTTCAATACTTTTGGACTCCCACAAATGATTGTATCTGACAGCGGTCCCCAACTAACATCACAGGAATTCAAGGACTACTGTAAAAATCAGGGCATTCTACATGTCACCTCATCTCCGTATCATCCCCGAACAAATGGGTTAGCTGAACGGTTTGTGAGAACATTTAAGAACAGAATGACTTCCAGTGACGGAAGCCCACATAAGCGTCGATTGTTGGAGTTTTTATTCACTTACCGGAACACTCCGCATACCACTACCGGCAAATCACCAGCCCAAATGATGTTCGGCAGGCAGTTGAACTGCGTTTTATCAAATATCCGACCGAACAAGAGAAGAAATTTGCTATACCAACATGTGAAAGCGGACATCGTGTCATCTACACCTACATACCAGACAGGCGATAAGGTCTACATAAAAACGAAACTAGAAAAAAAGTGGCAGCTTGCTACAGTAGTGACCCGTAAACACCGATACTGCTACGTGGTCACTACATCTAATGGGGTGGAGCAAAGGAAACATGCAGATCACATGAGACCGCGACTTGCTCCTGCAGCCGCGTCACCTGAAAGTGTTGCAACAACCTCTGCGTTCTCACCATCCACATGCTTGGCACCATCACCTACGTCAGTTCCTTCTCCATCTACATCCACATGCTTAGCACCATCACCTATGTCAATTCCTTCTCCATCTACACCGTCCTCTCACATTCCATCCACAATAGGACCATCTGCATCTGCATCATTATCCTCATCTCCGGCGTTTGAAACACCGACTGCTACGGTTGCAGCACCTCTTCGGCGCAGTCAGCGTGAAGTGCGACCTCCACGGCGTTTGATTGAAGAGATCTGAATCAACCTTAGATGGGGAGGAATGTTATATCTATGGACGTATTGTCAAATATGACTTGCACTATCTGTCATTCAATAAATTATTTGCATCAAAATGTGATTCATTTTACAACTGACATGTAGACGGAATGGGACGCCGTCAGCTCCTTCTGCGAAGCAGTAATGCTAGAGGAGGTGGCGGAACGTGAGAGGGAGAGAACCTCACAACGTCCCGGCCACCGTAAGCGCGGGCCTGTGGACGGTGGGCTATGGGCTAGCTCGCCGTCCGTCCGTCTCATGACGACGGGCCGTATCAACGGCGCAGGAGTGTTCCACGCGCGCCTCAAAGAGAGGAGGAGGGACTGTTCGAAAAAGATACCGTGGCCACGGAACACAAAGGGCGATGAAGGAACATGGATGTGTTTTAGTCAGTAAAAGTCTGACACTCCCTCCTGCTCATCCCAGAGCGGGAGGAGTCATTTGATGATTTCCCACCAGAAAAAAAAAGCAATTGACACGTGCGAGGGGTCGGAAAATCTTATCACCGCCATTCAGTCTACCATATATCGGTCAAGGTGTTAAACTGCTAAAATATAATGCATGGAAATCATGCTATGTAAATTTTAAACACATTTTTATTCATTAGTACCAGTACCATTTTAGTACAATAGATGTCACTGACATTTGTTTGATGATTAGTTCTTCTATAACTTATTAAATTCATATATCTTTTGATAGAATACCCCGATTACGATGAAACAAAAACTAAATAATACCTCAAGATACGCATATTTTTTATGTATAAAAGTTATCTACATTAGTTGCGTAAATTTTACGTGATGCTTGATCATCGGAACAGACAGACAAACAGATAAACAGACAAAAATTCCAAAAATGCTGGAAATGAGTTCTGTTGGTTATTCTCTAACAACCTGACAATTTTTTTTCGAAATATTTTCCATGTACAAAAACGATTTTTCTACAGATTTATTATATGTATTAGGTATTAGGCTTCCAGTTCTTTTTCGTCTCCGGCTTTGGCCAGCAGAGACAGGTGAAACATTTGAAATAACAATAATAGCATACCTGATAACGAAAATCCCGTTCATTTGCTTGTTTGGCTTTTCTCTGCGAACAATAAAAATAAATATAAAAAATTATGTCGGTACTCCACTTAAACCTTAATCACTACCTACCTATACTATGTGGTAACAAAGTGTGCGAATAATATTTATTTATTTATTTATTTGGATCTCCAACAAAAGATACACAGATACAATATAAGTCAAATCAGTCGGTCAGTATTTGAATGAGGAAGCAAAACACTCAGCTTACGTCTGTGCATTGTGCAGACGAGACACTACTGACAAGTATTTCTAAATAATAATAATTCCTTGGAGTAACTTGGGAATTAATTTATGAGATTCTAATATTTGTAGTTCAAAGGAAATGGAGTACTTTGGGAATAACCCCCACTAAGGACTAAAATCCCTGAAAAAAGTTTCGAAATGTGGGTGTTACGTACACAGTGTGTACTACACACCCACATTTGGAACCGGTACACAATGTGCGCAGTGACTCACCCTGATGGTGCGCATGTGCTCGCGCTTGGCGCGCGCGTGGCCGCACAGGCGGCGCTGCAGCCAGCGCCACGCGTACAGCGCGCTCTTGGAACCGGTACACAATGTGCGCAGTGACTCACCCTGATGGTGCGCATGTGCTCGCGCTTGGCGCGCGCGTGGCCGCACAGGCGGCGCTGCAGCCAGCGCCACGCGTACAGCGCGCTCTTGGAACCGGTACACAATGTGCGCAGTGACTCACCCTGATGGTGCGCATGTGCTCGCGCTTGGCGCGCGCGTGGCCGCACAGGCGGCGCTGCAGCCAGCGCCACGCGTACAGCGCGCTCTTGGGCGACGGCAGCACGTTGAAGGGCGGCGGCGACGTGCCTCCCTCCTCGAAGTAACTGATCCACAGCTTGCTGCGAGCGAACTTCCACTCCACGTCCGCGCGTTCCTGTAAACAATTCATCGTCTATGTCACTCGGGAAACAAGAACAAAACAAGAAACACATCGCGTACCTACACGCAAACCACATAAAATACATCTTGTAACTTTTCACCTTTGGTAGTCTTAAAAGTCATAAAATGTAACATCTCACTTTGGTCTGAAAGCAGTCGTAAACGTAGATAAGCAAATCTTACGGAAATGAGCTGGTAGGAGTGGTTCATCATGGCGATGAGTAGGTTGAGCAGCACGATCACATTGATCACGGCGTACGTGCCGAACATCAGCATGCCCCAGAACCGTGTGAAGATCTTGATGCCGTCCAGCTCGAACGAGTCCAAGTCCACTAGCCCGAAGGCCGCCCAGAAAAGGGTCTGCATCGTCTCGAACAAACTGGGACAGAGACAAACACATAATTCGAGACTTAAGTATTTATATATCCGCGGTACCGGTCAGCTTGATGACTACATTTATTTTGTTTACAGCAGTTACATGATCACATTCAACACAACAAATACCTAAATGAGTCCAATGTTTTTTATTATTATAATAAACAAGTCTACATGTAGAAAGATCAGGAAAAATAATAATTTATTCAAATAACCTTTTTCTGGGCCAATTCAGAGGCCTGGGTCATAATCTGGAGCCATCATGTTAGAGATCATGAGGATAATAACTATATGGCTCGAAGCCAAGCCGCGTGTATTACAAGCGTCATAAATGATTGGACGAGAATACGATGTGAGGTTTAGTAAGATATATTATGATTACATTACATCGCAACAACTTTATTCAATTTCAGAATGTCAAAAACAAATAACCTACCGGCACAGCTGAAATAAATCCGTAATCTATTGTTTACACCTATAGATTTTACTTACTAAGTAGGTAGATTCCCAGATCAAGGCTCTTTTGGTGAGTTTTCAAAGGCCCGAATCAGAAACTAAAAACAAATCTTAATCACAATACTTCTCACTTGGCAAACCGACGCCACACGATGCAAGCGTCAGGATCGGGAAAGGTGCCGTTAGTGGGGACCGCGGAGTTCCCCGTCGGGCAGCGCTTCTTCTCCATGTCGGCGTAGTACCACAGCAGCTGGTTCAGACCTGTCGTGACACGACACTATGTTACTCCCAGTCAGTCAGTATCAATAAGCCGAGTTATTCTCGTTTGATACAACCGAGAACACTTACCACAAGAAAAGGCAAATATGACTAGTATATCTAGGACGAAGAACTTGAGAATGTCGAGCACCATCCTACTGAGCGAGACTTGTAGCGGGCCCAGGTGCGGGTTGACGCTGAAGATGTACACCAGCTTGAGGCTGCTGAAGATGTTGGCAGCCGAGAACAGCCCCTCGGACAGCAGCATCGGGTCCCACGCATCCCATTTCTCTCGCGGCTGGTTCCACTGGAGACCTGCCCCCATTTCACGACGCACCTGAATCCAGAGAATGAAAACATATTAATAAGCAAAGCGCATTGTTCACACTTTTACCTAAATAACGAAATATTGTTTTAGCACTTAGAGAATTTCACCTGAAAGTGTGAGACAATCCGCAGCGCGACGGTCGCGACGTACAGCGAGTTGGTGACGAAGTCTATGACGTTCCACATGTCGTGCACGTACTCCCGCAGCCCCATGTCCCACAGCTGCTTCACCTCGCTCCAGATTAAACCTACAGCCATACAAGGTCACTACAGTCAGTTTTGCCAACTTCCTCTGATCAATTTAAACAGTAGTTACAACTAAACATTTTGAACATTTGCATTGTAAACCTCTAGACGCAAGTCAAAGTATTGGTACAGACCGCTGACCCAGGCGAGGATGAGCCACTCGACGAGCGAGGGCGGAGCACCCCGGCGTGACAGCGGCTCCCCGTGCGGGGCCGCGCCCCACAGGAGCCCCCCCGCCGCCGTCTCGATGCGCTGCGACGCCAGAATCAGCAGAACTGCAAGCATGCAATCCCGTATAGATCGCGTCCGAGTCGAAATACTTATACCTATAGGTCAAGACGAACGTCGTCACAAACCAGGCCAATAACAATATAGACATAATCAAAGTAGGTACAGGAACGTAGAAAAAGTGAACGACTATCACTCACATAAAAACATAAAGTAGCTCGCCGAGTGACACAGGAACTTGATGAAGGGCTTACGGAGCGTGCGGCCGGCGGACGAGTGCGGCGCCACGATGTATGCCAGCGAGTACAGTGGGAACATGGCGCCGATGCGCACCATCTCCGCCGCCTGCAGCAGCATATTCTTGCGCCGGAAGCCCGGCACGCTCTCGTACCAGATGGACGCCAGCAACTGCTGCACGTTCGGGTGCGCCACGAACTGGTATATACAGCGAGTCGTTAATTGTAATGAACCACGTCGAATATAATTTAGTCGAGGAAATTGAGACGAGGAAATTGTGTCGATTTTTACCTTTTTCTGCCTTAGCTTTATGGCAAGCTTCAGTCTTGAGAGACGCATTAGCTCTGGCGCGCCGGGCTCGGGCAGCGGCACCTGCGGCGAGCCCGTCTCGTGGTTGAGCAGCACCTGCAGCTCGTGCGAGGTCCGCGTGTGGTCCAGCAGCGCCGTCGCGAACTCCTGGCACTGCGCGCGCAACTCCTGGTACTCAGTCTTAAACTCATGCTCGAGCGCGGACAGTCGCCGAAGCTCCCAGGACAGCTCGAACGCCGTCAAGATGGGGTCTTTAGAAGAGAGCGCGATAAGTGAGGGCGAGGCGAGCGCGCGGTACGCGTTGATGCGTGAGCGCGAGTGGCGCAACGAGTCCTCGCGGCGCGAGCGCACGCACTCGTCGCAGCCGCAGCGCACGTCGTGCGGCACGGGCAGGTTAGCGCCGCGGTCCAGCAGCAGCTTGATGATCTCGTAGCTGTCGCGGTGCGCCGCCAGGATCAGCGGCGTGATGTCCGCCGTGAACGTCGCCGTCTCCGGCGGCAACGCCTCCCAGCTCTGTAACACAGCCACGACCCTTGTATAAGCATGAGGCGACTGAGACCTGAGACGCACACGGCTTGAACAGCGGTGCTGCTTACGTTGGGCTCGCCGGGCTTCCTGGTGCGCTCCTCGTGGTCCAGCAGCGCCTCTACGGCCTCCACGAACTCCTCGGAGATGGCGTGCAGCAGCGCGTCGCGCGTTTCCACGCCGAACTCCAGCAGCAGTTCCACCATCTCCAGGTTCTCGTTGTCGATGGCCATGAGCAGCGCGCTGCGGCCCAGCGGGTCCACGCAGTCCACGTTGATGTGGCCGGTGTCGCGCGCACGCTGCAGCACGCGCCGCGTGCCCGCCACGTCGCCGCGCTCCACGCCCAGCAGGAACTTCTTCTCCTCCAGCGACAGCACCGCCATCTCCTGGTGCGGCCGCACCACGTTCTCCTCTTCCGTCATACCATGTATACTGTGGCGCTACGAATGATAGCAAATATCATAAACAATCACACATAGGTAATAATAGCATTTTTAATTAGGTAGGTACCTACACTGAGGATTTAAATGTAACGACTAACGGGACAATCATTTACTGCATAACACGACACGTGCATGGTGCCCGTCGCCTGTCGCCAAGACCTAGAGGTGCCTGTGACTGCTGGAGAGGTAGGATATACCTGAATACCAGCCCACGCCGTTCAATAATACAATTTTTAGCTTGATAAGGAAATCAAGTTACGAGCTTTTGTAGTCGGTGACCGAACCGAACTAAGAAGCAATAAACTGTCTATGCGTTGTATACCTAGTAGCTACACCTAGCTAGGTACCTATGTATACCGCACCTTGTGTATTCGTGATCGTAATATCCAAAGCGAAATAAATAATTTCATCGATCCCGCCCTGGGAATTCTCCGAGTAGATAAAGCTAATGAAATGAGTCGTGTACCGCTCGTAAAGGATGTTGTTATACGGATACCTATCCCCTATAGGTACCTAACATATCCACGTTTAGACTGAAGCCTACGATATCGTCTTGACTCGACGGTGAGCAAGGCAGAGGCACCATGTGCAGCCTGTTGGCAACGAGCTGATGGCAATCAACGTCATACAGCAGTGTCAGTAGCGGCTTCCTGGCACTTAGTAACCCACTAGAGCTACATCTTCTCGTTACTAGCGAGTAGCTGTAGGCTCCTTATGTAAAATAAAGCCAGAGTTTACGTTGTTGTGTGTACGTGTCCAATCCCAATGGAATTTGAAGCTCGAGAGTAACATTCTAACATTGTATATTACTTATAACGAGAGTGGGCACGTAGAGAGTTGCTGAATAACGATGCGATAGCGGTGTCAGCGAGGCAGGGTCAGGTGGTGTGTGCACGCTGGCCGGCGCGGCACGAGGACGTGAGCACTGCCACTCACTATGCAAATGGGTCGCAGGGTGGAGGCGGGTGGCGGCGCACCTCGCCACACGCTTGCTAACCACGCTGTATTCACTACCGAACAGCTCTAATGTTCGTAAAAGTCGGCGACGTTATACAACCGACCTAACATAACCGGACCGGTCGTGACTCCGGACCTGCCGGCTCGTCGTACCTTCCTGTTTTATTTAAACCTATAAACCGGCAACAGTGCCGGCCACCCAGCAGATGTGTCCAGTGATGACTAGTTCTCGTGTAAATGTTTACGCGTGTGAGCTCTAATTCCGCGGCCGACGAGAGCTTCGCTGCGAGATACTTAAATAAAATGTTTTTATTGTTTCATTGATAGGTGTGGCGCTCGTACACTTGCGAATTGACTGTCCGACTAGGCGACTAGATATATGTATATACTGTCCGATTAGGCGACTAGATATTATATAGCTATACTAAGCAGCTCAAAAGACAACAAGAAATCAATACGTAATGTTGTACGTTATGTGTACCTATACGTACACTCGCAGTCAACCGCTCTCACAGTGGCATGGAGACCTTATTGCTAAACTTCCAGACGCAATACGATTTCAAATTAGGTGCAAACAAACAACTTGGTGAGCGTGTGGTGCCCACAGATTGAATACACAACAAGCGCCCGAATGTGCGACACTGTTGTAAAAGTTGTTGCGCACAACAATCAGTAACAAACCTAATGCTGAGTGAATAGCGGTGAAGGATGGACCCGGTGCTCATAGACATACCCTGGTCTATGAGACTGAGTCCCGAGCGCTGAGCCGAGGACGCAGATTTAAGAGGGTGACAAATTCCATTATTAGGGTCGCCTCTTCATCTGGAAAGAGTTCCGTTCCCACAAGAGAGCTAGAGTCGCTTTGAAAAAACAAGAGAAGGTGTCGAGTAAAAAAGATACTGAGCAATGATCACGACACACGACACTTTAAGCTCTTTGCGAGTATGTTTATAAAGAAAGAAAAATAATAACAACAATACGCTCAATACTTTGTTAGCATCTGTTTTGAATCAACTTTAGTGAAGTAAGCATGTTCTGTGGTGGGAGGCGGCCGGAACATTCTAAATAACCTCATTTGCATGTCAAAAGACTTTCATACTTCACCTTCAAATGGAGCAAAAATTAACTTCTACTTCAGTTTCTCGTATAGGTACGTATACTTACTTTATTCGACAATTTTATTATTTTGTTGCTTTGTGGGAACGAAACTTTGACTTGGTTTTCTTCCTAAAAAAATACTTATCCTGAACGATTTTAATGAAAATATTAAAAGACTAGCAATTTCAAAGATGATAGGTCGGAAACAATAAGACGTTATCACATCTGCCTCGCCCAACAATTTGTTGGGTCTTGGTATAAGATATCTGGTCGGGGACGTGGTCAGCTCATCGAATCATTTGCCAACAAAAAACTTATTCGACCAAGCGAAGCATACTTAGGTACACTTCGGCAAACTGTTAGGCGCTACCTGGTTCCATTCCTCGGCTCTGCGTCTGCGCATTGATCTACACGAAGTCGTCCCTTTGGTAAAACGAGATAATGTGTGGTAGTCTGTCATGAAGCATTAGTAACAGAATACCAACGATTTTAAATTGCAATTAACATTTATTGAGCGGTTCTGCCACTTACGTACACGCGGATTGAATCGTCAGCTCAGCTTGTAAAGCAGCCGAGTTCTAATAGAACCATGATACATTCTTAGTAGGTACCTACCTACACCAAACACATGCTAATCTATTGGGGGAATGCTACAGACAGGGAACTAGCTTTTAGGGCGCAAAAGAAATGTCTTAGAGCTATTTGTGGCATACGTGTAACGTGCCCCAGAAAGCTGTTTGCCATACTTTAAGAAGCTTAAGATCTTAACCTTTCCTGCCCTCTACATCTATGAGGTCGCTACATTTGTAAAAACCAATAGGGAAAAGTTTGGTAACCTGCACTCCCGTCGACATGCCGTAAATATGCCCTCAAAAACAGCCCTGCTTTCTAAAAATGTCTTCGGAATGTCTTCACGAATTTATAATAAGCTTCCTAAGCAAATAAGAGAAATTGAAAACATTTTTTTTTAAGAAAAAAATAATTGACTTTTTGGTAAATAGACCGTTAACAGTACACGATTTTTTATCCGACAGATTCTTGATGTGTGCCATATATATACGTAATTATATCAAAACTTAGGTCTAAGATTAGTATTGAACTAAACAAACTAAATTGTTCAAACTATTGTGCCGAACATGGTAGAGCAGTGCAAACGCACACACAAATAAGTTGATAACAACTGTCTCACAAACAATAAATATCTTTAAATTGACTTTGAAAAATTGTTTCTGCTGCGTTATCTCAAACACCAAATCATAATTATCTTACGCTGGAGCATTTTTATTCCAGTATTTACCGAATTACAGTAAACACACAAGTTACACAGTACAGTACAGTACAGTACGACCTAACCTTCTCTTATGTATGGGAGAAAATCTTTACATGAGTAAATGAACAAAGTTTCGTAAATAAAGCTCAGACTCTCGGATAAAGGTTTAATGTAGTATAATGGAGCCCTACTGTAAGGAATTTTTCAATTACCGAACTTTGACTCGAAAGCTTCTTGCACCGATGTTAGGTACTACTTAAGTTAGATTAAGTTTACTTTGATGAGTTCAATTAGAGTACTGACGAGTGACGAGTGGCATGTAAACACGGGCGACCTACGAACTTGTACTATCTAGTCAAGTAGAGTGCTTACTTCTAATTAATGATGGCCTTTACGTAGTACGAACATCGATGCACGACCACTATCGAGTAGTACCGAACTATCTAATATGTACTGCATGAAGCGACACCACCACACCGCACACGTGACATGACCCACTGAAGCACACCTAAATACTTAAATGAATATATCATAATAACTACTTCAAATAATACAATAAAATATAGCCTAAGTACCAACAACTCGCTACTGCATGATGCATCACCAACAATCATCCGTCTTCTCTTTCCATTGACTTTATAGTTAAATGGAAAGATAAACAAACAAAGCAGATACATAATTTACATATCCATGGACGTACATGGCTACTGTCGGGGCCAAAAATAAAAAAAATAACATCCGACGAAAACACACATACATGTAGCAATATACTGTGGCGATTACTGATATTACTTCCATGCTGACCTGGAAACGAAAAAATACTGAAGCAATACCTATGTTTGCTACGTAGATATGCAGTATTGCAACCGCTAAAGCTAATAATACATCATGCCATACGTAACTCAGGTGCACCTGCACACCTTATATGCGTACCTCGGGGAGCCCTGTACTAACTATACCGCTAGATTATATCGCTAGATTATATCGCTAGATTATGATGATCACGACTATGATGCGAAGAGAGAGATAGAACAGGCGTGAGCACAGGTCCCTGGAGGACGTGCAGGTGTGTCGGCGTACCTTGACCTTGTTGTCTAGCGGGCGCGGCTCCGGCGCCAGCAGCGCGCCCAGCTCCACGCGGCAGGTGGAGGGGCGCCGCGCGTCGCCGCCGCCGCCGCCGCTGCCGCCCGACATCTCCGAGCCGCCGCTCTCTGCGCACACACACTACCGTCAACGGCGGCCGCGCGCCCGCAGCCGCCGCGAGCCTCACGCGCCGCCCGCTGGCGAGAGCGGCCTGCGCGACGAGTCACCGCGGTGCAATGCGGACGGAGATATATTTAGCGAGGGCGGGCGGCGGACTGCGAGCACGCACTCGCAGGGCGCCGCCGCGCCGCGCGTACTCACCGGCGCCGTCGCCACCGCGCGCGCCATCCTTCGTCCGCTCCGTGAACTGAAACAGAAGAGGCGTGAGTGCGCGGGAGCGAGCGCGTGCGCCGGCCGCCAGGGGGCGCTCACCTGCACGCGGCGGTCGCGGCGAGCGGCGATCTGCCGCGAGTGGCGGCGCAGCGCCTCCAGCGTGCCGCGTGCCGCCGCGAGCGCCCACTGCTGCTCGCTCTGCTCACTCTGCTTGCGCTGCCCACGCCGCTCGCTGGTCGTTACTCGCGTTCGATCTGCAAACTGTCCGGACATGAGTTCAAAGCTCCTTATTTATTGTTATTGCATCGTAAAGTATTTTTGTGTAGCTATAGATGTGTATGTATACGTAGCCGTGTCGTAAAAGTTACACGTTAATTTTGCACTCCGCTTACTGATACTGACTGAACACCGTCATGCAGTGTTCTCTGGGTATCTGGCTTCATTGACGTTTGTTTACACATATTTTTTACTAAAACATACATCATCATCATAAATTACCTACGTAGGACATTTCAATGTTTACATCGCTATGAAAATTGCCAGGTTTATGAAAAGCGTGTATCCGGAAAACATTACCAACGACAACTAATTCATGGGGGGGGGGGGGGGGGCTCTTCTGCCTCTGGATTGACACTCCTATTGGATTTACGCGCATGATCGACCGGCTCCTTGCCCCGAGGGTTTGTTAAAATAGAAGTACATCTTTGGTAGCCTTTCAACCAATAAAAGAAATAACAGACTGCATTGATAAGAAAATACCGGTTACAGTTTTATTCATGGATATGAGTAAAGCGTTTGATCACGTCCCTCATGAACGATTATTGGAAAAGGGTTCCAGATATGGAGTCAGAGGAACAGCATATAACTGGCTGGAATCTGATTTCTCCGACAGAGTACAATCAGTGGAAGTAACGAGTTATAATGACTAAACTAAAACGTTAGAATCATTCCAATCTTCTTTTACGTGTCCGGCTGTCGAAGACGAAGGACTCGTCTTCGACAGCCGGTGGAACTTCGTGTACTTCAAAGTCGATTCGACCACACGACGAAGGTAGGTCGGCACCCGGTGATACCGGAGTGCCTCCCTAATGCATGCCTACCTCACAGAGCAGCACCACGGGCTGGTGCGGACAGAGATTCCGCAGGGCGCCCCGGCTTCCGAATGAGGACCAGCTTTCCCGTCTTCCAACGAAGCGGAAACTGGCCTCTCTCCCAGCATGCGCTTAGGAGCCCCTCTAATCGGAGCCCGAGAGCCTCCGAGGCTAAGACCCAGGCTTTGCCAGGCAAGCCGTCGGGTCCCGGGGCGGTATTTTTGACACTGAGGCTACGTACCGATATTTTCAGGTCTACCCCAGTCACTTCCGGAGCGTTTTCGTCGTCGTCCTGTTGGTCCGCTTCCAGCATCGCAGGTGGCGGAGCCATAGGCGGGGGGGATGTTAACCTCGCGAAGGGAACAGAGTACTCACCATGTTCTCCACGAGCCCAGGCCGGAGACTCTGCGTCAGTAGGGGGGCCCAAGAGCGGAGTTTATCCCGCACCATCTTGTAAGGGCGCCCCCACGGATCTCTGTCGAGAGTCCCCAGCGTCTCCTCGCGGGCCAGATCCCTGGCCCACGAAGAGATGCTGGGGACTTGACATCTGCGCACGTCGCAGATGTCGGACATGGCCTCCTGGAACCACCCTGCCTCATTGTCAACGTCGGCAGGTCTGGCCAGTGATGTCACCCAGGCTTGCACGATCGAGGCTTCCAGGAGGAGCTCCCGGAGGGTGCAACCCTCAAAGTTCAGTTAATCCAATTGAATAACTTTTTCAAGAAATAGTCATACAATTTTATTTTAATGTCGGGGGCTAAGGACCTAGTTCTGTCAAAGTAATTTCGGCATAACAAGACGTATTGATTCTTTTCAAAAATCTTCATTAACATTAATACAATAATTGATTGGTACAATTTCTGTGGAGTTGTGTAATTTCCGTGGGCCACGAGATGCCACGGAAACCACTGAAATTGCCCCACAGAAATTGGAAACGTGACTATTTTTTTTTTTACAAGAAACTATCAAGGCTATGACTATTATTTTCTATAATATTAAATGTGTACCAAAGGCTACTTAGCATGCATAAAAGTGATACCTTTATTTCTTGCAAAAATCCTCTTAAAACCTGATCACCGAAATTGCAAAATTTCGTTCCGAGTAAACTGAAATCACGTACTTACATTTTTGGCGGAAAGACCTGGCGATATGGTGCACTACCATTCTTACTGCACGTAAGCGCACGACTGTCTCTTGCCGAGCAGGGATTTATTGTTCGTTTAAACTCATTGGTGGAAGCTCAGGACGGTGAAACAAAATGACCATAGAAATTAGTAATTTCGCTTGGACAAACCTACCGTTGACATGTACTCATTAACTATGAGTCTAAACATTCAAAACTAATTAACGTCTTGTAGGTCAATCATTACTTAAGGCAATCAAAATACTTTTTCCTATATATGTTGGAGATTATCTTCCTGAGAGGTAAATGCTGTGTATGAAAGTGATTGTGGACAAGACACAGAAATTGATAATTCATCATTTACCGATTTTTCAACCGACTTCCAAAAAAAGGAGGTTCTCAAGTCGACTGTATTTTTTTTTTTTTTTTTTTTTTTTTTTTTTGTGTTTGTTACCTCAGAACTTTCGACTGGGTGAACCGATTTTGACAATTCTTTTTTTATTTGAAAGCTGGTGCTTCCCGTGTGGTCCCATTTAAATTTTGTGAACATCTGATGCTGATCTTCGGAGATATACAATGGAACTCTTCAAAAATAGACGGCAAATGTGCCGTGAATGTTGCAATCGCTTGGATGTTTATTGTTTATACAACATCATGACGTAACATCACGCCTGTACGCTCTGAGGGGGTATGCAGATGTATACAATACACCGAGATTTCGACAGTTAGGTATGCTAAGTTGGCGCGATCGTGTTCAGCGCGCGACTCAAATAACTTAACATCACGCCTGTGTATGGTCTGAGGAGGTAGGCAGATGTGTACAATACACCCAGATTTCGACAGTTCGTTCGTGTTCCGTGCACGCCTCAAAGAGATGTCAGCAAAAGGGACTGTTCTAAAGAGATACTGCGGCCCTGGAACACAAAGGGCTAAGAAAGAACATGGATGGTTTTTAGTCAGTAAAAGTCTGACACTCCCTTCCGCTCCGCCCAGAGCGATAATTTGATAATTTCCCATCCGAAAAAAAAAAGGTATGTTAAGTTCCATATATTGGGGATACGCCTATTACCATGACATGTATTGTTAACAATGACAAATAAATTCATTTCAAATATGAACAACTAAAAATGGAAAAATAAAAAACTTTTTTGCAAAAAATAAAACCGACTTCAAAAAACACAAAAAAGTGAAAAATAACTTTAGCTTCAGAAGTCGGTGACAAAAAAAACGAAATCAATCAAACAAGAGTCACCGACTTCTGAAGCTAAAGTTATTTTTCACTTTTTTGTGTTTTTTGAAGTCGGTTTTATTTTTTGCAAAAAAGTTTTTTCATAAAAAGTAATAGTCTTATAAATATAATTTAAGTGGCTTCATTTAGATTCATGTCACTTTAGTTCTGAGAAAAAAAATCGTTGCATTATCTGTAAAGCAGCACTGCGATTTCAGCCTGGACGCGTAAATTTTTCGCCTGAGAAATTCACTCAGCCAAGATAAATTCTCACACTAATTGCATTTCCATTCCTTCCGACAAATATTTCCCTAATTTCTGTAAATTCGTATCATACGGGCTGTTTGGTTTCAATGTTCTCTTACGAGTGTGCGCGGGGATGACTGCACTCATTCAAACAGAACAAAGAGCCCCAAATCTCCCAATTACTTTACTCAAAATCCGGCCTTACCAATCACGAACTCGGTGCCACTTTTATTGGCTTATAACGGCGATAATATAAATTTCATCAAAATTCGAAGTGTTCATAGATATTTACCAAAATGTGTGTAGAGCCCGATTTTTTTTTTTCGCAAATTTTTGATTTTCACTTCCTGGATCAAATTATTTCGATCGGCGCGGCGTACACGAGTCGATAATAATAGCGATCTCCGGACGATTGTCGATTGTTAGTGACGAAAATTATAGACGAGACTGACATGAGACTGAGGAGCGAGCTGAATTAACGTAATTTTATTTAATGTAATTTTGTCTTATTATATTGACAAACGAAAACTAATGAAAAGTATTCATTGTAGATCGAAGTTTTATATCACATTAATTTATTTGAAAAAAAAATAAATAAAAAATCCGACTCTTTTCAGTTTTTATTTAAAGTTATTACCTAGTTATTTTTTACGGTCGGGTTTTTTTTATTTTACACTTTTTAGTTATGATTATAATAAGATGAAGAATTTCGCATTTTATTTATTTTTAAAGTTCACAAACCTACCTACATAATCATCCGCGCGTATCTTGTATAGATATATATAAACAACACATTTAAAACCATTTTAAAACATTTTTAACCCGTTTTGATACTTGTAAATATTTTTATTTCTATTATAGAGTTAGTATGTAAATAATGTAAATATTATAGAAAATAAATGATGACACATTTAAAAAAATTAAAATATGGTCATGACACACTATTTTCAAATCTTCATTTATGAGGCCTTTAATTTGATACCCATATTTTTTAATAATTATTATATAAATTACTAGCTGTTGCCCGCGGCTTCGCCCGCGTGAAGTTCGGTAACTGTCCCACGGGATCATACTAAAGGGATAAATAGTATCCTACATGTTAATCCAGGTTATAAACTATCTATGTGCCAAATTACATATTCATCACAATTATAATCATCATAATTCACAATCACCATCACCATCATTATCACTGACACTATCACAATCACTATCACAATCACAATCACTATCACTATCACAATCACAATCACGATCACAATCACGATCACTATCACAATCACAACAACAATCACTATCACCATTACTATCCACATATCCACAACATAAATACGAGGAACAAACACAAATTCGTTGTTCCTGCAACGAGGCTCAAAAAAATAGGGGGTACGTTCAGATGCCAATGTATACGTTTTTACAATAAACTTCCGAGCCAAATTCAAGCACTAAACAAAAACTAAAGGGATAAATAGTATCCTACATGTTAATCCAGGTTATAAACTATCTATGTGCCAAATTACATATTCATCACCATTACCATCACCATCATCGTTATCACAATCATCATCATGATTATCACAATCATCACAATAAATCAATAATAACCCTGTATTGAAGTCGAATCCGCCATCTTCTGGATCTCAAAATAAATGTCTTATTCGTAATCAGCACCCCTTATAATCTCGGAATCGACACCCATATTGATTTTTAGACATTTCAACCCCATCACACCCCAACAGATGATGGTATTTCTGGTCCGCTACATTAAATCTTAAAATCATTGTTTTTGTAATACACCCGACCCGATACACCATACAAACAATAAATGTTTTTTTAGAATAAGTTAGATTATAAGATACTTAAATAATAAGTCCTCTTCACATTATCTTACTTTTGCTGTGCCCGACAACCCCACGATTGTTCCCAAAGAAATGTTTACCACCTAACTACATTTTGGAATGCAATAAAGAATTGAGTAGGTATTGAGTAACATGTTGATTTTCAGATTTTGTCACCCCATTTCCCCTTTTAGGGGTTGATTTCTGAAAAATCCTGAAACACAAATGTTTACTCTTTTATCGATAGGAGTACTCCTGTGAAGTTTCGAATAAAACAGTTTAACTAACCTTGTTTCCCCATACACCCCCTTAGGGGGTGCATTTTGAAAAATTATTTCTTAGTGCACCCCTAGCCTATATAAGAAACCTACTAACTAAATATAGAATCTGTAGACCCAGCGGTTTGGGCTGTGCGTTGATGTCAGTCACTCAGTTTCTTCTTTTACGTATGTATTTAGATATTTCGATTTTATAGCAGTACTTTATAAACTATTTTACTAGCCTATGTTACCCGGGGTAAAACAAGGATTCTAATGATACCACGTACATCGAAATCGGTTAAGGCGTTTAGAACTTATGGTGGAATAAAGAAACTCACAAACATACATACATGAACCCTGAAAACATAACACTCCTTTTTTTGAGCAGTCGTGTAAAAATTGAGTTTATTTGGAATATAATGGACGCTGAATCAAGACATTTATGGCTTAAATTACGGTTTCTTTACGATTTTTTCCGTGAAAAGTCAAGGAATTTAAAGAAATTCTAGAACTCCAATAAACAAGGAAAAACATTCAACTTATCTTTTAATAATTTTAGATTTTAGAATTGAATGTAACAATGTGAATTTGAGCGTCAAAGTTCCATCATCGACGGTTTTTCTTGCAAACAGAGTTCGTTAAATATTTATAGTAAATTACACGAAAAGAAAAATGAAAATGTGTAACTCCAACTTACAAGAAAGAGAATGGCACTATCGTTATTCATAAGCAAATTATTAATAATAGCCGATTTTTGAAGTGCGATTGTCATTTTTTACCCGATTGCTGAAGGAGGGTAATGGTTTTATCAGTATACGTGTGTATTTGTATGTATTTATGTTTGTTCCTCTATATCGTTTTAGAGAACAAACGCGTAAGCCGATTTTGATGATTCTCACGTCAATCTATTCTTCTTAATCTTGCGAGTGCCACATTAAAATGGCAAAAATGGCGGCTGTTCGACACCATAGGATTTTGGGGGACTCATTTTTTTTCTTCTAAACTGATCGTGTGGGTTATCAAAAAAAAGGGTTTTAAGAGATCACCTCTTCATCTTGTTAATAAAAGATGTATCCTTCGACTGCACAGCATAATTTACTTCTTGTTTACCTATGTCTTTTAAGTTCGCTTATCAGTCAAGGTTTATGATTATTTTAATTACTTTTTCTTGTAATTTAGACAGGATGTTAAACATATTTTGTGAGTGGGATGGAGAGAGACAGAGTGGGAGGAGTTTAAAAATAAAAATCGTTTTTTATTAATATTTTTCATTCTTCTTCAAATATTACAAGAACGTCATCTAGGAATTGTGCAGGTGGTACAATATTTTCTTGGTACCTAGCCCAACTAAGGTACCATATTATCGACATAACATGGGCGCAGCAGCCCACATTCCGTTTGCCTACGATGCAGTTACAATAATATTTTAATATGGCTTCCCTATCAAGGCAAGGGTCGTAGAAGGAGGAAGATCAGGGGTCGAGGAAAATATCAATAAAAAAGTATGGGAGGAAACAGAACGCACACGCATAGACGATACGAAACGAGTGTCGAACTGTCGATCGATGTCATCTGTCATGTCATGCATGATTGTCAGAGTTAGCACAGATTAAAAATACAATAATCGATTAGTAAATGTAAATCGATTAATCTTAATTATGTAGATATTTAATTAGTTTAAACTCTTAATACTCTATTTCTAATAGATTTAATTATTTTAATTAAATAAATCATCCGGTGAACGCATTTTCGTAAATAGTATGAACTCTGTAACGATAATCGATTCCAATTGAATCGATTTTCCAATTACTTCGTAACACTAACTTAATTATTGGATTTTTCATTTCCCAGATTGTAAATTGAATTGATTTTTCACAGTACGAAATAGAAAAAAATAAACTTATTTTTAAGCCATACCTCAACTTATTACAATCAGGCCCAGAAGTCCCCGTCTCCTTTACATGACACTTAACGATCTCGCTTTTATTTACTTCTGATTTTACTGAATTTCCAAATCCGGTTGGTCCGAACTAACTTTTAATATTCAGGGAAGACGGTCTCCGTCACTCTCTGTCCCAAACTAACGGAAAACAATGTCTAGCGGCGGGTGGCGGGTGGCGGGTGGCCCTACGGCGGTCACTACTACAAGTGTAAATGAGCAGCCCCACGGCGCCTTTACATGTGTCAGCGGTAAACTCAGCAGTTTCAGCGAGCACGTCCGTCCACGGCGCCGCGCCGCGCGCCCTGCAGCGTGGAGCCGGCACTTGAGGACACGTCGGCACGTCCTCATCCCGAAGTTAAGCCTGCCGCCTGTCCTCGACCGCGAACGTTTTATGACTTCCACTCTTAAAATCACACTGAGCTTACAATTGTGATAAACTTCCACGACAGCAAGAATACAGGATCTAATAGAGTCATTTACTGATTCATTATTTATTGATCGTGGTGTGTATGGAAAACAGACGATTCTATCGAATCCAAAACGAAGACAATGCTGAACCGATGCAGATGATGAAGCAGAAGTACTTAAACGGATACCTCTTGTCATTAATAAGTAAATGTATGTTTCATATTCACAACTGTTCCCAATAGCTTGCCCTCTTGTTCATTTAAGAAACGTTCCTTCACAGTGAGCAAGTTTATAATATACCCGGGCTGCTCGAAGAACCGATCACATACTTGAGCGTTCACTCGCAAAGTTCGAGTGAAAACTTAGCCGACCGGCGGCGGCGGCGCGCTTCCACGGACACGGCTATGAAATATATTGTATCTGAACTTCCACAAGTTTTCAACTTATCAGCAATATAGGGATTTGTCAGTGTAGCCTAGCTTTCGTTATTTTAGTTAGGCGGTGTAATATTAGTTGATAATCATGTAAATGCTTGATGCGCAATTTTCAGTCAATTACGTTACGTTACACTCTCATAACAGCACTTATAAAGTCGTTTGTAGCACGTAAAGCTATCACGGCGAGGTGATCCCTACAGGCGCTAGGTGGGAGGGGCGACATTATTACGCAATGTATCTCGAAGCTGCGCGCTTACAAATTAAATCCTTGTATAAAATATTAATCTCGACGCTAAGGGCGGAGAAAAATAAAATTGATTAGTTTCGCTGGAAAATATAGGTGGTTCACTGTCTCTACGGAATTTAAATGTCGTTATTTTCATAAATAAATTGGAGTCCTTCCTTTTTGCTTCGACATAAAATACATAAAAAAATGCTTTAAATTTTAAATTCCTATACGCTCTGGAAATTCAATACCTATATATAGCTATCGGAAAATAGTTTCCTTTTGGATGTAAACAAAATATGAACATGTTTGTTTACATACAGAATAAAATTTATCAAACACGTGATATAAATAAATACTGGTCTCACAGACAGCCCACGCCTATCGAACTCCATCACAACTCAAATACATGTATAAATATACGAAGTAAGTAACACTTCATCAGATATGTTATTGTACTGAAAACATACGGATTCATTGCTCTCTGACTCAGATTAGATCTGACATCATAATAAAGCCTAAAAGTACGAAAGTGTGGCTCTAAGTATAACTGGATCCCTACTCACTAAATATGCATAATGTAGCAAGAACGTTGCGTGTCGTGACTTCTCAATACTACTGCTTCGTCCACTACTACTTAGTGTGGCTCCCCGTAGAACATTAGCAAGGGCAAGCCTGCAGGGACGCCATTATTCACCCAGCGACGGTAGTCACGACTGAGTTACTATTTTGGTAAACTCACACATACATACATATGTACAGCACTAACTTATTTAGTTTGGCAACAGGCAATCCATCTTATAACGAACACATTTATTTCATAACCCTCCCATTTGCAGAGTTGTATGTCCGCGGTTCACGGCCTCGTTGATATCGTGGCGAGCGCGTGGCGGACGCGTGACGGCTGCGGCGGCACCTGCCGACCGTAAGGTCTTGAATTCAATTTTCAGGTCAAGCAAAGCATTTTTTTATCGACCTACTTTTCCTACAGAACTGTGACTGTACATAATCCGTTGTACCCCTTCAGGGATCGCTTGAACGTTGCGAAGTGATATCTCCGTGAACAGGTGGGAGATGCCCCCTGCCACCCGCGCCCCCTCCCCCGCCCTGCTGTCACCCCTACGACGCCCGCGGGAAGTAACGCGCTGTATTAGTAGCTGAGATTCAGTGACGCTACACAACAATGGATTGTAATTTGCACAGATCACGTGATTTGGATGAACGCGTAACAAAGAAACTACGGAGTGCCCTGGAGTTTGTGTTAACTTCCAGATGAAAATTTACGAATGACTGACGATTTATTTTACGCGTTTTAAATGAAACATACACCTTGTTGCCAGCAATCAAATTAGTATTACCACAAACTGTCGAATTTCTCCAAATGATTTTAAACGATGAATTGTTGGGTTACGATCAAAATCGAATGAGAAAGAAAATTTGACAATTTGTAGAACTTGATGCACATATGCGACTGTTTCACTCTAATGTTTCAATCCAGCCTGCCGTGCAGAAGGATCTCACCGTGTTTAGGTTAAGAAACTGAAGATAACGATAAATAACTGCCACAACTGGTTCCCCGGAGGGTTAGTATATTAGGCACTATATATTGTACGTGCAGTCGAACGCACCGCCCGCGCCACCGGCCGCCGATTACGGTGTTATCTTCCACGTGACAGGGGTCCGCTTATCACAATTTATCGGACTTTAATGAAGAATTTCACAAACACTCATTTTTAAACCGCTGCATGTCCAACAGGATTAAAAAATCTAATTTAGATAATTTTTCTTTCGCTGTGCCTCAATTATTTAATTTATGTTTGTATTACATCAGTCATGGTCGGATGTATATTACAAAACGGGTATATCTAAATTTATATTGTCACTTACGGGATATCTTTCGTGATTGTTCATTGTTTTGAGCTCCCGATATCCGTGAAACCAACCGGTAGAAACCGTGAAAGCTCAAAACAGTGTACGGGTATAGTGTTGGATATGCTCCAACTAATTACGATATAGAGAATCCTGTCATTAGTACTTACGATATTTGTGTGCAGAGCTGATTTATTTAGAGTCAAATAAATAACCCAAGTAGATAAGTATATTTTTTAGTAAATATGTGTTCACCTGAAAGAAAACTTCGCAAATGTTTAAAATATTTACAGAGTTCTCAACTTCGAAGGAATGCTCCAGTTGTGATGGATGTAATACATTCTTTATTATCAGTTTTTGAGGGATACGCATTTTCCTTTTAAAATTCATTTTTTTATAAATCGTAGACATTCAAATAAAAATACAGGTTATTGTAAATAATCACTATCACTATCAATCACTATCAACTCGAGTACTTTCACAGTTTTTATGTCTTGTGACTGGGACTGTAGCTACATTTAATTTTCATCTTTGTTTCGACAGTTCAAAAGTGCCTGTAACTGGCTTACTTGAAATAAATGCTTTGATTTTTGATTTTGAATCAAATATAGAAATCGTCAAAACTGTTAAATAAGTATCTGTTACTTTTTGTCTAGATTGTTTCAGTTATTCGTTGGATATTTGATTCACAACATAATTAAAAGTTCTCAATTCGTTAGTAATATTAATACCTCTCTGACCTCTCTTTTTCTCCAAGTTAATTTTAGATTTGGAAATCAGAAAATAAAAAGTCAAGATGGCGCTTATACCCAATCAATAAGTAGTCTGAATTAGAAGTGGCCCAGTTAAGTGGTGTCGACAAATATCGCAGTGACGGTGCCGCGTGACGGTGGAGCAAGTTCGACAAACAAACAAGTAAAGTCGGCGGAAATAGTGTTATCACGGCATTAACGAGCTCAAGTCGTTCCTAACGCGTCGGCGAAAAGAAGTCGGCGGCTCTTAACAAGTCATTCAGTTGGCGATGTTACGACCTGAGGCGCTTAGCATAACTATGTGATGGCTGATACATAATCAGCTCTAGTACGTCAGACTGAGTGAGCTTAGAGCATCCGATGCAGCTGAGCTCGTGCAGCTGTGCTTAGCGCGCTATCTAGGTGCGCCAGCAGACTTGTATTGTATCGCTACCTACGTTTCAGCGCTAGTAAGGCTGTCTCGGATATAGTTACTCTGCCGGCCAAGGCCTACGCACGGAGGAGTGTCAGCAATTTAAACTTCCTATCCTCATCTTGTTAGCTACGCTGTGTCCAATGTCGAATTGTTGGTGCTTATTGTGATGGACATTGATGCTTCACGCTGATGTGGTTGGCAGGTTGTGTACGACGGCGGCCGCGCACGATGAAACGAAGCGGATATGTTAGGTTTCAGAGCTAAAGTCTATATAATAAGCTTGTCTCGCTACAAAGTACAAATGTCAAAACAAAGGCTCTCTGTCACACCTACAGGCACTTTTAAAAATAATACATTTTTTTTGTAACTTTAAGTGAACTTTGAAGAAGATGATAAGAACAACACAGCAGAAGCAGAATTAAATAATTAATATTGACAAAACTAAAATAATGACATTTGAGCAAAGGACAAATCATAAAAAACCTGACATAAAATATGGAAACAAGATTATTTCAGAAACGACATCAACCAAATTTTTAGGGCTTGTACTGGATGTACTTCTTAATTTATGACATTTTATGACGTATTAATTTGAAGTTATGACATTGTCTAAGGTATTAATTCGATTTTATTTTCTTTTCGACTCTGTTTTTGGTATTAATTGAATTTTATGAAATTGTATAATTATAAACTTTGCATGCCTGAATTGATACAATACAGTGGACTGCGCATTCACTTGACATCTGGAAATGTATAAAATGTACTGCGTTGAGCAATAAATATTTGAATTAGAAAAATTGAATTAGAGTTTTAATAAAAGATTATTTTTGTTGTCGAATACCGCCTAATTAGGTACTTACGTAGTTTTTCCATGCCTATCCTTCATTTGTTTATGTTCAGGTTTCTAGTCTTGGTCACTGATAGGAAATATGAGTGTATACTATACACCACATGTGATGCAGCAATATAGGAAGCACATCACCTGTAAGTGACAGTTCAGTGCGTGGCACACTGCATCTGGTCTGTTCCGCCGATGTACAGCACTCAACGAGATGTACTGTGCCACTAAAGGGACGGTTTGGGATCGCGGAATGGATTTGTTACGACCATCATCGATAATACATTTAGATACTTGTGGTTTATAGCTTAGAGGCCCTGGTTCACTCCTGCCATGAAATTACGACGCCATCGCAATCACTGGATTGTGCGGAGCACTGGCTCCAAAAAGAATATTATAATGTTTTTAAACAAATAAAACCTAATTTCCCTTTTAGTGTACCTTGTGCGGCATGCGAATTTCTTAATTAAATAAATAAGTGTCTCAAGTACCGTGTCGTCTTGTTTAGATTTAATAATGGTAGAAATAATTAAAGAAACCTTATCGTACTCAACTAGGGTCGCTTGTCATCCCTGAGGCGAGGGGCGCGGGCGAGCGGTGCCGTCGGGCGGGCTGATATTAGTGCATAAGACGAAACTGTGTACTGGACTCGTAGTATAGTGGTCGTGCTTTAAATTCTTTTTTAGAGAAACTGTGCCGGCGCAGACCCTGCGTAGAGCGCTTTTGTAGGCCATTCGAAGAGGTCTACGACGCCGTCGTATGCGCTTTCAAAGAGCTCTCCTACGTCTCCTTCGGCCTTTCGTTGAGGTTTACTACGCTATCACGAACATTCCATACATTTCAGTAACGCTTCCATAGCCCTTGCGTAGAGGTCTGCTATGTCTCCGTAGCCCTTGCGTAGAGGTGTGCTACGCTTCCGTAGACCTTGCGCAGAGGTTTGCTACGCCTACGTAGCCCATGCGTAGAGGTCCGCTACACTTCCGTAGCCCTTGCGTAGAGGTCTGCTATGCCTCCGTAGACCTTGAGTAGAGGTCTGCTAGGATTCCGTAGCCCATGCGTAGAGGTCCGCTACGGCTCCGTAGCCCTTGCGTAGAGGTCTGCTATGCCTCCGTAGACCTTGAGTAGAGGTCTGCTACGCTTCCGTAGCCCATGCGTAGAGGTCTGTTACGACTCCGTAGGCCTAGCGTAGAGGTCTGCTACGCAATAGGTTTCGAAGCGAAAGAAGCTACGAAGCTTTTAATTAGGTTATTATTTTTTCACATACGTACGCATTTTGAATTCCCAAAGGTTGTCGTTTCATCGCAGTGTCGCATTTTGCATATGTTGTTTAATTATATTTAAAATACATATTCCTTCGTAGTATTTAACAAATTCTGCGTATTATTTTACAATAATTTCACATAGTTTTGTTTTTGAACCCGAGTCGTATCCGTGAAACCAACTATGTACAACCATATGATGTTCTGAAGATTGAAAATTTTCTAAAGAGTGAGCATAGGACGAAAAATAAACGTCATTGTTTCTCGCTCTTATCAACTCACGCCAGATGTAAGTGACGTACAATAACGTCCACTGGCGGCAAGGAAACGAGTTGCTTCACGTTCACCATCGCGTATCAGATACGCACAGAGAATAAATCGTGTTTTAATATTATTATCATTAGAAAACTGGTACTAACTTAAATGTAACCGATTCTAACATATAACAAGAGGCCATGCAGAAGGGGGTTTCCGTCGGCGTCGAGTCGACGCTGAAATACCTGGGACTCATCCTCGACAGCCGATGGAACTTCGTGGAGCACTTCCGACGTATAGCCCCCAAAATGGAACGGACCGGGGCTGCCTTCAGGCGGCTCCTGCCCAATCTAGGGGGTTCAAACGCCTTCTACCGGAGGCTCTACGCGGGAGTAGTGCGGTCCATGGCGCTTTACGGGGCCCCGGTGCGGGCGCGTTCCTTGAGGCGGCAAGCCGCTCACTACCTATGTAATATGCACATAATCTTTCATAATTAAGATTAAGCGATGTGTGTTTAACCAAAATTAATGCAATGTTTTTGAAATAAAAAGTTCTTTTTTTTTATCTGAACGCGCCCCAAATGGTGGTAGCTATAAGGCTGGCCCGTGGGTACCACACAATCTCCCGTGAGGCGGCGAACCTTCTTGCCGGATTGCCGCCTTGGGATCTGGAGGCGATAGTCCTCGCGCGAAAGCGTGCCATGAATGGCGCGCGGAGGCGCTACGCCGGAGGCAACTCCGCTGCCGCGGCAAATTGTCACTCAGCGGACAGACTTCCGGCGGGATCTCATGGCGACATGGAGAGAGCGCCTGTCGCAACCCCGTGCAGGGCACGTCACAATAGTGGTGATAAGTCCCCTCCTTGAGGAGTGGCTTGAGAGACGCCACGGCGTCCTCACCTACCGCCTGACGCAGGTCCTCACCGGACACGGTTGTCTCTGGAGGTTCCTGCACCGAATCGGGCGCCCGGGGCGTTTCCTCCCGCCGTTTGCTACCATTGTGAGGATCGAACGGAGGACACGGTGGAGCACACCGTGGAGGTGTGTCCCACTTTGGCGGAGCACCGCCGTGTCCTCGAAGCGGCAATCGGCGGCGGCGACCTCTCGCGTCCGGCCCTGGTTCAATCTATGGTCCGGAGCGAGACGAAATGGGACGCCGTCACCTTCTTCTGCGAAGTAGCAATGCTAGAGGTGGCGGAACGTGAGAGGGAGAGAACCTCACGTTCCGGCAGCAGCGGGAGGCGCCCCGGGCGTCGGCCACCGTAGGCGCGGGCCTCTGGACGGAGAGCTATAGGCTAGCTCGCCGTCCATCCGTCTCATGACGACAGGCCGTGTCGACGGCGCGTTCCTGTTCAACGCGCGCCTCAAAGAGAGTCAGCAAAAGGAAGGGGTCCGCAAGGGCCGATGCCTGGGTTGCGGGACTGTTTGAAAGAGATACCGTGGCCTCGGAACACAAAGGGCGATGAAGGAACATGGAAGGATTTTAGTCAGTAAAAGTCTGACACTCCCTCCTGCCACCACCAGAGCGGGAGGAGTCATTTGATGATTTCCCATCTGAAAAAAAAAGGGCTGCAAATACTGGTCGCCGGAATCACTCTCAATAACATAGTTATTATCTGAATAGGTACATAGTTGGAGACTTTCGGGAAACTGGACGAAGAAAGCAAAACGATCACGTCTTTTCCTCTGAGAGATCAACAGAGATGTATTTATCGTTCACAAGTTTAAGTCCCATGTAATAGGGGGCGAGCCTATTGCCATCAACCGGACAAAAAGCCCGACTCCGGGCTGCTACTGGGAAATTCCTGATGTTAAATCCCAATAACACTTTGCCCGACCTAGGATTCGAACGCAGGAACTCATACTCGGAGGCAAAAACACCTAAGAAGTAAAACTTTGGAAACCAGGCATCAGAAATATAGCTTAGAGGAAATCCCCTGACAGGCCGCGGAAATAATTCCTTAACAGTCCCCGCCCCCGGCCCCCGCGCCCCCGCGTCGGCGAACATGTGAGGCGGTCTCGTCGTGATCGGACCTTACAAAACGTAATTGATTAAAAAAACTAATTTAGTGTATGAATCAAGTCACGTACGTGATCTACCTGTACAGTGTACATTATATTAGAACTGTGCTATTCTCTTGCCTTGTTATTTGTTGCTGTCATACAAATCGGCTCGCAATACAATTCCGACATTACAATTTAAATAAAAGGAGTTTCCTTCCGCTTTGGTATTAACCACACGACGGGTATTAAACGTTGTCCTGAACCCGACCCCGGGGGAGACAACTCCTCTTAGCCACGGGCTACGGGCTGCGGGCTGCGGCCCAGCTGTTCTGTAATTGCTGAGTAAATTTTAATGAGCTCTAACTTACTGCCTACATCGTCTGAGCTGAGGGACTACAACCTACAAACTTTATGATTGAAGATCTTATTTGAATATTATTAAACCAATCACAGCAACGTTGACTTATTTATATTTTGCGAATATCTGGGTCAGTAAAAACAATCTACCTAACTATGTAGTTGAGTAACTTCTACCAAGTTACTGAACTCCGAACTGACAGGTAAACTAACTGAAAAGAATGTCTCAACTACTCTGGCGGAACATTAAAAGACTTGTTTTTTGTCTTTGAACTCGCCCGACGACTGGCGCGGCGAGTGGCGAGCTACGCTCCGTAAAAGCTTCACAAGATATAAACGTATTAGTGCCGGCGCTAACCTGCACAACATGCATACACAACACTGAAACAACAAAGCGACACCGTTCATAAAAGTTATTTTTATTACTGCAAAGAGTACGTGTACCTAGATTAAAGACGTATGTATGTGTGTGCGTGATATATTGTATCTGTATACAGACGGAGTTTGTTCAATTTTCCGCTGTTCTGCCTTGCTCGGCGACTGACAATGAAGCAGTATCTATACTATCTGTCGAGTGCGTGGTGGCTGCCGCCGCGCCGGGGGGCGGTCTGCCAGCACGGTGACTCCCATGGGTATCGTTGAAGGCGCATGACAAAGGAATAGCTTTAATAAAAGCCAATTAACTTTTTCATAACATGATGTAGCTTTTTGCGAGCTTGCGACCCACCTGCCGCGTATCGATTGATTGAGAGAACTGCTTAAAGTCTTGTCTGCCCTGAAAACGGACAGTAAGAGCCGCGCGTGAAAGATTTCATTTCTATTTACTACGTTGGACAATTTCTTAGCACTGCTAATTAATTTGTGTAGCAGCAGTCCCCGGGCGTGGGGCGAGCGCAGCGCGGCTACAAGTTATTGGTTTTATATGCATTTGTTGTGGTTGTTCTCTTCTAATTCTTTATGAATTAGAAGTTTTAATTGTTACAATATTTATAGCTTATGTACACAGACAAGCATCGCTAGTCATTCAGGTAACTGCACAGCTCTCAGTTGATATGGAATCTATTGCCAATGCAAGGCATCTTGCTACACATTGGGTTACCTTTTTACCCGGCTACGACGAAACCAAAAGGAAGGGTTATGATTTTAGCAGTGTATGTATGTAGATAATATTATATAATGTAATGCCAATAAAGATCTGTTCAAAAAATGCTTAAACGAATTTCTAGTCGAAAAATGTTATTATACAATTAATGATTATTTAAATGAAAGATACAGACCTGCTACATCCGATTTATTATATTTGTAAAACCTTGACTGAAATTAAAATTATATTAGCTAATAAAATCAAATTGTAATACCCATTTATTTATGTGACATGTAATCTTCTTATTTTTATATTATTTTGATTCCATTTTAAGTTTGTATTATTCTGACATTGTGTACTCTTTTGATAATATAATAAATTTTCATTTAAATTGATAATAGATTTTAAGTATGGATTTAATTTGTATGCTTCAACGCAAGGCATAGATGGACTCGCTATTAATATTTATTTGGAACACCCCTGTACAACCTATGTCTACAAATAAAGATTTCATTTTCATTTTCATTTTCAAATGCATACATAAAACAAACATACATATTATATTTGTATTGTCTATGTATGTACGCATGTTCCTCCGCCTAACCTATTCATCGGATTTTGATGTAAGGTGTCAATCGATTCGTTAATATGGCCCGGGCAACATTATAGGAGGAGTCCACTTTACTTCATAAACCACGAATTTAATAAGAGCGCGTTTTAAATAAAATAAAATATATTTAATTCAAGTGCATCATCATCATCATCATTTCAGCCGAAAGACGTCCACTGCTGGACACAGGCCTCCCCCAAGGGGGGGTTTTGCCATAATCGCCACGCTTGGCAGGCGGGTTGGCGATCGCAGTACGGTTGTTACAAAAGCACAGAGAACGCTGCTGCCCATTCTCTGGTAATCCCTTAGTCGCCTCTTACGACACCCACGGGAAGATATGGGATGGTGTTATTCTTTACGTCCGACACCATACAGACGCTCAATCGATTCAAGTGCATACATTACATAAAAGCGATCTTAGAGGTGCTTAGGTATATAAACAGAAATTCGACAATCTGTGTTTGCCTGCAAAACTAAGTACCACACTTTTAAAATTGCAATAACTTTTTAAGTACTTACCCAAGTTATACTTTCGAAACAAAAAGGACTCGAAAAAGAGTTTAATTTTGTACATAAAAACTAATAAGGCTGATAGAAGTTGCAATAAAACATGTTTTATTTTAAATCTCTAACTTCTATAGTTTAGAAAAAAATAATAATTTAAAAGTGTTGTACTTAGTTTTGCCAGGCCAGTGTAGATAAATGAATCTGTATCTCAGACAACAGGCAGATTTTTAGTTGTAGTATAGGTACCACACAAATTGTTGTTCGTGATTGTACTCTCTAAAAACTAGAGGATATTTCGATCATTTAACTTTCACATAGGGAGCTTTATAATTCTGTTTCCGTAACCTGTTAATATCCAATGAAGATTAATCCTCAACAAGGTTTGACGATAGTCTTACTTACAGTGTATATACGTATGTTGTGACAACTGTACATTATATCCGCATTTACATGATGCATCGCACCGAGCAAGCATGTTCCGCAGCCAATTAGAGTTAGCCTCCTCCAATGTCAGCTCAACATTACAACCGACGTGGCCCCCTTAGTGGAACGTTAAACGATCCTAGCAGAACCCGGAGTAAAGGGGGATTACAGCAATAAAATCAGTGGTGGCGGCAGGACGAGTGATGGCCGTATAACGTTATGTTATGGTCCCGCGGGCGCCTCCGACGGCACGCAGTGACGCCCGACTGTACCGGAGACTCGAGCCCGCGTGACACGACACACTTACCCCCATCATGGTGCAAGGGGGTGAAGCTATATGCTTAGTAGGGTAGGCATGAATCCACCGTTATGTGCCTGTAGGGCTGTGCAGATGCCGTTCAACTTATGAAAGTCATTATTGTGGTTCCGCGATTCGGGATCGCTGATTGTACTCTTACAAAATATCAATTTGTTCGAGTGTTAACGCGCACTGCAATATTAGATTATTGGGATATAAATATACGTAATTACGTACACATACAAATACCCTCGCTTTTCAAATAATACGGGGCGATGCCGAAAATACCTGCAATTAGAAAATTAATAATCGATAGAATTTTATAATTATTTTATATTTTATTTTATTAAGCAAAGTATATGTAAATAAAATATAAATAAAGTTCTATCACTTCGTCATCATCATCTGCCTAGCCTTTTCCCAACTATGTTGGGGTCGGCTTCCAGTCTAACCGGATGCAGCTGAACACCAGTATTTTATATTCTATCACTTCGTATTCTAACAAAAAGTCTCAACCACTTATGCAAATATGGTTTAGCTAATTGCTTAAGTCACTGTACATGCGTTGAAATTAACTTATATCAAAGAGAATTTTAATATCGTATGAAATTATACCTACCTTATATTATGATCTACAATGTAATAAAAAAAGTTACATTTTGAAATAAATTCAATTCGCAGTTGCTTGTTTTTAACGAATGTCGCAAACACCAGTGTGTGAATGAGCGTACCTATCACTATGTTAGAAGAAGGCAGAATTTAGCGAATTACAGCACGAACAATAGGCGTGTCACTTTCTACAGTGCAGCGAGTCGTCTGTGTGTCGGCCGGTACCTGGTCTTCTTATGTTCTGCATAAGAAGACGAGGACCGGCAGACCGAGACGACTCGAGAGGATTGATTTATTATTACGACCATGCTTGGAAATCGGCGCCACACATCAGTTGAAGTAACAAATTAACTTCCGGAGACCCGTAAAGACAACGTAAGTGAGCGGACTATAAAGCGGCGGCTCCTTGAAGCTAATTTGACCCCATAAAGACCCGCAAATGGTCCAAGACTTGAAAAGGAACATCGGGTAGGAAGATTACGGTTACGCTCGCGAACACGCACAATGGGGAGGCGAAGAATGGCCAAGAGTAAAGTTTCCGACAAATCCAGAGTTGTGCTGTAAGCACGTGATGGGCGGCCAAGAGTCTACCGATGCCCAGGGGAACGTTTCGTTCCTGCTTGTTTTGAGGAAAAACTGCCGTGTGGCGGTGGTCACAAAGACTTACTTGATGATCGAAAAGTAAATGAGTATTTTTAGGACGTTGGTATCAATCGTATGGACTGGCCTGCGTGAAGCCCGGGCCTGAATCCAATCGAATACGCTTGCTTGGGACGAGCTTGGGAGGTGTGTAAGAAATCGGAACCTCGCCACCTCGAGACCTGAAACCTGTTAGCGGAAGAATGGAGCAATATCCCGCACGTCGCAGGAAACTGAATAAACAGCATGCCCAACTGCCTGGCAGCTGTGAGAAGAGCCCGTGGAGGCATACAAAGTTTTTATTTTGTTTTAATGTTCGTTTTTAGGGTTCCGTACCCAAAGGGTAAAAACGGAACCCTATTACTAAGACTTCGCTGTCTGTCCGTCTGTCCGTCCGTCTGTCCGTCTGTCCGTCTGTCCGTCTGTCTGTCACCAGGCTGTATCTCATGAACCGTGACAGCTAGACAGTTGAAATTTTCACAGATGATGTATTTCTGTTGCCGCTATAACAACAAATACTAAAAACAGAATTAAATCAATATTTAAGGGGGGCTCCCATACAACAAACGTGATTTTTTTGCAGTTTTGTCTAATGTTTTTAAATAATGGTATGGAACCCTTCGTGCGCGAGTCCGACTCGCACTTGGCCGGTTTTTTTGTGAGGTACCAACCATTATTTTTTCCAAAGTAAAAATTATGGGTATTTTGTTTTTTAAGGTTCCGTACTCAAAAGGTAAAAACGGGAACCTATTACTAAGACTCCACTTTTCATCTGTCCATTTGTCCGTCTGTCAGTCTGTCTGGCACCAGGCTGTATCTCATACCGTGATAGCTAGACTGTTGAAATGTTAAAATACTAAAAACAGAACAAAATAAATATTTAGGTGGGGCTCCCATACAACCAACGTGACTTTTTTGCCGCTTTCTCTAATGTTGTTTAGATAACAGTACGGAACCCTTCGTGCGCGAGTCCGACTCACACTTGGCCGCTTTTTTTAGGGTTCCGTACCCAAAGGGTAAAAACGGAACCCTATTACTAAGACTTCGCTGTCTGTCCGTCTGTCCGTCTGTCCATCTGCCCGTCTGTCTGTCACCAGGCTGTATCTCATGAACCGTGACAGCTAGACAGTTGAAATTTTCACAGATGATGTATTTCTGTTGCCGCTATAACAACAAATACTAAAAACAGAATAAAATTAATATTTAAGGGGGGCTCCCATACAACAAACGTGATTTTTTTGCCCTTATTTGATAATAACCCTTCGTGCGCGAGTCCGACTCGCACTTGGCCGTTTTTTTTAACTGTAGTTTTGGCAATTAAAACTAAAACTGTTTGTAGGTAAGTACTTACTTTTAGTCTTATTTTTATACTCATATAATTGTTCTAGTTGTAGTCTGTAGGTACATAATGTTATAAATTTTAGATTCCTAGTAAAAACTTCTAAATAAATAAAATAAACTGTTTCCAACATACAGTTTTACATTCCATTCCGCTAACTAGCTGTTATTTTACGAGTAGTTTTAGATTTTCGTACTGACCCGTATTCTTTGTCCGCAACTTCCGCAAGTGTACGTTATTATAGTGACCTGTACATAATTGCCAGGTAGTCAGTGGCCCAAAAGTCTAGCAACCAATACTCTGCCTGCATCCGGTTAGACCGGAAGCCGACCCTGACATAGTTGGGAAAACGCTTGGCGGTTGATGATACGTTATTACAGCTGAGTTCGGCTACATCGCGATACTATGCTGGTCACTGGTGCAATGTAACTGTTAGCCAAGATATATTGGGTAGGTAATTTAGGTTCAGGGAAACTGAAGTAGTAAATATTTTGTGATCCCAATACCTACTGAGTAGGTACCTAAAGATAGACGCGAGGCTAAGTCCAGAGAGCTTTATAAATTGTGAAGTATGTGAGTGGTGCAGGAGCTTGGAGCACATGGAGCTATTGCACATGTTATTCCGGTGTCCGTGAGGATACAAATCAGGTGATTTTCATATGTGTTCATATTTGTGCAGCTCGCCAATTTAACAGTTCTATATCTGGGTTTGCATTGTACAGTGTTTTTAAACATTACAGTTCTTGCTAAAATTAAAATTCCAGCTCGTCAGAGAATTGTGAATACATTACTAATTCCCTTAAGAACTGGAATTTTAATATAACTTAGGTCTCAAAAGCGGATAGAGTCATCTGCTTACTTGAATACAATTAAATTGAACTCTGAAAAAGATGAAAAAAGTTTTAGCTTTATTCATCTTGTCCTACTACAAAATTAATTTTGGTGAATCGTTACGATTGTTTAAGCAAATCTAATTTGGAACGCAGAACATATTAAATTATGATTTTATGCACCGGTTTGTTATTCACTGCTCTCTGCTTGAAATTAATTTACAAGTTCCGTTTCAGTAAATTCCACATAAATGTCGGTGGTATTGTTCCAGCTGTTAAGATCAGAACTGTGGCGGCAATGAGTAAATAATGTAACGTGGGTACCTATTAGTGGGAGTGCCTCGGGAGCCGGTAACCCTGTCAGTGTGAGGTGGAGAGCCCGCGGCGCCTGTCTGCGCGGTGTAAACACACGACGAGTCGGGCGCGCGCCTGGGCCGCGACACTGACACTCCACTACTGCGGGCGCTCAACGCTGCTGCCGGCCGGCAGGCGGCGGGCAGGCAGCAGGCAGGCGGCGGGCACGTGGCGCGGCCGGTGCGGCGCGGTGCTTACGGGCGGCTGTCGGCTGCCGCGCGCGCCTGGCACTGCCGCGCCGCCCCTCGCCCGCGTCGCCGTATCGACGCCCGTCGCCGCCGCCCTCCGCCCTCGCTCTACCACGCTCTCTGACATGTGCCGGCGAATCCTCTGCCGAGTCTCTCCAACATCAAAAAACGATATATTATCATTTTATTATTTCTTTACGCACTTGATACATCTTGCAATGTTCCATTATCTCCGACCGTGGCGGTCTTCATTACATTTAATCCGAGTCCATGCCTGCATGCATGTCTGAGTTCTGAACTAAAAACATGTAAGTATTTTTTGCCAACTTATTATACCTACACATAACCGCAGTCTTGAATAGATTCGTAAAATCAGCGCCTTACCGTTGCCATAGATAATTATAAAACTTCGCCGCTGCCTAATTTCCTATATTATTTTATTAGTCGTAACTTTAAAAGTTCGTTCAGCGGAGCTTTTGATGTATCTACCTATGTACGTAGTACATACCTGCAGGTCGGGCGTGTTTAATGTGTTTATTGTGAATTGTGAACAGGACATTACTGTCGTTCTTCGAAACCGTCACGATCAGGTCGAATTAGATCAGCTTCACAGTTTGAAAACTTTCAAATGTTAATTCGCACACTATTATTTAATTTTAATTTATATTATTTAATTGATATTTTTTTTGTATAAATGCTGAAATTGTTATTTTATAATTGTAATTTTTTATTTCAAGTGTGTGCAATTATGATCCTAAATGGATTGAAATAAATTATTTTGAATTTGAATTGAATTAGTTCATAAATGATGGCCGCGAAGGGGTTTAGTATTGGCTACAAATGACGGCAAACTTTTAGTCAGCTGGCTGGTAATGATTAATAGATTGGAGACAGTGAGCATAACGAGCAGGAACAGGTGCGCGAGGGATAGCTGATAGCGGCACCGGCGCCCGACTGCAAGCGAGAGGCGGCTTCCTTTGAGGAAGCGAGCGGACGCCGCGGAATTGAGGTCAACTTCCAATCGTTGCCATAAAGTGAGTCAGAGCGTCCGTCAGGCCCAACCTACTCGTGCGGACATTGTTCACGCCGCAGCCACACGCTACTTGATATGCAACATGTTGAGACGAATCTCCTGCTTGTACCTACAACATAACGTGGGCTGTCTAGTCCGAATCATATTTTCAGTGGATACACACATTGAATTATGTCATGTTTGTTTTGTTGTCGTCATGGAGTCAGTATGAGGAAATAGTTACTACCAAACCTATGGGCTATGAACTATTACACAATTACTAGCTGACCCCGCAATCGTTGTTCTGCCATATAAATTACTAGTTGACCCGCGCAACTTCGTCTGCGTCACATAATATAGCTTATAACATGTTATTTTGTGCATTCAATTACGAACAAAAACCTTTTACAATCAATATTGCTTACCTCCCATAACATACGGCGTGATAATATGTAGCCTAAAGCCTTCCTTGGTTTACAAATAACATTTTTGTAAAAGGTTTTTGTTCGTAATTGAATGCACAAACATTCAATTACGAACAAAAACCTTTTACAATCAATATTGCTTACCTCCCATAACATACGGCGTGATAATATGTAGCCTAAAGCCTTCCTTGGTTTACAAATAACATTTTTGTAAAAGGTTTTTGTTCGTAATTGAATGCACAAACATTCAATTACGAACAAAAACCTTTTACAATCAATATTGCTTACCTCCCATAACATACGGCGTGATAATATGTAGCCTAAAGCCTTCCTTGGTTTACAAATAACATTTTTGTAAAAGGTTTTTGTTCGTAATTGAATGCACAAACATTCAATTACGAACAAAAACCTTTTACAATCAATATTGCTTACCTCCCATAACATACGGCGTGATAATATGTAGCCTAAAGCCTTCCTTGGTTTACAAATAACATTTTTGCTGAATTTCAATTCAATATATCCAGTAGTTTTGGCGTGAAGCCGTACCATACACACAGACAAACAGACAAAAATTCTAAAAAGTTAGTTTTTGTCATTAGTTACGTTTTTCTAACAAAACCCACTTATTTTTTCTCGAAAATTCTTAATGTACAGTTTTTCTTTCGTTACTGTTTTATTATATGTATAGATGGTGTGAAATATACTTTACGACATTCTCAGACCTACCAAATATACACAAAAAAAAAACATTAAAAATCGGTCGAGTCATTTCGGAGGAGTTTGATAACAAACACTTTGACACGAGATTTTATGTGTTAGAAAGAAGAAGATTATTATTTATGTGAAAGTAACTTTGCCTATCTATTAAGTTGTGAACAAAAAACCGGTGAACCAACATTGTGTGTCAGTGGACATGGCTTAAGTCCCGAGCAGGGTTAGCAGGTTAAATTTTGATTTGAGGAAAATCTGAAATTCAAGCGGACAAAGTCGCAGGCATGTAGTTAGTGGAATACCTACTTACGTGAACGTGTATGCAGTAACTGCACATAATGTAATGTAGGCAAGGTGGATGGAACCTAATGTGGTGGCGTGGTCTCACGACTCACGGCCCTCCGCCGCGCCACGCGCCACGCGCCGTGCGCCGGCCCGCGTGGCAGCCGAGCACGTTCTATGCTAATGCAAAGCTCCTTTTTAACCGACATCCGTAACTCGTGAATATTTTGTATGTCATGTATTTCTTTCATTTGTCAGAATTATGTTACCGGTTCGTCTCTAGTTTAGCGTTTTGACATAGCTAGGAATATTCGTAACCAGGGCATCGTTTCCCAGGCTGGCATAGCGCGCCGAGTTTTGCCAGCCTCGCGCCCGCCCAAATACCTGTCGTACTCGTTGCATTCAACTTTTCCTGGAACAAAACATTGTTGCTTCCGTTACAATTATTGTAACCTAGCGTAATAAGTTTGTTTCAATAATTAACAAATTGTTACTAACCGGCCAGGTAGGTAGGATCAATAATGTTGGAGTCTGTTCTGATGACATTTACAGGGTACCCAACAATACGCTCTCCAATTTCCAGATGCTAGAAACGCTTCTGTTCGGGTGAGCAAATTTCCTCTCTGATAATAAGTATAATAGGTACGCTGCGCTGCGCGCGTAGGTAAGTAAGCTGATAGATTGAGTTCCTAACTTCCTAACGTTGAAATCCGAAAACGCACAAAAGTTTTTGATATTGGAAATCGCGTTACGGAACTCAAATGGAGTTGGGCAGGACACCTAGCAAGGCGCAGGGATGACAGGTGGACCAAGGCTGTCACTGAGTGTCGTCCAAGAACTGGTAAAAGGAACGTGGGTCGTCCGGCGGCGAGATGGGCAGACGACATAGTTGCCGTTGGGGGAAAAACCTGAACGTAGAGAGAAAAGAGAGGCCCATACCCAGCAGTGGGTGAGTTCGGGCTGTGGATGATGATAATAGGTAAATGTATGTAGGTAGTGCCATTTGCACATCACATAACGAATTCATCATATAAGCTAGAACCTAGAACATCATGCGCAACAGCTGGTAGCCTGGTAACAGTGGATTATACATATTATGATTGTTACATAATGTAACATGCATCGATGTTACGGAACAAGCAGAGCTACAAACACAACACCGTGGAGCCGCTGGGGCATGTGAACGCATGAGTTTATGCGCGGGATGTGCGACGCGCGCGCAGCTTTGTCTACTTCCTATAGTAAGAATAGGTTGTTTGCGTCGTTTCAACGGGTTAAACTCGTGTTATCAGCAAACTGAAATCTTGGAGATGAGCTCGTCTATGAGACCGTCTGTTCAGTAGTGGTGTGGAGTCCATCCAACCTGCTGAATGCTGGGTAGTCTTGGGTACCCAACGGATCATAGTTGGTTTACAATTTATGTTAAACGTTAAAAGCTGTAAAGTGTAATGTTATCTACGAGTATAACGTTTGAGTGCTTGTAAGTGAGCGAGGCGAACGGCGCAGCTCCCCGAGGACGCGCGTCACACGCATGTGTTGGCTCCTTATTAATGGCCGGCTCGGGCCTGACGCAGACAGATGGATGGCCTCAAGTGACAGCTTGTCTTTGCCTATCGTTAGTTCGTAGACCGCAGTATGATCTCAGTACGTGCTGTAGGTATATCATATGGATGAACTCGACGTCACACAGCACAGCCTGTACAAGTGTACAGTACGGGTTCAGGCAGAAACTTAAATGTTGGCAGGAGCTTGCAGCTTGTATTTTAAAATGTATTTAAACGCAATTCATCAAAACTACCCGCCAAAGCCGATTTTGGGAGAGTTAAAGTTTATGTATAAGATGAATCTTAACCCATGGTTCCGGTACACGCTTTTGTCAAAAATTACTAAGTGTTAAAAAAATGTCTTTCACTGCATCATTTGATCTTACCAAGATCGGTCCGTGGATAATGACCATCCATTACATACCATGTTTCCTCCCGCGCCTCGGAGCCGGTATTCCCGGCTGTCCATTTATAGATCTTTAATAGTCGTTACAGGTAGTCGGTGACCCGAAAGTTTTACAACCAGCCTTACCAAGGGTATCGTATTACTCAGTATTAACTGGGTTGTGGAGGTCAGACTGGCAGTCGCTCCATGCAAAATACTGGTGTTCAACTGCATCCAGTTAGACTGGGAGCGGGAGCCGACCTCAACCAACGTAGTTGGGAAGGCTAGGTAGACGATGATTTGATCTTATTCTTATTATTTATTGCATACAAAATAAAAATGTACACACATACATATAATATAGCAAAGTAAGTAGTAGTAAAAGCTAATACTGGTTAGGGTTCCATACCCATAAGGGCAGCCAACAGGACCCTATTACTAAGCCTCCGCCTTCCATTCGTCCGGACGGACGGGCGTCTGTCTATCAGCGGGCTGTATTTCATGGTCCGTAATAGGTAGATATTTGAAATTTTCACAGAATGTGTATTACTTAACAAGAAACATAAATTAAAATTTAAAGGGGGCCCCCTACTACGATGGTACGGAAACCTTCATTCGCGAGTCCGACTCGCACTTGGCTGGTTTTTTCTACTTTACCCTTATTACTTAAGGCCCTTCTAACCCTAAAATTAGCAACTCTATTTGTGGTGGTTCAAACTTCGTTTGAAATACTGTTAGAATTAAGTTCTAATCAGCTTGCACTACAAAGCGGTTGTTACGTCAGTCACTGCGGCCGAATAGTGCGAAATGAGTGGTTTTTTGCGATTTACAAAAAATCTATTGATTGGACTAAAAAAATAAAACACATAATAGGACCTGCTTTATAGTTAACTTTGGATTTTTTTTCTATCGAGAAAGTTTATGGAATCGTGGTTTCATCACACATAGGACTTAGTCCTCAACTTAATCCTCAACTTTACTATATATTTATTTCAAAATTAATGCTGCAGTATTTTAGGCGTAACGGAGGATTGCGAGACGGAATGGGACGCCGTCACCTCCTTCTGCGAAGCAGTAATGCTAGAGAAGGAGGTGACGGAACGTGAGAGGGAGAGAACCTCTCAACGTCCCGGCCGCCGCGGGAGACGCCCCGGGCGTCGGGGGCCACCACCACGTGGCCCCCGGCCACCGTAGGCGCGGGCCTGTGGACGCTGGGCTATGGGCTAGCTCGCCGTCCGTCCGTCTCATGACGACAGACCGTGTCGACGGCGCGTTCGTGTTCCACGCGCGCCTCAAAGAGAGTCAGCAAAAGGGAAGGGGTCCGTAGGGACCGATGCCTGCCGGGGTTGCGGGACTATTCGAAAGAGATACCGTGGCCCCGGAACACAAAGGGCGATGAAGGAACATGGATGGGTTTTAGTCAGTAAAAGTCTGACACTCCCTCCTGCTCCGCCCAGAGCGGGAGGAGTTATTTGAAGATTTCCCATCCGAAAAAAAAAAAAGGCGTAACGGAGGATCATGCTAAGCCATTTGAGGGATATATAGCCCTTAAGGTAAATACGAAATGCAAGAGACGAAATCGATTGGTTTGCTGAATACCTCATCGATTCTCCACTTTATGGTGTTCCCAATAAACGCAAGTTTTTGCTTTTCACAAATGCTGAACCACCAAAGAAAATTCACAATACCTAATACTCAGTAGGTAGCCCACTTACTTCGTAATAGGGAATATGTACCTATAAACTTTTCTTTTTTTTATTTCGATACGGAATGTTAAAGTAATGACAAAAAGCGAAAACAAGACATAAATCGACCAAACAACACATAAGTTATAACCAATTAAACTTTTGTTTCTATCTCTTTCTAGATAAACAGAATTTAGTATGGATTTTGTACGTCGATACAGCGAATGACGTCATTCGCTGTATCGGATCTCTCTGTCTAATCAGCCGTTTCAAATGCTTATAACGTAGTCTTTTTTATAGATATTAAAAAAATAATTTCACTTTGCTATTTCTGATGTTAATACGCTTTGTTTAGAGTGATAAAAAAAAACATGCATGTTCCCTATTCCGATCACCTACTTACATAACACATTGATATCGTTAGCACTGTTCTATAAAGGTATGTTATACATTAGTTACGTAAGTAGGTGTGTAGGTAACATAATAAAACAAAAGACTCCGGGTCGCCGCTTCAGAAGCTTCCGCCGATTTGTTGGGAAGACAAACGCGTTATCTGTCCAGAACGAAGCGAGTGTTGCTGAAATATGGTGGCTTTGCATACGAAACGACGCGCGACGCGCCTGAATATTATAGCACTAACGCGCTAAAATAATGCTCATTACAATATTTTTGTACCATTTACGAATATTTTGTAATAAACCTAGGTTTTTTACTGCTTATATTGCATGTTGATGATAAACGGGCCGCCACCACCTGTGGACATCTGCAATAAGTACCGACCTCATGGGGGCATCGTGCGTTATGTGCTTTATAGGAAATATGATTGAGTATAAACGTAATCATTGTAATATCGGGGTCTTTTCCGCCTGACCAGTTTAAAATTTATTTGCTTAAATCATGCGGAGGCGCCGAGCCACGCCCCCTTAAAGTTTGGGCCTATTAGGAAAGCGTCAACTTTGGCGCGCAAAATAACAATATATCTCGTTGGGCGTGCGTCGTCAGTGCGCTCGGCCGATTCGGTAATTTTTCATTCATTATTTCTATACAAAGTCAACGGGGCGGGGTTATGTTGCGAATGCAAGCAAAAATGAGTTTAGTGGTGGTCAGGCGGGAATGTCCTCGATAGTACTTTTCGAAAGCAGATACGATGTAGAATTTTAACATTATTAAATTGTAATAGTTGAAGAAAAATACCAGATTTTTGTTAAAAACTCAATTGAGGGCGATTTATTTTCTTTGTTTTGTATTTTATGAAAACACCCTGTTATTTCCAATCATACCTGTTGTTTAGTTTAAAAGTTATACCGATTTGTTTACGGAGGCAAAGCATCGAACACGAATAAATGAAATGCGATAAAAAAATTGATGGGGTTAAGTCGTTTTATAACGGAGTTTCTATGGCCACCTTCCAGCTCCATTATCATACCTTGGATACTATCTAAAGACAAAGTACTCATCAAGACGTATCAAACGAGTCCAAATTCGATGGGGTTATGTCATTTTATAACGGAGGTCCTATGGCCACCTTCCAGCTCCATCATCAGACCCTGGATACCGTCTAAAGACAAAGTACTCATCAAGACGAATCAAACGAGTTCAACTTCAATGGGGTTGCGTCGTTTCACTATAGAGTTCCTATGGCCACCTTCCAAACTCAAACTCAAAACTCAAACTCAAACTCAAACTCAAAGCATTTATTTCAATTAGACCATTACGGCACTTTTGAAAGCCAAAAATACAAAAAAGAAAATCAAAGCTACAGTCCCAGTCACAAGGCATAATAACTTGAGAAAGTACTGTAGTTGCCCATTCCCTAGCGTAGATCTCTATGGAGAAGAACGGACAAGAAACTCCATGGACACTCTTTTAAAATCAAAATATTGTTACAAAATCTTGGTTACATCATTAATTTTGAGATTATACATGTATGTGACAACGATGTAGAAAGACGTGCACACTAAGAGCATCCAGAGTAAAAGATTAGATCAAAAATTTATGAATAAAGTAATTAAAATGAACCTTGGCAGCTAAGAGATGACCAGTCCCAACTGACAGCGCCCGTTCACAGACATGACGCATGTACCGGCGCCATTCAACTCAACCATATTGAAGGGAACTAAATGACCCGACACACCCGCCACCATCAGCGAGACATCTAAGTGAGCATGACATTCTCTCAGCTACCAAGGCATATTCAAGTCAATGAAAGATAAATAAATGTAAATGGTGGCTGAACAGTACAAAGTACTCACACATGTGCTATGCAATTATATAATACTAAGAACTGGAATCTATACAATGCAAGTATATTTTTACAATCTTCTGCAGCTTCCACAATACATTCACATGGGAATCAATTCTTCATTTTCTTCTTACGTGACGATGGACTCAAATAATGCCCGACCAGTACAAACACCTATGGTTGTGGAGCAGGACCAGCATTTAGCCAAGCATTTTTATCATCAATGTAATCCCCCAACTTTTAATATGCTTGCCTACATAGTGTGCGTTTTATACAAGATTTAAATTTCGTCTCATTCAGTTGAAGAATGTGGGGAGGTATTTTATTGTAACATTTCAAACAGTACCCCATGAAAGATGAATCCACTTTAATAAGCCTGAAACCTGGCTGAACTAGTTGGTCCCTATTTCTAGTGTTATAGTGGTGTCTGTCCCCTCTCTTACTGAATAAATGCCGATTTTTTCTAACGTAGGTACATGATGTTTTCATAGATGTATTGACAAGGTACTGTTATGATATTAATTTCCTTAAACAGTTCTCTTAGAGAATCGCGTCTACGTAATTCATAAATGGCTCTGATGGCTCTTTTCTGCAGAATAAATATAGACTATTGAGTCTCGACTATTGTATGTTGTGTGTTGTATTGACTATTGAGTCGGTATTTTACTATGAAAATAACTAAAATAGACCAGCCTCGCGGTATCAACATCAGTAAATTGACGGATTTTTCTAACAGCATATAATCTGAGCTTAGCCGTCCTGCAAGAGATGTTAGATGAGGACCCCATTGTAACCTTGAGTCGAGCGTGATTCCCAAGAAAACCGTTTTATCGACAAATTCTAGTTTCTCTTGATTCAATATTACGTCACAATCACTACTTTTGACATTTGGTAGAGCAAATCTAATGCATTTAGTTTTTTTTACATTTTGTACTAAATTATTAGCGGTAAACCAATCGTGGACCTGCAGTAGGGCGTTATTTACGTCATCAAGATTAGTGGCACGTCTGTTTATTTTAAATATTAAAGAAGTATCGTCAGCAAACAACACCATATGCGGATGGCTGTTAAATAGATGGGGTAGGTCATTAATATATACTAAAAAGAGGAAGGGACCCAATATCGAAGCTTGTGGTACACCCATTTTTACTTTTAAACCCATTGAGTTGAGTCCATTTATTTGTACCTGCTGCTGTCTATCATGCAAATACGATTTTATTAAACTGAGCGCAAGTTTACCTTAACCGTAATGCTGAAGTTTTAAGATCAGGGTTTCGTGATTTACGCAATCAAATGCCTTCGAAAGGTCACAGAAGATTCCTATGGCATCTTGTGCCTCTTCCCACGCAGTAAATATGTGTTTTAATAAAGTGACACCGGCGTCAGTTGTACAACGTCCTTTGGAGAAACCATACTGTTGCTCGTGTAATATTTTATTAGTGTTAAAATGAATAAGCATTTGATTGAGCATTATCTTTTCAAACACCTTGCTGAAAACCGGCAACACGGATACGGGCCTATAGTTATTGGTGTCTTTACTGTCCCCGGATTTAAAAAGCGGTATTACCTTACTGAATTTCATCAGATCCGGGAAGACCCCTTGATCCACGCACAAGTTAAATATTGAGGCTAAATACGGCGCTACAGTCTCAATAATTGAGGTACAAGCTTTGATAGACATATCACATACCCCATAGATCTTTCGTTAATTTGACCTTGATTTGCTTAAAACCTTTTATGACTGTTAAGGGGTTTATATGTTGAAATTTAAATTCATTTGGACAGGCTGAAACGTTCGCTTTCAATAAATCAGCTCCATCATCAAACCCTGAATACCATCTAAAGACAAAGTACTCATCAAGACGAATCAAACGAGTAAAAATTCGATGGGGTTATGTCGTTTTATAACGGAATTCCTATGGCCACCTTCCGGCTCCATCATCAGACCCTGGATACCGTCTAAAGACAAAGTACTCATCAAGACGAATCAAACGAGTTCAAATTCGATGGGGATATTATGTCGTTTTATAACGGAATTCCATGGTCACCTTCCGGCTCCATCATCAGACCCTAGATACCATCTAAAGACAAAGTACTCATCAAGACAAATCAAATGAGTCCAAATTCGATGGGGTTGCGTCGTTTCATTACAGAGTTTCTATGGCCTCCTTCCAGCTCCAACATCAGATCAGCTCCATGTTTTCATAATATTGCATTGTCACGCGATATACATATACGTGCAAAATTTCAGCTCAATCGGTAACCGGGAAGTGGATCAAATCTAACTTGCAAGATTTGATTACAGACAGACAAACTTCGGGACAGGTGACAACTAAAAATAATAATAATAAAAGGTCCGGTGCTATATAAAAGAACATTTAAATTATAAATTGCGCAATTATAATTGCGCTGAGCCATCAGACGGTAACAGGTTATAAAACCTTTCAAAATGGTCCAACTAAAGCCTGTTTAGTACCCAAAGGAATCAAGTGAAGATACTTCTTAATCCTTGAATCGTTGGATACAAAGCCTTTATTGGTACCCAGCAGTGTCTGCGCCTTGTTGAGGATCTAATGGACGACTCCGCGTAAGCATTCATCACCCTCCGCTCAATAGCACTATTAAGTTCTTCGCACCTTCGCACTTGTCCGCTGCGAAGCTACGTGTTCTGATAAGGGTGACAGCTTCACGTAGACATGTCTGACGAAGTGACTGAATAAACATGACGTGTCAATTTAATAAATTGTGGACGTCACGCCGCCGCCGCCCGCCCACTCCCGCGCCTCCCGCGCCGCGCGCACCTCCCGCTACCACAATCAAATAATTTTCCATCGTAACGTACGCTCGAGTCTTGGACACAAGACAAGCGTGTGATGTGTGTGTGTGTGTGTGTGTGTGTATGTGTGTGTGTGTGTGGTGCGCTATCGGCAGGGCGGGAGTGGTGACGCTTGTTTCGTAAGTTGGTTGCGACTAATGAGCGTGATCACCTCCCACGGCGACGCTAAATGAGATAACTTGTCCCTCGCTCGCCGGAAATGGCTGAATATCGATGAGTTTTCCTGTTTAGTCAATTCTATTGTGTTCTATTGTTGAGAAGAGAAGAGTGTCTAAATAGCTGGTTCAAGTGATGGTCGTCACGTGCCAGCTTTGATTAAACTGTTGCTGGGTTGCATTGAGCGCAAATCATTATGCAAATGCGTAGAGCAGCCACCCCCAGAACACGAGCGTGCGGCATAAAGCGAATAGGATAATATGAGTCAATTTCAACAAGTCGATTTTTTACCTAATTTCCATGGACATTTTCATTTTCAGGTTTGTTCAAAAACTTTAATAACAAAGCGCAACATATCCACATTATATATACATTTTCTGAAAGGGGATATTATAAGTAAATTACTTAGAGAGTTATTTGGGCCACCGAAATTGGCGAGCCACAGAAATTTTATTATTGCCACCGACATTGTATTGGTGACACAGAAATTCTGCGTTTGCACCGAAATTGTGAATTATTATATAAATACATTGTTTTTTAATAATATGTAAAGAAAGATGAGGTTTAATGAAAAAACTGATATAATACGAATATCGTCGTTAATATATGTATATATTATCGTTGTAATTATGTAATGAACACCTGCATGTAACCCATGTATCACAAATAAATGATTTGATCATTTTGATAAGCATTTCTAAAAATACAACGTGGTGTAATATTAATTGGATAAATCAGTCATAAAATTAGCAATCAAAGAACTGATTATGTTTTTTACTTCTATGAAGAGGATGGGAAATCATCAAATGACTTCTCTCGCTCTGGGCGAAGCAGAAGGGACTTTCAGACTTTTACTGACTAAAACCTATTCATGTTCCTTCATCGCCCTTTGTGTTCCGGAGCCACGGTATCTCTTTCGAACAGTCCCGCAACCCCGGCAGGCATCGGACCTCGCGGACCCCTTCCTATTGCTGGCTCTCTTTGAGGCGCGCGTGGAACACGAACGCGCCATCGACACAGTCTGTCGTCATGAGACGGACAGACGGCGAGCTAGCCCATAGTCCACAGGCCCACCACGTGGCCCCCGGCCACGACTGCATGTGCATGGACCGCACGACTCCTGCGTAGAGCCTCCGGCAGGGGGTGTTTGCCCCCCCCCCCAGGTTGGGCAGGATCCGCCTGAAGGCAGCGCCGGTCTGTTCCAGTTTGGGGGCCAAACGTCGGAAGTGCTCCACGAAGATCCACTGGCTGTCAAAGACGAGTCCTAGGTACTTCAAAGTCGACTCAACCACACGACGAAGGTAGGTCGGCACCCGGTGATACCAGAGTGCCTCTCTAATGCAGCTCCAGGGCATGGTGTTGAAGGCATTAGCGATGTCGAGAGACACCACCAAGACAACCCCACCCCGGGAAACCACATATCCCGTCGTGAGGGCTCTCACGCGCATGATGGCGTCCACCGTAGAGCGCCCCTTGCGGAAACCAAACTGGTGTTCCGAAAGATCCGGCCCCGACCCCGCAAAGTGCTCGGCGAGGCGGTTTGCAATTACTCTTTCAAAGAGTTTTCCCACCTCGCCGAGCAGCACCACGGGCCGGTATGCGGACGGAGATTCCGCAGGGCGCCCTGGCTTCCGAATGAGTACCAGCTTTCCCGTCTTCCAACGAAGCGGGAACTGGCCTCTCTCCAAGCATGTGCTTAGAAGCACCTCTAGTCGGTGCCCGAGAGCCTCCGAGGCCAGGACCCAGGCTTTGCCAGGCAAGCCGTCGGGTCCCGGGGCGGTATTTTTGACACTGAGCCTACGTACCGCCACTCTCAGGTCTACCCCAGTCACTTCCGGAGCATTTTCGTCGTCGTCCTGTTGGCCCGCTTCCAGCATCGCAGGCGGCGGAGCCATAGACGGGGGGGATGTTCCCCTCGCGAAGGGAACAGAGTACTCATCATGTCCTCCACGAGCTCAGGCCGGAGACTCTGCGTCAGTAGGAGGGCCCAGGTGCGGAATTTATCCCGCACCATCTTGTAAGGGCGCCCCTACGGATCTCTGTCGAGAGTCCCCAGCATCTCCTCGCGAGCCAGATCCCTGGCCCACGAGGAGATGCTGGGGACTCGACATCTGCGCACATCGCAGATGTCGGACATGGCCTCCTGGAACCACCCTGCCTCATTGTCAACGTCGGCAGGTCTGGCCGGTGATGTCACCCAGGCCTGTACGATCGAGGCTTCCAGGAGGAGCTTCTGGAGGATGCAACCCTCAAAGTTCAGTTAATCCAATTGAATGACTTTTTCAAGAAATAGTAATACAATTTTCTTTTAATGCCCGGAGCTAAGGACCTAGTTCTGTCAAAGTAATTTCGGCATAACAAGTATTGATTCTTTTCAAAAATCTTCATTAACATTAATACAATAATTGATTGGTACAATTTCTGTGGAGTCGTGTAATTTCCGTGGGCCACGAGATGCCACGGAAACCACAGAAATTACCCCATAGAAATTGGAAAATTGGCTATTTTTTTTTTTTTACAAGAAACCATCAAGGCTATGACTATTATTTTCTATAATATTAAATGTGTACCAAAGGCCACTTAGCATGCATAAAAGTGATACCTTTATTTCTTGCAAAAATCCTTTTAAAACCTAATCACCGAAATTGCAAAATTTCGTTCCGAGTAAACTGAAATCACGTACTTATATTTTTGGCGGAAAGACCTGGCGATATGGTGCACTACCATTCTTACTGCACGTAAGAGCACGACTGTCTCTTGCCGAGCAGGGATTTATTGTTCGTTTAAACACATTGGTGGAAGCTCAGGACGGTGAAACAAAATGACCATAGAAATTAGTAATTTCGCTTGGACAAACCTACCGTTGACATGTACTCATTAACTATGAGTCTAAACATTCAAAACTAATTAACTTCTTGTAGGTCAATCATTACTTAACGCAATCAAAATACTTTTTCCTACATATGTTGGAGATTATCTTCCTGAGAGGTAAATGCTGTGTATGAAAGTGATTGTGGACAAGACACAGAAATTGATAATTCATCATTTACCGATTTTTTTCAATAAAAGTAATAGTCTTATAAATATAATTTATGTGGCTTCATTTAGATTCATGTCACTTTAATTCTGAGAAAAAAAATCGTTGCATTATCTGTAAAGCAGCACTGCGATTTCAGCCTAGACGCGTAAATTTTTCGCCTGAGAAATTCACTCATATATGATGTGACAAAGACTTCCTGCGATGGCTATTCGTTTGCCCTGCATCTGTCCGTATCGCTGGCGTGGTAGACCTTGTTCAGTAAAACTTCACCGAATGGAAAACCAAGTGAGTTCGTTAAGTCAAAACTTGTTAAAACTTGAAAAATTTGCATTCGATTAAATTGTTTCCAATACCAACCAACGACCAGCTCTACATTACCTATTTGAGCTTCAACCGCGCTTCACCGGACCCCCCATCAGCGGTGGGGCGTCATTTGCAACGTCCCCCCTATACACAAAAAATGCCCCCTGCTCTCTCTGGATCAATACAAACAAAGGATCTGTGTAAGAACACGGATTTGGTAGAAGCAGAAAGTTAAATCGTATCTTCTTGAAATAAGTAATGCACCCCCAAATGGGCAAACTGTCGTGTTAACGTCCGGATAAGTAAGTAGTAGCTATAGAAGCAGATGTTATCGTGGTGGCGCATGGCGCTGTGGTGGCGTGTGGTGGCGTGTGGTGGCGTGTGGTGGCGTGTGGTGGCGTGTGGTGGCGCGAGGTGGCGCGAGGTGGCGGGCGCTAGGCGGTGCACGTAGAGCTAGCGCGGGGCGCGCGGTGCACTGCTCTGCTGACCTACTTCGCCACGTTAATCGTATCACGTGAAAAAGCTTGCGTGTGCCGGTCGTCGACCCCGCGCGCCGGCAGCCGACGGCGGCCCTCAACCCCGCGCCGCCGCCGCGCGCCTAACCCTTTCCTGCTGGAAGACTACTGGATGCCCTCTTTACTAATGTGCCATCGCTCTACAGGTTTTAAATAAGCCAAACAAGACTGGTGGTGCAGAGCGGCTATATAGGTTTTTTCAAACTAAAATATAGCTGGAAACGCTATCGCTACGCTTCATATTATTTAAAGATAATTTACTGAAACTTAAGTATTTACAAAGACGGTAAACTACTCGTAGCTGTGCCCGCTCGCGTTGGTTGTAAACTTGTCATTGTTCTGCAGAAAACAATAACAGCTTTAGGTAGGTACTAATCTAATTTATAACCAAAAGCGTGATTCGATATTAAAATAATAAGTTATAGAGGTGATAGAGTGGAAGGGCCAACATCATCCGTCTTGATAACACGACCTCCTGTGCTATTCCGGCCCCCGGCAGCCCATAGGTACCTAGGTAGGTACAGGGTGTAAAGGACAGGAGTCATTTACATCATCATTCTGTCGATCAAACTAAGCAACGGTGTCATTTAATAAATAATTAATTATTAAATTTAAAAAAAACTAAATAATTGCTATGAAACTACTTTTATTTTTGCGAGAAAATCCCGCTATTGTCGGTAGCACACACTGTAAAATTGTGCTTCCGGAAGCGTGCATCTGTCACCATAAAATTGCATAATAATATATACAACCTTGCACTGGGCTGCAAATTACAAAAAAACGTAAGAAAATTTGAATTTTGCGGGCTACCCTGGAGCATCCACCTTAACGGAGCCGAAAGGCACTTGTTCTCCCCGTCACTGCTATATTTTTTTTGTTCTAGAGTCTCGACCACACCTGGGAACCTTCTAGTTACGGTGATATGGGGATCAAAGGATATGGGCGTCAAAGTTACAACTTTTTCACAAGTTTTTTTTTTAGTACATGTTTTTATTGTATGATTTTTACTTTAAACACCTCTACGACGGGGAAATTTTGGTTTGGTTGAATGCTTAGTACAGGGACTAAGTATTCAATCCATCCATTAGCACAATGTTTTGAGTGCGTAGCATTGAATTTTCACCCCAAAAAAAAGTTGTTTCCCAGCAATAATTTTTGCATAGAGTTACTTAGTTTGATATATTATACAGAATGCTTGGTTGACGGCTTCGTGTAACGGACCCTCCGTTTACACCCTGTGTAACAATCGTTTGGAATAACACCTATCTACAACGTAATATAAAAAAAAGTTAAAATTTCTCTTTTTCACGTGCAACTGGCAGTCTTCTTGGTCGCTGACTGATTGGTAACTCGTTACCTGTATTAATATTGTGCTGAACAATATCAATCAATGTCCATTTCTCCTTTAGTTAAATCGCAGTTTTCCAAAAGCGTTGACACTTCAAACTTTGTACTACGAATTTTATTTCCGGTAGGCAGATTTTGCAATTGACGCATCCAAGCTACTTCCTCGCAAGTGCCGATCAAGGTGCCCTTCTTAATCACTTGCTCCTTGTCACTTGGATTCAGTATGCGTACTGCTAAGACGTTGGTGGCCTTGACCAGCTCGAATCTATACTCTATACATATCTATACATATAATAAATATATACAATATAATAAATCTGTAGAAAAATCGTTTTTGTACATCGAAAATATTTCGAAAAAAAAATACCAGGCTGTGAAAGGATAACCAACAGAACTAATTTCCAACATTTTTTGATTTTTTGTCTGTTTGTCTGTTTCGATGAACAAGCATCACGTAAAATCTACGAAACCTATGTCTACAAAGGTTCCCCTAGGTTAGGTAGGGTAGTACCCCTAGGGTAGGTGGTTAGGTTAGGTAGGTTAACCTATGACTACATACATTTTTTATGTATAAATGTTATCTATAACATTAATAAATGATTATATTGAATAAATGATTAATAAATGTTATCTATAACATTTATACATAAAAAATGTGCAAATCTTAAGGTATTCTTTAGTTTTTGTTTCATCGTAATCGGTTAACTCTATCAAAAGATATATAAATTTAAAGTGTTCAAGAAGAACTAATCATCAAATGTAAGATGCAGCGACATCTATTGTACTAAAATGGTACTAATGACTAAAAATGTGCTCACCAGATAACTTTTAAATCGATTGACTGGCTTTAAAAACAGTTATTATAGCATATAAGGTACTCTAGATTAGTCTACATGTTGCTGCTTTGAAAAATTACCTAACATGATTTCCGTGCATTATATTTTAGCAATTTTAACACGTTTATCGATAGATGGCGTTGTTCATTTAATTCCATTTTCTGAATCTCGGTGTTAATATTTTCCGTGAAAGAATGACTGTCGCCCGTGTCCATTGCCTCAAGTTTGGTTTTTTAGCCGACGTTACAAGAAGGAGGAAATTTTTAATTCGACGCGTAGGTATATTTTTTTATGTATGACCACGTATAACTTTTTACAGAGAAGTCCGATACGCATGGTTCTTTTTTTGTGATAAAAAACTTTTTCCAAAAAAGTTTTTAATTTTTCCATTTTTAGTTGTTTCCAAACACATATTTGCCATGAATTTATTTGACATTGTTAACAATAGATACATGTCATGGTAATAGGCGTCGAAAGACGTCCACTGCTGGACATGGGCCTCCCCCGAAGGGGGGTTTTTGCCATAATCGCCATGCTTGGCAGGCGGGTTGGCGATCGCAGTACGGCTGTTACAAAAGCACAGAGAAAGCTGCTGCCCATTCTCTGGTAAGTCCCTTAGTCGCCTCTTACGACACCCACGGGAAGATATGGGATGGTGCTATTCTTTACGTCCGACACCATACAGAACATAATCTTTCAATATTTCGGCTGAAATAGTAATAGGTGAATCCCCGCGCGCGGACCACGTGTAGTATAGGAATACATATCATATATAATGTAAAACGTTAAGCATGGAATGGTCAGAATATATCGGAGTCTCATTCAAGAAACATCTTTTATTTCGTTCCTCTGTCCCATCCTTACATGGCGACCCTGCCAGTAAGCGATCGGGTTCGCGCATTCCGATCACCAAATAAAGACGCGTAATATAAACAGTGGTGGATTGGTAACTTCAGTTAGGCACAATGTATTTTAAACATTTTGTTACATTTCCTAAGTGCATCTTACGAGAGCTCCTTAAAGAGTTTACACCCGACGGAAAATTTACGACAAAATGGGGAAACAACAGTCAAAAGAGGAGCAAGTAATTATAGCGCAAACGGCTAGCGGAGGAAATAATCAGTCATCACTGGATCAGCTAAAGTATCATGCGAGTTTTAGTACGTGTCTACTAGGAGCCATTTGTGTGATTTTGGCACTGGTTCTTCTTTATCTCGGATACCGTCAATACACAAAGTGTCACCGGCAGTGGATACAAAGAGAGATACTGGACAACCATCTACGAAGGTCGAGCAGTTGGTTTCGGCGCAGGGAGCTAAATGGAGGAGATCAAAGCGAGCGTGCAGGTGTTAATATAATTTAGTGGCGTGTGAGTGTGCAGTGAGTGTACCGTGGAAATAAAGTAAGGGTTAAAGTGCGGTACGTAGAAGATATCCGGGTACGTTGAATGGCAAGAATAAGATGGACTCATCTAGAGGACATTATATAGTTTCTCAGAGCTGGCAAGTAGCCAAATAATATGTATGTTAGGCCATAAGTATATGTAATCGCATTTATTTTGTGTTTTAAAACTATATGGCAGATAGATTAGATGAGTATTATGGTAAATTGTTAGAAGTAAGATGGTATTTGATTAAGATAGGACCGGAGCGACGTCAAACGGGTACTGTTTCTTCGAAAAAATTTGAAGAAGCGAATGTAATATTTCATAAGTTTGAAGCAGAATTATTAGAATTTCGTAGTCAAACACATTTGTTCAGCGCCAGGGAGCTGTCTGCGATAAATAACCGTAGGGAACAAATAGGGAAATTGTTTGACGAAATAAAGGTTCTTTGCGCCGTACCTTCGAAAGACAAAATAAGTGAAGGAAAAATGGAGTCGTTCAGTTTAAAGACAGCTGTTTCACTACTGCCAGTTATGAATGATGACGAAAATACAACAAAGCAGTTGATTTCTTCGTTAGAAATGTATGCGTCCTTACTTGATGACAAATCAAAGCCAACTCTTATTAACTTTATAATAAAAACCAGATTGTCGGAGAGCGCAAAACTCAGATTATCGAATAAACGACCTCGAACTCGAACTTAACATACCTGTCGAAATCTGGGTGTATTGTACACATCTGCGTACCTCCTCACAGCATACAGGCGTGATGTTACGTCATGATATTGAATAAACATCCAAGCGATTGCAACATTCACGGCAGATTTGCCGTCTATTTTTTAAGAGTTCCATTGTATATCTCCGAAGATCAGCATCAGATGTTTACAAAATTTAAATGGGACCACACAGGAAGCACCAGCTTTCAAATAAAAAAAGTATAATCAAAATCGGATCACCCAGTCGAAAGTTCTGAGGTAACAAACACAAAAAAAAGCAGTCGAATTGAGAACCTCCTCTTTTTGGAAGTCGGTTGAAAAGAGTGGATATCTCAAAGTTGGTCCCATTTAAAATTGAAAAATCATGTTTGGGCTAATTTCCTGCACTTTTGATGAGAACTTTCGACCTAGCTGGAGTATGACTGTCATCGAGTGTCTAAGGATGAATACGTAAGGCTGTCGAGGCAAGCCCTTATTTGGAAAAACATAAGTAGATTATTTGAGCGATTAATGCAAGTATATCGAAGAAATTAAACTGTTACCCTCTTGAATCTATACTACTATTTTAAAGCTCAAGATTTTGTTTGTTTGGTTGGTGGCGCTAATTACAGGAACTACTGGTTCGAATTAAAAAATATTTTAGTGTTGGCATTTATCGAGGAGGGCTATCTAACATCACGCTACAACTAAAAGGAGCGGAGCATCAATGATAAATGTTGCAAAAACCGGGAAAATTTATTCCTTTTGAGAGCTTCCGTTGCGAGCGCTGCATAAACGGTTAAAGTTACGCAACAATCATGTATGAGGGAATTGTTCCTCTTAAAACGTTCTAAAAAAAATCCGTGATTGCATAATGCACCGCGCGCAAGTGCGGGACCACGCTTGCAGGACCTAATATGCTGCGTCCGGCGATACCAACAACGCAGCTCTATGTGTCCCGGCTACATCACACCACGAAGGTTGAGGCGATCGTGGAGTATGTCCGAGTGAAGACCAGCTGGACGTTGAGGGTCGAGAAGTTGGAGTCGCGCCACAACACCAATTTTAAGTCGTTCGTGTTGCGAGTTCCGACTCATCATATTGAGACCTTGCTCAAGGAAGAGTTTTGGCCGTAGGGTGTCATGTATATCGGCGATTCCGCGGAAGTAACGCGACACCACGCAGCGCAACATAACGCCGTCTCTTCGTGTACAATAGTTTAATTAGGTTTTTGTATTTTATATAAATATGTATGTTAGTCTGTAAGTGTAAGGTGTATATGATATGGGTATTTTGTTACCTGTATTAAATGATATATTATTATTATAGTTATGTCTATCTTTTAAGATTGACTCACACTCTCTCTAACCCTCTCTCTCTCATGTGACGCAGACGAAGTTGCGCGGGTCAGCTAGTTTGGAAATAATTCCTAATTCGGAGCAAGCATTATGTCCCGCATCATGTAAAATGTTGCCGGTCAAAGTGCAACGTTGAAGCGTCACGTAGATTTGAGTGTTCCGCGTCATGTTGCGGGACAAAATTTCGCCTAGTGCGTCCGGAGATTTATTTAGTCAGCCGAAGTGATATTTTGTATGGGAAAAAAAACTACCTATTTTCCTAAGGGAAAATTGTCCAGTTTGATGATCTGAAACTCTAAGAGGTATATTGCGCTTATTCTGTAACACCTTGTAGATAGGTTTTACCGTTCAGTAGTGTATATACTTACGTAGAAACGTGAAATATGTATGTATGTACGGCCCGGTAAATCACTTGCCATTACACATTTTCTGAAAAAATGGGTACGTCCCAGTTCGTAACTTTCCCATTTCGAAAACTTAACAAAAGACGTGCAAAACAAGTGAAAAAATGTCCCAACTCGTAACATATCTTTATACAAATTGAATCCCATTTCGTCAACTGAACAACTGAAGAAATTATGAACTAAACACAATTCTGTTTTTATGAATTAGGTAAATGATGACGTATTAACTGTGAATCGTCGGACATGATGCTGTGCGTATAAACTGCTCCGAACATATGAGAATAGTTGCGTGCCGGCGAACCGTAAACACGTGACGTCACAATAATAAACAACATCAAATTACTAATATTACGGATGATTTATTGCGACGCTTCTTCCTAAAAGCTGGAGCCGCCTGGCGCTCGCCGGCCAGTACAAGCGCGCTGTTCAGCGGTGGTGTGCTCGCAGTCTCAATAGAGCGACGGTAGTAGACGTAATGAGACGGTATCAATAGAGCGAGTCTGCGTTGCTGTGCATAAAGTTCACGGTTCTCCGGCCCATCTCGTAACTTTTCCGTTTCGACAGCCGGTATGCGCCAGGTGCAAGCTGGCCTCGTGGTCTACACGCCTGCACCATGCCTGTGCGACTGAACTGGGAGCATCGTGTTCAGTGACGCCACGCTACTTACGGAATATCAAATTAATTATGAGAACAGACGACCCATTTCCCTTGTGAACTATTATTTTGCCAATTTCAACATTTGTATATCGATAGGCATGATAGTTTTATGGCGCCGTGGAATGGCTCTTTTATTATGCCGATACACGCGTACGTGTTATCTAAGCATTGACTGAGAAATCACACATTTTGAACCATCTCCACGAATTACATATTATTATGTAGATAGTACTGTGAAAACTGAGTTATTTGGTTTAGCGATTGCCTTTTTTTTTAGTGTTCATGTCATGTATTGTAATCATGTATGTTTGTGAGTTTCTTTATACCACCACAACTTCTAAACGCCTAAACCGATTTCGATGTACTACTGTGAGGTACGTGGCATCGTAGAATCCTTATGTTACCCCGGAATAGTGTTTTTTTTTTTTTTTTGTATACTGTGTTAGGGGTATCAAATTAAAGGGCTCCTCATGAGGATTTTAAAATGGTTTTTCATGACCAAATTTAATTTGAATAATGTGTTATTTATTTATATACACAAGATACGCGCGGATGACTAGGTAGGTTTGTGAACTTTAAAGTAATACATGGCATACATTTATCTCTTTAAACTTTGAAAGTAAGTAAAATAAATAAAATGCAAAAATTCGCCATCTTACTATAATTGTAAATTCGTAACTAAAAAGTGTTAAATAAACAAACCATATTTAAAAAAAATTAAAAACCCGACTGCGTAAAAATAACTAATAACCGAAGGGGACAGGACAGGAGCTAAATGCGAGTTTTATAATGCAAAAAAGCATATGATTCACTGCAAGAAACGAAACCAGAAAAATATATGTTATTCTTCAGGATATATATGCAAGTATGATAGTATTTTGAAAACATAATACAACTAATTTTACTCGATAGAAACAAATCACGAAATTATCTCTAAAAAAATATTTTAACGAGTAAAACCATACTAAAATACATGCGACCATTCTGATTTTTTGGCTAATAATTCTACAAACAACATATTAGCATGATAGTGTTTTATTTTTTTAGTCTAATCAAATAGATTTTTTGTAAATCGCAAAAAACCACTCATTTCGCACTATTCGGCCCGCAGTGACTGACGTAGCAAGCTGATTAAAACTTTATTGGAACAATATTTCAAACGAAGTTTGAACATATACAAATAGAGTTGCTAATTTAGCTCCTAAAAACTGAGGAAAAACACAAGAACAAATAATAAATTATTTAACATAATATTGACTGCAACAGTCAGGACCCATTAAATAATCTAGACAAAATCATAACATCCAATATCATTTGTTATTGTTTTTTTCTTTTCAGTTTTTATTTAAAGTTATTAGTTACTTTTTACGCAGTCGGGTTTTTTAATTGTTGTTTTAATTCACGAACGTTTTGCGACTCTAGTACAGTAGCACTGTTCACTTGTTAAGTTCTATTCAATACACTAATTATTGATCGATTTAGGTCGACTTCTTCTAGTGTGTTCGATAGCAACATGTCCGTGTAATAAAACTACCCTGGGCCAGTTACTAGAATGTTGTTCCACCCGCAGTCCGTAACGCGCGGTCTGTGTCCATTAGAGAGAAATGCGATAGCGTGGTGTCACTGTTCCTGTCCCGGACGCAGACAAAAAATTCTAAGGAAAATATGTTTACTACAAGATAGATGGTTACGTAAACACAGCACGTCGCTTATAGTTATATTGATAGCCATGGGTAGCAAAATCATTTTATCACATAACATTTTGAATTTTTGACGACCCGAATGACGCAGCGGTATTGAGGCTACCTTACGTTCTTAGAGTCCTGGGTTCGAATCCCAGTCGGAGCAAATGTTTGTGTGATGAGCACGGACATTTTTTTCCGAGTCATGGATGTTTATATGTATACGTATATTAAGTATGTATTTACGATCTAAAAAGTATCTAAGTAGTATATCAACTATCTGGTGTCCACAACACAAGCCTCGTTGCTTAGTGGCACTAGATGGCGCTGTGTATAATAATGTCCAGCAATATTTATATTTAAATTTAATCCCGGTGACAACTCACCAGGGGGCGCTGCAGCAAACATGTTTTGTGCAAATACAAGTTGCCATTTTTCTCCAAAACTACTAGTCCGATTTTGATGCAGTTTTCAGTTATGGGTTTGGTTTTCATTGGTGCATGTTCTTAGATAGGTGCTACGGTGATAAATCACCACTTGTCTAATCACGAGGGAACTCTTTAACGGTAAATAGCACGGATACGAAAATTTGTAGACGCGTTCATAGTTGATAGATAAACATCTATCATGACCTGATCCTACAGCCAAGATTGTCTTCTCACGAGAGAACTCTTCAACGGTAAATAGCGCGAATTCAATGATTACGACAAAAATAAAAAATATTAATAAAAAAACCTTTTCAAAAATAAGCTTTTATAAAAATGCACTGAAAAGAAGAAAATAAACCTTTTAGTAAATGAAAACGAAAAGCTTTCATAAAAGCTTGTCCCGAGTCCCGACTTGAGGTCGACTTCCAGTCTAATCGGATGCAGCTGAATACCAGTATTTTTACCCACGACGGAACAGAGACGGTATAATAATATGCGTTTAGGGTGTTTGTTTGTGCAAATCCATGTTGCTATTTTTTGAAAAAATCCACGACGGTTAAAAAGTAATTGAAAAAGTATAAAATAATTTAAAAAAAAACCCAACTTAATAAATAACCCACGAATATCCATCGGGCGAGCTGCCATGAAATGAACTAGTTTTGCAGTTTTTAGTCGAGTGCAGTTAGACAATAAGGTGGAACAAAGTTTATAGTGGTCGGATTTTCGTGGGACTTTTTTTATTGAGTTCCTAGAGGTGTGGAGAAAAAAGTAAAAAAAAAAAATTCAACTATTGCAACTTTTTTTTTTGAATTTTCATTGATTTTTTTTTTTCTTTTATGAATAACTTCAAATTCTATTAATTCATATTGTAGCGTAATAGTGTGACCTACGTGCATCCATTAAACGCTAATTTGGTCTGTTTCTTTGTTCATTGTTGTCAATTTAATGTATACTAGCTGACCCGCGCAACTTCATCTGCGTCACATGAGAGTGAGAGAGGGTTAGAGAGAGTGTGTACCTTAAAAGATAGACATTATGCTATCGCGGATTTTTTTTTTACTTTTTAATAGAAACAATATTCCCTCAAACATGATGTTGCGTAACTTTAACCCTTAACCCGGAAGCTCTCAAAAGACATAAATTTTCCCCTGTTTTTGCAACATTTAGCATTGATACTCCGCTCCTACATTAGTGTATATCGGACCTCTCTCTCTCGTGGACAAACAAAAAAAAAAATACGCGTCGAATTGTGAACTTCCTCCTGTTGTTTCTTCGGTTAAAAAACTAAACTTGAGGCAACTGACACGTGTGAGGGGTCGGAAAATCTTATCACCGCGATTCAGAAAATAGAGTAAAATGAACAACGCCTTCTATCGACCAAGATTTTAAACTGCTTAAATATAATGCATGGAAATCATGTGTAAATTTTAAACACATTTTAGTCATTACTACCATTTTAGTTCAACAGATGTCACTATGTATGCATTTTTTTTTTTTAATATATATTACATTTATTTTATTACATTCATTATATTACAATCTAGCCTAATAAGGCTAATAAGCAATTTTAATCTAACTTAATTTGCTAAAAGTATAATTATATCTAAGAGCACGTCCATTGCGTTTACTTAGCGTCTATTAAGGCGAAGTCACTTTGTTCTTGTGTCCATTTAAATAGCTAGGTACTGTATTACACTCACGGTAAAGTCACAATTATATTACACTACACTAACTCAAAAGGTTTAGTCCTTTTGAGCCTTCTCACTATGTCCGTGTTATCGAGGAGCTGGATGGCCTCGACATTAACATGATGATGAAGCCGATGTTCATGAGCTTCTGCATATTTTTGGATTATACTGTTTACGAACTCTATATTCAGGTCCCGATGCATGACGTCAATTCTATATACCAAGGCGCATTCACGATGTTCTTGAGTACTTTGTTCTGGAACTTTTGTATAATATCTATATTGCTTTCTTTGGTGCAACCCCATAGTTGTATACCATAAGTCCATACTGGCATAAGGACTGATTTGTAGAGCAGGATTTTGTTAGGAACTGACAACGCGGAATGCCTTCCTAGTAGCCAGTTCATGCTTCTGTAACGAATTTCTAATTCTTCTCGTTTCTTTTTGACATGGGCTTTCCAGCGAAGCTTTGCATCTAAGGTCATACCAAGATATTTGGCAGTGTTTTCGTACGGTACAACTTTGTTGTTTATGTACACTGGGTTGTGTTCTGGTTTCTTGTTAGTGAAGTCTTCCACTTCTTCGTCCAATCATAGAATTGATTTATCGCTGTTTGTACTTTTACCACAGCTTCCTTGTGACTAGATGCTGTGGACATTATTGCGGTATCATCAGCAAAAGTAGCAATAGTTGCATTTTCTAGTTCTGGTATATATCACATGTGTACAATAGGTACAGGACCGGGCCTAGAACACTTCCTTGTGGTACACCAGCTTTTATTTCTTTTAGTTCAGAATAGGCATTTTCTTGCCTTACTCTAAAGACTCTACCAGTTATATATGATTCTAATATATCTGCAAACTGTTTTGGCAACATAGTTCTTAGTTTATAAATCAATCCCTTGTGCCAAACTTTGTCAAAAGCCTGGGCTACATCTAAAAATACAGTAGTACATACTTTTCTATATTCAAGAGCTTCCTCAATTACTGTTGTAATTCTATGCACCTGATCTATTGTTGAATGTTTTTCTCTGAATCCAAATTGATAGTCTGGTATAATGTTACTATTTTCTATAATAGGTTTCAGTCGTTTTAAAAGTAGTTTTTCAAAAAGCTTTGACATCACTGGCAGCAAGGAGATAGGCCTATATGATGATGCATCTTGAGGTGGTTTCCCCGATTTGGGGATCATGATCACTTCTGCAACCTTCCATAGGTCTGGAACATGCTTTAGTCTAAAAGAAGCATTGAGTATCTTAGTAAGTTTTACCAGGGCTTTTCTTGGCAAATTCTTTAGGATTTCCCCTGTGATAAGGTCATAACCAGGGGATTTTGTCGGGCTGATGTGATCTCTGATTTCTTTAGATACTTCTTTTGGTGTTACCAGTTTTATCTCTTGGTCTACTTGTTGTAGTTGTTCCCAGTGGAGATCTTGGTCAGTGCTCTCGGTTTGTGTAAAAGTGTCCTCTAAGTGTTGGGCAAACCTTGATGCTTTTTGTTCGTTACTTATTGCCCATTGTCCATTTAGTTCTTTTATTGGCGGTATGTGAGCAATAGGTTGTTTTTGGTTCCTTGTGGCTTTCCATAGTGAATAATCAGTCGATCGATCATTAGTCAGTTGAAGAAGATGCATAGTTAAATTTTCGTTCCGAACTTTCTTGATTGCCTTCCTAATTTGTTTAGTTATTCTATTTAACAGTGTCTTATCTTGGGGAAACCTGTTTCGCTGCCACTTTTTTCTCAAGGTTCTCTTTTCTCTGATCAGATCTGTTATTTCTTTTGGATAAGTATTAACCTTAACAGTTCTTTTTTTCTCGGGTGTATTAGCCCATGCAGTTTGTTGGACATCTACAATAAATTTGCGTAATTCTAAATTAAGTTGGTGATTATCATTTATAAATACATCAGCCTTTTCCAATGCCACTTTGTCGTAGTTGCTTTTAATTTTTCTAAGAAGATCATTACAGGAATTTCGATACCTTGTGTACGAAAGTTGCAATACACCATTTTCCGGATTAGATTTAGCTTTCCTATGCAGTTTATCCCTATGTTTCATACAGCGGATAAGACCTGGGGTATTAAGTCTATTTTATTTTCTAAGTCTATTTTAAAGGATTCCCAGTCTGTGAACTTGTTCACGAGAAGTGGATTGCCTTCTCTCTGTTTGACATGTTCACTAGTGTATAAGATTATGGGTGAGTGATCAGAGTTCATATTAAATCCTTCTTCGGCACTTATAAAGTCAGGGGATAGCCCTTTATATATAAAAAAATCAATTAAGTCTGGAATTTTTCTTAAGTCTGTTGGCCAATATGTCGGTTTTCCAGTTGATAGAACCTCTGATTTGGTTTCATGTATGGCACTTAATAGCTCTCTGCCTTTTGTTGTAGTTAGTCTGGAGCCCCAATAAGTATTCTTGGCATTAAAGTCTCCACCTAATATAAATCTATTTCCAAGTAGAGCTAAGATTGTCTTGAATTGCTCTTTTTTAGTGCGTATTTTGGGGGGATGTATATAGCTGCTATAGTAACCGAGTCGTATCTTTTCATTTTAATAGTTACACCGATCACTTGCATTTCCTGATCTTCACATTTGGTCTGTTCATAATGATGTATGTTTTCTCTAATTATGACGGCGCTGCCTCCCCTAGCGGCGTTATCAGGGTGCAGGGCATGATATATCTTGTAGCCTTGAAATTTTACAAATGATTGTCGTGTAAAGTGTGATTCTGAAATTAAACATATGTCTATGTTTTCTGTATCTAGGACTACTTGTAACTCATGTTGGTGTTGCAGCAGTCCATTAGCATTCCAAGCCATGATCTTGAGGTTATTAATCATTTTCGCAGATGAATAGGAGCCTTTTTGGCACTCATTTCTAGTTTTTTAAGCCGTTCATCAATTATGTTGACAATAGACTTAAAATTTGGTCGAGCTTTGATTCCGAACTTGTCTCCATATTGTTTTTGACTACTTGAGAGTACGAGGACGGCTTGGGTGGTTGGTGGGTCATTCCCTTCTTTTCATGAGCTTCTTTGGTAGCTGATGGTTCGGTATGCTTATTTGGTTGGGATGCAGTTTGCTTTTTAGTGTATTTACTTTTTAATACCTGCATCTCCTTTGCTACTATACACCCTCTATAGTTGGCTGGATGTGGCTCACCACAGTGGACACATTTTAGTTTATCTTGTGCTGGTTTCATGCAGTCTCTTGTGAGGTGTTTGCCCGTGCACTTGACGCACCTTGGTTCTTTCGAACAGTACTTCTGGGTGTGTCCATAGGCTTGGCATCTTTTGCATTGAGGAACTAGCTTAGATGCTCTAAGTGGGTTGATTTCAACTTTGCACCCTAGAATATTGGTGATTCCATGAACTTTGTTTATATCTTCATCTTTTCAAATGTCAACATAAACATGTTGAGTGGTTCTTTTTTCTTCCAACTCAATTTACTTACAGCATTTTCAATTTTGTAGCCCTTGTTTTTCAGGTACTCTACAATTCTTTCTGGCTGGCATGTATGATGCAGCTTTTTGGCCATCACTCGTATCGGTCTGGTTTGTTTGTTCTCATACGTGTGCCAGAGTAAATTATTTGAAGTTAGTAGCTTCGTAATCTCCCTGTAGGCATCTTCATTGGTTGCATTCACTTTGGTGTTTCAAAATTTCCCGTAGGTTTTCCATTTCGGTTTTTAGCTCCGTTACTTGACATTGTAATTCTTGTCGTTTTGCCTTTTCTTCGCTGTAGTACTTAAACAGCTCATGTTCCAAATTGGTAGTTAATTTTATAGTCTGCGTTTGCGAAGCCATGTCGGTGAAAGATGTCAATGATGATGTGATGTGATGCCTTAACAAATGATATGATGATTAGGCATGTTTCGCACAAACAGTATCTGGGTCATCGCGACCACTCCGAGCGAACTGATGACGCACGGATCGGCCACACTGTTGTGATGCGTATGCACTTTGCTATCTAGAACACGCGATCGCGAGAGGCACGTCCGTCCTCTAGGTAAGACCGAGCTGACTTGACTTGATTTGATTTGATGATTAGTTCTTCTTGAACACTTTAAATTCATATATCTTTTGATAGAATTAACCGATTACGATGAAACAAAAACTAAATAATACTTACCTCAAGATACGCTCAATTTTTATGTATTAAAGTTATCTACATTGGTTGCGTAAATTTTGCGTGATGCTTGATCATCGAAACAGACAAACAGACAAAAAATCCAAAAATGCTGGAAATGTGTTCTGTTGCTTATCCTTTAACACCCTGGCAATTTTTTTTCAAATTTTTTTCGATGTACAATAACGATTTTTCTACAGATTTATTATATGTACCTATAGATTTCAAGTATTTTTGAAAATTTCCTATTTTCTGCAATTATTTCTAAAATATCGAATTTAAAGACTAAGATTTCTTTTGAAATTGGTAACTGGCGCTTTTTCACAGATAACTAGATCAGAAAGTATTAATGAAGACCACTTTCATGAGTGTAGTGACTTAAAAAATCGTTTTTGTACATCGCAAATATTTCGAAAAAAAATTGCCAGGGTGGTAAAGGATAACAAACAGAACTCATTTCCAGCATTTTTGGATTTTTTGTCTGTTTGTCTGTTTATCCGTTTGTCTGTTTGTCTGTTTCGATGATCAAGCATCACGTAAAATATACGAAACCAATATATGTAGATAACTTTTATACATAAAAAATGAACGTATTTTGAGGTATTATTTAGTTTTTGTTTCATCGTAATCGGTTAATTCTATCAGAAGATATATGAATTTAAAATGTTCAAGAAGAACTAATCATCAAATGTATGATGCAGTGACATCTATTGTACTAGAATGGTAATAATGACTAAAATGTGCTCACCAGATAACTTTGAAATCGACTGACCGGCTTTATAATAGCTTGAATAAGGTACTCTAGATTTACATCATGATTTCCGTGTATTATATTTTAGCAGTTTTGGTTCTTGGTCGATAGATGGCGTTGTTCATTTCACTCCATTTTCTGAATCGAATGACCCTCGCCCGTGTCAGTTGCCTGAAGATTGGTTTTTTAACCGACGTTACAAAAAGAAGGAAGTTCCCAATTCGACTTAAAAAACGACGCATAACTTTTTACAGAGAAGTCCGATTTACATGGTCCTTTTTTTGTGAAAAGCTTAGGTACGTATATCTCAAACTTGGTCCCATTTATAATTGAAAAATCGTGTTTGTGCTAATTTCCTGCACCTTTGATGAGAATTTTTGACCTAGCTGGAGTATGACTGTCATCGAGTGTAAGGATGAAAACGTAAGGCTGTAGAGGCAAGCCCTTATTTGCAAAAACATAAGTAAATTATATCGGAGAAATTAAATTGTTACCAACTTGAATCTATACTTATATTATAAAGCTCAAGAGTTTGTTTGTTTGGTTGGTTAAACGCGCTAATTTCAGGAACTACTGGTTCATATACTGGTGGTACTGGTTCGAGATTTTGACACATGACACATCAGCTGAGTCGGTGGGGTTATGCAAATTGTCATGAAATTGAAGAATTTTCGTGAACTTTCAGCATTCGATTTCATATTGAAAAATGATTTTTACGATAGGTTTGTGGCTATTATCTCCAATAACGTGTTGAGGTCGGTAAATCGGCGTCAGTCTATTGCCAAATATGTATATCTACAGTAAGTAACTACACCCTTCCGAAAAATTGGTAATTAGATGCGCTGGAAATAATGTACATAGACAAGCTTCTCGTTTGCTAATAAATTAGCCATAAATCAATATGTGCTGTATAATAGGAGTTCTTGAATAACCTTCAAGCTTTTAAACTAAGCTAGAAGGTACATCTTCAAGGACTCCTTATTATGATGCAATTGGGAACTTTAAAGCGCATTCATATAGTAGTGATGATGGTAAATGGATGTGCTATGACGATTTAAAGCCAAGACTAAATAGAAGTCCTTAAATGGTAATAGCCCATTGCATTCTATAAGGTCAAATGTAATAAAATTTAGTTTGATGATGAATGATGTTTGTGTAATGAATTTAGTTTGTTTCGCTTGACATTTGTTAGTTTGTTTGTTTGATTTTATGTTTTATTTGATTTGTTGTTTTTTTTTTTTGTAGTTCGGTTTGTTTGATTGAGTAACATGATTAATATGAAAATTAAATAACTATTGGAAACTATACCCAGGGATTTTTATTCCGTCTCATTTTTTTTTCCAAACTCGATTACATTGCGAGTATCGATTAGGCTGAATATAACTTTTTAATATTAATGATGAAACATGTCAACACTAAGAAGTGTCGTGTTGCAACATAGTTTTTTTTTGTAAGACTAACACAATCAGTCTTTATAAGTACCTACTTACTCTTAACGTACTTTGTATAATGGCAAACATAAGAACGCAGATAGAATGTTACTGTTTTTATTTTGCCTTTTTGAGGTTTATTAGCAAACGAGAAGCTTGTCTATGTACATTATTTCCAGCGCATCTAATTACCAATTTTTCGGAAGGGTGTAGTTACTGTAGATATACATATTTGGCAATAGACTGACGCCGATTTACCGACCTCAACACGTTATTGGAGATAATAGCCACAAACCTATCGTAAAAATCATTTTTCAATATGAAATCGAATGCTGAAAGTTCACGAAAATTCTTCAATTTCATGACAATTTGCATAACCCCACCGACTCAGCTGATGTGTCATGTGTCAAAATCTCGTCGTGCATAGTGGTTATTGTTTTTTCATTACTCATACTCTGAAAGTAGGTCTGAAGTTGCCTGAGGGGTTGAAAGTAATACTTTTCAGCCCTAGGGAGAATCGTTTTCAACTGCCAGCTGTCAAATTATTAAAAAAAAATGGTTCATTTTTCTATTAAACCATGTTCCAACTTTCTATACAGCCACGATGTAAAATTGAAATAACATAAAGTTAAGTAGGTATTAATTAAAGAATATATATATCACGGCAGGGAAAGCCTAGAGGAGCACTCTGCCCAAATATTGGTGCCATCCGCCGCCAATCCGCCTTTGTCTTTCAGTCTCTACTTCTCTAGCCATCATATCACCATGCGACACCTACAATTCTTCATTGTTGGTAGATAGGTACCTAGGTGGGTAGGTATTTGAAATCACACACAGCACTTGACTCAAATTCCAAACGTTTATTTCTATGAAACCATTTAGGTACAGAAACTGATTAACTTTTAACGTTCACTTCATTAAACACTTATAATTACATAGTATTTCAATTGTTTTTGCTAATCGTAGGATAACGTGACTGCTCGTTGCTCACGCATCCATTCTTCTGTGTGGGCGGAAGACCGGAAGTCCTCCACACAGTACAGGTAACTCATTACATAATAAGTTCATTAAAACTTACAAACAATACTAGAGTAATTCATAATTATATAGATCGGACTAACTTACCTAGTGACGTCCGATCCTTAATTATGTGAAGTAATCTCGTCCTCATTTAGTACTTGTAGTTTGCACTTCCTGCTAACTCGCTATCACATTTTTTAAAGATGAATCGATTTCATCAACATGAAAATGTTGTCTGTGGTCCGGTCTTGGCGCGCTCTGTCTGACATCTGTCAACTCATTCTTTCAAAGCACATGATCGGGACTTCAAGATGACCGATACGGTTATCTATCGTAGTCCCGATACATTAGTCAACACAACTTTAAAAAGGGGTGTAGATAAGACACTTTAAAACACATATAAGTAGGCTGATCTTCTGGGAAGGGTTGGGATACAATGAGGACGAGATTACTTCACATAATTAAGGATCGGACGTCACTAGGTAAGTTAGTCCGATCTATATAATTATGCTCCGTAATCTCGTCCTCATTTAGTACTTGTAGATGTTCAAAGAAGTTGTGTTGGTAATATAATCAACATCTTTTAATCATTGAACAATGCAGCATAACATACTATTCTGAGTATTATTACTTGGGTACTAATTACACATTTACTTAAATAAAAGGTAAAATAACATAAATTTTCTTTTTTAATTTATAGAACATAATTACTTTAATCAGACAGTAACCATTGACATTAAATTTAATCAACCAATAATAACAAACAGTGTGTTTTATAGTTTATAGACTAGAACACACTGCTTAATTGTGCAAAACCATTAGAATCACTAACTATAGTTCTCATAAAAAAAGCAAGCAAAAGTTGAGGAACTTGTGGTCCAACCAGCTGCTTTTCTTATAACTTCAATATTAATACCCACTTTCGAGGCATTTTATGCAGAATCGTGCCTTGTGCTGTGTGATGTGAATTTAGGAGTATTTATTCCAGAATTTGTTTTATCCACCTACTAATAGTTGCAGTAGTGGCGGCATGATATGGTTTTCTTATACTTAGTTATAATTAGTGATTTATAATCTTGTCTTATATTTTCTGTAATATCTAAATAGAACAAAAGGGTAGTAGCAGGGTACACAGACAAATTCTCCTTAAAAAATGGTAATATCAAATTGGGTTGATATCTACCAGGTTCAGAGATTTTAATAATTTCTGGAATTTTTATGTTAATAATTATCCTGATTATAAGAAATGTTATCAGTATACTTATGAGAGACAAGGTTTGAATTCTGTGTGCTATTATAAGGGCTATTATGGTAACAAACTTTTTGGTAATTAGTTCTAGACTAAGGGTTTCATTAGGAAATAGTTTAGACAAATAATTCAAAACAATACTGAGATCCCATACTACTTCATATTTGGGGTTCTTAGATCTTAACCTAAATAAATCTCTGAAGAACCTTGACAGTCGGTCATCTGAGCCAATGTGGGAAATAACCCTAGAACTAGGGAAATAACTAACGTAATGGTATTGAGTGAGCTATATGACAGCCCTTATTAAATTTTAGTCAGTAAAGATATCACAGTGGGAACTGAGTCTAGGAGAGGGTCAATATCTTGGTTCTGACAATAGGAAATCCCCTGATTCAGAGCAGACTCATATCGCTTTTATGATGGGATTCCATTATTATATAACCATGGGCTCAAATAAGGGAAACCATGATTGTGAGGGCCACCAAGGTACTACAACAATGCCTGTTGCCCCTTCCCCTCTTTTTTTTTTTTTTGTAACATCTTACTAATAAGTGGTAATGTATAAAAGAAATCACCATACCATTTGACAGTGCCTGATATATAATTCTGACAATTAGTATTAAACTTGTTTGCAAACAGATCAATCTGAGGTTAAACAATAATAGTCTTGTAGGCTACATCACATAACTTCCATTCAATTTCTGTTTGGATGCCTAGATTAGAGATCTGCGATAGTGTTTTCTTTAGAACTGATGTAAGATGCATAGATCCAAATGTGTCTTTCCTCACACCGTTGCCACAACTTTCTGGCTAAATTATTAAGGTGGGTAAAACGAGTGCCACCCATTTTATTGATGTAGGCTATGGCTGTTGTGTTATCTATTTAATTCTAAGTAAAATTTCACAGTGTTTGAGTGTGCTTGCAAATATTTTGAGCCCTATAAATACTGCTAGTAGTTCAAGGTAATTTATATGAAACTTTTTATCATCAGTTGCCCAATGCCCATGGCTTCTGACATCATTACATACCAGACCCCAGCCAGTTTGTCAAGCATGAGAAAATATTTCTAGAACAAGGTCAAATAGTTTTATACTGTTCTACTAGTCCTATCCTAATTCCTCTTGTGATAGGTAGCAGAGCCTTTGTTTCATCCACCAAGTTTCTGAACGCACCTTTTTGACGTTTGACAGATGACGATTCAGTTGTCAGTGCGATGACTTTTGCTTGTCAGTGGAATCTTGTTGGCAAGAAACGCGTTTCCGTGGTCTTGTATTTTTGATGCACGCGGCTGTCGTGTAATTATTGATTGAAACTTTGAGTTAACGTTAATCCGATACCATCTTGATCGGTGTTTGATATTTTGTTGATAATTGAGTGAAAATTGAGAGATCTCACCACTTTGGGTCGTGACCGCGAGTAATTTGTTGGTTATGTAGCCGGCCCTTTTGTGTCATTTGAACGCCGGTAAATTCCTAAATTCAGTGCTGGACTATTGTACATCCCCGATTGGGTTAGCAAACCGGGATAAAATTCAGTTGGACATTGGTGAAAAGTGCCACGTGTGGGATCTGAAGGTTTGATCCGGGAGTCGACGGTACGCGCTGTGGGCGTCCTTTGGAACCGTCGAATCTTACATAACTCCACATACACCACACAAACCACATTTATACTTACACCCCACCCAGATACGACGTGACCAGGACTACGTCACATCACCAGTACCAACGTGATGGTAAGTGTATCTAATAGGTGCTTTCCCTTTGTCGATTGGACAAATATTATTTTGATTAGGGCTCCGCGTAATCGCGGACATCGTGAGTCTGCTGGGGCAGTCTCACACAGCCTTGTAATTTTCATTGTTGTTTTGTTACTTTCCATAACCTTGGTGTAAGGCTAACCATATTCCACTGCTGGGCAAGCAGCAACAAGGATACCTTTACCTAGCAACTGAGCAAATTCTACTATTTTGCATATCCTCTTAGACTTAAAATTATTTAATAAGTTAGGGATGAAATTTATCTATCTTCTTCCGACGAAGTGAGATATTAAATTGAACTGAATCTAACAGAAATTCTATATACTGACAGCATTGTCTGGGTTTTAAGACACTCTTTTTAGTATTGATAACAAACCGAAAAAAGTTTTTTTAAGAAAAAACTTAGTATAAGAATCAGCAAGGCACAAAATATCACCGTATAGAAAAGTAACCCCAATGGCCTCAGGTGACACATAACTGGCTTCATAATCTTTGTGAATACATTATGGTGCTATGCTAAGCCCAAATGGAAGGCATGTAAACTTACAATGTATCTTGAAACTGATACCGGAGAAATCTATCATATTTTTTATGGGTAAGAAGTGTAGCACTTAGATACCCGCAATTACAGACACAATTAAAATAACAATGCACCGTGGGCATGGTGCATTTTTCAAATCTATAGTTGCCATAAATCAACCTGGGGTCATGAGTCCATAAGTCTTCTAGTTTGAAGTGATGTGTATTAATATATTTATTAAGTTTTTTGAGATTTAATATAAATCCAAGTGCCATCTGATTTTGGATGCAAAAATATGCTGGATAAAAATTGAATATCTGCGGATAAACATCATTCAATACACGAGTTTATTAATTTCCATAAAATAAGATTGCTTTCTTCTGACTGAAGTTATTGTTTTTAAGAATGGAAGTTTGAACTGGAATTTCATAAAAGTGTAAGTAGTTTATAACCCTTGATCCAATCATTGTATTGTTGGATAGGTGGTAACATTATTCCAGACTTCAGTGAAATACTGTAATCTTCCAGTTTCTACCTGAGCTAGACGCATTCTTGTCCCCGACGCCGACGTCGCGGCTGGCGCCTCTGTGGTGAGTGCCTCGGGCGTGTTGCTAGTTTCACCTGGTTTTTCCGCTTCAGCACTGCGTTAGAGGTCTTGCAGGTGTGTTCTTCAATTCTTGTCCTGCAGCTTATCCCCGAACAGGTACTCAGATATTGGAGTGTCTGCCCCATTAGCTCCTTCATTTCCTTATTGAGGCCAGGCAGGATTAGGGAGAGTCTGGTGATGCAGTTGCATGATAAATGTGACAAAGTAGTCTGGCTGCATCACATAAAGAGTTATAATTTGATCACTACTCTCTCGGTTGGCGATTAGATTGTTTAACACTTTGCCTATTGATGTAATGGCAGCAGCCGAGGTGATCTGCTGCCCACTGATCACTCCACCATCCTCAGTGTGGCTGCCACTTCTTCATTTAGTTTTGGTGGGTGCAACAAGCTGCCGTTTCATTTAAACCCTTCACAATTACTGCTGACCACCGCGTGGCCAGGCTGGCGTGAAGTTCTATAGGTGTCTATGTTGGCTACGCCCCCTCATCTCTGCCTCTTTCTGATTTCGGTCAGTGGGCCGTCTTAGAGATGGATATTAATATTCAATAAAGTTATTAAAGCATATTGAAATTAAATCTTAATCATTTTAAATATTTCCTTCATTAAGTGATATAGGACAAGTGTTTGTACTCAGAAGTGGTGGTTATGAGGAATAGCTGTCACGGCGAGTCAGGCTGCGTCGGGTTTTAAAACGTGTCTCACAACATCGGTCGCGATAACCACGGCTTCTCGAGCGTGTTCGACTGGAGCGGGCTTCATACTTGTGTACAAAGGATAATTAAAGTTAGACCTCTGCCTGGTCGAGTTTAAATCCACGGCTAACCTCTCGTGGTAGCTCAAGGGATGCAGTAGGGACGAGACTATGAACAACTGAATGTGTACATCATCGGCAGACCTCTCGTGAAAGCTCTTGTGATGTCGTTCTATTGTAGGATGGCTTAGATCATCGGCTAACCTCTCGTGAAAGCTCTAGTGATGTCGTTCTATTGTAGGATGGCTTAGATCATTGGCTAACCTCTCGTGAAAGCTCTAGTGATATCTTACTAATGTGGGCACAGTTGGTGTACTCATGGTTAACCTCTCGTGAAAACTCTAGAGACATGTGCGAACAACTGAACGTATACACCATCGGCTGACCTCTCGTGAAAGCTCTTGTGATGTCGTTATATTAAACATCATCATGTCATGTCTTGTGATGTTGTCGTCATTTTGTTAGATGGCTAAGATCATCGGCTAGCCTCTCGTGAAAGCTCTAATGATGTCTAATAGGTTGGCACAATTGGTGTTCTCATGGTTAACCTCTCGTGAAACCCCTAGAGACATGTGCATCTTAGACCAGGGTGCCAGGTACTTCTTGGAAAAGACGAGTGGGTAGGTACTTAAACAAAAAAGCTTACCAGAGTTTCGGTGACGACTCCGTTTTCGCTTGCTCGACCGATTTTCTAGTTCTCGCAAACGTTCGTTGAGTTCTCTCATCTCTTCGTCTCGTTTTCTTCGGTGTTTTCCCATCTCGGTTTGGTAATTACAACATTTTAGGAACTTTATTAACGGAAACGTGACCTGCGCGCTTCACAAAAAAGTACAATGAGTTGACAGATGTCAGACAGAGCGCGCCAAGACCGGACCACAGACAACATTTTCATGTTGATGAAATCGATTCATCTTTAAAAAATGTGATAGCGAGTTAGCAGGAAGTGCAAACTACAAGTACTAAATGAGGACGAGATTACGGAGCATAATTAATCATTTTAATAATTAAACAATACCAATATTCACAAATGCAAAGGTTTTATCAAGTTAAAGCTAATTAGTCGCTTCAATACTTTTTACAACAATATTCAATCTTTTAAAACCATTTCCGGCAAATCAAAGTATTTAGTACAAAGAACACCTACGAAGTCTTTCACTAATAAATTGTTCTGTAAAATAATCTTGTTACTTTTTAGTTTGTAATTTAGTTAGATAATCTGATTTAATTGTAGTTTCAAATTATTAATTGATTTATTGATCAAATCGTATTCGGCCTGTAGTGTTGCCTCATAAAAATCTTGTGTCAAAATGAACAATAATAATTACAAATCCAATGTCATAAAATACTTGCTTATCATAATTTTAACTATAGATTTAGCTAAAGACTTACTGAGTCTTTAGCTAGACTTTTGTTTAATAAATTACTATTTGAAACCACGAACTATCTAAGTACTAGGTGAGCCAATAGATGGCGCTTAACTCATCTGTCAATTAATTAAGTTCTATGTAATAATTGTACTGCCAAGCAGAGATGGCAGGTTCACCAGTTTTATCATGGAATAGAATTATGAGTGCTATTAATTAGATTAAATCTTAGCAGATAGAGCCTCTTGCGGCGACATATATATTTTAAATATCTTTATTATAATTAAGTTTCAACTATTTCTTTAAAATAACATAGATTTGGGAAAAATATTTACCATTTTTCGATGATGAAAATGAAAAATAGGTATTGGCTGAATAGCTGACCGGCCACAGAAAAAAAAAGCAAAATAGGTGGGAAAGCGGCAATAGGGTAGATGACACCATAAAACAATAATTCCAAGACACCTTTCTCTAAAAAAAAACACTTTATTTTGGGCCTGAAAACCCGATTTATTTTCAATTAATTGCCAAATTCGATTTTTAGTTGCTTTGAAATCAATAAATAGTCGAGTCATTGAGTTGAATAAACAGTGACGTCACAGTAGGCTATTGCCATACAAAGTCTAAAGAACCGCGTTTTGACAGCTCTTAAAAAGTATCTCAATTGATTGGTGTGTCATCTACCCCATTCGAATTCCGATCTTCATTAGTTTTTTCGAGTTGTATGTTTTTTTTTTACTTTCCTTGTATTCGTAATGAAAAGCACAGTGTTTACCTCGGGTTAAAGACTTATGTAGTCCCACGAAACTTACTTTTTTATATAAATAGACCTAATGAGAAAAACAATTCTCACTAGATCCATCATGGATCTGGCCAACAGATCTTCTGAGAATGATCCTTCCCAGTAGATCCATATCTTTAAAATCAGGATCCAATGAGAAAAACAATTCTCACTAGATCCATCATGGATCTGGCCAATGGATCTTCTGAGAATGATCGGAACTATCGATGAACTATTAGCGCCCTCGCTTCGCTCGGCCACCAAACTCCGTCTCGGGACTAAATAAGTTACTTTCACCCCTAGGGTAACAATGTACCTACTATTATTCAGAATAATGACATAAGAATATTGTTAGTCTATGTGACTATTAACAGATTCGTAGCTTAGTAGGAACTGCTTATGAGGAAAATATGTAATTACTATAGCTGCTTAGGTAGAATAAAAACCTTATTTATGTTACCACGTTTTTCCTGACGAAAATATCAAGAGATACGCCTTCATAGCAATGGCCATTCAGTTTAAACAGGCACTATGAGGGATTTCATAATACTACCGTAGTCGAATTTATAGACTTCGAAATATTATAAATGATAATGATAAATGATGTTTATTTTGCAAGTTGGTTTTTACAAACACTTTTACACGTAATTTTTTTTTAACTAGATGGGGCCGCTGTGTCGTACCTGACTACTCTGAGAAGAAACAGCCGAAACAAACTCAGAGGTCGTAGTCTCTTTTAAAGTCCAGACATAATCTTGCTCAATTCACATGAGGACTATGCAGATTAGTGCTTGAGATGGTCTTTTGAAGAAAGAACCATACAGATTTGAGTGGACCTGTCCAGTCAGTGCAAGCATTTGTCAGTTAACGTGTAGCTCGACTTATAACTCAAGGAGCTCAATGAAACGACGAACAATACCAAAGAAAGGACATTTGGGTAGGTCGCTTATATAGCCAGACAGTTGTGGGAAAAAAACAAACAAAAAATAAAAATGTGACCTACATGGTCCCCACATTCACAATAATCAAATAAAATAATTAGCAAGTTCTTTCCAAATGAATGTAAATAAAAATAAAATCACGAAAATCATTAAATGTCGCAATGATAATAAAATAAAAAAGTAAAATACTTAATAAAATAAGTATTCATGTCAAATCAGTAAATGTCACATAAAATAATAAATAATAATAAAATACATGTCAAAACATTCAATGTCAGAGTGTATAAAAGAAAGGAATCAATAATAAACAGGCGAAGTCCGAAAGTGCGTCATTCACAGAGCAAATTTAATTGGAGCAGCTTAATCCCAAGCTTTTTACCCGACTGCGGCGAAGCCCAAAAGGAGGGTTATGTGTTTGCCCTGTATGTATGTTTTATGTATGTATGTATGTCCGTTTCTTTGTTCCCTCGTAACTCCTCAACGGATGGAGGGATTTGGATAGTTTATATGTCGTTAGATTTGTCTTGATGGCGCAAGTGTCACTGACTACATTAAAATCAATAAACAAGGAAAATCGTGGATTTGGGGAGCCAGATTCTGGAGGTCGAATTTTTTTTTTCTTCTAATACCATCGAGTGGGGTATCAAAATAAAGGGTTTTCAAAGGTGATTACAAAAATATATGCAACTTATATGTTTGAATGTAATTCGAAATGACAAATAGTATAAAAGTAAATAAAATTCTAAGTTTTGGCACGTTCTGCAGCCTGAATGGCTAGATGGATTTTAGCTTGAGAGGTGTCATTAGATTCGTATTTACTGTGAGAGTGACTCTGGGTAGAAAATGGCGGATTTTTAGCGCCAAATTCAAATGTTTGGCACGCTCTGCAGCCTGAACGGCTCAATAAAGGGGGTGCGTACCATTTGATATAATAACAAAAGTTCTAAAGACCACATGCCCTAATATTTAGTTGGTATAATATAAAAAATCTATAGTAACCTTTAATATAATTTTGAAACGTCTACTTTGTTTTGTATGTGTCGCAGCCAACTAGTTTAATTAGCCGTTCAATCAACTCTTAAATCTCGTCTAAACAGCTTTAAGTTCGGGACTTAGGGCACCCCGATGTTAGGTTAGTTAGGTTCCTTCAAACCCAGCAAGACAAGAGTTTTACGGTTTCAAGAAGTTTATTTGAAATGTTACATTAGATGTCATGAAATTTGGTTATTTGTTTTTATAGCATATGAAAATTATATCTTAGGAAGGTAATTTCAAGTGATAATGTACTATTTGTTATTATACCATAATATTACACACCCCAATAAAGGACTCATCATGAGGATTTTAAAAGTTTATAATATCTAAGTAACTAAAAAGTGTAAAATAAAAAAAATAATTAAAAAAATTAAAAAACCCGACTGCGTAAAAAAAACTAATTACTTTAAATAAAAAAAATAAAAACTGAAAAGAATAAAACAAGCTCAGGAGACAGGACATATTGACTGCAACAGTCGGGACCCATTAAATAATCTAGACTAAAATCATTACATTCAATAGGGGTCCCGACTGTTGCAGTCAATATGTCCTGTCTCCTGAACTTGTTTTATTCTTTTCAGTTTTTATTTTTTTTATTTAAAGTAATTAGTTTTTTTTTACGCAGTCGGGTTTTTTAATTTTTTAAATTATTTTTTTATTTATCTTCAAGATAGTGATTAACATTATAGTAGGCTTTCAGGCACAGCTTCCGTTTTATAAACGATTTGAATTTGTTTAGGCTTAGTGCTTGAATTTGGCTCGGAAGTTTATTGTAAAAGCGTATACATTGGCATCTGAATGTACCTCCTATTTTTTTGAGCCTCGTTGCAGGAAAAACAAATTTGTGTTTGTTCCTCGTGTTTATGTTGTGAATATCACTGTATTTTTTAAATAAATTAATATTTTTGTGTGCGTACAAAAGGTTTTCATATATAAACTGAGAGGGCACAGTAAGAATATTAGTCTCTTTAAATTTTTCTCTGAGGGAGTATCTGGGACTTAATTTATAAATTGAACGAATTGCCCTTTTATGCAAAACAAATATTGTCTGAATATCGGCGGCATTGCCCAACAAGAGAATACCGTACGACATCACGCTATGGTAATAACTAAAGTAAACTAAACGGGCTGTCTCTAAATCAGTTAAATCACGAATTCTTCTAACGGCGAATGCTGCAGAGCTAAGTTTCTTCGACAATTTGTCTATATATGCGGGCCCCACTGAAGCTTGGCATCCAAAGTTATGCCTAAGAAGACTGTGCTATCTTCCGGTTTTAACTCTTCATCCTTAATTAGTACAGTAGTTTCCACTTGTCTTACATGGGGTATCGTAAACTTAATACATTTAGTTTTCTTCTCATTTAGGAGTAGATTATTAACATTAAACCAATTAACGACTTTTGCCATGGCGCTATTAACATCATCCGTAACTAACTGCTGACGGTTGAGTTTAAATAAAAGAGAAGTGTCGTCTGCAAACAATACTATGTCATGATTATCCTTTATGAGGTAAGGCAAGTCATTTATATAAATAAGAAACAAAAATGGACCAAGAATTGAGCCCTGGGGTACCCCCATTCTTACTACGGATCCGGGAGATCTTTTCCTTTTAACATCAACTCTCTGAATCCTGTCACTCAAATATGAAATAAGAAGATCCAGGGAGGCGTTACGGATTCCGTAGTGGTGTAGTTTCCTGATTAATGTTTCATGAAGAACACAATCGAAAGCTTTAGATAAATCGCAAAAAATGCCCAAAGCATCGCATTTGTCCTCCCAGGCATTATAAATGTGTCCTATAAGTTCAACACCGGTCATCAGTAGTTGAACGACCCCTTGTAAAACCAAACTGTTTTTTATGTAATAGCTTATATTTATTAAAAAAACTTTGCATTTGTGCCAAAATTAATTTTTCAAAAATTTTACTAAAGGTGGGTAGTACTGAAATGGGTCTATAATTAGTGGGGTCTGATGCCCGATTTAAACAATGGTATTATTTTACTATATTTCATTAGATCAGGAAACTCACCTCGGTCAATACAATCGTTAAATATTACAGCTAATGAAGGAGCTACAATGCTTATAATGGATTTAGCAACTTCCACAGAATGACCCCATAGATCGGCGGTCTTTTTAACATTTAAGGTGTGAAAAGTTTTAATTATATCTTTACAGGTGACATATTGAAAATTAAATTCGGAATCACAGACTGAAACGTTTTCCCTAAGTAAAGACTCGGCAGCAGCAGCTGACGAGTTTAGCGATTTAGTAGTCGATACGGGAATATCCGCAAAGAAATTTTCAAAGGCTGTGGCAACTTGAGTGTCTGAATTTAAAATTTTATCGCCAATAGCAAGGCTGTAGTCACTGTTTCGGTTGCAAGACCTTCCCGTTTCGCTATTAATAATATTCCATGTCATTCTAATTACATTACTACTATTTTTAATTTTTGAACTCAAGTAACGTGACTTTGCTATAAAACAATCTTTTTTAAATATTTTAGAATAATTTTTAATATACAACTTAAATTCTACAGTGTTTTTATAGGTCCGCTCTGCAGACAGCTCATAAAGTCGTTTTTGACTCTTATGAATACCAATAGTGGCCCAGTCGTTGAAGGAAGCGTTACTATTAACCGAGATTGCCTTAGGAATAAATATATTTGTATGATGTGTTTAAATATAATGATTGCACTAGGTACTTACCTAAGCTAAGCTTTATTTGAAAACGCCAAAGTCAGGTATTCCGAGTTGGGACAACATAATAGCAAATCATTAATATTTCGTTATTCTCGACCAGTAGTCAGTATTATTAAGATTTTAGTATATGTATAAGATTCAATAAACGTTATACGATTGATGATTTGAAGCCAACATTAAATAGAAGTCCAGAAAATCAAAATAGTTTGATTGGTTTAGAATCAACTCGCTATTCTGAGGCCAGGGTGGCGGCTCACATTCGTATTACAATATCAGAGCTTGTATAACATTTAAGAAGTTTTTAATTAGTGTCCCATAACGAACATTTGACGTACATTTAACTGGTGTCAAATTTGAAAAAAGTTAGTTGAATTAAAATACACCCGCCAACCTGACGTCAGGATGGCGGCTCACATTTATTTTACAATATCAGAGCTTGTATAACATTTAAGAAATTTTTGATTAGTGTTCCTATACGTACATTTGACGAACATTTAATTCCTAATGTCAAATTTGAAATAAGTTATTGGAATTAATAATAATATTGCTGGACATTACACACAGCGCCATCTAGTGCCACACTAAGCAACGAGGCTTGTGTCGTGGACACCAGATAGTTGATAAACTACATATATACTTTTTGTTTGTAAATACATACTTATTATACATATAAACATCCATGACTCGGAAACAAATGTCCATGCTCATCACACAAACATTTGCTCCGACCAGGATTCGAACCCGGGACCCTAAGAACGAAAGGCAGCCTGACTACCACTGCGCCAATCGGGTCGTCTATCGTCGTCTAATTAAAATACACCCGCCAACCTGACGTCAGGATGGCGGCTCACTTTAAAATGATGTTTGCTAGGCATACAGACTCGTACATTTATACTTATTTTAGTATAAAAACGAACATTTTACGTACATTTAATTATATACAATATAATAATAATTATTATTATTTCTTGTTCTTTCATTTTCTTCTCTCGTAAGAGAGTACAAAAACCCTACCCACGGGCCGGAGCCAAGTCTGTAGGGGGGAGTTTAAATGGAGAATGTTGATGATATTGTAGAAGAAGTTAAGAATTTCCGAGTGATGCGACAGGTGTTTAAAATTGTGGCTTTTTGGAGCAGATGAAGTGTGTGGGGGGAAATGTCTAAAGTGTTTAAGCTTTGCGTAAGAGATTTCGGTACGACACCAGTGGAAGAGAGCACTATAGGGACGATGTGGACGGTTTGTGCTTCCCACTGGGTTTTTATTTCTATGGCGAGGTCTTGATATTTACTAAGCTTTTCAGATATTGTAGTTTGAATGTTGTGTGAGTTTGGGATAGCTATATCTATTAGGTAAACTGTTTTATTGGTTTTGTCGTGAAGGGTTATATCTGGTCTATTGAAATGTATAGTTTTGTCAGTTATTATAGTCCTATCCCAATAGATTTTCTGATTCCTATTTTCTAGTGTTATTTCGGGTTTATATTTATAGTATGGTTTCATCTCACTTATGAGTTTATATTTGAATGCTAAGTGTTGGTGTATAATAGAGGCAACTTGGTCATGTCGATGCTTATAGTCAGTCTGCGCAAGTGATTTACAAGCTCCTGTAATATGTTGTATGGTCTCAGAAGCAGTGTTGCAATGTCTGCATAAGTCAGTCGGCTGATGAGGGTCTTTAATTATATATTTCCTGTAATTACGAGTAGCTATTATTTGGTCCTGGATCGCCAGCATAAATCCTTCTGTCTCGGGAAACAGTTCACCCCGTTTGAGCCATTCGTTCGACTTAGCTTTGTCGACGTGTGGCTGGCTCAGGTAGGCTCGTGTCTCCCGTGGAGGGCCTTGGCGGACCATGCGGCATTTTTTTCTTGTGTGGTTATGAGTAGTTCATTAATTTGAGTGTTTCTATTGTGTAGGTTAAGTGGTGTAAGTTTCATATCGTTTTCGGTTACATGTTTGTGTAGTGATGAATTTTCGGATTTGTTATGAAAGTACGCTCTGAGTGAATGTATTTGTTTGTTGTGTAAGTTGTGTATGTCTATCAGGCCTCTTCCTCCTTCTTGGCGCGGCAGAGTAAGTCGCTGTATGCTTGACTTTGGATGGTGTTTTCTGTGTTTGGTAAGAGATGTATTAATAGTGCGTTGTAATTTTTTGATATCTGTATTTGACCAGCGTATGATTCCAAAAGAGTAAGTGAGGATGGGTATTGCGAATGTGTTGATTGCTTTAATAGTGTTTTTGGAGTTAAGGTTGGTTTTCAAAATGAGGTTAATGCGGTATGAGAATTTATTGACTAGTTCTTGTTTAGTCATCTTTTGATGTATCTGCCTAGATTGTTTAAAACCTAGATATTTATATGTACTCTGTTCATCCATTGGCTCTATTGATTGGCCTGACCCGAGTGTGTAACTATTATTTTGTACTTTTCCTTTTACAACTGATAAAATTTTGCACTTATCAACTCCGAATGACATACAAATATCATCAGAAAATTGTTTAGTTGTGTCAGCTAATACAAAAAATGCGTTTTTGTCAAGTGCATATAACTTAATATCATCCATGTACATGAGGTGCGTAAGCGTATAATGTGTGGTAATGTTTGTTAGTGTGTATCCAGCGTCTGTTTTATCTAGGAGGTGTGAGAGTGGATTGAGTGCCATACAAAACCACAACGGGCTTAGAGCATCTCCTTGGAAAATTCCACGTTTTATGTGGATTGGTTCAGTAGCTACAGTTGAGGAGGAGGAATTAATTTTTAGAACGGTTTGCCAATTCTGCATGGAATTTTCTAAGAAGTGTTTTAGTGTTGGGTGAATTTTATATAGACTCAAAATGTTTAATAACCAGCTGTGCGGAACTGAGTCGAAAGCCTTTTGGTAATCAATGAACATTGTGTGAATATCTGTTTTACTTTTAACAGCGCTGTTCATAGTAACTGCATCGATAGTTAATTGTTCTTTGCATCCTTGGCTATTTTTACGGCATCCCTTTTGTTGTTCTGACAAAATATTATGTTTGGTTAAATGTTCGTATACAACCTCACTTAAACAGGCTGTTAAAATTTTGTAAATAGTTTGACGACATGTAATCGGCCGGTATTTCGCTGGCTTTATAGTATCATTAATGTCCTTGGGTATCATATAAGTTACGCCGTGTGTAACGTATGATGGCAGTAAATGTGGTGAGTGGATGAATGTGTTTAAGTGGTTATGTAAGAAAGGATGTATGCTCGAGAATTTCTTATACCAGTAATTGTGAATGTTGTCAGTGCCAGGCGATTTCCAATTGTGTGTGCGTTTGATGACGTCTCTAAATGTTCCTATTGGTATGAATTCAAATTCCATTTCTGGGATATCTGGTGTTACTTCGTTGATCCAGTCAGCTTGATGATTATGATTTACTGGGTTTTCCCATATGTTAGCCCAGAATTCCCGTAGTGTTTCGGATGTAGGTGTCTCTAGGCTTTGGTTAGTGGTGTCTCTATTAGTTGTTGTAAGATTTCTATAAAATATTTTTTCATTATTTATAAATTTTGTGTTTTGCACTTTGCGGTTCGTGCATTTTAAATATCTTTTGAGTCTACTGGAAGCTGCGTTTAGTTTTTGTTTTAGAGTATCTAAAAAGTGTACTAATTGTGTGTTTGAGTCTTCGTATTGAGCATGTACCTGATATTTTTTCTTTATTTCTTCTACTGCTGCTATTAGTTTTAGACTTCTGCTACCATTAATAAAGTGTGTTAGCCTACCTATATTTGCTCTTAGACTTAGAATTTTCTTTTCAATCCTGATTTGCCACTTTGGTTTTCTCTTTATGTATGTGCGGCTTTCATTTTGTGTGTCTGATATTTTAGCTCCGTTGCATGTAGCTGCCGTCCATGCTGCACAGTAAATTGCGGTCTGCAGTTTGACAAAATCGGTCTCAACATTTACATTATTTGGGAGAATGACGGAATTTATATATGTAACTATGAGGGAGAACTTTTTAGATGTCTTTTGCTTGGGAATGTATAATCTACTAGTGGGGTGTGTATTAGAAAAAAGTTGTTGGGCTTGTTGAAAGGCGGCTTCGATTTCTAAGTTCTTTTCAGGAGCAGCATCAAAGTTATTTTGCGTAGGTTCAAATATGCCTATATCTATGTGGTTTAAAAAATTATCGTCGACGACTGTGTGTGTTTGAGAAACTATGTTAGTATCAGAGCTGTTATTTAGGAGTGTAATATTACTTGTTGTAGGAGTGTTGGTGGTCGTATCAGAAATGTTGATATTTGTGTGTTGAGTACTAAGTGAGTACATGTTCTCATCAGGTTGTTGTAAGTCGTTATTTATGAGTTCTGTATTTTGTGTGTTGGTATTGTTATTTCTTAATTCTGAAGCTACTTGGTTTTTTATTTCTTCTAGTCTGTTAGTTTGTATGTATTTGTTATTTATGATTGCTCTTACTTGATCTGATAATCTTTGCTCAGTTAAATGTGCTAGTTCTGGATATATATTAATAAATTCCTCATGTAAATGTTTTCTATAGGCTGTTTTATTTGTTTCTAGTTGTGTAGTAGTATAATATAATATTCTAATTACTGCCTCATTATATTCGTTCGTCCATTTCATACGCTGACTGGGTTGTGTGTTAATTGGTGTTTTTGATTGTGTGGAGTGTTGCTGTATTTGAGTATGAACTGTTTGTAATTCGACTCTGACTTCCTCATAAATCTGATCTATTGTTTCTTGTGGTAATAATTTCTTGTGAACAATGGCTCTTCGTTGGTCGCCTATTCTTTGTCGGCTTACTTGCATATCTGGGTATTTTTCTAAAAACTTAGTGTGAAGCGATGGTAGATATGCATTTTTATCGGTTTCCATATGAATGAGATAAAGATAGGTGCGTAGGATGAATTTATTCATATCAATGCTCCATTTCCTACGACTTGTTGCAGTTCTAGCGGCGGGTACAGTATCGTCGACAAAGTTTGTCTCCTGTACAACATCCACTGACTGTATGCTGATTGACGAGGATGAAGGCATCGATGTGACGCGAAAAGATTGTGATGATGATGGAATTGATGGAAAAAGTGATGATGGAGATGACGAAGAGAATTGTGATGTTTCGTCATCTAGGTATTTGAGGCAAACTTGCCTGAAGTATTTTTTTTTGTTTTTGACCTAGTATTCATGTTGTTCCCACGAGAAGCTAGGGATTTAAAAAGTCGACCACAGCAGAGCCCTGCGTTCACTGTGGCAAGAGTAAATAAAACTGGAGGTCCCCTATTATCCAGAGTTGGCACACTAGCGACTAACCTCTCCCCTAGCCATGCAGCCCTCGGCATGTGCGACCTTGGCTTGGATTGTATCTCTCTTAGTCTGGCCCCTCACCCTAGACCTATCTCGGCAAAGTAAACCCTACCGGCACAGACCTAGGGCTCATCAGACCACGCAAGCCCCACCACGTCGTCAACGTAGAGATACAGCGGTGGGGTTATTATTATTTATTATTATTATTTAATTATTTACATTTTATTATATATTATTTATTTATTTTATTTTATGTACATTTTATGTATATACTGATTTTAATTAATTATATTTTTAAGTAGATGCACTTTGACCGGTGACGTGACACGAACTGATTCGTGATGACGAATATACTTTGTCTGTGAGGTGCGACAAGGTGGGGAATAGAGATTTCTAACCCAATTTGAATTTAAAAATTAACGATTTAGCGTTAACACTAGTAGTAGCTCTTACTACTAGTACTAGCCCCTGGCGCTAAATCATATTTTGAATGTTGAAGGCACAGAAATCTTAAAGGTGTGAGAAAGTGTTTTTAAAAGGATTATTACAAAAAATTGGTAAATAGATACATCGAGCAGTGAGAGTAGTGTAGTGATGATGAATATTTGGAACAAATACAAACGAGGAGGCGACGACGTTCGTTTAAATTTTAAACGATTGAGAGAGAAAAAAATATTCTGCTTTTAATTTAAACCAGAATATTTTTTTCTTTCTTAATTACAGTTTTATGTTTTAAAGAAAAATTTCGGATATTTAGGTAAAACTACCGTAGAATATTTAATTAATTAAATTGGTCAACGACTTGAACATGATACAAGCAGAAGTCTGACGCTCACTGCGGGCCGAATAGTGCGAAATAAGTGGTTTTTATTTAAATGTAGCCTAATAAATCATTAGATCAAAATGCCAATTGTACACTTTGTGAAGGAAAAGGTGACAAATATTTGTGTGAAAAAAAAATACTAAAACTTAATGCAGTTTAGGACTAGGTAGTTACGAAATTTCAAACAAAAAATGCTACACGTTGAATATATTTTTCATATATAAAGTTATAGTAATAAAAAGTATATAGTAATAATAAAGTTAGAATTATTTCAATTGTACCAATTAAAGTTTATAGAGTCTAATACGCAACATATATTTTTTTCGCACATTTAAATTCACTTATCAAAGAGGAAATACATGGTGAAAACCTCTCGTTAGCAGATACCACCCCCTTAAAACCATAGGCCGTGTGCACCGATACAGCCCCATCAGTTTTTTTTTTGTTTTGAAAAAAGTACCTCCAAATGAATCACCCGTTACTTCTTTATTATTTCCTCTTTAAACTAAACGTCGGTATACATACACCTGAAACCATAGACTTAGTATATACTATATACTGCCGTGAAACTTTTTACTGATTGACAGTAAGCGTCAAACCGAAGCCGTCATTCAAAGAGCAGAGCTAAAACATACCCGTATATATTGCGTATATATTTATGATGTTATACGCTAAAATACAACCACAACACTAAACGACAACGATATAACACACTATGCATCCAAAAACAACCCTCGCCTCGGAACAATGAAGTACGTATAAGCAGTAATTGCATCTGTAAAGGAAAGCGGGATTGGGGCAGCCACCGCTGAGCATGGGGCGAAATCGCCACGAGGACTTGGACACAGTGGCCGTCGCCGCGTATGCCGTGTTCCGCGTACTCTTCCTCTACTTGTGCATCCTGCTCGTGCACTCGCTGCTGTACTGGGGCCGGCGCTCCCTGCGCGCGCGTGCCGCTCGAGATACGCGCGCCTGTCGCCTCGCGTGCTGACTGCATGGCGCGCAGGCCTGCCCTCATCACCATACCCGATCCGCAATTCACGCTCAATTTTCTTATGAACTCCGCATGGCTCGCCTTCATCTACATGCTAATACTGACCTTGTTTGAACTCATAGAGCTGTTGCGTCCAAAGCCATCGTGTATGTGTTCAGACTACGTGCAGGTACAGTGCTGCCCGGCGAGGTCACCGGCGGCGCCGTGTTGCCAGCCGCAATCACCGAAGAGGACGTGCCGGGGTCAGAAGCGCTCCAAGACAAAACAGAACCCGTGTGTAACCGAAATCAGTAAGAAATAAAAAAGACGCAGCCTTTCCTGTCGAATAGTGTATTTTTAACAATGGAAATGTTTTTTAGATCGCTTCAGTATAGGCCCTCATTTTCGCTCAGTGTGACATCGCCTTGGTGTCATGAGTTTTAGGGCTACATGAATGTTTGAGGTCTCAAAAGACGCGTACTAATGAGGGCTATAATATGGTGAAAAAAAAAATTGTATACTTTTTTAGAAAATCGCAAAAATGTCAAAAATTTGATCAATTTTATAGGGTCTTTTGGCATAATTTCGGGGAGCAATACATCGATTAAAATAACGTCCTCTACCGTCAAGTCGAGGACCTAATTCAATTTACTCTTAGACTCTATCTGTAGTAATGGTACCCCCTAGGGCCTAGAGGCTCAGGATTTTTGAAAGTTTTTATGTTTCCTGCCTGATGCCACCGAATTAGTAAGTACGTACGTAATAAATTGTAGCGGTACTGTACAATCACTGTAAAACGAAAATATTTTTAAGGCTAAAAATGAGCCTCTGAAAAGTTGTACTACCGCTAGAAACTACACATTTTCTTTAAACGACCGCGTGCGTTTCATACTTTAAACCCTGCGAAAAAACTTTTAACACAAAGGTTCTTTTTTTCTGCCTCCGGACTGGCACTCCTATTGGATTTTTGGATGATCGACAGGTATAGACAGGTTGAAATAAAATAGGGATTCCCTTGCCCCGAGGCCTCAATAGGCAATTCTGGCATGCATAAACAAGGTTGCAAAAAATGGAATATGTAATTAGACATTTTGATCTCAAATTACATATTATTAAATATCTGAATTTCGAGCAATTTTTAAAATTTTCGAGCTTGCTTCGCTCGCTCTTGCTTCTTTTGGATCTTCACATCGTAAATTATAAGTCAACCAAGTAACACCAATAGGTCGATACAATTCTAACTTGTTTAAGGCAAGGTGTCAAAAAATGTCGAGCTCGCTTCGCTCGGTCTTGCAGGCTACAGCCTACATCCTCTTGATTCTTGGCTTTGTCTGCAACTCGACCAAGTAACACCATTAAGTCGAAACAATTCTAACTTGTTTAAGGCAAGGTATCAAAAAATTTTCGAGCTCGTTTCGCTTTCTCTTGATTCTTGGCTTTGTCTGCAAGTCCACCAAGTAACTTTTGTATAAAGGGTCGAAACAATTCTAGAGTTTGGCCGCTGAGAGAATGCGTTCCTGACGTCTGTCAGTTGGTACAAAAATTTAGCGCGAAATTATAACATTTATTGATAATTGATTTAATGATATCGTTTTTAATAATATTATTTGTTAAAAGGGCAAAAGGGGTAATAATAATTAAGTTATATAAGCAATAAGTTATCTATCATCACACCAATAATACTAAAACTCGCGACCTGTCAGGAACGCATTCTCTCAGCGGCCAAACTTTAACATGTCCAAGGTAGGGTGTTAAAATTTCCGAGCTCGTTTCGGTCGCTCTTGGAGCCTTAATTCTTTGTTTTTTAAATTGCCTTTCTGAGTCGATTAAGTAACGTCTATTTCTAAGTAAAAGGACTAAAGAAAAGCTATCTTCTCTGAAGTGGGGAGCTTTATTTTTTTTAGTTCTTCTACTTCTATTTAATCTAGTGGTCCCCCTGGTTCAAAAGCTGGCGACGCCCTTGTTCGATAGCGTCGATATTAGAAGTTTCCCCAGTTTTCCCAGTCCGGGCCTGTATTTGACCATGCACGTATTATAAACAGGATCAGTTCAAGGGGAGCTGGGTCGTCCTTGACTAAGATTTTTTCGAAAATTTCATAAATTGGTGTTGATTCTGTTGTGCACAAACTAAACTTAATTTAGGCTATTGCTATCTTTTACTAAAAAGCAGTGCGAGAAAAGGACGGCTATAACTATGAACTAAGTTAGATATGTCAAACTAGTTTATGCCTTGCGCTTCACCGTAATTTTAGTCGACATGTTTTTACGTGCACCCTTCATTTGTATAGAAATATTAGTTCTAACTAAATTTGACAGATATAAATTACGTCCGTCTCTTTCTCGGTTTATTAGAGAGAAAAAGATAGCAATAGCCTAAATTAAGTTTGGTTTGTGCACAACAGAATCGACACCATTAGGTACCTATTAGCTTTGTTCAACAAGAAACCAACTTATCAGAGGCTGAATGCAGAAAAATTCAAACTCTCTTCGCAAGCTAATGCATCCTATCCTATCCTTTTTTTACCCGACTATAGCGGAGGCGGGCTATATTGTTTGAGCCCGTAGGTATGTTCATCTGTTCCCGCATAACTTCTAATTAAACTACCTAACCATACTCCGACAAAATGAGGTATCTTTAGAAGCCTTTTGATCGTCCGCTGTTTATTAGCTTTGGAGGTCAGACCATTAAATATGGTGGCCTCCACAGGACGAACATTGAAGAAAAATACAATAATTTTAAAATAAAAAAACGACACAAAACTACTTCATAAAAGGAAAAAAAATATTGTCCCTTTACCTACAAATCTGTACAGATTTGGTAAAAACTTATGTCTGGATGCGTTATTGACGAATTCATACAACCAAAAACAGCACAATATTTCCTACTCGTCATATTAACTGATTTTTAGAGAAAAAATCGCGCGGTTATTGTTAAAAAAACAACACACCGTCCGTTCGACACTGCGGTACAGCCGTGACTGTCTGCGCCCCAAGTGCACCCTTAGATCGAGGCGCGTAGGTATAGCTCGCGTTTCGTCCGTTTCTATGAAGTCGGAATACTGTATCATAATACTACTGTGGTTATACCCCTCTTTTTACTATATAATATCATTGGTTATACCCACAATAATGTTTTTAGTTGGCTGCACTCCTTTGGTTTTTTAAGTTTTGTATCTAAATGCTACGGACTGCATTTTATTGATTGCTTCATCAAATGATTGTGAACTAATTGATTAATTAGAGCCTGGAGATACTGTTCTCGCTGATAAAGGATTCCCTTCCATTATAACATATTGTGTCTAAAAATAAGAAAGCTATCTTAGTTATGCCAGCCACCATATCTTCATACACCACAATTTTCATCAGAAAGTAAACGAAAGATATAAAATTCATATTATTAAACATTTATATTACGCTGACGTACGTTATTGATAGACCGGAACTCATATTTTATACCTTTTAGCATAGGTATTCAAAAATAATATAATTGAAGAGACAATTTTGTCTAAATTGAAAGCACGATGAGAAGTGATAAGTTTGCTTTTCTGTCCGCATAGTGTCTCTTTTGTCGATTAGTGCTGCCACCTATAGTTCCTGCACGTTCCCTATACTACTTCCTTCACGTTATTTGGGGATAAAAAGTATCTTATATCTTAAATCAACTCTTACTATATTAATGTACTAAATTTTATCCAAATCTGTACAGCCGTTGGGATATCAAAACTTTTATCTACACTTTAGTTCACCCAATAAATCACCCATAAGGAGTTGTAGAGTGCGTGAGTTAGGCCCTAAGTGATTTCTTCAGAAAATTGTTCAGGGTACTTAGGGAATAAACATACTAAAAATCCTGACGTCTATGGGGTGAGGCGGAGTGGGGGGAGGGGGTTAAAGTTCCCATTTTTCAGTTTTTCGCTAATATCTTTTAAACGGTGCGTCATGGAGATAAGAAGTCTTCTACGCAATGAAAGCTTATAAAATTATGTACAACTTTTATCTTATACACTTTTTCACGTTCCTACCTATTTTCGAACTACACATTCCGGAAAAGTGAAAATTGAAAAAAAAACTACTTGAATTGAACACTACCTTTTGTATACTACTTCCTTCACGTTATTTGGATATAAAAAGTATCTTATATCTTAAATCAACTCCTACTATATCAATTTACTAAATTTTATCCAAATCTGTACAGCCGTTGGGATATCAAAACTTTTATCTACACTTGTCTTAAATACACTTTTTCCAAATGTTCACCAGTGTTCGAGTATCGTGCTCCGAAGAAAGTGAAAATGGAGTTCATTTAGTGTGATGTGACAAGCATTACCGAATGTTAAATATGAGCTAGTATATAAATTAGGTATTTTATTGATAACATAAGCTGGGAGTACCTCCAAGCGGTGAAGGCGGTAACAGTTTGAGATCTCGTTTTCTACCAGTAGTAATGGAGCAGAAGCGGGTCGTCACTTTTCATTCCATATTTCCTGTCGTAGAAAACGAGATCTCACTAGCTAAAACTCCCATAATCATCCATGCCTTCGGGCGTATGTTATTGTTGTCGTTTATGATTTCAACCTCTTCAACCCCGGTGTCTCTAAAACACACAACGAGTAATTTGAATCTGTTGACCCCTGGAGTGATCAATATTCGGTCCCCATATTTCCTTTCCAACTCAGCCTTGATGGTTCGCCACTGAGGTTTCACCCCTGTTATGACACCTAGTATCTCATCTTGGGAGAACTGACAATCGGTGCTTCCCTCCATGTAGTTAAAAATCTCCTCCATAGCCTCTGTGATATGGCTGTATCTAGGGATTTCAGCTTTCGGACTTGGGAAATCGATGGGCTTTACAAAAGTGTGGTAGCAGTCTTTGTGATATACTGCCCCCTCAGCAACAAGATCGTTAATGGACGCCAAGCGACCAAGAACTGCGTCACCCCAAGAATCCTTCCTCATAGAACATGCTTCCCTGATACGATACTGAATAGAAAGAGTTTCAACTGAATGTACTATTATTCTTCTGCTCAAAGGCGTTCTGGTTTCTTCTTTTACATTATGTGCGCATAATAAACAATTAGTCATGAAGTCGAATTGGGGAGCTGAAGACCTGAGCTGAGACGGGCCTGCCTCTTCTTGAGATGTAGATGCAACACTTTTTTTAAAATTGTATCGGCTCGAGTGGTTTTTACGATTACTATTGTGAATTAAAACGGATGTCAAGGCACGGAAAATTTAGTGCTTATCATCGTTCCGATCTTTACTAGCTTTGATAAGGCCGAGTATTCCTTTTTGTTTCACCTCAGAAACATCCTTAAGGGAGTAAGGATGTTTCTGAGGTGCTTTAACGATGTCCTTATCACACACAGGACACTTATTATTATTAGCACTCATGATGGATAATCCAATTGCGTAACTAATGACGATTACAATGCAAAGAACTGTTCTGGCTGCTCCCCTGCGTTACCGGGTAGGCTACCCTGCCAAAGAGGTTGAAATCATAAACGACAACAATAACATAAGCCCGAAGGCATGGATGATTATGGCAGTTTTAGCCAGTGAGATCTCGTTTTCTACGACAGGAAATATGGAATGAAAAGTGACGACCCGCTTCTGCTCCATTACCACTGGTAGAAAACGAGATCTCAAACGGGTTGACTGCTACCGCCTTCACCGCTTGGAGGTACTCCCAGCTTATGTTATCAATAAAATACCTAATTTATATACAAGCTCATAATTAACATTCGGTAATGCTTGTCACATCACACTAAATGAATTCCATTTTCACTTTCTTCGGAGCATGATACTCGAACACTGGTGAAAATTTGGAAAAAGTGTATTTAAGACTTGTCTTATACACTTTCTACCAGTGGTAATGGAGCAGAAGCGGGTCGTCTTTTTTCATTCCATATTTTCTGTCGTAGAAAACGAGATCTCACTGGCTAAAACTCCCATAATCATCCATGCCTTCGGGCTTATGTTATTGTTGTCGTTTATGATTTCAACCTCTTTGGCACGGTAGCCTATCCGGTAACGCAGGGGAGCAGCCAGAACAGTTCTTTGCTTTGTAATCGTCATTAGTTACGCATCATGAGTGCTAATAATAATAAGTGTCCTGTGTGTGATAAGGACATCGTTAAAGGGAGTAAGGATGTTTCTGAGGTGAAACAAAAAGGAATACTCGGCCTTATCAAAGCTAGTAAAGATCGGAACGATGATAAGCACCAAATTTTCCGCGCCTTAACATTCGTTTTAATTCACACTAATTGTCGTAAAAACTATACACTCGAGCCGATACAATTAAAAAAGATGTAAGTGTTGCATCTACATCTCAAGAAGAGGCAGGCCCGTCTCAGCTCAGGTCTTCAGCTCCCCAATTCGACTTCATGACTAATTGTTTATTATGCGCACATAATGTAAAAGAAGAAACCAGAACGCCTTTGAGCAGAAGAATAATAGTACATTCAGTTGAAACTCTTTCTATTCAGTATCGTATCAGGGAAGCATGTTCTATGAGGAAGGATTCTTGGGGTGACGCAGTTCTTGGTCGCTTGGCGTGATGAACATGAAGGGGACAGCCTGGTGCCAATAACAACCGAAGATTCACCAGCACCAGAGATACTACTGAAAACAATATTTTTCCGCTGCACGAAGGATTGTGGTAGTAGAAAATGTGGATGTCGGAAAGCAATGTTGAACTGTTCCGCGGCGTGCCTCCACTGCCAAGGAAAAAGAACCATTGTCAGGACCCTCACAGCCTAAACGAATTAAAATATAAAAGATAATATGTATCAAAGATACAAGTTTTCATTACTCAACGGCTGAACCGATTTGGATGAAATTCGTTATGATTAAAGATTTGGATTTTTAGGCTACTTTTATCCCGAAATAACGCAAACAAAGTAGCAGGCAACAGGTAGAGATTCATAAAAGTAGTTTTTTCGAAAATTTTCACTATTTCAGAATGTATATGTAAAAAAAACCGGCCAAGAGCGTGTCGGGCCACGCTCAGTGTAGGGTTCCGTAGTTTCCCGTCCGTCACAATAAGTGTTCCCACTTATGAGTTTAAAGGTGGGTATCCATTATGTAAAAATGCTTGCTTATACGAATATACTAACTTAGTCCAGAAATTATTTTGTACAACTTTTTGTCTTTTTTGTACAAAAACTGTTGTTTCCGTCAAGTTCAAAATGATTTTCCTAGAAAGTCCTTATAAAGTTCTACTTTTCAGATTTTTTTCATATTTTCTAAACTTATGGTTCAAAAGTTAGAGGGGGGGGGACACATTTTTTTTAATTTTGGAGCGATTATTTCCGAAATTATTGACATTATCAAAAAATGATTTTAAAAAACCCCTATTCATTTTTAAATACCTTTCCAACAATATATCACACGTTAGGGTTGAAATTAAAAAAAAAATCACTTCCCACTTTACATATAGGGGGGCTACCCGAATAAAACATTTTTTTTCAATTTTTATTTTACCACTTTGTCGGCGTGATTGATATACATATTGGTACCAAATTTCAGCTTTCTAGTGCTAACGGTCACAGAGATTAAGCGAGGACGGACAGACGGATGGACGGACAGACATGGCGAAACTATAAGGGTTCCTAGTTGACTACGGAACCCTAAAAAATGGGTAGTAATTCGAAAAAGTGTATAAGACTAAAGTTGTAGGAAATTTTATAAGCTTTCATTGCGCACTGTTTTAAAGATATTAGCAAAAAACTAAATAAAATGAACTTTTATCCCCTCCCCCACTCCGCCTCACCCCCTAGACGTCAGGATTTTTAGTATGTTTATTCCCTAAGTAGGTACCCTGAACAATTTTCTGAAGAAATCACTTAGGGCCTAACTCACGCACTCTACAACTCCTTATGGGTGATTTATTGGGTGAACTATATAGTTTGTTAGAAACTAACCTTTGGACAGTTAATTGATGGACTATCGAGGACACTCCCGCCTGACCACCACTAAGCTCATTTTTGCTTGCACTCGCAACATAAAAACGCTCTCTAGCCCCGCCCCGTTGACTTTGTGTAGAAAAAATGAATGAAAAGATACCGAATCGGCGGAGCGCACTGACGACGCACTCCAAACGAGAGTTATGGTTATTTTGCGCGCCAAAGTTGACGCTTTCCTAATAGGCCCAAACTTTAAGGGGGCGTGGCTCGGCGCCTCCGCATGATTTAAGCGAAAAAAAATTAAAATGGTCCCCCATAGGACACTGAGCCCAGTCACTATCATTTCAAGCTGTCAACAGAGATACGTAATAGCCCGCTTCGGCCGTCAAGGAAACCGTGGTTTCGTAATTGGTTTCCATATAAGGCTTTTTTTATACGTCTACGTAACTGGTTTCCATGAAGGCTTTATTAATACTATTGTGTAACTGGTTTCCATGAAGGTTTAACCGTTACATAAACTGTTCCGTATGTCTGGCTACTTTTCATTTAGAGAGACGTCATCTATCAGCATCTATTCGGTTGCAATTTGCAATAATGATGCTTGCGAGAAACGCATATTGGATGTGACTTGCTTTACACGCAAGCATCATTATTGCAACCGAATTCATTCGTTAGTAATCAGCGATTGAAAGTTAGCGAATTTGTCGTTATCTCTGTCGAGACTGCCGGCCCTGCAGATGATAAAGTTTCAATTGACATCGATAGAATGTCAATAGTTAATTTTCTTGAATGTAAGCTTTAGTCCAGTCAAATTAGCTCAAAAAATAGGGATAAGGTTACAATAATTCGCATAGAGCTAAAAATTGGTTCGAATGTTGGGAACACCATTACAAAGGAAATGTCAAAGGTCCCCATCGATCCGACCTTTGCAAAAAAAAAAATTCAAGGTCAAAGGTCGTGTAAATTGGTTTTTTGCTTTTTTCAGCCGAACAGTAAGTTTTATCATAAAAATAAATTCGACAAAATTGTAGATCGTGTTATTATCTACAAAAATTGATTTTATACTTTTGTCTAAAAATCACCATTTCTGAGATACAGCTTTTCAAAAAGTTGAAAAAGTTGTAGTTGTTGAAGCTGTTCTTCATGATGGAAACGTTTCCACGCCACCGGCCGGTGAAGTGGTGTACTTGGCGTGTTTTTTTTTATGTAGTTACCCGGGTGAGCCTATTCCACGATCTATTGTGGTCATGCTTAATAAAAAATAACTGTATAAAATTAAAAATTGTACTATTGGAAATTGCGGTGAAAATTATGAGTAAAGAGCTTATGCCCGCGGCTTCGCCCGCGTGGAGTTCGATAATTATCCCTCGGGATCATACTACGGGGACAAAAAGTATCCTATGTGTTAATCCAAGTTATAAACTATCTGTTTGCTAAATTTCATCCAAATCCGTTCAGTACTTTTTGCGTAAAAGAGTAACAAACAAACACACATGCATACTTTCGCCTTTATAATATTAGTGTGAGTGTGATTGTAGAAAATCATTCGTCTGATAAAATAATTCTCTAATGAGACTAAAAACGAGTGCAATTATCTTGTCTTCCCACAACCTCTTCCGAGTCCCGAGTTCGAACCCAAGACACGCACCTCTGATTTTTCGGATTCATGTAGGGTAAGTTGTCCCACATTGAACCAGGTAAATTTCGGAAGCTCATAGCATCACTGTTTACGCTTCGAAGCGTTCAAGATTTTGTGTGTAGCTGGGGAATTTATTTACCTAAAAATGTGCAATTATGAATTTTCAAGTTTCGTGTTACTTTCAGAATAATAAAAGTTTTTGTGAAAAATGAGATTTAGTTCAATGTGTAGAGTACACATTGGTCGTGCACAATGAACCAGGGTATTTTTCACATTGAACCACCTTATTTCACATTGAACCACCTCTTATTTAGTATACATTAATGATCAACTTTTTAGCAAATGACTTATTAAAATAATAAAATATCATTTTCATAATCACTTAGTGTTTATTGCGAGCTTAAGGGGGTGGTACCTGCTAATGAGAGGTTTTCTCCATGTAGGTAACTCCTCTTTGATGAGTGAATATAAATGTCCAAAAAAAATATATGTTGCTTGATAGACTCTAAACTTTAATTGGTACAATTGAAATAATTCTAGCTTTATTATTACTATATAAAAAAAATCTTCAAAGTGAAGCATATTTTCTTTGAAATTTCGTAACTACTCCTAAACAGCATTAAGTTTTAATTTTTTTTTTTCACACAAATATTTGTCACGTTTTTCTTCACAAAGCGTACAATTGGAATTTTGATCGAATGATTTATTAGGCTACAATTAAATAAAAACCACTCATTTCGCACTAATAGGCCCGCAGTGACGGACGTAACAACCGCTTTGTAGTGCAAGCTGATTAGAACTTTATTCTAACAGTATTTCAAACGAAGTTTGAACCACCGCAAACAGAGTTGCTAATTTAGCAGATACCCCAGCCTTAATAAGCTTTATCACAATTATTATCAGTCTTAAAAATAACAAGAAATGTAGGTACTATCATAATAATATGTTCTACTATTATCTAAGAATTATTGAAATTTAACAACTTATGTACTGTTACTTAAAGAAAATAATGAAATACTTAGTTATTTTTTAACAATTAAAGTAACTGAATAAAATTATACATCTCATTCAAAATGCTTTTCACAATTGGGTATCATTCTTTTGTCGACAAGATCCTCATCAGCAACGTTCAAATTTTGCACTACACGGCGTAAGGTGGGATAGGCAATGTTGAAAGTTTTAACAGCTTTTCGGATGCTTTCACCTGACCTATGCATCTTTAACGCTTTAAGCATATTGGAAGCTGAATGTCCGCCTCTTTTCCTCTCTAAAACTTTTTTCCGTGCCATTCTGAAACAAATCCCAACAGTTATTAAGTATGACTTTCCGTAGATGTCGTAAAAAGTGATGGAAGGATAGGTACCTACCTACCTACATACGGCCATAGAATTGTCAAGCAATGAACTGAAAACCTGTTACCTACGTGTTTTAGCATTTCATGCTTTAAAAGCCTAAACGGGTTTATTTACTCTCCTAGCCCCTATTGAGAAAGTACTTAGGCGTAATTATATCAATAAGGTAAGTATAACTTGTTTTATTTCAAAAAAGCACTAAGCAGTGGATATATGTGTACTGCCAAAAAATCGTAGGTGGACACATTGAACCATGGTTAATAGTGTACCTCTGAAAGGTGGCTCAATCTGAGACACACCACGTTTTCATAACTAACCTCAAAATTTAAATGATAAAGCAAAAGCATAACGAAACAAATCGTGGTGCATTGGAAAGCCACATTACCCTAGTATTCAATGTAAATATGAAGAGATCGATATTTAACACAGGAAAAACTTTAAAAATATAAAAAACATGCATTAAAAACTTACTTTTTTGTACACTTTTCACAAAAATGCTCCGCACTCGACCACCTTACGCGAAATCACCGCGCAAACTAGTGAGCAAACAGGACACCTATATGCCTCTCTTTTACTCACATTTGTTAGAATATAACATTAGAATGTTATTGAACGCGACTTTCATGAACGCAGGATTCATGAAGCGCCATCTGTGTGTTTTAATCAGTATTAAGAATCTGTGTGTAAAAGAAAATGGCCTCGGTGATCAATGTGAAGAATAAAGTATTATAACATTAAATGTGTCATTCAATCCTGCCGCCCCTGTAAAGAAGATAAAATCACTAAAAGGTTATGGGCCCAGACATGCAAATCACACTGTAGAAGTAAGACACAAACAGACGACAGAAGAAAGCTCTGCGCGTAGGTACCTAGTAAGATTACCGGCATCGAGCACGTGCTCCAGCCAGAACAGAAGAAGTCGACCGCATTATTCTAATCTATGTCGACCGCTTCCGGGTCATTACAGACGGGAATAACCATAGATATATGGAAAAATCTACAGAAGATATTAAACTATAGAAGATGGAAAGAAAAGACGGCGCGTTAGTTTTAAACGACAACAATTGGGCACTATGGAGGTTCCAAATCATGATTGTACTAAGGTCCAAGGGTTGGTACGATGCGATACTCAAAGAGCCGTCGTCCACCGAAGACAAAGAAATAGACAGAAAAGCGCAAGAAATAATAGTTACAAGAATAAAAGAGAAGATACTTTCATATTTATTGTCATGTACATCTGCTTGTCAAATGTGGGAAAAATTGAACACAATTTATGAAGCAAAATCTAAAGTTGGAGTACACCTTATTCAACAGAAGTTTTACAGCATGGAGTTCGAGGAACCAATGGCAGCCTTCATATCCAAAGTTGAGGAACTTGTCAATCAGTTAAGAAACAATAGAGAGGATCTTTCTGAGAAGATGGTAGTCACAAAGATTGTCATGAGCCTACCAGATAAATACAGACACTTCATCTCGGCATGGGAATCAGTACCTGAAAGTGAACAGAATATGAAGAATTTGACAGCAAGATTACTTGTGGAAGAGGAGCGTATAGGAAAGGAAACTCCATCATCATCAGCATTTTTAGCAAAGAAGAATAATAATCAACAGAAAGGTACAAAATGTTTTGAGTGTGGTAAAGTTGGTCATCTCAAGAAAGAGTGCAGGGCAAGAAAGTGCAATTATTGTGGACAGTCTGGTCATTTATATGAAAATTGCTTCAAAAGGAAGGGTAAAGAAAACAACTACAGTAAGAGAGGGAACAACACAAACCGAGGAAATAACAGCAACAGAGGAAACTACTGTGATCGTGGAAACAACAGCAATAGAGGGAACCATGACAACAGAGGAAACTACAATGACCGAGGAAACAGCAAAAGAGGGAACTATGATAACAGAGGGAACTATAATAACCAAGGCCAAGGTGCAAGGCAGCAAGAAAACAGGAATAACCATTCGGAAGGAGCAGCAGTGACAGTTGACGATGAAACAAACTTTAATTTGTATTCAGGTACTAATTTGTTTAATTTTAGTTGTACTACTCATGACAGTATTGTTGATATAGTGTGGATTGTAGATTCTGGCTGCACTGAGCATTTGGTTAGGTCTGAATTTATGTCAAAAATGACTGATATACAGTTATTATCCAAAGAAATGAAAATTTATTTAGCTAATGGTCAATTTATAACAGCTACAAAGAGAGGTATTTTAAGTATGAAAAGTAATGAGGGATATAATGTCAATGTGAATGCTGTGATTGTAGAAAACCTGCAATGTAATCTGCTTTCAGTAAAGAAAATCATAGACACAAACTGTGAAGTAAAGTTTGGTGAGAAATATGTAGAGATAATTAATAAAAAGACAATGACAAAATTGATAGGGATCGGTAATGCTAAACTTTTTACCCTAAAATTACAGATTAGCCCGTTATATGAACAGTGTAACATATCTACCGAAAATCTATGGCACAGACGATTGGGACACCTAAATCACAGAGGAATCAGACAAATGAACCTTCCCACACCAAATCAAACAAAATGTGGAGCGTGTATGCAAGGTAAAGCTACAAGATTACCATTTCCTTCAGTAGACAGACCGAGATCAAGACAAATAGGAGAGCTCATACACACTGACATATCTGGACCAACACAAAATGGGTCTATCAGAGGAGAACGATATTTTCAGGTGATAGTAGACGATTTCTCACACTTATGTGTTGTTTATTTACTAAGAAACAAAAGTGAAGCTACCGATAATTTGATAAATTACATTCAACGAATGGAGACAACCTATGAAATAAAAATCAAAAATATAAGAACTGATAATGGAGGAGAATTCAAGAACCAAAAGATAACAGCATTCTGTAACAACAAAGGTATAAATATGCAATATACTCAGCCATACTCTCCTCAGTCCAATGGAGTCGCAGAACGAATGAACAGGACTCTAAAGGACCGAGCGCGTACATTGTTAATAGAATCTAACTTACCAAAAAGCCTATGGGGAGAAGCTGTTACTTGTGCAGCATACCAGCTGAACAGATGTCCTTCTTCAGCAATCGACTATCAAATACCTGCTGAAATCATGTATGGTGACATAAAATTAAATAAGATGAGAATATTTGGATCAAAGGCATGGGCAGTTACATTACCACATGGAGATAAATTTGAGAAAAGAGCAATTGAAACAAGAATGGTTGGATACACAGCAACAGGATATAAACTATGGGATCCAGTCAAAAATGAGATAATAAACTCAAGAGATGTAAGATTTGATGAAAATGATGTTGTTTACAGAGAAATATTACAGAAACCAGAGCATGAAATGGGTGGTACCTATTATGATGAATATGAAGAAGAGTATACAGATGAGAATAAACAAAGACAGAGAGAGAGTGAAAATATATCGAGAGAAGAACAAAATACTACGAGTATTCAAGAACCGGCTATAACAACAAGGACTGGACGTCGGGTAAACATGCCAAGGAGATTTGATGACTATGAGATTTATTCAGCATATTGCTTGTACACAGGAGATCCACAAAATTATAATCAAGCCATAGAAAGAGAAAATGAATGGAAAGAACCAATAATGAAAGAAATACATGCACATGAAAAATTGGGAACATGGGAAATAAGTGACTTACCAGAAAATAAGAAAGCAATTGATACTAGATGGATTTTTACAACAAAACAAAACAATATAAAGAAAGCAAGACTTGTTGCAAAGGGTTTTCAAGAGGAAAGTACCTATAATTGCTATTCACCAGTAGCTAGAATGTCTACTGTAAGATTATTACTAAGCCATGCAGTTCAAGAAGAATTGAAAGTACATCAAATGGATGTGCCAACAGCATTCTTAAATGGAGATTTAGATGTTGATGTTTACATAAAATGCCCACAAGGTATCGAGATTCCTAGAGGAAAAGTCCTAAAACTGAAGAAAGCACTTTATGGTCTTAGAGAGTCACCAAAATGTTGGAATAACAAATTCCATGATTTCATGATCAAACAAGGATTTCAACAATCAAATCATGATGTTTGTTTATATATGAAAGATAAAACATGGTTACTATTATTTGTGGATGATATTTTAACAGTTGGAAATGATAAAACGATAATTTCTATGTTAAAGAAAGAATTTCAGACAAAATTGTTAGGTGAAGTCAAAGAATACCTAGGAATGCAAATTACACACAAAGATGATAGATTGGAAATAAAGCAAACAGACCTCATCAAGAAAATCTTAAACAAATTCAATATGCAAGACTGTAGACCGATAGATACACCAATGGAGATGAATTTTAACACAGAAGAAAATAGTACCCAAGAAGTAATTCAGGTACCATTTAGAGAATTAATAGGATCAGTTTTATACATTTCACTGACCAGTAGACCGGACATAACATTTGCTGTAACATTTTTGAGTAGATTTGTAGACAAACCCACTATGGAACTATGGAAAGCTGGAAAGAGGATCCTGCGCTATCTAAAAGGCACTATTAACAAAGGACTAGTGTACACGAAGTCAGAGACATGTCAAATAACAGCATACTCAGATGCAGATTGGGCTGGTGACAGAAGAGATCGAAAAAGCACAAGTGGGTGTGTTATATTCTATTGTAACAACCTAGTCTCATGGTACACGAAGAAACAGACAACAGTAGCACTTTCAACAGCTGAGGCTGAATATGTGGCAGGGGCACAAGCCGTGAGTGACATAATTTATATAAAAGGCATATCAGCAGATTTTAACAAATGCAATATCGAGACATACCTAAATGTAGATAATCAGAGCGCAATTAATATGATACAGTGTAATGAAAATAGCAAACGCACCAAACACATTGACATAAAATATCATTACATAAAAGATGCAATTAGAAACAATGTCATTAAACTCTGTTATGTACCAACAAATTACAATGTGGCAGATGCACTAACAAAGGCATTAGGTAATATCAAACATGTGTATTTTTGTAAAAAACTCAATGTTATGTAAGTCTTGATACATATTAAAAAAAAAACAATGTAGAACTAGGTATGTTCTGCTAAACATTGTATCAGTAACTAAGAACCATTTCTCTAGTAGAATTGTATGTGTCTAATTTTATTTAATGTAACATGTAGTTAGTATTATAGCTATGTCAGGTAAATAAAACTATTAGTGTGAAACAACATAAAACTTTATTTATATTTCTTTTGTAACTGAAAAATACTATAGAATACTGTTTTGTGTAATTGAAGCTATAAATGTAAGAGTAGTTATTGAGTTAGATAATAAGTCATTGGAACAACATTGAACTGTATATTAGTGTTCATTCAGGGTCAATGTTGAGGGGGAGATAGGTTAGTACATAAGTAAAGTAATTAGATAAGTTAGTAAATAGTAAAATTTTGAGTTCATAATAATAATAAATTGATTTGGAAACAGTAAAAGTAAATTTATAATAATTGTAACTTAAGGGGGAGTAACTTTTTAACTGTATGTAAAATTTAAAATTTATTTTGTAAATTGTTTCATATAGCAATTACAATATATTTTCTCAAAGATTTTGTAATTGAGGGGGAGTGTTAGAATATAACATTAGAATGTTATTGAACGCGACTTTCATGAACGCAGGATTCATGAAGCGCCATCTGTGTGTTTTAATCAGTATTAAGAATCTGTGTGTAAAAGAAAATGGCCTCGGTGATCAATGTGAAGAATAAAGTATTATAACATTAAATGTGTCATTCAATCCTGCCGCCCCTGTAAAGAAGATAAAATCACTAAAAACATTAGCATAGATCGACAACGTCGCATTTTGAAAATATAGCCGTGGTTAATTGTGGCTGCCTGGTTCAATGTGAGACACTCGACCCTACGTAGTGTTGCCCAAATGCAAGACCAAGACGAGACCTTAGCCAGTCTTGGTCTTGGTCTTGCGTCAATACACCTGGTCTTGGTCTTGGTCTTAGTATTGCGCTCTCAGTCTTGGTCTTGGTCTTAATTCATTCATTCATTTAATTTATTGCATTCTCCGGAAGTAATGAACCAATTTTAAAAATTGTTTCACTGGTAGAAAGCTACATTATTCGTGAGTGCTATAGGCTATAGCTTATTCCCGTACTCCCACGGGAACGGGAACTACGCGGGTGAAACCGCGGGGCATCAGCTAGTTCAACAATAAAATTACATAGCGTATTATAAGCAGACAAATCGTTTGACACTACAATTTGACATTACTATGACAACATAGTATAAGATGGAATATCGAAATGATCTCCTTATAGATAAGGTTTCATATCACGTTGCACATTACTGGTGGATCACGAATACTGACACACCCACAACGTTCAACTGACTGTACCCAAGAGTTTAAAAAAAAGTCACTTTCTTGTGTTCCTCTAATTTTGCCGGCGTGTGTAATTACAAAACATGGTTCATACCATACGACTATTACATACCTAGGTACTCACTTTAAAAGGAATCTGCACACCTAGTACTTGTACCTACTGCGAGCTACGCCCTCCTTAGTCTTTTGTTTAAAAATGTATAACAGTAACTGCTAACATAGCTTGCTTTACCAACCAAAATGTCAAAAATGTTGGAAATTTTATTTAAAAAGAGCCCGGATCGTTTATATTCAAGACTTATGTTTAACTAAGGTTCTAGAGTGGTGGTCCACTGGTTTTTCAGTCTTTCCAAGCGAACTGCTTTCGTCAATTGTTCTTTCTGACTCGGATCTTGTGGAAATCTGTCAAGAGAGCAGAGTATTTTTTTAATGTATCAAAAAAAAAAGAAACATTTTATTTCCAACTGCAAACATTCAACATTAATTTACTTAGTCCATCGGGCATAAACCCATCCCCATAGAAAAAAAATGATCCATGTTTTTAATTAGTATAAAAATAATGTACCTAGTAGTTTACGGGGCTACTTATACGTGATAACTAATTCCGAGATTTTATTATGTAGATGAGATCGATTTATGCATCATTTCACTGCGCAAGAAGGCTTATTTTACAGTTTTGAACTGAACAAAAATACGTAAAACGACATGTGCCGTCACAGCCGAACTAAACTGCTTCGAGGCACCATTGACAAGCCCTGCCTACCGAGGCACCATCTACGTTGGTTCATTTTCGGGCGCTAGGAATGCTTCTATGTTTTTTTCGTTGACTGGATATTCTTCAGTGGACACGGCACGAAAATCACAGTCTTGTGCTAGCAGCTTTAGAACACGAATGTAATCGGAAATAGATTCATCTGGTTTTTGAAGTCTAGTAGATAGAATATGACGAGCTAAGATACGGTTTTTCTGTTTTTCATAGGTTTCCGTTAATGTCCTATTAGCCTGTTCATAATCTGTACAATATTTTATTAGTGCGTAAACAAACAGTTGGCGCTAAGTAATTTACTAGTAGCTTCAGTTTCAACTCTGGAGTAGAATCTGGTACCTCTTCGGAAATCAAATTTTTAAACGTACTAAACCAGTGACTCCAATGGAGCTCTGCGCTAAAATCACTCGGATCAGCACCAAACTTATCTGGATTTAAATATTTCGTTGGACGAACAGCCATTGTAAATTTTGAGTCTTGATTCTTTTCCAGTAGGTACGTCTTGATTATTTTCCAGTACCTCGTCAGATGCGGTAAACGAAAAAAACATGGAAGAGTAACTTCAAACAAAATCTTTTTGATAGACGGCCCCACGAAGTTTGTTTTCTTTGAACAGCTAGTTTGTTCTCTATTAACACCACGAAGTTAAATGCAAAAAATCTATGGCATGTTTACAGCCTCCTAGTGTAGCTACACAATCATGACATTCGACTAAATTTACTGTCTCTTGCTGTTCATCTATTAATAAAGTTACTGCATACAACTTAGCATGTACCTACTTTATGTTCTGGGCAGATTTTTCTTACCACTGTGCACAGATTTTCTTCGCGTTCTATGTCTGTAGTGCACGCGTCCTTGTCGTACTCACGACAAAAATGCGTTTCCCATCTCTGTCTTTTTTTATCCTCCATTATCAGAATATTAGGCAAAATAAATGGAAAAATATTAATACTTAAATCAAAGTATAATTATTGCGTAGTTACTTACATGTGGTATGAGATCCCTTGTGTTTTATTTACACTTCTGGTACACTTTCCGAACACGCACGATGGCATTTTTACAATTTTTATCTAAATTCCTAGCAGCGTATCGCTCGTCGCCATGCGTGTTGCAGACTAAAGGCAAAACGGGTCAATTGGGCCGTTTTCGATGCAAAAAAAAAACTCCCAACATCATCACATCGATTTTAGTCAATTTAGCACCGTTTGCCTTACTATACCCTTGTTCCATGATCCGTGTATCATAAGATAAATCACAAAACCACAGAAATTCAACCATTTGTTTACCTAAATTTCCCGCGTGTTATCAAAAGTGACGTCATGCGCGGTGATTGGTGTTCAACTTAATATGGCGGACATTGGAATTTTGTAGATTTTAACTATCGTATAATTTATCAATCCCGCTCATAAAAACAATGCGTGTTTCGTATTGCATAATTCAAGTCTTATTAAATAAATACAATACTTTAGTAATTTTCAATTACTGTCATCATGCCTATTGTCAAAGTGGACGAGTTATGCAAAAAGTAGCAATGAAAGATTTGAATATTTTTTATTATAAATTTTTATTTATTTTGCGTATGATGTAGATGGATAACAACAAAAAGTTCACATTTACACACACCCGTAAAAGTAGGGGAATACAAAAAAAGTGAAAAGTGATTTTTCGAGATGAATGTAGGTACTTATTTTATTTATTATGTCGCTTTATTTGAGTGTTTGTTTATTTTATAAAATAAAACATCAAAATTTGGGGTTGTTAGAATGTATTTATAGAGAAATAATATAAATGGTCGTATCTGAAAAATGTTGAAGTGCTAAATTCACTCACTGTCCGTTCACTAACACGTTCGTTACGCACTTCTTCTAAAACGTTTCGGGTTTGAACAGCCGTTTGACGACGATTTCTTAAAGTTTGCGCCCTTACAAAACGTCGTCCACGGCACTGTTTGCACGATTTCTGCTTGCCCTCGCCTGTGCACGTAAGATCCTGTCTGTCTGTATCGTTGCACATTACTGGTGGATCACGGATACTGACACACCCAACATTCAACTGACTGTACCCATGAGTTTTAAAAAACGTCACTTTCTTGTGTTCCTCTAATTTTGCCGGCATGTATACAAAACATGGCTCATACCATACGACTATTACATACCTACTCACTTTAAAAAAACTCTGCACACCTAGTACTAGTCTTATTGTCTTTTGTTTAAAAGTGTATAACAGTAACGGCTAACATAGCTTGCTTTACCAAAATGTCAAAATTTTGGAAATATTATTTAAAAAAAGCCCGGATCGTTTATATTCAATACTTATGTTTAACTAAGGTTCTAAAGTGGTGGTGGTGGTCCAGTGGTTTTCCTGTCTTTCCAAGCAAACTGCTTTCGTCAATTGTTCTTTCTGACTTGGATCTTGTGGAAATCTGTCAAGGGAGCAGAGTTTTTTTTTTTTTTTTTTTAATGTAGCAAAAAGAAAACACAGAAATATTTTATTTCAAACAGGAAAATTTCAACATTAATTTATTTAGTCCATCGGGCATAAAACCATCCTTTAGAAAAAAATTGATGCATGTTTTTAATTAATAAAATAATGTAGTAGTTTACGGGGCTACTTACATGTGACAACTAATTCCGGGATTTTATTATGTAGATGAGATTGATTTATGCACCATTTCACTGCGCAAGACGGCATAATTTACAGTAACTGAACAAAAATACGTAAAATTACATGTGCCGTCACAGCCGAACTAAACTGCTTCGAGGCACCATTGACAAGCCCCGCCTACCGAGGCACCATCTACGTTGGGACATTATCGGGCGCTAGGAATGCTTCTATGTTTTTTTCGTTCATCGGTCAGATGTTTTTTTCGATAACATAGTTAGACATCAGCGAAAAATAACTGTTATTGAATAGCTTTAGATAGCGTTTACATTACATTATTTTTAGTATATATTATATATATATTAGTAGAATAAATTGATAAAAAGAAAACGCAAAGCCTTTCGGAAATTAAGGTGAATGCTCCAAGGTAGCCCGCGAAATTCAAATTTTCTTACGTTTTTTTTGCAATTTACAGGCCAGTATAGGGAACGTGCAGGAACTATAGGTGGCAGCACTAATCGACAAAAGAGACACTATGCGGACAGAAAAGGAAACTTATCACTTCTCATCGTGCTTTCAATTTACTTAGACAATATTGTCTCTTCAATTATTATAATGGAAGGGAATCCTTTATCAGCGAGAACAGTATCTCCAGGCTCTAATAAATCAATTAGTTCACAATCATTTGATGAACAATCAATAAAGTGCAGTCCGTAGCATTTAGATACAAAACTTAAAAAAACCAAAGGAGTGCAGCCCACTAAAAACATTATTGTGGGTATAACCAGGTATAACCATGTTTATATTCTGAGTACATGTGGAGTCTTTGATTAACTGTTGAGGGATATTCGGTGAGAACTTTAGTGCGGTCTAGTAGAACACGTCTATTGGTGAAGTATAAATGGTTCTGGTATGTTTGCATGGACGGTTGATTTTGAGGGCCTTTTCAATGCAGAGTGTAACAAAAACAAGTTGTTTTTTTTTTATTTTTTACTGCTTTTATCCATTTTTTGCGTTTTTCACCAAAACATGGTATGCTATTATTAGTCTTTGGAAAGTAATAGAATTTTACGCTAATTGATTTATTTTCATTTTTGTGGATGTATTGGTACCTACATCCAGAAATGCAACAATGCATTATGATTAGTTAATTATTTTTCACTATAAAATTAATTCTGTTTACTTGTTAGAAAAGTCAATGTCAAGCATTAAAGAGCACAAGATTCGGATTGGCGACGCCAGTTGGCAGCACCGTCGTTGTGCACGTTCCCTATAGGTCGCGGCACGAAAGTCTAGCGGTGACCGTTATTGCGCAGAAGTAAAAAATAAGATTTTGTTGGAGCGTGCGTTGCGCCGATTGGCTCTCCAGTCGTATAACATGCGCAGATATCCCCTCCACGTTTCGTTCAGCGCTAGACTTACGTGCCGTTGTACTAGGTTGTATGTTGATTAAAATATTATTCGCGGTTGTAAGACATATGTAGTTACAGATTTATATTCATCAAAATCATCAATACAACCCTCAAAGTTCATAAAGGTGTAAAAATGACTTTATCAAGGTCAAAATCATTCCTGCACCTTTATGAACTTGGAGGGTTGTATTAATGATTTTGATCATTATAATTCTGTCACTACATACGTCTTACAGTCGCGAACAATATTTTTATCAACATACAACCTAGCACTGGCCTGCAAATTGCAAAAAAACGTAAGAAAATTTGAATTTCGCGGACTACCGTTGACCATCTACCTAAAGAAATTAGCTCAAATGTATAGCAAAGATATCAGGCGCGGATACAGGGGGGGGGGGGCAATGGGTGCAATTGCCCCCCCCCCCCCCCCTGAACCTGACCAAACACGTCATTATTAGCCAGTGTATTTCTTGTCGTGGGCGTCGCCAGGAGGAGGCAGCTGCCCCTAGAGGCTCAGGATTTTTAAAAGTTATTAGCTTTTCCTGTCTGATGCCATAGAATGGTATTATACGTAATAAATTGCAGCGTAAAATGGAATCACTGAAATCAATATATTGTTTAACCCTGCGAAACAACATTTATCAAAAAAGGCTCCTATTTTCTACCTCTGGATTGGCACTCCTATTGGATTTTTGCATGATCGATCTATACAATAGACAAAGCCTGAAATAAATTAGGAGCCCCTTGCCCCGAGGCCTAAACATATATGCAAATGCAATTAAAGCATAATTATCTGAGGCAATGTTGTAAAAAATTTCGAGCTCGCTACGCTCGCTCTTGAAGCATAGTTTTACATGAGTCTTAACTTTGTCCCTAAGAGGCCCAGGTAACTCCAGTAGGTCGGTAGGAAAAGTGTTAAAATTTTCGAGCTCGCTTCGCTCGCTCTACAGACTACTTTCTCTTGAATCTAGCTAAAATTCGACCAAGTAACTCCTATTTATGAACGTTCGAAACCATTTTAACCTGTCCAAGGCATGGTGCCATAAGAATTTCTCGCTACGCCCCCCCCCCCCCTGGCCCAAAAGCTGGCGGCATCTTGCATATCATGGATTTCTGTAAAGTACCTAACGCCTATTTAATAGTAAAAGTTTCTTTTTTTATTGAACTTTCCAAAAATTGCCCCCCCATAAAGGAAATCCTGTATCCGCGCCTGAAAGATATAAATCTACGTCAGCAAACATCGTGCCCAGATAATTTTCAAAGCATCGTGCTGTAAAATTTTATTGAAGTGTTTTGGTCTACCGACTTGATTGATCGAGGGGACAAGACACCGTAGAATATGGCTGATGAAGTAACTTTAGCAGCATGACGCAAGGTGTTGTCATGCCGCACGATTCTTGCCACAATGCGCAACACTTTAATTTTTGTAGCATGCGGCCTAGTGGCATGCCGCAAAACAGCACAGTGTTGCTGTAAGCCGCGCTGTAAGCAGCCCTTATGATGATTGTTTTTTTTTTGTGGCTTCGCTCGGTTTGCGCTAGCCAATGTTACGTTTGAGTTTTGAAATTTATAAAACAAAGCTATGGAAATTATGGAAACAAAAATAATAATTCACCGTCTGCTGTCACTGCTGTGATGTGAGCTGTCAGGGGGTCTAAAATGGCCGATTTACCAGAATCATAATAAGAATCACGTTAAAAATATTAAATTCTTAGAATGGACTATAAAGTCATTCAGCATAAAGTCCATTTTAAGAAATTTAAGTTTTTAACGTGATTCAGATTACGATTCTGGTAAAGCGGCCATTTTAGACCCCCAGCTGTCAGTCAGTCCAATCCACAGAGTAGGTACATTATACGTCCAGTCCAGACTCCATCCAGCAGTGATGCCAGATCTACTGATTTAGCAGTAGATCTACCTGATTTAAAAAAAATCTACTGATCTACTGCCTTGATTGGAAATCTACCTGCTTTTTTCCAAATTAGATCGGATCATCTAGTTATTGTCATCGTGTCGTGTCATCTGGCCTACAGGCCTAAATAACATGACATTTGTTCAGCAAGTTTGTGAAATCGCGATATGTTTTATCTGTAGTGTGTGCAAGACCAACCAATCACTGACGCTACTAATTACCTGTGGTACTATATACTACTGAGTCTGCCAATCTGTTCACAAGGCATATAATAAACCCAGTCACAAGGCATAAAAACTGTGAAAGTACTGTAGTTGCCCATTCCATAGCTTAGAATAGATCTTTATGGAGAAGAACGGGCAAGAAACTCCATGGACACTCCTAAAATGAAATTTATTTTTTATAACCTTAGACCATTCATGTTAAACTACTACGTGGCGTGGCGCATAACCCGGGAGTGCTGCGACACCTATAGCTGTACGTGCCCGACCGTTACGTGTGGAGGCGGCACCGCCCGCCCCTGCTCGCTGTGCCTGCAGCCAGGACCAACCTACTGGCGAGAACTCCTCTCACTAGAGCCATACGTGTGGTGAATGAGGTTCACGGAAGGGTTGATGTATTGTGGTGCAACTTGAGTGAATTCGCAAAAGTTACACTTTATGTATTATGTTATTTAGATTAAGATATTTTTTTAACTAGGTATAAGGTGTAGATTTAGGATTTAGTTAGTAAGGCCACTCTGTCGCATTGGATCATAGATCTGTAATGATAGTGTAGGTAAGATTGTTATAAATAAATAAATGTTTTCATGGTACATTATGTAAGAACGATGTAGCAAGATATGCACGTTAAAAGTATCCTTAGTAAAATAAAAAAACGAAAAAATAAAAAGCCATGGCAATTATGAGAGAAATAATGACTCGGATCAGATTAAAATAGGTAAGTAAGTACATTAAGTAAATATTTACATGAATATGTGTATTTATTTGTTATAATGTATAATATATATCATACTTAATTCAAGCTCAAGTCCATTTTTTACCTCATGTGCGTTTGACTTTTTTTCTACTGATTTTTTTTTCGATAGACAGCTAAAATTTTAATTTTCTACTGGTTTCTTTAGATTCCATCTGGCAACAGTGGCAACACTGCCTTCCAGTCCAGTCATTTTCATTTGAGTCATTGCGATTGCAGTCTGCCGGTGAAAATATTTACGTATTTTTAATTTTCTCTACAATAAATAATTCACCAAACGGTGTCGAGCGCTCTATCATGGTATCTACGTAATATTGGCAAAAGAGTAGTGCCTCTTCCACGAAAGCCAAGTAGAAGTTACGTTGTCAAAGGTAAGTATTAATTTTTAGGTTTGTAATCAATGCGATGCGAGCAATTCAGAGTAAGGCCTTATTACATTATACGATTTATCGGGCCCTGTCGATCGTGTGCCCTGCCTATCGTGCAGGGCGCCGCTTATTATTTAGGGACCCTGACTCGCTGTTTCTTAATACACTTCTCTGTCCCTGCGGGCAGAGCTCGATAAATCGTGTAATGTATTAGGGCCTTAACTTTGATGCGTCTTTAGTTCCGATACAACATACGTACACCTCGTGGCGATCAACAAGTTCTTAATTATTAGAGATTATAGAACATAAACTTGAGTCTTACGCTTACGGTGTCGCCGGGCGAATTCTGAAACACTTATCCGCCGTGTCTACACACTGAATTCATATAAAAAACCGGCCAAGTGCGAGTCGGACTCGCACACGAAGGGTTCCGTACCATTGACTATATTTAGTATTTGTTGTTATATCGGCAACAGAAGTACATCATCTGTGAAAATTTCAACTGTCTAGCTGTCACGGTTCCTGAGATACAGCCTGGTGACAGACAGACGGACAGACAGCGAAGTCTTAGTAATAGGGTTCCGTTTTTACCTTTTGGGTACGGAACCCTAAAAACCAACTGCAAATGGTGTTGTTTGCTGAAATACTTTAATATTTAAGATTAAACAGAGCTTATGCTATTAGGTAAATTTGTCGACTTACAGATGTAGATACTGGTCTATTTTAGTTACTTTAATAGAATTTGCCATAAGCAGCAGTGAGCCTAATGGTGTAACTGTCGAATTGTTATTTAAGGTTCCAGGCTAGAGTCTATATTTTGTTATTTAAGGTTCCGGGCTAGAGAGTCTATATTTTGTTATTTAAGGTTCCGGGCTAGATAGTCAATATTTTGTTATTTAAGGTTCCGGACTAGAGAGTATATTTTTATATTTAAGGTTCCGGGCTAGAGAGTATATTTTGTTATTTAAGGTTCCGGGCTAAAGAGTATATTTCTTCTGCAGCAAAATAATACAGGAACCATATAAAATTATGGAGGCATGATTCTCTAAGGAAACTCCATGGAACTACCATAACAACATCTATCTTACCATAAAAAATCATCTGCACCTATTTAGTAAGAGGTGATATGGACAGCTATAGCTATAATACTAGAAATAGGGACCAATTAGTTCAGCCAGGTTTCAGGCTTGCTATTATAGTAGATTCATCTTTCTTGGTAGACTATTTAAAACATTACAATACACCCCACATTTTACAACTGAATGAGATGAGATTTAAATCTTGTATAAAACAGACACTATGGAGGCAAACATATTATAAGTTGGGGGATTACATTGATGATAAAATTGCTTGAGGCAAACTAATGATTAGCCTGTGAAATGATTGTGGAAGCTGCGGAAGATTGTATTACTATCTTTGCATTGTAAAGATTGATAGACAGAGTGGAATATTTCAATGCCACCTGGAAGGAAAGTACTCTAAATACTGGAGATAGCAAATTTTACTCTAAAGTAACATTCCTTTATTTTTTAAAAGAAACAAATCTTCCTTCACAGATTTTCGAAAATTCGCTTGCCACACTCGGGAATCAAAATGACTAAAATTCGAAAAAATAACATCCTTTACTTTTTTGACATCAATTGATAGGGTAAATCATATGAATCAAAACTCTAGCAGACAAAGTAAATTAAAACCATGAAATCTAAAGTTATAACTGCAATGGGATAAATTCAACTAGTTAAAGCACTTTTGCTCAAAGGATGAACCTTTATAATTATTATTGAAGAAGATTGCAATTTGCATGTGTTTGTTTGTGCAAATTGCAATTTTCCTATCCATCTTGTCATTTAAATCAATAAATGACGTCAAAGATAATTGTTAATTTGGTAGAATGGACTGTAGCACTGTCACATCACTACAAGAAACTAGTAGTCACAGAACTGGCGAAACGGGGTAACTTTATGTACATAATTATGTGTATGTCAAATCAATCATTTTTAAAACCAAGAATTTTATTGCAATATCTTCATAATTGTTTGCTTTAACTCTTTGCATGGCCACTCCACTAATATTAAGTATGACTGAGGGTTTGGTGATATTAAGGTGTATCTATTCGTAGACGAAATCTCTTAAGAGATCATTGTACTCATCATTATGAACAACTTTTACTAAGAGACCAAAACCAGCTGTTCTATACAATATGTTCGCCTAGCTCGTCAAAATGTATGGAACAGCTGATTTTTTTTCGTGATTCAGGGTTTGGTCCCATAGTAAAAATACAAATACTTAAAATACCTGTATCGCTTAAAATTTTGGAAAACGGTCAAAAAAGATTACTCCAAAGAGAACCTTGATAAATTTAAATCATGTATACAACATTTTTCTTTCAAAGCAGTCTAAAAAAGTAACGATGTTAATGTAGCCTATAAGACATTTTTTGATATTTTCTCATTATTCTACCATCTCTGTTTTCCAGAGAAAATAATAACTATAAACACGAACAAACAGGTTAAATGGATTTCTCGTGGCATAAAAACGTTTAGTAAAAGACAGAGACGGTTATTGTGGGCTTACAGACTACACCCGACAAAAACAGCTAAAAATGACTTGAAAAAATACACTACGCACGCAGTACAAAAAAATTGATAGACTAACTCAGAAGGCACAAAATAACTACTTTATTGTTATATATGCAAATATGAGGGTGGTTGCATCCACTCCTATTATAAGTATTGTAACGTTTGTCAAATACAGTCAGTGTGTTTCCAGCCACCCGTTGTTTCACTTGTTCCTACGCTCGCATATCTATCAGTGGCGACGAGTACCCGCGATAAAAAAAAAAAATATAAAAAGATGTCTCATTTTGGAATTTTAACAAGTTTTGACCACAATATCCATACGTGGCAAAATTACAAACAAAGAATCTCTCAATGGTTCATCGCGAACGATATCGACGATGCAAAGGATTCATCAGGTGTGAAAAGGCGGGCGATATTGCTGAGCGCACTCACAGACAGCACTTACAAGCTAGCGGCTGATTTGGCGCTGCCGAAGGAATTAACACAAGTGCCGTATGAAGACATTTTGGCACTCCTCGACAAGCACTTTACCCCAAAAAAATGTGGTTTTGGGGAGCGCTACAACTTTTATGCAGCAAGTCAAGACGCGGAAGAAACCTACCCTCAGTGGGCCGCGAGGCTCCGGGGGCTTACTACTCATTGCGGGTTCCTGAACGTGGAAGAGGCGCTTCGTGACCGGTTTGTCATGGAATGCAACCGGGGCCGGAGAAAGACAAGCTGTTTGCGCGTGACCTTCAGGAGCTCACTCTGGCGAAAGCTGTGGAGCTGGCGGAGAGCGTGCGCAGCGCACGTAAGGGAGCAGCTGCATCATCGTCGTTGGCGTCGGCGCAGGGACAGCTGCCGAGCGAGGCACTGTTCAAGATCGCGCGTGCTGCTAACGGACCCAGTGCTAAAGAACCGAGTATAAAAGAAATGTGTGCGGTGTGCGGATATAAAAATCATAAAACGACGCAGTGTCGGTTTGCTAGTTACACGTGTAAAAAGTGCAATGTAAAAGGCCATCTACGCCGAGTGTGTAAAAAAATTAATTTCGTAGGTACCGGCGAGTCAAACGAGAGTGATGATGACGGTAAAGGAAAAAAAATATGTTCGTTTAAAGGTGAACCTATGACGGTATTAGTTTCACTGCAGGGCGTTAAGATAAAATTCGAAATCGATACCGGTTCAGCGGTCACAGCGATATCTGAAATAACGTACCGAAAATATTTTGAAAGTGTACCATTATCACTAACGAGCGACCAATTGTTCACCTACACGGGACGTACAATACATTGTTTAGGTACTATTAAATTACCAGTTACCTACTTGGATAAAACACATGATATAAAGATACGTGTGATACGAAACGGTGGCCCACCAATATTAGGTCGTGATTTTATATGTCTGTTTAAGTTGCAGATGTTGCAAGTAAATTTTTTTAGTCAATCACATAACATAGCCGAACAGTTAAAGTCACGATATCCGAAAGTTTTCTCTGACGAGTTAGGAATGTTTACGAAATATCAAGTGAAGTTACAATTAAAAGACGACGCGAAACCGGTTTTCTTTAAAGCGCGTCCGATTGCATTTGCTCTAAGAGACAAGATAAACAGTGAACTAGATAGGTTGATACGTATAGGTGTTCTCAAACCGGTTCAGCATTCGAATTACGCGTCACCTATCGTGCCTGTGTTGAAGCGCGATGGGTCTGTTAGACTGTGCGTTGATTACTCTGTTAGTGTGAATAAACAGTTGGTCGTTGAACAGTACCCTTTACCAACTGCTCAAGAACTATTCACGAAATTACACGGGGGGCAACAGTTCAGTAAATTAGATTTAACACAAGCCTATTCACAATTCTTGCTAGATGAAGCGTCCCAAGAGGTAACTTGTATCAATACCCACCGCGGACTATTTAAGTACACGAGGTTAGTTTTCGGTCTCGCTAGTGCTCCCGCTATATTTCAACGGGCAATGGAATGCTTACTGTCCGGGTTAGATGGTGTAATGTGTATGCTTGATGACATTTGTATTACGGGGGAAAGTAAAATGCAACATTTAGAAAGGCTAAGTGCAGTCTTACAAAGGTTACAAGATGCAGGGCTGACACTGCGTAAAGATAAATGTGCATTTTTCGAAGATCAAATTGAATACTTAGGTTACACCATCGACAAAAACGGGTTGAAAAAATCACAACAAAAAGTAAAAGCAATTGTCGATGCACCTATTCCAACAAACGTAAACAAATTACAGTCATTTCTCGGATTAGTCAATTATTACAGAAACTTCGTTCCCAACGCGTCCTCAATATTGAGTCCGCTTTATTCATTATTACAAAAGGGTTGTAAATGGAAATGGGAGGACGAACATAACAGTGCATACAATGAAATAAAAAACAGGCTGGCTTCTGATCAGGTACTAGCTCATTACAATCAGAATGCTAAAATTATTTTAACAGTTGATGCGTCACCTAGTGGTTTAGGAGCAATATTGTCACAGATAGGATCAGATGGAGTGGAATGTCCCGTATCGTTTGCCTCTCGGACGCTGAATGCTGCAGAAAAGCGGTATTCACAAATCCAGAAAGAGGCTACAGCAATTATATTCGGAGTGCGGCGTTTCCACCAATATTTGTACGGAAGGGCGGTCCCGTTTACACTCCGTACAGATCATAAGCCCCTGTTATCGATTTTTGGGCCCTATCGTGGTATACCGGAAGTCTCAGCAAACAGATTGCAGCGTTATGCTATGTTTCTTAGTGGCTATAATTACACAATAGAATACATACGGAGCGCTGACAACAGCGCTGATTATTTGTCGCGCGCGAGCCTGCCCGATGAGCAGGCGACAGGGGCGAGGGAGGAGTGTGGCCACGAGGCCGACAGCTGTGGCAGTCTTAAGCCCGTAGAAGATCGCGCCTCGTATATTAACTTTGTTATAGATGGTAGTTTACCGGTAACACTCGATGAAATTCGTAATGAAACGTGTAAAGATGAAATTTTAAGCAAAGTCATATCATATATTGAAAATGGTTGGCCAAAACGATTATCAAGTAGTTCAATTAAACCGTATTTTTTATGTAAAACGCAGTTGTCGTTAGAAAGCGGTTGCATTATGCGGGGTCACAAACTAGTTATTCCGGAATCAATGAGGTCTAAATTATTATTAGAACTTCATAAATCGCATTTGGGTATAGTCAAAACAAAAGCAGAGGCTCGAAGCAGATTTTGGTTTCCCGGGATTGACAGTGAAGTAGAAAAAATGATTGCAAGTTGTGAGATATGTTTACAACTTAGACAATCACCGGCACGTGCGCCGCCGGCGCAATGGCCACACCCCCCGCAGGCGTTTTATCGCATCCACATTGACTTCCTCGGGCCTATTTATAATCGTTCGTATTTAGTTATTGTAGATGCTTACACTAAATGGGTGGAAGCGTATGACATGGGAGTGAGTACGTCGACACTATCAGTGCTAAGCAAATTATATGAGTACATGGCGAGATTTGGCTTGCCACACACGATAGTTAGTGATAATGGTACACAATTCACTTCAGCAGAGTTCAAATCGTTTTGTATATCTAACGGTATATCGCATGTGACGTCGCCCGCTTACCATCCGGCTAGTAACGGACAGGCTGAAAGTTACGTAAAAGTGGTTAAGAAGGGAATCAAATCATGCTTATTAAGTGGACACAATGGTAAAACTATAAACCACAAGTTGTGTAAATATCTGTTTGATTATCGAAATTCCATACATTCCACAACGGGATGTTCGCCTGCCCAGCTTGTTTTTGGTCATAAATTGCGATCACGATTAGATATAATTAACCCGATACCGCCACCGCTGGCTTCTGTCACTCTCGCTCGACACGTCGAGAATAAACAGTGTTTGCAGTCTAAAGGAAATATGAATAATAAAAGAACCCAAAAATATTACAAGTCCGGTGACCTTATTTTGTATAAAAAACACAATGTAAATAATAAAGTTTCGTGGAGCAAAGGCGTTATAGTTAAAAGGAAAGGAAAGGTCATTTATATTGTTAAAGATTGGATAACTGATCAAATAATTAAAAAACATAAAAATCAATTATTGCCATATAAAGGTACGGGCTGCAATCCTAAACAAGTAGTGGACTGCCCAATTGAACTTGAAGATGTCTCTGCACAAGAAACCACTGTTCTGCCGAGTACAAGTACTACAGTGGATAATAGCACACCTGTCCAAGGTGAAGGGGGGAGAGAGGAGACAGAGAATAGGGCATCGCAGTCTGAAAGCCCAACAGAAGAAGAAGAATTTTATGAGGCATCAGAAGTGACTGATGAGAATGTACAGGAAGGGTCACCCTCACAACAGCAAGCCCAGACAGAAGGGCAACGGGGTACCGGGAAACTGTTTCGGCCCGTACCAAGAGTAGATTATAAAAGGTTTTATTAAAATGTATATCCTTATTGTTAGTGTATTCATGTGTATGTGTTTTATGTGTATTTGTCAAGCTAGAGGGAGGAATGTTATATATGCAAATATGAGGGTGGTTGCATCCACTCCTATTATAAGTATTGTAACGTTTGTCAAATACAGTCAGTGTGTTTCCAGCCACCCGTTGTTTCACTTGTTCCTACGCTCGCATATCTATCAACAAACAACTCAAACAACTTCCAAAATAAATACAAAGCCACATGGCAAAATAGTCAATGGATCTATAGCTAACTTACATAAAGAACAGAAACTGACAATAAAAAGTAAAATTAAAAATTTATAAACTCCCCGACACAAAAAATAAACTCTAAAAACTAACAAATAATATTTAAAAAATATGATAATTATTATCGTCATATATAAAGTAAGTTCAAATATTTTTATTTTCCAAGCCTCGTCGCGTCGGGGGACCGCTAAGCAGACGCAGGCAGACGACGACGTTGTCGTTGTCGGTTGTGTCGAGTTTGCGAATTTTTCGGAGTAAATTCTTTTGTTGCAATCTGCGACTACACCTGTTTTTCTCACTTAGCGGTCCGCGGACGACGCTTGGAAAATACAAATATTTGAACTTACGTAATATCATCATCATCATCATATCAGCCCGGAATCACCCACTGCTGGGTATAGGCCTCCCCTTTCTTCCGCCACACTTCCCGGTCCCCTGTGCTTTCCTGATCCAGGTGTTTCCCATAATATATGTGATGATAATAATTATAATAATTTTAAAATATTATTTGTTAGTTTTTAGAGTTTATTTTTTGTCGGGGAATTTTTAAATTTCAAATTTTACTTTTATTTTGTCCTTTTTAAAGTAGATATAAATATTAGGAAGGTACTTATAGTCCTCCGTGGGGAAAACGACCACCACCCTCCAACAAACAACAATGAAAAAGAAACAAAAATCAAATTGAAAACAACACATCAACTTAAAATCTGCACATACAATGTAAGATCATTATCAACAAGAGAAAGACTACTAGAGCTAAACAACTCAATAGAAAATATAGACTGGGACATTATAGGACTAGCAGAAACCAGAAGAATGAGCCAAAATATCGAAGAACATGAAAACTATATCCTATGTTATATAGGCGAAACAGCAGGCCTGCATGGAGTAGGCTTCCTAATAACAAAAAAGTTCAAAAATAATATAATAAACTTCCAAGGAATATCAGAAAGAGTCGCAATTCTAAAACTTAAATTTGAAGAATTGGCATTTACCATAATCCAAGCTTATGCCCCCACTACAAGCTCAAGCGAAGAAGAAATTGTCAAGTTTTACAACGATCTAAAGACAGCACAAGAACTATCAGATAAACACATGCTTGTGATCGGTGATTTCAATGCAAAGATCGGGCAACCAAAACCAGAAGAAAACATGATAATGGGAAAATTTGGATACGGAAAAAGGAACAGCAGGGGAGAACGTCTTATACAATATGCAAACGAGAACAAAATGTCCATAATGAACACTTTTTTTAAAAAGAAACAATCCCGCAGATGGACATGGACATCGCCCGACCAGAAAACAAGAAATGAAATCGATTATGTATTGACTAATATTCCAAAGTCTATAGCTAATGTGGAAGTGCTCAACTTAGCCAATTTTCCATCAGACCATAGAATGCTCAGATGTTCGCTAATGAGGGCTTTCAAATACCGGACTTTTTCAATACCGGTATCAATACCGGTATTGATAAAGTCAATACCGTGATCCCGGTATCAATACCGGTAGTCCGGTATTGAACACAAGTTCAATTAGGACATTAATACAACCAATAAAATACGCCTTTTTATATTTTCAAATCAGTCTTTATTGTTCTTATTTAGTGAAAATAATAAAATAAATACATTTTATACATAGCTTTCTTATTTAATCATTTGGTATTGGTTGATTATTTAGGTAGGACTAGGAATTAGGAACATAATAATCTACTCTTTTTGCAGGAAGGCATTTAGACAGACTGTTTGTACAATATCAAAAAAATATAAATTTCGTATTATTATTTAAATGTCATCATGTCTCATGTAAAATTCACTCTTTTTAGGCAATTTGGATATCTCTCTCTCTAGTCGTTTCTGTATGGACGTGTTTTCATTTTCACTGCTCGTATTCAATGAAGTAGTTCTTCTATCGTTATATCATGTTCATGAGCAGTCATTGTCTCACTATCTCTTTGAGCGTTTTGTGTGTCATTATTGTATTTTAAACGTGCAAGTAAATTTACGACAATATATAGTATTTCATCAGATGTAGGTTTTGTGAAGGTATCAGCATCGTCATCGTTACTGAAGAAAGTTTCAGGGTCGTGCAAATATCGTAACACTCCAGATATTGAAAGTCGCCGCTCCTTTATGCGCTTTCGAAGTGCTTATGCAAGGTTTTTGCCCAAGTCTAACCATCTAACTTTTTTAACATAAATTTTAGAGCAACATTAGCTTTCAGTAAGTTGGCATCAAGTTGGTTTGCAAAATTCCAGTAACGTCGCTTTGACCACAGAAAGGGTGTTGTAAATATTCTTCAGAGTTTCCAATTCATTTAATGAGAAATCAGAGTTTAATTTTAGATCGATTAAAACTTTTGATACACAATCCTTTAGTTTCAAAAAGCGCTCAATCATATCAGCCATACTGCTCCATCTTGTCTTATAATCTAGTATTAACGTCATTTCCTTTTTATACATTTCAACAACATACTTTTGTAACAAATCTTTCTTTCTACGGGACTTGCGAAAAAGTTTGACTAATTTTCTCAATTTATTTATGAGGTTTTTCTAAATAAACTCAGGTTTATTTAGAAAAACTCAGGTTTCGAGCGGTGTATTTCCACATAATTCAAACCATCGTCTTCGCCTTGGTTAGTCTGATCAGCGTTGTCGTCTTTGCTGTCAGTCTCAAACTCAATGCCAGTATTTAGCGGTGAGGCGATTGAGATAGAAGGAACAGCAGAACAGGCAGCAACGAATGTAATCTAATTAAACTAGCAAAAATACGCGCTAGTAGATCACAACTACACAGTCACAAGTTAACACTACACAATAACAAAGTCTATAGACGCGTTATCCCGTCGCCTTTGAGAAACTGACCGACAATAACAAAAACGACACATAAGTACAGCTCGATTTCAGGAATTGTCTCAGGCGGGCCGCGGAAGGGTGAGCTTAAGATAACAGCGGGACTCTTGCGCTGGAGAAAACAAGTGTGAGAATAAGATCACATAATTTTCAGATCTAATGTTTGTAATACCGTAATCACGGTATTGGGGCGTCAATACCGGTATTGTAAAAAACGAAAATAAATTCCGTGATCACGGTATTACGGGATCCCGGAATACCGGTATTGAAAGCCCTACATATAAACACCTAAAATTAGTCGAAAATCATATAGACTTTCAACAAGCCTACTTAACACTACAACCGAAAGAGAAACATACACTCAAAACCTAGAAAAGTACTCTAAAACTCTCGACGAAATCTTAGCAACCGAAAATGATATACAAACTCTAAGCAACCAACTAGAACAGGTAATAACAAAAAGTCTCAAATTCGAAAACAAAACAAAAACCCACAAACACAAAATACTGACTACTGAAACGTTGGACCTAATCGCCAGACGTGGGAAATTAATATTACTAAAAAACAAAACTAAGGAAGAGAAAGATGAATTGAAACAATTATTTAAAAAAACAAAAAATGCCATCAGAGAAGACTACAACACTTATAGAAAGACAATCATCGAAAAAAACCTCACAACGCTACGAAGTTCAAAACGAGCCAACAAAGAACTGTCAACCCACAAAACATGGATTCAGAACCTAAAGGACGCTCAGAATGAAACAAAAAGCAGGAAAGATACTCTCAAATGCGCTACTGATTTCTATAGAAACCTCTATAAAAAATCCCCAGGAGAAGAATTAGCCATTAAGGAAAAGAAATACAAAAAAGTAGAAGACAAAGAACAAACCCAAGAAACAATAGATCCAATAAGCAAAATGGAAGTATTTAGACATATAAAAGCACTGAAAACAGAAAAAAGCCCAGGACCAGAAATCTAACAAATGAAGCACTAAAAATCGGAGCACGGATTTTAATCCCATACTTAACTACACTCTTCAACCGGATCTTAGAATCTGAACAAATACCAGAACAATGGGGTCTATCACACATAGTTCTACTTTACAAGAAAGGAAACCCACTAGATGTAGGAAACTACAGGCCTATTAGTTTGTTATCGGCTGTATATAAGCTGTTTTCTTCGATCTTGCTTAGCAGAATAGCACCGAGTATTGACAAAAACCAACCAATGCAACAAGCAGGGTTTCGACCAAACTATTCAACCAGTGACCACATCCACACAATGGACCAACTAATAGAGAAATATCAGGAATTTAATAAACCACTTTATATAGCATTTGTTGACTACTCAAAAGCATTCGACAGTATTGCGCATACATCTATATGGGAAGCACTTAAAAGTAACGGCATACATGAAAAATACATAAATCTCATAAAGAATGTATATTCAAAAAGCGTCAGCAGAATAAAACTAGAAAGGAAAGGCGAAGAGTTTCCTATAGAAAGAGGCGTAAAGCAGGGAGATCCGCTCTCGCCAAAGTTATTCATAGCGGTCCTTCAAGATATCTTCCAAAATATAGATTGGTCAAACAAGGGGGTGTGGATACTAAATAGACGTCTTACCCATTTAAGATTTGCTGACGACATAGCCCTTTTTAGTGAAACTGTCACAGACCTAGAAAAAATGCTTCAAAACCTCGACAAAGAAAGCAAGAAAGTAGGATTAGAAATGAATACCAGCAAAACAAAAATAATGACCAATAATATTCAAACCCCAATAAAGATAGATGGAAGGATGATAGAATATGTCAACGAATATATATACCTCGGAAAACTTATGTCATTTGACACCAATCGAAACGAGAATGAAGTAGACAGAAGAATAAACACAACATGGAAAAAATATTGGGCACAGAAAGAAATCCTCAAAGGAAACTACAGTCTGAAGTTAAAGAAGATCATAATGGATTCATGTATCTTGCCCTCCTTAACATATGCAAGTCAGACTTGGACTTTCACTAACAAGACTAAAAACAAAATCCTCTCGTGCCAGCACGCCATGGAAAGAAGCATCCTGAAACTAAGGAGAATAGATAAAACACGAAATTCTGACATCCGCAAAAAAACAAAGCTCACGGATGCATTGCAACAAGCCATGACACTGAAGTGGAAGTGGGTAGGCCATATTGCTCGGTACCAGGATAACAGATGGACATTACAAACAACAAAGTTGCTCGGTCCTACTGGAAAAAGACAAAGAGGACGGCAAAAGAAACGATGGGTTGACGACATCGTAAAAACGGCTGGGAAAAACTGGATGTACACCGCCCAAGAAAAACAAAAATGGAAAAAGTTGGAGGAGGCTTTTTACCCTACAGGGGCCATACAATAATCATATGTATTTTTTTAGTAACTAAGTATGTAAATAGTATGGATAAATAAAGCTTAAATAAATAAATAAATTTATAGTGATTAGTTAGTTGAGTTAGTAACTTAGTTAGGTACTAGGTATCGTATTAGTTTTAATTTACTAGATTAATTGAAGGTAGTCAGAAACCCTCATCAACTATTAAAAAGCTGATGATCTTCAAACGGCTGATCAGGTCATGGTTACCTTACCATATACTTTCAATATCATTGAAGTAACACGGTACCAAATTTCGAATAGATCGGACTTATGGAAATTAGTTAGATCCCCTCATCAACTAGAAAAGAGCTGATGATCTTCAAAAGACTAAACAGATTTTCATAAAACATGGCTAAGAACACTCGGGATAAAATTATCTATGACAAAAAAAAAACTAAACGAAAATCGGTTTATCTGTTTGGGAGCTACAATACCACAGACAGATAGACAAACACGTTAAACTTATAACACCCCTCTTTTTTGGTCGTGGGTTAAAAACAGGGGATTAGACTTACACAAACCCAAATGACATAGCAAATGCATTTAATGACTACTTTATAGATGAAATTGAAAATAATATAATAAATGGCATTAAATTAAACAATAACTTAGATAATTTCACAATGCAATCAATGTTTATGCTGCCTGTTCTAAAATCCGATATTATTTTTGCCACAAAGACACTCAAAAATAGTAGTACTGTAGGTTTTGATGGTATATCCACAAAAGTAATTAAATATGTTCTTAAAGCACCTGCCCTAGCACATATTATTAATATAGGTATTACCGAGGGCATCTATCCCGAAGGCTTAGAAAAAAGTCATAATAAAACCGCTCCACAAAAAGGAAGACAAGACGGTTATAAATAATTACCGGCCAATATTACTGTTTTTTCCAAAATCTTTGAAAAGGTTATTTATATATCTATCAATATCTTCACAAATATAATATCTTGTGCAAAGAACAAAACGGATTCCGGAGAAATAAAACAATTAACATGGCCATCTTCAACCTATTAAATAATGTTACGTCTGCTGTTGATAAAAAGACTCCTCCCATCTGTGCTATTTACACAGAAATGACCAAAGCCTTTGATTATGTTGATCATAAAATCCTTCTAGACAAATTGCATTGCTATGGCATCAGAGGGAACATTCTAAAGTTACTAGAATCATATCTAAGTAATAGACTCCAATGTACTGAAATCACAAGAGTGTGCGCAAAAACTAAAACGGAACGAACTTATGTATCGAATTTCAGGAGTATAAAATATGGAGTGCCTCAGGGTAGCGTGCTTGGGCCACCCTCGGTGACAAAAACACTAAATCAATTAAACAAGGTCACCGACTTCTGAAACTTGACCTTTGATTGATTTGGTGTTTTTCTCACCGGCTTCTGAAGCTAAAGTTATTTTTCACTTTTTTGTGGTTTTGTTTTAGTTTTTTTTTTTTGTTTTTCTTTTAGTGTATTTTTTTGTCCTTTTCTATTTGTGTTTTTTTTGTTTGTTGTTTTTTTTGAAGTCGGTTTTATTTTTGGCAAAAAAGTTTTATTTTATTTTTCCATTTTTAGTTGTAATATCCTATACTTACAAATATTTGCTATGCATTCATTGTACATGGTTAACAATACATGTCATGGTAATAGGCTTATCCCCAATAAATGGAACATAACATGCCATAACTGTCGAAATCTGGGTGTACTGTACACATCTATGTACCCCTCAGAGCAAACAGGTGTAATGTTACGTCATGATGTTGTTTAAACAATGAACATCCAACCGATTGGAGCTATCACAACAGATTTGCCGTCTATTTTTGAAGAGTTCCATTGTATATCTCCGAAGATCAGCATCAGATCTTCACCAAATTAAAATGGGACCACCTCAGGAGTGTACTCTATCAAATGAAAAAAGAATTTTGAAAATCGGTCCACAAATGGGAGAGAAATCAGGTAACATACATAAAAAAAAAATATATACATACACACGAACATATAACCTCCGTCTTTTTTGAAGTCGGTTAAAAAGTAAATAAATCTGCGTATGCCCTTTTTCAATTGGCTAGAAAAGTAAATATATACGCTTTACTTGTTGCCTATCATATACCAGATACAGAATTATTTCTTGGGGTAATTCCATGGATAAGGGATTACTATTCAAGGCACAAAAAAGGTGCATTAGAGCCATGTGTGGTCTGAAAATAGATGAAAGCTGTGCACCGTACTTTAAATCATTAAAAATACTCACGCTACCTGCGTTAAACATATTAGAAACTAGCTGTGCCCGCGACTTCGTCTGCGTGGAATGGTGACTTTCGGCAGCATTTGATTTTTTTTAAACACGTATGTGTACGTTTTTATCCATTCGCCCTATAAGAATGAATCGATGATTAATATCGCTCAAAGGGTCATAATCAAAAGCAGCGTATTGAAATTAATACCCTTACTACGTGTAAATGCACTTCTCCTTTGTGACTGCCGTCAGCATTTAAAACACGTCTTCTTTGCGATTCTTCATGGGACTCTGCAGCAGTCAATGACGCATGACGCTCAGCATCTAAAAGCCGACGTACTCGAGTTTGCTCTATTGTTACAGCAGCTCTCTGAGCTGCGTGACGCTCGGCATTCAAAATCCGACGCGCTTCTTATTGCCATTGAGTCTCAGCAGCTCTTTCTAAACTAATCTAAAATAATTCTAACCTAATCAAATTCTAAACAAAAATTATTGAAAAAAAAATTAATAACCTAACATCTTTTTCATTTCACGAAGATCATTAATAAAAACAAAAAATCGTGTAATGAATTTGAATTCTAAACAATCTGCAGGGAAAAAAAATTTTTCGCATACGTCTCGCACAGTCGCCTGCCCTCACGTGTCTGCCCGTTCGAGTTGACTCACTTAGGTATATTCTCCCACCTACGCCGCACCGCATCACTCCACGCCCCCGCGCGACGGCTGCGCAGCGCTCATTGTATATGGCGCTTTTCATGCAAACTTTCATCCCCTTACAGCACTTTTTTCGCATTAAAAAGTAGCCTGTGTCCCTTCTCAGGCTTTAGACTATCTCTGTACTATCGAAGACACTCCCGCCTGACCACCTAGTGGTGGTCAAGCAAAAATAAGCTTAGTAGCTTATTTTTGCTTGCACTCGCAACATAGAAACGCTCTCTAGCCCCGCCTCATTGACTTTGTATAGAAATAATCAATCAAAATCAAAGCATTTATTTCAAGTAAGCCAGTTACAGGCACTTTTGAATTGTCGAAACAAAGATGAAAATTAAATGTAGCTACAGTCCCAGTCACAAGACATAAAAACTGTGAAAGTACTGTAGTTGCCCATTCCCTAGCGTAGATCTCTATGGAGAAGAATGGGCAAGAAACTCCATGGACACTCTTTTAAATCAGAATATTGTTACAAAATCTTGGTTACATCATTCACGTTGAGATGGTATATTATGTGAGAACAATGTAGCAAGATGTGCACGGTAAAAGTGTCCACAGCAAAAACACACAAACAAAAAAAAAAATACAATTCAAAATAATTCATTCAAATAAGCCATGGCAACCAAGAGATGACCAGTCACGACTGACAGCGCCCGTTCACGGACATGACGCATGGATCAGCACCATTCAACTCAACCATTTTGAAGGGAACTAAATGATCCGACACATGCGCCACCATCAGCGAGACAATAGAGTGAGCATGACATACTCCAAACCGCCAGGGCACATTCAAGTCAAGAAAAGACGTAGGTTTCCAGTGAATGATAGCTTTCTAGTACATAGTACTCACACAATATGGGCTATGCATTTATATAATACTAAAGAGATTGATTCTATACAATGCAAAGATAGTTGTACAATCTTCAGCAGCTCCAACAATACAATTTAATGCTATCAATTTATGCGCCCCTGTCCATGTGGAGCAGGACCAGCATTGAGCCAAGCATTTTTATCAGCGATATAATCGCTCAACTTGTAATATGCTTGTTTACATAGTGTGCGTTTAATGCATGTTTTAAATTTCGTCTCATTCAGTTCAAGAATACTTTGTGGAATTTTATTATAGCATCTCAAACAGTACCCCATGAAAGATGAGTCTACTTTAGCGAGTCTGAAACCTGGCTGAACTAGTTGGTCCCTATTTCTAGTACTGTAATTATGTCTGTCACCCCTTTTACCAAAAAGGTGCAGATTTTTTCTGACGTACATTATGTTTTCGTAGATGTATTGACAATGTACCGTCATGATGCCAATATCCTTAAACAGTTCCCTTAGAGAATCGCGCCTACGAAGATTATATATGGCTCTGATGGCTCTTTTCTGCAGAATAAATATAGACTCAATATCTGCAGCCCGTCCCCACAGCAAAATGCCATAAGACATTATACTATGAAAGTAACTAAAATAAACCAGTCTAGCGGTATCTACATCAGTATACTGACGGATTTTTCTAATGGCAAAGGCTGCTGAACTTAGCCGCCCCGCAAGAGATGTCAAATGAGAACCCCATTGTAGCCTTGAATCAACCGTAATCCCCAGGAAAACCGTTTTATCTACGAATTCAAGTTTCTCTTTATTCAATATTATATCACAATCACTACTTTTAACATTCGGTAAAGCAAATCTTATGCATTTAGTTTTTTTTTCATTTAATACCAAATTGTTTGCTGTGAACCAATTTTGGACCTGAAGTAGGGCATTATTCACGTCATCTAGATTTTGGGCCCGCCTATTTATCTTAAAAATTAGGGAAGTGTCATCTGCAAATAACACCATATTTTGAGGTTGGTTTTTCAGTAAATAGGGTAGATCATTTATATATACTAGAAAGAGAAAAGGACCCAATATTGAGCCTTGTGGAACCCCCATTTTTACTTTTAACCCCTGTGAATTAACACCATTTATTTGAACATGTTGTTGTCTATCATTCAAATAAGATTTTACCAAACTAAGTGCAAGTTTGCCCAGTCCGTAATGCTCAAGTTTCAAAAGTAATGTTTCAAAAGTAATGTGTCGTGATTTACGCAATCAAACGCTTAATGAATGATAAGATACCGAATCGGCCGACCGCACTGACGACGCACGCCAAACGAGAGTTATTCTTATTTTGCGCGCCAAAGTTGAGGCTTTCCTAATAGGCCCAAACTTTAAGGGTGCGTAGCTCGGCGCCTCCGCATGTATTAAGCGAAAAAAAATTAAAATGGTCAGGCGGAAAAGACCCCGACTGTACCAAATTTCATTTAAATCGTTTCAGTAGTTTAGGCGTGATTGTGTAACACACAGACAGACAGAGTTACTTTCGCATTTATAATATTAGTAAGGATTAGTATAATAATAGTATCTTCGTTAAAACCAATACTTACCAACCTTTTTGAAAAAATGACAAAGGTACGAAATGTTCCAATTCGTAGTCAGTACAAAAATTTGTTGAGTAATTGCAACTTCGAATTGCAAATGTAAAACTGCATTAATAACAAAAAGTGTCCTTGGTATGGCTCCACGCATTTATAATAAAATTCCAGATGCCATAAAAGAATTAAATTTTTAACTATTGACTAATTAATTTAGAACTACAAAATAATATTGATGTTTGAGATAAATATTAATATTGACATTAAATAACATTGACATTTTAATTATTCTGACATAGTTTTTACCATACCATAATGCATGATTTTTAAATATTTTAGTAATAATTGTAATGCTCAGCTAGATTTGCACACCGTATTTGTACGCCTCCTGGCATAACATAGCGCTCAGTTCATCAAACATAAGATCTGTTTTTTTTTTTTTAATATGTTAACAAATAAATTATGATTGGATTTGAGTAAAAGTTGTTCATAATGATGTTACTCATCATTATGAACAACTAAGAGATGTCGTGTATGAATATATACCTTATGAATAGCATTGAGATGTGTAATTGTGTATCACTCATAACTTGTCACACATATTCACAAACTTTCTCATATTTTCAGATTATTAGCAGAGAAACATGTATTATTATTATTTATTTATTATATATTTTTTTAATGTTATTTTTTAGATTATTTCTTATTGTTAATTTTTAGGGTTCCGTACCCAAAGGGTAAAAACGGAACTCTATGAGTATTACTAAGACTCCATAGTCTGTCTGTCCGTCTGTCTGTCACCAGATCATATCTCATGAACCGTGATAGCTAGTCAGTTGAAATTTTCACAGATGATATATTTTCTGTTGCCGCTTTAAAACCAAATACTAAAAACAGAAAAAATAATTAAGTGGGGCTCCCATACAACAACGTGATTTTTTTGCCGTTTTGTCTAATGTTGTATACATAATGGTACGGAACCCTTCGTGCGCGAATCCAACTCGCATTTGGCCGTTTTTTTTCTTTTTTCTCTCAATGTTATGGAAATATTTGTACGCCGATATTTACGGCTAAACATGTTTGGACTAAAACGATGTAATATCTTGCATGCTCCTGTATGTATACAATATTTAAACGAACAAAGATCTTATCTTTATCTTATTTTTAACATAAACGTGAAACTTTGGAGCTTCTTGAGACATTCTAGAAAGGCCTATTGAAAACTATACTTTAATGTTTCAGAAATATTGAAGAAGCACAATGAAGACGGCAGTGACAGTGCTGCAGGAGATGATGGTGAAGATGGGCCTGACGCCTGAATATGAATGTCTATCTCAGGTAGGCACGCGCGCGCATTTACTGCACGATCCTCGTTCTTGCTGTATAATATACCTAACACATAACTAAAGTTACTGTACACTTTCACTAAACATTAATAAATCTTAACGAGTTTTGGAGTGTCACAATGTATTTTCACCTCTACCAAGCTGGCGAGGAGAAATTCCTCCTTGAAATGCCCTAAATTCAGCTCAACCAGCACCCAAAATTGTTGAGCTCATAGTTTCTCTTTCAATTACTTATTTTGTTTATTTTTACTTTGGACTTCCAAAGTATAAAGTATTTAAAAGAGCGACTGCTGACACACAGTTTGCAGACAGGTCCGCAGCACCAGGCGATGTTCGACTACCGCTGCGTGGCGTGCGACGTGGTGGTGAAGGCGTCAGCGCGCTCCAAGAAGGAGGCCAAGCAGGAGGCGGCGCGGCTGATGCTGCAGCAGCTGTCGCGCCGCGGCCACGCCGTGCCGCCGCCCTATGCGGCGCCCGCCGGCGCGCACTGCGACCCGCTGGTACTCGACACCGCACTGACTAACGGCAACAGACCACCATGTTGCCCTTACTCAGCCATCAATCTAGACTGACATTTTCTCATATTAACATTTTACCCTCTATTGATATTGCCAGTATCAGTAACTTTGGGTACAATGTGCGGGCACAGACGGGGCCGTGCGCGCCGGTGGACGCGCGCAGCTACGTGGCGCTGCTGAAGGAGCTGTGCGAGGAGTACCGCCTGGCCAGCGTGGAGTACGAGCTGGTGGGCGACACGGGCCCGCCGCACCTGCGCCACTTCACGGTGCGCGCGCGCATCGGCCAGCACGAGCGCGTGGCCACGGCCACCACCAAGAAGGCGGCGCGCCAGCTGGCGGCCGAGGAGCTGTACTCCTACCTGCGCGAGAACCTCGCGCGCGTCACCCGCGACTTCAACGAGGTAACGACCACCACCCGCTATCCTATCACATATTAACATTACATTCTGCGTTACTTCCTTAACATACGTGTCCATTATTTTTCAATACTCTAACTGACGGACTTAATAGATTTTCACTTCTCATGCTCTGAAAGTGCTTGTTTGTGCAGGATATAGGTTGCACAACATCGAATTTTGTGCACAAGGGCATTAATGTATCTACTCATAAATGTATCTATATTAGGGCAAAGAAAATGAGCCATACAGCCAAACGCAATAATAAGTTCATAGATAGAATTTGTTATTTTATAATATTTACTTTAATTTATTTGCCTTATGTGTTTTCTTAACACATAAAAGATATAAAAAATAAAATTCAAGTACCTACGGTAGGTTATTTAATTAATTTAAGAAAATAATAAAATAAAAATAAAATAGGTCTGCAGCCCAAGCCTAAAATCAATGTAGTAAGATATCAAAAAAAATAAGCGGCGGGAAACAGCTCTTGTTTTTTCGTGTGTTTATTAATTTCTTCAACTTATACTACCTACTGTTTTATTTCCTCGCAATCGAAGTGAAAAGCAAAGTTTATAACTCGTCCACAAAACCATTTTATCCTCGACATTACTATCAGCCAAAGAGCCAAAAGTCTCGGATAAAAATGGTTCGTTTTGTGCACTTGTTGTAAAATCTACTATTGCAATTTATTGATGGTGGAAACTAATATTACTAGCAACTTAAAATAAATAATAATAATTAATTATAAATTTTGCAATTTTAGCTATTCTAACTTTCACTTAGATAACGCACTTGTAGAGTATTTCACCTCGATTTGCTTCCTTGTTTATCCAAAATCAGTCTGACTGCTCCCGCAAACACGACGGCTATGTTTATGTGTGCGTGGCTGCGAAGGTATAGTATAAATATGTCCCGAGACCCGTACACACCAACAACTAAGCGAAAGATCAGTGTTGTGAAGTTCAATTGGACGGACCGCGGACGTATCGCTCGCCATGAATGTAATCGATGAAGAGAGTTCCGATGATGAAACGTTACTTACAGGAAACTATAACATTAATACTGACTTATTAATTATTAATTATCTAAAGCAAATACATTTCAGAACTTTGATATGGCAATATACATAATTATTAAATCTCGGCAAACAAGTGAAGAGTTTTAACTTTATTTTAAAAGCTAGATGATGAATAATTAAGTTATATACGACACAACACACTTGTGTGTTGTACAAGTACACAGTTTCTTGTGGGTAACACGTACGTTTAACTTAGCTGGCTTACTTTAGCTTCGGCGTTGCTTAGTTTTCGGTCTGCACAACCCGCATTACAATGCGTGCCAGAGTCAGTTCCGAATAAAGCTTTGTTTGTAGAAGTTCAACTAACGAGTGGTGCCCGCGCAGGAGGACGCCCTGGTGCGCGCGCACGAGAAGGCCATGGAGCGCTACACCGACTGCGCCGACGAGGCGCGACGTCCCGACCTCGGCCAGAAGATCTCCGAGTACCACCTCGGGCTCACCGCGCGTCTGGGTGAGTGCGCCCCGCCCCCCCCCCTGCCCGCGCCCGCGCCCGCTCACCGCGCCGCTTGTTGCAGACGAGACGGCGCGCGCGGCGGCGCTGGCGGCGCTGCAGGACCCGCAGCCGGGCGGCGCGCTGGCGGGCGCGGCCGAGGCGCTGCGCCTGCGCCTGGAGCCGGCCGAGCTGGGCGCGCTGCACCTGCTGACGCTGACGGGCTGCGCGCCCGAGCTGGTGTTCGCGGGCGACGACCCGGCGCAGGCGGCGGAGGCCGCGCTGGGCTACGTGCGGCGCGCGCTGCTGGCGGACGCCGAGTCCGACGCGCCGCCCGCGCCTCCCGCGCCCGCCCATACTGTCGATGCCATACCCGTAGTCACCAACTAAACCATAATTATCTATTAGATTACTTAATGTAAAATAAGGAATGAGTTTTTATCAAATAAAAACATGTATTGTACCAATATTTACTTATCAAACTCAAAGCATTTATTTCAATTAGACCATTTACGGCACTTTTGAATGTCAAAAATACAAAAAAAAAAAACAAAGCTACAGTCCCAGTCACAAGGCATAATAACTTGAGAAAGTACTGTAGTTGCCCATTCCCTAGCGTAGATCTCTATAGAGAAGAACAGGCAAGAAACTCCATCTTTTAAATCTAAATATTGTTACAAAATCTTGGTTACATCATTAATTTTGAGATTATACATATATGTGAGAACGATGTAGAAAGACGCGCACTTTACAGCGTCCAGAGTAAAAGATTAGATCAACAATTTAAAAGTAAAGTAATAAAAATGAACCGTGGCAGAAAAAGTTGACTACGATGACACTCCCGAATTACCCGGCCTAACTAAGATAACACACCCACTTCTGAAATACCCGGCCTAACTAAGATAACACATCCACTTCTGAAATACCCGGCCTAACTAAGATAACACATCCACTTCTGAAATACCCGGCCTAACTAAGATAACACACCCACTTCTGAAATACCCGGCCTAACTAAGATAACACATCCACTTCTGAAATACCCGGCCTAACTAAGATAACACACCCACTTCTGAAATACCCGGCCTAACTAAGATAACACACCCACTTCTAAAATACCCGGCCTAACTAAGATAACACACCTACTTCTAAAATACCCGGCCTAATTAAGATAACACGCCCACTTCTAAAATACCCGGCCTAACTAAGATAACACGCCCACTTCTAAAATACCCGGCCTAACAAAGATAACACACCCACTTCTGAAATACCCGGCCTAACTAAGATAACACACCCACTTCTAAAATACCCAGCCTAACTAAGATAACACACCTACTTCTAAAATACCCGGCCTAATTAAGATAACACGCCCACTTCTAAAATACCCGGCCTAACTAAGATAACACGCCCACTTCTAAAATACCCGGCCTAACTAAGATAACACACCCACTTCTGAAATACCCGGCCTAACTAAGATAACACACCCACTTCTAAAATACCCGGCCTAACTAAGATAACACACCCACTTCTAAAATACCCGGCCTAACTAAGATAACACACCCACTTCTGAAATACCCGGCCTAACTAAGATAACACACCCACTTCTGAAATACCCGGCCTAACTAAGTTAACACACCCACTTCTGAAATACCCGGCCTAACTAAGATAACACACCCACTTCTGAAATACCCGGCCTAACTAAGATAACACACCCACTTCTGAAATACCCGGCCTAACTAAGATAACACACCCACTTCTAAAATACCCGGCCTAACTAAGATAACACACCCACTTCTGAAATACCCGGCCTAACTAAGATAACACACCCACTTCTGAAATACCCGGCCTAACTAAGATAACACTCCCACTTCTAAAATACCCGGCCTAACTAAGATAACACGCCCACTTCTAAAATACCCGGCCTAACTAAGATAACACGCCCACTTCTAAAATACCCGGCCTAACTAAGATAACACACCCACTTCTGAAATTCCTACCTTTACTGCTAGTTCGCGCTTTTTCGACGCCGACGGCCATCTAAAAACATATTTTGTATTTTATTCATCACTTTTATTTTTATTTATATAAATTTCTGTCGTAGTCACCTCAATCGACCACTGCGATGTTTATCTTAGCAATTTACACGGCTTTGTTTAGGCCCGGACTCCACCAAAGCGGAGAGGAGAGGCTTAGGAGATCGGGTGTATCCACCGAAGCTGTGCGGACATGGATACCAAAGAGTACTAAAATACTTATACAGGGTGTAAGTGTGAACACCGTTATCACTCAAACCATGGGTAGTCGACATAAATAAAAAAATATAGGACCGAGTTACAAAATCAGAATACCTAAGTAATTTACTTAAAAACAAATTAAAATAAATTATCCCATAACGTCCGCGAATTCATGGATACACTGAGTGACGTAATCGCTGCCGATACAAAGATTTAAAGACTTCGCTGTCTGTCCGTCTGTCCGTCTGTCTGTCACCAGGCTGTATCTCATGAACCGTGACAGCTAGACAGTTGAAATTTTCACAGATGATGTATTTCTTTTGCCGCTATAACAACAAATAAAAACAGATTAAAATTAATATTTAAGGGGGGCTCCCATACAACAAACGTGATTTTTTTGCCGTTTTGTCTAATGTTTAGATAATGGTACGGAACCCTTCGTGCGCGAGTCCGACTCGCACTTGGCCGGTTTTAATGAACTAGCTGTGTGCCCGCGACTTCGTCCGCGTGGGATAGTGACTTTCGGCAGCATTTTATTTTTTTAGGGTTCCGTACCCAAAGGGTAAAAACGGAACCCTATTACTAAGACTTCGCTGTCTGTCTGTCCGTCTGTCCGTCTGTCGGTCACCAGGCTGTATCTCATGAACCGTGTCAGCTAGACAGTTGAAATTTTCACAGATGATGTATTTCTGTTGCCGCTATAACAACAAATACTAAAAAAAGAATAGAATTAATATTTAAGGGGAGCTCCCATACAACAAACGTGATTTTTTTATAATAATTGGTACGGAACCCTTCGTGCGCGAGTCCGACTCGCACTTGGCCGGTTTTTAAACACATTATGTGTACACTTTTATCCATCCGCCCTATAAGAATATTAATCGATGATTAAGATTTTTTTTCATTTCACGAAGATCATTAGTAAAAACAAAAATCGTGTAAAGAACTTGAAAATCAATCTGCAGAGGAAAAACAAATTCGCATACATCTCGCACAGTCGCCTGCCCTCACGTGTCTGCTCGTTCGGGTAGCCTCACTAGGTATATTCCCCCACCTACGCCGCACCGCGTCACTCCACGCCCCCGCGAGACGACTGCGCAGCGCATTGTATATGGCGCTTTTCATACAAACTTTCATCTAATGGGGATGAAAGTTTTAAAACTTTCATCCCCTACTTCAACCCCTTACAACCCTTTTTTTCACATTAAAAAGTGTATATGTCCTTTCTCAGGCTCTAGACTATCTCTGTACCAAATTTCATTTAAATCGGTTCAGTAGTTTAGGCGTGATTGAGTACAACACAGACCGACAGAGTTACGTTACTTTATAATATTAGTAAGGATTATCCGACACCGTCCGCGAATTAATGGATACCCCGAGTGAGTAACAAAAAAAAAAAAAAGATTAAAGTCATTCCTGCACCTTCATGAGCTAGAAGGGGTTGTATTGATTATTTTGACGATTATAATTCTATAACTACATACATCTTACAGCCGCGAATAATGTCCTAATCTACATAACCCTAGCACTGGCCTGCAAATCGCAAAACATTTAAGAAAATTTGAATTTCGCGGGCTGGCTATTTTAAAATATAAAATGACTACCACATTTTCAACCAATGACGATGTTTGGGTACCTAACTATGCTTCTTCTTCTTTGCGTGTCGATAACTCAATACCCGACCAGTATGTATGTATGTATGTGACTAATCCTTTCACCACGATGACTCAAACCTAACTATGCTAGCGCCATTAGTTCCACAGTTAGCCTCAGGGGAAAAATAAAACACTACGCTACACTAAGATGAAAAGAAAGCCTGAGATGCGTTCCTTGTCAAGACTACGGAACCCTAAAAATTGCCATCCATACGTCAGGCCGGGTAAGTACTTTCGGGGTTGGCAGGCATAAGCATGAATGAAGCAATAGTTACGTTCATCCGTTTACTAAAAGTAAGTAAGGAGCCCTCCAGCAGGACCCGGGTTTGAGTTACTTACTTTGCGACCGTATTTAGATCACGACGGCGCACAGTGGCCTGAAAATCGACTTTCATAGACTTGAATTTTAAAGGTCTTTTTTTTGCTAGAAATGGATTCTGCTGATCATTACCATGCTTTAAAAATTCGTATGAGGCAATTGCATGTACAAATGAAGGAGTTGTCATTTTTTTAAGAAAAAAATATATGGCACTGACATGAAAAGGGAGGGGTAACACTGGAATCATACGGTTCGCCATTTTATCCTTACACACATAAATACTATTATTTATTTGTATGTTTTTGACGACTTTGTATTGTCGCACAATTTGAGCTTTTCTTTTTTTTAAATCCTCAAAGTTAAATAAAAACTTTTTTATGTCTAGGATTCATTTTAATGCTTCAGGGTAGCCCGCGAAATTCAAATTTTCTTGCGTTTTTTGCAATTTTCAGGCCAGTACTAGGTTGTATGTTGATTAAAATATTATTCGCGGTTGTAAGACGTATGTAGTTACAGAATTATATTCATCAAAATCATCAATACAACCCTCAAAGTTCATATAGGTGGAAAAATTACTTTTCCAAGGTCAAAATCATTCTTGCACTTTTATGAACTTGAAGGGTTTATAATGCTTGCTTCTAATAGCTAATTCATTTTGAAAATCTCTCGTTCGTGATGTGCTAATCAATAAGCCTACGGTGTACTGGTTCATTATTGGATAATATAATGCGCATTTGAACTAAATCCGTACATCCCAACTCCTTAGTACAGCTAGCAAAACAATTACAATACCGAGATAATAAACGGATTATCATCAGATTTACATAATGGGCCTACCCTAATTTTGTCTACGAGTACCCTACGATGGCTTTTGTCAGGGGAACTTTGTCAGGGGAAAAAATTTTTCAAGGGAGGATCACGACCCTCAGTAATGAGGAGCACGACTTGAGGAGGAGGACCCTACGATGGCATAAAATAACGGGACAGGGCAATGTGGCGGCACTTGGGGGAGGCCTATGTTCAGCAGTCAGCAGTGGACGTCTTTCGGCTGAAATGATGATGATGATGAAATAATGGCATGTTGACTGACCTGGCTATTTATGCATGGTTCTTGGCAGCTCTCAGCGCGAAGTAGGGCGGTTCCTTCTTCCATGTGATGTCCTTTGCTCCGCTGTTGACGACCTTGAGGTAGCCTTCATTTCCGCTAGACGTGTTACTGGCAGAGAGAAGGATACTTCTTGGAAATTGAAGTGTCTCGCAGGTGTTACTACGTGGTTACTGGCCGCATTCTTCGTTTCCAGGGTTGAATTCTGGAATTAACGATACGGCACGGTGTTTTTTTGATGAATGAGGGTAGGCGCTTTGTGTTCCAGATTGTTGAAAGCTAGGAGACTTCAATATTTTCCTTGCAGGTGGTGGGCATCGACCTTCTTCGTTTGAATTTTCAGACATCTGGTTTACCGACGCAGAAATCTTCGTCCTCCCGACTAGGCGACTGTTTTTGTATGTAGCAGAGCGTCGTTTTATCGTAGGTTTTTTTTCGATACCACTTCTGAAGATGAAACAGAAGGGCAATAATCGGAAAGGCAGATTTGTATAATAACGATTAATTTAATTACTTGGAACACAATTTGAACAGAGTTTCAGCTTAATCGTATAATCGCAGCGACAGGAGAGCGCGAAACTACCGGAGAACTCGCTGCAACCCAGCAGTGGGCTGCGGCTGGCGGGGTGTGGGCATCGCCCATTGTCCTGCGGGATCCATGTGTGCCCGTAGACATACGGGCACCGTCCGTGGAGTGGCCGTGTAGGCCTCGGCCAATGGCGAGCGCGCTTTCGCCGCTCGCCTGTGAGTTAGTGTCATTTTGTGTCGGTAGAGGCGCCACGGTGCTAACCGTATCTTCACGCCGCCTCGGCGGTCTATCACCGCTAGGTGGAACTCCCGGTGCCACGGGTGAAGCCCAGCGGATGATTTATCCGCTGGGCTTCACCCGGGGCACCGGGAGTGACCAGCCAGAGGCGGCTGGGGCTGCCCTTACAGGGCGGGGGGCCCCCGCCCACAGCGTTATCAAAGCTAGCCGATGCGCTCCGGGCTAAGGGGCCATGTATGTATGTGTGAGCGGTATTGTGTTGTGTAGCACCGCTCATGTTTACGAGTAAATAGCGAGCCCGCGCCGCTATCCGTCGCGTGAGTCATATGAATGTGGAGTCTTGTGGGTATGAGGTGGGGGGGTGAGCGCCGCGCCTATATTAACTTAGAACGCGGCGTTTCACCGATGTATGAGTACTGTGGTGTTGTGGAGTCTATTTGTACGAGTATGTCGCGTGTAGGTGAAGCGACATACTCGGTTGGTCAGTCCGGTGGGGTGACGTCACACACGTCCGTCACGAGGTCGCGTGGTAGGCGCCTGGGTAAGCGAAGGGGGCGCGGACGTGTGGCGCCATGGAGAGCCGACTGTCGATGGTGACTCCTAGGTACTTGGCTTCGCCGAGCCACTCGACGTCGGCTCCCTGCAGTTTCAGGGGTGGTGGCTTCTTGCAGCCGCCGACAGTCAGTGCCTGTGTTTTTCCCACATTCACCGACAACCTCCATTTTGACAGCCATTCTGGCAGAAGATCTAGCACGCGCTGCATCTTGACGGGCGCGTGATGCACGTTGAGTGATGTGGAGAGGTACGCGGCGTCATCGGCGTACAGCGCGAGCCGTGGTGTCCGGAGTAGTGGGGATGTCGTCGGTGAAGCAGAAGTAGCACCACGGGTGTGGTGGTCTCCAGCTTTTCCTTGAAAGTGTCCCAGTCCGTGATTCGACGTGACGCAGGAGGCGAGAGTCTGGTCGGCATCTCTGACAGGACGACGAGTACAGGTTGGTGGTCCGACTGTAACTCGTCGTCAATCACCTGTTGGGTGAGCTGGCAACCGAGACCCTGATGGATCACGATGTCCAGCACGTCCGGAGAGTGCGCCTGGTTATCTGGGTAGTGTGTTGGAGTATCAGGGCCGGACACCGTGTATCCGTGGGCCTCCGCGTCCGTGAAGAGTCGTCCGCCCCAGGTATTCCGCGTCCGGCTGTTCCAGGCTTCGTGCTTCATGTTAAAGTCGCCGGCAAGGAGTGTCGGGTTCGGCGACATTAAAATGCTCCTCAGCTCTGTCAGGCTGAAGTCGGTGCCAGGAGGATGGTAGGCCGCGTAGATGTTTTCCCAACGCCGCGAGTTGGATTCCCAACGCCTGGAAGGTTGTGGCTGTGACCTCTGGAAGCGGTTGATGGACGACCCTTCGGTTGACCAGCACCGCCAGTCCGCGGTATGTGACGCCGTTCGGCGACTTCTCGTCCCTCCTATAGGTGAGGTATCCCGGGAACCTGGTCTTGTCCGCAGGCCCCAGGAGTGTTTCCCCTATGAGCGCCACGTCGATCCTTTGTTCCTTGAGGAGGAGGCGGCATTGTACAATCTGAGTAGCTCGGCCAGCCCGTCAAGGATAACTACGCCCGCATCCTGTCCCTGTCTAATAGCTTTTATTAAGTCCATTAGTAGTCTTATGGCGCAGGCGGTGAATTCCTTTAATGTTGTTGTTTTTGGCCCTCTTTCTGTGAGTGGCCAGCCGGTGGTGGATTGTGCTGCCGCTGCTCGCGAGCGCCAGCTGGGTGTTGTTGTTGTTGTGGCCTCTTGGTTGCCTTGGGTTTAGCGGCGGCCGGGGCCGCGCTTGTGGGTGAGGCGGGTTTTTCCTCCCGCTTCCCCTTCCTTGGCTCACTAGCGCCAGCAGCGGCAACAGTAGGAATCACGCTTGTTGTTGTCTTCTGAGGTATGGCAGTGGGCTGCGCCTGCGCCGTGACAGGGACAGCGCCCTCTGTGGTTTGGGTCGCGAGGGGCTGGGGTTTCTTTCCCCCGCGCTTCTTGTTCTTCGGCCTCGAGGCAGGGAATGAAATTTATAGTTATTTTAGACTCAACCTCAAAATGGTTAGAAGTGTTTAATATGGTTACGCACCACAGGGGGAGCAGTAGTTAAAGTTTTAAGAAGTTTGTTTGCTAGGTTTGGGCTTCCCTTGGAAATAGTATCTGACCAGGGTCCACCATTTACGAGTGCCGAGTTCAAAGATTTTCTAAGGGTCAACGGTATAAGACAAACGTTTTCCCCTGCATATCATCCGGCGTCGAACGGTGCAGTGGAAAATGCTGTGAGGACATGTAAGAATGCAATAAAGAAGGCTTTTACAGATGGATTAGATATCGACGCGGCATTACAAACCTTTTTATTAGCCTATAGGAATACGGCACATAGTACCACGGGAGAGTCACCAGCTCAAATTTTGCAAAAACGTCCATTACGATCACGGTTAGATTTGTTAAGAAGGGAGAGAGCCGTTGTCGATCGTGTGAGTGAGGCGCAGCGCCGTCAAGTTGAGTACGCTGGTGGTAGGATGCGCGAACTAGAGGCAGGTGAACCGATTTGGTTCAGGGATTATACAGAGGTCAGCAAAAATGGGAAAAAGGAACAGTATAAACGAGGGTTCACGTCGCGTTTGTGTCAATGAAAGTAACGGTCGACAACACACTATAGCACATAGATCAGGTACGCCGCAGATCACGCATGTCCAGTGTTATCTGCCCGGACGACAACGTGGTGCGGGATACTAATGACAGGCAAGAGGGACGAGATAGCGTTACCCCTACAGTTGAACAAGGTTTGACTTGTAACGGGCAGGGCGAGATTGATAGGGGAGGAGGTACGAATAGTAGTGAGCACGACGTAATGCAGGAATCGGACGAGGTTTTTAGTACACCTCCAGGACCCATTCCACCTGCTGCACAGGCTATACCTGAGTCTAAGTCTACGCCATCCGTGTCGCGCCCGACGAGGGTCCGCAAGCCAGTTATAAGATTTCGGGTCGAATGATTTGTGTATTTCTATTATTTTGTATTATGTTTAATGTCAAAGTGTGCCTTAATTTAAGGGTGGAGGTGTAAGGTATTAGTATAAAATATGATTAAGAAATTAGTTGGTAAGTAGAAGGTAGTTGTCAACACTCTTTGTCTTGGCACTTCGCTAATAAAAGTCTTTTGGATCAGCTGTTGTTTCCTTCAATAAATAAGTAATCAGCTCAATATCTCTCATCAAGTACCAATGCTTAAACTTAAAATACAATGTTGATTCATAGTTTGTACAATTTTTCTTAAGACGGAGATAGGCACCTACTAAACACGTAGGTGGTAGGTGGACTCCATTTCCCCTCGACTTACAGTATGGCATTTAAACATGAGCTTTGTAACGTGTAACTTAGTGGTTATTTCAACATTACATGTGACTGTTACGGTGATCAACGTGTGAACCACGCATCGTCAATCAAAATCACACTATAAATTATTTACTGAGATTATTACTTACCTTTTTAAAGTTACTTTGACTTTAAATAATTACTTATGATCCATTGTTAAACTACTGTTAATTAACATGATTTTCATTTATAAAATAGAAAACTAGTAGAAAATGTATAATATGGTACCTGCACTTCGAACATTAAAAAATCGGTTACACGTAAAACGTTTTTCTGCCTGTACAAAACATCGGACACTAAGCTGCTAATTTGCGAAGACTACTCGTACGTATGGTGCGGCCGCTTTTACGTGACCTTTTTAATTTGGTCGGCTTATTAGAGAATTTCTGACATATTCTTGATTTTGATATAACTTTCATTACAGCTGTAATTGAAAGCTGAAATTAACAGGAATTAATGTTCATGAATCAAGGCGCTGGTAAGGTTTTGTCTAAAGATGATGAAATAAAAAGGAGATGGAAGGGTTATTTTGAAAAGCTAATGAATGAAGAGAATGCATGGAGCGGTGTGCTTAAAGAGGTACAAGTAAATATAGGTTTGGTGAGGGAAATTAGTATGGATGAAGTGAGGAAGGCAGTTCAAAGTATGAAAAATGGAAAGGCCATGGGCCCTGATGAAATACCAGTAGAAGTATGGAAGTGTTTAAAAGAAGACGGATAATATGTATGTGGCTGACTTTATTCTTCAATAAGTTGTTGTATGAAGGAGCGATCCCACAAGAATGGTGCAATAGTTTGCTAGTGCCCATCTTCAAAAATAAAGGTGATGTGCAAGACTGCAACAACTATCGGGGGATAAAGCTCATGTCACATAGTATGAAAGTATGGGAGAAAGTGATAGAGAAGAGAATAAGAGAAGAGAGTAAGATCACCCAAAATCAGTTTGGGTTTATGCCAGGACGAGGAACAATGGACGCCACTTTTGCACTCCGCCAATTGTGCGAGAAGTAGGTACAGACGTGCACACAAAAACTTGCACATGGTGTTCATTGATCTGGAGAAAGCGTATGATAGGGTACCTCGTGATGTGTTGTGGTGGGCCTTGAAAGAGAAAGGTATACCTGGGAAGTATGTAGAGTTAATTCGTGCTATGTACAGTCAATCTTGTACCTACGTCCGGTCAGCTGCTGGCAACACCGATGAGTTCAGTGTGGCTGTAGGCTTGCATCAAGGGTCGGCTTTAAGTCCTTACCTCTTCTTGTTGATCATGGACGCTTTAACGTCGGACATCCAGGAAGAGGCACCCTGGTGCATGCTGTTTGCCGACGACATTGTTCTTGTCGGTGAAGATAGACCTGAGATCCAGAGCAGATTGGAGAAATGGCAACAGAAACTGGAGAATGTTGGCTTGAAAATCAGCAGAAGTAAAACTGAATACATGTTCTGCGATTTCGGCGGTCTCTCCAGTTCTGGAGCCATAGCGTTAGATGGCGCGCCTCTTCCTGTCTGCTCCGACTTTCGGTATCTCGGTTCACTCGTGCAAAGCGATGGCGAAATAGATCGTAGTGTAAAGCACAGAATTAACACGGGATGGATGAAATGGCGGCAGGTCACGGGAACAATCTGCGACTCCCGCATTCCCCTTAAACTCAAGGGGAAGATTTATAAAACAATGGTTAGACCTGCTGTCTTGTATGGATCAGAATGTTGGGCCACAAAAGGGATGAATGAAAGGCATTTGCATGTAGCGGAGATGAGGATGCTAAGGGGGATGTGTGGTGTTACGCGAATGGATAAAGTTAGAAATGAGTATATAAGAGGAAGTCTGAAAGTGGCGCCGGTGACTGAAAAGTTGTGTGGTAATCGGTTGTCGTGGTATGGGCATGTGATGCGGAGGGATGAGGAAAATGTCGTGAGGAAAGTTTTGAGTATGAATGTGGATGGGTATATGAGTAGAGGAAGACCAAAGAAACGATGGATGGACTGTGTAAAGAATGATATGGCAAGAAAATAAGTGTCTGATGAGATGACGAAAAATAGAGAAGTATGGAAGAAGAAGACATGTTGCGCCGACCCCAAATGAATTGGGATAAGGGCAAGAGAATGATGAGAATGATGATAATGTTCATGAATCATTTTAATTAGTTTAAAGTATGCCACCTTTCTTAATGTTTTGGGAACTACGTATTTCATCGCTAGAGTACGACCAGTCTAAAATTAATCAATTTTGTTTTTATCTTCATATCGTATAAAGTTACACAATCTATTTTACTTGACGTGATAAGTGTCTACCGTGGGTATTTTTTACAGCTGTTTATTTGGTTATAAGTGTTTTGGTTTACTTGCAAATCCGTTTTTATCTGATTTTTTAAACCATTTAATTCCATTGGTTTACGACAACCAAATCAAAATCTAATGTTTAAACTAATTTAAACAAATTAAGGTCTCTTATTAGTATATTTTTCAATCTTCTGCGATGAGCCGTTTTCGAGATCTGGGAAATCCCAAAACGTTACCGCAGCAAAATCTTAAATAACTCAAGAACCATACCACACACAAATTTTGCTATTTACAAACATTTACTACGCAACAAAAGCTATCTAATCATGTATTTGGTTCCAGGCTGAACGAATTTTTGAAAATCGATTTTGCCAGGATAACGTTACTCCAGCAAAATGTGTTTTTCTCAAATAACTTTAAAACTACAATTCACACAAATTTTGCTACTATTAAACAAATTGCTCCTCATGATACACTAATTATTTTTTATGGTCTCATCTCTCAAATGCACAACATTTTGCCAGGGTTATGAACACCTGGTTTCATAAGAAATACTATGGGAATAGCTAGATGATGTTAAATTACCTAAAGAACTTGTTAATATCATCAAGTTCTGGTATGGAAACCAGGTCAATAGTGTCAGGTGGGCGGGGGTCAGATCTGACGCATATGGGTTGGAATGCGGGGTGAGACAAGGGGGGTTGACATCGCCAGCGCTCTTCAATCTGTATGTGAAGGATCTGATGGAGTAGCTCAGCAGCACCAGGGTAGGCTGCCACATAGATGGAGTGTGCTTAAATAATATAAGCTATGCGGACGACATGGTGCTGCTGAGTGCGTCACCTTTCGCAAATACTCAACAGCTTGCTGAGGCCACAGCTCAGCAAGCTGTTGAGTATTTGCGAAAGGTATGCATTACAACATGGGCTTGTGTACAATGTGAAAAAGAGTGAAGTTATGGTCTTTGAGGCCGGCAGAAGTTGTGTTCCTATAGAGATGCCTACTATTAAACTGAACGATGTTCCTCTACAGAGAGTAAACCAATTTAAATATTTAGGGCACAATCTGACTGCCGACCTCAGGGATGATAATGACATCGAACGGGAGCGAAGGGCGCTGTCTGTACGTGCTAACATGATAGCTCGCAGGTTCGCACGCTGTTCGAGTGAAGTCAAAGTCGAGTTATTCCGTGCTTATTGTACTTCATTCTACGCGTGTAGCCTGTGGGCTCATTTTACACTAAAGGCGTACAGCGCCCTTCGTGTCCAGTATAACAACGCATTTAGGGTGCTGATGGGGTTGCCGTGCTTTTGTAGTGCTTCAGGAATGTTTGAAGAAGCCCGCGTAGATTGCTTCTATTCAGTAATGCGTAAGAGATGCGCATCCCTGGTACGCAGGGTGCGGGGCAGCGCCAACAGCATCCGAAAAATGATCTCTGGCCGACTGGACTGCGCGATCGTTAACCGGTGCTGCAAAATTTCTGCTGGACCTGCAGCATGGTAACGATGTGCCCCTTTTTAATTTTAAGTTAATTTTCATGATTTGAATATACTTTAGTTTACTAACATAGTTATAAGTAAAATTGTTACTAACACTGAGTTATATTGCTCGAATAAATAATTGAATTATTATTATTAAAGCGGCAACCAAAGGCGTATAAATTAGATGTCGTCTTGATCGCTGTGTATGGTACAAGCGCGAGGCGTGGTAGCACTCGCGGCGGGAGCTCGGTTGTTGGTACCCGCGGGCCCCGGGGCCTGGGTTGGCACGGGGCGAAACGACGGGGGTCGGATGGAGACCGCTGGCTGGTTGGGTGGTCAGGGTCCGGTGGAGGTGCGTCGGGCGATGTTGGTGGCGATGATGGGCTCGACGGCCCCGAGGAATCTTCCATCTTTCTTCAATGTTGGTCCAGGATTCCCTACTGGAGTGGTCCACCGCAACCGCAACGGTGCTCAGCTGCACCGGGTGGTCGGTGGTACCACGCTGTGAGCGCACAGGTACTACGTACCCATACGGTCACAGCGACGCACGGAAAAATACCGGCCGAGATGGCCGTTATTTTTGAATTGTGGAATTTTCCACAGCGGTTCGGACGGTTATTGACAGCAGTGTTCACTTAAATAAACGACGACTGTGCAAACTAAAAACTTGCGATGCGCGCCGTGGTCTCGCTAGGCAACCAGCGGAGACGAACGCGACGTGTAGTGGTACGGACCACTAGCGAATCCGAGAGCGCGAGACTTAACGAGGATGGGGCGGCGTCGGGGCTATGCCCCCTGGCCGCGGAAGCCATACCGTGGCCTGTTACAACAGGCCCGTCACTGTTTTGCCTAATAGGCGTGGCCTTGTGGCATGCGGCAATGTCGCATGCCTGTGAAAGATTGCTATAATATATTATGCTTATATGAAGCGCTGTCCATACAGCGCTGCTTTCTTCACGACACCTCGGCGGTCTGTCCCCTGGCGGTGAGACCCGAAGGAGGCCCGGCGGGGGACGACCAGTGACAGAGGTGCCGACTCCGACGCACCTACGGAGGATGTAATGGTTCCCGCCCGCCCCGCTTCCAGAGCTAGCCGGTTACGTTACGGGCTAGGAACCGTTATGTGTGTATGGGCGGTAATGTACTGTGTGAACGCCGCCCAGTGCAAGCGTGGTTCGCGAGCCCGCGCCGCGATTCTACGCGTGTGTTAACGTGCCTGTGTAGGGGCATCCCTACACAGGCCGCGTAGCTACAACCATACATGCATATGTATGGTTGTAGCTACGCGGCCTGCCTATATTAACTTAGCACAGGTCGCGCAACTAGGTGTGAGTTGTGTATGTGGAGTCATTCATGTGTAGGTAAGCTGCGTGTATCCTGGAAAACAGCTTACCCAGGCGTCAAGTCCGGTGGTGGTGGGTCATCTTCCGCTACCAGGTCGCGGGGGAGGGGGCGCCTCGCGTCAGGGGGGCGCGCATGCCAGGGCGCAATGTGCTTGACGTGGGGCCAAGCAGATGCGTCGGCACGCGCGAACATTCCCGTCGCAAGGCGCCGGATGAAGGCGTCCAGGCTCTCGAACCCGAGGTCCCGCACGATGACGTCATTCCTCACGAAGCGAGGGGCATCGACGATAGTCCGCAGCGCAAGATTTTGCTGCGTGCGGAGGAGCTTCTTGTGACCCTCGCATGTGAAGACGTACCATGCGGGGGGGGGGGGGGGGCGGCGTACGTCAGAATCGGACGTATATAAGTTTTATACACGCCCAACTTGACGCGCACCGGCAGTCGGGACGAGAGCACCGGACGGAGCTGGTGGCGGGCTACCCCAGCCCGAGCCGCGACCTGGCGGACATGATGGCCCATGGTGAGCCGACGGTCGATGGTGACACCCAGGTATTTCACCCGGGGCGACCACTCGACGTCGGCGCCTTGTAGAGTCAGAGGTGGTGGGAGGGGCACTAGTCCAGTGACCATCGCCTGCGTCTTACCCACGTTAACCGACAGCCGCCACTTGGACAGCCAGTCCGGCAGTAGGTCTAGCGCGCGCTGCATCTTGACCGCCGCGTACTTCGCGTTAATCGATGTAGTAATGTACGCGGCGTCGTCGGCGTATAGCGCGAGCATCGCCTCTGGCGTCGTGGGGATGTCGTCGGTGTAACGTGAGTAACACGCTGGCGACACGCAACTGCCTTGGGGCACTCCAGCCAGCACCGGGCGGGCACTGGAGAGCGCTCCCTCGAGCACCACGCGGAAGCTTCTATCTGTAAGAAAAGACTGGACCACCTTTACAACGCGGCGAGGCGCGTCGGACGTGGCCAACTTGAAAATGAGGTCCTCGTGCCACACGCGGTCGAAGGCCTTCTCCATGTCGAGGAGTACTGCGACCGCATACTCCTTCTTGTTAACGGCTTGCGCCATGTGGTGCAGCACCCTCGACAGCTGGAGCGTCGTGCTGTGTTCCGACCTAAACCCAAACTGTTCGGGCCGGGGGTCGATGTGCGGCTGGAGATGCCGCAACAGGAGTTTTTCGAACACCTTGGAGGTGGTGGGCAGCAGCGTTACAGGCCGATAGCTCTCTGGCTTCAGTATGTTTTTCCCCGCCTTAGGCAGCATGATGACGCGCCCTTCCTTCCACGAGGAGGGGAACGTCCCAGTGCGCAGTATCGCCGTGTACAGGCGCGCCAGCGCCGCTACCGTACGGTACGGCAATTGGCGCAGCACTGCGTTGGTGATACCGTCCGCACCGGGGGCCTTCCTGGGTTTCGTCCTCAGGATGGCGCGTCTTACTGACCCAGGCGAGAAAAATATGGGCTCTTCCTCGGGAGCTATCGGCGTGGCGAAGTAGTCTCCAAGGTGTTTCTCGACTGTTGCGACATGGTCGACGTCGCTGGTCGGATTCGGTCGGAATTGACGCTCCAGGTGCTCGGCGAAGACCTCCGCGCGGTCCTCTGCGACATACTTGAGCGCCCCGCCGCTATCCAGTAGTGGGCGCACCGGAGCTGGGGCATTTGTCAGTTGGCGGCAGAGTCTGTGGGCGGATGACCAGCTGCCAGCCGCCTCTTGGATGCGGTCTTCCCAGTTCTCGGCTTCCCGGTCCCGCAACTCGGCCTTAATCCTCTTCGCGGCTGCAGCACTCTCCCCTGCGGTTCCAACGTCGTCGCCGCTTCCAAGGCACTCCGTATGCAAGCAGTGACGTCATCCGCGGTCTGGTTCACGTCCGCGGAGGTAATCATGGGCCGCGTCGGAGTGGTGGCTTCAGCCTTTTCTTTAAAAACTTCTCAGTCTATTCGTCGACGTGGCGCTGCGGGTAGCTGTCGGGTCGGCATCCCCGATAGGACGACGAGAACAGGATGATGGTCTGACTGCATCTCGTCGTCTAGCACCTGCTGTGCGATCTGGCAGTGTAGCCCTCGGTAGGCCACGATGTCCAGCACATTCGGCATGTATGAGCTGGCGTCCGGGTAGTGGGTGGACGTCTCTGGGCCGGACACCGTGTAGCCGAAGGCTTCCGCGTCCGCGTAGAGTCGCCTGCTCCCCGTGTTGGTCGCGGCGGAGTTCCACGCTGGGTGCTTGCAGTTAAAATCACCAGCAAGGATCGTCGCGCCGCTGTGGGCCTCGAGAAGGGCCCTCAGCTCTGTGGGATCCAGTTTGGCCGAGGGCGCCTTGTAGCAGGCGTAGATGGCAGCTGCACGCCCAGCGCGTAGAACGTGCCGAGCGACGGCACAGGGAGTTCTCGATGGACGACCCTACGCCTCACCAGTACCTACCGCCAGACCACGGTAGGTAGTGCCGAGTGCCGACCTTTCGTCTTTCCTGTAAGCGAGGTAGCCCGAGATTCTGAGCCTGTCAGCTAGTCCCAGGTGCGTCTCGCTTACTAGCGCCACGTCGATGTCTTCTTTATATAGGAGGAGGCGGCGGAGGGGGGCGACCTTACCTTTAAGGCCGCGGGCATTCCAGTGGATTACCCTCAGCGGCCTAGCCATACAGCTTGAGGAGGGAGGCCAGGCCGTCGAGGATAACCAGACCCGCATCTTTTCCCTGCCTTATGGCTTTTATTAAATCCATTAGCAGTTGGACGGCGCAGGCTGTGAATTCCTTGGTTGTTGTTGTGCTCATCTCGACGCCGGCAGCTGGTCCGACGCGAGCAGCCTGTTTGGGCCGCTGTTGTTGTTGTTGCTGGAGGGCTGGGGGCCGCGATGTGCCGGCACCAGCAGACAGCCCTCTCTTCTTCTTCGGTAGTGGTGGCTGCGATGTGGTTTGAGGTTGCACAGCCTGCGCCTGGGATGAGGTAAGGTCGACCTGTGTTTCCTCTGTAGGTGCGGGGGGGGGGGGGCTCGGTCGTCTTGCCTTTTCCCCTCCGTTTCTTCCTTTTCCGCTTCCTCCGCCGCTTTGTGGAGGAGGGGGGGGCTTCTCCCCTGATGGTGGGCCCGTTGGCCGCCGCCATGAGCGACGCGCCTTGGGCCTCTGTAACGGCCACGTCATGGGGCCCCTCGGTGACCTGTTGAGGTCGGCGTGAGGCGGTCGTGGCGGCGACTGTGCCCGCTCGCCTGTTCCGTATTTCCGCCTGGAAGGTGGGGCAGCGCACGTTGTTGGCGGGGTGATCGCCCCCGCAGTTGATGCAGGTCGCCGGCTCGTCTCGTGGGCGGGGGCAATCCCGCGCAGCGTGCCCCTCTCCGCAGCGGACACAGGCGAGCGGCCGGTGACAATGGTGTGAGGAGTGCCTGAATTTTTGGCACCGGTGGCATTGGGCGGGCCCTCTTTTACCCTGCCAGGCCTCAATCTTAACGCCCTTCATACACATGAATGTATTGACGTCAAATATGGACCTGGCCTCCGAGGTCCTCTTAAGGACGGCGTGAAACACGCAGGCGGGTCGTCCTGCGCGCGCCTTAATATGGCGCACGTACCCCGGCTCGTATCCCATGTCCCGGAGCTCCTCCTCAATCTCCTCCGGGGGGGTGTCTACCGGCAGCCCTGTGATGGCCACCTTCATGCTTCGCTCCGCTGGCAGCGAGTAAGCGAACCACGAGGTGCCGTCCACCTTTTCTAGGTCCGTCAGGTAACTCTGGATCACCCTAAATTCGGCCTCGCTATCGGGCCAGAACCGAATCCCCTTGCCGAATGGGCGGGCATTGGGGGGGTGGCCCAGCTTTTGCCTGATTGCCCTAAAGTGGGCGGCCCAACCCCGGCAGCTTCTCCACTGTCAGCGGAGGATACCTTGGCCTCTTGGGCTGGGAAGTGGCCTTCTTGGTCGGTACTCCTCCGTCGTCCACAGGGGCCGCCGGCTGAGCTGGGGAAGAATCAACTCGTGAGACACTCACCCCATGTTGACTGGTCCTGGGTATGGGCGTCGGCGGTGTCGGCGACGCGGTGGGCGTGCGCCTGACCGCCTCTGCGAAGGTGGGCGAGGCGGCGCTGCCCTGGCTGCGCGGCGGCCGCGGCGAGTCTGGGCAGTACCGCTTGGCCTCTTCTTCCTCGGCTTCATCGGTGCTGCGGCGCCGTCGCTGGGCACGCGGCTCCAGCTGGAATTCATAGCCGAATCCCAGCGACGGCGTCGGTGATGCTGTAGGGGTGCGCCTCCCTGAGGCGCTCCGGCCGGAGTCGACTGAGCCCACGGACGCTATCGACATGCTCGAGCCGGCTCGAGACGAGCATGCCGACAGCGCCGCCGGCGAGTCGAAGGCGAGTTGAGTGCCTGCAGCGCCGAGGACGTCGGTCGGCGACTAGGCGCCAGCTTGGGTAGTGGGCGTCTATACCGTTCCGCCTGGGCCGGCCCGGCCAGCGAGCTGTGGCTGGGGCCAGTGGCGGTGCGCGGGGTAGGGGTGTCGCGCCTGGTGGAGGCCACCGCGGACGCAGCCCCGGAGGGCGCGGTCGACGCGGCGGGCCGTGGATCAGCGGTGGCACGGGTAATGGGGCGCGCTGTAGGGCGCACATAGGACGCCGATGGCGCCACGGGGCGAGCCGCGCTCGTGGAGACTCGCGGCGTAGGCGCGGGCGCGCGCGGGAGGCGCGGAGTCGCGCACTGTACCGCGCGCAGTGGGTGCGGTGGCGCGCGTCCGGGAATTGCAGCGGCGGGTTCCGGGGCCTGGATCGGCACCGGACGGAAAGCGGAGGGTCGCACGGCTACGGCATGCGGCAGGCTCGGCGAGGGCGTCGGCGCACCGCGCGCAGGCGCCGGCGTCGTCGACGAGTCGGCCGTGGTTGCCGCCGCGCTTGTTCCGCCTTGGGACATCCTCTTCTTGCCAGACTTTGCCTTCTCTTCGCTCCGAGGAGAGGGGGGTCTGGCCAGCGTTGCCCCGGTCGCTCCGTCGTCGAGAGACGGTAATGACAGCCAATCCAATTCCGGATGAGGCTCCTGTTGGCTGGCGTCATCGACGTGGCCTAGAGAGCCACGGGCGCCAGGCTTCGGCATCTTCTTTTTATTTAAAAAAAAAAAATCTCCGGGAAGTGAGATCGCGACCGCAACGGTGGTATAATCACCGGGTAGCACCGGGGCGACTACCCCCGTGCTCACAGGGAAAGTGAAGCATTGGGCGGTCCGGGCGAAGAAGTTTCTGCTGGAGTACCTCCAGTCACGGCACACACAAAAACTTTCCACTACTGTCACTAGGTGTCGCTTCGGTTCCTTGGTGACGAGCTGCGCGGATCACTGGCGATCCCCGAGAGCGCGAGAACGGAACGATGGAATTCACTGCGCCCCCACCAGGGGGCGCGGCAGGCGGTATCAGGGCTATGCCCTCTGACCGCGGCGGCCATACCTCGGTCCGTAAAAACGGACCCGTCCACACATGGGCGCATGTTCACATGCGCCCATGTGTGTGGTTGCTGTGTTGTGACTGTAGGCGCGCCACAGCGCTGTTGCACAGCGCTGCTTTCCTCACAGTGCCCCGGCGGTCCGTCTCCGCCGGGTGAGACCCCCGGTTACCTGAGGGAAGCCCAGCGGGAGACAACCAGCGACAGAGGCACCGACTTACAGCGCACCTACAGTGGATGTGTGATTCCCGCCCGCCCCACTAACCAGAGCTAGCCGGCAGTGGTACGGGCTGCGGAAACGACGTGTGTGTGTGGGCGGTATTGTATGTGTCAAAATCAAAATCAAAGCATTTATTTCAAGTAGGCCAGTTACAGGCACTTTTGAATTGTCGAAACAAATATGAAAATTAAATGTAGCTACAGTCCCAGTCACAAGACATAAAAACTGTGAAAGTACTGTAGTTGCCCATTCCCTAGCGTAGCTATCTCTATGGAGAAGAATGGGCAAGAAACTCCATGGACACTCTTTTAAATCAGAATATTTTTACAAAATCTTGGTTACATCATTCATGTTGAGATGGTGCATTATGTGAGAACAATGTAGCAAGATGTGCACGTTAAAGGTGTCCATAGTAAAAACAAAACAGAAACAATTCAAAAATAACATTTTTAAATTCAAATAAGCCGTGGCAGCCAAGAGCCGACCAGTCCCAACTGACAGCGCTCGTTCACGAACATGACGCATGTATCAGCACCATTCAACTCAACCATTTTGAAGGGAACTAAATGATCCGACACACGCGTCACCATCAGCGAGACATTTGAGTGAGCATGACATATCTCCTAACCGCCACGGCACATTCAAGTCAAGGAAAAAACGTAGGTTTCCAGCGACTGATAGCATTCTAGTACATAGCACTCACACAATATGCGATATGCGGCTATATAATAATAAAGATATTGAATTTATACAATACAAAGATAGTTGTACAATCTTCAGCAGCTCCAACAATACAATTAGTGCTTTCCATTAATGCGCCCCTGTCCTTGTGGAGCAGGACCGGCATTGAGCCAAGCATTTTTATCAGCGATATAATCGTCCAATTTGTAATATGCTCGCTTACAAAGTGTGCGTTTAATACATGTTTTAAATTTTGTTTCATTCAGTTTAAGAATGCTTTGTGGAATTTTATTATAGCATCTCAAACAGTACCCCATGAAAGATGAGTCTACTTTAGCGAGTCTGAAGCCTGGCTGAACTAATTGGTCCCTATTTCTAGTACTGTAATTGTGTCTGTCACCTCTTTTACCAAAAAGATGTAGATTTTTTCTTACGTACATTATGTTTTCGTAGATGTATTGACAATGTACAGTCATGATGTTTATTTCCTTAAACAGTTCCCTCAGAGAATCGCGCCTACGAAGATTGTATATGGCTCTGATGGCTCTTTTTTGCAGAATAAATATAGACTCAATGTCAGCAGCCCGTCCCCATAACAGAATGCCATAAGACATTATACTATGAAAGTAACTAAAATAGACCAATCTAGCAGTATCTACATCAGTAAATTGACGGATTTTTCTAATAGCATATGCTGCCGAACTTAGCCGCCCCGCCAGAGATGTTAAATGAGAACCCCATTGTAGCCTTGAATCAAGCGTAATCCCCAGGAAAACCGTTTTTTCTACGAATTCAAGTTTCTCTTTATTCAGTACTATATCACAATCGCTACTTTTAACATTCGGTAAAGCAAATCTTATGCATTTCGTTTTTTTTTCATTTAGTACTAAATTATTTGCTGTGAACCAATTATGGACTTGAAGTAGGGCATTATTCACGTCATCTAAATTTTGGGCCCGTCTATTGATCTTAAAAATTAGGGAAGTGTCATCGGCAAATAACACCATATTTTGAGGTTGGTTTTTCAGTAAATAGGGTAGATCATTTATATATACTAAAAAGAGGAAAGGACCCAATATTGAGCCTTGCGGAACCCCCATTTTTACTTTTAAACCCTGTGAATTAACACCATTTATTTGAACATATTGTTGTCTATCACTCAAATAAGATTTTAACAAACTAAGTGCAAGTTTACCTAGTCCGTAATGCTCAAGTTTCAAAAGCAATGTGTCGTGATTTACACAATCAAATGCTTTGGAGAGATCACAAAATATTCCTACAGCATCTTGGGACTCCTCCCACGCCGCAAATATGTGCTTTATTAAGGTTACACCGGCGTCAGTTGTACAACGTCCCTTGGTGAAACCATACTGTTGATCGTGTAAGATTCTGTTGGTGTTAAAATGATTGAGCATTTGATTAAGCATTATCTTTTCGAACACCTTGCTAAAAACGGGCAACACGGATACAGGCCTATAATTATTTGTATCTTTACTATCACCGGATTTGAAAAGAGGTATGACTTTACTGTATTTCATTAAATCAGGGAAAACTCCTTGGTCTACGCACAAATTAAAAATTAAAGCTAAGTATGGAGCTATAGTCTCAAGTATGGATGTACAAACTTTGATAGACATTCCCCATAGATCTTCGGTCAGTTTGATTTTTATTTGCCGGAAAGCTTTAATAACTATCATAGGGTTTATGTGTTTAAATTTAAATTCAGCCTGGCATCCAGACACATTCGCCTTTAGTAAACCAATTGAGACTTCAGGAGAGGAACTTAGAGCCTCCGTAGTTTTTAACGGTATATCGGTAAAGAAATTTACAAATTCTTGAGCTACTTCCTGATTAGAGCTTTTAGGACCACATGCTGTATCTAATGTGTAGCTAGTATTACGTGTTTTCTTCCTGTTAGTCTCGCTATTTATGACTTTCCAAACTGTCTTTATTTTATTTTCTGCTGTTTTGATCTTGTTGCTAATGTGCAAGGCTTTGGCAACCTTGCATGTATCTCTAAAAATTTTTGAATACTTAGCAACATATCTGTTAAAAGTTTCAGTGTTCAAAGGCTTAAGGCCATAAAGCTCAAATAGTGTTTCTCTACTTTTTCTGATACCTCTAGTTGCCCAATCACTAAATATAAATTTAGGGCAAATACTTTTTGTCTTCTTTTCAAAAGTTTTGTTGAATTCAGTGTGAACTATTGAAAAGAAATGATCATAAAATTGATTTATATTAATATCGTCATGGCTCATAACACTTAACTTGTTCTGTAGGGAAATATTATACCTATTTAATTTGTTAGAAGTTATGGGTCTAAATTTAATCTGAATTTTTTGCAATAGTGTATTACACCTAAAAGTTACAGTTTGTCCGCTATGGTCAGACGGCAGACAATTAACTATGGCTTTATCTAAGTAATCACAATCGCAGAAAAAATTATCTATACAAGTAGCAGAAGATGGAGTGACTCTAGTAGGTTCTATAAAAGTGTTGGTCAAGTCAAATGACTTAAAAAGATTTAATAACGACAGCTATTTGAATTTTCTTCTAAAATATTGATGTTAAAATCACCACAAATAATTGTAGATTTATTACTGGCTGCAAGTTTTGCCAGGACATCTTCCATTATTGACTCAAATAAGGAAAAGTTTTGATAGTTTGGGGGTCTGTACACACACACAATAACATGCTTATCTAGCTCAACACAGGACAGTTCGACGCAATGTTCAGCCGAGAGACCTATTATGTCGTTACGTTGCTTATATCTTAAACATTTTTTTACAAAAATTAAGGAACCTCCACGAAGCATAGTTTTACGGTTATAGCAGCTACCCACCATATAGTTCTCATAATTAATAAGCATTTGGTAATCCTTAAGCCAATGTTCAGTAAAACAAATAATGTCAAACTTACTATTTTCTAAAAACAATTCTATTTCTAATCATTTTGAAGAAATGCCTTGGATATTTTGGTGGAATAATTTTAAAGTGTTCTGCTGAGGCCCTTTTTTACTAGCTAATTGAGTGCAAGAAGATACCTTGCTGTTGGTAGGTTTAACAATATTGTTAATGGCACCTTCTGTTGTCTGACTTTCTAGTTTAAATTAATATTAATATGTGGAGAGAGCCCCGAGACTCCCGTGCCATCGCCAGACAACAAGATCCTATCACTAATATACCCTAATTGAGAATTTTCCACGGTGACATATGGATCCTCCTCAGTATAATGTTTGTAAACATCAATAGCACTAATGCTATATTTATTTAAGGTCACCACCTGTTCATTAGTATTATTACTAATAGTCGCAGTATTTACAATATAACTAAACTTAGACATACTACTTATGTCTGTGTGAATATTATAAGCTAATAGACGAGCTATTTTGTGTCTACAACTATTAGGTAGATACACTTTACCCCGAGTCGAACTAAGTTTATCAACAAAAGTGTTGATATCAAGAAATATAAGTTTGTCACTGTAGTGACCTGCTAAAAAATGTAAATGTCTATTTAACAAGTGAATATAATTGTTTTTTCTGTTACATAAATTTTCAAAATATGGAAATCTGCACAATATTACCTTATTACAATTTAATTTCAACAGCTCTGAGACATAATCAGTGATGTCTTCCTTTTTAATCTTTGAACTATTACCAACACATATAGTAATGGTGGTACTAGGATCACAAACAGTCTTAGTTACAGATGCCATAATCTGTTTGTAGGTTGACCCTGGCATACAATTGTTTTGGGTACAATAACTCAGGTTATTACTAATTAATTTACCTAGCCCCCTACCTATACTGTCAGAGAACATAACTGAATGATTACAGTCACGACTAATAGGAGAAACAAAATTACCAATCACAGGCAGACTATCATGCAACTCAGGCTGTACTACGTGTGAATAATCTAATGTAATATTAGTTGTTTGTTGGTTTGATATGCTGTCCTGAGACAAATTCTCAACCTGGTATGGGTCCTCCATTACCTCAGGCTGGATAGTATCAGGCTGGATAGCATCATGGTTGGTAACTGTCTGGCAACTACATTGACCCATTACCAACTCATTTGCTGCATAAATATGTTCCCTAATTTGTTTCTGAGAAATCTTATACCTACTAGAAAGGGAACTTAGTGATTCCTGAAGTACCTGTATTTCAGACTGCAAATGCTGAGTATCAATTTCATAAATTTTTATACTGTCCTCTAATTTTATTTGGTAATTATTTAACTTATTAAGTAAATCAACACGCTCTTTCCTCAGTGGAATAAATTTGGAAAAGCGTTTATGTTGTTTCCTAAATTGATTACATTTTTTAATTATTCTGTTTAATTTTGCATATTTTTTAATCTTCCTATTACTAACTATAAAGTTCTGTTTTAGTAAGGAATCTTCAGTTAGATCAATTGTTATTAAGGAAGGGGGGTTACAATTAGTTTTTAATAACTCATTATATAAGAGATTTGTTTCTATAACCTGAGTACATTCTTTTTCTTTCTGTAACTTAACTATACAATTATTGGCATGAATCAATGAACTCATCTTCTAGATCCCTAATTTTAAACAAAGCCTCCTCATACAAGTTACTACAATTATGAAAACCATCCGTCACCACCTTCAGTTGATCCCGTTCATCAACAACGTCCAAGTATTGCTGATGTAGGTCTACTAGCTCCCGTTTTAAGCTGGAGTTTTTGCTATTAACTTTATTGACTTCCACCTCACTCTCTTCTCTTTCCTGTAACAGTAGTTGAACTTGGAGGTTGGATTCTTTGAGTTCTTGGAGGGCCGTTCTTAATTTTAGCTCCATATCTTGAGCAGTAGCCTTACGGGTCATCACAGGCATGGTTTCAGGATTGGTTACTGAAAATTAGAAGTAAAGAAACGGTGTGAACTAATAGAATAGACAAATAAAGGGAAGTTAGCGATGAAAGGGAAAGAAAAAAAGTTAAAGTAATGAAATGGAATGAGGTAGGCTGCTATAGCTTTAAAATATTATCCAATTCAATGTAAATAATTGAATAAATATTCAGTTTCATTGGTTCTATTGTCCTAATGATTTACTTTTTCTTAAGTGGGTATGTTGCTAAAAAAAAAACAAAAATACTATTACATTAATGCAAGACAATAATGCACAATAAATTATCTTAAACGATATATCTAATCATTTCCATTGAAAAGATTGATTTGAATAAAAAAAAAAAAAAATCAGAGATGAGATAAGGAATTACAGTTTTGATGTTTTATGACTGGTTGTCAACAAAGAGATTTAGAAACAGTACAGGGAACTAAATACGCGAAAAATTATACTAGAAATGGGCATGGATTTGTTATAGAGATAAAGAGAGGTTTGTGCGCTGTTATTAAATAAAAACTAAACAATACTTCCCCTGAATTATCCGTTTATGTCCGTAGTTAGAACGTCAGCTGTTTTTGTTTTAGGTTACCGGTACCGTTGTAGTGCCGAAAAAACTTCATTAATTATCAGGATAACAATTATCCTCAGTATTTACGCATTTATGATACGTTTACACAAACAATTACACCATAATATAACTTATTTACTAATTAAATTTAAATTTTAAATACGGAACAAAAAAATTACATCGTGTAACACCGCCCATGTACAGTACCCGGCACGTAAGTTGGCAAGGTTTTGACGGAGTGGGGGCAAGTTCGCGCATCGTACACTTAGTGGAACAAATAACTAGTCACTTAAATTTTATTGATTGTTATTTTTGGTTATTGCCATCATTTATTTTTAATCATGTAGTTAAACAAAGCAGAGGAATTCGTGACTTTTATTAGGTGTTATAAATAAAACATAATACTGATGCATTTTTTTTATGTATGTATTTTTTTATATTTGTTCTATTCCTCTTTTTTCCCAGTTTTAGTTGCTTCTGCAGTCCGTTTTACCGTCTCTTTTTCAATTTGAGCTTCTTTCTCCATGAAACAGTACACATCGTATCTGGCATGTCTGCGTAAAACGGTATTTGGTCCTGGCATTGTAAAAAACGTAACAAAAACTAAATTTAAAACGATAACAACAACTGGTAACAAAAACTAAATTTAAAACAACAACAATAACAATAACTCGTAACAAAAACTTAATTTAAAACTAAAACTGAACTCGTAACAAAAACAAAGGGTAGAGTAGTACTCGTGCACTAGCACCGCAAGTGTAATCGGGAGCGAACGGAATGTAGACGCGGTGCGGGAGGCAGGGGTCGACTGACGCGCCAATCGCGCGCTCGGATCGGCGCTACTTCATACCCCGCGTCCCGCTTGACCGCCAAAGAGACCTAAAAAACGACTTCTGCGCATCTAACGACTCTTGCCAAGTTACGTGCCGGGTACTGTATGCGTTTCCGCGGGCTCAAGAGCTGCGTCCACGCGTGTGTCTACGTGAGTGTAGAGGCGTGCATGTGTGGTTATAGATGCGCGCCCTGCCTATATAAACTTAGAACAAGTCGCGCATCTGGGTGTGAGTGATGTGTGTGGAGTCATATTGTGCAGGTAAGCTGCGTGTAGCGGGGAGCAGCTTACCTGGGTCAATCCGGTGGTAAAGGCGGCGGAGGGGGGGCGACCATGCAATGCCGGTCGCGGACGCTCCACTGGTCATCCTTGACGGTCTATCCACTGTACAAGGAGAGTAACGCAGCCAGGCCGTCAAGGACGACCAGTTCCACGTCTCGACCCTGCCTGATGGCACCGATCAGGTCCATCAGCAGCTGGATGGCGCGGGCTGTGAACTCCTTCTTCTCGGCTTCTGAGCCGGCTGCTGGGCCGGCGCTGGTGGTGCCTCTATTGGCACGGGATTCCGTTTGTGGTTGGGCCGGGGGCCGCGCCATGCCGGCGCCAGCTGTCGGCCCAACGGTCTTCCTCGCCTCGGGCTGCGTTGGGGCTGCAGCCGGGGTCACAGCCCGCTCCAGGGTCGGAGGCAGGTCGCCCGGTTTTTCTCCCTCAGGTGCGGTGGGGGGCGCGGGTATCTTACCCTTGCCGCCCCGCTTCCTCTTCTTTCCCCTCCGCCGCTTCGAGGAGGGGGGAGCTTCTCCCCTGTTGGTGGGCCCGTTGGCCGCCGCCATCAGCGACACGCCTTGGGCCTCGGTGGAGGCCACTTCTGATGGCCCCTCGGCAACCGTGGTCGGTCGCCGTGAGGCGGTGACGGCGGCGACTGTGCCCGCTCGCCTGTTTGGCCTAATCTCCGCCTGGAAGAAAGGGCACTTAATATTGTTGGCGGGGTGCTCGCCCCCGCAGTTGACGCACGTAGCTGGTGCGTCACGTGGGCGGGGGCAGTCCCGCGCTGAGTGCCCCTCTCCACAGCGAACACAGGCGAGCGGTCGGTGGCATTGGTGGGATGAGTGCCTCCACTTCTGGCACCGGTTGCACTGGGCGGGCCCACGCTTGCCCCGCCAGGCTTCTATCTTTACACCCCTCATGTATAAAAACACGGAGGTGTCGAAGATCCTGCGTACATCGGGCGTCCTTTTGAGTACGGCGTGGAACACGCAGCCGGGTCGTCCCTGGCTCGCCTTGATATGGCGAACGTACTCCGGCTCGTATCCCAACGCGCGGAGCTCCTCCTCGATCTCTGAAGGGGTGGTGTCCACAGGCAGCCCCCTGATCGCCACCTTGAAGCTTCGCTCCGCCTGCAGCGAGTAAGCAAACCAGGATGTGCCATCTTCCTTCTCCAGGCTAGTCAAGTAGCGCTGGAGCACCCTATATTCGACTTCACTCTCCGGAGTGAAGCGAATTCCAGTGCCAAATGGTTGGGCACTGGGGGGGTGACCCAGCTGCTTCTTGAGGGCCCTGAAGTGTGAGGCCCATCCTGGCAGCTTCTCCACCACAAGCGAAGGATACCTAGGCCGCTTCTGCGGCTTCGGCTTGGGCTGGCTGGCGGTCGTGTTGTCCGAGTCCCGGGGGGCCGCCAACTGTGAGGGAGAGACAGTGTTAGTGACACTCACCCCATGCTGCGTCCCTGGACTCTTCGGCGTCGGTGTTGTTGAGGAAGGAGGCGTGCGGCGGGTGGCCTCCGCAAAGGTGGGTGACCTTGCGGTGACCTGCCCCCCCCCCCCACGGCGGCGCGCAGTCGCGCTGCTGCGGCGGGTTGAGGCAGTATCGCTTCGCCTCCTCCTCGGACTCGTCCGTACTGCGGCGACGTCGCTGGGGCCGTGAATCCGACCGGCAGTCGGGGTCATAACCCCGCGACGGCGACGTTGCTGGTCCTGGTGTGCGCCTCCCCCGTTCACTCGGCCCCGAGTCTTCCGACCCCACAGACACGAGCGACATGCTCGAGCCGGCTCGCGACGAGCATGCCGACCGTTCTGCTGGTGAGTCGTAGGCCGAGGCACGAGGGGGCGCCGGCGATGCGGGCACCTGGGGCGCCAGTAGAGCCTGGCGCGCTCCCGGTGCCAGCCTGGGGTCCCGGCTGGAGAGCCTCGCCACGGACGCGGCCCCGGAGGGCGCAGTCGACGCGGCGGGGCGTGCAGCCGTGGCGGCGCGGTGTTGCGCGACGGAGCGCGCAGATGGCGCTGGTGTTGGCGCTGTAGGCGCCGAGGAGCGAATGGTGGCCGCTGGGTTGCGCGGCAGCGGCGTGGGCGCGCGCCACGTGGTCGTGGCGGTTTGCCCCTGTGGCGCGGGATCGCGCGCAGCCACACGCGCGGGTGCGGCGGCGTGCGCTTGCGGCGCGCGTTCAGGTTTCTTGGTGGCAGGGGGCCCTTGGGCCTGCGTCGGAACTGGGCGGGGCGCAGGCGGGCGCACAGATACAGCGTGCGGTCGGCTCGGCGGAGGCACCGGCGCAGCACGCGCAGGCGCCGGTGACGTCGACGGGCCGCTCGCAACGGCAGCTGCGCCTCGGCTCGCTCCGTCCTCTTCCCTCTTCCCACGGGCTTCGGGCGTCTTCTTTTTCGCTGGCTTCTTGGAGGGCGTCGCCTTGTTGGACTTCTTCCTCTCCTCACTCGGAGGGGGGGAGGGTCCAGGCGGCGCCGGGCCGGGAGTCGTGAGCCCAATGTTCGGCATCGATGACGACGACTCCCGGTTCAGCGCCCGGTGGCGGTCCTCAAAATAATTTTGGTCGCGGAAATATCGGCGATATGGCTTCGACATTTTTGTGGCTTCTGGCTGCTGGCTGGGATGTGGGCTCGCGATCGCAGGCAGTGCCCGGAGGCACCGGGCAGCGTCGATGACTCCCCCTGTGCTCGCACCGGTGCTGAGCACTTGCGCGAACACAGGGAAAGTGAAGGTGGTTGCGATCCGCGCGAGCGGAAGTTTTCGGCAAGTACCCCCAAGTTGGTTCACTTTACCGAAAACTTCCTCCGGAGTCCGTCTGCGGCGCTGTACGGTACCGGCGGACGTCTGCAGTGGACCACTGGCCGATCCAGAGCGCGAGAATGAGCTTACAGGGCATTATATAGCTTTCCCCCCACCGGAGGCGTCCGGCAGTTACGGCGGTGGCCTGGCTCGGCTGTGATTGGCCGGCTAGAGTGGCGCACTGTGATCAGCTGAGGCAGTGTATTGTAACAGTAGAAATGAAAAACATTTGGAATATTCATTCATTTATTTGTAATCTTAACAATCAATTCGGATAGGATCTACAGCATTCGGAACTATCAGCTCTACTTTGGGTGTGTTCAATTTACATTCTACATCATGCAGCTGGGCCCAGAATCACACAACCTGCAGTCAGGCATGATGCCACCATCGATGTGACCCACTCTCAGAAATGATTATGCAGCTTTTAATCATTGAGCTTAAAGAGTCAGTAGTCTAGATTCTAAAATACCCATAAGATTTATGATATGACTCACACCCAAAGAAACCTTTTAACCGACTATTAATCACGTTACATTTAAAAAAATTGTTTTATAAGTAAGTAATAAAAAAGTTAGAATAGAAAAAGTAGTAAAACAACTCCTTAGATTACGCTTATCTTAATACAAAACAAAATTTAATTTTAGACACAGGTTTTAACCAGTGTACCATTTTTTATAACGAAAAGTTCTAAATACAAAAGTGGATAATAAACCCGATTCAAAGTTGTAAAAAGTTTTACGAATTCCAAAATAAAGTTCAAAATGCAATACTAAGGTTTAAGCTTGGACCAAACTTAGAACTCGTTTTGTATTAAGATGGTTCGTAGTTCTAGTTCGTTCAGTCAGAGTCGTCAATCTCAGACGAATCACGGCGGCGGGCCTTAGAGGCAAAGTTTTGTATCCATGCCGCATTTTTCTGTGCAGCCGTTCGACGCGGGGTGCGACGCTCGGGAGTGACAGCGACCGGAGACGGGGGCACCGGCGGCTCGGGCTCGGCGCGGCCTCGGCCCCGCGCGCGTGCTCCCCGCGCTCGCGGCCCACGCCCGCCGCGCGACCCGCGTCCTCTCCCGCGTCCAGTCGCCTCAACTTCCGACCTAACTAACTCTTCATCACTGGATCCATCAACAACTATCTGCGCCGGCAGAGGCACAGCATTGAGCGCAGCGAGTTGTGCAACATCAGCGGAATCTATTTCGTCGCGGAGCACCCGTAGACGGTCAGCGATCGCTTCGACTTCGGTGTCAGTGTTCGACTCAAGCAAAGTAGTGATACAACGCCTCCTATGTGCTTCTAAGGCATGCTTCAGGATTTCCTCGTTCTGTTTGATAGTGAAATCACGCACTGCCTCTGTCATGAGCTGGACGGGCAGCGCGGTGAGGCGGCGCTCCGGTGGCAAAGCCTCATAGTAGGCACGCAGTAATGTCTCAACATCTGTGGAGTCGGCCACATAGTCTGCCATATTGACCTCATCTCCTTGTGCTTGTCGCTTTTCACGTATTTTTCGCTCCCGCTTCAATAAAAGGATATCACTTGAATTTGCAACTTGACCAGCAAAATACTGTCCAAATCGAGCCCTATTAAAGACCTGATCCTCCCGGTCATAGAACACATTAATCCTTATCAACGGCATGGTTGGCTGTCTTGGATCACCAGATAAAAGACGTTCAGCTTCTGCTATAGCTTCATTAACTTTTTGTTTAAGTAATTCCTGCACCTTTTCACTTTCATTGACATCCTCATCGCCAAGATTTTGTTCCGATAATACAACAGTTTTAAAAATAAATGGCCTCACAGTTTTTAAAGGCAAAGCAGTAAGAATGTAATCACTTTTATGTATCTGTAGCAATGCACAGTGTTTGGGTCTAGCTTCTCCTGCAGCTAGCGAGGTTGCTACTGTGCTACCAGGCTGAATAACATTGAAGTGATCTTTTTCACTACTACCCTTCATATCATACAGTTCACAGTCATGTTCATGACCCCACACAACTAAATCTAGGAATTTTGGTAACACATCCTCTCGGATAAAGTTACCAACTCCTCTATCTTCAGCTCTGTTCTGATGTAACACAAGTATATTGAACCAGTCATGTTCCTCATCTCGCAACATTTCTACTTTCTTTTCTTGGAATAATTGCGACAATCGTTGGTCTTTAAGATAGCTGAGACCATATAATGCAAGCTTGGTATCACCTTTTTGTAATAGTACTGGTGAAATATGCACATGGGTATAATCTGTCCATTTCCCGAAATAGTTGACCAGGCCTCCAGTGGACAGTATATCGAGGCTGCTTATGCCTTCTCTTCCAACAGGGTCATCATGATTACCATGGATGGATAGAATAGGATAAGACACATTCAAATTCGGATCTTCATAGTTAACACTTCTTGAAAAGTTGACCGTCTGATCTGACAGTAACTCAATACTAACCGGCTTATCTCCAAAACAATACTTGCGAACGATCTCCGTGCACTTGAAAATACAATTGAGCGATGGTTTTGCATGGTGGAACAAGTCACCACCGAGTAACACCAGATCCACATCATATTGAACAGCCAGTGACAAAGTTTCTTCAAAAGCAATGAAACTATCCTCGCCTCTGACAGGATGATCTTCTAAATAACCTAAATGGATGTCCGAAGCGATAAGAATTCTTATTGTTTCATCTTGCGACCAAACGTTTGTATCGTTTCCAACCATTTTAGACGATTTATTAATGATATTGTATAGTTATGTTTCAGTTTAAACTACTTATTCGCAGTTAGTCTCGCTTTCAATAAACCGCCATTATTCACAGAATCACAGCTTTGAGCTTGTACAACAAACTATTTTGTTTGATCGCGTCCCGCGATCGTTCGTTTTGATTTTGCAGCATTATTGCAGCGGCGGGCAAATTTTAATGTCAAAGTGTCAACTGTCAGTTTTATGACAGCAGTCAGAACATTGACTTAGAACCATGCAATCAATGGATGGATTTTGAGTGTATGGAACTAATAGATACATGCCTGGGGTTTCATTCGTTCGCTTGATGATATAGTTGAAAACACTTTTTGATCTAGATGACATAGAGGGAATCATCACTGAACATTTTCTGCCACTTTTTGCAAGAGGCGAGGTAAACACATGCAGCAATAAATGGATTTTGTCAAACGGAGACAAGTACAAACGTCAATGATATTCAACAGATATGTTGTGAGCGCGCATTCGTGAAGACTTGTAAACGGCCCGATTGGGTCGTCTGCCGCGCGGTACACTTTTTTCGGTTGATTTGTAGTAGGTGTATAAAATATCTGTATAGCAGAATATCATTGACAAACGCACAATAAAGAAAACACTTACTTTTTTATTATCATTGTGACATATGATTTTTCTACATTCATTTTGAAAAGTACTTGATAGGAATTTTATTTGATTATTGTGAATGTGGGGACCATGTGGATCGTATTTTTATTTTGTATTTTTTCCCACAAATGTCTGGCAGTTTGAGTACTTTATGCGACCTACCCAAATGTCCTTTCTTTGGCATTGTTCGTCGTTTCGTTGAGCTCCAACGAAACTGACTGGACAGGTCCACTCAAATCTGTGTGGTTCTTTCTTCAAAAGATCATCTCAGACACTAATCTGCTTATTTCTCATGTGAATAGGCTAAAGCAGTGTTGCCAGGGCCCTTGAGTCAAAAGTTACGTTTCGTTTCCAGAAATGTTACATTTTTGCTGAAAAAGTTACATTTTGTTTTTTTTTTTTTTTTTAATTTACGTGTTTTTTGGGGTCGGAGGTCGAAAGGCAAATTGATGTCAGCAAAATGGCGGAATATAAATTAAATATTTAGTCTTAGGATAAAACAGACTCTATTGTAGTTTCATTTGTTCGCAGCGCCATCTTCATTGTCAAAAAGTACAGTAAATATATGAGTTCACTGTTGCTATCTAGTCTAGCACTTATCTTATTATATTAGTTTGAACCAAAACTACGAGGTAGTGGATCTATTATTTTTTCTCTGAACTTACTAATATTCGATACGTATAGAATCCTCTTATCGTACTTGTTCTACTAAAAGTTCGTAAGAGGGCTCTGACCATGCAAAATAAGAAAACCTAAAGACCTTACATACATTATCGACGATGATTTGTCATCTCTCTTTAATGTGTATTAAATTGAGTACCTACTGGTGAATCTTTCTTACAGGCCTTATTTTTGTTATTTTCAGGCCTAATGCATTTCTGTAGCTACGAAACCGCGAACGGCGGGAACTCGCGAAGTAGGAAACCTGCGCGCACACGCTCAAGCAACATCAAGTTTTAATTTATGGGTGATACGATTCATTTTGTCATGGCGCTTTCCAATCAGAGCCATCTCTGAGTATGTTACGGAGTGAAATACTTTTTAGACCCGCCAGTTTTAGGTGCGTTCAATTTGGATGCGTTGAATTGAAATGCGTTCGTAAACTGCAATAAAAATCTAGTATTACAAATCTCGTTGTTCTCAAAAGTTACGAAAATTGCCATAAATATAAAAATTACTTACATGTTACGCGAGGGGGTCAAAAGTTACGAAAAATGTAATAAATGTAACCTTCTGGCAACGCTGGGCTAAAGTCCCCGTCACGAGAAGCTATAAATTTTGTAAACACAGATTCGGGTTCGCAACCTTTGGATCAAATACAAAAAAATGACAGCATTGACAGCGTCACCGTGAACTTACTTCAAAACGGTGGCCCAAATGTTTACGTTCCATGAAGTCAGACGCGTTCAAGTACCACAAAACATTAAACGACAGCGCTCTAAATCGCTAACATATAACCCGACCAAGTGAACGGAACCTAAAAAAACTGATTTTAACAAAGCGCAAGAAAACTAGGTTTTATTCGGAAGGTTAATATGCAAATGAAAGTGTCAGTCAACGAGACTAAGTGACGTGACACGATGTTTTATTTTCCAAGCGTTTTGGCTTTGGCACCAACTATCATAGTAAGTTCAACGCCATCTATAGAGTTCTTGGAAACTAAGTTTTTTTTTAATACCTCAAAAAGAAAACCTCTCATATTGTAGCATACGGCCTTGTGGCATGCTGCAATGCCGCACAGTGTTGCCGCGGTGTAAAGCAGCCTTAATGTTAAATCGATTTACGATATTAAGAAATCGATTCTCAGTAAATTTTTTAGTCAATCACTATTTGACAATTTCCGACAAGAAAGGTCGCGAGACCAAATTTGTAATGTGATAAAATAGGAATAAATACGTGCTGTAACGTAGATATTTTAGTGTAGTTTAACATGAAGATATGAGTTTCAACGACAGCCTATTAAGTGAACCATGCATTATTTCCATACGGAAAACAGTGTTGTGGTGGAGAGAAAGTGTCGTGAAATCGGACAGTCGTCGCCTTCAATGATGTGGAAGAGGTCGATTGTGCAAGCGACGGCTGGGTGCGCGCGCGCCGCTGCGGCCCTGGCGCTGCTACTCGCTGTTTGCGCGGTGAGTTCGCAAGACTTGTCACGCTTCGCTCGAACCAGGGCTCCAAGGCACGTAGGCCCGAGGCCTACAAGCTCAGTACTTTGCCACTGGTTGTGTTGTTGTTTATCTAAACATAACATAAAACATTAACAAGTCATTGATATCTATGCCATCTAGGTGGTAACTTATGTTGGCAGTTAACATGGGCAAATATTTGACCACTGCTTAGATCTGCTGAATGCTTCAAAATTAAAAACCAGCCTAGTAAATGTACTCAAAACTTGCTTGTAAATCATTAGGGACATTGATCTTTTTGTTTACCATCTTTGTAGTGGTTCTTTTGAAGTTCCTATTCGGATTTTCCTTACCCCTTAAGATAAATGAAAAAAAAACACTTCTTTTCTATCTAATATACTAGACTTTTTCCATTTATACTTCATAATTAGCTTTTGCAAATATTGATTACAGTATTGATTGTTTCCTAATTGTGACTAAATGTAGCAGGAATTTTTTATTTAGAGAAGTATGAAAAGTGTAATTGTTGTACATAGATAATTACAACTACTAAAGGTTTAATGTTGGATTTCCCTGAATCTGGAGGAAAACACAACCATAATATTTATCTACTTTTTATTGTTAGGTTATTTTGTACTTATTGGAATCAGATTTTAGTATCTTGATTGTTTTCCTCCTCAACAAGTTTATTTGAGGAAAATAGTAGTGGCTCCACTAAACTCATCAATCAAATTGATAAAAGTTATAATTATAGCTAAATAATTGAGTGTAGACATGTTAGACAGTAACAGAAAAATATTTTATTTATCATTACCACAAACATCTTAACAGGTAAACAAAATTATAAACCATGACATAATATTATCCTGTGATCTGTCTTACTTGGTGTTTACGCCTCAACCTATTTTAGAATTTGGTTAGTACTTGATACAACCCGAGATTTAATCAAATTTGGTCAATAATAATTATGGATATTAGATTCCTACATGCATACATTTCCATATTATTTTCCTTTATTTATATACAAATTTAACAAATTTAATACATTTTTAATCATCATCATCTGCCTGCCTTTCCCAACTATTTTCAGTCTAACTGGACGCAGCTGTATACCAGTATTTACATGTAGCGAACGACTGCCTGTCTGACCTCCACAACCCAGTTGATACTAGGTAATTCAATACCACTTGGTAAGACTGGTTGTCAGACTTTTTGTGCGACTGACTACTTGTAATGACTGTCAAAGAAGGACAAATGACAGCAGGGACCAACTGCTTAATGTGCTTTCTGAGATACGGAGGAAACTCGTTATGTGAGGGTGGTCATCCACAGACCAACCTAGGCAAGCACGGCTTAACCTAAAGATTGACCTGATCAGCTGTACCTTGAAATAAAAATATAATGAAAAATGTAGCCCACCGGTATTGGAAACAAGATCCAAGCTACCGGCGGTCAGGGCTCCAGCCCGAGAGAGGAACCTCCTAACAATACGAGCCGTGTCCAGTTCCGAACGGAACGCAACGGTCGACAAGTTAACGTCAGCTCCGTAATTTTTAATTTTGTTTGTATGTAAACAATGAGTATTTCGTGAAGAAAATAAGTGTATTAGTGACAGGACACACCAATAATTATGTGACAATGTTATCTCAGAAAAATATTAACCACAAGTGAAGTTTTTAGACAATACAAAAACGGTGTTAAAAATGTGAACCGAAACAAATAATACCTACTCAAATCACATAAACTATTGAACGGCGGACATATAACAGTGTTGTGACAAATTGCATAACCTCCTGTCCAAATTCAGGTAAAAACAGTGATCAAAATACGATGGAAAAAACCCAAAATTTCAAATCACAACCGCACTAGTTCCTACGCTCCTCAAACAAAGAACTGGACTTTGGACTTCCCCGACATCGAACAGCTAATGACATCTAAATAAATATAGGAAGAAGTAACCGGCCACTATTTTCATCTATAATAATCGAAGCACGTTTGGCGCAGAGGTTAACGTATGAGCCGTCGCTGAGCGGGCTATGCTAGAAATGTCTCGAGTTCGAATCCCACAATATACAACTTGACTTTTTAATTATTTTCTTAACTAATATTTCTACTAAAAACTTAAACAAATTTTAATAATAAAATGAGTTACTTTGAGAACGTTACTCTGCGCACTCGGCGAACTTCCGAACCCGCAATAGAAACATTCGAGGAATGTAGTAATTCGACAATAGAGGGCGACACAAATAATAGTGTACCTAATATTATTACGGATGACGAGAATGAAGAAATGGAAGAACTCAAACGTCAAATTTGTGAACTTAATATCAAGTTGCAGGCGGCACATGAGGAGATAAATAATCTTTCCATTGAAAATACAGATCTAAGGAAGACGATGGAAGTAATGAATAATAAACATAAAATTTTGGAAAAAGCGACCAAAAAGTTGGCTAGCGAGACAGTAACTCCAAATAGGAAAATGAAATTTCACACACCTCTCAAACAGACCATACAAAAACCACACAAATCAGACAACTCAAGATGCGGGACTCCAGAGTTATTTACCTCCACTCAAGTCACCACTGAAGTTACTCCTCAGAATAAACCGGGACAAACAACGACACAAAGGAGAACAAGATCGACCATTCAGGAAAAGAGCAAGCTCTGCATTATAGGTAGCAACCGATCGAATAAAATATTACCAATTGCAGAAAATACTTTTCCATGCCATCAAACATGTCACTTTCTTTCACCAAATTGTGGCATAAAAGGCTTATTAAGTAATATTAGCACTAAACTAACCGGCTTTACAATGAAGGACAGTTGCATAATATTTATTGGTGAGGATGACTTCCTAAAAACGAACAATTACTTTGAACTAATATCGATCATACGTGAAAGTTTATCAGTTATAAAGCATACAAATGTAATATTATGTTTACCTACTTTTAGATATGGTTATTATTGCGGAATGTATAATTTTAGAATGGAAATGTTTAATAATCTATTATATCAGGATATACAAATTGACAATTATGTTACATTATTTGATTCCAATTTTGACTTACTATACGAATATTCAATGTTTCAAAGAAAGACTGGTCGAATTAACAATTATGCCGTTTCAAATATTTTTTCAAATCTTAAAGATTATATTTCAACTGATTGTAATTTATATATTCAGAAACCTGCGAATGAGCCAGCGTCGGAAAAAGATCTTTTGTATTGTGACTCACCTCTTTCCTTTAATTCATGTACTACTGATGTCTTCGACCAAAATTTTTTTCGTGTATAATGCATTATGTGTATTGCATCAGAACATTAATGGACTGTTACCCAAGGCTGATGTAATGACAGAACATTTAGATACGCTCTCAAAGAATGGGAAATGTGTTAATATTTTATGCTTTACGGAACACAATATGAAGCAAGGTGACCTTGACCTTCTGAATATACCAAATTTTATTTTAGCTGCAAGCTTCACTAGAATAAAGCGAAATGGTGGCTCTTGCATATTAGTTAATAACCACATTAATTTCAAAGAAATAGAATCTGTAAAGAAGTTTAACATTCCCAATGTGTTTGAATGCTGTGCAGTGGAATTAACTGACGATAACGTTATAATCTTGTGTATTTACCGAGTTCCAAATTCAACTAAGGTACATCTTTTCTTTGAGAATTTAGCGAATATATTGCAACAGTTTTGTTATAAAAGTAACCAAAAAATAATCATCTGTGGCGACTTTAATATTGATGTTCTTCAAAATACCAAAAACTCTTCACTGTTTAAGCAACTTTTGAAGGAATTTAATCTAAAACTAGAAATACACGAACCAACACGTCCTAGTAGTGGTACATGCCTAGATAATTTTCTCCACAATATATCAGGCTGCAAAAGTGAGGTCTTGGAGCTAGGTGTGTCTGACCACACAGCCCAACTTATGAAGTTCCCGGTAAAACAAAAGTGTATTTTACCATATTATTATGTATATAAACGGGATTACAGCATGGAAAATATTAACCTTTTTAGAAAACATATCGCCAGTCTTAGTTTCTCCGAAGCTTATGAATCTGATGACGTAAACAAATGTTTTAATTCTTTTTTTGAACTGTTTAAATTAATATATGATCTCTGTTTCCCAATTGTCAAACGCAAAATTTCTACAGTTACTAAACCAAAGTGGATCACACGCGGAGTCAAGCGTTGTAGTAGAACTAGACGATCATTATTGTGGAAATATAGACTGACTCGAGACACTGATTCAAAAATGGCATTCAATACTTTCTCGAAAAGATATCAAAATGTTATCAAACTAACACAGAAAGCTCAGAATACTTATTATATTGGAACAAGCACCAACAAGTCGAAGGCAACTTGGAAAGTTATTAAATCTATAAAACCTAACATTCCTAAAAATAACATAAATGCGATTAATGTAAATGGCAATTACATAACAAAACCCAAAGAGATAGCGCAACAATTTAATGACTATTTCGTATCCTCAGTCCAACCGAATACTAACTATTCAAAGTCAAATGTTTTTAGCACAGCAGGATCGCTTAAATCCATGTTTATGTCACCGACCGTACCAAGAGACATAATTACAATAATAAATAGTCTTAAAAATACAAATAGTACAGGCTATGATGATATTAGCACCGGTGTAGTCAAAAAAGTCGCTCTTATTATAGCGCCCATATTGAGTGACATTATAAATAAAAGTATACAGAAAGGCACTTTTCCCGATAAGCTAAAGATTTCAATAATAAAGCCATTACACAAAAAAGACGATAAAACAAAAGTTACCAATTATAGGCCAGTTGCACTGATACCAATTTTTTCTAAAATTTTTGAGAAAGTTTTTTATAACAGCATTAACAGTTATTTAGAAGCGAATAATATCTTTTGCAATGAACAAATGGGCTTTAGAAAAAATAGAACCATTAATATGGCTATTTATAACTTTTTAGAAAAAATACATCATAACATGGATAACAGAAAACCAGTGATGGCGATGTTTATGGACATGACCAGGGCATTTGACTACGTGGACCATAAAATGCTATTAACAAAGCTCGAAAGATATGGTATTCGAGGTAACGTGCTTAATCTGATAAAATCTTATTTGGAGAATAGAAGTCAAATTACACAAATTAGTAAAGTAAATGTAAAGACCAAGACTGAGATGGTATACTCCTCTAGCTCTAGATTACTGTCATGTGGTGTACCACAGGGTTCTGTGCTAGGACCGTTACTTTTTATTTGCTATATTAATGACTTTCCCCAAGTAATCAAACATCATATGTCACTATTTGCCGACGACAGCACTGTTATTTATAATTCTGGTACTACAAAAGAAATAGAAGAGCATGTAAACAATAGCCTTATTCCTATTATCGACTGGTTAAATTCTAATAACCTTAAAATAAATCTAACTAAAACTAAAGTAATGAATTTCAAAATTAGACATAAAGAACAACCACAGTTTCAAATAAACTATAAAGGGAATGAAATACTTGAATCTAGTGTTACGAAATTTCTTGGACTACATATTGACAATGACATGACATGGAGGACTCAAATTGAAAGTGTTTGTGGAAAGCTGAGTAGATTTTCATATGCTCTTTATATGCTGGGTAAAATTGCCAATAAGACTGCCCTACTAGCAGCGTATCATGGTTACGTCGCCTCAGCTCTGCGGTATGGCCTCATATTCTGGGGTAATGCGCCTAAGGTTCAAGAAGTACTTGTAGCACAGAAAAAATGTATCCGAGCTATTTGTAAAATAAAGCAAAAAGAATCTTGCAAGCCACATTTTCATGAGCTAAAAATATTAACTTTACCGTCACTCTATATTTATGAAGCCTGTATTTTTATAAAACACAACATACATTTATATAGATTTGTAGAAAGTAAACGGCGCTCAAAAAACCTGCAGGTGTTAGCAACAAAAACACAATTTTATAGCAAAAGCTTTTATGCAATGGCTCAAAAACTATATAATAAGTTACCAGAACAAGTTATCTCAAGTGTGAACATTAACGAATTTAAAAGAAATCTATTCAAATGGTTAAATAACAAGGTGTATTATTCTGTTGACGAATATTTAAATGACAAATTTTAATTTTAATTCCTTGCCAAATCCAATCTGATAAAATGTTATGTGACATACGAAATGATTTTGTTAATCTTGAATTGTTGTATTGTTTTGTCTTGTTGTATTATTGAATTAGTGACATTGTTATTTTTATTTTTTCGTTTTTTTACTTTATTTAATTTGACATTTTATCTAATTTTAACATGATTTATAATTATTGTGATTTTACTAATTTGACATTTACATTTTATCTAATTTTTACATGATTTATAATTATTGTGATTTTACTTTTAATGGCTGAAATGTGTCTGTTTAAAAAAGGACCTTTGATATTTTGTATGCCTTTTGGCGGGACACAGCTCGGATCTCATCTATTTTATTATAACATCTTCTGTATGTATGTACCCTGTGTTCACGAAATAAATTAATTTGAATTGAATTGAATTGAAGTAGTACCGCTGTCTGAATCAAGCCCTTGATCCAGCTGCCTAACGAGAGCCTCCTTAGGTTGTGGCACAGAATAGATAATAGTACTAGCATACAGAAATTGCACTCCTTTGATCTTGAAGCAAGGCGACATTTTAAATACCTAAACTGGGCGCGCGATCTAAATCGTGCCTTGACGCCACGCGTTAGCGTATGTTATTCGGCGCCTCGCTGTTTAATGGTCAATCGGTAGGGTTGCCACAAGTACTAAAAATAAAATAGGTACTACTAAACTTTTTACCCGACTGCGGCGAAGCCCAAAATGAGGGTTATGTGTTTGCCCTGTGTGTATGTTTGTATATACGTATATCCGTTTCTTTGTTCCCTCGTAACTCCTCAACGGATGGAGGGATTTAGATAGAATAAATGTCGTTAGATTCGTCTTGATGGCGAGAGTGTCACTGGCTACATTATAATAAAAAAAACAATTAAAAATCGTGGATTTGGGGTGCCATATTGTGGAGTTTGATTTTTTTTTTTTCTAATACCATCGAGTGGGGTATCAAAATGAAGGGTTTTAAAAGGTGATTACAAAAATATAATTATGTGTGTGTCCTATTGATAAATGAGTATGTAATGGTTTCAGGTTTTCTCAGAATTCAACCCCTAAGAGGGGGAAATGGGGTGACAAAGTCTAAAAATCAAAGCCAAACCGCTGAGTCGAGAGATTCCAAATTAGGCCCATAGGTTTCTTATGAGGTTTAGGGGTACACTAAGAAAGGTTTTTTTAAAATTCAACCCTAAGGTGTTACCCCATAAGGGGGTGAAACGGGAGTCGAAAGTTTGTAGGAGGAAACAAAATTAGTTAGACTGTTTTGTTCGACACTTAACAGGTGTACTCCTATTGATAAATGAGTTGTTAACATTATTTTGTGTTTTAGGTTTTTTCAGAATTCAACCCCAAAAGGGGGAAATGGGGCGACAAAGTCTGAAAATTAACATGGTTATTGTTTGTATGGTGTATTGGGTCGGGTGTATTACAAAAACAACGATTTTAAGATTTAATGTGGCGCACCTGAAATACCATCATCCCCTGTAACGTTGGGGAGCGATGGGGTTGAAATGTCTAAAAATCAATATGTGTTGATTTCGAGATTATCAGGGGTGCTGATTACGAATATGGCATTTATTTTGAGATCCAGAAGATGGCCGATTCGACTTCAATACAGCGTTATTGTTGACTAGCTGACGTCCCGGGGTTTCACCCGCGTAGTTCCCGTTCCCGTGGGAGTACGGGAATAAAATATAGCCTATAGCACTCACGAATAATGTAGCTTTCTACCAGTGAAACAATTTTTAAAATTGGTTCATTACTTTCGGAGATTACCCCCCTACATACAAACTTACAAACAAATGTTACCTCTTTATAATATTAGTATAGATTAGTATATTAGTATAGATTTATTGTGATGATTGTGATAATGATGATGATTGTGATAACGATGATGATGATTGTGATAACGATGATGATGATGATTGTGATAACGATGATAATGATTGTGATAACGATGATGGTGATTGTGATAACGATGATGGTGATTATGATGGTGATTGTGATGGTTATTGTGATAGTGACTGTGATAGTGATTGTGATTGTGATAGTGATGGTGATAGTAATTGTGATAGTGACAGTGATAATGATGGTGATTGTGATGGTGAATGTGACAGTGATGGTGATTGTGATAATGATGAACATGGTGATTGTGATTGTGATGGTGACTGTGATGGTGAATGTGACAGTGATGGCGATTGTGATAGTGATGGTGATGGTGATTGTGATAGTGATGGTGATTGTGATAGTGATGGTGATTGTTATAGTGATGGTGGCACATAACCTTATAAAGTTATAACCATAATTATAACCTGAATCATATTTATGACCTAAATTAACATGTAGGATACTATTTATCCCTTTAGTATGATCCCATGGGACAGTTACCGAACTTCACGCGGGCAACAGCAAGTGGTATCATAAAAGTAAATAAAATTCAAATATTTGGCATGCTCTGCAGCCTGTACGACTAGATGGATTTTAGCTTGAGAGGTGTCGTTAGATTCGTATTTACTGTGAAAGTGACACTGGGTATATCAAAATAATAAAGAAACAAAATGGCGGATTTTAGCGCCAAATTCAAATGTTTGGCACGCACTGCAGCCTGGACGGCTCGCTAAAGGACTCATAACTAATAACGTTAAATAAAAAAACTGAAAAGAATAAAACAAGTTCAGGAGACCGGACATATTATTGACTGCAACAGTCGGGACCCATTAAGTAATCTAGACATTACATCCAATATGGGTCCCGACTGTTGCAATCAATATGTCCGGTCTCCTGAACTTGTTTTATTCTTTTCAGTTTTTTTATTTAAAGTTATTAGTTATTTTTTGCGCAGTCGGGTTTTTTTTTTATTTTTTTTATTAAAGATCAATAACAGTCAGTTATGGCCCTTCGAAACCTAAAATTAGCAACTATTTGTGGTGGAAATACTGTTAGAATAAAGTTCTTATCAACTTTCACTACAAAGCGGTTGTTTTACGTCAGTCACTGCGGCCGAATAGTGCGAAATTCATGAGTGGTTTTTTGCGATTTACAAAAAATCTATTGATTGGACTAAAAAAATAAAACACTTATGACCTGCTTTATAGTTAGTTCAGTTAGTATGCAAAGTTTCATGATCTAATTTGAAGTACTTTTTGAATACCGGCGGTTTATTGTTCGATTTGGAGGTAAATTTGGAATTGCAATCGTGTTTTCGTCACACATAAGACTTAGCATTAATCCTCAACTTTACCATATATTTATTAGTATTAATCCTCAACTTTACCATATATTTATTTCAAAATTAATGCTGCAGTATTTTAGGCGTAACGGAGGATCATGCTAAGCCATGTGAGGGATATAAAGCCCTTAAGCCATTGGGTGAAACCAGGGCCGTCTTTACCAAGTGTGCAGGGTGTGCGTTGTACACGGCCGCAGCGGCAGAACTCCTGAGCGCTAGAAGAGCGCTTTGCATACATTTTGTATAGCATCTGGAACTCTTCTTATACATATTTGTAGAATCATGGGTACGTTTTGGCTTGTTAGGGTAAACACCAGAACTCTGTATAATTCTAAACAGCACAACAGCACATCATGGTATACAAAACCAACAAATTTCTTCTTCAAAGGAGACAGTTTTTTTTTGTTTGGAGAACAGGCTACCCACATAAATTGCAGCAGATATTAGTGAAACGTATATAGATTTTTTCCTTATAATCTCTAGATTACAGTGGTAATATTAGCTGAGCTATGTCTAACCGGAATGATGAGTAATTCGAAAATGAAAGCGTAAGAAATCCACACACATACAAGTTGCTGCACGTCTGTAGCAGTCTCTGAAAGTAATTGTATTCGCACATTGCGTTAAAATCTTACTGCACAATTGACACAACGACCAGCAGATACCATTTTCATAAAATAGTTTTTATTTTAAGCTAAAAAATCGCAGAAAATCTTTCATGAAAATCGAAATAAACTAAAGAGTAAATGTCAAATGAAGTTGTCTGTCAACCACCAAAAAGACGGATTTACAACGTTCCGTGCCATGATGATTTTCTACCATCTAAAAGATTTTGAACCTTTAAAAATAAAAAGCTCACAGTGTAATATTAATTATTTTTATATTATATTCTATTTCTATTATAATTATAGCAGATATTATTACCAATGGAAACCGTATTTATTTTTTGTAAACTGAAAAGACGCCCCTATTTACGTAAGTATTTTCTGTCAAATGAGCACAACAGGAATGATTTGACTCGCAAAAAATATCATAAGATAACTTCTTTATTATGATTTTAAGATTCCGTTTTCGTTTCTATGTAATCTTTCGTTTATTACTATAATAAAATGGTTACTTTTTTTTGGTGTAATATGAATAATATTTATGCAACATCGAAGAGGGCCTAAAAAAAACTGTCTCCTTTAATCTCCAAACAATAGAGTATATTTCCATTGGGGAAATTTGTCAGTTTGTGTTTGTGGTAACTTGATGTGGCCAGCACATGTTACTTGTAATTTGTACCCATTCCATTTTGACCGTACGCGTACTGGGGGAGCTTGGGTAATGTTTGCACACGGGCGCTACATGGGCTAGAGAGCTAGAGATGGCTCTGGTTGAAACGACTATCGGCCCAATGATCGCTGAGTTCACACCACACATGTCGACAACCTCGCGAGCCAAGTCAAGATACATGATTACTTGCTTATCTTTCTCGGCTTTCACGAGGTCCTCATCATAACTTCATCCATAATTGCACAGACAAAACCTTCGGTTTTTCCGAAGAGGTCCCCGAAACGTAGCCAGGCCGTAGCCTGGACCTATCAGCATCCGTAGATGCTTATAGGTCTACATCGGGCCCATGCAGGGCCCGGAAAAAGCGCCCGTGAAACTCCAGCCAGACAAAGTGTCAAGTACTACAGGTTTGCGACAGTTCTCTGTAGCCAAGAAGAGCGAGTTAGGCTTTTGTCCACCGCGACATTTCATCACCATTACTACCACAATCATTATCACTGTCACTGTTACAATCACTATCACAATGACAATAACTATCACAATCACCTTCATCGTTATCACAATCATTATCATCGTAATCACAATCATTATCATCGTGATCACAATCATCATCACCATTATCACAATCACCATCATCGTTATTACAATCATCATAATCATCGTTATCAAAATCATCACAATCATTATCATCGTAATTACAATCATTATCATCGTAATCACAATCATTACCACAATCTTCATCATCGTTATCACAATCATCATCATCAAAATCACCCTTAGTGCTCGGCCAGAGTGGGAGCGCGGTGCGTGGTGCGGTGCGGGTGCGGCAACGCGCGCGGTTTGCATGGCCAGACTGGCCGCGCGGTGCGGCGAGCGGCACGGGTTCGGAGATCCCCGCTCTCGCCAGGGTTACCAACATAAGGGTTTTCCCCCCAAATTTAGGGGTAAATAAGAGGGATGTGATTTTTCTAGGGGTACTTTTAGTGCTGGGCTAGACTGAAAACGTGGGCGCGGAGGGGGCGCGGAGCGGCATACTCAAACATATGAACTTGAACACGCAAAGACGCCATAGCTGCATAGCTCGTTCATACAAGTGGCCGCAGTGAGTACGTGGGCGGCAAGCGACAACCGCGCGTGACCACCGGGGTTCTCAAACTACATAGTTCGAGCCGTGCTATGGCAACTAGGAGTAAAACAAAAATTCACGTTTTTTTCATACAAGTGGCCGCAGTGAGTACGTGGGCGGCAAGCGACAACCGCGCGTGACCACCGGGGTTCTCAAACTACATAGTTCGAGCCGTGCTATGGCAACTAGGAGTAAAACAAAAATTCACGTTTTTAATTGAAAACAGCGCTATCTTTAAAAAAAAAAATTGTTGCTATGGCTAAATATATTATTGTTATGAATTAAAATATATAAAAAAAGTATTTTTAAGTAATTGTGGGAATTTTGACTTAGCTTGAGGGGTAAATATTTTTGGGAGTTGGTAACCCTGGCGCCCGCACTTGCCGCCCGCGCCCTCACTGCGGCCACTTGTATGAACGAGCTATGGTTTGAGCTGCCCGCACCCGATTCGCGTGCGGCCCGCGCCAACTAGCTCGCGCCGCAGCCCGCACCCGCGTGCCCACTATGGACACTCCAATGAAGTCCATATGTTTGAGCTCGTCGCACCGCGCCCGCACCGCGCCCGCGTTTCCACTCTGGCCGAGCACTATGACCTCATAAGAAACCTACGCATGCAAAATTTTAGAATCTGTAGACCCAGTGGTTTGGGATGATTTTCAGACATTGGTGCCGATTCCCTTGTGTACAAACTAAACCAAATTTAAGTTCAGTGCATCTTTTTCTTTCTATTTCATTAAGAAAAGGACAGAAGATAAATTTTAGTACTTAATCTTCTGTCAAATTAATCAGCGCCATACAAGTTTTAGACGCGATTAAAAAGTTGACTACTAAAATTACATCAAATTACGTCAGGTGCTGACTAATTTGACAGGATTAAACACATATTTATCTTCTGTCCTTTTCATAATGAAATAGAAAGAGAAAGATGCATTCAACTTAAAATTAGTTTAGTTTGTGAACAAGGGAATCGGCACCATTGTCACCCCATTTCTCCATATTAGGGGTTGAATTCAGAAAAAAAACCTGAAACAAATGTTTACTCAACCCCTTTTTTTTTTTTTTTTTTTTCGGATGGGAAGTCATCAAATAACTCCTCCCGCTCTGGGCGGAGCAGGAGGGAGTGTCAGACTTTTACTGACTAAAACCCATCCATGTTCCTTCATCGCCCTTTGTGTTCCGGGGCCGCGGTATCTCTTTCGAACTGTCCCGCAACCCAGGCATCGGTCCTTACGGACCCCTTCCTTTTTGCTGACACTCTTTGAGGCGCGCGTGGAACACGAACGCGCCGTCGACACGGCCTGTCGTCATGAGACGGACGGACGGCGAGCTAGCCCATAGCCCACCGTCCACAGGCCCGCGCCTACGGTGGCCGGGGGCCACGTGGTGGTGGCCCCCGACTCCCGGGGCGTCTCCCGCGGCGGCCGGGACGTTGAGAGGTTCTCTCCGTCTCACGTTCCGCCCCCTCCTTCTCTAGCATTACTGCTTCGCAGAAGGAGGTGACGGCGTCCCATTCCGTCTCGCTCCGGACCATGGCTTGCACCAGGGCCGGACGCGAGAGGTCGCCGCCGCCGATCCGTTTCAACCCCTTAAGGGGTGAACTTTGAAAAATCCTTTCTTAGTGCACCCCTAAACCTCATAAGGAAGCTATGTGCCAAATTTGGAATCTCTAGACTTATCTACGCGACGCACGATGCGATAGGCACGCGCCGCGCGCCGCCAGCCCCTCGGCCGGTACCGCCGCAACCGCTATGTCCCTGCATTTTAAATCTGTAATATCTTCGAAAATATTCATTTAAATTATTCTTACAACCGGGCGAGGAAGCAAAAAGGCTAGTTTCATCGGAATTATGAAGAACAGAGACAATATCCAAAATCAGGGTTGTTATGTTTGTTATGATTTAAATCATTTGATTAAAATCAGTGATTTAAATCGCGATTAAAATCAAGTGATTTTTTTTTATAAATATCATAGATCTAAATTTTTAAATCAATACTTTTTTACTGCGACCAAATCAGCCAAAATGCGTCAAGATACTTCGTGTCAAGATATTTCCCCCGACATAAACTACGGCGCGCAATACAGAACAGGGATATTACGGAGGTGGTTTTATCGGAACCGCAGTCGGAGTCGGAGTTTTTAAATTTGGTTTTTTGGAGTCGGAGTCGGAACCGGAATCGGAGTCGGAGAAGGTGGCAGAAGAAAGATGTGTTAAGGGTAGGCAATAAAAGACAGAACGCGTGCTGTTCCCCGGGCGACATAAATAAACCTCAAACCTGTTCGTACACATTGACCGCAGCCGCCGCGCGTCGTCGCCGCCCACCGCGCCGCCGCGCCGCCCGCCCGCGAGGCTATCTTCTATGCTTTGAACTCCGATTTTAAAGTGTCGGAACCGGAGGTGTAAGATCAATCGGAAGTTCCGATATATCGGAGTCGGAGTCCAAGCTTCGTAACATCCCTGACACAGCATATGAAAAAAAAAATACCTATGACCGAAGAAGAATGGATATAATCAAGCAACTGCTATGTACAGTAAGCGTTTATAAGTGGTGAGGCACGCTAAGGATTGTATTGCTGTGAACGCACGGTCGAGCGTCCGTGCGTCTATATGTGTAAGTGGTCTCAATACAGTACGCACACCACAGCCACAGAGTTCGCCCAATCGCATGTCGCGCGTCACACTCCACGAAACATAAGAATATATTTCCGTTTCTTTTATTATACACGCAGCAAACCTTATTTGTGTAGCGACCTGTTCTTACCATTGGATAGTTAAAATTCACATCTATTGACCATGTGTTGATAGTTGTTGAGGTAATCAGTAGGATTCACGATCAAAGAGATCCGAGTTCAAATCCTGTTAACAACGTGTGGGGTTTTTGTTTCTTGGTAACATTAGTTATTGGTTCATTATTGATTTTTTATAAGAATAAGTTAAATATTAGTAAAAAAAAACATAGTATTATTATTCAACTATTTATTTATTATTTTAGCTGTTCGGTGTTGGAAGGTGGAAATAAAAAAGTCGTGGTGAATGATAACAAAAATGTTTATTCGTTTTATTTATTTATAAAATTAACAAACTTTCATAATAATTGTAACGTCACATTCCTACCTAGATGTAAAAAAGTTCTCTTGTAACCGATCATAAGATTTTTTATTGTATACGGTATACCCACTTACTTTCAATTCATAATAACATACTTAACCCTACAACTACAACATCCAAATTTAATTAAATGAACCACAACATGGGTCATGGGTGACCCCAAAATAAAAAAATGATTACTTACAAAATATTAAACTTTAATAAATTTAAACAATTATTACAAGGTTTTTTGGATATTAATGGAATGCTTAAGGGAAAAAAAAATTGTACAAATCTGAAAATCTAGATACATTGGTGACAAATAGGTAACCTGTGTTGTGCACATATATTTTTGGAGCACTTAACACATTTCTCTCTGCCCTTCCTATCTTTGACTCTAGTGCATAAATAGCAGCGGGAACTTGAAGTTGATCGAGCTTGGGCTACCTAGGTACCTTCTAACTCGGTTTTTGCGTCGCGTGCGATACCTTTAGGACCAGGTTGGTTTATCACGATGTTTCTACTTGCAGTGCGTGTATTAGGAACAGTGAACGGAGTTCTTCGCCAAGTATAACCATTTTTGCTCATACAAAAATCAGACAGAAGAACATCATCATCATCTGATCCAGATTAAACATCAAACAAATCATCTTCATCGGAGTGTTCGGATATATGTTCATTTTCTGCAGTTTCAGATCCATCTTCGTCCGAAGAACTGGAGGTTTCACCTTCATATTCCTCCAAAAGTTGCTCAATTTCATTACTTTCAAGGGCTCGTGGCGTTGAGGCCATATTGAAAGACTATTCGTGAAATAAACGTGAAATCACTTCGATAACCACAACACGGGTCGCGGGCGACCCCAAACTGCAATATCTCCGAACCTAATGAGCGTGCGCACCCCGCCATGCGTCACGGGCCACTGATTACCAATTACGGAAGGTACCTAGACGCACAGTGTTGTAGGTGCAAAACTCGCTAAATTAAAATAAAAATACGTGTGCGTGGGGTCACCCATGACCCAATGTTGTGGTTCTAGGGTTAAGTAACAAGGAAAGGATATTCTAATCACACAAATATAACATATAGTTGATACCCACTTATTATAGGTATCGGTAATCAGCAGAGTTTATTGAAAACTAATATAAATAATTTAGACTTTATGAATATATTTTTTTGTGACGTCACAATAAATGTAACTCGTATTGAGGTTATAGTTTAAGAGGCCGGCGACCAATGCGTAGTTCATACAAACGTAATACCAAAATAATTTGTAAATCAAACATATTCTTAAGGTAGTGTGTATTTATTTCAATTGGATTATAGAATATCTAGGTTCCCAAATATATATTTTGAAAGGAAAGCGATATAAAGACGAGATATGAGGACTTTAAAATTTCTATAGAAAACTTATTTTTCTCATAACTCTTGTTTAAATCAGTGTCCATTCAAAATATATATTTGGGAACCTAGTTATTCTGTATTCCAATCGGAATAAAGACACACTACCTTAAGAATATGTTTGATTTACAAATTATTTTGGTATTACGTTTGTATGAACTACGCATCGGTCGCCGGCCTCTTAAGTGTTCATTTTCCCGAAGAAAAGAAGATTGAAACTAAACCTCAATTTAAGATCATTAATATAATTACGGATAAGTTAATATTCACTAAATATTTTGTTACACATCTAATTAAAACTAAAGCATCTAGAGATTATTTTGTAGCATGACATCTTCTAATACTTCTACATAATTAAGTAGAACTGTTGGCGCGTGGAGGAATAAAAGCCAGTTCTCCTGGCCCTGCTGCACTTATCCATCCCCACATGATCCCCACATATTAACCATAATTCAACATGAGTCTGTATTAGGGATTATGTTTTTGTCAGACCAGCAGAGTGTTATTCTTGCGCCATAAATGAAGCCTACCCTTTTGACTTTATTTAAAAAGTCAGTTTTTTGAGTCTTCTCATGATAGTATTCCAGTAAAAATCTAAATAATCCCGTGCGAAACGTAATCGTTCTTCTATAACTCTTTCTGTCAAGAAGGGCTTCTTAGCTGGTCTTCGTGATACAAGCCTTCAGCGTGGAGGGCACGGCGAACAGTTTGCGATGAGGTTTCAAATAATTCCACAAAGTGTCTCAAAGGTGTGAAACCATTTGTTTCTTATTCGCCAACCATATATTATGTCGTCGCTGCGCATCGATAATAAGCGACGGCTTTCCACTTCATTGTCGACTAGCAAGGCCTTTTGATCTGACTCACAGTATTCCTCTAAAACAAAAAACAACAAAATTATGTTAGGCAGCTATAATAAAATACTGAAGTTATCATTCACTCTGCGTTTATAAATCCAATAATTAACACTAATTATTTATCTTTTATGCCTCATGATGGATTTAAAATCAATTTATTAATCCATAAGTCACCAAATAAATAAACAATAACAAAGTAGGCTTTAATTTTTAATAAAACTTTGTTACAATAATTCATAAATATAATACTCACATTAGTCCGGTTTCTTCAGATATTTGTGTTCTAATAAGACCACTTTTATGCAGCACGATAATATTAGTCGCCCTCGCCTCCATATCAATATTTGCCTGCATTTTGAGAAATACCAACAACAATACCGCTATCTATTAAACCACACGTCACTAACCAAATTTAACATAACCAAACGACAACGTTCATTTCGATCAAGTAAAATATTCATAAAACTCAGGTTTACCTCACAGAAATATAAATTCTTGACTTATTTTTCTATGATCTACCTTCTTCTAACTTTATGAAATGTGTGAACAAAGCGAGAATATTTTTCTGTCCCATTACTTCCAATCGAGTAAACACTTACAAAAAGTCTAAAAGTAACAACGTGAGATTTGAACTCACGACTTACTGATTCACTCTTAGATGTGGACGCGCCTAACCACTAGGCCATCTTGACTTATATTTCCATGTTGAAATTTTGGACTACATTTACTTGTAGATGACAATGTCTATTTTCTTGAAAGTAGAAGGTCGTAGGTCAAACTAAACGTCAAGCTATTGCTTTGTGAGTTTGCCTATCGACTTTTGGTCGACACTGTCACTGTCAGTTGTTTCTTCCGCTGGGGTCGAAATAATATTTTAGGCATTCAATTTGGTGCACAGCAAAATAAGAAATAAGTAGATTAAGCACCGAGAAGGCAGCCAAATTAGTCTTCCTTTTGAAAAAAACTAAACTACTTAATTAATTTCCTTGTTCATTAAAATTACAGTGTTTTTAATATGTGGTTTGATCAGTCGTTAAGTACCTAGTCAGAGGCCCAAAAAGTCTGACAATCAGTTTTACCAAGGGGTATCGTATTACCCGGTACTAACTGGGTTGTGGAGATCAGATAGGCAGTCGCTCCATGTAAAATACTGGTATTCAGCTGCATCCGGTAAAACTGGAAGCCTCAGAACATAGAAACAACAGTTCTATGATCTGTGCTGGAAGCCGACCCCAACATAGTTCGGAAAAGGCTAAGTAGATGATAATGATGAATATATTGGTATTGGTATTATATTAAGTATATAGTTATTATGTTATAAGGAAAAAGCAGGTACTTATGTCATTTATTTTCAAAATATGAACTTGATATTTGAGAGAGAAGATAGTTTGTAACACGAACGTACAAGTAAATTATGCAGTTTAAAATATACTTAGTGAGAAATTACTAGTTACATAAATAACTCATAAGTACTCTGAATTCTGAATAGGTAGGTACAGGTCGCGGCACGAAAGTCTAGCGGTGACCGTTATTGCGCAGAAGTAAAAAATAAGAATGTCTTGGGGCGTGCGTTGCGCAGATTGGCTTTCCAGTCGTATAACATGCGCAGATATCCCCTCCACGTTTCGTTCAGCGCTAGACTTACGTGCCGCGACCTGTACTAACAATAACAACAGACCGTTTCTAGTTTTCAAGTGATATTTGATTTTGGACGGTGAGGGGAGATTGATGATTCATGTAATGTATGTGTACAGAGCACCTGGCGGGGCGGGCGCTGCGCCGACCTGGTGATCGAGATCCCGGGCGGCGGGCCCGAGGCGGCGGACGGCGGCCAGTACCGCCTGGACTACTGGCCGGCGCAGGGCTCGCCGCCGCCCAACCACACCGTGCCGGCGCACCGCAACACCATCAACTTCGTGGGGCTGCCCGGCACCAAGTACCACTTCATGCTCTACTACTCCAACGCCACCTTCGCCGACCTTCTGACGTGGAATCAAACCATCATCACCGGTACTCTTCACTTTGTTATAACAACTGCTATTTGCTGGTTTTCCATATTTTTATTGCTTGTGTTATTATGTAATGCCTGCAACTTATTAAAATCATTGTCACCTTTAAATTTACTATGACGGCTGTCTAATTAATGTTTTGCTAAAACAAGACATACTGGTGTCGATTCTGTTGTACATAAACTAAACTTAATTTAGGTTATTGCTATCTTTTACGAAAAGGCATTGCGAGAAAAGGACGGATACAGCTATCAACTATGTTAGAGATGTCAAATTAGTTTATGCCTAGCGCTTCACCGTGTTTTTAGTCGACATGTTTTTACGTGCACCCTTCATTTGTATAGAAATATTAGTTCCAACTAAATTTGACAGCTCTAAATTACGTCCGTCTCTTTCTTGTTCTATTAGAGAGAAAAATATAGCAATAGCCTAAATTAAGTTTAGTTTGTGCACAACAGAATCGACACCAATTTCTTCTGTAATGAGTCGCAATTTGTCGGACGGTCGAACACAAAGCCGGTGTTCACACGGACGCTTTTACGAAAAAGTCAAAAAGCTAACGCGGCCAAATACAATGGTTTGACTGCTTACTCGCTTGTTGTATTGTAAGTGTAATAAGTATAGTGTATTGTCGCAGCGCCGGAGCCGCCCACGAACTTGACGGTGACGCTGGGCCGCAACAAGCAGGCGTCCATATCGTGGTCGCCGCCGGCGAATGGCGAATATACAGCATTTAGATTTAAGGTACTTTTCAGTTTAACTATGTTAACTATTTATACCGAAGTCATCGCAGTCATCGAAGTATTTCCATGGTTTGTGATTTTACAGACGCGCACGTCTTTTTCACAAACAAAGGAATTTAAACGTTACTGCAAACCCCATACAAGTCTTTTGATCATTGTCTACGTAGAAAAAATTGGCTAAAAAATAGCACCTAATAACTTGGAAAAAATTAGTTAAATTATTAATAGCTATCCTTATAAATTATTCGTTTGTGAAAGTGTAATCCTAAACACCTAAGGAAAATTTTATTGAAAAGACAAGGAAATAATAGTAGAAAAGAGTAAAATTCAAAATTTTAAAAACCCCCCGACACAAAAAATTATCTCTAACAACTAACTTAGTAGTCCTACTTACTAGTTTTTAGGGTTCCGTACCCAAAGGGTAAAAACGGAACCCTATTACTAAGACTTCGCTGTCTGTCCGTCTGTCCGTCTGTCTGTCACCAGGCTGTATCTCATGAACCGTGACAGCTAGACAGTTGAAATGTTCACAGATGATGTATTGCTGTTGCCGCTATAACAACAAATACTAAAAACAGAATAAAATTAATATTTAAGGGGGGCTCCCATACAACAAACGTGATTTTGTTTGCCGTTTTGTCTTATGTATAGATAATGGTACGGAACCCTTCGTGCGCGAGTCCGACTCGCACTTGGCCGGTTTTTTTTTGTGTCAGGGGGTTTTTAAATTTTTAAATTTTACTTTTATTTTGTCCCTTTTAAATAAAGTAGGTATAAATATTAGGAAGGTATTTATAGTCATTAGTTAGGTGAGTTAGTTACTTAGTTACCGTACTAGGACTACTAGGTATCATATTAGTTTAAATTTACTAGATTAATTGAAGGTAGTCAGATACCCTCATCAACTATTAAAGAGCTCATGATCTTCAAACGACTGTTCAGGTCATGGTTACCTTACCATATACTTTCAATATCATTGAAGTAACACGGTACCAAATTTCGAATCGATCGGACATAAGGAAGTTAGTCAGATCCCCTCATCAACTATAAAAGAGCTGATGATCTTCAAACGGCTGAACAGATTTTCATGAAACATGACTCGGGATAAAATTATCTATGAAACCAAAAAAACTTAACGAAAATCGGTTCATCTGTTTGGGAGCTACGATACCACAGACAGATACACAGACCACACGTTAAACTTATAACACCCCTCTTTTTTGGTCGGGGGTTAAAAACAAGATGACTAGGACTATAGCTAGACGCTTCTATAAAGAATAAAATAAGAATGTAGTCTGTTTGATGTTTTTTTTTTTTTTTTTTTTTGATAATTTTTATTTGTCCAAAACATGAGTATACACACACATAGCATGCATGCAAGATGTTACATCAAATTATAATTATGACAGTCATGTTTTGCCTGAACGGCGTAATAAATATAATATGTCAGACTCTCTATACACAGCATCAAGTGAATTTAAATTCGTCCATTACACACAGCAAATCTAGCAGTCAACCATCCAATTTAGACCATATTTAAACTAAAAGGTACAAATAAAATAAAATCAAATAGTGTCATAAGCTCATCATAGCAAATAATACAAATCCAATTATACAAATAAAAAATTCAAATGTTAAACAATTATTAATAAAAATTAGATGTTATTTTATAAACTTGAATGTATTTCTTGTAACACATTGATTGGTTCCGCCAATCTCACTCATTGTTTACGAACAATGTAACAAAAAGTCAGCGACAAGTGACGACCGTGTCGCATGTCGTGTTGTCGCCGGGTTCGGGGTTCCTGCTAAGTGCTGAATGCTCACGCTTGTCTACTTATTTAACAACATTGCAAGGGAGAAGACATTTTGGAAATGGCCAGTTTTGTGGACACAAGCTCACTGACACAAGTCTTCTACATAAATACTTTAATTTATTTATTTAGTTAATTATGAAAACTAACAAGTAGCTAGGTGGGTACCTACTTGTAAAATATTATGTATATTTTGTAGGTCTCTATTCTATACAGATTTTTTACGGACTGTAGGTACACATTCTGTGAAGAATTATGATTAATTACTTAAATATTATTTGGGATCCATAGTACACTATTAGGTAATTTAGGTATGTTCAGCAAGATAAAAACGCATGTGACTGAAAGATTGACAAATGATGGGGGCTAATGAGATTGTGACAAGGGTTAATGGAAGAAAAGATTTTTTGCAAAAAATAAAACCGACTTCAAAAACACAAAAAAAGTGAAAAATAATTTTAGCTTCAGAAGTCATGGACTTTTGTTAGTTTGATTCAGTATTTTTGTCACCGACTTTCTAAAGCTAAAGTTATTTTTCACTTTTTTGTGTTTTTGAAGTCGGTTTTATTTTTTGCAAAGAAGTTTTTTTATATTTCTATTTTTAGTTGTAATATCCCATACAAATATTTGCTATGCATTTATTTTACATTGTTAAATTGTTAACAATACAAGTCATGGTAATAGGCTTATCCCCAATAAACGGAACTTAACATACCTAGCTGTCGAAATATAAAAAAAAATCCCTTGTATATATCCGAAGATCAGCATCAGATCTTCACCAAATTTAATTGGGACCACCTCAGGAGTATACTATATATTTCAAATAAAAAAAGAATTTTGAGAATCGGTCCACAAATGGGGGAGAAATCGGTGAACATACATAAAAAAAATACATACAGTCGAACATAGAACCTCCTCCTTTTTTGAAGTCGGTTAATAAAACGTGATGCACCGCACCCAAGTAACATGAAATAAGGGCCTAAGGGAATATGCCCAAGGCATTGAGTCAGACTTTGTACAGTATTTACTTGTGCAGAGACAGGGTGTAAAAGACCTCATCACGAAGCCGTCAACCAAGCATTCTGTACTATCGTGGTCTTTTCCGCCTGACCAGTTTAATTTTTTTTCGCTTAAATCATGCGGAGGCGCCGAGCCACGCCCCCTTAAAGTTTGGGCCTATTAGGAAAGCGTCAACTTTGGCGCTCAAAATAACAATATCTCTCGTTCAGTGCGCTCGGCCGATTCGGTATCTTTTCATTCATTATTTCTATACAAAGTCAACGGGGCGGGGCTAGAGAGCGTTTCTATGTTGCGAGTGCAAGCAAAAATGAGCTTAGTGGTGGTCAGGCGGGCGTGTCCTCGATAGTACATCAAACTAAGTAACTTTACGCAATCTAACTCAATGTAACGCACTCAAAACATTGTGCTGATGGATGGATTGGTCGTGGAGGTGTTTAAAATAAAAATCTTACATTTAAAAATTTGTTTAAAAAAAAAAGAAACTTGTCAAAAAGTTGGAACTTTGACCCCCAATATCTCCGTATCTAGAAGGTTCCCAGGTATGGTGTAGAACAAAAAAATGATCGTAATGACGGGGAGAACAAGTGCCTTTCGGCTTCGTTAAGAGGTGTTTTACCCCCTTTATACTAGTTTTAATAAAAAAATAAGATGCGGGCAGGAAGATGATGTATACGAGCATGTGCTGTACGGTGTGGGCTGGGTCGCACCCCGCAGGTGATCCCGCTGACGGAGCGCGTGGAGGGCGGCGTGCGCAACTTCACGGTGGACGGCGCCGCCAACTGGTCGTGCGTGGTGCGCGACCTGTCGCCCGGCGCCACCTACCAGCTGCACGCCTTCACGCTGCTGCACGACAAGGAGAGCGCCGCCTACGCGTCGCGCAACTTCACCACCAGTGAGTCACTTTACAATCATTATACACCATCTTCTTCGTCCACGTCCACGAGTGCCACTTGAACCTTGTTATCAGTGGTTTCACACAGATCCCTCGTCAGTCGTGGTGCAGATATTAAGGGATGTTTCCTGTGTTTACCGAAATATTAAAACACAATCTTACATTTTCTTACAAAATCTTATCGCATTCGGTCCCTGTGTTGAGTAAAACAAGTAAGAATCATTGCGAAGTAGCATTGTAGGTACAGATCACCTCCACTGTTTCTTTATTCATACCAAATTGAGTAGAGTGGAGTTAGTAGTAAAAATAGCATCGCTGCGGTTTATACGTTCAGGGGGTCTAAAATGGCCGCTTTATCAGAATCCTAATATGAATCACGTTAAGAAATTTAAATACTTAAAATGGACTTTATAGTCATATTCATAAAGTCCGTTTTAAGGATTTAATTTTTTAGTGAATTAAATTATGATTCTGCTAAATGTAATTTCTTAAAATGGACTTTATGGTTATGATCATAAAGTCCGTTTTAAAGATTTCATTTTTTTAAAGTGAAATGCATTATGATTCTGCTAAAGTGGCCATTTTAAGCCCGCAGTGCGATAGTTCGCAATAGATGAATCATACGAATATAAATATTCAAACGGCGGAATCCGTCGCCCTGGGCCCAATGCGAATTGTAAACTAGATTATTGAGTAATGAATAATGATGCCTTGACATTAACGTGTGTGCCGCTGTTGAGGAGTCACGTGACCCCCGCCGCGTCACACCGCGACTGACGGCATAAGGCGACCTTTGTGACATTGCGGCCAAAATGATTTACAATACCCCATAAAAGCAGATAACCTTCAGTGAGGTACCTATTGTTGGTTGTGGTTAGAGCTAGTTGCGGCCGCGCGCTCTCCGGCTCGCGACGGAACAGCTGAGGTCAGCGGTGACCATCACACCGAAACTGCAATACTTACCAGGAAAAGCAATACAAGGAGTGGTCACCTAGTAGATTTTAACGCAAAACTAATTAAATCAAATATTTTAAACATGAAAACCTTATCCCTTACCGTACTACTACTACTTCCCTTACCTTAGCTCGGAGAAATAAATTAAAACTTTAAAGTACGTAATTATAACATACCTAGTTCCAGACAACATGGCGTAATTTGGTAAAAATACATCTATTTTATGTGAGGTAGGTATCAAATGAGTGAATAAAGCATGTAGTTGGGCTCACATCACACTTTTAGTGAATTAAAATGTTAGGTAAAGGTGCTGCCGGAAATAAATGAATCGTAGCAGTTGTAGGTGGCACGATCGTGTGGCGTCCGCGATTGAGTGCCAGTGTTGCAGAACATTCCACCGCGCCGCGCCGGCGGCGTAGCGGTAATCATGCAGAACTGTAATAACTGAGATAGTGAGCCATCACGCGTTTCATACGAAGGTGTAGGAGTATCGAACTAACTTGATGACTGCACTACACCGAGACCTTAACGAGTAGCATGCTTTCACTCGGGACAGTGCATGCACAGCGTGAAGCGAGTGTCAGCGCGTGGTCTGTGCTCGAGGTCGCCGCTGAGCGCGCACTCCTCACAGGAGGCCCGCGCGGACAGGCAGCGCGCGGGGCGCGGCTGGAGCCTCGTCTTATACTTGACAAACAGTTGCGCAACCTTGTTTCACTTGTGTCCCGTAACATCTATGTTGCTGAAAAAAATGTTGCCAGCAACACAGCTGCGACATAATTTATTTGTTATGTGCATGATGTATGCGTGAGATCTTGCAGAACGTGTTACTGTCTGTCGAGTTATGTCTGCTTGTCTCGCATGGTGTGTGTGACGTCACACGTCGCACGTCGACATTACAGTTGTCGCGTATGTTCTATTCACGCAATACCCATTGTTCCTTTTTCGGCGCTTCTCGAGGCAACGCTACTTTGTCACAAGATATGCATAATTATGTTTAAGCGCCAAACATGCGGATCAAATACGTATAATTTTATTTCCAAAAATTATGTGTTCATTGAACTACTACAAAATAAACTACTTATAAAAAAAACTAGCGTATAACGTATATTCACCGAGGGCGACATTCTACGTACTTATGACGACACACACTGACACACTGTATTGAAGCGTACGGCCATACGTGTCTTATAGAGGGTTCTGCAGCTTAGTCAAAGAACCGATGGCTTGTTTCTGAAGTTGGTGGCAAAAAAATAAAAACAAACACACCTTTGATGTTACCTGTAACAAATTGTTTACAAAGAGCCATCTGGTATACATATGTATAGTTCGCAGTGAGTAGCGCTCGCTTGAGGATGAGCTCCGCCCAGGCGAGATGAGATCACCGTCGCACGTCGCGTCGCAGTCGTGTCATCAATACAAACGCTCTGGGGGCCGCCGCAGAGTCTGCTATTGCAATAGTGTCAGAATGGTCTATCATCGCCTATAGGTCGCATATAGGTCGCGCGCCGCGTCATCCCAGCAGTCGGCACCACGCATATCGAAAAAAAACTCATGCGCACGCTGCAGGAGTTCCACCGCTATTTCCGGAACACAAATACTGCCTTTTGATACACTTAAAGGAGCATTAAAAACCATACCTACATATTAAACCACGATGCATCAATGCCAATTAAGTCGCGTCAATTCACGGAAACGTCGAAATACGCGGAACTTGACCTAGTGTGGATGCACCAGCAGTCCAGCAGGTCGTGCTGTAGCTCACGCCCTCGCTGAACAAAGAAAGGAAAATTACTTATTTTCACGAGAGCATCGCGTGCGAAGCGCATCTATTGAACGGCTTTGCAAATCACTTGACGAGCCGACGAGCGACGAGGCACCAGTAAGCTGTATTCAACAATGTTACTAATGCGGGTGGATGACCCTCTCTCCAAATGTGACTTTGTAAAGTAAATAACTAAGTAAAACATTATTACATTGTTTTTACATTTTATCCTTATATAATACGCGGCATCGCACCAAGCCTAATGCAATCAATTTCATCGTGTGTCATTGTATTAGAAGGAAGCTAAAACAATTCAGTATTTACACTGTCCTCGAGGGAAAACTGTAAATTGTTATTAGGTTTAAGTAGTATTTAGTCAAATTGTTTGACTAAATACATGCTCCACACTTCTATAGACTTTGACTGCCTTCTGCCATATGAATATTATGTTTACAATAATATATTGCCGAGAATGTATTGTTTATGAACTTTGTAGACAAACGCGTCGCATCACCATGTGGCCGACAACATCATACATACATTTTTGATAAACACAGGAACACCCCTCAAAATGCTACATGACCTACCTGAATGAACCAACAATGCAGCGCCCCCTAACACTTCAGAAGTGCTACACTTGTCTCTCTGAACGTCCCCGCCACGTCGGATGTGGGCGTGCGGGGCTCGGAGCTGACGTGCGACGTGCTAATGTGTGCTAATATAATATGGTTTTGTTTCCCCCTTGCGCAGGAGTCACAGGACACTGGTGAGCACATGGCATGTTGTTTCTCGTCAACCCTCATGTTACGCTGACTTGCGCTCTCTCACTAGCGACTAACTACACTGCACTACCACTCGAGGTTCCAATATCCATGTTCAAAGTAAAGCAAAAGCATACTGCTCTGAACACCGATATAAATCTGTATTGTTATTGTAGTGTCAGTATGCGTAATGTGTTGTTTTGTTCTAGTCCGTATTGGGTACCTCTATGTCGTTGCCAGTCGCAGAACGACAAATTGAGTCATATCTATTTCTTGATTTACCACAATGATAAAGAAGTCAATTCGTCGATCACGCAACCGCATAATTTAGTGTTGTATTTTACTCTTAGCTTAATTTTTACTAAAAAGCTAAATGTCACTTGTAATTCCGGTATCGCTTCCCTAATGTTATTCTCGAGAGCTGTGAGCCGAGCTCAGTGACGTCACGCTGCCTCCTGCGCGGCAGATGTGCAGTGTCCAACGCTCAGCTGACACCCGCCGCTTTTCCCAGGCGTTCACTGAGCTCATTTATGTGGTGACAGACATTGATTAACTTTCTTTATTGCTTTAAATAATAAAAATATACAGCTGCCAGATTATATTATCGTTCATCGTGGAATACCTATATTACAAGAAACTAAGTCAGGCGTAACATGAGGGCCGCTTATACTCGTATTGTGCATGCTTTTCATTGCTTTCACTATAGTAACAGCTGTCCGTAAGGACTACGGTCCTTCGTCTGTGTCCGTCACCGAGCACGGCCGCGCTGCACGCTGCACGCTGCTCACGCATCGGCACGAACGATGCCGTGTAGCGTGTATCCGTGTGGCTCACAATTTTCACGTGATGGCAGATTGCACTGTACGAATCTCGATAAGTTTCCGTGCTCTGACAATATGTTACTCTAAGCACCCAGTTGCCAGTGCGACGATCATTAACATCCGGTCATCCGCTACACATTCGTGTGCCCCCAACATTATGTTATTTTATTATTCATGTCATGTCGAAACATAAATGTCATCCATTCAATAACAAAAATTATGAATAAATACAAACACCTACAGATTATACATGCAAATTAGACTAATTATTTATGTTTGATTGATTCAAAATGATTAGCGAAGCTATTATTAATAATTTAATATAATGTGTTACACACAGAACACTGAACAGGGTAGTAGAGGGACATCGGTGATTTTAATAAAATCAACTGTTGCATACATTTTGACGTGTAAGTACCTAATGCACTTTTGTAGAAAACAAGATTTTTTTAAATAACCTATGAATATTTTGTATGTGAATGATGTACTGAATACCTGGTAAGCATTAGTGCGTTGGTGTGCCTTCCCCTTCCAGCCTGTATTCATTTGTATGATACAACTACATTTGTGTAATATTGTTATTTTCCTCATGCCAAGTCACGCGTTTATTAATATTTACATAAATAATTCGGGTGTTCCCCTAAGGAACCGGTCCGGTGCGCGCATGCGCGTGACTCCACACTGTTGTGTAAACGAGCGCCCGAACGTATTCGACACCAAACAGTTTTCAGGATTAACCTTAAACTGCTCTCAATGCTCCAAGTGTTCTGTACATTATCCTGCACCCTTTGGACCGATTGAAGCAACAGGCACATGAGCACATCTCAATATAGGTCTTTCACAATGGTATCAAATAGGGTTTGAAATAGAGCATCCAGGTAGAGTATCTTACGATGTCTATCTGCTGAGGGTACACCTTACCGCAATAATTAACAATGAACATAGCAACGAACGTCGTCGATTATCTCTGTGAGTCAACAACGATCATCTGAACTGTCACATAATGATTCATATATGATTTTGGGGTGCGTACCATTTAATATATATTTTTTTTTGTAAGTAATTCGATGAAATGATATAATGAATTACTGATATAATTTCAGTTTACCTAATTTAATATGGTTTAATCAACATTTCCTATAATGCACATTTGAACTGGGTAATATTCAGTTAGTATAATAGTTAGTTAGTATAATATTAAAAATCTATAGCAACGTTTAATATAATTTTGAAACGTCTACAGTGGTTTGTATATTTTTGCAGCGGCCGCCGAGCGCCAGATCCCCTCTATTGTCGGTGAATCATTTGGGTTAGATGAGGTTATAACAGTATGAAGTTTCCTGATATTTACTAAAGAATTTTGGCTGAAAATTAGTAAATATGAAAATTAGATCAAATGAAAATTAGGTCAACTGAACGTTATATAAAAAGAGCATTATACAAATGAAAATTATATGCAATGAACTTTATACTAAATGTTAGAGCAAAATAAATTTATATGAAATATATCATTCGATCGCATGAAAATATGTTATTTGTTTTTATAGCATATGAAAATGTTATCATGTGAACGTTATTTCAAGTGATAATATACTATCTGTTATTATGCCATATATTACACACCCATGATTTTGTTATCCTTTTAATATTTTGCTGAATTAATTATGAGAAACTGTGTAAGTCGGCTGTAGAGGCTGACCGTACAGTCAAGGTGCAAAATAATAAAGTTTCAAACTTTAAATACACAGCGAGCGTGACATCGCCCGCTATAAGAGTTTCTGGAACTGTAATTTTCGTTTTAAAATGTTGGCATTTCAGTCATAATCGGAAGAATAATAACGTTTACGTACGTGTACAAGTAAAAAGTGTTTATTCCTTAACTGTAAGTTTGCTATGTTGCAAGTTACTATATCAACGTATAAATGACACTAACACTATTTAATTTGGACGCATAGTTTAAGGATGCTGCAACTTCAATAAATAGTTATAATTCATTAATTCAATACTAAAATATAGCATTTCATGATAATTGCGCAATTTTCAATGTTTCATTTGCTGTAAATCAACAATATCCATTCATTTTTACATGATGCATGGCATGTCGTACAGTTGTGTTCAATAGTTTTTATTATATATTTATGTTCGTCATCTGGTATCTTGTACCTAGTCTAGTAGGTACTGTGTGGCAATCCGAATTAAACAATAACTTGTCTTTCTATAATGTGTTAATATTGCAGAACTGCTGAATAGCATGCGGAGAATGTGTTCTGTTTCGCTCGGAAGGCCACCGACTGTAGTTAGGTACACGTTGAGGTGCGTGTTGTGTCTGTGTCGTGGCGTGTCGTGACGTTTTGTGTCGTGTCGCAGAGCCCAACACGCCCGGCAAGTTCATCGTGTGGTTCCGCAACGAGACCACGCTCCTGGTGCTGTGGCAGCCGCCCTACCCGCCCGGCGCCTACACTCACTACAAGGTATGTGCCGTCTGCGTCTCCCGCAGCGCGGACGGTGACTGCGCGTACACTGTACACTATACACTGAACACGACGCCCGCCGCAGGTGTCCATCGAGCCGCCGGACGCGCGCGACTCGCAGCTGTACGTGGAGAAGGAGGGCGAGCCGCCCGGGCCGGCGCAGGCCGCCTTCAAGGGGCTGGTGCCGGGCCGCGCCTACAACATCTCCGTGCAGACCGTGTCGGAGCCCGAGATCTCGGCGCCCACCACGGCGCAGTACCGCACCGTGCCGCTGCGCCCGCTCAACGTCACGGCGCCGCTCGCCGACCTGCGCGAGACCTCCTTCCGCGTCACGTGGCTGCCGCCGCAGGACAAGAGGTTCGGGCCTGACATGCGATGCACTGACTTGTGTGCGCTCACTGTGTACGTAACGCTTTGTTGACGCTATTACAGCGAGTTCGAGAAGTACCAGGTGTCGGTGAGCGGCAGCGGCAGCGGCGCGCGGCGCCTGGCGCCCGTGGTGCGCGCGCGCAACGACACGCCGGCCTGCTCCTTCGAGGGCCTGGAGCCCGGCGCCGCCTACACCGTCACCGTCAAGACCATGTCCGGCAAGGTCACGTCCTGGCCCGCCAGCGCCGACCTCACGCTCAGTGAGTCATACTCACAGGCCAACAGCTTCATGCTATATCTCGCCTGATTCAATTCAATTCATTCATTAAATAAAACTTTACTGCAGCTATTCGTACAGTCCATAGTTTTGTTAGTAACAATGGTGCTTAAGTAATTAAGTTGGTATTGCGTCCTGTTTACAACTTTATTATTTACTGAGACCTATTACTATCCTCACCCGGTGTCTCTGGAAAGGGCAGTCCACTCTGGCAGCAATAACTTTCAAAATGCGGTTGTCACTACCATGCCGGTGCTATAGTAAAGAGGCGCTTCTTTCGCACGACAACGTTGAAACCGTCTGTGCGAGCCTCGTTGTGCATTGTAGGCTCGTCACGTGTATGACACCCACGGGCCACTCGTATAGAATGATTGACAGAATGTCTCGTTCGGAGGAACACGGCTTGTTATATAACTCGAAAAATAAGTGGGCTACTTCAACCTACGTATCGTTGGACCGAGCTGACTGTTTAGAAACTCCGGGTTCATCATCTGCCTAGCCTTTTCCCAACTATCTTGGGGTCGGCTTCCAGTCTAACCGGATGCAGCTGAGTATCAGTATTTTACATGGAGCGACTGCCTATCTGACCTCCACAACCCAGTTCATACTGGGTAGTAGAAACTCCGGGTTGCTGCTGAGAAATTCGTAATGGTTCTACCAAATGCCCAAACCAATATGTCTGGGTCGACAATGAGCACTTGCGGTGTGTTCCAGAGCCGCTGCCGGTGCTCGGGCTGCGCTGGGAGCACGCGGCCGGCGCCGACGTGACGCTGTGGTGGGCGGCGGCCGCCGGCAGCGCGCAGGACGAGTTCCTGGTGGCCTACCACGAGGCCGGGCCGGCGCGCGACGACAGCAACACGCTGCGCACGGCCGAGCCGCGCGTCACGCTGCGCGCGCTGCTGCCGGGCCGCGACTACAGCGTCAGCGTGGCCGCCGTGTCGCGCGGCGTGAGCTCGGCGCCCGCCGGCCTCACGCTGGCCACGCGCCCGCTGGCGCCCGTGCTGCGCGAGGCCGAGGCCCGGCGCGGCGGCCTGCGCCTGGACTGGCGCTCCGACGTCAACAGCCGCCAGGACCGCTACGAGCTGCGCTACCGCCGCCGCGCCACTCCTGAGGAGCCCTACGTCACGGTTAGTCGCACGATACGACCGCACTTACAGATACACTCTTTTAAAGGCACGAGTACAAATCTCGCGAATCATAAATACATATATAATTATAAAGTAAATACACATATCATTTTGAGACCCTGAGTCGCTCTTAGCTAGTTTTTAAGGGTGTATGTCGAGCTCGGCCGCTGCGGTGGTCGATGTGAATGATGCAAACCGCTGGCTGTTGCAGCTAGTGACGAGCGACAGCAACGCCACGCTGGAGCAGCTGGTGCCGGGAGCCGTGTACCAGATCCAGCTGGCCGCCGTCAGCCACGGCCTGCACAGCGAGTGGCACACGCTGCTCAAGCCAGTCCGTGAGTACATTACCACCTACGTATGGATGTTTGTGCCACAACACTTACAAGAATGGGGGTAAAGTTCGCCATTTTCCGTGGCAGAACGTGGTTTCCTTAATTTGTGACGGAACTCACAAATAACTGGATAGAATACAATAATGAAGTTCCCCCAGCCGCCCCATGACGGTATAGCCTTGGTTGATAGAATACAATGATGTCGTCACTCCAGCAGCCCCATGACGGTATAGCCTTGTTTGATAGAATACAATGATGTCGTCACTCCAGCCGCCCCATGACGGTATAGCCTTGTTTGATAGAATACAATGATGTCGTCACTCCAGCCGCCCCATGACGGTATAGCCTTGTTTGATAGAATACAATGATGACGTCACCCCAGCCGCCCCATGACTGTATAGCCTTGTTTGATAGAATACAATAATGAAGTCCCCCCAGCCGCCCCATGACGGTATAGCCTTGTTTGATAGAATACAATGATGTCGTCACTCCAGCCGCCCCATGACGGTATAGCCTTGTTTGATAGAATACAATGATGTCGTCACTCCAGCCGCCCCATGACGGTATAGCCTTGTTTGATAGAATACAATGATGTCGTCACTCCAGCTGATGTTGTTGTTATGTTATAAAATAAAAGATCAGAATGGACCCTGTCGGGCACAACAACATTAGGAAAGAGGATAGCCCTCTTCCTCTCAGTAATTTATTTATTTATTAGTAAAGGTTCACCAACAGCTTCTGTGTATAACATTTAGGTATACATTGGTTTAACAGTCTTGGACTAACACAGTTGCCAATTACAGGTTAACCAGCATTCACAAAAATAATAATAATAGTAAGAATTCAATAATATTATTATAAATTATTAGATCAATTCAGTAATCAACAATTAATCATGGAGCAGATGGTTCAGTGTATTGGCCTGTAACTGTAGCAAACCGTTCAGTATGACCACAACTTTCTGAAATACGCTGTAGATGCGTGGGGCAATAGAAACAACTTTTCTACATTGCAGTTTTACATTTTCACTTCACACAGTTGATTAACATTGAAGTCCGAATTGGATTTTTCTGTTTAAAAACTGAATCAAACAAACAAAAATCTCTGACTTCTGAAGCTAAAGTTTTATTTTTTGCAAAAAAAGTTTTTTAAATCTAAATTTTTCCGGTCTTATAGTTAAAAACTTTTTTTTTTTTTCATTTTTAGTGATATCTTCAATATAATGGCGTGATATTACGTCATGATGTTGTATAAACAATAAATATCCAAGCGATTGCAGCAATCACAACCGATTTGCCGTCTATTATTGAAGAGTTCCCTTGTATATCTCCGAAAATTAGCATCAGATTTTCACCAAAATTAAACGGGACCATCGCGAAACAATATTCTTCCAAACAAAAAAAGAACCATCAAATCGGTTCACAATGGGGAATTTTCCAGTGACGTTTGTCACAACGCTTCAGTATATAACATTTATAACGAGATTATCTGTATACTGTCGGAGGCCGCTTTAAGTAGTTATAATGTTACCGAGAAGCGTAGAGGTAAATACATTACCGGGTGGAATAGGCACGTCCGCGGCGCTCATGAGAGGGCTCGGCTATGTTTTCAGGTTTGGTTGTATGGGGGTAAGCCCGGGGCTGGCCGTCTTTATGATGATATGTGTGAAACTAGGCGCGCTTTTCAATCAAAATTAAAGTGGTGTCAAAACAATCAACAACAAATAAAAATGGATATTATTGCTGAACTTCACTCAAACAAGAAGTTCGTTCAGTTCTGGAAAAACACCAATAAAATGAATCATAAGCCGGGCCTGCCCGTCAGCGTGGCGGGAGTGCACGAGCCTAGTGAGATCGCCACATTGTTCTCCCACCATTTCGGGGTGGACGTGCCTCTGGGGCCAGCGCGGCAGGGGCCCGATGCTGAGCAAGGTAGTGAGCGTAGTGTTTATTTTACTACGAAGGAAATGCGTGCGTGATTAAAGGCATGATGAGGGGTGAATCCCCGGGTCACGACAGCCTCAGCATCGAGCACCTGCAGCACGCAGGTGTACACCTACCCAGAGTGCTTGCTATGTTTTTTACCCTGTGTTTAGGCCACTCCCATCTGCCCGACAATCTAATGCGTACTATAGTTGTACCAATCATCAAAAATAAAACTGGTGATACATCGGATGTAAACAACTATAGACCGATCTCACTAGCCACAGTGGTCGACAAAGTGCTGGACAGTCTGCTGGGTCAGCACCTGAAAGAAAGAAAGAAAGAAAAAGCATTTATTAGCCCGCACAGGACAAAACACAAATAAAAATGGTTAAATTAACAGTACTTACAAATAGTAAAAATAAAAAAATAAACAAAGAGAAAAATAAAAAATAAAACATGAAATGAAATTGGTCCTGTACGAGGCCAAAAGGCCCCTATCTCAGCATGATGCTGTAACATTTAAAAAAAAAACGTCACAGCGCTGGTATTCTGGTACCTGGATAAACACGTCTCGCTAAACGACGCGCAGTTCGGTTTCAGGCCCGGGCTTTCCATCGAGAGTGCTATCCTGAGCCTTAAGCAGACTGTACAGTATTACACGAGTAGAAAGACTCCAGTCTATGCATGCTACCTCGATTTATCGAAAGCGTTCGATCTCGTATCGTATTATATTCTATGGGGTAAATTAAGGGATGAAACTTGTCTACCTAGGGAAATTGTACTATTATTTGTGCATTGGTATAACAATCAGAAGAATTTTGTAAGATGGGCAGGCTCTCTTTCGGGGGAGTATGGGCTGGAATGCGGGGTGAGGCAGGGGGGGCTGACCTCTCCCAAGCTTTTCAGCCTGTACGTCAACCGACTGATCGATGAGCTCAGTAGCACCGGCATAGGGTGTCATATAGATGGAGTGTGCGTGAATAACATCAGAAAATTTGTGTCCTACGCGGTGGCCCATGGGCTCAGATACAACGCGAAAAAGAGTGAAATAATGATTTTTAGGCCGGACAACAAGCGATACACATTCGTTCCGAATTTCACTCTAAATAGTACAGCTCTAAATAAAGTGGAGCAATTTAAGTATTTGGGCCACTGGGTCACCGAGGACCTTAAGGACAGTGTGGATATCGAAAGAGAGCGCAGAGCGCTGTCTGTCCGATGCAACATGTTGGCTCGCAGGTTTTCACGGTGTACGGGGACTGTCAAATTTGCGCTGTTTAAAGCGTACTGTCAGTCCTTTTACACCTGCAGCCTGTGGGTTAACTATACACAGCGATCTGCGCGTTCAATACAATACGCCGCGCCTCCGCGATGTTCGCGGCGCGACAGTCCCAATACGGTGGGACGAGCCGATACTGGCGCGCTGGATACGGCTGCACGCAGTCGTTTAGTGATACCGCCATTATCGGGAACTCCACCCGGACTTGCCACTTTATTATTATTATTAATTGCATTATTTATTACTAACACTAGATTTTTAAGCTCGCAATTTTACTAACAAATATGGATGTAATCTTAGGATGAATCTGAAATAAATGATTTATTATTATTATTATATATATCAATAGATGGTGCTGATCAGTCTTAGGAATATTTTTTAAGCGGCGTTCTAGAAAATCCAATGAAAAAAGTATTTATTACGTATTATAATATAGGACAATGGTAAAATATTTTAGCAGGGCAAAAAAAAAACTCCTAGACACATGTTAAACTGTATGTATAGTAAAATTTCTTTACTATTCATTGTTGTACATAAAGTGAGAACTGTAAAAAACCTATTTTCTGTCAAACATTTTTAATTTAAAAAAATCACTGTTCTTTTGCATCACTGAACTGAACTACAAGATTTTGCTTGGTTTTTGCTATTGTTCTTTTGAGTGTTTTTGCGTTACGTCTAAACTCCTGGTGCGTCGAGTCGAGCTTAGGTTCCTCCGTACTTCAGTTAAGGTCATGGTCATGACTTCACAAACAATAACACACGAGTTCAGAGTTTTAACATACACAAAGTCACAACTGAAATACGGAGGAACCAAAGCTCGACTCGACGTACCAGGAGTGTATACGTAAAAATAGTAAATTCCAAACCACAGCCAAAAACATCAAACAACCGCAACAACCCAAAGCAAAGTGCTATTATTCAGTAAATGACTTTCTAAATGACACTGACTTGTAATTTAATAATTTAATGTATGGAATAATTTAACTAATATTGATATGCCTAATGATCTTATTCTTTCAATGTTTCTCCGATTATTTTTTCAAATTGTATGTAGTAGATTATTTATTTTTTGTATAATATGAATCTATTGTTGTTGACTGTAAACCATAATTTAATTTAATATATTTTTAATATTCATTACATAACAAGTTTGACCTCATTGGTCAGATTGGGTCTAAGCTAGGGACGCGCCATCTACAATCAACCATTGTTTCGGCTTGCACTGGCAGCTCAATATCAGTCAGTGTTGCTATTTTATTATTCCCAAGATTGATCAGCGCCATCTAGTTCGTTCATAAAAAGCACTGGAAAATTCCCCATTGGCGAAGATATTGCTGAACAAACATACAAAAAAAATTCTGACTAGTTGATAATCTCCTCCTTTTGTAAATCGGTTAAAAATAGGGAACACTGCTATCTATTTTCATAAGACCGCACATTAACCTGATACATCGCTTTTGAATTGTTATCAGTAGGCTGCCCTCAGAAAATAATCATACCGCAAAACGAGGTAACCATGTAACGTTGTTTATAGAGCCTGACTGTTGACCTTGTTTTGAAAGTTGGGACAGCATATTATGCGGATTTACTACATTTTTTGCACTTTTGGGTTTTACCTGTAAAAACAAATATATGTATTAATGAATAAAAATAAATAAACATGGGATTTCTAAGTGAATTTACTGTGATCACTATACCTAAGAACTAAGCTTAGTACTAGTTGAAACGAATCACCCAACCAGCCTCGCAAAGAGATGATTACGTCTGAAACAATCCTGTCCGAGTAAATCTTAGCATTGAAGTTGCCCCTGATCCAAATGAGATCGGTTCTTCTACCGATCAAAATACCGGCCCATATCATTATTGTTAGAATATCATATAGATGAACGTCCTGACGAAATCTTGACGTTGTTGACGTCTAGAGGTCCTCTTAACTAACAAAAGCACACAACGCCAGTCTTCTTCGTCACAATATCTGTGTTCGCGAGCCCAGTGTAAACGGGCCCTACGATTGATCCACCTGTATCTATATAATATAGCGCGGTAACATAGCCTCACGTGTGCAGGCCCGCTGCCGGCGCTGGCGCTCAACGTGTCGCGCGCCACCTCCAACAGCGTCACGGCGCGCTGGCAGGCCCCCGCCGGCCCCTCCGCGCTGGGCGGCTTCGTACTGCGCTACCGCACCCGCGCCGCCACGCGCTGGCAGCAGCTCCCGCCCCTGCCGCGCTCCGCCAGCGAGGCCGAGGTACCAACACTTACAGCTTCGTACTGCACCCGCGCCGCCACGCGCTGGCAGCAGCTCCCGCCCCTGCCGCGCTCCGCCAGCGAGGCCGAGGTACCAACACTTACAGCTTCGTACTGCACCCGCGCCGCCACGCGCTGGCAGCAGCTCCCGCCCCTGCCGCGCTCCGCCAGCGAGGCCGAGGTACCAACACTTACAGCTTCGTACTGCACCCGCGCCGCCACGCGCTGGCAGCAGCTCCCGCCCCTGCCGCGCTCCGCCAGCGAGGCCGAGGTACCAACACTTACAGCTTCGTACTGCACCCGCGCCGCCACGCGCTGGCAGCAGCTCCCGCCCCTGCCGCGCTCCGCCAGCGAGGCCGAGGTACCAACACTTACAGCTTCGTACTGCACCCGCGCCGCCACGCGCTGGCAGCAGCTCCCGCCCCTGCCGCGCTCCGCCAGCGAGGCCGAGGTACCAACACTTACAGCTTCGTACTGCACCCGCGCCGCCACGCGCTGGCAGCAGCTCCCGCCCCTGCCGCGCTCCGCCAGCGAGGCCGAGGTACCAACACTTACAGCTTCGTACTGCACCCGCGCCGCCACGCGCTGGCAGCAGCTCCCGCCCCTGCCGCGCTCCGCCAGCGAGGCCGAGGTACCAACACTTACAGCTTCGTACTGCACCCGCGCCGCCACGCGCTGGCAGCAGCTCCCGCCCCTGCCGCGCTCCGCCAGCGAGGCCCTTTACTAACGGCCGCACCGTTCCGTACATACAACATCTATTAATTCAGATGTATCATCATTCCTTTACACCGCCTTAGCGATAACCAATGATAATATTTTTCAATCAACTTATGAATGGTAAATATTAATATTTAAAATGTATATAGTAGCAAGTAGCATTAACGCTTGCCGCTCGCTCCCACAGATCAGCAACATGACGCACGGCGAGCACTACCTCATCGAGCTGGACACGCTCAGCGAGGACGCGGACGGCGACGCCGTGGAGAGCGGCCTGCCGAAGCACGAGGAGCACACCGTCCGTACGTACCGCACACCGCACACTACACACCGCACACTACACACCGCACACCACACACCACAGATCAGCACTACCTCATCGAGCTGGACACGCTCAGCGAGGACGCGGACGGCGACGCCGTGGAGAGCGGCCTGCCGCAGCACGAGGAGCACACCGTCCGTACGTACCGCACACCGCACACTACACACCGCACACCACACACCGCACACCGCACACCACAGATCAGCACTACCTCATCGAGCTGGACACGCTCAGCGAGGACGCGGACGGTGACGCCGTGGAGAGCGGCCTGCCGAAGCACGAGGAGCACACCGTCCGTACGTACCGCACACCGCACACTACACACCGCACACCACAGATCAGCACTACCTCATCGAGCTGGACACGCTCAGCGAGGACGCGGACGGTGACGCCGTGGAGAGCGGCCTGCCGAAGCACGAGGAGCACACCGTCCGTACGTACCGCACACCGCACACTACACACCGCACACCACACACCACACACCGCACACTACAGATCAGCACTACCTCATCGAGCTGGACACGCTCAGCGAGGACGCGGACGGCGACGCCGTGGAGAGCGGCCTGCCGCAGCACGAGGAGCACACCGTCCGTACGTACCGCACACCGCACACTACACACCGCACACCACACACCGCACACCGCACACCACAGATCAGCACTACCTCATCGAGCTGGACACGCTCAGCGAGGACGCGGACGGCGACGCCGTGGAGAGCGGCCTGCCGAAGCACGAGGAGCACACCGTCCGTACGTACCGCACACCGCACACTACACACCACACACCACACACCGCACACCACAGATCTGCACTACCTCATCGTGCTGGACACTCTCAGCGAGGACGCGGACGGCGACGCCGTGGAGAGCGGCCTGCCGCAGCACGAGGAGCACACCGTCCGTACGTACCGCACACCGCACACTACACACCGCACACCACACACCGCACACTGCACACCACAGATCAGCACTACCTCATCGAGCTGGACACGCTCAGCGAGGACGTGGACAGCGACGCCGTGGAGAGCGGCCGAATAACAATTTCTTAGCTGTGGTAGTCTTATTTAAAAACGTTAAATTTTGGATGCTAAACTAGGTCATAATTGATTTAAAATGTTTACTTTGCTTAAGAATATAAAATTGTATACGTACACTGTTATTTATGAAAACACGCGATCCCGAGAAAAATAATATAGACGGTGTTCGGCGCAGGTCCCAACCCGGTGAGCAACGTGGAGCAGCTGGTGGACACGCGCAACCTGACGCTGGAGTGGCCGCGACCGGGCGGCCGCGTGGAGTGGTACCTGCTGCGCTGGGCCGCCACCCGGCCCGCCGGGCCCGCCGGCCAGCGCAACCTCACGGCCCCGCCCGCGCGCCTGGGCGGCCTGGAGCCCGGCCAGGGCTACGCGCTGGAGCTGGAGGCGCACTCCTACGACCTCGCCAGCGACGTGTTCCGCATGGAGACCCGCACTCGTACGTACTGTGTGCCGTGTGCCGCTCACCACTACGCCGCACGATGCCGCTCATCTCTGCGCTTGTTTCAGGCCCTCTCATACAATCCGAGATGACGATTGTGAACGAAGCCGGGAGCGACGAAAACGATACCCTGTCTACCACTCTGGTGAGTACCGACTGTTAGGCAGCTCGGCGGTAAATGAATAACAGTCGAATGTGAGTACAGTAAGGTTGTGGTGCGTGCAGAGAGTGACGTACACGCGCACGCCGGCGGCGGCGACGCAGTTCGACTCGTACCGCTTCCGGCTGGACGGCGCCGGGTCCGCGCCGCGCGAGCTGTCGCGCGCGGCCGACGCGCCGGGGCAGGCCGTGCAGTTCGCGGCGCTGGTGCCGGGCCGGCTCTACAACGTCACCATGTGGACCGTGTCGCACAACGTCACCTCGCACCCCGTGCAGCGCCAGGCCAGGCTCTGTAACTATACACCACTTTCTATTATACCACTACACTTTGTTGCACCTTAGCCAAATCGTTAGCCTCTTTACGTTATCTGCTAGACGGTATTTCATGCTGCGCGTTATGCGCTTTTTATAACATGCATTTTCCTAATGAGTTAGGGCGCGCGCCTTGCTTGCGAGGCGCGCGCCTGGTGACGTCACAATGTCGACTCGTACAGATCCGCGGCCCATCACGCAGCTGAACGCGACCTCGGTCCGCGCGCGCGACGTGACGCTGGCGTGGGACCGGCCCGCCGGCGACTACACGGAGTTCCAGGTGCAGTACCTGGCGGGCCCCGACCAGCTGCGCACGCTCAGCACGGACGAGCTGTCCCTCACGGTGGGCGGGCTGCGGCCCTACACGGAGTACGTGTTCACGGTGGAGGTGGCGGCGGGCCGGGCCACGTCGCTGCGCACGACGTCCCGCTCGCACTCGGCCGCGCTGCGCACGCAGCAGGCCCCGCCGCCCGCGCCGCAGCGCTTCGTGGTGACGCCCACGCAGCCGTCGGCGCTGAGCTTCAGCTGGCAGCTGGAGCCGGCCGACGCCAACGGCGAGCTGCGCCGCTTCGTGCTGGCCTACGGGCCGCAGAGCCAGCCCGATCGCGTCACCGAGCTCGAGTTCCCGCCTGACGGTAACGTGTACATTAGTAGTATGTTCGGTGTCGGCCACAAATCAGATTAGGTCGTAGTTCCACGGACGAATGCCACACCCGACGGACACTGGCATCCGTAAGCAGAGCGTAAAAAAAACCATGTGAATAAGAGCCCTTAAGGCTGAGTGCGTATACGCACTCTAATCTGATCCGTACAGGTTTGACCGCTCAGTAACGGTAGCAGATCGTTTGCGGCTAATCTGAGAGCGCGCCTAGCGACTTCATGTACGTTTGCAGCTTCACGATTAGCGAGTGTCAGTTTTCGATCACGGTAATAAAAGCACACGGTTCTATTTGCGTCCGGTTTGAAATTGTTTCTTACGACGCGGATTGATAAAACATTGTCACTATATTGAGATTGAGAAAATTACTGATGATAAAAATAATATAGCGAGATTTAGAACTCAGCCGATGCACCGAGCTTCTCAAACCACTAGATTCTGCTGGATGCAGCGACTGAGTTGCAAATGTAGTAGTGGTGGTGTGCTAAGTACCTATACAATATGTTAAAAATAAACCTGTCCCAATGACATTACCAAATAAAATAACGAACATAAAATATTCAAGAAAGTAAAGATATTCATGAATATGATTTAAAACGCATGATTTTTGTCCGAAATTACCATTTCCCTTAAATTCATGTTTTTTCTATAATAATGATGTTCTACTTCTGTCAAAAATTAGATAAATAACTGGATAAAAAATATGCATTGTATCTAGTAAGAACAATAAAGCTCTCTATTATAACCTAAAATTAACATTATAAACAAAATCTTATAGTGCGTCTAATAATGTGGCCAGGGACAATTGAAAACTTGACAAAAATAAAATGAGTCTGGCTTCTGAGATGTATTCAGAGCAGTGTCGCCACATACCGTGACACATACGTATGCGCAGCGCGCAGCGGCAACGCGAGCGGCCTGGTGCCGGGCGCGGCCTACTGGGCCTCCGTGCGCGCCGAGACGGGCGCCGGCCCGGGCCCCGCGGCGCGCGGCGCGGCCCAGCTGGCCATCGGGCCGCCGCCGCGCCCGCCCGCGCACTCCACGCCGCGCGAGGTGCGGCGCTCGTCGTCCACGGTGGCCGTGCGCTTCCGCGCCGACTACTTCTCGGCCGCCAACGGCAACGTGACGGCCTACACGCTGGTGCTGGCCGAGCGCGCGCAGGACGACACGCCGGCGCGCCTGCCGTCGTGGCGCGACGTGCACGCGCTGGACGCCTGGCCGCCCTACCAGGTCACGGAGCCCTACTACCCCTTCCACTCGTCGCCCGTGGAGGAGTTCACCATCGGCTCGGAGCGCTGCGACGCGGGCGGCCGCGCCTACTGCAACGGGCCGCTGAAGCCCGGCACCAAGTACTTCGTGAAGCTGCGCGCCTTCACCGCGCCCGACAAGTTCACGGACACCGCCTACACCGTCGTGTACACCGGTACGTAGCGCACTCGCACCTCGTACGTTTCCTGCGTACTGATAACGTACTGATATCGTGCCATATCCTGTTCGCTGATAGCGCTCAGTCGCCTAGTGTTGAGCTGAGAATACGCGTGTGGTGTTGTGCAACATAATGAGGTCATCGCTGTCATCGTAACTTGTGTTCGCAAGTGCGGCAGTGGACCGCACAGACTCGTGAATCGCTGAACAAAGTTAGTAATATTGTGTTTGAATGACTCATGAAATAGTCATTCCATTGGATTAAATGAACTTAGGGTTGTATCGATGATTTAATCATTATAATTCTGAAAATACGTATCGTGTTACGGTCGCGAATCATATATTCTTCAACATACAGTTTGATACTGACCTGCTAATTGCAAACAATGTAAGAGAATTTTAATGAGGCGAGCTTTCCTTGCGCTTGGGTGGCTTAAGGTAAGCCATCCTTGTGTGGGAACTAGCTTGATAACAAAACTATTTTCTTTATTGTGAGATTTGGTTCTTTGTTTTATCATATTATTGTCTTATCATTACACTTTGTGGAATTTAATTATAATTGACTAATTTTGATAATCTTCTTGATAAACATCGCTTGCTATTTTGAATTGTATCTCATTTCGACTACGAGATATTAGCTTTTTAATTTTAGGAAGTGTATATTTATTGTCACCCTAGATTGGACAACTATTTATTATGAATTCTATAGGTGTAAAGGCTAGGAAGTTGGCTAAGTGATACTGCTGCTTATAAAGTCAAATTAAATATATTGTCCGGACCAAAGGTTTAGTAATACAAAGGAGCGAGGGAGCACACGCGATGACCGCTAATCGAGTACTGAATGCTCAACCAATATTAATTAGTGAAATGAGGTAAAAATGCACGAATAAGCATTAGTGCATTATGACTGTATGGTTTCACCGTACAATAGGGATGCGTGTAATACATGTCTTATGCTCAATGTTAATTGAATTAATTAGTTTTGAACACAAACATAATTAGGATTGAAAAAAAATAGTTAATTTTTTTTTTCGGTTTGTGTTAATAAAAGACGAAAGCGAGCTACATTGAATTATTTAGTACATGGTCATTCCTTGGAATGTTAAGTGTTAATCGCTTCATGTGCACTTTTGGGTGTGACGTTGCAGAGGTGGACAACACGGCGTGGATCGCCGGCTCGGTGGCGGCGCTGGCGCTGCTGCTGGGCGCGGGCGCCGGGCTGGGCGCGCTGCGCCGGCGCCGCGCCCGGGCCGCACCCGCCGCGCCCGCGCCCGCCGCGCCGCGCGCCACGCAGCGCCCCGTGCGCGCCGCCGACTTCATCGACCACTACCGCCTCATGTCCGCCGACTCCGACTTCAGGTGACGCCCTGGACCCTGTTCTGGCGAGACCGCTCATCATTTTTCTAACCTCATTGATTTTGATCAAATTAACACTTTGATAATATTCATAAAAAAATATATTAATAAAAAAATTAAACACATTAAAAAAATCGACTCCATTGAATAAGAACAGGGTCATATAATATTACGCGACGATTACAGTTGGACCGCTGAGTGAAGTTTTCAAACAAATTAAATCAAAATCACATATTGCTTTCTTTATTAAGTGATATAAACAACAAAAACAAATCAATAAACTCTTTTACTTACTGAAAATACGTAATATTTTTACAATTTCTTAACGAACACTTCGGGACTAGCGGGTAGTACCGCTAGTAGTTACGCGAGCTACTTGAAACTAATTGAAATAGTCACACAATTAGTAATTGTGCCTGTATTTTATGCGAACGATTTTGAGACACTGAATGTGTATCTTGGATTTTTTAAATACTTATATCAAAGTTTCCCAGCAATAATGTTTGCGTAGAGTTACTTAATTTGATGTACTATCGAGAACACTCCCGCCTGACCACCACTAAGCTTATTTTTGCTTGCACTCGCAACATAGAAGCGCTCTCTAGCCCCGCCCCGTTGACTTTGTATAGAAATAATGAATGAAACGATACCGACTCGGCCGAGCGCACTGACGACGCACGCCAAACGAGTTATTGTTATTTTGCTCGCCAAAGTTGAGGCTTTCCTAATAGGCCCAAACTTTAAGGGGGCGTGGCTCGGCGCCTCCGCATGTTTTAAGCGAAAAAAAATTAAATGGTCAGGCGGAAAAGACCCCGACTGTACATAATGCTTGGTTGACGGCTTCGTGTGGGGTCCGTGTACACGTTGTATTAAGTTGAAGCGTCTGACAGGCCGAGTACAAGTAGACAACGGGTGTGTGTGCGTGCGCAGGTTTAGCGAGGAGTTCGAAGAACTGAAGCACGTGGGCCGCGAGCAGCCGTGCTCGGCCGCCGACCTGCCCGTCAACCGGCCCAAGAACCGCTTCACCAACATCCTGCCCTACGACCACTCGCGCTACAAGCTGCAGCCCGTGGACGACGAGGAGGGCTCCGACTACATCAACGCCAACTACGTGCCCGGGCACAACTCGCCGCGCGAGTTTATCGTGACGCAGGGCCCGCTGCACTGCACGCGCGACGACTTCTGGCGCATGTGCTGGGAGTCGGGCAGTCGCGCCATCGTCATGCTGACGCGCTGCGTGGAGAAGGGCCGCGAGAAGTGCGACCGCTACTGGCCCTACGACACGCGGCCCGTGTACTACGGCGACATCGCCGTCACGGCGCTCAACGAGTCGCGCTACCCCGACTGGACCGTGACGGAGCTCATGCTGTGTCGCGGCGCGGAGCAGCGCGTACTCAAGCACTTCCACTTCACCACGTGGCCGGACTTCGGCGTGCCCGACCCGCCCACCACGCTGGCGCGCTTCGTGCGGGCCTTCCGCGAGCGCTGCCCGCCCGACTCGCGGCCCGTCGTCGTGCACTGCAGCGCCGGCGTGGGCCGCTCCGGTACCTTCATCACGCTGGACACCGCGCTGCAGCAGGTCAGTCGCTAACACGCCAACACGCGAGTGTGTCGTCGTGCACTGCAGCGCCGGCGTGGGCCGCTCCGGCACCTTCATCACGCTGGACACCGCGCTGCAGCAGGTCAGTCGCTAACACGCCAACACGCGAGTGTGTCGTCGTGCACTGCAGCGCCGGCGTGGGCCGCTCCGGCACCTTCATCACGCTGGACACCGCGCTGCAGCAGGTCAGTCGCTAACACGCCAACACGCGAGTGTGTCGTCGTGCACTGCAGCGCCGGCGTGGGCCGCTCCGGCACCTTCATCACGCTGGACACCGCGCTGCAGCAGGTCAGTCGCTAACACGCCAACACGCGAGTGTGTCGTCGTGCACTGCAGCGCCGGCGTGGGCCGCTCCGGCACCTTCATCACGCTGGACACCGCGCTGCAGCAGGTCAGTCGCTAACACGCCAACACGCGAGTGTGTCGTCGTGCACTGCAGCGCCGGCGTGGGCCGCTCCGGCACCTTCATCACGCTGGACACCGCGCTGCAGCAGGTCAGTCGCTAACACGCCAACACGCGAGTGTGTCGTCGTGCACTGCAGCGCCGGCGTGGGCCGCTCCGGCACCTTCATCACGCTGGACACCGCGCTGCAGCAGGTCAGTCGCTAACACGCCAACACGCGAGTGTGTCGTCGTGCACTGCAGCGCCGGCGTGGGCCGCTCCGGCACCTTCATCACGCTGGACACCGCGCTGCAGCAGGTCAGTCGCTAACACGCCAACACGCGAGTGTGTCGTCGTGCACTGCAGCGCCGGCGTGGGCCGCTCCGGCACCTTCATCACGCTGGACACCGCGCTGCAGCAGGTCAGTCGCTAACACGCCAACACGCGAGTGTGTCGTCGTGCACTGCAGCGCCGGCGTGGGCCGCTCCGGCACCTTCATCACGCTGGACACCGCGCTGCAGCAGGTCAGTCGCTAACACGCCAACACGCGAGTGTGTCGTCGTGCACTGCAGCGCCGGCGTGGGCCGCTCCGGCACCTTCATCACGCTGGACACCGCGCTGCAGCAGGTCAGTCGCTAACACGCCAACACGCGAGTGTGTCGTCGTGCACTGCAGCGCCGGCGTGGGCCGCTCCGGCACCTTCATCACGCTGGACACCGCGCTGCAGCAGGTCAGTCGCTAACACGCCAACACGCGAGTGTGTCGTCGTGCACTGCAGCGCCGGCGTGGGCCGCTCCAAAATCAAAATCAAATCATTTATTTCAAGTAGGCCAGTTACAGGCACTTTTGAACTGTCGAAACAAAGATGAAAATTAAATGTAGCTACAGTCCCAGTCACAAGACATAAAAACTGTGAAAGTACTGTAGTTGCCCATTCCCTAGCGTAGATCTCTATGGAGAAGAACGGGCAAGAAACTCCATGGACACTCTTTTAAATCAAAAAATTGTTACAAAATCTTGGTTACATGATTCGTGTTGAGATGGTATATTATGTGAGAACAATGTAGCAAGATGTGCACGTTAAAAGTGTCCATAGTAAAAACAAAATTAACAATTCAAAAATAAACATTAAAATAAGCCACGGCAACTAAGAGATGACCAATCACAACTGACAGCGCCCGTTCACGAACATGACGCATGGATCAGCACCATTTAACTCAACCATTTTGTAGGGAACCAAATGATCGGACACACGCGCCACCATCAGCGAGACATTAGAGTGAGCATGACATACTCTCAACTGCCTGGGCACATTCAAGTCAAGAAAAGACGTAGGATTCCAGTGAATGATAGCTTTACATAGTACTCACACAATATGGGCTATGCGATTATATAATACTAGAGATTGAATCTATACAATGCAAATATAGTTGTACAATCTTCAGCAGCTCCAACAATTATATGTAATGCTATCTATTTATGCGCCCCTGTCCATGTGGAGCAGGACCAGCATTGAGCCACGCATTCTTATCAGCGATATAATCGCCCAACTTGTAATAAGCTTGCTTACATAGTGTGCGTTTGATGCATGTTTTAAATTTCGTCTCATTCAGTTCAAGAATACTTTGTGGAATTTTATTATAGCATCTCAAACAGTACCCCATGAAAGATGAGTCTACTTTAGCGAGTCTGAAGCCTGGCTGAACTAGTTGGTCCCTATTTCTAGTACTGTAATTATGTCTGTCACCTCTTTTACCAAAAAGATGCAGATTTTTTCTGACGTACATTATGTTTTCGTAGATGTACTGACAATGTACCGTCATGATGCCAATATCTTTAAACAGTTCCTTTAGAGAATCGCGCCTACGAAGATTGTATATGGCTCTGATGGCTCTTTTTTGCAGAATAAATATAGACTCAATATCTGCAGCCCGTCCCCATAGCAAAATGCCATAAGACATTATACTATGAAAGTAACTAAAATAGACCAGTCTAGCGGTATCTATATCAGTCAATTGACGGATTTTTCTAATAGCGTATGCTGCTGAACTTAGCCGCCCCGCAAGGGATGTTAAATGTGAACCCCATTGTAGCCTTGAATCAAGCGTAATCCCCAGGAAAACCGTTTTATCTACGAATTCAAGTTTCTCTTTATTCAATATTATTTCACAATCACTACTCTTAACATTGGGTAAAGCAAATCTTATGCATTTAGTTTTTTTTTCATTTAATACCAAATTGTTTGCTGTGAACCAATTATGGACCTGAAGTAGGGCATTATTCACGTCATCTAGATTTTGGGCTCGTCTATTTATCTTAAAAATTAGGGAAGTGTCATCAGCAAACAACACCATATTTTGAGGTTGGTTTTTCAATAAATAGGGTAGATCATTTATATACACGAGAAAGAGGAAAGGACCCAATATTGAGCCTTGCGGAACCCCCATTTTTACTTTTAAACCCTTTGAATTAACACCATTTATTTGAACATGTTGGTGTCTATCACTCAAATATGGTTTTACCAAACTAAGTGCAAGTTGACCTAGTCCGTAATGCTCAAGTTTCAAAAGTAATGTGTCGTGATTTACGCAATCAAATGCTTTGGAAAGGTCACAAAATATTCCTATGGCGTCTTGAGACTCTTCCCACGCAGTAAATATGTGCTTTAATAAGGTTAATAAGGTTACAACGGTCAGTGGTACAACGTCCCTTGGTGAAACCATACTGTTGATCGTGTAAAATTTTGTTGGTGTTAAAATGATTGAGCATTTGATTAAGTATTACTTTTTCAAACACCTTGCTAAAAACTGGCAACACGGATACAGGTCTATAATTATTAGTATCTTTACTGTCCCCGGATTTGAAAAGAGGTATGACTTTACTGTATTTCATTAGATCAGGGAAAACTCCTTGGTCTACACACAAATTAAAAATTAAAGCCAAGTATGGGGCTATAGTCTCAAGTATGGATGTACAAACTTTGATAGACATTCCCCATAGATCTTCGGTTAGTTTGATTTTTATTTGCCGGAAAGCTTTAATAACTATCATTGGGTTTATGTGTTTAAATTTAAATTCAGCCGTGCAGCCAGATACATTCGCCTTTAATAATCCAATTGAGACTTCAGGTGAGGAATTAAGAGCCTCCGTAGTTTTTAATGGTATATCGGTAAAGAAATTTACAAATTCTTGAGCTACTTCCAGATTAGAACTTTTAGGACCACATGCTGAATCTAACGTGTGTCTAGTGTTACGTATTTTCTTCCTGTTAGTCTCATTATTTATGACTTTCCAAACTGTTTTGATCTTCTTGCTAATGTGCAAGGCTTTAGCAACCTTGCATGTATTTCTTCTCTCTTGTATGTATCTCTTGTATGTATTTGCTCCGGCACCTTCATCACGCTGAACACCGCGCTGCACGACGAGGCGTAGGCTAGCGTGGTGTGGTGTATGTGACAAGTTTTGGAACTTTTCGCCCCATGATAATTGAATACAAATAGCTGTCCGACTTACACCAGTCGCAGCTGCTGAGAGTCCAGTCCTCAGCACGTCTGTAGAGTCTGTTGTGTGCACAGCTGGCGAGCCACGCGGAGTTCGTCGACATCTTCGGCATGGTGCACGCCATGCGGCGCGAGCGCGTGTGGATGGTGCAGACGGAGCAGCAGTACATCTGCATCCACCAGTGCCTCGTGGCCGTGCTGGAGGGCCAGGACCTGGCCGCGCCGCCGCACAACAACCACAACCACCACCTCAACGCCGCCTTCGAAGGTACGCAACCCTCTACTTCTCTACTCTGCATTACAGTTTTGTACACTCGTGTGTATTAGCCGTCTAGTAATTGGTATTTCAATATTCAATGTTATTTAAATATTTTTTTTGTTTTTATCGTATGGTGTCTGCGGGTAACGTGTTTAATGTGTCGGTAGATGAGGTTAACATGTAAGTGTGAACGCTAGGTGGAGGGTAGTGCAGTATTGCAGTAGCGCTGGTCGCGGCGGCGGGGCGGCAACGCGTGAGTGTGTGTGGCATGCCGCATGCCGAGTGTACTAACGTGGGCTTGCGAGCGATGTGCCCGGACTCACGCGCCTTTCTGTTGCAGACGACGAGGGCATCGCCGAGTCGGGCATGTGATGGCCGGCGGGCGCGTGACGCGACGCGACGGGACGCGACGCGACGGGACGTGACGCGATGGGACGCGACGCGACGTGACGCGCCCGGCCCAACGACGTGCCCACCGCCTTTGTACTTAATTTATGTTTAATTTTCCGGATGAGATCGCTTATACAGTAGTGTTAAGTTTTGTACTAAAATATTTTTTTATAAAAATGTACATTAATAAAAATGGACCAACCGTTAATTGTATAATAGTCTACAAGTTTGGTCACTGAGAGAATGCGTTCCTGACAGGTCGCGAGTATTAGTATTATTGGTGGTATAATATAACTTGAAGCTTATTTAACTTACCTATTATTACCCTTTTTGAGCTTTGTGCCCTATTAACAAATAATATTATTAAAAACGATATAATTAAATCAAGTACAGTACTCCCAAATTAATAATGCGCATGCAAATCTTCGCTAATTGTCGTATTCCCGGAAACACCCGAATCATTGAATCGGAGAGAGCCCTAAACAATGCAATTGCATTTTGCACCTTGTTCGAAAGAAACAGGAGTCAATGTCATATGTCAAATCATGTGAAACAATTGAAAACAATTCGGGCGGTCGGCGGCTGTCGCCGGTCAGTCGAAGGTCCGTCAGTCGTCTTTATATATTGGTGGTGACTGCACGTGTTCTCTCTGTGTGGAATTATATAGAGCTGCTACTACACACCCTTCTTGGTTTTGTTTTCAAAGGCGAATTTAATTTCAACTTTAATTATCTTACTCAAATTGAAATAGTTTTTTTTTTTTGTAATTGTAATATTATTCTGGAATGATCAGTGCTGTAAATACTTTTGAACTGAGATTTTAATGATTAGATTTTAATGTAAACCTGTGTTTGAAAACCATTTTTTCTTCTTCTAATATAAACCTTGTGTTATTTAAACCTTCTTTTCTTCCATCAATACACCAGCTTCAGTATGAAGAAGTAAATCAATTCAATAAAGATTGTAGCATATTCGCAATCGTGTCGTTTTCCTCGCTATTTACTTACATCGAATTATCGAATCAATTTCGTTACTGATAAATCAATATTTCTCTCTTTTAGCACAAAACACATAATTCTACTAAATTATGCATGAAGAAAATGCACTTAACCACTCTATATACATATCGTCTTCCGACGCTCGGGGAATACGACCGTTGCCGAACAGTGACGAAGATTTCTATGCGCATTATTAATTTGGGAGTACTGTAACTATAAATGTTATAATTTCGCGCTAAATTTATGTACCAACTGACAGACGTCAGGACCGCATTCTCTCAGCGGCCAAACGTTTTATTTTTTATATAATAATTTGTTATTTTTTTAAGTTGGTAATATAATATGTCAGACAAAGTGATCGCAACGAGCGACTTCCGGTCTCGGCTCTGAATCCCGCGCTGCGTACACTACGTATTTATTAGTGTATTTTAATGCCCATGTTATATGATTTTAAATAATAGATTTATGTTTACACAATAGATTTATATTTACACAATTATTTATAAAGTAAGTACCTACCTATGAATTATCTCTTGAATCTCAAAATTGTACTTAATTTTATGCAAACTTAAATATATTTTTACTGCAAATTGCTCAATTAATCGTGAACTTGGAAGTAACGTCTCGCTTGACGTAATGTTCGTCTGAAGCAGAGTCAGCAGTACAGCAATGGCGACCGTTCGTCGCTACGCTGCGTATAATCAAAAGTTTCTGTTGCGATGTCACGAGGGCGATGTTTGCTATTTTGTCTGCACGATGCCATCCATCATGGTGTGATATTTTGAAAACTTAATAAGATCGTTTATACTTACTTAAACTAAGTGAATTACATTCCCGATAGCGAACACTTTAATAAATAAGTTGTACATTCTAGTGTAATGCATTAAAAATGCACCGATTTAATTATGTTACATTATCGGAATACGGTTTTTGTTACGGATGCAATAAATAGAAACAGGAAATACAATAAAATATTCTATTTTTCTTATATTTTTATTTCCTTGCACTTATATTACCCGTTCAGCGATCAATGGACACGCATAAAGTTACTTGTACTTTGTAAACCATCTATTGTATTGAAATAGTTTAAGTGTCCACAGTGTCCAGCTTGCGGGTTTAATTGTAGACAGTGTCCAGCCTGCGAGTTCCGTGGTAGACAGTGTCCAGCCTGTGGGTTCCATTGTAGACAGTGTCTAGCCTGCGGGTTCCATTGTAGACAGTGTCCAGCCTGCGGGTTTCATTGTAGACAGTGTCCAACCTGCGGGTTCCATTGTAGACAGTGTCCAGCCTGCGGGTTCCATTGTAGACAGTGTCCAGCCTGCAGGTTCCATTGTAGACATTGTCCAGCCTGCGGGTTTCATTGTAGACAGTGTCCAGCCTGCGGGTTCCATTGTAAACAGTGTCCAGCCTGCGGATTCCATTGTAGACATTGTCCAGCCTGCGGGTTTCATTGTAGACAGTGTCTAGCCTGCGGGTTTTATTGTAGACAGTGTCCAGCCTGCGGGTTCCATTGTAGACAGTGTCCAGCCTGCGGGTTCCATTGTAGACATTGTCCAGCCTGCGGGTTTCATTGTAGACAGTGTCCAGCCTGCGGGTTCCATTGCCGCTAGGCATCATTTGTGTGTGTAGTCCCAGCGGCAAAATGTTGAATTTCTTCATTTCAGTTATGCAGGGGGTCTCTAAAATGGCCCCTTTATCAGAATCGTAATATGAATCACGTTAAAATTTTAAATTCTTAAAACGGACTTTATGAATTATGGTTATGACAACATGATTCATATTACGATTTTGATAAAGCGGCCATTTTAGACCCCCAGATATTTTTAGTGTATGACAATTTAGTGTATGAATTATGGTTATGACAACGTGATTCATATTACGATTTTGATAAAGCGGCCATTTTAGACCCCCAGATATTTTTAGTGCATGACATCGTCTAAATGTGTATGGTAAATTCAGTATCCAACCAATAGGGAGATTTTCAATAAAAACTGTTTCCGCTGTCACTACGTAGACCTAACGGCACTTTTTTATCCATTGGCCGTACGAGAAAAAAAAAAAACATAAAATACCTAATCGGTGTGACGATGGGTAAATTTCGACGATCGACTTTAGATGGCGCCACTGAGAACGTACTACATCTGTCAGCATTTTATTGTGTGACTGACACTGGGTTGGCCATCATCAGGGATTTTAATTTTGATAACACAAAAAAAATGTCCGACTCCTCCAACAAATATCATTATATTTTAGCAAATTTATACAAAAACTTGACAAATTATAAATACTAAAACCTTCCTCTTGAATCACTCTATCTATTAAAAAAACCGCATCACTCATTTAACCCGATTAAATTTGTGACTTGGCGACAACATATGGGAGAAAACAGTGTGGCAGACTCTGGCAGAGCCACCATCAGGGATTTTAATTTTGATAACACAAAAATTTAGTCGCTAATTAGTCGAAATTAGTCGCCAAATATCAGATTTGGTCGGCCACTGGTTCAAAAGATATAAGGGCTTATTGGTGGCCCTGCTGGAGAGAGCCTACCCCAGCAGAGCCACATTAATAACTCAAAAACTAGGGCACCTAGCGAAGATCTGTTTTCTCCCATATTTACTCGCTAATTAGTCGAAATTAGTCGCCAAATATCAGATTTGGTCGGTCACTGGTTCAAAAGATATAAGGGCTTATTGGTGGCCCTGCTGGAGAGAGCTTACCCCAGCAGAGCCACATTTATATCTCAAAAACTAGGGCACCTAGCGAAGATCTGTTTTCTCCCATATTTACTCGCTAATTAGTCGAAATTAGTCGCCAAGTTACAGATTTAATCGGGTCCTAGTTCAGAAGATATAATGAGTTCAATTATTAAGGTATAGTCCAAGAGCTAGATCGAAGAGTTCACTATAAATTGCCAAGAAAAAATATTTCTATTAATATGTGTAATATACTTCTAGTTTTATCGGTCTAAAGTCCTTAGAAATGACCGAGAGAGATAAATTCTCTATTAAATACATGTTTAATGTTTTTAATTATTAAGTTAGAGTGGTTTAAACTTCTTTGAAACAATTAAACCTTGCTCTTGGTCTATTTAGTGTCAAGATGTACAGTCGCATGCAACTGTTTTACTAATTTACAATGTTGAGCTCTAATTTACGTTAGTATAATAAATACGTTAAAATTATCGTACCTATCTTTAGTAAAATGTAATACTTAAACGTTGAAAACGTATTGTAAGTATGTAGGTAAGTATCAACCCATTGCTTGAAATACATTACAAAAAAATACATACTTAAATCAAAGATGTAAATACTTACTATACCTAATATGAGCATTAATTTACCTATTTTTTTTTAATACTTTGAGCGGCGCGAACACCGCCGACGCGCCGGTGCTCGCTCTGGGGGTCTAAAATGGCCGCTTTAGCAGAATCGTCATATGAATCATGTTAAAAATTTAAAATTCTTAAAATGGACTTTATAATCGTAGTCATAAAGTCCATTTTAAGAATTTTAAATTTTTAACGTGATTCATGCTAAGATTCTGCGTGGATTCTGCTATAGCGGCCATTTTAGACCCGCTGTTACCCGTTTTTGTATTTGCGGAATAGGTACCTAAAGATAACAACATTCGAGTTCCTAACTATTCTTTAAGTTCCACTTTAAACTGGCCGACTTTAACTTAGGTACGTCACGGGCAACTCGTTCTAAGTAGCTCGTCTGTTCACGCGCATCTATCTCTTTCTTACTTACCGTGTAAATGTAACGGAGCGCAGCGATCTATCTGCCAGCGACTAAATGCAAACATTTTGTTCGATACCTAAATAATTACATATATTTATTGTAGATCTTGTTTTTAGGTAATGAATACTGCTTTTCTTTGGTGGGTTGAAGTTATAGAATTCCTCCAGCCGTCGTATAAAAACTACTTTAAGTATTTTGTACTTGGTTGTACCACTGTATGGGGAAATTGAATTCTTTAATATCTTTTCAACCGACTTCCAAAAAGAGGAGGTTCTCAATTCGTCTGTATTTTTTTTTTCTTTTTTTTTTTTTTTGTGTTTGTTACCTCAGAACTTTCGACTGGGTGAACCGATTTTGATGATTCTTTTTTTATTTGAAAGCTGGTGCTTCCCGTGTGGTCCCATTTAAATTGTATTAACATCTGGTGCTGATCTTCGGAGATATGCAATGGAACTCTTCAAAAATAGACGGCAAATCTGTCGTGAATGTTGCAATCGCTTGGATGTTTATTGTTTATCCCATATCATGTCGTAACATCACGCCTCTATGCTCTGAGGGGGTACACAGATGTGTACAATACACCCAGATTTCGACAGTTAGGTATGTTAAGTTGGTGCGGTCGTGTTCCGCGCGCGCTTCAAATGACGTAACATCACGCCTGTATGCTATGAGGGGGTACGCAGATGTGTACAATACACCCAGATTTCGACAGTTAGGTATGTTATGTTAGCGCGTTCGTGTTCCGCGCGCGCCTCAGAGATGTCAGCAAAAGGGACTATTGTAAAGAGATACTGCGGCCCTGGAACACAAAGGGCTAAGAAGGAACATGGTTAGTCAGTAAAAGTCTGACACTCACTTCCGCTCCGCCCAGAGCGGGACCCGTAATTTGATTTCCCATCCGAAAAAAAAAACATGGATTGTTGTTCCATATATTGGGGATACGCCTATTACGCATATACCATGACATGTATTTCTAACAATGTCAAAGAAATTCATGGCAAATAATATTTGTTTGGGAGCAACTAAAAATAGAAAAATAAAAAACTTTTTTGCAAAAAATAAAACCGACTTCAAAAAACACAAAAAAGTGAAAAATAACTTTAGCTTCAGAAGTCGGTGACAAAAACACTAAATCAATCAAACAAAGGTCACCGACTTTGTGAGGCCGGCGTTCTCAGGATATTACTTGGCTCACATTACAGAGCGTATCGATTTCCTGAAGCAGAAGATCTGTGCATAGGCAAGCTGTATTCGTCACTACAAGCGGTGCGTAGAGCGATACACTCTAAAGCGATGAAAGGTGGGTATATAGGGCTTGGGAGCGACCGGACCAAGATGTAACTGACACGCGTCTGCCGGATGATGACTCCATGTGTTCATTCTGGCGCAGCATCTGGTCGGTGCCTGTCAGTCACACTGAGGGTGATTAGACCCGGGAGGTTGAACAAGCGTGTGATCCAATACCAGAAATGGGGGCAATCATCATCATCCTCCAACGTAGCTCGTGCAGTCCGTCCGTTGCCTAACTGGAAATCTTTAGGGCCGGACGGACTGCACAGCTTCTGGATCAAGTGGTTCCAAAGATCGCACACTCGCTTGACGTCTCAGTTTCAATCAACGTTACGAGTCAGGGTCGCTGCACCAGTTCTTGACGGCAGGAATTACCCTCCTGCACCATAAATCGGGTGGTACTGCGGAGCTGAAAAATTATAGACCAATCACTAATCTACCAACGGTCTATACAGTTCCTACATCCATTTTGAGAGCTAAAATCAACCAACATAATTATTGAGAGTAATTCTATCATGTCTGCCTCTCAGAATGGACGTAGGAACGGGTCCCGCGGTACTAAGGAGCTGCTCCTCAATGATATGGCCAACAGGTTCGCACTTCCGAAGGGGTCTACATGTTGGATAGATTGCAAGAAGGCCTGTGATTCTGTGCCTCGTACATGGCCCATGAGGGTGCTGGAGTTGTATAAAGTAGATGCAACTATAAGTACCTTCCTGATGTCATGTATGGGGCACTGGAGAACGGTTCTTCGCTATTCACTTCCGCGGCATGTACAGTCTCATCACCGATGATTGTGGGTGATGCATCTGGTTTGTAGTCAGCAGCGACAGCGGCAGCGCAGGGAAATGCATAATTTAATCGGTTTTGCTTCTAGGCAATTTGCTAAACAGAAATCAAAAAACCAAATGCCAAAATCGACTATATTTTTTTAGTTTGAATGTTCAAGAACAAAAAGGAGCTAATCCAAGATATTATTTTTTACCATTAATGAATATGACCTTTCTTTGACATTATTGTAGGACTAAAAACTACTAAAAAAGTTTGGTATTTTTTGCATCTATATTTCGAAATATTTAGACAAAATAATACGAATTATAGGTTTTTAATTCTCTAAAAATACACTATCTTTATTTATTCGTTTCTTATTTCAGTCTATTATCTATTTAATCTGTTTTTACATTCAGTAACTCGGGAACGGTAAGTCTTGCGGTTTAGTTGGTTTTACCCAAGGAACTGGTTTTACCATTAGATAGAGAATCGAATACTGATTCGAATGGTATATTAAAGTGAAAAACTGCAAAAAATCATGATAGTTGGTTTTGCCTCTAACCCGGCGATATGTAAGTACAAGTATTTTACTATATTTGTCTTTAAAATCATGAAAAACAACAAATCGTAAAATATTTGTTGCTTCTACTATGTTATGTATGTTTTCAAATATCACAGCGACTGTACTATTTTTGCAATAAATACATTACTCCTTAACCACTACGCCACTACCTAAGTTTGTCGTTAGGTGACTGAACAAGCAATGTAAAAATCACAAAACGATATTTCATTTAGCGGATGAATCACGTAGTACGACCGCTGCTTCTTGCGAAGAGTTAATGATGTGCTTGTGCAGATCCACTAATGTAGGCTATCGACAATGTCGATTGACGAATTAAATATTACTATTTTAGTTTTATTTTTCAATTTGTCAACCGTTTTAACCCGGTTGGAAGATCGATGTCAAATAATGTTTTTTTTATGTATTTTGATTATTTTACAGCATAGTAGAGAAATGCGTAACCAACTTTCGTAAAGTAAGTTAATTAAATTTCAGGTTTAATCGGTGGAGTGTTTTTGGCTTTGAATTATCGTATATTATGCCGTATCCTCGTGCTACTAACTACTGTTTCAATAGGCCATGACAGCCTAAACCAACGTAACCAGATATTTTATTGTTTTAATATACTTCATAATATATATTTTTAGCTACATAGTGTTTATTTATATTATAATATTATATTCTGGACATTATTTTTATTTAATTTTTTTCAGGACCCCAAAAAAAATGTACACAATAATAAATGAAAGATTCCATAACTTTCCGATTTAGTCAATCACTAGCATACTTATGCTTTTGCACAGCACAACGATAGTGAGTGATGTTTTTGTGTGGGTAAGTTGTACGGTGCATGGTAAATACACGCTGTGTTAGATGTCATAAGGTTTATTATTGATTGTGTACGTGTAGGACGTTCAGTTTTAAGAAATGCGGGTGTGTGCGCGACTGCGTATCTATTACTTTTGCTAAACTGCAAGTTTAGTAGTTGCCGTGTGGTAGGGGCAAAGTGAAGACACAGGGTTCCGATAAATTTTCGTCTTGCGGGCATATCTCTTTCTTTATTAAATCAGTGGTAGGGCACCTATCGAAGATCTGTTTTCTCGTGTGGCTGACTCTGGCAGAGCCACCATCAGGGATTTTAATTTTGATAACACAAAAATTTAGTCGCTAATTAGTCGAAATTAGTCGCCAAATATCAGATTTGGTCGGTCACTGGTTCAAAAGATATAAGGGCTTATTGGTGGCCCTGCTGGAGAGAGCCTACCCCAGCAGAGCCAGATTAATAACTCAAAAACTAGGGCACCTAGCGAAGATCTGTTTTCTCCCATATTTACTCGCTAATTAGTCGAAATTAGTCGCCAAGTTACAGATTCAGTCGGTGTGTCATTAAAAACTTTTTTGCAAAAAATAAAACCGACTTCAAAAAACACAAAAAAGTGAAAAATAACTTTAGCTTCAGAAGTCGGTGACAAAAACACTAAATCAATCAAACAAAGGTCACCGACTTCTGAAGCTAAAGTTATCCAAAAATGTTAAAATTCAAACTAATACCGTCATTTGGTAACTTGATTTATGCAGTTTATGATCACATTTACAAACTTAGCAATAACGCTTCCAGTCTCGAGATAATTGAGTTTTTAATATTTGGCTACACGGTTAGAACGCTCAACGTCACAGGTGTCCACGGCAATAATGATCAATGTCCATTGCTTCGTAGTACTGGTCGCCACCTTTTATCCCGCCAATTTGTTTTGTCTGTCATTCTCGATTCGTCTGGCGTTGTGTAAGGTTGTTTGAGGTTATTAAACATTAAAAAGTGTTGCGGGCTGCCTATATCAAGGGAAAAGTATAATGACCTGCAGATTTTGAAAAGATTCTGTAGGCCTGAAACAAGAGACTATTACGATAAGCTTCATAATGCTGCAATTAGAGATTTAAATGTTGATTAATTACTATTTTAACTTCGTATTCTCTAAACCTAGGACAACTATCATTATTGACCTTGGTCAAATTGTGGACATTGACCGTTATTGTCCTTAATTTTTAGTACTTACCTTGAATTTTTTATTTTTTTATTTAATTAAAGTTACATAAGAATGATTATTTTCCAAAGAACTATTACTCTATTACATGTACTCAAAGCATGTACTATATCATAAAAAAAAAACTATTTTATTATGTCTAACATTGTGTTTTTTTTCACCGTTTTTAACCTTAAAAACCGATTATCTCAGAACGATAAACGAATGACATTTATCACTATTGCAGTGGACCCTTCAAATTCTAATATTTGGCGACAAATTTCGACTAATTATCGACAATATTTTTGTATTATCAAAATTAAAGTCCGTGGTGTGTAGTGGTGGCCAAGCCAGTGTCAATGACACCATTTTGTTTTGTAAGAGAGGCAGTAGCAGAAGCGGAGCGGAGCGCCGCGCCGATCGGCGTTTATTTATTTATTTATTGATAAATGATGTTTATTTTGCAAGTAGGTTTTTACAAACACTTTTACACGTCATTTTTTTTTAAACTAGATGGGGCCGGTGTTTCGTACCTGACTACTCTGAGAAGAAACAGCCAAACAAACTCAGAGGTCATCGTCTCTTTTGAAGTCCAGACATTGAGGACTATGCAGAATTGCAGATTAGTGTCTTAGATGGTCTTTTGAAGAAAGAACCACACAGATTTGAGTGGACCTGTTCAGTCAGTGCAAGCATTTGTCAGCTATCGTGTAGCTCGACTTATAACTCAAGGAGCTCAACGAAATGAAGAACAATACCAAAGAATGGACATTTGGGTAGGTCGCTTAGAGTACCGTGAAACCTGGCAACTTTGCCAAAGGTTGTTAAATTTGCCATATACCGACTTCCAAGGCAAAATGATTTGTTACAACGAAACCGTATTTTTTTTACCCTGTCTATCACCCGTAGATCAAATTTGAATATTTGATTGGCAACATTATACAGGGTGTTTGGTTTATGGACCGACACAATTTTTCCAGGGATTTGGGAGGTCATTAGCTAGGTTCTACCCATACACCCTATGTCCTAAATGTCATGGTTGGTTACTATGTTTTTTTTTTCAAATGAAAAAAATACCCAAAATGTTTCCTTTAATTCCAAACAACTTTTTCGTTTGTGAGTGTAATGGCACAAAATAAATTTTGTTGTATTCTCCAAAGTCTTCTAAATCTAAATAAATCTTTGTTTGATAGAACTGGTTTCTAGAAAATTTCTTACGAGCTACCAAAGTTATTTTCTTTTTTAAATGTATGAAATTGTACAACTTCAAAATTTATTATAAAAAAAACTAAAAGCCATTTTGAACTTAGCTTTATTTTAAAAAGTTCTTTAGTTGATACCCTTTCTAACGGTATGCTACATGTCACAAAAAACAATTCATTAAGTAGTCAAAATGTTAGATAAGAGAGCCAGGATTAAGAAAAGACTTATAATTGTTATCATGTTTTTATAAACTAAAGTTATAAATCTTTTTCAAATTTAATTCAGATTAACCCAATATTACCCATACATCCTATGTCCCAAATGTCACGGTTGGTTACTTATGTTTTTTTTTTTATTGAAAAAAAATACCCGAAATGTTTCATTTGATTCGAAACAACTTTTTCGTTTGTGGGTGTAATGGCACAAAATAAATATTGGGTTAATTTGAATCAAATTTGAACAAGATTTATAACTACCCAAACCTAACTCTAACCTAACCCAGCTTTCAAAAAACTGTCACTTTTGACGGTTTAATTTTTTCCTGTGTCGACTGTGGGTGATTTTGTGTTCCGAAACTTTAATAAAAATTAGTGGGATAAACATTGCGTAGGTAAGTCAAATTTTAATGACACATTCTTAACAGTGTTCTTTAATTATAATCATGATAATTTACGTCTCTCTAAGCAATTTAACCTTAGAAATCCCCGTTGGCAAATTTACCATTCAATGCAAAGTTTTAGTGATGGTAACTTTGCCATGTTTTGTTAGAGGCTAGGGCTGTCACAAAAATATTCTGTTTTGTTTGATGCTTACCTACTTCGGATTTTATTAAATTTGATTATGTAAGTTTGTCAATCTTAACTTGTCATACCTACCTACATTTATAAAATAATCAATGATTTTTTTATTTTATTTTTTAGCAAATGTGTGATTGATCGAGGCGTAAGGTGGGAAGCAGATTCTACAAAAAATATTCTACCGAAATGTTAGATCTATCTCTTAGGTCTTAGGAATCTACTAAGTTTATTTACTGTAAGCAAATAGTTCAAAGATTTTATGTTCCTAAACTTTTTTTAAACCTATTTGTTTATTTTGATTTGCAATATTGAATACTACAGGTACTTTAATGTAACCTATCTGTTTTATGTTTTTTTTTTTTTAAGTTTTAATTTAAATAAATATATATTCTAAGAAAATTTTATTCTTTCGACTTTTTGTTTTTCGACAACCCTGACAGATATTTCCATTTAGTTTGAAAAATACGAAACAAGACGGGTAAATTTGCCACATTGAGGAAATTTCTATTGCCAATGCAAAATATTACTCAATTTTAGTATATTTTTACTGTAATTAAGTTTGTGGCAAAGATGACTATCATAATTTTTGATAATTCGATTTATTTTAGCCAACAATTTGGTATGGCAATCTTACCATAAGTGATGGTTAACTTTGCCATATTCGTTTTTTGGACTAAAATATCATTCAGAATGAGAAAACAATAGAAATTATACTTTAATTCAATAATGCATAAAATTTACTATTTGGCTGATTGGTTGTTTTGTATAGCCCTACAGAGATTTTTTAAGAAAAATGTTTGCAAACTTTTTTAGCCAGCATAAAGTTGCCAGGTTTCACGGTACTCAAACTGCCAGACAGTTGTAGGAAAAAATCCAACAAAAAAAATGTGACCCACATGGTCCCCACATTCACAATAATCAAATAAAATTCATAACAAGTTCATTTCAAAATGAATGTAAATAAAAATCACAAAAATCATTAAATGTCACAATGATAATAAAAAGAGAAAAAAGTAAATTAGATAATAAAATAAGTATTCATGTCAAATCAGTAAATGTCACATAGAATAATAAAAAAAAAAACTAAAAAATACATGTCAAATCATTCGTCAGAGTGTTTATATGAAAGGAATCAACAATAAACAAGCGAAGTCCGAAATTTCGCCATTCACAGCTCTGATGAATAAATATACTTATTTTATAAATTTAATTGGAGCAGCTTAATCCCAAGCCTTTTTATCTTCGAGATAGTGATTAAGGTGGATGCTCAAGCGTAGCCCGCGAAATTCAAATTTTCTTACGTTTTTTGCAATTTGCAGGCCAGTGCTAGGTTGTATGTTGATTAAAATTTTGTTTGCGACTGTAAGACGTATGTAGTTACAGAATTATATTCATCAAACTCATCAATACAACCCTCAAAGTTCATATTGGTGTCAAAATTACTTTTCCAAGGTCAAAATCATTCTTGCACCATTATGAACTTGGAGGGTTGTATTGATGATTTTGATGATTATAATTGTGTTACTACATACGTCTTACAGTCGCAAACAATATTTTAATCAACATACAACCTAGCACTGGCCTGCAAATTGCAAAAAACGTAAGAAAATTTGAATTTCGCGGGCTACCCTTGAGCATCCACCTTAACATGATAGTAGGCTTTCAGGCATAACTTCCGTTTTATGAACGATTTGAATTTATTTATGCCTATTGCTTGAATATGGCTCGGAAGTTTATTGTAAAACGTATACATTGGCATCTAAAAGTACCCCCTATTTTTTTGAGCCTCGTTGCAGGAACAAGAAATTTGTGTTTATTCCTCGTATTTTTATGTTGTGGATATCACTGTATTTTTTAAACAAATTAATATTTTTGTGTGCGTTCAAAAGGTTTTCTTAAATAAACTGAGAGGGCACAGTAAGAATATTAGTCTCTTTAATTTTTTCTCTGAGGGAGTATTTGGGACTTAATTTATAAATTGAACGAATTGCCCTTTTTTGCAAAACAAATATTGTCTGAATATCGGCGGCATTGCCCCACAAGAGAATACCGTACGACATCACGCTATGGAAATAACTAAAGTAAACTAAACGGGCTGTCTCTAAATCAGTTAAATCACGAATTCTTCTAACGGCATAAGCTGCAGAGCTAAGTTTTTTCGACAATTTGTCTATATGCGGGCCCCACTGAAGCTTGGAATCCAAAGTTATGCCTAAGAACACTGTGCTATCTTCCGGTTTCAACTCGCATTTGTCCTCCCAGGCATTATAAATGAATGTGTCCTAAAAGTTCAACACCCGGCATCAGTAGTTGAACGACCCCTTGTAAAACCGAACTGTTTTATAAGTAACAACTTATGTTTATTGAAAAAATTTTGCATTTGTGCCAAAAATTAATTTTTCAAAAAAATTATTAAAGGTGGGTAAGGTGGGGTCCGTTGTACTACCCGATATAGACTGTGGTATTATTTTACTATACAGGGTGATTGGAAGATAGATGCAAAGCTATAAGGTGAAGATAGGACATACAATTAAGAACCGTTTAAGAAAACGTAAGAAAATTTGAATTTCGCGAGCTACCCTGAAGCATTCACCTTATCATCAGAAATAACAAAGTGATTTTTTTTTTTTAACAATAAAAAATACTAAGCTCTAAGCTTTTGAAACTGCTGATTAGACAGAGAGATCCGATACAGCGAATGACGTCATTCGCTGCATCGACGTACAAAATCCATACAAAATTCCGATTAGCTAGAAAGAGATAGAAACAAAAGTTTAAATGGTACAGAAAAACAAAACAAAAGATTAAACTTTTGTGTTGTTTGTCCGATTTATGTCTTGTTTTCGCTTTTTGTAATTATTTTTATAGTACTTTAAAATTTCGTATCGAAATAAAAAAAAGAAAATGTATGCATATTCCCTATTATTCATCAAAATCACTATTCGAATCCGAAGAAAACATTATGCACGTTTGAACGCTGCAGTGCAAAGATTCGATCGATATTTATGTACTGTTCAGAAAAAAAACATCAGAGCGCGCCACAACACGATACAATCATGGGATACAATAGTGTGCACAGTCACTGTGGCGCCAGCAAGCGCCACACCCGCACCACGCACCGAAACCGTATGTTTCCGGCTTTACCCTATGCAACGACGAAAAGTACTGTAAATGACACAATTTTGAAATTAAATATTAAATATAAATAAACTGGCTGCGTGTAATACTGGACAACGGGCAAACCATGAACGTATTACGCAAACCACAAAACGACCCTTAAAATACAAAAAGGTTGATAATGGCTGCCGTCCGATAGCCGTGCCATCATCCCATGGAGGAAAAACGACTGTTGGTTATTTCATCAATGAATGGGGAAGGCTGGTCAAAGCTGGTTGTAGATGGTGCGTCCATAGCTTAGACCCAATCTGGCCAATGAGGTCAACTATTTTGAAATATAAAATGACATTGACAGCTTTTCAACCAATGACGATGTTTGGTACAAGCGATGCTAGCGCCATTAGTTCCACAGTTGCTTTTCCCATTACCGTCACCGAATCCTACAACGCGATAGCCCAGGCGCCTATTTATGAGCCAGCGACTTTTATTCACACATCCTGCCTTAATCTTTGTGGAATGGAATGGTTGCCTTGCAAAAGCACATCACGCGTAATGTCTTGATTAACACAGTAATAAAACTAACACAGCGTAGAAAGAACAAGCTTTCGTGGTTTTTTAACTCTTGGATAATCTGCACAGAACATATATACTCTAAGATAAACTGAACGCATTTTGTCCGAACGTGTCCATACCAATTTAATATAACGTAATGTTGGTATATTCGTCATTTCCGTTAAAACCATTAAAAACTTTTTTACTCTAAATAATTGTTAATGCGTAAGTTATTTATTATAGCTTTATTATTATGATTGCATTATTGTATAAATATTTGAATAATTATGTGTTAAAACAAATTGTTGAAATAACTACTTTGGTGGTTTAAAAAAACCTCAGTTGTCTATAACAGGTCGGACATAGCATTTAGCAAATAGCAAGCAACTGTCAATTTGTACGTGTGAGTTATTCAGTTGTATGTGTGCAAAAGAACACGCTTGTCGTGTTGCGGTACGTGTGCTTTCTACGAAATTGACTTTCATCGCCTCGTAAGTTTGTGAATTTCATTTATTATGGTGTATTTAGTGCATATATTTCTGAACAAAGTCGTGTTCGTGCGAAAGTCTTATTGATCGAGCAGGAAATAGCCCGAGATCAACGTAAGATCATTCGATTGGATCGTGTCGATGCGTCACCTTTGTGAGCCATTTTATTCAACTTCCACATTAAGGTAGCTGTAGAATGTGATACATCTCGCACGTTCCACCGTGACCTCACGCGAGGTCAGGAGTAATGTCAAAATGCAAGCGGTAATTGGTTGAAGAGGTAAAGTGCATTATAACCTAGCCGCTACGATTTGGTATCGGTGGGGGGCTGCGTTAGCGGGCCACGGCCGCCCGCTGGCCGTTGCCGATCGCGTCCCTGTGTTACCTGCGTACGTGCCTGCTCTTCGCGGCTCCTCACATGCATATTCTGATAACTGTAGACAACGATCACTCCTGAATCGATGTAATCTGCGATGTCATCCCAAAAATTAGTAATTGGATGCAATACTTTGATATTTAGAATTAGACACTATTGTTGTTCAATTTTGATGATTTTTTTGTTTGATATGACTACCTAGAAATATTTATCACTTTTGGTACTTCACATTGTTTTAGTTCATTGTTTTATATCATCAAGTTTTTATGACAGATAGGTAATTGAACTTTACATTTTATTATTGCTATTTCAGATGAACTTGTCATAATCATAATTAAATTATGATGCATGGCGTATGTTTGACCTTTAAAAGCTTCATAGTTTCACTTCTGTTTCAAAGTGTATTTAAATACCTAGTACCTACATAGAAATGAACTCAAAATTGTGTTGACTTCAAATTTCCACCCATGAATGATGAAATTGTGGTCCTTGCACACTTGGACATGCTGACTGGCTATGTAATTCTTTTGTGTAATTTTTTTATTTATAATTAACAATTATAACATTTAAAATAGAAGCCAGAAACAATCATGATCTATGGGAAATTACCGAGTAATTATTTCACTTTCTTTGTCAAGTGTGTTTAGGAGTGTCTTTTGTTATTGACATTCAAAAAGCTGCTGCTGATTTCCAAGGCAATTTGAATAAACAACTTTTCTCTTAGTTTAGGTTGGAAGCAGCCATAACCATTTGTTGATACAAGCATACATTGAGTGCAAGCAGCATAAATATTCACTCGTCACCACCAACCATGTTATCTTGCATTTCTTTTCACTGACATAAAAATAATATTATCATGATGGTGTTTCAACAACACCAAGAACGACACAAGGTGCAGACAAACTTAAAAGAAAACAAAAAAATAATGTATATTCTAATTGGCTCTACAAAGAGACTTTCACCAACAAAATACTTCATTCTTACAAACTGAAATGACTGGGTTTATGGTTTAATGTTGGTATCCTTCTGATCAGTTATTCCGAATTAGGAGCCCCAAGTGTGTGTTCACTGTTAATACATGATGAAGCACCAATAAGGTAATTGTCCCATGGGATCGTACTGCCAAGATACAGAAAATATGTCATGTATTATTCCAGGTTATGAATTATCTGTGTGAGAAATTTCATCCAAATCGGGTCAGTAGTTTATGTGTGAAAGAGTAACAAACATCCATCTTCACAAATTTTCACATATATAATATTAAGTAAGATAGTAGGATGTGTGAGTAACAATCACCATGGGCCTAGCCTTTTCACATATATAATATTAAGTAAGATAGTAGGATGTGTGAGTAACAATCACCATGGGCCTAGCCTTTTCACATATATAATATTAAGTAAGATAGTAGGATGTGTGAGTAACAATCACCATGGGCCTAGCCTTTTCACATATATAATATTAAGTAAGATAGTAGGATGTGTGAGTAACAATCACCATGGGCCTAGCCTTTTCACATATATAATATTAAGTAAGATAGTAGGATGTGTGAGTAACAATCACCATGGGCCTAGCCTTTTCACATATATAATATTAAGTAAGATAGTAGGATGTGTGAGTAACAATCACCATGGGCCTAGCCTTTTCACATATATAATATTAAGTAAGATAGTAGGATGTGTGAGTAACAATCACCATGGGCCTAGCCTTTTCACATATATAATATTAAGTAAGATAGTAGGATGTGTGAGTAACAATCACCATGGGCCTAGCCTTTTCACATATATAATATTAAGTAAGATAGTAGGATGTGTGAGTAACAATCACCATGGGCCTAGCCTTTTCACATATATAATATTAAGTAAGATAGTAGGATGTGTGAGTAACAATCACCATGGGCCTAGCCTTTTCACATATATAATATTAAGTAAGATAGTAGGATGTGTGAGTAACAATCACCATGGGCCTAGCCTTTTCACATATATAATATTAAGTAAGATAGTAGGATGTGTGAGTAACAATCACCATGGGCCTAGCCTTTTCACATATATAATATTAAGTAAGATAGTAGGATGTGTGAGTAACAATCACCATGGGCCTAGCCTTTTCACATATATAATATTAAGTAAGATAGTAGGATGTGTGAGTAACAATCACCATGGGCCTAGCCTTTTCACATATATAATATTAAGTAAGATAGTAGGATGTGTGAGTAACAATCACCATGGGCCTAGCCTTTTCACATATATAATATTAAGTAAGATAGTAGGATGTGTGAGTAACAATCACCATGGGCCTAGCCTTTTCACATATATAATATTAAGTAAGATAGTAGGATGTGTGAGTAACAATCACCATGGGCCTAGCCTTTTCACATATATAATATTAAGTAAGATAGTAGGATGTGTGAGTAACAATCACCATGGGCCTAGCCTTTTCACATATATAATATTAAGTAAGATAGTAGGATGTGTGAGTAACAATCACCATGGGCCTAGCCTTTTCACATATATAATATTAAGTAAGATAGTAGGATGTGTGAGTAACAATCACCATGGGCCTAGCCTTTTCACATATATAATATTAAGTAAGATAGTAGGATGTGTGAGTAACAATCACCATGGGCCTAGCCTTTTCACATATATAATATTAAGTAAGATAGTAGGATGTGTGAGTAACAATCACCATGGGCCTAGCCTTTTCACATATATAATATTAAGTAAGATAGTAGGATGTGTGAGTAACAATCACCATGGGCCTAGCCTTTTCACATATATAATATTAAGTAAGATAGTAGGATGTGTGAGTAACAATCACCATGGGCCTAGCCTTTTCACATATATAATATTAAGTAAGATAGTAGGATGTGTGAGTAACAATCACCATGGGCCTAGCCTTTTCACATATATAATATTAAGTAAGATAGTAGGATGTGTGAGTAACAATCACCATGGGCCTAGCCTTTTCACATATATAATATTAAGTAAGATAGTAGGATGTGTGAGTAACAATCACCATGGGCCTAGCCTTTTCACATATATAATATTAAGTAAGATAGTAGGATGTGTGAGTAACAATCACCATGGGCCTAGCCTTTTCACATATATAATATTAAGTAAGATAGTAGGATGTGTGAGTAACAATCACCATGGGCCTAGCCTTTTCACATATATAATATTAAGTAAGATAGTAGGATGTGTGAGTAACAATCACCATGGGCCTAGCCTTTTCACATATATAATATTAAGTAAGATAGTAGGATGTGTGAGTAACAATCACCATGGGCCTAGCCTTTTCACATATATAATATTAAGTAAGATAGTAGGATGTGTGAGTAACAATCACCATGGGCCTAGCCTTTTCACATATATAATATTAAGTAAGATAGTAGGATGTGTGAGTAACAATCACCATGGGCCTAGCCTTTTCACATATATAATATTAAGTAAGATAGTAGGATGTGTGAGTAACAATCACCATGGGCCTAGCCTTTTCACATATATAATATTAAGTAAGATAGTAGGATGTGTGAGTAACAATCACCATGGGCCTAGCCTTTTCACATATATAATATTAAGTAAGATAGTAGGATGTGTGAGTAACAATCACCATGGGCCTAGCCTTTTCACATATATAATATTAAGTAAGATAGTAGGATGTGTGAGTAACAATCACCATGGGCCTAGCCTTTTCACATATATAATATTAAGTAAGATAGTAGGATGTGTGAGTAACAATCACCATGGGCCTAGCCTTTTCACATATATAATATTAAGTAAGATAGTAGGATGTGTGAGTAACAATCACCATGGGCCTAGCCTTTTCACATATATAATATTAAGTAAGATAGTAGGATGTGTGAGTAACAATCACCATGGGCCTAGCCTTTTCACATATATAATATTAAGTAAGATAGTAGGATGTGTGAGTAACAATCACCATGGGCCTAGCCTTTTCACATATATAATATTAAGTAAGATAGTAGGATGTGTGAGTAACAATCACCATGGGCCTAGCCTTTTCACATATATAATATTAAGTAAGATAGTAGGATGTGTGAGTAACAATCACCATGGGCCTAGCCTTTTCACATATATAATATTAAGTAAGATAGTAGGATGTGTGAGTAACAATCACCATGGGCCTAGCCTTTTCACATATATAATATTAAGTAAGATAGTAGGATGTGTGAGTAACAATCACCATGGGCCTAGCCTTTTCACATATATAATATTAAGTAAGATAGTAGGATGTGTGAGTAACAATCACCATGGGCCTAGCCTTTTCACAACTTTGTATGTTATTTTGAAATTACAAAAAGAAACTTCAATTTAATTTATTTGTATAGATATTTTATTTTAGTAAAAACCTGCACAACATTCGTTATCTTATCCCAGGTCACCAGTGTGTACTGGTCTGCCCGCTGAGAAATAAAAGCAGGCTAGGTCAAATTGAACTCGTCCACTGTGTTACCGGGTATAGGTACTACCTACCTCATAGGGAAAATATTATTCCATAAACCATTTTCAAAGTTTCTTGAACATCAGACTCTGTTTGTGATGGGTTTTTGCTGAATACTAGAAATCTGTGCTAGTTTAGTTTTTGTTTCTTGTTTACACAAACATCCACCAAATCAAACTTATTTCCAGATTTTCATTTTGCAAACTCAGAAGATATGATTTGTATATCCCACTATGTCCCAACAGTAGGACAAACTGGAGTGTTTAAAATTTTACATCCAGTTTGCGCCCCCACTAATCAATATATTGAACTAGGGTTGGCAATGTTGAATTTAACACAAATTATAAATAATGTGATTATCAGAAAACAATTGAAATTTAAGAAAAGTCCATTTCAGTCATCAATATTTTAAGTTCTATTAAAATCTTCATAAACTTATTACATTTAGCAGAAAATAAGGGGGCGTCCATTAATTACGTGAGACCATTTTGGCGATTTTTCGACCCCCCCCACCCTTCCCCCTTGGTGAGATGCCGTGAGATTTGGCTTGACCCCCTGACCCCCATGCCTAATTTCACGTGAGATTTATCAAAATTCATAGTTAAATGTAAATGCGTTAATCTGTTTTTGATTGCGTTGAATTTATTTAAATAGCGTAATTTTATTTCCATTGAATATTTATAATGAAATATTTATTGTTGTGTAGGATTTAGCCATATTTTAGTGGAGAAACAAAGGGTGTAAAACACCTCTTAACGAAGCCGAAAGGCACTTGTTTTTCTCGTCATTGCGATCATTTTACACCATACCTGGGAACCGTCTAGTTACGGAGATATTGGGGGTCAAAGTTCCAACTTTTTGACAACTTTTTTTTTAAATACAAGTTTTTAATGTAAGATTTTTACTTTAAACACCTCCACGACCCCCATACGATTCAATCCATCCATCAGCACAATGTTTTGAATGCGTTACATTGAGTTCTTTTTTTTTTTTTTAAAAAAAACGGCTCTCCCTCGTGAGATTGAGTGAGATTCGGTTCGACACCGTCCCCCCAATAAACGCCTCACTTCAGACGCCCCCTAATATACCTACCTAATAACCTAACAAACGGCTAGGTTATGTTCAATCTTGAATTCTGTGGAAGCGGGGGTGGGTTTGAATTTGAACAAAGCTGCTATTTAAGTTATCCGAAAATCGGCCCTTTTTAGGGTTCCGTACCCAAAGGGTAAAAACGGAACCCTATTACTAAGACTTCGCTGTCTGTCCGTCTGTCCGTCTGTCTGTCACCAGGCTGTATCTCATGAACCGTGACAGCTAGACAGTTGAAATTTTCACAGATGATGTATTTCTGTTGCCGCTATAACAACAAATACTAAATATAGACAATGGTACGGAACCCTTCGTATGCGAGTCCGACTCGCACTTGGCCGGTTTTTTAAGGCCAAGTTCACCGAAAAGATAACAGTCTGATTATCTAAAAACAGCTGTTTAAAACACATTTTCATGTTCACCAAAGCAAATCAACCGATTAAACACGCTAATCAACGGTTTTCTCTAACCCACCTCGGAGAGGTTGTTTTTTAGTTCGTTTACATAACCGAGCTAGAATAAGTTGTGGTGAACACCAAAATTTCCACGTCATGTTTAAACAACTGTTTACGATTACGAAACAGTCGGTTGTTTTACTGTTGGTGAACTTGGCCCTTAGTAATAAACAAAAACTGGTCGTTTAGTGTGTATTATTTCTGATTACTAGACTGAAACTGAGCTTTCAAATTGCAAAAACGTAAGAAAATATAAAATTTGCTGACTACTTTGGCACTTTTGCTTTGAGAATCAAGTACTTAAATGTAAATATGTATTTCAATAAAAGCATTTAAGAGTGAACAGGGCTAAAAACTAGGTATTTGAAGAAACTAACCGAAGAGTGCAATGGGGACAGCTGCAGCTCAGAACTCACACCGATTATATCACAAAAATTTTACGAGATCCACGTTTCGTATTTCTCTCTGAGCAGATTAAATTATTTTTGATATTAAAATTTTTGAGAAAAAAGAAACTGATGGGAACCTAGCTATCAATTTCTTTTACGTGAAAAACTTTTCGAATTTGTCTGGTAGTCCTCACGCAGTAACCACGGCTGTAAAAAAGGGGAAATTTTTTGTTATTATTGGAGGGTCATATTTTCAATACTTATTAGTTGCTGGACAAAAAAAGACACGACAAGGATGTGTCTACACTCTACAGTAGAACTTTATTTTATGAAAAAGAGAGAGAATGCTCTAGCTAAAGGCTAGATCTATTCAAGAAGAAAAAAGGGCAAAATCCATTTGTTTGGAGAATCGCCGCCCCATGTTCATAAATACTTGTTAATCAATGAAGTCTCCAATGAGGTAACATGACGTTATTGGGCGCTGGGCAGACAGGAAGGTTTAGTAGGTCAGGTCAGGTAGGCGGCACCGGGTCAGGCCAGGGCCTTCGCGTAATACTTGTGCTGAGGCGCGGTGCGCGAGCGCGGGGCCGCTCCGCGAATCTGGGTCAATGGTAGCGAAGTGGCACACAGGCGCCGCGGCCGCTCTTATACCACCGTGCACCGCTAAGGACACGGCGCTCCATCGAACCGCCGCGGTCGCCGCCGATAAACTGGGTCGTGCGTCCCGGCCGCTCCCCTAATTCGTCTACTCTTTTGCGCTTTTACAACTAAATCATGCTTGCTGCTCACTTGAGCTTAGCACAAACGAATCAAATATTATCTGTGTTCTACTCTTAGTTGGAACTATTTGCGTTTTGCAGTAGTGCTCTACATCGCGTCGGTAGCATTAAACCACGAGACAGGTGTTGCAATAAACAGTGAATCAAATATGTATGGCGTTACTTTTTCTTTCATTTTCCTCTGTCAGCCATCACCACCTCGCTATCACTACTTTTTATTTTACGTCAACTTCCAAACAACCCACCCATCTTTTCTGTGGTCCAACTCTGCTTCTCCATCAACATTTATCAAATCGCATTTACTTTTTAGTCACGTGTTTGATACTTCCTCATCACTTGCTCTAGTTCAGAGGTTCCCAAACTTATTTTGTCTACTGCCCACTTTGAGAATAAATTATTTTTTAGTGCCCCCATTTTTTCACCTACTTAAAAACCACTATAACTTCAAATTAAATTAATTATTGTGAGCCATATTAGCTGAGATTAAAAATTCATTCTAAACGAGACTTACTATAGAGTTAACTTGAGACCTGAGCAAAAGCGACTTACAAAATCTGATCTTTACAAGCTTTTGAGCGTTGTTCTTACAAAGAAAACTTTTATTTATCAATCAAAGTAATTTTCTATAAAATCTCCCTTAAATAAAAACTTGAGAATACAATATATAATATAATATCAACATCATCATCATCATTTCAGCCGAAAGACGTCCACTGCTGGATATAGGTCTCCCCCAAGTGTCGCCACGTTGACCGGTTTCGTGCGTGAGACTCGCATCCAGCGGATTCGCGCAACCTTCACCAGGTCATCGGTCCACTTAGTTGGAGGTATTAACCAACGCAACATCTTCCGGTTCGCGGTGGCCTCTCCAGCCAGAGTGAGATGGGCGTATAATTCTTCAGGCGGGAATTGTCGCCCTTCTTGAAGAAGAGTACCACCACACCCCTGCACCATGCCTGTGGCGTTTTCCCCTCGAATATGACGGAATTAAACAGCTCCTGAGGGGCCTTAAGTACCGGTTTTCCACCCATCTTCTGGAGTTCGGCCGTAATTCCGTCATCACCTGGTGCCTTGTTGTTTTTAAGCTGTTTCAGAGCCATCCTAATCTCGCTCAGGCTGACGTCCGGGATGTCTTCAGTATAGTGTCGGGTCAGTCTAGCGATCGGTGCAACATTGGTTATTTCAGAGAGTGGACAGTCATTTGGGTCGGCAACAGAATCATCTGATGAAAAGTCAAAACCTAATTCACATACTTAAATTATTATAATTGATTTCAGTGCATACATCCTCTTTCTAAACATTCGATACCAAATTATTAGTTGAAGTCACAGTAAGACCAGAAACATTCTCGTGATCATTAATTTCCAGCAGATTTTCTAAGCAGGAAGCACTAAAAGTGGTTGTGTCACAATAAGCTAAAGCTGTTTCTTTAGCAAGCTTTTCATGATTCTCCGAATTAACAAGACTGGTATTAGGTAAGTTTTTGGGGAATTCTTTGGTATTTTCATCAGCTGTCGATTGCCTACGCAAAATATTTTTTTTAAGCTCCAATAATTTTGCGTGCCTTTTCTTTAAATCGATTAATGTTGTGACGTGAAGTGCGAAGAGAGCGAGCGAGCGAGTGCGACTGTGAAGTGTGAAGTGCTTTGCTACATGACTCATTCGCAATTTTAATGCTAAAAATTAAAATTAAAAATTTAATCAAATGCATCAGTACAACATGTCAGTTACGCGGTTTCACTGTTTATTAAAGTAAAATCACTTTAATGAACAGCAAAACCGCGTAACTACATAACATGGCGAATTCTTGCTTTCTATTAGTCGAACGAAAGTCACGTCAGCGAGAAGGCTGCCAATCGGGATCTTACGTGGAATGCCCGCGAAATTGAAAATTAGCTACATTTGTCAGATACGCGGAATTATCCAGGCTAGTTATGCGGATTTGCACTATCTCCGACGATAGGTACTTTGAAAAACAAATTTAGTTTTGCTGTTAAGTGTAAATTGGCATAAGAATGAGCGCCAAAACTATGTATTATTTTGTTGCCACGGAACCCTTGTGTGCAAATTCGCCTCGCACTTGGCCGGTTTGTTTTATGTAATGTGTTGAGATGTCTAAAGCGTGAAACGTGTTGCGCGCTCTAATAGTAACATACATAGTGATATACCTAAACTCACGCTTTTTTAAAGCACAGAACACCACCTGCTACGCTCCTTACATTCTCGGTTTACCTCGTCCACGTTCAGTTCGTTGGGCAGAGGACAGTCGTGAATTCGTGATCAGTAACATGCATACACAAGCACACACGTAGCAACATTCAAAAGTGGTTTTCGAAGTCTTATCTCCAAGTTGCAGTCGATCTCGATATACTACGAGATAATCGCTTTTCTAATTTTGTCCAGTGTATGTAGTAGTGCGACTGTACGGGAACACCCAAAACTTCCGAAAATCTAAATTCCTAATTTCGATATTATTCTGATTAACGAAAGTCCAATTTCATAATTCGGAAAAATTATAGAGTCTATTATTTAAAATCCCGAAAGTCATTAATACGAATTGTTGTGGTCCGATTTCACATGTCCGAAGAATCAAATGTTCGATGGATCGACTGAGTGAACTGCGGCCGGCCGACCGCAGTTGAACGGAGCACAGATTTTGTTCGCGCTGTCTTCTCTATACGTAGTAGTAATAGCTCAATGCCAGCTGGTCATATCGCACTTGGAAGAGGGCACCATTCCCTCACGAAAGACTTGTCCAGAACCACCTCCGTGTAACGCCCCGGATTACCAATAAATGTTTTCAGACATTTTAAACGTCACCAAAAACGAAAAAAAAATACGTTGATGCTACTAGTTTCTGAATACTTAGGGCCAAGTTCACCGAAAAGATAACAGTCTGATTATCTAAAAACAGCTGTTTAAAACACATTTTCATGTACAAAAATGTGTTTTAAGGGCCTACATCGATACCTCGCACCGGGCGACTGCTCTACTAAGCGAGCGAAAGTGATGCAATTACTTTTGAAACGCAAAAGAAGAGAGATGGCTATAATGTGCGTGCGCTCGGAGTAAAACGACGTATGTGCCAAAACGAATTTACTCTTTTTTTAACAAAATAAAGAATTAAATTTAAAACTACTTTGAGTAAACTTTGATACAATAATTATCTATGTTTTAAAGTAAATTCCATTGAATAACCCTTAAACGTTACGCCATGATGTCGAAAAAAGTAAAAAATTTGATATAAATTTGCAATTTTTTTGTATCGAGAAAAATTCATTTAATCGTGTATTCCTTTTACACGATACTAGACCAAAGAGTCAAAAAACATATACCAAAATGTTAAATCCGTATTCCACAGACTCAACAAGTTACACGAAATAGAAAAAACACATCTTTTTCAACATATCACCTTAAACAGCTGTTTTTATATAATGAGACTTATCTTTTCGGTGAACTTGGCCCTTAGTGTTATAATTATCGGACCTATCGTTGAACAATCTGGCCGATTGTTACAGTAATTCGATTACCGAAGTAAACATCTGATTATGGGAGATAAGTTGCGTCGCTGATGTGCCTTGTCGGCGAAGTGTCCTGTCCTGTCGGCGAAAAGTCCCGTCGAAGTAAAGACTTGTCGGTGTTCAGTCTGTCGGCCACTCGCAAAAAACGTAAGAAAAATTGAATTTCGCGGGCTACCCTGGAGCAACCTTAAGTCAACAATGGATTCAACGAAATCACCCGATTACTGTTACTTGGCTGCCAAAATTATCCTAGAGATGGCTTCCCACGGTGTTATCGCGAATCGCGGAGTTGCCAAGATCGGCCGAGCAGAATAAATAGTAGGAGCGGAGCACCCGGCCCGTAGACAAGGCTTCACCCTGCGCCTCTCACAACAGAACCGTACACGGCTACCTCAAATTAGCAACTCTATTTGTGGTAGTTCAAACTTCGTTTCAAAAACTGTTGGAATAACGTTCTACTCAGCTTGCACTACAAAGTGGTTGTTACGTCAGTCACTGCAGGCCGAATAGTGCGAAATGAGTGGTTTTTATTCTTCATAAAATCAAATTTTCGTCTTTTGGAAAAAATAAAAGACGTGCTTTATAGTTAGTTCAGTTAGTATGCACAGTTTCATGATCTAATTTGAAGTACTTTTTGAATACCATATTTATTTTATTTATTGTTCGATTTGGAGGTAAGTTTGGTATTTTTTTCTATCGAGAAAATTTTACGGAATCGTGTTTTCGCCAAACATAAGACCTAACATTAATCCTTAACTTTACTATATATTTATTTCAAAATTAATGCTGCAGTATTTCAGGCGTAACGGAGGATCATGCTAAGCCATTTGAGGTAGTATAGGCCCTTAAGGTGCTTCAGTGCTTGTTGTTCATATATCTATCAAAAGCAAAAAAAAACTGGTACTACCGATATCGGAAATTTTGAAGATACAATATTCAGAAAAGTTAAATGCATGTTTGATAATAGGTACCTACCTAGTCAAATTCGATGTAGCTTGTTTTACATTTAGGGCAGTCGATTTATAAAACGCTTAAATATCGTTAGACAAGGGCGACGAGGGCGAACAGGGGTGGTAGACGTGAAGGACGGGGCGCGGGGGTGCGACCTGCAGTGTAGGTCAATGACCTGACCGGGACGATCGGCGCGCGGGTGACGGGCTCCGCCGGGACACCGGGGGATGCCCGCGCATCGCGCTGCACGCATGGCAACCTATACCACGGTAACCGAGGGTGCCTCGTATGTACCTGCGTACCTACCGGTGCGAGAGATAGGTAGTGTGGCGAATATGAATTAGCTGTATTCATTGAGAAGCGAACGTACGAAATGTGAACAAACTTTGTATGAGCATTCTTTGTTTCGTTGAATACCTACATTGTCAATCGAAAAATGCAGTCTTGCTTTAAGATCTAGTTGGTTTAGCAAGAATAGGGAATATGCACGTAATTTTTTCTTCACCTAGATCAATAAAATACAGTATTAGCAACCCAAGAAAAGTATTCAAAGTTAAGTTCAACTACTGCTTGTCGCTTAAAAATAATATTAAACTCCTGCAATTTTCTATGACAGTTCAAACGTCCGTAGCTGTCGCGGCCGTAATGTGACGTCATTTATCACAATCTGCCTTGTTTAGATATTTTTTTTTGCCCTTAGTAGAATAGTTTTACTAATAGTATGTGCTCTAGTCAAGTAAAAATTGCAATAACAATATTAAAATAAAATCTTAGTGAAACTTAATGCACTTTTCAATTAAAAGTGTTTTTTTGACACATAGACTTTGATGTCACTACCGGCGGGCGTTATCGAGGACGATAAAAAGAGTTTTGTATTCCATGCATATTCCCTATTGATTATTTTATGAAGTTTCTTCTCGTTAGAATGGCTTAGATATTTGGGGCAACCGGCAACCCTATCTAACCTAATTGAGTGTTTAATTAAATCCTACTAATATTAAAAATGCGAACGTTTGTGAGGATGGGTGGATTGGATGGATGGATGATTGATACTACTTCACGCAAAAACTATTCAACGGATTTGGATGAAATGTGGTACACAGAGAGTTTCTGACCTGGATTAACTCATAGGATACTTTTTATCCCGATGATATGATCCCGTGGGACAATGATCGAACTCCATATGGCATAAGCTAATATAATTTATTCGATAAAATGAACGATGATGATTAAATGTAAGTAGGTACGCGTACACCGTACAGGTTGTCGAGAGCGCTTAGCGGAGGCGCGTCTCGGTGACGGTGGGCGTCAGGGCGACAGCTGGCGGCCGGCGCGACCTTGCAGCGCCAGCGCCAAGGTTCCGGCGGCCGTTGACCTCGCGCCGCGACGCTATCGACCGCTCTCGCCACGTCAACGTACACCGCTCAGTAGATATCTCACCATTTCCTCTGCCGACACGTGTGATTCGAAAATGAATACAAAAATGTATACCGAAAATGCTTTTACGTGACCGGTTAGGCCGGTCGGTCAGGACACGGCTAGAGGCGCGAGGACGAGCGGCGGGCGCGCGGGCGGGCGGCGCGGGGTCTACGGCCGGCGCGCGGCGCGGGCGCGGCCGACGACCGCCGTCTCACCTCATCACCTGCCGGCGCGGCGGCAGCGCAGCGAGCCCGACGACCACGCAATCTCTCTCACATTCAACGCAACGCTACCAATAGTAATAACTTGATAAAATCAACTAGGAGTACAAGATCTACCATAGATACTAAATCGACTGCGATTGTCCGGGGTACCAAACCAACGTCACGAGTCGCCATCGCTATCTAAATAAACTCTTACCACATTCATAACTTAACACATTTGTCATTTATTTTGTCAGTTCATATCAACATCAATATTCTTTGTTGTTCGAAACGCATTGCTATCTGTCTATCTGTCTAGTTACTTCATAAAAATCCAAAACTCGTTCAGTGAACACAACGCACACCCATAACAGACGTGTCCAGGCGCATCAAGTTTTGCTCAAGTTCCTTCCACTTAGTCCCGCTACACACTGGTGACTATGGGTATATTAATATGCTGGTTATATGCTCTAAAAAAAAAAAAACAAGTATAAAAAAAAACGGGTAAAGTGCGAGTTTGATTCGCGCACGCGAGGGTTCCGTATAAACTTGTAGCAACATTAAACAACAACTCAACGACAACAATTTACGGTTTTCAGATCTTTCCTTAACCTACATTTTATTTTTATTAATTTTAAGAAAGCTTACAGCTAATACATTCGAGTAGTCTGAAGTATACGTAGAAAAAAGCCAATTACAACTACACACAGCACACACAACTACAACAGTTTCACTTATATAAGTATGTGCTGTAAGATATTGCTTCTTGCCAAATTTCATGATTGTAAGTCAACAGGAAGTACCCTATAGATTTAGATTCCCTTGAGAGTGTCGAAATAAACGTTTTTTGCGGTATAAACGACTATCTTTTGTTTTTTTGTTCCCGAGATAAAGGATCTTGACAGACAGACGGACAACAAAGTGATCCTATAAGGGTTCCGTTTTTTCCTTTTGAGGTACGGAACCCTAAAAAGAACAAACATTCATTAACCGACTTCAAAATAAGGAGGAGGTTCTCAATGAGGGATTTTCTTTTTAGCTCTTCCCTAGTCGCTGGATAGATGGCGCTAGGAATTAGTATGATAATGCAAGGCACGGAACCTAAAAAAACTGATTTTAACAAAGCACGAGAAAACTAGGTTATATTCGGAAGGTTAAGCAAATGAAAGTGTCAGTCAACGAGAGTATGTGACGTGACACAATGTTTTTTTTTCCAAGCGTTTTGGCTTTGGCACCAACTATCAAGTTCTACGCCATCTATAGAGTTCTTGGACACTAAGTTTTTTTTTAATACCTCAAAAAGAAAACCTCTCATTCAGTTCTATTTATTTTTGTCATCCGTCATTTACGAACCGATTTTTAAAAAAAGGTTCGATTGGTCCCATAGAAATTACATGAAAATCGGTTCAGTAATTTGCTTTGTTTTATCTTATTGGGCTGTGTTGTTGACCATGATGATCCCTAAATAACTTCTAGTTTACAATGTTAAAATTAATTCGAAACAAGAAATTGTGTGGTACAACTAAAAAGGGTAAAATAAAAAACTATAACACTATAAAAGTGTAAAATAACTTAAGTTACAGAACTCGGTGACTTTTGTTTCATTGACTTTTTGTCACCTTTTCTGGAAGTCTTTTTTTTTTTGCAGAAAGTTTTTTTTTATAAATATTCTATTGCGAACGGTCCGTGGATGTCGAAAAACAATATTGCATAAGGTGTGGTGTCCCTAACCGTTGTACGGTTCAATTTACCAGAACACAACATAGCATCACGCTACGCTTAAAGGTCAGGCAGAGGTGCATGGTACGCTTGCCCATGCCAGGGTGAGGTTCGGACATAAAAAACTAAATTCAGCTGGCCAATCAGACCCAGAAAATAATGTGTGTAACAGATTAAGTAACGTACTATTGGGTGTAACGATCCTTATAATTAAACTGTTATCTTTAAATTGTATTCTATGCTATATTAACGTGTTGCGCCGACCCGGAAGGAAAATTATTACTTATTATTATTTTATGTTAGAAATTACATTCTATCCAAGAAAGCAATCATTTATTAATCTAATTGTTGACGGGCTACAAGACTGCTTATATGAGTGCGCAGCACAGAGCACCATGGTACAAGGTGCGTCCTTGTGGTAAGGCCTAACCAGAGTATGTGTGACCTCAGGGCCGGTCGCGGAGGCGTAGCGAGAGCGCACAGCGCTACAGCGAGCGGGCAGCCCGGTCAGCGCGGGCGCAGGAGCGGGAGGCAGAGCGCGACAGTGCGCGGGAGACAGCACCGACGGCAAGACGGACAGCGCGCGGCAGCCGGGGCCCGCGCCGCGCGCCTCGGGGCGGACGCCCGTCCCCCCGCCGAGGCGCCGCTGGGTCCCGCCCTCCACCCTGCGACACCACGAGGTGCCCGACGGAGATGCCAAGCACGACATCATCTTCCGCAAGGTGAGTGTGCCGCCCCACGCCCCACTCCCCACGCCCTGCGCCCCGCGCCCAGCTCACCCGCCGCCCTCTGTCTGTCTGCAGGTCCGAGGTATCCTGAACAAGCTCACGCCGGAGAAGTTCCAGAAGCTGAGCGATGACCTGCTCGGTTTGGAGCTTGACTCCGACAAGGTGCTTAAGGGAGTGATCCTTCTCATTTTCGAGAAGGCGCTCGATGAGCCTAAGTACTCGTCGATGTATGCACAGCTGTGCAAAAGGCTGAGCGAGGAGGCGCCTAACTTCGAGCCGCCCGGTCAGCCTTGCACATTCAAGCTGCTGCTCCTCAACAAATGCCGCACCGAGTTCGAGAACCGTGCCCAGGTACCGCTCGACTCTCACGCCTGTATCGGAAGTGCACTCATAAGTACAACGTTTTTTGATTATCTGGTTATTTTCGCTAGGCATTCGCTGCGTTCGAGGACAAGGCGTTGCTTCCCGAAGAGGAAGAAAAGAGACATCTTGCAAAATGCAAGATGCTCGGTAATATCAAGTTCATCGGAGAGCTCGGCAAGCTGGAAATCCTGGCCGAGTCCATCCTGCACCGATGCATCCAGAACCTGCTGGCGCGGCGGGCGGCCGCCGAGCACCACGAGGACCTGGAGTGCCTGGCGCAGCTGGTGCGCACGTGCGGCCGCGTGCTGGACTCGGAGCGCGGGCGCGGGCTCATGGACCAGTACTTCGCGCGCATCGAGACGCTGTCGACGTCGGGCGAGCTGGCGCCGCGCATCCGCTTCATGCTGCGCGACACGGTGGAGCTGCGGCGCGGCGGCTGGGTGCCGCGCGCGGCCGTGACGGCCGAGGGGCCCGTGCCCATGCACCAGCTGCGCCACGACGACGAGCACGTGCCGCGCCGCGACCGCGAGCGCGAGCGCGACCGCGAGCGCGACCGCGACTCGCTGTTCCGCGGCGGGCTGCGCTCGCGCCCGCTGGACGACGTGCTGGCGGGCCTGAGCCTGCAGTCGGCCGCGGCGCTGGGCCCGCCGCCCGACAAGCTGTTCGGCAACGGCTTCGGCGCGCCGCGCGACGGCTTCCGCCAGCGCTCGGCGCCCGGCTACTACCCGCGCCAGGGCAACAACATGCACTACAACAAGCACTCGCAGACTAACCAGCAAGGCAACGGCTCCAAGGTAATTATATTATGGATACGTATTACGGTTTACTTGCACTAAGGTGATTCGGTAACCCAGTGGGGAGACACACTGTGGAACTAATGGCGCTAGCATAACTGGTTCCCAACATCGTCATTGGTGGAAATTGGTTATCTTTGCCTGTGTCTCCCCATTCCGTGTAGGTGGCGATATACCTAAATGCCCTAAATACAGTTAAAAACCACCAGTGTCTGTGTGAAAATTCACAAAGTCAAAATAACTTTTTATTTCAGCTCCTTTGAATTTTCTCATAGAAAAACTACAGTAGTATTATTAATTGTTTTGTATGTCAGATTTAAGTAAAGAAGTAATATTGTGTATTTACGTGCATTATTAGGTATGATTACTTTTCTAGGGTTCCGTACCCAAAGGTAAAAACGGGAGCCTATTACTAAGATTCCTCTGTCCGTCTGTCTGTCACCAGGCTGTATCTCATGAACCGTGATAGCTAGACAGTTGAAAGTTTCACAGATGATGTATTTCTGTTGCCGCTATAACAACAAATACCTACTAAAAACAAAATAAATATTTAAGGGCTCCCATACAACAAACGTGATTTTTTTTGACGTTTTTTCTCGATATTAATAATGGCAACAGGTAGACGCATGAAGTATTCACACAATAGTTAGTTTTCACTTTAAAAATAGGTAAATAATTAAAATAAAATAAATATTTAAGGGGGGGCTCCCATACAACGAACGTGTTTTTTTTAGGCACAATCGATCCTAATTTGATTTCAGATTACCAAACGTCGCACACAGGTGAAATTCACGTAATTTATGGCTAATATAGATCAAAATGAAGTTACTCTGATTAAAATGTAGTAACCTAAATTAGCTACAAGACAATATAGTGACACCCGGCAAACTTAGGAAGATGATTTTTTTGTATGACTTACACTTGCATAATATACATTGTTGAATAACTGTTAATGTTGTATGGTATGCGCCAGGACGGGTCATCGCGCTCCAACAAGGCGCGCGTGTACACGGCGGGCGCCCTGCAGGACGTGCAGATGCGGCCCGCGGCCAACTCGCTCATGTTCACCGCCAACAAGCTGTCCAAGCCGCAGCCGCAGCTGCCGCTGGCGCCCGTGCAGCAGAGTGAGTACCCGCTCTCCCGGCCTCCACCCGCTCACCCGCTGGCCACCCGCTCACCCGGCCCTCTGTCCGCAGACGTGCTGACGCCCTCGTTCGCCAGCGCGCCGCCGCTGCTCAAAGAGCCCGCCATCACTATCAAGCCCGCCGCCGACAAGAAGGACAAGCCGAAGAAGGACAAGGTGAGTGACCGACCACGTCCGCGCACCGCGCCAGGCGGGCGGCAGGTCATAGTGTGCGTGTCGCAGGGCCCCAACAAGGAGGAGGCGTGTCGCCTGGCCGTGGAGGCGGCGGACGCGGCGGCGGCGGACGGGGCGCCCGACGACGAGGCCGAGCCCGGGCAGGGCGCGCTGCGGCGCCTGCGCGAGCTGCAGCCGCCCGACAAGGTGCTGCGGCGCTGCGTGGCCGCCGTGCTGGAGCACGCGCTGCACGGGCCGCGCGGCGACGCGGCGGCGCTGGCGGCCTGCGTGCGCGTCGTGCGCGCCATCAAGCGGGCGCCGGCCGGCGACGCGCTGCGGGCGCTGCTGCACGCGCACCCGCACGCGCGCCTGCCGCGCCTGCTGGCGGCCGCCGTGCAGCACAAGCTGGTGGCGCTGGCCGACGTGGGCGCGTGGTGCGAGGCGGGCGCGCACCACCCGCTGCTGCTGGAGGTGCTGCAGGCGCTGGCCGAGGCGCTGGGCGTGGAGCGGCTGGCGGCGCTGTGCGAGGAGAGCAAGCTCAACGTGTGCGCGCACGTGGCGCCGGGCGGCGAGGCGCGCGCCGCCGACGCGCTGGAGGCGCTGGAGGCGCGCGGCCTGGCGGCGCTGGTGCCGCAGCTGCGCGTGCAGGCGCAGCTGGCGCGCCAGCTGGCGGCCGAGCCGGCGCCGCACGCGCTGTACCGCTGGATCAAGGCCAACGTGGAGCCGGCCGTGCGGCAGAACGGCGCCTTCGTGTCGGCGCTGGTGGCGCTGGTGGCGGAGCACGTGTCGGGCGCGGCGGGCGCGGCGCTGGAGCAGGAGAAGGCGCTGCTGGAGGCCTACGCGCCGCTGCTCACGGCGCTGCTGGAGGGGCAGCCCGAGCTGCAGCTGGCGGCCGTGTACGCCGTGCAGGTGCACGCGCACCAGCACCGCTACCCCAAGGGTGAGGCGAGGGGCACCGCCCGGTCGACGCCCATTTTGTTATAAAACAGGCGACAAATTAGCTGAATGATATTTAATTCGGTAACACCCAAAAAATCCGAAAAACTTATTCCGAATTTCGATATTCCGATTATCAAAAGTCCGAATTCATAATTCTGAAGAATTATAATGTCTGTTATTTAAAATCCCGAAATTCATAATTCCGAAAGTCGTAAATACGAATTGTTAATTGTCCGATTTTCATATGTCCGAAGAACCAAATGTTTGATGAATCGTTAGTCCAAAAAATGAAATTCCGATACTTCGAATACACTGCTAAATTTGTCCTAAAAGTCTTGCTTAGTTGGCATAAGGAGCGTTAGTTTCACTAAGATTTTAATATAATATTGTTACTGCATTTTTTTCTTGACTAGAGCACATACAATTAGTAGAATTATTTTACTAAGGGCAAAAAATTTGATGTAAACAAGGCAGATTGTGGTAAATAACGTCACATCGTGGCCGCAACAGAGGCCCTACTCTCTAACGTCCGGCCGTCCGTCCGCATCTATCCGTCTCTCTCGCGCACGTCTGCAGATGAGTGCGAGTGACAGAGACGGATAGAGACGGACGGACGGCCAGACGTTAGAGAGTAGGGCCCGAGATACGGACGTTTCAACTGTCATAGAAAATGGCAGGAGATTATTTTTATTTTTTTCAACTTCACTTTTAATACTTTTCTTGGGTTGTTATTACTGAATTTTATTGATTAAGTGAAGAAAAAATTACGTGCTAATTATTCCCTATTATAAAAATCGGTATTTTGAAATTCGGATTTGTGACTTTCGGAATAAGATTTTCGTACAGTTTATGTAGTGAACCCATTCAATTCATTACATATCAGAATCGTATTTGGTGCAAATATTGCCAAGTAAAAAATAAAGACATTTCAGTTTTTGTTAATTTTATAAGTTATTTGTAACCATTTCAGTGATTTACACATTATTTAAAGACAACTTACTTTTGCCCGCGGCTTCGCTCGCGTTAATTTAGAATGTGACAATCAATTTGGGTATACAACCCAAATTGATTGTCACATTCTAAATTAACTATTGACAATCATGATTCGAAAGGCGACAACACGTCGCCGTCACGGCTGTCACGTTCCTAAGATAATAGATGGCGCCATCTATTATCTTAGGAACGTTATTGTTATTTTTCTGTACACCTGACAAAGGGGTTTAAATTAAATAGCCGGCCTTACTTCTGCCATTTTATTTGTTATCAAAGTAGCGGCCATGCATACAACCTACGTGAATCGATAGCTGGTATCAATACAAACAAGTTATGTATAAAACAAAATGTTTTAAAGTGTCACGCTTCTGAAGCTATCAAAGTTAAACCCATTAGCTTATATCTCGGAAACGTGAAACTTTAGAACATATTTTTGTCTCACTGATTTTATTAAACAAATACCAAAGAGTGGAAAATAAATTTAGCTTCGGAAATTGGTGACTTTATTTGGATACGACACCCTAAAAGCAAAATCAGCAAAAGTAACATGTTTAGTGTAGTTGTTGTATTGTACACATTTGAATACAAACAAAGCTCTCGTGTAAGGTAATACGTTGTCCGTGCCGCAGGCATGCTGCTGCGCTGGTTCATGTACCTGTACAACCTGGAGGTCTGCGAGGAGGACGCCTTCCTGCGCTGGCGCGAAGACGTCACCGACGCCTACCCCGGCAAGGGCGAGGCGCTGTTCCAGGTAACACTCCCTACCCAGCGCCTAGCACCCAGCACCCACGCTAATCTATACATGTACCTGTACAACCTGGAGGTCTGCGAGGAGGACGCCTACCCCGGCAAGGGCGAGGCGCTGTTCCAGGTAACACTCCCTACCCAGCGCCTAGCACCCAGCACCCACGCTAATCTATACACTCAATCATAACACTGGAAAAAATCTTCAGGGCATTCGCCACCAAGATGGAAGTGGTAGGGTAGCCCGCGAATTCTTATTTTCTTATGTTTTTTGCAATTTGCAGGTTGTATGTAGATGAAAAATGAGTCGTGCAAGTAACACATAATGTAGTTACAGAATTAAAATCATCAATACAACCCTCTTTAACCCCATTGATTGACTTTTGCATTAAATAGTTATTGAGTAGGGTTACATGAACAAAAAAACCGCAAGAAAGTTTGTATTTCGCGGGCAACCCTGACGCTTCCGCAATGAGGGATTTTCTTTTTAGCTCTTCCCTAGTCGCTGGATAGATGGCGCTAGGAGTTAGTATGATAATGCAAGGAACGGAACCTAAAAAAAACTGATTTTAATAAAGCGCGAGAAAACTAGGTTATATTCGGAAGGTTAAGCAAAAGAAAGTGTCAGTCAACGAGAGTATGTGACGTGACACAATGTTTTTTTCAAGCGTTTTTGCTTTGGCACCAACTATCATAGTAAGTTCAACGCCATCTATAGAGTTCTTGGAAACTAAGTTTTTTTTAATACCCCAAAAAGAAAACCTCTCATTGCGAATATTTTTACAATCCATGACAACATGAACAATTTTTTTTAATCCATGTAGATGTACATACATTTACAGGGTGAATTTTCCAAGCAGGCATAATAAGCAAAAGCATAATTATACTAAATAAAGCTAATCAGCCTATAATGTTCCCACTGCTGGGACACACGAGGAGCCCGAGGTTAAATAATAACAGCCGCTCGGGTCGATCTTTAGCTTAAGCCGTGCTTGCCGAGGTTGGTCTGTGGATGGGTGACCCATGACATACCGAGTTTCCTCTGTGCCTCGAAAAGCACGTTAAACCGTTGGTCCAGGGTGGTGATGAAATAACTTACACAAAGTAATGCGCCACCACTGGGCCCACAACTGCTCTGCAATGATGCAGTTTTAGTTTTCATCTAAGCCGGGCTCGAGACTTCTTTGAGTATTTTTCGGTACTCCTCACAGTTTCGGATTTGGCCTTCCACACTCACTTGGAAAATTCACCCTGTATATATATATTTACGTTGATATAACTCGACAAAACGCAGCAGACGTGTTTTTCGGAATACCAACATGGGTCCCATTATAGAAGTTATTCACGACTAGTTTTGTTTTGGGGTTCTCCATTACCAGTTGCATTAAAATGTAATTAAAAATATTATTTCATAAATATTTGGATTTAAGCCACTGGCATATTAAGTCAACTTTTCATTATTAGTTTAGATGTGTTTATAATTATGTAGAGACCGGATTAAATTATTATTAATTATGCATACTTGCAATTATGCATTTGCATATTTAATCTGCTCTTATCTGGAAAAATGCAAAAAAGAGCCAAAGGTGCCTATTGATCTGAGTGTATGTAGAACGAATAATAGTATGAAGTTATAACAATATTTTTATTAATAAAAAGCTCAATCGTACTAGTAATAAATGTAATAATAAAATTACGAACAAAATTGGGTTTACATTAAAAAAAATCTAGTCTAATACAGTACCTAGGAGTAACTTAAATTAAAAACATTATTTTGTAGTACTTATTTTAATTTTACGTTGCATATTTTTGCACTTGTTGCATATTTTGAGTATTTATGGTGCACATCACGACGATTTTATGCTGCATATAATCCGGTCTCTAATTATGAGTGTAATTACGGGACCCTATACCTTCACTACCTAGTGGAAGTTGAGTGTCTAACATGTGATGTGGTGTGCCGCAGGTGAACACGTGGCTGACGTGGCTGCAGCAGCAGGAGTCGGAGGACGAGGAGGCGGAGGACTAGGGCTCCGGACTGGGGCTCCGGCCCAGGGCTCGGGACCAGGGCTCCGGGCTCCGCCCGCGCCGCGCCGCTCCGTTCATGAGCCGCACCGCTTTTATTTCGCGCTCATCTCATATAAATATAATTAAGCCAAATAGTTGAAATACCTACGTTTGTTACCCTTTAACGCTAGACGCGCCGCGCGCCACTGCCGTCGTCGGCGATTCCAGTGTTAAATAGGACAATTTTTAGGTTACTACGTAAACGAATATTAGTATCTCGAGATAATTTTTTGTAGGCCTTTTACTCGATTTTGATACTTTTTACAAATGTATACAATGTATAGTGTTCGTTTGGACGTATGATTGCACCCCGATCTGCCCCTTCCTGCAGTGAGCGTGTTTTAGTTGAAATTGTAAAAAAATATATATATTATGAAAAACTTAAATCAATTTTTATTATTAATATCATGATCATTTATTTTCAATGCTAAATGGACTTAGTGATAACTGTAAGAATGCTTAAATTTCATTGTATTATCAAATTTTAGAATTTTGTAACTAGATAAATAAAAACAAAAAAAAACTGCCCTATGGCATAAGAAATGTATGTTGAGTGAGTTGTAATAAAGTTGTGAACTGATGATGCAAATGCAACATTAAATAAGTAACATTGGTCAATATGTATTCAGGATGAAAAATAAACTTCAGTGTAATTTATTACAAAAACAGTTCCGAGTTTCATTTCGGTAAGATTGAGATTAGGCCGCTCGTCTTCGAGTCAATATCAGCGGTAGTCGGCCCAACAATAGGGTAGATGACAAAAAAAATACTAATTAGTCCGTCAGATAGATTTCCAAAAATATTGGACACATTTTTTTTTTCAGGTAAACAAGAACCTCCTCCGTTTTGAAGTCGGTTAAAAAATGACGATATAGTGCGTCGAAAAGTCGTGTGACGTCACATTTGAGTACATTTTTTACTCGAATGTGACGTCATAAGCCCCCACTTCATTTGATAAAACAAAAAACACGTATCCAGTATTTTTCGATAATGTAACTGACGGACTAAACAGAATCATATTTGTTTAGTCAGTCATCATCCCTATTCGCCACTTCTCGCGTCGCAGTCGTCGGTGAGGGCGCACAGGACAGAAAGTGAGACAAAGTGGAGTGTGATGTAGTTCTATATCCGCACCATTCAGCCGCGCCTACTTTGATTCGCGGCAGTTCAGTGATGACCCTGCAGAAAGTTGTAGATATTATAACACTCCTGCCACAGTTCGTGACAGGTTGTTATCGCCAAATAATAAGTGTGAATTTACAAACTCTTGATAAATGAGCAGCTGTGGCAGTATGTTGGAGCCTCAGAACGACCAAGATCTAAGGAAAAGTGTTCTATTGGGTTATACACTGTTATAAAGACAAATTTTATAGAATTTCGTTTCATATAAAAAAAAATCCTAAATGATTTCATAGAATAAAATCAGTACGCAGAATAGGTACTTCGAAAAAAAAAAATCATAGATTTTTGATACAAATAAAATTTAATTTTAATCATAGATTTTTGATACATTTTATTTGCATCAAAAATCTTAATATTCATATTATAGCATAACAGATCAAATATTTAGCCCAGTTACTGGGAGTAGAATACGGAATCTCGACGCACAAAATATCGATAAAGGCTTACGATGCTACAAAATTGCGACGCACGTTACCGCGATATCACTGCAATACTACTTGACTTCGATGCACGTTATCGCGAATGATCATTTCTACGGAGCCGCGGGCAAAAGCTAGTACCTACATAATAAACGGTGAGAAAATAAAAAGTAAGTAAAATATTGAGATCGTTTTGAAGTTTGATTTGTCTGTATTATTTTATTTTTTGTATAACAATGACGAATAAAATCTTCGTAGGTATGCCTTTGATTTTATTCGGCGTGAAGTGCTACCAAATGAGTCGAAAGCAGTGGTAGTCTAGTTCAGTAAGTACTACGTAAATGGAACATAATTATATTAGTAAGATGTCATCGTCTTCACCAAATAAACCAAAATTTACTATAGAGAAGAAACCATCCCTTTACCCACCTAGTTTATGGTCTATGGCCCATCACTGAAAGTGCAGTTGAAAGCTGAAATAATCGTTGGAATAGTCTACTTAACAGAAGGAAATTAAGGAAATTATATTGTTTGGTAAGCCAGCATTCGGTTAAAACAATAACGTCACAATTTATGTTTAGCCGTTGCTGAAATGTACTAAAGCTATCAAAATTCTTAAAAACACTGCGAATATTTTGTGTTAATATGGTTAGTGGAGATTTGTAGCCGGATAGATATTGTTTGCAGTTTTCAGCTTCACAGACTTTGGACTCGGATACAGAGAAATTATCTAAATCATTAATTAAACTATTTATCATAATGGTAGTCTTAATAAGAATATAAAATAAAAAACGTCAGAAAAATACCTAATTAACGGCGCTCTTAGGCGCCTCCATAATCTACAGAATTGATGTACCTTTTTTCAGCCATTATTTTCGCCGGGCAGTCAGCAGCACCTGTGTTATGCTTGTCTGGCTTTTTGAAATGCAAGCAAGTAGCGCATTTTGGTTCGTCAGCCTTTTTTGGACATTCTTTTACTGAGTGACCTTGATCACCACAGTGACCGCAGGTATACGATGTCTGTCGACATGACTTGGCCGCATGTCCATACTGCTGACACTTGTATCATCTTGTGACCAAAGTGAAGTCTCTCACAGGGCATGATGACCAATTTACAAAAACTCGGTCTTGTGATATCAGGGCTTTGCGTATGACTGCAGATACCTCAACAATGTAATTACATGTGTCCGAATCTTTCTTACCTGACTTATGACTTAATTTAATAAGGCTCAAAAACGTCTCAAGGCTGCAATCCTGAAGTTTTTCGGCTAGGTTCTGGTTGTACACACAGGTAAAAACCTCATTTTCTTGCATAGACGTCGGCACTCCTATAATTACAACCCTAGGCTTTCTTTTATGGGGCTCGTCGACTGTTAGGCCTGATTTGGTAAGCTGCGCCGATTGTCACAACTTCTCAATGTCATCCTTCGTCTCGGTGCTGATGATGACACCGCCGTTCTTCGTCTTGCGCAGGCCTCTCACGTGGAGCTTCATTTGTTCAGGGCTGATAATTTTCTGGACAAGAGTTTTCGTCTCATCGCTGGTCTTCAATTTGTCACTCGGATAGATGGCCACAGAACTTACGTGACTTGGCTGGATAAAATTGTTGGCACCTTTCTTTACCATGTCAGCAAAGGAAGATCCCTGGGCAGGTTTCGTCGACTCTTCTATACTCAGCTTAAGGTTCTGTAGCTGCTGCGAAAGATCGATTTGATTTTCCAGAGTTCTGACGGCATATTGCGATTGGAGGGCCTTAGTTTTGACGGACTGGTACATGACGGCCATCTGCGAGGTCCCGTAACTAACCTTCCGGGTTAGATTAATGATGCGCGTTTTCTGCTCCACATTCAGCTTTCCCTCATTTGCAATAGCGCACACCTCCTTTAAGTTCTGTTCGATAATCGCCATCCAGTTCTGAAGTTCTGCCGTCGAGACAACTGCAGGGGCATCGTTCCTTTGGATAGGCGCTTGAGGAGTAGAGGCGGGTACGGCAACGGGCACAGGTGTACAAGTGGGTACGGCAACAGGCACAGGGGAAGAGGTGGGTACGGCCACGGGCAGAGGTGCACAGGTGCCGGGCACAAGTGTAGAAGGCGGGGAGCGAACGCATTTACTACTCCGGTTGAATGGACTGTCCTCCATCATGAACCAGGATAATATATTGTTCCTGTTAAACACCGGTCATTTCTACTAATAATACACCTTACACAAATGTACTATACAAGTATGCGTTACTACTGGCTATTTGTAACTAGGTCACAATTTCGCAAGTGATTATTTGTTTATTGCAATAATTGTTCGATACGTCTGTTCACTACGACCGGCAATTATGCAATCCAATCCAAATGTTGTTGCCTTACTATCATAACCACAACGTTATTTGTTTATCTTAGCACTAGCTGTAGCCCGCGGCTTCGCCCGCGTGAAGTTCCGTAACTGTCCTACTGGATCATACTAAAGGCACAGTTCTAAAGGGGTAATAGAGTCCTACATGTTAATCCAGGTTATAAACTACCTATTGTACCGATTGTGATGATAATCATTACAATTATTATCATCACAATCACCATCACTATCACAGTCACCATCATTATCACCAATCACAATCACCATAATTATCACAATCATTATCACAATCACCATCACAATCACAATCACAATCACTATCACTATCGCTATCACAATCACCATCACAATCACCATCACAATCACCATCACAATCGCCATCACAATCACCATCACAATCACCATCATCGTTTTCACAATCATCGTTTCCACAATCATTATCATCGTAATCACAATCACCATCACTATCACAATCAACATCACCATCACAATCACAATCACAATCACCATCACAATCACCATCACAATCAACATCACAAACACCATCACAATCACCATCACAATCACCATCACAATCACCATCACAATCACAATCACCATCACAAACACCATCACCATCACCATCACAATCACAATCAACATCACAATCACCATCACAATCACCATCACAATCACCATCACAATCATCATCACAATCACCATCACAATCACCATCACAATCACCATCACCATCACAATCACCATCACAATCACCATCACAATCACCATCACCATCACAATCACAATCACCATCACAATCACCATCACAATCACCATCACAATCACTATCGCTATCACTATCACTATCACAATCACCATCACAATCACTATCGCTATCACTATCACAATCACCGCCACTCTCACAATGACTATAACAATCATCATCATAATTACCGTCAAAATCACTATCACAATCACTATCATCGTTATTACAATCATTATCATCGTAATCACAATCGCTATCATCATTATCACAATCATTATCATCTTAATCACAATCATCATCATCACAATCATCATCATCGTAATCACAATCATTATCATCGTAATCAAAATCATCATCATCTCAATCATCGTCATCATTATCACAATCATCATCATCGTAATCACAATAATTATCATCTGGATCTCAAAATAAATGTAATTTTCGTAATCAGCACCCCTGATAATCTCGGTATTGACACCCATATTGATATTTAGACATTTCAACCCCATCGCACCCCAACCGGGAATGGTAATATTTCAGGTCTGCCAAATTAAATCTTAAAATCGTTGTTTTTGTAATACACCCGACCCAATTCACCATCAAAATAATACCTATGTTGAATTTCAGGCTTTGTTACCCCATTTCCCCCATTAGGGGTTGAATTCTGAAAAAACCTGAAACAAATGTTAACTCATTTATCGATAGGAGTACTCCCGTTAAGTTTCAAATAAAGTAGTCTAACTAATCCTATTTCCCCATGTAATCTTTGGACCCCGTTTCAACCCCTTAGGGGTGAATTTTGAAAAATCCTTTCTTAATACACCCCTAAACCTCATAAAGAATCTATATGCCAAATTTAGAATCTGTAGACCCAGCGGTTTGGGCTGTGCGTTGATAGATGAGTCAGTCAGTCAGTCAATCAGTCAGTCAGTCAGTCAGTTTCTTCTTTTATATATTTAGATAACCTCAAAAATCGTAGACAACTAATTTGTAAATACTATTATGATCGAAAATTTTGTTCCCTGAATGTATTAATCGTTTGTAATTAACGTTTACTGCAACTTTCAATAGTTATAGTCCAACATAAAAGAGTAGAAATTAAATATTTGGGAACTAAAATTATTCATTTTCTGGCAACATCTAAAATTAGTACTTGAGCTGTCAATTCTTCTCGATCGGTTTCGTTTTTCATTAAAATTTTGGTTTTTGTGTGTTATTTCAGAGTGTGGACAGGAAAACATCGACATATCATGAATAAGGTAATTCGTGGAGGTGCCCGTGAAATAATGTTTAATTTTTCATGCGGTGTTTGACCGAATTACAAGCTGGGAAGCTACTATCCTACTTCGAAGATGTTTGCCATCGTACAGCAGATTTTACTGGTAAGTAACTATTGAAAGTTGCAGTAAACGTTAATTACAAACGATTATTACATTCAGGGAGCAAAATTTTCGATCTAAATAGTATTTACAAATTAATTGTCTACCATTTTTGAGGTTATGCTAAGATAAACCAATACCCTTGTAGTTATAGCGCGACATAACAACATTGGTTTGGTAGAAGGCAACAACATTTAATGTAATTAATTGCGTGTTATCAAATACGTTTTTTGCTATACCATATTTGTTGAAGCCACCGACTAATGGAAAGAAATAATTTTAAAATATTTTCACGTTATGAACATATTTGCGCGGGACTTTTTTCGTCGGACTGACAGCAGTTATATTATTTATGAAGATAGAGCACTAATTTAAAGTTGTATCTTTTTAAGCTTATGTTAATAACATGCTTTGTTTGTTTTAGGTGTTTTTGTAAGCACAGTGCGCAGAATTGTGCAAAACGGCGGGAAATTCTCGACTCCAGCTATACACAGAAAGGGTCGCCCCTCATAATATATATTTGAGTGAACTTGTAGTTTTATTACTATTACGTACCAAATCTATTTATTATCTATGAGGAACTTATTGAAAGCAATGAATTAATAAACATACTTATTTAAAATAATATTTTTTCATTATTTATAGCTATTAGACCAATAATACTATTCAAGTATCAAGATCAGCTAGGTCGTACTAACTGGGTTGCCACCTGAGCGATCGCAGCGCCCTCATTTATTTTCTACTCTTTTGTGTTGCACTATACTTACAAGTAAAATCTGCTGTACGATGGCAAACATCTTCGAAGTAGGATAGTAGCTTCCCAGCTTGTGTAATTCGGTCAAACACCGTATGAAAACTTGATAAATTATTTCACGGGCACCTCCACGAATTACCATAATCATGATATGTCGCTGTTTTCCTGTTCACACTTAGAAATAACACACAAAAACCAAAATTCTATTGAAAAACGAAACCGATTGAGAAGAATTGACAGCTCAAGTACTCATTTTAGATGTTGCCAGAAAATGAAAAATTTTAGTTCCCAAATATTTAATTTCAACTCTTTTATGTCGCACTGTATATATGTAGATAGGTAACTACTGATATGTTATGCTTTTGCCCGCGGCTCCGTAGAATTGATAATTCGCGGTAACGTGCATCGAAGCCAAGTAGCATCGCAGTGAAGATCTATCGCGGTAACGTGCTTCGAAGTCAACTAATATCGCAGTGAAGATCTATCGCGGTAACGTGCATCGCTGTGTAGTGGCCTCGCAGAAACGGTATTTCGCAGTAACGTGCATCGCAGTGTAGTGACTTCGCAGAAACGGTCTTTCGCAGTAAAGTGCGTCGCAATTTTGTAGCATCGTATAAGCCTTTATCGATATTTTGTGCGTCGAGATTCCGTATTCTACACAGTTACTGGTACCTCCTTACGCGGTAACTTAAGTTCATAAAGGTGCAGGAATGACTGACCTTGAAAAAGTCATTTTTAGGGTTCCGTACCCAAAGGGTAAAAACGGAACCCTATTACTAAGACTTTGCTGTCTGTCCGTTTGTCCGTCTGTCTGTCACCAGGCTGTATCTCATGAACCGTGACAGCTAGACAGTTGAAATTTTCACAGATGATGTATTTCTGTTGCCGCTATAACAACAAATACTAAATATAGTTAATGGTACGGAACCCTTCGTGTGCGAGTCCGACTCGCACTTGGCCGGTTTTTCCAACTTTATGAACTTAGAGGGTTGTATTGATGATTTTGATGAATATAATTATGTAACTACATACGTGTTACAGCCGCGAGTAATATTCTAATCAACATACAACCTAGCACTGGCCTGAATATTGCAAAAAAAAAACGTAAGAAAATTTTAATTTCGCGGGCTAACCTGGAGCATTCACCTTAAAAACCTAACTAAACTAACGTCGCGTTGGGGTGCTTCAAGGTGTGCGTTACAACCGCGCGACCACTGCGTTTTTTTTTTATCTACACCCATGCTATAAATCCTCTAAAAACAGAATTAAATCAATATTTAAGGGGGGCTCCCATATACAACAAACGTGATTTTTTTGCAGTTTTGTCTAATGTTTTTAAATAATGGTACGGAACCCTTCGTGCGCGAGTGCGACTCGCACTTGGCCGGTTTTTTGATAATAATGATACGGAACCCTTCGTGCGCGAGTCCGACTCGCACTTGACCGGTTTTTAGTATTTGTTGATAAAGCGGCAACAGAAATACATCATCTGTGAAAATTTCAACTGTCTAGCTGTCACGGTTCATGAGATACAGCCTGGTGACAGACAGACGGACAGACAGCGAAGTCTTAGTAATAGGGTTCCGTTTTTACCCTTTGGGTACGGAACCCTAAAAATGAGTGATACAAGCTTTGTGCATTTTAATAATTGTAAAATCCAAAATGTAAATAATTATATTATTGCCTATACATGGTTTGTTTGTATCAAATACTTAGCAATTAAACTTTCCATGAATTTACTTAGAATGTTTACATAGTGTGTGTCTTAGAACACTGCAACACCCTATGGTTTCAGAACCTCTTATGGAGGATTCATATCATGGATGTAGATAAAGTCTTGTATGCAACTGTACATAATTAGGTATTAAAACACTCATGAGATACTATTATCACATTCGTGTTTTAATACCCCTCATTTTACAACAGTTGCATAAATAACTATTAAAAACTGCCAAGATTTTGTAAAAATTTGTAAAAGTTTATTCCCAAAACCATACATTTGTCAAAGTTATGGTTAAAAAGCTGGAAGGGTTTGAACGTGGCCGTGCCATCGAAACGCAGAGAATCGCGCGGCCACGGAGATCTTTAAAACTAAGCGTTGCAGAAACCTGAAATTTAAGTAAATAACAGATTGAATTTGTAAAAATATAAAAAAAATCCTAGGTTTATATTTTAAAAGCTGTAAGAATATAAAAGTCTTACAGCTCCTAAAATATAAACCTAGGATTTTTTTTCTATATTTTTACAGAGGTATTTAATCTGTTATTTACCTAAATTTCAGGTCTCTGCAACGCTCAGTTTTAAAGATCTCCGTGGCCACGCGGCTCTCCGCGTTTCGATGGCGCGGCCACGTTCAAACCATTATAACTTTTTAACCATAACTTTGACAAATTTATGGTTTTGGGAATCAACTTTTACAATTTTTTATAAAATCTTGACATAGTTTTTTTGTTTGTGATTCTAGGTCAACGGGAACTACCATATAGGTTTTCGACCCAAAACCTATAGGGTACTTCCGGTAGACCTAGAATTGTCAGTTTTGGTGAAAAGCAAGGTCTTACAGCACAAGTAGAGGGAAACTTCCGAAAAATAAAAAAGTTGAAAATTACGGTAAATTTTGGTACTTATGGCTCGGCTACGAAAGTAACGCCACGCTTCAGGCGTCAATTGCTGTAAAGACTAACAGAAAGAAAATACGCAACACCAGCTACACATTAGATACAGCATGTGGTCCTAAAAGCACTAATCAGGAAGTAGCTCAAGAATTTGTACATTTCTTTACCGAAATACCACTAAAAACTACGGAGGCTCTTATTTCCTCGCCTGAACCACAGAACAATAACTACCAGAACTCTCAATTGGTTTATTAAAGACGAATGTGTCTGGCTGCCTGGCTGAATTTAAATTTAAACACATTAACCCTATGATAGTTATTAAAGCTTTCCGGCAAATAAAAATCAAACTAACCGAAGATCTATGGGGAATGTCTATCAACGTTTGTACATCCATACTTGAGACTATAGCCCCTTACTTAGCTTTAATTTTTAAATCATGTGTAGATCAAGGAGTTTTCCCTGATTTAATGAAATACAGTAAAGTTATACCTCTTTTCGAATCCGGGGACAGTAAAGGTACTAATAATTATAGACCTGCATCCGTGTTACCAGTTTTTAGCAAGGTTTTTGAAAAAGTAATGCTCAATCAAATGCTCTATCATTTTAACACCAACAGAATCTTACATGATCAGCAGTATGGTTTCACCAAAGGACGTTGTACAACTGACGCCGGTGTAACCTTATTAAAGCACATATTTACTGCGTGGGAAGAGTCTCAAGACGCCATATGAGTTTTTTGTGACCTCTCCAAAGCGTTTGATTGCGTAAATCACGACACATTACTTTTGAAACTTGAGCATTACGGCCTGGGTAAACTTGCACTTAGTTTGGTAAAATCTTATTTGAATGATAGACAACATGTTCAAATAAATGGTGTTAATTCACAGGGGTTAAAAGTAAAAATGGGGGTTCCCCAAGGCTCAATATTGGGTCCTTTCCTCTTTCTAGTTGTACGAGCATCGCCACATGATATTTATTGTTTTAGTTTTTACCTGAACTAGCAGTTGCTAAATTCACAGATTTATTTACATTCGCTGACTAGGCTATTACGCCCGCCACAAGTCACCTACTTTTTGTATTATATATTTTAATGTACATAATAAACGGTCAATCATTTACGGACACATAACAGTGATTTTATTCCCTGTACACATCCCGTGTGATTCGTCCATCTACATACAACATCTCAGTGTGCGGAGCTGCTGCCCGTACATTTTTGGTCCTTCGAGCCGGATCGCCACTCCTGGAGCAAACAGTGCTACAAGCCGCACAGGAACGAAGTGTTTCTACTTACGATAGCGAATCGGTTTGACTGGTCTTCCACAAGCGGATCGCCCCAGTCAGATTGAGAAGGCGCACAATATCGTACGGAGAGATTCCTTCAGACCCTGTGATCGCCACAGGAAACATCAACATTTGGTGGTTTGGGAACTACATCCTAACAATTCAACAGTGAAGTCAACAGGGCTAACGTCCATCAACAATACGCATACATACTCGTACAACAACTATGGACGCTAGACAACAAGAAATTTAATTTTAATTTAAAAAAAATTTAAAGTATGAAGAAACGTACGAGTGCACAAAGCGAGATCTTAACCGCAAGCTCAACCTCGCTGTCCAACAACGGGACAGCGCGCCGAGGATCGAAATACCGATATTCTCTGGTAACTACACACAATGGCCAACATTCCTTGACCTATACATTGCGGCCATCCACAACAACCCTTCCCTCTCGAAGGGGCAGAAGATGCAACACCTGAAAGGGAAGCTAAAAGGGGAGGCTGAGCGCCTGGTGCAACATTTACCTGTTTCCGAAAGCAACTACGACTCCTGCTGGGAAATTCTCCACCATAGGTACAATAACTTGCAGCTGCTCTTCACCAAACAAATGCAAGTTTTGATGAGTCAACATACGATTCAACATCAAAACGCCTACGAGTTGAAGCGCCTACACGACACCAGTCTCGAAACCGTGCATGCGTTGCGTAACTTGGGCATCGACACGACAACATGGGACCCGATTTTGGTGCATATCCTGACGGGAAAACTGGACACACAGACCTATTCTGATTACATGGAGGCAAGGAAGAGTCCAAGAGGGCTTCCCGATTTCAAAGAATTCATCCAGTTCATCGAAGGGAAGTTCACGGCGCTGGAATCAGTGGTGAAGAAAACAAACAAACCAAACAAACAAACAGATGCCGACGCGTCCCCAAACAAAGGGAGCTCGACGACAACAGTCCAAAGGGATGCGTACAACAGATACAGACGCTATCCCAAGGCAAACCATACAAGCTCCGACAGAAATTGTCCTGTTTGCAAAACGAGCCACATCTTGCTCTACTGCAAAGCGTTTCAAGAGATGTCGCCAGACATAAAAATTAGGACAATTGAGCAATTGAATATTTGCAAAAACTGCATGTATCCGCACAATGGAAAGAAATGCAACTCGCAAAAAAGGTGCAAAGTGTGCAACGGCGCACACCACACCACGCTACATGACCTAGCTCGTGATTCTACGTCAGCGACACTGTCGTCAAGTCAACTGACCGACAACGTGACTAACAACAACTCGCAGCGAAAAGCTAATCACGTGTCAGGAAATTTCAACGAAGTTCTACTAGCTACAGTACAGCTTAAAGTAAAGGCCGCAGATGGAACTTACACCGTACTCAGATGTCTCCTAGATCAAGGTTCCCAACTGAACCTTATAACAGAATCTGCTGTGCAACGACTTGGCCTCCCGCGACGCAACCACAACTCAACTGTGTCGGGAATCGGAACATTTGCCAGCCAGAGCAACGGGACCGTTCAGTTGGACTGTAAGTCCCTTTACGGAGATTACGAGTTTTCAACGCCGGCACTAGTAATGGCTAAACTACTAAACAATCTACCTAACTACTCCTTCGAAAAACAAGATTGGCCTCACATAGAAAACATTAACCTGGCTGACCCACATTTCAACTTATCAAGGCCGATTGACATTCTGCTAGACCGAGTATATGGCGACATAGTCATGAGCAGCATCATTCGAGGAAACATATACGAACCTATAGCACAACAAACTAAGCTCGGCTGGGTATTAGTTGGAAACACGAATACTTTCAACTGTCATGTCGTGGTAGACACTAACGATATCTCTCGCTTTTGGGAAATTGAAGAGATAACATCAGACGACAAGTCTATAAGTGTCGAAGAGGAGTACTGCGAGATGCTCTATACTGACACAACTAAAAGACTAGAAAACGGGCGATACGAAGTTAGAATCCCCATGAAGACCAACTTCGCACAAAATTTAGGACGATCAAAGCCTCAAGCAGTCGCACAATTCAAGCAGCTGGAAAAACGTTTAGCTAGAGACGAAACCCTCGCTTCTAATTACAAGGCTTTCATCGACGAATACAAAGCACTACAACATATGAAAAAGTGCACAGAGCCGGACACACCGAGCTGTTTCCTGCCCCATCATGGAGTAATGAGACCTGATTCAACGACAACCAAACTTCGAGTGGTTTTCAATGCATCAGCAACCACGAGCACCGGACACAGTCTAAACCAATTGATGGAATGCGGGCCTAACCTACAACAAGACTTACAAGCTATGATTCTACGATGGAGGGCATTTGAATACGTATACACAGCGGACATTGAGAAATTCTACCGACAAATACGTATTCAAGAAAAAGACCAACACTTGCAGAAAATAGTGTGGAGAGATTCAGTCACAGAGCCGTTACAAGAGTTACAACTGACTACAGTAACATATGGCACCAAGTCCGCACCCTTTCTGGCAATGCGAACCATAAAGCAATTGGTCAAGGATGACGGCGCGCTGTACCCTTTGGCGGCGGCTATTCTCTCCAATCAACTATACATGGACGACTTACTAGGCGGATATCACGACTTCATAACAGCACAGAAAGCTCAAGGTGAACATATAACAATGCTGAAGGGCGGAGGGTTCAACTTACGAAAGTGGGCTAGCAACAAAACGCGCTTACTCGAAGGCTTGCCAGATGAATTGATAAGCCAAAAAGTGATCGACTTCAAGGACGCAGAAACAAACAAAACGCTAGGCATCACTTGGAACCCGCGCACAGATGAGTTTACTTACAAACAAATATCACTGTGCCACAAACGTGACGTCAACACAAAACGCACACTATTGTCGGACATATCAAAACTGTACGACCCACTTGGCTGGCTATCACCGGTTACAGTGAAAGCCAAGCTAATTTTTCAACATGCATGGTCAACAACAACGAGCTGGGATGATGAGCTCCCACCGAATATACAGCAAGAATGGGAACAATTCCGCAGTCAGCTCGCACACATACACCACATAACCATTCCACGCTGGGTCGGCAACACCCAAAAACCCTTCGAACTTCATGGCTTCTGTGATGCATCTGAGAGAGCTTACGGATGCGTTATATATTGCAAGTCCACTGATAAAGAAGGTCAACAGATGATCAGGCTAGTAGCAGCTAAAACAAAATTAGCCCCACAGAAAAACCCTATTTCTCTGCCACGACTGGAGTTATGTGGTGCATTACTACTAGCTCGCCTGATTGAAAAAGTTAGAAACTCGATCAACTCGCAGACAGTCACCATTCATTGCTGTACCGACTCTATGGTGGTGCTTGGCTGGCTACATGGGGACGTGTGTCGCTGGAAGAGTTTCGTAGCCAATAGAGTCACACAAATAACTCAAATAACTCCATTCAACTTCTGGAAACATGTCAAGTCCGAAGATAATCCTGCGGATTGCGCAAGCAGAGGAATCTCACCATCAGACTTAATAGGTCACGAACTGTGGTGGAAAGCCCCTACTTGGCTTCAAAACAACAACATACCCAAAAAGGAATTTTTTACAACGAACGAAGAGCAGAGGAAACTAGGTCAAATATGCGCAATACAAACAAAACACGCGCCACTCATCGAGCAACTACTGCAAAAATACAGCTCAATGACTTATGCAACCCGAGTCATTAGCTGGATCATACGATTCATAAACAACTCGCGTGACGTAACAAGAGCCAACCGCATGTCACACTTAACTACAGAGGACATAGTGCAGACTCAACACCTGCTCGTCAAAACTGCACAGAACAATGCCTTTGCCGAGGAAATAGCGTACCTAAACAAACATAATAGGGTACGGGCCACAAGCAAACTGTTGAGTTTGAGCCCTATACTAGACGCACAAGGCATTCTTCGAGTGGGAGGAAGACTTGAACATGCCAAGTTAAGCAACTCCCAAAAACATCCGATGATAATACCTAACAATCACAAGCTATCAGAGCTCTTGATTGACCAAGCCCACAAGAACACTCTCCACGGTGGTGCCAGGCTTACTTTGGGACACCTTCGTAACAAATATTGGATACTTGGCGGCATGAAACCAATCAAGAAGCAACTAAATAAATGTGTCACCTGTCATCGCTACAAAACAAAATCCAACATAATGAAGAGACCAGTAACAAAATTGTCCCGGCTACCCATGGAAACAGAGAACAATACCAAAAACAAACCAACGAAACCATCAAACAATAAACAACCAGAGGCGACTTCATCAACATCACAACGACAACGTCGGGTGAGCCCTAGACAGGAACGGAAGGGAGTTTCCAGCTGTAACGTCCTCAAGTACCTAAGCACATTACTAATACTCATGGTTACGTGCGTGACACCGTCCATGCAAAAACTCGTCAATGTAACAACCCTAGACCCTACCCGTCTTGTATACTTTGACAAAGCCGCAGACTTACAGATAATACAAGATGAATGGAGACTGGTGGTGTACTACAACATGTCGACTTACTGGAAAAGCATTTCTGCCGTTGAACAATACGTCCAGCAACTACATGGACTTTGTAAACTAAATATAGCGTACTTGACTATATCCACACAACTCGAGCACGAACTAAACGAGCTCAAACACTACAACGAAGTACTACAATCTGAACATGGAAGACGCACTAAGCGAGGTTTCATCAACGGAATTGGGAACATTGCCAACGCTCTCTTTGGTGTCCTTGATGACAAATTTGCCGAAAAATACCACAACGACACCAAACTACTACACAGCAATGAAGACCACTTGCTCAATCTGTACAAACAACATACATCAATAATCGAAGGGGAATACAACCTCCTGAAGAGGAACGAGCAAGTAATGAACCGACAGTTCATCGTCATCAACAAAAGTCTCAGAGACTCGTTGCAACAACTGAAAACCGAACAAGACCAAGCAACATTCCTTACTGCTACAGCACTTGCTGCAAACATGATGGTAGCAAACTTGCGGAGAAGACATGTTGATCAACCTAGTTACAGATCTTCGCCACGGCAAAGTCGACACTCATTTGCTGAAACCCGATGCATTCGAAAAACAGTTGAACATCATATCGGGACAAGTACCAAAAGGATTATCACTACCCTGCTCAAACAAATTCAAGTGCATCCGGGAGATGTATAAACTAGCAAGTGTGCAAGGAAAACTAACTGAAGAATTTATTATTTTCGAAGTGAAAATCCCGCTAGTAGCAGACGAACAATATGAACTAATCGAAGTCATCCCAATCCGCAACATAAAGGGACCCTCCATGATTAACATTATACCAACAACTCAATACATAGCCGTTAACTTGGAAATGGACATGATGATATCACTGGATCAACAACATCTATCATCATGCACACAAGTAAACACAAATCAGCTGCTTCTATGTAACCTTGACTTACCTATTTACGGCATAAAAGCAGCCACAAAAATGTGCGAAGCTGACATAATAAACAATCGAGGAGTATCAACCTGCCGCACTGAGGTATCAAGTTGCGGCAACGAATGGAAAAAACTACACAGCAAAGGGGCTTGGTTGTTTACGTGTTGCGAGGAATGCACTATGCGCATTTTCTGTCCAGCTGGAATTACGTCACAAACACTACAAAATACTGGCGTAATCACCTTAGCGCCAGGTTGCATAATGCGCGGCGATAAACATCTAATTCATTCGCACTACAATATGCAAAGCACAATGGATTTAGGAAATGAGCAAGAGATCGACGTACCAGAGATAAACCTAAACGAACTATTAAGAAGCAACAGTCAAATTACAAACATAACAAACATGGAAATTGAAACACATGAAGAACAACTAAAGGGTCTTAAGAGAAAAATTGAGCTGGTTAAAGAACAGCAAGACATCCAAATAGTTAGTTCCGTGGAGGCGGCGCAACATCACTATGTCCTGTACGGCTGCATGATAACCTGTGCAACAATATTCAGCATATGGGTATACTTTCAAATAAAAGCACGCTGCCTCTGTCTACCTCAAGGAAGCAGAACAGCAACGCAGGCACACCAGGAAGAGATCGAAATGGTACCAAGTCATACTCAACGGGATCTTCCTGGGAAAGGACAAACAAATGCACTAGAAGAGGCCCCCGGACATCTTCCTAACAGCAACAAGGTGGATCGCGAAACGTCGCCAAGACCCGTTAGCGGCGAGCGTAGAACCTGCTAATAACTTTATTTACATACTTTGTGATAATACATTTTATTTGTTATTTGTACTTTTATAGTTGGCAGGATGTACGAGCATCGCCACATGATATTTATTGTTTTAGTTTTTACCTGAACTAGCAGTTGCTAAATTCACAGATTTATTTACATTCGCTGACTAGGCTATTACGCCCGCCACAAGTCACCTACTTTTTGTATTATATATTTTAATGTTTTACATAATAAACGGTCAATCATTTACGGACACATAACAGTGATTTTATTCCCTGTACACATCCCGTGTGATTCGTCCATCTACATACAACATCTCAGTGTGCGGAGCTGCTGCCCGTACACTAGTATATATAAATGATCTACCCTATTTATTGAAAAACCAACCTCAAAATATGGTGTTATTTGCTGATGACACTTCCCTAATTTTCAAGATAAATAGGCGGCCCCAAAATCTAGATGACGTGAATAATGCCCTACTTCAGGTCCAAAATTGGTTCACAGCAAACAATTTGGTACTAAATGAAAAAAAAACCAAATGCATAAGATTTGCTTTACCGAATGTTAAAAGTAGTGAATGTGATATAATATTTAATATAGAGAAATTTGAATTCGTAGATAAAACGGTTTTCCTGGGGATTACGCTTGATTCAAGGCTACAATGGGGTTCTCATTTAACATCTCTTGCGGGGCGGTTAAGTTCAGCTGCCTATGCCATTAGAAAGATCCGTCAATATACTGATGTAGATACCGCTAGACTGGTTTATTTTAGTTACTTTCATAGTATAATGTCTTATGGCATTTTGCTGTGGGGACGGGCTGCAGATATTGAGTCTATATTTATTCTGCAGAAAAGAGCCATCAGAGCCTTAAATAATCTTCGTAGGCGCGATTCTCTAAGGGAACTGTTTAAGGATATTGGCATCATGACGGTACATTGTCAATACATCTACGAAAACATAATGTACGTCAGAAAAAATCTGCACCTTTTTGGTAAAAGGGGTGACAGACATAATTACAGTACTAGAAATAGGGACCAACTAGTTCAGCCAGGCTTCAGACTCGCTAAAGTAGACTCATCTTTCATGGGGTACTGTTTGAGATGCTATAATAAAATTCCACAAAGTAAGTATTCTTGAAATGAATGAGACGAAATTTAAAACATGCATTAAACGCACACTATGTAAGCAAGCATATTACAAGTTGAGCGATTATATCGCTGATAAAAATGCTTGGCTCAATGCTGGTCCTGCTCCACAAGGACAGGGGCGCATAAATTGATAGCATTAAATTGTATTGTTGGAGCTGCTGAAGATTGTACAACTATCTTTGCATTGTATAGATTCAATCTCTTTAGTATTATATAATTGCATAGCCCATATTGTGTGAGTACTATGTACTAGAAAGCTATCATTCACTGAAAACCTACGTCTTTTTTTTTGACTTGAATGTGCCCTGGCGGTTGACAGTATGTCATGCTCACTCAAATGTCTTGCTGATGGTGGCGCATGTTTCGGATCATTTATTTCCCTTCAAAATGGTTGAGTTGAATGGTTCTGATCCATGCGTCATGTCCATGAACGGGCGCTGTCAGTTGTGACTGGTCATCTCTTAGTGGCCATGGCTTATTTGAATGAATTATTTTAAATTGTATTTTTTTTTTTTTTTTTTACTGTGGACACTTTTAACGTGCACATCTTGCTACATTGTTCTCACATAATATACCATCTCAACATGAATGATGTAACCAAGATTTTGTAACAATATTCTTGTGCGAGGTAGCACATTTACTGCTGGTTTGGTGAGGAGTAAAACCACTGATGAACTTGTTGCTTCTTTATTGGGAAGAGTGTTTCCCTAGTACTATCTTGCCGACTACTGTATCGACTGAACAAAATGGCCCTATTTTTATACAGAATTTTCTAAGTATCAAAATCGATTACAAATTTCCAAAAAGCGCGGGAAAAACTAAAAACCAATGAAAACATAACAAAAAAGCGGTAAAACATTGTGCAAGTTACCTTAAGTACTTCGAAACTTTACTGTAACGAGAACCGCGTGACAATATTCGCGTTTTTCACTAACTTTTTGTATATAAACCTATATAAAACTATATGATATCGAAATCTATATATCAAAAACTATCATACAAAAATATAAAATCATCAAAACATATAACATAATAAACTTATTTACTCCTAACACTAAGTCTACTATGTACACGAACAAAATTATAAGAAAACTATTAAAATATAAACTTAAGCTGTTTATATAATAAACTATTAGTGCCTATGTACTATCATATAGGTCCCTATGTACCCTATATGCTTACATATACCACTATACACTGTCATTATTGTCCTGCACACAAACACTAAACTTTCGGTTTATTTTCCACTATAATATCACTTTATGTACTGTTTATGCAGTGGCTATGTATCACTATCACTTTACTATATATTTTCACTGTATATTGCACTGTCCCGCACATCACTCCCGCCGTGCGACCGCGTCGCATCAGCTGCCGGTGCGGGCTCGACGTCTGTAGACAGGGGCAGGATCACCAGCTTCCTCACTGGCCGGCGCAGGATGCCTCCTCTGGTCAGCACGTCCACCGTCCGCACGATGTTGTCGGGGCCCGGATACGTGGCGACGACTCTTCCTCGGATCCACACGTTGCGAGGCAGGTTCGGGTCGACGATCTGTACGAGGTCATTGACTCGCACTGCTTGACCTCGTCCGTGGGGCTCCCGCCGGTGTTGGAGCTCAGGGAGATATTCCTTTACCCAGCGTAGCCAGAAGACGTCGGCTAGCCTCTGTGCGGCTCGCCAGCTGGATCGTGAGATGGCGTCTTGCTCGGTGAAAGTGCCTAGCTGTGGCACTCGCCCTGGTCCCCCCAACAAGAAGTGGTTGGGAGTGAGGGCTTCTGGATCTTCTGGGCTGACTGAGACGTGAGTCAGCGGACGACTGTTGACGGTGTACTCTACTTCAGCAAGTAGAGTCGTGAGGACTTCTTCTGTTGGGTGACGTTCATGTAACGTCGCGGTGAGTGCCGTCTTCACAGAGCGAACCATTCGCTCCCAAGCTCCGCCCATGAATGGAGCTCCAGGCGGAATGTAGCGCCAGGAGATGGTCCTCTTCGCCGCTTCCCCTGCAGTCGCTGTGTCGATCGCTTGTCGTAGTTCCTTGTCGGCAGCCTTAAGGTTGGTGCCGTTGTCCGACCAAATCTCAGTCGGGCAGCCTCGTCGCGCGATCAGCCTTCTGACCGCCATCACCGCAGAGTCGGCGCTGAGCGAGCCGGCGACTTCGAGATGTATTGCTCGCGTCGTGAGACATGTGAAGATGGCCACATATCTTTTCTGTCGAGTTCGTCCGACGGTCACGGAGAGAGGTCCGAAGTAGTCGACTCCGGTGAAGGTGAAGGGTCGCTTGTGATGAGCTAAGCGACACGCTGGCAGGTCCCCGGTTCTCGGATGCGGTGGCACTTGTGTCTTCATTCTGCAGAACAGGCATCGTCGCAGTAGTGTGCGTGTGACAGGGCGTAGTCGTAGTACCCAATACTGTTGTCTGCACTCGTTGACTGTTGCTTCGACGCCGGAGTGATGAAGTTGCCGATAAATACTCAGCACCCAGAGCTTGACCGTAGGATGATCACCGTCGATTACCAGCGGGTTCGTAAATTCTTCCTTCATATCTGTGACTGCTTGAATACGACTTCTTAGTCGGATTGTGCCGTTTACGGACACGACGCTCAGCTGGTGAAGGCGGCTTTCTTTGTCGATGGGCTTCCCGTTGTTCAAGCTGTTCATTTCTTCTGGAAATGACTCTTCTTGAGAGGATCGCATCAGAAGTTCTTCAGCTTTTGTGAGCAGCTCTGCTGTGACCGGAAGCAGCTTCTTCTCTTCTTGTGACGACTTCTTTGCCGTCGTGGGTGCCTGCCTTTTTACTGTAGTCTTGTTCTTCTTCCAAGCTGGATCAGTTTCTTTATTCTTCTTCGTTCTTCTGTAGTTGACTCTCTGTTTTGTGACTCTGCAGAGTTGGATAAACTGCAGAACACGCGCTGTCGAGTATCGGAGTCGGTCCCAGCTGGAGAATTTCGATGGGTCAGGCAGACCCTCTGCGAGCTTCGGTCTTCTCTTGTCGCTCACGTGATGCGTCTTCTCTTCCTCGGAAGATTCTTCTGCTGTTGTTTTTGTGGTTTCTGTCGGCCATGAGTCTTCTGTGTTGTCTTCTGGATCTTCTGCGATGTGTGACACGAAGTCGGTCTTCTGGCTGAAGGTTCGTGTCTGGCTGCCGTGGAGTACCCAACCTAGTGGCGTGAGAGATGCCACTGGGTGGTTCTTGCCTCCTCTTCTGGTTTCTGATGTCAGCAGAAGATGCCAGTTGTCTTGACCGATGAGAACTTGTGGCTTCGTATTTGCAAATGTAAGGTGTCCTCGGATGTCGTATAAGTGTGGACACCCTTCCACTAGTTCTTGTGGAACCCGTTGAGACGAAACTTGCAGGTTCTTCACTGTGCGTGCTTGTATTTGCTCTTCATGATCGTTGAGCCCCTTCAGTTTGATGGTGACTCTTCTGGATGCTAATTCAGAAGTCTTCATGTCGTTGATGGTCTCTATTTTCAGTGGATCTGTGGGTCCTGTTGCTCCGATGCTTGTTGCCACGCTGTCGTCAACGAGCGTGACTGTTGACCCGTCGTCCATCAACGCGAAGGTGTTGACAGCCCCTTTCGGTCCCTTCACCTGGACCGGTAGGATCTTCAGATAGGACTGCTTCTTGACGGTCCAAGCCGAATTGATGACTTCTGTTTTTTCTTTATCTTCTGTTACTTCTGTCTTCTCTGTCTTCTTTTCGTAGTGCAGCATCTTGTTATGAGAGTACTTGCAGCTGTTGACACCACACGGTTTGGTTTTGCAGTGGTGTGTCTTGGTTCTGAAGCGAAGACATCTGAAGCAGAGGCGTTTGGACTTGGCCATGTCCCATCTTGAATTCGCGTCCAACTTCTTGAATTCTTCACATTCGGTTGCGTTGCTGTGCCCCGTGTTGTCACATACGGCGCACTTCGATGTCTGTGGCTTCTCAGTAACGTTGTTGACCCGTTGCGTCTTCTTTTGTTGTGCGGCTGAAGTAGGTGCTGCCATCTGTTCAGGCAGCGCGTAAGGTCCGCATAACTCTGCTTCCCTTTTGAAGAACTTCTCTATCTTGATGAGGCAAGGATCTTCACGTGGCTGCATGGCTGAGAAGTCGTAGAATCTATATCGAAGAGTCGGCGTCAGCTTGTCCACTAATGTCTTCGCGAGTTCCGGGTTGTACATGTAGTTGAAACAACCCAAAGTCTTCAGTGTCGCCACTACGTTGGATACTTTAGTGGCGAAAATGCAGATGTCCCTCGGCGACTCAGTGAGGCGTGGCAGGCTTCGAAGTGTCTCCATTTCCAGCATGGCTATGGACTCTGGTCTTGAAAGGTGTAGACTTTTTCAGCAGGGCGCTACACCAGACTTCGTAGACTGCAGACCATAGGTAGATAACTTCAGGGATTCAGGATGATAAATAATAAGACGAATCTTCGTGGAAAACTGCGTGTAGAGTGTAGTGCGTGTGGAGTGTAGGGTGAGGCGAGTGTCTTCTTCTTCTTAGTGTGTCTTCAGCAGCGGTCGGGCGAATAATAATTCGCAGAATTTGGGTGCGTCATATTTATAGACAATGCTCCTAGCGCCGCGGGGCGGCGGTGTCGAACTAACATGGCAACTTTGTTTGGCCAATCAGAAAGGAGTATTTGAGTTGTACATGTGTGTGTGAGACGTAATCGCATGTCTGTATGTGTGTGTAATGCAGCTTTATTTATTTATAACGTAAATCAGATACATAATACACAGTTATTTACTTGTTAATGGTAAAATCTATTACATATTAGGTCGAAGCTTTACATGCTACGTATAATCTTCGTATATTTACTTAAATTCTATACATATCTACGTAATATCTTTACGTAGCGAGCTAAATCACAATAACTTATGTGTTATATTAAAAATAAGAATGGCAAGAGGTTCTTTTATGTATACAAATGAGCAATAAGATTCCAATTAGGTTAATAAATGACTAATAAGAGTCTAGCAGGACTAACAAACCAAAAATAACACTTTTACATGGCTATTTTACACATGTATCTAGCCTTATATCTAAGCTGTTATTTACAATCTCCCCCTCGTGCGCAAGCACCAAACATAACGTTTTAGTCCGCCGTTGAAATCAAGATGAGGCGAGAGGCTGGACGACGAAGTAATCCAGCTGCTGTTCGTACTTCGGTTACTCGAACTCGTCCATCTGGGCCTGGGTAAACTTTCATGATCTCACCCCGAGGCCACACTCCTCTGGGCATCGTGCCATCACATATTACGACGATGTCGCCAGCTTTTAGATTTTTGTGCTGAGGATTGGAGCTGGATCGAGGCATTAAGAGAGGCCCGTATTCTGCCGTCCAGCGCGCCCAAAAGGCATCGGCCAAGGCTTGAGCGGTTTTCCAGGAGTTCGAGTTCGGTGCTACGTCTTTGAACGAGCCAAGTGGTGACATCCCACCCGAGCGCCCAATGAGGAAGTGATTGGGAGTCAGCGCTTCTTCATCCAAGTTGGGATTCACCGGGGTCAATGGCCTCGAGTTTATCACGTGTTCAGCTTCTAGTAACAACGTGTGAAGTATGTCGTCAGGGGGGTTTCTTTCTTTGAGAGTGACTCTTAACGCCGCTTTCACCGATCCGACCATTCTTTCCCAGGCGCCGCCCATGTTTGGGGCACCAGGTGGTATCTTCTTCCAGGTGATCAGCCTCTCAGATGCGAAAGCTCTCAAATCATGGCCGTTGCTTTGCATAGCTTCGGCGATTTCTTTTTCAGCGCCTACGAAGTTGGTTCCGTTGTCGCTGCATATCACAGTCGGCGTGCCGCGGCGAGCTATCAGTCTTCGCAGGCTCATGATCATGGAGGAGGCCGAGAGGGATGTGGCCAGCTCCAGGTGCACTGCTCGTGTGGTGAGGCATGTATATAGCGCGCCCCACCTTTTCTCCAGCTTTCGCCCGACATTGACGTGCATGGGCCCAAAATAATCCACCGCGGTTGCTGTGAAGGGCGGTTGGTTTTGGGCCAGCCTTTCTGCTGGTAAGTCGCCTAAGGGAATTTTTGAGGGGATCCCCCTATAGGTCCGACACCATTGGCATTTGTTGCATATGTAGCGTAAAACACTGCGCAGCCCTATTATGTGGTAGCGTTGTCTCAGTTCATTCATGACAGTTTGATGGTTGCCGTGATTGAATGTTGCGTGCGTGTGATGCACCAACAGCTGAGTGAGGCCTTCTTTGGCGTGTAGGACTGGCAGGTTGTGCTTTTCTTTTATTCTGCTGTCAAGACACAGGATGCCGTTGCGGTCGATCTTCACGAAGAGCTTGTAGAACGGTGACTTCTTCGGCGGTCGCCGTCCAGCCTCAATCGTCGCGATGTCCTCGCCGAACGAGTTGTATTGACTTCTCCTTACTAGCAATAGTTCAGCTAGTTTTATGTGGTTTGGTGCGAGTTCTTTACTTGTGATTCTTTTGAGTAGTTTGGCTTTAAATACCTCGGCGGCGAGCAGAACGGTGGCAGCAACACGCAGTAATCGAGTGTATTTCGAGAAACGTTCTAAACGAGGTAAGTAATCGCTTACGTCGTGCCTAATAGTCACGTGGACTTGCTTTAATACTCTTTCCTCCCCTGAAGGGGGTGGCGGCGCCGCGGCTCGCTTTTCCTGCGGCCATGATGCGGGGTCGCTCTTTATGAACTCGGGTCCACAAAACCATCTATGTTTCGAGTCGAAATCGATAGGAATGCCCTTGGTCGCGTCGTCCGCGACGTTATCGGCACTGGGCACCCATCGCCAGTTATTCGGAGTAGTTAGGCTTTCGATTTCAGCCAGTCGATGTGCTACAAACGACTTGAACGTGCGCGGGTCTGATTTTATCCAGGCTAATACTGTTTTAGAGTCTGACCAATAATGGCATTTTAATATTTTATAATCCGACTCGCGCTTGACCGATTCGGCTAATCGACTGCCTAACACTGCGGCCTGAAGCTCTAGGCGGGGTATCGAGATAGGTTTCAGCGGAGCCACTTTGGCTTTACCTGCAATCAGTCGCGATGTTCTTGTACCGTTCGACATTGTACTTACGAAATAAATCGCGGCTGAATACACTTTTTCACTTGCGTCACAGAAAACGTGCAACTCCCCTTCGTTAGAGGGCGTGGCAGGTACGTACCTATCTATTTCTAGTTTTTTCAGCAATTGTAAGTTCTTAATAAAAGATGACCATGTCACGTGATGCTCGGTTGTGATGGGGTCGTCCCAATCTATCCCGCTGCGCCATACTTCCTGTATGAGACATTTGCCTATCATCGTAATCGGCGAAACCAAACCTAGCGGGTCGAAAACCGACATGACCGCGCTGGTTACCTGTCGCTTGGTAGGCAGAGTGTCACCTTCAATGACGCTCGCGGGCGTGCTTCTTAGGTTGACGTTGAAACCTAACGTATCGCGTGCGTGGTTCCATATAAGGCCTAATGTTCGCTCTGTATCGCTTTTCCCTAGCGTGGTCGAATCGCTACTGCGCGTGTCGGTGACGCTACTTATCACTTCGGGCACGTTTGACGCCCATCCGCGTAATTCGAAAGACGCGTCTAAGTGTACTTTGTACATGGCGTTAATTACACGTTTCGCCTCGCTTTCGGTGTCGAACGCGCCTAAGTAATCGTCCATATAGAAATTACGCACTGTGGCTCTCGCGACCTCGGGGTATTGTTGGCCGTGATGCTCTGCGTTTTTATTTTTAACATAGATGGCGGTACATGGGGAGGAGGCCGCTCCGAATATTAACGACGTCATTCGGTACTCTTGTGGCGGTCTTTCCCTATCTTCACCCCTCCATAAAAATCGTAAGCTATCACGGTCTTGCCGAGCGATTTTGACCTGTAAAAACATTTCTTTAATGTCGGCTACTACTGCTATTTTGCCTTCTCTAAACCTAATCAGTACACCGAATAGCGATTGCAATAAATCGGGGCCTGCTAATAACGCGTCGTTTAGGCTTTTTCCCCCATACTTGGCTGCTGCATCGAACACTAAACGTACTTTACCCTTCTGCGGATGCACTACTGAAAAGTGCGGTAAGTACCAGCTGCGTGGCGATGTAGACGGGGTGTCTATTTTTTCGGCGTAGCCCGCTTCCAACAGATTGTTTATTTGCTTGCTATATTCGGACTTTAAGTTCGAGTTTTTGTCTAGTTTATTTTCCAGACTGTACAGACGACTGAGAGCTTGTTTTTTGTTGTTAGGCATTACCTCGTCGTCTGTCCGCCACAGTAATCCCGTTTCGAACCTGTTACAGCTCACCTTCTTAAACGTTTTATCTAAGATCGCTAGGGCGCGCTGATCTGGGTCAGACGTTGGCCGGCGTGGCTCTATTCCTAACGATTCTAAGCTGAAGAAGTTTCTGATAAGCTCTAACGCGGGGTCGACTGTTGGCGTAGGTCGCACGTGATTCACTAACGCTACCGTGTTGCGTGGGCGTGCGTCTTGCCCGTGCAGCACCCATCCTAGTTTGGTTAACGATGCCACGGGTTGGGTCTTTTGGCCGACTCGTAGCTGTCTGGATGTAATTAAATGCCAGTTGTCCTGACCTATTAAAATAGTCGGTTTTCCCAGCTCGTAGCATAGTTCATCCTCTAATTCCGCTAGGTGGCTGCACTGGCGCACTATATCTCTGCTTACCTCCTGCGGAGATAAATTTAAATTTCCTATGGTGTTCGCACTCATAGTTTCTAAGTTTCGACTACACATACCGCGGATTGACAGCTTAACGCGACACGACTCCGTCTCGTCTATACGATTACCTCCTACTCCTTCTAGCGATAATAGTTGGCCGCGACCTCTAGGTGTAACGCTGTCCGCCACGCCTCGCTCAACGAGCGTCATGGTTGAACCTTCATCCAGCAAGGCGTAGGTGGCAGTGGAGCCTATGGGGCCGCTTAACTCGACCGGTACTATTTTTAGGTAGGTACTAGACGTGTTTACGTGATTCACCGAGCTCACGTTACCGCGGGTAGGCAGAGCTGTATTGTCGCTGCCGTGTAGCATTTTATGGTGTGACGCTTCACACCCGTTAATTCCGCATGGCACGTATTTGCACCTAGCCATCCGCATGTGCGAGTTATTCAGGCACCTAAAACATAACCTATCGCGTTTAGCCACGTTCCATCGATCGTTAATGGTTAATTTCGCGAAGTCCGCGCACTCTGCGGCGCCGTGATTTCCCGCGCAAATAACGCATTTTTTATTTTTATCCGTTTCTGCCGACGACTCGCTATTCGGTCGTGATGGGCGTGGCTTCTGCGGTTTTGACGCCTGTTTCTTTGAGCTCGACTTATTTACGGCTGCGACCGTTTTATGCGATGAGCTGGCCTCGATTTCTGAATCCTCGCTTTCGGAGTCCGAGTGTTGACGACGCGTGCGTTCACGGGCCGTGTTCACCGTGCGCGGTTTTGAGCGGTTTTTCCTTTCATCTCGCGCTGTCTCGTAGGCGAACATAGCGCCACACTGGTCGGCCATGATGTTCAGAAATCGAGACAACAACTCTAACTCGGGCGCGCCGGTGCGTTCCGCTTTGAATTCATACCATTTATATTTTAGAATTATGCTGAGTTTTTCTACGATTCGACTTACTAACTCAGGTGAGTACAGATATTGCGGTTGATTGAGTGATTTTATCGCCGCTACTGTGTTTGATACTCTGCTCGCGAAACCACTCACATTACGCCCGTCTTCGCTCATGCGGGGCATGCGTTTAATGTTTTCGAGTTCTGATAAGACGAGTAATTCCGGTCGGCCGTAACGTCGTTCTAACGTGTCTATTACTTCATACGGATCCGATACGGTGAATAATAACGCCCTAACCGTTTCGCGGGCTGCACCTCTCAGTGCTCGTCTTAGGCGGGCCACGTTTTGTACGTCAGAAAACATGCCTACTGTGTCGCTAAAGACAGATTTAAAAGCCATCCACTCGGCAATCGCCCCGTCGAAATGAGGCAGTTCGTGGATGAACTTTGGTGCCGCGGAGTCGGATTTATTTGAATTTACCGCCTGCATTATCGCGTTGGCCAGCATCGCCATGTCGCTGCTACTATTCGACGTGTCGTTGCCAACGCGCGGCTCATTCTTAGTCGAGTTGGGTGGTCGCGGCGCCTGTCCCGAGGCTTGGGCGCTATCTAATATTGCTGGCTGCTCTGCTACATACTGTTCCGAAATCCAGCCCTCAACACGTGACTCTTCAACTCTGAGCGGTCGCTCCGCGTCGTCGGAGCTTTCCAGTTCTATTCTGGCTATTTCCAAACGACTTAAGGCAATTGCGGATGCCGCCTTAGCCCGTGCTAATTCGGAATGATGTAACTCTAATTCGGCTTTTAATATAGATAATCGGCTACATGCCCTATCCATGGGAACATTAATTACGGTGCCCGGCGCACTCCTAACCAACGTGTTATTTAAATCTTCGACTTGCGCGGACCTATTTTCGATGATTATTTTCTCGACACTATGCGTGCTGCTGTCACCACTCGTGTCCTCTGTGCTGGTGCCCTTACTCCACGTATTTGATTCGGTCGACATTGTCTGACCGGACGCCGGCGTGGCGTCGGTGGCAGGCGTAGATTTGCCTGAACGCAATACACGTGCGTTTTCCATTGCGCACGAGGGTCCCTAATCCCTACCAATTACTTAGAATTAACACTTTATCACTTTCACTGTTTTTCTTGATGTGTGACGCCTACCTTGCCTATCAGCCTGGCCGGACTCCTACCGCGGTGATGCCGGACCAGGAATGGGAATGCAGGGGATTGGAAAGGTAGGAACCTCCCAGCAGAGGGCGCGGGCGCTCACGGGTGCATCAGAGTGTGGCGGGAAAACCAACACCCGTCGCCGCGTACCAACCTGTGGCCCCAGAACGTATCCGCACCGTACCGGCGGGGTCTGACTGTAACACCTGGGATGGTGCGTGGAGCCGTCAGGTGGTCCACTATGCCTCCGTACGTATAGGATGGCCGTTAACACCGCTAGGTGGCCACGTACGTGTGATAGTGATTGCTTCCAAGCAATTAGCAGCGGTTAGGCAAGACCGACTACCAACACTCGCGCGTACTTGTTTCTTTCTTGACTGATGAAACCGGAGCTGATGCAGTGATCCGGCCGAGAAGGACCATTGAAAGGTGTAGACTTTTTCAGCAGGGCGCTACACCAGACTTCGTAGACTGCAGACCATAGGTAGATAACTTCAGGGATTCAGGATGATAAATAATAAGACGAATCTTCGTGGAAAACTGCGTGTAGAGTGTAGTGCGTGTGGAGTGTAGGGTGAGGCGAGTGTCTTCTTCTTCTTAGTGTGTCTTCAGCAGCGGTCGGGCGAATAATAATTCGCAGAATTTGGGTGCGTCATATTCATAGACAATGCTCCCAGCGCCGCGGGGCGGCGGTGTCGAACCAACATGGCAACCTTGTTTGGCCAATCAGAAAGGAGTATTTGAGTTGTACATGTGTGTGTGAGACGCAATCGCATGTCTGTATGTGTGTGTAATGCAGCTTTATTTATTTATAACGTAAATCAGATACATAATACACAGTTATTTACTTGTTAATGGTAAAATCTATTACATATTAGGTCGAAGCTTTACATGCTACGTATAATCTTCGTATATTTACTTAAATTCTATACATATCTACGTAATATCTTTACGTAGCGAGCTAAATCACAATAACTTATGTGTTATATACAAAATAAGAATGGCAAGAGGTTCTTTTATGTATACAAATGAGCAATAAGATTCCAATTAGGTTAATAAATGACTAATAAGAGTCTAGCAGGACTAACAAACCAAAAATAACACTTTTACATGGCTATTTTACACATGTATCTAGCCTTATATCTAAGCCGTTATTTACACATGGATAGGGCATGTAGCCGATTATCTATATTAAAAGCCGAATTAGAGTTACATCATTCCGAATTAGCACGGGCTAAGGCGGCATCCGCAATTGCCTTAAGTCGTTTGGAAATAGCCAGAATAGAACTGGAAAGCTCCGACGACGCGGAGCGACCGCTCAGAGTTGAAGAGTCACGTGTTGAGGGCTGGATTTCGGAACAGTATGTAGCAGAGCAGCCAGCAATATTAGATAGCGCCCAAGCCTCGGGACAGGCGCCGCGACCACCCAACTCGACTAAGAATGAGCCGCGCGTTGGCAACGACACGTCGAATAGTAGCAGCGACATGGCGATGCTGGCCAACGCGATAATGCAGGCGGTAAATTCAAATAAATCCGACTCCGCGGCACCAAAGTTCATCCACGAACTGCCTCATTTCGACGGGGCGATTGCCGAGTGGATGGCTTTTAAATCTGTCTTTAGCGACACAGTAGGCATGTTTTCTGACGTACAAAACGTGGCCCGCCTAAGACGAGCACTGAGAGGTGCAGCCCGCGAAACGGTTAGGGCGTTATTATTCACCGTATCGGATCCGTATGAAGTAATAGACACGTTAGAACGACGTTACGGCCGACCGGAATTACTCGTCTTATCAGAACTCGAAAACATTAAACGCATGCCCCGCATGAGCGAAGACGGGCGTAATGTGAGTAGTTTCGCGAGCAGAGTATCAAACACAGTAGCGGCGATAAAATCACTCAATCAACCGCAATATCTGTACTCACCTGAGTTAGTAAGTCGAATCGTAGAAAAACTCAGCATAATTCTAAAATATAAATGGTATGAATTCAAAGCGGAACGCACCGGCGCGCCCGAGTTAGAGTTGTTGTCTCGATTTCTGAACATCATGGCCGACCAGTGTGGCGCTATGTTCGCCTACGAGACAGCGCGAGATGAAAGGAAAAACCGCTCAAAACCGCGCACGGTGAACACGGCCCGTGAACGCACGCGTCGTCAACACTCGGACTCCGAAAGCGAGGATTCAGAAATCGAGGCCAGCTCATCGCATAAAACGGTCGCAGCCGTAAATAAGTCGAGCTCAAAGAAACAGGCGTCAAAACCGCAGAAGCCACGCCCATCACGACCGAATAGCGAGTCGTCGGCAGAAACGGATAAAAATAAAAAATGCGTTATTTGCGCGGGAAATCACGGCGCCGCAGAGTGCGCGGACTTCGCGAAATTAACCATTAACGATCGATGGAACGTGGCTAAACGCGATAGGTTATGTTTTAGGTGCCTGAATAACTCGCACATGCGGATGGCTAGGTGCAAATACGTGCCATGCGGAATTAACGGGTGTGAAGCGTCACACCATAAAATGCTACACGGCAGCGACAATACAGCTCTGCCTACCCGCGGTAACGTGAGCTCGGTGAATCACGTAAACACGTCTAGTACCTACCTAAAAATAGTACCGGTCGAGTTAAGCGGCCCCATAGGCTCCACTGCCACCTACGCCTTGCTGGATGAAGGTTCAACCATGACGCTCGTTGAGCGAGGCGTGGCGGACAGCGTTACACCTAGAGGTCGCGGCCAACTATTATCGCTAGAAGGAGTAGGAGGTAATCGTATAGACGAGACGGAGTCGTGTCGCGTTAAGCTGTCAATCCGCGGTATGTGTAGTCGAAACTTAGAAACTATGAGTGCGAACACCATAGGAAATTTAAATTTATCTCCGCAGGAGGTAAGCAGAGATATAGTGCGCCAGTGCAGCCACCTAGCGGAATTAGAGGATGAACTATGCTACGAGCTGGGAAAACCGACTATTTTAATAGGTCAGGACAACTGGCATTTAATTACATCCAGACAGCTACGAGTCGGCCAAAAGACCCAACCCGTGGCATCGTTAACCAAACTAGGATGGGTGCTGCACGGGCAAGACGCACGCCCACGCAACACGGTAGCGTTAGTGAATCACGTGCGACCTACGCCAACAGTCGACCCCGCGTTAGAGCTTATCAGAAACTTCTTCAGCTTAGAATCGTTAGGAATAGAGCCACGCCGGCCAACGTCTGACCCAGATCAGCGCGCCCTAGCGATCTTAGATAAAACGTTTAAGAAGGTGAGCTGTAACAGGTTCGAAACGGGATTACTGTGGCGGACAGACGACGAGGTAATGCCTAACAACAAAAAACAAGCTCTCAGTCGTCTGTACAGTCTGGAAAATAAACTAGACAAAAACTCGAACTTAAAGTCCGAATATAGCAAGCAAATAAACAATCTGTTGGAAGCGGGCTACGCCGAAAAAATAGACACCCCGTCTACATCGCCACGCAGCTGGTACTTACCGCACTTTTCAGTAGTGCATCCGCAGAAGGGTAAAGTACGTTTAGTGTTCGATGCAGCAGCCAAGTATGGGGGAAAAAGCCTAAACGACGCGTTATTAGCAGGCCCCGATTTATTGCAATCGCTATTCGGTGTACTGATTAGGTTTAGAGAAGGCAAAATAGCAGTAGTAGCCGACATTAAAGAAATGTTTTTACAGGTCAAAATCGCTCGGCAAGACCGTGATAGCTTACGATTTTTATGGAGGGGTGAAGATAGGGAAAGACCGCCACAAGAGTACCGAATGACGTCGTTAATATTCGGAGCGGCCTCCTCCCCATGTACCGCCATCTATGTTAAAAATAAAAACGCAGAGCATCACGGCCAACAATACCCCGAGGTCGCGAGAGCCACAGTGCGTAATTTCTATATGGACGATTACTTAGGCGCGTTCGACACCGAAAGCGAGGCGAAACGTGTAATTAACGCCATGTACAAAGTACACTTAGACGCGTCTTTCGAATTACGCGGATGGGCGTCAAACGTGCCCGAAGTGATAAGTAGCGTCACCGACACGCGCAGTAGCGATTCGACCACGCTAGGGAAAAGCGATACAGAGCGAACATTAGGCCTTATATGGAACCACGCACGCGATACGTTAGGTTTCAACGTCAACCTAAGAAGCACGCCCGCGAGCGTCATTGAAGGTGACACTCTGCCTACCAAGCGACAGGTAACCAGCGCGGTCATGTCGGTTTTCGACCCGCTAGGTTTGGTTTCGCCGATTACGATGATAGGCAAATGTCTCATACAGGAAGTATGGCGCAGCGGGATAGATTGGGACGACCCCATCACAACCGAGCATCACGTGACATGGTCATCTTTTATTAAGAACTTACAATTGCTGAAAAAACTAGAAATAGATAGGTACGTACCTGCCACGCCCTCTAACGAAGGGGAGTTGCACGTTTTCTGTGACGCAAGTGAAAAAGTGTATTCAGCCGCGATTTATTTCGTAAGTACAATGTCGAACGGTACAAGAACATCGCGACTGATTGCAGGTAAAGCCAAAGTGGCTCCGCTGAAACCTATCTCGATACCCCGCCTAGAGCTTCAGGCCGCAGTGTTAGGCAGTCGATTAGCCGAATCGGTCAAGCGCGAGTCGGATTATAAAATATTAAAATGCCATTATTGGTCAGACTCTAAAACAGTATTAGCCTGGATAAAATCAGACCCGCGCACGTTCAAGTCGTTTGTAGCACATCGACTGGCTGAAATCGAAAGCCTAACTACTCCGAATAACTGGCGATGGGTGCCCAGTGCCGATAACGTCGCGGACGACGCGACCAAGGGCATTCCTATCGATTTCGACTCGAAACATAGATGGTTTTGTGGACCCGAGTTCATAAAGAGCGACCCCGCATCATGGCCGCAGGAAAAGCGAGCCGCGGCGCCGCCACCCCCTTCAGGGGAGGAAAGAGTATTAAAGCAAGTCCACGTGACTATTAGGCACGACGTAAGCGATTACTTACCTCGTTTAGAACGTTTCTCGAAATACACTCGATTACTGCGTGTTGCTGCCACCGTTCTGCTCGCCGCCGAGGTATTTAAAGCCAAACTACTCAAAAGAATCACAAGTAAAGAACTCGCACCAAACCACATAAAACTAGCTGAACTATTGCTAGTAAGGAGAAGTCAATACAACTCGTTCGGCGAGGACATCACGACGATTGAGGCTGGACGGCGACCGCCGAAGAAGTCACCGTTCTACAAGCTCTTCGTGAAGATCGACCGCAACGGCATCCTGTGTCTTGACAGCAGAATAAAAGAAAAGCACAACCTGCCAGTCCTACACGCCAAAGAAGGCCTCACTCAGCTGTTGGTGCATCACACGCACGCAACATTCAATCACGGCAACCATCAAACTGTCATGAATGAACTGAGACAACGCTACCACATAATAGGGCTGCGCAGTGTTTTACGCTACATATGCAACAAATGCCAATGGTGTCGGACCTATAGGGGGATCCCCTCAAAAATTCCCTTAGGCGACTTACCAGCAGAAAGGCTGGCCCAAAACCAACCGCCCTTCACAGCAACCGCGGTGGATTATTTTGGGCCCATGCACGTCAATGTCGGGCGAAAGCTGGAGAAAAGGTGGGGCGCGCTATATACATGCCTCACCACACGAGCAGTGCACCTGGAGCTGGCCACATCCCTCTCGGCCTCCTCCATGATCATGAGCCTGCGAAGACTGATAGCTCGCCGCGGCACGCCGACTGTGATATACAGCGACAACGGAACCAACTTCGTAGGCGCTGAAAAAGAAATCGCCGAAGCTATGCAAAGCAACGACCATGATTTGAGAGCTTTCGCATCTGAGAAGCTGATCACCTGGAAGAAGATACCACCTGGTGCCCCAAACATGGGCGGCGCCTGGGAAAGAATGGTCAGATCGGTGAAAACAGCGTTAAGAGTCACTCTCAAAGAAAGAAACCCCCCTGACGACATACTTCACACGTTGTTACTAGAAGCTGAACACGTGATAAACTCGAGGCCATTGACCCCGGTGAATCCCAACTTGGATGAAGAAGCGCTGACTCCCAATCACTTCCTCATTGGGCGCTCAAGTGGGATGTCACCACTTGGCTCGTTCAAAGACGTAGCACCGAACTCGAACTCCTGGAAAACCGCTCAAGCCTTAGCCGATGCTTTTTGGGCGCGCTGGACAGCAGAATACAGGCCTCTCTTAATGCCTCGATCCAGCTCCAATCCTCAGCACAAAAATCTAAAAGCTGGCGACATCGTCGTAATATGTGATGGCACGATGCCCAGAGGAGTGTGGCCTCGGGGTGAGATCATGAAAGTTTACCCAGGCCCAGATGGACGAGTGCGAGTAACCGAAGTACGAACAGCAGCTGGATTACTTCGTCGTCCAGCCTCTCGCCTCATCTTGATTTCAACGGCGGACTAAAACGTTATGTTTGGTGCTTGCGCACGAGGGGGAGATTGTAAATAACAGCTTAGATATAAGGCTAGATACATGTGTAAAATAGCCATGTAAAAGTGTTATTTTTGGTTTGTTAGTCCTGCTAGACTCTTATTAGTCATTTATTAACCTAATTGGAATCTTATTGCTCATTTGTATACATAAAAGAACCTCTTGCCATTCTTATTTTGTATATAACACATAAGTTATTGTGATTTAACTCGCTACGTAAAGATATTACGTAGATATGTATAGAATTTAAGTAAATATACGAAGATTATACGTAGCATGTAAAGCTTCGACCTAATATGTAATAGATTTTACCATTAACAAGTAAATAACTGTGTATTATGTATCTGATTTACGTTATAAATAAATAAAGCTGCATTACACACACATACAGACATGCGATTACGTCTCACACACACATGTACAACTCAAATACTCGTTTCTGATTGGCCAAACAAAGTTGCCATGTTAGTTCGACACCGCCGCCCCGCGGCGCTAGGAGCATTGTCTATAAATATGACGCACCCAAATTCTGCGAATTACATTCCGCGTTCGGCAGCCGTCGCGCATACACGTGTGCCCTGCCCCGTACCGCGCTCTCGCACCCGCGCCACCTGTGCCGCCCGCGAAGCCCTAGTCCGTCTAGAGCGCCGCAGTGCTACGCTGTAGCACCGCCGCGTAGGCCACCTGGCCCCGCCCACCGCCCACTCGTAGCGCCGCTACGGTAAGTGCTCACGCACTCGCCTACGCGCAGCTACGCCGTAGCAAACCGGCTACGGTTGCTACGCATCCGTAGTCGGCCTTCTACGCTCGCGTTCTCGTTGTGTTTTTTGACTCCTTACGAGTAAAAACCATCTGTTTTTTCGGTTGGTACTTGGGGGAAACCTTACGGTGCCAACGAACCCAAGTGGGTGGTGACCCAGCACACCCGCCGACCCCCTTCAGGGGAAGGCAGTTAGTTGGAGGGGCTCCGACTGCGGCCTTGGGGGCTTCCCTAGTCGCGGTCTGGAAGCATATTAACCCCCGCTTGTCCACAGTTTGCACCCGGGACGTCTGGGTGTGTCTACCCCAGCGGCCCGGATTGGTCGCAAGACCCATAGGGCCCTGCCGCACATTGAGATTGGCGGCAGGTATACAAGCTTAGGGCTCACAATAGTACACACCCCCCTGTGACACCGACAGGGAGCGTACACACCCCCGGGCATCCCACCTGGGGGAACTAGGACTAGATAGTAGTCTCCGTTAGACCCCTCCGGTCATTCAGACAGCTGTGTAGCTGGCGAGTTTGTTTGTGTTTTTCTTCTCGCCAGTGAAGCACTAGGAAAAACATAGGGTTGGGCTCCTTTGGGGAACTGTCTACCCGGGGTGTTCACGTTTCACGTGTCGCCTCGGGTCTAGGTCTTAGGCTTAGCTAGGCATTTTAGCTCAGTTTAGCTCCCCCCTATATTCTCGTCTACACGACCCCCCTACCCCTTCCTCCTCAGCCATGATGGCGGAGGAGAAAATGCTTGACCACTTTGTGTGTAAGTTGGTCAAGACCATGCTCGACGAGGACAACCCTGTCATAGTCGAGAAGTACCAGGGCATGCTAGCCCAAATTAAACTTCGATGGAACGGGTTCGTACCCGAACCACCAACGGTCACTGAATTCAGTGATGCGTTGGAGTCCCCTTCCTCCCCATCAGTTACGTCATTGATGTCTCCAGCTTCCCCGGAGGCAACCATTATCTCAAATGAGGACTCCTCGTTTGTTCCCCCCGCCGACTCTGAGATGGAAATCCACATCTCAGATGTCGAATCTGAGGCGACCTCCGCCTCTGAATCCGCCCCCACCTCATCCTCTGAAGACGACTACATGGTCGTTGGAAAGGGAAAGAGGAAGAAGGGAAAGTCCCCTTCGACTTCGGCCACAAAGGCCAAAAAACCCGCGACTCAAGAGAAGGTCTCAATGCCGTCAGAGCATGCCGACCCCTCCCAGAGCCGCCCCCTCACCCCCATGACCGCAGCCACCCCGGCTGCCTCTCCAAACGCCACCCCGGCCGCACCTTCCAGCTCCTCCCAGAGCCGCCCCCACAGCCCCATGACTGTAGCCAATCAGGCTGCCCCCCCTAAGAGTGCCCGCCCCCCCCCTATATTCATTCATGAAAAGGGGAGATGGACAGAGGTTTCAAAACTCTGTAACGATAGGCAGATTCAATACACCTATGCCCGTGCTGTTGAGCAGGGCATCAAAGTCCAGGTATCGTCATCAAACGATTACCGTGGACTCTCAAAACTCCTACAGGTGAAGGATATCAAATATCACACTCACACTGTTCAGGAGAACATCCCCACCAGGGTGGTCATAAAGAACATCCCTACAGAAATCTCCCCTCAGGAGATCAAAAGCGACCTCGAGTCGCAAAACATCCCCGTTTCCGAGGTGCACCGCATGCACCGTAAGGTTGGCGGTCGCACGAGCTCATCACCATACAACATGGTGTTGATAGTCTGTGACCGGGTGGAAGGGCATCACCCCATCCACCAAGTCAGCAAAATATGCGGACTTTCGGGCCTCCGAATTGAAAAACCACATAAAAGTGGTATCATGACTCAGTGCCATCGCTGCCAACTATACGGCCATGCACAAAGAAACTGCTTCGGCAAACCCAGGTGTGTTAAATGCCTGGGTGACCATGGCACCGCCGAGTGCACCCGTCCGAAAGACCGCACACTCTGCACGGAGCCTCCCAGCTGCGTGCTGTGTGGCGAATCTGGTCACCCCGCTAATTACCGCGGATGTCCAAAGGCCCCGAAATCCTCGGCCCCTAAGTTGGCCAATCGTGCCAACAATAGGCAATTGAGAGAGTGCCCCTCATTCAACGAGAAACTCCCCACTTCTCTCAGCCCCCAGCGCCCCAGCCCTTGGAACGCGCTCAATCACCAAGCCCACTTCCCGGCCTTGAGACCCACTCAACCGCCGTGCTCTCAGCCAATCCCACCTCTGATGGCATCTAATATAACACCCCCTCCCCCCCCCAGACCAATTATAAAAGCGGCCGCGCCCTCAGCACCTAGACCACAACTACCCCCAGTGCCCTCAGCACCAGGCAACTTTCCCCCAGCGCCCTCAGCGCCCCGCCACCCAACTAAGGTGCACCAAGCACCTTTCACCTTCTCGGCCCCTCCCCTAACCCCTGCGTCAAACGCCCCGGCACTTGACCCTTTTGACCCCTTCAGGGTTATCACTAGCACTTTCGCAGTGTTTCACTCCCCGCGTGGCCTCCAAATGGCAAGAGACATCATTGCTTGCAATGGTGACTTCTTCGCCTTACTCCAAGTCTACAATGCGTACCCCGATGTTACGCAATCCCTCAGAAACCTCCCCCACAACTCGAATCCATAGAGCTCCTCCCCCCTTGTAGATTCAAACCGAAATCCCTGAAAATAGGGACCTTCAACGCCGAAGGCCTGAATGGCCAACGTGATGAGATCGCCACTTTCCTCCGCGACCATCAACTAGACATCCTCCTAGTCCAAGAGACCTTCTTCAAACCCCACCAGCGAGACCCTAAAATTGCCAACTACAGGTTAGTTCGCAATGACAGGACTCGCTGTCACAAGGGAGGTACTCTAATCTACTATAAATCCAGTCTGTACTGCATCCCCTTAGACCCCCCTACCCTCTCCAACCTCGAAGTCTCTGTCTGTCGGCTGGGCATGACAGGTCATCTACCAATTACGATTATCTCGGCGTACCTTCCGCCTCCTAACTCCAACACCGATTCTGTGGCGATTAACGCCTCCATCAAGGATGACCTCACTACCTTACTCAACCTAAGTGACTCCGTCCTTCTGGCGGGGGATCTTAATGCAAAGCACCCCGCATGGAATAGCCGCTTGTCCAATACCAGAGGTAATGTCCTCTACGACCTCTGCTCCTCCCTCGATTTTGATGTCATCGCTCCGATGCATCCCACACATTTTCCAAATAACCCTAATCACACCCCCGATGTGCTAGACGTCGCGCTTCTGAAGAATGTAAACTTGCGATTACACTCTATGGAAACGATCGATGAGCTCAATTCGGATCACAGACCTGTGATTATAGAATTTGCCCCCAGATACGGTCCTTCTGACCCCTCTCAACCCCCCCCCACCAAAGTGATCACGGACTGGGGGAAAGTAAGCGAATTGCTGAAATCCACCGAGTCCCCTCACTTAGATCAAATCCCCGACAACATAATAACCGTAGCCGACACGGAGGCCGCGATCGGCTTGTTCACTGGCCACGTTCAGTCAATCCTGAGCGAGTGCTCAAGGGAGGTTCCGGCGGAGGATCACCTCCGCTGGAAACTTCCGGATGACGTACGTGAACTGGTGACCGAGAAGAACGCGGCTATCCGTGCTTACAGAGCCTTCCCCTGTGCCAGTAACAAAGTTTTTATGCGTCGCTTACAACGCAAAGTAAGTAGATGCGTCAAAAAACTGCGTGAAGAACAATGGGACAAGATGCTCGACGATCTAGAACCGACCCATCAGGCTTTCTGGAACCTGCAGAGGAAACTCCGCTCCTCTGAGGTCACTCCCATGCCCCCTCTCATTAAACCTGATCAGAGTGTCGCCTTCGACGACGACGATAAAGCCGAATGTCTGGCCGACAGTTTAGAGTCTCAATGCTCCCCCAGCACCCAGCCAGTAGACCAAGCTCACCTTGCTAAGGTGGATGCTGAAGTCGAACGCCGGGCCTCCCTTCCCCCTGTCGAAGACCCTGATGACCCACTACCCCTAGTCACTCCAGACGAGGTAGAGGACATCATAAAAGGTCTCAAACCTAGGAAAGCCCCTGGCTCTGACAAAATCACCAACAAGGTGTTCAAACTTTTCTCCCCTGCCCTCATAGTATTACTAACCGCTATCTTCAATAGCGCCATGTCCAATAATATTTTCCCTCAGTCGTGGAAACAGGCTACCGTTATTGGTATTCCCAAACCGGGCAAGCCTAAATCTTCCCCGAGCAGCTACCGCCCCATTAGTCTTCTCAATGTCATAGGCAAAATCTACGAGAGGCTTATTTATAAGCGTCTCAAAGACTACGCCGAGGCAAAGAGCTTAATTCCGAAAGAGCAGTTTGGATTTAGATCCCAACACTCTTGTGTCCAACAAGTGCACCGCATCGTAGAACACATCAGCGATCGCTTCCAGCGAGGCATGATGACCGGTGCCTTGTTCTTCGATATTGCTAAGGCATTCGACAAGGTTTGGCACAACGGGCTGATATACAAGCTGTATCGGCTCGGTGTGCCAGATCGTCTAGTTCTCATCCTCCGAGACTTTTTGTCGAATCGCACCTTCCAGTACCGCATCGAGGGTGCGCTTTCCGCCCCTCATCCGATTCGCGCCGGTGTCCCTCAGGGCTCGGTGCTATCCCCGTTAATATTCACGCTGTTCACTAGCGACATCCCAAAGAGCAATACAGCCCAGTTAGCCCTTTTTGCTGACGACACGGCCATTTATTGCTCTGGAAGGATTCCTTCAAAAATCGCCAGTACTCTCCAAACCTCCGCAAACGCCTTAGGCGATTGGTTCCGGAGATGGAGAATAGAAGTAAATCCCGACAAGAGCCAGGCGGTACTTTTCACCAGGCCCCACCGCACTGTTCCCCCGAACCCTAGTCCGATCACCATGTTTGACAAGCCGATCCCTTGGGAGACGCAAGCCAAATACTTGGGGGTCATCTTAGACCAACGCCTAAACTTTCGAGAGCACATAAGGACGGTACGCTCGCGTGCCGCCTTCGCTCTCGGTAGGCTCCACTATGTGCTGAATGCACGCAGCAAATTGTCACTTAAGTGCAAATTGCGTATTTACACCGCGTGCATTCGGCCAATCATGACATACGCGTGCCCTGTGTTCGCGCATGCAAAACCCTACCTAATTCATAGGATGCAGACCCTACAAAACCGTTTTCTCCGAAGGGCCACGGGCTCACCGTGGTACCTCAGGAACTTACAACTTCACGTAGATCTCAAAATCCCAACCATACAACAATTCATGAAACGTCTTTCAAAGAGTTTCTTCGACAAGGCCGAGAAGCATCAAAACCCCTTAATCTCTTCAGCCGCCCACTATGTCCCATCAAAAATTTCCAAGACTCGCCGTCCCAGGCATACTCTTCTTATACCCGACGACCCCACCACCCTCATTCAGGAGAGTTGTAGGGAAACTAGCACATTACGTAAAAACAAAACTAAAAAACACAAATACAAACCGCGAATCCGAACCCGACCCCGCCACCGTGGCGTACCGCGAGCGCGTCCCCCCCGTAACATCACCGTCCGACCCTTGCTCGACGAGCCAGCCCGCGCCGCTGAGCATGTAGCTTCAAATTCCCAAAATAATAATCCGACCCAGCCACCCTTGCTGCCCTCCCTCAATGACTCACTAAGCCGAGGCCCGAACTCCACAGGGAGTGCCCTTAGTGTCGTTCATTTAATTAAAAATCCTAGTTTGTAAGCCCTGGCTGGGGGCCTTAAAGTAATTTTTGGCCACCACAGGATAGTCCGGTTAAGCAGTTTGACAACCTTAACGTGTTGTGTCTGCGAGTGGTCCCATCTAAAAAAAAAAAAAAAAAAAAAAAAAAAAAAAAAAAAAAAATTCTGCGAATTATTATTCGCCCGACCGCTGCTGAAGACACTCTAGAAGAAGAAGACACTCGCCTCACCCTACACTCCACACGCACTACACTCTACACGCAGTTTTCCACGAAGATTCGTCTTATTATTTATCATCCTGAATCCCTGAAGTCATCTACCTATGGTCTGCAGTCTACGAAGTCTGGTGTAGCGCCCTGCTGAAAAAGTCTACACCTTTCACAAGCTTGAGTTGCTTTGTTCTGCTGTGCGTCGATCCCCCCCTTCCCCCCTTGTTGCTAGGGGGGCGGGGGTCCTGTAGTCCGGTCGTCTTCGGCGGACCGGCGTTGCTCCTCAAAACTTGCTTCACTGTAGCGGTTTCTGTGTTGACAGTAGCAGGCGGCTTCATCAGCTGCTTGGCCTTCGTTCCCGCAGTAAGCGTCGTCGTAGCGGAGGGGGTTACGGACGGGGCGGCGGCGCTAGCAGGGTGCGAGGCGGGCGGCGCTGAGGTGGCGGTCGCAGCTGTCGAGGTGGTTGCTTCGGTGGCGGAGGTCACGGTGGATGGATCAGTCGCCGCGGAGCTGTCTGTTTGTTCTGATGTCCCCGTGGCAGTCGTCCCTGTTGCTGTAGATTCTTCCGTGCTGGCCTCCGCGCTGGTACCGTTCGGCGAGGTTCTGGTCTCGGTCGATGACGGCTTCTGTTCCCCCAACGGCTTGCGGCCCCTTCCCACTGAGCGTGTAACTGGCATGCTGTCGGCTGATGACTATCTTGAGTCTTGAAACACTCTTCCCTAATGAATCTTCCCTATTAACTGTAGCACGACGTCTTCCGATGGAGAAATCTTCCCTAATAACTGTGGGTCGAAGTCTTCCCTATTAACTGTAGCCCGACGTCTTCTGATGGAGAAATCTTCCCTAATAACTGTGGGTCGAAGTCTTCCCTATTAACTGTAGCCCGACGTCTTCTGGTGGAGAAATCTTCCCTAATAACTGTGGGTCGAAGTCTTCCCTATTAACTGTAGCCCGACGTCTTCTGGTGGAGAAATCTTCCCTAATAACTGTGGGTCGAAGTCTTCACTAGTAGCTGTAGCACGACGTCTTCAAATGGAGGATTCTTCTATATGTAGCACGAAGTCTTCAGGTCTGCTGTTCCCCACAATATCCGGCGAACGAAGGACCAAAATGTGCGAGGTAGCACATTTACTGCTGGTTTGGTGAGGAGTAAAACCACTGATGAACTTGTTGCTTCTTTATTGGGAAGAGTGTTTCCCTAGTACTATCTTGCCGACTACTGTATCGACTGAACAAAATGGCCCTATTTTTATACAGAATTTTCTAAGTAAATGACCAATCAAAATCGATTACAAATTTCCAAAAAGCGCGGGAAAAACTAAAAACCAATGAAAACATAACAAAAAAGCGGGAAAACATTGTGCAAGTTACCTTAAGTACTTCGAAACTTTACTGTAACGAGAACCGCGTGACAATATTCGCGTTTTTCACTAACTTTTTGTATATAAACCTATATAAAACTATATGATATCGAAATCTATATATCAAAAACTATCATACAAAAATATAAAATCATCAAAACATATAACATAATAAACTTATTTACTCCTAACACTAAGTCTACTATGTACACGAACAAAATTATAAGAAAACTATTAAAATATAAACTTAAGCTGTTTATATAATAAACTATTAGTGCCTATGTACTATCATATAGGTCCCTATGTACCCTATATGCTTACATATACCACTATACACTGTCATTATTGTCCTGCACACAAACACTAAACTTTCGGTTTATTTTCCACTATAATATCACTTTATGTACTGTTTATGCAGTGGCTATGTATCACTATCACTTTACTATATATTTTCACTGTATATTGCACTGTCCCGCACAATTCTGATTTAAAAGAGTGTCCATGGAGTTTCTTGCCCGTTCTTCTCCTTAGAGATCTACGCTAGGGAATGGGCAACTACAGTACTTTCACAGTTTTTATGTCTTGTGACTGGGACTGTAGCTACATTTAATTTTCATCTTTGTTCAATTTTTCTTTGTTATTGTTGTTTGTTAGGTCTTAAGATTGGTCTTAAAATCATCATTAACGGTTATATTTCTTTATTTTTATGACGTATGGGTCTGCAATTAAAAACATGAAGTCAACATATGCATACCTAAACCGCTAACGAGTCATATTTCACAAATACTCCACACTTTTTTTATTTCAATATTTATTGACTATTTTCTTCTAAAATCTGGCCGCCCAGTGATAGTGACGTCTCGTTTACTCCCATACAAATAGACAGTGTGCGCGATTTTGGTGTTGACAGCGCCTTAAGTAAAAATATAAACAAAAAACTAAACATGGAAATAACGGCTGGTTATCCTACCAAATTCGAATGACTACTAAAAAGTGACGGATTCATACATAACGATGACCTTCTTTATTGGACGTATTATACCGAAGCTGTTGTCCGTACGGCGGACCCATTGAGCTAATAACATATTATATCTATGTCCGTACCACAGTTAAAATATGGACAGTACGGAAACTACCTACAAATGCTCGAAACCGCACACTCACACAAACATGCGCATCGACGGGGCCCCCATAGTCTAAGATCCCTTACAAAACGACCTTCACCGAGCTGGTTAGTGGATGAAATAGTAGATTGTATCATAAGGGAGCAAAATAATATTTTTACGGCGAGGGCGCTTTTTTGAATCCAGAGCGAAGTGAGGGATGCTAGAGTAGAATCCCGAGCGTAGCGAGGGATTCTTTAATAGAATCCTGAACGTAGCGAGGGATTCAAAGTACGTCGTCCGAGCCAAAAATATATTTTGCGCCCGAGTGATACACTCTACTTTTCATCACCCACTATGTGAAAATAAAAGGCGCCTCATAATTTTAACCGACTTATAAAAGGAGGAGGTAATTCGACTGTTTTATTATGTATTTACATAGATTACGCTGATATTTATGAGCCGATTGACGTGATTATTCTTTAGTTTGATGCGAAATAGTTGCAATTTGGTCTTATAAAAATGTAACATAGTTTGGCCCAGTAGTTTTCATTTTATGAACATTTTTACTTCAGTCGTGTGGTCTAATTTCAACATGTAAAATAAATGCATATCTAATATTTGGATAGGATATTACAACTAAAAATGGAAAAATAAAAAAACTTCTTTGCAAAAAATAAAACCGACTTCACAAAACACAAAAACGTTAAAAATAACTTTAGCTTCAGAAGTCGGTGACAAAAAAAAAACTAAATGAATCAAACAAAGGTCACCGACTTCTGAAGCTCTAAAATTATTTTTCACTTTATTGTTTTTTATTCACTGTCACTTGAAGAACTAATTTTTCAAAACAAAACTATAAATTTCTAACAATTCATGAAAATGTATGAAAACGCGGTCTGTAGTTCACGCGTTTTTAATTTGATTTTTTTTATTCGGTCAGCGCGGCGGCTGGCGGGTGGCGCGACTGGGCCGTCGTACCAGCCAGTCTTTATTCAAACAATATTTGCGTTCGATTTCTATCTCTATGGCGTTCGATTTCTTTCGGCGCTGAACACTAAGATGTTCCAAATTCAAAACGTGCGCCGCAATTATCTTTGCGGCGCACTTTTTGAATTTGCAACATCTATAAAGAGTACAATTATCTTTGCGGCGCACTTTTTGAATTTGCAACATCTATAAAGAGTATTAAAAACTCATTACTGCCCGCTAAAAGTTTGTTATAGAAAACACCACCTTTGGGTGCACTTAAAGGCGAACCAAGTCGTCCTTTTCGAATAAATGGGATGAAAAGTATTTTTCAATACACTTCCTCGAAAACTGGTCCTTAGCGCACTACGATTAGGTAAAACATGCAATGTATTTCACACGCGTGTGATTTTTTCCACTTTCCCGCACGTGTGCGGGAATGAAAATTACCACACACAGATAACTATACCTATACTTAGTCCAAATTGGTTCAAAGCAAATTTAAAAAAAAAAATCACCTCAGATTATAGAGTCTGAGGTGATTTTTTTTTTTTTAATTTTTGCAAAGCACTACGCGTCTTTACGGCATAAATATTTTGTGAATATTCAAATTGTGTATAAATAGAATATCATAGATAAACATGATTATTTAAAACTAATAGTTACTTTTACACACAAATTAACATCTAATTGTGTTCTGAATTCAAAAATATCAAAATAAATATATTTTTTATATTTGGCTGTTTAACGGCTTCATACCATTGCCTCTCCTTCAACCTGGCGAAACGAAAGCGCGAAAATAAAAAAAAATCATAGTGTCATAGTTCGTGACAAAAATATTTTTAGTTATTTTATTTTATTTCTTCAAAAGTGTATTGAAAAACGTCGTTTGATACACGTGGACATTTGTTATTGCAATTCTCGGCTCAAAAACACCCTCGCCTCCGGCTCGGGTGTTATAATTCCGCCTCGAATGCAATAACAAACTTTCTCCACTTGTATCAAAATGTACTATTATATTGTGACATGCGCAAGGTCTTTTGGCCCAAATTTTGAAATTTCCCGCGCGCCGGAGAGCGTCGCGTCGCCGAGCGCCATAGAGCGGGACGGCACTCGACGAATCAGAAGGCTTCCCGCCAGATATTTAGAATAAGAGACTGATTGTTTGTGGTAGAGGTTTGATGGTTAAAATATCCATTACTGGACATCGATTTAAGGGGTGGGGAGGAGGGGGGAGGGGGAGGGGGGGAGGAGGTACCCCCTGTACCACCCCCACCCCGCGGAGCCCCATGGTTATGGAGATATCCATGGTTAAAGTTTTGAGGTTAGAATAGCGCTATTTAGTTATTTAAAATAAAAATTTAGTATCGTTTGGCAGGAGGAGGGAGGGGGAAGGTGTCCCCTGTGCCCTGACACCACTCCCATGCATCCGAGTCGAGGGTGACCCGGTCGACGGAGCCCCGCCTCGCGGGGCTCCTACTTCTGAATGGTTAATAAAAAAATATCGTGTCGGGGTGCCCTAAGTCGGCCTAGGCAAAACTAGTTTGTTTAATTATTACAAAAACTCGATAAGAAAGATAGATGTATAATATTTTTGGCGTTTATTTTGGATAATATTTGACAACTTATGAAAAAATCGATTATTATAAAATAATTGATTATTTAAAAAAAAAAAACGATTTATTTATAATCGATTTTTTTGTTATGAAAAAATAATCGATTATTTAATAATCGATTGTAATAATAAATCTGACTAGTACTAGATAATCTGTGCTAAAAATGTGAAAATGGTGTGTTCGTATTTGTATAGAAACTATAAAGAATTAAATCTCGTAAACCGTGGGCGTCCGCGTATTGAAAATTTGTGAAAAGCTTTCTATTTATGTGTACTATCTACAAAAAAAAAATGAACTTCGAAAGTTTTGTCTAGTAATGGAAATCGGTGTATTAAGTTCGTATTTGTATGGAAACTTTAGACAATTAAATCTCGTAAACCGTGGGCGGCCGCGTATTGAAATTTCGTGAAAAGCTTTAAAACTAAGTGTACTATCTACAAAAAAAATATGAACTTCGAAACTCATGTCCAGTAATGGAAAGTTTATCCATCACGTCGACAATCGGATTTTGAAGATGCCATCGACGCCGACGAAGTGAACGCTTGGCCTCCGGTGAGGTCCAGTTTTACAACAGACGATATGGCGTCTATATTGACGACGCTACAAGAGTCTCAAACAGCGGCATTCGAGCGATTACTCGGCCGTGTCCTCGAACATGAAACACGTCGTGACTCATTATCGACGACGCTGGCGGCGGCGACCACGCCGGCCGCGGCGCCCTCGGCCGCTCTCCTCGGGAACTTCGCCAAATGTACGGCGCGGTTCAGTGGAGCGCCAGGTGACTCACTTGACGGCTTCATCGACGCCACGGAGGCCTACAAGGAGTGCGCCCACGTGAGTGATGACAACGCACTCCGTGGGTTATCCATGCTGCTGACAGGCAATGCATCAGTCTGGTGGCAGGGAATCAAATCCACCATTAGCACCTGGAGTGACGCGGTGTCTTCCATACGAAGTGCATTCGGTGACACGCGTCCGCCACATCGAATTTACATAGAACTATTCAGTATGTCACAAGGTCGTGAAAAGACTAAACGATTCGTCGCCAGGGCTAGAGCTCTATTCGCAAGACTTCCAGCCGGTGACGTCAGTGAAAAAGTCCAAATTGATATGCTGCTGTACGTCCTACGGCGTGTCCGTGAACGAGTGCGGCGTGATGAAATATCGTCGTACGAAGTGCTATTGCAAAAAGCGAGGCACGCGACTGACGAAAGCGAGTACCAACGTCGACGCACCAGGACGCCACAGCAGTGGACATCAACCACCTCGGGCGAAACATCCCTCAAAACTACGCCGCCGCCACGTTGCGCGCCGGCGACGCCACGGGAGCCCTGGGGACATCATGCTTCGAGCGCCGGCGCCGCGACGCCGCCGCCACGCTACGCGCCTACTACGCCGCGGGAGCCCCGCGTGCCGCATAATACGTCGAGCAACAACCCTGTCGCACCGAGTACCGGCGCTGCTGCACGTCCTGCGCGCGATTCCGCGCCACGAGTCCACGATCTGCGGGCGACGATGGTGGTGTGACTGCTTCGATAAATAAAGTTCCTGCATGATACGGATGTGTCACTAAAGGTGTTATTCGGTCGCAGTGTCCAAAGTGTACAAATCACTATAACGCTGTCGACGTCGCGAGTCTCTCTCCCGCGTCTGACTCCGTAGAGCCTTGTAAGTTAAAAACCACCATTTCTCCTCCAAGCGGTAAATATAAATATTATTATGATCCGGTAGATTTCTCACCGACAGATTTTGTAGCAACTCTCCCTATAAGTTTTTTTGATAGTGACTACCTAGGTAGGTCTGTCTGTGGGTACGAAACTTGCGACGGCCGGAGCGACGGCGGGGCGGGGCGATGCGGCGCGGGGCGATGAGATAGCGGTGTCTTGCGTGTGTACGAAACAAACTTCCGCGCAGTCGCGCTCACGTAGTGTTGTGATAAGCATGAATTCACGTTGAAGAGAACTATAGGGAACGTGCACAACGACGGTGGTGCCAACTGGCGTCACCAATCCGAATCTTGTACCAAATTAATACTTGACATTGACATGTAAAACAAGTAAACAGAATTAATTTTATTATTGAAAATGATTATTCTAGCTAATCATAATCCATTGTTGCATTTCTGGATGTACCAATACATTCACAAAAATGAAAATTAATCAAATAGCGTAAAATAATAAAATTCTATTACTTTCCAAAGAATAGTACTCTCATACCATGTCTAAGTGAAAAACGCAAAAAATGGATAAATGCAGTAACAAAAATATTTGAACACAATTTGTTTTTGTTACACTCTGAACAACTGCAACACACTGAAAAAGTTCAATAGCCTTCAAAATCAACCGTCCAAGCAAACATTAAATGGTACTGGCGTACCATTTAAACTTCAGCGAACACACATATGTTGCACTGAAGTTCACACCGAATATTCCTCAACAGTTAAACAAAGAGTCCACATGTACTCAGATTATAAACATGGTTATACAATCAAGTTTTTAGTTGGCTGCACTCCTTGTGGTTTCATAAGTTTTGTATCTAAATGCTACGGAGGGCGTTCTAGTGATTGCTTAGTTATAACAAATGATTATGGATTAGACTGCACTGAAGTTCACACCGAATATTCCTCAACAGTTGAACAAAGAGTCCACATGTGCTCAGATTATAAACATTGGTATACAATAAAGTTTTTAGTTGGCCGCACTCCTTATGGTTTCATAAGTTTTGTATCTAAATGCTACGGAGGGCGTTCTAGTGATTGCTTATAACAAATGATTATGGATTAGACTGCACTGAAGTTGACACCGAATATTCCTCAACAGTTGAACAAAGAGTCCACATGTGCTCAGATTATAAACATTGGTATACAATAAAGTTTTTAGTTGGCCGCACTCCTTGTGGATTCATAAGTTTTGTATCTAAATGCTACGGAGGGCGTTCCAGACTGCACTGAAGTTCACACCGAATATTCCTCAACAGTCTCCACATGAACTCAGATTATAAACATAGTTATACAATAAAGTTTTTAATTGGCTGCACTCCTTGTAGTTTCCTAAGTTTTGTATCTAAATGCTACGGAGGGCGTTATAGTGATTGCTTATAACAAATGATTGTGGATTGATTTGTTATAGCCTGGAGATACTGTTCTCGCTGATAAAGGATTCCCTTCCATTAAAACATGTGTTGAAAATAAGAAAGTTGTTTAAGCCACCGTTGCTTCATGCACCACAATTTTCATCAGAGAAAATAAACGAAACATACAAAATTCATATTGGTCAACATTCATGTTACGCTGACGAACATTATTGATAGACCGGAACCCATGTTTTATACCTTATAACATAATCAAAAATAATACTTTTGAAGAGATTTGCGTGACAGGTGACAGCATAAGTTTCCTTTACTGTCCGCATAGTGTCTCTTTTGTCGTTTAGTGCTGCCACCTATAGTTCCTGCACGTTCCCTATTGGAGCCCAGTCTCCTAATGAGAGAATTTTTATTACCTATAGATGGTGTTCATCCAATAAATCAATAATAAATCGATAAAATAAATCGTTTTTACTGTCCCAAATAGCCGGTTTTGATAAAATAAAAGATATAAACTCTTCATTGTCAATTTCCATAATTTCCATATTATTACTGTGATAAAAATGCAACACTATGTACCCGCGCGAGCGACGAAATCAAACTAGTTTGTTCTCGTCGCTCCGCGCCGCCACCGCTCTACCGCCGCCCGTGCATCGCTCGATCGCGCCGCTCCGCCGTCGCCCGTTTCGTACACAGCGCTTTATGTTTTTAATGCATTTGATTACATCGCCGTCGCGCCGCCCCGCCGTCGCTCTGGCCGTCGCAAGTTTCGTACCCGCAGACTCAGTCTCCACAAGTGCTGCTTAATACACCCAGTGGGGTGGATGCACCAGTTGTGCAGCTTAGTGTACCTAGTAGGGTAACTGCACCAGTTAATGGTACTTTAAATATTTTTTCTGCAGATAACTTTTGTGATCAGAATATTATTTCCTCATCAAGTGGGGTGAACTTGACGAACGAATGTAGGGTGTCCATGGAAAGTTTAGAACGTTTTTCTACAGTTTACAGAAATGATTCTCTGAGTGACTCTATGGAACACCAAATTTTAGGTGCCTGTTCGAGGGAATGCATTGTTGGATACAGATGCTAAGAGTAGTGTTGCTGGTGCTATGCTGTACCGGTTGCTGCAGAAGCACAAGCACCCCTGTAAGGAGACAACTCGACGAGTCCGGCTTGCAGATGGCTCTGCACGTACTCGCCCAGTCTACTTACCACTTTGGAAGTAAGGGTAACTCCTGAAAGGTCAGTGACACTTCAATTTACAATTTTTCCGGATGCTCAAGATAATGAAACGCTGCTTGGAATGGACTTCTTGGTTGCAGCGGGCATTGTGCTCGATTTTGCTTCATCTTCTTGGCATTTTTCGGGTGAGCATATTTTATATGACATTGAGCATGAAACTCCAAAGTTGTGCACTATTATATTTGCTGCTGATCTTCTGCGTGATGATGAGGGGCTTATGCTGAATCCAAATGAAAGACAGCACTTATCTGACTTGCTACAGCAAAATAGTGATGTATTTGCGGAACAGGGGGGGGCAACCCTTTATGCGGAACACCACATTCACACAGGTGACCATGCACCAATATCTGTCCCTCCTTATAGGCTCACACTTGCTAAGAAGGAACTAAGGAGGGTCGAGTTGGAGAGGATGCTGGCAGATGGTGGCATTGAAGAATGTGAGTCTGCATGGACTTCCCCCGCTGTGCTTGTGCCCAAGAAAGACGGCAAGGTAAGGTTTTGTGTAGACTATCGTAAAATAAATTCTGTAACTAAAACTGACGCTTACCCCATGCCGCATATTGACGACTTGGTTCAGTCGACTAAACGCAACTGCTTCATGTCCACGCTTGATCTACGGACTGGTTTCTGGCAGGTAGCCATGAAGGAAAGCGATAAGGATAAAACTGCTTTCCAAACGCCTTTTGGTACTTACCGCTTCACCCGCATGCCATTCGGCTTGAAAAATGCACCGTCAACGTTTCAGCGCCTAATTGATAAGCTTCGCTCTGCTCTAAGTCGCGACTTCTGTCAAATTGAAGGTGATAATGTTACAATATTAGCTTATCAGGATGATCTGCTGCTCATTACAGAATCGTACTCCGGTCATCTTGCTGCCTTGCACGCCGTTTTGGATAAGCTGCGCGCCTTCAAACTAAGGGCGAATCGAGACAAATGTGTCTTTTGTAAAAAAGAGGTAAAGTATTTGGGGCATACTATTACTAAGGATGGTGTGTCTCCTGACAACGATAAAGTACAGGCTATAGTAGGTATGAAAGCACCTCAAAATCTTAAACAGTTAAGAACTTTCCTGCAGACTTGCTCCTGGTTCAGGAAGTTCGTGCCTAATTTCTCTGCTATTGCTGAGCCCCTAATGCCCTAACACGCCTGACTAAAAAGTGTCAGCCCTGGGTCTGGGAGTCCGAGCAGGTAAACGCTTTTGAGGAGCTGAAAATGCGCCTTACGTCTGCACCTATTTTGATACAGGTTGACAACTCGCAGCCCCTAATTCTTAGAACAGACGCTAGTAGCTATGCGATAGGTGCGGTCCTTCTGCAGGGTGAGGGCATCGGAGAACAGCCCATTGAGTATGCCAGCAGATTGTTGATCCCCGCAGAAAAGAACTATAGCACCACAGAACGGGAGGCTTTGGCCGTAGTATGGGCTGTAGAGCGCTTCAGAGGTTACATAGATGGGCATGAGGTCATAGTTAAAAGTGATCATCAGCCTCTCAAGTGGCTACTTACTGTCAAGTCACCCTCAGGTAGGTTGGTGCGCTGGGCACTTAAGCTCCAGTCATTTAATATTACTAACGAATATACCCCAGGCAAGGCTAACGTAGTCGCGGACACGTTAAGCCGCCCACCCTGTTATGACAAAGAAGATGCAGAAGAACAAGGTTTGTGTCCAGTTCTCATAAATTTACCATCTGCTAGTCCAGCTGACTTGCGAGCGGCTCAACTAGTCGACCCCGATTTAATGAAAATAATACAGGATCTGAAAGATCCCGACGAACTCACCTTTAGTCGATGGTTAGAGAGAGGGGATGTATTGTCGTTAGGTGTTCTCTACCGATATGACCCTGATACTGATGCTGAAGACGCTCAGTTTGTGGTGCCGAGTTCCATGCGAGATGAGATTCTAAAGGAGCTACATGGTTCACCTACTGCTGGCCATCAGGGTATAGAGCGGACTCTTCAACGACTTAGAGAAAGATATTATTTTTCTGGCATGCGCAGATATGTGACTGATTATCTGAAAAAGTGCATTAGCTCTCAGGTTTGTTACAAACTCCGGTACTTCAGCAGCGAGGCGAAGTCCTAGCTATCGACCTATTTGGACCACTACCACCCGGAGACCAGGGGGAGCAGTGGGTACTGTTGATAGAGGATGCGGCTACCAGGTGGGTAAATAAATAAATAAATATTGCTGGACATTACACACAGCGCCATCTAGTGCCACACTAAGCAACGCTTGTGTCGTGGACACCAGATAGTTGATATACTAAATAGATACTTTTTTTTTTTTTTTTTTTGTGTTGTAAATACATACTTAATATACATACAAACATCCATGACTCGGAAACAAATGTCCGTGCTCATCACACAAACATTTGCTCCGACCGGGATTCGAACCCGGGACCCTAAGAACGTAAGGCAGCCTCACTACCGCTGCGCCAATTAGGTAGAACTTTTTCCTCTTGTACATACGACGGCAGAGGCCTGTTTTATTGTATCCTTCTGGAGGACTACTTCCTTCGATACGGATTGCCACGACGTGTCATTTCAGACAACGGTACGCAATTTGTGTCTGCTGTTATGCAGCAATGCATGTACCTGATGAACGTTAAGCAGGAGCTAATACCATTATACCATCCAGAGGCCAATCCCGCTGAGAGAAAAAACCGGGACCTTAAGGTACAGTTATCCATCTTAGTCCAGACTACGCACACCGACTGGCCTAAGCACTAAGACACCCGCATATCTAATGTTTGCTCGGGAGTTGCGAACCCCGTTCGATGTTAATTGTTAACCATGACTTACGCAGTATCTTGGATAAGGAAAATTTCGTTCCTCAAGTCACTCCCTACTGGCGTACCTTTATAACTTCGCTTTCCGACATTTGGGAACGAGTAGAGCAAAGTCAGGACGTACGTAAGGAAGTAGCTGATAATTCCCGTACAAAGGAAACAAAGTTTAATGTAGGAGACTTAGTTCTGCTCGCTCAAAACTCATGATTTGAGTAACGCATCGAAGGGCATTACAAAAAGTTTATGCCCCGACGAGATGGTCCGTATCGCGTTAGGCAGATAGTTAGTCCTACGCTACGGAGCAAATGTTTGTGTGATGAGCATGGACATTCGTTTCCGAGTCATGGATGTTTATATGTATAATAAGTATGTATTTACAAACAAAAAGTATCTACGTAGTATATCAACTATCTGGTGTCCACGACACAAGCCTCGTTGCTTAGTGTGGCACTAGATGGCGCTGTGTGTAATGTCCAGAAATATTTATTTTTTACTACTTTTGTTCTTGCGGAACACTCGAATAATGTGATAGGAAAGTACCATAGCACGGACTTAACCCCCTTGACTACTCCGTTAGGTTCAACAGTTCCACTGCAGCCTAAAAGACGCAGAGGGAGACCGCGTGGTCGTGCATTAAGTCCTAAGTCGGACTCGGGACTAGTTACCGACTTGGAGGGGGAGTGTGTGACACGCGCAAGGTCTTTTGGCCCAAATTTTGAAATTTCCCGCGTGCCGGAGCGTCGCCGAGCGCCATAGAGCGGGACGGCACTCGACGAATCAGAAGGCTTCCCGCCAGATATTTAGAATAAGAGACTGATTGTTTGTGGTAGAGGTTTGATCTTCGATAAATTTTGTGCTACATACATACAACATGGGAGGTGGCCATTATTGCTATGCTATGTGAACTAAATTGTACCTTCCTTGATTATAGACGTAATAAGAATAAAACGGTGTTTCATTGGTGTGAACATTAAAATATTAAATTAAGTATGTCAATAAATATATTACAAATGGGTTGACTAAAAAATTTCAGTTCAGAATATGATTATTCATTTGTTTAGAATTTTCCTACTGGAAAAACGTTACCCCAGCAGGAATCGTTTTTTTCCGAAACGACAGCGGCACACATTTTTTATATGGGGGCACATTGACAGCAGATAAGGCACTAATTAAAAACGTTCCACTCATAACACTAGGAGACACTTTGCTGCTGGGGTAACGTACACCACTGCCAGTGTCGGCGCCGGGCGCTCCATCGTCATCGCCACTGCAGTCTCCATCCTCCACATCGCTATCTTATGAGCGATCTGCCGCGTCTCCGGCTCCAGCTAGCATTATGGAGGAGAGGGAGGCGCAGCTCACGGCTGGCCGAGATAGGAATACCGTAGCAATAAGTGCTGATAATGTGAGGGATCGGAAGAGTTCGGACGATGAGGATTGGGTGGAGGCTTGCGAAGTGATGGAAGACAGAATTCGACCGGATGAACAGTGCAGCGGTCCAGGGCCTCAAGTCTGCTATTACAATAGTGTCAGAATAGTCGTTCATTGATCTCATAATTGTCGATTTTGACAAGTTTGGTAATCTACTAATTTAGTGGCGTCATTATGGCTTTCCAATGAACAACCACTGACACTCCATTGAAAGAAATGGCATAGAATGGTAATCTCGTACACAATGACAAATGAATGACTGACATAAGCGGTAACCTGCTAAAATTTTGACAGTTCCTTTGGATCATTGACTTATCATTGAAACGTCATTGTGCGGTCATGGTTTTTAATTCGATCGTGGTTGTGGATTATTGAATGGAGACAATGAATTCACTACGGACAAAATATTCTCGAGCCAGCCAACGCAAATCAAGTCTGCTATTACAATAGTGTCAGAATGATCTATCGTTCATCTTCTATTTGTTGATTTTGACAAGTTTGGTAATCTACTAATATAATGGCGTCATTATGGCTTTCCAATGAACAACCACTGTTTTAGAATGGTAATCTCGTACACAATGACTAACATAGAGCGGTAATCTGCTAAAGTTTTGACAGTTCTTTTGATCACTAACCTATCAGTGGAACGTCATTGTGCAATCATTGCTTTTATTTCGATCGTGTTTGTGGAATATTGAATGGAGACAATGAATTCACTACGAACAAAATGTTCTCGAGCTAGCCAACGCAGTGGATGCTAGAGAAAGAAGATGGGCGGAATGCAGAAGACGTCGTCGTGCCCTTCGCTTGACGCGAATGATGGACGTTTTGAGCCTAAAGGGATTATTTGAACCCTTTTAAGATATTCCCGAGGCGGAATTTGTAAAGTCGTTTCGCCTTGGAAAGAACTCATATGGAGGTTAATAAATTGAAGAACTCATTCCCCATTGCAGCGTATTAGAAGCATGTTTCAGGTAAAGACCCATTATTATAAGCAATTTATTGTTTTAGATACTCAATAACAATGATTAGATGCAATAGTTTATGTCAAGAACAGTATTAATTAAATAAAAGTTAAGTTACCTGCGGTTGTACTTATAAAATAAATTGATTTTTTCAGGTTGCAGTTCATGCTTTACATTATAGTCGAACAACTGCAGGCAAGATTGTGAATGCATGTTACATATTGCACAACATTCCATACATGGCAAGAGCACCGTTGCCACCTGATGAAGTTTATCTAGAAGTACTTGGCTTGCAATAGGTGATTTACATTCCACATTTCACTTAGAATGAAGATGGAATTTAAAATAATACTGCTATGTTAAAAATCAACATTTAAAATAATCTTTATTTCTCATAAACTAAATATTTATTTAACATTTTTAACTTGAATTTCAAGTCAATTGAAAAACCTGAAATGTAAATATAAGTACTACATAAAACAAAAGACAAGTTACAATATCTAATGTAATAATAATAACAAATCAAAATCAGTCTTCATACAAATCAAAAAGATCTTCAATATTTTAATTTTAATCATCATTTGAATAACAAATCACAAATATTACCTTTTAATAAAAATAATAACAGTCATTCATGTCATTAATCACTAATCTGTCTTTTAATTTAGGAGGAAAATAATAATGCAGCACCTAATTATCAAAACCATCAAAGGGTGAATCGGGATCTTCTTGAAGGTCGGGCACTGCAGCAGGCTCTTCTTGACAGACTGTGGAGAAATGCATAAATTAAATTAGCAGGTATGTACTGTAAACCTACCTTAATGTTCTAATGAAGTACGAAAATGCTCTAAGTATTAATAAAATGATTTAACTCTTTGTTACAGATCCACAGTGACTACAGTATTGACAAAATATGATTTAACGTTTCAAGCCCGGGAACAGAACATTGTTATTCCTGTAATTACGGGTATACTTATAGGTTAAAATAAATTAATACTCTTTTTATAAACACTGTTTCATTTAATAATTTTGTCATGACATTATAATTCTGCAGAGTTTGTGTGAAAACAAAATTAAGTTTAATACAAAAGTTGCAACTTCTTTTATAGCATGTTGTGTAACCTAGCGCTTAGTATCAGAGTTACAATCAAGATGTCAGATTCTGGCCAATGTACTACTACTGATTGAGCCTAAACCTAACACAAGCTTATAAGCTTAGATGGAGGGGTCATATTAATTATTATAATTTTTATTGTTTTGTTTTCAATGCTCCATAATACTTATTGTGGGTATGTTGGTAGCACACACAATGAGTAGAAGTTCCGATTTTGGGTGAAACCATTACCTAAAGGTGAATGACTTACCTATAAATCAACAGTAATTAGTAATTACCTTTTTTGGCACACAGTGGCCTCTATGGTTCACCATTTTTTCTGTGGTGGAGCTGTCCATCAATGCAGCAGCTGAGTTGTTGATGGCCTGCCCGAGCATGTTTTAAAGTCGCCTCGTTCCTGGCTTTAATAGCATCCAGCCTTGATTGAGCAACATCGAGAGGGTACATGGTCTGTTTCTATAAAAAAATATATATTTTGTAACATCGGGCGACATACTTTGCCCATAAAGTGGGGCGTTAATGGTCAAAACAAATAATTGCAAGATCTTTACCTTCGATAAACTTCGCCCTTCATTGGTGGTTTTCCAATTATTCAAGTGGAGCCGAAATTTGCTCAATTAAGTATCACCATTTTGTATAAAATCAATAAATATAGGCTTCTCGGTCAGTGGGTCGTCTTAGGGGTAAAAATATACAAACAAAAATCTAACTAGACAATCAAATGAAAATAAATACAATAACAAAACACCGGCCGCTAGATACAAAAACAAATAAACGTCAGTAAACAGTAATGCCACATTTGACTTTGACATATAAACAGATAAAATATTAAATTTACATTAATCCGCGTTGAAAATTTTAATGTTTTTTCCTATTTACGAACTTTTTATTAATTCAGATGGCTTAAAACACTAATAAATAATATGTAAATAAATAAATAAATGAAATCTGGCATGAATAAATGTTCAAATGTAATAGTAGTTTTTCGAAAATCATTTCTACTAACGGGTCCTATAGTAGTGGCAATACAACAAAGTCATTACAACACGAGACCATTGTCCGGACAATGATCGATCACTATGAATTTAGCAGACTACGAACTTTTACCAAAATGACAATAGGATCGTGTTGGACTGACGAAGAGCGTTATTTAAAGAGCATTATTCTAAGCAATTGTTCTAAATACTCATGATGAGTGATTATTAGAATAAAAAATAGAAAATGGAATTAATTTCTTACTTTATAAATTTAGATGCTCTATTTCTTGTTTATGTCAAGAACAGTAATTAAATATAAGTTAATCTACGTTTACTTAAATAAATTAACATTAAATATTGCTCGACATTACACACAGCGCCATCTAGTGCCACACTAAGCAACGAGGCTTGTATCGTGGACACCAGATAGTTAATATACTACATAGATACTTTTTGTTTGTAAATACATACTTAATAAACATATAAACATCCATGACTCGGAAACAAATGTCCATGCTCATCACACAAACATTTGCTCCGACCGGGATTCGAACCCGGAACCCTAAGAACGTAAGGCAGCCTGACTACCACTGCGCCAATCGGGTCGTCCCAATGCAGCCAAATGCCAAATGCAGCTAGGTAAAAAAGTAAATTGATTTTTTGCAGGTGTTTGCAGCACACATGCTTTACATAGGGCTGCTTTACACCGGGGCAACCAAACCAACGATATTCTATTAAACAGATATGTTGTGAGCGCGCAATCGTGAAGAGTCAAAAACGTGCCAATTGGCCTGTTTTGCCTTTATTCTGCGTTACTGCGTGTATGTGAGCTGGCTCTGCCCCGCGGCACACTTTTTTCCGTGGTTTTGTAGGTGTAATAACATATCTGTATAATGGCTAGTTTATACTTTACACCGGGGCAACACTGTGCGGCATTGCAGCATGCCACAAAGGCGCATGCTTCAATAATTTAAAATGTTGCACATTGTGCGGCATTGCAACAACTTGCGTCATGTATCAGACTGTCACAGCTTCTATCCAAACACTATGGATTCCATGCCACAATCTTGGTGCGTCATACAGTTTATAGGTTATGTTTGGGATGCTTTGAAAATTATCTAGGCACAATGTTGCCTCGGTGTAATATAGTCTGCGGCATACCGCAATTGCCGCTCACCGTGGTTAATTGCATCATACCAAAAGATGACGCACGCCACAATATGTAGCTCGCTGCAATGCCGCACAGTGATGCCCCCGGCGTAAAGCTACCTTTAGAATATCATTGGGGGCAACACTGTGCGGCATTGCAGCATGCTACATGTTGTGGCGTGCGTCGTATTATGGTGTGCTACAAATAACGATACAATGCAGCAATTGCGGTATGCGGCAGCGTATTTTACGCCGAGGCAACATCGTGCCTTTTTCAAAGTATCATGCTGTATATTTTATTGGACTGTTTTGGTCTACCAACTTGATTGATTGAGGGGACAAGACACCGTAGATTATGGCTGATGAAGCAACTTTAGCAGCATGACGCAAGGTGTTGCCAAGCCACACGATTCTTGCCACAACGTGCAACATTTTAAAATATTATAGCATGCGGCCATGTGGCATGCTGCAATATCGCACAGCGTTGCCCCGGCGTAAAGCAGCCTTTAGAGTTCAACAACTGCAGGCAAGATTGTAAATGCATGTTACCTATGGGTTAAAATCATCATCTGCCTGCCTAGCCTTTTCCCAACTATGTTGGGGTCGGCTTCCAGTATAACCGGATTCAGCTGAATACCAGTATTTTACAAGGAGCGACTGCTTAACTGACCTCCACAACCCAGTTAGTACTGGGAAATACGATACCCCTTGGTAAGACTGGTTGTCAGACCTGTAACGACTGTCAAAGATCTACAAATGACAGCTGGGACCAACAGCTTAACGTGCTTTCCGAGGCACGGAGGAAACTCGGTGTGTAAGGGTGGTCACCCATCCACAGACCAACTTAGGCAAGCACGGCTTAACCTAAAGATTGACCCGAGCGGCTGTTATTACTTAGCCACGAGCTCCTCCACTTAGGGGTTAAAATATACAAACTAAAATCTAACTAGAACACTCAAATGAAAATAAATACAATAACAAAACACCGGCCGCTAGAAACAAAAACAGATACACGAGAGTAAACTATAATGTCACATTTGACTTTGACATTTATACAGATAAAATATTAAGTTTTACATTAATCCGCGTTGAACATTTTAATGTTTTTTCCTATTTACGAACTTCTTATTAATTCAGATGGCATATAACACTAATAAATAATATGTAAAAATATATAAAATGAAATCTGGCATGAATAAATGTTCAATTTTAATAGTAGTTTTTCGAAAATCATTTCTACCACCGGGTTTTAAAAATGGCAATACAACAATATCATTCCAACACAATTCTATTACGAGACCATTGACCGACCAGTGATCTATCATTATGAACTTAGCAGACTATGAACTTTTACCAAAATGACAATGGCGTCGTGTAGGAATGACGAATTTTATAAAAATAGCAGACTTGGGGCCCAGATGAGGATATTAATCCTAATGTTGTAAACACTACTCCGGTCGGACGTTCTAGTAGGCCCATAAAACATATTTGTTGTAAGAAATATTTTAAGTAGGTTAATAGGTAGTTTTAAGAAAATTAAGTAGTTTTGTATACTGTTAGTAAGAATGTTTTGTGTGCGTAACCCTGGCAAAATGTTGTGGATTTGAGAGATGAGATCATACAAAATAATGAGTGTATCATGAAGAGCAATTTGTTTAATAGTAGCAAAATTTGTGTGAATTGTAGTTTTAAAGTTGTTTGAGAAAATGACATTTTGCTGGAGTAACGTTTGAAACGTTATCCTGGCAAAATCGATTTTCAAAAATTCGTTCAGCCCGGAACCAAATACATGATTAGATAGCTTTTGTTGCGTAGTAAATATTTGTAAATAGCAAAATTTGTGTGTGGTATGGTTCTGGAGTTATTTAAGATTTTGCTGCGGTAACGTTTTGGGATTTCCCAGATCTCGAAAACGGATCAACACAGAAGATTGAAAAAATACCAATAAGAGACCTTAATTTGTTTAAATTAGTTTAAACATTTCTTTTTGATTTGGTTGTCGTAAACCAATGGAATTAAATGGATTCAAAAATCAGATAAAAACGGATTTGCAAGTAAACCAAAACACTTATAACCAAATAAACAGCTGTAAAAAATACCCATGGTAGACACTTATCACGTCAAGTAAAATAGATTATGTAACTTTATACGATATGAAGATAAAAACAAAATTGATTAATTTTAGACTGGTCGTACTTTAGCGATGAAATACGCAGTTCCCAAAACATTAAGAAACGTGGCATACTTTAAACAAATTAAAATGATTCATGAACATTAATTTCAGCTTTCAATTACGGCTGTAATGAAAGTTATATCAAAATCAAGAATATGTCAGAAATTCTCTAATAAGCCGACCAAATTAAAAAGGTCACGTAAAAGCAGTCGCACCATACGTACGAGTAGTCTTCGACAAATTAGCAACTTAGTGTCCGATGTTTTGTACAGTTAAGCAGAAAAACGTTTTACGTGTAACCGATTTTTTAATGTTCGAAGTGCAGGTACCATATTACACATTTTCTACTAGTTTTCTATTTTATAAATGAAAATCATGTTAATTAACAGTAGTTTAACAATTTAATGGATCATAGGTAATTTAAAGTCAAAGTAACTTTAAAAACCGGTTAAGTGCGAGTCGGACTCGCACACGAAGGGTTCCGTACCATTGATTATATTTAGTATTTGTTGTTATAGCGGCAAAAGAAATACATCATCTGTGAAAATTTCAACTGTCTAGCTGTCACGGTTCATGAGATACAGCCTGGTGACAGACAGACGGACAGACAGCGAAGTCTTAGTAATAGGGTTCCGTTTTTACCCTTTGGGTACGGAACCCTAAAAAGGAACGTAATAATCTCAGTAAATAATTTGTAGTGTGATTTTGTTTGACGACGCGTGGTTCACACGTTGATCACCTGTAACAGTCACATGTAATGTTCAAATAACCACTAAGTTACACGTTACAAAGCTGATATTTAAATGCCATACTGTGAGTCGAGGGGAAATGGAGTCCACCTACCTACCTACGTGTTTAGTAGGTGCCTATCTCCGTCTTAAGGAAAATTGTACAAACTATGAATCAACATTGTATTTTAAGTTTAAGGATTGGTACTTGACAAACAGAAAAACATTTATGCCAAATATTAAAATTAAGTACGTACGTAACTTATCTGAGATTTTATCCTCAATATGCTAAGGCAAAGATATACAATAATTTGTATGAGACTGATTTTTAAATAAAAATAATGAACACCATGACCAGCAACTTATGCAACAGTAACAACAACGTACGTACGCAACTGTACTAACAGAACATCCATATTATCCCATTCATTTAAGATGGTTACGATTATGTACGGTGCGGCCGCTTTTACGTGACCTTTTTAATTTGGTCGGCTTATTACAGAATTTCTGACATATTCTTGATTTTGATATAACTTTCATTACAGCCGTAATTGAAAGCTGAAATTAATAGGAATTAATGTTCATGAATCATTTTAATTTGTTTAAAGTTAAGATAAGATAAGATAAAGATTTATTTCACGCCACAATACATAGTTACATTATTAGGTTTCGTGAACAATACATGCGTTTTATTTTAGACTAGACGAAAGCCTGTATTTCAGGACACCAGGTCTCCACCCCTTCGGAATTACATTTGAACATAATTATGCACTCGTACTCAAATGAATACGGTAAGTAATATTGTTACGAGCTGGGTATGGGATAAATTAATTACTACCGATGAAACAACTGAATAACTTTAATAATTACAAAACACTTCAAACTCAATCACAAGTACACCACTGATCACTATTCACTTAGATATCGCACTTACTAGATCACCTCGATTCGCTCCGTACTGTAGCCAAAATAATACTCCTGCTCCCGCAAACACGTCGACTATTTATATGACGACCGAACGTTTGAGAAAGATCCAGAATCTTCTAGTCAATTCATACTAGGTCATTGTCCTACGAGAAACTTCCACAACTTTTGTACAAAGGAAAGAAATAGGTACTTTATGCCCTGGGCGTACGGTCGAAATTACAATGACAACTTCCTGATGTATTTTATAGGTAGTTTGCGAATTTGTACCTACATCATTCGATACATACCTACTACTACCTACCTACTTAGTTGTAGGTACCTACTATTAGAAGCTACTTGTATTGTAGGTATGGGTACGACGTAACACTGCCCCCTCCTTAGACATGCTCGTCCCGAGCATCATTAGGCCCGTAGTATCGCGCCAATCGGTCTACATGGACAATCTTAGGCGCACCTCGTGGACCCTTCTGTATTCGGTAGGTGACATCGTTGATCCTAGTCACGACTCGGTATGGTCCATCCCAGTTTGCTTGTAATTTCGGAGACTTCCCTTTGCTCCGTACTGGGTTATGCAACCACACCAGTGAACTCTCGTCGAAACCCCTACTATTTGCCTTCCGGTCATAACGGGTCTTCATCTTCTCAGACATCTGTTGGCCGGATTGTCTAATATGCTCATAAACATCATTCAACTTGTTACGCAAGTCATTTGCGTAATCTGTTACACTGCGTGGAGCATCAGGGGGAGTTCCAGTGATTAAATCTGCAGGCAACCGTAATTCCCTTCCAAAGTTCGCGAAGGCGGGCGTCACAGTCGTACTTTCGTGGACTGCGCTGCGGTAGGACAGAAGAAACGGCTGTATGTGCTTGTCCCAATCCCTTTGTCTGCTTTCCACGACTTTTGCCAGATATCTTTCCAACGTTTGGTTGAATCGTTCCACCATTCCATCAGATTGTGGGTGGTAAGAGGTGGTTCTGGTTTTGTGGGTACCGATTAATCGACAAGTCTCCTGAAATACTTGCGATTCGAAATTCCTTCCTTGATCGCTGTGTATTTCTAAGGGTACTCCAAAACGACAGAAGACTTCCTGAACCAATTTATCTGCGACAGTTGTAGCTTCTTGATTAGGAATGGCGAAGACTTCTGGCCACTTTGTGAAGTAATCCATGACCACCAAGAAGTACTTGTTTCCGCTCTCACTTTCTGGAAATGGTCCCGCAACGTCTAGTGCTATCCGTTCCCAAGGGGCTCCAACGTTGTACACTTTTAATGCTCCTCTGCTGCGTGTTTGGGGTCCTTTCACGGCCGCACAACTGGTACATTTGCGACACCAGTCCTCCACATCATCTCGACAGTGGATCCAGTAAAAGCGTTCTCGAATTTTTAGTAAAGTCCTTTTTACCCCCATATGTCCTCCCGAACATCCATCATGGTACAGCCGTAAAACATCCGGTACCTTAGCTTTAGGGACAACCATTTGTAGATGACAGCTGTCCCCTCGAGCGTTTTCCCATTTACGGCACAAGACTCCATCCTGGATCACCAAGCTGTTCCATTGCGCCCAATAACTCTTCGTGATGGAACTCATCGCAGCCACATCACTCCACTTGGGTTTAGGAGCACCAGCTTTGATCCACTCGAAGATCGGTTTGATGTTCGAGTCATTTTGCTGAGCCTGCTGTAGGGTTTCTTTCCATTCATCGCTGAGATCCGTTCTTAAAATCCTCACAGGCACCACTTCCTTAGACTCCTGTCTGGAACTGTGCTTCCAATCTTCAGGCAAAGGACTTCTTGACAGTTCATCTGTTTTGCTTTGATTTCTCCACTGTTGTTGGGCAGTCATTCCAGCCGCTTTTCTCTGCAGGGGTTGATCTTCTCTCGGTATGCTGCGCTTAGGACAGCTTGACCGAAGATGACCTCTTTCTCCACAAGTGTAACACTTAGGGCTGTACCTTTGCGAACGCTGGCGTACAGGTGATGCCACAACTTGCTTTGGGCAGCTTGACCGATCATGATCCCTTTCTTTACCAGTGTAGCAGCTAGGGCTGTACCCTCTCACACGGTCGCGTACAGGTGATGCTACAACCTCCCTAACGCGGTGCGTTCGGTGGTCTTGCCTCACTGCCTCTACTTCTAAGGCATGGGCCAAGGCATCTTTCAGCGTCTCATGATGCCCAAGTCTCACAGCGGCTCTAACTTCCACGTCGCGTATCCCGTCGACAAACGCCTGTACCATATTTCCAGTGATCAGTGCAGGGGCAGACTGGTATGCTTTCCGAACCAGCTTTTCAACTTCCAGGGCCCACTGCTGTAGGTTCTCGGCACTACGCTGGACACGATCCTTCAACTTAGCACGAAATACGTGCTCCAGGTGCGCGTCGCCGTATCTGGACTCTAACGCCTCCAGCAGCTGTTCGTAGGTCACATCCTTGCCAAGCGCTTCAAGAATGTTGAGGGCCTGGTCTCGGAGGCCCAAAGTGAGCGCGGTCATGGCTTGAGATTTTGTCCATCCATTCGCCTTCATAACGGCCTCAAATTGAATTTTATAAGCCGACCACGAAGATGTTCCGTCGAATGGAGGCACCTTAAAGCCCCGCGCTGAAGGTGCAGCAACTACTGAAGCCACAGTCACGTCTCCAGACTTCAGTTCTCCCAAAGCCTTCTTCACTCCAGCGATCTGAACTTCGGCCTCTGAGATGCGATTCTCGTGCTGGTGAACCTGGTCCTTCATAATCTTGAGCTCTTTGCCGAAAGTTGCATGAAGATCCTTTATGAGGATCATCTGTTCTTCTTGACGGCGAGCCTGCTCCTCTTTATCTCGTTGCAACTGCTCTTGTAACTGGCGAGCCTGGTCCTCTTGACGGCGAGCCTGCTCCTCTTGACAGCGAGCCTGCTCCTCTTTATCTCGTTGCAACTGCTCCTGTAACTGGCGAGCCTGGTCCTCTTGACGGCGAGCCTGCTCCTCTTGACGGCGAGCCTGCTCCTCTTGACGGCGAGCCTGCTCCTCCTTATCTCGTTGCAACTGCTCCTGTAACTGGCGAGCCTGCTCCTCTTGGCGGCGAGCCTGCTCCTCTTTATCTCGTTGCAACTGCTCCTGTAACTGGCGAGACTGCTCCTCTTGACGGCGAGCCTGCTCCTCTTGACGGCGAGCCTGCTCCTGCAGCAGCGCCATTAAAGCTGACAAGTCTGGCGCTACTGATGCTGGAGAAACTCCGGATGGACCAGCGACTGGCACTGACGTAGGCTGGACTCCACCCGGTGTCTGTGTCGGAGAGTCTCCAAACCGCCTTTGGTCCATGTCCTGCTGTCGCTGACTCCTGGTACGGATACCGTCCGTGTTGTCCTTTGGTAGAACTGGCATAATTTATCCCTCACTTCTGGCACCAAATTGTTACGAGCTGGGTATGGGATAAATTAATTACTACCGATGAAACAACTGAATAACTTTAATAATTACAAAACACTTCAAACTCAATCACAAGTACACCACTGATCACTATTCACCTAGATATCGCACTTACTAGATCACCTCGATTCGCTCCGTACTGTAGCCAAAATAATACTCCTGCTCCCGCAAACACGTCGACTATTTATATGACGACCGAACGTTTGAGAAAGATCCAGAATCTTCTAGTCAATTCATACTAGGTCATTGTCCTACGAGAAACTTCCACAACTTTTGTACAAAGGAAAGAAATAGGTACTTTATGCCCTGGGCGTACGGTCGAAATTACAATGACAACTTCCTGATGTATTTTATAGGTAGTTTGCGAATTTGTACCTACATCATTCGATACATACCTACTACTACCTACCTACTTAGTTGTAGGTACCTACTATTAGAAGCTACTTGTATTGTAGGTATGGGTACGACGTAACAATATTGAGCAAAAAATAAAAAATAATTTAAATACACATTAAAACAGTGGTGATTATGATTACTAATTATACAATCAGGGTTAGTACGTGTGTATGTGTAAGTGAAGGATGTGTGTGAGTGGTGAGTGCGTGTGTGTGATGGGTGTGTATGTGTGTGAGTAAGGAAATGGGAAAATTGTAAATAGCTGGATGCACAGAATTGTGATGTATCTAGATTGTATCCTTCGGATCGGATCCTACGACAGCAAGCTATTTCGGGGCAGCTAGAAGTTTTTCCGTAGCGTCATAGCTTAACTCCAGAAGCCAGCTCGTAATTTTCGATTTACACTTGGTTTTTGTAAGTTCATAGATCGGGAGCGTCCTATTTATTTTATTATACAGAAAACGACCAAGGTAACAGAAAAAACGTTTCGAGAACATGGTAGTTAGTCGTTTTCCATGGCGATCTACTGGGTCAAAACGTCTTTTATTTAAAAGTGAGGAGTTGAAGATAAGGAGTCCATGCTGTTTCAGGGCCGTTTGTAATACAAACAGCTGACGCACAGTTAGGACATTAGCCTCTTTATATAAAGTTGATGTGGGATATCTAAATGGTAGAAAAGAAGATACCTTCAAAATAGCTCTCTGCGCTCTTTCCAGTTGCAAGATTGTGTATTTAGGTGCACCGCCCCAGGACGTTATACAGTAAGATAATAGAGACTGGGCGAGGGCAAAGTAGATCGTTTTCATCAGCTTGGCGTCAGCTACACTTCTAAGGGTCTTAAAAACAAATATTAATTTACGTAGTCTATTGCTGAGGGTGTTGATGTGTTCATTAAATCTCAAGTTGCAATCTATTATAATTCCTAGGTACTTTAGACTAGTTACTCTTTGTAGGCGGGTGCAATCACAAGTATTTGCGTGTTGATTTGAGCAGGAGTGGGCTATTATAGAATGTAATGGTGTCATTTGAGATATGTGTGTCGACTTTAGGGAAAAAGCAATACACTTTGTTTTGTCTGTGTTTAGTGTAAGTACGTTGCTGTGGAGCCACATCATTACAGCATCAAAACCTGCCTGTGCATGCGCGTAAACTTCATGCCATGAATTTGCGTTAGAGAGAAGAGTAGTGTCATTTGCAAAAGATATAATTTTACCATTGGGGACAGTGAGTATACCCAGCTCGTTAATGTATATGAGAAAAAGAGTCGGCCCAAGTACGCTGCCTTGTGGCACACCATAGGTGATGGTGCGCTCTTCACTGACGATGTCATCCACCTTAACGATCTGTGTACGCTCACTCAGGTAGTCCTCAAAAAGTTTAAGTTGAGTCCCCCGTACACCTATTCTTTCCATCTTGTGAATGAGCGTGGGTACAGAAACAGTGTCAAATGCTTTGGCAAGGTCCAGAAAGATACCCAAGGCCTTCTGCCCTCCATCCATGGTTGTGACAACAAAGTTAGTCAGATCATGAACCGCATCGGACGTCGATCTACCAGCCCGAAAGCCATATTGTGAGTGTGACAGTATGTTGAACTTTTCTAAGTATTCGACGAGCCTTTTGTTCATGATCTTCTCTAGAATTTTGGATAAAGCAGGGAGTACAGCAATAGGTCTGTAGTTGTTGACACTGTTTCTGTCCCCACTCTTAAAGATAGGATGAATAATGGATTTTTTGAATGGTTTGGGAAATTGCCCTAGTTTGAGAGCGAGGTTGCAAATGTATGTAAGTGGCGGTACAACGCCTGCAACGCATGTGCTTTTTTAGTAGACCAGTAGAAATTCTATCCCATCCCACAGAGCAGTCGTTACATAGGGACATTATAAGATTAGCAACTTCATATTTGTCCGTAGGTAATAGTGACATAGAATGTGACAAGCTGTTGTTGATTGCCTGTGGTGCTTCAAGAGTTTGACTAGACAAATTTTTCTGCCAGATTTTTGCCAATTTCTGCAAAGAATTTGTTAGCCAGGTTAACAGATTGCAGCGGTGACGTATTTAATAATTGTGATGAGCTGTCTTTCCTATTAGTACGATTGGATATCGTGTTAATGGCTGCCCAGATTTTTTTAGTATTAGTGCCTGCGTCGTTAATTTCTTTTTTCTCAAATTCTTGTTTAGTCTTTTTCAGTATCCTGTTGCAGAAGTTTCTATATCTAGTAAAAGTTGTTTTTAAAATTTCGTTTTCAGGTATGCCACGTTTCTTAATGTTTTGGGAACTGCGTATTTCATCGCTAGAGTACGACCAGTCTAAAATTAATCAATTTTGTTTTTGTCTTCTTAACGTATAAAGTTACATAATCTATTTTACTTGACGTGTGTGTCTACCATGGGTATTTTTTACAGCTGTTTATTTGGTTATAATACTCAATGATATTCTAACAAACAGATATGTTATACACCTACAAAACCACCGAAAAAAGTGTGCCGCGGGGGAGAGCCAGCTCACATACACGCAGTGACGCAGAATAAAGAAAAAACAGGCCAATTGACACGTTTTCGAGTCTTCACGATAGCGCGCTCATAACATATCTGTTTAATTAAATATCATTGGTTATACTTAAGAGTTTTGATTTACTTGCAAATCCGTTTTTATCTGATTTTTTAAACCATTTAATTTCATTGGTTTACGACAACCAAATCAAAAACTAATGTTTAAACTAATTTAAACAAATTAAGGTCTCTTATTGGTATTTTTTTCAATCTTCTGCGTTGAGCCGTTTTCGAGATCTGGGAAATCCCAAAACGTTACCGCAGCAAAATCTTAAATAACTCAAGAACCATACCACACACAAATTTTGCTATTTACAAACATTTACTACGCAACAAAAGCTATATAATCATGTATTTGGTTCCAGGCTGAACAAATTTTTGAAAATCGATTTTGCCAGGATAATGTTTCAAACGTTACTCCATCAAAATGTGTTTTTATCAAATAACTTTAAAACTACAATTCACACAAATTTTGCTACTATTAAACAAATTGCTCCTCATGATACACTAATTATTTTAAATGGTCTCATCTCTCCAATGCACAACATTTTGTCAGGGTAATGCACACAAATGTTTTAGGTATTTGTTATTGTTACAGGTTTTCAAATTAATGTTGGAGGGAGATGTACTGTATGTGTATGGTTATAAGTATATGTACCAAGTTAATTAGCTACATGTTCGGTAGTGAGGGTACCGCCAGCCAGTAATAAACTAGCTTTGCAGCAAGACGGTTCTTTATTTTATACAAACATTCCATATCTACTCCGGCTTATCGTTTTATAAAATTTACCCTTCGCTACTGCTGCATGCATTACAACCTATTTAGGTACTTGGTGGAGCAAACCAGAAAATAACCAACGTCCAACTACTCTTAAAATTAAATTATTTAAAGTCAAATGCATTATTATGGAAACACAAATTAATACATAAGGATTTATTTTAAATTAATTTCTAATAGAACTGATAGATCACACAGCATGAGCTGCTGACTAAATCACCCAGTTTTGTGTTTCTGTTGATAATCTTTGCCTAGTTGTAATATCGGTATTAAGTAGATCCTGTCATTGTAGACCGCTATGTTCCAGAATGATGGGAGCTGTAAACAAAAATATTCATACATAGGTACACTCATTTAAATATTATTTTCTAGCAAATGCACTCATAGATTATTTTAGTTAAAGACCAACCTTGTATTCATGGGATTTGGGAATTATGAACATGAATATCATAGGAATTAGAAGCTCTGGCAGCTACAAGCTTTCACCAAATCAAAAACGAGTGTAACTGAAGGTAAAGTTTCCATTAAATTGACTAAAACATACATCAGGCTTTAACTTTTAGAGCAGGGTTAGGATCTAAGGCTTAAATTTTAGAAGGATGCTCAGTTTTGAATTCGTTTTGCAGATTGTTACAAAAATGTATGAGTATCCTTTTAGAATGTAAGTGCTATATTACTGCTTACTAACATTTGATTAGTAAAAAACTATTATCTACGAAGCTAAAGAGATCAATTACCGTAAGTAATTATTGTATTCGTTTTAATGAACTTACCCACTCTGATGGCAGCACATAGTATGGCAAAGGTAATCACGCTGCTAATGGTGTTCTCACGCGCCTGGCGCTTCTCTTCCATAGGGTCAACTCTTTCCCCATATGGTAGACGGAACATGATTGTAGAAATAAAGTCAAGAAGATCAAAGATGTCAAAAACAGATATAGGTTAGGATATTTATGTGACGGTAACCTGTGTACTTATTCAATTTTCAATTTTGACAAAACAAAGCAGTGTTGCCGGCAGCAAGTTTCGATTTATTCATATTCCTCATCTGAAATGTTTCGATTTATTCCGATTCCTCATCTGAAAAGTTCCGATAAGTTGCGCCTGAGTAAAATAAAAAAAAAAACATAATAAAACATACCCATACCTACCCATACAATGATATTCTAATAAACAGTTATGCTAGACACCTACAAAACCACCGAAAAAAGTGTGCCGCGGGGCAGAGCCAGCTCACATACACGCAGTGACGCAGAAAAAAGGCAAAACAGGCCAATTGGCCCGTTTTCGAGTCTTCACGATTGTGCGCTCACAACATATCTGTCTATAGAATATCGTTGTACCCGTATATATTTTTTTTACCATGAAACAACCTCTGACCGGTGCCGTGCTGCCCGCTTTGTATCTGTCAAGAACCGCGCCGACCGTGGATGCTCGCGAAATATTTGCACGTAATTTGACACGTTATTTAAAAAAGCACTTGACGATCGCAATTTCGCAAACTACAAGAGTTATAGCCAATGATATATAAACGTAATACGTCATTGGTTATAGCTAGATAAATACAATTTAGAGTGACTAACAGAATACATAATTATGGAAACTAGCTAGATAATAAGAATACTCTCTCGTCACGTTTTTCTGGTAAAGTGGACGGAGCGTCTAGTTTGTAAAAGTTTGTTTTTTATACACTGACAGAGTCCATGCTCATAACAGTCCCATTCGATTCTTATGATCCCACCATGACCACATCCGAAAAGAAATGTAGAACTGAAAAGTTCCAATTTGACAGAAAATAAAGTGTTGCTATAGCAAAAAAGTATAAAATGTTATTTCTTGTCCATTTGTCTCTGTTTTTTGTATCAATTTATTTACTTTACTCTTTGCACTACACTATCATTTTTGTATAGTGTTTGGTGTTTGTTACTATAATTTTAATTAACTTTATAACCAGATAATGTTACTTTGTTGTGCAAAACATTTAATTGAAAGTATCTAGTGGTTGATAACAATATTTTCTAAAAATAAATGGTCTAAGTTGCGCAACATGGCGATTAAGGCTCAGCTGCTTTGATCATTTGTAGTGAAAATTTTCAATGATAGGGTTTTGCGACGGTGACACGCTCTACTTAACATCAGATTTCAACTCGTCCAAAGAGTACAGTTAGTTTTAATCCGTCGGTTATCATCGCGCAGTGTGATGAGACAGCTAGTGATTCTGTGCGGCTAAGGCGCGGACATATCGGGAGAATTGCTCTAAAGTGCTGTTATTTTTGGTTGAGAAGCAAGCCGGAGAGAATCTGTCAAGCTGGAGCGACTACCGGAGTACCTGCGCGACACCGTCGACTGGTTCATGGGGTGAGTGGCCGCACGCCATTGTTCGTATGAAACTTGTTGTTTAGTGCGCTCCTTTCACAATTTCTTCCATTACCTCCTTCACGCCTCCTAAAAGTGATTGAGTTGAGAGTCATGCATGTTGCCGAGTCACGAATGTTGCCTGTGTTGTTAGGGTAGAAGGTGTCAATTTGGTAACTGACACTTCCCAAATCGTTGAAATTCTGCATATAAGACCACTTTGCCTGAATAATTACTAATTAGACAAATTGATATTATCTAATCCAGGTGTTATATTAAAAACAATCCCACTAAAAACATTTTCATGTAAAATGTTGCCAAGACCAGACCATATGACCCGCACTGTCAAAAAGTTATCAGATCTCATGTAGAGCCAATCTTCTAACTCTAGACGCCCAACTCTACAAGGTCTAACTTCACAATTTCTTCACCTTAGTCAAAATATGTTGCTTGGCCATTTCGCTACATTCACATGGTCATAAGGTGTAAAATTTATCCACTGTTCATTACTTTTTAGGGTTCCGTACCCAAAGGGTAAAAACGGAACCCTATTACTAAGACTTCGCTGTCTGTCCGTCTGTCCGTCTGTCTGTCACCAGGCTGTATCTCATGAACCCTGACAGCTAGACAGTTGAAATTTTCACAGATGATGTATTTCTGTTGCCGCTATAACAACAAATACTAAATAATTAGTCAATGGTACGGAACCCTTTGTGTGCGAGTCCGACTCGCACTTGGCCGGTTTTTTACTGTCATACAATTATTGTTCTGAAACGGTCTGTAGTAATGAAACGGCCAAGCCACATATTTTGACAAATGTGAAGAGTTTGTTATTTATTTGTTGTAGTTTGAGTTTGTTTGTTTGTGTTGTAGAGTTAGGGTGTGTACAGTTAAAAGCTTGGCTCTACATGAGATCTGATAACTTTTTCACAGTACAAGTCATATGGTCTCATCTTGGCAACATTTTACATGAAAATATTTTTGGTGGGATTTCATTTCTTTTTGTAAGTTGTTTGTTTTTTTTGGTTTTTACAAATATTTTTTTTTGGGTGTATTTCTTGCACATCAGGTAAGCCAGGAGTCTCTATATCAATTTTGCAGACCCCAAGCTCATCAATTTTCAGACCCCTAGCTCATCAATTTTCAGTCCCATAGCTCATCAATTTTCAGAAGTCTAGCATCAAAATTGCAGAAGTCTGACCTCTCAACCCCTAGGGGATGGAGGTTTGTATGAAACCTCCATCTCCTAGGTTGAGGGGTTGGGGTATAAAAGTTACAAGTTTTTTTTTTGTTTTTGTACTAATAGTTGATATGTAGAAATAGCTATAAGATCTATGCAATTAAAACTTTATTATGTTTAATAAGTCCGCTAAACAGATAAGGAGATATAATCCGCCTAAAGGACCAGCAACAGTTAAATTTTAAGTTGTTTTAATACTGCACCACATAATGTGAATGTGTCAATGGAACATCACAAAATAATCTCAAACAAAGATACTATCTGATTATGGCTAGACAGCCGATCGCAGATTAAAGGAACATGCAAAAAAATAAAAAAATAAGTCTGCAACATATCCCGAGAATTTGTGCTGTACGCAAAATACGCGCTTTGACGTGGAGTTGCGGACACCAGCCCGCTATACAATACAAATCCCGAGAATTTGTTTATCAGGTACAAGACTATCTGATGCCCGCGGCTTCACCCGCTTGACGTGCTGTGTCCAGGAGTATGTATCAAACCATTGACCTAGTAGCGCAATGAGAGACTTCTAAGGTGTTGGTCGAGCCTCTTGGCTATCAGTCCATTAACCATAATGACTTTATTATTATTTTAAATGTTTAACTTAATTGTTTTTTGTTTTTAGATTAACTCTGTCTATAACCTTTTCACATTTAAATTACTGAACCGATTTTTGTGAAATTGGATAGATTGGCTATATCTGAGACCTGGAGTCAGAAATAATAACTTGTCAACCTGGATAAAAGAAAATTAAAGACAAAATACATGCAGACAAAGAAAGTTGAGTAGCCATTACTTGCCAGTAGCCTTGCCACTTCTAGAGGGGTGTGTAACATTTAAAATAATAACAAAAGTTCCAATTATCACAAATGACCTAATTTCATTTACCTAATTTACTTTTTTTAAATAAAATGACTAAATTATATTTAATGAATTATTGATATAATTTCATTTTACTTTATTTTATATGGTACTTACAATAAACATTTTTATAATGCACATTTGAACTAGTATTCAGTTATTTAGTTACTATAATAAAAGTAATGCCAAAATCTGTATTGTTTGATATATAGTATTGTTTATTATATATATTTTTTTTATTTATTAATTTACCACCAATTATAGCATCATTACAGACACGTCCAATACGATGCTATAAGTAATACATTTACAATATAGAAAACATACAATAAAAACACATAAAATAGAAAAACAATAACAACCAGTAACAATAAATACTTATTATTATTACAATTAAACACGACAATGTTCATAGTTGAACACCTTTTTCAACAATTATTTGTGCCCTCTGGATAAATCTTGATTAAAATAAAAATTTAGAAACGTCTACTTTGATTTGTATATTTTTTAAGTTAAGTTAGAACGGCGACCATTAACGCCAGGTCCCCTCTATTTTTGGTAAATCATTTGGGTTTGATGATTTTTTATAACCTCAAGTTTAACCTAACCGACAGTACGTTATTTCCTGATATTTACTTTACCTGCTATAGAGTTAGTTCAGTTAGTATGCAAAGTTTCATGATCAAATTTGAAGTACTTTTTGAATACCAGCGAGACCAGCGGTTTTTTGTCCGATTTGGAGGTAACATTGGATTTTTTTTTATATCGAGAAAAGTTTAGGGAATCGTGTTTTCGTCACACAATAGTACTTAGCATTAATCCTCAACTTAACCATATATTTATTTCAAAATTAATGCTGCAGTATTTTAGGCGTAACGGAGGATCATGCTAAGCCATTTGAGGGAGTATAGGCCCTTAAGGAACTTAGTATACCTAGGTATAAAACCTATGGTGACACAGGGATTATATGGCTTAATTCTTTGTAGTATATTATCTATCAGGGCCGATTTATGAAGCTGACAATCCGACATATAATATGTCAAAATTGTATAAATAATTGTCACGTTTAGGCTGTTTTGGCACTAGATGCTGCTGTGTGTAAAGTCCAGCGGTATTTATTAAAAAAAAAAGCATAATAGACGGTTTAAGGCATTTATTTCTCAAAAAGCATACAATTATTCACTTAATATGAGAAATACAAGGTAATGTTAAAACTTAAATTACGAAGAAGGTATGTACCTACTCGTAAATAAATAAGTTAAGTAGTAGACATTATACACACAATTTTTACAGTGTTGTGGGTAAAAGGAAAAAGTGAGTTTAATATTACATATAGATTCTTGTACGGCTTCAAACGTAATTTACCGATTACAATAATTTCGAAATGTAGGTTTCCAATCGTATCTCTTGGTGGCTTTATCAATATAACATCCCATACATAAGCACGCTGCTGAACATGGCAATAAAATCTCTTACTATAGATGAGCTTATGGGCCTACCACACGCACAAGCTTCACCACCTGCCTGCGCCAGCTTGTTTGTGCAGAGGCTAAAGCCAATAAGTAACCAGGGTCGAAATATATATAGTTGAAGTTTTCTTAGAAACCGATGGATGATTTCGAATGAAATTAAATTATATTGATAGAAATATTCAAATCTGTTAATATAATCAAATTTCATCTGAAGACGTGAAATAGTTTCTAAAATTAAAAACCGGCCAAGTGCGAGTCGACTCGCGCACGAAGGGTTCCGTACCATTATCTATACATTAGACAAAACGGCAAAAAAATCACGTTTGTTGTATGGTAGCCCCCCTTAAATATTAATTTTGTTCTGTTTTTAGTATTTGTTGTTATAGCGGCAACAGAAATACATTATCTGTGAAAATTTCAACTGTCTAGCTGTCACGGTTCATGAGATACAGCCTGGTGACAGACAGACGGACAGACAGCGAAGTCTTAGTAATAGGGTTCCGTTTTTACCCTTTGGGTACGGGACCCTAAAAACTGCAACTACATCTGACGACCTTGGTTAGGTACTTATTTGCTTTGGCATCTTTACACGGAACACCGTGCGTGCGGTTGGTAATAGGCCTAACACACGCACAAGCTTCACCGCAGTTCTGCCTGCGCAAGCTTCTTCTTTCTTTCTTCTTTAAGTACTGACCATGATCATTATATCTGTGAAAAGTATACCAAATAGTAATTAATGGTTCCCAAACCCGACAAGCCAATGAAGGAAGTCACCTTATACAGGCCTCTATGCATGCATGCTGCTAATATCTCAAATCAAAGGTGTTTGAGAAGATTCTGCTGGAGAGGCTTCTAAATGCATTCACTGGAATGTCAATAATCCCAGACCATCAATTTGGTTTCCGTCGAGAACACGCAACAATAAATCAGACCGATGGTAGGTCAGGTTTTCAGGATTTCCTTGGAGACGAGGGTTTACTGCTCGGCCGGCTTTTTGGACGTTCTGCAGGCCTTTTTGATAAGTTACGGCACAGGGGGTTGCTAACAAAACTCTTTTTTGATAAGTTACGGCACAGGGGGTTGCTAACAAAACTCTTTTTTGATAAGTTACGGCACAGGGGGTTGCTAACAAAACTCTTTTTTGATAAGTTACGGCACAGGGGGTTGCTAACAAAACTCTTTTTTGATAAGTTACGGCACAGGGGGTTGCTAACAAAACTCTTTTTTCTCACAAATTATATCGAGTTCTGGAGTCTTAACCTTTTTACCCGACTGCGCCAGAAGAAGGGTTATGTTTTTCGAGAATATGTATGTACTAGCTGAAACGTGCCCACTTCGTTGGGCGGTAAACATTTTAACTTGTGATGAAATTATGAGTGTGGTTCGATTAGTATCTACTGAGTACTGAGTGCTATGATTTATTTCCTGACTGCCAAAAGGAGGGTTTTATTTTTATTGCATAGTATGTATGTATGTATTTGCATTCCACTTTGGCTATATTACCGGGTTTCAAATAAGTGAATGAAATGATTATGATTGATTAAATTATGTTAAATTTAATTATTCAAATCTTCTCTGTATGCTTGTGCTGTATGTACCAAAATATATTGTCTTTCAGGAGTTCCAACCCGAGATAAGCCAACATATAACTGTCCATGGGAAAAACACTGCTTTCTCCATAAGCCAGTTGTCCCACTGCTGGCCCTGTGAGAATGGCCGCCACAATTATATTCTCCTGCAACTCTTTTATAAGCAGCCTTGTGCCATTACACAGGTTGGGGGGGGCTAAGTTTCTTAATAGCATGATAGGAATGCCGACTTTGAACTTATGGTCATGAGGAGGTAAGCCAGAAGGGCTCAAAGAATTTAAAAAATGTTGAGGATAGTGCACTGTATCCTCAATATTACACACCGTATCAATGGACTTACAGTGTTTGACTTGACCGGGAATTTTCTCTAAAATCAGTTTATTTATCTCATTCACTGTATCGTTTCTAGGAGACACTATTGCCCTGGAACAAAGCCAATGATAATCTCTTTCCAATACATTTTAAAGACCGGGATAAATAGCGTCTATCAGATGTTCTAAACTATGTAATATGTGACCTAATCTATCGTCAAGTTTAATGTCATCGCTAGTACTGCTAATCTTTCCTTCTCCAAGATTTAGTAGTAGATGCGGAAAGTCGTTATTGTAGTTGTCGCTCAAATGAGCTCTCATGTTTGTTCGTAAATTGAGAGCTTAAATCAGAAAGACGCTGCGCACGTTCAGCGCTAGATTCCCAAGCACGGACCTGCAATGTTCTCCAGCTTTGGTTAGCAAGCCGCTGTGAACGCTCGTAGCTAGATTCCCCAGCGCGTGCTTGCGAAATATTTTCTCTATTCCTCGAAAGGCGCTCATGATTTTCAAGAGCTTCTTCTTGTCTGGGATTAGGGCTTGCAATATCCGTTCATTTTTACTATCCGGATAATACGGATATCAATATTTTACTATCCGGATAATGCGGATAATACGCATATTTTTAGTTTTTATTCTAAATAAAACTAGTAAACTTTTGTAACACGTCTTAATCAGTCTCTCAAGCAAAATGACAAAGAAATAATAAACTATAAGTACCAATATTTCAAGTGACAATCACAACTCTCTAAAATTATACAATAAAAACCCGATACCGCATCAATAGTTTGTATCTATTCTTCTCATACTTAAAACAATTCCAATTAAAAATGAGATCTTACATTTATCACAAAATCCTAATCAAATCAACCTACTACTACTACAACAGCCCATAACGTCCACTGCTGGACATAAGCCTTTCCCATGGTGGGAGGAATTTGCCGTAATCTCCACGCTTGACAGGCGGATTAGAGATCGCAGTGAAAGACTAACAGAAAACGCTGCTGCCCATTCTCTGGTCTACGGAGTACGGAGGCGCAAGGTGTTCTGCCTCAGACATTAGTCGCTTTATACGACACCCGTGAGTGTCATTACACTCACGGGTGTCGTATAAAGCCTCCAACCCATCGGTTGGTTCTATTCTACTCTGCCGGATACCACACGGCTTAATCAGTCGGGACCCATTAAATAACCTAGATTAAAATCATTACATCCAATATGGGTCCCGAATGTTGCAGTCAATATTTCCTGTCTCCTGAACTTGTTTTATTTTTTTCCGTTGTTATTTAAAGTTATTAGTTATTTTTTACACAGTCGGGTTTTTTTTTTTTTTTTAAGTCTAACTTTTTCCTGTGATTATTTTTGAACGTATCACTTAGGCTAATATGAACTAGGCGTATAAATAATAATGAAGTAGCGTCATCATCAGGGAAAACATGTTTAGAGTTAGCAGTGCGTTGTGCAGTGTAAACAACTAAACATAGCGTTGTTTGGTGTGTGATGTCGGCGCGGTGTTGGCGTGTGTCGGTGTGTCCCCGCGCTCACAGGTGTGCTGATAAGGCGTGATGTCACCGCGCGGCGCCGGCGCGTCCTCTCGCCGCTGCCGTCTCAGTCGGCCGCGGTGCGCAAACGTGAGCGCCGTTTTTTTCGCTATAGATCAGACTCCCTCCTTAGCACCGCGGTCCCGCTACGCGGATAGTGTCGCTCTCCGTGGTCGCGGTGCGCCGGTGTGACTGTGTGACGGTGTCAGTGGAGCAGTGTCGTGCAGTGAGCGGGAGGTGCATGGTGGTGCAGGCGTGGGTGCGCAGGATGAGCTCAGCCGGCGGCGCCGGCGGCTGCGAGGAGAGCGGCGGGCGGTCGGGTGCGCGCTGGCCGGTGGGCATCCTGCGGCGCAGCGGCGCGCGCGCGGCTCGGCGCGTGCTGCACGTCAAGTACCGCAGCGTTCCGCCGTCGCCCGCGCCGAGTCCAGCGCCGCCGGTGCTGCCGCTCGACATCGACGACACAGTGTCGTGCTTCTGCAGGTGTGTCCCTGTCTTTTGGCCTATGAGGTACAAAACAAAAGTGTGCTCTGCACTCCAATACAATTTACCAATAATCCAAACCAAAAACTATATGACAATGTTAATGTTAGTCATTTAATCCAACGTTGCTTTCAACAGTGTAAACAAGTAGGTACCTACTTAACTTGCAAGCATTATGCAGTCTTACCATCAGCAAGGCGCTCTAGCTTGATTTTCAGAAATGGATCGATGTGTAGTGGCAAGTGGACGCCATATTTGTTTCATATGTAAGTGATTAATGTACAAATGACTAACTATACCGGTTTGTGGCCGTTTGTTGTTTCCGCGTGTTGACGTAGCGGTGGTGATTACATCGGCCTACTTGCGGCGGCGCAACGGCATCGCGGGCGAGAGGCGCGCTTATCGTGTGTTATCATTATCACTCAGTACACCTGCGTGACGTCATATTATGCCACTTATTACCATGTTAATAACATTCAGTTGAGCTGCTTTGTCTTCATTATTTTGAGTTTCCACTCATTTTCCGCTACGGACATAATCAGCCTGTAATGTGGGACCCACTGCTAGGATCGAGTCTCAGACTTCCTCATTGTGAGATAACTCGGGGCGCTTAGGTTCGAGGCGTTCGAGCCCACGACCTACACCTCGGGCGACCTCGTAAATTGAGGCAGTCATTGGAAATCTGCATCACAAACAATTTTGCGACATGATCGCTGCCACTTGTGATGACACCAGCACATTACACGGTCTATGATCCGAGGTATAATCTGATTTCGATATGTCAGTCGACAGTCAAACTGACTCAGCCGCCTGTGACACAGTTGTTATAGAGACAGCCCTACTGAGTCCAGCGCGCCGCCTAGCGCCTGTGACACACAGTTGTTATAGACAGAGCCCTACTGAGTCCAGCGCGCCGCCTGTGACACACAGTTGTTATAGAGACAGCCCTACTGAGTCCAGCGCGCCGCCTGTGACACACAGTTGTTATAGAGACAGCCCTACTGAGTCCAGCGCGCCGCATGTGACACACAGTTGTTATAGGGACAGCCCTACTGAGTCCAGCGCGCCGTCTGTGACACACAGTTGTTATAGACACAGCCCTACTGAGTCCAGCGCGCCGCCTATGACACACAGTTTTTATAGAGACAGCCCTACTGAGTCCAGCGCGCCGCCTGTGACACACAGTTGTTATAGAGACAGCCCTACTGAGTCCAGCGCGCCGCCTGTGACACACAGTTGTTATAGAGACAGCCCTACTGAGTCCAGCGCGCCGCCTGTGACACACAGTTGTTATAGAGACAGCCCTACTGAGTCCAGCGCGCCGCCTGTGACACACAGTTGTTATAGAGACAGCCCTACTGAGTCCAGCGCGCCGCCTATGACACACAGTTGTTATAGCGACAGCCCTACTGAGTCTAGCGCGCCGCCTATGACACACAGTTGTTATAGCGACAGCCCTACTGAGTCCAGCGCGCCGCCTGTGACACACAGTTGTTATAGAGACAGCCCTACTGAGCCCAGCGCGCCGCCTGTGACACACAGTTGTTATAGAGACAGCCCTACTGAGTCCAGCGCGCTGCCTGTGACACACAGTTGTTATAGAGACAGCCCTACTGAGTCCAGCGTGCCGCCTATGACACACAGCTGTTATAGAAACAGCCCTACTGAGTCCAGCGCGCTGCCTGTGACACACAGTTGTTATAGAGACAGCCCTACTGAGTCCAGCGCGCCCATGTGACACACAGTTGTTATAGGGACAGCCCTACTGAGTCCAGCGCGCCGCCTGTGACACACAGTTGTTATAGAGACAGCCCTACTGAGTACAGCGCGCCGCATGTGACACACAGTTGTTATAGGGACAGCCCTACTGAGTCCAGCGCGCCGCCTGTGACACACAGTTGTTATAGAGACAGCCCTACTGAGTCCAGCGCGCCGCCTGTGACACACAGTTGTTATAGAGACAGCCCTACTGAGTCCAGCGCGCCGCATGTGACACACAGTTGTTATAGAGACAGCCCTACGGAGTCCAGCGTGCCGCCTATGACACACAGCTGTTATAGAAACAGCCCTACTGAGTCCAGCGCGCCGCCTGTGACACACAGTTGTTATAGGGACAGCCCTACTGAGTCCAGCGCGCCGCCTGTGACACACAGTTGTTATAGGGACAGCCCTACTGAGTCCAGCGCGCTGCCTGTGACACACAGTTGTTATAGAGACAGCCCTACTGAGTCCAGCGCGCCGCCTGTGACACACAGTTGTTATAGAGACAGCCCTACTGAGTCCAGCGTGCCGCATGTGACACACAGTTGTTATAGAGACAGCCCTACTGAGTCCAGCGTGCCGCCTATGACACACAGCTGTTATAGAAACAGCCCTACTGAGTCCAGCGCGCCGCCTGTGACACACAGTTGTTATAGAGACAGCCCTACTGAGTCCAGCGCGCCGCATGTGACACACAGTTGTTATAGAGACAGCCCTACTGAGCTCGGCGCGCCGCCTGTGACACACAGTTGTTGTAGAAACAGCCCTACTGAGTCCAGCGTGCCGCCTATGACACACAGCTGTTATAGAAACAGCCCTACTGAGTCCAGCGCGCCGCCTGTGACACACAGTTGTTATAGAGACAGCCCTACTGAGTCCAGCGCGCCGCATGTGACACACAGTTGTTATAGGGACAGCCCTACTGAGTCCAGCGCGCCGCCTGTGACACACAGTTGTTATAGAGACAGCCCTACTGAGTCCAGCGCGCCGCCTGTGACACACAGTTGTTATAGAGACAGCCCTACTGAGTCCAGCGCGCCGCATGTGACACACAGTTGTTATAGAGACAGCCCTACTGAGTCCAGCGTGCCGCCTATGACACACAGCTGTTATAGAAACAGCCCTACTGAGTCCAGCGCGCCGCCTGTGACACACAGTTGTTATAGAGACAGCCCTACTGAGTCCAGCGCGCCGCATGTGACACACAGTTGTTATAGAGACAGCCCTACTGAGCCCGGCGCGGCGCGCCGCCTGTGACACACAATTGTTATAGACACAGCCCTACTGAGTCCAGCGCGCCGCATGTGACACACAGTTGTTATAGAGACAGCCCTACTGAGCCCGGCGCGCCGCCTGTGACACACAATTGTTATATGCGCAAAACTAGACTTACTGTAGTGAGAGCAGAGTCGTGCGCACGATTACAGATTGTGAAGCAGTGCGCACTGATTGCCACCACTTGACTCCGCCGCGCCACTAATTGTGCCACTTGCGCGCCGACACCACAACAACCACTTGCCATAATATCAAAACAACTCGTACCTCATTTAACAGTTCATCACTTGCCATCGAAATTTTGCCCGAGATCTAAATATAAGAATAATCAGCCTGTAATGTTCCCACTGCTGGGACACAGGCCCCCGCAGGCTCTCTATGAGAGGGTAGAATTAGATATACCTAGCCCATTTTAAAATTATGCGGTTTTTTTTCTGAAGCAAACATACATAGTTCTATTTAAAGGAAATAAAAACTACGCGTACTAACTGAATACTGACAAAAAACAACATTCAACTTGAATCTAATATCTGCCCGCGCTCTCGACTATACTGTTCGAGAGTGCGGCCGAATATCTCGAACGAAAATCAAGAACCATCAACTAGATGGAAGCAACCTAAAACCATTCGAAGAGGAACAAATTGACAGTTGCGCATAATCAGCCCATAATGATTCCAGTGTAGGGCCACAGCACTCTGTGGGAATTGGCCATAATCAACGCAGGCCACGCGGCATCCCAATTCCCAGGCAGCCCGCTGTAGATTATAATCTGGCCCAAACAGATTGCCAGTGTGGTGCAGCGCCTAAGTAAGTAGTAGTAAGGTAAAGTAGTAGGTACTAGTGACCCCAAAGAAAGGTTCACGTACCTACTGTAAAAACGGTAGTTATCAGCTGATTAATAAAATGTTTGTTTTGCTTTATTACCTACGTCGTAATAAAAACATAAAAAACTATTTTTGCATAAAAGTTTTTTATTTTTCCATTTTTCGTTGTAATATCCGATACTTAAAAATATTAGCTATAAGTACATATATTTTAACATAACGTAACATCACGCCTTTAGCCCGGAAGGGTTGGACTGAGGTGTACCCAATAGTAGGTACCTAAACCCACATTTCACCAGTTATGTTTTAGTACCATGTAATACGGGGCGAGCGCGGGTGCAGTCAAATCCAGACCCCGCGGAGTCTGGATTTGACTGCACCCGCGCTCGCCCAGCCTCGCGTGGCTGCTACTGAGAAATTTCTGATGGAAAAACCCAATAACACTTTGCCCGACCTGGGAATCGAACCCAGGACCTCATTACTAGACTAGACTCGGCGCAGTAGTCGCCACCACTAGATCTACGAAGTAGTCCTTAATTTTATATTGTCAATACATGTCATGGTAATAGGCTTATTCCCAATAAAATGGAACCTAAATGATAAATGATGTTTATTTTGCAAGTAGTGTCGGCGACGAGACCCTATCTCGACACCAGGGTGCAAGTAGTGACCGTACGTAAAGTGTAAGCGCGAGTTTTTAGTTGATTTTTGTTTAAAACTTGTGATATTAGCGTAAAGTTTAGTTTATGTAAATTCTCATTAGAATCTTTGTAAGTCATACTAATTACGTAACTTGAAAACATGATTTTTTGTTTGATAAGATATAATGTTTAAATTAGTGTCAAAAGGTTGGTCTTAACTTAAAACCATTTTCTGTGAAAGAATTATGTAAATCGGTTCAGTAGTTTAGGAAATATAAGGAAAAATGTATAGTGAAAATTTCATACATTACCAATTTAGCAGTTTATGTTCTAGGAAGTTTTTAATATGTTATGTAAGGTGCAATATTATTGTTCTAGATTAAAGTAGACATAATATGCTATGTAAAATGGTATGGTTTGTAAGGTTTATCTATACTAATATTATAAAGAGGTAACATTTGTTTGTAAGTTTGTATGTAGGGGGTAATCTCCGGAAGTAATGAACCAAAACAAAATAAATTATATTATAATTTTGAAAATCTTTGTGAGCGGCCCTTACAGCAGTACGAAAACCCTTAGGAACCCCTAAATCAGTATGAAGCAGTCGTAAGGGTGTGTACAGACTATATAACATATTATATAACTTGTGTTTTATAACACGTCCACATTATGAAATTGACATTTACAACATTCAGTATCCACATTATCTGAAACATGTTATATAGCAATGTTATGTTATATAGTCTGTACGCACCCTAAGAACCCTTGAGATCCCCTAAAAAAATGTAAAACCTTATTTAAAAACTCAGACCTGTTTCCTTAAAAAAAAAACATTACCCTGAAGTTTGCTTGACGTCGCCCCTGAGTTACGCTTCACCCACTCAACCTTCGTTACGCTACGGAGGTTGCCGGCTCGCTTCGCTCGCCACACCCTTCGCTGCACTCCTTCTCGCAGGTTCGCTCGACACAGGTTCTACCTACCACTGGAACGCTATCGTGACCTTATCCCTACGCTACCGGGGGTCGTCGGCTCGCTTCGCTCGCCCTTCGCTTTACCGGTAGTTACCACCACCGGACAGCTTTCGACGCCTACCATATTTGTTCAAACACCTATTGGCTATCTCTAACCGTTATGAAGTTACAGCGCTTTCAATTTTAGAGGAGGTTGGGGACGGGAGGGAGGGTATACGAATTTCAGCGCCCCTCAATAGTTTTAGGTACCTACTTAAGAATAAAAAAAAACCGCTACGTGTCCTAGTTTCCGAGATACGATGTCGGGGAGGGGTGAAGGGGGGGAGAGGGGGATAAATAATTTTGACAAACGCATTGCCCCTTTATGTCCGTGAAAAAAAAAATGTTTCAAGTCTCAACTTCCGAGATACACTAAAGGGGGGGTGGGGAGAAGAGGGGCAAGGGAGGCAATTTTGAAAACTGGGTTTTTACTTTTCCGAGCCACCTCTATACGAATCCGTAAAAAAAAACAAAACATGGGTCTTTTAGTTTCCGAGATACGATAGGGAGGGGAGGAAGGGGGCAAAAAAGGAAGTGTGGCATTTTTCCCTTACTCGTAAGAGTTAATTGTTTACAAATCTGTCAAAATATACCCCCCTCCCCCTCCACCACCTGAGAGAACAATATGTCAGTGAGTGAGGTTTCGGAAACTAGAAATTGCACGGCCACCATCTTGAATTTCTGATATGTCACAATTTTCTAAAGTAACCAGGATACAAGCTACACTACCTGTCAGTGAAAAAACAGTGGCTGTACGTTGAATTTGGTAGAACAAAAGAATTCGGGTCTGACCCGAAAATTCAAGCCCCAATTTATGGCTCTCGGGGTTGCCAGCTGAAAATAATGAAAATGGTCAAATGTTATTTGGAGCACCCCATTCTTGGTAGGTATGCAAAATTTCCGTTTAAAATATCGTTATTTCTACTTTTCACGTTTTCGGGGAAAATCTGGGAAAACACCCTAAAAATTTGTTTTTTTTTTTTGCACCAGGCGACACTTCTTGACAAAGTACACAACCGGATCATACAACACGATCCAGTCGGGGGATGCCAGCTGTCCCATTTATCGCGTCGAAAATTGGGATTTTTCGTTATTTTTACAAGATGGCCGCTACACTGTCCGCCATCTTGTTTTTCTGAAAAGTCACAATTTTTCTGAAATCTCAAGGATATAAGCTACTGACCGGTGTACTTGGTATTGCCAACTTTTGAGTTAGGTAGAGCAAAGAATTCGCCAAATTCGGGTCTGACCCGAAAATTCAAGCCCCAATGGCTTGGGGCTGCCGACTGAAAGTGATGAAAATGGTCAAATATCATTCCGAGGACCCCAATGTTGCCGGCTAGTCAGTCTCCATTTAAAATATCGTTATTTCTACTTTTCACGTTTTCGGGGAAAATCTGGGAAAATAGCCTAAAAATTGGGATTTTTTTGGCACCAGGCAACACTCGTTAAAGAAGTACATAACCGGTTCATACAACACAATCCAATCGGAGGATGCCAGCTCTCCCATTTATCGTGTCGAAAATTGGGATTTTTTGTCATTTTCACAAGATGGCCGCTACACTGTCCGCCATCTTGTTTTTCTGAAAAGTCACAATTTTTCTGAAATCTCAAGGATATAAGCTACTGACCGGTGTACTTGGTATTGCCAACTTTTGAGTTAGGTAGAGCAAAGAATTCGGGTCTGACCCGAAAATTCAAGCCCCAATGGCTTGGGGCTGCCGACTGAAAGTGATGAAAATGGTCAAATATCATTCCGAGGACATTCCGGCTAGTCAGTCTCCATTTAAAATGTCGTCATTTCTACTTTTCACGTTTTCGGGGAAAATCTGGGAAAATACCCTAAAAATTGGGATTTTTTTGGCACCAGGCAACACTCGTTAAAGAAGTACATAACCGGTTCATACAACACAATCCAATCGGAGGATGCCAGCTCTCCCATTTATCGTGTCGAAAATTGGGATTTTTTGTCATTTTCACAAGATGGCCGTCACACTGTCCGCCATCTTGTTTTTTTTCCTGAAATCACAAGGATACACTTGTTTTACAGGAAAGTGACAATTTTCCTGAAATCACAAGGATACACGCCACCAACCGGTGTACTTAGTGTTGCCAACTTTTGAGTTTGGTAGTACAAAAGAATTCGCCAAAGTGGGGTCTGACCCGAAAATTCATGCCCCAATGGCTCGGGGTTGCCAGCTGAAAGTGATGAAAATGGTCAAATAGCATTCGGGGGACCCCAATATTGCCGGCTAGTCAAAGTCTCCATTCAAAATATCGTTTTCTACTTTTCATGTTTTTAGGGAAAATCTGGGAAAATACCCTAAAAGTGGGAAAAAAAATTGCACCAGGCAACGTTCCTTGACGAAACACACAACGGCTCGGTACAACTCGAACCCGTCGGATGTCGCCAACTACCCGAAAAATGGATTTGAAAAAAGTCGAAAATTCCACCTTTTTACAAGATGGCCGCCACACTGTTTGCCATTTTGTTTTTCTGAAAAGTCAAAATTTTTCTTAAATTCCAAGGATATAGGCCACCGACTGGTGTACTTGTGTTGCCAACTTTTGAAATCGGTAGAATAAAACAATTCGTCAAAGTTCAGTGCAAAAAGCCGAAGATTTCAAAACGACCCAGCGCAGCCGCCATCTTGTTTTTTTTTTACTTTTTTTTAAAATCATTGTATGTATTTTATGGGACCTATGCGTCGAAACTCATCCAAGTGTTTTCCCCACCGAAACCAGAAATGGACTAGGCCGCCATCTTGGATTTGAATCTCCTCTATAATTTTCCTCTACTCACTCGATGGTATTATACATTATTGCAAAACATACCTCTAACCCATTTCTCACCCCAGTGGCGTGCAGTGGTTGGCCACGGTGGGTAGGCCACGAAATAATGATAGCAAAAAAAAATTTCGCCGGCGCCATCTTGGCTTTCATTTTGACCTCATTTTCATTATGAGTGACTCCAAAAACCACGAAAACGACACCCATGAAGTAAAAACCGAAAATTAGCGTCGGCGCCATTTGAAATTTTCCATCTTGACCTTTTTTTTTTTTTTTTTTTCGGATGGGAAATCATCAAATAACTCCTCCCGCTCAGGGCGGAGCAGGAGGGAGTGTCAGACTTTTACTGACTAAAACCCATCCATGTTCCTTCATCGCCCTTTGTGTTCCGGGGCCACGGTATCTCTTTCGAACAGTCCCGCAACCCCGTTCCATCTTGACCTCATTTTCATTATCAGCGACCCCAACAACCTCGAAAACGACATCCATGAAGAAAAAACCGAAAATTTTCGTCGGTGCCATCTTGGATTTTCATTTTGATCTCATTTTCGTTATTAGCGACTCTAAAAACCACGAAAACGACACCCATGAAGAAAAAAAGAACATACTGCTTACAGTATAGCGCATTATTTTTCGGCAGATTATAATCTGTGTAGTATCTGTTTATTACAGATATTGTAATACTGTTTCTTTTCATTATCATGCTTTTTATATTATGTATGTTGTTATGTATTATGTATTGATGAGTCAGTCAGTCACTAAACTTTTATTTTTATATATATGTTACGGCTAATACCCGAAGTGCGGCTACACCTAGTTTTAGCCGGCTAAAACTAGGTGCAGGCGGCCACATGTGGTTAAACCTAGGTGTATCCTCTTATCTTCGGTTAGAACTAGGTTTAGCCTTCATCAGAGCGGCTAGAACTAGGTGCAGCCACACACCGGTGGATAAACTTAAGTGTATCCTATTTATCGTCGCCTGGAACTAGGTTTTCAGTTCATTAATGAGGTGGTTGATGACAAACTGGTTTTGCCTAGGCCGACTTGGGGCACCCCGACACAGATAGATTAGGTTAGAAGGATATGGCGGGGTCGAATGAGCGAGCAAAGCGAGCGAATAGACCCCGCGGGGCCCGTTCGACCGGTTCTCCCTCGACTCGGATGCATCTGCGGGGGTAATACGAAATCGAATCAATCGGGAAACGCAAGATAAGAATCTCAAAACAAAACCAATAATTATGCTTTTTTTTTTTTTTTTTTTTTTTTTTTTGTTAGCCCTGAATGTCCCACTGCTGGGCAAAGGCCTAACTGAACTAAAAACCTAGTTCTAGCCGATGATAAATAAGACACACCTACACCTACTAGAGTCACTCCATCTTCTGCTACTTGTATAGATAATGTTTTCTGTGATTGTGATTACTTAGATAAAGCCATAGTTAATTGTCTGCCGTCTGACCATAGCGGACAAACTGTAACTTTTAGGTGTAATACACCATTGCAAAAAATTCAGATTAAATTTAGACCCATAACTTCTAACAAATTAAATAGGTATAATATTTCTCTACAGAACAAATTAAGTGTTATGAGCCATGACGATATTAATATAAATCAATTTTATGATAATTTCTTTTCAATAGTTCACACTGAATTCAACAAAACTTTTGAAAAGAAGTCAAAAAGTATTTGCCCTAAATTTATATTTAGTGATTGGGCAACTAGAGGTATCAGAAAAAGTAGGGAAACACTATTTGAGCTTTATGGCCTTAAGCCTTATATGAACACTGAAACTTGTAACAAATATGTTGCTAAGTATTCAAAAATTTTTAGAGATACATGCAAGGTTGCCAAAGCCTTGCACATTAGCAACAAGATCAAAACAGCAGAAAATAAAATAAAGACAGTTTGGAAAGTCATAAATAGCGAGACTAACAGGAAGAAAACACGTAATACTAGCTACACATTAGATACAGCATGTGGTCCTAAAAGCTCTAATCAGGAAGTAGCTCAAGAATTTGTAAATTTCTTTACCGATATACCGTTAAAAACTACGGAGGCTCTAAATTCCTCTCCTGAAGTCTCAATTGGTTTACTAAAGGCGAATGTGTCTGGATGCCAGGCTGAATTTAAATTTAAACACATAAACCCGATGATAGTTATTAAAGCTTTTCGGCAAATAAAAATCAAACTGACCGAAGATCTATGGGGAATGTCTATCAAAGTTTGTACATCCATACTTGAGACTATAGCTCCATACTTAGCTTTAATTTTTAATTTGTGCGTAGACCAAGGAGTTTTCCCTGATTTAATGAAATACAGTAAAGTCATACCTCTTTTCAAATCCGGTGATAGTAAAGATACAAATAATTATAGGCCTGTATCCGTGTTGCCAGTTTTTAGTAAGGTGTTCGAAAAGATAATGCTTAATCAAATGGTCAATCATTTTAACACCAATAGAATCTTACACGATCAACAGTATGGTTTCACCAAGGGACGTTGTACAACCGACGCCGGTGTAACCTTAATAAAGCACATATTTACGGCGTGGGAAGAGTCCCAAGACGCTGTAGGAATATTTTGTGATCTCTCCAAAGCATTTGATTGTGTAAATCACGACACATTGCTTTTGAAACTTGAGCATTACGGACTAGGTAAACTTGCACTTAGTTTGTTAAAATCTTATTTGAGTGATAGACAACAATATGTTCAAATAAATGGTGTTAATTCACAGGGTTTAAAAGTAAAAATGGGGGTTCCGCAAGGCTCAATATTGGGTCCTTTCCTCTTTTTAGTATATATAAATGATCTACCCTATTTACTGAAAAACCAACCTCAAAATATGGTGTTATTTGCCGATGACACTTCCCTAATTTTTAAGATCAATAGACGGGCCCAAAATTTAGATGACGTGAATAATGCCCTACTTCAAGTCCATAATTGGTTCACAGCAAATAATTTAGTACTAAATGAAAAAAAAACGAAATGCATAAGATTTGCTTTACCGAATGTTAAAAGTAGCGATTGTGATATAGTACTGAATAAAGAGAAACTTGAATTCGTAGATAAAACGGTTTTCCTGGGGATTACGCTTGATTCAAGGCTACAATGGGGTTCTCATTTAACATCTCTGGCGGGGCGGCTAAGTTCGGCAGCATATGCTATTAGAAAAATCCGTCAATTTACTGATGTAGATACTGCTAGATTGGTCTATTTTAGTTACTTTCATAGTATAATGTCTTATGGCATTTTGTTATGGGGACGGGCTGCTGACATTGAGTCTATATTTATTCTGCAAAAAAGAGCCATCAGAGCCATATACAATCTTCGTAGGCGCGATTCTTTGAGGGAACTGTTTAAGGAAATAAACATCATGACTGTACATTGTCAATACATCTACGAAAACATAATGTACGTAAGAAAAAATCTACATATTTTTGGTAAAAGAGGTGACAGACACAATTACAGTACTAGAAATAGGGACCAATTAGTTCAGCCAGGCTTCAGACTCGCTAAAGTAGACTCATCTTTCATGGGGTACTGTTTGAGATGCTATAATAAAATTCCACAAAGCATTCTTGAGCTGAATGAAACAAAATTTAAAACATGTATTAAACGCACACTTTGTAGGCAAGCATATTACAAATTGGACGACTATATCGCTGATAAAACTGCTTGGCTCAATGCCGGTCCTGCTCCACAAGGACAGGGGCGCATAAATTGATAGCATTAAATTGTATTGTTGGAGCTGCTGAAGATTGTACAACTATCTTTGCATTGTATAGAATCAATCTCTTTATTATTATATAGCCGCATATCGCATATTGTGTGAGTGCTATGTACTAGAATGCTATCAGTCGCTAGAAACCTACGTTTTTCCTTGACTTGAATGTGCCGTGGCGATTAGGAGATATGTCATGCTCACTCAAATGTCTCGCTGATGGTGACGCGTGTGTCGGATCATTTAGTTCCCTTCAAAATGGTTGAGTTGAATGGTGCTGATACATGCGTCATGTTCGTGAACGAGCGCTGTCAGTTGGGACTGGTCAGCTCTTGGTTGCCACGGCTTTTGAATTTAATAATTTTATTTTTTAATTGTTTTTGTTTTTTTTTTACTATGGACACCTTTAACGTGCACATCTTGCTACATTGTTCTCACATAATGTACCATCTCAACATGAATGATGTAACCAAGATTTTGTAAAAATATTCTGATTTAAAAGAGTGTCCATGGAGTTTCTTGCCCATTCTTCTCCATAGAGATCTACGCTAGGGAATGGGCAACTACAGTACTTTCGCAGTTTTTATGTCTTGTGTCTGGGACTGTAGCTACATTTAATTTTCATATTTGTTTCGACAATTCAAAAGTGCCTGTAACTGGCCTACTTGAAATAAATGCTTTGATTTTGATTTTTGATTTTTTTTGACACCTAAGTTTAACCACCATTGTGTGGCTGCACCTAGTTCTAGCCGCTATGATGAAGGCTAAACCTAGTTCTAACCGAAGATAAGATGATACACCTAGGTTTAACCGCATGTGGCCGGCTGCACCTAGTTCTAGCCGGCTAAAACTAGGTGTAGCCGCACTTCGGCTATTAGCCGTAACATATATAAATAGATTTAGTTCATTTTCCCGTTGCTGACATTAGGAAACCAGAGTTAGGGTTCCGCGGACAAATAAAAATTGTGGCTTGACTAATAATTTCCTATTTTTATATACCCCAAGCTGGTGACAAAATTTAGAAGAAAGCCACACTCGGCAGCCCGCTTGCAACCACTTCACAACAACAAAGTAAACTGTGTTATCAACATGCTAAAATGAGAATGTTTCTGTTGCAGGTGAGTCGCATGCTCGCTCGCTCACCGCTGTACGTAAGTGCCCCACACAATGTAGCTACTGTCAAGTACGCACTCTTCTGCCCCACAGCCCACACGCACACACGATTCACACGCTTTGTACTCAACAAGGTACCTCACTATATAGGTGCAAACACTGCCAACTGCCATCAGAAACATATTGTTCTTCTTGCCGCCTGCACTATATATTTTCTCCAGTTTAATGCAAAAGTTTTTTTTTATTATCATTTGACATTATTATAAATATTTTATTTTAGTCTGAAGCAACCGGGGCTCTAGATGGTAATAAAAATAACTTGTTACGGAGCTTAGCATCCACCATTTAAACATAATAAATCTGTAGAAAAATCGTTTTTGTACTTCGAAAATATTAAAAAAAAAAAATGCCAGGGTGTGAAAGGATAACCAACAGAACTCATTTCCAGCATTTGTGTAAATTTTGTGTTTGTCTGTTTATCTTTTTGTCTATTTCGATGATCAAGCATCACGTAAAATATACGAAACCAATACAGATAACTTTTATAAGTACATACAAATTGTGGGTATCTTGAGGTATTATTTAGTTTTTGTTTCATCGTAATCGGTTAATTCTATCACAAGATATACGAATTTAAAGTGTTCAAGAAGAACTAATCATCAAATGTAAGATACAGCGACATCTATTGTACTAGAATGGAACTAATGACTAAAAATGTGCTCACCAGATAACTTTTAAATCGACTGACCAGCTTTATAATAGTACATTGTAATACAAGGGGCTAAAATTACCCATTATACAGGGTGGAATTTTTGCATGCCACCTGGAGGGAAAGTACTCTAAATACCGGAGATAGCAAATTTTACTCAAAGGAAACATTCCTCTATTTTTTTAAATAAATTAATCTGCAAACAAAGATTTTGAAAATTCGCGTGCCACGCTCGGGAATCGAACCGGCAAAATTCCAAAAAATTAACATCCTGTACTTTTATGGCACCATTCGATAGGGTCAATCATAAGGATCAAATCTCTCTAACAAACATTATAAATTAAATGAAAGGAAAACCATGAAATCTAAATTTATAAATTCAATGGGATAAATTCAATACGATAAAGCACTTTTATTCAAAGGACGGACCTTTACAAATGAAGAAAAAAGATTGCAATTTGCAAGTATTTATTTGTGCAAATTGCAATCTTCCTATCTAAATAGTTCTTCAATAAATGTCGTCAAAAGATAATTAGGGGTTTATTAGGTTCTAACATAAGTATTTGGAGGATGGACCTTTGAGTAAAAGTGCTTTATGTTGTCCCATTGAATTTATAAGTTAAGATTGTATGGTTTACTTTCATTTAATTTATCATGTTTGTTAGAGGTTTTGATCTTTATGATTGACCCTATCGATTGGTGCCATAAAAGTACAGGCTGTTATTTTTTTGGAATTTGGCTGGTTCGAATTTACAAAATCTTTGAATGCAGATTAATTTCTTTTTTAAAAATAAAGGAATGTTTCCTTTGAGTAAAATTTGCTAATATCCGATATTTGGAGTACTTTCCCTCCAGGTGACATGCAAAAATTCCACCCTGTATACGAGGTAGTTTTACTACCGAGCTTTAGCGAGGTGGTAAATAGGTACCAAGTTATAATGGGAATTTAGCGCAAATTAAAAAATTTGCTACACTGTACTTTTCACTTTGAGTGCGAGAAAAATAGTCAATTAAAATAAAAAAAGGTTATTCTATGAAGTTGAAGTTGTTCGTGTGGCTGTTGGACCGATTGCCTTGGTCTTCAACGAAGATTTAACTTTATGCTCTAGAGCATAAAAAGCGACTTTATTTCGCCTACGCACGACACAAAGGCGAACTATAGAGCATGAGAAGTGAAGAAGGTATTATAGCATATGGTACTCTAGATTAGTCTACATGATGCTGCTTCAATAATAAATGTTGCAAAAACGGGAATAATTTATTTCTTTTGAGAACTCCCGTGCGAGCGCTGCATAAACGGTTAAAGATACGCAACAAACATGTATTAGGGAATTGTTCCTCTTAAAAAGTTCAACATAAAATCCGCGATAGCATAATAATGTCTATCTTTTAAGGTTGACTCACACTCTCTAACCCTCTCTCTCTCTCTCATGTGACGCAGATGAAGTTGCGCGGGTCAGCTAGTCTTTTCTAAAAAATATTGTAGGGATGAAACATCAAAATTATTGTAGGGATGAAACATAAAAATTATTTTAGGGATAAAACATAAAAAAACTCTGGCAACATAAAAATTATTGTAGTGTTACGTTGTTTTTTTTTGTACCTAACATTTACCTGTGAGCATACGTTGTAAAGTGAGGTTTCCAATATTGATCTCGATGGTTTCCAAGTGAAATGTTCATTGTAGTTTGTGCAAATGACTTTAGCTTGCGATTTGAAGAAGTAGTCCTGTATGTAGTAGTGAAGTATCCCTTCATCCGTACTTCGTCACTGGACTCTTTAGTAACACTTCCTGACGATAAATCACTTTTCAAAACCATAATAAATAGGTTTTTACAATAATTTTGATCCATCATAGCGTAATTAAGCTGCGATTGTGTTTACATTCCAAATGTCATTCAGTTAAACGTCAGTTTCTGACAGTTAGAGGCGACATCTAGCGGCTGTGATATGCAGTTGTAGTTTTAATCGATAAATTTTAACATTTCATTGGAAACCATCGAACTAATATCGTATAGGCCAATCCTTATCATACACACATCAACACGGTCTAGGGATATTTTTAAAAAAGCGAATTACTATCAATGTGTTAATTATTTATATGACATGTATATATTTAAAAGATACGTTATTTAATATTCTACTATTTTTTAATAATGGTTAAGGTATAGATTAAAATTTCAGGATTTTATGGAAAAAAAATGAAGCATAGACGGAAACCGTATATGAATGAACTTTTAATTTGTGAGTAAAAACTGAAAAAAATAGAAAAATCATTTCATTTGTGTTTATAAACTTGAAGTTAGTAGTCTGAGAAAGCGCCCATGATGTTCATAACACATCGGCAACGATTCGGCATGCTCAGAACAAGGTTGTCAATGTCTTGCTGCGGAATATTGTCCCATGTCCTTCTGAGGTGCGCAAAAAGTTGATCTTCTGTTGCCAGATTTTCAGGAACTTCCTTCAGAGCTCTTCTTTGCAGCATATCCCACGCATGCTCAATGGGATTTAGATCTGGCGATTGAGCAGGCCAGTCTAAGGCCCTAACATTATGTGTATGTAACCAAGCTGCTACCGTTCTCGCCGTGTGTGCCCGGGCATTGTCGTGCATGAGCAGGAAATCTTGCCTCATTTGTGTTCTGTGGGGCAAGATTACGGGCCCCAGCACCTGTTGGACGTATCGTTCTGCCGTCATATTGCCCCGCACCCAAACGAGATCCGTCCGTCCTCCAAGACGAATTCCTGCCCCAACCATAATTGTTCCTCCTTGGTATGGGTGAACTTCCTGAGGGTTCTGGAGACGGCTCCATCGTCCAGGAACTCGCCAAACACGCGTCCTTCGTGAATCTGGATGGAAGCCGAACCTGGATTCATCCGTGAACAGCACATTGGACCATTGGTCACGGCCCCAGTCCACGTGGTTCCGAACCCATTCTAATCGTCGTCCACGATTGCCTCTCCGTAAAGGTGGGATCCGGAGTGGTCTACGAGAGCGTAGATTGCTTTCATGCAGTCGCCTTCTTACAGTTTGGTCACTCACAAGCACTTGGTGTTCCACTCGCAGCCTTTGGACCAATTGAGTCGCCGTTGCATTTGGTTGTGCTCGCGCAGTAATTTGCAAAAATCGGTCTTGTCTGGGGGTAGTGATGCGACTTGGCCCCCGGTGCCTCTCCGCTACTTCACCTGTGGCACGATAGCGTGTCCACAATCTTGAAATTACATTTTGATGGGTCCCTATGGCCTCAGCAACATTACGCTGAACAGATCCAGCTTCCAGCATTCCCACAGCTCGTAACATCTCCGCCCTCGTCAAATGTCGGCGTTGCATGGCTACAATACCTCAATTTTAACTTTATCTTTCGTTTAAAAATAAAAAAAAACTGTAACTAAACGTAATTCGTATTGTTTTCTAAATTTCGCACAAATGAAAATTCCCTCTCCTATACATCAAGACATTTTTATGCCACCGAAACAAAAGAATTTTCAAAAATTTGAATTTGGAATTAGTCTGAGATAAATTACAAACAAATCGGTGTATAAAAGATTCCAATGCGGCCAGTACTTTTCGAGTTATTTAATTGAGTATGAAATATCCCTAGACCGTGTTGATGTGTGTATATTATTTTCAGCTTTTGATTAAAATACTTAAAAAGTTCCGACAATAAATTAACTCATTTTGAACATTTTTGATCACTACTTGTGAGAAAGGCAAGAAAAATTTGAACCTGCTTTATTGTTATTATAAGAGTCAGGTTCTTATGCTTGACGACAGCGGGAACAATTTTTTTTAATGATGTATATATTAATGGCAATCACCCATATTCAAAACCTCTTTTCCGCAAAAGTAACGAGCGAGTGATGTTTGTGGTTCGCTGAACAAAGAACTACAAGGTATTCTGAACATTAAAAAATATGAATAACATCATTATATGGTCTACTCGTAACATAGCAAGAAACATTATTGATTTCTATACGAAATATAACAGATTTTTTTTTTTGAAAAAACTTAATTTATGGAAAACGTCGCGACAAATAAGTATTTTTTTCTATACCTTAGAAACACTTTAAAGAAAATTTAAAAATTACTCATTAATCTCAAGGTAGCCCTTTATTAGAATCTGAATTTTAATAAATAAATAAATAAACAATAACTTCATTTCGTAAATTAAAGGCAAAGTAAGCTATATTATCGACCGCGCAAACCCGCTCCCGTCAGTAACGACCTACCTACCTCCCAGCGTGAGCACGTATAGTATATAGTTATTACGTGAATATATTTCCGACATATACGCATACTACCACATTTCGATCCAGTATTTATATTAAAATTATTAAACTTTTTGATTGTATTAAGATAAGAGTTTTTTTTTTTGACGTTGGTTGTTTATTATGATTGTTAAAATTTATTTCGTCTTAAATATTAATATAATGTATAGGTAAGTTTTTTTTGTTGGTACATAATGTTGTAACTTTGTAAGTTTAGATGAAGGGTAATTTGCGGAACTACTGATTCGATTCCGAAAATTGTTTTACTTATGGGATTTCACTACTTTATATTATTATTATTTTTGATGGTTACCTATTTCAGATAAGTACCAGATAAGTAACCTACAATTAGATTTTTAAATAATGATAATTTTCATTTTTGGAACGTAGTTCCTTAACGCGGCTTACTAGGAGTGCGATTGCGCGATCGCGATTGAATGCTGTATGCTGTGTGTGTGTGCGTGTGTAGTAGGAGGTACTACACAAGAAGGGTGTGGCGGGGTCGAAAAACCTGAATATTTTCGTCGGCCCCATCTTAGATTTTCATTTTGACCTCATTTTCATTATTAACTACCTCAAAAACCTCGAAAACGATACCCATGAAGAAAAAACTGAAAATTTTCGTCGGCGTCATCTTAGATTTTCATTTTGACCTAATTTTCATTATCAGCGACCCCAAAAACCACGAAAACGACACCCATGATGAAAAAACTGATAGTTTTCGTCGGCGCCATCTTGGATTTTCATTTTGACCTCATTTTCATGGGTGTTGTTTTCGTTATTTTTGGGGTCGCTGATAATGAAAATGGGGTCAAAATGAAAATCCAAGATGGCGCCGATGAAATTTTTCAGTTTTTTCTTCATGGGTGTCGTTTTCGTTGTTTTTGGGATAGCTGATAACGAAAATGAGTTCAAAATGAAAATCCAAGATGGCGCCGATAATTATAATATAATAATATTATTAATACTAATAATAATACCTTTTTTTTCTGCGCTTTTCGAAACCTTATTCCATTTTGACGACTGAGCATAACGTTTTTTGGCGATCAGTGATTAACATTTAATTTAAGCTTTTTCCGCCGGAGCAGGTGATCGGTACATTAAAGTTTCTAAGCTTGTTAATAGGTACGGATATGTTTTGCCCCCAGTATATTTTTAAACGTGCATCACCAACTTCTATGAACGTGCCTCATTCTCTCTCTCTCGTTTTGCAGCCGTTGAATTCTTAAAAAACCTTCGACTATAACGCCTTGCTCCATACTTGTTGAGAACACTAGCACATACATACAATTTATTGTAAATAATGGGAGCCATGCAGAAAACACTTTTGCGCATAAGTGCAGTCCTACTCCTGTGCAAACACAACTGATTTTGATCACGCCTGTTTCTAGGGAATTTATCGGTCATTCGCGGAAATAAGTTATTGTTATTCCTAATAAACATTACAATTTCCAGAATATAAAGGGAGGTCAGTGTCAATATTTTGTAACGTAATAAATAGGGCTTACAACTATCGGTGGTTTTCAACTTAAACATGGCTCTGAGACATCTCTTTTGTGCTTTGAATGCGGCTTCTTTGTCAGTTGAGTTACCTCAAAAGATAACCCCATATCTGAGAACAGATTCAGTTAACCCGTAGTAAGCAGTTAATAAGGCATCTATGTTGACTTTACGAGACAAAATGTAGAGGGCAAATGCACTACTGCTTATTCTTTTACTTAGGGCCTCAACATGCACCTTCCAATTTAAACTTCAATATATCGTGACTCCCAAAAACTTGGTTGTATTAACTGTGTCAATTTTGTTATTATTGTATATTACGTCAAGATTTGGAAAAGACAATGCGCGCTGGCTAAAATGCATTATTAAAGTCTTTTCTACATTTATTTTTAAATTATTATTATCTAACCATGCTACAGTTTCCTTTAATGCGTTATTTATGTCATCTTTATAAAAGTATTTTTGATTGCATGGAATATTAATCGTACTGTCATCCGCGAACAGTGTCATAGGATGCTTGATTGCCCTTGGAAAGTCATTAATTGTGCGAGGTAGCACATTTACTGCTGGTTTGGTGAGGAGTAAAACCACTGATGAACTTGTTGCTTCTTTATTGGGAAGAGTGTTTCCCTAGTACTATCTTGCCGACTACTGTGTCGACTGAACAAAATGGCCCTATTTTTATACATAATTTTGAAAGCGATTGACCAATCAAATTCGTTAACAGATTTCCAAAAAACGCGGGAAAAACTAAAATCCAATGAAAACAAGGCAAAAAAGCGGGAAAACATTGTACAAGTTACCTTAAATACTACGAAACTTGACCGTAACGAGAACCGCGTGACAATATTTGCGATTTTCACTAACTTTTTGTATGTAAACCTATATAAAACTATATGTTATCGAAATCTATATAACAAGAACTATCATACAAAAATATAAAATCACCAAAAACATTACATAATAAACTTATATACTCCTAACACTAAGTCTACTATGTACACGAACAAAAATGCAAGAAAACTATTAAAATATAGACTTAAGCTATGTGCAAACGTCTATATACTATTCCTTATGTGCCTATTTACTATCCTATAGGTCCCTATGTACCCTATACACTTACATATACCACTATACACTGTCATTATTGTCCTGCACACAAACACTAAACTTATCGGTTTATTTATCACTGTAATAACACTTTATATACAGTCTGTGCACAGTCTATGTATCACTATAACTTTTCACTATTAATTGCACTGTCCCGCACATCATCCCGCACATTAATATATAATGTAAAAAGCGGTGGTCCTAGTATGCTTCCTTGTGGAACTCCGTACATAACATTACGTTCCTCCGAAAGAAAGATTTCTTCTCTTTTAGTGCTTATATTTATTCTGTTTATTTCTGTTATTTGTTTTCTGTCATGTAGGTATGTCGTCCGTATGGTGTCGGACGTAAAGAATAACACCATCCCATATCTTCCTGTGGGTGTCGTAAGAGGCGACTAAGGGATTTACCAGAGAATGGGCAGCAGCGCTCTCTGTGTCTTGTGTAAGAACCGCACTCACTGCGATCGCCAACCCGCCTGCCAAGCGTGGCGATTATGGCAAAACCCCCCCCCAAATGAATAGCGGACGGGAATTTTACTATGGGGACGGGCTGCAGACATCGAGTCTATATTTATTCTGCAGAAAAGAGCCATCAGAGCCATTTATGAATTACGTAGACGCGATTCTTTAAGAGAACTGTTTAAGGAAATTAATATTATGACAGTACCTTGTCAATACATCTATGAAAACATCATGTACGTTAGAAAAAATCGGCATTTATTCAGTAAGAGAGGGGACAGACACCACTATAACACTAGAAATAGGGACCAACTAGTTCAGCCAGGTTTCAGGCTTGCTAAAGTGGATTCATCTTTCATGGGGTACTGTTTGAAATGTTACAATAAAATACCTCCCCACATTCTTCAACTGAATGAGACGAAATTTAAATCTTGTATAAAACGCACACTATGTAGGCAAGCATATTATAAGTTGGGGGATTACATTGATGATAAAAATGCTTGGCTAAATGCTGGTCCTGCTCCACAACCATAGGTGGGGGGGCAAACTAATTGTTTGTACTGGTCGAGCATTATTTGAGTCCATGGACACGTAAAGAAGAAGATGAAGAATTGATTCCCATGTTAATGTATTGTGGAAGCTGCAGAAGATTGTAAAAATATACTTGCATTGTATAGATTCCCGTTCTTAGTATTATATAATTGCATAGCACATGTGTGAGTACTTTGTACTGTTCAGCCACCATTTACATTTATTTATCTTTCATTGACTTGAATATGTCTTGGTGACTGAGAGAATGTCATGCTCACTTAAATGTCTCGCTGATGGTGGCGGGTGTGTCGGGTCATTTAGTTCCCTTCAATATGGTTGAGTTGAATGGCGCCGGTACATGCGTCATGTCTGTGAACGGGCGCTGTCCGTTGGGACTGGTCATCTCTTAGCTGCCAAGGTTCATTTTAATTACTTTATTCATACATTTTTAATCTAATCTTTCACTCTGGATGCTCTTAGTGTGCACGTCTTTCTACATCGTTCTCACATATATGTATAATCTCAAAATTAATGATGTAACCAAGATTTTGTAACAATATTTTGATTTTAAAAGAGTGTCCATGGAGTTTCTTGCCCATTCTTCTCCATAGAGATCTACGCTAGGGAATGGGCAACTACAGTACTTTCTCAAGTTATTATGCCTTGTGACTGGGACTGTAGCTTTGATTTTCTTTTTTGTAATTTTGACTTTCAAAAGTGCCGTAATGGTCTAATTGAAATAAATGCTTTGAGTTTGAGCGCATCACAAAAATGGCCCCTAGTGCCCGGCAGCCCGTCTACCCTCGACTACGGCAGCGGTCGAGGCTACGGCGTGGCAAGGGGTGCGAAGAATCTCCGGAAGGGATCCGGCTGCCAATACCGACGACTAGACCTGGCAACATATAACACGCGCACACTCCGGACCGACGAGAAGATAGCGGAACTCGAAGAGGAATTGAGCAGGCTGCGATGGAGTATTGTGGGATTATCTGAAGTCCGAAGAGAGGGGGAGGACACGATAATCCTGAAATCCGGCAACCTGCTCTATTTCTGTGAGGGTGACCGGCAATCCCAGGGTGGTGTTGGGTTTATCGTCCACAAGTCCCTTGTGAACAACGTGGTGAAGATCGAGAGTGTGTCGACCAGGGTGGCGTACCTTATACTCAGAATATCCTCAAGATATTCGCTGAAGGTCATACAGGTCTACGCCCCAACCTCGGCACACCCCGACGACGAAGTGGAGACCATGTATGAGGATATCTCTAAAGCCATGCATGGTTCCAAAACTCACTTCACAGTTGTCATGGGGGACTTCAACGCGAAACTGGGCAAACGAGACGGTGATGAGCTGCAGGTGGGGCAATTTGGAGTTGGACGTTGGAATCGCCGGGGCCACCAACTGGCTAGTTTTATGGAGAAGGAGGGCCTCTATATGATGAACTCCTTCTTCAGAAAGCGTGAGCACAGGAAGTGGACCTGGCAGAGCCCCGATGGTGCAACTAGAAATGAGATCGACTTCATTATGTCAACCAAGAAGCAAATGTTCAATGATGTCTCTGTGATCAATTCGGTGAAAACCGGGAGCGATCACCGCATGGTAAGAGGCACATTGAACATCAATATCAAGCTTGAAAGGTATCGACTGATGAAGTCTACGCTCCGTCCAGCACAGATCCAAATTCAAAACCCCGAGAGCTTTCAGCTTGAACTCCACAACCGTTTCGAGTGCCTAGGAAGCTCAGTGGACGAGTACAACGATGGGTTCGTGGAAACTGTCCATACGACCGGGTCTAAGTTCTTCAAGGCGCGTCGTACAGATCAGAACAAGAGGCTCTCCGATCACACTCTCAAGCTCATGAAGGAGCGGCGTGAGATGATCCTGCAGTCTTCAGACGAGGCGTGTAAATATCGGCAGCTCAATAGACGGATCTCTAAATCCTTGAAGAGCGACCTCCGCCGCTTTAATACCGAGCGTATTAAAGACGCGATTGAGCGGAATAAAGGCTCCAAGGTATTTGCAAGAGATCTGGCTATTGGGCAGAGCCAGCTCACGAAACTGAAGACCGACGATGGTAGGATCTTATCCGCCAAACCGGAGCTTCTGAGGGAGATCGAGAGCTTCTATGGACAGTTGTACACGTCAACCAGTAAACCCGTCGTAGATCTAGCAAACGACCCAAGAGCTAGACTGTCCCGACACTATACTGAAGACATCCCGGACGTCAGCCTGTACGAGATTAGGATGGCTCTGAAGCAGCTCAAAAACAACAAGGCACCGGGTCATGACGGAATTACGGCCCACAGTGGAACGAATGTATGGGAGAGGTTGGACATTGACATCTCCAAAAAAAAAGAGTTAAATTATGCCAAACGAATGATGCCATCTGATTCGATTACCTAATGCCTTCAAAACTTGTTCCGATCAATTTCTTCATAACTCTCATATTTCGGGAGTAATTTGAGAAAATGTGATATTTTACTATGAAAATGAGTGTATCGAGCTCTCTCTCTCCTGATTCCGGCCTTGTTTCAAGTAGCGGTCTCTAATATCATAATGCTAATACTAAAAGCTATATTTAATACTAAGACACATGGTGCGCCAAATGTGCACTTTCTGGGATAAAAGGAAATGGAAATTTAAAAAAAAAAATGTTTTTTCCCCATTTGTATTTACTTTAAACTGGAGACAGACGTATTTAGAGGTCATATATAAATACTAGCTGACCCACGCAACTTCGTCTGCGTCACATAAGAGAGAAAAAGCTAATAAAAGGAATATATTTTCCCCGTTTTTGCAACATCTTTCATTTATGCTCCGCTCCTTTTGGTCGTAGCGTGATGTTATATAGCCTATAACCTTCCTCAATAAATGGGCTATCTAACACAAAAATAATTTTTCAATTCCAACCAGTAGTTCCTGAGATTAGCGCGTTCAAACAAACAAAAAAACAAACAAACTCTTCAGCTTTATAATATTATTAGTATTAGTATATTAGTATAGATATTAAATATGTATATATTATCTTGTTTTTTTTTTAATCTTGTGTATTATTTACGAAAGAACAGATGAGAGTATGACTTTTTTCACATAATATTTTGAAAAATGAAAAATGTTTAGTTGTCCCAAAATAGTTATTTTATTTATATATGTTTTACAATAACGATAAAAACACTATTTTAGATATAAGTTGATAAGAAAATAATAAATTACCTAGTTTAATTAATAGTACAATAAATAATTAAGATGTAAGCTCTAATTTACTAAGTTACACATTTTAAAACAATATCAACATTTAATTATCATCGTCATCATCATCATCAATTAATTCCAATTCAGAATCGATATCCGCTAAATCATTTATGTTAACAAATTCGATATCACTTTTCTCAGAATCCGTAAGCTCATAAAATTCCTTAAAAGAAGATTTTTTTACAAACTTATTTACTTTTGGACGAATGCTTGTAACAAGTGGATCAGAAGACAGTAAAAGATTCAAATCAAATCAAATCATCTTTATTTGTGAACACAAGTATTGTGAATACAGATTGTGCATAATATCTTCATTGCATGAGATACTGCTATGCTTTCGAGAATGCCCCTCTCTGTATTTTCGAAAATCTTTATTTCTAGCCTCAGATGCCTCTTCGGATAGAAAACCAATGGGTACAATTGACAAGTTCTGAACTATGTCTGGCCCATGCATTAAAATTTTATGAAGTGAAGAAGGCATATAATACCATGGGTATAACTCCACGTAAAGCTTAGCAGTATCAAAGCAGAACTCTCGGAATTTAGTTACGTTGATTATCTCTCCTGATGAAATACACTGCAAGATCACACAGATTTTTCTTATAAGCATAGCGTCTATTCCGGTCAGTTCAGCAGATTTAGTGTAGTTTTCAAAAAATCTCCCTGAGGCTAGAAATAAAGATTTTCGAAAATACAGAGAGGGGCATTCTCGAAAGCATAGCAGTATCTCATGCAATGAAGATATTATGCACAATCTTTTACTGTCTTCTGATCCACTTGTTACAAGCATTCGTCCAAAAGTAAATAAGTTTGTAAAAAAATCTTCTTTTAAGGAATTTTATGAGCTTACGGATTCTGAGAAAAGTGATATCGAATTTGTTAACATAAATGATTTAGCGGATATCGATTCTGAATTGGAATTAATTGATGATGATGATGATGATGACGATGATAATTAAATGTTGATATTGTTTTAAAATGTGTAACTTAGTAAATTAGAGCTTACATCTTAATTATTTATTGTACTATTAATTAAACTAGGTAATTTATTATTTTCTTATCAACTTATATCTAAACTACAGTGTTTTTATCGTTATTGTAAAACATATATAAATAAAATATTATGTGAAAAAAAGTCATACTCTCATCTGTTCTTTTATAAATAATACACAAGATTTAAAAAAAAACAGACCTCTAAATACGTCTGTCTGCAGTTTAAAGTAAATACAAATGGGGAAAAATCATTTTTTTTTAATTTCCTTTTATCCCAGAAAGTGCACATTTGGCGCACCATGTGTCTTAGTATTAAATATAGCTTTTAGTATTAGCATTATGATATTAGAGACCGCTACTTGAAACAAGGCCGGAATCAGGAGAGAGAGAGCTCGATACACTCATTTTCATAGTAAAATATCACATTTTCTCAAATTACTCCCAAAATGTGAGAGTTGTGAAGAAATTGATCAGAACAAGTTTTGAAGGCATTAGATAACCGAATAAGATGGCATCATTCGTTTGGTATAATTTAACTCTTTTTTTTCGGAGATGTCAATGTCCAACCTCTCCCATACATTCGTTCCACTGTGCGGCCGAACTCCTGAAGGCGGGTGGAAAACCGGTACTTAAGGCCCTTCAGAAGCTGTTTAATTCCGTCATACTTGAGGGAAAAACGCCACAGGCATGGTGCAGGGGTGTGGTGGTGCTCTTCTTCAAAAAGGGTGACAATGCCCGGTTGAAGAATTATAGGCCCATCTCACTTCTAAGCCATGTCTACAAGTTGTTTTCTAGAGTCATCACGAATCGTCTCGCGCGCAGGTTTGACGATTTCCAGCCACCCGAACAAGCCAGTTTCCGAAAAGGCTATAGCACCGTTGACCACATACATACGCTGCGGCAAGTTATACAGAAGACCGAAGAGTATAACCTGCCTCTCTGTTTAGCGTTTGTGGACTACGAGAAGCCTTCGATTCGATCGAGACCTGGGCTGTACTGCAGTCTCTCCAACGGTGCCAAATCGACTATCGGTACATCGAGGTGTTGAAGTGTTTGTACAAAAACGCCACCATGTCAGTCCGACTTCAAGACCAAGTCTCAGATCCTATCCTCCTGCAGCGAGGTGTGAGACAGGGAGACGTCATATCTCCGAAACTGTTTACTGCTGCACTGGAGGATGTCTTCAAGGTTCTGGACTGGAGAGGGCTAGGCATCAACGTCAATGGCGAGTACATAGTGACATAGACGACATAGTGGTCATGGCTGAGACCATGGAGGACCTCAGTACAATGCTCGATGACCTCAGTAGAGCTTCCGGAAGAGTGGGTCTTAAAATGAACATGGACAAAACCAAGGTCATGTTGAATGCCCATGTCACACCCACTCCTATCAAGATCGGAGACTCTACACTCGAAGTTGTAGACGATTATGTGTACCTGGGACAAACGGTCCAGTTAGGTAGGTCTAACTTCGAGAAAGAGGTCAATCGTCGAATCCGACTCGGCTGGGCAGCGTTCGGGAAGTTGCGCGGTATCTTCTCGTCCAACCTACCGCAGTGTCTCAAGACGAAAGTCTATGACCAGTGTGTGTTGCCAGTGATTACATACGGGACCGAAACTTGGTCGCTTACAATGGGCCTCATCAGAAGGCTTAAAGTCACCCAAAGGGCATTGGAGAGGGCTATGCTCGGAGTTTCCTTGCGCGATCGAATCAGAAATGAAGACATCCGCAAGAGAACCAAGGTTACCGACGTAGCCCGAAGAATTGCCAAACTTAAGTGGCAGTGGGCAGGGCACATTGCTCGCAGAACGGATGGCCGATGGGGCCGAAAAGTTCTGGAGTGGCGACCGCGAACCGGAAGACGTTGCGTTGGAAGGCCTCCCACTAGGTGGACCGATGACCTGGTGAAGGCTGCGGGAATCCGCTGGATGCGAGTCGCACTTGACCGTTCAATGTGGCGACACTTGGGGGAGGCCTATGTCCAGCAGTGGACGTCTTTCGGCTGAAATGATGAATGATGATGTAGGTATGATTTTAATAGTTCAAGGACATTACCTCTCCGTACGCTTCTAGCTTTTTTAGTAAAATATTATGTTGTACATAATCGAATGCCTGTGTCATGCATGTCACAAAATATCGCGCACACTGGATTGTTATTATCCATATTTGTCATGACCGTGTGCAAAAAATTATAAATGGCCATGTTAATTGATTTGTTTTTTCTAATGCCTGTTTGTTCGTTGCAAAGAATATTATTTCCTTCTAGATATAAATTGAGTTCTTTATAAATATACTTTTCAAATATTTCGAAAACATTGGTATCAACGAAATCGGTCTATAGTATTCCATTAACTCTCTATCTTGTTTTTTGAACAATGGCTTTATTACCGATTTTTTCAAGGCATCTGGAAAAATACCTTCGCTTATACATAGATTTATAATAAAACTTAACGGACAACAAATTTCCTCGGCCACTGCTTTCAGTATTTTTGTACAAATGCCATCGTAACCTACACTGTTTGTATTATTAAGGGCTAAAATTATTTTGAATACGTCGCTTGGCAAACTTGGAGCCATGAGCATAGAATCTTTTCTGTTTAAAATATATTTTGTGATTCTTGTCTCCCGAATTACTAATTGGCTTAATTTTATCAATGTAATAATTATTAAATACATAGAAATACATTTTGGATCCGTGATAATGTCATTATTGTCAACTCTAATTTTATTAATATTATTCTTTGGCATATTTAATTTTATTTGATTTATTATTCGCCATGTGGTCTTGGATTTGTTGGTAGAAGTTTTTGTTTTATAATTATTTTGAGCTCGGTGAGCTAAATTTTTTAAATTGTATTTTATTCTTCTGAGACGGTTTTAAACAGAATTGCCACAGCATATGTCGTTTTTTTCTCGCTGCATTTTTTGATACTACGCGAATCGCGATACCCATTTTTGCTTTTTATGGACATTTACCGAAACCACAGTTTCGGGAAAGCACTGTCTGTAAAGCATTAAAAAAATATCAGAAAACGCGTTAAATGCTTCATTTGAGTCCTTTGATTCAAATACATCTGAAAACGTTAAACTTCGCAGATGGCCTTTAAATTTCTTAATATTATCACTATGATAGTCACGTCTTCTCATGCTCCATCGATTAATAGTACATACTGTGCTAATTGCTAACTCCACTACTGAGGCCTTACAGCGCCTGTTAAAGTTATGCGCAAATTTGTCAATGCATGTTTTGCTCTTAAGACGAGTTGGTTGATAAAGCGCTAGTTTCAATTTTGATTTTATTTGATTGGTTATTCCGTTTAAGTACATCTATATTAAAGTCCCCTGCCAAAACAATATTTTTACAATCTTTTTTCATTAAAATATTTAATATCCGCTCTAATTTACTAATACATTAATTGAAATTATTTATATTTGGTACTCTGTAAATACAAACACATACTATTTTGTGAGAAATTAGTTCAATGGCGCAACATTCAAAGACACCACTTGTAGATATTTTTGCAATCGATGGCAACTCTCTCCATTTATGACCGGACCTCACTACTATACACGCTCCACCTCTTTTGGATTCTTTTCGACTGTAACAGGCTGCTAAACAGTGGTTGTATAAATTCAGGTGTTTTTCATAGGTTTCCATCATAAAGTGCTCTGTAATGCATAGGACATCCACACCTATGTTTCTATCATTTAACTCATTGAGACAGACTGCTAGAGAATCGCATTTAGTAAGCAAGCCTGCAATGTTTTGGTGCATGATGTAGAGATGATTAGTCAAGAAAAAAATGGTCTTCTGTTGTATGAATGTCATTAAAATTGTTGTGTAAGTATGTCAATGTTTTGCATAATGTCCGTAACTAAGTCCAGTACCTAAATCTTTAAAAATAGTGCGTAGTCCAAGTTTATTTATTTTGCCAGAGTATTTGTTAAACATGCTGCAGTCATATTCTAGATTCCCGTTACTATCCAGAATGAATGTGTGCTTATGCGTCAGTAAATCTAAGTATAAAAGATTATTAAAAGTCTCCACTCGACAGTTGAATAAGCTCGTGTCAAATGGGTACTTGTACGTAGGCAAACAAATAATTATGTTAGTGTGTTGCACAGCTTGAAGTACCTCACGTATATGGAAAATAATGTCATAATAATCGTTAGTCCTCTTGAAGTCTTCGTCACCAAGGAATATAATGCAGAAGTCATTCATAGTGTAATAACTTTGTGTCTAGACCGCTTAGAAGCTGTTTAGTATTTCCGTGTGATATTAAATAATGCCGTGAAGTGGACGATATTTTATTTAAAAAAACAAGTGAATTAATTTTTTCCCGAAAAATCAATTAGCAATAATTTAATTAAAAATATTAGCGGCCACATTTTGATAGGCACCCTGGTAGATATAATATATTCTTATAATCATAAATATACGTAAAAAATTGGTTTTTAACAAATACTCGATGAATGCACGTAGATTGTGTCGTCTAGCTAACTTCACTCTACTCACTACTACTTATATGTTTTGTTTCTTTCTTTCCCACATATAAGAAGCTATGCTAAAAATGTTAAGACAGTCACTAACACAAATAAACCGATTATATAGAAAAGTTGACGTTTAGTGGACTACTTGGGCCATGTTCACCAACAGTTAAATAACGTGAACTTCGTGAATTTCGTGAACGGCCCGCTAAACGTAAACAGTGTGCTTAGTGCGAGATTTGTTATTTTCGTTCACCACATTCGAGCGCGTTAACGTTTAGGCAAATTTGTATGGCGCTGGGGTAGCGCCATCTAGCGTAATATGTCAGAACTAGGTAGTGTGAGTGCCGCATCGACAATCGTTAACTTGCGAGTGTGAGATCCTAGAATACATTCATTCGTTTTCGCGTTAATTCACCGTAACTTGTGTTGCGAACATTAATAACCGGCCAAAATAAGTTGACATTCGTATTTTGTGTTCATAATATAAGCGACTGCCTATTCAATTAGTGGTGGTTATAGAACGAAGTTAGACGACATTACTTATCTGTGGTCAATGGTCATTAGTTTTGTTTGTGTTTACGAAAGTTTGTGTTAGTTTTGAATATTATTGTTAAAAATAAAGACTAGCCCGTCCCAATTTGAAATGCTGGTGACATAAAATCAAAATCAAAATCAAAGCATTTATTTCAAGTAGGCCAGTTACAGGCACTTTTGAATTGTCGAAACAAATATGAAAATTAAATGTAGCTACAGTCCCAGACACAAGACATAAAAACTGTGAAAGTACTGTAGTTGCCCATTCCCTAGCGTAGATCTCTATGGAGAAGAATGGGCAAGAAACTCCATGGACACTCTTTTAAATCAGAATATTTTTACAAAATCTTGGTTACATCATTCATGTTGAGATGGTACATTATGTGAGAACAATGTAGCAAGATGTGCACGTTAAAGGTGTCCATAGTAAAAAAAAACAAAAACAATTAAAAAATAAAATTATTAAATTCAAAAGCCGTGGCAACCAAGAGCTGACCAGTCCCAACTGACAGCGCTCGTTCACGAACATGACGCATGTATCAGCACCATTCAACTCAACCATTTTGAAGGGAACTAAATGATCCGACACACGCGTCACCATCAGCGAGACATTTGAGTGAGCATGACATATCTCCTAATCGCCACGGCACATTCAAGTCAAGGAAAAACGTAGGTTTCTAGCGACTGATAGCATTCTAGTACATAGCACTCACACAATATGCGATTGCGGCTATATAATAATAAAGAGATTGATTCTATACAATGCAAAGATAGTTGTACAATCTTCAGCAGCTCCAACAATACAATTTAATGCTATCAATTTATGCGCCCCTGTCCTTGTGGAGCATAACCGGCATTGAGCCAAGCAGTTTTATCAGCGATATAGTCGTCCAATTTGTAATATGCTTGCTTACAAAGTGTGCGTTTAATACATGTTTTAAATTTTGTTTCATTCAGCTCAAGAATGCTTTGTGGAATTTTATTATAGCATCTCAAACAGTACCCCATGAAAGATGAGTCTACTTTAGCGAGTCTGAAGCCTGGCTGAACTAATTGGTCCCTATTTCTAGTACTGTAATTGTGTCTGTCACCTCTTTTACCAAAAATATGTAGATTTTTTCTTACGTACATTATGTTTTCGTAGATGTATTGACAATGTACAGTCATGATGTTTATTTCCTTAAACAGTTCCCTCAAAGAATCGCGCCTACGAAGATTGTATATGGCTCTGATGGCTCTTTTTTGCAGAATAAATATAGACTCAATGTCAGCAGCCCGTCCCCATAACAAAATGCCATAAGACATTATACTATGAAAGTAACTAAAATAGACCAATCTAGCAGTATCTACATCAGTAAATTGACGGATTTTTCTAATAGCATATGCTGCCGAACTTAGCCGCCCCGCCAGAGATGTTAAATGAGAACCCCATTGTAGCCTTGAATCAAGCGTAATCCCCAGGAAAACCGTTTTATCTACGAATTCAAGTTTCTCTTTATTCAGTACTATATCACAATCGCTACTTTTAACATTCGGTAAAGCAAATCTTATGCATTTCGTTTTTTTTTCATTTAGTACTAAATTATTTGCTGTGAACCAATTATGGACTTGAAGTAGGGCATTATTCACGTCATCTAAATTTTGGGCCCGTCTATTGATCTTAAAAATTAGGGAAGTGTCATCGGCAAATAACACCATATTTTGAGGTTGGTTTTTCAGTAAATAGGGTAGATCATTTATATATACTAAAAAGAGGAAAGGACCCAATATTGAGCCTTGCGGAACCCCCATTTTTACTTTTAAACCCTGTGAATTAACACCATTTATTTGAACATATTGTTGTCTATCACTCAAATAAGATTTTAACAAACTAAGTGCAAGTTTACCTAGTCCGTAATGCTCAAGTTTCAAAAGCAATGTGTCGTGATTTACACAATCAAATGCTTTGGAGAGATCACAAAATATTCCTACAGTGTCTTGGGACTCTTCCCACGCCGTAAATATGTGCTTTATTAAGGTTACACCGGCGTCGGTTGTACAACGTCCCTTGGTGAAACCATACTGTTGATCGTGTAAGATTCTATTGGTGTTAAAATGATTGACCATTTGATTAAGCATTATCTTTTCGAACACCTTACTAAAAACTGGCAACACGGATACAGGCCTATAATTATTTGTATCTTTACTATCACCGGATTTGAAAAGAGGTATGACTTTACTGTATTTCATTAAATCAGGGAAAACTCCTTGGTCTACGCACAAATTAAAAATTAAAGCTAAGTATGGAGCTATAGTCTCAAGTATGGATGTACAAACTTTGATAGACATTCCCCATAGATCTTCGGTCAGTTTGATTTTTATTTGCCGAAAAGCTTTAATAACTATCATCGGGTTTATGTGTTTAAATTTAAATTCAGCCTGGCATCCAGACACATTCGCCTTTAGTAAACCAATTGAGACTTCAGGAGAGGAATTTAGAGCCTCCGTAGTTTTTAACGGTATATCGGTAAAGAAATTTACAAATTCTTGAGCTACTTCCTGATTAGAGCTTTTAGGACCACATGCTGTATCTAATGTGTAGCTAGTATTACGTGTTTTCTTCCTGTTAGTCTCGCTATTTATGACTTTCCAAACTGTCTTTATTTTATTTTCTGCTGTTTTGATCTTGTTGCTAATGTGCAAGGCTTTGGCAACCTTGCATGTATCTCTAAAAATTTTTGAATACTTAGCAACATATTTGTTAAAAGTTTCAGTGTTCATATAAGGCTTAAGGCCATAAAGCTCAAATAGTGTTTCCCTACTTTTTCTGATACCTCTAGTTGCCCAATCACTAAATATAAATTTAGGGCAAATACTTTTTGACTTCTTTTCAAAAGTTTTGTTGAATTCAGTGTGAACTAATGAAAAGAAATTATCATAAAATTGATTTATATTAATGTGGGAAATCAAACACTTTAAAAATCACTTGAACTATTTTAATTTTATTTATTTAGTCTTTACAAAAATCTTAACGTCTTTACGTCTTCCGTCAGAATCTACACTCCCCATACTCTTTCTCTCTCACACATCTTCGCTCTCACTCAATCTGTCATCCCCACATTCGGCCGTCCTGCAATTAGTCTGTCCCTAGACTAATACAAATAAGAAATCTTTAAAACACCTAAAAGCTGTAAACAAAAAAATAAAATCGAAAACAATAAACATCTTACATTGTTACTTACAACACTTAACACAACATAACCTTAAATCATAACTTAAATAACTGCAACATAAACAAATCGTAACATTCAAGGGATTCAAAAACATAGTGTTTTACCGTCTGAACTAAAAATAAAATAAAATTGACTCCTAAATCTATCATCAATCATCTGCAGTATCGTTTTCCTGCACACTAGGCCATGGCTTCATGGAATCCGCCGCACTGCTCGTCTTATTCGGCCCTTCGGTTTCAGATACACTCGTCTTTTCTTTCTTGCTTTATTAAAAGCACGTCTATTCTCGTTTTGAACTTTTAAAATCTGTTCTTTCGCTTCTCGATTATTCATAAAAAATTTTTGGTTCTCCCGTTGAATTAAATCTAAAATCTCAGTATCTGCTTGCCGTCTCATCCTTGTGCCAATGAGTAACGGAATGAGTAATGGTAATTCGCCTTTTCCAATTGGAGACAACAATCCTTCTTGCTTTCCTGCTTTACGACTTGCCAACAAACATGGTATGCATGTTTGAATGTAATCTTCAACTTTTCTGTCTATACTCTTAATGTAGTAATCTTTATGTAGTAGATAGGTCAACGGCTTCGCAATTAGTGTAAATTTTTGTATATTCTTACGAAAATATGACGTCAGACCAATGAAACTTTGCAGTTGCTTAGTGTTTTTAGGTTCTGGGAACCTTTTAACAGCATCAGTCTTCCCAGGTGAAGGTTTTACTTGATCATCCTCTATAATGTGGCCTAAATACTCCACTCGTCTTACCACAAGTTGTGATTTCTTCCAGTTGATTTCCAACTCGTATTGTGACGCTACGTCTAACACCTCTTTCAATCTTTCTACAGCTTCTAGCTCATTCTGAGCTGTGATTAGTAAATCGTCTATAAAAATCAATACAATACGTCTACAAATCAATTCATGGAAAATAATCGTTATAAATCTTGTAAATACTTTAGGGCAGATCTTCAAACCAAATGGTGCCTTTATAAACTCATATTGTCCATTGTGCGTGACAAAAGCAGTGTACTTAATCGAGTCTTCATGTACTGGCAAATGAAAATACGCATTTTTTAAATCAATCTTACAAAAAATCTTAGCTTCTGCAAGTCTATCAATGTGGTCGTCAATAATCGGTAAAGGATATTCATCCTTCAACATCTTCTTGTTGATTAATCGGTAGTCCACACAGATCCGGATAGCTCCATCCTTCTTCCGAACCAAAACTAACGGACTAGCATACTCTGACCAACTCACCCTCACTATTCCTTCTTTTAGCCACTGTTCAACCTGTCTTTCAACCTCTTCTTGTTCACTGATAGCTAAACGGCGTGGCCGCTGAACTACCGGGATGTCGTCTTTCAAGATAATATGCAACCTTACCGGGGCGTCTTTCGTCTTCATCGGCTGATATCCCTCGACAAGATGCTTTACCTGCTGCTGAACATGTTTACTAACTTCACCTCCGATAACGTACGGAACGTCTGTAAAATAACAAGAAACTTTACGCAACCAATTCTCATTCGACGGCAAAAACATTATGTTTCCTTCCTTCATAAACAATGTTACATATTTTAGGAACTCATGTCCTATTATAATCTCATACGGCATAGAATCATTAGATACCACATGGAAACACACATCACTATAGCTTTGTCCATCTATAACAACAGGAACTCTAATTTTCCCCATAGAACACACTTTTACATGTCCAAAACCAAATAACGAAATAAAATTATTTTCACTTTTCGGTGATCCAATCATTGTGTAAAATTCTTCAGAAATCAAGTTAACGTCGCTGCCGGTGTCGATCAATGCAATCGTCACCTTATCAAAAATTTTCACGGTTTTACAGGGTTTTTTCATCAATAAATCTTTGTTTACATCGTTGTCCTTGTCAAACAAAACTTCATATTCTTTTTTATTCGTCGTTGAAAAATTAGTGCTGAAACCTTTTTCATTCGCAGTTGACAACTCAGTGCTGCCACCCGCGGACTTAAAATTAGCGTTGTCGGCCTCCTTGTTGAACATCGTGCTTTTCGTGTCGCTCAACACACTCACGCCACCTGGTGGTTTTTCACTATCAACTTGCCGGGTCGGGTGCTGCTGACGTCTTGTAAAAGTCGCACCTGCTTGGTCGCCGCCGCTTCGGAAATTGCTCGGTGCCTGTTCGTGTGCTTCCGCCTTTTTGCAGTTTGGCGCAATATGGCCGAAACTACTGCATTTAAAACATTTTAGCCCGAGATGTTTATTTGGGCATTCTTTGGACTGATGACTTTTTTCCCCGCAACTGAAGCACCTGAACACGTTTTTTTGTACCACATCGCTATATTTCGTCTGACTTCGTCGCATCTTCGATTCTTTCATTTTTTCTTTCAGAGTTTCGTAAATTTTCATTTTTTCTTTTAAATCGGGATACGTGGTAACTCCATACAACATTATTTTATAAATTTCTTCGTCTTGAATTCCTTCTACGATGTATTTTATAGCGACATAATCTGGCATCTTTCCTCTTTTACCTAGCTCACGCATTACTAATAAATAGTCCATACAACTTTCATCATCTTGTTTCTTTCTGCTGGACATTACTTCGTGGGCTGTCTTCTGGTCTAATACATCAGGAAACTCCTTGGCGATCGCTACCTTCAGCTCATCCCATGATCTAAACGGGCGCTCAGACTGGAGCCATAAAGCTGCTGTTCCCACCAGGGATCTACGAGCTATAATGAGCTGCTGTAACGGCGTCCACATAAAAATCTCCGAGTTGTCATCTATTTCTTGGATCCATTTCGATACCGTGTATGTTTTATCCTGGCCGCTGAATTTTTTCACCATATCATCAGCAAAATACCCTTGCATGGTAGGGTTTTCGCTTGTCCCAGGCTTCGCCATTTCGTCTTCTGGGTGACTATATTTCAAACCCGTTGCGCCGTTGCGTCTGATAACCAAAAATGGCCGCCTTCAAAACTGAAAATTTTTTACGTCGTCGTAGGCACGTCGTCAATTTTTTTTCCAGTTTTCAACTTGTAAGCCCGTCTTTTATTGATTTCCTAGTATTCCACTTTTGTGGGCGTGAAAATGTGGGAAATCAAACACTTTAAAAATCACTTGAACTATTTTAATTTTATTTATTTAGTCTTTACAAAAATCTTAACGTCTTTACGTCTTCCGTCAGAATCTACACTCCCCATACTCTTTCTCTCTCACACATCTTCGCTCTCACTCAATCTGTCATCCCCACATTAATATCGTCATGGCTCATAACACTTAATTTGTTCTGTAGAGAAATATTATACCTATTTAATTTGTTAGAAGTTATGGGTCTAAATTTAATCTGAATTTTTTGCAATGGTGTATTACACCTAAAAGTTACAGTTTGTCCGCTATGGTCAGACGGCAGACAATTAACTATGGCTTTATCTAAGTAATCACAATCACAGAAAACATTATCTATACAAGTAGCAGAAGATGGAGTGACTCTAGTAGGTTCTATAAAAGTGTTGGTCAAGTCAAATGACTTAAAAAGATTTAATAACCGACTGCTATTTGAATTTTCTTCTAAAATATTGATGTTAAAATCACCACAAATAATTATAGATTTATTACTGGCTGCAAGTTTTGCCAGGACATCTTCCATTATTGACTCAAATAAGGAAAAGTTTTGATAGTTTGGGGGTCTGTACACACACACAATAACATGCTTATCTAGCTCAACACAGGACAGTTCGACGCAATGTTCAGCCGAGAGACCTATTATGTCGTTACGTTGCTTATATCTTAAACAATTTTTTACAAAAATTAAGGAACCTCCACGAAGCATAGTTTTACGGTTATAGCAGCTACCCACCATATAGTTCTCATAATTAATAAGCATTTGGTAATCCTTAAGCCAATGTTCAGTAAAACAAATAATGTCAAACTTACTTTTTTCTAAAAACAATTCTATTTCTAATAATTTTGAAGAAATGCCTTGGATATTTTGGTGGAATAATTTTAAAGTGTTCTGCTGAGGCCCTTTTTTACTAGCTAATTGAGTGCAAGAAGATACCTTGCTGTTGGTAGGTTTAACAATATTGTTAAATGGAGCAGTTAGTGTAATTTATATCTTTTGGTGTGTAGTGAGTGACCTTGATCCATCTGTGAAGTTTGTAAAACTAAGTTTGTTACTTTTGGGCATGGAGATCTAAGCAAATGATCTTATAATGCCCGAGTGGTTTGTGGTGGTGTTTCTATCTTTGTTTACGTAACCGTGTTTACTTTTTTGTGGCGTTATATTACGCTTATCTTGTACTTTTGCGGTCTCAAACATTGTCCAAACGAAATAATACGAGATTTCATGGTAAGTTTCATTCACAATACGAAATTAAATTAAATTACTTTGTTATTTCACTACTCTCATGATGCTCTCACCACAAAATCTTAAGTGAAAACTTTTCACGCTCGCGTTTCGTATTCGAGCTGTCAAAACTGTCAAAATTGTAACTTGCACTCGCGATAGCATGCAAACGTTAGCGATGTTTTCATAGAGGCATTCTATTGTCATTACCGACGACGTAAATGGTAACGTAAACTCGGTTTACGCGGTCGACACATTACTTGAATTTTTGTAAAAAACTCGCACTTAGCACACAGTTGTTTAAACATGACGCGGGAATTTGGGCACGGTAATATTACGATAATTTTGGTGTTCACCACAACTTATTCTAGCTCGATTAGATAAACGAGCGTTTTAGGAATGAAAGACTGAATGTTATAAATATTATAATACAATTAAATAGGGTACAAATGCGAAACATCTTGAAATGGTTGCATTATCTTTTTCTCTAATACTTTTTTGACGCAGAAATTCTGTTATTGGTTATGTTATTTGTTTTATTTTTCTATTTTGATCCTGTGTTTGACATTCCAGCAATTTAATATTATTGACATTATTTGATACTTTGTTCTTAATAATTTATTGATACTGACACTATTTGATACTTTGTGCTTAATAATTTATTGATACTGACATTATTTAATACTTTGTGCTTGATAATTTATTGATACTGACATTATTTGTTAAATTTTGCATGCCAAAACTCAGGCAGAATGTACCCGGCGCACTATTTTTTCTAACAACTTTATTGTTCAAATACCTACATTCGATGCGAATAAATTATTTGATTTGATTGGATTATACCTGAGATGACAGTTCTTATCTGTGGTCTTTGAACTTTTGAAGTTTTGTTTGTTTGAAATAGTTTTTAAATTGAATATAATGGATATATAAAAAGAAGCGCATTACTAATTTTACGCATGACAAAAAGAAATTGACACTAATTTAGTGTTAAAGCACCAAGAGGCGGTTTAGGCGCATTAGGGCTAATTCTCATTTTGGCAACCGACTCCCTAATGGACTACTTCTCATTATGGCTACTTCTGATAAGGGCTACGTCTCACTTGGGCTACTTCTCACTTGAGCTACTTCTCACTTGGGCTACTTCTCATTAGGGCTATTACTCATTAGGGATACTTCTCAAAATTTGAGAATGTTTATTGAAATAAGTACTGTCTTTATGTATATAAACATGTTTATTCATTCCTATGAGATCAATTACATTATTTTAAGAATAAATCAACATTAATTGAACCAATGTAATAGGTAAGTCTACAATATTTTAAGTATTACTTCCTGTAACTACTTTAGTCTGGTTCGAAATTAACATTTATTTATAACGTACCTACACAAATCAATATGACGGCGCGTAGTACATGTAGCGCCATCTGTTATTTCCTACCCGATTTTCTAGTAAAGACACAATACTGCCATCCATCTTATACGTCCACAATAAATATAAGTTATATAGATAATAAAGAAATCATTGTATTTAATAATTCATTAGTTCTAGATGCACGAGAGTAATAATTGTCATTATTAATGCATTATTTAAAAAAAAAAAAAGTTACATTCTTAATTAGGATGAAAATGTGGGTACTAAGTAATTTATGCCTTAATTTTATTTTTTGATTGATCGTAAAACGGTGAATTGTCTCAATTATTGTTGTTTATTATTCGAAAAGATGGAAGAAGAACTTGTGTTTGTGAAAAATCAAAGAGGTAACGACGCTCTGTTACACAATGGATATACATACAATAAAACTAAAAAAGTTAACCAAGATAAAAGTGTTTTGTGGCGTTGTACAAACAAAAGGAAATGCAATGCATCTGTTACTTTGAATGAAACTGAAAACCAAATCATGAGGCAGTCCCAACATACTTGTCAGGCAGATTATGATAAAAATGCTGTATATTTAGTACGCTCAAGGAATTGGTATGTACAAATTTAGAACACATTAAAGGAATTTTTTAAAATAAATTAGATAATTTGCCCTTTGAACCGAGCACATCCAAAGCATCAATTCCGACTTTTCATGGAAAAAAAGATTGTTTGTACCGAGCGAGAAATTTTTTTTTACATGCAGATCATCTGATTTTTCAAGATTTAGCTCAAGTGTCCATACCTGAAGCTTTAAGCGATGGTTTTCTAGTGGCAGATGATGGAGAAAGCGGCAAAATATTAGTTTTCGCATCAAAAATTTCCAAAAATTTTGCGGCGCGCACGACGTAAACATAAATACCGATATTTTGCAGAAGGCACTTTTAAATCTGTACCCAAGCCGTTCAACCAACTTTTTACCTTACCTGTGGATTTATGTTCTGATTCCAAAAGCACACAAATTGTACCTGCAGTGTATGCGTTACTTCCAAATAAAAATCAAGAGACATATATAAGGCTTTTCAACATAATGAAAAGTGTATTTAAAATAAATATTACCAACTTTAAATGTGACTATGAATTAGGTATAATGAACGCGGTAAAAACCGTGTAGCCTGATGCGCAAATAACCGTGTTATTTTCACTATCAAAAAGCTATCTGGAAGAAGGCGAAAGAATTAAATTTGACTAAAAGAAAAGAAACAAGACCGATTATAAGAAAAATAGCTATTTTACCACTTTTACCCGCAGAAAATATTCCAGAGGGTTGCCAAAAACTAACAGAGTTTATTAAAAATGAATCGTTGTTGCCATTGTTTGAAATGTTTTTAAAATACTTTGCAAAACAGTGGTATCCAAGAATGAACCCTGCGTTTCTTAGTTGCTCTGGACATCGCCACCGCACTAACAACGCTCTTGAGGGGCGGCACCATCGGATAAATGTGAAAATTCCCAAGCATCCAGGTTTATTTTTATTCTTACAGAAGCTCCAAAAAGAAGCCAAGCATTTTGACTCGAAACTCAAGAACAGCCATATTCAACCAAAAAAAAACGGCATTAAACCAAATATATACCTAATTAATATTGTTTGTTGATTATTTTGTGGATTTATGTTGATTTCATTGAAATTAAAGTAATTAAAAGAAGCGACACCTAGTAATGTTTACCTAATCTTTAACTAGACTGACCCGACTAGACTAACTAGACTGTCAGAGCTAGACTGACCCGACACTATACCGAAGACATCCCGGACGTCAGCCTGTACGAGATTAGGATGGCTCTGAAGCAGCTCAAAAACAACAAGGCACCGGGTGATGACGGAATTACGGCCGAACTCCTGAAGGCGGGTGGAAAACCGGTACTTAAGGCCCTTCAGAAGCTGTTTAATTCCGTCATACTTGAGGGAAAAACGCCACAGGCATGGTGCAGGGGTGTGGTGGTGCTCTTCTTCAAAAAGGGTGACAATGCCCGGCTGAAGAATTATAGGCCCATCTCACTTCTAAGCCATGTCTACAAGTTGTTTTCTAGAGTCATCACGAATCGTCTCGCGCGCAGGTTTGACGATTTCCAGCCACTCGAACAAGCCGGTTTCCGAAAAGGCTTTAGCACCGTGGACCACATACATACGCTGCGGCAAGTTATACAGAAGACAGAAGAGTATAACCTGCCTCTCTGTTTAGCGTTTGTGGACTACGAGAAAGCCTTCGATTCGATCGAGACCTGGGCTGTACTGCAGTCTCTCCAACGGTGCCAAATCGATTATCGGTACATCGAGGTGTTGAAGTGTTTGTACAAAAACGCCACCATGTCAGTCCGACTTCAGGACCAAGCCTCGAAACCTATCCTTCTGCAGCGAGGTGTGAGACAGGGAGACGTCATATCTCCGAAACTGTTCACCGCTGCACTGGAGGATGTCTTCAAGGTTCTGGACTGGAGAGGACTAGGCATCAACGTCAATGGCGAGTACATCACTCACCTTCGGTTTGCCGATGATATAGTGGTAATGGCTGAGACCATGGAGGACCTCAGTACAATGCTCGATGACCTCAGTAGAGCTTCCGGAAGAGTGGGTCTAAAAATGAACATGGACAAGACTAAGGTCATGTTGAATGCCCATGTCACACCCACTCCTATCAAGATCGGAGACTCTACTCTCGAAGTTGTAGACGATTATGTGTACCTGGGACAAACGGTCCAGTTAGGTAGGTCTAACTTCGAGAAAGAGGTCAATCGTCGAATCAGACTCGGTTGGGCAGCGTTGGGGAAATTGCGCGGTATCTTCTCGTCCAACCTACCGCAGTGTCTCAAGACGAAAGTCTATGACCAGTGTGTGTTGCCAGTGATTACATACGGGACCGAAACGTGGTCGCTCACAATGGGCCTCATCAGAAAGCTTAAGGTCACCCAAAGGGCAATGGAGAGGGCTATGCTCGGAGTTTCCTTGCGCGATCGAATCAGAAATGAAGACATCCGCAAGAGAACAAAGGTTACCGACGTAGCCCGAAGAATTGCCAAACTTAAGTGGCAGTGGGCAGGGCACATTGCTCGCAGAACGGATGGCCGATGGGGCCGAAAAGTTCTGGAGTGGCGACCGCGAACCGGAAGACGTTGCGTTGGAAGGCCTCCCACTAGGTGGACCGATGACCTGGTGAAGGTTGCAGGAATCCGCTGGATGCGAGTCGCACGGGACCGGTCAATGTGGCGACACTTGGGGGAGGCCTATGTCCAGCAGTGGACGTCTTTCGGCTGAAATGATGATGATGATGAATCTTTAACTATTGATTTGTGTATGTTATAAATAAATAAATGACATGAAGACAGTACTTATTTCAATAAACATTCCCAAATTTTGAGAAGTAGCCCTAATGAGTAATAGCCCTAATGAGAAGTAGCCCAAGTGAGAAGTAGCCCAAGTGAGAAGTAGCCCAAGTGAGATACTTCTCACTTGGGCTACTGCCCAAGTGAGAAGTAGCTCAAGTGAGAAGTAGCCCAAGTGAGAAGTAGTCCATTAGGGAGTCGGTTGCCAAAATGAGAATTAGCCCTAATGTGCCTAAACCCAAGAGGCGTAATTGGGAACGAACGCACCGGTGCTTATGTGTGCATTGCACTATGGAGTTTCATAGAAAGAACCCCGAACGGCTCTAGGTGTGGCTTGTGGCGATGCTGTCAACTGCAGTGCATATAATGTACGTTGACCTTGACTTAACAAAGTAGGCTTTTCAGTACGAGTAAAAAACATCTGGCGTGTACGAGTTGCTGCAAAAAATTGCATAATTCGTTCTAATTTTTTTATAAATATCGTCTGCGTAAGTCGACAAAGTATAACTCCTATTTCTGTATGGAGACAAAACCTAAACTAGCCGGGGCAGGTTTCTATCGAGCTCGCTCTTGTCACATGACGTCATCTACTACACAGAACATATAAAGGAGGTTAGAAAGGCCTTGTGGGCGGGGCACGCGCGCCGCGGTTATGAGCAAATGCTCAATATCAACCGAAATTTACTTTACCGGCCAGCAATCGCTCTCTTGTTTTGACAGCGTACGTAAGCTCCGCAAAAATATTAAATTATGCCGTCTTGCGCTATTATAACGTGTCGGAAAAGAAGCCAGGTGTGTAGTGTAGCACGAGAAGGGATTTCTTTCCACCGGTAAGTCCAAAAACATTAAAATACTTGTGATATTTGTAATTATAACATTAGCATTATGAAGTTTGTAGACAAAAACGAAATAATCGCAAGCAGACGAATAGTAATACATTGCTTGCAATAGATGGACTATGCATTTTGCATTACGTGAGCGATCGCGCAATGTATTACGTTCACTGCGAGAGTCCCGAGTGCCGAACCAAAGGTGTAATTCCACGAACTCTAGGCACATCGATAGTGCTGTGCCAATTTGTAAACAATGTCGATAATTACTATGATACAATGGATTATTATCAATAGTACACTTGTTTAAGTATGTGGCGAAACCACGGCGAGATCTAATATTCATCCATTAAGTGTCCAGAGTTGACCTATGAGCGCGATAGATGGCGTTGACATCGAATTAGATCTCGCTATGGTTTCGTTACAGCCGTTAATATAAGTAGTCTTAAGAATTTTTTTTTTTTTTTTTTTTTTTTTTTTTTTTGTGTGAATTAGAAGTGTGAGTGGATCGGCCAGTGGTCCACTGCAGACGTCCGCCGCTATTGTACAGCGCCGCAGACGGACTACGGAGGAAGTTTTCGGTAAAGTGAACCAACTTGGGGGTACTTGCCGAAAACTTCCGCTCGCGCGGATCGCCACCACCTTCGCTTTCCCTGTGTTCGCGCAAGTGCTCAGCACCGGTGCGAGCACAGGGGGAGTCACCGACGCTGCCCGGTGCCCTCGGGCACTGCCTGCGATCGCGAGCCCACAACCAACCAACTGAAGCTCCAAAAGAAGAAGATGTCCGGCGCCCGTGACTCGTCCGGTCACGGCGACGCCGACTATGAGGCTCGTCTCTGGGCGCTGGAGCGGACGGTGTCGATGCCAAACATCGGCTTCGTGCTACCCGATCCAGCGCCGCCCGGTCCCCCCCCCCCTCGTAGTGAGGAGAGGAAGACGACCGGTAAGAAGAGGTCCGCGGCCTCCAGGCGGAAGAAGAGGTCGTCTGAAGCCCGGGCGGAGAGGGAAGGGGTCGGGGCGAGTCGAGGCGCGGCTGCCGATGCGTGTGGCCCGTCGACGTCACCGGCGCCTGCGCGTGCTGCGCCGGCGCCACCGCCGAGCCAACCGCACGCCGAGTCTGTGCGCCCGTCCGCGCCCCGCCCGGTTCCATCCCAGACACCCGCCCCCCCCACTGCCGCTATGAACACAGGCCGCGCGCCGCAACTGCGCGCCGCCGCTCCCACGCATGTGGCTGTGCGCAATCCCGCACCGCCCGTGCAAGAGCCCACGATTCCGTGGCGCGCGCCCTTGCCCGTGTCGCCCACTCCGCTGCCACGCACCTTAGTGGCCACCCCAGTGCCGGCACCAGCGCCACCTGTGCGCCCCGCCGTGCAACACCGCGCCGCCACGGCTGCACGCCCCGCCGCGTCGACTGCGCCCTCCGGGGCTGCGTCCGTGGCGAGGCTCTCCAGCCGGGACCCCAGGCTGGCACCGGGAGCGCGCCAGGCTCTACTGGCGCCCCAGGTGCCCTCATCGCCGGCGCCCCCTCGTGCCTCGGCCTACGACTCACCAGCAGAACGGTCGGCATGCTCGTCGCGAGCCGGCTCGAGCATGTCGCTCGCGTCTGCGAGGTCGGATGACTCGGGGCCGAGTGCGCAAGGGAGGCGCACACCAGGATTGCCACCGTCGCCGTCCAGGGGTTATGGCTCTGACTTCCGGCCGGAGTCACGACCCCAGAGACGGCGCCGCAGCACGGACGAGTCCGAGGAGGAGGCGAAGCGGTATTGCCTCGACCCGCCGCCGCGGCGCGACCACGCGCCGCCGCGGGGGGGGCAGGCCGCTGCCGGGTCGCCTACCTACGCGGAGGCCACCCGCCGCACGCCTCCTCCGTCACCACTACCGACGCCGACGGAAGCAGGGACGCAGCATGGGGTGAGTGCAGACAACGCTGCTTCTCCCTCACAGCTTGCGGCCCCCCGAGACACGGCCGCCACGCAGCCCAAGCCAAAGCCGCAGAAACGGCCGAGGTATCCTCCGCTGACGGTGGAAAAGCTACCAGGATGGGCCGCTCACTTCAGGGCCCTCAAAGAAGAGCTGGGTCACCTCCCCAGTGCCCAACCATTTGGCACTGGAATTCGGTTCACTCCAGAGAGTGAACTCGAATATAGGGTGGTCCAGCGCTATTTGACTGGCCTGGAGAAGGAGGACGGCACATCATGGTTTGCCTACTCGCTGCCGGCGGAGCGAAGCTGCAAGGTGGCCATCAGGGGGCTGCCTGTCGACACCACTCCACAGGAGATCGAGGAGGAGCTCCGCGCGTTGGGATACGAGCCGGAGTACGTTCGCCATATCAAGGCGAGCCAGGGACGACCCGGTTGCGTATTCCACGCCGTACTGAAGAGGACGCCTGAGGTACGCAGGATATTCGACACCTCCGTGTTTCTATACATGAGAGGTGTCAAGATCGAAGCCTGGCGGGGCAAGCGTGGGCCCGCCCAGTGCCACCGGTGCCAGAAATGGAGGCACTCGTCGCACCACTGCCACCGGCCGCTCGCCTGTGTCCGCTGCGGAGAGGGGCACACAGCGCGGGACTGCCCCCGCCCACGTGACGTACCAGCTACGTGCGTCAACTGCGGGGGCGAGCATCCCGCTAACAACATCAAGTGCCCTTCTTTCCAAGCAGAGATAAGGGCCAACAGGCGAGCGGGTACAGCCGCCGCCATTACCGCCTCACGACGACCGGCAACGGTCCCCGAGGGGCCTACAGACGTGGCCACCAATGAGGCCCAAGGTGAGTCGCTGATGGCGGCGGCCAACGGGCCCACCAACAGGGGAGAAGCTCCCCCCTCCTCGAAGCGGCGGAGGGGAAAGAAGAGGAAGCGGGGCGGCAAGGGTAAGTTACCCGCGCCCCCCACCGCACCTGAGGGAGAACTACCGGGCGACCTGCCTTCGACCCTGGAGCGGGCTGTGACCCCGGCTGCGGCTCCAACGCAGCCCGAGGTGAGGAAGACCGTTGGGCCGACAGCTGGCGCCGGCATGGCGCGGCCCCCGGCCCAACCACGAGAAGAATCCCGTGCCAGTAGAGGCACCACCAGTGCCGGCCCAGCCGCCGGCTCAGAAGCCGAGAATAAGGAGTTCACAGCCCGCGCCATCCAGCTGCTGATGGACCTGATCGGGGCCATCAGACAGGGCCGCGACGTGGAACTGGTCGTCCTTGACGGCCTAGCTGCGTTACTCTCCTTGTATAGTGGATAGACCGTCAAGGATGACTCAGGAGCGTCCGCGACCGGCATCGCATGGTCGCCCCCCCTCCGCCGCCTTCATCACCGGATTTGACCCAGGTAAGCTGTTCCTCGTTACACGCAGCTTACCTGCACAATTTGACTCCACACACATCACTCACGCCCAGCTGTGCGACCTGTTCTAAGTTAATATAGGCAGGGCGCGCAGCTATAACCACACATGCACTCCTCTACAAGCACGTAGACACACGCGTGGACGCGGCCCTCGGGCCCGCGGAAAACGCACACATGGGCGGTGTTACACATACAATACCGCCCACACACACACGTCGTTTCCGCAGCCCGTACCACTGCCGGCTAGCTCTGGTTAGTGGGGCGGGCGGGAATCACACATCCACTGTAGGTGCGCTGTAAGTCGGTGCCTCTGTCGCTGGTTGTCTCCCGCTGGGCTTCCCTCGGGTAACCGGGGGTCTCACCTGGCGGAGACGGACCGCCGGGGCACTGTGAAGAAAGCAGCGCTGTGCAACAGCGCTGTGGCGCGCCTACAGTCACAATACAGCAACCACACACATGGGCGCATGAAATGCGCCCACCAGGTTTTGGACAAAGTCCAACCTAGTGACGGGTCCGCAGTTGCGGGCCGAGGTATGGCCGCCGCGGTCAGAGGGCACAGCCCTGATACCGCCTGCCGCGCCCCCTGACGGGGGCGCAGCGAATTCCATCGAAGTCGAAGTTTTGTGTGAATTGTTTCATAGAAATATATACTAATAAGTACTAAGTGTACTAAAGCAGTATTATTTCTCGCCTAACGGAGCCCATAATTTGTTCAACACTTAATAACTAAAATAATATTATTTATTGCGACCGATTGTTAATATACCTAGATTTTGAGTGAGGTTTTTGTATATTTTTTGTATTAGTACTATAAGTTTTAAGTAATTTTTCAATGTTGAAACTAACATAATTATGATTTAATATGTGATTTATATTTCTTCCGAAATGTAGATACCATAAGTAACGTAACCGTATATATTTCATTTCAAGGACAAAAATCGTGTAAGTAAACTAGTGTAATCTTTTTCTTTTTGAACTGGTGATAAGCACCGGAAATGTAAGGTTGAGAGGCAACCGACTTTCTCTAATGAACAAACAATAAACACGGTAAATATTCCATGTTAAATCCTAATGTTTATAATAAAATTGGTTTTAAAATTCAGTTACGTATTTTTTATTTGTTTTTATATTGGTGTTATTGATCTTTAATATGTATGTATTTAGAAATATAAGTATGTTTATCAGTTGTCTAGTACCCATAACACAAGCTCTGCTTAGCTTGGGACTAGATGGCGTTGTGTGATAGTTGTGGAATATTATTATTATATTCGCATGAATAATGTTCACAACATGCATTACAGAAGTCCACAATACTTGCAAAGTTAGAAGCAAGATTACATTAATTTTATCGATATCAACAATCGACCTTTTAGTCGCCCACCATACATGAGCTTTTACGCGTGTATGAGTGTACGTCAAACGCAGGGACTGCGTTAGTGTGACAACCAATAGCAAACTCACGATCTAAGTGCGTGTTGTTTATTTGTGTGCGTAATCCGCGTAGGCATTGGTCTCTTGCTTGTAGTGAAGTTAAAGAGTGGGAGTCAAGCGGCGACACGCGTTCTGATACAAATCAGGATCTATTTCCTTTCTAACCTCCTTTAAATGTTCTGTGATCTACTACATAATATACGTTACCAGCAGGAAAGTGGCTCTTAGAGTGATATGAGTGGTACCTACTTATAATTAGTGTATAATCTGCTGTGAATGTGCACCACATAAAAAACGGAAAAAGTGATTCCCGCTGGAGTACCTAATGTTTTTCAGAATAGTGTATCTTTAAAACGGTTGTATGTGCGCCTGAGAATAAACATAGGTACACAGTAGCTCGTATGTGTTGTTGTGCTCGTTTGTGCGTATTTGTGACAGAATTAGATTTCTGCAAATATTTATAATTTTCAAGTAGGTAATGAAAATGTTTATAATAAGTAGTAAGTACTTAATAGGTTTTTCAAAACCCGAAAAAATATCGCAGTGCCTAAATGAGAAAACGTATTTTAAAGCTCGCTGAAACCTGTATTCGGTCCTTCTTGACGCTTATAATAACCATAAAAAGTGTCAAACCAAGTCTCTTCTCAATCAAATACTAACATGTCTAGCGGAGAGGTTCGGCTTGCGTCATCTTTTGTCATAAACTTCAAATCCATATTTATATTGTGTTTCATATTAGATGTAAGTATTTGTAGCGGCTGTCGGCCCGCTTTGACGATACAATACATCGTCAAGGTGAGTATCGTTAGCTGTTGCTCGCTAGGTGGCTCACACATCCGGCTAATTGCAACGTATTATAATGCCGTCTTCACGACTACCATTTGTTCAGCTGCCTGTTGGTTGTGAGCGTCACCTTTTATCGTCACAGCAGAGTCAATTAGGGCCCCGAGCCAGTAAGAAACCTCTAAATTTTCCGATCACTAATTTCTGTCCTTCAAATACCTATGTGTAAAATGGTCAGGGTTATTTTAAAAGCCCATGTACGGAACTCGCGTATACTAAGTGTCCAACACAATATCATCATCAATGCTCCTGATACGTGAGGCCAGATATTCAATCTAGGCTAGAAATCAAGTAATGCTGCTTACTTACTTACTGCCACAGCTTGACACATGCTAAGGCTGTTTACACGATTTGTGGGATAAGCCACTACAATTGCAATGAATAAGTCAGTCAAGGCAAGTCAGTGCAGTAAAATTATCCGTTTTTAAACGGCATACAATTAACGAACCACCAGATTTAGCAAAATGTAACAGCAAAAAAATCACTTTCGATTGGCAAAATTAGTAAATGATCACCAAACTTAATCCCCATTTTATCGTAAAATTAGAACCAAAAATGTATTTATGACCACCAGAAATTGAACTGTTATTTATGCTCTTGCATCCGAGTCGAGGGACACCCGGGCGACGGAGCCCCGCGAACGGGGCTCCTACTCCTGAATGGTTTTAAAAAATAACCGGGGTGCCCCAAGTCGGCCTAGGCAAAACTAGTTTGTCATCAACCATCTCATTAAAATTTGGTGTTCAATTTACTAAATTTGGTGATCAATTGATGTTTTAGGTGATAGATGTTAGTGGTCACAAAGTTATTTTTGGAACCCATTATATCTCCCCCAAAGGGTAAAAACGGAACCCTATTACTAAGACTTCGCTGTCTGTCCGTCTGTCCTTCTGTCCGTCTGTCCGTCTGTCTGTCACCAGGCTGTATCTCATGAACCGTGACAGCTAGACAATTGAAATTTTCACAGATGATGTATTTCTGTTGCCGCTATAACAACAAATACTAAAAACAGAATAAAACTAATATTTAAGGGGGGCTCCCATACAACAAACGTGATTTTTTTGCCGTTTTGTCTAATGTATAGATAATGGTACGGAACCCTTCGTGCGCGAGTCCGACTCGCACTTGGCCGGTTTTTAAACTAGCTTTGCCAGCCGCACGATACTAGAACACAAGCCAACATAGAAAAATGAGTGGTTGTGGGCGCTCCTAGGTGTCAGCGTTGGCCTCACTGCAGAATGCCCTCGCTTGACTGCTCTGTGATGCTGAAGCACCGCACCGCAGCACTGCTGCGAGAACAAGCACAGTCGGTAACGCCACAGTACCTATATACAGTAGTGTGACTCGGCCGCATGATAGAAATAAATGCCTACAGCCGCGCGGTACGTAAACATGCGTTAGTGCCCGTCTCCAGCATTTTAATGACATTTGCCTACTTTCTGTTTCTATTTAGTTTTGTGATTGTAAATATCCTTTTTATATAAATAAATGAAATACTTTGTATATTGAATAGGAAGTGTTCAATAAAAATGCGTGTTGCTTTTTGATTGGTAGATTTAATTAAAAAAACATGTTTTTGTTTTAAAAACACACATGCACCGAAGTTTTAACACAAGCGTAAGTAGGTAGGTACCTACCGTATCATGATTCATTCAGAACCGCATATAACTACCTATTTCACTCGTCTCAATAACTTTCCGTTACTCTATTCGCTTTATTTATTAATCCAAACACCTTTTTTTTCGTGAGATAAAAGGAAATACTTATCCATTAAAAAGACACACATTATGTACCTACCTACTAGTAAGTAAAATTATTTTATAGTCTTACCTTTCAGAGTTTCCGGGTAATTTAAAAAAACTTATGTCTGGATGCGTTATTGACGAATTCATACAATCAAAAACAGCACAATATTTCCTACTCGTCATATTAACTGATTTTTAGAGAAAAAATCGCGCGGTTATTGTTAAAAAAACAACACGCCGTCCGTTCGACACTGCGGTACAGCCGTGACTCTCTGCGCCAGTGTGACCAGATTAAATTTTACGAAAATACCGAGGCACCTCAAAAAATACTGAAATATACCGACTTACTTAGGACAGATATACCAATAAAAATACTGATTTTCTTAACACGATTTATTTATTCATAAGTACTCACAATAAATGTTAGAGTTATATTTTAACATCCTTTTCGAAGGAATAAAATACACAACCTCCTTCATCCTTAACACCTTGCTTTGTTTTTAAAATAGCTGACACATTTTTCTTTTTAGATCTGTTTCTTTGGTCCGTTTTTATTAAATTTATCTGTGAAAATATGCGCTCGCATGCAGCATTCGACACCGGTATCCTTAAAAAAGATTTACTAAAACTAGTTATATTTTGGTATTTTAACATGCCATCACTGTTAGAAATTTTCCCAACTTCCACCCAAAATTGTTCACACGAGATTCATGAAACAACGAATTTGAATGTATGCAATTTGGAAATTACGCTCTATCTAATAGTGCAAACCGCATTCAAATCGGTCCAGCAGTTGTAAAGTTTTAGGCGATCATACCTACATTCTGCAAGTCTGATTAATACTATGTGTTGATTGATAATTGTATATTATGTAGTATTACAATACTACAACGCCGGCTACGCCCGACTTTCTTGTCATATCTGTAACTTACTCATCTTTGCTCATAGATAACATGTATAAGTTAAACTAAATCCGGGAAAGTCCCCAATGTTCGCGTTCCGGGGAATTCCGCAAACATTGTCGCAAAGACGATCACTCACTACGGTGTTGCCATAACTTCAACCAAAATATACCCAAAAATACTGACTGCCAGCAATATACCTGAAAATATACTGATGTTCGGAAAAATCGATGAAATATACTGAAAAAGTATTAAAATACTGAATCTGGTCACACTGCTCTGCGCCCCAAGCGCACCCCAATATCGAGGCGCGTAGGTATAGCTCGCGTTTCGTCCGTTTCTATGAAGATGGAGTACTGTAACGCTTTGGGTTACCTACCATGTATTACGCATGTTAACGCAGCGGCCAGTTTGATGCGAAACTTCAACAATGTTGGACGTGCTCAATATGGCCGAATGGGGATTTGATTTCTTGGGAGGTTTTTCCAAAGCAGCATTTTTTAACATACGAGTAAACAAACATTAATGCTGCACTAAACATATCATTTTTTTCTTCGTTCATGATGTTCGAAATTACTTACTTAAACTTTAGAGCTTAGCTAGATTAAAAGATTTTTTATTTTTCGCATTTCAGTTCCTGTTTTCGTAGGTTTAATTTTTCAAGTGCGAATAAAGTGGAATAGAAAATTAGTAACCACGATCATAGGTACTCTCGACTCTGCGTAGAGTCTTAATAAATTAAGACTCTACGCAGTCCAGAAAGCTGACGAACGACGAACGACGGCAGAACGAGCGAAGCGAGCTCGACATATTGAAGCCTTCTAAACTGCGATAAGTTAAATATTCATTGTTTAATCATAGCGGGCCATATCAATAATAATTTGAGCTAATTGGAAGATTTTTTTTTATCCCACTTCTGAATTGTAAGAAATAGACTGTTCTCAATCACTGTATATAATTTATTTTTTGGTTCACAACTACTAGTTTGTAACTCGAGACAACCTTCGACGTCTGCATCCGCAAAACTAATGACCGTTGCAAGGTTGCAACGAATATTTTTTACCAACTGACATAACGGTGTTGCCAAGGTGGCAACACCGTTATGTCAGTTGGTAAAAAAATGAACGAATGATTTATTCAATAATTAAGTATTCGATTATTGTCTATGATGTTATGGTATTAATGAATAGATAGGCTAACAAAACACTATATGTCCAACTATTATCGTTATGTCACAATAACCACTTTTTACATTTCAAAAACTGATAGAAATACCGAACAAAATTAGACAGCCCAAACCGCTGAGTCTAGAGATTCCAAATTTGGCACGTAGAAGTAAGAAGAAGAAGAAAGAAGAAAAGAACCCCCTTAAGAAGTTTAAGGGTGCGCTAAGAAAGGATTTTTCAAATTTACCTCCTAAGGGGGTAATACGGGGGTCGAAAGCTTGTATGGGGAAACAAGATTAGTTAGACCGATCTATTCGAAACTTCACAGGAGTACTCCTATTGATAAATGAGTTGAAAAAATTGTGTTTCAGGTTTTTTCAGAATTCAACCCCTAAGTGCTCGGCCAGAGTGGGAGCGCGGTGCGTGGTGCGGTGTGGGTGCGGCAACGCGCGCGGTTTGCCTGGCCAGACTGGCCGCGCGGTGCGGCGAGCGGCGCGGGTTCGGAGATCCCCGCTTCCGCCAGGGTTACCAACATAAGGGTTTTCCCCCCAAATTTAGGGGTAAATAAGAGGGATGTGATTTTTTTTAGGGGTACTTTTAGACTGAAAACGCGGGCGCGGAGCGGCATACTCAAACATATGAACTTGAACACGCAAAGACGCCATAGCTGCATAGCTCGATCATACAAGTGGCCGCAGTGAGTACGTGGGCGGCAAGCACAACCGCGCGTGACCACCGGGGTTCTCAAACTACATAGTTCGAGCCCTGCTATGGCAACTAGGAGTAAAACAAAAATTCACGTTTTTAATTGAAAACAGCGCTATCTTTAAAAAAAAAAATGTTGCTATGGCTAAATATATTATTGTTGTGAATTAAAATATATAAAAAGGATTTTCAAGTAATTGTGGGAATTTTGACTTAGCTTGAGGGGTAAAAGTTTTTGGGAGTTGGTAACCCTGGCGCCCGCACTTGCCGCCCGCGCCCTCACTGCGGCCACTTGTATGAACGAGCTATGGTTTGAGCTGCCCGCATGCGATTCGCGTGCGGCCCGCGCCAACTAGCCCGCACCCGCGTGAGCTGCGCGCAGCTCGCTTTTTGTCGTGTTCTTGAGAAGTATTCCTTACCAACATAAAATTTTGAGAATCCATAGGAATCCTTAAAATAATTGGGAAATCCGTTACAACTACCCCTTTATCACTATGAAAACCCTTAAGAACCACTAAAACATTCTAAAAACCAATTTAAAAAAATATTACCTATAAAAAAAAACCTTATTTAAAAACACAGACCCACTAAAAAAAACACTACCCTAAAGTTTGCTTGTCGTCGCCCTGAGTTACGCTTCACCCACTCAACCTTCGTTACGCTGCGGAGGTCGCCGGCTCGCTTCGCTCGCCACCTCCCCCCTTCGCACCACTCGGTCTCGCAGGTTCGCTCCACTCAGAATCTACCTACCACCAGACAAGGTTCGACGCCTACTATAATATTTGTTCAAACACCCAATGGCTATAATCTCTGACCGTTACGAAGTTATAGCCCTTTAATTTTTGGGGAGGGGAGGATACCCTCCGTTTACAAATTTAAACGCTCCTCATTAATAATTTATAGTAAAAATCAAAAAGCCGCTACGTGTCCTAGTTTCCGAGATACGATGGGGGGAGGGGTGAAGGGGGGGAGAGTGGGGAGTTTTGAAAAATGATTTTGATTAACGCGGGCAACGCGTTAATCAAAATCATTTTTCTTTATATGAATCTGAAAAAAAAAATGTTTCAAGTCTCTCAACTTCCGAGATCCGCCTAAAAGGGGGAGAAGGGGGACAAGTGGGTCAACTTTTGAAAACTGGTTTTTACTTTCCCGAGCCTCCTCTATACGAATCCGTAAAAAACAAAAAATATATTACCAATCATAATAAACAACCAACGTCAAAAAAAAATCTTATCTAAATATGTACAATCAAAAAATTTAATAATTTATAATATAAATACTGGATCGAAATGTGGTAGTCTGTGTATATCTCGGAAATATATTCACGTAATAACTCGCGAGCGCTTGCGAAGCAAAGTGATACGTCCTCACGCTGGGAGAGCCCTTTCGTTACTGACGGGAGCGGGTTTGCGCGGTTGATTATATAGTTCACTTTGCATTTAATTTACGAAATGAAGTTATTGTTTATTTATAAATTAAAATTCAGATTCTAATAAAGGGCTACCTTGAGATTAATGAGTAATTTTTAAATTTTCTTTAAAGTGTTTCTAAGGTATAGAAAAAAATACCCTTTTGGCCCGACGTTTTCCATAAATTAAGTTTTTTCAACATTTTTTTTCTGCTATATTTCGTATAGAAATCAATAATGTTTTCCCGTATGTTACGAGTAGACCATATATTGATGTTATTCATATTTTTTAATATTCAGAATATTTTGTAGTTCTTTGTTCAGGGAACCACAAACATCACTCGCTCGTTACTTTTGCGGAAAAGGGGTTTTGCATATGGGTGATTGCCATTAATATATACATTATTTAAAACAATTGTTCCCGCAGTCGACAAGAATAAGAACCTGACTCTTATAATAAAAATAAAGCAGGTTCAAATTCTTCTTGCCTTTCTCACAAGGAGAGATCAAAAATGTTCAAAATGACTTAATTTCTTGTAGGGACCCTTAACATGCAGGATACTATTTATCTCTTATATGAATGAATACGATCCTGTGGGACAGTTACCGAATTTCACGCGGGCGAAGCCGCGGGCAACAGCTAGTATATTATAATGTGGATCACTTGACCCTTTGAAAATATTATATTTTTTCTTAACGCCCTTGCCTTGTAACCCTTAAATTAGCAACTCTAGTGGTGGTTCAAACTTCGTTTGAAAAACTGTTAGAATAAAGTTCTAATCAGCTTGCACTACAAAGCGGTTGTTACGTCGGTCACTGCGGCCGATTAGTGCGAAATGAGTGTTTTTTTGCGATTTACAAAAAATCTATTGATTAGACTAAAAAAATAAAACACATACGACCTGCTTTATACTTAGTTCAGTTAGTATGCAAAGTTTCATGATCTAATTTGAGGTATTTTTTGAATACCAGCTGTTCATTGTTCGATTTGGAGGTAACTTTAGATTTTTTTCTATCGAGAAAAGTTTATGGAATCGTGTTTTCGTGTACTTAGCATTAATCCTCAACTTTACCATATATTTATTTCAAAATTAATGCTGCAGTATTTTTGGCGTAACGGAGGATCATGTTAGGCCATTTGAGGGAGTATAGGGCCCTTAAGACACAGTACGCGTCACCGTTACAAAAATAATGAAGAATGAATGCTCTAGTAATGGCATCGCAATGACAACTGTTGGACAATAACCACTGTTGGATCAATTACACCAGTAGCTGCACATACCAGATCGTTAGAGGACTAATCGCGCTTGCTCAGTGCGTTTACCGGATCTTTATAGGACAACTAAATCTTGTAAAAGTAACTAATAAAATTATTATAAAATCGAATTGCACTTTACCGGACTGTGAAAAAACGACTATATGGCGTAATAGTCCTATAAACTGCGCCCAAAAGCGGTTTTCTATACGTTTGTAGGATTTCTATTGGACTTTAAAATACCTGCTCCTAGGATACTTACAGGGCCATATTTTGCTACTTGGGATAACACTCCTTGTTTTGGGCAGTCGTAAAAACAAGAGTTTTTGTTTTATTCGGGGAAAACATAATGACCACCAAAAATAACTTTGTGACCACTAACATCTATCACCTAAAATATTAATTGATCACCAAAGGCGAATGGCAGGCTTGTATGGGAATATCGTACCGCTAATAAAATTTCGTGTTTTGAGATATTTTTTATTTTAATTGGTAATTAATATGATAGAAAAGCCCTTTTTAAATTCTTAGATTTTTAGAACTTGGGACATAAAAGTTATAACCAGTCTTATTTTTTAAGGTAATGCATCAGTGTACCAATGTACTTTGGTACGTAGAGCTGCCTAAACATTGTTTTGGTGATAAAGTAAAATAATAATATGTTCTAGTATAGTTTTCGCTATTTTTGCAGCAGGAGCTCAACTCAACGTAAATAGGGCCAGTAATTCGCTAAATTACTCAGATGCAGTCACAAACTACAATCCAAAACAACACCAAAGATCTGAAGTGAAGTGAAAGACAGCTGATTCTGCTGATTTTTGATTGATGTGATTTGTTTACCTGTCAATAAATAATTGCCATAAGAGCAAAAAAAATATTGGTGACGAAAATCATTCCTATCATTAAATCGTTATCTATTGTATGCAACAATTATGCTTTCTTGTATAATTCATTATATTATTTCGTGTATAATTATATTTAATGTTATTTCTATGTTTAAATAATTATATACCATTTAGATTTTTGTGTTATTTTACTTATGGCAACATCGAAAAACAGAGCTGCGTTTAGTTTACGATTTCATTACGTTTAATTATTAAAAACTTTTTATTGATATTATCAATCAATCCGAAGTTCTAAAAATAGTACACTTACATGAAAATAAAAGGCTTATTTGCCTTATTAAGTGGTACTAATTCTATAACAAAACAATAAAGTTTGCGGTACGAAACCTGCCGTTTGCCTTTAGTAAATTGAGCACCAAATTTTAATGAGGTGGTTGATGACTAACTAGTTTTGCCTAGACCGACTTGGGGCACCCCGTGGTTATTTTTTTATAAACCATTCAGAAGTGTCTCCCTCCACTCGGATGCAAGAGCATTAGTTTAATTTCTAGTGGTCATTAACTAAAATAATAAATTTTTGGTTCTTATTTCAAGATAAAAAGGGGATTCATTTTGGTGATCATTTACTAATTTTGGCATTCAAAAGTGATTGGCAAAAAAAATCACTTATGATTGCCAACATTAGTAAATGATCACCAAAATTTAAATAAATCCCCATTTTAGCGTGATATTAGAACCAAAAATTTTACCAACCAACTCCAAATTATGATTATTTAATGCAAAAATAGTTAATGACCACCAAAAATTGAACAGAATTTTAATATAAAATGACTTATAAATTGTAACATCGTTTTATCTTATAAAAGTAAATAATTTCCAAATAAATCATTATATTCCTAAAAATAGTAAACAAACCCCTAATGTTTGACCCTATGATATTGCAAAATCATAACTGTCTGAGCTTTCTGTGACTCTAATTATTAACCACTTCTAACTAAATACGTATAGGCGATACGACAAAAATAATCTAATTAGGTAGTCCGTCAGATAGATTTCCAAAAAATATTGGACTCATATTTTTCATTGGTTACATAAACCAAAATTGACGAAGAAATGACGCTTTTAAAATTCTCAATACGTCACGCCTAGGTATAAATTTTAGCTAGTTCTGACGTCACGAGCCCCCACTCCCGAGTTTTGATGCATTTTATCAATAATCATTGATTTACAAAAACAAAAAAATATTTTCCATTACTCTAACTGACGGACTAAATAGATTTGCAATTTTTTGGTACTGTCGTCATGCCTATTTTAGCTATTTCCTATTTCGCGTTTATTTAATAAGGTTAAAAAATAAACAATTCGTATAATCTTATAATAATCCTTTTATTAAAATTTAAACAAACTTAAAAATCAGACTCTATGTAATTAACATTGGCATGTAATTAAATCGATATCTGTATATTCCCTTTTTTCGAACAAAATTTTCAAAGTTAAACCAAAAATACTGACTTGCACACAAATTATGCACACTAAATTAACCAAATTAAATATACCGTGTAATGGTATTTGCAGAACTGATTTTTTTGTTATTTTAGAACCTCCTAGGACTCCAGGACGCGCGCTCGCATCGCTCGCATACGGTGTCTTGCTCAGGGTTCCTACCTGTTCATTAATATGCCAAATTTCACCGAAATCCGTTATGGCTTGTCAAATGTAAATCTATGGAGTAAAACAAATAAACAAACTCACTTTCACATTTATAACATATTATTGGATTGGAATTATACGTATTCGTGGGCCCACCACGGGATGAGAGGGGCTAATACAATTCTACTAACCACACGGGTTACATTTGCCGACCTGCCTGCCTGCTTTATCAAATTATCATCAATTCATCAAGCACGAATAATGCTCCTTCCTAAAATTGAAACTCTTATCTACATCTTAGTTGCGTCCATACACTTATCTAAAACAAAATATTGTTTTTAATATCTTTGTTAGAGCTAACGATATAATACGAGCTAAGAATGTATTGATTTTTTAAAAGCATATTCTACTAATATTTCATTCAATTCAAAGATTTACGAGTATTGCCTGGATTTGCGCGTTTTTCTTGGCGAGTGCACGTCCGCATACTTATAAGATGCCAACTATTTTTGCAGTCGGAGGTTTAAATACGTGAACCGTCGTGTTACTTAACGCCCCCCCCCAACGCTGGGCGCTGGGCGCGCGAGCAGTCGTATAATGGTGTTTGTCTGTTGTTGCAGGTGAGTGCAGCCCCGCGGGCGCCACGTGCATGTCTCTATCATGCTGGACTGCCTCTGGTAAGTCCTGAGCTTTCCGCCTGCGCTGCTCTACTTTACGTTTTCTAATTCATTGCTTTCCACTGCGTATAGGTGCGGCGTGCGCCGGCTTATCTTTTTATTGACCGACTTCAAAAAGGAGGAGGTTCTCAATTCGATTGTTTTTTTTAATGTTTGTGCACCGATTACGCAGAGATTTATGATCCGATTTACGTGATTCTTCTTTAGTCTGATGCGGAATAGTAGCCATTTGGTCCCATAAAATTTAACATAGTTTGGCCCAATAGTTTTCATTTTATTACTTCAGTCGTGTGGTGTGTCTAAACATAGCGTATTAATCAAGAAAGGGACTTCGAAAAGACCAGAGTATCATTTTTTGTGTTTCCTAAAAGAGAAGGTTACCAATTCGTCTGATTTTTTTTAAATTTTTAACCGACTTCCAAAAAGAGGAGGTTCTCAATTCGACTGTTTTTTTTTGTGTGTTGTTACCCAGAATCTTGTGCTTCCGGTGTGGTCAATTTCGTGAAGATCTGATGCTGATCTTCGGAGATATACAATGGAACTCTTCAAAAACAGACGGCAAATCTGCAGTGATTGCTGAAATCGCTTGGATGTTTATTGTAAATACTACATCATGACGTAACATCTCGCCTGTATGCTCTGAGGGGGTACGCAGATGTGTACAATACACCCAGATATCGACAGGTTTAGGTATGTTTAGTCCCATTTACTGGGGATTAGCCTATTACCATGACATGTACCTATTGTTTTTTTTTTATTTAAAAGGTTGTACTTCAAGGGTAGTTTGATGAGAGTTTGGTTAGGTTCTGATTATGGGATCCATGACAAATTGACTTAATATAAAACAAAAAAAATAAGATTAAGTAAATGACAAAAACTAATCTAATCAATCTAATCTAATCAAAAACTGACCAAAAAATGAAAAAAAACTAACAGAAGATAAAATAGAAGGAAGATAAGATAAAATAAAACAAGGGCACATTTTCATAAATATGGAATGGAGGTAGGGTGTGTGTTGTGTGTGGTGAGTTGTGTGTTTGTTGATGTGCGTGTGTTATGTGTATTTATGTACCTAGACCTACTATATGATAAGGTTTCGTCGTAGCTATAGTTTTCCAGCCAAAGTAGTTACTATTTCCTTTTCTATCTGGAACTTGGGAAACGTTTATATGATAAAGCTTATTCGTAGGTTTTGTAAATTTTAACTTGCGACGAATACATGCATACATGTTTCATAAAGTTTGACATTATTAGTAACTACCATTCAAAGTTGATTTAGAGGGAAGAATATGGAAGAATGTTAACGTGGTATGGGCCGATGAATTTAAAATCTAAATTAGTAATTAGTATTTATGCCATACTTACACTTTATATTCATCATTCTTAAAGCTATTTACCATCCTTTTTATTTGTTTCCATGTTTACATTCAACATTCTAATCTATTTACGATCTAAGTAATTACGATTCATTAACTTAAAAATAGCTGAAATTTTTACTAAAAATTTTCATGTTGTGAAACTAAACTTTCAAACTGTCAGTTACTTTTTATTTCTCTTTCTGCTTAGTCTATGATAGTTACTTTTTGGTTTTTTAAATTAAAATTATTTTTATCAATATGTGTTTAGCAATTGTATGTTATAGATTTCTACTATTGTTTAATAAATAACTTAATTTTAATAGTTATTTATGCAACTGTTGTATAATGAGGGGTATTAAAACACGAATGTGGGTTTATCACACGAGGCGAAGCCGAGTGTGATAATAGTATCACATGAGTGTTTTAATACCTAATTATGTACAGTTGCATACAAGACTTTATCTTCATCCATGATATGAATCCTCCTTAAAAGGTTCTGAAACCATAGGGTGTTGCAGTGTTGTAAGAAGTCTATGTAAATTCATGGAAAGTTTAATTGCTGAGTATTTAATACAAACAAACCATGTATAGGTTATAATAATTATTAACATTTTGGATTGTACAATTATTAAAATGCACAAAGTTTTCACTCATTTTTGTAAACAACAAAGTACTTAGTGCAATACTAATATCCAAATATCGAACAAAGATGGCGGGATACGACGTGAATTCGAATTAACCTATAAGTTTTTTTTTAATTACGTCGCTGTGGTAGTGAATCGCACGTGCTAGACAATGTTCTTTTTTTAAAACGAGTTGCATAATGAAATTCAGTACAACATTATAACACCCGTTTGGATGTTATAATGGTTATTAAGACACTGGCTGTTTTAATGTTGGCCATAAGCTAACTGTTTCATATACTTTTATAGAGGATTTATAGCATGGGTGTAGATAAATTATATTTATAAAATTCTTAACGCACTCATGGATATGCCCTGGCCGACTACACTTGTCAGATGAGATGTGGCCACAAGAAGAAAACTAATATTTTAAATTTGAAAAACGAAGAGTACTTTGAAAACGTGCTTACGAACCGCTGGAAGCAGTCTACGATGCGATGGGATCTCATATGAGAAGCATCAGAGAACAGCTTGACTTTTGCTGTCACATACCTATATTACCCAGGGGATCCAGCTAAAGATTCCACCTGGGACCTCTACTCCCGATCTTGGGCAGCTGTCTTCGTGCCTGACTTGCTGCTTGGTCTCGCAGAGCTATCCTGACGTCTGACCCTAAGAACTACACTAGTGCCTTCCTACAGAGCTGACCTGGTGCGTGACTGAGAACTGCACGACGCCCTTCTAGCAGAGGTTTCCTCAAACTCGCTACCCTAACGCCTGTTCCTGTCTCTCCTACAGTGCTGAACTGATTTGTCGCCAACTAAGTGCGTGAACTATAAAACTACCTTCTTTAAACTATCCTAGAGTGCGTGCTAGGTAGGTCTTTTATAATTAGCTGTATTTTCTATCTCACCTGTAAATATCTTTCCCCTATTAAATTTTAATTGAACAAGTCCGCTTATATCCATTTATTTTCATAGGATCAAGCAGATTTGTTACAAACTATGTATATTCATAAATGGCATAAAAAGAAAGAAAAATAATCTAGTTTTGGATTTTTTTGAAAATCATTCTCCAACTAGGGCGAAGAGGGGGAACCCTAAGTACAGATTTTTGTATGAAAGTCAATAATTACTGTTAATGGCAAGGGAAATCTCAAAAAGCGCTATGGAAAAATATAAAAAACTTTTTACAAAAAATAAAACATATACTTACTTACAAAAAATAAAACATATACTTACTTACAAAAAGAAAAACACAAAAAGTGAAAGATAACTTTGACTTCAGATTCAGAAGCCGATGACAAAAACACCAAATCAATCAAACAAAGGTCAAGCTTCAGAAGTCGGTGACAAAAACACTAAATCAATCAAACAAAGGTCACTGACTGTGTGTGTGTGTGGCTGTGTGAAGTATTAAGTAACCTTGTTAATATTTTTCGCATCTTTTAGATAATTAATAACTCATAACTATGCAGCAAAAATAAACGAAAATTACTATGGCGTTACAGACTTAAACCAAACATAACAAACAAGTAAAATTTCCTAAATTACAATAAAAGGTTTAAAAAAAATATAAGCTTAACTACACACAACAAACAAATATAAAACCACATGGAATATAATAAACCAATCAAAATCGTATTTCCATAAAAAATCAGTTACACAGATTAACGTAGATAATAGAATAATAAAAGACCCCTAAGAAATAGGTAATGCATTTAATAATTTTTTCGTAGACAAAATTCAACCCATTCAAGTCAAGACTGACCAAACCACCGCCTGCCCTAAACTGTCCATAACACGAGTGCAAGTGACCATTTTTTTTTTCTCCTCGTTTTAGGTTCATTTAGTTCATTGTATGGTAAGAGAAAAATCGATACTTGGGTATAGCGAAAGTCGATCGAAAGCAAAAAAATATTGTAGTTCTAAGAAAGAGTAAGTATACAACAGAAGCGGGCCAAAATTAATTAAATCTTTTTACAAACACATTGTTTCATAGCGTGTAGATTGTAGAAGCGAGTCAAATGTTATCCTCCCAGCTAGTATCTTTTTTTTTCTCACGACGAAAGTTGGTTTAAAAAAAGCTGCAATGAAACCGATAAAATGCGACACGGTTTCTTCGTTGGGTGTTTTGGGTATCCAATATTGTATTTTTATATCGGAACGTTGCACTAAATACTGTCTCGCAGTTTATCCGTTATGTAAGTGATGTCACTCGCGCCGTCCGCGTCGCGCGTCGTCAGCGTGGCTGTGCGGCGCGCCCTTGACATTTGTGTTTCCGCACTGCCCCCGCCCCGCACACCACCCCGCGCCTACACTACAGCTGAAACATTATTTATTTGTAAATTATTTTCATTAAAGCTACCGTTCTCTAAATAAAGCGGAAAAGCAAGTGTGGCAACGGAGTGATATTAAGTAAACTTGAGATACGTAGAGTGTAGGTAGGTACCCAGCCTACACTCTGCAGCAGAAAATATCACAACATGTAGCTTGGCGTACTTACATAAGTTGATATGTTGTAATGTTTGTATTCGTCCGCAATGCCAGTGACTAGTGAGTAACGCAACCGTTTCATCGCTATGACGCAAACGCAATCCTCCTCTCAAGTTAATGTCCATTACTCAATGGCACGGTAATATTATGATACAGTAGTGTAACTCGGCCGCATGATAGAAATAAATGCCTACAGCCGCGCGGTACGTAAACATGCGCTAGGGCTGCCCGTCTCCAGCATTTTAATTACATTTGCCTACTTTCTGTTTCTATTTAGTTTTGTGATTGTAAATATCCTTTTTATATAAATAAATTAAATACTTTGTATATTGAATAGGAAATGTTTAATAAAAGTGCGTGTTGTTTTTTGATTGGTAGATTTAATTAAGAAAACATGTTTTTGTTGGAAAAACAAATCGGGCTTATAAATTTATAAACTAACAAAACACACATGCACCGAAGTTTTAACACAAGCGTACATAGGTTACCTACCGTATCATGATTCATTCAGAACCGCATATAACTACCTATTTCACTCGTCTCAATAACTTTCCGTTATCCTATTCGCTTTATTTATTAATCCAAACACCTTTTTTTTCGTGAGATAAAAGGAAATACTTATCTATTAAAAAGACACATTATGTACCTACCTACTAGTAAGTAAAATTATTTTATAGTCTTACCTTTCAGAGTTTCCAGGTACTTAAAAAAAACTTATGTCTGGATACGTTATTGACGAATTCATACAACCCAAAACAGCACAATATTTCCTACTCGTCATATTAACTGATTTTTAGAGAAAAATTCGCGCGGTTATTGTTAAAAAAAACAACACACCGTCCGTTCGACACTTCGGTACAGCCGTGACTGTCTGCGCCCCGAGTGCACCCCGAGATCGAGGCGCGTAGGTATAGCTCGCGTTTCGTCCGTTTGTATGAAGTTGGAGTACTGTATTATAATATTACCGTGTCAATGGTCATTGATGGAGCAAGATGTTTGACCTCGGCCACCACTAACTACATAGTAAAGAACAATGATATATAAACTATAGATACGTTGTCCGCACTCTAAAATGACAACATGAAATGAAGCCAATTGGCCACATCGCGCTTAGTTACGCACCAACCTGTCGCGCGACGCTACGTTTGTTTATAATTTAATAAATCCTGTGACGTGACTGAAGATGTATATTTATCTCCCTCTCGCAACAGGCATCCCGCCGTTCGGTGTCATATTTTCTTTCTCTTTCTTCACGCTTATAAGTAGTTCTAGTATTTTCGCCGTTTTTAAGCGCCGCGATGTTGGTTCATGACGTGTCTATATATAATACGTCATTGGTAAAGAACGGAACCATTACACAGTAAGATCATCTCAGTTTGATCATTAAGTAATTAGTAGGTATTTAGTACTCATGCTCTATTCCATCCATAATTTCCGTCATCTGTCGCCCGAATCACCGGTAGGTATAGTTCAGTTCAAACTTAATGGCGGCTCGGAAGCTAGTTGCATGTGACGGTCTGCGCATCATACAGACAAAACGATGCGTCATCTGCGCCCCGTTGTTACCTAAAATCTGCACAGCTGCACAGCTGTCTGCGCAGCTTTATATTAGATGTTCCGAATTGCCATAAAGTTTAAAGCGTGATTCCTGCGCAGACCGTCACTCGCAACTAACTTCCGAGCCGCCATTAAGTTTCAACCGAACTATACACACTTCAACCATGTTTGTGTATGAGATCGAGCCAGTTTGGCTTGATAACACCAGGGTTATAACTCATAGGTAAGTTTTTATTAAAAAATTGACAAAACCTACAATTTAGCCTTTTTCGTAGCTCTTCGATACCCGCAATTACAGACACAATTAAAATAACAATGCACCGTACCCAACGATATTCTATTAGGCTGTGTGCCCAGTAGACAAATTGTTAGCGTCGGTTTAGTACGCCCTTCCATATATTTGAAATAGTGTCCACAATTTGCTAGTTTTGCGCTCACTTTACGCAGTTTGCAGCGTACGTGTACGTGCGCCGACTGTCTCAGTCCGACTCATTTCAGTCGGCGGCGGCGTTATGGTTGTTCGCCGGGCGTAGTGAGTCCGTTTGCCGCAAACTGTTCATGCGGACAGTTGGAAAGAAGCTATCGATGTGATTGGACGTATTCCATGCTTGCATCGCTTATACCTAACTAATCTCTACGCACACACACCACAGAAAATCCAAGATGCCCTTTGATACGGAAAGGTACAACAATAGTAAAGTGATCATTCAGTCGGTCGACCTAAATAAGCGGCTAACACATAACAGTTTGCTTGTGACGCTTGCGACGCACGAAAATTGATCTGAGTTTGCAAGTAACTCAAATTTCAGTTCGCCACAAATTTGCGGCTCACTCAGTCGGCCGCTAACAGTTTGCCTACTGGGGACACAGATAATGCCGGCTCCACACGCTCGGCGAACAATGACAAACAACAAACGCAAAACAACAAACACAAACATGTGGATGGGTGTTTGTTTGTGTTTGCCTGTTTTTGTTTGTGTTCTCCCAGTGTTCGGCGTCGGTGTCGGTTTTTCTTCACAAATCAAAGGATGTTCGGCAAACAGTTTGCGATGTATCCAGACGCTTGGTAGCAATCAGTACGGCGTGCGAACTTGCACGCGGCGGACGTTTCTTATTTGTTTGCAGCAGTTTTTGCGCGCAAAGCGGCGGCGGCGGCGTACTTACTGTTTTTTTTTTTATTATTTCTTTCTTTCTGAATATTTCTGTGTATTTTGATCATCCACCATCGTCTGCGTTTTGTTCTTTTTCTTTTAACTTGATTTTGCTTGAAATTTAAATAAAAATAATAAATCTGTAAAAAAATCGTTTTTGTACATCGAAAATATTTGGAAAAAATTGCCAGGGTGTTAAAGGATAACCAACAGAACTCATTTCCAGAATTTTTGGAATTTTTGTCTGTTTATAAATGTTTGTCTGTTTCGATGATCAAGCATCACGCAAAATTTATGCAATCAATGTAGGTAACTTTTATACATCAAAAATGTGCGTATCTTGAGGTATTATTTAGTTTTTGCTTCATCGTAATCGATTAATTCTATCAAAAGATATATGAATTTAAAGTGTTCAAGAAGAACTAATCATCAAATGTAAGATGCATACATGCAGCGACATCTGTTGAACTAAAATGGTACTAATGACTAAAAATGTGTGTAAAATTTACATATCATGATTTCCATGCATTATATTTTAGCAGTTTAACATCTTGGTCGATAGATGGCGTTGTTCATTTTACTCCATTTTCTAAATCGCAGTGATAAGATTTTCCGACCCCTCGCACGTGTCAGTTGCCTCAAGTTTAGTTTTTTTAACCTATAAAACAACAGGAGGAAGTTCACAATTCGACGCTTATTTTTAGGGTTCCGTACCCAAAGGGTAAAAACGGAACCCTATTACTAAGACTTCGCTGTCTGTCCGTCTGTCTGTCACCAGGCTGTATCTCATGAACCGTGACAGCTAGACAGTTGAAATTTTCACAGATGATGTATTTCTGTTGCCGCTATAACAACAAATACTAAAACAGAACAAAATTAATATTTAAGGGGGGCTCCCATACAACAAACATCATTTTTTTGCCGTTTTGTCTAATGTATAGATAATGGTACGGAACCCTTCGTGCGCGAGTCCGACTCGCACTTGGCCGGTTTTTTTTTTGTTTTTTCATGAGAGTGAAAAGTCCGATATACTTACACTAATGTAGGAGCGGAGTACAAATTATAAATGTTGCAAAAACAGGGTGAATTTATTTCTTTTGAGAGTTTCCTTTGCGAGCGCTGCATAAACGGTTAAAGTTACGCAACAATCATGTTTGAGGGAATATTTTTCTTCTTCAAAAATATCAAAAATAAAATCCACGGTAGCATAATTATGTCTTTCTTTTAAGGTTGAGCTCTCTCTCTCTTATGTGACGCAGACGAAGTTGCGCGGGTCAGCTAGTTTAAAATAAAAATAGGACAACCCGAAAGTTAAAGCACAAGCTCGTCGTCCGCCATGTTTGCTGATCCGGAAGGAATATACTAACACGTTCGCCGAGCTTGAGGATGCTTGTTTGTGTTGGTTGATTGTGGTCGATGTTTGGGACTTTGTTTGTTGTGTTTGGTGTTTGTGACAAACACCAAGCGTGTGGAGCCGGCTAATATGTTGTGAGCGCGCACTCGTGAAGACTCGAAAACGGGCCAATTGGCTTGTTTTGGATCTATTCTGCGTCACTGCGTATATGTGAGCTGGCGCTGCCCTGCGGCACACTTTTTTCGGTGGGTTTGTAAGTGTAAACATACATATCAGTTTGTTAGAATATCATTGACCGTACCCGATCGGGTACGGCTGGCTGGGGACATACCTACTATACCTAGGTTAAAAGAATCGACCTGACCTGGGAGCTGTTCTTCACGCTTTTCTGCAGAACTGATTTGCATTGGAGCCTGACTACCTTGGCTTAACGCCTTTCCAAGTAGGTACTTACTGTAATTCCTTTCTGTAGAGCGTGTGATAGGTAGGTCTGAGTTTTGTAAATATCACTGTATTTTCTACTTCCAAAATCTCTTTACTAAATTAAATTGTTAATTTACTTTCCCTTTTACTTGTTAGGGATAAGTAATACCACGGTAATATTATGATAATACTACTGTGGTAATACGACAGTTTGCCATCATAACTTCCCAGAATTGTGCTATCAAATGGTGTAATAAAATAGGGTTCGATTCCTGGCTAGCGAGAGATACTGTAGACCTATTGATTTTCCAAAAATCCAATGATGCAGTTTTAGTTTTCATCAAATTCGGGCTCGAGAGTCATTTGAGTATTTTTCGCTAGTCGAACATGAACTGTACGGCGGCGCTTTATTTCCAAGGGATCATCCGTTCATACGCTATTTGCTATCAGACAAATACCTATCAGTTCTACAACCTGAACGGTGTAGTTTACTCACAATCAGCAGCAACACACTAAACACTCTAAAAGTTCGATACCTACCTACATAATTCCAAAACAACACAACAACACTAATCTGCATAGTCCTCATGTGAATTGAGCAAGATTGTCTGGACTTTAAAAGAGACTTATTACCTCTGAGTTTGTTTCGGCTGTTTCTTCTCAGAGTAGGTAGTCAGGTACGAAACACCGGCCCCATCTAGTTTTAAAAAACCGGCCAAGTGCGAGTCGGACTCGCGCACGAAGGGTTCCGTACCATTATTTAAAAAAATTAGACAAAACTGCAAAAAAATCACGTTTGTTGTATGGGAGCCCCCCTTAAATATTGATTTAATTCTGTTTTTAGTATTTGTTGTTATAGCGGCAATAGAAATACATCATCTGTGAAAATTTGAACTGTCTAGCTGTCACGGTTCATGAGATACACAGCCTGGTGACAGACAGACGGACAGACAGCGAAGTCTTAGTAATAGGGTTCCATTTTTACCCTTTGGGTACGGAACCCTAAAAATGACGTGTAAAAGTGTTTGTAAAAACCTACTTGCAAAATAAACATCATTTACCTATCATTTATCATTAAACCCAGTTTGGACCCCAAGTTATAATTGTTGCAAATTAGGTCTATGAGCACCCATTTCAAGGGATGCACCCAATTACCAATCACCCTATGTAAAACTTTTTAATGTTTCAAAGTACTTACTTACATAATTCGAAATGACAAAAAGTATAAGTAAGTAGGTACCTAAAGTGAAAAAATCGTAGGTATAAAAAAAAAACGATGTTTGCTTATTATAAATAGCTTCTTGTTTAGGAAATGAATGCTTTATTCGAACTATCAACGTACCTACCTAAATCACGCTGTGCCACCTGAAGGCGCGACAATTATTATTGTAGAGGTCAATTGTTTACATTGTGTGCAAAATGACGTCATGTTGAGTAGGTACAACCGCGTCGACTTCAATGATTTGGGCCCTCTTTCGCCCCCTCCCCTCGCTCACCGCATCCCTTCATGGCCTCGCCCTCGCGCAGTCGCGCCACTCCGCATTGTCAGCTGATCGTGACGCGACCCACTGCCCAAACAGGCAAACACTTCCTTAAGGCTCGACAAGTTTCAATGGTCCGCCATTGAAACTGGTTTTGAATGTTTATTTAAATATATTTTACCCACAATAAAAACATTCGTTCACTTTAAAAAGCCAGAAAAACAAGAATCAATAATTATAACACTGTTTCAAAGTCATGTCAAACATTTATGTATGTGTGGGTGGCAGCGCGGTGGAGAGGCGGGCGACGACGGACGGCCGAGACGGATCGGCCGGCACTCCGGCTCCGGCAGTCCCGCCCGCGCAGGCCGCCTGCCCAGTCACATGTGTTGCGATGCGCGGTGGAGCGGACGCGCTCTCAGCTGTTGTTCGTCGCGCCCTCGCGCCAGGCTAGTGTTGTGTCGGAGGCCGGGCACGCTCTGCTCGTGCTCATGTGCTAGTGATTGATGCTGCGCTCCGCGACCACGGGCGGCATGGTTGGCCTGCCGCCGCCGCCGCACGCGAGGCTTTCGCTGTTCGACTCGTGCCACCGCAAGATCAGGCTCATCGGCGGCGGACCCGTCGCCTTCCTAGGAGGACTAGTCGCGTGAGTCACTGCTATTTGCTTCAAAGCTCCTCGGGCATACGGAATAGAAACCGAAAGAGATGATTAACATTTGATAAACAGCAGTATCTATTGAGAAGACTATTCCTCCTCAGTATATTTATGAAACCTATTGTATGCTCGCAAAATAATAAGGTTGTTCAACAAATACAAGGTGGAATCTTTCAGCGCGGCATTAAGAGGGCAGGGTCCCTGCCCGCCTTTCGTCAACTCGAACATAGTCGAAAAGCTTGTTGTTTCATCCAGAGCTGCAGCGGTGGTATTCTTTCAACTCCCCTGTCTTACCTAGCCCCGAACCCGCACTACTTGCCTCCCGCGTACCTCATACCGCCTAACGCGAGGACATTGAACGAAAAATAGTGTTCGAAAATTTATAAAACTTGTTCCAGGAAATACGTGTTTTTGAATTAGTCTTAAAGTACAAGAATGAGAAAAAAATATTTGTTATTTAGAATCTCCACTACATTTGCAAGGCTTCTATCAGGATACTTTCTTTACTTTTACAATTTATAAGTAGGTACATTATGAACAGCCAAAGTTAAGGTAAAAGTTGTGCAAAACAGCAATTTTTGGAGGCTTTTACTGAATTTGTTTCTAAAAAAAATTATTTTCTGCTTCGATAGAAGCCTAGATATAGTCCACAAGATACCTATTAGTTCAAAAAATTCAAAGATATATGTGTAACAACGGCATAATCACGCACGAGCTATTGTCAAAATTCTCGCGAAAAGTATGGCGGGTTAGCCGCCTCAAATGGCTTAGCATGTTCCTCCGTTAAGCCTAAAACACTGCAGCATTAATTATTAATTAAATAGGTATATGGTAAAGTTGAGGATTAATGCTAGGTACTAGCAAAATTATTAAAGTATTATTTCATTACCACTATCTATATCCAACACAAAAATTATACGTAAAAACTAAACTACTGAAATCTCACACAACTTTACACTTACTACACCTGCATTCTCATAAAAAAAATCACTACGAATTCCGTACTATCAAACATACAAATATGTACATGAAAAAGTTATAAAATACAACACAAGAAGTAATAACAAAAATTCCAACTAATGACTGCACGTTCACGGACTAATTACGGCAAAAAAACAGTACCTATTAGTGGAGGGAGCACAGCTGTTCAATGATTTACCGGAAGACATAGAAATGCAATAATATTAACATATTTAAAAGTAAATTAAAGAAACATGTTTCTAGCCAATAACGTCACCATCGCCCCAGAGGCAAATATTATATTACTTAGTAATTAAGGAGTAACTTTGTATCTCATTATAAGTGAACTGTTATTTATTTAGTTCTTATGAGAAATGAATATCTTTATACCTACTAGCTATGTTTGACGAAAACACGATTCCATAAACTTTTCTCGATAGAAAAAAAATCCAAAGTTGCCCGCTGGTATTCAAATGTATAACAGTATTTCAAACGAAGTTTGAACCACCACAAATAGAGTTGCTAATTTTAAGTTTGGGTTCCCTTAAATACACAGTTCGATAGAGAATTTTACGAAGTATAGAGAGTCAATATAGGTACCTATATATATAATTATATTTCGTGAATCTCAAATAACAAAAAGAGTCTAGTCATAACGGTTAAGGTTAGCCACCCCAGGTGGCCGGAGATTGTTAACCATAACCGTTGCAGTTACGAGAAAATGGACAGGTTAGGACACTATATAAATAATAATACAATGAAAAAAGGCATACAATTAACGAACCACCAGATTTAGCAAAATGTTACAGCAAAAAAATCACTTGATTGCCAAACCACTAGAAATTGAACTAATGCTCTTGCATTCGAGTCGAGGGAGACACTTCTGAATGGTTTATAAAAAAATAACCATGAAATACCCTTCTAACCTAATCTATCCGTGTCGGGGTGCCCCAAGTCGGCCTAGGAAAAACTAGTTTGTCATCAACCTCCTCATTAAAATTTGGTGCTCAATTTACTAAATTTGGTGAGCATGTAATGACGGCTCCACACGACTGACTAAATCGACTGATTATTATTAATAAAATTACTGATTGACTAAATTGGAAAGTTATCGAATCTTTCATTTATTATTGTGTACATTTTTTTTGGGTTCTGAAAATAATTAAATAAAAATAATGTCCAGAATATAATATTATAATAAAAATAAACAATATATAGGTAAAAAGCATATTATGCAGTAAATTAAAACAATAAAATATCCGGTTACGTTGATTTAGGCTGTCATGGCCTATTGAAACAGCAGTTAGTAGCACGAGGATAAGGCATAATATACGATAATTCAAAGCCAAAAACACTCCACCGATTAAACCTGAAATTTAATTAACTTACTTTACGAAAGTTGGTTACGCATTTCTCTACTATGCTGTAAAATAATCAAAATACATAAAAAACATTATTTGACATCGATCTTCCAACCGGGTTAAAACGGTTGACAAATTGAAAAATAAAACTAAATTAGTAATATTTAATTCGTCAATCGACACTGTCGATAGCCTACATTAGTGGATCTGCACAAGCACATCATTAACTCGTCGCAAGAAGCAGCGGCCGTACTACGTGATTCATCCGCTTATTGAAATATCGTTTTGTGATTTGTACATTGCTTGTTCAGTCACTTAGCGACAAATTTAGGTAGTGGTTAAGGAGTAATGTATTTATTGCAAAAATAGTACAGTCGTAGTCGCTGTGATATTTGAAAACAAACGTAACATAGTAAAAGCAACAAATATTTTACGATTTGTTGTTTTTCATGATTTTAAAGACAAATATAGTAAAATACTTGTACTTACATATGATAAGTAATTCCGTGATCAACAAAGTTTAGTTTTATGCTTTGGTTTTTACAAAAAACTGGCCAAGTGCGAGTCGGACTCGCACACGAAGGGTTCCGTACCATTGACTATATTTAGTATTTGTTGTTATAGCGGCAACAGAAATACATCATCTGTGAAAATTTCAACTGTCTAGCTGTCATGGTTCATGAGATACAGCCTGGTGACAGACAGACGGACAGACAGCAAAGTCTTAGTAATAGGGTTCCGTTTTTACCCTTTGGGTACGGAACCCTAAAAACCCCTGAACAACACGGAATTGCTATAATTTGTCACGATCGCGGTCGAAAGTACACTAGTTCGCGGAGACGGCCATTTGCCTATGACATGGCCGACTGGACATGTCGCGCGGACACCGACACGCCCCCTTACCACTTCTCCTGTTTTTTACATTTCTATGGTCTGGAGTCTGTAAGAGATCATTATTATTTTAGTCAGGTACGATACACTGGCCCCATCTGTAAAAGTGTTTTTAAAACCAATTTACAGAACTAAATATGATTTATGATTGATCGTCTAAACTCGCGATGGCAAAATTGTAAAAAAAAGAACTTTAGTGTTGTTTTATTTTTAAGAGGGCTATTACAAATTTTCTTGTTTTTGAGTGTTTTAAGGACGCTATAACATTTTCAACGAACTCAAATTTAGGTATCTAATGCAGCACACAGCAACATCACGCGTACGCACACATTGAACCACTCTCGAGCGTTCGATTTTATACTTCACTTATATAATCTTGGTCTTTGATATTATTTTTTAACTTTATTGTAATAGGGAATATGCATGTAATTTTTTCTTCACTTAAATCAATAAAATACACTAATATCAACCCAAGAAAAGTATTAAAAGTTAAGTTCAACGACTGCTTGTCGCTCAAAAATAATATTAAACTTCTGCAATTTTCTACATGACTGTCGTGGCCATGATGTGACGTTATTTACCTAAATCTGTGTAATAAAATAATTTTACTAATTGTATGTGCTTTATTCAAGCATAAATTGCAATAACAATATTATAATAAAATATTCGTCAAACTTTAAGTACTTTTCAAGTAAAAGTGTTTGTTTTTTACATATAGACTTTGATGTCACTACCGGCGTTATCGAGGGACGATGTGTTTTGAGAGTGCGTTCCGTTTAACTAAAAACATGCTACATAAAACAATAAATCGTAAATAAGTTATGTTTTAGAAACTTAAACAAGTGATCCACAATGTTATTATGCACCAATACATGGCATTTTTAATAAATAATAAGGGTTTTGTATTTCATCCACATTCCCTATTGATTCCTGAACATTACTTGGACCTTTGAAAATGCACTTGGTAGTTCTGTTACTTAGTACCGTCGCACAGTGTGTTATTTTGCCTTAGTTGCGCAAATGCCAGTTTTATGGTTTTTTTTTGAAAATTGTTTACCAAACAAAACACCTATTATAACATCGCCAGCTCTAACTACTATAGTAAGGGAAAATCGAGAAACATCCTTAAGTCGAGGAACGATTTTTTCAAGGTCAAAGTCATTGCTAGACCTTTATGAACTTGGAGGGTTGTATTAATGGTTTTGATGATTATAACTCTGTAACTACATACGTCTTACAATCGCGAACAATATTTTAATCAACATACAACCTAGCACTGGCCTGCAAATTGCAAAAAATGTAAGAAAATTTGAATTTCGCGGGCTACCCTGACGCTTTCACCTTAATGGTCGTATTTCTTTAAAAGTCTAATTGTTTATTACTGTAGTATTTATTGCCACACAAAAAACCGAATGCAACAAACCCAAGAATTCGGAAAATAATTTTAAAATTGCGGGTTAGGGTTGTCAGTCAAACCTGGGTGCAACATACAATACTGTTGGGAAGAAATTAAGTCCGACTTATTGATAATACGAAACATTAATAATACGAAACCAATTTTTTTTTTTACCTACATTTTGAGAATTACGCGGTAGGAGGTTGCTAAAAGGGGGGCGAATTTTTCATTATTTTTGCGATAGGACGCACCGTTTTCAAGATATAAACAAATTTAGAACCTGCTACGACTCAATGACGTGCGCTCGCTATACTCGCATTTTACATTACACAAACCCACTTTTTGACACAAATGTCGTCATCGTCGGCCTTCAGCCTACGCTCTTCATGCCAGCTAGCATGACTTTTACGAAAATGTTAGCAATTTATTCAAAGAATTGAAAATCAGAATGTTTTTCGGACTGACTGACATATGAAAGTCGGACAGCAAAAGTCGTATTTACGACTTTTAGAATTATGAATTCCGGGATTTTAAATAATAGACATTATAATTCTTCGGTATTATGAAATTCGGACTTTTGATAATCGGAATATCGAAATTCAGAATGAAATATTTCGGAATTTTTGGGTGTTGCCGAAATAGACATCCATGACGAAAAGTGATCGAATTTTCGTCGGCGCCTTCTTGGATTTTAGTTATGATTATACATCCGATACCAGAGACTCCAAAAACCACAAAATTAAGACCCATGAAAAAAAGTTGTCAATTTTTTATCAGCTTCATCTTGGATTTCGGTTTTGTATCCATCCATATTCGTCATACATACATACAAACCGGTTAAAATCATAACTCTCCTCCCACCCATCCACTTCCGAACCTCACCGCCGACAGCTTAACCTTATCCATGCAAATCCTAACCTTACGAGCTGCTGAACACCACTCATCCATTTTGCAACCTTGTCAACAACTGCTTAACCTTACCCATCCAAATCCCGTTCTTACTTAGAGCTGCTTAACCCCACTCATCCATTTTTCAACCTTGTCCACAACTGCTTAACCTTACCCATCCAAATCCCGATCTTACTTAGAGCTGCTTAACCCCACTCATCCGTATTGCAACCTTGTCAACAACTACTTAACCTTACCCATCCAAATCCCGATCTTACTTAGAGCTGCTTAACCCCACTCATCCATTTTGCAACCTTGTCAACAACTGCTTAACCTTACCCATCCAAATCCCGATCGTACCCAACATAATTTCTAAATCACATTCTACGTAATAATTTTTTATTTCAGTTCGCAAAAGTATCAACTTTTTCCGATTACGTTATACGACGCCGACGGTACTCACACACGCATGCACAGAATGCACACTACAATATATTCTAGTAATTTTATCGTATTTATTTTTTGCAAGAGAGCGTTACACGCGTCCTTCCTAGAGCGCTTCTGAGCGCGGAATGATGAACGGCTAGGAGGAAAATGTATGGAGAAACTGGCAAATGTTTTTATTTTAGCTAATAATTGGAAAATATGTTGATTTTGATTAAAAAAAATTAGCTACATAGTTAGTTAGTTATATATACCGCAATTTATTATAATTTTTAAGATAAAATATGCTGTAAAATTACCTAAAAAATGCACCTATTCTGACCCTACTTTTTACAATTTTCTGCGATTATTGTGATGGGAAAAACGTATTTGTGCGAAAATTTTATATGACGACATACAATTGTTCAGATGGAGATCTGGAGATGAATATATTATCTTTAAATTAAGACCATGAAATAATCACATATGTGATTGCTTCCACATTAAAATGGTACCTGAAAAACACTGTTATTTGTAGAAAAATGTCGTCCTTAAGAGTCTAGCACTCAAATATAAGAAAAATTTTGATTTTTATTTTGAGCACTCCATAGAGAATTAATCAAACTTTCTCGGGCATATATCTTTTTTAATTTTGTGGCCATATCTAAACCATAATCACACTTCTAAAAGAAGTGTGATTATGGTTTACTACTTACTTTATTATGTAAGTTACTTATTACTTTATTATGGTTTACTATTACTAGACTCTTAAAACACTCAAAAACAAGAAAATTTGTAATAGCCCTCTTAACCTCTCGAAGGGTACACTTATGTTTATCATAATATTTTATATTTAGGTATTTATATAAATACATAAATATAGTAGTGCCGTTAGGATGGAATTTGGTGTGGAAAAGGAGGTCGAGGCTTTTTAAATACTCTCCACAATCGTGAGATATGCAGTCTCATCGAATATAATGTATTTTAGAAACCGAAGACGTGGGGATGCATCAAGATGTGGTCGCGGTGGACAAGGTCAGAAGGGCCTCACCCCCGCTCTCCTTGGTCATTAAGAATTGGTGCAAACCTGGAGTGTTTGACACTAACGACCGCAAGAAGGTATGGCGGAGTAAGGAGCTTCAACGGGCCCATTGGGCCCGATGTAGACCTATCAGTGTGCGAAGCCTGCATGGCTACATTCCGGGGACATTTTTAGGGAAACCGAAGGTTTTGTCTGTGCAATTATGGATGACTAGCTTATGCCCGTGGCTTCGTCCGCGTGAAGTTCTATAATAGGGAATATGCAAGAAATACAAAACTCTTTTTATTAAAAATGCCTTGTATTGGCCCATAAAAACATTGCGGTACACTTGTTTAAGTTGCTTATATCACTCTTATTTTACAGTTTACTGTTTTATGTAGCATGTTTTTGGTGAAAAGAAATGCACTCTCAAAACGCGTCGACCTCGCTAACGTCGGTCGGTAGTGACGTCAAAGTCTATGTGTCAAAAAAAAAACTGTTATTTGAAAAGTGCATGCTTAAAGTTTCACTAATATTTTATTATAATATTGTTATTGCAATTTTTACTTGACTAGAGCTAGTACTATTATCTATTCTGTGCTAGAGCCCATACAATTAGTAAAATTATTCTATTAAGGCCCTTCTAACCCTAAAATTAGCAACTCTATTTGTGGTGGTTCAAACTTCGTTTGAAATGCTGTTAGAATAAAGTTCTAATCAGCTTGCACTACAAAGCGGTTGTTATGTCAGTCACTGCAGCCGAATAGTGAGAAATGAGTGTTTTTTTGCGATTTACAAAAAACACATAAGACCTGCTTTATAGTTAGTTCAGTTAGTATGCAAAGTTCCATGATTTAATTTGAAGTACTTTTTACTTTGGAATTTTTTTATATCGAAAAAAGTTTATGGAATCGTGATTTCGTCACACATAAGACAGCATTAATTCTCAACTTTACTATATATATATTTTTTAAATTAATGCTGCAGTATTTTAGGCGTAACGGAGAATCATGCTAAGCCATTTGAGGGATATAGCCCTTAGGGCAAAAAAAAATGTAAACAAGGCAGATTTTGGTAAATGACGTCACATCATGGCCGCGACAGCTACGGACGTTTGAACTGTCATAGAAAATTGCAGGAGTTTAATATTATTTTTAAGCGACAAGCAGTAGTTGAACTTAACTTTTCATACTTTTCTTGGGTTGACAGTTCTGTATTTTATTGTTTTATGTGAAGAAAAAAATGACGTGCATATCCCCTTTTGTCCCACGGGATACAAAGTATCCTATGTGTTAATCCAGGTTATAAACTATCTGTGGGCTAAATTTCTTCTAAATCCGTTCAGTAGTGTTTGCGTGAAAGAGTAACAAACATACTCAGTTACTCACACATACAAACTTTCGCATTTAGAATGATTGTAGGACATTATGATTTACGACTGTTGATATAAAGGGTGCCACAAGACCGAAAGGTACTTGTTGTCCCCGTCATTGCGATATTTTTTTTGTTCTAGACAATACCTGGGAAACTTCTAGTTACGGATATTGTGGGCCAAAGTTCCAAATTTTTTACACAAGTTTTTTTTTAATACTTATGAAAAAAATGGAACACTTATAGGATCATTTGTGCGTCTGTCTGTCTGTACGTTTGTCTGTCACAGCCAATTTGCTCCCGAATTTATAGGACCAAATCAGGTGAAATTTGGTAGGATGGTGTAATCCTACGACCCAAACACAGATGTGCAAAGTAAATAAATATTTAAAGGGGTCGTTACGAGGATCTCAAATATATTTTTGTTATTATCTATACTAATATTATAGTTTGTATGTTTGTAAGTTTGTATGTAGGGGGTAATCTCCGGAAGTAATGAACCAATTTTAAAAATTGTTTCACTGGTAGAATTTGTACTTTGCATCAGCCTTGTGGAATCGGAAGTGCTGTACTATCGGTATGCGCCCGACCCAGTTCTCGAAAATGGCAATATCACATTGTACTAATCCATCATCACTGACAGGACTAATGTAGCTAGTAAACCTGATATAGTGGTGGTATAGCGACGCGCAATGATTGCCGCAAATCAAATATCTAAACTTGGCTCGGGAGGTTGTCAACATGTGGGGTGTGAACACAGCGATCATGTGCCGATAGTCGTTATAGCCAATGGCCTAATTGCCAATAGCCTCGACCAATATCTGAGGAGGCTCTCGTTGGGCAGCTGGATCAGTCTTGATTCAGCTCACACGGCTCGTATTGTTAGGGGGTCCTCTCTCTAGAGCCCTGACCCTGTTCCCGATACCGATGGGCTATTACTAAGCCTCCGCTGTCCGTCCGTCCGTCCGTCGGTCTGTCTGTCACCGGGCTGTATCTCATGATCCGTAATAGGTAGGCAGTTGAAATTTTCACAAAATGTGTATTTCTGTTGCAGCTATAACAACAAACACTACTAAAAACAGAATAAAATATTTTTTTAGGTGGGGCTCCCACACAACAAACGTGATTTTTTTTCCGTTTTGTCTAATGTTGTTTAGATAATGGTACGGAACCTTTCGTGCGCGAGTCCGACTAAAGGTCGTGGCACATTACACAAGCACCGCTCCAGCACAGCACCAGCACAGCTGTTGCCCGGCGTTGCCTCGAATTTAGGCTACGTCGCGGCGTCCAACCGCGGTCCGCGCGGCGTCCACCCGCGGTCCGCGCGGCGTCCACCCATGGCCCGCGCGCCGTCCGCGAGGCGTAAGCTTGCAGTCCGCACACTGGCCGGGATAGTCCGGGAGCTAGCGTTGCAGTTTATGTAGTGTTTTACGCTGATCGTTTGCCATCTTGTTCGTCGATCTCGAACGACAATAATAAGTCCCAGTGAACCCAGAGTCAGCTGACGCACCCGCGGTGGCTGGAGGATTGGGAAGTTAGGGAAGTGGTGAAAAAAAAAGTGACTATAGACCTACCTGCCTCCTAATATGTCTAGTAATTTTATTTTTATGAAGTAGATTCGTGGATTAATTCATCTACCTCACTAACATCGCTTTCCGTTACAGTTTAAAAGGAGACAGCGTAGTAGCAATGCTACAATATTTTTAACTTTTACTGCGTCAGCTGACGGTCTTTCCACCGCTACCCACGCAGCTGCTTGTTGTTTTCGTACTTTTGATAAACGGTGTTTAGTAAACTGGTCCCACACAGGTAGATCCAATCACTTTGTTTTTCATTCGGCGTACTGTAACTTTATTTTACGTGTTTGTTTTACAAGTTTATGCAAGCGGCTGACGCATAATCCCCCCTCCACCATGCAGCTGACGATTTTTTTAAGCCCAGTATGATGTAAACTATTTATGAAAAAAGTTTCATGACTTTTTTGTTTGCAACGTTCTCTCCTGGACTATGAGCTTGCTTCATTGGTTTACGACACTGTTTCGCGGGCAACCGCGGGCAACTCGGAGTTGGCGCGCCGTAAGCAGGCGGTCCGCGCGCCGTAAGCACGTTGTCCGCGCGACGGCGGCGCGCTGACCACCCGCAGTCCGCGCGCGGGCCGCGCGCCGACTCTGAGGCGCCCGCGAGTCGAGTCGTATGGTAGCGGTAAGCGGGGTGACCGCCCGCCGTAAGCTTTTTCCTACATACATTGTAAAATATATTTTATGATATACGATTTAATGCTCTAATTTGAATGGCAAGTTAAATGCTGGGTCGGAACGGTGCCGGTGCGGTGCTTATGTAGTGTGCCACGACCTTAAGCGGTTCGTAAGTAAATTAAAAAAAGTTCACCCTCAGAGTCAGGTAACGTTTCATTATTCCCTTAATGACAATTAAAGTTAAGTAAGGCAAAACCTTTACTTTAATGGCTGATTTTGCGTTTTGTCTAATGTTGTATAGATAATGGATACGTCTATAACCATAAGTCTCCTCTATCACCATAGTCCCCAATGCAACATTAAAGATATAAATTTAAAAAAACCACGGCAACATGCAACCTCAACAAATGCCATAATTAACGATTAAACATTATCACAAGACATTCTAAATATTAACTTTAAGAGCCATTTCACAAAATTTAAACGCTCGAGTTTAGGTAAAAGACCGCAGCTTTGTGTATGTGTGCGTAGCTATCCACACTTACACAACGCGAACAATGCAGCGCGAGTATCGAGACGGACTAAACAATCTTGGGCCGTTACAATCGTAATGCACCTTGGTTTGAGATTTAGGCAAAAATGTAATTTATTTATTCAGTCTTTAATCTATTAAACCCTTCTAAACTAATAAAACACAAATATATGTTATGTAAATATGTTTTTACGTGTATGTTTCTATTACATATTTTTCAACACACTTGCTCGTAAAGTGAGCCTAATGTGTGCAATAATATTACACACTAGTGCATAATAGAATTATGCCTACAATGTTAATTTAGTAGGTACCTAACTGCAAATAATATGCGAGTACACAGAGCATTTTCAATTTAACCGGGTAATACAGTTTTTTTTTTTGTAACAACAAAGAGGTTTTATGTCGCTGAAAACCCATTTACGTTTTTGGAATAAATAATTAATGTGTCCATAATTAAGACGGAAAAACATTTATTAATATCAAATTATTTATAATTTACAATAATTTGTTATAGGTGAAATGTATTTGTATTTTATCACTAAAATTATAATTTGGAAGTAGGCTTTATGGCTTTAAGTATCACCTTACATTTGGCGAGTGCAAAAAAAAAAAACTTGCGCGCCATTTCCCATAATTTTCATATTTTGTTTGTATCGCATTTGTTGCTGCATGTTTGTTTTTTCCTCGCAAGTGTGTTGAAAAAGTGCGTATGAAACTCGTGAGCAACTTGCTCACTAGACATTCGGCTAATTACGCCCTCGCCTGCGGCTCGGGCTGCAACTCACAGCCTCGTACTTGCAACTTACTTGCATCATAATTCATAATATACTATATTATTATACTTTTTATTATAAATGATAAATGATGTTTATTTTGCAAGTTGGTTTTTACAAACACTTTTACACGTCATTTTTTAAAACTAGATATTTAGTAGGTAGGTAGGTTGATAAACATGATAATCTTGATTTCGAAGCGCATACTCTTTCTGGTTCCTTAACTACTAAATACATTAAATTCAAGCGTTAACAGTATTTTTCAGTAACGAGGTTTTTTCATATTCTTACTTTTGATCGACTGATTATGCTCTCAGAGTTGAAAGATTTTTTTTAAGGATACCTACTCTGTGTAGGTGTGTGTATCTATGATATATCATGAATTGCATCTATTTGCATTGTTCATAAACTTCTTCCGTGTCGATGGTCATCTAAATTGATTCCTCTCAAAAATTTACTACCGAGTTCCTTTAGTAGGTATTAAAAAAAAGGAGTACTTACTAACAAGTTTTAATTAAAATTAACAGTAAGTCAGTTTATTAGTATGTTGTTTTGTAGAAGATGTCAGGAATATACTACGACTTCACGTTCTCATGTAATGTTCCCTGATAATGCCAAAAGAATACGCGCTGACGAGAGCGAAGCCGCGGGCACAGCTAGTTGTAACTAAAACAATCAATTTTATTGAATCAGTCTTTCCACTAGGACCCTGCACGGCGGCGTCTCTTCTAAAAGTACTATCCTCCTCTACTCGATTCACGCGATTTCTCATTCTAAAATGAAAACAAAAGAGCTATCAAATTTCGGAACTCAAATATTTTTAAAGGAGTGTTAAGTGTTTTCAAACCCTTCAAATTGTAATTACGGTTCTATATTCCATGTCGATACAATTATATGTTAAGAAAAGAAAATTAATATGTCAGTGTCAGGTTGTATGTTGAACAAAATATGATTCGCGATCGTAGCAAATAATGGATTTGCGGAGTTATAATCAAATCATCAATGAAATAGTCTTTTGAAAATTTGAATTTCGCGGGCTACCCTTGCGCTTTCACCTTACGTGATCGATAACTATGTATATGACTTGCAAATAAAAATAATATCCACCTCGCTTCTGTTTTTTATTTTATTTTATTCTTTCTTATATTGACACAATGATAATACAACCCTTACGCCCCATTGCTAAAACTGATAAAACAGAAATATAACTATTCATTTACAAATTACTAAAATAATACTTTACTTGATAATAAACGAAATTCTAACCTAATGAAAAAAAAATACAAAGAGAATCAAAATGTTGTAGTCGTAGTATAACAATGCGTTTACGATAGACACGCTCGAAAATCGGGACGCGGAAAAAAATGGCACAGGTCCTTCGTCGATGGGCGCTCGAGCCGTACTAATCGGTGCTCGCTTATGCGTCGTAATTTATTCTAATTTAGAGTGATGTTAATAATTATTTTGTATCTGATTAAATGAATTGATTTTAATAAAACTTTGGAATTAGTTTAGTAAAAGAACATAGTTTATTTTTACATTTTTTTTTCAATGTAATTACGCTTTATTCAAACCAAAAAATCACGACAAAATAGCAGTATAAAACGTAAGAATTGACCTAAGACTTTATTTTTTTTACTAATTAATGTTATTAATTATCGATATTCTAGTACATTATTTGTTGACAAAAGTATATGTCTGATGCTTTGTGTATTTATATGAGTGAAATTTAAAAATATTTATGATAGTATTAGGAGTCTGAAATTGACTCTGCGAAGATTTTTTAGTAAACTAGTTGAGGGAGATTAATCACTACATACTAAAAAAATAAGTTTTTGTAAATGTGTTACATTAAGTGTCAATAAGAAAAACTGATCTATTTTTAACATGTATTAAAAATGCCAGGGTGTTCTCTAAGATGGTTATTTAGGCGACTAAAGTCTTAGAAATTTGCGCGAAAACGTGAAATGGCTCTTAATCCCATTTACCAAACAGACAACCCAAACACTAGTCTAAATTACTTAACAAATAGCTTACAAAAAGTAATAGAAAAGAATACAAAAATTGTAACACTCTCTGGACGCCATGGATAACTCCAGGACTTCTACGTTACATGCGAAACAGAGACCAACTGCACAAAAAGGGAAGCATTGATCCGGATAACGAAGTCTTGAAAATGACCTACAAACGTTACAAAAATTACCTACAAACGTTACAAAAATTACCTACAAACGTTACAAAAATTACCTTCAGACGTTACAAAAATTACTTACAAACGTTACAAAAATTACCTACTAACGTTACAAAAATTACCTACAAACATTACAAAAATTACCTACAAACGTTACAAAAATTACCTACAAACGTTAATAAAATTACCTACAAACGTTACAAAAATTTCTGTAACAATCTACTACGAACGTTAAAAAGAGCATACTATAAAAAAACAAATCCTGGAATCACAGAACAATAATAAAAAAATATGGACTTTCCATAATTTTTTATTGTTGTTCTGTGATTCCAAGATTTGTTTTTTTTTTTAAACATCACACACACAACGAAAACTACACAACACCATAGAGATCTACTTTCTCTGTCATCTTCTCCTAAACAATCACTTCACGAAGCATACAGCTATTTTATTAAGGTGGGTAGCTCACTGGCGGATAATATTAGTCAACAAAATCTTACTTTACGGAATCAACCATCACTGAGTAATACCCAAGATAAAGTTCTAAATGTTCCCAATTCTTTCGTCTGAACTGAGACAGACATAAATACGAGATTGGACATCTTATCATGGGTCTAAAAACAGAAAGTGCACCAGGATGGGATAATATCAGCAGTAGATTTCTAAAACAACATAAAAATATTCTCGTACATCCCCTGGAGAAAACAATCAATGATTGTTTAAAAACTGGAGTGTTTCCCGATTCCTTAAAACGATCAGAAGTGTGCCCGATCTATAAGAACGGAGACAGAAGTCGTATAAACAACTATAGACCGATATCGATCAGTGGCGAAGAGTGAAAATTGAGTCAGGGGAAGCCGAGGAAAAAAATGAGAATAGGTAGATTTTTAATTTATTTTTCGTTTTTTTTTTCTATGATTATTTTGACCTCATTTTCATTATCAGCGAGCTCAAAACCCACGAAAACGATACCCATGAAGAAAAAACTGAACATTTTGTCGGCGCCATCTTGGAATTTCATTTTGACCTCATTTTCATTATCAGCTACCCCAAAAACCACGAAAACGACACCCATGAAGAAAACCCCGATAATTTTCGTCGGCGCCATCTTGGATTTCCATTTTGACCTCATTTTCATTATCAGCGACCCCAAAAACCACGAAAACGAAACCCATGAAGAAAAAACCGAAAGTTTTCGTCGGTGCCATCTTGCATTTTCATTTTGACCTCATTTTCATTATCAGCAACCCCAAAAACCACGAAAACGACACCCATGAAGAAAAAACCAAACATTTTCGTCGGCGCCATCTTGGATTTTCATTTTGGCCTCATTTTCATTATCAGCGACCCCAAAAACCACGAAAACGACACCCATGAAGAAATAACCGAAAATTTTCGTCGGCGCCATCTTGGATTTCCATTTTGACCTCATTTTCATTATCAGCGACCCCAAAAACCACGAAAACGATATTATTTTCATTATCAGCAACCCCAAAAACCACGAAAACGATACCCATGAGGAAAAATCCGATTATTTTCGTCGGCGCCATCTTAGATTATCATTTTCACCTAATATTAAAAAAAAAGTGATTTTATCCTAGATGTAAATAAGTCAACAAAATAAGTACAATAAGTATAGTAGTATTTAGTGTACCAAATCGACATTCGACATTATCGACTATTACTAATTCTATCTCGTTCTCCTATACATACTTTCTTTTTCTGTCCCTGTCGTAACTCGATAATCTTCGGCTTAATAAAACCTAGCTCCCTACAAAACAAAATAATGTCATCAAGCATTGAACGATTTCCGATTAGACGTCAAGAACGCATTCTCTCAGTTGTAGTCGGGCATGAATCCAAGAAGGTATTTATTACTAGAAGTCTAGCTTGAGCTGTTGCCAGCCAGGTACTTTTTGGGGAATATACGTGTCATATTGTATGCCTCACTGGCAACAAACGGGAACTTTTTTCCCGTTTGTCGCCAGGGACAATATACAAGACCGTGATCAGGGCCGTGATGAGGCCAACGAAACAACGGTTTTGATTTTTCTCGTTGATCCCACCAGTGGGGTCAGCGGGAATACATGAAATAAGGAGAACTCCTTAGGATCAAGGTGGCCGATATAGCCGAGCAATAGCAAATGTTAAGTGGCAAGACGGCAAGCCTAACTAACAAACCACATGGCGTCGTCAACGTCACCCACTAACGGCCGTTCCTATAACTTACTTACGTATAACTGTTAGTTAATATAAACAAAGTTAGCTTGAAATACGCGTCACCTACCAAGTTATTGAAAACGGCCGTATAAGTGAGCACAATTAGTCTGACTAGGCGTCACTCGGAGATAGTCGATGAGTGTTTCGCATTTAGTGCTACAGGCTACAAAACACTACACACTTGATGACGATGATTAACGACGTTTTTCGGATTTTAATATGTTTCAGTATAGCGGATTAAAATTGACATTAACTAAAGAAAGAATAATAGTAAGTTACACTTTTGAGCCTGCTGCACACCAAGTACTTACAGCAAAAACGTATGTATTAAGTATGACACTTGTGAAGTAATGTTGAGTCAAGTAGAGCACGTTTGTATCGGGTGGCAGCCGGTCGTTATGCGGCAGTATCGCGGCCGCTATCGATCAGCGGCCGCCCCACGCGACCTGCACCACCCACTACCACAGTTAAGCACCACCACTTGCGGCTCGCACCATGAAACTTCTCTGCTAAGAATAAGCAAAGAATCATTGAAACATTATTTTACACTTTCCTAAGTAGGCTAGGAAATTTATGTATTTACTAGGAATTGGTCGGTGAGCCTGTGCAGAGCGATGCCGACGCGGTGACGACGTTACAGTTGTATTGTAACGGTACCGCACCGCCGCGCGCCGCGCCGCCGCCCGCGTCGGCCCCAATACGCGCCGCACGCCACCAAACAACGAGCGTCGCTATCAATATAACCTCGGCCATCACGGATTATGGCATTCTCATCAATCATATTGGTATTATTTGTACAAATTTGTATTTGGTTACTTAATAAAAACAGTTGTTAGTTAGTTTCGTTTGCACCCTCAAGCTAGGTGTTGTTGCTGATGTCCGCAGTGCAGTTGCTTTTGCTGATTCTGTTCTTCTTCAGATATTGTTCGATATATATTATCTACGATCCCAAGGTCGTCTAATTCGAATGCAGTTTTAAAAAACGTACCATCTGACAGCTCACCTTGGTAATATACAGGGTGTCCGGTAATTAATGGATAACCTAGAAATGAGTTAATAGTAGTACTTATAGCCATTTAGAAAAACATATGAAAAAATATAGTAAGTCGTGGGTTCGAACTTCGAACCCAGGCAAGCGCATTACTTTGTGTAATTTATTTCATCACCGCTGCTCTCAAAACGGTCAAGGAAAACATCATGAGGAAACCGGCATGTCTTAGAACTAAAAAATCGAAGACATGTGACATCTACCAATCCGCACTGGGCCCGCGTGGTGGATTATAGCCCATTCCCTCTCATAGAGAGGAGGCCTGTGTCCCAGCAGTGGGAACATTAATAGGCTGATGATGATGATGATGATCTATCATAAGTAGTACCTTTAAGCCAGTTCATTTATTTTGGAAAATTAGGAATTAATTTTTAAACAAAGTTTAAACATCTTGGGTAAAAAAAATGTACTTATGCATAATACATGAGTGACCAATAATTTTAAAATAATGTTGGTTTCAAGTAGATTTGATACAATTTATAATTGTATCTGCCTTATCATCATCTTCCTGCCCTTATCCCATGTTACTTGGGGTCGGCGCAACACGTTTTCTTCACATAATTGTATCTGCCTTAAATAGTGAATTATTGCTATTAATGTAGACAAGGAGAAAATATAACAGAACAAAAAAAAAAATAATATGGCCCCCCATTCTTATGCAGGCCCTACATCTGCGGATGATTTTTTTTTATAAGATAGATTTTTCTGAATGACCATGGGTTCTGCTATGGGCCATTTCAAGGTTATCCATTCGGCATATTATGCCGGACAGTATAAGCTACATTAACCTGGAAAAAAAATATTTGACGTCACTATCGGCGACGATGCGTTTTGAATTTGCGTTCTGTTTCACCAAAAACACGCTACATAAAAATATTAAATTGTAAAATAAGTGTTGTACATTAGAAAGTTAAACAAGTGTACCACAATGTTTTTATGGGCCAATACAAGGCATTTTTAAGGTTTTTTTTTTTAATTTCTTGCATATTCTCTGTTGTGGGCTCTTCAATATGCACACAACAACACACACAAAACACTGCATAAAACGCTTTGTCTGTCTTCGGTAGACCTTCCGTCCATCATTGCCATCACGCACAATCTTAGTTAAATCAGTAAAGAAAACCTGACTCCATGAATGTTGAGTCCAAAGTAAATTTTCGTCGCGCGTTATCAGGAGGCGCACCATACGTTCGTTTTAAGTAAGTACTTACATTTTATTCTTAAAAAAAATATAAGTCTTCAGTTTTCCAGCCCAATTACTTCTAGTGTCATATTCGATCAGTAATATGTACCTAACAGAAGCTATTCAAGCTGTATTGAGCCTTAGAATGTATAAGTCTTCGAAAGACGATTACCGATTCAGTGTGCGCCGCAGCGAGAGCGCATGCCTCCTGCGCAGCAGTGCTCCACACACACGCAGCACGCGCTTCCACCTACTGAGGCACTGCTGAACAGCGTTTGCCGTCTGTTATACTCACTGTTGGCTACCCACCTCACACCTGGCCCGTGGTAACAACTCCATGGGGCGCTTGGACACCCAGCGAGATACCAAATAATGCCCACGACTCGCGGCCGCACTGTCCACTTCGATGTAGCAGCGAATGTAAACAGAAATGTTTTCAAACGTAATTTCCTTCAAGCATAAACAACGCCTTCAATCAAATCAAAATCAAATCATTTATTTCAAGTAGGCCAGTTGCAGGCACTTTTGAATTGTCGAAACAAAGATAAAAATTAAATGTAGCTACAGTCCCAGTCACAAGACATAAAAACTGTGAAAGTACTGTAGAGTAAGGTCACGACTTCAGATATTTTCATAGGCGTCATTGTATAGTTTAAAGTGTAAGCGTCAGTTTGATCACAGTCACACCTCCACCTTGCCGTACAAGTGGGCCTTTTTTTTTCGGCTGGGCTCCTCCCGCTCTGGGAGGAGCTCTGGAAGGAGTGTCAGACTTTTACTACTTAACTAAAACCCATCCATGTTCCTTCATCGCCGTTTGCGTTCCGGGGCCTCGGTATCTTTTTCGAGCAGTCCCGCAGCTCCGGGGTCCCGCAGCCCCAGGTGCAAGTGAGCCTTCTAATGTGAAGGTATTGCCTGGTGCTGACGCGTCAAAGAAACCGTGTCCACTCTTCGGCGAAACTCGAAACTAAGAAAATAAAGCAAAGTTGTGAAAGCAACCGTAAACTGGATGTCGAAGGAAACTTTTTAAAGGTTGCTATTATAAAAAGACTGAATTGGCTAAAGCAAATAGAAGAAAGTTTGACTTGACACCAGGTAAAATGTGTAGTCATTGCAGTGCGTCTCGTTGCTGTCGCAAGTTCGCAACGCTAGCCTGTACTTGTGCAGAGGCAGCGGCGCGCGGTGCGTTCGAGTGTTCTCGCTCTACATACGCCGCCGCCGCGCTTCCTGTGCGAGCGTTCACTTGCTCTCCTACCTTTTGTTGTGGCGTAACATTTGTTTCGCTAACTCTTGTACAACAACGATATTCATGTGAAACAATACGATTAAGGTTAATTTGCTTAAGGCGGCTCCCCGAGCAAATGACCTTGAGCGAGCAGTTTTTTGGAGCCTACTCCTCTTTATCCAAAAGAAATACCAACTAATAAAAAATACATTAAATTACTACATATTCTCGACTCCAAAATTGTCGTTTCATTTTTTTTTTAAGTTGCTTATTGTTTAATAAATACCCTCACAACGAAACCACAGAAATGAGAAATAATGATTTATAAAATGCTACTCCTCGTAAAGTAAACATTATTTTGAGTTGCTACTTATACTAATGGATAGGCAATTTAATAATGAACATAATTGTCGTTTTATTTTTTCCAAAAGACGTAAATTTGATTTTATAAAGAATAAAAACCACTCATTTCGCACAATTCGGCCTGCAGTGACTGACGTAACAACCATTTCGTAGTGCAAGTCGATTAGAACTTTATTCTAACAGTATTTCAAGCGAAGTTTGAACCACCACAAATAGAGTTGCTAATCTTGCTCGGGATACCGCCTTAATTTATGGCGTCAGTTTTGTAGAACCTGTCGCAAATCGTAAAACCTAATAGTATTTTTAAAATTATTAATAAATACCTAAGGTGAAACGAAGTGTTTATAGTGGTCGATTTTTTGAGTTTAAGAGGTGTGGGGAAAGTTTAAAAAATTATTTCACCAATCGCGGCTTTTTTTTAAATTTGCTTTTGAATTTATTTTTCCTTTATGAATAACTTTAAATTTGACGAATTTATATTGTGTTTGTGGCCTATTAGTGTGACCTCATCATCGGCCTGCCTTTTCCGAACTATGTTGGGGTCGGCTTCCAGTCTAACCGGATGCAGCTGAAAGAGCATCTTGCATGTGGTGTTTGCCTGTAATTGGTTGTGCAGTTAGATTTAAGACACAATTACTTGTATGTTCCTATCTGTATAATATCTGCAACAACTGTTGGTGAACCTTAATTAAATAAATAAATACCAGTATTTTACATGGAGAGACTGCCTATCTGACCTCCACAACCCAGTTAGTACTGGGTAATACGATACCACTTGGTAAGACTGGTAGTCAGACTTTTTGGGCCACTGACTACCTGTAACGAGTAGGGCATCCAGAACCGGATTCCGTTCCATTTTTTTGTGAACCGGGTCTGGTAGGCAGTTAGAACCGGGGGAACCGGTTCTCCCGATTCCGGCAAGTAAAATTTTAAGTTTCTTAGGATTTCAATAAATTTATAGAGAATTTGTCAGGGTAAGCAATTAGCACTAGGAATTTGAAATAAAATAGTTTACATTTGTCTAATCAACATATATTGTAACAAATCAGTCTTAGTACATACCTATATACAGGGTGGAATTTTGTAATGCCACCTGGAGGGAAAGTACTCTTAATACTGCAGATAGAAAATTTTACTCAAAGGAAACATTCCTTTATTTTTTAATAGAAAGCAAACTGCATTCAAAGATTTTGAAAATTCTCGTGTCACACTCGGGAATCGAACCGCCTAAATTCCAAAAAAATAACACCCTGTATTTTTATGGCACCAATCGATAGGGTCAATCATAAAGATCAAATCCCTCTAACAAACATGATAAATTAAATGAAAAGAAAACCATAAAATATTAACTTATAAATTCAATGGGACAACTTATAGCACTTTTACTCAAAGGTCCATCCTCCAATTACTTATGTTAGAACCTAATAAACAATTATCTTTTGACGACATTTATTGATTAAAATGACTAAGAACTATTTAGATAGGAAGATTGCAATTTTCTCAAACAAATATCTTTTTTCTTCATTTGTAAATATCCATCCTTTGAATAAAAGTGCTTTAACGTATTGAATTTATCCCAATGAATTTATAACTTTAGATTTCATGGTTTTCCTTTAATTTAATTTATAATATTTGTTAGAGAGATTTGATCTTTATGATTGACCCTATCGATTGGTGCCATAAAAGTACAGGCTGTTATTTTTTTGAAATTTAGCCGGTTCGATTCCCGAGTGTGGCACGCGAATTTTCAAAATCTTTGAATGCAGATTATTTTCTTTTAAAAAATAAAGGAACGTTTCCTTTGAGTAAAATTATCTATCTGCAGTATTAAGAGTACTTTACCTCCAGGTGGCATTACAAAATTCCACCCTGTATTTTGTACCTCAATTATTGAGACTAGCGCCGTATTTAGCCTCAATATTTAATTTGTGCATGGATCAAGGGGTCTTCCCCGATCTAATGAAATTCAGTAAGGTAATACCGCCTTTTAAATCCGGGGACAGTAAGGACACCAATAACTATAGGCCCGTATCCGTGTTTCCGGTTTTCAGCATGGTGTTTTAAAAGATTATGCTCAATCAAATGCTTAACCATTTTAACACCAATAAAATATTACACGAGCAACAGTATGGTTTCACCAAAGGCCGTTGTACAACTGACGCCGGTGTCAGTGTCATTTTATTAAAACACATATTTACTGCGTGGGAAGAGGCACAAGATGCCATAGGAATCTTCTGCGACCTTTCGAAGGCATTTGATTGCGTAAATCACGAAACCCTGATCTTGAAACTTGAGCATTACGGTTTAGGTAAACTTGCGCTCAGTTTAGTAAAATCGTATTTGAATGATAGACAGCAGCAGGTACAAATAAATGGAGTCGACTCAATGGGTTTAAAAGTAAAAATGGGTGTACCACAATGTTCGATATTGGGTCCCTTCCTCTTTTTAGTGACCTACCCCATCTATTTAAGAGTCCGTGCACAAAGTTCACTCGCTAGAGTTTAGGCAAATTCGTTGCGATCCTATGTTAGTGTGCATTGTTCATGCAGATACACGCACACACGGGTGAAGATCGAGCGTAGTGATCGCTTAAACCATTTTGATCCTGTAGACGATATTATTTTATGATACATAATTATAAAGTCAGTACGGTTTAGAAATAAAAGTCTGGAATGTGTGTCTACTGTATATTTATCATAATCAAAATAAAAATGGTTTAATTTTGTATTAGAAGAATTTAGATACATATAAACATTTTACAAAATGATAAATAAAAGTGCGAGTTGGAATCGCGCACTGAGGGTTCCGTACAAACTTTTTAAAGGACAAACTAATTTTTTCTGGATCTGGGACTTTTGCGCGAAAGACACTTGCGCGAAAAGACAAATGCGCGCATGGACTTTTGCGCGATTGGACTTATGCGCGAACGGACTTTTGCGCGCCTGGACACTTGCGCGAATGGACTTTTGCGCGATTAGACTTATGCCGTGCGCGAACAGACATTTGCGCGCCAAGACACTTGCGCGAATGGACTCTTGCGAGTAAACATAACACACCCCTGTTATTTATACTTGAAGGTGGTTTTATCTTTTGGTTTTTCTGCCATGGATGTTATTTTCATGGTTAAGGAGTCGCTGATAACGAAATGAGATCAAAATGAAAATCCAAGAGGCGCCGAGGAAAAATTTTGATTTTCCGTCATGGGTGTCGTTTTTATGGTTTTTGGGGTTGCTGGTTACGAAAATGTGGTCAAAATGAAAATCCAAGATAACGCCGAGGAAAGTTTTTGATTTTCCGTCATGGGCGTCGTTTTCATGGTTTTTGGGGTTTGCTGGTTACGAAAATGAGGTCAAAATGTAAATCCAAGATGGCGCCGAGGAAAATTTTTTGTTTTCCGTCATGGGTGTCGTTTTCGTGGTTTTTGGAGTTGCTGGTTACGAAAATGAAGTAAAAATGCAAATTCAAGATGGCGCCGAGGAAAATTTTTGATTTTCCGTCATGGGTGTCGTTTTCATGGTTTTTGGGGTTGCTGGTTACGAAACTGAAGTAGAAATGCAAATCCAAGATGGCGCCGAGGAAAATTTTTGAGTTTTCGTCATGGGTGTCGTTTTTATGGTTTTTGGGGTTGCTGGTTACGAAAATGAGGTCAACATGAAAATCCAAGATGGCACCCAGGAAGCAAAAAAATTAAAATAATCAGCGACCTCAAAAACCATAAAAATGACTCCTATAACGTTGGAAAAACCGATTTTTTTTCTCGGCGCCATGTTGGATTTGCATTCGACCTCATTTTCGTAACCAGCAACCCCCAAAACCATGAAAACGACACCCATGACGGAAAATCAAAAATTTTCCTCCGTGCCATCTTGGATTTTCATTTTGACTTCAGTTTCGTAACCAGCAACCCCAAAAACCATGAAAACGACAGCCTTGACGGAAAATCAAAAATTTTCCACGGCGCCATCTTGGATTTTCATTTTGACTTCAGTTTCGTAACCAGCAACCCCAAAAACCATGAAAACGACACCCTTGACGGAAAATCAAAAAAAATCCATGGCGCCATCTTGGACTTGCATTTCGACTTCAGTTTCGTAACCAGCAACCCCAAAAACCATGAAAACGACACCCATGACGGAAAAACCGAAAAAAATTTTGGGCGCCATCTTGGATTTTCATTTTGACCTCATTTTCGTAACCAGCAACCCCAAAAACCATGAAAACGACACCCATGACGGAAAAACAAAAATTTTCCTCCGTGCCATCTTGGATTTTCATTTTGACTTCAGTTTCGTAACCAGCAACCCCAAAAACCATGAAAACGACACCTATGAAGAAAAATATCGCTCGCTCACTCGTCCCCGCCATATCCTTCTTGTATACCTCCTACTACACACACACACACACACAACAACATACGGCATTTTCTTACGTGACGATTTCTACCAAATCGCACTTCCAAAATAGAAAATCATCTTTATTTCAAAATCAAATTGTAGGTACCATAGGTTACCATGAAAACCAATAATAATTATGAAGTAGTGAAATCCCCTAAATGAAAGAATTTTCGGAATCGGATCAGTAGTTCCGCAGATTATTACCCTTACATACAACATATTAGGTACAAACAAAGAAACTTAACTTTTAATAATATGAAGATGAAATAAATCTTAATAAACAAGCAATGTCAAAAAAATCTCTTATCTTAATACAATCAAAAAGTTTAATAATTTTAATATAAATACTGGATCGAAATGTGGTAGTCTGCGTATATCTCGGAAATATATTCACGTAATAACTCGGGAGCGCTTGCGAAGCAAAGTGATACGTGCTCACGCTGGGAGAGCCCGGTTGTTACTGACGGGAGCGGGTTTGCGCGGTCGATAATATAGCTCACTTTGCAATTAATTTACGAAATGAAGTTATTGTTTATTTATAAATTAAAATTCAGATTCTATTAAAAAGCTACCTTGAGATTAAGAATTTTTTTTAAAATTTTCTTTAAAGTGTTTCTAAGGTATCGAAAAAAATACTTATTTGTCCCGACGTTTTCCACAAATTACGTTTTTTCAACATTTTTTTTCTGCTATATTTCGTATTGAAATCAATAATGTTTCTTGCTATGTTACGAGTAGACCATATAATGATGTTATTCATATTTTTTAATGTTCAGAATATTTTGTAGTTCTTTGTTCAGCGAACCACAAACATCTCTCGCTCGTTACTTTTGCGGAAAAGGGGTTTTGAATATGGGTGATTGCCATTAATATATACATTATTTCAAAAAATTGTTCAAGCAGTCGACAAGATGAAGAATCTGTCTCTTATAATAAAAATAAATAAGGTTCAAATTCTTCTTGCCTTTCCCACAAGCAGTGATCAAAAATGTTCAAAATGTCTTAATTTTGTGCACGGAACCTTAACAACCATCTGTATATGGTGTTGTTTGCTGACGATACTTTATATTTAGAATAAACGTGCCACTAATCTTGACGACGTAAATAACGCCCTACTGCAGGTCCACAATTGATTTACAGCTAATAATTTAGTACCAAATTGGAAAAAAAACCTAAATGCATTAGATTTGCTCTACTAAATGTCAAAAGTAGGGATTGACATAATATTGAACCAAGAGAAACTAGAATTTGTCGATAAATCGGTTTTCTTGGGAATCACGCTCGACTCAAGGTTACAATGGGGTCCTCGTCTAACATCTCTTGGAGGACGGCTGAGCTCAGCAGCATAATTATGCTGTTAGAAAAATCCGTCAATTTACTGATATTGATACCACGAGGCTAGTCTATTTTAGTTATTTTCATATTATTGTTACGAGCTGGGTACGGGATAAATTAATTACTACCGATGAAACAACTGAATAACTTTAATAATCACAAAACACTTCAAACTCAATCACAAGTGCACTACTGATCACTATTCACTTAGATATCGCACTTACTAGTTCACTTCGATTCGCTTCGTTGCGTAGCCAAAATCAAACTGCCTCTCCTAGTGGAGTATTCACAGCGCCCCCGCAAGGGGGCGCGGTAGGCGGTTTCGGGGCTATGACCCCTGACCGCGGAAGCCATACCTGGGCCCGCTACTGCGGAACCCGTATCTGTTGTGGACTCTTGGTCCTGGGTCCTGTGGGCGCATGAAAGCAACATGCGCCCTTGTGTGTGCTATGTTGTAAACTGTAGGCGCGCCACAGCGCTGTTGCACAGCGCTGTTTTCTTCATGACACCTCGGCGGTCTGTCTCCGCCAGGTGAGACCCACAGGAGGCCCAGCGGGGGACGACCAGCGACAGAGGTGCCGACTTACAGCGCACCTACAGTGGATGTGTGGTTCCCGCCCGCCCCACTAACCAGAGCTAGCCGGCAGTGGACCGGGTTAAGGAACCGACGTGTGTGTGTGGGCGGTATTGTATTGTGTAACACCGCCCAGTGTGTGCGTCGGTCGCGAACCCGCGCCGCGTCCCTCCGCGTGAGTCTACGTGAGTGTAGAGACGTGCTTGTATGGTTTCACTGCGTGAAGTACCTATATTAACTTAGAATACGGCACGCAGCTGGGTGCATGTAGTGGGTGGAGTCATATTGTGCAGGTAAGCTGCGTGTAGTCTGGTACAGCTTACCCGGGTCAATCCGGTGGGGTGGGGTCATATCCGCTACCAGGTCGCGGGGGAGTCGCCTCGCGTCAGGGGGGCGCGCATGCCAGGGCGCTAGGTGCTTGACATGGGGCCAAGCAAATGCGTCGGCACGCGCGAACATTCCCGTCGCAAGGCGTCGGATGAAGTCGTCCAGGCTCTCAATCCCGAGGTCACGCTGGATGACATCGTTCCTCACGTAGCGAGGGGTGCCAACTATGGTCCGCAGCGCAAGCGTCTGTTGCGCGCTGAGAATCTTCTTGTTTCCCTCGCTAGTGAGGGCGAACCAGGCAGGGGCGGCGTACGTCAATATTGAGCGTATATATGTTTAATACACGCCCAACTTGACGCGCACCGGGAGGCGGGACGAGAGCGCTGGACGGAGCTGGGCGCGGGCGGCCCTGGTCCGGCCTGCGACCTGGCGGACGTGTGGCCCCATGGTGAGCCGACGGTTGATGGTCACACCCAGGTACTTGGCCCGGGGTTGCCAATCGACGTTGGCGCCTTGGAGGGTCAGGCGCGGTGAGAGGGAGCGCGCAAGGCTGAAAGCTATCGCCTGCGTCTTACTCACGTTTACAGACAGCCGCCACTTGGACAGCCAGTCAGGGAGGAGGTCAAGCGCGCGCTGCATTTTGACCGCCGCGTGCCTCGCGTTAAGCGAGGTGGCTATGTACGCGGCGTCGTCGGCATACAGCGCGAGCTTCACCTGTGGCGTAGTGGGGATGTCGTCCTTGTAACGTGAGTAACACGCCGGCGACACGCAGCTGCCCTGCGGGACGCCCGCCAGCACCGGGCGGGCGCTGGAGAGCGCTCCCTCGACCACCACGCGGAAGCTCCTGTGGGACAGAAAGGATTGGACCACTCTTACCACGCGACGGGGAGCGCTCCAGAGGTGGCCAGCTTGTAGTCCAGGCCGTCGTGCCATACACGGTCGAAGGCCTTCTCCATGTCGAGGAATACTGCGACGGATTCCTCCTAGTTTCTTGCAGCTGCCAGGTCGTGCAGTACCCTCGACAGCTGGAGCGTCGTGCTGTGCTCCGACCGAAACCCGAATTGTTCCGGCCGTGGCGTGATGTGCGGCTGGAGATGCCGCAACAGGAGTACTTCGAACACCTTGGAGATGGTCGGCAGCAGCGTAACGGGTAGGGAATGCAATCCGGACTATCCGTAATCCGAAAAATCCGGATATCCGTACATTTTTACTCGACTTCTAAATCCGGATTTGAAAATCGAATCCGGATTTTATGAATTATAAGAAATTGTAATTTAGGGGCTAAATTATTGCGCGTAGAATGGGAAGAAGTCTATTTGTCTTTATTTTTGATCTCCAGTTTCTTTTAATTTGTACCTATTGATTATTTTATTAACGTTACTCCGCACGCGAGTCACAGACTGATTATTTTGGCTATAACATTAGAGACCCGTAAATTGTTGACAGCAAATCGAATGCATCACAAATGAATAAATGACTTATGACTTATCAGTTATTACCCACGTTCTTTGGTTATGAGACTGTATATTCCGCGGAAGTGGGGGTCGAGGCTTTTTAAACGCTAGGACTCTCCTCATTCGCGAGATATGCAGTCTGAGGGAATATTTCCTAAATTCCGACATGGAGATGCATGGAGATGTGGTCGCGATGGACAAGGGCCTCACCCCGCTCTCTTTGGCTAGAGAGAACTGACGCAAATTTGTAGTGCAGGGAAGTATGGCTGAGTAAGGAGCTTCACGGACGCTCTTTCCGGGCCCTGCATGGGCCCGATGTAAACCCATCAGCGTCTGTATCCTATCGTTCCGGGGACCTATTCGGAGAAACAGAAGGTTTTGTCTGTGCAATTATGAATGAAGTTAAGATGACAAAGATTTATTGTGAAGGACGGCACGGTTGACATATGTCGGGCTTTGTCGGGCATGCCATTCCATAGACACAACCTTGTAACCAGGATTATCCATCAGCGACTTGCTCTAAAATACAGCCTTGTGGAATCGGAAGTGCCGTACTATAGGTATTTGCCCGACCCAGTTCTCAAAAACGGCAGTATCACATTGTACTAGGATCAATACATCATCATTGACAGGACTATTGTTGCCAATATGCCTGATATAGTGGTGGTGAAGCGATCAGAGTGGCGCGCATTGATTGTTGACATACCGGTCCAGCATGATGAGAACCTCGTGAAACCCGAGAAAGATAAGCAAATCAAGTATTTTGGCTTGGTTCGCGAGGTTGCTGACATGTGGGATGTGGACTCAGCGATTATTGTGCCGATAGTCGTATCAGCCCATGGCTTAATTGCCAAGAAGCTCGATCCATACCTGAGGAGGCTCTCGTTAAGCAGCTGGATCAAGGGCTTGATTCAGAAAGTGGTACTCCTGGACACGGCTCGTATTGTGCGGAGGTTCCTCTCTCTGGAGCCCCGACCGCTGCGCCGCACCGGTAGCTTGGACCCTGTTCCCGATACCGGTGGGCTACTATTTTTTATATTTTTAAACATTTTTTATATTATTTTAAATAGGAATATTCAAAAAAGTAAAACATATGTATAGAAATGAATAAAGGAAAGTAGTATATTATGGCTATAACACCAAAATTATAGCATTTCATTTGTATAATTCCAAATAACAAACAAAACAAAATCATATGATTTGATTTTTTTTTGTTTTTATTTTAACCCATTTAAATTAATTATTTATTTATAAGAAACGTCATATTAATAAACTAATGGGTAGATTTGTTTATTTTCATGAAAAATCCGGATAATCCGGATTGGACCAAAAATCCGTTCTTAAAAATCCGGATTTTAAAACAGCGGATTTGCATTCCCTAGTAACGGGCGGACAGCTCTCCGGCTTCAGGATGTTTTTCCCCGCCTTAGGCAGCATAATGACGCGCCCCTCCTTCCACAAAGCGGGGAACGCCCCGGTGCGCAGTATCGCCGTGTACAGGCGCGCCAGCGCCGCTACCATACAAAATGGCAGGTGGCGCAGCGCTGTGTTGGTGATACCGTCAGCACCGGGGGCCTTCCTAGGCTTCGTCCTAAGGATGGCGCGTCTGACTGCCCCAGGCGAGAAAAATATGGCGTCCTCCTCGGGAGCCATCGGCGTGGCGAAGTAGTCCCCAAGGTGTTGCTCGACTGTTGCGACATGTTCGCGGTCGGAAGTCGGGTTTGGTTGAAACTGACGCTCCAGGTGCTGGGCGAAGACCTCCGCCCGGTCCTCTGCTGTGTACTTGAGCGCCCCTCCGCTATCCACTAGCGGGCGCACCGGAGCTGGGGTGTTCGTAAGCTGGCGGCAGAGTCGGTGGATAGACGGCCAGCTGCCGGCCGTCGACTCTATTCTGTCCTCCCAGCTCTCGGCTTCCCTGCTTCTCATCTCGGCCTTGATCTTTTCCGCGAGACGGTTTACTTTTCTCTTCAACGTAGGGCATCTCAGTTGTTGCCACTGCTTGCGAAGTCGCCTCTTGTCGGCGACCATCTTCTTCAGGTATGCAGGTAGAGGCGGCTGTCGTTAGGTCGCCGCGCTCTCCTACGATACTGTTGTAGTCGCCGCTTCCAAGGCGCTCTGTATGCAAGCAGTGACGTCCGCCGCCATCTGGTCCACGTCCGTGGAGGTGACGATAGGCCGAGATGGAGTGGTGGTCTCAATCCTCTCTGCGAAGTCTTTCCAGTTTGTTTTACGACGTGGCGCCGCGGGCTTCAGTCGGGTCGGCATCCCCGAGAGGACGACGAGAACAGGGTGATGATCCGATAACATCTCGTTATCCAGTACTTGTTGCGTGATCTGGCAGTGTAGCCCTCGGCAGGCCACGATGTCCAGCACGTCCGGCATGTGGAGTGGGTTGTCCGGGTAATGGGTGGGCGTCTCTGGGCCGGACACCGTGTAGCCGAAAGCTTCCGCGTCCGTGAAGAGCCTTCTTCCATCCGTGTTGGTCGCGGCCGAGTTCCACGCTGGGTGCTTGCAGTTCAAGTCGCCAGCAAGGATTGTCGCGCCGCCGTTGGCGTCGAGAAGGGCCCTCAACTCCGAAGGATCCAGGTGGGTCGAGGGCGCCTTGTAAGCGGCGTAGATGGCGAGATCCTCGCCTGCAACGTGCAGCTGCACACCCAGCGCGTAGAACGAGCCGGGCGACGACACGGGAAGCTGCTGATGGACGACTCTCCTCCTCACCAGTACCGCCAGACCACGGTAACGGGAGTTGGTTGCCGACTTTTCATCTTTTCTATAAGCGAGATACCCAGGGACTCGCAGCCATCTTCTTGTCCCATGTGTGTCTCGCTTATCAGCGCCACGTCGATGTCCTCTTCTCTGAAGAGGCGGCGGAGGGGGGCGACCTTGCCTCGCAGGCCGCGGGCGTTCTAGTGAATCACCCTTAACGGCCTAGCCATGATACAAGGTTAGTAATGAGGCCAGGCAGTCAAGGATGACATGCTCCGCGTCTTGACCCTGCCTGATGGCCTTGATGAGGTCCATCAATAACTGGATAGCGCAGGCTGTAAATTCTTTCTTCGTCTTGCTTTCTGCGTCGGCAGCTGGGCGCCGCGGCGCTAGTGGTGCCACTCTTGGTGTTCGAAGTTTTCTTTTGTTGTTGTTGTTGGGCCGAGGGCCGCGCTATGCCGGCGCCAGCTGTCGGCCTTCCAGTCTTCTTTATCTCCGGCTGCGATGGAGCTGCTTCCGGTATTACAGCCTGCGCCAGGGTTGTAGGCAGGTCGCCCGGTTGAACTCCCTCAGGTGCGGTGGGGGGCGCAGGTTCCTTCCCCTTGCCCCTTCGCTTCCTCTTCCTTCCCCTCCGCCGCTTCGAGGTGGGGAGGGCTTCTCCCCTGTCGGTGGGCCCGTTGGCCGCCGCCATCAGCGACGCGCCTTGGGCCTCGGTGTCGGCCACATCTCTTGGCCCCTCCGTGGTTGGGGCCGGTCGTCGTGCGGCGGTCGTGGCGGTGGCTGTGCCCGCTCGCCTGTTGGCCCTGATTTCCGCCTGAAACGAGGGACACTTGATATTATTGGCGGGGTGATCGCCCCCGCAGTTCACGCACGTGGCTGGTTCGTCACGAGGGCGGGGGCAGTCTCGCGCGGTGTTCCCCTCTCCGCATCGTACACAGGCGAGCGGCCGGTGACAGTGGTGCGACGAGTGCCGGAACTTTTGGCACCGGTAGCACTGGGCGGGCCCACGTTTGCCCCGCCCCAGGCTTCGATTTTTACACCCCGCATGAATAAGAACACGGAGGTGTCGAAGATCCTACGTACTTCGGGCGTCCTTTTAAGTACGGCGTGGAACACGCAGCCGGGACGTCCCTGGCTCGCCTTGATGTGGCGAACGTATACCGGCTCGTGCCCCAACGCGCGGAGCTCCTCCTCGATTTCTTCAGGGGTGGTATCCACAGGCAGCCCCCTGATGGCCACCTTAACGCTTCGCTCCGTCGGCAGGTAGTAAGCGAACCACGATGTGCCGTCCGCCTTCTCTAGCTCGGTCAGGTAGTGCTGGACCACCCTATATTCTTCTTCACTCTCTGGGTTGAATCGGATCCCATGGTTGGGCACCGGGGGGGTGGCCCAGCTTTCCCTTTAGGGCCCTGAAGTGGGCGGCCCATCCCGGCAGCTTCTCCACCACCAGCGGAGGATACCTTGGCCTCTTCTGTGGCTTCGGCTTGGGCTGAGTGGCGGCCTTTCCTTCTGTGTCCCGGGGGGCCGCTAGCTGTGAGGGAGAGACAGCATTAGGTCTACTCACCCCTTGTTGCGACCCCGGACTCTTGGGTGTCGGTTGTGGAGAGGTAGGAGGCGTGCTGCGGGTAGCCTCCGCAAACGTAGGCAACCCGGCGGCTACCTGACTTCGCGGCGGCGCGTGCTCGCGCTGCAGCGGTGGGTCGAGGCAGTAGCGCCTCGCCTCCTCCTCGGCGTCGTCGGTGCTTCGCTGACGTCACTGGGGTCGTGGCTCTGACCACGGGTCGAAGCCATAACACCGCGACGGCGACGGTGATGCGGCTGGTGAGTGCCTCCTCTGTGCACTCAGGCCATAGTCGTCCGAGCCTGCAGACGCCACCGACATGCTCGAGCCGGCTCTCGACGAGCATGCCGACAGCGCTGCCGGAGCGTCATAGGCCGCATATCTGATGTTGCAGTAGTAGATATCCCAGAAGGCGATGTAGAAATGGAGGATGACTTCGATGCGCGCTTGCTGGCTCTTGGACATAACTTTCATGGTTACATATAATTCAATCAGCAGATAAATATGTCTAGGCAAGTTCAATTATTCAGCCCAAGACAGAATGGCTGCCAGGTCTGCTGCTATGTAACTGCATAGAAGTCCTCTAATTTCTGAGTTGGCCTAGATAAATGCTGTTATTCGAGTGTAACACCTGACTAATAAAGTAAAAGTTTATCTGTATGCAGCATAAAGCATCAATTCTTTGTTAAATAACTTCACAAAGTATCTGCTGACGTTATAGTAGTTCATATGTTCTCTCTTTAAATGCAACTGTTTTAAAGTACACGCTTGGGTTTTTATTCAGGAAACTGCATTATTTGTGTTCACAAACATGCGCTCTTGCAGCTGATAGGGCACTGCACTACGAAACGCTGAATAACAGTGATATCTATAGCGTGTTTGTGGTGTTTAATAGATTTACAGTACAGAAGAAAGCGTTAAAGTGAGCCTCGTTTTTTTTCTAAACAGCTGTTGCAGCCCAGGTGAACTCTAATAAGTTTGTATAAACGCTTAGATTAACGCTGTGGGCCTTATGTGAAAATTTATAATGCAGTTCTGTGCTACTTGGGTAGTTATATGCATTCGAAAGATTTGTGAATCGAATATAAATATAATGCGATTTTTTTTTAACCTGGTAACCGAACCGAGTTTACTCTTTCCGGAACCGGTTCTGCACACACATTGAAAAACCCGGGTAGAACCGGGTGCATGCTCTAGTAACGACTCAAAGATCTACAAATGACATGCTTTCCGAGGCACGGAGGAAACTCGGTATGTAAGGTCACCCATCCACAGACCAACCTAGGCAAGCACGGCTTAACCTAAAGATCGACCCGAGCGGCTGTTATTATTTAGCCACGAGCTCCTCCTATTAGTATTGCCTGTTGTTCATTATTGCCGATGAAGTGTATATTTCAAGGTTCTTTTTTTAAAAGAGATGGACAAAATGTGCCCCAAAGTGTACAAAAATAAAATTTGTACCTATTAGTCAATTATAACAAAAAAAAAACCGCCCAAGAGCGAGTCGGACTCGCGCACCGAGGGTTCCGTACAAACTTTTTAAAAGACAAACTTAACTTTGCTGTTAGATCCCATGAAACGGCTATTGCACCAACTGCAAATAATAAGTTTGTAATAGTAAAATCCCTTTAAATTAAACTACATATTTATGGTTTCCAGATTTTTCCTTTACATGTGCTGTAAGACATTGCTTCTCGACAAATTTCGTGATTCTAGGTCAACGGGAACTACCATTTAGGTTTTCGACCCAAAACCTATAGGGTACTTACTTCCGACTGACCTTAAACTGTCAATTTTGGGTAAAAGCAAGTTCTTACAGCACAAGCAAAGGGAAAATTCCAAAAATAAACAAAGTTGAAAATTAAGGTAAATTTACAAGTTATCGCGAAAATCTAAATTTGCCCATATCTTTTTATCTATCTTTTTATACTAACACCCTGTGGGCCTTGATGCCTAACAATAAAATATTTTTATTTATTTATTTATCATGTTGACTCCGGGCCTTGATTTTCATACACCTACTAGCGACCCGCCCCGGCTTCTCTCGGGACCAATTATTTAGAACAAAAAAAGAAATTATTTTGTAATGCCTTTGTGTGAGACTGCACAAACAGACTCACGATGTCCGCGATTACGCGGAGCCCTAATCAAATAATATTTGTTCAATTGACAAAGGGAAAACAACTATTAGATACACTTACCATCACGTTGGTACTGGTGATGTGACGTAGTCCCTGGTCACGTCGTATCTGAGTGGGGTGTAAGTGTAACTGTGGTTTGTGTGGTGTATGTAAAGTCATGTAGATTCGACGATAACCAAAGGGCGCCCCACAGCGCGTACCGTCGACTCCTTGGTCAAACCTTCTGATCACACACGTGGCACTTTTCATCAATGTCCAACTGAATTTTATCCCGGTTTGCTAACCCAATCGGGGATGTACAATAGTCCAGCACTGAATTTAGGAAATTACCGGCGTCCAAATAAAACACAAAGGCCGGCTACATAACCAACAAATCACTCGCGGTCACGACCCAAAATGGCGAGATTTCTCAATTTTCACTCAATTATCAACAAAATATCAAACACCGATCAAGATTGTATCGGATTACCATTAGCTCAAAGTTTCAATCAATAATTACACGACAGCCGCGTGCATCAAAAATACAAGACCACGGAAGCAAGTTTTTTCCAAACCAATATGGCACTGACAAGCAAACGTCATCGCACAGACAACTGAAACGACATCTGTCAAACGTCGAAAAGGTGCGTTCAGAAACTTGGTGGATGAAACAGCCTTTATTTTCCAATAATTACATTTTTTTTGGGTGGTACAATCATTAAATGAGTCCACCCGCCCTCGGTGGAGCGGAAGGGACTGTCAGACTTACTAAAACACACTGACTAAGACACCATGTTCTTTCGGTTGCTCTCTGCGTTCCAGGGACCCGGTACCCTGTTTAGATAGATATTGAAGATAATCAATAATAGATTTACACCATACACCATAAATAAGCTTCTAAAATAATGCATTACTTTTTACGCAAAACTTAAAAGATGAAAACTGTTGCACTGGTCTGCGACCCCATTTGTTTCGCTGAGAATGATATTTTAAGTCGCGCGTAATTTTAATTCTGTGATCTTCTAAATTAAATAATGATTCTAGATTAATGCTGTATTGCTTAAAAATCTTCGTAAATAAGCCATTACTTCTCGTAAAAAGTAAATGATAAAAATGGTTATCGTGGGTTTATCTTTGAAGGACCTTTTGATGGTGTACAATTAAATACTGTAGTACATTATTTTGATCTATGTCGTAGGGTTCAGCCAGCGTTTGCAATGTAAGTGTGTTTATTTACGACATCACATTAGAAACCTAAAATTATCAGTGTTTCTCTTCTATATTATTATACCTACATGTTATATACATGTAAACCTTCGTCTTGAATCACTCTATCTATTAATAAAACCCGCATCAAAATCCGAATCGATAAAGATCTAAGTATGCTTAGATCTTTATCGATTCGGATTTTGATGTCACTTATGTCTGTCTGTCTGTCCCTATGTATGCATAGGGACAGACAGACAGACATAAGTGACTTTGTTTTATACTATGTAGTGATAGTGATGGTAGTGATAGGGACTATAGACCACAGTATCTGGTATAAATTTCAACTTGCTAGGTCCACCCGTTCCTAAAAAATCGGAGAAAGTGAAAGTGTTTGGATGGTGTGGCAAGCGGCCACGCGGCGGGTATTATTGTAACAAGTGTGTGTGCGCCAGTGACGCGTGCGCTGGCGATTAGCGGGGCGACCTTCGTGATCGGAGGCGGGTGCGGGGGGCGCGGGGCGCCGGAACATGTCGGCCGATCGGCTGATCATGCGGCACGTGTTTGCTAACATAAGCGTTACCCGATGTTGACGAAAACACACACACAACCACAGTATAAAGATAAGACACAACTGTCTTTAGCTGTATGCTGTATGTTATGAATTTGTCTTTTATTAGGTACCTAGTTACCTACACGAGTTTACACGACTTTTTGAATACCTATTCAAATTGTGTTTATAAATAGAATGTCATAGATAAACATAATTATTAAAAACTAATAGTTACTTTTATACACAAATTAATATTTATTTGTGTTCTGAATTCAAAAATATAAAATAAATCTCTTTTTTATATTAGGCTGTTTAACGGCTTCATACCTTAGCCTCTCCTTCAACGTGGCGAAACCAAAGCGCGAAAAAAAGAAAATTAAAATCATAGTTTCATAGTTCGTGACAAAAATATTTTTCGTTATTTTATTTTATTTGTTCAAAAGTGTATTGAAAAACGACGTTTGATACACGTGGACATTTGTTATTGCAATTATCGGCTCAAAAACACCCTCGCCTGCGGCTCGGGTGTTATAATTCCGTCTCGAATGCAATAACAAACTTTCTCCACTTGTATCAAAATGTACTACCTATATACTATTTGCAAAATAAATAATTTAATTTCATATCATTTTCAATTTTCATTTCATTACATTTCACATGGAGGCTTTGTATTGTATTGCAGCGGCTTCCTGTTATTAGGCTATTTATTAAGCTCATTATTTAATCTAGTTCGTTACTCAACTGTTGTTTTCTTGTCTTTGCAGGTAAGTTGCTGTTTCAACCCTGCTCAAGTGAGATGGTCGTGTGCAACGGGTTTGTGAGTCACAACCGAATAATTGACTGTTTTGCTTTTTAACTAAGTTGTAGCGAATTGGCGGTTTGATTAGCAGAGCTTGCCGGTTGCCGGCTGTTGCGACACTGGCAATGTTGCAGGTGTCGGGAATGCACCTATAAAACACTTTGTTTGATCATAATGCCGGCTGTACACTCTCGCCGAGTTAGAGCGAGCGCGAGAGTGTAGATGGTACCGCTCGCCCGCCTCGGCCTGTCTCGGTGTTCCTCGCTAGCTCTCCGTCCCGACCCGAGTCGGTTTTTGCTCGCGAGTCAAGGGGTCTCGCGCCGCCCGCCTCTCGGGAACTGCGAGCGCGTCGTCGGTGTACACTATCGTTACTCCCAGTTGCGATGCCTAAATCTACGTAGGTACCATGTTCTATTACGTACGATCAATTGTGACCATCCACCATCTTCGTTTACGCCACTTTTTTTGTATATTTTTTGCATAATACAGAGTGTAAAAGACCTCATCACGAAGCCGTCAACCAAGCATTCTGTACATCAAACTACTAAATAACTTTACACAAAAATTATTGCTGGGAAACCAATGATAGAACTCAATGTAACGCACCCAAAACATTGTGCTGATGGATGGATTGAATAGTACGGGGGGCGTGGAGGTGTGTAAAGTAAAAATCATACATCATTAAAACCATGCATTTAAAAAAAAAAACTTGGCAAAAAGTTGTAACTTAGACCCCCAATATCTCCGTAACTAGAAGGTATGGTGTAGAAAAAGTGTAGAACAAAAAAAATGATCGCAATGACGAGGAGAACAAGTGCCTTTCGGCTTCGTTAAGAGGTGTTTTACACCTATTATTGATCGAAGTTTACACCCTTTATATAAGTACGTAAGTAATGGTAATAAGTGATGGCATAATTATAGTGAAACAGCAGCAGCAACTTTTGTTTCGTCCATTCCCTCGGCGTCCACAATTGAAAATGACGAGTGACCTCGCTCGGCGAGAGTGTAACTTATATAATCAAAGAGTGTACAATGGTCACTCGTTTCGACCGAGGTTCGGGCGAGGCACAGCGAGCGCATGTTTATTTTATTATAGGCCAGTGTCACCATTACCAGTACCACCGACATGTGCGTTCGACTGATCCCGCGGGATCTACCTGTGTGGGACCAGTTTACTAAACACCCTAGTGTCTTAAACTTTGTGTATTAGAACACAAAATAAGAATAAAGATAATAATCAATAATAATAATAATATTAATTCGACGACCTGACTGGTGCAGCGGTAGTGAGGCTGCCTTACGTTCTTAGGGTCCCGGGTTAGAATCCCGGTCGGATCAAATGTTTGTGTGATGAGCACGGACATTTGTTTCCGAGTCATGGATGTTTATATGTATGTTAAGTATGTATTTACAAACAAAAAGTATCTATATAGTATATCAACTATCTGGTGTCCACGACACAAGCCTCGTTGCTTAGTGTGGCACTAGATGGCGCTGTGTGTAATGTCCAGCAATATTTATTATTATTTATTTAATCATGGTATTCAAGCCATTATAATGTTTATTTCATAAGGTCCTGTTGACCATGTGTGTATAACCTAAACCTTAAAACCCACATGTCGTCGACTGTCGCTAATTTCACGCAATTCTCACTGAAGGACTCGTGCTATTTCTTACTGTAACGAACACATTATAGGTAGGTACTCGGAACTGGTCACTTCAGAAGCTCCAAACTCGCGCTCGCAGCAAGTAGCGCCGCCGCCCGCCGGGGAGCGCGCGGTGCGGGGGCGCGCAGTGTGTGGGAAGTGGGTCACCATTGTGCAAGCGCCTGAAGCGCCACCACCGCGCCGCTTACAGTTGCTGTCGTAGGCTCGCTCGTGTTCGTGCATCATGCAGCCAAGTGGGAGATACGCCCGGCGGCGGCGCCTGCATCTTTTGTAACAGAATGTCACTATTTCACTAATCATTGCTCATCGACATCATTTTGACCACTAAATCCGCGCAGACTCTAACAAAAAAATTGCCCACCTTGAAATGAAAATAAAACTGGGGAATGGAATAATAAACGGTAACAACGGTATTTATTTATGTTATCTAGCACAGCAGTCAGCCGGAAGCATCGTTAAACAAGTTTAGACATATATTATTTTAATCTGTTGTCGCCGAGAGAGCAATGAAACTAGTGAAGTGATAACTAGTTTACGACGAACTGGTTAGTGCTTTTGATTTCGTTTGCCGGTCGCTGACATGCCGCGTGCGGCTCGTACTCGTACCGTACGTACCGCGTATGTCTACATCAGCTGTTCGACGAACGACATGAATCAACTTATTACGGAGAACAGTTCTGTAAGGTGGAAGCGCCAGGGTAGCCCGCCGAATTCAAATTTCTTTGGTCTCTCTGGCAATTTAATGTTGATTAGGATTGCACTATTGGTTGCACTAGTCAACGGCTCGAACTCGTTGGCGGGCGTGGCTAATATGCATGCTATTTAGTTACTGTTAGCCTATGTCATCCCACTGCTGGGCAAAGGCCTGTCCCCATGACTTTCATATTCTTCGATCCAGGGCCAATGTGGACCACTGATCGTTGGTTTTGTCCAGCTCGTCCCGCCATCTCCTGCGAGGTCTACCGCGTCGGCTTCTGACTGTGTCAGGGCTCCACATCGTGCTTATTTTGGCCCACAGCTCGTCGGGCATACGGCAGACATGGCCAGCCCAGTCCCACTTTAGCTTTGCGACTTCTTGGGCAACGTCAGTAATTTGTGTTTTGGAGCGCAGTGTTGTTTTGCGTACATGGTCGATAAGTTTGACGCATAGGATACTGCGCTCCATTGCAAGTTGGCAAACATTGCGCTTGGACTTTTGAATGTTTTTCAAAGACCAAGTCTGAGATCGATATGTCAAAATGGGAAGAATGCACATGTCCAGGATTTTTCATTTGAGTGACAAAGAAAGATTTCCTTTCATAAGCTCTTTCATGGACCGCAGTAGCTCTTCCAGGCATGTTCGTCTTACGACTTCCTTGTCTTGTCTGGACTGGAAAGAGACTCTGCCGACAAACTGTCCTGCAGTTTGGCAGAAGATTGGTGTTATAACTTCTATGTAACTTTTTGTTGAAATAAATAAATAAATAAAAGTAGATGTATTCATGGACATATTGCAATTCTTCACCATTCACTCGGATCTTGTGTTTGGTGGTGTTTGACATGGCTTGGTGTTTGACAGTTTGGTCTTCGACATGTTCATCGCGAGTCCAACCGCAAGGCTTGCATTACTAAGCTTCTTTAACATACGCTCCAGCTCTGCCACCGTGGAAGGCAATACGACAATGTCATCAGCGAAGCGAAGGTTCATTAACCGCACTCCGCCAATGGGGGCAACTGTGGAACTAATGGCGCTAGCATAGCTTGTACCGAGCATCGTCATTGGTTGAAAATCTGTCAATGTCATTTTAAATTTCAAAATAGTTTGTCCTCATTGGACAGATTAGGACTAAGCTATGGACACACTATCTACAATCAGCTTTGACCAGCCTTACCCATTTCAATACCGCTTCTCTCCCAACTGGCCGTTAGCTTTGTAAACACTTCCTCAAGCGCGCTATTAAAAAGCTTTGGAAAGCGGATATCCTTGCTTTATGCCTTTTCCTATGGAGGATGATGGTACAACTGTCTGTACTAGCTGTTGCCTGCGACTTCGATCGCGTGGTAGCCAACATCAGACATCGTAAAGGATACAACCAATCAATCAAGATCATGGCTGACTGTTTGATTCACTGACTAATGGATCAACGCGCTGCTGTAACTGCTGGGTCTAGAGGCATGGAATGTTGCACAAACGTAAAGTGTTTATGACAATATTTCTATAAAAACAACAGTCTTAACCATTATAATGGACTAAACTTAAATTATCAGACTGCGAGTGACTTATTTATGGTCATAGCAAAGCAAACTTTCAGAGGAAACAGAAGTCGCTTAAATTCAAACGGCAGATCATAGGGAGTCAACGGTATACGCGGCACAAACACTGTTTCTTCAGAAATTCCAAATTCCGAAGTAACTCAAACTCAAACTCAAAGCATTTATTTCAATTAGACCATTACGGCACTTTTGAAAGTCAAAAATACAAAAAAGAAAATCAAAGCTACAGTCCCAGTCACAAGGCATAATAACTTGAGAAAGTACTGTAGTTGCCCATTCCCTAGCGTAGATCTCTATGGAGAAGAACGGGCAAGAAACTCCATGGACACTCTTTTAAAATCAAAATATTGTTACAAAATCTTGGTTACATCATTAATTTTGAGATTATACATGTATGTGATAACGATGTAGAAAGACGTGCACACTAAGAGCATCCAGAGTAAAAGATTAGATCAAAAATTTATGAATAAAGTAATTAAAATGAACCTTGGCAGCTAAGAGATGACCAGTCCCAACTGACAGCGCCCGTTCACAGACATGACGCATGTACCGGCGCCATTCAACTCAACCATATTGAAGGGAACTAAATGACCCGACACACCCACCATCCCACCCTAACATCGCAGGTGTGCCGACAGGCAGCGAGAGCTTTTATGTTATGGGACACGTGATGGATCAATGGTATTCAAAAACTCAACATGATAGTGGCCTGCTTCGCCTGTATTTACTACCGCATCTATGTGGTAGGTTCCTAATGTCTTGCAGAGTCTTATTTAAAGCTGCAAAACTTTTTTTGTGCCATAGAGTTTTCATCCCAGACTAATATTTTAGCTTGACGAAATACTTCTGCTTTGCTTAGTTAGTTATGTTGCACATTGGAGTCACACAATTTCAAGGCAGAGAGCACTGTCCTACCTCTTTCTAATAAAGAGAGCACTGTCCTACCTCTTTCTAATAACATAGTGGCTGAGAATAAATTATTGAGATGGGTTTTACCAGTCCCACCTAGAGCATCCAAAAATAAATGTTTCCTTTGCAACAGTACTTGAAATAATTCCATAGAAGGTATACAGACTTTTGCGTGACTTACTGTGTTTTTGTTATTTTTTAAGAATTCTTGTAACTAATTTAATTTACATGTAGGTACTCATAACTCACTTTCTACAATCCTAGATGTACATGGTTCTGGTAAACCGTAATCTTCTAAGGCACGACCTAGTGCTAGACAATCTACTTCTATTTGCCTCTTAATTTATTGTTTAAAGTTTTTTGACAGGTGTTGTTCAAATTTATTCCTAAGACTGAAGGGATGTGATACTTGACAAAATACTAATGTAATTATGAAAAGGTTCACATTTTGAATGGAGATTCACAGAGTGCTGCCTGCCAATTTTGATCAACTCCAAGAAGCCCTAAACCTCTGCAGGCAACGCCATTTACGTACAGTTTTGTAAAATGTAAATGGCGTAGTAATTCTTCAGGATTACCGTGTATACTCTGCCCAGAGCATACTCTTTTTTTACGCCTGGCCCATCCACTTTCGGTCCTGTATAATGGTATTTCACGATACAGGAGATTGTTTACAAAGTTATCTACTTGACATATATCGAAAAAAGACGATAGTGTCGTTTTAGGTGGACTGGATACTTTACCAGCTACATTTTCTTGTTTGAAATCTCTTTGCACATTTTCTTTCTTGTACGGCGGGTGGGACCACCGCACCGGAGAAAAACGCTCATGAATGGCATCTAGCGAAATGTTGAGGAAATAATAATAATAATAAACCGAAGGTTTTGTCTGTGCAATAATGGATGAAGTTATGGTGACGAATAACTACCGGAGATTTATTGTGAAGGATGGCACGGTTGACATATTATGTCGGGCATGCCACCGTCCAGGTGAATCAATCCGTCACATTATCTCCGGGTGTTCTCGTCTAGCTAACGGAGAGTACCTGCATAGACACAACCTTGTAGCCAGGATTATCCATCAGCAACTTGCTCTAAAATACAATCTTGTGGAATAAAGACAGTTTGGAAAGTCATAAATAGCGAGACTAACAGGAAGAAAACACGTAATACTAGCTACACATTAGATACAGCATGTGGTCCTAAAAGCTCTAATCAGGAAGTAGCTCAAGAATTTGTAAATTTCTTTACCGATATACCGTTAAAAACTACGGAGGCTCTAAATTCCTCTCCTGAAGTCTCAATTGGTTTACTAAAGGCGAATGTGTCTGGATGCCAGGCTGAATTTAAATTTAAATACATAAACCCGATGATAGTTATTAAAGCTTTTCGGCAAATAAAAATCAAACTGACCGAAGATCTATGGGGAATGTCTATCAAAGTTTGTACATCCATACTTGAGACTATAGCTCCATACTTAGCTTTAATTTTTAATTTGTGCGTAGACCAAGGAGTTTTCCCTGATTTAATGAAATACAGTAAAGTCATACCTCTTTTCAAATCCGGTGATAGTAAAGATACAAATAATTATAGGCCTGTATCCGTGTTGCCAGTTTTTAGTAAGGTGTTCGAAAAGATAATGCTTAATCAAATGGTCAATCATTTTAACACCAATAGAATCTTACACGATCAACAGTATGGTTTCACCAAGGGACGTTGTACAACCGACGCCGGTGTAACCTTAATAAAGCACATATTTACGGCGTGGGAAGAGTCCCAAGACGCTGTAGGAATATTTTGTGATCTCTCCAAAGCATTTGATTGTGTAAATCACGACACATTGCTTTTGAAACTTGAGCATTACGGACTAGGTAAACTTGCACTTAGTTTGTTAAAATCTTATTTGAGTGATAGACAACAATATGTTCAAATAAATGGTGTTAATTCACAGGGTTTAAAAGTAAAAATGGGGGTTCCGCAAGGCTCAATATTGGGTCCTTTCCTCTTTTTAGTATATATAAATGATCTACCCTATTTACTGAAAAACCAACCTCAAAATATGGTGTTATTTGCCGATGACACTTCCCTAATTTTTAAGATCAATAGACGGGCCCAAAATTTAGATGACGTGAATAATGCCCTACTTCAAGTCCATAATTGGTTCACAGCAAATAATTTAGTACTAAATGAAAAAAAAACGAAATGCATAAGATTTGCTTTACCGAATGTTAAAAGTAGCGATTGTGATATAGTACTGAATAAAGAGAAACTTGAATTCGTAGATAAAACGGTTTTCCTGGGGATTACGCTTGATTCAAGGCTACAATGGGGTTCTCATTTAACATCTCTGGCGGGGCGGCTAAGTTCGGCAGCATATGCTATTAGAAAAATCCGTCAATTTACTGATGTAGATACTGCTAGATTGGTCTATTTTAGTTACTTTCATAGTATAATGTCTTATGGCATTTTGTTATGGGGACGGGCTGCTGACATTGAGTCTATATTTATTCTGCAAAAAAGAGCCATCAGAGCCATATACAATCTTCGTAGGCGCGATTCTTTGAGGGAACTGTTTAAGGAAATAAACATCATGACTGTACATTGTCAATACATCTACGAAAACATAATGTACGTAAGAAAAAATCTACATATTTTTGGTAAAAGAGGTGACAGACACAATTACAGTACTAGAAATAGGGACCAATTAGTTCAGCCAGGCTTCAGACTCGCTAAAGTAGACTCATCTTTCATGGGGTACTGTTTGAGATGCTATAATAAAATTCCACAAAGCATTCTTGAGCTGAATGAAACAAAATTTAAAACATGTATTAAACGCACACTTTGTAAGCAAGCATATTACAAATTGGACGACTATATCGCTGATAAAACTGCTTGGCTCAATGCCGGTCCTGCTCCACAAGGACAGGGGCGCATAAATTGATAGCATTAAATTGTATTGTTGGAGCTGCTGAAGATTGTACAACTATCTTTGCATTGTATAGAATCAATCTCTATATTATTATATAGCCGCATATCGCATATTGTGTGAGTGCTATGTACTAGAATGCTATCAGTCGCTAGAAACCTACGTTTTTCCTTGACTTGAATGTGCCGTGGCGATTAGGAGATATGTCATGCTCACTCAAATGTCTCGCTGATGGTGACGCGTGTGTCGGATCATTTAGTTCCCTTCAAAATGGTTGAGTTGAATGGTGCTGATACATGCGTCATGTTCGTGAACGAGCGCTGTCAGTTGGGACTGGTCAGCTCTTGGTTGCCACGGCTTTTGAATTTAATAATTTTATTTTTTAATTGTTTTTATTTATTTTTTTTACTATGGACACCTTTAACGTGCACATCTTGCTACATTGTTCTCACATAATGTACCATCTCAACATGAATGATGTAACCAAGATTTTGTAAAAATATTCTGATTTAAAAGAGTGTCCATGGAGTTTCTTGCCCATTCTTCTCCATAGAGATCTACGCTAGGGAATGGGCAACTACAGTACTTTCACAGTTTTTATGTCTTGTGTCTGGGACTGTAGCTACATTTAATTTTCATATTTGTTTCGACAATTCAAAAGTGCCTGTAACTGGCCTACTTGAAATAAATGCTTTGATTTTGATTTTGATTTTGATTTTGAATCGGAAGTGCCTTACTATAGGTATGTTTCCGACCCAGTTCTCGGTAATGGCAGTATCACATTGTACTGGGATCAATTCATCATCACTGACAGGACTATCGTAGCCAATAAGCCTGATATAGTGGTGGTGGATCGATCAGAGCGGCGCGCAATGATTGTTGACATAACGGTCCCGCATGATAAGAACCTCGTGAAAGCCGAGAAAGATAAACAAATCAAATATCTTGTCTTGGCTCGTGAAGTTGTTGACATGTGAGATATGGACTCAGCGATCATTGTGCCGATAGTCGTATCAGCCCATGGCTTAATTGCCAAGAGCCTCGATCAATACCTGAGTTGATTTGTTTTTTAATAGAGGAGAATTTAATAATTGTTTTAAATGTTGATGAATAAGTAGCTATGCTAGGTTTACTTATCTAAGTACATAAAAATATAGTTGCAAGCCTGCTCAACTTATTTTGAAGGTGGGCCAACATTTAGTTCCCGTGTCAACCGGCGGGCCCTCTAGTAAATAAAACTTGCTTTTAGAACCTTTCTTGAACTAATTTTTGATGACTGTGGCTATAAGTACACTTTCAATAAAAAAAAATGTGATTTTTGTAATTTCTAGCTAGGTGTTGGCTTACTGAGAATGGGTTCCTAAGGAGAAACAATAATTCTATTTCGGTCTGGTTGAAATCTGTTTTCAAAAGACTGTCCGTCAGTCGACCACTGTTAGCGGGCCAATTTAAACACGTTGACCTGGGGTTAAGCAGCCTTGTCCGAAAGCAATAAAAGCTAATATTTTAAGTGTTTTATTTTTTATTTTTTGAAATTATTCGAATATTCGAATAGCACTGAAAAAATATTCGAAAATCAAAACTATTGAATTTTTGCAATCCCTAGTGTTGACCCATCTGACAGCATCTGTAGTTGCAGAACTGCATCCCTAGCCAAGTTGACAATCTACAATCGTTAACGCTAGTAGAAAACATCGGAATGACATCATCTCAACGTTAAATCACGTGATCAACACAAACGAATAGAAAATTTGTAGACAAGTTTACATCGTTCAAAATGATAGAATAGTAGATTGTATCATAAGGGAGCAAAATAATATTTTTACGGCGAGGGCGCTTTTTGAATCCAGAGCGAAGTGAGGGATTCTATAATAGAATCCTGAACGTAGCGAGGGATTCAAAGTACGTCGCCCGAGCCAAAAATATATTTTGCGCCCGAGTGATACACTCTACTTTTCATCACCCACTATGAAAAAATAAAAGGCGCCTCATAATTTTAACCGACTTCAAAAAGGAGGAGGTAATTCGACTGTTTTTTTTTATGTATTTACACCGATTACGCTGATATTTATGAGCCGATTGACGTGATTATTCTTTAATTTGATGCGGAATAGTTGCCATTTGGTCCTATAAAAATGTAACATAGTTTGGCCCAGTAGTTTTCATTTTATGAACATTTTTACTTCAGTCGTGTGGTCTAATTTCAACATGTAAAATAAATGCATATCTAATAAAGACTGTCTGGTACGACGGCCCAGTCGCGCCGCCGCGCCGGCCGCCGCGCTGACTGAATAAAAAAAAGAAATCAAATTAAAAACACGCGAACTACAGACCGCGTTTTCGTCAATTTTCATGAATTGTTAGAAATTCATGGTTTTGTTTTGAAAAATGAGTTCTTCAAGTGACAGTGAATAAAAAACACATTAAAGTGAAAAATAACTTTAGATCTTCAGAAGTCGGTGACCTTTGTTTGATTCATTTAGTTTTTTTTTGTCACCGACTTCTGAAGCTAAAGTTATTTTAACGTTCTTGTGTTTTGTGAAGTCGGTTTTATTTTTTGGAATTTTTTTTTTTTATTTTTCCATTTTTAGTTGTAATATCCTATCCAAATATTAGATATGCATTTATTTTACATGTTGAAATTAGACCACACGACTTAAGTAAAAATGTTCATAAAATGAAAACTACTGGGCCAAACTATGTTACATTTTTATAGGACCAAATGGCAACTATTCCGCATCAAACTAAAGAATAATCACGTCAATCGGCTCATAAATATCAGCGTAATCGGTGTAAATACATAAAAAAAACAGTCGAATTACCTCCTCCTTTTTGAAGTCGGTTAAAATTATGAGGCGCCTTTTATTTTCTCATAGTGGGTGATGAAAAGTAGAGTGTATCACTCGGGCGCAAAATATATTTTTGGCTCGGGCGACGTACTTTGAATCCCTCGCTACGTTCAGGATTCTATTAAAGAATCCCTCGCTACGCTCGGGATTCTACTCTAGAATCCCTCACTTCGCTCTGGATTCAAAAAAGCGCCCTCGCCGTAAAAATATTATTTTGCTCCCTTATGATACAATCTACTATTGCGTTCGATTTCTTTCGGCGCTGAACACTAAGATGTTCCAAATTCAAAAAGTGCGCCGCAATTATCTTTGCGGCGCACTTTTTGAATGATGAAATTGAATTTGGAACATCTATAAAGAGGATTAAAAACTCATTACTGCCCGCTAAAAGTTTCTTATAGAAAACACCACCTTTGGGTGCCTTAAAGGCGAACCAAGCCGTCCTTTTCGAATAGATTAGATGGGATGAAAAAGAACGTTATCGTTTCTACAATGTCGCTTGCTCGCCACAGCATTATAAAGGGTGTAAAGCACCTTTTAACGAAGCCGAAAGGCACTTGTTCTCCTCGTCATTGCGATCTTTTTTTTTGTTCTACACCATACCTGGGAACCTTCTAGTTACGGAGATATTGGGGGTCTAAGTTCCAACTTTTTTACAAGTTTATTTTTTAAATACAAGTTTTTATGTAAGATCTTTAAACACCTCCACAACCCCCGTACTATTCAATCCATCCATGAGCACAATGCTTTGAGTGCGTTACATTGAGTTCTACCACAAAACATGATTTTTCACCCCAAAAAATAAGTCGTTTCCCAGCAATAATTTTTGCATCATGAAACTTTGCATACTAACTGAACTAACTATAAAGCAGGTCTTATGTGTTTTATTTTTTTAGTCAAATCAATAGATTTTTTGTAAATCGCAAAAAAACACTCATTTCGCACTATTCGGCCGCAGTGACTGACGTAACAACCGCTTTGTAGTGCAAGCTGATTAGAACTTAATTCTAACATTATTTCAAATGAAGTTTGAACAACCACAAATAGAGTTGTTAATTTTAGGATTAGAAGGGCCATAAGCAGTCGACAACCTCTCTAGGTTGAACTGCGAAATGCCATTCCGCAAAAAAAAAAAGCGACTGAGTGAACTGCAGCCAGCCGACAGCACTTGAACATAGCACAGATTGTGTTCGCGCTGTCTTTTCTATACGTAGTACTAATAGCTCAATGTTGTGTATATCTATACCTACTAGTATTTTAAAGAGGTAAAGTTTGTGAGGTTGTAGGGGGTAATGAATGAATCTACTGAACCGATTTTAAAAATTATTTTACCAATAGAAAGCTACGTTATTTGTGAGTGTCATAGGTTATATTTATTAATAAAACAGATAAGGAGGGGGGGGCGGGGGATTAGAGGAAAATAAATGTTCATCCGTGCGAAGCCGGTTATAGTAATAATATTAATAATAAACCCTCCTTCTGGCGCAATCGGGTAAAAATGTCAAACTGTAAAATAAAATAGGTATAAATTCAATTCAATTTCAATTCAAATTGGATCCACCACCAATTGGATTGGACCACGAAAAATTAGCGCGGTGCGAATGGCGAAGCGGGACGTTATAGAAATGAAATTATTATGTACGGTCGAACAAGCTATTTGGTTTACAGTTTATCCAACAAATTACATTGTAAAATGTAAACCAAATAGCTTGTTCGACCGTACAATACATTAAAATAATCCTCGTACATGGGATCCTGCCGTTTTGTCAAAAAGATTTCGCCTTTTCATTACCCAAACAAATTTTAGCAAGCTTGGCTTTTGTTATACTTACCAATGCAATATTTGGAATGATTGTAGTACGGTACGCACATTTTCATTTGGTCAAATTTTTACTTTAGTTTATTAGGTTTGCGTTACAATTATTTGCGAAGAGTTTATTTGCTAAGTAATAAGTTGGCAAATGAAATTATGCGGAAAAATGTTTGGGAAGTGAAAATTAGGCAATTTTTTTTCGATGAAACAAGGGAGCCTCGTACATCCATCGTTTTCGTACATTTTGTAAGAACCATCGTGCACTGCAAGCAGGTCGCGCCGCTTGTTTTGTATTGACACGCGATGCGCTCCGGCCTGGCGCGATGGCGCCGACGGACGGCGACGCTGCTAATGTTGTGTGGAGGTGCTGCCACTCTCCAGCCCCCAACCCCTTTTTTTTTTTTTTTTTTTTGTCGCTGGGAAAAAATGCGTTACGCATACCCTCCCATCGGGGGACAGGAGGGGTATGTGGGACTCCCCGGGTGGACCCGGTATACCCACTAAAACGACCCAGCGCATTCCCGCTTCGTCCGAGTGGCGGGGGACTGGGAAACCGGCACAGCCTTTACTTCCAGTCCTCCGCCGACGATTGCAAGGCAGACCCCTCACACCCTCACGGGTGTGGGGGGGTCGGGAATGACCGACGAAGATGACGGGTGCAATGCGGGCGCAGGCACCCCCGTGCCTGTAGCCCGCCCGTCACCATGAGGAGGGAGGGCTCGACGCCTTCTCCCCCTTCTTCGTCTGCGGAGCGGCGCAGCGAGAGGATCGTCCTCCCGCGCGCGCTCCGCCTCCTCCTTCTGCGAGAGTACGTCCTCGCAAAAGGAGGCTACCGCTGACCAGGCCTCCTCGCTCCCCAGCATGGCGTCGACCACGCCGGGAAGCGAGAGGTCCGGTCCGACCACCGCAGTCAGACCGCGGCGAAGCTCGGCCCACGCCGGGCACACCTCGAGGGTGTGCTGCGCCGTGTCCTCCGCCGCGCCGCAGTCGTGGCACGCCGGGGTCTCCTCCCTCCCGATCCGGTGCAGGTGCGATCCGAAGCAGCCGTGCCCGGACAACACCTGCACCAGACGGAAAGAGAGGAAACCGTGGGACCGCTCGAGCCAGCCCTTCAGGACCGGACCGAGCGCGTCCAACGTCCGGCGGCCAAAGGCGGCGTTGGCGAGGTCCTCCGTCCAATGGAGGACGATGGCGTCCTTCGCCTCCTGCCGCACGGCCTCCCGCTCTTCGGCGACGGGGCGCTCCCCGAGCGCCTTCCGGTGCGCCGTCCACTCGTAGACTCTGGCAAGCACCCATGCCTCCAACTCCCAAGGAGGGGTGCCGGCCAGAGCGCACGCCGCCGAAAAGCCCACCGAGCGGTAAGCCCTCGCCACTCGCTGTGCAATGGCCCGCTGGGGCCTGCGGATGGCGGTCGCATTCTCCCTCCTATGGAGGGAGTCCGCCCAGATGGGTGCCCCGTAAAGGGCCATGCTCCGCAAGATACCGGCATAGAGGCGCCGGCATTTCGCCTTGGGCCCCCCCAGGTTTGGGAGGAGCCACGAGAGGGCGTCCGCGGCCTTCAACAGGCGCGTCGACAGCCCGCTGAAGTGCGGGCCGAAGCGCCACCTGTCGTCCAGCACCAGACCCAGATATTTCATCTGGGGCTGGACCCCTATACGGACGCCCTCCACGACGATGTGGGCGTCGGGAGGGCAGCGCTGCCGTGGACCGCGAAAGTACACGGCCTCCGTCTTGTGCAGCGCCACCTTCAATCCCAGGCGGCGGATCCTCTCTGCCACCAAGGATCCGCCAGCCGAGGCCAGACAGGCCGCATCCCCGAAGTTCCTCCCCCGGGCAGTGAGGAGAGTGTCATCCGCGTAGCAGATGACACTCGTGCCCGGGAGGAGGGCTCCCCGCAAGAGCCAATTGAACCCGATGTTCCACAAGGGGGGGCCAAGCACCGACCCCTGTGGAACACCGGACTCTGCCCCGTAGCGCCTCACGGTGGCCGTTTTGTCTACGAAGAGGACCTCTCGGTCCTCCAAGTAGCTGGCCAGGAGATCCCGCAGATATTGGGGCACTCCGTGATACCGGAGCGCCTCCAAAATCGTCGAGTGGGGGACGGAGTTGAAGGCGTTGGCAATGTCGAATGACACCGCCAGCACTCCGTCCCCCGCCTCCACCGCCTCCTTCACCTGGCCCTTCAGTAGGGCCAGCGCGTCGATCGTCGAACGCCCACGGCGGAAACCGTATTGGGCGTCCGACAGATCCGGCCCTACCTCCCGCAAATGGCTGTCCAGCCTCCCGGCGACAATCCCCTCGAACAATTTACCGACCTCATCGAGCAGAACGATGGGCCGGTATGCCGAGGGGGAGTCCACCGGGCGTCCCTCCTTTCGGAGGAGGCATAGCTGCCCCTCCTTCCACAGTTTTGGGAACCTCCCAGCCGTAAAACACGCACTGAAGAGGTCCCGAAACCTGTCCTCCATTTGGGAGGCGGCGATCGCCACCACCCGTGCGGGGACGCCGTCCGGTCCGGGGGCTGTCTTCTTTGCGCGGAGGCTCAGAACCCCCGCGCAGAGTTCCGCCGCCGTCACCGGGGGGACCTCCGCCTCTGGTGGAGCCGCCCCTTGCGGGGGATCCATTGTTGAGCCCCCAACCCCTGCCCCAACCTCTGCCCCCGCCCGGCACTGAACAACAGGTGTCCACCCTCCACTCCCGGTGACACCTGCACCCACGCAATGACGTCATATATATGCTATAGGTACTTTGAACTGTCACTATCTCTACTCCGCATGGTACCTCGCCCTACTGACATAAATATTCCCAGTTTTCTATCCAATATGTTATTATTATGCGAGTAAGTATTCGATAACTCTCGGACTGTGTTTACTTATTTATTTTCGACCCTCGATAAATGGCTTTGAGTGTTAAATATAATAATGATCATGAAAATATATATATATATAATCCATATATATATATTCTATATATATATATAATCTGGATATATATATATATATAATCTGGAACCTGTACAAGTTGGCTAGAAACCGCTGCAATCAGATGGTAAGGGCATCTAAACGCCGATACATTTGTGAAAATGTCCTCAATTCTTCACCGGCTGATATTTGGAAATTTCTCAAATCAATTGGCATAACTAAGTCCCCCTCTAGTATTGCATCTCTTAATTTGCCTTTAAATGATCTAAATAAACATTTTTCAACGTCTGCTACGCTTGCGGTTAACGATAAGAATAGAACTATCCTTGATATTACTTCCAAGCCAATATTTCCTCCTGACTCTTTTTCTTTCTCCTCCGTGACTAACGATGAGGTCCTCAAATTTTTTAACTCAATGAAGTCTAAGGCTGTGGGCTGTGATGGGGTCAGTCGAACTATGTTATCCTTTATGATTGAGAACTTAATTCCAATTATTACTCACATCATCAATTCATCTCTGCAGACTGGTGTGTTTCCTGAAATGTGGCGTAAGGCTTACATTATCCCTCTCCCTAAAATTTCCAATCCTAGTTTATCTAATCACTTCAGACCGATCTCCATTCTCCCTATCCTTTCCAAGATCCTAGAAGCAGTTGCCCTGAAACAAATATCCTCGTACGTGTTTAAGAATAAACTGTTGTCTACACTCAAAGGTACTTACGGGATAATTTCCGTGGTTTTCTTTGTTGATGAGCTCCCGATATTTCGACGCTGTTGCAAGCATCATGATCGCGGGAATACTGAAGAGGTATGCGGGTGAGACGGAAATTATTTATTATGAGCAGACAAATCTGTCTACCCTCTTTCTTTCTTGTTTCTTTCTAATATCGGGAGCTCATCAACAAAGAAAACCACGGAAATTATCCCGTAAGTACTTTGAGTGTAGTGAAAAACCGTGAAAGTCTTAAACAGTGCATCTGTTGTCTAGTTTCCAATCCGGTTTTCGGCCTGGCCACAGCACAGCCACAGCTTTGCTTAAAGTTACTGAAGACATAAGGGATGGCCTGGAGAATTCGAGATTAACGGTTTTGGTCCTAATAGATTTTTCCAATGCTTTTAACTCCGTTGATCACGACATTCTTCTGGCCATACTGTCTCAAATTGGGGTATCTTCGTTGTCATGTGATTGGTTTTCTTCATATCTTCGTGGTCGCCAGCAGGCGGTGCGTGCTGATCAGGATTGCTCTGACTGGTGCAACCTGGCATCTGGTGTTCCACAAGGCGGTATACTCTCTCCTCTCTTATTTTCTTTATTTATAAACTCCATTACTGCTGTCCTCAAATGTTCTTACCATTTGTACGCTGATGACTTGCAACTATACGCTCAGTCAGTCAGACATTGCCAACCTTGACAATTGCATTTTATCGCTCAATGCTGATCTACGAACTATCGAAGAATGGTCTGGCAAATTTGGGGTTTCTGTTAACGTCGGGAAATGTCAGGCCATCCTCATTGGTAGTTCGTACTATTTGAGAAATGTGCCGTGTGGTATCCGGCAGAGTAGAATAGAACCAACCCATTACACTCACGGGTGTCGTATAAGGCGACTAATGTCTGAGGCAGAACACCTTGCGCCTCCGTAGACCTGAGAATGGGCAGCAGCGTTTTCTGTTAGTCTTTCATCACTGCGATCTCCAATCCGCCTGCCAAGCGTGGAGATTACGGCAAATTCCTCCCATCATGGGAGAGGCTTATGTCCAGCAGTGGACGTTATGGGCTGTTGTTGTTGTTGTTGAGAAATGTGAACACTAGGCCAACTTATGCCACTGATGTTCAAGAACTCTGTCATCTCTCTTTCACCTCACGTAAAAGACTTAGGTCTGTACATTGACGGCAGTTTAAGTTGGAACAAACACTTGGCTCAGGTTAGCCAGAAAGTCTCGTTCTCACTGCGGTCTCTCTATAGATTTAAGCATTTCCTCCCATCTAGCACCAAACTCACTTTGGTCCAGTCACTTGTGCTTCCCATTATAGACTATGCTGATGTTTGTTGCTCTGATCTTTCCCAAGAACTTCTAAATAAATTGGATCGACTTCTCAACAATTGTATTCGGTTTGTTTTTGGCCTTCGTAAATACGATCACATTTCTTCCTTCCGTTCTCAGCTTAAATGGTTGCCTATCCGACTCAGGAGGTCCCTCAGATCTCTCTGCTTGCTCTTCACGATTTTGAACGATCCACGTGCTCTCGATTATCTAAAGACTTATTTCAAAGTGTTGGACAGTTCGTAGTCGTAACCTTCGTGCTTCAAAGAACTATAAAGCTCTGGAACGCGCTACCTTTTGGCATTAAAAAGGCTGAAAGCAAATTCACTTTCAAAAGAAAAGTTCGTACTTACTATTTAAGTCAGACTAAATAGCTCTCAAATCGAAGTCGAGTCATAATAATTATTATTAGTTTTATCGCTACTTAATTTTTAATTTTTGGTATTTGATAGAATATCTATTAGTTTATTTTATGTGTATATGTGTATTCGTATCAATATAAGTATATACATTCTCGTTAACAAGAAGTTAGTTTTTTAGACATTATTTTGTACCCTATCACTATGTTTTCCTATTTAACCCAAAGGTTGACTGGTAGAGAATGCCTTGTGGCATTAAGTCCGCCTATGTACCACTCTTGTACATGAAGTTTAAATAAATAAATAAAAATAATAAATTATAATCTGCTCAGCAGCATAAATGATTCACCAGCACTTTTTTCATAACAATTTTCCCAGAGAAGTAGGACGCGACGTAGTTTTGCGCTGCCAACTAATGTGCTACATATTTATGCCGATGAGTCTATTGGAGTTTTTATTATTAGAACGCAGACCGTGTTACATACTAATGATATCGTGGTGCTCACAAGACAAGCTTGGTTGGCAGGCTATCCTATCAGGCCGCGTCACCGACGGCATCAGACCGGAATTTCGAAAAGTTCGTCTGTATTTTGGGCAGAGTAATGCCCTTATCACTAGTTCACAATATAATGCCTGTTAAAATTATTTGCCTCCCTTTTTATACACTTAATTCCGATCGGTTAGAATTTGTACCACTTCGCCCTCTAAAGGTACTTGTTAACACAAGCTAAAATCCATCGAGCCGTTCAAGCCACAGAGCGTGCCAAACAATTATAAAAACATACATACTGTTACGAGCTGGGTATGGGATAAATTAATTACTACCGATGAAACAACTGAATAACTTTAATAATCACAAAACACTTCAAACTCAATCACAAGTACACTACTGATCACTATTCGCTTAGATATCGCACTCACAAGTTCACTTTGATTCGTCCCGTACTGTAGCCAAAATGATACTGCCTGCTCCCGCAAACACGTCGACTATTTATATGACGACCGAACGTTTGAGAAAGATCCAGAATCTTCTAGTCAATTCATACTAGGTCATTGTCCTACGAGAAACTTCCACAACTTTTGTACAAAGGAAAGAAATAGGTACTTTATGCCCTGGGCGTACGGTCGAAATTACAATGACAACTTCCTGATGTATTTTATAGGTAGTTTGCGAATTTGTACCTACATCATTCGATACATACCTACTACTACCTACCTACTTAGTTGTAGGTATGGGTACGACGTAACACTGCCCCCTCCTTAGACATGCTCGTCCCGAGCATCATTAGGCCCGTAGTATCGCGCCAATCGGTCTACATGGACAATCTTAGGCGCACCTCGTGGACCCTTCTGTATTCGGTAGGTGACATCGTTGATCCTAGTCATGACTCGGTATGGTCCATCCCAGTTTGCTTGTAATTTCGGAGACTTCCCTTTGCTCCGTACTGGGTTATGCAACCACACCAGTGAACTCTCGTCGAAACCCCTACTATTTGCCTTCCGGTCATAACGGGTCTTCATCTTCTCAGACATCTGTTGGCCGGATTGTCTAATATGCTCATAAACATCATTCAACTTGTTACGCAAGTCATTTGCGTAATCTGTTACACTGCGTGGAGCATCAGGGGGAGTTCCAGTGATTAAATCTGCAGGCAACCGTAATTCCCTTCCAAAGTTCGCGAAGGCGGGCGTCACAGTCGTACTTTCGTGGACTGCGCTGCGGTAGGACAGAAGAAACGGCTGTATGTGCTTGTCCCAATCCCTTTGTCTGCTTTCCACGACTTTTGCCAGATATCTTTCCAACGTTTGGTTGAATCGTTCCACCATTCCATCAGATTGTGGGTGGTAAGAGGTGGTTCTGGTTTTGTGGGTACCCATTAATCGACAAGTCTCCTGAAATACTTGCGATTCGAAATTCCTTCCTTGATCGCTGTGTATTTCTAAGGGTACTCCAAAACGACAGAAGACTTCCTGAACCAATTTATCTGCGACAGTTGTAGCTTCTTGATTAGGAATGGCGAAGACTTCTGGCCACTTTGTGAAGTAATCCATGACCACCAAGAAGTACTTGTTTCCGCTCTCACTTTCTGGAAATGGTCCCGCAACGTCTAGTGCTATCCGTTCCCAAGGGGCTCCAACGTTGTACACTTTTAATGCTCCTCTGCTGCGTGTTTGGGGTCCTTTCACGGCCGCACAACTGGTACATTTGCGACACCAGTCCTCCACATCATGTCGACAGTGGATCCAGTAAAAGCGTTCTCGAATTTTTAGTAAAGTCCTTTTTACCCCCATATGTCCTCCTGAACATCCATCATGGTACAGCCGTAAAACATCCGGTACCTTAGCTTTAGGGACAACCATTTGTAGATGACAGCTGTCCCCTCGAGCGTTTTCCCATTTACGGCACAAGACTCCATCCTGGATCACCAAGCTGTTCCATTGCGCCCAATAACTCTTCGTGATGGAACTCATCGCAGCCACATCACTCCACTTGGGTTTAGGAGCACCAGCTTTGATCCACTCGAAGATCGGTTTAATGTCCGAGTCATTTTGCTGAGCCTGCTGTAGGGTTTCTTTCCATTCATCGCTGAGATCCATTCTAAGCATCCTCACGGGCACTACTTCCTTAGTCTCTTGCCGGGCACAGTGCTTACAGTCTTCAGGACAAGGTCTTCTCGACAGGGCGTCTGCGTTACCGTGAGTTCTTCCACTGCGATGTTCAGTTACGAAGTCAAACTCTTGCAATAGCTCAATCCATCTCGCCACTTGCCCTTCTGGATTCTTGAACTGTAATAGCCACTTCAATGCAGCATGGTCAGTTCTTAATTGGAATTTACGTCCCAACAAATATTTACTGAAGTGCTGCAATGTCTTTACTACGGCGAGTAGTTCCCGTCTTGTAACGCAGTAATTTCTTTCTGGTTTGGATAAAGACTTGCTGAAGTAAGCTATCACAACCTCTTGGTTTCCTTTCCGTTGAGACAGCACGCCCCCAATTCCAGTATTACTTGCATCTGTGTCAACTATGAAGTCATTTTCTGTGTCAGAGTCAGGATATCCCAAGATAGGCGTATTGCACAGACGTTTCTTTAATTCCTGAAATGCAACGTCGCAGTTCTCGTCCCAACAGAATTGCCGCTTTTCCTCAGTGAGTTTGTGCAGAGGTTTTGCAATGTCGGCAAAATTCTTGACAAACCTTCGATAGTAGGAGCACAAACCCAGAAATGCTCTGACCTGTGTCTTGTCTTTCGGAACTGGCCAATCCTTGACGGCGATTACTTTTTCTGGGTCTGTTTGAACACCTTCCCCCGAAACAATGTGTCCTAAGAAGTTCACTTGTTTTCTGAAAAACGAGCACTTTTTCGGACTTAACTTAAGATTTGCTGTTTGGATTTTCGACAGCACTTGGTTGAGGTTTTTAAGGTGATCTTCAAATGTACGGCCCACGATGATTATGTCGTCTAGATAGACAAGACATGCGTCTCCAATCAATCCGGCGAGTACTTGCTCCATCAGCCTTTCAAACGTTGCAGGAGCATTGCACAATCCGAATGGCATAACTTTAAACTGCCACAATCCCTTCCCTGTTGAGAATGCAGTTTTTTCCTTATCCTTGGGGTCTATTTCTACTTGCCAGTAGCCACTTTTCAGGTCAAGTGTGGTAAACCACTTCATACCAGTCAGCGTATCCAGTGTGTCATCGATCCTAGGCAGCGGATAGCTGTCCTTTTTCGTGACATCGTTCAGTCGTCGATAGTCCACACAGAAGCGCATACTGCCGTCCTTTTTCTTTACCAGGACCACAGGAGAACACCATGGACTCGATGAAGGCTCTATAACACCGTCCTTCATCATTCCCTCCATCATGGTTTCCACCTCTTTTTCACGTGCAACTGGCAGTCTTCTTGGTCGCTGACGGATTGGTAACTCGTTACCCGTATTAATCTTATGCTGAACTAGTCCAGTTCTCCCTATGTCAGCATCATTTGAAGAGAAAATGTCGGCGTACTGAAGTAACATCTTCTTAGCCTTGTCCATTTCTTCTTTAGATAAATCGCAGTTTTCCAAAAGTGTTGACACGTCAAACTTTGTACTACGAATTTTATTTCCGGTAGGCAGATTTTGCAATTGACGCATCCAAGCTACTTCCTCGCAAGTGCCGATTAAGGTGCCCTTCTTAATCACTTGCTCCTTGTCACCTTGGATTCAGTATGCGTACTGCCGAGACGTTTTTGGCCTTGACCAGAGTACGTGCCATCTTCCATGGAAAGTCATTGTTCACCCTTTCTATCAGAACACTTCGATCTTTTTGTCCAGAATTCCGTGGTAAACTAATTGGCACAATCGTTTCTGATCTGCGAGGAAGAACAATCTCCTTCAAGCAGTACACTTTCCCTGATGGTGCACCTTCCATGAAGACTTCCTCTGAACCACATTTCAATACTCCTTGATCAACGTCGATCTCACAACGATATTTCCGCATGAAATCCAAGCCCAAGATGCAATCGTCCACTATGTCGGCCACGATGACATTGTGCTTGTAAAATCTGTCACCCAATTTTAACTCCACCTCCTTCTTGCCTCGGACGGTTATGTGCTGACCGGTAGCTGTTAGTAATCGTATACGGTCGTGGTTATCAAAGTAGTCCCCAAGAAACCGACTTGCTAGGTGAGAGTTAACGACCGTGTAAGAAGCTCCAGTATCCAACGTCAGTTTGCATGGTGTTCCGTTGACTTCGCCTCTGATGGTCAGGCTGTTCCCGTCATGTGCTTGCGAGATCAAGATTCTCGGGGCTCTTTCAATACCAGCCAGCACCCGCCCCCCAGTCCTGGCATTTACTCGTTTCCCTGCTGTGGCTGGGCAGTCACTTCAGCCACCCTTCCTTGCTGATCTTCTCGCGGGGTGTTGCGCTTTGGACAGCTTGACCGAAGGTGACCCCTTTCTCCACAAGTGTAGCACCTAGGACTGTACCCTTGCGGGCGCTCGCGTACCGGTGATGCTACAACCTCCCTAACGCGGTGCGTTCGGTGGTCTTGCCTCACTGCCTCTACTTCTAAAGCATGGGCTAAGGCGTCCTTCAATGTTTCATGATGCCCAAGTCTCACGGCGGCTCTAACTTCTAAGTCACGTATTCCATCAACGAACGCTTGTACCAGATTCCCATCGATCAGTGCAGGGGCAGACTGGTATGCTTTCCGAACCAGCTTTTCAACTTCCAGGGCCCACTGCTGTAGGTTCTCGGCACTACGTTGAACACGATCCTTCAACTTAGCACGAAATACGTGCTCCAGGTGCGCGTCGCCGTATCTGGACTCTAACGCCTCCAGCAGCTGCTCGTAGGTTACATCCTTACCGAGCGCCTCAAGAATGTTTAGGGCCTGGTCTCGGAGGCCCAAGGTGAGCGCGGTCATGGCTTGCGATTTTGTCCATCCATTCGCCTTCATAACGGCCTCAAATTGAATTTTATAAGCCGACCACGAAGATGTTCCGTCGAATGGAGGCACCTTAAAGCCCCGCGCTGAAGGTGCAGCAACTACTGAAGCCACAGTCACGTCTCCAGACTTCAGTTCCCCCAAAGCCTTCTTCACTCCAGCGATCTGAACTTCGGCCTCTGAGATGCGATTCTCGTGCTGGTGTACCTGGTCCTTCATAATCTTGAGCTCTTTGCCGAAAGTTGCATGAAGATCCTTTATGAGGATCATCTGTTCTTCTTGACGGCGAGCCTGCTCCTCTTTATCTCGTTGCAACTGCTCTTGTAACTGGCGAGCCTGGTCCTCTTGACGGCGAGCCTGCTCCTCTTGACGGCGAGCCTGCTCCTCCTTATCTCGTTGCAACTGCTCCTGTAACTGGCGAGCCTGCTCCTCTTGGCGGCGAGCCTGCTCCTCCTTATCTCGTTGCAACTGCTCCTGTAACTGGCGAGACTGCTCCTCTTGACGGCGAGCCTGCTCCTCTTGACGGCGAGCCTGCTCCTGCAGCAGCGCCATTAAAGCTGACAAGTCTGGCGCTACTGATGCTGGAGAAACTCCGGATGGACCAGCGACTGGCACTGACGTAGGCTGGACTCCACCCGGTGTCTGTGTCGGAGAGTCTCCAAACCGCCTTTGGTCCATGTCCTGCTGTCGCTGACTCCTGGTACGGATACCGTCCGTGTTGTCCTTTGGTAGAACTGGCATAATTTATCCCTCACTTCTGGCACCAAATTGTTACGAGCTGGGTATGGGATAAATTAATTACTACCGATGAAACAACTGAATAACTTTAATAATCACAAAACACTTCAAACTCAATCACAAGTACACTACTGATCACTATTCGCTTAGATATCGCACTCACAAGTTCACTTTGATTCGTCCCGTACTGTAGCCAAAATGATACTGCCTGCTCCCGCAAACACGTCGACTATTTATATGACGACCGAACGTTTGAGAAAGATCCAGAATCTTCTAGTCAATTCATACTAGGTCATTGTCCTACGAGAAACTTCCACAACTTTTGTACAAAGGAAAGAAATAGGTACTTTATGCCCTGGGCGTACGGTCGAAATTACAATGACAACTTCCTGATGTATTTTATAGGTAGTTTGCGAATTTGTACCTACATCATTCGATACATACCTACTACTACCTACCTACTTAGTTGTAGGTATGGGTACGACGTAACAATACTTACATACATACTCTCGATAAACATAACCCTCCTTCTGGCGCAGTCGGGTAAAAAGTGTGAATTTAATATTCAGAGTATACTAGTAGACTACTGCGCACTAAAAAAGCAAGCTTATGAATATGCCATGAATGGTGTGTTGTGTAAACAGCCTTGTGCAACGTCAAGGCGCGCCGCGGCTAGAAGGTGTATAAACAGACGCCGACCTTGAGGCACACCGGCGCGGTCACGCTGCAGATATTAATGCTCGCACCCAGATCGATACCAACACCCAAATTCAGACGAGCTGGCCTGAGAGGCATGTTCCAGTGCGGTGCTGCTTGTCGATGCAATCGCTTTGTTTTTTGTCCGTGTCGCTATTTATTTCCACATAGCAAGTGTGGCGGCGAGCGGCGAGGCGGTGGCGTGCGGCCTGAATGTGAGCGCGAGTTCCGTGTGGAAAGCGTTGTGTTTAGATGCGAGCGACGCGACAGCACCATGTCTCACTTGTCTTATAGATTTTTAACGTTAACTGCATTTTACCCCTATTCGTTGTAAAAGGCATACAATTAACGAACCACCAGGTTTAGCAAAATGTAACGGCACAAAAATCACTTTTGAATGCTAAAATTAGTAAATGATCACCAAAATAAATCCCATTTTATCGTGAAATTAGAACCAAAAATTTATTTTTTAGTTAATGACCACCAGCAATTGAACTGTTATGCTCTTGCATCCGAGTCGAGGGAGGCGGGGCTCCTACAGTTGAATGGTTTATAAAAAAATAACCACGAAGGGTATGGCGGGGTCTATTCATTCACTTCGCTCGCTCATTCGACCCCACCATACCCTTCTAACGTGTGCATTATCCTGGCAAACTGTTGTGCATTTGAGAGGTGAGACCTTAAGAGCCTATACTACCTCAAATTAGCAACTTTATTTGTGGTGGTTCAAACTTAGTTTGAAATACTGTTAGAATAACGTTCTAATCAGCTTGCACTACAAAGTAGTTGTTACGTCAGTCACTGCAAGCCGAATAGTGCGAAATGAGTGGTTTTTATTCTTTATAAAATCAAAGTTTCGTCTTTTGGAAAAAATAAAAAACATAAGACCTGCTTTATAGTTAGTTCAGTTAGTATGCAAAGTTTTATGATCTAATTTGAAGTACTTTTTGAATACCAGCGGTTTATTGTTCGATTTGGAGGTAACTTTGGATTTTTTTTCTATCGAGCAAATTTTATGGAATCGTGTTTTCGCCAAACATAAGACCGAACATTAATCCTCAACTTTACCATGTATTTATTTCAAAATTAATGCTGCAGTATTTTAGGCGTAACGGAGGATCATGCTAAGCCATTTGAGGTAGTATAGGCCCTTAACAAATAATTAGTGTATTCTAAGGAGCAATTTGTTTACTAATAGCAAAATTTGTGTGAATCGTAGTTTTAAAGCTATTTGAGAAAAAACACATTTTGCTGGAGTAACTTTGAAACGTTATCCCAGAATCAGAATCAGAATCATTTATTCGTAAACATAGGTAATAATTAAAACAAGATCTTAAAAAATTAGGTAGTGCGCTATGTCCAGCAAAACCGATTTTCAAAAATTCGTTCTTCCCGGAACCAAATACATGAATAGATAGCTTTTGTTGCGTAGTAAATGTTTGTAAATAGCAAAATTTGTGTATGATATGGTTCTTGAGTTATTTAAGATTTTGCTGCGGTAACGTTTTGGGATTCCCCAGATCTCGACAACGGCTCGACGCAGAAGATTGAAAAAAATACCAGTAAGAGACCTTAATTTGTTTAAATTTGTTTAAACATTGGTTTTTGATTTGGTTGTCGTAAACCAATGGAATTAAATAGTTTAAAAAATCAGATAAAAACGGATTTGCAAGTAAACCGAAACACATAAAATCAAATAAAAATCTGTAAAAGATACCCATGGTAGACGCTTATAACGTCAGGAATATTAGATTTTGTAACTTTACACGATATGAATATAAAAACAAATTAGATTAATTTTACACATTTTAGACGATATACTATGTTTCACAAAATAAATGATTGATTGATTTGTTTAGACTGGTCGTACTTTAGTAAAATACGCAGTACCCAAAACATTAAGAAACGTGGCATACTTTATACAAATTAAAATGAATCATGAACATTCATTCCTGTTAATTTCAGCTTTCAATTACGGCTGTAATGAAAGTCATATCAAAAACAAAAATATGTCAGCAATGCTCTAATAAGCCGACCAAATCGAAAAGGTCACGAAAAAGCGGCCGCACCTACTCTTCTCCGTGCATCTGTGCCAATTCTCTATGACTACGAACACATCATTTGGATCGTTTGTCCTCAATTCTTGCACTTTTTTGTTATTTCATTAATTTCCATTAATTTTACGTTGAATGAAATCGAAAGTAACTCAAGTCAAATAGGTCAGCGTAAACATAGGTCTAACCCGCACTGGGCCTGCGTGGTGGATTATAGCCCTTTCCCTCTCATAGAGAGGAGGCCTGTATCTCAGCAGTGGGAATATTAATAGGCTGATGATGATGAAATATAAATAAATAAATATCGCTGGACATTAATACACAGCGCCATCTAGCGCCACACTAAGCAACGGGGCTTGTGTCATGGACACCAGATAGTTGATATACTACATAGATACTTTTTGTTTGTAAATACATACTTATTATACATATAAACATCCATGACTTGGAAACAAATGTCCATGCTCATCACACAAACATTTGCTCCAACCGGGATTCGAACCCAGGACCCTAAGAACGTAAGGCAGTCTCACTACCACTGCGCCATTCGGGTCGTCAAAATATAGGTAAGTACTTAAATAATTAAGTCCAGTTTCATCATCATCATATCTTCCTTTAGTTATATGCAATGATATTCTAGTAAACAGATATGTGGTGAGCGCGCAATCGTGAAGACTCCAAAACGGCCCAATTGGGCCGTATTGCCTTTAGTCTGCAACACGCATGGCGACGAGCGATACGCTGCTACGAATTTAGACAAAAGTTGTAAAATGCCATCGTGCGTATTCAGAAAGTGTACCAATTATGAAACCAAAGTAAATAAAACACAAGGGATCTCATACCACATGTAACTACGCAATATACTTTGATTTATTAATATTTTTCATTTATTTTCCTAATATTCTGATAATGGAGGATAAAAAAAAGAAAGATATGGGAAACGCATTTTTGTCGTGAGTACGACAAGGACGCGTGCACTACAGACATAGACAACACTATCTGTCTCTTTTTTCTTATTGGTTTTATCGAGCTATTCCTTTTGTATAATTTGAAATGTAGAATGAATGAAAAGACGTGTGGTGCCGCTGCTGCGCGGAACACTTTTTCGGTGGTTTTGTAGGTGTATAAATATATCTGTTTACTAGCTGCCCGTCCCGGCTTCGCACGGGTGGACATTTTATTTTTTTCTATTCCATCCTATCTATCTATCCTATCTTTCAAGTTGGATCAAACTGCAGACGGTGTGCAAATTTGATTAAAATCAGTTAAGTAGTTAGGAGTCCATCGCGGACAAACAACGTGACACGTAATTTATATATATTAAGATTAGAATATCATTGAGTTCTATGATAACATTGGTTACGAAAATATAATACATGAACTTTGTTTCATTGATATTATATCGCGGAGTATATGGGGGAGTTTACCAAAAGACCTTGGAAAGAGGCTTCTGAAAGTCTTTTCGGACAATGTAACCGCCACCACGTACGTCTCGAGTTTATATTTGTGTTGTGAATTTACCTTGAAATCGGAATCAGCACCAACAACCACAATACGAAAGAACCCACATCCCAGCTGTAACACAACAAACATTCACAGTTATGTGTGGACTGTTTCAATCATAATATTATACACCAGCATTTTACACCCACGGCTTTGAGATACTTAGTTAAAATTAATTGCAACCCAACTATGCTATGGCAACCCTACTCTACAATGAATACTTTGATAAAATGAAAGCTTTGATTTTCCGGTCACCTCGATTCATGGCCCAACGCAGTACGTCACACAGTCACACGATAAGCTTATTGTTAATGCGTAACAGAGACATTTCCAATGCCGTTTTGTTTCGTTCTGCCGCGGCCGGGGAGCGGGCGCGGGCGTGAGTCGCGGGGGGCATGCGCAAGCGCAGCGCAGTGCAGGGCAGGAGGCGCTCTCGCGGCAGTCGGCGGCGCGATGTGCCACGCAGTAGTGCTCGGAGTGTTGTTCTCGCTGCCGTCGTACTTGTACTCGGCCGTGCCGTTCAGGTGAGCTCCTCGCTAACTCGCTGTTGTGGTCGGTTAGTGCCGCATGTGTACTGTGCACGTACTTGGTCCGCGTCCCACTGTGCCACTGCAGTCTCGCTGCTGTTTTGTGTGTGTTTTTGGACAATTACAACGATAAAAACAAGTTTTCAAATTCTTAAAAAGGTTTCATTTGATCGTATATGACGATTTACAATCTGTAGATAGGCTGTAGTCTTTATCAATGTGCATTACATAATAAATTATACCTAATCTTAGAAATAAATATAAAAAATTGTCAGGAGCCGAAGGATGTTACTCATTGTGATATACCTATTGGCGTCGGGTTAATGATTTTATAATGAATCAGTGTACACGGTACGCATACGGATTGACTCATTAAGTATTGCGGTCACGACTCACGAGCGATGGCCACGGCTGCGGGCAGTGCGGAACTGCGGACTCCGAGATGGAGCCGGCGGGCTCGCGTCATGTGACCGCGGCGGCCCGGCCGGCCTGTCTGGAGCTCCTGATGCTCGGTTCTGCACAAGTGCTCAGTGCCCCACAAAGCAACGCTCATTAGCAGCAGACCAGCCTTGTGCTATGTTCAAGTACTTACTTACTGATAAACTTATCAGCGGGTGGTTCGGCACTGCGACTCAACTGATTACCCAACTGAACGCAAGCAGATAACAGACAATGTTGTTGAAAAAATATTGAAAAAAATGTTTTTAAGTTTGAATCCAACCTCCCTTTAATAACGACGAGTCTCTGAGACCGGCTGCACCGAAGTTCATTGATAATTTGTAAATTGTAATCCATCCAAGTATTAAAAAGGCGAGAGTAACTCTGTCGCTCTGTCGGTTGCTTAGTCACGCCATAACGGATTTCGTTGTTTGGATACGCTGCGGACATGTCGCTACACTCGCTACGTACGAGTCTCGACCATTTCTCGGAGTATGATGTTGATGAGTCTCACGAAAGTTGATGTTGATAGTAATTTAGGTACTTACCTAATAATAATGTTTTAGGTAGATTTCTTCAGAAAAAATCTACCTATTGGTCTTGCACCTAAAGTCGAGTTTTCCGAAAATTTCACCATAGAGGGGCCTGGTTATAACCCCTAGAGCCCAAATCAAACGTCGGTTAAAAAGTTAAAATACCTATATACGTATGTATATTGTATGTGGGGCGACAAGCTTTAGCCACACTCTACAGGTCGCAATTAAGCACTGATTGGTTTCAAACTTGGCCAAAAAATCGAAAGGGTCAAAACTTAGATTAAGTTCGTGAACGGTAAGGCTCACTCCACTGTCCTTTTGTACCAACACTAACTTGTGCACTGCGACCTCAACTGTGCGCTTGTGCCCAATGCCATACCCAGTTCTACATTTAGTCCGCGAATTCGGAAAAAAGCCTTTACTTATTAATCTTCTCCATGAAAGTTACCATAACTACCTATGTGCCAACTTTCACGGTAATCGGTCAAACGGTGTCATATCACATCTCCCCACACTCAGCTGCCCCATACCTTTGGATCGAGTAGGTATTGAAGTTTTGTACTAGACAGCTAATTTTTTCGCGATTTTGATGGTGGTCCCGGTGGTCCCAACGGAGAAAGTTTATCAGTTTGATGGTTTGAATCACACCCTGAAATATTTCTGGTACACGCTGTAGATTTATCATTTCATTTTATTAACAAGCCGCAGGGAAATACGGAAATCATGTATTTCGTGAAATCTCTAGGAGGATATCACGAAGAATTCGAATATTTCTATTACAAAGTACTCAACATGATGTGTTCAGTGATAGGTAATTCCACTAAACAGAATTTTGTAAGACGACAAAAATGGATTCAAGAGAGCGAGATGCGAGCTATTGACAGGACAGACAGGTGAGGGTATAGTAGAGCCCTTCACTACGTAGAGTGGTTGTTCCCAAATCCGAAGAGAAGCCAGCAATCGAATCGAATCGAATTGTTAGGTAAATGCATAGCCAGCCTGAGAGGTGCCGCTCGGAATGCACCTGTTTTACAATAAAATAATAAGCTTCGGCAGTGAATGAGTCAACAAATAGTAAGAGTGGCGTGTGTGGTGTTGCAGGAAGGCGCGGCGCAAGGAGCGGGAGGGCGAGCCGGCGGGCGACCCCAAGCTGTACCTGCAGGAGGCGCTGCTGGAGCGCAAGCTGCCCGAGCTGGACATGCGCCAGCTCGTCGACCTGCCGCTCGGCCTCGACTACAACGAGTGGCTCGCCTCGCACAGTCAGTATACTCAATATCACATTCACTTTAACGCGCCTTTTTATCTACCACGGTTTTAACATGAATCCTTTTTTCTTAGGATTCATTTGTTTATGGACTATCCGAATGCTTCGACCGTTGAGCAGATATTTCATAGGGGTTTTGGTTGAAACTTTAACAATTCAAGACGCTAGTTATTGGGGTCCACTTGCAAATTATCCCTAGTATTCCTCGTTTCACCAATCACCCTATATGTTCCGATTATGTTATCGTAAGGAGGATACAGTTGCTTAGCAGTGTGCGGGCAGTGCATGTATGTGTCGCACTCAAAACTTAGCAGTGTGCTGTGCGGGCAGTGCATGTTTGTGTCGCGCTCAAAACTTAGCAGTGTGCGGGCAGTGTATGTATGTGTCACACTCAAAACTTAGCAGTGTGCGGGCAGTGCATGTATGTGTCGCACTCAAAACTTAGCAGTGTGCGGGCAGTGCATGTATGTGTCGCACTCAAAACTTAAAAACTTAGCAGTGTGCGGGCAGTGCATGTATGTGTCGCACTCAAAACTTAGCAGTCTGCGGGCAGTGCATGTATGTGTCGCACTCAAAACTTAGCAGTGTGCGGGCAGTGCATGTATGTGTCGCACTCAAAACTTAGCAGTGTGCGGGCAGTGCATGTATGTGTTACACTCAAAACTTAGCAGTGTGCGGGCAGTGCATGTATGTGTCGCACTCAAAACTTAGCAGTGTGCGGGCAGTGCATGTATGTGTCACACTCAAAACTTAGCAGTGTGCGGGCAGTGCATGTATGTGTCGCACTCAAAACTTAGCAGTGTGCGGGCAGTGCATGTATGTGTCGCACTCAAAACTTAGCTGTGTGCGGGCAGTGCATGTATGTGTCACACTCAAAACTTAAAAAAAACTACTTTTGACGGGTGAAAACTAGTGGAAACTACCTTTGACCAGAGAAAACTATTTTAACAATAACTAACATTTACTTAGAAACTTATTAGGTAAGTAGTTAGGTTTTTTTTTGTAATCATTTGAAAAACATCATGTAATTCTAGGACTAGGTAATTACAACTGAGGCGTTCTAAAACAACATATTTTGAATGCGGAAAACCGTAGGGGTAAGTAGCCCATTTTTAGGGATCCGTACCCAAAGGTAAAAACGGGACCCTATTACTAAGACTCCACTGTCCGTCTGTCTGTCACCAGGCTGTATCTCATGAACCGTGATAACTAGACAGTTGAAATTTTCACAGATGATGTATTTTGGTTGCCGCTAAATAACAAATACTAAAAACAGAATAAAATAAATATTTAAGGGGGGCTCCCATACATACATCCATCTAACTTTAGCTTCAGAAGTCGGTGGCAAAGAAACTGAATCAAACACACAGAAGTCACCGACTTCTGAAGCAGTTATTTTTCACTTTGTTGTGTTTTTGAAGTTGGTTTTATTTTTTGCAATAAAGTTATCGTCATTATACGATAATTGAGAAAACTTATTGCCTTTAACTTCTAACAAACACACATTATCAGCACAAACTTCACAAGTAAACACTATTGTTAGATGAATAAACAATTAATACACAACAAAATTAATATTTACACTACTGTAGCTGTTAAATGTTTTCTGTTTCAAAAAAATGTGTAAATAACTTAATATGATAAAATTAAAACATTCAAGATCGCGATATAAATTGCTTGTCACAGTGAAACAATAATGGCTTCCTTCAGAAAAATATAATTTCTAATTTGTCGATAGAAAAATGCTACCAAATAAAATTGTATCATTTTCATATCGAGTTGCTTCACAGCAGTGATCAACGAAATTTTGCAGGATAATATCATAATACGAAATCTCCACTAATTTAATTGGAAAGGGAACCGGAACCAACCCTGCTCAGTGCATTGCTGCACGGTAGCCCGCGAAATTCAAATTTCCTTACGTTTTTTACAATTTGCAGGCCAGTGCTAGGTTGTATGTTGTATGGGTTGATGATTATATGATTTGCGGCTGTAAGACGCATGTAGTCATATTTTAATCAACTTACAACACAGCACTGGCCTGCAAATTGCAGAAAACGTAAGGAAATTTGAATTTTGCGGGCTAAAGAACATCTACCTTGAATCCTGGCCTTGTGTTGTAGCAGCCAATTACAGCCCAGCTACACTCGCAGGAGTTACCGCCCAAAAATGGCTGCAATCGATACATGTGTGCGGTTCATACACACGAAAATATGCACCAATGTGCCGCTGTGTGCGTAATAGTTATTTATGCAACTGTTGTATAATGAGGGGTATTAAAACACGAATGTGGGTTTATCACACGAGGCGAAGCCGAGTGTGATAATAGTATCACATGAGTGTTTTAATACCTAATTATGTACAGTTGCATACAAGACTTTATCTACATCCATGATATGAATCCTCCATAAAAGGTTCTGAAACCATAGGGTGTTGCAGTGTTCTAAGAAGTCTATGTAAATTCATGGAAAGTTTAATTGCTTGTATTTACTACAAACAAACCGTGTATAGAAGATACGCCATGTTCATACTGAATGGCGTTCAGATATCGTTGCGAGTAATTTAAAACTACGACAGCGATAAATAATACGGAACGTATAAGATAGAAAGAGATAGCTAGCTATCAAAGTGCAACAATTGTATCACTTTGTCCTCAACAATTTGTGCGTGCTAGTGCGATATCTACCTCTTTTTACTATATAATATCATTGGGTAGTAATATAATTATTTACATTTTGTATTGTTCAATTATCAAAATTCACAAAGCTTGTATCACTCATTTTTGTAAACAACAAAGTACATAATGCAATACTAATATCCAAATGTCGAACAAAAATGGCGGGATACGACGTGAATTCGAATTAACCTATAAGTTTTTTTTTTAATTACGGCGCTGTGGTAGTGAATCGCACGTGCTAGACGTTCGATTCACTACCACATTCGATGTTCTTTTTTTAAAACGAGTTGCATAATGAAATTCAGTACAACATTATAACACCCGTTTGGGTGTTATAATGGTTATTAAGACACTGGCTGTTTTAATGTTGGCCATAAGCTAACTGTTTCAGATACCTACCTTTATAGAGGATTTATAGCATGGGTGTAGATAAAATTATCAATGGGTTTTAGGCTAGTTGAGTATTTGCCTATTAGATGCGTCCGGCGGGTGAGCGTCGAACTTCGTAGCAACTTCCAGTACAGTGCAGCGCAACAAATAAATCATTTTGCACTTGAGTAGATAATGTAAAAAGAATAAGTTCCTAATTCTTATGTTTTTTTAGGCTCTTTATGCAAATTTTTCAAGAAAATTATTAAATAATTTGATAGCCTCGTTGTTTACCCTTGCAATAATATAATTAGCACGTCTATATTATTATGTTGAGGTGAGGGGAGGCAAATGAGACAAGTTGCTTGGTTGACGTCCCATTTATTACTGAACTGCACCGTTAATAACAATGTAGGTATATATATTACTTCAATGTCTCCTACATTCAAAGATATCAGCGTTTCATTGAACATATTATCCTAGATCAGCCGAATAGAAAAACAAATTGGCTGGGGAGATTCGCGGGGTGTGGGGTTACATTAGGAGTATTTATAAGCATGTATTTGTCGATAGAAATGAGTAAATAATATTCCAGGCCCTTGCTCTTCAACGAGCCCAGAAACACCTCTGATGATGTATGTAGCCCGAACAACTGAAGTATCGGTAACCGCCAACCGGTAGCCAAACACAATGTATAATTATATCTGTATAATAATATGGTGTTCCGAACATTCGTACAAAAATCAGCTCAATGCGAATTTTTGTAACCTTGCATGAGTAACTTGACCGGGCTATCGTAGGAGTTCGGTTACTTTCTAGTTTCTATACAATCTTTCAAATGCGTCATCAATTTAAAAAAATCCTGTTTCGAAAATGAGGTAGTCGTCCACGTAAAACAAGACGTATTGGCGAAAGTCCAAATCTGGACAGCCATCTTGAATTACAACTGCGCTAACCGTCTTAAAAACATCCTTGCACTCCATATTTCAAAACAAACCAAGAACGCTGCCTTGAAAAAGTATGCCGAATATTCGCGGACAAGGACATAATATGCTGTTATTTCCTTGTGTTTGATTCGGAATCTATTAAAGATACCTATTGATTGTGCCGCTGACGTCAGAAAGCAGACGGCGGCAGCGGATGGACGCGGTCGTCGGTCGTCGGTTGTGACTCGTGAGCTCATCTCATCCACTATCGCAGGCGTACTTTTCAAATATGTGTACAAACAAACTCAAACCATTTATTTCAATTAGACCATTACGGCACTTTTGAATGTCAAAAAAAACAACAACAAAAAAGCTAAGCTACAGTCACAGTCAGAAGGCAAAGGTTTTCCTTGAAGAAATCTATCTAATGTTGAATATTTTATTGCTATTGGTATCCAGAAAATCTTAACTTCAGTGATCAAATAGTCCCCTATTTAGGTCAATAACTCCATACGGAATATGAATTAGCGATAGTCGTAAGAGATAAAGGTTCTCCTTTAAAGCTATCTAATGATGCCAAGAAAATCTTAATTTATTGCAAATAATTAACTATCCAAATAGTCAGCTATTTAGGTCAATAACCCTGAACGAACTGCGAATTGCCAAAAGTGGTGTTAGTAGCAAAGGTTCTCCTTAAAAAGCTCTTTTCAATAATGTATAATCTTATGGCTATTGGACCTTGGTGCAGATGCCCATACTTGTTTCCTGAAATGATTTCTTGTACCGGTCATGTTAGTATGATCAGTTTGTCTGGAGCGCTGTCCCGTACTACGTCCCGTGTATTTGAGCTGTCGTCGCGATTGGTTGCAGCGCTGGCGCTGTTCGACCACGTGAACCTGCTGTACGGCACGGTGTCGGAGTTCTGCTCGGCCGCCAGCTGCCCCGACATGACGGGCCCCGGCGGCCGCACCTACGCGTGGTACGACGAGCGCGGCAAGAAGTCGCGCGTCGCGGCGCCGCAGTATGTCGACTACGTCATGACCTTCACGCAGAAAACCGTCAACGACGAGACTGTCTTTCCTACTAAATATGGTAAGTTGCCGCTTGTCGACTGAGTGACCATGTTTGTAATTTTTATAACTGCTGAACTATCCGACACAACACCCAAATTGCGTAACACTTTCAATGACTACCGTCAAACCGTACAACCGTACTTTGCCCAAATTGCTGAAAATTTTTGATTAAACTTTAAATATAAAAAAAAAAAAAAAAAAAAATGTGTGATTGTGCTACACGACATTTAAATGCACTGTTCTTTGCTTATGATATATACCTACATGTAATAATGTGGGAAGAGGTATATGCGACCAAATTGTCTACTTGAATATCATTAAAAATAGATGTATCTACCGGAACCTACTTTATTAAAGGGAATATATCTATATTATACAAAATATGAATGTTTTCATGAAAAAAGTTGTAATCTATGAATTATTGAAATGGCTGTATAATCTAAAAACTCACTATATACTTACGACAAAGTGCGTAGTGGCAGATCCGCGCGCAACCGCGCTCCCTCCGCCCCGCAGACAACGTCGGTTCCGTCACTGCCAGCACTTTCTACTTACGACAAAGTGCGTAGTGGCAGATCCGCGCGCAACCGCGCTCCCTCCGCCCCGCAGACAACGTCGGTTCCGTCACTGCCAGCACTTTCTACTTACGACAAAGTGCGTAGTGGCAGATCCGCGCGCAACCGTGCTCCCTCCGCCCCGCAGTCAACGTCGGTTCCGTCACTGCCAGCACTTTCTACTTACGACAAAGTGCGTAGTGGCAGATCCGCGCGCAACCGTGCTCCCTCCGCCCCGCAGTCAACGTCGGTTCCGTCACTGCCAGCACTTTCTACTTACGACAAAGTGCGTAGTGGCAGATCCGCGCGCAACCGTGTTCCCTCCGCCCCGCAGTCAACGTCGGTTCCGTCACTGCCAGCACTTTCTACTTACGACAAAGTGCGTAGTGGCAGATCCGCGCGCAACCGTGCTCCCTCCGCCCCGCAGACAACGTCGGTTCCGTCACTGCCAGCACTTCCTACTTACGACAAAGTGCGTAGTGGCAGATCCGCGCGCAACCGCGCTCCCTCCGCCCCGCAGACAACGTCGGTTCCGTCACTGCCAGCACTTTCTACTTACGACAAAGTGCGTAGTGGCAGATCCGCGCGCAACCGCGCTCCCTCCGCCCCGCAGACAACGTCGGTTCCGTCACTGCCAGCACTTTCTACTTACGACAAAGTGCGTAGTGGCAGATCCGCGCGCAACCGTGCTCCCTCCGCCCCGCAGACAACGTCGGTTCCGTCACTGCCAGCACTTTCTACTTACGACAAAGTGCGTAGTGGCAGATCCGCGCGCACCGCGCTCCCTCCGCCCCGCAGACAACGTCGGTTCCGTCACTGCCAGCACTTTCTACTTACGACAAAGTGCGTAGTGGCAGGTCCGCGCGCAACCGCGCTCCCTCCGCCCCGCAGACAACGTCGGTTCCGTCACTGCCAGCACTTTTGCGCGGACAAAGTTGTAACAATCGACAATGTTATACAACAAAACGTGACTAAATAACATGAATTCAATAAAATAAATTATTACGTTCATCATATAGATAGATCTTTTTGTTGAATATCCGACATAGTTAATAGGGACCATCGTTATATTTAAGACAAAATCGGTGATAAGGGGAGTCGATTTGGTTGCTCGCAAGTGTCGAAAATAGGAGCTGGCGATTGTATAATAAAATAATGCTATGAATGTTGTTGAACTGTCAAAATGAAAAAACCGGCCAAGTGCGAGTCGGAACTCGCGCATGAAGGGTTCCGTACTATCGTATACATATATTTTTATGTATTATTTGTTGTTATAGCGGCAACAGAAATACATCGTAGATACCGCTGGACTGGTCTGTTTTAGTTACTTTCATACTATAATGTCTTTAGAATTTTTTTCTTTAGAAGAAAACGTGTTGCGCCGACCCCAAGTAACATGGGATAAGGGCAGGAAGATGATGATGATACTATAATGTCTTTAAATGGCATTTTGTTATGGGGACGGGCTGCACAGCACATATTGAGCTCAAATGATGAATCGACTGATTCATTATTTCAAAAGCAGTTATTATTCATTCTGCAAAAAAGAGCCATCAGAGCCATATTTATAATCTTCGTAGGCGCGATTCTCTAAGGGAACTTTAGGTTCCGTACAAATAATGAAAAAAAAAACGGAACCCTTATATCTCACTCGTGCGTCTGTCCGTAATTATATATATATTTTTTTTTAAAATAAGGGTCATTTTTGGGGGCCAAATTAGGAAATTACGTCTTACAGTCGCAAACAAAATTTTAATCAACATACAACCTAGCACTGGCCTGCAAATTGCAAAAAACGTAAGAAAATTAGAATTTCGCGGGCTACCCTTGAGCATCCACCTTAATGGGTCCTAAGTTGTGAGCAGTTATATTTGATTCCAATAATAGGTATGGCAAAAACGCTTGAACGCACGGAAATTTGTTCTAGTTTCTACAAGGTCTGTGTAGTAAATAACTCCGGATGTAACCTGTACACTATCCAACATAATATTGCGTTCATTCTGCCAAAAGACTGCACTCCCATAAAATAATATGATGTGCTGATTGTTCATATTCGCAGGGCTAGTTATTAGGATCTCAAGTATATTTTTGTTCTTATTGTAAAAAAATAGTTTTGATTTTATTCATGAAAGAAGAGGAAAATTGACCATTCACCCCCCCTGATCTCCGAAACTACCCAAAAAAATTGAAAAAAAAAACAAAATACATATAGTTCATTGCTTGTAGATTATTTTTAGTTAGCCTGAGCTGTGCGCCTCTTCTCGCCAATTGACGAGAAAACCATCCAAGGCGTCCCACCATCTTCTCCTCGGTCTGCTGCGACCCCGTGTGACTGTCTCAGGGCTCCAGTTTTGTGATATGTGGGCCCACAGCTTGGCCTTTCCAGTCCTATTTTAGTTTAGCGGCTTCAATTTGATTTCTGGAGCGCATTGTGATGTTCTTTATTCGGTCGGTATCATAGATATAAAGATTTCTGTGGTCGGTATGCTGCATTGCCCGTTGGCAAACCTTGAGTTTGGACTTCTGGATGGACGGTCGAACAAGCTATTTGGTTTAGATTAACAATGTAATTTGTGGGTTAAACTGTAAACCAAATAGCTTGTTCGCCCGTACTGTACTTTATTGATTAAAGTGAAGAAAAAATTCATGCATATTCCCTATTACAGTACTAGAAATAGGGACCAAGTAGTTCAGCCAGGCTTTAGACTCATCTTTCATGGGGTACTGACTTCTTGAACTGAATGAGAAGTTAAAACTTGCATCTGTAAGCAAGCATATTACAAGTTGGGCGATTATATCGCTGATAAAAATGCTTGGCTCAATGCCGGTCCTGCTCCACAAGGACTGGAGCGCATAAATTGATAGCATTAGATAGTATTGTTTGAGCTGCTGAAGATTTCACAACTATCTTTGCATTGTACAGATTCAATCTCTTTAGTATATAATCGCATAGCCCTTAATGTGTGAGTACTATGTACGTACTAGAAAGCTATCATTCACTGGAAACCTACGTCTTTTCTTGACTTGAATGTGCCCTGGCGGTGGAGAGTATGTCATGCTCACTCAAATGTCTCGCTGATGGCGGCGCGTGTGTCGGATCATTTAGTTCCCTATCAAATGGTTGAGTTGAATGGTGAGCATGACTTGCGTCATGGTTGTGAACGGGCACTGTCAGTTGCGTCTGATCTCATAATCGCCACGGCTTATTTGAATCAATTATTTTATTTTTGAATTGTATTTATTTGTTTTACTATGGACACTTCTCGTGCACATCTTAACATCTTTCTCACCAATGACCGATGTAACATGTCCATGGAGTTTCTTGCCCGTTCTTCTCCATAGAGATCTACGTTAGGGATTGGGCAACTACAGTACTTTCATAGTTTTTATGTTTTGTCTGTAGATACATTTAATTTCATCTTTGTTTCGATAATTCAAAAGTGCCTGTAACTAGCCTACTTGAAATAAATACTTTTATACTAATTTATACTACTTCTAAAAATTTCAACCGTGATAGCTAGACATAGCTATCACGGTTCATGAGATACAGCCTTGTGACAGACGGACGGACAGTGGAGTCATAGTAATAGGGTCACGTTTATACCCTTTGGGTACAGAACCCTAAAAACGGCGTAAGTTAGGCAGGGCATTTAATTCAAACCCCTTTAAGGACTATATATCCCTCAAATGGCTTAGCATGATCCTCCGTTACGCCTAAAATACTGCAGTATTAATTTTGAAATAAATATATGGTAAAGTTGAGGATTAATGCTAAGTCCTATGTGTGACGAAAACACGATTCCATAAACTTTTCTCGATAGAAAAAAATTCAAGAGTTACCTCCAAATCGAACAATAAACCGCTGGTATTAAAAAAGTACTTAAAATTAGATCATGAAACTTTGCATACTAACTATAAAGCAGGTCTTATGTGTTTTACTTTTTTAGTCCAATCAATAGATTTTTTGTAAATCGCAAAAAACCACTCATTGCGCACTATTAGGCCGCAGTGACCGATGCGATGTAACAACCGCTTTGTAGTGCAAGCTGATTAGAACTTTATTCTAACAGTATTTCAAACGAAGTTTGAACCACCGCAAATAGAGTTGCTAATTTTAGGCTTAGAAGGGCCTTATTAAGGACTTCGTGTTAAATGCTTTGCATTGTTGCCATATGAGGTAGTTGTAGAGAGTAACCATTGCGGCACGATGTTGCAGCGAACGAGTTCCCGGCGCAGTTCGAGGGCGTGGTGCGGCGCGTGGTGCGCCTGCTGTTCCACGTGGTGGCGCACATGTACGCCGCGCACTTCCGCCAGCTGGCTCTGCTGCGCCTGCACGCGCACCTGCACCTCACCTTCGCGCACCTCACCGCGCTCGACCGCCGGTTCGCGCTGCTCGACCACAAGGAGACCGAGGTGACTCACACACACCACACCATGTCGTGGGACTGGTAGTGCTCACACAACAACATGATGCTGTGCTATGGGGGCCCAGAGCCTGAGAGGAAACCTACGGAAGTCAAGGCAGCATAAATATTTGAAATATAAATAAGAAAATAAACCTTTTTTTCTTCTATGGTACCTACTGATTGTAATTTTATGATGTTACTGACTTAGTATCTTGAAACACGTTATTATGAAATTGGTGTCATTTCAGTTTAGGCATGTGCTGCTCGTGACTGTACATCTAATACCGCCATTTCCTGGTCTCCTTGTGTACAGGCCGATCTTGTCGTACTTAACCGCTCTTCTCGCTGCGTTCGCTTCTGACTCCCAAGCAACACAGCTTGAGCTGTAGATAGCTTTGTCTTCCAATTCTGGAAGCATCCAAATAAAACAATTAAGATTACATGCACGACCATTTTAATATCGAATTTTAACTCACCCGTATTTTGTGCGTTCTAGTAACGAACTAACGTTAACACACACAGTGTCACAGAAAGTAAACAGATGAAATTTGATTAGTGCTTACCCTCTTAAATTAACAAAAACAAATGTCCTGACAAACTGCCGCTTGAAATTATCATACACGATACCAAAATCGCCTGTTATCGGTGTGAAGGTATGTTTGGGGGAGACCCTTAACGAAGCCGAAAGGCACTTGTTCTCCCCATCATATCGTTTTTTATTTCTGAACCAACCACCAGCACAACCACTTAAAGTTCAAAGTGGATGAAAAGTATTAAATATCGCATTACTTGTAGGATAAGAAGCAGGTTGTAGTGACTAATAATAATGATCAACAAATAACCTTTTGGCGTGTTTAAAAATGTTAATCATCACACACACATGGTTACGCGATACTTTTTACATTCGATACGTACGCGATCAACTACACACAAATTGAAGGCCCACGACACGACACGCCGATCCGAGAGCATGACACGTGCGCATGTAGCATCCGGGCGGGCGACTGACTGAAGTAGGCGTGTGTAACTCTTTACGGAACCGACTCACTGATCCGGATATCTGAAGTGATTTCAAAAGATTGGTTCAGTACCAACGTTTCAAACGTATCATTTGGATCTGAAACATTAATTTGCTCTTTCTCATTCCGAGCGACGCGTCGCTCGCGAGGCGACTGAGCAGTGAGCAGGGAGGGAGACGGAGACACACTGAGTTACTTAAGAGTCCTGTTACATTTTTTTCGCAAATTTTTGATTTTTGCTTCCTGGATCAAATTTTTTCGACCGGCCTACACGACTCGATAATAATATTGATCTCCGGACGATTGTCGATTGTTATTGACGAAAATTAGAGACGAGACTGACATGAGACTGAGGTGCGAGCTGAATTGACGCAGAATTATAGTTCTCCAATTTTATTTATTGTAATTTTGTCTTATTATATTGACAAACGAAAACTAATAAAACGTATTCATTGTAGATCGAAGTTTTATATCATATTAATTTATTTGATAAAATTGAGTTTATTCGGAATATAATGGACGCTGAAAATGCATACATTTTAGATCAATATTGCTTTTGAATATCGTTTTTTGCGTCGATTCAATTTTTATTTCAATATTCTAATCAATCTACAACCTATACTATATGACCAGTACATATATATTTTTTTTAGATTTTTTCGTGTTACCAGTTTGATACAAATGGCAGGAGAAAACCTAATGTTTAACGTTTGCTTGAAATTGGCTGTCGGAAAATTGCTATTTCTCGTAATTATTAACTATTATAACAAAATTCTAATCAATCTACGAACTAAAACAAAGCCAGATTTATGATTCTTCATTGAAATATTATGCCATTATCTTTATATAACAAATATCGAGGACTTGGAAAAGTACGTATTTTTGGTAAAACGCCCAAAATATGTGAGCGCGCTCTTAATTATTATAAAGACTCGCGGATTCGAGTAAGCGGGCGACAAAATTACAATCTATACAAGTCAGAAAGAGATATCAAATGAGATGTGTATGTATCACTCATACTCTCACAGATTTTCTTTTATCGTTATCCATGCACGTAAAAATGACCACTAAGGTGCTTACGTATCAAATACTATACGGTCGTTTTATGCAAAAACTGCTTGCTAACACAAGGTATCGTTTTACGTTGATATTTTATATCTTTTGAGCCGATGATCCAAATGAGCCAAATGAAACATATCAGTGATTCGGATCATTTCAGTGATCGAGATGCCCACCTCTAGACTGAAGGGATTGTGTTGCCGTGGCCTGTCATGCCGGTTGTACTACATTCTCGCCCGAGAGCACTCGCTGTGCCTCGCCCGAGAGCCTCGGTCGAAACGAGTGCCCATGTACACTCTCGCCGAGCGAAGTTACTCGTCATTTTCAATTGTGGACGCCGAGGGAATGGGCGAAACAAAAGTTGCTGCTGCTGTTGGACTATGTGCCATCAGTTATCTTATTACCGTTACTTCAGTATAAATTATGAAAAAAAATATACAAGAGAAGTGGCGTAAACGAAAATAGTGCATAGTCACAATTCATCGTTATAGAACATGGTACGTAGATTTTAATTTAATTTTACTTCTTAATTGATATATCGGCATCGCAACTCGGAGAAACGAGAGTGTACAGCGACGCGCTCGCAGTTCGCGCGCGGCGGCGCGAGACCCCTTGACTCGCGCGCAAAAACCGACTCGGGACCACTGAGGTTAATAGCTCAATGCTCGGGACGGAGAGCTAGCGAGGAACACCGAGACAGGCCGAGGCGGGCGAGCGGTACCATCTACACTCTCGCGCTCGCTCTGACTCGGACTGTCTCGGCGAGAGTGTACAGCCGGCATTAAGTATTTTTAGGACAAAATATAACATGGTGTAAAAAATATTGGAATCGATTCAGTTACTTATTCTAAACAAACAGTATTCAGGTTTCGCATATAGGTACTAAAAATAATCTATACTAATATTATAAAGAGGTAACATTTGTTTCTAAGTTTGTATGTTTGTAAGTTTGTATGTAGGGGGTAATCTCCGGAAGTAATGAACCGATTTTAAAAATTCTTTCACCATTAGAAAGCTACATTCACCCTGAGTAACATAGGTATATTAAAAAGCGGGATATAAATGCGTACTTGTTAAGGTGCTTACTTCACGACGACTCCCATTAAATAAATAAATTGTATCTCTACTTCCCAGCTCCTTGCAAATAACACTTAGCTTCAACCAACTAACTATAAAACGGTTCGGACGCGAAAAAAAATCAGGTACTAGTCAGCTGTTGCACATTTAATATTTCTATTTATTAAAGGTTTACATTGGCTAAAATATAATTTTATTTGTTGGAGGTGTCGGAAAAAAAATAAGCCATCTGTGAGCTTTACTTTTGGTCACGATAACCGACGTCCACGCGGGCGAAGCCGCAGGCATCAGCTAGTAAGTAATAATGGGGTAGATGACAAACCAATCAATTGAGGTACTTTTAAAGAGCTGTCAAAACACGGTTCTCTCATAGATTTTGTATGGCAATAGCAAACTGTGACGTCACTGTTTATTCAACTTAATGACTCAACTATTTATTGAATTTAAAGCAACTAAAAATCGCCATTGATTGAAAATAAATCGGGTTTTCAGGCCCAAAATAAAGTGGTTTTTAACATTGAAAATGTTTTTTCGATCGCTTCAGTATATAGGCCCCCATTTTCGCTCAGAGTGTGACATCGCCTCGGTGTCGTGAGTTTTAGGGCTACATGAATGTTTGAGATCTCAAAAGACACGTATCAATGAGGGCGATATGGAGAAAATATGGCGATATGGAGAAAAAAATTGTATAGGTACTTTTTTGAAAATCGCATAAATGTGAAAAATTGTTTAATTTTATAAAATCAACTGTATCTCAAAAACTAAATGTGATATCGAAAAAACTGAAAAAAAGCCCTCGGGGTATTGAGTTGGACTACATTTACAGGAAGGAAGGTAAAATCATGAAAGAAGAAAATCAATTAGCTACGTACCTAATTGTTTTTTTAGATTGTTTGGTTTTATTTGATTAATTTTTTGTACAAGTAAAGGTCTGAAATAAAATTATTATTTATTTAGGAATACAATACAATTTGTTTAAGAATGAGACTTCCCATGACCCTGACTGAACTAGTTAGTACCTATAGGTATATATGCCAGAATATATTATATATTATTTGTTCCGCAGAGTAAAGTCAGTTTATACCTAAAATAAATCTATATCTATCTAATCTATATCTATATATATAATAAATCTGTAGAAAAATCGTTTTTGTACATCGAAAATATTTGGAAAAAAAATTGCCAGGGTGTTAAAGGATAACCAAAAGAACTCATTTCCAGCATTTTTGGAATTTTTGTCTGTTTGTCTGTTTATCTGTTTGTCTGTTTCGATGATCAAGCATCACGTAAAATATACGAAACCAATACAGATTACTTTTATACATAAAAATTGTGCTTATCTTGAGGTATTATTTAGTTTTCGTTTCATCGTAATCGGTTAATTCTATCAGAAGATATACGAATTTAAAGTGTTCAAGAAGAACTTATCATCAAATGTAAAATGCAGCGACATCTAGTGTACTAGAATGGTACTAATGACTAAAAATGTGCTCACCAGATAACTTTTAAATCGACTGACCAGCTTTGTAATAATACATTGTAATACAGGGGCTTAAATGACCCATTATATACGAGGTAGTTTTACTACCGAGCTTTAGCGAGGTAGTAAATAGGTACCAAGTTATAATGGGATTTTAGCGCCGTGTGCTAGACTGTACTTTTCAGTTTGAGTGCGAGAAAAATAGTCAATTTAGTCAAACGGACAGACAGATGGACAGGCAGACGGAGAGACAGACAGACTGACAGACAGATGGACAGGCAGATGGACAGACAGACGGAAAGACAGACAGACGGGCGCTTAGACGGACAGGCAGTCGAACAGACAGACGGACAGCCAGATGTACAGACAGACAGACAGATGTACAGACAAATAAACAGACAGACGGATAGATGGATAGACAGACATATGGACAGACAGACGAATTAAAATAAAGAGCTTATTCTATGAAGTTGAAGTTGTTCGTGTGGCTGTTGGACCGATTGCCTTGGTCTTCGACGAAGAGTTTACTTTATGCTCTACTAGAGCATAAAAAGTGACTTTATGTCGCCTACGCACGGGCGAACTTTAGAGCATGAGAAGTGAAATTTACACCATCACGCAGTAGCGTGATGATATAAATTTAGTAACTAATAGGAGCGAAGCATCAATGATAAATATTGCAAAAACGGGGAAAATTTATTTCCTTTGAGAACTTCCGTTGCGAGCGCTGCATAAACGGTTAAAGTTATGCAACAATCATGTATTAGGGAATTGTTCCTCTTAAAAAGTTCAACATAAAATCCGCGATAGCATAATAATGTATAGCTTTTAAGGTTGACTCACACTCTCTCTAACCCTCTCTCTCTCTCTCATGTGACGCAGACGAAGTTGCGCGGGTCAGCTAGTATTATAATAAAAATTGTATGTCAAACAATGTGCACGTAAGGGATACCCAATGATATAGGCAGAATATAAACAAAGTGTCGCATGTATGACTCATTAGCCGCCCCCCGCGCGCCCCGCACTGCCGCGCTTGTTACACAGATTTTGTTCGCGCTGTCTTCTCTATACGTAGTAGTAATAGAATGTCCTTAGATGCGTTTCGCGTCGCTGATTTCAGATTTGATCTTGAAATGTATTTGTACTTATTTATTTGTAAATAAGTATTTTTCAACGTTTTTTTAGGTGTTTTTCGTTTTTTTTTTCTTAAAAATAATTTTTGTGGGAGAAGGAATGACAACAAAAGGCAATAGACGTGAGTGCTGGAAAAAGGGTAAAGAGGCCTTTGCCCTGCAGTGGGACAATACAGGCTCCTAATTAATAAACTTAGTTAAATTACCTCCAGAAATGGATAGATATCGATACGGTACTAGTTATTTATGCATCTGTTGGTTGGCCAATTGTCAATTTTTATTGTTTTCATTTAGAAGGTCCAATTAGGAGTCAATTCAAGTCAATAATTTTTAAATTTTATTTAATAATAATATGAATTTAACAGAAATTATTTTCTTTGACAAATCGAAATGGTTACGGTCTTATTCATAAAAAGTTAAAATAGGTTTATTAGCTTGTTATAATAAGAATCCCGAAAAGCATTATTCATAAACATTCAATAACGCTAAAAAGCTTTGTAAGTATTCAATAGCGGCTTCGTAACTTAAAACAGGGTCGACCCTACTATAAACAAAAACTTGACAAATTATGTAGGTACTAAAACCTTGCTCGTGAACCACTCTATCCATTGGTAAAAACAGCATGAATCGTTGCAGTAGTTTTTGAGTTAATCGCGAACAGACAGACGCGGCAGAGGACTTTGTTTTACTATGTAGTAATATGATAAGCCAATATAGTCCCACTGAACTGGGAATGGGCTGGCTACGTAGCACGAATGCGCCCGGCGAGATGGGCGAAGGTGGTGTGATGATCTGCAGGCCTGTTACGTATCTCTGTTGACAGCTCGATATTATAGTAACTGGGCTCTGTGTCCATCAAATAACTATCAAAAGGTTAGTTTCGTATTATGTATGACCAGTCGCGATCAAATATGACGTCATTGGTTGTCATCGTAGCTGATAGTCACACTCACTCATTTTGACAGAAGCTTTCGTGTCGGTAAAATATATTATTTCGATTATTTATGCATAGTGGACAACAAATTGATGACAACTGAGTTTGAAGTGGCTTTCGTGAAAAACGTTACACCGTACCCGGGCTGTTAGTCACCGTAAAGTGATATCCACTCAGTGCGATACTTAATACCAATATTATGATATTCTCGGTTGTCATCAAAGTTCGGTGTACAACCGAAGCTTGATAGTCACTGGATATCAGAAAGATACGAACATGGCCAGGTATTGTACAGGATAGAGAGGAAGGAGAAAGGCCTTTGCCCTGCAGTGGGACACTCTAAAATGATAACAAAAAAAAACCACTGCAGGGTAAAATCCTCCCTTCTCTCCTTCCACATTTAGTGTAATTGTAGACCAATCTTTTGAGAAAGAGTCCAGCTCATGCCACCATTTCCTTCTGAGCCTGCCGCGTTTTCTTTTCCTGATATTTGGTATCCACTGAGTGGTAATTTCTTCATTAAAGGTTTTATCGACCAGTAGCTCTTCCAGGCATTCTCGGTGCGCCGAGCTACTTTATTTTGTCTTGCCTGGAAATATACTTATCTGGCCGAGGTATAATCATGGACATATTCAATACTACACCCCCAATTTCTATGTTACGTTCTGTGCCGTTCGTCATCAGATTTGTCGTGGTCATATTCATTGAAAGCCCAACTTGAAGACTGGCGCGGCTCAGTTGATCGAGCATTAGGTCTAGCTCACCTGCTGAGGAAGAATCATCTTACTTATAAGAACATTATTATGGAACATCAACGTCACAGTTTTACAATTCATACAGTTGGGAAACGCCTTTGATGTTGAACGATGCCGCCACGCGTGTAGGTACTTAGGCTCTGAGTCGCAAGCGTGTAAGGGTTGTCAAAAACATAATAATAAAAGAAATGTGATTTTGTAATCATTTATTTACATTATTAATTCAATATTAATTTACAAGACATATTTGGTACCAAAATCGTCAAGATATCTCAACAAACAAAAAATCACATTTTCAAATTGCTCTCGTAATTATCCAACATGTATGAAACGCGTAACAATTCTTTTGATATACCTTTTTTTTTTTTTTTTTTTTTCCGATGGGAAATCATCAAATAACCCGTCCCGCTCTGGGCGGAGCAGAAGGGAGTGTCAGACTTTTACTGACTAAAACCCATCCATGTTCCTTCATCGCCCTTTATGTTCCGGGGCCACGGTATCTCTTTCGAACAGTCCCGCAACCCCGGCAGGCATCGGTCCCTACGGACCCCTTCCCTTTTGCTGACTCTCTTTGAGGCGCGCGTGGAACACGAACGCGCCGTCGACACGGCCTGTCGTCATGAGACAGACGGACGGCGAGCTAGCCCACCGTCCACAGGCCCGCGTCTTTTGATATACCTACGTTCACAATTAGCGCAGTAGAGTTGGCCGGCAGAGCTATAGGTGTAGGTATAGGAGGGCTAAGGCATAAGGTCTGTCTTTACGTACCTACTTGGCGTTTTAGTACTAGATATACGACGGGTAGGTATTACTAATTTAAACGAAAATAGTAATAGTAGGTACTAGATGGTTATTTGGTTAGGTAGCTAATTCGAATTTATAGGAAGATTATATAGTATAATAAACTTACCTCTCGTCATGGGGAAATCTATGAAATTTTATATTTTTATCCTTATTGGTGCTCGTCGAGGCACACCCGTATACCTACGCAACAAGTGTACACCATTATATTCAAGTTTTATAACGATTATTAATAGTATTAACAACGATTTACACAGACGCGTCAGCCCTAAACGTCCAAGTCTATGAACTGTGCGAGATCGTAGCCCGCGTACCGCGTCGCCCAACCCCCCGCAAGATCCCCGCCGTTGCTCCACGGAAGTACATTCGTTGCGCAACTGTATGGATTGTAAAACTGTGTCAACGTATAACAGTAATGCCATGGCGACAACATTAATTTCAAGTAATTCAAATAATCAAATTAAGAAAAGTCAATCAGAAACGTACTTAAAATGAAATGAAACAGCACTGCAAGTACGTAGCAATCGATGACGATCGAATCGATACGATTCGATAAATCCGACTTTTCGATTGGGTAAAAACTCATTTTATCGAGAATAACTGTCAGATTTATCGAATCGTATCGAATCGAGTGCTACGTACTTGCACTGCAGTTTCGACAAAACGCGTTTTGTCTACTTAGAACTAGTTTTCACTGATATTCATTTTTGAACAGCAGTTAATACTAGTTCTAACAAAGAATAAGAATAATTTATTTATAAAAGTATTACAAAAATGTACATTTATGTACAGGCCAAAGGCAGTTAGTTAATACTAGTTTTAACTAAGAAAAACGGGTTTTAACTGTAACATGTACATTATACGCTTATTGCGCTATCGCAAACAGTGATTTTTTCATACCAAAATAAAAGTCGTTTCCCAGCAATAATTTTTGCGCAGTGAATAGGTACCTACTTAGTTTGATGTACAGAAAACTAACGGCTCCTTGAAGGGGACGCTTTGTACGCTAGCCCTACTCGCACTTCGCCGGTTTTAAATAGTCCAGGTATCCCTTGTTGTACTGTGTATGTCTCGCCGGCAGGTGCTGCGCGACCTGGAGGTGGCGCTGCGGCTGACGGAGGGCGCGGCGGGCGCGGGGAGCGCGGCGGGCGCGGGGAGCGCGGCGGGTGAGGCGGAGGACGCGTCGCCGCGGCGCCGCTCGCCCGTGGTGACGCAGCCGCTGGGCACTGCGTGAGCGCGCCCCCGGGGCCCGTCCTGTGTCCGCCCGCGCCTCGCGCGTCGCCGCCCCGTGCGAACTGCGACCGTTACAAGAGTTGAAGAATTGTTAATTCTATTGTAAATATTTCGATCTGTTAAGTAGTTTTAGGTGATTACGATTAGTTTTTACTTATAATTTGTGATCGCTTTGGTTGTAAATAAAAGTGATATTTGTTTAACTAATAAATTGAAAGCTTTATGAGAATCATTTATTTAATAATTCATTGCTGGGCAAAGAACTCCCCTCTCTCCTTGCGTTCCTCTGTATCTTGTGCGATCTCTAGCCATGTTTGCCCTGCATAGACCGTCACGCCAGCTTCGCCGCGGTCGACTCCGACGTGTCCGTTACCCAGGCCAGATGTTGTCGAAAATGGTCATTTGAATCTTTTATATAATTAGTTTTGCGGCTTCTGTAATTGTTGCGCACATTTTTAAATTTGTTGCGCTTATAGTTTTTTAATTATTTCACAAAAACATTTCCTGCTGGGGTAACATTACCCCAGTGGCGTGCAGTGGTCGTACACGGTGGGTAGGCCACGAAATAATGATAACAAAAAACAAATTTCATCAGCGCCATCTTGGATTTTCATTTTGACCTCATTTTCATTATTAACTACCCCAAAAACCTCGAAAACGACACCCATGAAGAAAAAACTGAAAATTTTCGTCGGTGCCATCTTGGATTTTCATTTTGACCTCATTTTCATTATTAACTACCCCAAAAACCTCGAAAACGACACCCATGAAGAAAAAATTGAAAATTTACGTCGGCGCCATCTTGGATTTTCATTTTGACCACATTTTCGTTATTAATTACCCCAAAAACCTCGAAAACGACACCCATGAAGAAAAAACTGAAAATTATCGTCGGCGCCATCTTGGATTTTCATTTTGACCTCATTTTCATTATTAACTACCCCAAAAACCTCGAAAACCACACCCATGAAGATAAAACTGAAAATTTTCGTCGGCGCCATCTTGGATTTTCATTTTGACCTCATTTTCATTATCAGCGACACCAAAAATCTCGAAAACGACACCCATGAAGAAAAAACTGAAAATTTTCGTCGGCGCCATCTTGGATTTTCATTTTGACCTCATTTTCATTATTAACTACCCCAAAAACCTCGAAAACTACACCCATGAAGAAAAAACTGAAAATTTTCGTCGGTGCCATCTTGGATTTTCATTTTGACCTCATTTTCATTATTAACTACCCCAAAAACCTCGAAAACGACACCCATGAAGAAAAAACTGAAAATTTACGTCGGCGCCATCTTGGATTTTCATTTTGACCACATTTTCGTTATTAACTACCCCAAAAACCTAGAAAACGACACCCATGAAGAAAAAACTGAAAATTATCGTCGGCGCCATCTTGGATTTTCATTTTGACCTCATTTTCATTATTAACTACCCCAAAAACCTCGAAAACCACACCCATGAAGATAAAACTGAAAATTTTCGTCGGCGCCATCTTGGATTTTCATTTTGACCTCATTTTCATTATTAACTACCCCAAAAACCTCGAAAACGACACCCATGAAGAAAAAATTGAAAATTTACGTCGGCGCCATCTTGGATTTTCATTTTGACCACATTTTCGTTATTAATTACCCCAAAAACCTCGAAAACGACACCCATGAAGAAAAAACTGAAAATTATCGTCGGCGCCATCTTGGATTTTCATTTTGACCTCATTTTCATTATTAACTACCCCAAAAACCTCGAAAACCACACCCATGAAGATAAAACTGAAAATTTTCGTCGGCGCCATCTTGGATTTTCATTTTGACCACATTTTCGTTATTAATTACCCCAAAAACCTCGAAAACGACACCCATGAAGAAAAACCTGAAAATTTTCATGATTTTTTTATGAATTTTTATCTGAAAAATATATTAACAATAATATTATTAATTATTATAATAATAATACGCGCTAATAACGCCCAGTAATCATTATTTTAATCAACTTACAACCTAAACCTAGCACTGGCCTGCCAATTGCAAAAAACGTAAGCAATTTCGAAATTTGAGTTTCGCGGGCTAAAGAACATCCACCTTGAATCCTGGCCTTGTGTTGAGCAGCCAATCACAGCCCAGCTACACTCGCAGGAGTTACCGCCCTAAAATGACCGCAATCTATACATGTGTGCGGTTCATACACACGAAAATATGCACTAATGTGCCGCTGTGTGCGTAAAAATATCAATGGATTTTAGGCTAGACGACTGTTTGCCTGTCCGGCGGAGCTCCAAGCTTCGTAGTAACTTCCAGTATAGTGTGAGTTACGTGACACGGGAGCGACAAATTGCTATAAGTATTTTAACAGGAGATTGAACTTTTTTTTATATTTTGTACATAATGTGTTATTTTATTTCATAGTTAATTAGTTATAATAAATGCCCAGTTGGTAGGGTAGGCTTGATCTAATTGCCTATTAAGGGCGCACGCCCATGCATTACCCCCAGCCAGACCTTTTTCTTTCTAATGGGAATATTTAAATAATTACTAGTTATAAAATTAATTGTCTAGATGAAGTAAATGTTGTGCCTTATTTTGTATTTGTTCTTTCTTCGGTTGCGAAGTTATTCGAGATTTTGCTGGGGTAACGTTTTTGGTTTTGCTAGATCTTTGAAATGGTTAAGCGGTAATTCCACTCAGGCGCTATCTGTCACACTATGTGTAGAGCTGCACTACACTTGAGCGCTATCTGTCACACTTATACTACGCGCACCCGCCTCCCAAAAAACTGCATTAAAAACCGTCTAAAACTGTCTCCTCTAGAGCTTATTCCTCTGTGTTCAATTCGTTACTAAATTCCTCAATAATAAAATCGAACATCGCAACACTACTCCATAGACAAATTTGCCGAAAAAAAAAAAACTTTCATTTGACAGACGGTGAACACTCGAATTTACCTGCGCAGCAAATGTCGTGATACAACTGGTATTTTTAATGGTAGCTGATACTATTATATATCAAAATTATCCTTGTGAACCGTGCTTTATTATTTTGTCAACGTAAATTCGTTTTGGAATCTCGAAGTTGCAATATTTCGCCCGTGAAAAAGTAGTTATTATATGTACCTACAGTGATTGTGTAGTGTGAAGAAATACGTGATTTAGTGACTAAAACGTGTGTGAAATGGGAAAAACAGTGCTCAATTAGTGAGGTGATTAGATTGTTCAACTATCTACACCAAAAAACATGTGGGTTTTTTCATCCAACACCGGCTGGCAAAAATTAGTTCCCAGATGTAAACAAACAGTGAGTATCTAGTTTCATAAGTATATTTAGATATGATGCTATTGAGCTATAAATGAGATTGTGGTCTTGTTGGAAAGGAAATATAGTCTAGTTTATTTCTTTAATGTTAAAATGGATAAAAAACTAAGAGAAAACTGATATTTCTAGCGAAATATCAGTTTCTGTAACTATTTTTTGCTATACATTATGACTTGGAGTATATAATTAAAGTATTTCATTTTGATTTCTAGATAAGTAGATTCCTTATCTAATCAGCTTGACAACAGTATTTTTGAAATTGCTCTAGGACTTGTAGTTTTTGAGCTACAGGTGTTTTTATCGGATCGGGCAGAAAATGTTTCGAAAACTTGCAAAAATTTTTGCATGTGAGCGCTTGGGGGATTTGCAATCCGCGCGCTTAGCGTCGGAGAGGCATATTTTGTACAAGACTTCTTAGGAATTACTTTAAATTTGTTCTGCAATAAAAAACCAAAATAATACATAGCTTAAAGGTTATTTCATTAAATAGAAAAACACTTCAATTGGTCCCAGCACTCTCAATAAGAGGTCTAAAGACTTACTTTAAACATTATTTTGAAGCTTGTAACTGCCTTCAAATGTATGTCAAGTTTCATTAGTATCCTGTAAGTATTTAACAAGTTATGATGATATTCAGTTCTTCACGAGCACGGTCTTGATGCGCGCGGTGTTATTTGGCCACTGGATTGGATATATGAACTGAATGTTATGTCAATTATTAGTTTTTTAGTTCAGTTGTATATCAGTAAAATTTCAGCTCAGTACATTGGATAATTAATGAGATAATACGATTAAAGTCATTAGGAAGTGAATGACCGTGGTAACCCGATCAAGTTTAGGTGGTTACGAAAAAACGAAAACGCAGAACATTATGGTACCTTCTAAAATATGTAGGATAGTGTTACAAATTTAGTACAGACATGTAGGGTAGAGTGGTAGCCAATGAACCGCGTGTACCGTATGAACCATAGTACCTACCGTCCATACGCGACGTTGCCCGCTCGCGCAAAAAACGTGTCAAGACTCGCTTGCCACGTCGTGCAGTTTGGTCTAGTCGCCGGGCGCTTGCCGCCACAAACGAACGCGTGCGCCGCGTACTTGTGTTTACTCAAGCAAAAACGACGAAAAAAACGTGAGTTTCTTTTTGTTAACTCTTACTTAATCATGTGTGAATTGTATGTGTAATGTAGGGCCTTGCGCTTGTTTAAGACTATTTTTTGTAATTACTTTTCAACGGTTATTGTGTAAAACATAACCTAACATTTCCTAAGGGGAGATGGGTACGCAGTGAGCCATTTATCCTGGGTAAGCAATGAACCATGGTTCATTGTGTACCACATCTAATTGCTTTGTTTTATGCTATCTATACAGGTGGGGAGTATTATTCCAGTCAACCTCTAAATGTTAAATGTGAGTATAATTACTATTTGTTTTTCAGCATGGGGCGAAACACGGTAGGAAGGGAAGCCCGTAAAAAAGGGTATCACACCGGAGAAGATATCCAAAGAGGAATAGATAAGCAATGACGTATTATATATAGACACGTCATGAACCAACATCGCGGCGCTTAAAAACGGCGAAAATACTAGAACTACCTATAAGCGTGAAGAAAGAGAAAGAAAATATGACACCGAACGGCGGGATGCCTGTTGCGAGAGGGAGATAAATATACATCTTCAGTCACGTCACAGGATTTATTAAATTATAAACAAACGTAGCGTCGCGCGACAGGTTGGTGCGTAACTAAGCGCGATGTGGCCAATTGGCTTCATTTCATGTTGTCATTTTAGAGTGCGGACAACGTATCTATAGTTTATATATCATTGTAGATAAGCACTTGTCGGGACTGAGTACCAGAAAAGCAGCCAACTGATTATTCCTATTTTTTACCTATTGTTAAGTACAATTTGTGATTTAGGCATACAAAAATAATTAAGACTGATTGTGATAAATACAAAGGTGATGTTCTATATACTCAAAGTAATGTTAATTAGTTAGTAAAAACTGTTTTTTCTTTTTTAATTTGCAGTAAGTATAGTTTATCTTCTCAAAACTTTTTAAAAGTTTATAATTACAGTTAAAAATTAAGTTTTAAGACTGATTGCGTAGTTTTTATATAAGCCGAAACCTATTAAATAATGAAACTTACAAATGTTTTATTTATTTTCCACTTAAAACAAACAATCTTCGGTTTTTATATTACTGTGATTCATTGTGTACCACCTGGATCATTTAGTACCACCCCCCCGGTTCATCGTGTACCCTTAGGTGTACACTATGAACCATTTCACTTGTTTAAAAAAAACCTGTATTAATTAGGCTATAGCAAATATTTTTCATTTTTTTTAACGCAGTTTGGTATCTTATTAAATTACCTATCTTCTGAGATAAAAATATTTTCTTAGACTGTAATAACGACCGTGCTAGAGCTCTTCAAACTTTTGGTGGTTCAATGGCTACCACCCCACCCTACACAAGTTTTAAAAAAGACTACATAATAATTAAAGAATTTTTATTGACAGGTAAAATAATCATTTCAATTGAACTTTTAAAGTATTAATAAACTTATACTTGAAAACAATTACAGATTAAAATTACAGATAGTAATTATGCTAAAAAAAGAAAATAATAAGTAAGTTCCTAAATTCAAATATTTAAGCCTTAAAAAAATACAGTTTTAGATAAGTACCTAACAACATGTACATATTAATAATAATTTTGCTACTATTTCTGTAGTTACATTATGCAAGCTTACCTTGTTCGTGAATTCATCAAGCAACCCGCACCATAATCATGATCATCAATAGAAGCACTCCACATTAGCATAAATTAGCCACACTTATTATTAAGTATATAATAGCTCTCACGCACTCGATAAATATTTGCAAAACAGGAAACGGAACTGCCGAAGCGCACGCGCACTCTACAAGATGAATATGTGATTATGGAGCATGTTTGCGTTATGCAAACAATGTATTACCCCTTCACCCCACCCCTCTCGCGTCCCACCGAACGACATGTTATATCGGTGATTTTTGATAAGTTTGTGCAACTGGAAGATAATAATAATGTTTTCATAGTACAGATATTATTATGTATTTAACAGTGTACGCGTCTGTACCGAAATTGTAAGGTGTATTATACTAAACATTTCAAAAGATAGTATAATGTTCTGCGTTTTCGCTTTTTCGTAACCACCTAAACTTGGTCGGGTTACCACGGTCATTCACTTCCTAATGACTTTAATCGTAGTAACTCATTAATTATCCAATGTACTACGCTGAAATTTTACTGATATACAACTGAACTAAAAAACTAATAATTGACATAACATTCAGTTCATATAACCAATCAAGTGGCCAAATAACACCGCGCGCATCAAGATCGTGCTCGTGAAGAACTGAATATCATCATAACTTGTTAAATACTTACAGGATACTAATGAAACTTCACATACATTTGAAGGTAGTTACAAGCTTATAAATAACGTTTAAAGTAAGTCTTTAGACTTCTTATTGAGAGTGCTGGGACCAATTGAAGTGTTTTTCTATTTAATGAAATAAGTAACCTTTAAGCTATGCATTATTTTGTTTTTTTTTTTTATTGCAGAACAAATTTAAACTAATTCCTAAGAAGTCATGTACAAAATATGATAAGAATCCGCTTAACCATTTCAAAGATCTAGCAAAACCAAAAACGTTACCCCAGCAAAATCTCGAATAACTTCGCAACCGATGAAAGAACAAATACAAAATAAGGCACAACATTTACTTCATCTAGACAACTAATTTTATAGCTAGTAATTATTTAAATATTCCCATTAGAAAGAAAAAGGTCTGGCTGGGGTAACGTTACCCCAGCAGGAAATGTTTTTGTGAAATAATTAAAAAACTATAAGCGCAACAAATTTAAAAATGTGCGCAACAATTATAGAAGCCGTAAAACTAATTATCTCTATGATTCAAATGACCATTTTCGAGAACATCTGGCTGGGGTAACGGACTCGACTCCGACGGCGACTGACTGACCCAGACTCCCAGAGGGTAAGTTGCTTCCATGCATTCGTGTGACGTGGCTCGCCCACTCTCACTTCAGATTGCTTGTTTTTGTCCAACATCAGCGCACAACGTGCTCTGGATGCTGCGGGACAGCGGGAACTGACACGTATTCTGCGGAGGATCGCGACTCATCACTTTTGAATGATGGCGTTGGTGAAAGTGATAATTTAGAAATAAACATCAAAATAATATAATATACCTACTACTACACTACTACAACAGCCCATAACGTCCACTGCTGGACATAAGCCTCTCCCATGGTGGGAGGATTTGCCGTACCTAATCTCCACGCTTGGCAGGCGGATTCGAGATAGCAGTGATGAAAGACTAACAGAAAACGCCATTGCCCATTCTCTGGTCTACGGAGGTGCAAGGTGTTCTGCCTCAGACATTAGTCGCCTTATACGACACCCGTGAGTGTAATGGGTTGGTTCTATTCTACTCTGCCGGATACCACACGGCTAAATATACCTACAGTAGGTACTTCGAAACCATTCGAAACGAATAAGTACAAAAAGAGGCATATTATTGAAGATATGATTATTTATTATTATTATTATCTATACTATATATTATATTTATATTATATAAAACTACAAAGCCACTGACTCATTGACATGCCGTTTCTCGGAACGGGTGAGAGATGGGTTAGGGGAATGTTTGGGAAAAATGTAGAGTACCATAGAGTGAGTAGAGGAAAATTATAGAGGAGATTCAAATTCAAGATGGCGGCCGAGTCCATTTCCGGTTTCGATGGGGAAAAGACTTGGACGAGTTTCGACTCGTAGGTCCTATTCAAAATCTAGAACGATTTAAAAAAAAAGTAAAAAAAAAAAAAAAAACAAGATGGCGGCTGCTCTGGGACGTTTTGAAATCTTCGACTTTTTGCACTAAACTTTGACGAATTGTTTTGTTCTACCGATTTCAAAAGTTGGCAACATCAATTACACCAGTTGATGGCCTATATCCTTGAAATTTCAGAAAAATTGTGACTTTTCAGAAAAACAAAATGGCGAACAGTATGGCGGCCATCTTGTAAAAAGTTGGAATTTTCGACTTTTTTCAAATCCATTTTTAGGGTAGTTGGCAACATCTGACGGGTTCGAGTTGTACCAAGCGGTTGTGTGTTTTGTCAAAGAGTGTTGCCTGGTTAAAAAAAAAATCCCCATTTTTAGGGTAATTTGCCAGATTTTCCCCGAAAACATGAAAAGTAGAAATAAGGACATTTTGAATGGAAACTTTGACTAGCTGGCAACATTGGGGTCTTCCAAATGACATTTGACCATTTTGGTTCGTTTTAGTTGGCAACCCCAAAAAATATTTAATATTTTAATTTTTGGGACTTTTTGACTTTGGCGAGTTCTTTTGTTCTACCAAACTCAAAAATTGGCAACACCTTGTACTTCGGTCGGCAGCCTATATCCTTTAGATTTCAGGAAAATTATGACTTTTCAGAAAAACAAGATGGCGGACAGTGTGGCGGCCATTTTGTAAAGTTGACGAAAAATCCCAATTTTCGATACGATAAACGGGACAGCTGGCATCCCCCGACTGGATTGTGTTGTATGAACCGGTTGTGTGTTTCGTTAAGGAGTGTTGCCTGGTGCAAAAAATTTCCCTATTTCTAGGGTACTTTACCAGATTTTCCCCGAAAACGTGAAAAGTAGAAATAACGATATTTTGAATTGAGACTTTGACTAGCCGGCAACATTGGGGTGCGTCAAATGACATTTGACCATTTTCATCACTTTGAGCTGGCAACTCCGAGAGCCATTGGGATTTGCATTTTCGGGTCAGACCCGACTTTGGCGAGTTGTTTTGTTCTACCAAACTCAAAAGTTGGCAACACCACGTACACAGGTATGTAGCCTATATCCTTGATATTTCAGGAAAATTATGACTTTTCAGAAAAACAAGATGGCGAACAGTGTGGCGGCCATCTTGTAAAAATTACAAAAAATCCCAATTTTCGACACGATAAATGGGACAGCTGGCATCCCCCCACTGGATTGTGTTGTATGAACCGGTTGTGTGTATTGCCAAGGAGTGTTGCCTGGTGCAAAAATTCTTCCCACTTTTGGGGTTATTTTCCCAGATCTTCCCCAAAACATGAAAAGTAGAAATGACGACATTTTCAATAGAGACTTTGACTAGCCGGCAACATTGTGGTCTCCCAAATGACATTTGACCATTTTCATTACTTTGAGCTGGCATCCCCGAGAGACATTGGGGTTTGAATTTTCGGGTCAGACCCAAGTTTGGCGAGTTCTTTTAATCTACCAAATTCAAAAATTGGCAACACCAAGTACACAGATCGGTAGCCTATATCCTTGAGATTTTGGGAAAATTATGACATTTAAAAAAAACAAGATGGCGGACAGTGTGCCGGCCATCTTGTAGAAATGACGAAAAATCCCAATTTTCGACACAATAAATGGGACAGTTGGCATCCCCCGACTGGATCGTGTTATATGAACCGGTTTAGGATATCGTCAAGGAGTATTGCCTGGTGCTACATTTTTTCCCATTTTTAGGGTATTTTGCCAGATTTTCCCCAAAAACATGAAAAGTAGAAATTACCACATTTTAAATGGAAATTTTGCATTACCACCAAGAATGGGGTGCCCGAAATTGCTTTTGACAATTTCATCACTCTCAGCTGGCAACCCCGAGAGCCATTGGGGCTTGAATTTTCGGGTCAGACCTGACTTTGACGAGTTCTTTTGTTCTACCAAAGTCAACGTACAGCAACCGTGTTTTTACTGACAGGTAGATGGCATCCTGGTTATTATAGAAATTTTTTGACATTTCAGCAGTTCAAGATGGCGGCCGTGCCATTTGCGGTTTCCGAAACCTTGCTCGAATACTACTCACTGAGATAATTGTTCTCTCAGATGGTGGAGGGGAGGGGGTATTTTTTGACAGATTCGTAAACAAGTAATTCTCACAACTATAAAATAAGTGCCAAGCCTCCCCTTTTGGCCCCCTTCCCCTATCGTATCTCGGAAACTAAGAGACCCATATATTTTTTTTTTTTTTTACGGATTCGTTTAGAAGAGGCTCGGAAAAGTAAAAACCAGTTTTCAAAGTTGCCCCGTTTTCTCCTCTTCTCACCACTTTAGGTGGATCTCGGAAGTTAAGAGACTTGGATTTTTTTTTCAGATTTGTTTAAAGGGGCAATGCGTTAGTCAAAATCATTTTTCAAAACTCCCCGCCCTCCCCCCTTCACACACCCTCCCCCCTCTTCACTCCCTTTTTTACAACTGAAAAACCTTTTAATTCTTACCCAAAACTTCTCCCCACTTTTGGGGTAATTTTGACCAAAAACATGAAAAGTAGAAATGACGTTATTTTAAATGGAAATTTTGCATAACCACCAAGAATGGGGTGCACGAAATGACTTTTGACCATTTTCATCACTCTCAGCTGGCAACCCCTAGAGCCATTCGCGCTTGAATCTTCGGGTCGGACCCGACTTTGGCGAGTTCTTTTGTTCTACCAAAGTCAACGTACAGCCACCGTGTTTTTACTGACAGGTAGCTTATATCCTGGTTACTTTAGAAAATTTGTGACATTTTAGTAATTCAATATGGCGGCTGTGCCACTTCCGGTTTCCAAAACCTTGTCCGATTGGGGTCGTTCAAGCGGTTCATCCCACTGAGGGTTATTAGTTTGTAATGGTTTTTTGGATTAGTAAACAAGAAACTTCCACGTGTGGGGTAAAAGTGCCAAACCCCACCTTTTTGCCCCCCTTCTCCCCCCCTTCCTATCTCGTTACTCGGAAACTAAGAGACCCATGTTCTGTTTTTTTACGGATTCGTATAGAGGAGGCTTGGAAAAGAAAAAACCATTTTTTAAAGTTGTCCCCCTTGACCCCCTTCTCTACCCCTGTAGGCGTATCTCGAAAAATAAGGGGCCATGTTTTTTTTTTTTTTAGATTTATAAAAAGAGGCCCAGAGTTAATAAAACTAATTTATCAATACCCTCTCTCCCCCCCTTGAGCCCCTCTCTCCACCCCTTTTTATACAACTGATAAATCTTTTGATTTTTACCTAAAACTATTGAGGGGCGTTGAAATTTGTATACCTTCCCGTCCCCACCCCAACCTCCCCTAAAATTGAAAAGGCTGTAACTTCATAACGGTTAGAGATAGCAATTAAGTGTTTAAACAAATTATATAGTAGGCGTCGAAACTTGTCCGGTCTCCGATGGTGGTACGGCAACGATAGCTTTCTGATGGTAGGTAGGTCCTGAATGGAGCAAACCTGCGAGATCGAGTGAAGCGAAGGGGGAGGTGGCGAGCGAAGCGAGCCGGCGACCTCCATTGCGTAACCAAGGTTGAGTGGGTGAAGCGTAACTCAGAGGTGACTATGTACATTCTGAAAAAATATTTTCTCAAAAAAAGAAAGGGCTGTAACTTCATAACGCTTAGAGATTAGCCATTAGGTGTTTGAACAAATATTATAGTAAGTGTCAAAATCTGTCCGGTGGTGGTAGGGATAAGATCAAGTTTATTGGTCTGAGTTTATAATGAAGGTTTTAGATTGTTTTAGCGGATCTTAAGGGTTCTTAGACTGCTTCATACGTATTTAAGGGTTCCTAAAGACTTGGATGAATTTCGACTCATAGGTCCCATACAAACTTTTTGTACTAAACTTTGACGAATTATTTTGTTCTACCGATTTAAAACGTTAGGAACACCACTTAAACCAGTCGTTGGCCTATAACCTTGAAATTTGGTTGAGGAGTGTTGCCTGGTGCAAAAATTCTCTTCACTTTTGGGGTAATTTTACCAGATTTTCCTCGAAAACGTGAAAAGTAGAAATTACGACATTTTAAATGGAAAGTTTGGGTAACCACCAAAAATCGGGTGCCTAAAATGACTCATGACCATTTTCATCACTCACAGCTGGCAACCTCAAGAGCCATTGGGGCTTGAATTTTCGGGTCAGACCCGACTTTGGCGAGATCTTTTGTTCTACCAAACACAAAAGTTGGCAACACCAAGTACAACAGTCGGTAGCCTATATCCTTGACATTTCAGAAAAATAAGATGGCGGACAGTGTGGCGGCCATCTTGTAGAAATGACGAAAAATCCCAATTTTTCACACAATAAATCAGACAGCTGGCATCCCCCGACTGGATTGTGTTGTATGAACCGGTTGTTTATTTCGTTGAGGATTGTTTGGGGTCCCCCAAATGTTATTTGACCATTTTTATCACTTTCAACTGGCAACCCCGAGAGCCATTGGGGCTTGAATTTTCAGGGTCAGACCCGACTTTGGCGAATTCTTTCGTTCTACCAAAGTCAACGGACAGCCACCGTATTTTTACAGACAGGTAGCTTGTATCCTGGTTACTTTAGAAAAATTGTGACATTTTAAAAATTCAAGATGGCGGCCGTGCCATTTCCGGTTTTCGAAACCTTGTTCGAATACCACTCACTGACATTATTGTTCTCCCGGACGGTGGAGAGGGAGAGGGGTATATTTTGACAGATTCATAATCAAGTTACTCTCACGACTAGGGAAAATGTTCCAAACCACTTTTTGCCCCCCATCCCACCCCACCCTATCGTATCTCGGAAACTAAGATACCCGTGTTTTGTTTTTTTACTGATTTGTACAGAGGAGGCTCGGGGAAGTATAAAACATATTTCGCGCCACGCCAAAACGCCCCGAAGTACTACGCACGCATACGCATTCGTATTGATTCTGACCTAAAACTATTGAGGGGCGTTGTTGTATATCTGTATGGGTGAGAGATGGATTAGGGGTATGTTTTGCAATAATGTATAAAACCATTGAGTGAGTAGAGGAAAATTATAGACAAGATTCAAATCCAAGATGGCGGCCGAGTCCATTTCCGGTTTCGATGGAGAAAAGACTTGGAGGAGTTTCGACTCATAGGTCCCATACAAAATCTAAAATTATTTAAAAAAAAGTAAAAAAAAATTCGTATTGATTCTGACCTAAAACTATTGAGGGGAATTGAAATTTTGAATACCCTACCCTCCCCTCCCCTCCCTAACCTCCCCTAAAATTGAAAGGGCTGTAACTTTATTATGGTTAGACATAGACATTAGGTGTTGGAACAAATATAATAGCAGACGTCGAAACCTGTCTGGTGGTGGCAGAGATAAGTTCACGATAGCTTTCCGGTGGTAGGTACTTTAGGGTAATGTTTTTTTTATTGGGAAAATGTCTAAGTTTTTGAATAAGGTTTTAGATTGTTTAAGGGGATCTTAAGATTTCTTAGACTGCTTCATAATAATGTAGGGGTTCTTAGGGCTTTAGGTTTAGGGTTTTTGTTCAGCTGTAAAGGCAAAGGTTTTCAAAATGTTTAAAAAGTTCAATATTTTTTGTTAAAGCTTCAAACGGAGTTAGCTAACGGATTTTCCAATTCATATAAGGATTACTATGGATTCTCAAATTTTTATAAGGGTCAGGAATACTTCTCAATAACACGAAACCGAACCGAACCGAATAGAATGATATGCATGTTACGGGCAACGTGATTAACTGGGCATTATAAATAAGGACCGGCCATTATTAATAATGCCCAAGAGCGATGGGCAAAGTGATTAATTTATCACTTTGACCGGCCATTATTAATAATGCCCGACGGCCCGTGGTCTATTATTTTGTGGTCTATATATTGCCCTGCATAGGTCGACCACCATGATTGGTCCGAATTAGTATTACAACTTTATGTCCCAGAAGTCCGAATTTGGGACATGAGGAGCGTAGGCCGAAGGCCGGCGGAGCTCCGACGACATGGCTGACGGGAGATAGGGCGGCAGCTTTTTTTTTTCGACCGCCCGATCCGACCATCTGTTTAGTGTAATTTCTATTTTTACATGATGACAGTGTTTGATAAGTAATATTTTTATCAAAATAAAAGTAGGTAACTACTGATAGTCAAGGAAGGAGTGTTTCCTGAGTGTTGTTGTTGTTCGTCAAGCAGTGTTGCCTGGTGCAAAAATTCTACCCATTTTTGGGGTAATTTTCCCCAAAAACATGAAAAGTAGAAATTACGACATTTTAAATGGAAATTTTGCATAACCACCAAGAATGAAGTGCCCTCGAAATGACTTTTGACCATTTTTATCACTCTCAGCTGGCAACCCCGAGAACGCTTGAATTTTCGGGTCAGACCCGACTTTGGCGAGTTCTTTTGTTCTACCAAAGTCAAGGTACAGCCACCGTGTTTTTACTGACAGGTAGCTTATATCCTGGTTACTTTAGCAAAATTATGACATTTCAGAAATTCAAGATGGCGGACATGCCACTTCCGGTTTCCGAAACCTTGTCCGACTGGGGTCGTTCAAGCGGTTCATCCCACTGAGGGGTATTAGTTTGTAAAGGCTTTTGGATTAGTAAACAAGTAACTTCCACGTGTAGGGTAAAAGTACCAAACACCACTTTTTGCCCCCCTTCCGCCCCCCTCCCTATCTCACAACTCGGTTCTTAGACTGCTCCATACTGATTTAGGGGTTCCCCATTTCTAGGGTACTTTCTCAGATTTTCCCCAAAAACATGAAAAGTAGAAATAATGATATTTTGAATGGAGACTTTGACTAGGCGGCAACATTGGGGTCCCCCAAATGACATTTATCCATTTTCATCACTTTCAGCTGGCAACCCCGAGAGCCAGTGGGACTTGAATTTTCACAGTGTGGCGGGCTTGTCCCATATAAAAAAAAAGGTAGCTTGTATCCTGGTTACTTTATAAAAATTGTGACATTTTAGAAATTCAAGATGGCGGCCGTGCCATTTCTTGTTTTCGAAACCTTGTTCAAATACCACTCACTGACATCATTGTTCTCCCGGACGGTGGAGGGGGAGGGGGGTATATTTTGACAGATTCATTATCAAGTAACTCTCACAAGTTGGGGAAATGTGCCAAACCTCCCCTGTTTGCTCCCCTTCCCACCCTCAATATCGTACCTCGGAAAGTAAGAGACCAGTATTTTGTTTTTTTTACGGATTCGTATAGAGGACGGTTGGAAAAGTAAAAACCAGTTTTAAAAAATGGCCCTCTTCTCCCCCTTCTCCCCCCTTTTGGCAGATCTCGGAAGTGAAGAGACCTGGACCATTTTTTTTTTTCAGATTTATATAAAGGGGCAATGCGTTAGTCAAAATCATTTTTCAAAACTTCCCATTCTTCCCCCCTTCACCTCTTCCCCCATCGTATCTTGGAAACAAGGACACGTAGCAGCTTTTCGATTTTTACTGTATTTTATTATTGATGGGAGTTGAAATTTGTATAACCACCCCCCCCTCCCCAACCTCCCCTAAAATTGAAAGTGCTGTAACTTCATAACGGTTAGAGATAGCCATTAGGTGTTTGAACATATATTATAGTAGGCGTCAAAACCTGTACGGTGGTAGGTAGATCCACGACAGAGGCGAAGACAAGCAAACTTTAGGGTAATGTTTTTTTTTTAATGGGTAAAGGTCAGAGTTTTTAAATTGTTCAGAGTTTTAAGATTTTGGCAAATTCTTTTGTAGTACCAACGTACAGCCACCATATTTTTACTGACAGGCAGCATGTATCCTGGTTACTTTAGAACTATTGTGACTTTTCAGAAATTCAATATGTTGGCCGTGCTATTTCCGGTTTCCAAAACAAACTCTCACAAGTAGGGGAAAAGTGCCAAACCTCCCCTTTTTGTCCTCCTTCCTCCTCCCTTCCGTATCTCAGACACTAAGAGACCCGTGTTTTGTTTTCTTTTACGGATTCGTATAGAGGAGGCTTAGAAAAGTAAAAACCAGTTTTCAAAGTTGCCGCCGTAGTAGTAGGCGGATCTCGGAAGTTAAGGGACTTCGATTTTTTTTTTCAGATTCGTATAAAGGGGCAATGCGTTAGTCAACATCATTTTTTCAAAATCATTTTTCCCCCCTCTTCCCACCTTCACCATCCCCCCTCTTAAACCCTTTTTTACTACTGAATAAGTTTTCATTCTTAGCTAAAACTATTGAGGGGCGTTGAAATTTGTACACCTTCCCCTCCCCACCCCAACCTCCCCTAAAATTGAAAGAGCTGTAACTTCATAACGGTTAGAGATAGCAATATAGCTTTCCGATGGTAGGTAGGTCTTGAATGGAGCGAACCTGCGAGACCGAGTGGAGCGAAGGGGGAGGTGGTGAGCGAAGCGAGCCGGCGACCTCCGTTGCGTAACCAAGGTTGAGTGGGTGAAGCGTAACTCCGAGGTGACTATGTACATTCGGAAAAAAATATTTTCTCAAAAAAAGAAAGGGCTGTAACTTCATTACGGTTAGAGATAGCCATTAGGTGTTTGAACAAATATTATAAAGTGTCAAAACCTGTCCGGTGGTGGTAGGGATAAGGTCAAGATAGCTTATAGGTCTGAGTTTTAAAATGAAGGTTGTAGATTGTTTTAGCGGATCTTAAGGGTTTTTAGACTGTTTCATACTGATTTAGGGGTTCCCCATTTCTAGGGTACTTTCTCAGATTTTCCCCAAAAAATATGAAAAAAAGAAATAACGATATTTTCAATGCAAACTTTGACTAACCGGCAACATTGGGGTCCCCCAAATGACATTTAACCATTTTCATCACTTTCAGCTGGCAACCCCGAGAGCCAGTGGGACTTGAATTTTCGGGTCAGACCTGAATTTGGCGAGTTCTTTTGTTTTACCAAAGTCAACGTACAGCCACCGTGTTTTTACAGACAGGTAGCTTGTAACCTGGTTACTTTAGAAAATTGTGAAATTTTAGAAATTCAAGATGTCGGCCGTGCCATTTCCGGTTTTCGAAACCTTGTTCGAATACCAACACATACACATACACATACCGAACAATGATAATGTCAGTGCATCATTGTTCTCCCGGACGGTGGAGGGGGAGGGGGTTATATTTTGACAGATTCATAATCAAGTAACTCTCACGAGTAGGGAAAATGTGCCAAACCACTTTTTGCCCCCCTCCCCTCCCCTCCCTATCGTATCTCGCAAACTAAGAGACCCTTGTCTAATTTGTATAGAGGAGGCTCGGGGAAGTATAAAACATTTTTCAATGTTACCCCTCTTGCCCCCCTTCTCCCCCCCTTTAGGCGGATCTCGGAAGTTCTGAGAATTGGAACTTTTTTTTTCAGATTCATATAAAGGAGCAATGATAGAAAGAATCATTTTTCACAACACCCCCCTCTCCCCCCCTTCATCCCTCCCACCCATCGTATCTCAGAAACTGGGACATGTAGCGGTTTTGTTTTTATTCTTACCTAAAACTATTGAAGGGCGTTGAAATTTTTACACTCTCACCTCCCGTCCCCAACCTCCCCTAAAATTTGAAGGGCTGTAACTATTAGGTGATTAAATGGAGATTATTAGGTGCTTGAACAAATATTATAGTAGGCGTCGAAACCTGTCCGGTGCTGGTACCGGTAAAGAGAAGGGAGGAGCGAGCGTAGCGTAGGGATAAGGCCACGATAGCTTTCCGGTGGTAGGTAGGTCCTGAGTGGAGCAAAGGGGGGAGGTGGCGAGCGAAGCGAGCCGGCGACCTCCGTAGTCCTTATGCTACGGAGGTCGCCGGCTCGCTTCACTCGCCACCTGTTTTTTTCACGCGGCCTTTGGTTATGTGGGAGAAGCGTAACATAGAGATGACTATGTACATATGGAAAAAATATTTTGAATTCTAATTTTAAATTTCGCGCCACGCCAAAACGCTCCGCAACTAACTATGTAAGTACTACACACGCATACGCATTCGTATTGATTCTGACCTAAAACTATTTTTTTTTTAATGGGAAAGTGTCTAAGTTTTTAAATAAGGTTTTAGATTGTTTAAGGGGATCTTAAGAGTTCTTAGACTGCTTCATAATAATTTAGGGGTTCCCTAAGGCTTTAGGTTTAGGGTTTTTGTTCAGCTGTAAAGGTAAAGGTTTTCAAAATGTTTAAAAAGTTCAATAATTTTTTTTAAAAGCTTCAAACGGAGTTAGCTAACGGATTTTACAATTCATTTAAGGATTACTATGGATTCTCAAAATTTTATAAGGGTAAGGAATACTTCTCAATAACACGAAACCGAACCGAACCGAATATAATGATATGTATGTTACGTGCAACATGATTAACTGGGCATTATGAATAAGGACCGGCCATTATTAAAAATGTCCGACGGCCCGTGGTCTATGTTATAAGTCAGTGTTTGAGATAACATCATTGTTTTTTTTAATACTTGCCCTGCATAGGTCGACCACCATGATTGGTCCGAATTAGTATTACAACTTTATGTCCCAGAAGTCCGAATTTGGGACATGAGGAGCGTAGGCCGAAGGCCGGCGGAGCTCCGACGACATGGCTGACGGGAGATAGGGCGGCAGCTTTTTTTTTTAGACCGCCCGATCTGACCATCTGTTTAGTGTAATTTCTATTTTTACATGATGACATAGTGTTTGATAAGTAATATTTTTATCAAAATAAAAGGAGATAACTACTGGTATTATTACATTTTTAACTGTTTAATTTTTAACTACTATGTTCAATAGTTTATTTTTTGTTAACTTTTCATGAACATTTTGTAAGTTTAATTTCATTTAATAAACAAAAACACTACAGTTCACCTATTTTATTACTTTGCCCAAGATAGGGTGGGAATTATTTATAATGGCCGAGAAAAGTGATTAATCATGCTGTTTTAATCACATTGCCCAATTGAGTCGGGCATTATGAATACAGACCGGCCATTATTAATAGTGCCCTGGACTTATCAAATTGAACATGACATAATAATAATATATACAGATTAATCAAGTGGAAACCTTTCGGCTCCTTTTGAGCTTTATTTGGCTTTCACTAGAGTTTGAAAAGTGAAAGACTCATAAATGGTTAGGTATGTTTGACATTTTTATGACATTTAAGGGTTTAAAAGTGAAACATCTACCAGGACAAGCACGCGAGGTGCTTGCACCTCGCGCAACACGCAAATACTAGTTTATATTATATAAAACTACAAAGCCACTGACTCATTGACATGCCGTTTCTCGGAACGGGTGAGAGATGGGTTAGGGGAATGTTTGGGAAAAATGTAGAGTACCATAGAGTGAGTAGAGGAAAATTATAGAGGAGATTCAAATTCAAGATGGCGGCCGAGTCCATTTCCGGTTTCGATGGGGAAAAGATTTGGACGAGTTTCAACTCATAGGTCCTATTCAAAATCTAGAACGATTTAAAAAAAAAGGAAAAAAAAAAAAAAACAAGATGGCGGCTGCGCTGGGACGTTTTGAAATCTTCGACTTTTTGCACTAAACTTTGACGAATTGTTTTGTTTTACCGATTTCAAAAGTTGGCAACACCAAGTACACCAGTCGGTGGCCTATATCCTTGAAATTTCAGGAAAATTGTGACTTTTTTAAAAACAAAATGGCGAACAGTGTGGCGCCCATCTTGTAAAAAGTTGGAATTTTCGACTTTTTTCAAAATCATTTTTCGTGTAGTTGGCAACATCTGACGGGTTCGAATTGTACCGAGCGGTTATGTGTTTTATTAAGGAGTGTTGCCTGGTGCAATTTTTTTTCCCATTTTTTGGGTATTTTGCCAGATTTTCCCCAAAAACATGAAAAGTAGAAATAAGGACATTTTGAATAGAGACTTTGACTAGCTGGCAACATTGGGGTCCCCCAAATGACATTTGACCATTTTGGTTCGTTTTAGTTGGCAACCCCAAAAAATATTGAATATTTTAAATTTTGGGACTTTTTGATTTTGACGAGTTCTTTTGTTCTACCAAACTCAAAAGTTGGCAACACCAGATAAATCGGTCGGTGGCCTATATACCTTAGATTTCAGGAAAATTATGACTTTTCAGAAAAACAAGATGGCGGACGCTGTGGCGGCCATTTTGTAAAAACTTGAAATTTCGACTTTTTTCAAATCTATTTTTCGTGCAGTTGGCAACATCTGAAGGGTTCGAGCTGTACTGATCGGTTATGTGTTTTGTTGAGAAGTGTTGCCTTGTGCAAAAAAATTCCCCATTTCTAGGGTACTTTACCAGATTTTCCCCGAAAACGTGAAAAGTAGAAATAACGATATTTTGAATGGAGACTTTGACTAGCCGACAACATTGGGGTGCCCCGAATGACATTTGATCATTTTCATCACTTTGAACTGGCAACCCCAAGAGCCATTGGGGTTTGCATTTTCGGGTCAGACCCGAATTTGGCGAGTTCTTTTGTTCTATCAAACTCAAAAGTTGGCAACACCACGCACATCGGTTGGTAGCCTATATTCTTGAGATTTCAGGAAAATTATGACTTTTCAGAAAAACAAGATGGCGGACAGTGGGGCGGCCATCTTGTAAAAATGATAAAAAATCCCAATTTTCAACACGATAAATGGGACAGCTGGCATCCCCCCACTGGATTGTGTTGTATGAACCGGTTGTGTGTATTGCCGAGGAGTGTTGCCTGGAGCAAAAATTCTTACCACTTTTGGGGTAATTTTCCCAGATCTTCCCCAAAAACATGAAAAGTAGAAATGACTACATTTTAAATAGTGACTTTGACTAGCCGGCAACATTGGGGTCCCCCGAATAACAATAGACCATTTTGGTTTGTTTAAGTTGGCAACCCCAAAAAATATTGAATATTTTAATTTTTGGGACATTTTGAGTTTGGCGAGTTCTTTTGTTCTACCAAACTCAAAAGTTGGCAACACCAAGTACACCGATCGGTAGCCTATATCCTTGAGATTTTGGGAAAATTATGACATTTCAGAAAAACAAGATGGCGGACAGTGTGGCGGCCATCTTGTAAAAATGACAAAAAATCCCAATTTTTGACACGATAAATGGGATCCCCGCACTGGATTGTGTTGTATGAACTGGTTGTGTGTATTGCCAAGGAGTGTTGCCTGGTGCAAAAAATCTCCCCACTTTTGGGGTAATTTTCCCAGATCTTCCCCAAAAACACAAAAAGTAGAAATAACGATATTTTTAATGGAGAGTTTGACTAGCCGGCAACATTGGGGTGCTCAAAATGACTTTTGACCATTTTGATCACTCTTAGCTGGCAACCCCGAGAGCCATTGGGGCTTGAATTTTCGGGTCAGACCCGACTTTGGCGAGTCCTTTTGTTCTACCAAAGTCAACGAACAGCAACCGTGTTTCTACTGACAGGTGGCTTGCATCCTGGTTATTTTAGAAAAATTGAGACAGTTTAGAAATTCAAGATTGCGGCCGTGCCATTTCCGGTTTTCGAAACCTTGTTCGAATACCACTCACTGACATCATTGTTCTTCCGGATGGTGGAGGGGGAGGGGGGTATATTCTGACAGATTCATAATCAAGTAACTCTCACGAGTAGGGAAAATGTGTAGAACCACTTTTTGCCCACCTTCCCACCCCTCCCTATCGTATCTCGAAAACTAAAAGACCCGTATCTGATTTGTATAGAGGAGGCTCGGGGAAGTATAAAACATTTTTCAATGTTACCCCTCTTGCCCCCCTTCAGGTGGATCTCGGAAGTTCAGAGAATTTGATTTTTTTTTTTCAGATTCATATAAATGAGCAATGCGTTAGAAATAATCATTTTTCACAACACTCCCCTCTGCCCCCTTCATCCCTCCCATCTATCGTATTTCAGAAACTAGGACATGTAGCGGTTTTGTTTTTATTCTTACCTAAAACTATTGAAGGGCGTTGAAATTTTTACACTCTCCCCTCCCGTCCCCAACCTCCCCTAAAATTTGAAGGGCTGTAACTTCATAATGGTTAGAGATAGCCATTAGGTGCTTGAACAAATATTATAGTAGGCGTCGAAACCTGTCCGGTGGTGGTACTGGTAAAGCGAAGCAAGGAGCGAGCCGGCGACCCCCGTAGCGTAGGGATAAGGTCACCATAGCTTTCCGGTGGTAGGTAGGTCCTGAGTGGAGCAAAGGGGGGAGGTGGCGAGCGAAGCGAGCCGGCGACCCCCGTAGTCGTTACGCTACGGAGTTCGCCGTCTCGCTTCGCTCGCCGCCTGTTTTTTCACGCCGCCTCACTTCGCTCGCCACCTGTTTTTTCACGCCGCCTTTGGTTGAGTGGGTGAAGCGTAACTCACAGGTGACTATGTACATTAGGAAACAAGATTTTGAATTCTAATTTTAAATTTCGCGCCACGCCAAATCGTTCTGCAACTAATTGTGAAAGTACTTCGCACTCATACGAATTCGTATTGATTCTGACCTAAAACTATTGAAGGGCGTTAGAATTTGTATACCCTCCCCTCTCCTCACAAACCTCCCCTAAAATTGAAAGGGCTGTATTTTTATTACGGTTAGAGATAGCGATTAGGTAATTGAACAAATATTATAGTAGGCATCGATACCTGTCCGGTGGTGGTTGTAGGGATAAGGTCACGATAGCTTTCCGATCGTATGTAGGTACAACAACCAAACTTTAGGGTAATGATTTTTTCAATGGGGAATAGGTCTGAGTTTTAGAGTGTGTGTGTTTTTTAGAGTTTTTATAATGTTTTAGATTGTATTAGGGGTTCTTAAAGGGTTTCAAATTTTTTTAAATGCAGTGTTGTCTGGTGCCAAAAAAATCCCCATGTTTTGGGTATTTTCCCAGATTTTCCCCAAAAACATGAAAAGTGGAAATTGGAAAGTGGAAGAGTTTGTATCGAATTTTAGGTTCTTCAGGGCCTTGAAGGATATTTACTTGACTAACGGTTGTGATTCAAAATGCCGGCCGCGTTACTTCCGGTTTCCCAAAATTGTCCGATTGAAGTCGTTGAAACGGTTCATCCGACTGAGATGTATGAGTTTGTTTCGAATCTTAGAATATGTTAGGGGTTTGAAGGGATCTTCACTGGATTTAGGGCTTTGCCCCTACAGGAACGTTCTGTAGACGCGAGCTGCTTGCAGCTCGCGCAGCACTCAAACCAATAGTTTTCAATTGGGTTCCTTCAAACGGTTTCGACCGAATGAGGATTTGTGGATTAGTAAACACGTAACTCTCACAAGTAGGGTAAAAGTGCCAAACCCCCGTTTTTGCTCCCCTTACCCCCCTCCCTATCGTATCTCGGAAACTAAGAGACCCGTGTTCTGTTTTTTTACGGATTCGTATAGCGGAGGCTCGGGAAAGTAAAAAGCATTTTTCAAAGTTGCCCCCCTTGACCTCCTTCTCCTCCCCTTTAGGCGTAAGTTAAGAGACCTGGTTTTTTTTTCAGATTCATAAAAAGGGACCCAGTGTTTTTGTACTGCTGTAAGGGTGTGCTCATAGCTGTTTTTATCAAAATAAGTATTTTCCGGTGCAAACATTTTCCCATGTTTTAGGGTATTTTCCCAGATTTTCCCCAAAAACATGAAAACTAGAAATGACCACATTTTAAATGTAAATTTCGCATTACCACCAAGAATGGGGTGCCCGAAATTGCTTTTGACAATTCTCATCACTCTCAGCTGGCAACCCCGAGAGCCATTGGGGCTTGAATTTTCGGGTCCGACCCGACTTTGGCGAATTCTTTTGTTCTACCAAAGTCAACGTACAGCCACCGTGTTTTAACTGACAAGTAGCATGTATCCTGGTTACTTTAGAAACATTGTGACATTTCAGAAATTCAAAATGGCGGCCGTGCCATTTTCGGTTTCCGAAACCTTGCTCGATTACCACTCACTGACATATTTGTTCTCCCAGATGGTGGAAGGGGAGGGGGGTATATTTTATCATTTGTAAACAAATAACTCTCACAAATGGGAAAAAATGGGGATCCTGCCGTTTTGCCGAAAAGATTTTGACAAAATTTAATTACCCAAACAAATTTAAGCAACCTTTTTTTATACCATTGCAATATTTCGAATGATTTTAGTACGCATATTTTTATTTGGTCAAATTTTTACTTGGCAAAATATTACCAAGTATAATGTCATTATGGCATTTGGTCTTTAATCAAATGATTTATTACAGCAAACAATCTTACGACAATAAACGTTTGGTGAAATGATTTGTTAAGACAAAAAATATTCAGGCAAAAATAAGATTTTTTGGGAATTATATAATTAAAAAATGCAATTTTAATATAATCGTTAATTTGTTTAATGCATAATATTTTTACATTACAATTTTAATTTTTTTGCAATGGACATTAGCAATTTTATTTCGGAGTATCCAGACGGGCGAGTGCCAGACACGACTTGCATTAATATAAAAAAGATGTTGTTTATATTAGATTACCCGGAACTCGATTATTTAGATTAGGTTAATTTCTTCTTTAAACTGAATGGGTAGGTTAGGTTAGGTTAAAACTGTGACCTCCTACGCACGAGCCGAGCGAGCGAAGCGAGCGGTGCCGCGGCAGCGGCCGGCGAGTGCCAGAAACGACTTGCATTAATAGAAAAAACCGGCCAAGTGCGAGTCGGACTCGCACACGAAGGGTTCCGTACCATTGACTATATTTAGTATTTGTTGTTATAGCGGCAACAGAAATACATCATCTGTGAAAATTTCAACTGTCTAGCTGTCACGGTTCATGAGATACAGCCTGGTGACAGACAGACGGACAGACAGACGGACAGACAGCGAAGTCTTAGTAATAGGGTTCCGTTTTTACCCTTTGGGTACGGAACCCTAAAAAAGAGATTGTTTTTAGTAGGTTACCCGGAACTGAGCTATTTAGATTAGGATAATTACTTATTAAAAAAAAAATGTTAAGTTAGGTTAAAACTCTGACCTCAAGATATTTGGTGCCACTTTAAAGACTGAATAGGAAAAGAAGAATGGAAAACTGACGATACTAATTATTAGGCTTATTTGGTTTTGCGTAAAAACTGTTATTCCAACTGAAATATTTGACTAAATAAAAAATGTCAAAAGTACTATTTGGTAAACAAGTTATAGTTTAAACGTTCATTTCCCAAACATTAGGTTTGCGTTACATTTTTTTGTGAATAGATTTTTTGCTTAGTAATCATTTGGCAAATGAAATCATGCGAAACATTTTTTGGGAAGTGAAAATTTGTCAAATTCCTTTCGGTCAAACAAGGGAGACCCGAAAAAATGCCATACCTCTCCTTTTTGCCCCTCTTCCCACCCCTCCCTATTGTATCTCGGAAACTAAGAGACACGTGTTTTTTTTTACGGATTCATATAGAGTAGGCTCGGGGAAGTAAAATCATTTTCAAACGTTGCCCCCCTTGCTCCTTTTCTCCCCCCCCGGATCGGCGGTCTCGGAAGTTAAGAGACTTGGAACATTTTCGTTTTCAGATTCATATTGAGGTGCCCAGAATTAGTCAAATTCATTTTTCGAATCTCCCCTTCTCCCGCCTTCACCCCTCCTCCCATCGTATCTCGGAAAATAGGACACGTGCGGTTTTTTTTTTACTTACGTAATACTATTGAGGGGCGTTGAAATTTGTATACCCTCCCCTCCACTCCCCAATCTCCCCTAAAATTGAAAGGGCTGTAACTTCATAACGGTTAGAGATAACCATTAGGTGTTTGAATAAATATTATAGTAGGCGTCAAAACCTGTCCGGTGGTTGAACCGGTAAAGGAAAGGGCGAGCGGAACGAGCCGACCCCCGCAGCATAGGGATAAAATCACGATAATAATATCTTTCCGGTGGTAGGTAGGGGCCACGACAAGCAAACTTTAGGTTAATGTTTTTTAATGGGAAAAGGTCTCAGTTTTAAATAAGGTTTTAAATTATTTTAGGTATTCTTAAGGGTTCTTAGACTGCTTCATACTGATTTAGGGGTTCCTAAGGGTTTTTGTACAGCTTGTATGGGGCGCTCATAAAGATTTTCAAAATGGGCTTGATTTTATCAAAAAATACTGATAAGGGGCTTTAATCAAGTGGAAATTTCGCATTTCACTAAAGTTTGAAAAGTGGAAGACTTTGTGGTTATGTTTGATATTTTTACTGCATTTAGGGGTTTTTAAAGTGAAAAACCGAACAAACGAACTTTAGGGTAATGTTTTTTTTTTTAATGGGAAAAGGTCTGAGTTTTTAAATAAGGTTTTAGATTGTTTTATGGGATATTAAGAGTTCTTAGACTACTTCATACTGATTTAGGGGTTCCTAAGAGTTGTACTGCAATAAGGGCTCTCAAAAAGGTTTTCAATATGTTTAAAAAGTTATTAATTTTTTTTTCAAATTGATTTTCCAATTCATTTTAGGATTCTTATGGATACTCAACATTTTAGAAGGGTATCTACCTACTTTTCAAATTGGTTACTTGATTTTATCAAAAAATGTTGATATGGGTATCGTTTTCAAGTGTTTTGGGGGTGCTGATTTAGAATATGACATCCGTTTTTTAATCCAAGATGGCGGACTATAATTTTATTCAAAAATTAGCATAAGGATATCGTTTACGAGTGATTTGGAGGTGCTAATTTAGAGTGATTAAGAGCTTAACCAAGTGGAAACCTTTCGGGTCCCTTTGGGCTTTATTTGGCATTTCACTAGACTTTGAAAAGTGAAAGACTCTTTTAGGGTTATGTTTGACATTTTTACTACATTTAGGGGTTTTTAAAGTGAAAAATCTACCAGCACAAGCACGCGAGGTGCTTGCACCTCGCGCAACACGCAAATACTAGTTATACTATATAAAGCTCGATTACCACTCACTGACTGACTGACTGACTCACTGACATAATTGTTCTCCCAGATGGTGGATGGGGAGGTGGGTATATTTTGACAGATTCGTAAACAAGTAACTCCCGCGAGTATGGGAAAAGTGCCAAACCTCCCCTTTTCGCCCCCCTTCCTCCCCCTCCCTATCGTATCTCGGAAACAAAGAGACCCGTATCTTTTGTTTTTTACGGATTCGTATAAAGAAAGCTCGGAGAAGTAAAAACCAGTTTTCAAAGTTGACCCCTTTGCCCCCCTTCTCACCCCCTTTAGGCGGATCTCGAAAATTAAGAGACTTGGAACATTTTTTTTTTCAGATTCATATGAAGGGGTAATGCATTAGTCAATATCTTTTTTCAAAACTCACCCCTCTCACCCCCTTCACCCCCACTTCACCCCTTTTTTTACTACTGAAAAATCTTTTGATTCTTACCTAAAACTATTGAGGGGCGTTGAAATTTGTATACGGAGGGTATCCTCCCCTCCCCAACCTCCCCTAAAATTGAAAGGGCTGTAACTTCGTAACGGTTAGAGATAGGCATTATGTGTTTGAACAAATATTATAGTAGGCGTCGAAACCTGTCTGGTGGTGGTAAATCCCGAGTGGAGCGAACCTGCGAGACCGAGTGGAGAGAAGGGGGGAGGTGGCGAGCGAAGCGAGCCGGCGACCTCCGCAGCGTAACGAAGGTTGAGTGGGTGAAGCGTAACTCAGGGGCGACGACAAGCAACTTTAGGGTTATGTTTTTTAATGGGTCTCAGTTTTTAAGTAAGGATTTTTACCTTTATTTTATTAGGTTTTAGGGGTTCTTAAGGGTTTTCATACTGATTTAGGGGTATTTGTAACGGTTTTTCCCATTGGTTTAAGGATTCTTATGGATTCTCAAAATTTATAAGGGTATGGAATACGTCTCAAGAACACGACGACACGCGAGCTGCGCGCAGCTCGCGCACCCAAGCAAATACTAGTTTATACTATATAAAGCTCGATTACCACTGACTGACTGACTCACTCACTGACAGAATTGTTCTCCCAGATGGTGGATGGGGAGGTGGGTATATTTTGACAGATTCGTAAACAAGTAACTCCCGCGAGTATGGGAAAAGTGCCAAACCTCCCCTTTTCGCCCCCCTTCCTCCCCCTCCCTATCGTATCTCGGAAACAAAGAGACCCATATATTTTATTTTTTACGGATTCATATAGAGGAGGCTCGGTAAAGTAAAAACCAGTTTTCAAAATTGACCCCTTTTTCCCCCTTCTCCCCCCCTTAGGCGGATCTCGGAAGTTGAGAGACTTGGGACATTTTTTTTTCAGATTCGTATAGAGGAGGCTTGGGAAAGTAAAAACCAGTTTTCAAAATTGCCCCCCTTTTCACCCCCTTAAGGCGGTTCTCGGAAGTTAAGAGACTTGGAACATTTTTTTTTTTCAGATTCGTATAGAGGAAGCTCGGGAAAGTAATAACCAGTTTTCAAAGTTGACCCCCTTGCTCCCCTTTTTACCCCTTTAAGGCGGATCTCGGAAGTAAAGAGACTTGGAACATTTTTTTTTTCAGATTCGTATAGAGGAAGCTCGGGAAAGTAAAAACCAGTTTTCAAAGTTGCCCCCATTGCCCCCCTTTACACCCCCTTTTTTTTTTTTTTTTTTTTTTCGGATGGGAAATCATCAAATAACCCCTCCCGCTCTGGGCGGAGCAGGAGGGAGTGTCAGACTTTTACTGACTAAAACCCATCCATGTTCCTTCATCGCCCTTTGTGTTCCGGGGCCACGGTATCTCTTTCGAATAGTCCCGCAACCCCGGCAGGCATCGGTCCTTACGGACCCCTTCCTTTTTGCTGACTCTCTTTGAGGCGCGCGTGGAACACGAACGCGCCGTCGACACGGCCTGTCGTCATGAGACGGACGGACGGCGAGCTAGCCCATAGCTCACCGTCCACAGGCCCGCGCCTACGGTGGCCGGGGGCCACGTGGTGGTGGCCCCCGACGCCCGGGGCGTCTCCCGCGGCGGCCGGGACGTTGAGAGGTTCTCTCCCTCTCACGTTCCGCCACCTCCTTCTCTAGCATTACTGCTTCGCAGAAGGAGGCGACGGCGTCCCATTCCGTCTCGCTCCGGACCATGGCTTGCACCAGGGCCGGACGCGAGAGTTCGCCGCCGCCGATCGCCGCTTCGAGGACACGGCGGTGCTCCGCCCACGCGGGGCACACCTCCACCGTGTGCTGCACCGTGTCCTCCGGTCGATCCTCACAGTGGAAGCACCCGGACGTTTCCTCCCGCCCGATTCGGTGCAGGAACCTCCCGAACACCCCGTGTCCGGTGAGGACCTGCGTCAGGCGGAAGGTGAGGACGCCGTGGCGTCGCTCAAGCCACTCCTCAAAGAGGGGACTTATCGCCACTATCGTGGCGTGCCCTGCACGAGGTTGCGACAGTCGCTCTCTCCCCCTTTACACCCCCTTAAGGCGGATCTCGGAAGTTGAGAGACTTGGAACATTTTTTTTTTCAGATTCGTAAGAAGGGGCCTAGAGTTAGTCAAAATCATTTTTCAAAACTCCCCACTCTCCCCCCCTTCACCCCTCCCCCCATCGTATCTCGGAAACTAGGACACGTAGCGGCTTTTTGATTTTTACTATAAATTATTATTGAGGAGCGTTTAAATTTGTATACGGAGGGTATCCTCTCCTCCCCAACCTCCCCTAAAAATAAAAGGGCTAAAACTTCGTAACGGTCAGAGATAGCCATTATGTGTTTGCACAAATATTATAGTAGGCGTCGAAACCTGTCTGGTGGTAGGTAGGTTCAGAGTGGAGCGAACCTGCGAGACCGAGTGGAGGCGTAACGAAGGTCGAGTGGGCGAAGCGTAACTCAGGGGCGACGACAAGCAACTTTAGGGTTATGTTTTTTTTAATGGGTCTCAGTTTTTAAGTAAGGTTTTTTACTTTTATATTATTAGGATTTTTTTTTAAATTAATGATTTTATAATGTTTTAGGGGTTCTTAAGGGTTTTCATAGTGATTTAGGGGTAGTTGTAACGGATTTTCCAATTATTTTAAGGATTCCTATGGATTCTCAAAATTTTATGATGGTAAGGAATACTTCTCAGGAACACGACAACACGCGAGCTGCGCGCAGCTCGCGCACCCACGCAAATACTAGTTAATATTATAAAGCTGCAGTGTTTGTTTGTTTGAACGCGCTAATCTCAGGAACTACTGGTCCGATTTGAATGATTCTTTCAGTGTTAGGTAGTCCATTTATCGAGGAAGGCTATAGGCTATATAACATCGCGCTGCGACCAAAAGGAGCGAAGCATATTGCAAAAACGGGGAAAAATGTATTCCTTTTGTGAGCTTGTAACGTTGTAGAAACTCAGAATAGTTTCTACCGTTACCTTGTAAACATAACCTATTCAACACTTGGGCGTGACGATGACCGTAGCGGTGTGCCACGCTGCAGACGCCAGGTAGGGTGACGTGACGGACGGCAGATGATCGCGCCGACCCGTAGAATTTTCGACGCGGCCACGCAGGAAAAAGGTACCCGCTGCGGAGCCCGCGGCAAATTGGATGCCGGTAAAACGGTTGTCAACCGAAATCTTGATTGTCAGCCGGAATCTTGAACGTCAGCTGTAATCTTGAACGTCAGCCGTAATCTTGAACGTCAGCCGTAATCTTGAACGTCAGCCGTAATCTTGAACCCTGGAAAATAACGTCCAGCGTGTCACGGAATGGCTAGCAGTCATCCCCGCTGATTGTGACACCAAGGCATAAGCAAAGCGAGAAATACCCGTGTGACAATGAAGGTGATGTGTGGTAGTCACAATCAGTACGGAGTTTACATGATGGTGGTAAGCACGACATGATTTGCACATTTTGAGTGTCATGAGGGTTATTGTAACAATGTCAAATACACTCGGCTGAAGGCTACAAGATTTAAGCGTTTGAATGTGCATAGCAAAAACGGTGATAGAAAGTGGCTCACATCTTGAGACCACGTAGCTAGTGATACACAAAATATGAAAACGTGAATTGCTGTTCAACAATTACCCAGTATGGGGTTTACGCAGACACAAAATGGAAAGAGTTAGGTTACTAACAAAAATTAAAGCTGCCTGCTTTAAGCGTAAACGTAAGTAAAAACGTAGAACACTGTACGTACACCTTAGTTGCTGGCGCCCAAAAACGTGGTTTTATGGTCACTTTTCTTCAAGTTCTCTTGAGGATGTTTTTTAAAAATACGAATTATTTTCTCATTCTACGTAGTAGTAGGGCCAATAGTAACGGCTCGCCCCGGGGAAGTACTACCACCAAACTTAATTCTTCCGGTAATCAGCGTTGCTGTGTGCCGGCTGAAGAGTTTGGGTGCCGGGTATTAATTACTGGCTAAAATTAAAAGACAATAACAGCTTTGTCGTTCACCAACAATTTTATGCGGGTTGTTGAGTACAAAGAACCAACAAGTTTGCTCGTTAGGTGTTAATTTTTTTTTCTTTTTTTTTTTCTCTCTCCAAATAATAGTAATAACACATATCAAGGAGACTATTCCATAGAAATATAATAGTAATAAATTATTCATTAACAACAATTTAGATTCATAACGATTAATAGTTTTTTTCTTTTGTTTGTACAATCACAGGATTTTACTTATTCACTTGTATCATTGACTTGTACGGAGTGACAAGTAACTTTTAACTTGTCACACAATTTTATTAACTGTTAACTTTTTACTTTGGATTTTGATCACTTTTGTTCTTGTGAATTATCTTGTTATTGATAACTCAACATTAGTTAATTCATAATAATCATTTAGCAACATTAACAGTTTTATGATTTTGTTTGTTCTCACATATTTTGAGTACCTACAGTCATGGAACTAATTGTAATTGTATTTACAACTTGTCATAAAATGTATTTTTTATTTCAAAATTACATTACTTACTGAACGCGTACACATTAGTTGCACCTGTTATTTTATTTTTTTGCTTTTTCATAATTAAATTATTTTCAGTTTTTTTTTTTTATCTCTAATCATTTCATTAGGATAACAACCGAAACGTTATTTTTAGTTAAGATTTGTAACAGTCGGAGTACCTACTTGTCACTATTCATTCCTTATTGATTGCTGTTCAACACTTAACGGTTAACTTAATTTTTTAAATTATTTTTTTTAGATAAAAAGAACATACAAATCTTGTCACATCTTCAGAATGGCTTATCCAATTAAACTTATGTCTCTGTCATGACATTTTAGGTTCCTGGCACTTTCAAGACTTGGAATAATTGGTAGGTTAGTATAGGTGTCCATACATAGAAGTAGTTCATTTTTTTTTTTTTTAATGTTTGTCAATTATAACTTCATAATATATCTGAGCGGTTGCAACTCATTAAATAAGCCTTTGCAGGAGCGGGTGGATACTCCTTAAATAAGCCTTAATCCAGTTCAATTAAATATATCTGAGCGGTTGCAACTCATTAAATAAGCCATTGCAGGAGCGGTTGGATACTCTTTAAATAAGCCTTAATCCATTTTCAAATTTAGTAACCCAGTAGACTTCTTTAACTTTTGCATACTTGCTCGTAAGCGGTTGCAGCTGCTAGCACGTCTGTTTTGCGCGAGTATTACGTCAACTACGGACATGATACTCTCACGTACTTGTTAGGAAGCGGACTCACCTCATGTTAAGGTGGTCTGTTAAATATGTTAGGATACGATTTGGTGATATGATGGATGAATGTGGACGAATAAAAGGGGTCGTAAATCAGATGCGAGGTATAGTAGGAGTAAAGGATTTTTACTGAGGTAAAAACCCTAACCAAGCGGGGGGGTATTGTAACGTTGTAGAAACTCAGAATAGTTTCTACCGTTACTTTGTAAACATAACCTATTCAACACTTTAATTAAGTTAAATGTCAAAACAAACGCCACAGAGTATACATACTCATTGGGCCGTTCAGTTACTAAACGACTAAAATTAGCTGTTTTTACCAGTGCTGTGCTGTGCGCGCGTTACGTGTACCTATCTGATCGAATGAGTGAAGACTTGTCTATGCGTAAACACGCCAGTATAAATGTCACGGACTCGCGATGACGAGCCTTTTTGGAAATATTCTGCTCCCAGTGACTAGACGCGTTCTCTCATCGGAAATTAAATTTCTAGAAGTATTCGTGATCTAGAATATTCGGGCTTAAAGCAGGCAGCTTTAATTTTTGTTAGTAACCTAACTCTTTCCGTTTTGTGTCTGCGTAAACCCCATACTGGGTAAGTGATGAACAGCAATTCACGTTTTCATATTTTGTGTATTACTAGCTACGTGGTCTCAAGATGTGGGCCACTTTCTATCACCGTTTTTGCTATGCACATTCAAATGCTTAAATCTTGTAGCCTTCAGCCGAGTGTATTTGACATTGTTTCAATAACCCTCATGACACTCAAAATGTGCAAATCATGTCGTGCTTACCACCACCATCATGTAAACTCCGTACTGATTGTGACTACCACACATCACCTTCATTGGCGCACGGGTATTTCTCGCTTTGCTTTTGCCTTGGTGTCACAATCAGCGGGGATGGCTGCTAGCCATTCCGTGACACGCTGGACGTTATTTTCCAGGGTTCAAGATTACGGCTGACATTCAAGATTACGGCTGACAATCAAGATTTCGGCTGACAACCGTTTTACCGGCATCCAATTTGCCGCGGGCTCCGCAGCGGGGGTACCTTTTACCTGCGTGGCCGCGTCGAAATTCTACGGGTCGGCGCGATCATCTGCCGTCCGTCACGTCACCCTACCTGGCGTCTGCAGCGTGGCACACCGCTACGGTCATCGTCACGCCGGGCTGAGCCAGGAGAGTACCGTGAAAACCCCCGGGCGGGCTTGGAGAAACTTGTGACCATAAACCTACCCACACCCGTTTAGTTTATTAATATATTTTCATGTTGACCTGGGTCCGTGGTTTTCTTTTATTTACCCCCACGGACACCCTTTCCGTCACAAGCTGTTTCTCTTTTATGTGACGCAGACGAAGTTGCGTGGGTCAGCTAGTACTATATAAAGCTCGATTACCACTCACTGACTCACTCACTCACTGACATAATTGTTCTCCCAGATGGTGGATGGGGAGGTGGGTATATTTTGACAGATTCGTAAACAAGTAACTCCCGCGAGTATGGAAAAAGTGCCAAATCTCCCATTTTCGCCCCCCTTCCTCCCCCTCCCTATCGTATCTCGGAAACTAAGAGACCCGTATTTTGTTTTTTTAACGGATTCGTATAGAGGAGGCTCGGGAAAGTAATAACCAGCTTTCAAAGTTGCCCCCCTTTTCACCCCTTTTAGGCGGATCTCGGAAATTGAGAGACTTGGAACATTTTTTTTTTCAGATTAATATGAAGGGGCAACGCGTTAGTCAAAATCATTTTTCAAAACTCCCCACTCTCCCCCCTTCACCCCTCCCCCTATCGTATCTCGGAAACTAGGACACGTAGCGGCTTTTTGATTTTTACTATAAATTATTATTGAGGAGCGTTTAATTTGTATACGGAGGGTATCCTTCCCTCCCCAACCTCCCCTAAAAATAAAAGTGGAGATTACGACAAATTCCTCCCATCATGGGAGAGGCTTATGTCCAGCAGTGGAGTTTATGGGCTGTTGTTGTTGTTTTGTAATTAACATTGAAATAATAATACATTAAAATACCTACAAAAATGTTGGTAGTATTTCATTTTGAGTACTTGAGGCAATTGAGAATTCAACTCGAAAAGAAAAGCGCTGATTTCAAAGTGGAAAAAGGCGTTAGACAAGGAGATCCCTCCTATCCCCGAAACTATTTTCCGCAGTTCTGGAATCAATATTCAGAAGACTTAATTGGGAACATCTAGGAATTAAAGTAGACGGCGGGTTTCTGTCCCATCTGAGATTTGCAGACGATATAGTGCTACTGGCAAAAACATCCGAAGACTTAAACACCATGATAAAGGACCTTGCGACAGAAAGTGAGAGAGTTGGGCTGACACTGAATCTGGAGAAAACTAGAGTGATAACAAATGGAAACCAACATACCATAGAAGTAGGCAACACAATAATTGACTATACTGACGAGTACATCTATCTGGGACAACTTATTACTCAAAAAGAACCTATGCGAAAAGAAGTGAAGAGAAGAATTGCAAATACCTGGAAGAGATACTGGAGCTTGAGAGAAGCCATGAAAGACAAAAAGCTTCATATAAACATAAAAAGTAAATTGTTCAACACCTGCATATTACCCGTTCTTACGTACGGCTGCCAATCATGGGCTTTAAATCAAGAGATTCTGAACAAACTAGCAACTTGCCAATATGCCATGGAAAGGAGCATGCTAAATGTCAAAAAGTCGGACAGATTGAAAAACCAGGTCATTAGAAACAAAACAAAAACTACAGATGTAACAATAAAAATCAAAAGACTTAAATGGAGATGGGCTGGCCACGTAATAAGAGGATACGACAAATGGAGTAAAAGAGTGACACGATGGTACCCCAGAGAAGGCAAAAGGAAGAGAGGCAGACCGCATAAAAGGTGGGATGATGACATCAGACAAGTGGCAGGAGTCATGTGGAACAGAGTAGCACAAGAAAGGAAAGAATGGAAAAGGTTGGAGGAGGCCTTTGCCGACTGGCAAACAGATCTAGGAAAGATAACGAAACAACAGATATTAGTATAAATCTAAATATATAAAAGAAGAAACTGACTGACTGACTGACTCATCTATCAACGCACAGCCCAAACTGCTGGGTCTACAGATTCCAAATTTGGCAAGTAGGTTTCTTATGTGGTCTAGGAGTTCACTAAGAAAGGATTTTTCAAAATTCACCCCCTAAGGGGGTTAAACGGGGCTCCAAAGTTTGTATGGGGAAACAAGATTAGTTTGACTATTCTTAGCAAGTTCCCCACAACCGAGTCTGAGGCGAGCGGAACGTTATAAAAAGGCTGCGTCACTTGGACTCGGCTCACTTTACGTGCGGCTCTCGGATGCGACGGACGTTACTTTGGTTGTGTGATTATAGTGCTCCTCTATATTTTATTTTCTATCGTGTTAATCTAATTATTATTGTGGTGATTAAAATTATTTTGAAGTTAAATAAAAGCGTTAGGTTGTTGTAGACCGTTATTTTTTTTAAACGATTTTCGCTTCTGGTTTGTAAGATCAGAAGTGGGATCCACTACGCGTTCTGTTAGCTTGTTTTGCCATCCAATAGTTTAGTTTTCGTGATTATCCGATAAAGTGTCGCGTGTTTTGTGATTATTCGATAAAGTGCCACGTGTTTTGTTTTGTGATTTCTTTGTTTCCTCTTTCATTTAAATTAAGATGTCAGGACGTTCCTCAAGACCTGTAGATCGTGATTGTCGTGATAAAAACAGACGTTCTAAAGACCCGTCTCGTGAACGTCGTGGTCGCCGTTCCTCCAATACGCCGCCATTGCCCAGGCATGATGATCGTTCGGTAGACTATAGAAGCAGGTCTAATAGGCGTCATAATGCTTCGCATAGCTCGCAAAATCGAACTCGCGATCATAGTAACAGCTCAAGTGACCGCCGCGAGAGCTTGCAAGGTATGGCGCTTGATCGAATTCTTACTAGATTAGATGCAATTGAAAATAGGCTACAACAACCTAAGTTATCACCAACGGTTGAAAGTCCGTCGCATCTTCCTGGTGACCGCACGCTCACGCCATCACTTTTCGTGGCGCCGGCCCTCACCAGCGAGCGGGGTACCGGCATTACCGATAGGGTGACTATGGGTACAGCACGGGATACTGACGCTAGTACCAATGCAGAGAAGGGCATAGCGGACAGGATTGTTGGAGCTCTCTCATCCTTGGTACAAGTAAGGTCTCAAAATTATTATATTTCTCCTTTTGACCCGTCTATACATGATTTTGACATGTGGTGTGCGGAGGTAGACCGCGGTCGGCAATTAAACAATTGGGACGATCGAGAATGCCTCGGACGCATTGGGGGTTGCCTGCGGGGTGACGCAAAATCATGGTTGAATGATTGGACCACGAATAATCGTACGTGGACCAATTTTAAAACCGAGTTTCGATCATTGTGTCCGCGTAACATTGATTTCGCAACTATACTTTTTGAAGTAATGTGTACCAATTCAGATAAATATTCAACCTATGCTGAATATGGCCGCAAGTCACTGCTGCGTCTTAATATTGTTAGGGGCTTATCTGATGAACTTAAAACTTCTATTGTGATACGGGGTATTGCCGATCCTCAAGTCAAGGCCGCGGCTACCAATGCTAAGCTACTGTCAAAGGATTTAGTAGAGTTTTTATCTGTATACGTTAAACCAAAGCGTGAATCACAAGCTTCCAACAATGCTGTCCGTTCGTCAGACCACTCAGGGCCAATGCAATCGCGTAAGCGAGATGCACCTAGGTTTGGAGACAATTTTAAGTGCCTCGCTTGTGGCAAGCCTGGTCACAAAAAATGGAATTGCCCTAAAAAGTTTAAGACTGATACGACTAGTACTCAGGCTACCTCCTCTGCTTCTAAAGCAGCCCCTTCATCATCCAATGATGATAAAAAGTCAAACAGATTTTGTACTTTTTGCAAACGCAACGGTCATCTTATTGATTCCTGTTTTCTTAAACAACGTTCTAATGATAAAAACAATAAATCAAGTGATGTAAATTTTTGCTCCAACCCGAATCCAGACAAACCAATGTAATGTCAGCTCTCATTCAGAAGGTACCTGTTGATGTCTTGATCGATAGCGGTTCCGTTATTTCACTAATTTCACAATCAATTTTAAAACATTTTAATTTTAATAGAATCCCAACCTATCGTTTATTGCGTGGTATAGGAAGTCAGGAGATTGAGACAACTTCTTATGTCACTGCTATTTTAGAGTTTCCCGAAATTTCATTAGAAGCTGATTTATACGTTGTACCTGATGAATCTTCTTTCTTTGTCCAGGCGGTCTTTCTTTGGAATGCACTCCCCCAGAGTATCAGGACGTTGTCTAGTCGTTTCACCTTCAAAGTGAAAGCTCGAGAGCATATTCACAAGAAGTTGGCAGATTCGTCTCAGAACTAAGTTGTTAGTTTTTATTTTTTATTTTTCTTGTTTATCTCTCTTCACTTTTTATATTAATATATATATATATATATTTTGTTATATGTATGTATATATGTATTTATTCTTATGTTTTAGTTATAAATTTATAAATATTTTCTAGTCTTTTTTTCTGTTATTACACCTACTGTGTACTATCTCTGCATCACCCTAAGGTAGACTGGTAGAAAATGCCCAAGGCATTAAGTCCGCCTTTGTACAGTTTTTTTACTTGTGCATAAAGTTTTAATAAATAAATAAATAAATAAATAAATGAATGCATTAGTGCCCCAATATTGATGGGCACAGATGTTTTGAACCGAGTAGGACTGACATACATAAGGACTAATGACGAGCAAAGGTTGGTTAGAGCTGACGATTTTGCCATAGTGCAGCACGTGAACACCGTGGAAGTCGAATCTATTAAGACGCCTTTAGTTGGGCATGATAAAGACCGCCTTTTGGAAATAATTAAAACATTTTCGAATTCTTTTATTACCGGCACAGCCACCTCCACGGTGAACACGGGCAGCATGGAAATAAAATTGACCTCGAACTCTACGATCTGTCATCGTCCCTATAAGCTCTCAGTTGATGAGAAAAACAGAGTTCGCGGTATAATTAATGATTTGATTAGTAAGGGCATAATTAGAGAGTCCCAGTCAGATTACGCAAGCCCTATCATTCTCGTCAAGAAAAAGGACGGGAGTGATAGGATGTGTGTGGACTACCGTGCACTTAATGCCATTACTGTCAAGGAAAGATTTCCCTTGCCGCTCATTGATGACCACATCGATAAGCTTGGTAAGTTTAGATACTTCACCAGTCTAGACATGGCTACTGGTTTTCACCAAGTGCCAATGAAAGATGATGATTCTATTGCCAAAACGGCCTTCGTAACGCCCGAGGGGCATTATGAGTACCTTAAAATGCCCTACGGGTTAGCGAATGCGCCGATTGTGTACCAAAGAATCATCTCCAGAACCCTTAAGCCGTTAATTGACGCTGGTGTCGTCTTAACTTACATAGATGATGTACTAATTCTGGCTAATACGATTGAAGAAGGGTTGTGTAATTTAGTCGATGTCCTTAAAATTCTAACTGCTTCTGGTTTCTCCATAAATTTGAAAAAGTGCACCTTTTTAGACACTGAAATTGAATATTTAGGCCGTCTCATAGGTCATGGTCAGGTGCGGCCGAGCCTTGTAAAAATAGAAGCCCTAGTAAAGTCGACAAAACCCAGTAACGTCCGAGAGGTCCGCCAATTTCTGGGACTTGCAGGATATTTCAGGCGCTACATTGCCAACTACTCCTCTAAAACTGCTTGCATAGCTAGATTACTCCGTAAAGGGGAGCCATTCCTTTGGAGCGACGAGCAAGATCGTGCTCGCGAATATATTATCCATTGCCTGACTAACGAGCCTGTCTTGGCTATCTTTGACCCTTAACTACCCACTGAGCTTCATACCGATGCCAGTGCTATTGGCCTCGGTGCTGTTCTGCTCCAGGAACATTCTAATAAGAGAAAGAGGGTTGTAGCATACTTCAGCAAATCCACTCAGGGCGCTGAAGCTAAGTATCACAGTTATGAACTGGAAACCCTGGCCATAGTTCGAGCCCTTCAGCACTTCCGCCACTACCTTGTTGGCATTAACTTTAAGATAGTGACGGACTGCAACTCCTTAAAAATGACTGAGCACAAAAAGGATCTATTACCAAGGGTTGCACGCTGGTGGGTTTACCTTCAGGATTTCACATTCACCCTCGAGTATAGGAAAGGATGTATGATGCAACACGCCGATTATTTGAGCAGAAATCCTCCAGCACAGGTCTACCAGATACGCAATCCGGCCAATTGGGCAAAGATTGCTCAGACTGCTGATCAGGAAACACAGGAGTTGATGACTAAACTCCGGGAAGGTCAGTTAGACCAAAACAGGTATTTTATTAAAAATGATCTTTTATTTTATAAACATACACCTACTGGTGAAGAGTCGCGTCTCTTGTGCTTTATACCTAAAGGTCACAGGTTAAGCCTACTTCGGGTCTTTCATGATGACCACGATCACATTGGCATTGACAAAACCATTGATCTTATTTTACGTCATTTCTGGTTTCCAAACATAGGACCTTTTGTTCGGAAATTGTATGGATAGGGACCTTACACCTTGAGTTGATGCTGATTGATACACTGATACTGATTGATTGATATTTATTGATAAAAGTATGATTGCATGATAGATGAGTGCACGCGGTATGAATGCTATTCGTGTACTAAATTAGCCGGCCCGGCGCAGGTAAAATGCTGACATATTGATATGAAAACTGTGCTGTGCTTGCACTGTACATGCTCCAGGCCCGGAGAAGATAAGGGTGCACAGGGTGATATGAATCGTGATGAGTTACAAAGTGATAAAACATAATTGCTTATAAAATAACTTAAATAACACTACATTGATCTGTATTGACTTCCAAAACGTGGTGATGACGCCCTGTCAACTATGCGTGTGCTGCTGTGGCTGTTGTCGACAGTAGCGGTCTGTGGCGGTCTCCTTGCAGCTGTCGTATAGTGCACGTTGGGTTCCTGATGATCCTGTTGAACCGTGTCCCTGTGCGCTCGCAGCCGTCGCCACCCGTAGATGAGAATACTGATTAAGATCACTGCGACCACAGTGTATATGGCGATGTAATGGTGGATGTCGTGGGAAGATACTTGATCTGTCAATGCCTCAACTTCCTTCGCTCTGGCATTCTTGATGGCGAGAGTGATGACTTCCAAGTCCTGTTGCCGTTTGATAGTCTCTTCGGTGTCGTTCAGTGCGGCAGCGGATGGTATAGTCAGATTGATGATGTGATTTATAGATGGAATCTCGATATCCATGACGTCTGTTTTTGTATGGATTGAGTTAGTTAAGCTTTGGTGCGAATAAATCGTGAATGTTTGACCTTTGATGACGCAACCGTCACCGAGTGTCAGTACCCCGGCCTTGCTGAGTCGTTCAGCAGTAATATGATCCCCACATATGACTCGCACCGTGCATTGTCCACAACAATAATACAAATATGAGTTGACGATGCTCAATTCCGTCCATTGATCTATACATTCTTTGGTTTCGGTTTGACATTGATTTGCAACTTGATCTTTTACACACAGATTGTTGTCTGAGGTCATCTGATAAATAGGCCTTTTTAGAGAACAAATGAAGTCATCCTGGTCGTAAGGCGTACATCTTCCCCAATCGGCTTCCGATATCGGAATGTAGGAATCTTTGTGGATGTTTATCGCTAAATGCTGCGCGATAGGTGTGATGGTGACCATGCTTTCAGCTACTTGCAGTGGGATTGGTATGAGGTTGTAAAGCTCATAGTCTTCTCTAGTCACAAGTGGGATCTTGACTTCAAAAATCATGTATTGTTTTGTTGTTCTCGCTTTTACTTTGAGTAAATGATATATCTTTGCTAGATCCGTTTGAATGTTATTTATGGGTATGGTCAGCTCTTTTGAAAGTTGCCCTGTTATTGTATTGAGTTCATTCTCTCAGCTGTGTTGGTGTTAAGAGGTGAAAGTTGAATTTTTCATAGAAAATATTCGCTACTGTATCCACTAGCGTTTCCTGGATATTTTTCAGGTCTGACAGCATAATGTTTGCCACCAAGGCTGATAAAGTGAAGTCACTTCTCCTGTCTGTCTTTTGTATCTGCTCTTTCAGTTTGTTCATTCCCAGGTTGCAGTTGATTATGTATTGATTTACGAGTTTATGTTGTTTTTCCAAGGCGGTTTCTACTCGTTTGATAACATTCAATTCTGCTTCAACGATTGATGTCTGGTTTTTCCACAATAAGGCAAGATGTTTTTGATCCTTCTTGATAAGGTCAATATCTTTCTGATATTTTTCGGCAAAATCTTCGTCCAATATTCCAAATAAACTTCGTGCGATGTTGCCTACTCCATTGATAAAGCCTCTACGTCGGCGCAATCGATGCATTTGCTGACCGAGTAAAATGCTGTTGTAGTGTTCGAGTTCGGCGTACCCATGACGTAACTGTAATCGGACTACGTCACATTGTGGTATTTGCCACTACAGCGGAGAACATCGTGGAGTACGTGCGTCAGAAGACCAAGTACGTGGCGAGAGTGCAGCTGTTGGAGTCGCGCCGCAACGTCAACTTTAAGGCGTTCGTGGTGCGAGTGCCAACGTGTTATCTGCACCTCGTCTTGGAGGAGGACTTTTGGCCGCAGGGAGTGGTGTTCCGTCGCTTCCACGGGCAAGTGCCACATGAACGCACGGTGACATAGTGCACAAGTGAAGTGATACTAACGTAGTTTTAAGGTCCTTTATACTAACACAGTTTGTATTTTATCACATGTATGTTAGTCTGTAAGGTATTTATCTATGGGCCAAAGTTGCTCGAAAATAAAGGTTTTATTATTATTATTATTATTTATTTGATCCGTTGAACATATGTTTTCCAGGTGATTCATGTATTTGTTGAGTACATCTATTCCTCGCCAATATGGAGCCATATCGCAGTAAACTATTAGCTTCCATTCTTCGCGTTGTAGCCGCATATTGGCTACCTTGTCGAAGTAGATGCTTTGATTGTTGCTCAGGCTTGAAAACTTGTATTCGCCTCTTGCTGTAGGTACCATTACCATAAGAATCATGAGAATGGTATAAATTAAGTTGCATAATTTTGATGACGATTGTTGTGTTCGTTGACTTGATACGTTACTTGCGGATTTTTGATGTTCTTGTTCTTCTGATTGATTTTCATTTATAGGCAGTAATGATAACTTTGATATTGGTCTTTTCATTGTTCCATTTTTTGTCCGAATAGTAACCACCCGGACGTACCCATCTTTTCCGGGATGAAGTTGCGTGATTCTTCCCATTGCCCACTTTCCTGATGGTAACTGTACGTCGTGTATGATGACAATGTCGTTGATCTTCAAGTTTGTGTGCGGTTGGCGCCATTTGCTACGCACTGATAATTGGCTTAAGTATTCTGTTCTCCACCTTTTCCATAAATCATCCATGATTTTTTGGGTGAGTTGCCATCTCGTACGCAAATCTTTCTCCGTTTCGATTAACGTCAAGGTTGGTCCGCTTGCTAGAAAGTGGGATGGTGTGAGGTAATCCAAATCTTCTGGATCTTCACTTAGAGCGCACAATGGTCGTGTGTTCAAACATGCTTCGATTTGTGCTAGCACTGTTGAATATTCTTCAAACGTGAGCCTTTGTTCGCCAATCACTCTCTTTAGGTGGTACTTTAAGCTCTTCACAGCTGCTTCCCATACCCCTCCCGCGCTTGGCCAGGATGGGGCGTTAAAGTGCCAATTGATCTCCATGTCGGTGATTGCTTCGTAAAATTCCACGTCTAACACTTTTTGAATGTTGATGAATTCTTCATTAAGAATTCTGCTTGCTCCTACGAAGTTCGTACCATTGTCGCTGTATATATGTTTTGGGGTGCCTCTTCTTGCTGACATTCTGCGTAATGCTGATAAAAATGCTGAGGAGCTCAGATCTGAAACCAGTTCCAGATGCACAGCTTTCGTGGCCATGCATACGAACACAGCGATGTATCCTTTTGTTGTCTTTACTCCTCAGCCTTTGTTTGTTTTAATGTAGACAAAGCCAGTGTAGTCAACCCCTGAGTGATAGAAAGGTCGTGCTGGATTGCTGCGAGCTGCAGGTAAGTCTCCCATTAACTGCTCTTGTTTGATTGGATCGTGACGTCTGCACTTAACACAGGTTCTAAGGCGTTTCTTGACTGCTCGATTTCCGCCCTGAATCCAATATTGTTGACGCAGCCAAGCTTGCGTGATTCGAGCTCCGCCATGATACGTCATCTGATGTCCTTGGTCAATAAGTAAGTTACTGAGATGAGAGTTTTTAGGTATTATGAGAGGATGTCTCATATTTTGACTGATATTCGCATTAGCGATCCTCCCGCCAACTCTCAGTAAGCCTTCTTGATCCAGGAATGGGTTCAACTTCAACAGCTTACTTTTTGCGCTGACTTGTTTATGTTTCTGAAGACTGATGATATCTTCTCTGAATTCCCACTGTTGTACTTGCTTGATGATAAAATGTCTGGATTTCTTCATTTCGCCGATTGTTAAAAACTTTGGTTTGTGCTGATTACGTGTTATTGCGCGCAAAGTCCAAGCTAGAACTCGCGTTGCTCTGTTGAAATTGCTACATTTATTTAATATGTTTTGAGCAATGTCATCATTTTGTTGAATGACGCTTGTTTGTACTGATTTTTTCATTTCGTCTTGCGTAACATAAGTTTGTTGTTTATGTTCATCTTCATGAAATGATGGTAGCCACGTTGGTCCATGCCACCATAGTGAATGTTCTTTGAGCTGCTCTGCTGAACATCCTCGGCTAGCACAATCAGCTGGATTTTCAGCCGACTTCACATAGTGCCAGTTCTTGATTGGGATTACTTCAGTGACTTGTTTCACTCTATTTGCCACAAATGGCTTTCAGCGATTTGGGTCTCCCTGAAGCCAGCCCAGGACCGCTGTTGAATCTGACCATCCATATATCTTGATATTGTAGTTCTGTAAAGTATTCTGAACTACTTTCATCAGAAGTGATAATAAATGTGCTGCGCTAAGCTCCAATCTTGGTAATGATATCGCTTTATTGACAGGAACCAGTTTTGATTTTCCTGCTACTATGGTCACAGGAGTTTGATTGTTCTGATTGTTCTGTTTGATGATCCTGCAATAAATTACGCAAGCATACGCTTTTGTGGATGCATCACAGAAACCATGAAGTTCAATTTCTGTGTTTTGCTGTGTTTGTAGCCATCGCGGTACATTGATATGTTCTATTTCTGGTAGATCTTTCTTGATCTTCTGTCATTGCTCGTTGATATGTGCCGGTACTTTGTCGTCCCATTGTAGGGTTAGTGACCAGACATTTTGGAATAAAAGTTTTAGCTTGGTCGAGACAGGAGCCAGCCAGCCTAGTGGGTCAAATATTTTGGACATATCTGACAATAAGGACCTCTTAGTAGCTGGAGCTGTCGATTTTGTATCAATCTTCATTTCGAACTTGAATTGATCGTCCAGCGGGTGCCAACGTAACCCCAACGTTTTAGTTGACTCTTGATGTTTGAATTCAAATGATTGCGCTGTGTTTGCGGTGACGTCATCTAATACCTCTAAATTATTAGATGACCACTTTCTCAAATTAAATCCGCCTGATCTGAGTAATTTGATAAGATCTGATTTTAGTTGCTTAGCTTCTTCGATGCTCTGATGTCCTGCCAACAAGTCGTCCATGTAGAAACAGGTTTCAACAACTGCGGCCGCAGCAGGATACCTTGAGCGTTCATCTTCTGCTATTTGCTTTAGAGTCATCATGGCGAGAGTTTGGTGCCATATGTAACTGTTGTTAACTCATATTCTCGTAATTTCTCTTGAGGTGAGTCGCGCCAAATGATTTTTTGATATTGCAGATCATCGTCATGACAGTAGATTTGTCTGAACATTTTCTCGATGTCCGCTGTAATCGCATATCTATGTTGTCTCCATCTCAATATTAACGTAAGTAAGTCTTGTTGGAGATTTGGGCCACTGTACATGAAATCATTTAAGCTGTAGCCAGTCGATGTTTTTGCTGACGCATTAAATACCACACGTAATGCTGTTGTTGTTGATTCGGGCCTCAATACACATAGGTGAGGTAAAATGCAATCTGGCTGTTTTTTACTCGTACACTCGCGCATGTGACCTAGTCTGATGTATTCATCGATGAATGCTTTGTAATCTTGCGCAATTTTTGGGTTTTTTCCAAACTTCTTTTCCAATTGATAAAATTGTGCGACTGCCTTGGGTTTTGATTCTCCCAAATTTTGCTTTATTTCTGGCTTTAGCGGTAGTCTTACAACATATCTGCCATCCTCCCGTCGCAAAGTTTCTGTCTGATACTGCTGAATACACTGATGATCCTCCTTCGACATGTTGATATTGCCATCTGCTATGTCTTCAATGGCCCAAAACCTTTGTATGTCTTCAAGATTGTTCATTACGACGTTGCAGTGATATGATTTGACATTTCCGCTTAATATCCACCCAAGTTGAGTTTGTTGTGCTACAGGGAGTGACTCATTTTCTTTGATGATACCTCCCATTATAATTTGTGAATATACGTCGGCTCCTAGTAGTAAATCTACTGGTCGGCTTGTATAGAATCCTGGATCTGCTAGCTGTATGTTTTGTAGGTATGCCCATGATGGTTTTGAGAATGTCCTGTTGGGCAAGTTGTGTAACAGTGTGTTCATTATCAGCACATCTGCTTGAAATGTAAATTCAGTAGGCATTGATGACGCAGTAATACTGATCTCTCCCTTACAGTTGGCTTGACTAGTGCCGATGCCAAATATGACGCCTTTGCATGCTTGTCTTGGGAGTTCTAGTTTTTGAGCTGCGCTTTCTGATATTAGAGAGACTTGTGAGCCTTGATCAATTAGGGCACGCAATGTGTGATATGTCCCATTTCGTGCTTTGACACGAACAAGAGCTGTTGCTAGCAGTATTTCTACAATACTTTCATTTGAGACATGGTTGACAGTGTCTCGTGTTCTGTTTTCTCGTGATATGGACTGTTGTTCTTCTGCTGATGACTTCGTGTTACTTGTCCCGCCGTTGCTGTGGAGCGTATCGTGCAGCAAGGTGTTATGCTTTTCTTGACATACTCTGCATTTTGTCTCCGAGTAGCATGGCTTGTCTTTGTGATCATAGAGACAATTTTTACAGAGGTTCAATTGTTTCACAATATCTCCTTTGGCCTCTGGCCTAGATTCTAAAAATGTTTTGCAACGGAAAAGTCCGTGGTTGTCATTGCAGAGTGGACAGTTTGGTTTATTCATTGCAAAACTTTTAAACGTTGAGTTGCGGAAAAATGGTTTGCCTGCATCGTTCTTATTATTGTGCTGATTAGGTTTGCTTTGTTTGTTAGGCTGATGTTCTGATTCTTTTCTGTTGAATGTTTCTTGCTTTGATTTTGGAGTATACTGCTTACGCCTAGATGATTCAAGAGCGGTGTATTTGTTTTCCAGAAATGATAGGAAATCGTCGAGTGTCGGCAGTGCTCTAGGATTGGTTAGCGATTGAATGTATTCCCCATGCGTATCGCTGTCCAACTTAAGTGCCAGTAGGTGCACAATAAGTGGGTCCCAGTTTGATATGTTGACGCCGAGATTCTTTATGGCGTTAAGACATTCGTTGGTAGTATCAAACATCTTCTTGATCTGATAATCTGCTTGATTTTGCATTGTAGGTATTGCCAGAAGTGCGTTGATATGCGAGCTAAAGATGAGCTTTTCGTTGTTGTATCGATGATTCATGATGTCCCAGCATAATTGATAATTTTCAGAACTGATATTTAAGTGTTGGACTAGCTTTTCCGCTTCACCTTTTAGCTTGCTGTTCAAAAACTGCATCTTCTGAGCACTCGACATTGACTTGTTGTTGTGGATTGTTTCTATAAATAGATCCTTGAATGATGTCCACTTGAGGTAATTCCCGCTGAATATGGGAATATCGATTTTGGGGGTGCAATTTTCACGGTGTGAAATTGAGCCCATCTTGATATTGATTGACTTTTTCATGTCATTGTATAGCTGCTCATATCTGCTGTATGTTTGCTCATAATCTTCATCTTCCTCGTACAACTCACTGTCAATTTCCCAGTGCAACGAGTCGATGATTGACCACCTTTTTTGTACATTACGCAGTAGATCTTCGAGTTCCCATTTTTCAGAGATGTCTTCTAATTCCACGCTCTTGATTGTACGAGACAACGCCTTGAAGTTGCTTTTTTGCTTTCGCAGCATTTCCTCCAGCTTGCTCGCGTTTCCTTGAGAAACAGTTTTCCACAGTGATTTAGACTTACTGTTACAAGGATTGCTGTTTGCTTGATCGGGGTCAGCTAATGAGGTGCTTGAAGTTTCTTGATGGTGTTTACCAGATGCCGGTGTCGATACTTGCATTGATGGCTTGCCCGGAGATTGGTCTCTCTTACGTTCACTAGGATCCTTCGGTTCGTAACGTTCGATAGTTTCCCGCGCTTCAGTGTAAAAGAGTTTCGTCCTTTGATAGCAATTATCGGCGAAATAGCTGGCACTGCGAGTTTCGAATTCACATAATTTCAAATGATTAGACTGGAACTCAGACCAATAACTATCCAGAGTTTGCAGTCGTTTCTTGATATTGTATGGAGTCTTACGTTCTGCAGAATCTTTCTTGAAGTTCCTTAATAGCTGCTCCATTGCTTGCATGATTTGATCTTGATTTGTTAAAATGTTTTCCATTGTGGAAGTCATGATTGATAATTTTCTTGATTATATTCCTGACCGCTAGTCAACAATAAGTGCTTTTGCGAACTCTCCGCGATATTAGCGCCTTCTCAATCCAACCGGTGAGACCCGCTTGTGGGAGGCCGGCTGAACCGATTCGCAACCACGGAAAGAAGAGCAAAGCACCCTCTGCGATGATGGAGCCAGCAGTCGATGGCTTGATGATGTTGGTAGACCGTTGACCGTCGTCCGCAGGTCGTGTTTACAGGAACAATCACTATTATGTTCACGACGTGATTGGATCCCGCTCATCCGGCTCGAAGGACCATTAAGATGTATGGATAGGGACCTTACACCTTGAGTTGATGCTGATTGATACACTGATACTGATTGATTGATATTTATTGATAAAAGTATGATTGCATGATAGATGAGTGCACGCGGTATGAATGCTATTCGTGTACTAAATTAGCCGGCCCGGCGCAGGTAAAATGCTGACATATTGATATGAAAACTGTGCTGTGCTTGCACTGTACAGAAATACATTAATCACTGCCTTGTTTGCCTATCTCACAAAAGGGTGCCTAGAGCTCCTTCGCAACCGATTCAATCGTGGACTAAACCAGACGTCCCTTTTTTGACTCTTCATACTGACGTTCTCGGACCGCTTCCGGAATCACATGGTTACAAATACATTTTGATTATTGTAGACGCGTTTTCAAAATTTTGTTTACTCTACTCACTGTATCGACAAGACTCCGATGAACTGAAACGCGTGTTTACAAATGCAGTGGCTCTATTTGGTACCCCAAGCCTCATAGTTTGTGACCGGGGAAGAATGTATGAAAGTACTGCATTTCAAAAGTGGTGTAGTGACCAAGGGTGCCAAGTGCACTTTATTACTCCGGGCATGCACCGTGAAAACGGTCAAGCAGAAAGGTACTGTAGAACCGTCCTCAATATGTTGCGTGTCGAGGTGGGTAACAAGGGATCCGACTGGTCAGAAGTCCTATGGAGGATGCAGCTCACGTTGAACATCACGAGGCAAGCTACAACACAAGCCTCACCCCTGCAGTTGCTGGTGGGTATTGATGCCGCGACTCCTGCCATCAGGACCCTGGTGAGAGATGTAGCGCTAAGCGACTGCCAACCTAACCGAGAAGCTTTAATGACCCTCAGAAGACAGCGGGCGTCTGAGCTCCTGACTGCCAATCAACAGCATCAGGACGCCTACGTCAACGAAGATCGCCGACAGCCACGTAGTTTTGCCGTGGGTGATCAAGTGTTTGTGAGCAAGGCCACTCAAAGCACTGGCAAGCTGGACTCTGGCATGCGCGGGCCATACAAGGTACTGCGTGCGCTGCCCCATCAGCGCTACGAGCTCGAACTATTGGCTGGCTCATACGGCAAAAAGACGCAAGCTGCGGCCGAACACATGGTTCGGTGGCGCGGCGAGTGGACGCCGGAAACTTGCTCCGCTTTCTTTGAGTGTGGTGAGTGACGACGACGACATGCGAACTGTGGGCCTCTGTCGTGTTACATGTATGACATGCGAACTGTGGGCCTCTGTCGTGATTACATGTATGACATGCGAACTGTGGGCCTCTGTCGTGTTACATGTATGACATGCGAACTGTGGGCCTCTGTCGTGATTACATGTATGACATGCGAACTGTGGGCCTCTGTCGTGTTACATGTATGACATGCGAACTGTGGGCCTCTGTCGTGATTACATGTATGACATGCGAACTGTGGGCCTCTGTCGCGACTACACCTATGACATGCGAACTTGGGGCCTCTATCATAAAATATGAAGTGTGTAGGGCGTTATGCTCTTCATGTGCATTTAACTTTTTACGGGTGTTCGACTGATGGAAGTCCGGAATCCCATCATTCGAATTTACTCGCTTACAGTTGTTTTTTTTTGTTTTCTGAAGTTGCTTAAGATCCTTTACTTGTGGGCGCTTGAGTGCACGCTTGCGCCTGCAACAAGGGATCAGTTCAAGTAATACTCTTAGAGTTTACCATAGCTGTGACCTTCAATAACTTAATTGCTTTAAATTTAGTTTTGATGTATAACTGAAGATCAAATTAAACCTTGCTGGTCTCACCTTTTCTAAACGTGTTATGCTTTTCACATTGCAGAAAATGACATAACAAATTGTGATCAAGACATAGCTGGGGCTAGCACGTCAAGTGGAACAGCAAGTGCGGTCGAGGACGCCTCGCTGTCAGGAACGGCCGTCTTAGCAAGTTCCCCCACAACCGAGTCTGAGGCGAGCGGAACGTTATAAAAAGGCTGCGTCACTTGGACTCGGCTCACTTTACACACAACACTAACAATACTAACCTAATTACATAAGCACCATTGTTACTAACACTAAAATACTAACAAAGTTATGGACTGTAGTCTGAAAATAAAGGTTAATTTATTTATTTTTATTTTTATTTACGTGCGGCTCTCGGATGCGACGGACGTTACTTTGGTTGTGTAATTATAGTGCTCCTCTATATTTATTTTCTATCGTGTTAATCTAATTATTATTGTGGTGATTAAAATTATTTTGAAGTTAAATAAAAGCGTTAGGTTGTTGTAGACCGTTATTTTTTTTAAACGATTTTCGCTTCTGGTTTGTAAGACTATTTTATTCGAAACTTCACAGGAGTGCTCCTATGGATAAATGAGTAGAAACGGGTTTCAGGTTTTTTCAGAATTCAACCCCTAAGAGGGGAAATGGGGTAACAAACCCTGAAATTCAACATAGGTATTGTTTTCATGGTAAATTGTGTCGGGTGTATTACAAAAACAACGATTTTAAGGTTTAATGTGGCAGACCTGAAATACTACCATTCCCTGTTGGGGTCCGATGGGGTTGAAATGTCTAAAAATCAATATGGGTGTCGATACCGAGATTATCAGGGGCGCTGATTATGAATATGGCATTTATTTTGAGTTCCAGATGATAATGATCGTGATTACGATGATGATGATTGTGATAATGATGACGATGATTGTGATGATGATGATTTTGATTACGATGAAAATGATTGTGATTACGCTGATGATGATTGTGATAATGATGATTGTGATAACGATGACAATGATTGTGATTACGATGATAATAAGTGTGATAACGATGATGGCGATTGTGACAGTGATGGTGATTGTGATAGTGATGGTGATTGTGATGGTGATAGCGATAGTTGTGATAACGAGGATGGAGATTGTGATGATGATGATTGTGATTAAGATGATAATGATTGTGATTACGATGATAATGTTTGTGATGACGATGATGGTGGTTGTGATAGTGATTTGTCTGTCTGTCTGTCACCAGGCTGTATCTCATGAACTGTGACAGCTAGACAGTTGAAATTTTCACAGATGATGTATTTCTGTTGCCGCTATAACAGCAAATACTAAAAACAGGATAAAATTAATATTTAAGGGAGGCTCCCATACAACAAACGTGATTTTTTTGCCGTTTTGTCTAATGTATAGATAATGGTACGGAATCCTTCGTGCACGAGTCCAACTCGCACTTGGCTGGTTTTTTTTTAAAATAAATAAAATATAAAAGAATTATAAAATTATATCGATTCTTATTCTGAAAAATCTTAACCATTCATGCAAAGCTGGGTTAGCTAATTGCTATAACTCACTGTACTAATTTATTTAAAAAAAAAGTTCATAATGAACGGCGGTGCGCTCTCAGCGCCGCGACCTCGCTAGAGCTCATCTGCCGCCGCTCCGCCCTCTCGCACACGAGTGTACTACGTGAGCTCGACAAATTGAAGTGCGAATAACGCTTAGGCGACAAAACTGTACTGCGACTCACCATAGTTCGAATGCACGCTTGTGCGACACACTGAAGATCGACATCACGCTAGTACGACATGAAGACACATTTGTATTCATAATCATTTGTAAATATGATGACCTTGATGGCTTAGTTAGTTACAAACTCTTGGTAATGTTCCCGGACGGTGGATGATTGTGATCATGATGATGATGATTGTGATGATGATGATTTTGATTACGATGATAATGATTGTGATTACGATTACGACGTTATCACAATCATCATTGATTGTGATAACGATGATAATGATTGTGATTGCAATGATAATGAGTGTGATACCGATGATGGTGATTGTATATTATTTACAAATGATTTAATTAATTACATGAATTCAATATTTCCTGACACACAGCTGACAGTTTTTGCAGATGACACCAACGCAATAGTAGAAGCTAACGACATACAGGAGCTTTCCGCTAAGGTTAATGCAGTGTTGGCAGTTTTTAAATCTCGGTTTGAAAGTAACAAGCTTTTAATTAATACTGAAAAAACCAATATAATTTTTTTTAGTACAACAGCTCGTAATAAAGATAACATGATTATAGCACTTAATGAAGTTAAAATTGATATAGTTAATGAGGTAAAGTTTCTAGGGATATACATTGACAAATATTTAAATTGGAAAAGAGAATTGCAAGCCATTGATTCGTATATTTCCTCAGCGTGTTATGCCTTACGCAGTCTTAGGGACGTAATAGACATAAAACACCTTAAAATGGTATATTATGCTCTAATAGAATCAAGATTCAGATATAGTGTTCAGTTTTGGGGAAACAGTTTTAAATATAACTGCCAGAGAGCCTTTGTGCTCCAAAAGAGAGCTATACGAACCATGGTCCGGATTCCGCAAATAGAGAGCTGTCGGCCACACTTTATAAATTTAAAAATTCTTACTGTGCCCAGCCTCTATGTTTTAGTATTGTTGGTGTAGTATTGTTGGAATTTCAGGAAATACCTACATAAGTATGAAACAGATGAGGAGAGACAGTTGAGGGAAAGTACGCGCAGGAAAGATTTTAAAAACAAAATAATACCCCAACTTAATGTTGTGCAACATAGTCCTCACAATACCAAGCAGTGCGGATTTTTAACAGGTTGCCATTGGACTTAAAAACTATAATTTACAAAAGCTCTTTTAAGTCAATACTCAAAGCATTCCTATTGGAGAAATGTCGATAGACGATGACATATCCACATTTTAATATTTTTTTATTTGTTTATATCAGTTAATGTGAGATTGGGTAATATTGGTATATTATAGATTGTTTGAGTATTCTTTTTATTTTTGGTTGTAATCTAATGTTATTAAATTTTTAAATGTATCGTTTTCATAATTTGTAATGTAATTGAATTTTATTTTATTTTTATTGTTGTTTTTTTCTATAATTTATTGCTGAATGTGTTAGTTTTATAATTTGAATGCACGTGAATTTATTATTATATTTTTTTTTGTGTAGATTAATGATTTGAAACACAATGTGAATTGTTCCTGAATAAATTGAATTGAATTGAATTGAATATAGTGACGGTGATTGTGATGGTGATGGTGATTGTGATGGTGATTGTCATGGTGATTGTGATGGTGCTTGTGATAGTGATGGTGATTGTGATAATGATTGTGATAGTGATTTTGATGGTGATTGTGATAGTAATTGTGATTGTGATAGAAACGGTGATTGTGATGGTGATTGTGATAATGATTGTGGTTATGATGATAATGATAGTGCTTACGATGATAATGGTTGTGATGACGAGGATGGAGATTGTGATGATGATGATTGTGATTACAATGATAATGATTGTGATTACGATGATAATGATAGTGATAATGATGATAGTGATTGTGATAGTGTGGGTGTCGAAATGGGGGTACCTACTACACAAAACAGTGTCGAAATTTGGCACCATAGATGGAATGCAATTTTGGGTCGCAAAAAATGGAATGTCTAAAAAACTTTTGAGGAAATATTAAAAGAACAAAAAACGACAACGGACACAATAGAAAAGGTTATAGGTCAAAGAGCAAGTGAACCAAAAAGAAGAAAAAAACAACAAGATAAAGAAGAACAAATTAAAAAGCATTTAAAAAAAAAGATACAATGGATTTGTTATCATTCTTGCGTGGCCTGTCCTATATTTGTTATTCAAAAAAGAAGTAATAATTTTTAAATTAGATCGAATCTTTGTTTATTTTATTTTTTTCATATCTTAAAATAGTTTTGATTATATTCAAAAAAGAAGTTATAACTTTTAAATCAAATCGAATCGTTTTTGTTTAATTAATATGTTTTTTTTTCATATTATAAATAGCTTTGATTATTTCAATTTAGTTTGTTTTATTTATACACTAGCTCCCTCGGCGAACTTCCGTACCGCCTCAGAATAAATAACAAAAGCAATTGCAATTGCTACTGCTACTGCAACTAAAACTGCAACTACTACTACAACTATTACAACTACTACAACTATACATTTCGGCTATTAATTTTTATTTATGTAGATGAAGTTAATGCTTTCTTATTTTTATTTAATATCTACAGACGTATTGCATAATCGCTTGTCGCACTTGGGTAGTGTCAAACTACTGTACTGCACCAACGTACTGTCGAATTACAGTACTGTCGCACTCCCGTAGTGTCGCACTACCGTAGTGTCGAACTACTGTCGCGCTATCGTTTGTCACACTAGCGTGATGTCGATCTTCAGTGACGCACTGAAGATCGACATCACGCTAGTGTACAAGCGTGCATTCGAACTATGGTGAGTCGCAGTTCAGTTTTGTCGCCTAAGCGTTATTCGCACATCAATTTGTCGAGCTCACGTAGTACACTCCTCGCACACGCCCGTAAACTACCGCCGCTCCGCTATCAGCGCCTGGTCCGGCAGCGCAGAGGAGCGGCGTACTGGCCTGATGATGCTGTAAAATATAAAAATAATATAATTTTACTGCTACTACACATAGCTGATAGATAAAATTTATTTATCTTAGAATTTTGAGCTGCTGGCGGGAACAAAACTATAGTTGATCAACTATTGTATACCTAATAATATACAACCCAATATTATAAGTTAATTAATGACAATGGTCATATTTTAGTCCCACAATAAGAATAAACACTTTTTGCTCTTGCAAGACTAAGTAATTAAACACTTATACATAAGCAAATGAAAATCAGTAGCTCCATGAAAAATATTAGTTTTCAGCTGCATCCAGTTAGACTGGAAGCTGACCACAACATAGTTGGGAAAAGGCAGGTAGATGGTGATAACTAAATAAGAAAATCAAACACTACTCACACATCATTTTCAGGGAGCTGCGGCTCGGTCCTATAAAAATAAAAACACTTATTATTCCTATTATTCGCTTTAATATGCCAAAAGCTTAATTAAACACGTTAAAGTGAAGCAGACATACCTACTATATTTAGTAAAACAAGTCACTATATTATCATTGTGTGAAGTAGGTTAGCCGTGTGGTATCAGGCAGAGTAGAATAGTACCAACCCCTTACACACACGGGTGTCGTATAAGGCGACTAATGTCTGAGGCAGAACACCTTGCGGCTCCGTAGACCAGAGAATGGGCAGCAGCGTTTTCTGTTAGTCTTTCATCACTGCGATCTCCAATTCGCCTGCCAAGCGTGAAGATTACGGCAAATTACTCCCATCATGAGAGAGGCTTATGTCCAGCAGTGGACTTTATGGGCTGTTGTTGTTGTGAAGTAGGATCGTCATTCACAAGCCTCCATTCGTTACACAACATAGTACCTGGACACCCATACATAACCCACAACATATTTACTAATCAACTAGTCATACTTACATGCTTCGATCCACCGCCGCCGTCCGCCACCCATCTCCTGCTCTGTTGAGGCAGTCAGCGCAGCTAAAAAATAAAGTCCACTCAAACCATGCAAGAAGAAAATCAATTACAGTGTTACTAGCAGACTGAGAACCAGATTAATACAGTAAGATGGGGCAATGCCAGGTCAGACGTGTATGGAATACAATGCGGGGTTAGACAGGGCGGGTTGACCTCACCAAAGCTTTTTAATTTATACATAAATAGCCTGATTGGCGAGCTGAGCAGCATGCATGTTGGGTGTCGTATAGACGGTGTCAGCGTCAATAATTTAAGTAACGCAAACGACTTGGTGCTGCTGAGTCCGTCAATCAGTGGACTCAGGGACCTACTGACTGTGTGTGAACGGTATGCTGAGGATCACTGTCTGAAATATAATGCCGGTAAGACTGAGCTGATGGTTTTTAAGTCCATCGTATGTACCCACAGTGTCACTTAATGGTATACCTCTCAAAAGGGTTAAAATGTGTAAATACCTTGGGCACCTGATAACAGAGGATTTATGTGATGATCCGGATATTAAACGGGAGCGTAGAGCATTGGCGATAAGAGCGAATATGATCTCCAGTAGATTCAATCGGTGTACAGCTCAAGTCAAAGTTACACTTTTTCGAGCCTACTGTACATCGCTGTACACCTGCAATCTCTGGAGTAACTATACGCCAAGATCGTTCAATGCTTTACGCGTCCAATACAATAACGCGTTTAGGGTGTTGTTGCGGTTGCCGCGGGCATGCAGCGCATCGGGGATGTTTGCGGATGCACACGTGGACGGTTTCCATGCCGTCTTGCGCAAGCGGTGTGCCGCCTTGCGCTGAGAGTCCGCGCCAGCCCTAACAGCATTCTGGCGATGTTTAGTAACCGACTAGACAGTCGGTTACATAAGTTTTGGAGCAACTTACATTTAAGTTTACATACTAACATAGTGTTAGGTTTCCGGATTTTACTAGTCAATTTCCTATGTTTTCAGAAAGAATTTTGTTTATAATGTAAAATATTAAATGCTTTATATTTTATTATGTAAACTGGTAACATTGATTCCGTAAGAATGGCAATATTTCTATCATTTGACTTGTAAAATGTTTGGCGCGAGAATGAAGCGGTTCTCTGATTGGATCACGAGACTGACGTGGCGTAAAGTCGTGAGCCAATCAGGGCGCTGGATTTTCCCTCCAACGGCAGGAGTCTTGGTCAGGAGCCCGAGCGGGCAAGTAGGGCATCCTGATGCTGAACGTCGAAGACAATTGACAATTATTCAGAAGTCTTAAAACTGTACCCAAATCATTGTGCCCAGTGTTAATGTGTCAAAGTGTAATGTGAAGTAATTTGTTAGACTCAATGTATCTGTTTGAAAAGAGTAACCATGGAGTTTCTTGCCGGTTCTTCTCCATGGAAACTACCATGCCGAACAGTGCAATGTGCAATGTGAAATAAAATAGTGTATCGCATCCAGTATGTTTTCATAGCACGAAAACCCGTCTTCTGCCCACATAAGCTCGAGCCTAGCTAATAACATAATACAGCTACACATCAGAAGTGACAAGAACAATTAAAACGTAAGTACACGCCCAACATTTTATGCTTCTTTTTTTTGTTCGTTATTCGGTTCGAAGCCAGTTTAGAATCTTAACGTTTTAGTTAACGATATTACCCGTGGTTTCAAGTAAATCTACCGGTTACATATCGAATTTAAAGCCGTCAATTATTTTAATTAATTCCGTTTTATTATTTAATATTGCCCTTTGTACTCATATTTTTGGTTGGAGGGTAGATCTATTTTTCCGCAAGGCTGAATAAACTCTCGTAAATTCAATTTATTTATTGGTAATGCTAGTTATGTATTACAAGGGCCCGTTTAACACAGAAATAATATAAATGTTTTACACAATGCTACGCGGTCATTGTTCTTAAGAATTAATATATTTTTGAAAAAAGAACTACTTAATCGTATCCTAGTCAGCGGCTGGACGGTTTGGTTGGATTAGAAATAATAAAAAGAACTGACGCATCAACAATTGTGAGTTAATAACATTTTCTCAGTGCACATGCATATTGTTTCTTTGGTTTTAACTGGGAACGCATTTAAGTGTCATAACTAAATACTCTAGTATTTCTTTTCCCATTAATACCTATAAACTCCCTGAGGTTTCCTGTATATAAACCCTATTGTGATACTTTTTTAGGGTTCCGTACCCAAAGGGTAAAAACGGAACCCTATTACTAAGACTTCGCTGTCTGTCCGTCTGTCCGTCTGTCCGTCTGTCTGTCACCAGGCTGTATTTCATGAACCGTGACAGCTAGACAGCTGAAATTTTCACAGATAATGTATTTCTGTTGCCGCTATAACAATAAATACTAAAAACAGAATAAAATTAATATTTAAGGGGGGCTCCCATACAACAAACGTGATTTTTTTGCCGTTTTGTCTAATGTATAGATAATGAAACGGAACCCTTCGTGCGCGAGTCCGACTCGCACTTGGCCGGTTTAGTTAATTTGGTTGAGCCACGTCGGTTAAAATGAATAATATTTAAAAGGTTTACGTAATTTATATTTCATGATTATATTTTTAGGGGTGACATACCTTTTGAATGTCTTGACTTTAATAACATTTCAATTTCTATCGTGTTTTGTGTATTCAACTCGACTTCCCAATGCGTTAGACTTTTAAAAACTTAGATTCTCAAACTCGTAGACGTGAGATTTCAGACGATGTCGCAGCCTCCGGGCTGACGAAGGCTCGCAATACCGAGTCGAAGGGGTATCCACTCTGCCACCCCGAACCGAAGTCGCCTTTGAAGTCGGAGCCCCAGCCGTAGTAGGCCGGAACCGGATATCGAGCTGCGACGTGAGCGACTACGGATGCTGGAGGTGGAAGTTCGGCGGGAACGTGGTCACGTGCGCGCCGCAGAAGATCTGCGCGACGCATCAGCGAGCCACGGGCGAACAGTCGACGACAGAGCACCTCCGAGGCAGCGAGGCGTCGGGATGCTGGGCTACGGGCGGAGCGACAGGTCGAGCGTGGACAATGGCACGAACGGATTGACAGGTCACGTAGCCCTTCTTTATATAAAAGATATATATTAGATTTGTTTAAATTGAGGGATGGTCTTGCATTACCCCCGGTAAACAACGATTGCAGAAAACTATGAGAATCGATTTTATAAATGAAGACGCGAGCGTACATAACCCCGGAGCAAAATTTTTGAAAGAAATAAATGTCAACAATTCTGAACTCCAAGCGTTTGTAGATTTCGGAAGCGACGTTACTCTCATTAAAGAACTCTTTTAGGAATGGTGTAGTTTAGTCGTTAGGCAACTTGAGTATTGACATGATCGTTGATGGGGTAGAGGCTAGAGTGACACGCAAAGTCGTAAATAATCACTTGCTAGAGGTCCCTGTGCTTATGGGGCAGACTTTCACGGAGCAGTCACATATATTGGTTTATAAGGACAAGAATAGATTGCAGTTTTTTGATATCGTGAAAGAATTGTCTAGTTCAGAACACGCCGATGATGGTGATGCCTTAGTGAAGTTTTCTCCTGCCAGATCAGTTGTAGTTTATGGTCCAGCTTCCGTTAAAGTGAAGGCTCAGTCTCCTTTCAGTGGTGATGTCCTTCTGAGATCATCACCGGCGGGCTACATCACTCGATCAACGGTGAAATCAAGATAATGGTCTTGCCTTGTTCTGAATCTTGCCGCATTTCATCTAAACAGGTTCTCTGCCGTGCTGAAATAGTTGATGTGATGAATAGGATTGTTGATGAGCGATCTATAGGGATTGTAGATAGTCGGAGGTTTGATGAAACTAAGGTCCGCGTGGGTGAGGGGGTCCCTGCAGAGATCAGAAAAGACTTAATAAACATGTTGCAGAAATATCAGCATTGCTTTGCTTCTTCGTTGTGGGAGGTAGTATGTAGTGTTACAGAGATGAAGATTGATCTCAATAGTCAACGTCCAGTTGTTTATCGTCCATACAGGTTGTCGCATTACGAACGGGAGAAGTTACGTTCGATGGTCGGAGATATGTTGGATGCCGATGCTGGATGGTGTGATACGAGAAACTGTTTCAGATTACTCTAGTCCCATTTTACTCGTACGAAAGAAAGATGGTTCCTCAAGGTTGTGCGTAGACTATCGTATGCTGAATTCAATGACGATTAAGGAAAGGTATCCCATGCCTATTATCGAGGATGAAGTATCACGACTTTCTAGTCAGTCCTGTTTCATAACTCTCGATCTTGCTTCTGGCTACTACCAAGTGCTAATCTCTGAGCAAAGCAAACACTTGACATCTTTTGTTACGCAGGACGGTCAATACGAATACAACCGTATGCCGTTCGACTTAGCAAATGCGCCTGCCGTTTTTCAACGGATGATCAATAACATACTGTCATCGGCACGATTTAATAAGGCAACCACGTACATCACTGATGTTCTTATTTATGGTAAAGACCCTCGGCAGTGTCTTGAACGTCTTGAAGAGGTGTTACAGATGCTAGAAAAGGCGAACCTTACTCAGAACCTATTAAAGTGCGAGTTCCTGCGTGATAAGGTAGACTATTTAGGCTACAAAATTAGCGCTAGTGGTATCAGGCCCGGTGAAAACAAGATATCCAGCGTTGTCAATTTTCCCCGACCTCAGAACGTACACAATGTCCGGCAGTTTTTGGGTTTGACCAGTTATTTTCGAAAATTTATAGAAAATTTTGCGCAAATATCGTTTCCTATCTTTTGGTTACTAGGCCGGTTCTATCTATATATGACCCTAATGCAGAGTTGGAACTGCACACGGATGCAAGTAGGTTAGGAATTGGAGGGATTATTTTACAGCGAACGCAGGGCTCTGATAACTTCCATCCTGTGGCGTTTTACAGCCGATAAACTTCCCCGAAAAAAAACACTCTTACGAGCTCGAAACCCTAGCGGTGGTTTACTCCCTTTGTAAGTTTAGGGTTCATTTGTTAGGGAAGGAATCCAAGAATTATCACCGACTTGCGTTCTATGTTTTCAAAACGGGACTTGATTCCAAGAATAGCACGGTGGTGGCTGACGTTACAGGAATTCGATTGCACTATAGAGTACAGGGCAGGGGTTAAAATGAGCCATGTCAACGCATTGTCGCGGAATCCTGTCAAATAGTCGGAATGTCTCGACGATCAGTTTCCAGCCATAATGTCTATCAGTAGTAAGAAATATATAAGTGCTTACATTGAGTGTGCATATGCAAAGATCAATTCCAGCACTCGCGAAGGGTACTATATCCTATCGCAAAGTTGGAGATTCCTTTCCACACAGTTCACGTGGACCACCTTGGACACTTCGTGAAATCGACTAGGGGTTTTTACTCATTTACTCGTAGTTGTTGACGGTTTCACCAAATTCTGTTTCCTCAGGCCTGTTGAAAACAGGAATACCCAAAACGAATTAGGGCTCTAGAACATACTTTCTGTATATTTATAAACCCTGACCGACTCATAAGCGACCGTGGCACTTGTTTTACTTCGCATTCATTCAAACGATTCTGCTTAGATAAGGGAATCAAACATGTCCTAAATGCGGTTTCTAGCTCTAAGTCCAACGGACAGGTTGAGCTGTATAACCGCACGATTCTCGATTCCCTCAAGGCACTGAGCATTAAACATTGTTAAAAGCGGGGCTGGGACAGTCATCTTAGGCGAGTTCAATAGGAACTCAATAACACTATACAGAAAACTATGGGCAGAATACCGGCAGCGGTGATGTTTGGAACTTGTATGAATAGCGAATTTAACCCCATGCTTAATGAAACTACTGCAGGCACTTGTAAAGATGATGACTTGACAGAGATCCGAGAAAGTGCTAAGGCTCGGATAGATCTAGGGTAGGTCAAGCAAAAGGAGAGGTATAACATAGGTACAAAAAATTGATGTCTGCCTTCATAGGTCCATATCGGGTTAGCAAGGTCTTAGTCAGGGACCGTTATATTGTAGCCCCGATATCAGGCCTTGTTGATACACAGAACACGGTCGACAACCGTGGCCGCGGATCGCATTAAGTCGTGGATTCATGTGACTGCCTTAGAAGTAAATGAAAATGATATCGATGAGAGTTCAGATAATGGCATAGATGATTCTGGCAGTATATTGAGTTAAATTAAAAACCTTACTTTAATTGCATGGAATGTTACAATTACTAAGTTAACAATTACTTACACAGATATTATTCGTTGTTACAGATCAAGTACGCGCGAATCGATCGGATCGCGGCTTGGTGCAACGAGGGCAAGACCTACGGCAGCCACTATGAGCATTTATCGATCGGCTCGTACTGGCGTCGATAGGCATCCTGAATTAATCGATCGTTCAGGCGGTTAGGGCACCCTGATTAATTGATCGTCAGGGAATAATAGTATTCAGGACATATTGGGGCCTGTTGCCACTGGTATTCGGGACGTATTGGGGCCCGTTGCCAGGGGTATTCAGGACATATTGGGGCCTGTTGCCACTGGTATTCGGGACGTATTGGGGCCCGTTGCCGGGGGTATTCAGGACATATTGGGGTCTGTTGCCACTGGTATTCGGGACGTATTGGGGCCCGTTGCCAGGGGTATTCAGAACGTATTAGAACCTGTTGTCATTGGTATTCAGGACGTATTGGGGCCTGTTGCCAGGCGTATTCAGGACATTATTTGATAAAAATGATTTATATAAAATAAATAGTATAATTTAATATGAATAATAGTATTCTGAATTAATTGATCGTTCAGATTATACTCGTATGCATATTTTGTCACGACACTCACGACTTAATCGATCGGTTGTGACTTTGGTTTTTTTTTGTCCCAATTAATCGATCGTTTGGGTTCACTATATTTAGTACCAGCAAATCGATTGCTGACGAATTTAACATCTTGTTACTTGTAATTTTATTAAAGTTGTTATTGTTAATTATCAAGACTATCTGATAGACAACGTTTATTACTTGTTTTTCAGTCAGAATATCGCCATTTTTTGTTAAAGTTTGTGAAGTTGTTTAGTGACGCAATTAATCGATCGTTTGTGTTCACTGTACTCAGTTCCAGTAAAGCAACTGCTGATGTTTTTAAATTATTCTGTATAAGCTAGTGCCTAGATTATTTATTATTTATTGAATAACAAATTAATTTAGTAACTAATAGTATTCAGCCGTTTAGTTCCATACTCAGCACAAATTTGTTCTTTTTCTTTCACAATCAATTGGATAATTTTAAGTTGTCTTATTTTGTAATACAGTCATTGTTTTTTTTTGGGACGTAACGTTATTATGCTACTGGCCAAGATACCTGATTGTTAGGTTACCACCTGGTGTCGTGTGCAGGGACGCACACGATGTCAGGACCAGGGTTGGATTTAGGTACGTTGAAAAAGATGGCACAAAAAAATTAAAAGGATAGTATTTATAAAAAATTATAGTACACTTTAATTTTTTTGTTAAACGTTACGCAATAGTCATTAAAATCAACACCAGTTAAGGCAAAATTTACTCCTCTTCTAAGTTTGTAAGTTCTAAAATATGTCTATCTTCATCCTTGGCATTTAATCTCATCAACATATCCTCAGTAGGAATAAAATATTATAAAATCAGTACAATTCCCACTTTTGCTACCGCTTTTGATCAATTTTGATGGCAACACAAGACAATAAATTGGTGTCTAAATATTCATATAACGTAAAACTAAGCATTCGGGAGCAAATTTTAAATTATAGTATTTTGGCGTACTATCCTTATATGTGGATAGTATATAGTACAAAAGGCGAAATTAGAGTATAAATACTATAATTATAGTACAAAATCCAACCCTGGTCAGGACGGACAATTGTTAGGTTTCCGGATTTTACTAGTCAATTTCCTATGTTTTCAGAAAGAATTTTGTTTATAATGTAAAATATTAAATGCTTTATATTTTATTATGTAAACTGGTAACATTGATTCCGTAAGAATGGCAATATTTCTATCATTTGATTTGTAAAATGTTTGGCGCGAGAATGAAGCGGTTCTCTGATTGGATCACGAGACTGACGTGGCGTAAAGTCGTAAGCCAATCAGGGCGCTGGATTTTCCCTCCAACGGCAGGAGTCTTGGTCAGGAGCCCGAGCGGGCAAGTAGGGCATCCTGATGCTGAACGTCGAAGACAATTGACAATTAAAAATAATAAAATAATAATAATAATATAATTTTTAATTATTATTGATCAATTATTAAGAAGTCTTAAAACTGTACCCAAATCATTGTGCCCAGTGTTAATGTGTCAAAGTGTAATGTGAAGTAATTTGTTAGACTCAATGTATCTGTTAGAAAAGAGTAACCATGGAGTTTCTTGCCGGTTCTTCTCCATGGAAACTACCATGCCGAACAGTGCAATGTGCAATGTGAAATAAAATAGTGTATCGCATCCAGTATGTTTTCATAGCACGAAGACCCGTCTTCTGCCCACATAAGCTCGAGCCTAGCTAATAACATAATACAGCTACAATAGATAAGTAAGTTCTGGTTTTTTACTAACAATTGTGAATTAATTTTGTGAACGTGGATAAATTATGAATGTAGCTACTTATATGGATCTTGTGACATCTGAATTAAATGAATTTATTTATTATTATTCATTTATTCATTTACATACATATTTTTAACATTTTTAAATATTTCTTAATAAAACTACATAAAAAAACATTTAAAAATATAAAAAAAACAGTAGCCCACCAGCGCTGGGAACAGGGTCCGAGCTGCCGGTGGTCAGGGCTCTTGAGAGAGGAACCTCCTAACAATACGTGCCGTGTCCAGAAGTACTGCTTTCTGAATCCAGCCCTTGATCCAGCTGCCAAGCGAGAGCCTCCTAAGATGTTGGTCGAGGCTCTTGGCTATTAACACTTCAATACCCGCAATTACAGACACAATTAAAATAACAATGCACTGTGCCTCTGGAGGCACGGCCGGGAGCATACAGGTTAAGCCATTGGCCGACACGACTATCGGCACAATGACTGATGTACCCACGTCCCACATGTCGACAACCTCGCGAGCCAGATCTAGATATTTGAATTGTTTATTTTTCTCTGCTTTCACGAGGTTCTCGTCATGCGGGATCGTTATATCAACAATCATTGTGCGACGCTCCAATCGATCTATCACCACAATGTCAGGCCTATTGGCAACAACAGTCCTGTCAGTGGTGATAGGTCGATCCCAAATTCCCAATAAAACGTGATATGACCATTGTCGAGAACTGGGTCGGGCGCATACTTATAGTATGGCACTTCTGATTCCACAAGGTTGTATTTCAAAGCAAATTTATTTATTTCGGATCTATTCTCCCGGACGGTGGCATGCCCGACATATGTCAACCGTGCCATCTTTCACAATGTATTTCCGGTAGTTATTCATCATCATAACTTCGTCCATTATTGCACAGATAAAACCTTCGGTTTCCCCGAAGAGGTCACCAAAGCGCAGCCAGGATACGGACGCTAAGAAGTCTACATCGGGGCCATGTAGGGCCCCGTAAAAGCGTCCGTGAAGCTCTTTTCCCTGCCATTCCACCTTGCGGTCATTAGTGTCTAATACTTTAGGTTTGCGCCAGTTCTCGTTAGCCATGGAGAGCGGGGTGAGGCCCTTGTCCACTGAGACCACATCTCGGTGCATCTCCCCGTCGGCTTCTAGGAAATATTCCCTGAGACTGCTCACCTCACGGTTGTGTAGGGTCTTAGCATTTAAGAAGCCACGACCCCCGCACTTCCGTGGGATATACAGTCTCATCACCGACGACCGTGGGTGATGCATTCGATTTGCGGTCAGCAGTGTGCGGACCCTCCTATCCAGGGCATCAAGTTCCGTCTGAGTCCATTTGAGTATGCCGAAGGAATACATCAAAACCGGCATGACCCAACCGTTAAAGGCGCGCACCTTGTTTCCGCCTGACAAAAGACTGCCTAGCACCTTATTCAGGCGACCAAAGAAGCGCTCCCTCAACGATTGTTTCATGTCGGCATTATTGATACCTAATGCTTCCGACATACCCAAATACTTGTAAGTTTCTGTTGAGGAGAGGGATCTAAGGTGTATGGAATCCAAGAGTTGAGTTCCCTCGGATTCCATAATCTCCCCTCGCTTCACATGCATGACTGCACATTTGTCCACACAAAATTCCATCCTGATGGCGCTACTGAAAGTTTCTGTTACATTCAGTAGCTTCAGCAGTTGCAAATTGTTGGGGACAAAGAGTTTCAGATCATCCATGTAAAGGTGAGATATGACCTGACCATCTCTCCTCAACAGATAGCCTAGACCTGAACGCTCCAGCAGTATGCTGAGAGGGTTTAAGGCTAGACAAAACCACAATGGACTCAGACTATCACCCTGGAACATACCACGCTCGATCCTTATCGGTTCGCTGTTCCCCTGGATCGTCGACATCCTGGATAGCGAAGAACCGTCCTCCAGTGTCCCATACATGACATCAGGAAGGTACGTAGAGTTGCATCTATTTTATACAACTCCAGCACCTTCATGAGCCATGTATGAGGCACAGAGTCATAGGCCTTCTTATAATCTGTCCAACATGTAGACAGATTCTTTCGGGAGCGGCGAACCTGTTGGCTAATGGCCATATCAATGAGGAGCAGCTCCTTAGTGCCGCGGGACCCATTCCTACATCCATTCTGAGAGGCAGACATGATAGAATTACTATCAATATGTTGGTTGATTTTATTTCTTTTTATTTTATTATTATTACCTATTAAGTAATCTCGAAAACTAATATCAGTTCCTGAGAACACCCGCCTAACAAAGCGCATCACTCTAGGACGAGTATTGCCCTCCCTGAAGCAGATTAACTTGCCGATGAGTGCCCTAGCCTCACCGATACGCCGCTCAATCCTGCACTGCCAAGCTGGAGCAGCTAATTTTGGTCGTGTAGCTCTGTCGTTGGGGAATTCGACGCAAGCTACACGACATGCCGCCGTAGCTCCACAGTACAATATTGAGTGAGTATTGGCGAGGTCTTTGCTGCTGTCAAAGCAGTTTGACAGCTGCGAATCTAGAGTACACACCAGCGCCTTGTTTTTGTTGTGCATAGGGAAACGAGGTAGACGTGGTCTAAGTTCAGGCGGTGTGGAACGTTACTGCCGGAATGCACTCTCCAAAGCGCTCCTCAATTGTGCGTTGCACTGGGTACTCACGGAAATAACTTCGTTATCATCCTCTTCACCATCTCGGTCGGATCGCGGCGGCGCACTGGATACATTTTGTAGGTACCTGTACCGCGATCAACGGCGAAACAGCCGTAACTAGGTTACTCCGTGATTCGGAGCGTAGTCGATCAAGTACGGTGTTATCCAACGTATGGTTACGCTGGATGACTCGCACCTGATCCGACAGCTGTTGTGCCGACGCGCTGACACCTGGCTCAAGCACCTGAAACAGAGAGAGCATCTGACCACGATACGCAGTCAAGTTAATCCCTCCCTGTGTAGCCCCATAATATGCGCGCATCACATTTTCGTTCATTGACTGTGTCCAACGAATGCGCGACACATTTCCACCGGCAGCGGGGACCCTACTCGGAGCCTGTTGGGCTTGGCCTCGAGGTCCCAAGCCCGCTGGTGGCCGTCCTCTTCCTCATCGTCGTCCTCGTCGTGGTGATGGTGATGGTGTCGACGGCGGGGAGAAAAACTCGTCGCTCGAGCTCGACGCAACTGCAGCGACCGGTGACACGATGCTCACGGGTGTGGCGCGTCCCGGCCGCTGCGAGGCGGAGCTGAGCGACGAGCCCGGAGATGGTGGGTGTGCCTCCTGATCCTGATGCTGTTTTGCTCGGCTTCTAGTGATCATTGGTGACTTATGATGAGTGACTTGGTGACATTTTGACAATTTGTTTTCAGAAATTTTTCATTTTTGTTGCAATCCTCATGTAATAAATCAATGTATCAAAATTTTCTTCATTATTTAGTTGTTTGGTTTCGATTTCTTGGGGTAAATATGGGATAAATTGATGAAATCAATTGATTAAATCGGTTGGGTGAAATATTTTCGTCACGTCACTATTATTATTATTACATATAATAAAACAGTAAAAAAACTGTGTTTGTACATTAAATATATTAAAAAAGAAATAATTGAGGGGGGTTTACAAACAGTCATCCAAAAAAAAACTGTATGTTTGTCTGTTTGTTTGTACACGCTAAGCTTCGGCACTACTGGACGGATTTGAATGATTTTTTTTTTGTATTATTAAGTCTGGGCAACATATGTATTAATTTTATTTTATTGATATTTTGTTTTGATTATTAGCTTATGACATAATTGTATTTTGATCATTATTTTTTAGTGACATGATTTATTTGACTGTAATTTTATTTTATTGACATTTTGTTATTGATTGTTATCTTATTGACATGATTGTATTTCGATTATTATTCTAATGACCAGATGTATTTGACTGTCATTTCACTTCACTTTCATTTTTATTTTATTCGATTTTTTTCATTCTCCATTTTATCCTTTTATTTTATACTTTGACATTATTTACTTATTTGAAAGAATTTACATATTTTTAATTAATTATGTTTTTTAAAATGCTACCTACTTCCTGTCTAATACTATAAATTGTTGTGCCCGACAGGGTCCATGTGAACTTTAGATTAATAATAAGACCTTGTAAAACACATGTGATATGCAATAAAGAATTGAATTGAATTGAATTAGGCTATAATTTATCTTGGAAACTTGAACACCTGATGCAGAACCGCAACAGACCAGCTAAACTTTATGAGATACAAAAATGGTACCATAGCAAAAATTGTTCCTCGTGATGAGAATTTTCTGCTGAGAGAATAAATTTGAAGATCTAGAACACCTGATGTGCAACTCTAAGAGCCCAGCTACACTAACATGGCATTTCCTGTTGACTTATAAAAATCGAAGATCAGAAACATCTGATGTGGAAATCAAAGCTATCACTAGTATTACTAATTTCAATGTATAATTATAAAATAACATAGGCTGGGAGTACCTCCACGCGGTGAAGGTGGTAACAGTTTAGGACTGATTTCAATGACGATGGTAAATCATTGAAAATTTGACTCTACTGGCCAAAACTCCCTTTTATTTTTTTATTTTATCGAATAAATATGCCTTCCGGCTTAGGTTATTTTAGTGTTTAATTTTCTTTTCCATTAACGCATCGGAGCAGTCACCTAGATTTTAATAAAACTATAACCATGCCTAGAAAGAGGTCAAATATTTCCAAATGTTCCAAAGGAGCTAAAAGATTGAGGATCATAAGATCCCAAGAATCTACCGAAGAGCGTCAGGAGAAACTTGATGCTGTTCGAGAACATCAGGCTTCAACTCGCTCCGTGGAAACGTCTTCGGATCGCGAAGCACGCCTGCGTTCTCAACGTATTTACGCATCTACATCCAGGTCTCTAGAGACCAGTGAAGAATATGATGCGCGACTGTCGGCTGATCGTAAACGTCTGCCTTGTTTCGCGAGTTGGAGACGTTCACGGAAAGAGAATTACGCTTGAGTTCTCAGCGTATCTACACATCGACTTCTAGGTATCTAGAGACAAGTGGGGAACGTGATGCGCGACTGACTGCTGATCGTGAACGTCACGCATTGGCTCGCGAGTCAGACACGTTCACTTATAGAGAATTGCGCTTTGACATCAGACGTATCAGATCTTCGATTATGACGACCCTGTTGTCGCTGGCATAAGCAACAGGTTCCGCGTACGAAGTCGCGGGCAGAAGCTAAGTAGTTCCCAATAAAATGGAACCTAACATACCTAACTGTCGAAAAGTGGGTGTACTGTACACATCTGCATACCCCTCAGAGAATACAGGCGTGATGATATGTACAGTAAGCGTTGATAAGTTCTGAGGCACGCTAAGGATTGTATTGCTGTGAACGCACGGTCGAGTGTCCGTGCGTCTGTATGTGTAAGTGGTCTCAATACAGTACGCACACCACAGCCACAGAGTTCGCCCAATCGCATGTCGCGCGTCACACTCCACGAAGCATAAGAATATATTTCCGTTTCTTTTATTATACACGCAGCAAACCTTATTTGTGTAGCGACCTGTTCTTACCATTGGATAGCTAAAATTCACAACTATTTACCATGTGTTGATAGCTGTTGGGGTAATCAGTAGGATTCACGATCAAAGAGGTCAGAGTTCGAATCCTGTTAACAACGTGGGGTTTTTGTTTCTTGGTAACATTAGTTATTGGTTCATTATTTATTTTTTATAAGAAGTTAAATATTAGTAAAAAAAAACATAGTATTATTATTCAACTATTTATTTATTATTTTAGCTGTTCGGTGTTGGAAGGTGGAAATAAAAAAGTCGTGGTGAATGATAACAGAAATGTTTATTCGTTTTATTTATTTATAAAATTAACAAACTTTCATGATAATTGTAACGTCACATTCCTACCTAGATGTAAAAAAGTTCTCTTGTAACCGATCATAAGATTTTTTATTGTATACGGTATACCCACTTACTTTCAATTCATAATAACATACTTAAGTAACAAGGAAAGGATATTCTAATCACACAAATATGTATAACATATAGTTGATACCCACTTATTATAGGTATCGGTAATCAGCATTTTGATTTTTAATTTGGATTCAAAATCAAAATCAAAATCAAAGCTTTTATTTCAAGTAGGCCAGTTACAGGCACTTTTGAATTGTCGAAACAAATATAAAAATTAAATGTAGCTACAGTCCCAGTCACAAGACATAAAAACTGTGAAAGTACTGTAGTTGCCCATTCCCTAGCGTAGATCTCTATGGAGAAGAATGGGCAAGAAACTCCATGGACACTCTTTTAAATCAGAATATTTTTACAAAATCTTGGTTACATCATTCATGTTGAGATGGTACATTATGTGAGAACAATGTAGCAAGATGTGCACGTTAAAGGTGTCCATAGTAAAAACAAAACAAAAACAATTCAAAAATAAAATTATTAAATTCAAATAAGCCGTGGCAGCCAAGAGCCGACCAGTCCCAACTGACAGCGCTCGTTCACGAACATGACGCATGTATCAGCACCATTCATGAAATAGATATAGCATGAACCTCGTATATATAGGCTTTAATAAACATAAAAACAAAGCGATATTTTACAGGAGCAATGGTTATAAATAATACACTGACGTGACACTGTTGATCTGACAGAAATGTTAAAGGCAAGACATCTCTATGTTTGCAGACCACAGAGATTGCATTCGATGCAATGAGAATATCATCTCATTCTCCCACACTATATTTTTGTATTACAGCTCATAGTCTTCCAGACGTCGCGGCAGCCTTTTGCTCCGGGCAGATCTTCTAAGTTCCACACGTGGAGGCGTTGGCTCAAGATCATCATTGGGAGGACGTGGCTCATAGCTAGTTGTAGCTTCTGGTTCTGGAGAAGTGATTGATTCGCTACTATCATCTTGACTCTCGGAGTCCGCGTTTATTTCAGTCTGTATCGGATCATCCGGTCGATCCAAAATAGTTTCTCCTTGCCCTTCGACAGGCGCAAGGTGTCGATTCGAGACGGTGGTTTCTCTTCCATCTCTGAGTCTCACATAAGAGTAATCTGGATTCGCTTGAAGTAGCTCCACTTCTTCCACCACTGGCTGATACTTATTAGAACGGTCAAAACGGCGCATGAGGACTTGCCCCGAATCGGTTAGCCATGTTGGAATACTGTGTCCATTCATCGATCTTCGCGGATGTATGAACATGCGCTCATGTGGCGTGCAGTTAGTAGCTGTGCATAAGAGCGATCTAATCGAGTGGAGAGCCACATTAAGTACATTCTCCCAATTTTCTATAGGCATGTTGTGCGAACGCAAAGAGAGCTGTACTGTTCTCCATAGCGTGGAATTCAATTTCTCGACTTGGCCGTTGCCTTGAGGATTGTAGGCCGTAGTTCTGCTTGTCGCGATGCCACGTGAATGTAGAAACTCTCTCACTTCTGACGACAAGAACGATGTCCCCCGATCTGAGTGGATGTACGACGGGAATCCAAATATCATAAAAATGCTATTCAGCTGTTTTATTACTGTCTTGGCACTAATATCCGAACAGGGAAATGCGAAAGGAAATCTTGAGTATTCGTCTATTACCGTGAGGATAAAGCGGTTATTCGTTTTCGATGGAATAGGACCCTTGAAGTCAATGCTAAGGCGTTCCATGGGTGAGGTAGCCTTTATCAGCTTAGGAAGTGGGTCAGGATTCTTGAAATACCTTGGTTTGATCTCAGCACATATACGGCAGTTTGCAGTCATCGCCCTTACTTCGTCGACAGTATAGGGTAGGTTCTTTATCTTTAACCAGTGCCGTTGGTTACACCAAACGGAATTCTGCGAAACTGGTACAGGTTACCACATGCCTCGAAAGCTGTGAAGGTTTTTTCGTCAGGCAGGATGGGCACTTGGTGGTATGCGCTCTGTAAGTCTATAGCACTAAAAATCATGTATTTAGCCACCTTTGTTATCATCTCTTCAATGTTGGGTAACGGGTAGGCATCCAGTTCGGTGTATTTGTTGATGGTTTGCGAGTAATCTATTACCATCCGCTTCTTATGATTCGCATTTTTTGTGACTAAAACCTGCGTTCGCCAAGGCGATAAACTTTCTTCTATTATTCCTTCTTTTAAAAGTTTCTCCACTTCTGCTTTTATAAAAGCATTATTCTCTATGCTGTGTTTCCTCGACTTCACAGCGATAGGTTTGCAGTCCGCCGCGACATTAGTAAATAGGGGTACAGCAGGGACAGAGGCTGCAGCTACACTGCATACTTTAAACGTATCTTTAGGTCCACCAAATTTGAATTCAAGAGTCGAGTGTGATTCTAAGACGTCATGGCCAATTATAATATCGGCACATAAGTTTTTCACAATCAAGAGATTGACGTTGTTATAGATGTTGTCTCCGATCCTTACATTCTGGAGAGTCGAGCCGTTAACCTGTGACTTGTGAGATAAGGAAGCCATAGAAATAGTTTGGTCGCAACGTCTCTTCTTGAGTTGACAAAGATTGGCGAAGTCCTCATTGACGAAGCTCAGGGAGCTCCCGGTGTCAATCAAGGCTTCTGCTCGAACTCCCTTAATGAAAGCTGTCACCATTGCCTTGCGCAGTGAAGTCGGTGCCGCAGCAGATATTATACAACTGCAGTGGCCGCAGTCATCTGTTGCCGTTGTTAAAGCGGCTGTCGGAGTCCTGCTACGACATACTTTTCCATAGTGGCCCTTTCTATTACACTTTACGCATGTAGCATCTCGAGCTGGACAGTCCTTGCGAGGGTGTATAACTGATGCTCCACAAAAAAAGCATTTTCGTTTGGGTAGAGCAACGGCAGTAGCAGCAGATGTGTTAGAATCTCTATTCCCAGCATTATCAACATTTGAAACCGAATAGACTTCTGCCATGGTGAAATGTTGACTGTTCCGCTCTGCCATCTCCATCGATTGGGCTTTATTGTAAGATTGTTCTAATGTAAGTGTCAGATTCTCGAGAAGGCGCTCACGGATTTTGTTAGACGAAATGCCCGCTATGAATGCACCTCGGATGCTGTCGTTTTTATTCGTTTCAGCGTCGACAGCGGTGAACTCGCAGTCCTTGGCTAGTTGCTTTAAGGCCTGGAGGTACGCATCGATCGATTCGTCCGCTTGCTGGCGTCTTGTTGTGAGCAAATGTCGAGCATGAATGACATTCTTTGCTTTCACGTAGAGTTTGTCCAGCGCGGCCAACATTGTGGTATAAGTTGTGCACTCACTTACAGTTGCGTACACCCTCGGAGTGATATGGTTTATGAGGAGTTGTAGCTTGGTTGAGTTCCACATAGCTTCCTTCTGAGATGCGGCATCCGGTGAATCTGTAGCTCTTGGACTAGATTGTTGTGCAGTTAAGAAGTTTTCAAATGTCATCTTCCAGTGCTGCCATTCTTTTGAACTGGAGTTCGATGTCGAGTCGGCATCAAACCTTTCCGGTCTTAGGTACTTGTCCATATTTATGTTTATTAAATTGAAATAGATATAGCATGAACCTCGTATATATAGGCTTTAATAAACATAAAAACAAAGCGATATTTTACAGGAGCAATGGTTATAAATAATACACTGACGTGACACTGTTGATCTGACAGAAATGTTAAAGGCAAGACATCTCTATGTTTGCAGACCACAGAGATTGCATTCGATGCAATGAGAATATCATCTCAATTCAACTCAACCATTTTGAAGGGAACTAAATGATCCGACACACGCGTCACCATCAGCGAGACATTTGAGTGAGCATGACATATCTCCTAACCGCCACGGCACATTCAAGTCAAGGAAAAAACGTAGGTTTCCAGCGACTGATAGCATTCTAGTACATAGCACTCACACAATATGCGATATGCGGCTATATAATAATAAAGATATTGAATTTATACAATACAAAGATAGTTGTACAATCTTCAGCAGCTCCAACAATACAATTAGTGCTATCCATTAATGCGCCCCTGTCCTTGTGGAGCAGGACCGGCATTGAGCCAAGCATTTTTATCAGCGATATAATCGTCCAATTTGTAATATGCTCGCTTACAAAGTGTGTGTTTGATACATGTTTTAAATTTTGTTTCATTCAGTTCAAGAATGCTTTGTGGAATTTTATTATAGCATCTCAAACAGTACCCCATGAAAGATGAGTCTACTTTAGCGAGTCTGAAGCCTGGCTGAACTAATTGGTCCCTATTTCTAGTACTGTAATTGTGTCTGTCACCTCTTTTACCAAAAAGATGTAGATTTTTTCTTACGTACATTATGTTTTCGTAGATGTATTGACAATGTACAGTCATGATTTTTATTTCCTTAAACAGTTCCCTCAGAGAATCGCGCCTACGAAGATTGTATATGGCTATTTTTCATTTCATTTTCATTTCATTCATTTCATTTTTTTCATTTTCATGGCTCTTTTTTGCAGAATAAATATAGACTCAATGTCAGCAGCCCGTCCCCATAACAGAATGCCATAAGACATTATACTATGAAAGTAACTAATATAGACCAATCTAGCAGTATCTACATCAGTAAATTGACGGATTTTTCTAATAGCATATGCTGCCGAACTTAGCCGCCCCGCCAGAGATGTTAAATGAGAACCCCATTGTAGCCTTGATTCAAGCGTAATCCCCAGGAAAACCGTTTTATCTACGAATTCAAGTTTCTCTTTATTCAGTACTATATCACAATAGCTACTTTTAACATTCGGTAAAGCAAATCTTATGCATTTCGTTTTTTTTTCATTTAGTACTAAATTATTTGCTGTGAACCAATTATGGACTTGAAGTAGGGCATTATTCACGTCATCTAAATTTTGGGCCCGTCTATTGATCTTAAAAATTAGGGAAGTGTCATCGGCAAATAACACCATATTTTGAGGTTGGTTTTTCAGTAAATAGGGTAGATCATTTATATATACTAAAAAGAGGAACGGACCCAATATTGAGCCTTGCGGAACCCTCATTTTTACTTTTAAACCCTGTGAATTAACACCATTTATTTGAACATATTGTTGTCTATCACTCAAATAAGATTCTAACAAACTAAGTGCAAGTTTACCTAGTCCGTAATGCTAAAAGTTTCAAAAGCAATGTGTCGTGATTTACACAATCAAATGCTTGTGAGAGATCACAAAATATTCCTACAGCGTCTTGGGACTCTTCCCACGCCGCAAATATGTGCTTTATTAAGGTTACACCGGCGTCAGTTGTACAACGTCCGTTGGTGAAACCATACTGTTGATCGTGTAAGATTCTGTTGGTGTTAAAATGATTGAGCATTTGATTAAGCATTATCTTTTCGAACACCTTGCTAAAAACTGGCAACACGGATACAGGCCTATAATTATTTGTATCTTTACTATCACCGGATTTGAAAAGAGGTATGACTTTTGTGTGAGACTGCACCAGCAGACTCACGATGTCCGCGATTACGCGGAGCCCTAATCAAATAATACTTTTCCAATCGACAAGGGGAAAACAAATATTAGTTACACTTACCCATCACGTTGGAACCGGCGATGTGGCGTAATCCCAGGTCACGTCGTATCTGGGTGGGGTGTAAGTATAAATGTGTTTGTGTTGTGTGTGTAAAGTCATGTAGATTCGACGATAACCAAAGGGCGCCCCACAGCGCGTATCGTCGTCTCCCTGGTCAAACTTTCGGATCACACACGTGGCACTTTTCACCAATGTCCAACTGAATTTTATCCCGGTTTGCTAACCCAATCGGGGATGTACAATAGTCCAGCACTGAATTTAGGAAATTACCGGCGTCCCAATAAAACACAAAGGCCGGCTACATAACCTACAAATCACTCGCGGACACGACCCAAAATAGCGAGATTTCTCAATTTTCACTCAAATATCAACAAAATAACAAACACCGATCAAGATTGTATCGGATTACAATAACTCAAAGTTTCAATCAATAGTTACACGACAGCCGCGTGCATCAAAAAATACAAGACCACGGAAACAAGTTTTTTCCAAACCAATATGGCACTGACAAGCAAAAACGTCATCGCACAGACAACCGAAACGTAATCCGTCAAACGTCAAAAAGGTGCGTTCAGAAACTTGGTGGATGAAACATCTACCCCCCCCGGACGGGCCGTCCCGTCCGCTAATCAATTGGCAGCCTTGACAAGGTTGCGACCGCTCTCTTCATAACCGATCCATCCACCAAAACCTCAGCAAAACGAGGTACCCCGTCGGTGCCAGCCACCAAATTGAGAATGCGCCCCCGGCGCCAATACAGAGGCTTAAGGTTGGCATCCTTAATAAGGACGAGGTCTCCTATCTTGGGCGGATGAGTTTTATCAGTCCACTTGACGCGCTGCTGGAGGATGTGCAGATACTCTAAGCTCCAACGCTTCCAAAAGCTCTGAGTGAGCTGTTGCACCAACTGAAACCGCGATAGCCGATTTTGGCTCACATCAACAAAAGGGTACTCAGGCAGAGCGACAAGTGGCTGTCCAATCAAGAAATGGCCCGGGGTTAGAGCCTCCAAATCGTTAGGGTCCGAAGAGAGCGGGCACAATGGACGCGAATTTAGTACCGCTTCAATGCGACAAAATACCGTAGCTAATTCCTCAAAGGTGAGAACGGTGTCTCCCAACAATCTCCGCCAGAGTCCCTTTGCCGCTTTCACCGCGGCCTCAAAAATACCCCCCCAATGGGGGCAGGCTGGCGGGTCAAACAACCAAGTGACCCCTCGACGGGCCAATTTGTTACCAATGTCAACCTGGCTCTCATTAAGAAAGTCATACACTTCTTTCAAATAGTTACTTGTACCCTTGTAGTTGGTACCGCAATCAGACCTGATCAGAGAAGGTAACCCACGGCGAGACGTAAATCTATCCAAAGTTGCCACAAAGGCCTCCGTGGAGAGGGAGGATACCAGCTCCAAGTGCACTGCCTTAGTTGACAGGCAGACAAATACGCACAAATAAGCCTTGACAATTTTACTATTGCGAAGGGTAGACGTCTTTATCGAAAAGGGACCAGCAAAGTCCGTTCCTACGCCTGCAAAGGGCCTCGCCTCATTGATACGATCAGCAGGCAAGTCTCCCATCTGGGGCTGCATCGTTGGGGCCTTAGTCCGATAGCACGGTATGCAACGGAAGACGATGCTACGAATGGTATGACGAGCCGACAAAATCCAAAACTCTCGCTGCAGAATGGCCAACAGCGCATTGCAACCGGCGTGCGAGTTCTTAATGTGACGATCAGTCACCAACAATTTAATCAAATGGCCCGCCTTGGGCAACGAAAGGGGGTGACGGACCCCATAAGGAAGGCTAGAGTGCCTCAACCGTCCTCCAACACGCAAAAGACCCGTTTCATCCAAAAAGGGGTTCAACTTACTAACGGCTCCCGACAACTTAACTCTACCGGACTTCAAGGTCTCAATCTCCTTCTCAAAGTGTACGGCCTGCACAGAGCGAACCCACAGGAGGAGTGACTCCTGTCGCTCTTGAGGAGAGAGAACCGGAGACAGGCGCTTGTCCCCTGGATTCCTAGCATTGTGACCAAAACGCCTGATCCACGAGGTAACGTTCAACAATTTGTCGAGGGAGCTGTATCGATTCAACGAAATATAAGGATCAAACGGAGGGTCCTTCTTCCCAACAGCGAGCACCTTAAGCCCGGGCAAAGGATCCGACATCAAAACTGGCGTTCGAGGCCAATCATCCTCGGGGCGAGTCAGCCAATCCGGTCCCCACCAAAGGGGGTGCACAATCAGGCGGGGGGCCATGCACCCACGTGAGGCTACGTCACCGGGGTTCAAGTCTCCAGGCACGTGCCTCCAAATCAAAGGCGTTTCGGAATTTTGTATCTGTGACACTCGGTTCGCAACAAAGTCGTCTTCAACCAACACAAAACAATTTGACTGTCCGTCCAGGCGTAAGAATTCCGAATGTTCACAGATCCACCTAAAGTTTGAGCAACGTGATTCAAGAGACGCACAAGAAGCGCCGCCCCTGACAACTCTAGCTTAGGGATGGTCAATGCCGTCCGGAGGGGGGCCACCTTGCTCTTGGCCATGATCAGTGACAACTTCACATACGGCGCTCCATCGCCAACAATCTCTTCTCGGCCATAGGTCTGGACTCGCCGAGAGGTGGTCGAACTGCAACAAAAGGCAACCGTGTTACGAGCCGACCGGAACGGAGTCGACCTGTGTTGTTCTGATAGAACAACTCGCACTCCTCATGTTCCGGGTTCAAGCGGGCCACTTGCGGTGGCTCCTCAACCTCCCAAAACCTCTGAACAGCGTCAGAGAGAGCGGAGCCACACGCCAACGCAAAATCAGGCTCAGGTGGAGGGGCAGCCTTCAACACTGGGCCCATCACCGCAAAGCCAAAGATGGTCGAGACAGCCACCAAACCGTTCGGCTGCAAGACCTTCATATTACCCAACAATATTCTCCCTAGTACATCGGAACCCAATATCAAATGAGCTGTATTAGGGGAATCAAACCGGCGGTCAGCCAAATCCAGGCCTGACGTCAACCGGACAATATCAGGCGAAAGCTGACGTTGGGGATGACAGCCCAAAATACTCGTCAGAACAATAGCCGAAGGAAAAAACTTAGGGTCCAAACAACTCACAGGAGTGAGCCCAAATAAGGTTTGTCCCTCAACAGTCGGGATAGGTGTTTCGCCTATTCCATTAATCATGCCTGAAAAGGCACGGACATCCAGGCTCACCCGACCCGCTAACCAAGACGACAAAAGGCAACCCTGGGCTCCCGTGTCCAAAATGGCACGGACCACAACAGAGTCCCCCGTGGGTCCCCAGACCCTGACCGATGCCGTTGGCAACAAAACCGTGTCGATCTGGGGAGGTACGTTAGCGGGGCAGGCGCCAATTTCCTAGCAATGCCTGGGCGGCGACCGATCGCCGCATCCAGGCTGGGGTCTATCCCGGTGAGGATAGTAATCAAACTCCTCGTCCGCGCGATGTCCCTAGCCGCGCGCCATCGCTGGAGGGGCATATCCCACTTGACGCCTGAGTGGCGGGGGGCGCACGGGGGCGTTCCGCCAACGGAGGGGAGGGAAGGCGGTGCTGGTTTGGCCAATGTCGCCTACCAGCAGCTGCATAATCGCCTTCACGAGGGGAGGTCAATCGGCGGTCGCGCGGCTCCCGATCAACTGGCGCGGGGGGTGGAGTACGGCGGTCAAAGTTGTAGGCCCCTCCTCGATTCTGAACCGGCGAGCGAGGAGCCCGGTGCTCATCTCCAATATACCCCCCCCTGCGCGAACCCCCATCAGAGGCTGGTCTGTCAGAGCGGTTCGCGTTGGCGCACAAAAGTTCAAGATGTGAGCCCCTACAAATTGAACAAGGGCGGGGGTTGGGGCAATCCCGATGAAAATGATTCCCCAAACAAGAAAAGCACAGACGGCGTGCATACTTATTATGTCACTCAGGTTCAACATCTGGTCATAATCCGCAACAACCTTATCACGGGCTGCTTGACCCAATGTTTCCAGGTCCAAGTCCAAGATCAATTCATTGAAGCGAGCAAACAAAGTGTCAACCGCACTCAATCTCGCATTCAACTGCTCATACCGGGCAAGCGTGGTCTCTTCCAGGTCCAGACGCTCAGCGGTTGCAGCAGCAGAGGCAAACCATCTTAGCTGTGAGGTCAATCCACCAATGGCTTGGTTTACAGCTTTCAATGAAGCCATTGGGACAAATATCAAATAAACAAATTAAATTCAATTAAATAATCAACAGGAACAATTTTCCCGGACCCAACTACAATTTAAACCAAATAATAAAACTTAGTTTGAATTATTACAAGTTCAAATCCGACCCTGTACAAGCAATACCTTGTTTATACAATAACAAATTAAAGTATAAGCCACAAGGGACACTACATATCATAATATATTATGTCAAACAATCTATGTTTAATTTGAGTCAGGCTGACAGGTAACAAATCAGACTTCTCAATACTTTTAACTCGACAATAAGTGGTGAATTTAACAATTAAACCACGCTCTGCTACCAGTTGTGTGAGACTGCACCAGCAGACTCACGATGTCCGCGATTACGCGGAGCCCTAATCAAATAATACTTTTCCAATCGACAAGGGGAAAACAAATATTAGTTACACTTACCCATCACGTTGGAACCGGCGATGTGGCGTAATCCCAGGTCACGTCGTATCTGGGTGGGGTGTAAGTATAAATGTGTTTGTGTTGTGTGTGTAAAGTCATGTAGATTCGACGATAACCAAAGGGCGCCCCACAGCGCGTATCGTCGTCTCCCTGGTCAAACTTTCGGATCACACACGTGGCACTTTTCACCAATGTCCAACTGAATTTTATCCCGGTTTGCTAACCCAATCGGGGATGTACAATAGTCCAGCACTGAATTTAGGAAATTACCGGCGTCCCAATAAAACACAAAGGCCGGCTACATAACCTACAAATCACTCGCGGACACGACCCAAAATGGCGAGATTTCTCAATTTTCACTCAATTATCAACAAAATAACAAACACCGATCAAGATTGTATCGGATTACAATAACTCAAAGTTTCAATCAATAGTTACACGACAGCCGCGTGCATCAAAAAATACAAGACCACGGAAACAAGTTTTTTCCAAACCAATATGGCACTGACAAGCAAAAACGTCATCGCACAGACAACCGAAACGTAATCCGTCAAACGTCAAAAAGGTGCGTTCAGAAACTTGGTGGATGAAACAACTTTACTGTATTTCATTAAATCAGGGAAAACTCCTTGGTCTACGCACAAATTAAAAATTAAAGCAAAGTATGGAGCTATAGTCTCAAGTATGGATGTACAAACTTTGATAGACATTCCCCATAGATCTTCGGTCAGTTTGATTTTTATTTGCCGGAAACCTTTAATAACTATCATCGGGTTTATGTGTTTAAATTTAAATTCAGCCTGGCATCCAGACACATTTGCCTTTAGTAAACCAATTGAGACTTCAGGAGAGGAACTTAGAGCCTCCGTAGTATTTAACGGTATATCGGTAAAGAAATTTACAAATTCTTGAGCAACTTCCTGATTAGAGCTTTTAGGACCACATGCTGTATCTAATGTGTAGCTAGTATTACGTGTTTTCTTCCTGTTAGTCTCGCTATTTATGACTTTCCTTGCATGTATCTCTAAAAATTTTTGAATACTTAGCAACATATCTGTTAAAAGTTTCAGTGTTCATATAAGGCTTAAGGCCATAAAGCTCAAATAGTGTTTCTCTACTTTTTCTGATACCTCTAGTTGCCCAATCACTAAATATAAATTTAGGGCAAATACTTTTTGTCTTCTGTTCAAAAGTTTTGTTGAATTCCGTGTGAACTATTGAAAAGAAACGATCATACAATTGATTTACATTAATATCGTCATGGCCCATAACATCTAACTTGTTCTGTAGGGAAATATTATATCTATTTAATTTGCTAGAAGTTATAGGTCTAAATTTAATCTGGACTTTTTGCAATGGTGTATTACACCTAAAAGTTACAGTTTGTCCGCTATGGTCAGACGGCAGACAATTTAATATGGCTTTATCTAAGTAATCACAATCACAGAAAACATTATCTATACAAGTAACAGAAGATGGAGTGACTCTAGTAGGTTCTATAAAAGTGTTGGTCAAGTCAAATGACTTAAAAAGATTTAATAACCGACTGCTATTTGAACTTTCTTCTAAAATATTGATATTGAAATCACCACAAATAATTGTAGATTTATTACTGGCTGTAAGTTTTGCCAGGACATCTTCCATTATTGATTCAAATAAGGAAAAGTTTTGATAGTTTGGGGGTCTGTACACACATACAATTACATGCTTATCTAGCTCAACACAGGACAATTCAACGCAATGTTCAACCGAGAGACCTACTATGTCATTACGTTGCTTATATTTAAAACAATTTTTTATTAATATTAGGGAACCTCCACGAAGCATAGTTTTACGGTTAAAGCAGCTACCCACCATATAGTTTTCATAATTAAGAAGCATTTGGTAATCCTTTAGCCAATGTTCAGTAAAACAAATAATGTCAAACTTACTATTTTCTAAAAACAATTCAATTTCTAATAATTTTGAAGAAATGCCTTGGATATTTTGGTGGAATAATTTTAAAGTGTTCTGCTGAGGCCCTTTTTTACTAGCTAATTGAGTGCAAGAAGATACCTTGCTGTTGGTAGGTTTAACAATATTGTTAATGGCACCTTCTGTTGTCTGACTTTCTAGTTTAAATTAATATTAATATCTGGAGAGAGCCCCGAGACTCCCGTGCCATCGCCAGACAACAAGATCCTATCACTAATATACCCTAATTGAGAATTTTCCACGGTGACATATGGATCCTCCTCAGTATAATGTTTGTAAACATCAATAGCACTAATGCTATATTTATTTCAGGTCACCACCTGTTCATTAGTATTATTACTAATAGTCGCAGTATTTACAATATAACTAAACTTAGACATATTATTTATGTCTGTGTGAATATTAAAAGCTAATAGACGAGCTATTTTGTGTCTACAACTAATAGGTAGATACACTTTACCCCGAGTCGAACTAAGTTTATCAACAAAAGTGTTGATATCAAGAAATATAAGTTTGTCACTGTAGTGACCTGCTAAAAAATGTAAATGTCTATTTAACAAGTGAATATAATTGTTTTTTCTGTTACATAAATTTTCAAAATATGGAAAACTGCACAATATTATTTTATTACAATTTAATTTCAACAACTCTGAGACATAATCAGTGATGTCTTCCTTTTTAATCTTTGAACTATTACCAACACATATAGTAATGGTGGTACTAGGATCACAAACAGTCTTAGTTACAGATGCCATAATCTGTTTGTAGGTTGACCCTGGCATACAATTGTTTTGGGTACAATAACTCAGGTTATTACTAATTAATTTACCTAGCCCCCTACCTATACTGTCAGAGAACATAACTGAATGATTACAGTCACGACTAATAGGAGAAACAAAATTACCAATCACAGGCAGACTATCATGCAACTCAGGCTGTACTACGTGTGAATAATCTAATGTAATATTAGTTGTTTGTTGGTTTGATATGCTGTCCTGAGACAAATTCTCAACCTGGTATGGGTCCTCCATTTCCTCAGGCTGGATAGCATCATGGTTGGTAACTGTCTGGCAACTACATTGACCCATTACCAACTCATTTGCTGCATAAATATGTTCCCTAATTTGGTTTTGAGAAATCTTATACCTACTAGAAAGGGAACTTAGTGATTCCTGAAGTACCTGTATTTCAGACTGCAAATGCTGAGTATCAATTTCATAATTTTTTATACTGTCCTCTAATTTTATTTGGTAATTATTTAACTTATTAAGTAAATCAACACGCTCTTTCCTCAGTGGAATAAATTTGGAAAAGCGTTTATGTTGTTTCCTAAATTGATTACATTTTTTAATTATTCTATTTAATTTTGCATATTTTTTAATCTTCCTATTGCTAACTATAAAGTTCTGTTATATAAAGGAATCTTCAGTTAGATCAATAATAATTGTTATTAAGGAAGGGGGGTTACAATTAGTTTTTAATAATTCATTATATAAGAGATTTGTTTCTATAACCTGAGTACATTCTTTTTCTTTCTGTAACTTAACTATACAATTATTGATGAATTAACTCATCTTCTAGATCCCTAATTTTAAACAAAGCCTCCTCATACAAGTTACTACAATTATGAAAACCATCCGTCACCACCTTCAGTTGATCCCGTTCATCAACAACGTCCAAGTATTGCTGATGTAGGTCTACTAGCTCCCGTTTTAAGCTGGAGTTTTTGCTATTAACTTTATTGACTTCCACCTCACTCTCTTCTCTTTCCTGTAACAGTAGTTGAACTTGGAGGTTGGATTCTTTGAGTTCTTGGAGGGCCATTCTTAATTTTAGCTCCATATCTTGAGCAGTAGCCTTACGGGTCATCACAGGCATGGTTTCAGGATTGGTTACTGAAAATTAGAAGTAAAGAAACGGTGTGAACTAATAGAATAGACAAATAAAGGGAAGTTAGCGATGAAAGGGAAAGAAAAAAAGTTAAAGTAATGAAATGGAATGAGGTAGGCTGCTATAGCTTTAAAATATTATCCAATTCAATGTAAATAATTGTATAAATATTCAGTTTCATTGGTTCTATTGTCCTAATGATTTACTTTTTCATAAGTGGGTATGTTGCTAAAAAAAAAAACAAAAATACTATTACATTAATGCAACACAATAATGCACAATAAATTATCTTAAACGATATATCTAATCATTTCCATTGAAAAGATTGATTTGAATAAAAAAAAAACAGAGATGAGATAAGGAATTACAGTGTTTTGATGTTTTAAGACCGGTTGTCAACAAAGAGATTTAGAAACAGTACAGGGAACTAAATTCGCGAAAAATTATACTAGAAATGGGCATGGATTTGTTATAGAGATAAAGAGAGGTTTGTGCGCTGTTATTAAATAAAAACTAAACAATACTTCCCCTGAATTACCCGTTTATGTCCGTAGTTAGAACGTCAGCTGTTTTTGTTTTAGGTTACCGGTTGTACCGTTGTAGTGCCGAAAAAAACTTCATTAATTATCAGGATAACAATTATCCTGAGTATTTACGCATTTATGATACGTTTACACAAACAATTACACCATAATATAACTTATTTACTAATTCAATAAATAAATAAACAATAACAAAGTAGGCTTTAATTTTTAATAAAACTTTGTTACAATTGTAATCGTACCTCAGAAGGGAATCATAGAATTGAAACAACAAATAAATCAACGCAATAACAATATTTATTATAAATTATTCAGCCTAGTTCAGTACATATAACACATTATTTTACTAACCTGACTTGTCACTTCGGTGCCTCGTTCAAGACTGATTCGTGTCGGCGACTTTTTAAAATGACAATTCACTTCAATGTCAAAATAATTTTATAACTGACAGTGACACTGACACTTCGGAACGATTTAAAATGACACAACGTAACTCGACTATAACAAGCTTATCCACGAACGGTTTACTAATATAAATCTACCCTCACATAGATAAGTATTGTTACAGTCGGCCATCCTTCAAGAACGAGTCCCTTCGTTACTTATTAAATCTATCGAACAATTTATCAATTATAACAATTATAAAAGGAAATATACCTGTATATAATAATATACAGGTCAGATTAGGATTATCTAACAAAGACAACAAAATAAAAATAAATAAATAAATATATAGTCTCAATTCTTACAAAACAAACAAATGTATATTAAATCATCATTAATTATCGTTTATTCTATAGCTTGAGCGATGTGAGAGCTACTTCCTTCACTCTCACACCGCTTCAGCTGCAATGATTTGAACTACTCATGGGCGAGGAGTTCATACGCCAATCCTGCCCAGTTCAAATATTCTCACTCGGTCTATCGAACAAACAAAGGTATTCTAAATCATCATTATCGTTTATTCTATAGCTTGAGCGATGTGAAAGCTACTTCCTTCACTCTCACACCGCTTCAGCTGCAATGTTTTGAACTACTCATGGGCGACGAGTTCATACGCCAATCCTGCCCAGTTCAAACATTCCCACTCGGTCTATCGAACAAACAAAGGTATTCGAAATCATCATTATTGTTTATTCTATAGCTTGAGCGATGTGAAAGCTACTTCCTTCACTCACACACCGCTTCAGCCGCAATGTTTTGAACTAATCATGGGCGACGAGTTCATACGCCAATCCTGCCCAGTTCAAACATTCTCACTCAGTCTATCGTCATGTCTATTGCCGAGCGAAGTGAGGCTACTTCCTTCACCATCACTCCGTCATCAGCAGCAGTACTTTGAGCCACTCATGGGCGGCGAATCCCAACGCCAATCCTGCCCGGCTCAAAGCACCCTCACTTATCTCTAGGCAACGGGCAAGTTCATATGCCAGACGCTATATCATATCAGTCGTACATCGCAATTTGTAATCATCCGTTAACATAAATTAATTCAATATTACATAAATTTAATAAATCGGATAACTTATAAAAACACTCACATTTTAAAATAACAATCATCCCTTACCATACATTAATTAAATATTACATTAATTTAATAAATCAGATAACGTCAACATTACTCACATTTTTAAAATAACATTATTACTAATTTTGATTGCTATCACTCATCGTCATTTTAATCGCTGGACGAGCAAGCAGGGGTATTAAAACTCAACCAGGGGTAAATTTTATCATTGGCAACAATTTATTGATTCGTATTTTTCCCACTATCGAGTCAACGGGGTGTCTACATAGATATTTCCAGTACAAGCAACGTTTGACCTCAAGGGCCTGAAACCATCTCACTGATGTCTACTGTGACATCACAAGTGGTATAAAAATGCAATTTATGATAATCATCTAGTCCTACCCGTTCAAATATTGTATCTGTTGGAGTTTTAATAATCCAAAGTGTAGGTCTTTCAGTAAAGTTATGTCCAAGCAATACGTCATAATTAATTAAGTGATCTAAACACCTCAACATCCTTCTCTGAAACACCTTGCACATCTATATTTACTAAAGTGCGCTCTAGCGGTAAGTATGTAGCGATTCCGATAATATTTGTCATAAACTCATAACCTTACTTATCGTTACTATATTCGGTGAAAGAAATCTCAAGGACCTCCTTATACTTTGACAGATTCATCCTTTAATTTAGGACAATGGGAACTGTCGTGTCCCATAAAATTACAGTTAGTGCACTTGACGATCGGTTTAAGGCACTTGAAGCTGGGGTGACCGACACCCTGACAGTTAAAGCACTTAATTTGCCCTCTCCCGTCATTACTTTTGTTTGACGCCGTATTATCAATATTCTTTACCGAGCTAATATCTGCCGATGTATTGCTAGGACGCTTATCTTTATTGAAATCTTTGTTAAAGTCCGACTGATTTCTATTATTATACTTAATAGTCTTAAAAAATTCAAGTACATCTTCTGGTTTATCAAATTTTGCAGCTTGAGCACCTACACGAACTCCCCTGTCATCAACCCCATAAAGTAAACAATCCACTGCTTGCTTTCCAAATATCTTACATCTGTTCAGTAAATTAATTTTCGCAAAATAATAAAGTTCATACGATTCTCCAGAGCGTACCCGTCCATTAAGCATTTCTGTCAAAAGTTCCGCATAATTTTCGGTTGCAGGGAATGATTCCTTTAGCATAGATTTCCATTCAAGCCAAGTATGCTTAATGGAGGGTAGACCCTGAAACCATGTCTTAGCCAGTCCGGTAAGTTTAGGCAGGGCATAGTGAACCGTTTGCTTATCGTTCCAATTATAAATCTCTGAACATTCATCGACCTTATCGAGCCAGATATGAATAGTCTGTTCTTTCGACATAGGGTCGAAGTCTGGAACGACGTTATTCAAAGTTGAACTAGAAAACGATTCACGATCCCCTGCCCTAGACTTAAAAAGTTTCAAAAAGAAATCTTCAAACAGGTCCTTAGTCATCAATTTAGTTTTCTTGTTGTCACGTGTTTCATGGTTTTCAACACTCGGCGTGTCTCGTTTCGCGGGAGTGACTAAGGAACGGTACCGAATTGGGCTTTTATTGCCAGCATTTGGCCGCTTACGATTGCTCGATCCAAGCTCAGGCGTCTCGAAACGCCTACGTGATCTGTTCCGTTCCGTTAGTCTCTCTCGTTCTTTGCGTACCTGGTTTTCAAGGGTTCTTAGTTTTTCCCTCTCCCTGGACAGCTCACGTTCCTGCTCGAGTAGAGTTGGCGTGCTGCTTATGCTTCGGCTTCTGAGTTGATGATGCGTTGCGCTGCTGTGCCGACGGTCACGAGCTGGACTGCGCCTCCGAGATCCTTGCGTTTGTTGTTGGCCATCACCACGGCCACTACGACTGCGGCTACGACTGCACCTCTCGACTTCCCCTAGATCTCGCTTCCGACCACGAGATGATTCACTATGCATCCTCTGCCTTTCGTAGTTGCAAGAAGGGTTGCTGGTGCGTCGATAATCCGCGCTGGGATCTTTGTCGCTCATTTTTCTGGAACTTAGAACATTTTGTTAATGTATTGTGTACAAAACTTGCAATACATACAGTCACTGAATTTAAATTTTAACGTAAGTATTCCAGCATTATTCTATAACTATTTATTGATCTCAGTCTATCATAAAATTACAGAATTTTTATTTATTCAATTTTATTCTCCTTCATATTTATGGGATTTGTGTTTTTAATCTGTATGCATCACAAAATTGGCAGCACATTTTGGGGTTCTTTATTTATTTCTAGTAATTATAGTCACTATATTTCTTTTTCTAATTTGTATTTCTACTCCTATTTACCACCGACACGAAAATAGATAACAGAGTGGTTTTTTTTTAAATCTGTGTTCATCACGAAAACTGTTGATCATTTTATAAAGTTTTTATCATCCCTTGGCGTTAATTATATTCGATTGCTAATTTAAACCAATATTTCTACATATTATCTATCTACCTTTTATAATCACCGTTAACAATAAATATTTTCAAAAAAAAAACTGTTGAACGCATCCAACTCTATTCGACCAAATTGGGATCCACAATGTTAGCACGTAATTTTAAACCACACATTTCTTATTGTGGTTGCGTTGATTTTCCGTTATGAATATAGTTTTGTTTATGGGTCGAGCTCGTGGGGTGGATCAACACAAAAAAAATGTCTCGCGAATCCCACTTCTGAGATGTAATCGTACCTCAGAAGGGAATCATAGAATTGAAACAACAAATAAATCAACGCAATAACAATATTTATTATAAATTATTCAGCCTAGTTCAGTACATATAACACATTATTTTACTAACCTGACTTGTCACTTCGGTGCCTCGTTCAAGACTGATTCGTGTCGGCGACTTTTTAAAATGACAATTCACTTCAATGTCAAAATAATTTTATAACTGACAGTGACACTGACACTTCGGAACGATTTAAAATGACACAACGTAACTCGACTATAACAAGCTTATCCACGAACGGTTTACTAATATAACTCTACCCTCACATAGATAAGTATTGTTACACAATAATTCATAAATATAATACTCACATTAGTCCGGTTTCTTCAGATATTTGTGTTCTAGGTCCTCTCAAGGACCAAGCGAAATAAACGGTAAACAACCCTCCCGCCCCGCCGTCGCAGCCGCAGTTACGTCATCGCATGAGTCATCCGACCTCGCCATCGTCATCGACCTCTTGAAACTCTTATCGCTCGAGTTATAGTCGGTCTTATCTTAAGCCGTAAACATTCTCGGAATCGTTTTGAAACATACTGTGTTTTATTATATAAACAACACTTGTAAAACCACTTCAGTATTATAAACAAAGGATATGAGATAGATGACATATGAGAATTTGCCGCGCTAAGACCTGTGGCCGTATCTTATTTTTTTTTGGTAAAACTACTGATTCAATTTACACGAAACTTTAGAACCAATGTTACAAATACACAAGTACCTAACCTAATACATAATTCATATAAGAGTCTTACTGATACATTCTAATCAGATTTCAACTAGATTGTAACAAAAAATTCGTATACGGCGAACTGTTATTTTATTGTCATTGACCTCAATTTGAAAACACTTGAAATCTATATAAATATGAATATGTATGCTTCGAATACATGAAAATAATGAATTATCATTATTACTTACCTTGTTTTTGCTGTTTCCAAGACCATATTTCATTTTAGAACAGTCAAATTCACATTTTCAATTGTTCACTCCATGTTGACAAAAAAATCTTTCGACGAAAATGTTGTTGGCTCACAAAATAATTTTGGTTCATTGTTCTACCTAAATATCTTGCTACAAAGTAGTATTATACAATAATAAGGTAATAAACATTCACTTCACAACGTTTTCAAGCACTTATCTAAACAAAAACACAATAAATCACTCGAGTGGCACTCAATGTTTACCTGCACTGACGTTTCAACGACTGACGCGCTTCTATATATTTTTTTTAAATGTTGCCCGTTATAAGTTACTAGTGTTTGGCATCGTTCGAATCGACTACTGTCAGGCACCACAGGTAAAAAATTGCCTAACGATTTAGAACTGTGTGTCAAGTACAAATAAGGTTTGAATTTGCTGGATCCAGCCGTGCCTCCGGAGGCACGGCGGGGCTCAACGGAGTTTTCTGTCCGTGCCTCACGAGGCACGGCCGGGTCCCGAGAGTTGACCAATTTTATGCAGCACGATAATATTAGTCGCCCTCGCCTCAATATCAATATTTGCCTGCATTTTGAGAAATAACAACAATACCGCTATCTATTAAACCACACGTCACTAACCAAATTTAACACAACCAAACGACAACGTTCATTTCGATCAAGTAAAATATTCATAAAACTCAGGTTTACCTCACAGAAATATAAATTCTTGACTTATTTTTCTATGATCTACATTCTTCTAACTTTATGAAATGTGTGAACAAAGCGAGAATATTTTTCTGTCCCATTACTTCCAATCGAGTAAACACTTACAAAAAGTCTAAAAGTAACAACGTGAGATTTGAACTCACGGCTTACTGATTCACTAGATGTGGACGCGCCTAACTACTAGGCCATCTTGACTTATATTTCAATGTTGAAATTTTGGACTACATTTACTTGTAGATGACAATGTCTATTTTCTTGAAAGTAGAAGGTTGTAAGTCAAACTAAACGTCAAGCTATTGCTTAGTGAGATTGCCTATCGACTTGTGGTCGACACTGTACCTATGTTGTGAAAACAACAAACATCCAAGCGATTGCAGTAATCACGACCGATTTGCTGTCTATGATTGAAGAGTTCCTGTATATCTCCGAAGATCACCATCAGATCTTCACCAAATTTAAACGCGACCACCGCGAAGTAATTTTCTTCCAAACAAAAAAGTATCATCGAACTCGGTTCACGCTGAACATACACAAAAAAAAAAACTTGAATGGCGGGCCGTTCAACTAATCAGCGCGCGAGACTCGAGGAGCGTTCCGTCACAGTAGTTCACAATCTTCCAAGTGTTTGGGAGTATGAAGAACAGGGTGTAAAACTCTTCATCCCCCAATGAAAAGGGAGGATCCTTCGACCAGACGGGTGTTATGTCTGGTGGGCTATTGCTCGACAGTTGTTGTCGGGTTCCTGATAACTCTGCTTGCTTGCCTTGCGTTAGGCATTGCTGCATGCTACATATTGTGGCGTGCGTCATATTGTGGTATGCTACAAATAACCAACTTTGTGGCAGCCTATTTTACACCGAGGCCGAGGCAACATCGTCAAAGTCAAAGATCTATATTGTGAGACAGTGGTTACAGAGTTGTTATCAGGTTATTTGTGTGTGTGTACGTTTGCACTGCTCTACCATGTTCGGCATACAATAGTTTGAACAATTTTGTATGTTTATTATTGAATCTTAGACCTAAGTTTAAATGATCTAGGTATATTAACTCAATTATTACATTTTAATAAGAGTTATATTTTGCATCAAAACATAAAAACAATTTGGCACTAATTCATCACGAATCTGTCGGATAAAAATTCATGTACTTTATGATATGATCTCCTCTCAACCGCGCTTGAATTAAATGACAGCCACTAATGTCACTCAATAGACCGCGCCTAACTGTAATGACCACCGCACGCTATTGCTGACATTTTCTTGTTTTTGATATAACTTTCATTACAGCCGTGATTGAAAGCTGAAATTAACAGGAATTAATGTTCATGAATCATTTGAATTTTTTTAAAGTAGGTATATTATTTTTTTTTAAAGTTTTTTAAAGTGTTTAAGCCACGTTTCTTAATGTTTTGGGAACTGCGTATTTCATCGCTAAAGTACGACCAGTCTCATTTCAGCCGAAAGCCGAAAGACGTCCACTGCTGGACATAGGCCTCCCCCAAGTGTCACCACATTGACCGGTCCCGTGCGACTCGCATCCAGCGGATTCCTGCAACCTTCACCAGGTCATCGGTCCACCTAGTGGGAGGCCTTCCAACGCAACGTCTTCCGGTTCGCGGTTGCCACTCCAGAACTTTTCGGCCCCATCGGCCATCCGTTCTGCGAGCAATGTGCCCTGCCCACTGCCACTTAAGTTTGGCAATTCTTCGGGCTACGTCGGTAACCTTTGTTCTCTTGCGGATGTCTTCATTTCTGATTCGATCGCGCAAGGAAACTCCGAGCATAGCCCTCTCCATTGCCCTTTGGGTGACTTTAAGCCTTCTGATGAGGCCCATTGTGAACGACCACGTTTCGGTCCCGTATGTATTCGGTCTCGATGTACCGATAATCGATTTGGCACCGTTGGAGAGACTGCAGTACAGCCCAGGTCTCGATCGAATCGAAGGCATTCTCGTAATCCACAAACGCTAAACAGAGAGGCAGGTTATACTCTTCGGTCTTCTGTATAACTTGCCGCAGCGTATGTATGTGGTCCACGGTGCTAAAGCCTTTTCGGAAACCGGCTTGTTCGGGTGGCTGGAAATCGTCAAACCTGCGCGCGAGACGATTCGTGATGACTCTAGAAAACAACTTGTAGACATGGCTTAGAAGTGAGATGGGCCTATAATTCTTCAACCGGGCATTGTCACCCTTTTTGAAGAAGAGTACCACCACACCCCTGCACCATGCCTGTGGCGTTTTTCCCTCAAGTATGACGGAGTTAAACAGCTTCTGAAGGGCCTTAAGTATCGGTTTTCCACCCGCCTTCAGGAGTTCGGCCGTAATTCCGTCATCACCCGGTGCCTTGTTGTTCTTGAGCTGCTTCAGAGCCATCCTAATCTCATACAGGCTGACGTCCGGGATATCTTCGGTATAGTGTCGGGTCAGTCTAGCTCTTGGGTCATTTGCTAGATCTACGATGGGTTTACTGGTTGACGTGTACAACTGTCCATAGAAGCTCTCGATCTCCCTCAGAAGCTCCGGTTTGGCGGAGAAGATCCTACCATCGTCGGTCTTCAGTTTCGTGAGCTGGCTCTGCCCAATAGCCAGATCCCTTGCAAATACTTTGGAGCCTTTATTCCGCTCAATCGCGTCTTTAATACGCTCGGTATTATAGCGGCGGAGGTCGCTCTTCAAGGATTTAGAGATCCGTCTATTGAGCTGCCGGTATTTACACGCCTCGTCTGAAATTAAGAAGACCAGTCTAAAATTAATCAATTTTGTTTTTATCTTCATATCCTATAAAGTTACATAATCTATTTTACTTGACGTGATAAGTGTCTACCATGGGTATTTTTTACAGCTGTTTATTTGGTTGTAAGTGTTTTGGTTTACGACAACCAAATCAAAAACTAATGTTTAAACTAATTTAAACAAATTAAGGTCTCTTATTGGTATTTTTTTCAATCTTTTGCGTTGAGCCGTTTTCGAGATCTGGGAAATCCCAAAACGTTACCGCAGGAAAAACTTAAATAACTCAAGAACCATACCACACACAAATTTTGCTATTTACAAACATTTACTACGCAACAAAAGCTATCTTATCATGTATTTGTTTCCGGGCTGGACGAATTTTTGAAAATCGATTTTGCCAGGATAACGTTTCAAACGTTACTCCAGCAAAATGTGTTTTTCTCAAATAACTTTAAAACTACAATTCACACAAATTTTGCTACTATTAAACAAATTGCTCCTCATGATACACTAATTATTTTTATGGTCTCATCTCTCAAATGCACAACATTTTGCCAGGGTAATGCACACGGAAAAATCCCCGATTTGCGGGGAATTGAGGGTAAGCGCGGGGAGAGCGCGGGGAATGACAAAAATCGGGTAATTTCGGGGAATCCAGGCCAATTTTTTCCGTGGGCTAAAACTATTTTGTCGGGTAGCTTACAACTAAAAAACTGTACATTCGAACACGATTTTGTATTATTTTAATATAGGTATAGTACCTATATTAAAATAATACAAAATCGTGTTCCAAATAAAATAAGGGCCAATAAAGATTTAAATAAAAACTTTTTTTTTTGTAGGTACCTGTAATGCACTTTGTTTTGAATAGAAGTCTATAGATGTAAGAGTTAACTTTGTTATAAAGTATAGTATTTTATTAAAGTTTTATTAGTATTGTCATGATTTCTTGTTCTGGAATTTTATTTATTTCGATTGGCAACACAGCCAACCGCCATGCTGTTTGAATAACGGTATGGAGGGAAAAATGAGAGACGAGCCACACACTTGCGGATCGTGGAGGCAGTTCAAGAACGGCAGTCGACCTAGTAAGAGGTCCCAACTAATAGGTTAAAATATTAAAGTTTGCACTGATTTTAATAAGAAATTATACTGATTGTATTACTAAGATTGTGATATTTATGTTTCTATTTGATATTAGTAAAAGTAATTATTGTATGAAAGTGGTTTTTATTAAATATCAGAAGTGACACGTCCAAAAGTACGCGCCCACATTCGCTAAGACTTATTAAAAGGTATGTACTCGCTAAATATTATTTAACATAACTGGCAGAGCTTGTGTTATTATTTGTCATTTCCTATTATTTGGGTTAATTAATTTTATAAGTTTACATTGGCATCTTATTCGACATTGGGTCCGATAAGACTTGATCAGGGTACTCCCTGATAGTGTTATCGAGTCTTATGAGTGCATTATACTTTCGGCTTAAATGCGTGGGCGAGGCTACCCTTCGTCAGTATTTCTGTCGAGGTTTAGTGTGCTTAAATAGTGGAGTAATATGCTAGTATTATTTTTGAGGTTAGCAATGATTTTCATGCTTGGTTAAGTAATTTCTTAAACGTTACCAGTACAAAAAGATGCATTGTGCTTTTGTCTTGAGTACATGGGCGAGGCTACTCTTCATCAGTATTTTTGCTAAGGTATAGTGCGTCTATATGCTGGTAATTTTGATACAATATTGCGTACATTTCACACAAAGAGGTGCGCTGTGCTTCGGCTGTAATACTTGAGCGAGGCTACTCTTCGCTAGTATTTTGGGCCGAGGTTTAGTGCACTTAAAGTGTAGTTATCTTTCAAAAATGCATGCATTGTAATCCCATCAAATAATTGGTTGAGGCTACTCTTCAACAGTGTTTGGCTGGGGTTATAGTGTTGTGTTGATTGGTTGTGAAAAGACTAAGCATGAGTGTCCTGTAGTAACAATACATCGAAGTTATAACCTATAGTGCCTTGTACCACTCTTGTACATGAAGTTTAAATAAATAAATAAATGTAGATAAGCAAGCCCTGCTAGTTTTTAAATAGACACTTTGTTTTGGAGGCTATTGCCACTTGATTTTGGAGGCTATTGCCACTTGATTTTGGAGGCTATTGCCACTTGATTTTGGAGGCTATTGCCACTTGATTTTGGAGGCTATTGCCACTTGATTTTGGAGGCTATTGCCACTTGATTTTGGAGGCTATTGTCACTTGATTTTGGAGGCTATTGCCACTTGATTTTGGAGGCTATTGCCACTTGATTTTGGAGGCTATTGCCACTTGATTTTGGAGGCTATTGCCACTTGATTTTGGAGGCTATTGCCACTTGATTTTGGAGGCTATTGCCACTTGATTTTGGAGGCTATTGCCACTTGATTTTGGAGGCTATTGCCACTTGATTTAGGAGGCTATTGCCACTTGATTTTGGAGGCTATTGCCACTTGATTTTGAAGGCTACTGCCACTTGATTTTAAAGGCTACTGCCACTTGATTTTGAAGGCTACTGCCACTTGATTTTGAAGGCTACTGCCACTTGATTTTGAAGGCTACTGCCACTTGATTTTGAAGGCTACTGCCACTTGATTTTGAAGGCTACTGCCACTTGATTTAGGAGGCCATTGCCACCTTACCACGCGTCATGTGAATCCTGGTTTAATCATTTGTAGATATTTCCAGTCAAATGATCTTGATAATGTGAATAGAATGTAACCAGATGATATGGAACCTTTCAGCTACCATGAGTGATGCAGACCCAGTTGATGAATCGCATACTCCTCCTCGTAGGCGTAGTAGACGCAGAGAAAAACGAAGACGATCGTCATCTTCATCCACGTCCTCGTCGTCCACACCTGAAGAAAGGAGTCGACGACGGTCTCGAAAACACTCGAAAGGATTGACCACAGAGGACGTTCTGAACATCCTGACTTCCTGGAAGGCTGAACCAAGTAAGAGTACCAATTCCTTGCAAAATAGTCAGCTTTATAACGTGATACCTGAATTTGACCCGGCCAATAGGTCGCAAAGTATCGAGGCTTGGATACGAAAAGTTAATGAATGTTCACAAATTTACAGCTGGGATCAGAAGCAAACCATTCACTTCTCCCTCCAAAAACTGGTTCGACTAGCGAAGAAATGGTTTGAGTCTCTTCCTACGGTCGTATTTTCATGGAACGAGTGGCAAGCCAAATTAAAAAGGGCATTTCCTAGTGAAGAAAATTATGGTAGACTGTTGGAAGAAATGCTGGCACGTACCACTCGTGGCGATGAAAGTTTACGAGAGTATTTTTATGATAAGTTAAATCTGTTAAACCGATGTGAAATAAAGGGGATGAGAGCTGTTGATTGTGTTATACACGGAATCACTGATAGGTCAGTTAGGAGTGGTGCACAGGCACTTAACTGCGAGGAACCTGAGGACTTGCTTAACTTTCTTTGTGCTCAACGTATTACGTACTTTTCGAACAGAGACCGGAATAGGCAGAAGTCAAATTCGAGCGCTGTAACTAACAATTCTGGGACCAACGACGGTTCTATAGTCTGTTTTAATTGTCATAACAAAGGTCACCCTTATCACAAGTGTCCAAAACCTGTAATAAAATGTAAGAAATGTAACAGAATAGGTCATGATAATGAAAACTGTAAATTGCGGCCTGTTGCTGAAAATTACGTCCCCAGATCTAAAATCGATGATACTCGGAGTACCGTAGAGAAAAACACATTAAAGATCGTCGCGTTTAATGATCAAGTAAGCCCTAAACCTGTCGATACCTCTAATACGTCAACTTCAATCACAGCATCGAATGATAAGTTTTTCAAAACCGTCTTGGTAAACGGTCGGCCCTTTATAGCTTATATAGACTTCGGGAGTGAATGCAGCTTGCTTCGAGAGAGCCTTGCACTAGAACTTCAGCTGGCACAAAATTCTGGCAGTGTTCCAGTAATTAGAGGATTTGGCAATTCATGTATTTCACCTTTGTGCAAGTCAAGAGTAAACTTGAAACTTGACGATATTGAGACCCAGTTAGACGTTTTAGTAGTCGGGGACGAGTTCATGACAAACAGTCTCTTAATACAAAACTTCACGGAACTACCATTTATTACAGTCTTAAAAGACTGTCATCAATTAGTATTTTACAGAACTCCTGAAGAAAATCTCTTCCCAACTAAAATCACTGTCAAAATGTTTACCTCAAAGCCCATGACGATTGTAAATACTAGTATGGTACCCATCACAGTAGGGGGTGCTTTTTCCGGTGACGTCTTTGTCGAAGGTTATAACTCATTGGAACCTGGTAGAGAATTTCGTTTGTTGCAAGGGACTTATAGCATCTCAAATGGCACTGGAGAAATAGCCGTAGCTAACTTGTCACGAACACCTCTTTTATTTAAATCTGAAACATTAATTGCGCGGTCGTCACCAGTAACTGAGGCCAAGAACTGTAGGGTTAATCGTATTTCAGAAAATTCTACTCTCTCTTTAGAACCATTAGATAGAACGCATATTCAAGTCAGTGAGGATCTAATAAGTAGCGACAAGAATAGATTGTATACGTTATTGCAAAAGTATCGCGACTGCTTTGCCACTAATATGAAAGAAGTAGGTTGCGTTAAAGATTTTGAAATGAAAATAAACCTTACGGATAATAGACCTGTTGTTTACAGGCCGTATAGATTATCGTTTTCAGAACGATTGCAGGTGCGTGAAATTGTTGATGAACTATTAGATACCGATATTATACAAGAATCAAGTTCAGATTACGCAAGCCCGATATTAATGGTCCGTAAGAAATCGGGTGAGCAAAGACTTTGTGTAGATTTTAGAGCCCTTAATAACAAAACCATTAAGGACAGGTTTCCGCTTCCGCTTATTGAAGACCAGTTAATCAATTTAAGCGGCAATCAGTTTTTTACGACGTTAGATCTTGCATCTGGGTATTACCAGATTCCTATGTCTCGCGAGAGTCGGCATCTCACCGGTTTCATAACTCCTGACGGCCACTATGAATTCAAAAGAATGCCTTTTGGATTGGCCAACGCCCCCGCTGTGTTCCAGCGCATGATTAATAAAATTCTTGGGAATAAGCGATTTGATTACGCACTTGCTTATTTAGATGATTTACTTATTCCATCTGTAACTATAGAACAAGGGTTTGAACGCTTAGAAGAAATTTTAAAATTACTCCGTGAATTTGGACTTACATTAAAATTAACTAAGTGCCGGTTTTTCGATATAACGATCAGCTATTTAGGTTACGAAATCTCTGCAAAGGGAGTAAAACCCGGGGAAGCAAAAGTTTTGGCCGTCAAAGAATTCCCTTGCCCCAGTAACATTCACGAAGTCCGTCAATTTTTGGGACTAACGGGATATTTCCGTAAGTTTATAAAAGGATACGGAGAGATAGCGCAACCACTGACCAACTTACTTAAGAAAAATGTCGTATGGCGTTGGGGCAGTGATCAACAAACTGCGTTCAATTCTTTAAAGGACAGCCTTTTAACCAGACAAGTTTTAGCATTGTATGACCCGCAATTAGAAACCGAGTTACATACGGATGCCAGCGCTCTAGGCATCGGGGGAATCTTGATGCAATGGCAAGCATCACCCCGCGTTCTTAAACCTGTCGCTTATTTTAGTAGACAGACCACGGTGGATGAAAAACATTTCCATTCTTACGAATTGGAGACTTTGGCCGTTGTCTGTTCGCTAAAGAAATTTAGAGTGTACTTATTAGGGAGTCCCGTTTAAAGTATTTACTGATTGCGCGGCACTTAGGACAACATTGACAAAGAGAGATCTCGTTCCGCGCATTGCCAGGTGGTGGTTGCAAATAAGCGAATATAATTTTGAAATTGAATACCGCCCGGGCGTTAATATGGCGCATGTAGACGCCTTAAGCAGAAACACTTGTCTTAACGCGGAAAGAGATGTTAGATCTGTTAGTGTTCTTAATATTGAATCGGGTAATTGGCTCTTAACTTTACAAATGGGTGACCCCGAAACGTCTCGAATTATAAAAGTTCTTAAACCTGAAGCTGACCCTGAATTGCAAGATATAAGACAAAAATATACTGTCAAAAATAGTGCACTCTATCGCAAAGTTGATGACCGTTTATGTCTTGTAGTTCCACGAAGTGTTCGTTGGCAAGTTTGTAGAGCTAACCACGATGACATCGGGCACTTAGGCTATGCAAAAACGTTAGAAAGAATGAAGAGTCAATTTTGGTTTGCAAAATTACGACGATATGTAAAAAAATATGTAGGTTCCTGCATAGAATGTGCTTATAGCAAGGATAGTGCGACTCTGTGCGACTAAAAAGAAGCAGGGTCTACTTTTTCCTATAGAAAAAATTAGTATACCATTTCACACAATTCATATCGATCATTTAGGACCGTTCGTAAGAAGCAGAAACGGCAACTCTTACATACTTACGATTGTAGATGGGTTCACAAAGTACGTATTCGTCAGAGCAGTGAGAGATACGAAAACAAAAAGTACAATTAAAATCTTAGAGAATATTTTTACTGATTTTGGTACACCGGCTAGAATCATTTCGGACCGTGGCACTTCGTTCACATCAACAGCTTTCGAATCCTTCTGTAGTGGTCTTGGTATAAAACATGTAGGTACTTAATGCAGTTGCTTGTCCTAGAGCGAATGGGCAAGCCGAAAGGTTTAACCAAACTATTTTAAATTCACTATCTGCTCAAAATTTAAATAAAAATGAGCGTGACTGGGATAAGTGTCTAAGCAAAGTTCAGTGGGGTATTAACAATACTGTTAATGCGACCACCCAAAAAACTGCAACAGAGGCTTTGTTCGGGTTGAGAATGCGCGATAGTTTATCAAATAAGTTTAATATTCCACAGCAGTCGCAAAACGAAGATTTGTTGTCATTACGCGAGAATATTAGCGTATCTATTAAGAAAAGTCAAGAGGAACAAAAGCGTAAACATGACCTTGGTCGTACTTCTGCCCCTACGTATCAGGTTGGCGACTTAGTTAAACTAACCCGCACCAATTATAATAATGACGGTAAAAGTACAAAGGTTCTGTCAAAGTTTATAGGCCCTTATAAAATTGTAGAAGTATTGGGTAACGATAGATATAGGATAAGTGATGTACCTGGTTTTAATAGAAAAAGGAATAATAGTTATGAAAGTGTTGTAGCTACAGATAGAATTAGACCCTGGATTCATCTCAAGGCTCTTGAGCTTGATGACAATGTAGATATTAGTTCAGGTGAAGAAACTAGTAGCTAAGTATTTTCTACTGGTGTAATGTCATGTCAGTGTATATTTGACAATAGTATAATTTTGAAATATAGTAATTATAATAACTAAATAGGTACATTGCTTACAAAAGCATTTCGAATGTCATGATTTACCTTAGCTTGACAAAAGCAACCTATGTATAATGTTCACGATATTTTACAATTTCAAAGTCACAAACATCTATTCTGTATAGCCCTGGTTCTTGATCGAAATAAAATAATTATTTCTTCATTTGAATTCTGAACTGATTGAACGGGTTCAAGTTGTGTTGGAGTTGTGCTCCGGGAGTAGCACGTTGTCGGATGGCCGAATGTCATGATTTCTTATTCTAGAATTTTATTTATTTCGATTGGCAACACAGCCAACCGCCATGCCGTTTGAATAACGGTATGGAGGGAAAAATGAGAGACGAGCCACACACTTGCGGATCGTGGAGGCAGTTCAAGAACGGCAGTCGACCTAGTAAGAGGTCCCAACTAATAGGTTAAAATATTAAAGTTTGCACTGATTTTAATAAGAAATTATACTGATTGTATTACTAAGATTGTGATATTTATGTTTCTATTTGATATTAGTAAAAGTAATTATTGTATGAAAGTGGTTTTTATTAAAGTATAAACAAATTTTGTTTCCTTTGAAGCGCGTCAACAGCGCTAAATCAAAGACAGAACCGCGCTCACCGCGCATGCTTGCGAAAAATTTGCACGAAATTTTACACTTTATATAAAAACATTTGCCGATCGCAAACTGAAAGAGTTAGAGCTCTAAAAAAATTACAGTGAATAGCAGAATAGGTAAGGCAACTGCTTAACTAAAAATCAAGACATACAATTATAATTTGATACTCCAAAAACATGAAAAACAGTGATAAAAACGGATATGTTGCTAATAAAATATTAATTTGATCAAAAACTATTAACTTTTTTGGTATTTTTTATTATTTAAAAATAAACTAGATTATATTACCTTTCCAATAAGACCTTAATCTCATTAATATCTCATTAGCATCATATCAAAATTATCTATACTAATATTATAAAGAGGAAACCTTTGTATTTTTGTATGTTTGTATTGAATAGGCTCAAAAACTACTGGACCGATTTCAAAATTTCTTTTACCATTACTTAGAGGGATTCTTCCGAATCCGTATAGGCTATATTTTATCACCGTACTCCCACGGGAACGGGAACTACGCGGGTGAAACCGCGTGACGTCCGCTAGTATTATATAAAGCTGAATTACCACTGACTCACTCACTCACTGACAGAATTGTTCTCCCAGATGGTGGATGGGGAGGTGGGTATATTTTGACAGATTCGTAAACAAGTAACTCCCGCGAGTATGGGAAAAGTGCCAACCCTCCCCTTTTCGCCCCCCTTCCTCCCCCTCCGTATCGTATCTCGGAAACAAAGAGACTTGGAACAATGTTTTTTCCAGATTCGTATAGAGGAGGCTCGGAAAAGAAAAAACCATTTTTCAAAGTTGCCCCCTTTGCCCCCCTTTAGAATAGAATAGAATAGCATTTATTTGCAAATATGGGTTATACATAAGTAGATAGTACTAGGAGTTACATTCTCTGAACTCACCTTATCTGTCGCTGTGGTAGAGCCATAAGCTCGTACGCTGCACTTTTGTCTTTATCAGCCAGACATGACGGGATGTGCAGGCGCCAGCGACCACCAGCTTAGTCTTAAGTTCTAAGTATGTATTAGGCTAGGTAGAATAAGCAGTCTTGCATCAAACTCTGTAAGCTCGGGTCGTTTCTAATAAAACTCTTAGTTATAACGGGCCCTAACGTTTTATTTTCGCCGCTCCGCTCCCGAAAACTAACTGGCGCAGCCGGTAACATTGCCGTAAACCGTTGCTTTCGCGGAAAGTCAAGTGTGAAACACGGAAAAGTGGAAAAGAACACTAAAGAACTTTTTCGCGAGTGATAACGTAGAGTCGTCGTAACTTAAAATCAGTGAGACGTTCTTGGCAATCTACGAACCAAATAAATAAGTTAGATAAAGCGTAACGATAACGAACGCGGGTGAGCAGAGATGTTGAAAGTTTCTAAGGCGGTTGGACTGTGAGTAACCTTCTACTTCCTTCCTATTTCCCCATACTAGTAATGTTAATATATGAAATAAATTATTATATCGATTATTTCATTAATTCTGGAAAATCGAGTGAAAAACCTTTTATGGTAAAAAATAATTTCTTTATATTTAGTGATTTATAAATTAAGTGAATATTATTTTCACGCTATTACAGCGAGGATTCATTAACTTATAAAATAAGTGAATATTATTTTCACGTTATTATAACGATAAGATTTTTCATAAGATTTTCTTTTCTTTTTAATTTTAATTATTTAAGTTTGATAATTGTAGAATAAGGATTTTACTTTTAATTATTTTATTTTATTTTAAATTGTTGCTTATCTTTTGTTCGTTGATGAATCGTTGATACCTCGGGATGTTTTAAATTTAATTCCAGAATTTAGTGGTGAAACTAATTTACTTAGTTTATTTTTAAGAAAGTGCGAATATGTTATTGAAAAGTATCAAGGGACTACGGGTCGAAATGAATTCTTAATGCAGAATATTACGAGTAAATTAAAAGGTAAAGCGGCAGCTTTAATTAGTGAAAGAGGTGATTTTGAGACGTATAGCGAATTAAAATCTTTATTTATCCAACATTTTGGGGATCCGAGGAGCGAGGAATGCGTTGCTATTGAACTGGAAACCCTAAAAATCAAACAAGGCGAGTCATACTTACAGTTTTGTAGCCGAATTCAAGACATTCGTGCTATATTAATTTCAAAAGTGAAGAACAGCTCTACAATGTTAAAAGAAGCTAAAAAAATAATTTATAACAATACTTCTCTTAATGTTTTCCTGTATAATTTACCAGAACACATGGTGCGGATTGTTCGAATTAAAAACCCTACTACGTTGGAAGACGCTTTAAAATATGTCCTTGAAGAAGTTAACTTTCAGGAACAATATAATTTACGTAGTAAAATGTTACAACACCGACCGCAAGGTCATATGTTACCATCACGCGATGGAGGAATTGTTTTTAATTCACCCAATCTGAAGCCCTTGCAAAATAATAATTTCAGACCTTTTACAAACCCAACTCAGTTCAAATTTGGTATACCTAATCAAAATTTCGTACGCCCGAATATACCGAATCAACAAATTGGTCGACCGCAAATGGCTCAATTTGCACCACCAGTCGTTGATAAGAAAAACCCCCAGCAATTAGGCTTCCGACCTCAAGGAATATTTGCCTACAGACCCCCAACAGCACAACCTGGTTATAGACCCCAAGTAGGACAATTTGGCTATAGGCCCGTTCAAGCTTCAGCCTATCGTCCAACTAATAATTTCCACGATAGTGACGTCGTAACAATTTGGTGCCAGAAGTGAGGGATAAATTATGCCAGTTCTACCAAAGGACAACACGGACGGTATCCGTACCAGGAGTCAGCGACAGCAGGACATGGTCCAAAGGCGGTTTGGAGACTCTCCGACACAGACACCGGGTGGAGTCCAGCCTACGTCAGTGCCAGTCGCTGGTCCATCCGGAGTTTCTCCAGTATCAGTGGCGCCAGACTTGTCAGCTTTAATGGCGCTGCTGCAGGACCAGGCTCGCCGTCAAGAGGAGCAGGCTCGCCAGTTACAGGAGCAGTTGCAACGAGATAAGGAGGAGCAGGCTCGCCGTCAAGAGGAGCAGGCTCGCCGTCAAGAGGAGCAGGCTCGCCGTCAAGAGGAGCAGGCTCGTCGTCAAGAAGAACAGATGATCCTCATAAAGGATCTTCATTCAACTTTTGGCAAAGAGCTGAAGGTAATGAAGGATCAGGTTCACCAGCATGAGAATCGCATCTCAGAAGCCGAAGTTCAGATCGCTGGGGTGAAGAAGGCTTTGGGGGAACTGAAGACTGGAGACGTGACTGTGGCTTCAGTGGTTGCTGCACCTTCAGTGCGGGGCTTTAAGGTGCCTCCATTCGATGGAACATCTTCGTGGTCGGCTTATAAAATTCAATTTGAGGCCGTTATGAAGGCGAATGGATGGACAAAATCTCAAGCCATGACCGCGCTCACTTTGGGCCTCCGAGACCAGGCCCTCAACATTCTTGAAGCGCTTGGCAAGGATGTGACCTACGAACAGCTGCTGGAGGCGTTAGAGTCCAGATACGGCGACGCGCACCTGGAGCACGTATTTCGTGCTAAGTTGAAGGATCGTGTCCAGCGTAGTGCCGAGAACCTACAGCAGTGGGCCCTGGAAGTTGAAAAGCTTGTTCGGAAAGCATACCAGTCTGCCCCTGCACTGATCGATGGGAATCTGGTACAAGCGTTCGTTGATGGAATACGTGACTTAGAAGTTAGAGCCGCCGTGAGACTTGGGCATCATGAAACATTGAAGGACGCCTTAGCCCATGCTTTAGAAGTAGAGGCAGTGAGGCAAGACCACCGAACGCACCGCGTTAGGGAGGTTGTAGCATCACCTGTACGCGAGCGCCCGCGAGGGTACAGTCCTAGGTGCTACACATGTGGAAAAAGGGGTCACCTTCGGTCAAGCTGTCCAAAGCGCAACACCCCGCGAGAAGATCAGCAAGGAAGGGTGGCTGAAGTGACTGCCCAGCCACAGCAGGGAAACGAGTAAATGCCAGGACTGGGGGGCGGGTGCTGGCTGGTATTGAAAGAGCCCCGAGAATCTTGATCTCGCAAGCACATGACGGGAACAGCCTGACCATCAGAGGCGAAGTCAACGGAACACCATGCAAACTGACGTTGGATACTGGAGCTTCTTACACGGTCGTTAACTCTCACCTAGCAAGTCGGTTTCTTGGGGACTACTTTGATAACCACGACCGTATACGATTACTAACAGCTACCGGTCAGCACATAACCGTCCGAGGCAAGAAGGAGGTGGAGTTAAAATTGGGTGACAGATTTTACAAGCACAATGTCATCGTGGCCGACATAGTGGACGATTGCATCTTGGGCTTGGATTTTATGCGGAAATATCGTTGTGAGATCGACGTTGATCAAGGAGTATTGAAATGTGGTTCAGAGGAAGTCTTCATGGAAGGTGCACCATCAGGGAAAGTGTACTGCTTGAAGGAGATTGTTCTTCCTCGCAGATCAGAAACGATTGTGCCAATTAGTTTACCACGGAATTCTGGACAAAAAGATCGAAGTGTTCTGATAGAAAGGGTGAACAATGACTTTCCATGGAAGATTGCACGGACTCTGGTCAAGGCCAACAACGTCTCAGCAGTACGAATACTGAATCCAAGTGACAAGGAGCAAGTGATTAAGAAGGGCACCTTAATCGGCACTTGCGAGGAAGTAGCTTGGATGCGTCAATTGCAAAATCTGCCTACCGGAAATAAAATTTGTTGTACAAAGTTTGACGTGTCAACACTTTTGGGAAACTGCGATTTATCTAAAGAAGAAATGGACAAGGCTAAGAAGATGTTACTTCAGTACGCCGACATTTTCTCTTCAAATGATGCTGACATAGGGAGAACTGGACTAGTTCAGCATAAGATTAATACGGGTAACGAGTTACCAATCCGTCAGCGACCAAGAAGACTGCCAGTTGCACGAGAAAAAGAGGTGGAAACCATGATGGAGGGAATGATGAAGGACGGTGTTATAGAGCCTTCATCGAGTCCATGGTGTTCTCCTGTGGTCCTGGTAAAGAAAAAGGACGGCAGTATGCGCTTCTGTGTGGACTATCGACGACTAAACGATGTCACGAAAAAGGACAGCTATCCGCTGCCTAGGATCGATGACACACTGGATACGCTGACTGGTATGAAGTGGTTTACCACACTTGACCTGAAAAGTGGCTACTGGCAAGTAAAAATAGACCCCAAGGATAAGGAAAAAACTGCATTCTCAACAGGGAAAGGGTTGTGGCAGTTTAAAGTTATGCCATTCGGATTGTGCAATGCTCTTGCGACGTTTGAAAGGCTGATGGAGCAAGTACTCGCCGGATTGATTGGAGACGCATGTCTTGTCTATCTAGACGACATAATCATCGTGGGCCGTACATTTGAAGATCACCTTAAAAACCTTAACCAAGTGCTGTCGAAAATCCAAACAGCAAATCTCAAGTTAAGTCCGAAAAAGTGCTCGTTTTTCAGACAACAAGTGAACTTTTTAGGGCACATAGTTTCGGGGGAAGGTGTTCGAACAGACCCAGAAAAAGTAGTCGCCGTCAAGGATTGGCCAGTTCCGAAAGACAAAACACAGGTCAGAGCATTTCTGGGTTTGTGCTCCTACTATCGAAGGTTTGTCAAGAATTTTGCCGACATTGCAAAACCTCTGCACAAACTCACTGAGGAAAAGCGGCAATTCTGTTGGGACGAGAACTGTGACGTTGCATTTCAGGAATTAAAGAAACGTCTGTGCAATACGCCTATTTTGGGATATCCTGACACAGAAAATGACTTCATAGTTGACACAGATGCAAGTAATACTGGAATTGGGGGCGTGCTGTCTCAACGGAAAGGAAACCAAGAGGTTGTGATAGCTTACTTCAGCAAGTCTTTATCCAAACCAGAAAGAAATTACTGCGTTACAAGACGGGAGCTACTCGCCGTAGTAAAGACATTGCAGCACTTCAGTAAATATTTGTTGGGACGTAAATTCCAATTAAGAACTGACCATGCTGCATTGAAGTGGCTATTACAGTTCAAGAATCCAGAGGGGCAAGTGGCGAGATGGATTGAGCTATTGCAAGAGTTTGACTTCGTAACTGAACATCGCAGTGGAAGAACTCACGGTAACGCAGACGCCTTGTCGAGAAGACCTTGTCCTGAAGACTGTAAGCACTGTGCCAGGCAAGAGACTAAGGAAGTAGTGCCCGTGAGGATGCTTAGAATGGATCTCAGCGATGAATGGAAAGAAACCCTACAGCAGGCTCAGCAAAATGACTCGGACATCAAACCGATCTTTGAGTGGATCAAAGCTGGTGCTCCTAAACCCAAGTGGTGTGATGTGGCTGCGATGAGTTCCATCACGAAGAGTTATTGGGCGCAATGGAACAGCTTGGTGATCCAGGATGGAGTCTTGTGCCGTAAATGGGAAAACGCTCGAGGGGACAGCTGTCATCTACAAATGGTTGTCCCTAAAGCTAAGGTACCGGATGTTTTACGGCTGTACCATGATGGATGTTCGGGAGGACATATGGGGGTAAAAAGGACTTTACTAAAAATTCGAGAACGCTTTTACTGGATCCACTGTCGAGATGATGTGGAGGACTGGTGTTGCAAATGTACCAGTTGTGCGGCCGTGAAAGGACCCCAAACACGCAGCAGAGGAGCATTAAAAGTGTACAACGTTGGAGCCCCTTGGGAACGGATAGCACTAGACGTTGCGGGACCATTTCCAGAAAGTGAGAGCGGGAACAAGTACTTCTTGGTGGTCATGGATTACTTCACAAAGTGGCCAGAAGTCTTCGCCATTCCTAATCAAGAAGCTACAACTGTCGCAGATAAATTGGTTCAGGAAGTCTTCTGTCGTTTTGGAGTACCCTTAGAAATACACAGCGATCAAGGAAGGAATTTCGAATCGCAAGTATTTCAGGAGACTTGTCGATTAATGGGTACCCACAAAACCAGAACCACCTCTTACCACCCACAATCTGATGGAATGGTGGAACGATTCAACCAAACGTTGGAAAGATATCTGGCAAAAGTCGTGGAAAGCAGACAAAGGGATTGGGACAAGCACATACAGCCGTTTCTTCTGTCCTACCGCAGCGCAGTCCACGAAAGTACGACTGTGACGCCCGCCTTCGCGAACTTTGGAAGGGAATTACGGTTGCCTGCAGATTTAATCACTGGAACTCCCCCTGATGCTCCACGCAGTGTAACAGATTACGCAAATGACTTGCGTAACAAGTTGAATGATGTTTATGAGCATATTAGACAATCCGGCCAACAGATGTCTGAGAAGATGAAGACCCGTTATGACCGGAAAGCAAATAGTAGGGGTTTCGACGAGAGTTCACTGGTGTGGTTGCATAACCCAGTACGGAGCAAAGGGAAGTCTCCGAAATTGCAAGCAAACTGGGATGGACCATACCGAGTCGTGACTAGGATCAACGATGTCACCTACCGAATACAGAAGGGTCCACGAGGTACGCCTAAGATTGTCCATGTAGACCGATTGGCGCGATACTACTGGCCTAATGATGCTCGGGACGAGCATGTCTAAGGAGGGGGCAGTGTTACGTCGTAGCCATACCTACAATATAAGTAGCTTCGAATAGTAGGTACCTACAACTAAGTAAGTAGGTAGGTAGTAGTAGGTATGTATCGAATGATGTAGGTACAAATTCGCAAACTACCTATAAAATACATCAGGAAGTTGTCATTGTAATTTCGACCGTACGCCCAGGGCATAAAGTACCTATTTCTTTCCTTTGTACAAAAGTTGTGGAAGTTTCTCGTAGGACAATGACCTAGTATGAATTGTCTAGAAGATTCTGGATCTTTCTCAAACGTTCGGTCGTCATATAAATAGTCGACGTGTTTGCGGGAGCAGGCAGTATTATTTTGGCTACAGTACGGGGCGAATCGAAGTGAACTAGTGAGTGCGATATCTAAGCGAATAGTGATCAGTGGTGTACTTGTGATTGAGTTTGAAGTGTTTTGTGATTATTAAAGTTATTCAGTTGTTTTATCGGTAGTAATTAATTTATCCCATACCCAGCTCGTAACAATATCACAATTTCTCTGTTTAAGAAAGATGTGGTTAAGTTTTATGAATGTACCGAGCGTGTTGTTTACGTCGAAGACGAGCAAGAACAAAGAGCTATAGTAATTAAATTACACGAAGGCAAGACATGTCATCGAGGAATCAGCGAAACCATTAAACGGATTCGTCGTAATTATTATTGGCCAAAAATGATTGAAACCGTTTCCGCCATTATTAACTCATGCGAGCGTTGTAAAACTTCTAAATACGATAGGAAACCCATTAAACCCTTATTGCAACTTACACAAACTCAACATGCACCTTTTCAAGAGATATTTATAGACCTGTTTAGCATAGAATCGAAATACTATTTAACTTTAATTGATGCCTTTAGTAAGTTAGGTCAAGCCATAGAAATTCCATCTCGTTCATCACCTGAAGTGGTTAGAGCGTTGATGAAATACTTTTCGTTTTACGGTATACCACAGAAAATAAGTTCTGACCCTGGAACTGAATTTAACAGTGAATTACTAAAAGAACTAACAGATTTACATAAAATAAAATTACACATAGGGACCCCAAACAATCCAAACTCTATGGGCCTCATAGAACGTTTTCATTCCACAATTATAGAAATTTACCGATTGGCAAAATATGAAAAGAAGTTTACGGACGCAGCCTCTGTAATGACTTATGCCGTTATGGCCTATAATAGCACTATCCATAGCACCACAGATTTAACACCGTTTGAAGCTGCGTTTGGTCATACCGAATTAAACTCTACATTTAACTCTGAATTTGATAAAGCTTACAAACAGCAATTGATTAGGGATCATAAGAAGAGAACTCAGGCACTCTATAAGTATATTTCGGAAAAAGTAAAAGGTCACAAAGAAAAAATTTTAACGAAACGAGGAGGGGAATTAGAACCAGCATTAGAAATAGGTAATCCTGTTTTCGCTAAGACAGTTAATAAGAGACAAGCAAAAGATAAGCCTAGGTACCAAAAAGCCGTTGTCACAGGGCCAATAGAACGCAATATTATACCAATTAAAATAAAAAATAGGGATACCAAAGTACCTCTCAAAAACATAAAACGTCCTCCACAGGTGGAGTTTAATCCTGGTGATATGGACAACAACCAATTGGACTCTCCCAAGCCAGGCCCTTCAAGCAGTAAAGATTAGTCAAAACCCTGGTATTCTTCCGGTGAAGATAGGCCAAGCGTTTATTCAACATGATAAGTGGTCTATTGTTAAAATAATCAATCTTCAGGGCATAAGCACCGACCTTTCCTTTAATATTCAAAAATATTCGGAATTCTGCCAAATATTACACTTAAACAAATTCTATACAGATGAATTTATGGCACATAAAACACAAGTCGAGTACATTCGAAATCAGACCGTAGAGAAATTACAGCAATTAATTCCATCCAAAAGATTTAAACGAGGTATTGTAAATCCTCTTCCCCTCGGACCGCGAAAGCGTTTAGACGTGCTTTCCGTACAAGTATTTTTAATTTTTAATTAAAAACAAATAGTTTTTTCGAAATTAAATGATAAATATATTTCGCAAAAGTACTAGGCGCGCATAAAGTTTGAAGAGAACGCCAAACGCACGCAGAGTAGTGGAGGAAACAGGCCAGCAACAGTCAAGACGGAGAAGGAAGGCGGAGCCCGTTGCGCGTGCGCCGTGCGTGATTCATTCTAGACGGCTGCCCAATTTAAGAGCGATAGCGATTAGCGGGTAACTTATTTAAGATTACTTTGCTTTGTGTTGATTCTTAGTTGGATAATACAAACTAACAAGTTAAAATAACATGAATAAGACAACACCCAAAACTTCTCCAAATCAATACTCATCGCGTTCGGAGTCTGATATCCGGAAGCTGCATACAGACAAAGATTCAGAAGGGAACATCACCCAGAGAGCCAAACGCAGATGCCTTTCGGACGAAGTCACTAGTGGTGACATGGATATGTTTAAAAACGAAATCAAGAAGATGATCAATGAGATGATTTGTACTCAGAACACCCGTTTGGACAAATTGGAAGGTCATATTAAAGAGATAAAAAATCACTACACGGAAATTAAGGTCACAAACACTGATCTCGAAAAGGCAATGACAGCAGTCTCCGATCAATTACAGTCCCTTGAAAATAAAATTATGGGGCTAGAAAATCAACGTGGTTCCATGGCAATCCAGTTAGCTACGCTAGAAAACAAGTTGGAAGGTCTCGATCACAATCTCATCAAAACATCTATAGAATTACGCAATGTACCCAAAAGGCAGAATGAGACCAAAGTCATGCTATACGAAGCTATATCGCACCTATCAAGACATCTAGGCCTTGACACCGAATCTGCTAGCATCCGCGATATTATAAGACTACCCTCAAAAAAGGAAAACGTAACATCGAGTTTATCGGTTGAGTTCTGTAATACCCTTACGAAAACAAATTTTCTTGCTGCTGTTAAAGACTACAATAAACGCAATCCCACAGACAAGATAAAATCAACCCATCTTAACTTAAAATCTGCACCGGTAACACCTATCTACATCACCGAGCTTCTAACAGCCAATTTTAAAAGGTTATTTTACCTTACTCGAAACCACGCTAAACAACACCAGTACAACTATTGCTGGACGTCGAACGGAAGAGTTATGCTTAAAAAGGATTCTGACAGCCAGACTATCGTGGTAAGAAGCGAAGAACAACTACAGCAGCTGGCGACAATCATCAAAGCGTGACTACGTACATTTAAGTATACCCTGCTATATCTTGCGTATTATCTGATTACTTTTATATTTTTTTCGAATTGCCATTTTAAAATACTAAATACAAATACAAACAAAACTCACACACATACCAATTACTATCAATACAACATACTCTCAACATACATGACACACTCAACACCTACACATTACAACTTCATCATGTCACCATATATACTCTTTACATATGCTTGCGTTCCTCCCTATTATTCCTTACCTAGCTACTTTAATATCATAAAATATTTGTTCTTAAACTTAATGCCACCAATCATAAGCCTTCTACACGTTCCTAAAACAAATACGGGTGGTATTTGTTTTAGGAACGTGTAGAAGGCTCTTTTCTCGTAACTCTCAAACTACTTTTACCTTACCGGAAAAATGACCACTAACATAAACAATCTAATTGATAGTATCGACGAACTATCTGTATCAACTACTCATACATGCACACCTGAGGAAACACTCTCCATCGTGAAGTGTCCTAATAATTTCATTAAAATCCTGACGCAAAACATTCGGTCTGTAAACCGTAACTTTTTAAACTTGCAAACGCTTCTGCACCGAATTTCTTTCGAATGCGATCTGGTTGTTTTAACTGAATGTTGGTTACCATGCTCTAGCAATACCATTATTCCGATTCTCAATAATTACTCCACGTTCATGACCACCAAACATATAAATCAAAGTGATGGTGTAGTGGTTTATTCGAAATCGGACCTGTCTGTTACATGTGAAGAGCCAGATTTCCACCGATCTGCATCTGGTCTTATTATAAAAATCAACTTGGACTTAGCGATAATCTGTATCTATCGATCACCGTCAATAGACAATATAAACAGCTTTCTTACAGCTCTTAACAACATTCTTCCGACGTTGTATAGATTTAAATCAGTAGTTCTGACAGGTGACCTGAACGTGGACATCAAACCAACCACATCAGACATGCGCTTCCACGAATACCTAAATTGCCTTGCCTTTCACGGTTATCTCCCTGCCCACACCCTCCCGACTAGGGATGGCAATTGTTTGGATCACACGTTTATCAAAACAATTTCCCCGTGTAGGACGTTTGTTTTAAGCTCCACAATAACTGATCACTCCTCATCCTTACTTTGCATTCAAGATAAATGTTCACGAATGGTCGCAAACTCCCTTAAAACGAAAATTGATTATGATGGTCTTGACAAATCAATATCACAACTGGATTTCAGCCCTATTTTCAATATAAAAGATGTAAATATGGCTACCGATAAATTACTAAATCTAATGACTGCATCCATTTCTGAAAATACCTCAGTTAAAAAAGTATCATCAAAAAAGAGAATCCTAAAACCGTGGATCACATCTGGTTTATTACGGTGCATAAGAAACAGCGATGCTCTACACAAGAAAGTAAAAAAAATCCCAGGAAATGAAGTTATAAAAATTACCTACCTTCGATACAGAAATTTTTGTATTCGTATTTTAAAGAAGGCTAAGAGAATTTATGATACAGAAGAACTAAAAAAAGCTAGTAAAAACCCAAAAACACTATGGGACACTATTAAACGGGTAACTAACACTAATAAAACAAATAATACATCTGTCCAATTACTAACTTTGTCATCTTCACCTATTGAGTCTTGCAACACTATAAACTCATACTTCGTTAACATAGGCGAGAGGCTTGCAAATAATATTCATACTAGTACTACGCAGCCAATGACAGTCACTCAACCCAATTCTGACATCTCATCAACTTCATCGTTCGTCCTTAACCCTACTGACCTTGACGAAATTACAGCAGTTATCCTGTTTCATCCACCAAGTTTCTGAACGCACCTTTTTGACGTTTGACAGATTACGTTTCGTTGTCTGTGCGATGACGTTTTTGCTTGTCAGTGCAATTTGGGTTGAAAAATGGTCGCTCCGTGCTTTGTATTTTTGATGCACGCGGCTGTCGTGTAATTATTGATTGAAACCATCGATCACTAATAAAAAACTAGATACACAATCCCATGCAAAAGTTCCCTAAAAACTGTCGCCAAATGTCTTGGCGTACCTACCTACTTGTAGTTGAAATAAATATACTTACATTAATGTAAATTCAACCCTAGACACATTACCTAAAGTTGTATTCACAAAGGTACGGACAAAAAGTAATAACCTTTTACAACCGATACTCGCTGGTCAACCCATTTCAAAACAAAATGATCCTTACACGCATGTTTTAAAGTCAGAATTACAAAGTGCCAATAAAAAGCAATAAAATTTTACGACCGAGGCTCGGCGGTTGGACAAGGAATGAATGGAGTCGAACTGAATATTTTTTCTTACTGTAATTATAATTTTTTGAAAATGCTACACTTGTTTTAAACAATTGGTGTAATGAAGCAAATTCTATTCTATTCTATGGTGTTTATCTGTAATGGTAAGTGTAAAGGTAAATAATTTAACCGAATGTAAATATGTTTTTGGATAGGGCACCACATTCATTTAGTAATGAAAGTAATTGAAACAGTCTTAATTATTTATTTAATCTTTATTTTGTGTCAAAAATTTAAAGATATTGCTTGACAAACAAATTAAATCTAAATTCAATAGTTACAAAATATAAAAAGTAAGTACAGAAAGTTCGGAAAGAATATCGAGAATATCGAGGTACAGCTGTTTTGCGTAGCCTTCTGCAGGCCTATTACGTATCTTTCTGATATCCAGTGACTATCAAGCTTCGGTTCTACACCGATCTTTGATGACAACCGTGAATGTCAAAATATTGGTATTACGTATTACCACAGAATAATAACTAGTAACTAGCGTTATTACTGGTATTACACAGAGTGGATATCACTTTACGGACTAACAGCCCGGGTACGGTGTAACATCTTTCACGAAAGCCACTTCAAACTCAGTTGTCTTGAATTTGATGTCCACTATGCTTACATATTTGCAATATTAGAAGAATCGATACGAAAGCGTCTGTCAAAATGAGTTACGGTGACTATCAGCCACGATAGGCACCTATGACGTCATATTTTATAGCGACTGGTTATACATAATACGAAACTAACCTTTTGACAGTTATTTAATGGACACTGAGCCCAGTTACTATCATATCGAGCTGTCAACAGAGATACGTAATAGGCCTGGTGATTCCTTTCGTAGTCACATATTCATCACTTTAAAAAAAATGCTTCGAACATAAAACGCTTCCTTGGGTCGGCTTGAAGAATTTTTCGGATCTTTGAAGTGCTATAACTGATATCCATTCTGTACACCTGACTGGATCTCGAGGAAAGCTAAAATAAAACTCACGTCTTTAATTTTATTACATGCACATATTCAAAATAAAATCTATAAAATGTTACTATAATATTTAGAGAAACAGTAAAGAAGTCTCATTAGACCAAAAAAAAAACAATCATACTATAATAATAAAAAATAATAAAAAACAATAGCGTCTCCAACAAATGGAACAGAATCAACGCACATAACTCGAACAATTTAAGTGGGCATGCGATAGTATGATTAAATGCGTTTAGTAAGGGTCTTTACTATTGAGATGCTTTATAACTTCTGCTATTTATTACGACTTAATCTAAAAAATGATTTTACGATGATTTCTTGACAAAATATCAGTATTTACAATACAGTGATAACAATTAAATAATGATAATATTAATACTTACCGAAAATATAAATATTCATCCTTTTTTAGCGTCCTGGATGTGTGATTTTTACACTTTTTAAACGAGCACTGAGGCATGTTTACCGTCAGAGCGTTCAAATGCTACTAGATTAAAAGCGCACCCAAATGTTCGAGTGGGCGCTCATTTGGTGAGGACACTTTTTGCCGCTGATTGTGTATCTAGTTTTTTATTAGTGATCGATGATTGAAACTTAGTTAGTTAATGGTAATCCGATACAATCCTGATCGGTGTTTGATATTTTGTTGATAATTGAGTGAAAATTGAGAAATCTCGCCATTTTGGGTCTTGACCGCTAGTGATTTGTTGGTTATGTCCGGCCTTTTTTGTGTCATTTGAACGCCGGTAAATTCCTAAATTCAGTGCTGGACTATCGTATATCCCCGATTGGGTTAGCAAACCGGGATAAAATTCAGTTGGACATTGGTGAAAGGTGCCACGTGTGTGATCGGAAGGTTTGTCCAGGGAGACGTCGGTACGCGCTGTGGGGCGCCCTTTGGTTGCTGTCGAATCTACATAACTACACATACACCACACAAACCACAGTTATACTTACACCCCACTCAGATACGACGTGACCAGGGACTACGTCACATCACCGGTACCAACGTGATGGTAAGTGTATCTAATAGTTGTTTTCCCTTTGTCGATTGAACAAATATTATTTTGATTAGGGCTCCGCGTAATCGCGGACATCGTGAGTCTGTTTGTGCAGTCTCACACATATCCATTCATTACGCTCTGATGCTGCGACTGGCTGGGATGGCGTATCACCCTACATCCTAAAGAGATACTCAACCTCCCTGGCGCCCATACTTTGCCATATTTTTAACCTCTGTTTCGAGACTGGCGTCTTTCCCTCTTCTTTTAAAAAGGCAATCATTCACCCAGTCTTCAAGGGAGGCGACGGAAACTTGCCGAATAATTACCGCCCCATAGCAGTTCTGACTGCCTTATCCAAGGTACTAGAACGTCTTATCAACAAAAAACTTGTATACTACCTAGAACATTGTAAACTATTATCACCGCAACAATATGGATTTCGTAAAAACAAGTCAACCTGTGACGCAGTTCAGGAATTAACTAGCAATATTGTACAAAACCTGAATGCTAACAAAAAAGTCCTAACAATATTCTTAGATCTTGCGAAGGCGTTCGACACCGTACCCGTCCGTTCTCTCTTACTCAAACTTGAAAAGATGGGTGTCAGGGGATTGCAACTTGATCTCTTTCAGAGTTACCTCACTAATCGCTCTCAGATAGTCAAGATTGATCGGCACAGCAGCAATGAGCTCCCCATCTACTATGGCGTTCCACAAGGGAGCATATTGGGTCCCACTTTATTTCTAGTCTTTATTAACGACCTATGCAATTTAAATATCCCTAATGCCAAGATGACATCATTTGCGGATGACACTGCTATTACTTTCGTCGCCAACACATGGTCTGAACTTGAGGACAAAGCACAACATGGTTTTAATGTAGCGCTGAACTGGCTCTATCTCAACACGCTTACATTAAATAACTCTAAAACCAAGTTCATTACCTACTCGGTCAGTTCTGCTACCCAACCAAACCCACGATTAGTACTTAAAGCTCACACATGCAATTTGCAAACTCAAGTGTCATGCCACTGTGCACCCATATCTTCTACGGATGAAATCAAATACCTAGGTATAATCATAGATAAGAATCTTAAATTTAAATCTCATATTAATGTCCTTACTGGCAGAGTTCGCAAACTTATATATATCTTTAAAACCTTAAGAAATATTACTAATCCTATAATTATACGTAATGTCTACTTTGCCTTATGCCTGTCTATTATTACCTATTGTATTCCCTGTTGGGGTGGTGCTGCAAAAACTATCCTTAAACCGCTGGAAATTGCACATCGCGCCATTTTGAAAGTGGCTACCTTCCGCCCACTACTTTATCCAACTAATCAGTTATACGAAAATTGCAATGTCCTCAACGTGCGGCAACACTTTATTTTACAATCAATTCTGTTGCAACACCGCATAACCCCGTACATTGAAATTACGAAACGCCGAAAAGATATAATATGTACTCCTCCAAAAACCCGCTTATCGTTTACTAAAAGATTCTTTTATTATTTAGGTCCGTCCCTTTACAATGCGATAAACAAAAAATGTCCAATATATAGATTGTCCTATCATAATTGTAAAAAGACTGTCCGCACATTTCTTCAAAATAAAACCTACGACGAAACAGAAAAATATTTAATTTAATTAAGTATGACAAGTTTGTATCTTGTACCACTCACCCAAAACATAGACCCACAATCTAACCAAATCCACTTACTTACGCACGCTTACACAGCCACAAGCTCGCGGACCTACACTCACTTAAACAGACAAACCCACACGCACATTCACACGCACACACGCACTCATGCACACTCATACACAAACGCGTTCGCGCACCAATATCTGTAGTAAGTATTGTAAAAAGTCAAATTTAAACTTATTTTAGTTGCTGTAAAAATAAAATTGTAGTAATACAATTTGGGGGGATCGGCACTGTTACTTCTTATTACAGGCTATTTCATAGCCTAGCAAGGAGAACAGCACGTCACCCACTTGATTGCCAGTGATTTAATACTACCCACTTTGTAACATCTTATAAATGTACTACAATCTGTTTTTATATAAATAAAGATTATTATTATTATTATTATAACGGGCCCTAACGTTTTATTTTCGCCGCTCCGCTCCCGAAAACTAACTAGGTTTTCATCAGAGTTCTGCCATATTTCACCATTCGGCATGCAAACATTATCATTATATAAAATTATTAAAATTTAAATTCTTATACATTGAATTAATAAATTAATTAAATCAAAGTAATTCACTAAATAAAATTAATAAAATTCAAATGTTCATTAAAAATATCAACTTAATTATATTACATTATACATACGTTAAATAAAATTGTCAATCATTTAAATTGTCAGTAAATTATACAAGAAATAAAAACAAGAAGTAATAAAAAATAAAAATAAAAAATCGTGGTCTGAAGATAAATAAACAAACAAACATTAAAATTCCAGGTCGTAGACAATACCCTTTTCACCCCCTTTAGGCGGATCTCGAAAATTAAGAGACTTGGAACATTTTTTTTTTTTCAGATTCATATGAAGGGGTAACGCGTTAGTCAAAATCATTTTTTAAAACTCACCCCTCTCACCCCCACTTCACCCCTTTCTTTACTACTGAAAAATCTTTTGATTCTTACATAAAACTATTGAGGGGCGTTGAAATTTGTATACGAAGGTATGCTCCCCTCCCCAACCTCCCCTAAAAATAAAAGGGCTATAACTTCGTAACGGTCAGAGATAGCCATTATGTGTTTGAACAAATATTATAGTAGGCGTCGAAATCTGTCTGGTGGTAGGTAGGTTCTGAGTGGAGCGAACCTGCGAGACCGAGTGGAGCGAAGGGGGGAGATGGCGAGCGAAGCGAGCCGGCGACCTCCGTAGCGTAACGAAGGTCGAGTGGGTGAAGCGTAACTCAGGGGCGACGACAAGCAACTTTAGGGTAGTGTTTTTTTTAATGGGTTTTTAGAATGTTTTAGGGGTTCTTAAGGGTTTTCATACTGATTTAGGGGTAGTTATAACGGATTTTCCAATTATTTTAAAGATTCCTATGGATTCTCAAAATTTTATGATGGTAAGGAATACTTCTCAAGAACACGACAACACGCGAGCTGCGCGCTGCTCGCGCACCCACGCAAATACTAGTTCCATTATATAAAGCTAAATTACCACTCACTCACTCACTCACTGACAGAATTGTTCTCCCAGATGGTGGATGGGGAGGTGGGTATATTTTGACAGATTCGTAAACAAGTAACTCCCGCGAGTATGGGAAAAGTGCCAAACCTCCCCTTTTCACCCCCCTTTCTCCCCCTCCCTATCGTATCTCGGAAACCAAGAGACTTGGAACATTTTTTTTCAGATTCGTATAGAGGAGGCTCGGAAAAATAAAAACCAGTTTTAAAATTGGCCCCCCTCTCCCCCCTTTTCACCCCTTTAGGCGGATCTCAGAAACTAGGACACGTAGCGGCTTTTTGATTTTTACCATAAATTATTATTGAGGAGCGTTTAAATTTGTATACGGAGGGTACGGAGGGTCCTCCCCTCCCCAACCTCCCCTAAAAATAAAAGGGCTATAACTTCGTAACGGTCAGAGATAGCCATTATGTGTTTGAACAAATATTATAGTAGTGGGGTGGAGCGAACCTGCGAGACCGAGTGGAGCGAAGGGGGGAGGTGGCGAGCGAAGCGAGCCGGCGACCTCCACAGCGTAACGAAGGCTGAGTGGGTGAAGCGTAAGTCAGGCCGACGACATGTAAACTTTAGGGTAGTGTTTTTTTTATGGGTCTGAGTTTTTAAATACGATTTTTTACTTTAATTTTATTTGTTTTTTATAGGTAATATTTTTTTTTATTGGTTTTTAGAATGTTTTAGGGTGTTCTTAAGGGTTTCATACTAATTTAGGGGTAGTTGTAAAGGTTTTCCCAATTATTTTAAGGATTCTTATGGATTCTCAAAATTTTATGATGGTGAGGAATACTTCTCAAGAACACGACAACACGCGAGCTGCGAGAAGCTAGCGCACCAACGCAAATACTAGTTATTATACTATATAAAGCTCGATTACCACTGACTGACTGACTGACATAATTGTTCTCCCAGATGGTGGATGGGGAGGTGGGTATATTTTGACAGATTCGTAAACAAGTAACTCCCGCGAGTATGGGAAAAGTGCCAAACCTCCCCTTTTCGCCCCCCCTTCCTCCCCCTCCCTAGCGTATCTCGGAAACAAAGAGACTTGGAACATTTTTTTTCAGATTCGTATAGAGGAGGCTCGGAAAAATAAAAACCAGTTTAGTTTAGACCAGAGTTAGTCAAAATCATTTTTCAAAACTCCCCACTCTCCCCCCCTTCACCCCTCCCCCCATCGCATCTCGGAAACTAGGACACGTAGCGGCTTTTTGATTTTCACTATAAATTATTATTGAGGAGCGTTTAAATTTGTATACGGAGGGTATCCTCTTCTCTCCAACCTCCCCTAAAAATAAAAGGGCTATAACTTCGTAACGGTCAGAGATAGCCATTATGTGTTTAAACAAATATTATAGTAGGCGTCGAAACCTGTCCGGTGGTGGTAAGTCCCGAGTGGAGCGAACCTTCGAGACCAAGTGGAGAGAAGGGGGGAGGTGGCGAGCGAAGCGAGCTGGCGACCTCCGTAGCGTAACGAAGGTCGAGTGGGTGAAGCGTAACTCAGGAGCGACGACAAGCAACTTTAGGGTTATGTTTTTTTTAATGGGTCTCAGTTTTTAAGTAAGGTTTTTTACTTTTATTTATTTATTTATTTATTTAACACTTCAAGCACAAAGTACAGAGGCGGACTTAATGCCATAGGCATTTTCTACCAGTCAACCTTTGGGTGATGCAGAGACAAGCAGTGGTAGGTGTACATCTGAAAATAATTTAATTAATAATAAGGTAAAATAGAAGGATATATAAAATACTATAAATATATATAAATACTATAAATATATATCAAACTATTTATTACTGTAAATAGATATTCACGGATTAAAATAAAAAGACAAACAATAGTGAAAACATTACCGCTGTGATGAAACTGCCAGCTATATATAGCGAGCTAGCGCTAGCTAGCGTTTTATATTATTAGGTTACTTTTTAAAATTAATTTTATAATGTTTTAGGGGTTCTTAAGGGTTTTTATACTGATTTAGGGGTAGTTGTAACGGATTTTCGAATTATTTTAAGGATTCCTATGGATTCTCAAAATTTTATGATGGTAAGGATACTTCTCAAGAACACGACTACACGCGAGCTGCGCGCAGCTCGCGCACCCACGCAAATACTAGTTATACTATATAAAGCTCGATTACCACTGACTGACTGACTGACTCACTGACTGACATAATTGTTCTCCCAGATGGTGGATGGGGAGGTAGGTATATTTTGACAGATTCGTAAACAAGTAACTCCCGCGAGTATGGGAAAAGTGCCAAACCTCCCCTTTTCGCCCCCCTTCCTCCCCCTCCCTATCGTATCTCGGAAACTAAGAGACCCGTATTTTTTTCTTTTTACGGATTCGTATAGAGGAGGCTCGGGAAAGTAATAACCAGTTTTCAAAGTTGCCCCCCTTGCCCCCCTTTTCACCCCCTTTAGGCGGATCTCAGAAATTCAGAGACTTGGAACATTTTTTTTTTCAGATTCGTATAAAGGGGCAACGCGTTAGTCAAAATCATTTTTCAAAACACCCCACTCTCCCCCCCTTCACCCCTCCCCCTATCGTATCTCGGAAACTAGGACACGTAGCGGCTTTTTGATTTTTACTATAAATTATTAATGAGGAGCGTTTAAATTTGTAAACGGAGGGTATCCTCCCCTCCCCAACCTCCCCTAAAAAATAAAAGGGCTATAACTTCGCAACGGTCAGAGATAGCCATTATGTGTTTGAACAAATATTATAGTAGGCGTCGAAACCTAACTGGTGGTAGGTAGGTTCTGAGTGGAGCGAAGGGGGGAGGTGGCGAGCGAAGCGAGCCGGCGACCTCCGCAGCGTAACGAAGGTTGAGTGGGTGAAGCGTAACTCAGGCCGACGACAAGCAAACTTTAGGGTAGTGTTTTTTTTTATGGGACTGGGTTTTTAAATACGGTTTTTTACTATAACTTACTTTATTTTATTTGGTTTTTATAAGTAATTTTTTTTAAATTGGTTTTTGGGTTTTCATACTGATATAGGGGTAGTTGTAACGGATTTTCCAATTATTTTAAGGATTCCTATTAATTCTCAAAATTTTATGATGGTTAGGAATACTTCTCAAGAACACGACAACACGCAAGCTGCGCGCAGCTCGCGCACCCACGCAAATACTAGTTTATATTATATAAAACTACAAAGCCACTGACTCATTGACATGCCGTTTCTCGGAACGGGTGAGAGATGGGTTAGGGGAATGTTTGGGAAAAATGTAGAGTACCATAGAGTGAGTAGAGGAAAATTATAGAGGAGATTCAAATTCAAGATGGCGGCCGAGTCCATTTCCGGTTTCGATGGGGAAAAGACTTGGACGAGTTTCGACTCGTAGGTCCTATTCAAAATCTAAAACGATTTAAAAAAAAAGTAAAAAAAAAAAAAAAACAAGATGGCGGCTGCTCTGGGACGTTTTGAAATCTTCGACTTTTTGCACTAAACTTTGACGAATTGTTTTGTTCTACCGATTTCAAAAGTTGGCAACATCAATTACACCAGTTGATGGCCTATATCCTTGAAATTTCAGAAAAATTGTGACTTTTCAGAAAAACAAAATGGCGAACAGTATGGCGGCCATCTTGTAAAAAGTTGGAATTTTCGACTTTTTTCAAATCCATTTTTAGGGTAGTTGGCAACATCTGACGGGTTCGAGTTGTACCAAGCGGTTGTGTGTTTTGTCAAAGAGTGTTGCCTGGTTAAAAAAAAAATCCCCATTTTTAGGGTAATTTGCCAGATTTTCCCCGAAAACATGAAAAGTAGAAATAAGGACATTTTGAATGGAAACTTTGACTAGCTGGCAACATTGGGGTCTTCCAAATGACATTTGACCATTTTGGTTCGTTTTAGTTGGCAACCCCAAAAAATATTTAATATTTTAATTTTTGGGACTTTTTGACTTTGGCGAGTTCTTTTGTTCTACCAAACTCAAAAATTGGCAACACCTTGTACTTCGGTCGGCAGCCTATATCCTTTAGATTTCAGGAAAATTATGACTTTTCAGAAAAACAAGATGGCGGACAGTGTGGCGGCCATTTTGTAAAGTTGACGAAAAATCCCAATTTTCGATACGATAAACGGGACAGCTGGCATCCCCCGACTGGATTGTGTTGTATGAACCGGTTGTGTGTTTCGTTAAGGAGTGTTGCCTGGTGCAAAAAATTTCCCTATTTCTAGGGTACTTTACCAGATTTTCCCCGAAAACGTGAAAAGTAGAAATAACGATATTTTGAATTGAGACTTTGACTAGCCGGCAACATTGGGGTGCGTCAAATGACATTTGACCATTTTCATCACTTTGAGCTGGCAACTCCGAGAGCCATTGGGATTTGCATTTTCGGGTCAGACCCGACTTTGGCGAGTTGTTTTGTTCTACCAAACTCAAAAGTTGGCAACACCACGTACACAGGTATGTAGCCTATATCCTTGATATTTCAGGAAAATTATGACTTTTCAGAAAAACAAGATGGCGAACAGTGTGGCGGCCATCTTGTAAAAATTACAAAAAATCCCAATTTTCGACACGATAAATGGGACAGCTGGCATCCCCCCACTGGATTGTGTTGTATGAACCGGTTGTGTGTATTGCCAAGGAGTGTTGCCTGGTGCAAAAATTCTTCCCACTGTTGGGGTTATTTTCCCAGATCTTCCCCAAAACATGAAAAGTAGAAATGACGACATTTTCAATAGAGACTTTGACTAGCCGGCAACATTGTGGTCTCCCAAATGACATTTGACCATTTTCATTACTTTGAGCTGGCATCCCCGAGAGACATTGGGGTTTGAATTTTCGGGTCAGACCCAAGTTTGGCGAGTTCTTTTAATCTACCAAATTCAAAAATTGGCAACACCAAGTACACAGATCGGTAGCCTATATCCTTGAGATTTTGGGAAAATTATGACATTTAAAAAAAACAAGATGGCGGACAGTGTGCCGGCCATCTTGTAGAAATGACGAAAAATCCCAATTTTCGACACAATAAATGGGACAGTTGGCATCCCCCGACTGGATCGTGTTATATGAACCGGTTTAGGATATCGTCAAGGAGTATTGCCTGGTGCTACATTTTTTCCCATTTTTAGGGTATTTTGCCAGATTTTCCCCAAAAACATGAAAAGTAGAAATTACCACATTTTAAATGGAAATTTTGCATTACCACCAAGAATGGGGTGCCCGAAATTGCTTTTGACAATTTCATCACTCTCAGCTGGCAACCCCGAGAGCCATTGGGGCTTGAATTTTCGGGTCAGACCTGACTTTGACGAGTTCTTTTGTTCTACCAAAGTCAACGTACAGCAACCGTGTTTTTACTGACAGGTAGATGGCATCCTGGTTATTATAGAAATTTTTTGACATTTCAGCAGTTCAAGATGGCGGCCGTGCCATTTGCGGTTTCCGAAACCTTGCTCGAATACTACTCACTGAGATAATTGTTCTCTCAGATGGTGGAGGGGAGGGGGTATTTTTTGACAGATTCGTAAACAAGTAATTCTCACAACTATAAAATAAGTGCCAAGCCTCCCCTTTTGGCCCCCTTCCCCTATCGTATCTCGGAAACTAAGAGACCCATATATTTTTTTTTTTTTTTACGGATTCGTTTAGAAGAGGCTCGGAAAAGTAAAAACCAGTTTTCAAAGTTGCCCCGTTTTCTCCTCTTCTCACCACTTTAGGTGGATCTCGGAAGTTAAGAGACTTGGATTTTTTTTTCAGATTTGTTTAAAGGGGCAATGCGTTAGTCAAAATCATTTTTCAAAACTCCCCGCCCTCCCCCCTTCACACACCCTCCCCCCTCTTCACCCCCTTTTTTACAACTGAAAAACCTTTTAATTCTTACCCAAAACTTCTCCCCACTTTTGGGGTAATTTTGACCAAAAACATGAAAAGTAGAAATGACGTTATTTTAAATGGAAATTTTGCATAACCACCAAGAATGGGGTGCACGAAATGACTTTTGACCATTTTCATCACTCTCAGCTGGCAACCCCTAGAGCCATTCGCGCTTGAATCTTCGGGTCGGACCCGACTTTGGCGAGTTCTTTTGTTCTACCAAAGTCAACGTACAGCCACCGTGTTTTTACTGACAGGTAGCTTATATCCTGGTTACTTTAGAAAATTTGTGACATTTTAGTAATTCAATATGGCGGCTGTGCCACTTCCGGTTTCCAAAACCTTGTCCGATTGGGGTCGTTCAAGCGGTTCATCCCACTGAGGGTTATTAGTTTGTAATGGTTTTTTGGATTAGTAAACAAGAAACTTCCACGTGTGGGGTAAAAGTGCCAAACCCCACCTTTTTGCCCCCCTTCTCCCCCCCTTCCTATCTCGTTACTCGGAAACTAAGAGACCCATGTTCTGTTTTTTTACGGATTCGTATAGAGGAGGCTTGGAAAAGAAAAAACCATTTTTTAAAGTTGTCCCCCTTGACCCCCTTCTCTACCCCTGTAGGCGTATCTCGAAAAATAAGGGGCCATGTTTTTTTTTTTTTTAGATTTATAAAAAGAGGCCCAGAGTTAATAAAACTAATTTATCAATACCCTCTCTCCCCCCCTTGAGCCCCTCTCTCCACCCCTTTTTATACAACTGATAAATCTTTTGATTTTTACCTAAAACTATTGAGGGGCGTTGAAATTTGTATACCTTCCCGTCCCCACCCCAACCTCCCCTAAAATTGAAAAGGCTGTAACTTCATAACGGTTAGAGATAGCAATTAAGTGTTTAAACAAATTATATAGTAGGCGTCGAAACTTGTCCGGTCTCCGATGGTGGTACGGCAACGATAGCTTTCTGATGGTAGGTAGGTCCTGAATGGAGCAAACCTGCGAGATCGAGTGAAGCGAAGGGGGAGGTGGCGAGCGAAGCGAGCCGGCGACCTCCATTGCGTAACCAAGGTTGAGTGGGTGAAGCGTAACTCAGAGGTGACTATGTACATTCTGAAAAAATATTTTCTCAAAAAAAGAAAGGGCTGTAACTTCATAACGCTTAGAGATTAGCCATTAGGTGTTTGAACAAATATTATAGTAAGTGTCAAAATCTGTCCGGTGGTGGTAGGGATAAGATCAAGTTTATTGGTCTGAGTTTATAATGAAGGTTTTAGATTGTTTTAGCGGATCTTAAGGGTTCTTAGACTGCTTCATACGTATTTAAGGGTTCCTAAAGACTTGGATGAATTTCGACTCATAGGTCCCATACAAACTTTTTGTACTAAACTTTGACGAATTATTTTGTTCTACCGATTTAAAACGTTAGGAACACCACTTAAACCAGTCGTTGGCCTATAACCTTGAAATTTGGTTGAGGAGTGTTGCCTGGTGCAAAAATTCTCTTCACTTTTGGGGTAATTTTACCAGATTTTCCTCGAAAACGTGAAAAGTAGAAATTACGACATTTTAAATGGAAAGTTTGGGTAACCACCAAAAATCGGGTGCCTAAAATGACTCATGACCATTTTCATCACTCACAGCTGGCAACCTCAAGAGCCATTGGGGCTTGAATTTTCGGGTCAGACCCGACTTTGGCGAGATCTTTTGTTCTACCAAACACAAAAGTTGGCAACACCAAGTACAACAGTCGGTAGCCTATATCCTTGACATTTCAGAAAAATAAGATGGCGGACAGTGTGGCGGCCATCTTGTAGAAATGACGAAAAATCCCAATTTTTCACACAATAAATCAGACAGCTGGCATCCCCCGACTGGATTGTGTTGTATGAACCGGTTGTTTATTTCGTTGAGGATTGTTTGGGGTCCCCCAAATGTTATTTGACCATTTTTATCACTTTCAACTGGCAACCCCGAGAGCCATTGGGGCTTGAATTTTCAGGGTCAGACCCGACTTTGGCGAATTCTTTCGTTCTACCAAAGTCAACGGACAGCCACCGTGTTTTTACAGACAGGTAGCTTGTATCCTGGTTACTTTAGAAAAATTGTGACATTTTAAAAATTCAAGATGGCGGCCGTGCCATTTCCGGTTTTCGAAACCTTGTTCGAATACCACTCACTGACATTATTGTTCTCCCGGACGGTGGAGAGGGAGAGGGGTATATTTTGACAGATTCATAATCAAGTTACTCTCACGACTAGGGAAAATGTTCCAAACCACTTTTTGCCCCCCATCCCACCCCACCCTATCGTATCTCGGAAACTAAGATACCCGTGTTTTGTTTTTTTACTGATTTGTACAGAGGAGGCTCGGGGAAGTATAAAACATATTTCGCGCCACGCCAAAACGCCCCGAAGTACTACGCACGCATACGCATTCGTATTGATTCTGACCTAAAACTATTGAGGGGCGTTGTTGTATATCTGTATGGGTGAGAGATGGATTAGGGGTATGTTTTGCAATAATGTATAAAACCATTGAGTGAGTAGAGGAAAATTATAGACAAGATTCAAATCCAAGATGGCGGCCGAGTCCATTTCCGGTTTCGATGGAGAAAAGACTTGGAGGAGTTTCGACTCATAGGTCCCATACAAAATCTAAAATTATTTAAAAAAAAGTAAAAAAAAATTCGTATTGATTCTGACCTAAAACTATTGAGGGGAATTGAAATTTTGAATACCCTACCCTCCCCTCCCCTCCCTAACCTCCCCTAAAATTGAAAGGGCTGTAACTTTATTATGGTTAGACATAGACATTAGGTGTTGGAACAAATATAATAGCAGACGTCGAAACCTGTCTGGTGGTGGCAGAGATAAGTTCACGATAGCTTTCCGGTGGTAGGTACTTTAGGGTAATGTTTTTTTTATTGGGAAAATGTCTAAGTTTTTGAATAAGGTTTTAGATTGTTTAAGGGGATCTTAAGATTTCTTAGACTGCTTCATAATAATGTAGGGGTTCTTAGGGCTTTAGGTTTAGGGTTTTTGTTCAGCTGTAAAGGCAAAGGTTTTCAAAATGTTTAAAAAGTTCAATATTTTTTGTTAAAGCTTCAAACGGAGTTAGCTAACGGATTTTCCAATTCATATAAGGATTACTATGGATTCTCAAATTTTTATAAGGGTCAGGAATACTTCTCAATAACACGAAACCGAACCGAACCGAATAGAATGATATGCATGTTACGGGCAACGTGATTAACTGGGCATTATAAATAAGGACCGGCCATTATTAATAATGCCCAAGAGCGATGGGCAAAGTGATTAATTTATCACTTTGACCGGCCATTATTAATAATGCCCGACGGCCCGTGGTCTATTATTTTGTGGTCTATATATTGCCCTGCATAGGTCGACCACCATGATTGGTCCGAATTAGTATTACAACTTTATGTCCCAGAAGTCCGAATTTGGGACATGAGGAGCGTAGGCCGAAGGCCGGCGGAGCTCCGACGACATGGCTGACGGGAGATAGGGCGGCAGCTTTTTTTTTTCGACCGCCCGATCCGACCATCTGTTTAGTGTAATTTCTATTTTTACATGATGACAGTGTTTGATAAGTAATATTTTTATCAAAATAAAAGTAGGTAACTACTGATAGTCAAGGAAGGAGTGTTTCCTGAGTGTTGTTGTTGTTCGTCAAGCAGTGTTGCCTGGTGCAAAAATTCTACCCATTTTTGGGGTAATTTTCCCCAAAAACATGAAAAGTAGAAATTACGACATTTTAAATGGAAATTTTGCATAACCACCAAGAATGAAGTGCCCTCGAAATGACTTTTGACCATTTTTATCACTCTCAGCTGGCAACCCCGAGAACGCTTGAATTTTCGGGTCAGACCCGACTTTGGCGAGTTCTTTTGTTCTACCAAAGTCAAGGTACAGCCACCGTGTTTTTACTGACAGGTAGCTTATATCCTGGTTACTTTAGCAAAATTATGACATTTCAGAAATTCAAGATGGCGGACATGCCACTTCCGGTTTCCGAAACCTTGTCCGACTGGGGTCGTTCAAGCGGTTCATCCCACTGAGGGGTATTAGTTTGTAAAGGCTTTTGGATTAGTAAACAAGTAACTTCCACGTGTAGGGTAAAAGTACCAAACACCACTTTTTGCCCCCCTTCCGCCCCCCTCCCTATCTCACAACTCGGTTCTTAGACTGCTCCATACTGATTTAGGGGTTCCCCATTTCTAGGGTACTTTCTCAGATTTTCCCCAAAAACATGAAAAGTAGAAATAATGATATTTTGAATGGAGACTTTGACTAGGCGGCAACATTGGGGTCCCCCAAATGACATTTATCCATTTTCATCACTTTCAGCTGGCAACCCCGAGAGCCAGTGGGACTTGAATTTTCACAGTGTGGCGGGCTTGTCCCATATAAAAAAAAAGGTAGCTTGTATCCTGGTTACTTTATAAAAATTGTGACATTTTAGAAATTCAAGATGGCGGCCGTGCCATTTCTTGTTTTCGAAACCTTGTTCAAATACCACTCACTGACATCATTGTTCTCCCGGACGGTGGAGGGGGAGGGGGGTATATTTTGACAGATTCATTATCAAGTAACTCTCACAAGTTGGGGAAATGTGCCAAACCTCCCCTGTTTGCTCCCCTTCCCACCCTCAATATCGTACCTCGGAAAGTAAGAGACCAGTATTTTGTTTTTTTTACGGATTCGTATAGAGGACGGTTGGAAAAGTAAAAACCAGTTTTAAAAAATGGCCCTCTTCTCCCCCTTCTCCCCCCTTTTGGCAGATCTCGGAAGTGAAGAGACCTGGACCATTTTTTTTTTTCAGATTTATATAAAGGGGCAATGCGTTAGTCAAAATCATTTTTCAAAACTTCCCATTCTTCCCCCCTTCACCTCTTCCCCCATCGTATCTTGGAAACAAGGACACGTAGCAGCTTTTCGATTTTTACTGTATTTTATTATTGATGGGAGTTGAAATTTGTATAACCACCCCCCCCTCCCCAACCTCCCCTAAAATTGAAAGTGCTGTAACTTCATAACGGTTAGAGATAGCCATTAGGTGTTTGAACATATATTATAGTAGGCGTCAAAACCTGTACGGTGGTAGGTAGATCCACGACAGAGGCGAAGACAAGCAAACTTTAGGGTAATGTTTTTTTTTTAATGGGTAAAGGTCAGAGTTTTTAAATTGTTCAGAGTTTTAAGATTTTGGCAAATTCTTTTGTAGTACCAACGTACAGCCACCATATTTTTACTGACAGGCAGCATGTATCCTGGTTACTTTAGAACTATTGTGACTTTTCAGAAATTCAATATGTTGGCCGTGCTATTTCCGGTTTCCAAAACAAACTCTCACAAGTAGGGGAAAAGTGCCAAACCTCCCCTTTTTGTCCTCCTTCCTCCTCCCTTCCGTATCTCAGACACTAAGAGACCCGTGTTTTGTTTTCTTTTACGGATTCGTATAGAGGAGGCTTAGAAAAGTAAAAACCAGTTTTCAAAGTTGCCGCCGTAGTAGTAGGCGGATCTCGGAAGTTAAGGGACTTCGATTTTTTTTTTCAGATTCGTATAAAGGGGCAATGCGTTAGTCAACATCATTTTTTCAAAATCATTTTTCCCCCCTCTTCCCACCTTCACCATCCCCCCTCTTAAACCCTTTTTTACTACTGAATAAGTTTTCATTCTTAGCTAAAACTATTGAGGGGCGTTGAAATTTGTACACCTTCCCCTCCCCACCCCAACCTCCCCTAAAATTGAAAGAGCTGTAACTTCATAACGGTTAGAGATAGCAATATAGCTTTCCGATGGTAGGTAGGTCTTGAATGGAGCGAACCTGCGAGACCGAGTGGAGCGAAGGGGGAGGTGGTGAGCGAAGCGAGCCGGCGACCTCCGTTGCGTAACCAAGGTTGAGTGGGTGAAGCGTAACTCCGAGGTGACTATGTACATTCGGAAAAAAATATTTTCTCAAAAAAAGAAAGGGCTGTAACTTCATTACGGTTAGAGATAGCCATTAGGTGTTTGAACAAATATTATAAAGTGTCAAAACCTGTCCGGTGGTGGTAGGGATAAGGTCAAGATAGCTTATAGGTCTGAGTTTTAAAATGAAGGTTGTAGATTGTTTTAGCGGATCTTAAGGGTTTTTAGACTGTTTCATACTGATTTAGGGGTTCCCCATTTCTAGGGTACTTTCTCAGATTTTCCCCAAAAAATATGAAAAAAAGAAATAACGATATTTTCAATGCAAACTTTGACTAACCGGCAACATTGGGGTCCCCCAAATGACATTTAACCATTTTCATCACTTTCAGCTGGCAACCCCGAGAGCCAGTGGGACTTGAATTTTCGGGTCAGACCTGAATTTGGCGAGTTCTTTTGTTTTACCAAAGTCAACGTACAGCCACCGTGTTTTTACAGACAGGTAGCTTGTAACCTGGTTACTTTAGAAAATTGTGAAATTTTAGAAATTCAAGATGTCGGCCGTGCCATTTCCGGTTTTCGAAACCTTGTTCGAATACCAACACATACACATACACATACCGAACAATGATAATGTCAGTGCATCATTGTTCTCCCGGACGGTGGAGGGGGAGGGGGTTATATTTTGACAGATTCATAATCAAGTAACTCTCACGAGTAGGGAAAATGTGCCAAACCACTTTTTGCCCCCCTCCCCTCCCCTCCCTATCGTATCTCGCAAACTAAGAGACCCTTGTCTAATTTGTATAGAGGAGGCTCGGGGAAGTATAAAACATTTTTCAATGTTACCCCTCTTGCCCCCCTTCTCCCCCCCTTTAGGCGGATCTCGGAAGTTCTGAGAATTGGAACTTTTTTTTTCAGATTCATATAAAGGAGCAATGATAGAAAGAATCATTTTTCACAACACCCCCCTCTCCCCCCCTTCATCCCTCCCACCCATCGTATCTCAGAAACTGGGACATGTAGCGGTTTTGTTTTTATTCTTACCTAAAACTATTGAAGGGCGTTGAAATTTTTACACTCTCACCTCCCGTCCCCAACCTCCCCTAAAATTTGAAGGGCTGTAACTATTAGGTGATTAAATGGAGATTATTAGGTGCTTGAACAAATATTATAGTAGGCGTCGAAACCTGTCCGGTGCTGGTACCGGTAAAGAGAAGGGAGGAGCGAGCGTAGCGTAGGGATAAGGCCACGATAGCTTTCCGGTGGTAGGTAGGTCCTGAGTGGAGCAAAGGGGGGAGGTGGCGAGCGAAGCGAGCCGGCGACCTCCGTAGTCCTTATGCTACGGAGGTCGCCGGCTCGCTTCACTCGCCACCTGTTTTTTTCACGCGGCCTTTGGTTATGTGGGAGAAGCGTAACATAGAGATGACTATGTACATATGGAAAAAATATTTTGAATTCTAATTTTAAATTTCGCGCCACGCCAAAACGCTCCGCAACTAACTATGTAAGTACTACACACGCATACGCATTCGTATTGATTCTGACCTAAAACTATTTTTTTTTTAATGGGAAAGTGTCTAAGTTTTTAAATAAGGTTTTAGATTGTTTAAGGGGATCTTAAGAGTTCTTAGACTGCTTCATAATAATTTAGGGGTTCCCTAAGGCTTTAGGTTTAGGGTTTTTGTTCAGCTGTAAAGGTAAAGGTTTTCAAAATGTTTAAAAAGTTCAATAATTTTTTTTAAAAGCTTCAAACGGAGTTAGCTAACGGATTTTACAATTCATTTAAGGATTACTATGGATTCTCAAAATTTTATAAGGGTAAGGAATACTTCTCAATAACACGAAACCGAACCGAACCGAATATAATGATATGTATGTTACGTGCAACATGATTAACTGGGCATTATGAATAAGGACCGGCCATTATTAATAATGTCCGACGGCCCGTGGTCTATGTTATAAGTCAGTGTTTGAGATAACATCATTGTTTTTTTTAATACTTGCCCTGCATAGGTCGACCACCATGATTGGTCCGAATTAGTATTACAACTTTATGTCCCAGAAGTCCGAATTTGGGACATGAGGAGCGTAGGCCGAAGGCCGGCGGAGCTCCGACGACATGGCTGACGGGAGATAGGGCGGCAGCTTTTTTTTTTAGACCGCCCGATCTGACCATCTGTTTAGTGTAATTTCTATTTTTACATGATGACATAGTGTTTGATAAGTAATATTTTTATCAAAATAAAAGGAGATAACTACTGGTATTATTACATTTTTAACTGTTTAATTTTTAACTACTATGTTCAATAGTTTATTTTTTGTTAACTTTTCATGAACATTTTGTAAGTTTAATTTCATTTAATAAACAAAAACACTACAGTTCACCTATTTTATTACTTTGCCCAAGATAGGGTGGGAATTATTTATAATGGCCGAGAAAAGTGATTAATCATGCTGTTTTAATCACATTGCCCAATTGAGTCGGGCATTATGAATACAGACCGGCCATTATTAATAGTGCCCTGGACTTATCAAATTGAACATGACATAATAATAATATATACAGATTAATCAAGTGGAAACCTTTCGGCTCCTTTTGAGCTTTATTTGGCTTTCACTAGAGTTTGAAAAGTGAAAGACTCATAAATGGTTAGGTATGTTTGACATTTTTATGACATTTAAGGGTTTAAAAGTGAAACATCTACCAGGACAAGCACGCGAGGTGCTTGCACCTCGCGCAACACGCAAATACTAGTCTATTATATAAAGCTCGATTACCACTCACTGACTGACTGACTGACTGACTCATTGACATAATTGTTCTCCCTGAAGGTGGATGGGGAGGGGGGTATATTTTGACAGATTCATAAACAAGTAACTCCCGCGAGTATGGGAAAAGTGCCAAACCTCCCCTTTTCGCCCCCCTTCCTCCCCCTCCCTATCGTATCTCGGAAACTAAGAGACCCGTATTTTTTTCTTTTTACGGATTCGTATAGAGGAGGCTCGGGAAAGTAATAACCAGTTTTCAAAGTTGCCCCCCCTTGCCCCCCTTTTCACCCACTTTAGGCGGATCTCAGAAATTGAGAGACTTGGAACATTTTTTTTTTCAGATTCGTATAGAAGAGGCTCGGAAAAGAAAAACCAGTTTTCAAAGCTGCCCCCCTTGCCCCCCGTTTCACCCCCTTAAGGCGGATCTCGGAAGTTGAGAGACTTGGAACATTTTTTTTTTTCAGATTCGTAAGAAGGGGCCTAGAGTTAGTCAAAATCAAACTCAAAACTCAAACTCAAAGCATTTATTTCAATTAGACCATTACGGCACTTTTGAAAGTCAAAAATACAAAAAAGAAAATCAAAGCTACAGTCCCAGTCACAAGGCATAATAACTTGAGAAAGTACTGTAGTTGCCCATTCCCTAGCGTAGATCTCTATGGAGAAGAACGGGCAAGAAACTCCATGGACACTCTTTTAAAATCAAAATATTGTTACAAAATCTTGGTTACATCATTAATTTTGAGATTATACATATATGTGAGAACGATGTAGAAAGACGTGCACACTAAGAGCATCCAGAGTAAAAGATTAGATCAATAATTTATGAATAAAGTAATTAAAATGAACCTTGGCAGCTAAGAGATGACCAGTCCCAACTGACAGCGCCCGTTCACAGACATGACGCATGTACCGGCGCCATTCAACTCAACCATATTGAAGGGAACTAAATGACCCGACACACCCGCCACCATCAGCGAGACATCTAAGTGAGCATGACATTCTCTCAGCTACCAAGGCATATTCAAGTCAATGAAAGATAAATAAATGTAAATGGTGGCTGAACAGTACAAAGTACTCACACATGTGCTATGCAATTATATAATACTAAGAACTGGAATGTATACAATGCAAGTATATTTTTACAATCTTCTGCAGCTTCCACAATACATTAACATGGGAATCAATTCTTCATCTTCTTCTTTACGTGACGATGGACTCAAATAATGCCCGACCAGTACAAACAATTAGTTTGCCCCCCCCCCCCCCCCCTCCCCCCCCACCTATGGTTGTGGAGCAGGACCAGCATTTAGCCAAGCATTTTTATCATCAATGTAATCCCCCAACTTATAATATGCTTGCCTACATAGTGTGCGTTTTATACAAGATTTAAATTTCGTCTCATTCAGTTGAAGAATGTGGGGAGGTATTTTATTGTAACATTTCAAACAGTACCCCATGAAAGATGAATCCACTTTAGCAAGCCTGAAACCTGGCTGAACTAGTTGGTCCCTATTTCCAGTGTTATAGTGGTGTCTGTCCCCTCTCTTACTGAATAAATGCCGATTTTTTCTAACGTACATGATGTTTTCATAGATGTATTGACAAGGTACTGTCATGATATTAATTTCCTTAAACAGTTCTCTTAGAGAATCGCGTCTACGTAATTCATAAATGGCTCTGATGGCTCTTTTCTGCAGAATAAATATAGACTCGATGTCTGCAGCCCGTCCCCATAGTAAAATACCGTATGACATAATACTATGAAAATAACTAAAATAGACCAGCCTCGCGGTATCAACATCAGTAAATTGACGGATTTTTCTAACAGCATATGCTGCTGAGCTTAGCCGTCCTGCAAGAGATGTTAGATGAGGACCCCATTGTAACCTTGAGTCGAGCGTGATTCCCAAGAAAACCGTTTTATCGACAAATTCTAGTTTCTCTTGATTCAATATTATGTCACAATCACTACTTTTGACATTTGGTAGAGCAAATCTAATGCATTTAGTTTTTTTCCCATTTAGTACTAAATTATTAGCGGTAAACCAATTGTGGACCTGCAGTAGGGCGTTATAATATTTACGTCATCAAGATTAGTGGCACGTCTGTTTATTTTAAATATTAAAGAAGTATCGTCAGCAAACAACACCATATGCGGATGGTTGTTAAATAGATGGGGTAGGTCATTATCATCATCATCTGCCTAGCCTTTTCCCAACTATGTTGGGGTCGGCTTCCAGTCTAACCGGATGCAGCTGAGTACCAGTATTTTACATGGAGCGACTGCCTATCTGACCTCCACAACCCAGTTCATACTGGGTAATACGGTACCACTTTGGTAAGACTGGTTGTCAGACTTTCTGGGTCACTGACTACCTGTAACGACTGTCAAAGATGGACAAATGACAGCCGGGACCAACAGCTTAACGTGCTTTCCGAGGCACGGAGGAAACCCGGTATGTAGGGTGGTCACCCATCCACAGACCAACCTAGGCAAGCACAGCTTAACCTAAAGATCGACCCGAGCGGCTGTTATTATTTAGCCACGAGCTCCTCTGGGGTAGGTCATTAATATATACTAAAAAGAGGAAGGGACCCAATATCGAACCCTGTGGTACACCCATTTTTACTTTTAAACCCATTGAGTTGACTCCATTCACTTGTACCTGCTGCTGTCTATCATGCAAGTACGATTTTATTAAACTGAGCGCAAATTTACCTAAACCGTAATGCTGAAGTTTCAAGACCAGGGTTTCGTGATTTACGCAATCAAATGCCTTCGAAAGGTCACAGAAGATTCCTATGGCATCTTGTGCCTCTTCCCACGCAGTAATTATGTGTTTTAATAAAGTGACACCGGCGTCAGTTGTACAACGTTCTTTGGTGAAACCATACTGTTGCTCGTGTAATATTTTATTAGTGTTAAAATGGTTAAGCATTTGATTGAGCATTATCTTTTCAAACACCTTGCTGAAAACCGGCAACACGGATACGGGCCTATAGTTATTGGTGTCTTTACTGTCCCCGGATTTAAAAAGCGGTATTACCTTACTGAATTTCATTAGAAGACCCCTTGATCCACGCACAAATTAAATATTGAGGCTAAATACGGCGCTACAGTCTCAATAATTGAGGTACAAGCTTTGATAGACATACCCCATAGATCTTCCGTTAATTTGACCTTGATTTGCTTAAAACCTTTTATGACTGTTAAGGGGTTTATATGTTGAAATTTAAATTCATTTGGACAGGCTGAAACGTTCGCTTTCAATAAATCAATAGAGAGCAAGGGAGAGGAATTTAAGGTTTCAGTAGTTTTAAGTGGGATACTGGTAAAGAAATTTACAAATTCTTGAGCAACTTCATTGTTGGAGCTCACAAGGCCACGCGGTGTCTCTAGTGTGAAGTCATTACCTTGTTTTTTATTTCTATTTGTTTCACTGTTGATAATTTTCCAAACCGTCTTTATTTTGTTGTCGGCTCGTTTAATCTTGTTGCTAATGAATAAGGATTTGGCTACCTTGCAAGTGTTTTTAAAAATTTTCGAGTAAGTAGCAACATATTTATTAAAAGCTTCAGTGTTGATATAAGGCTTAAGGCCGTACCGCTCAAACAATCGTTCCCTACTTTTCCGAATACCCTGTGTTGCCCAGTCACTGAAAATAAACTTTGGGCCAATAGTTTTAGATTTCTATTTTAAAGTATTATTAAATTCAGTGTGCACTACCGAAAATAATTCTTCATAAAATACATTTGCATTGTTTCTAATATGACCCGGTATACTTAACTTGCTAATTAAATTATTATTAAATTTGTCTAGATTGCTGGGTGTTATTAGTCTAGTTTGTATCTGAATTCTTTGTAATTGACTATTGTACGCGAAAGTAACTGTTTGATAAGTTGGGATAGCGGTTCGAAGGACCTCGCGGGTTGTAAATTTTGGCGGGAAATTAATTTATGCGGGATAGAATGTTGCCGGGCACGCAGTTTTATGTAGGGAAACAAGGACTTACTTGGAAGCTGATGATAAAGATGATCGCCTGGGACGATGGCTGATGCCGCTGGAGGTGCTGAAGCCCAGCGCGTGTTCTGGTGGATTCTTCCTTCACTTATGTTTATTTTACCGTGTCGGCCGACATTCACAGATTGTTTTTAGTTTAGAATTTAGTGCGGTTTGGTGTATTTTGCGGCGCGCGCCGCAAAGCTCAGCAGTATTGCGTGAGGTGTTAAGCGGTTGACGTTGCGGATCCAAGAGAGTGTTCAATCATGGCGTGGTTCTTCTTCTGCCAGTCACTGCGGAAACGCGCCCTGATTGGGCGTAGGCGGCGACACTCCTTCTCTTTCTGTCGCATGGGAGCGTAGTAGGAAGGAAGGAGATGGGTAGTTCAAAACTGCGGTTGGCAACATGACAGAAAAAATATAACGTAGGAGACGCGTTTGGAAACGCATACGCAATAATGAAATATACCACGTTCGGATATGTTAATATAGTAAAAAAAATAAACTTACTACAGAAACTTGCGTAAGCATCCTGCCCGGGTTTGAGGATATGTAGTATTCTCAAAAAGGGAAATAAATTATATTAAAGCGGGCTAAGAAAGAGAAAAATTAATAATTTAAATATATGAAATTAAATAAGTTAGGTTATTAATTACGCGGTTATGTTACTGGGAAGGTAAAGGACATAATTTGACAACGGGTCTCTTAAAAGAACCACTGCATGTCTTCACCATAGCAACGCGGGTTGTCCCATCCCTGCCGGGGAAAACTTCGGTGATTATGCCCATTGGCCAACGTAAAGGAGGGACATCATCCTGATGCATGAGAACCACTGTACCAATCCTAATATTGTCTGCGGCAGTCAACCATTTTTGCCTAACTTGTAAGTTATGTAAGTATTCTATCCGCCATCTTCTCCAAAAGCTACAAACCATTTGGTCAAGCAACTTTTTGCGGCAAGTTAGAGGCTTCGTTGTTTCGGGAACGTTCACGACAGGCAACGAAGTCAACGGAGAAGCCATTATAAAATGCGCGGGAGTAAGCGGTTCTGGGTACGGATCCTCATTCAGGACACAGAGCGGTCTAGAGTTTAGAACTGCCTCAATTTCAGTGAGAACAGTCGAAAGCTCCTCGTAAGTGAGGAGTTGAGAACCGATAACACGGTATAAATGTGTTTTAATGGATTTAATATTAGATTCCCACAACCCTCCAAAATGGGGAGCGCGGGGTGGAATCATTTTCCACTCTATGCGGTAGCGGTTAGCAAGTAGTTCTTGCAATTGAGCCTTGGCTCCAACGAAATTTGTTCCGTTGTCGGAATATAAATAAGAAACAGGTCCTCTGCGGGAAATGAATCTTTTAAAAGCAGAAATAAAAGTGTCCGATGACACGTCGGTAACCAATTCAATATGAACTGCTTTGGTAACGAAACAAATAAATAAGCATATGTAAGCCTTCTGACTTCTTTGACCTCTGCGTCTACATAAAGTTACTTTGATGGGACCAGCGTAATCCACACCCGTATGCACGAAAGCTTTAGTCTCTTGCACGCGACAAGCGGGTAAATCAGCCATCTTTGGGCTGAGGTGAGAAGGAGAAACTTTAAAACAAAAGTTACAAGCGTGTACTCTTTGTCTGATGACACCCCTAGAAGAGAGGATCCAATATTTTTGGCGTAATAGAGAGCTAAGAAGGCTTACACCGGCATGACAATAAATGCGGTGATAATAATCTATTAAAACATGTGTAAAGTTATCATGTTTAGGTAAAAGAGCGGGATGCTGCGCTTCATAAGGAAGGTTCGCATTTGACAACCTGCCTCCGATTCTGATTATGTTATGCTCGTCTATAAAGAGATCGAGTCGTTTAAACTGTGAGCGAAGTTTATTACTTTTAATCTCGTCATAAATATCTAAAAAATGAAATTGTTGAATACAACGAATTAAATAAATTTCAGCGGTATCTAATTCACGGACAGTAATTGTCTTATGTGACTTGTCATAAGGAATAAAATGTAAAAATCTTAAAAAGTATACAATTATGCGCAATATTTTATTTAATGATGTAAATTTTTGAGAAAGGCTATATATTAAATTAAGTTCTGATACGATAGATACTAACGTTACAGATTTATTATTAAACTCAGGCAACTGCTCACTGCATGAGGAAACAAACGGAGTGATAGGCCACTCAGCAGTTGGGCGCAGAAGCCACTCAGGGCCATGCCACCACAAATCGTGATTTAGTAGCTGCTCAGGTAGAAGACCTCGAGACAAACAGTCACTAGGATTTTCTTTACCGTTAATATGATAAAAATGTTTAGGATCAAGATTTTCTTGACATTTAGCGACACGGTTGCTAACAAAAATGTTCCATTTGTGCGGTGAGGAATGAATCCATGAAAGTGTAATTGTAGAATCGGAAAAGGCAAATATTTTATTAATAGCGGTACGAGAGCGGTAAGTGTCATAAACTAATTTAATTAAATTAGATAAAAGAACAGCAGCGCAAAGCTCTAGACGAGCCAGAGATACGACCTTAACAGGTGCAACTTTGGATTTAGCACACACCAAGTTTACGTGTGTGTTACCATTTGCGTCGGTGACATGTAAATATATGACGCAGCCATACGCATTCATGCTAGCGTCAGCAAAACCTACTATATTTGTCACACAACCCATAGTAACGGCTACATGACGCGGCAATTTTAAAGAAGAGAGTAGAGGCAATTGCTCTTTAAATTTTTGAAAAAGGAGTATAATAGAATCGGGTGGAGTCTCATCCCAATCTGTATTTAATTTCCATAATTCTTTTATGAGTAATTTCGCGAATAGAACTACAGGTGCTACTAGACCGAGAACATCCCACAGACGGGCAACAGTAGAAAGTATGGAGCGTTTAGTACAACTTTTGTCCACATTAGATGTAGTAAAGGTGAAACAATCCTCGGAAGGAATCCATTTGAGTCCAAGAATTTTTAAATTATCCCCGTCAGAGAAGTTAATAGAAGAGCGGTTGGAGTGTGGAATAGCCTCTAGTAGTTCCGAGGAATTACTTGCCCACTTAGTAAGGTCGAAGCCCCCAGCCTTAAATAAGGCGATAAGTTCAGCGGAGAGAATCTTGGCTTCCTCCAGAGTAGGGGTAGAATTAGCCAAGTCATCCATATATAGCTCATGAGAAGCGACAATGGATGCGCGCGGGAAGCGATGTTTTTCATCCTTTGCAAGCTCGCGCACAGTGCGCATGGCTAGAAAGGGACTGGGCTTAAGACCAAAGGCAACTCGGTTAAATTGAAATTCGCGTACAGGTTCAGCTGTATTAAATCGAAACAATATTTTCTGGTACTTTCGATGCTCATCAATAACAGCAATTCGAAGATACATCTGTTTTATATCGGCTGTAACTGCAATAGGGAACAAACGGAAATTTAAAAGTAATAAAAATATGTCAGCCTGTAAATTCGGCCCTGTGTGCAACAAATCATTTAATGACACGCCATTATGAGACTTAGCGCTCGCGTCAAGAACGATGCGCACTTTCGTAGTTTGTTTATCATTCCTAATGACAGGGTGATGCGGTATGTAATAACCTATAGTCTGATCAGCAGCACTAGGTGTAATTTCAGTTAAATAATTTTGATCAATATATTCTTGAATAATTTCATTATAACTAGCGCGCAAAGCAGGGTCGCGAAGCTTAGTTTTTTCCAAATTAATTAAGCGTCGATAAGCGACAGCATAAGAATTTCCGAGTGAATCTGGATCTTTACAGAATGGCAACGCAGTACAGTACCTACCACCGGAGTCACGTGACACCGTAGAAGCGTACAGCTGTTCACACTCCCGTTCAGCGGGGCTCATAAAAGATTTTGAAGGAATTTCTTCGATATTCCAGAATTTATGCAAAGATTCGTCTAACGACAGAAAACAATACGAGTCATCTATATTCAACGCGGTAGAAAAATATGAAGCGGTATTTAAATCAGCGGAACTATTAATAATATGTAAACTAGTGGGTACCTCACCCATAAGAATATAACCAAACACGGTTTCAATTGCGGAAGGCGCGGTAGGTGAGATAATTTTATTATGAAGTAATAAATACGGGAACAGCTTTGCCCCTAGAAGCAGCTCAACCTCACCTGGTATATGCCACTGGGGGTCTGCCAGCGGTAATTCGAACAAATGTTGCATAGCAGAGGTATCCACAAAGTGTGATGGTAAATTATCCGTTATACAATCAACCACAAGAGCGGTTATTTTAAAAGAATTAGTTTTATTTTTAGCAGTAACTGTTATCTCGACGTAACCTATAATAGGCCGTGAAGAGGTTCCTACACCCTTTATAAATGAATTTGAAAGCGGTATAATATTTAATTGTAGTTTCTTACAACAAGCTGAAGTAATTATGTTGTTCTGTGAAGCGTTATCGATCAAACATCTTACAGAAACGTATTTGTTATGTTTATTGTCAACGTAGACTTGTGCTGTCGACAAAAGTACAGTAGTGCGCGATATGTTTGTGCCTAAGCGTGAACATGCACACAGCGCCACCTGTTGTGAGTGCGCGGAACTAGGTACAGCGTCAGTCGATATCGATCGCGGCGGCGAACTTTGCTCCAGATGCAAGAGCGAATGATGCTTTTTATTACATGTTCTACAAGTATGTATAGATTTACACTGTGAAGCAGTGTGCGTTGCACTAAGACAGTTTACACATCCACGTTTGTTTTTAATAAAATCCAAACGCGCGTTGGCTGATAGTGCCTGAAAGTTTGGACAGGTGTACAGCTTATAATGATCATTTTTGTTACAGTATAAACAAGTTTGGTTATTGTCACAAGCAACAAAGGTATGCACTGTACTATCACGTGACTGGTTACGGTATGAGTTATTTTTATTTACTGATGCAGTTCGAGAAGAAATAGTCCTATCTAATATTTTAACTTGCGATTTTAAGAACTCAACGAGATCCGTATAAGTAGGAATCTCCTCATCTCTCATATGCATCTCGAATAAATGTATAGTAGCGGGGTCTAATTTTTTCAAAGCTAAATTTAATAAAATGAAATCCTTTATGTCGTTAATTTGTAATTGTTCTAAGGCAGAAACAGAAGCGTGAAAACTTTCAATAAAACTATTTAAAGAAGCGGAATTGTTCGTTGCAGGTTTAATATTTAATATGTTAGACATGTAGTGTGAGCCCAGTGCTCGCCTATCTTGATATTTTTGAACTAAGCTGTTCCACATAGAAGCATAATTTTCTCCTGATGGAATAATTCCTGCGGTAATCTGCAATGCGTTTCCTTTTAGGTTACCCATTAAGTACTGCACTCGCTGAGAATCTGTGAGATTTATATTACCATGGATATTTGATTTAAATGATTCATAAAAAACAGGCCAGTTTTCAATCCTACCATCAAAGAACGGAATCTGAATTGGAGGTAGTTTGATAGAAGTTTTAGAATGTTTCGCGTTGTCCTGAGACATTGAGTCCTCTAATGACCTTGAAGACTTCGCGGCGATAAGTGAGCGCACTCTCTCGACACGAGTGTAAACGCCGTCAAAGGATATTTGACTGTTATAATCGATTTTATGATCTGGATTAATTTGTAAAGAATATGTATTTATTTTATCTAGGTTATTACTAAATTCCTGACGAGTGACTGAGAGAATTTGTGTGTCTGACATGAACGTTTCCGACGAACGAAGCTCAATACTAGTCGTATTTATTTTCTTTGACGTTTCGTATAACGACGATAAATGCTCAAAGATTGCTTGATTTTTAGCTTGAAGTAATTTTACTTTCATTTTAAGTTCTTCCATAATGGATTATTCTAGAAAATACAACGGACAAAATAATTTAGGTATAGCGGGTAGACTTATAATAATAATTTTATTATAAGCGGGTATAAGAAGTAATTGCGGTTAAGTATGTTGTAGGCAAGTTTGCCGAGCTAACTCACGATAATTAGCGGTTTTAATATTGACCTAAGCTATTTTAATGCAGGAGGAGCAATATTAAGTTGGTACAGTAGTTCTCAATGAATATGTACCTAGCGGGATGTACGAACGTTAGTACGCGTTCAATATGGCGGTTTTACGAACTTAGGTATTTGACCTAAATCCTAGGTATGAGACCTATAAATGCTGATTCTTTGAATCCGTCTCGAATGGACCAAAAACTTTTGTTGATAAGTTGGGATAGCGGTTCGAAGGACCTCGCGGGTTGTAAATTTTGGCGGGAAATTAATTTATGCGGGATAGAATGTTGCCGGGCACGCAGTTTTATGTAGGGAAACAAGGACTTACTTGGAAGCTGATGATAAAGATGATCGCCTGGGACGATGGCTGATGCCGCTGGAGGTGCTGAAGCCCAGCGCGTGTTCTGGTGGATTCTTCCTTCACTTATGTTTATTTTACCGTGTCGGCCGACATTCACAGATTGTTTTTAGTTTAGAATTTAGTGCGGTTTGGTGTATTTTGCGGCGCGCGCCGCAAAGCTCAGCAGTATTGCGTGAGGTGTTAAGCGGTTGACGTTGCGGATCCAAGAGAGTGTTCAATCATGGCGTGGTTCTTCTTCTGCCAGTCACTGCGGAAACGCGCCCTGATTGGGCGTAGGCGGCGACACTCCTTCTCTTTCTGTCGCATGGGAGCGTAGTAGGAAGGAAGGAGATGGGTAGTTCAAAACTGCGGTTGGCAACATGACAGAAAAAATATAACGTAGGAGACGCGTTTGGAAACGCATACGCAATAATGAAATATACCACGTTCGGATATGTTAATATAGTAAAAAAAATAAACTTACTACAGAAACTTGCGTAAGCAGTAACCGTCTGACCACTATGATCTGAAGGCAGGTAATTTACGATAGATTTATTTATGTAATCGCAGCAACAAAAAACATTATCGATACATGTAGCAGTATTTGTAGTAATTCGAGTTGGTTCTGAAAACACATTTGACAAGTTAAATGATTTAAAGAGACTTAAGAATCTACTGCTATTCACATTATTCTCTATGATATTAACATTAAAGTCACCACAGATAATTATTGGTTTATTACCAGTTACAAGTTTTGCCAAAGCATCTTCCATTACTGACTCAAAGATAGAATAGTTCAGGTAATTAGGGGGTCTGTAAACGCACACTATTACATGCTTATCTAGCTCAACACAAGACAATTCAATGCTATGTTCAACCGATAAATCGACTATAACATTACGAGACTTAGATTTAATACAATTTTTTTACTAGGATTAATGAACCCCCACGCATCTTAGATTTTCGGTTAAAGCAACTGCTCACATTGTAATTCTCATAATTTATTTGCATTACTTCATAATCTTTCATCCAATGTTCAGTAAAACAGATAATATCAAACTTAGTTTTTTCTAAAAATAGTTCTATTTCTAGTTCTTTGGAAGAAAGTCCCTGAATATTCTGGTGAAACAATTTTAAGGAATTCTGCTCAGCCCTTTTTTTACAGTTAATTGATTGAGAGCTAGAAGAGACCTCGAAGTTGACGAGATTAACTAAATTGTCACTCGTACCTTCTATCGTCTTATTGACTAGTTTAAATCTAAGCTAATACTATTTGTATAATTACAATTAGTATAATTACTAATTTCCGTAGACCTATTTACAAAAAACTGCGACATACCACATATGTCTGAGTTTATATTAAAAGCTAGGCCGAGCTATTTGACGTCTAAAACAAATACGCATGGTTCCTGGTTGACTTCAATTTCTGAACGAAACTGTTAGTGTCGAAAAATGTCAACCTGTCACTATAATGACTAACTAGAAAATGCATATGATTATTTAATTCAAAACTCCCCACTCTCCCCCCCTTCACCCCTCTCCCCATCGTATCTCGGAATCTAGGACACGTAGCGGCTTTTTAATTTTTAACATAAATTATTATTGAGGAGCGTTTAAATTTGTATACGGAGGGTATCCTTCACTCCCCAACCTCCCCTAAAAATAAAAGGGCTATAACTTCGTAACGGTCAGAGATAGCCATTATGTGATTGAACAAATATTATAGTAGGCGTCGAAACCTGTCTGGTGGTGGTAAGTCCCGAGTGGAGCGAACCTGCGAGACCGAGTGGAGAGAAGGGGGGAGGTGGCGAGCGAAGCGAGCCGGCGACCTCCGTAGCGTAACGTAGTCGAGTGGGTGAAGCGTAACTCAGGGGCGACGACAAGCAACTTTAGGGTTATGTTTTTTTTAATGGGTCTCAGATTTTAAGTAGGTAAGGTTTTTTACTTTTATTTTATAAGGTTTTTTTTATATTAATTTTATAATGTTTTAGGGGTTCTTAAGGGTTTTCATACTGATTTAGGGGTAGTTGTAATGGATTTTCCAATTAAAATTAAGGATTCCTATGGATTCTCAAAATTTTATGATGGTAAGAATACTTCTCAAGAACACGACAACACGCAAATACTAGTAATTATATAAAACTAGATCCTCACTGTTTGTTTACATCTGGAACTAATTATTGTCAGTCGCTGTTTGGACGAAAAAACACACAAAACTACTAGTTTTTTTGTGTAGATAGTTGAGCAATCTAATCACCTCACTAATTAAGCACTATTTTTTCCATTTCACACACGTTTTAATCACTAAATCACTTATTTCTTCACACTTCACAATCAAAATAGGTAATTATAGCTACGTCATTTTCACAGGCGTAATACTGCAACTTTGCGATTCGAAACCTAATTTCCGTTATCACAATACGATAATAGTACAACTTCTCACGAACATTTAAAGGTATTACACTATAATACAATAACAAATACGTAGCTCGTAATCACTTGAAATGTGACACTAACGCTAACACGATGACGCAAAAAATGGCGCGGTCTGTTGACGTAACTTTGTTTTTGTTATTTGACAACAGCTTGTCAATGGAGTAGAGCTGTGATTTTTGGTACGGCGTTTGGAAATGGGTCATGGTATACAAAACGGGGCACTATGAAAAAAGACTTGGAAAAATTTCACCCAAAAACAACGCCTAATCAAGCTTTCGGGATCCGGTGGGATGTGGGAGTACTAGGGTGGGGAAACACCGGGGGACGCGGACGACCTTAAGGTCAATGACCTTGACCCCAAGGTCAAGGTCAAATTAAAAAAAGACGCAGACACGGGGTACGCTTTGAGGTCAGTGACCTTGACGCCAAGGTCAGTGAATTTGACCCCAAGGTCAAGGTCAAATTAAAAAAGGTGGTACGCTCGTGGTCAGTGACCTTGACTTCAAGGTCAGATTCATAAAAACACCCCTTTTAACCTAACCTGTCCAAGTCGTAGAGCCCCAAGTCTCGAGCTCACTTCGCTCGCTCTTGGACTAAGTTGCTTAAAGGGCAAAGTCGGAGCCCCACTTCGCGGGGCTTAATGGTCATAAAACACACATCTATCAGCGAGTAGCAGAACACTGTTGACATTACGCTCATCATTCATTCTTTTTACCGACTTGGAACATAGCATTTTGGCACATCCAAAGAAATTCGTGGATGGATGTGTTGCCATAATATTGAACTCCATTTTCCCCGTTAATTACCACTTATAAAAAAAACAATCTAAAGTGGGGAAAAAACGCACAAAATACAATGTCGGCTAAAATTAGTACGAGAAATGACTTCAAGATGCCAGAGAAAGTGACCTGCTTTAAATGCAAGAAATCTGTTGATATTAAAAAAACAGCATTATGTTCAACATGTAACAACCGCTATGAATTAGATTGCATTGGATATCCGGAACAAACCTACCGACTTATGGACCTAGAGTCTAGAAAAAAAATGGAGATGTACGACATGTATCAAAAATAAAACAGTCTCTAACACAAGCTACGTATCTAACATCACATCAAGGAAAAAACCTCAAGCAAGCCGCTCTTCCCCGAAACCAATATGCAAATCTGCTGAGAAAAACCAACAATCTGAAGCTGTACAACCAACAACTCGAACTATGTCCGAAGTACTAGACTTCCATAATCTGTCCGAATTGGAAACATCGACGCCCGACGGAATCGTTCAACACTCCTAATAAACTGTCTAAAAGCGTAGACGGGACAATAACTGAAACTGACAATTTTAGAAATGAAAGACACAATAAAAGAACTTACAAATAAGCTCGATAGCACCGAGAATGAGTTAGAAAATACAATATTAGAAAATAACAATCTTCGTCAACAATTACATAAGCTAACTACAGAAATAAAAATGTTAAAAGCACTTTGCCATTCTCCCTCCATTGAAAACAACGCAGATATCATGAAAGGAAGAAAACACTCCCTACCACAGACTTTCTCTACACCTTCCTCTCCACTACCACTACCACTAGCAAAACTAATGCAAGTGATAACAAAAGCATCAAAATTGTGTTGCTACAACAGAAAATTACAGGCCTACATACAACAAGAATTGGAAAACGCATAGGAACGGCTTGTAACTTTCAAGAAACAAATAGACGCGCTCAAACACTATAATAATAACAACCATCAACAATCCCGAGTGTCGAAAATCTGCCCACAAATGTCTGCTTGTACTCGAGAACAACAAAGTGAATTGTCAAATAGAATCCTTATCTTCGGCTCTCAACAATGCGTGGGCCTAGCAGCAGCTATCATTCAATCAAGAAAAAATACTCGGTATGAAAGGTATAACATTATCTCTGAAACAAAACCTAATGCTTTATGTAACCAAATAATAATGAACTGTCGTCATACTAAGTTAAACCCTAACGATAAACTTGTAATTTGTGTGGGAGAAAACGATTACAATTTATTTATTTTTTATCCCAACTAAGAATTGTGTTAGATACATTTTATCACAACATGGTAATTGTCTTGAATGTGTTTAAAAATGAGAATTTAGACATAAATAATCTTAACTATCGTATTTGATACGATAGTTAAGATTATTTATGTCTAAATTCTCAACTTGTGTAAAACCTACAAAAAGTGTAAATTTTTAGAATGTGGAACCACTAACACATACGGCTTAAGTAACAAAATTAATTACCTTAGAGACTATAATGACTACAGCGAGAACTACCTAAACCCAAGAGAACTTAGGAAGAAGATAGCGATTAACAAACCAAGCCTTAAATTAAAAGTTAATATTATAAATGAACCCAAGAAAGGAACAATTCCTTTCTACTTTCAACGCAAGAATTCAGCACCACAAACACTAAACTTTATACATCCTGTGGAAAAACCACAAAGAGGAACTATTCCGTACTATTTTCCAAAGATAAAACGAAATAGCACATTTTTTCTATCCCAAACTAGCACCTCCAGTAAACCATAACCTTAAAATACTCCACCAAAATATTGCCAGTATCATATCAAAAAAAGAAATTCTAGAATATTAACCTTGCTAGAACTACAAGAAGAGCATAACGACCCAGACATCATATGCCTTTCCGAAACTTTTATCAAAAGAGACTCGAAAGCTACACGGTTATGAGATGGCTTCTAGCTACTGCAGAGAAAAACAACGAGGTGGTACCTGTATTTTTGCTAAAAAAAACCTGTTATTCAAAGACTTGCCATTTATTAAAAGCTACGCCACGCAAAACACTTTCGAAGTTTGCGGAATTTAACTTACACATCATAAATTAATTATAATTTGTGAACACCTCAATCAGACCCGAACCAATTCTTAATCAAATTAAAGAGCCTCATGCATAATTTGCTTTAACAATATAAATCTAGAATGAAATTAGTTTTAGCGGGTGATTTGAATATTAACAACCTTAAAAAAGGCAATATTACTACTCAATTACAGGATCTAGTATACAACTATAATCTGAAATTTCACATTGATGTACCAACACGTAAGTCATCATGTTTATATCACATTCTGAGTAACATTCACGACGCTACTGCTGCAGTTATGCCGCTTCACTTGTCTGACCACGAGACAGCACAAATGTTAACTATTCCCATAAAACACAAAACTCAAAATCAAGCAATATAATATATTATAAATACAAAAGAGATTTCAGTTCAGATCATATCCACAAATTTAAGGAATGCCTACGAAATCTTTCTTGGTCTGAAATACACACGGCTAACAACGCAAACGCAGCATTTAATCATTTTCATGAAACAGTTTGCCTAGTTTACAATCTTTGCTTCCATAAATTAAAAGTAAAAGTAAATTTAAATAACAAAAAGAAACAAAGATGGATAAGCAAGGGCTTAAAAACAAGTTGTAAAACAAAAAGGTTACTGCGCCATCAATTTTATAAAAACAAAACTGCGACTAATAAGACTAGATACCTTAAATATACTAAACTCCTTAGAAAATGCATATTTAAATCCAAGAAAAACGCAAATATCAAATACATAGCTAAAAACGATAACAAATGCAAAGCTACGTGGAATGTTATAAAAGACGAGCTAAATAGTGCAAACTCCAGACATAATATAGACAGTATCAAATATAAAAACACACTTATTACCGATCCAGTAGAAATAGCGTCTGCCTCTATTTACCATTATATCGATTCAACAAACAAATCAATGCCAACAAATGTCACAGGTAACTCTAGCAATAATGCAACTGTTAGTTCAATGTTCCTCACACCAATGTCGATAACTGAAGTTAAGAAGGAAATACTGCTTTTAAATAACACAAATTCCGAAGGGTACGACGAAATTAACACAAAAATTATTAAAATATGTGTCGACGAAATCGTTGAAGTACTAACATACTTGACGACCCGATTGGCGCAGCGGTAGTGAGGCTGCCTTACGTTCTTAGGGTCCCGGGTTCGAATCCCGGTCGGTGCAAATGTTTGTGTGATGAGCATGGACATTTTGTTTCCGAGTCATGGTTGTTTATATGTATATTAAGTATGTATTTACAAACAAAAAGTATCTATGTAGTATATCAACTATCTGGTGTCCACGACACAAGCCTCGTTGCTTAGTGTGGCACTAGATGGCGCTGTGTGTAATGTCCAGCAATATTTATTTTATATAATTACTTGATCAAGTTTATTTCTATATTGTTAAAATGGATAAAAAACTAAGAGAAAACTGATATTTCTAGCGAAATATCAGTTTTCGTAACTATTTTTTAGCTGTACATTATGATTTGATTTTTTTGGAGTATATGATTAAAGTATTACATATTGATTTCTAGATAAGTAGATTTCTTAGCTAATCAGCTTGACAACAGTAGTATTGAAATTGCTCTAGGACTTGTAGTTTTTGAGCTACAGGTGTTTTTATCGGAACGGGCGGAAATGTTTTGAAAACTGGCTTAAAAAGTCGCCAGAGCGCGGTTGGGAGTTCTGACGGCTAGCGCGCCGCGCTACTGAGAGGGCCAAAAAGTGTTTTCAATTTTTCCTATTTGCTTAAGAAGCTTATTATAAATTTGTGAAGACATTCCGAAGAAACTTTTAGAAAGCTGGGCTGTTTTTGAGGGCATATTTGTTATTTTGTCGGCATGTCGACGGGAGTGCAGGTTACCAAACTTTTCCCTATTGGTTTTTACAAATGTAGCGACCTCATAGATGTAGTGGGCAGGAAAGGTTAAGATCTTAAGCTTCCTAAAGTATGGCATACAGCAAATAATATTCTATTAAACAGATATGTTGTGAGCGCGCAATCGTGAAGTCTCGAAAACGAGCCAATTGGCCTGTTTTGCCTTTATTCTGCGTCACTGCGTGTATGTGAGCTGGCTCTGCCCCGTGGTACACTTTTTTCAGTTGTTTTGTAGGTGTATACAGTGCGACATAAAAGAGTAGAAAATAAATGAGGGCGCCACAATCGGTCAGGTGGCAACCCAGTTAGTACGACCTTGTTGATTTTGATACTTGAATAGTATTATTGGTTTATTAGCTATGAATAATGAGTAAATCATTATTTTTAAATAAATATGTTTGTTAATTCATTGCTTTCAATAAGTTCCGCGTAGATCATAGATTTGGTACGTAATAGTAATAAAACTACAAGTTCACTCAAATATGATAAGAAGGACTTCGAGGGACGACCCTTTCTGTGTTTAGCTGGTGTCGAGAATTACCCGCCGTTTTGCACAATTCTGCGCACTGTGCGTACAGAAACACCTAAAACAAAAAAGCATGGTATAAACGTAAACTTATAATACAACTTTAAACTAGTGCTTTTATCTTCATAATATAACTCCTGTCAGTCCGACGAAAAAAGTCCCGCTCATATGTTCATAACGTGAAATTATTTTAAAATTGTTTCTTTCCACTAGTCGGTTGCTTCAACAAATACGGTATGGCAAAAAACGTATTTGGTAATATGCAATTAAATTTCATTACATGTTTTTGCCTTACTATCAACGTTGTTAAGTCGCGCTATAACTACAACGGTATTTGTTTATCTTAGCATAACCTCAAAAATGGTAGACAACTAATTTGTGAATACTATTTAAATAAAAAAATTTGCTCCCTGAATGTAATAGTCGTTTGTAATTAACGTTTACTGCAACTTTCAATAGTTACTTACCAGTAAAATCTGCTGTACGATGGCAAACATCTTCGAAGTAGGATAGCAGCTTCCCAGCTTGTAATTCGGTCAAACACCACATGAAAACTTAAACATTATTTCACGGGCACCTCCACGAATTACCTTATTCATGATATGTCGCTGTTTTCCTGTCCACACTCAGAAATAACACACAAAAACCAAAATTCTAATGAAAAACGAAACCGATCGAGAAGAATTGACAGCTCAAGTACTCATTTTAGATGTTGCCAGAAAATGAAAAAGTTTAGTTCCCAAATATTTAATTTCTACTCTTTTATGTCGCACTGTAACATATCTGTTTGTTCGAATATCATTGCATACAGCCAATGCTATTCTAATAAACAGATATGTTATTACCTAAAGCTAATGGCGGCCATCGTGCCTAGACAATTTTCATGGCATCGTGCTGTAAATTTTATTGGAGTGTTTTGGTCTACCAACTTGATTGATCGAGGGGACAAGACACCGTAAAATATGGCTGATGAAGTAACTTTAGCAGCATGACGCAAGATATTGACATGCCGCACGATACTTGCCACGATGTGCAACATTATAAATTATTGTAGCATGCGGCCTTGTGGCATGTCACAATGTCGCACAGTGTTGCCTTGGCGTAAAGCAGCCTTTAATACATTTCATTGTTAATGAGTTGACTGTATTAGTAGGATTACAGATGAGACGTCATGTTACATGATGTAGTTCTGCGTTTGTTCTCATGTGAGGTAAAAATTGCCACTGACTAATTTCATCCTGAAATTAGTCAGTGGCAACAGATTATCGGCAGTGGTGTTACCTGACATTTTCAGATGACACCACTGCCGATAATCTGTTGCTTCTTATCGCCTTAACACAATAGGCTCTTATTTAAAAAAAAATACCTGCTGAACAATGTTTCTGCAACTTGCCAGGTAAACAATTTAAAAAAAACCGCACGTTTCGTGATGGTTTCGTGAAAAATATACTTTTTGGTGAAATGCTCAAAAGCAAAAAATAGAGATTTTTAATCAAAATAATAATAAAGTGGCAACTCTCCAATTGTAAGAAATTCAGAAATGTCAAAGTGTGTTTGGTTTGACTGGAAGTTGTGATATTTTCGCTTAATTTCGATTAAAATCGAGTGATTGTAATTGTGTTAAATTGTGCGCATATTGTGGTACTGCACCCAAGTTCATCGACCTAATTTATTCTCGTCCAGTCGTACCTATAATGCCCACATCCCCTGGTCCTTGTTAGGATTATGTACGACAGTACATGCGGCGCCGCCGCCAGCGGGCAATGCGGCAAGACGCAGCCCGACGGCGACGGGCCGCCGCCACGCGAGCCCCCGCCTGCGCCACTGGAGAGGGACTACAGCGGCTTCGACATCGTGAAGGCGACGCAGTACGGCGCCTTCGCTCGTGTCAAGGAGCTCGTGGAGGCGGGGTGGGACGTGAACCAGCCGGACCATGAGACCGTCACGCTGCTGCACTGGGCGGCCATCAACAACCGGCGCGAGATCATCCAGTACCTGCTGGCGAAGGGCGCGGCGGTGGATGCGGTGGGCGGCGAGCTGCAGTCCACGCCGCTGCACTGGGCCACGCGCCAGGGCCACCTGGAGGCCACGGTGCTGCTAGTGCGCGCGGGCGCTGACGCGTGCCTACGCGACGCCGAAGGCTGCGCCTGCCTTCACCTAGCGGCGCAGTTCGGCCACACGGCGGTGGTGGCGTACCTGGTGGCGCGCGGCGTGGCGCCCGACGCGGCGGACGCGGCTGGCATGACGCCGCTCATGTGGGCGTGCTGGAAAGTGTCGGCTGTGGACCCGACGCGCCTGCTGCTCACCCTGGGCGCGTCGCCGCGTCCCGCCGACCGCTCGCACGGCAATACGGCGCTGCACTGGGCCATCCTCGCACGGAACACCACTGCCATATCCACCCTCATCCTATATGTGAGTCTGCATATTATATTTTATTCAAAATTTCCCTAAAATTTTACTAAGTATTAAGAGAATAAGTGGGCCTAGCAACAAGCAAAACGGAGGTTACAGATATAGTGTGCCTCCTAGGATAGTGACGGTAGTCAAATACATAAAAATCAACACTACATCAAATCAACATTACTTGGGATAATCTATTGACCTGTAACTTGCGGCAGTAGCGGTGAAGCTCTGTTACACCTGTAGTAGTGTATATAATTTAATAAATCAAAACTTTAAAGTTAAACAATCAATAGATTTTGTTTTTTTTTCAGGTAAGGTTTACAAACGAGTCGCCTGAATTGAGGGGTGGGGGGGATGGGGAGGGGTGTATAGTTACATTTTTTTCTTCTGGTAGCTAAAATCACTTGGGGGCGCTTCAGATCAACCCCCTTGCCCCCCCCCCACAGTGATAGAATCTTCAAATTCAAGCGACTCGTTTCTAAACTCAACCCTCTTTTTCTTAATGTTATAATGAAACATGCACAGGGTGATGCTAGCTTAGACGTGCCCAACCTGCGAGGAGTGACTCCGTTAGCCATGCTGCAGGCCAACGCTGACTCACTGTGGGTGGGCTCCAAAGTAGCTGATAAAATAAAAGAACACTCAATAGCTGCAAATAAAAGGAACCTATTTAGGAGATTAACATATGATAAGGTAAGATATTGTATCTATTTTAACCTAATGTATTATCTTCGAAATATGTATATTCTATACTAGCAGTGCCCCACATTTGTACTCTCCATATTTTTGCTGCTCCTAAGTGTCTTAGCTTGATGTAAAATTGCCTAAAAACTTTCCTCAATAATTGGTATAAAATATTTTTTCAAATCGGACCAATAGTTCCAGATATCAGCACATCCAAACCTAAAAACAAACTCTTTAGATAAAATAAAATAAAAAAATAAATAAGATAGTTTATTGCTTCAACTTAAATAACTTATTCTAGTTACAATGGGGAGAATCCATTTAAGCAAATAGTATGCTTGTTTTAGCAGATATTATAATTTAGTGTTGTAGTAAAGAATAAACCCGTAATATTTAGGTTTTATTTAACAAAATTCAACATATTGATACAATGACACAATCAATCCTGACAACTCAGTTTCTTCTTTATAATAGGACGTTCAAGGAGTTGATAATATATTACCACATTCTCCTGGGCTTATTTATTATCCTACGTAGTCAGCTAGATGAGCAGGAGGACGTCGTACTCTTTCAGAACGACGCAGAGTCTCTGTCATGATGTTCTGTGGCTGGACCACCTCATTCTGAGAATCTCGCTGGCCTTCTGTGTCACGCTCATCGCCATTGACTGCATCGATGTACTCGTCGTCATCATTGGAATCAGCTTCATCCTGTTCTAAAGAGGATTCCCCAGCAGGAGCTAAGTGTCGATTAGATACGACAACTTCTCTACCACTGCTCAAACGCACACGAGAATGTTGAGGATTACTTTCTCGAGTCTCTACTTCTTCAACCAATGGATCATATTTACTAGTTCGATTATGGTTTCGCATTAATACTTTTCCTGGGACGTTTAGCCATGTAGGCATCGACTGACCAGTTGAGGATCTCCTGGCGTGAGAGAACAGCCGCTCATGGGGCGTACTGTTAGTAGCCGTGCAAAGAAGTGATCTTACAGAATGCAGAGCCTGAGTTAAAACTGACTCCCATTTGGTTATTGGTAGATCATGGCTTTTCAGAGCCAATTGTACTGTTCGCCAAATAATCTCGTTGTATCTCTCCGTTTGTCCATTACCCTGAGGGTTGTACGGTGTAGTGTAGCTCGTAGCAATGCCCTTCTGGTGAAGAAAGTCTTTCATCTCTTTTGAAAGAAAAGAAGTGCCACGATCTGAGTGTACGTAAGTTGGCATTCCAAATATAGAAAATAAATCAGTCAGTTTATTAATTACCGTGTTTGTACTCAAGTCTGGGCAGGGATACGCAAATGGGAATCGGGAATATTCATCCACAATCGTAAGGATATATCGATTGTTCCCAGTACTATCTGAGGGAAGTGGACCTTTAAAATCTATCTATATTCTTTCGAATGGGGCCAACGCTTTTATTAGTTTTCCCATGTTTTGTTGAAAACGAGGCTTTACTTCTGCACATATCGAACAATTCGCAGTAACACGTTTTATCTCTTCAGTAGAGTAAGGTAAATTTTTGCTTCGAATCCAATGAAGCATTCTTGTTACTCCAGGATGACACAAGGTTTCATGCAGTTCTTTGAGTGCATTTTCCGAACTATGTACAGAGGCTACTAATGTTGCATTGGCTCTTGATAAAGCATCAGCTGCTATATTCTCCTTTCCAGGGCGATAAACTATGTCAAAATTGTATTCAGAAAGTTCTAATCGCCAACGTTGTATTTTGTCATTTTTAATTCTTGACGCATGCTGCTGATTGAACATAAATGCGACCGATTTTTGGTCAGTTATCAGTTTGAACTCTCGTCCGATTAGGAATTGTCTCCATTTTCGAAGACATTCGACTATAGCCGCGGCCTCCTTCTCTATGGCTGGGTGATTCCGTTCGCTACTGTGCAGGCTTCTCGAGAAAAACGCAACAGGTCTGCCTTCTTGTGACAGAGTTCCCGCGATAGCATAGTCTGATGCGTCTGTTTCAACAACAAATTGTATGTTGTCGTCAATCGCGTTTACTGCTGATCTAGCTATCTCTTGCTTTAGAGTGTTAAAAGCGTTTACTGCCTCAGAACCAAGAGGGAATGTGCCTTGCGAAACGAGGGACTGAACTTTATGAGAGAATCTTGGCACATATTTAGAATAGTGAGCAAATAATCCCAATGCTCGCCGGAGGGATGCCGAGTCTGAAGGCAGAGGCAGCTCTAATAGTGGACGTAGACGATCCGGGTCGGGTTTAATTACTCCATTGTTTATAGTATATCCTAGAATACTTATCTCTTTCAATGAAAATTCACTCTTTTCAAGATTCAGTGTAAGGTTATACCGTTTAGCAATATCAAGAAAACGCTGCAGTTTTTGATCGTGGTCAGCTTGTGTAGTTCCAGAGACTGTTATGTCATCCAAATAAGCGTATACTCCTTCAAGTTGCTCTTTTGCAATTATATTATTGACAGTTCTTTGAAAAACCGCTACTCCGTTGGTAACCCCGAAAGGTATTCTTCGAAATTGGTATAAATTACCTTCTGCTTCAAATGCTGTATAAAGTTTTTCTGTTTCAAGAATCGGAATCTGATGGTACGCACTTTTTAAGTCAATTTTGCTGTAGACACTATGTTTAGCTACTTTAGAGACAATTTAATAATAATAATAATAATAAATATTGCTGGACATTACACACAGCGCCATCTAATGCCACACTAAGCAACGAGGCTTGTGTCGTGGACACCAGATAGTTGATATACTACATAGATACTTTTTGTTTGTAAATACATACTTATTATACATATAAACATCCATGACTCGGAAACAAATGTCCATGCTCATCACACAAACATTTGCTCCGACCGGGATTCGAACCCGGGACCCTAAGAACGTAAAGCAGCCTCACTACCGCTGCGCCAATCAGGTCGTCAAATTTGTTCAATACTTGGTAAGGGGTAAGCGTCTAGTTGCGTATATCTATTTACTGTCTGCGAGTAGTCTATACACATCCTTTTTTTATGATTTTCATTTGTAGTTACAAGCACCTGTGCTCTCCATGGTGACGAGCTAGGTTCTATAATACCATCAGCTAGTAATTTCTTTATTTCAGTACGAATAAACTGCATATCACTATCTGAGTATCTTCGTGATTTAACAGCTATTGGCTTGCAGTCTGGTAAGAGATTCGGGAATAGACTGATTGGATCGACGTTGGCTTGTGATAGTGCACATAATTTCAATGGAGTTCCAGATCCACCGAAATACATTTCTAATGTATTATATTTCTTAAGAATATCATGGCCGATTATGACATCCGTACATAAGTTTTCCATTGTTCACTTGAAAACTGACCTTGCAGATCGATATTGACGGAACACAGTGCATCTACCTTTGTTTTTAGATTTGAAGCTGCCATACTGACATGTTGGTAGCATGAGCTCTTTTGTATATTGTATTGACAAACTAGTCGGTTTTCTATAAAGCTTGCAGTACTACCTGTATCAATCAATGCTCTGGCTACAAATAATCCGTTTATTTTAATCGGTATCATAGCTTTATCGAGATCAGTTGTAGCGGCAACGATACATGATATCAATTTCTGCGACTCTTCATTTTCCATGTGTTTGTTCGGTTCATCAATAGCATTAGTAAAAGCACTCCGTTGTGGTGGCGCAGTCACTGCACTTTTGCACGCTTTTGCAAAATGCCCCCTTTTTCCACATTTGAGGCAGGTTGTACCAGCAGCCGGACAATTTTGCCGGGCATGTCTCTTGTTTCCACAGAAATAGCATAGTTCTTGGATGTGAGTTCTCTGATTGTTATTGGGTACCGCATTGACAAAGGTACTAATACTAGATTTCTGATAATCATCACTGTGTATTTGCGCCATCTCTAGAGCGCGGGCCTGCTTGAATGCGTCGTCTAAAGTGAGTGTGCTATTTTCCAACAGTCTTTGACGTACTATGGACGACGAAAGTCCGGATATGAAAGCGTCTCTAATAAAATCACTTTCATTTTGTTCAGCTGTTACTTGTTTAAAATTGCATTATCTTGAGAGCAGTTTCAAGGCTTGTAAATATTGGTCGATGGACTCACCTGGTTGTTGCGCTCGTTTTGATAATTTGTGCCTGGAATATATTTCGTTAGGTGGCTTCAGAAATAGTCCATCCAGCCTCTTTATAGCAGTATCGTAATCAGTGCAATCATGTATGCGCATAAAAGTTGTAGAGGACAGATGATTGGTTAGTAATCGGAATTTAGTGTCTTTTGCAATAGTTTTCTCGTTCGTAGTTATAGCTGTCAGAAAATTTTCAAATGTGTTTTTCCAATGTGTCCACTGAGGGGACAGATCTTGGCTTGAGGACGGGTCTCCGTCGAAACGTTCTGGTCGTAGATATTTTTCCATTTTGTTAAATAAATTGTAGTAAAGAATAAACCCGTAATATTTAGGTTTTATTTAACAAAATTCAACATATTGATACAATGACACAATCAATCCTGACAACTCAGTTTCTTCTTTATAATAGGACGTTCAAGGAGTTGATAATATATTACCACAAGTGTTTATTTTATGGGCTTGCATAATATTGCTCATGGTTCTACCCATAATTAAACATGATATCAATTGTGTCGATTCTGTTGTGCACAAACTAAACTTAATTTAGGCTATTGCTATATTTTACTATAAGGCAGTGCGATAAAAAGACGGCTATAGCTATGAACTAAGTTAGAGATGTCAAACTAGTTTATGCCTTGTGCTTCACCGTGTTTTTAGTCGACGTGCACCCTTCATTTGTATAGAAATATTAGTTCCAACTAAATTTGTCAGCTCTAAATTACGTCCATCTCTTTCTCTCTCATAGAGAGGAGGCCTGTGTCCCAGCAGTGGGAACATTAATAGGCTGATGAAATTTGTCAGCTCTAAATTACGTCCATCTCTTTAGTGAAAAAGAGTTATAGCCTAAATTAAGTTTAGTTTCTGCACAACAGAATCAACACCAGTATCAATGAAATTGAAATGATAGTCAAACAAAACAAATTTACCATTTGCTATTCTTGTAATGAATGAATGAATGAATGAATGAATGAATGAATGAATGAATAAGCTTTATTTAATCCCATACAAGTAACAACAATAATCAGTAAAAATAAACATAAACATTAATTAACAATTATCATCAGCAATAAATAAGTAATTAATCAAATCAATAATAACTATAAAAAATAACAATAATTAATTCCATCAAACTATCAATAACAATAGTCGCTAACTAATTCTATCAGATCAATAAAAATAATAATCGTTTATAACAGCAATCATTAGATAATAATTCCATCAGATTAACAATAACTAACAATAATCCTCAAAAATCAATTAAACAATAAATAATTTGATCAATTCAATAATAGCAATTAAAAAAAAATAAACAATAATAAATTCCATCAAATTACCAATCATAATAATAATTCGCCAACTAATTTCATCAGATTGATAACATTAAAAACCATGAATAATAACAAACAATAAATAATTTCATCAAATTAACACTAATAACATGCAACAACCGACAATAATAAACATTGAGAAATAATAAATAATTCGATGAAATTATAAAAAAATAATAATAATAGTATTAGGTAATAATTTAGCGAATAGTTTTCACTGTTACTTTTGTATGGACCCCCTTCGGGTAAAAGCCTCCTCCAAAGATTTCCACTTCTCCCTGTCCTTAGCCCTCTCAAGCCAATCTCGACCTACTGCCGCCATAATTTCGTCTACCCATCTGGCACTAGGTCTGCCTCTCGCTCTGGTACCGCGAGGTCCCTTCCATTTTATGGTTTTTAAAGTCCACCTGTTATCAGCGTACCTGGCTACATGACCTGCCCAGTTCCACTTTCTTTGTAGAGAAAAAGATAGTGCGTCTATTATGTTAGTTTTTTTGCGAATGTCTATGTTTTTCACTCTATCTTTTAATTTTAAACCCAGGTAACTTCTTTCCATTCTTCTTTGAGTGGTCTGGATTTTATTTCTGGTTTTGAGGTCGAACGTCCAAGTTTGGCAGCCGTAGGTGAGGCAAGGTAAGATTTCCGAGTCCATAACTATCTTCTTGGTAGGCAATGGGAGCTGCGATTTGAATATTTCCTTATGAGCCCAGTACTTTTTCCAGGAGATTGCTACTCTACGGTCTACTTCTTCAGTATTTCTTTCTTTGCTGAAGGAAATCTGTTTGCCTAGGTATATGTAATTTTCAACGAACTCAAGAGGGATGTTATTTACCAAAATAGGTGTCGTGTGGTAGTTAGTCATGACTTTCGTTTTGTCTAGATTCATTTCTAATCCAACTGTAGTGCTAGCCTGCTGAAGGTCGTTTAACATGTTGTTTAGTTGATCTGAAGATTCCGAGAATATAATAATGTCGTCGGCAAACCTAAGATGGCTCAGAAAATGTCCGTCAACATTTATGCCTTGCGTAGACCATGGTAAGTCCTTCATAATGTACTGCAGAACAGCTATGAAGAGTTTTGGGGAAATCGGGTCACCTTGTCTCACGCCTCTATTTATGTTAATTTTATCCCCTACTCTATCTAGTTTGACTCTACTGGTACTATTTGCATAAATGTTTTTGAGGATACTTATATAACTTTCCTTTATATTCTGTGACCTCAATGCTTCCCAGATGCTGTCATGTGATATAGAATCAAAGGCTTTCTTGTAGTCCACGAAAGCTATATACAAGGGTCTGCGAAATTCTTGATATTTCTCTATCACCTGGTCAACCACTTGAATATGATCGGCTGTACTAAAACCTCTTCTGAATCCCGCTTGTTCTAACGGCTGGTGGTCATCGATATCCGAGGTTATTCTGTTTAGCAAGCAGGAGGCAAATAACTTGTATAGACACGGCATCAGGCTTATTGGACGATAATTCCCTATGTCAGCTGGGTCACCTTTTTTATACAACAGGATAATTTCAGATTCGGTCCATTTGCGTGGCACAGTTTCTTCAAGTAGTATTTTGTTCCATAGTAGAGTGATTGGAGTTAATAGCAGAGTCCTTGCAAACTTGATACATTCATTTGTGATCCCGTCTGGTCCCGGGCTTTTCTCTGATTTAAGTTTATTTATTTGTATCAGGATTTCGGGCGCTGTGAACTCTGGTGTTGGGAAAGCTTCTTTGCTTTGGTTAACAGTGCTTGTTTGTTTTAGAACCCCTGGTTGACTATAAAGCTTTGCGTAGAACTCTGTGGCTACATTTATGATCTCCACTCGGGACATACTTTTAGTAGAGCCGGGCTGTAATGAGGGAATCCATGCCTTTACTCTATTTAGCTCTTCGTAGGCTTTTTTGGCGGATCTAGAGTGGTCAAGGTGTCTTTTTATAGTATTTATTCTGTAGCTAGCGTAGCAACTTCTTATTTCTTTGTTGGTAGTTTTATAGAGTACTTTAAGCTTTTCTTTATCAGTTTTATTTAATTGAGGTTGGTTTTGTAGTCTATTTCTTTCCTTCATGAGTTTTAGCGCCTCTTCGGATAAAATGGTAGACTTTCGTGTTCTTTTGGTGGGTTTTAAACTTTTTAAAATAGAATCGACAATTTTTTGGCAATATTCTTCTGCATTATAATCTTGATGATTTGTTATAAGTTCAGGTATATAGCTGCTTAGATTTTTGAGGTAAATCTCTTGTTCTTCCGTCGTTTTCAATTTAATTGTTGTATTTGAAAAACCACGTCTGCTTTTTCTAGTATGGTTCAAGTGGATTGTAGCTCTTAGTAACCTGTGGTCCGATCCGAAGGGGAATGACGTTAAGACTCTAAAGTTGGCAAATAGGTGGGGTTTTGTGGTCATGATGTAATCGATTTCATTTTTTGTATTTTTGTCTGGAGAGATCCATGTCCATCTGTTCTTTGGTTTTAAGTTAAACATTGTATTTACAATTTTTAGGTTATACTCTTGTGCGTATTGTATGAGCAAATTAAGTAAAGTATTCTTGTAATAGCAAAGGGTAAATGTTTGTAATAGGTAAGCCGGAGTACATACATATCTTTAATGTGATTTTATTATTAAAAGGGCTTGGAAGATTTTTGTATGAAGCGTGGCAAGATTATCTTTCGCCATTTTGTTTTTTTTTCAAAGTAGCGGCCACGCATAAGACCTTTAGTAATTGATTGATGGTATCAATAGGTACAAACAAGTTTTGAATGAAGCAAAATGTCCTAAAGTGTCATGTTCCCGAGATATGAGCTATCAAAGTGTAAGTCCATTCACTGATGGCATCTATAGCACAACTTTAATTTGGTCAGACCCGCATAAAACATGTAGATTAAAACAGAATAATTTATTTGCGTAAAAACATGGTACATTAAGGTCTTATAAATAGGGCTATGAACTTGACATGTTTTGCCATATAATGGCATACAAATATTAGAACATCTTAAATGTAAAATTTTAACACAACATCAATAAAAAATTGGTGTAATTGTTTATAATAATGTCTAGACTCTAGATAATAAGAATAGCACTTACAATTCAGGATTCATATCTATTCGAAATCTTAACAGTAATTAATAGACTCTTATTTATAGGTAATTAAATAAAAAAACTAAAAACATATATCAACTTAAAATGCTTTGTAAAACATCCTAAGCCTATCGACTGAAACCAAATAACTGGGTATATTTTTGGACAAACAGCTGAACTGGGCAAAACACACTGATTACATAACCACAAAAGCCAGTATGGGCTATACTGGCAATGTAAGAGACTGCTCGGGAGAAATTGGTGCATAAGCCCCAAAATCACCTACTGGCTATATACCGCAGTTATCCGACCAATTATTACATACGGCTCTTTAGTTTGGTGGTCCAGGGCCAACCTAAGTACGACCCAAAAGGATCTCGAGAAATTACAAAGATTTGCCTGCGTAGCAATCACCGGCAGTATGAGAACTTCCCCCACTGCTGCCTTACAAGTGATGCTGGGGCTACCACCTCTACATACACCTCGTCGTAAGAGAGGAGGCGGCCATAGCGACTTTCAGACTCGAAGTATCTGGCACCCTAAGTAACGATTCCAGAATTAAACACACACGCAACAGAGAAGATGCAATCAAACATCAGCCTATGATAGCATCACCCAACGACAGAACCCTGAATCTAAATCTAAAAAGTCACCTGAAAACGAAATTTTAAAAACAACTTTTACTAGATAAGTACAGAAACTTCTGCAATAGGATACTGAAAAAGACTAAACAAGAATTTGAGAAAAAAGAAATTAACGACGCAGGCACTAATACTAAAAAAATCTGTGCAGCCATTAACACAATATCCAATCGTACTAATAGGAAATACAGCTCATCACAATTATTAAATACGTCACCTACACCGCTGCAATCTGTTAACCTGGCTAACAAATTCTTTGCAGAAATTGGCAAAAATCTGGCAAAAATTGTCTATGGTCAAACTCTTGAAGCACCACAGGCAATCAACAACAGCTTATCACATTCTATGTCACTATTACCTACGGACGAAAATGAAGTTGCTAATCTTATAATGTCCCTACGTAACGACTGCTCTGTGGGGTGGGATAGAATTTCTACTGGTCTACTAAAAAAGCACATGGCTATAGTTGTACCGCCCCTTACATACATTTGCAACCTCGCTCTCAAACTAGGGCAATTTCCCAAACCATTAAAAAAATCCATTATTCATCCTATCTATAAGAGTGGGGACAGAAACAGTGTCAACAACTACAGACCTATTGCTGTACTCCCTGCTTTATCCAAAATTCTAGAGATCATGAACAAAAGGCTCGTCGAATACTTAGAAAAGTTCAACATACTGTCACACTCACAATATGGCTTTCGGGCTGGTAGATCGGCGACGCGGTTCATGATCTAACTAACTTTGTTGTCACAAACATGGATGGAGGGCAGAAAGTCTTGGGTATCTTTCTGGACCTTGCCAAAACATTTGACACTGTTTCTGTACCCATGCTCATTCACAAGATGGAAAGAATAGGTGTAAGGGGGATTCAACTCGAACTTTTTGAGGACTACCTGAGTGAGCGTACACAGATCGTTAAGGTGGATGATATAGTCAGTGAAGAGCGCACCATCACCTATAGTGTGCCACAAGGTAGCGTACTTGGGCAGACTCTTTTTCTCATATACATTAACGAGCTGGGTATGCTCACTGTCCCCAATGGTAAAATTATATCTTTTGCAGATGACACTGCTTTTCTCTTTAGCGCAAATTCATGGCATGAAGTTTGCGCGCATGCACAGGCAGGTTTTGATGCTGTAATGAGGTGGCTCCACAGCAATGTACTTACACTAAACACAGACAAAACAAAGTATATTGCTTTTTCCCTAAAGTCGACACACATATCTCAAACGACACCATTACATTCTATAATAGCCCACTCCTACTCAAATCAACACGCAAATACTTGTGATTGCACCCGCCTACAAAGAGTAACTAGTCTAAAGTACCTAGGAATTATAATAGATTGCAACTTGAAATTTAATGAACACATCAACACCCTCAGCAATAGACTACGTAAATTAATATTTGTTATTAAGACCCTTAGAAGTGTAGCTGACGCCAACCTGATGAAAACGATCTACTTTGCCCTCGCCCAGTCTCTATTAACTTACTGTATAACGTCCTGGGGCGGTGCACCTAAATACACAATCTTGCAACTGGAAAGAGCGCAGAGAGCTATTTTGAAGGTATCTGCTTTTCTACCATTTAGATATCCCACATCAACTTTATATAAAGAGGCTAATGTCCTAACTGTGCGTCAGCTGTTTGTATTACAAACGGCCCTGAAACAGCATGGACTCCTTATCTTCAACTCCTCACTTTTAAATAAAAGACGTTTTGACCCAGTAGATCGCCATGGAAAACGACTAACTACCATGTTCTCGAAACGTTTTTTTCTGTTACCTTGGCCGTTTTCTCTATAATAAAATAAATAGGACGCTCCCGATCTATGAACTTACCAAAACCAACTGTAAATCGAAAATTACGAGCTGGCTTCTGGAGTTAAGCTATGACGCTACGGAAAAACTTCTAGCTGCCCCGAAATAGATTGCTTGTCGAAGGATCCGATCCGAAGGATAAAATCTAGATACATCTCAATTCTGTGCATCCAGCTATTTACAATTTTCCCATTTCCTTACACGCAAATACACACCCATCACATACACACACTCACCACTCACACACATCCTTCACTTACACATACACACGTACTAACCCTGTTTGTATAATTAGCAATCATAATCACCACTGTTTTTTAATGTGTATTTTTTGTTTTTTGCTCAATATTACTTACCGTATTAATTTGTGTACGAGTGCATAATTCTGCTCAAATGTACTTCCGAAGGGGTGGAGACCTGGTGTCCTGAAATACAGGCTTTCGTCTAGCTTAGGCACCAGTCTCCCACAGTATATAAAAACGCATGTATTGTTCACGAAACCTACGAATGTAACTATGTATTGTGGCGAGAAATAAATCTTTATCTTATCTATATAGGACTTGGCCGCGCTACCCCAGACGCCTACACAGTACTGCAACAGCGATTGACAAAGTGCTAGGTAAACTTTCCTGCATATGTCTTTCGGGGCACTGGTACGTAGGGATTTAAATATATATATGAACTTACGGATTTTTTTAGAGAGTGACGAGATTTCTGATCAATTGTGACACCTAAATATTTGGTTGATTTGACTCTGCCTATTTCGTTACAGCAGCAATTTGTTGCACGACAGTGTATTTTAAGAATTTTGATATGATCGATCTCCGGACAGCAGGAACGACTGATGGAAAACGTTACGAAATTAGTCTTTTCGACGTTTAGGGTTAAGAGATTTCTGTCGAGCCAGTCAGATATAGTACGCATGCTATTTTCTGCGGCGTCTGTGGTGTCCTTCCATGTGTCACCGTGAAATATGATTGCTGTGTCATCTGTGTAACAAATTATATCTAACCGTGGGATAGTTAACCTCAATATGTCATCCATGTAGATGGTGAACAATTTCGGCCCAAAGACACTTCCCTGTGGCACCCCAAACGTGACTGGAAGGCCATCACTGACATTGTCCGCGATCACAACATACTGCTGTCTATCCATTAAATAGCTTCTAAACCAGTCCCAAGCGATGCCTCTAACGCCAAGGCGATCTAGCTTTTTTAATAGTATTTGAATGAAAACTGTGTCAAATGCCTTGGCCAGGTCAAGAAAGACACCAAGTGCTCGTTTTCCCCCATCAACCTTTGAAGAGACAATATCAGTTAAAAGCCCTACGGCTTGCTTTGTGGATTTCCCGCGTCTAAAGCCGTACTGGCGTCCGGACAAAAGGCTGTGCTTTTCGAGAAAGCTAATGACAGGGTTGTTAACGAGCTTCTCTAAGATCTTTGACAGTACACATAGTAGAGAGATAGGCCTGTAGTTGTCAGGACAGTCTTTTTCGCTCTTCTTGTGAATCGGCCCTTTCTGACCCGTGGAACACCAAACTGGTTCACCTAGGTGTTCCACGGTTAACTTTCTGTACCCCTGGTTCACCTAGGTGTTCCACGGTTAACTTTTTGTACCCCTGGTTCACCTAGGTGTTCCACGGTTAACTTTCTGTATCCCTGGTTCACCAAGGTGTTCCACGGTTAATTTTCTGTACCCCCTGGTTCACCTAGGTGTTCCACGGTTAATTTTCTATTTTCTGTCCCCCTAGTTTACCTATAGCAGGCCTGTGTCACTCCGCCTGTAGGTATTAAAAACATACCTACAGGCGGCGGCCACTGCGGAAGGGCCAATCTAGTAGGCTGCCCCAAGCGAAAGAAGACACGCGCGCGCGCTATTTGTTCGACCACGTTCAACTTTCTCGATAATTGTAATCTTGCAATCCAGATGGACACAAAACGAAAAAAAAGCAAAAAGATACTGTGCAGTATTTAATTGTTTAAATACGGATCGTGATCGAAATTTAACTTTTTTTTGGTTGCCTAAAGACGCTGACAGGTAAAATCTACTTTGATTGGATTACATTACCTATGTTCCTATTTGAAATGAAATTAATTCAAACTACAAACCCTTTCTCCCCTTGTTGAACAAAGTACTATTCCAATACCCTAAAAGTATTTAAAAAGTACAATAAAAATACATTTTAGTCGTTTCATTCGAGTTGCATTTCATTTGTCGTATTCATTTACGAATTTAGACTAAGAGCCCAATGCAAAATATTTACGGTATTATTATAGGTGATACCTATGGAATTCTTTTCAACTTAAAGGAAGTTTGCGAATCCACACTAGATGGCGTAAGTAGTTTCTCGAAGTAAGCAACCCTAGTCCGCGGCTCTTTCAATATGTATAACCACGTATAACTTATTATGAACCGTAGTCCAGTGAATTAAGGCCCATATTCCCTCAAAAAAAAATTGGTAGGTATATAAATGAACACGTGGTCGACTGGAACGCGGAAACTGGCTTTTATCTATCTCCAATAATTAAAAAAAATAAAAAAAAATAAAAAAAAACAACGAACGGGTCAGAGACTTGGACAATTTTTTTTAAATTGTTCGTTTTTCGGAGCTCATACCAATTCAACGATAAGAGAGATAAAAAGTGTGACAAACAAAGTTGTAGAGAATTTTATGAGGTTTTATTATGTAGTACAACAAAAATTTATACGACGCATCGTTTTCGAGATATAAGCAATAAACCAAAAAACGGGACCTTCTTTGCCCCCCCCCCCCTCGGGCTCACCTCGGAGGGGTCAGGACTTTTAATATGTTTATCTTCTAACTAGTCCAAACAAAGTTCATAAGTCACATTTTCTGCTTTCAACTTTTCCAACCACAATCATTCATTTACCAGACTACTAGGTGTACAACGGTTAACTTTCTGTACCCTTGGTTCACCAAGGTGTTTCACAGTTTGGATTACTCCTAAGTAGCCTGTACAATTTATTTTTATAAATAAGTACAAAGATAACCACCATCCTCTTTCAATAACTAATGGCCACTTAGAATATTTATTTCCTTATTATGTCAGGTTTAGCGTTCATCTTTGCCTATAAACATGTATGTCTGCCGAACAAAACGAACAACTTATTTTTATTATGAAGTTTTTCTCATTAGTTCATTGTTTTGAAGTATAAATGTGTTAACATTTGCGCTAAGAGCAAATTTATCTTTACTAATATAATAAAGAGGAATATTTAGTATTTTTGTATGTTTGTAACGAATAAACTCAAAAAGGACTGGACCAGGCTATAAGGTGGGGGGAGGAATGAGCCGGCGAAGCCACTGGCAAAAACGAATAATACATAATTGTGGCGGTATTCATTTCCACAAAAATGTTTAATTTGGAATTAAATTGATACATTAATACAGCATTTTTTAAATTTATTTTTTCTTGTTTTGCCTCGAAGAACTCTTATTTTATCATTTTTTTCGCTTTTAATTTTTGAAAGTACGATATTTTTCATAATTTCCGGAGGTTTCCCAGTTAGGTGAACCATGGGTACAATATTTTATATAATCATTCTTAGGTCACCAATTAGGCGAACTACAGGTACATTATTATTTTGTATAAATACCCATGGTTCACTCATTAGGTGAACCAGGGGTACAGAAATTTAACCGTGGAACACCTAGGTGAACTAGAGGCACAGAAAGTTAACCGTGGAATACCTAGGTGAACCAGGGGTACAAAAAGTTAACGGTGAAACACCAAGGTGAACCACTTTGGTGTTCCATGGGTCAGAAACCGAATCGGCGTTACAGCGGCGACCTTCCAGGCTTCCAGCAGTCAGGAAATTTACCCGTTGATATGCTCAAGTTACAGATATGTGTTAGGGGGTTCAGTATAAATGGTTTGATGTGCTTCAGAAGTAGTGGACGGATCCCGTCAGATCCAGGTGCGCTGTCGTCTTTCATATCGGTAATGAGACTGCTAACTTCACAGTTGTCTGTTGGGTGAAAGAACAGAGAATCCCTGGATCGGTCTGCAAGAGTGGCATCATTGCAGAGTTTGTTCTCTGTAGTCTGGAGTTTGTTTAAGATCTTGAGTGCTTGAGTTGCTCTTACCTACCGATACGAAATGACTGTTGCAGAAGTTAATGGATGAGTTGCCATTCTCTGCAGACTTTAGGAGTTCTCGCTGATATCGTAAGAATACTCTTCTAAAGTCGATTCAACATTGAAACACAACGGGCCCTAACAACCGGCACATGCTAATAATCAAAACAACCCAACTTTGTTGCAGTCGCATTTCGCATAATACCCCTTATTGAAATTGCAAAAAGTTGTATTAAGGAGTTTTTCTGCCACCTGCACCGGAAAAACTCCTTAATCGTGCGTTTTGGAGTCATGTCTGAATTGATTCCAATGTATTGTCAATCAATTTCCAAGCAGAAGCAGAGGTTGTGGGAAGACAAGCTGATTGCACTCGTTTTTAGTTCCATTGGATAATTATTTATCAATCAAACGAATAATTTTCACAGTCACACTTCATACTAATATTATAAAGGTGAAAGTTTGTGCCTATGTTTGTTACTTAATCACGCAAAAACTCCTGGACGGATTTGGATGAACTTTAGCACACAGATCGTTTATGACCTGGATTAACACATAGGATACTTTTATCCGCGTATCCCGTGGGACAATATTATTATGGAACTTCACGCGGACGAAGCCGCGGGCATGACCTCTTTACTTATAATTTTCACTGCAATTTCCAATAGTACAATTATTTATTTTATTATACAATATTTTTTATTGAACATGACCACAATAAATCGTGGAATAGGCTCACCGGGGTAACCACATTAAAAAAAACACGCCAGGCACACCACTTCACCGGTGGCGTGGAAACGTTTGATTATTATATATCAATATATTTGACGACCCGAATGGCGCAGCGGTAGTGAGGCTGCCTTACGTTCTTAGGGTCCCGGGTTCGAATCCCGGTCGGAGCAAATGTTTGTGTGATGAGCATGGACATTAAGTTTCCGAGTCATGGATGTTTATATGTATAATAAGTATGTATTTACAAACAAAAAGTAAATATGTAGTGGATCAACTATCTGGTGTCCACGACACAAGCCTCGTTGCTTAGTGTGGCACTAGATGGCGCTGTGTGTAATGTCCAGCAATATTTATTTATTATTTATGTATTATGAAGAACACAACTTTTTGATCAGCTATATCTCAGAAATGGTGATTCTTAGGAAAAATTATTAAATCAGTTTTTATAGATAATTGCACGATCTACAATTTTGTCGAACATATTTTTATGATAAAACTTACCGTTTGGCTGAAAAATGCAAAAAACCTACTTATGCGACCTTTGACCTTGAATTTTTTTTTTTGCTAAGGCCGGATCGTTGTTGGGGACTTTTGACATTTCATTTGTAATGGTGTCCTCAACATTCGTACCAATTTTTAGCTCTATACGAATTATTGTAACCTTGCATGTCTAATTGTTTTACGCGTGTCTGATCAAATCATATTGTGCTGAAGATGCCAGTTTAAAAGTTTGACCACAAATTAGATGAGCTTTGACACATTGTTCACAAAACTTGGTTTACGGTGACAGAAATTCAGATGGTGGTGTGTGGTGGTGATACCCTTTGTGGCGTTCTACCTGACGGGGCTGGTGCTAGAGATGGACGCGCTGTACCTCGTGAAAGCCTTCATGCTGGTGTGCTTCTACGGCGCGCTGCATTTCCTCAGCAACCTGCTGTTAGACGAGGACCTCAAGAACATCTTCCCGCTCAGTGTGTACCTTGCCACCAAGGTAAGCCTTCCAGCTTCTTGCTATCTGATGTGTTGTGACGACCAAATGAAAACTTACTGACTAAAGTATATGACTCAGACTGTCGTGGTTTGTGGTCCACCATGTAGTTCGATACTTTATAATGTTGATGTCATGCTCATTTCAAATTATTATGACGAAGCAAGGCGGCCTGGCAAAGTGGTCTGAATGCAATATTTGTATAATGGGCGTTGCAAGGTTGGTACTGAACCACTGTCAGCAGAGAACGCTAGAATATTAGATGCTGAAGTTAGTCGAGTGCAATTAGACAATAAGGTGGAACACAGTTTATAGTGGTCGGATTTTCGTGGGACTTTTTATTGAGTTCCTAGAAGGGTGGAGAAGAAAGTTAAAAACAAAATTTCGACGCTCGCAACTTATTCTTTTTTTTTTGAATTTTCATTAAAATATTTTTTTTCGTTTATGAATAACTTCGAATTCGGCGAATTCATATTGCATATTTTTAGCGCTTCACTATTAAATCGCCTACGAAGCAGCTCGAACAGTCTCCTGAGGGTTTTGTCCGAGCGGTGGGACCTGTCCCTGATACAGAGGTGGATGCAGCTTCATGTCAGCGCCTCTCCTCGTTTTAGTTGACATGCGTGTGTGACTTTATATTTTAAATTGTGTGTGTTTAATTTTGTTATTTATTGATTGTTATAATGTGTACCTAATATTAATTTATATTTAATTTAATTCAATTGTATGTGTAATTTTATTTGTTTATTGATTATTTTAATGTACTTTTATGTGTTTTTAAATTTTTATATTCTAATTTATATTTAATTTAATTCAATTGTATGTGTAATAATTTTTATATTCTGGAACTATGGACTACCTATGTCTGAAATAAATGAATTTATTATTATATTGTAGCGTAATAGTGTGACCTATGTGCATCCATTAAACGCTAATTTGGTCTGTTTCTTTGTTCATTGTTGTCGATTTAATGTATATTTCAAGTATTTTTTATTATTATTTAAAATCAATACCGATACCGATACCACTCCCACTTCTTAGCGATAGAGGCCCTTTTGTCATGATTTACTTTTTCAGCAGTAACCAATATTTAACAAGTATCCTTAAATATTTATCTAGTTATTATACCTCGTTAGATAGCTAATAAAATGAGGATTATGACAATAATTTGCACATTGAGTTTCATAGCAGTATTTGGAAAAAAAAATGCTCTCATTAACATACACGATTTTCTAACATTTCCGAATGAATTTTAAGTCACTACACTCATGAAAATGGTCTTCATTAATACTTTCTGATCCAGTTATCTGTGAAAAAGCATCAGTTACCAATTTCAAAAGAAATCTAAGTGCTAAAATTCGATATTTTAGAAATAATTGCAGAAAAAAGGAAATTTTCAAAAAAGACTTGAAATATTGCATTACATCGACTACTATGAACAAAGAAACAGACTAAATTAGCATTAAATGGGTGCACACAGGTCACACTATTACGCTACAGAATTCGTCGAATTTGAAGTTGGTCATAAACGAAAAAAAAAAAATCCAAAGAAAATTAAAACAAATAAATAAAGTCGCTAGCGGCGAAATTTTTTTTTTTTAACTTTCTTCTCCACTCCTCTAGAAACTCAATAAAAAAAGTCCCATGAAAATCCGACCACTATAAACTTCGTTCCACCTTTTGAGTATTTGATGTCTAATTGCACTCGGCTAAGTTGTCGAAAACGTTAGAGTATTTGAGTATGTAGGATGTGTTGGTTGAGCTCGTGCACTGCGCAGGTGTGGTTCTACATCACGTGGGCGGTGTTCGTGGCGGGCGTCGTGGGCGCCGGCGCCTCGCTGCTGTTCGTGCTGAGCTCGGCCGCGCTGTGGTACTCCTTCCTGCGCTCCTGGCGCTCCGACCCCGGCGTCATCTCCGCGTCGCGCCAGGACAAGCTGCGCGTGAGTACTGCCTCCCTCCCGCTAGCTCACCCGCTCACCCGCTCACCCGCTCACCCGCCGCGTCTTGCAGACCATCATCGAGCTGTCGGAGTCGTCGCGCGGCGGCTTCGAGCCGGCGCGCTTCTGCTCGGCGTGCCTGGTGCGGCGCCCGCTGCGCTCCAAGCACTGCTCCGTGTGCAACCGCTGCGTCGCCAAGTTCGACCACCACTGCCCCTGGGTGGGCAACTGCATCGGTGAGTGTGCCTCGTCACGACGTGTGAGGACGGCGAGGCTGTGGATCTAGCGCGGCTCGTGCTTCTGTCGCAGGCGCCAAGAACCATCGCTACTTCATCGGGTTCCTGGTGAGCCTGCTGGTCATGTGCGCCTGGATGCTGTGGGGCGGCGCGCAGTACTTCGCGGCCTCGTGCCCGACGCCCGCCGAGCCGGCCGCGCTGTGGGCGTGGTGCCGCTGCAACCCCTGGCTGGCCTGGGTCATGCTCAACGCCTGCTTCCACCTGTTCTGGGTGACGGTGCTGACGGGCTGCCAGCTGTACCTGGTGGTGTGCCTGGGCATGACCACCAACGAGCAGCTGAACCGCAGCCGCTACCGGCACTTCGTGGCGCGCGGCGGGCGCTCGCCCTTCACGCGCGGCCCGCTGCTCAACTGCGCCGACTTCTTCGGCGTGCGCGCGTGCGGCCTGCTGGCGCCGCGCGCGCGCGACTGGGCCGCGGCCGGCCTGGCCGACCCGGACGGGCCCGACGGACCCGACGGGCCCGACTGGGAGCCCATGCTGCCGCGCGACCAGTCGCAGTACGTGTGAGTGCGGGCCCGCGCTAGTGACGAGGACTTCGTGTAGGCCCACCGCGCGTCACTAGCGCTCTCCGCGCCGGCCACGTTCCGTTCGCCGTCGTCACTCACATCGGAGCACGTTTACCCGTCTTCTCATGTACTACACGTTATTTATTCATCATTAAACAATTAATACGTAATTTATACATATAGATAGACATCTGGCTACAAGAATGCGATTCTCGTATTTCAATTTGTTTTATCGTTTGTGTTAATTATTATTTATATACATATGTATTTTGAAGTATTTAAGAAGTTGTGTTTGTGGCTCGTCACGATGTTATAACGGTCGGCAATCAAACCGTTGCACTTAGTAATATTATAATGAATGTGCGAGTCTTGGTATAGTTCCGAAGGCGATGCGGCAACAGGGCTGTAGGGTCGCGCCTTCAGAGTTGTACGGCGATGCTTTGCAGAGCGTGGGCGCGGCGTGACGTCACGTGCGCCCAGGGATGTGGCTTACTATTGTATATTGTTTTATTTATAAAGTGACGAACAAATATCTACCTGATGACTTTAAATGTATATTCATTTAGTACAATGTCGTGTTGAGTTTCATACTGGCACGAACCGTAAAATTAAGATTAGAAACTAATATAAATTATAAGAAACGAAGCTTCCTTCTTCTAAGATCGTCCAGTTTTTAACTTTTTAAATTTCATAATAATTGTTAGTTCTTATCATCGATGAACAAGCAGTACACACCTCCATTCTTATGTTTTCATTGAATTTCATTTTGTCTGGCACTGTGGGCACTGTGTGGCCCATGTCCGACACATACGAGTGAACGGGAATACCTGAACGACTGTACCAGACACTAGGTGTTAGTGCGCGGTTAGGGTGCCTTGTGCAGTGTCACGGTCCGTGTACGAATAGTTTCCGCTATGTCCGACACATACGAGTGAACGGGAATACCTGAACGACTGTACCAGACACTAGGTGTTAGTGCGCGGTTAGGGTGCCTTGTGCAGTGTCACGGTCCGTGTACGAATAGTTTCCGCTATGTCCGACACATACGAGTGAACGGGAATACCTGAACGACTGTACCAGACACTAGGTGTTAGTGCGCGGTTAGGGTGCCTTGTGCAGTGTCACGGTCCGTGTACGAATAGTTTCCGCTATGTCCGACACATACGAGTGAACGGGAATACCTGAACGACTGTACCAGACACTAGGTGTTAGTGCGCGGTTAGGGTGCCTTGTGCAGTGTCACGGTCCGTGTACGAATAGTTTCCGCTATGTCCGACACATACGAGTGAACGGGAATACCTGAACGACTGTACCAGACACTAGGTGTTAGTGCGCGGTTAGGGTGCCTTGTGCAGTGTCACGGTCCGTGTACGAATAGTTTCCGCTATGTCCGACACATACGAGTGAACGGGAATACCTGAACAACTGTACCAGACACTAGGTGTTAGTGCGCGGTTAGGGTGCCTTGTGCAGTGTCACGGTCCGTGTACGAATAGTTTCCGCTATGTCCGACACATACGAGTGAACGGGAATACCTGAACGACTGTACCAGACACTAGGTGTTAGTGCGCGGTTAGGGTGCCTTGTGCAGTGTCACGGTCCGTGTACGAATAGTTTCCGCTATGTCCGACACATACGAGTGAACGGGAATACCTGAACGACTGTACCAGACACTAGGTGTTAGTGCGCGGTTAGGGTGCCTTGTGCAGTGTCACGGTCCGTGTACGAATAGTTTCCGCTATGTCCGACACATACGAGTGAACGGGAATACCTGAACGACTGTACCAGACACTAGGTGTTAGTGCGCGGTTAGGGTGCCTTGTGCAGTGTCACGGTCCGTGTACGAATAGTTTCCGCTATGCTCTGATATTATCTCAGTCAGTCAGTTCCTTCCTCCTTCATGTCTTCAACCAAGCGTTCTGTACCTAGGTACATCAAACTAAGTAACTACGCAAAAATTCTGGGAAACGACTTTTGTGCTGGTGCATGCATTGACTAGTAAACGGGTCATGGAGGTATTTAAAGCTACAATCTTAAAAATTAGTATTTAAAAAGACTTGAAAAAAGTTGAACTTTGACCTCCAATATCTCCGTAACTACAAGGTTCCCAGGTATGGACGTTAAGGGTCTATTTACACCCTTTATTAATCATTTACGACTGTGTTTTTCAACCCTTTTCATGACACGACCCCCATAGTGTGAAAAAATATTTGGCGACCAGGGTAAAGGGTCGGACCCTTTGCTTTTTTTTCATTTATTTTATTATATTACAAATATTAAATCCATACAATTTTTTTATGCTTTTGCATAATTGGGATTCGGATAAATATGTGTAGGCATTTAACACAGTTTTTTTTATTTGGAATTCGATTTAATTCTCAATGTACCAAAAACGGATCCACGATGGGAGAAATTAGTAAATGACAAACAAGCGAAACCTCAATAAGATGGATGAGTAATAGGTTTTTATTTTGTTTAATTTGTATGAAAATACAAATGTTTTATATCCTTTAACATTTTCTTATTATTTCTATCTTTATAGACCTTATTGTTTTGTTTATTGAGGTAGTTTTCGCGACTCCCTTAGGCGGTCGCGACCCACAGGTTGAAAAATATTGATCTACGAGATAAGTACCTACTGTCTTCCAAAGCCGCAATCTTATAGTGGTCGTTTTAATCAGTTTGAAATGTTTGTACCTGGTTTTTGAATATTGAGAACTTCTCAAAGTCTAGGTACTCTCACATTGATTTTGAATTTCGAAAGAATCACTTTAATGTACTCAGTACTGCCCCTGTACTGCTAAAGTACGGTTTTCATCTATAAGTCAGTAACTTATACAGTAACTGGAAATGTGTACGCAATGAATATTCTGTAACCTGGCGTGATACACTGGTGTGTACAGGCACGCTGACGCGGCATTGCGTGTCACGTTGTCGAACTTGGTAGATGCTGGTACTGGCGGTGCCAGGGTGTCAGCGCTGATCATAATAAGCAAAACTTATACTTTCACATAGGGGACATCTGTGATTATTCGTTATTTTGAGCTCCCATGCTCCCTTCTTAGCCCCAATAGAGGGAAGATATCCCATAAGTGAAAGTATGCGTTTAGTTCTAAACCGTGAAGCATATAATAGTGTAAGTATAGGTAATTATTGCACTATGATTCTGAGGCGTGACGTGTTAAACTGCTGATTATTATAATTTATAACGAAATAATCCCAGATAAATATTTGATGCAGTATTATAATGTCCTATGCTAGTAGAAGTATCGTTCGGGTTTAGTGAGCTAATATTGTTAATGAGAGCGATTCATAGATCGGCCCTTACCATTTAACGCGTTTCTAAGTGTGCGCTTTGTTGAACTTAACAGTTTATAGTCGGTCATAAATTATTTTCGAATAAATCTAAAATTTATACATCTTTAACTAGAGTAATAAAATATCAAATGTAAGAGCTTACAATAATATCACTGTTTCTGTAAGACGCTTTTATAAATGTTAAAGTACTGGTAGTAACGTGGAACGAAGACCAGGTGGCACTGGTCAGCGTGCAGTGTGGGCGCGTCTGCACGGCTGCGGGACGACTACAGTGGGAATGGATTTTCTTCACTCTTCTATTTAGATATTAACGTGTATAGAATAATACTATTGTATTATATAAAACGAAACCAAAATGCATTTAATGTCAATAAATACCTATTAAAGTTACAAATCGTTTTTTATTAAATATTAAACACATTTATATTATAGACGACTGTCTTGGTCAGGCGCGGATACAGGATTTCCTTAAGGGGGGGCAATTTTTATTTGATTTTACCTATCTTACGGAAAATACTTAAAAAAAAATTGATGTTACTTTATCGACTTAAGGCGACAATTTTCACAACAAAATGAACTAAGGCTCCAAGAACGAGCGAAACTAGCTCAAATTTTTTTTACATCAGTGATTGCCTAAGATAATTATGCTATAATTGCATATTTATGGCCTCGGGGCAAGGGCTCCTAATTTATTTCAGGCTCTGTCTATACCGGTCGATAATGCAAAAATCCAAGTAAAGTGCAATCCAGAGGTAGAAAAAAGGAGCCTTTTTGACAAATGTTTTTCGGCAGGGTTAAGAGCCATTTCACAAAATTCAAACGCTCGAGTATAAGTAAAAGACCGCAGCTTTGTGTATGTGTGTGTAGCTATCCACACTTACACAACGCGAACAGTGCAGCGCGAGTGTCGAAACGGACTAAACAATCTTGGGCCGTTATAATCGTAATGCACCTTGGTTTGAGATTTAGGCAAAAAGATAATTTATTTATTCAGTCTTTAATCTATTAAAAACTTCTAAACTAATGAAACACAAATATATGTTATGTAAATATGTTTTTTATGTGTATGTTTCTATTACATATTTATTATTATACTTTTTATTATATTTAGTAGGTAGGTAGGTTGATAAACATGATAATCTTCATTTTGAAGCGCATACTCTTTCTGGTTCCTTAAATACATTAAATTCAAGCGTTTACAGTATTTCACAGTAACGAGGTTTTTCCATATTCTTACTTTTGATCGACTGAATAAGCTCTTAGAGTTGAAAGAATTTTTTAAGGATACCTACTCTGTGTAGGTGTACCTAGGTGTACATATCATGAATTGCATCTATTTGCTTTGTTCATAAACTTCTTCCGTGTCGATGGCCATCTAAATGGATTCCCCTCAAAAATGTACTACGAGTTCTTTTAGTAGGTATTAAAAAAAAAAGTAAGTACTAACAAGTTTTAATTAAAATTAACAGTGGTGCCGATTCCCTTGTTCACAAACTAAACTAAATTTAAGTTGAATGCATCTTTTTCTTTCTATTTCATTATGAAAAGGACAGAAGATAAATATTAGTTTAATCCTGTCAAATTAGTCAGCACCTGACGTAATTTGATGTAATTTTAGTAATCAACTTTTTATTCGCGTCTAAAACTTGTATGGCGCTGATTAATTTGACAGAACATAACTAAAATTCATTTTCTGTCCTTTTCTTAATGAAATAGAAAGAAAAAGATGCACTGAACTTAAATTTGGTTTAGTTTGTAAACAAGGGAATCGGCACCAGTAAGTCAGTTTATTAGTATGTTGTTTTGTAGAAGATGTTAGGAATATACTACCACTTCACGTTCTCATGTAATGTTCCCTGATAATGCCAAAAGAATACGCGCTGACGTAAGCGTAGCCGCGGGCACAGCTAGTTGTAACTAAAACAATCAATTTTATTGAATCAGTTTCCACTAGTACCCTGCACGGCGTCTCTTCTAAAAGCACTATCCTCTCTTTTCACGCGATTTCTCATTCTAAAATGAAAACCAAATAGCTATCAAATTTCGGACCCCAAATATTTTTAAAGGAGTGTTTAGTGTTTTCAAACCCTTCAAATTGTAAAATAATTACGGTTCTATATTCCATGTCGATATAATTATATGTTAAGAAAAGAAAATTTATATGTCAGTGTCAGGTTGTATGTTGAACAAAATATGATTCGCGATCGTAGCAAATAATGGATTTGCGGAGCTATATCAACTCATCAATGAAATAATCGTTAGAAAATTTGAATTTCGCGGAGTATCCTTGCGCTTTCACCTTACGTGATCGATAACTATGTATAATGAATTGCAAATAAAAATAATATCCACCTCGCTTCTGTTTCTTTTTTCTTTTATTCTTTTCAATTGACACAATGATAATACAACCCCTACGCCCCATTGCTAAAACTAATAAAACAGAAATATAACAATTCATTTACAAACTACTAAAATAATACTTTACTTGATAATAAACGAAATTCTAACCTAATGAAAAAAAAATACAAGAGAATCAAAATGTTGTAGTCGTAGTATAACAATGCGTTTAAGATGGATACGCTCGAAAATCGGGACGCGGAAAAAAATGGCACAGGTCCTTCGTCGATGGGCGCTCGGGCCGTACTAATCCGTGCTCGCTTATGCGTCGTAATTTATTCTAATTTAGAGTGATGTTAAAAATTATATTGTATCTGATTAAATGAATGAGAGGTTTTCCTTTTGAGGTTTTAAAAAAAAACTTAGTTATCAAGAACTCCATAGATGGCGTTGAACTTACTATGCCAAAGCCAAAACGCTTGAAAAAAAAAACATTGTGTCACGTCACATACTCTCGTTGACTGACACTTTCATTTGCTTAACCTTCGAATATAACCAACATTTCTCGCGCTTTGTTAAAATCAGTTTTTTTAGGTTCCGTTCCTTGTATTATCATACTTACTCCTAGCGCCATCTATCCAGCGACTAGGGAAGAGCTAAAAAGAAAATCCCTCATTGATTTTAATAAAACTTTGGAATTAGTTTAGTAAAAGAATATATAGTTTATTTTTCCATTTTTTTTTCAATGTAATTACGCTCTATTCAAACCAAAAAAAATACGATAAAATAGCAATATAAAACGTAAAAATTGACCTAAGACTTTATTTTATTACTAATTAATGTTATTAATTATCGATATTCTAGTACATTATGTGTCGACAAAAGTATATGTCTGATGCTTTGTGTATTTTTTTGAGTGAAATTTATAAATATTTATGATAGAATTATGAGTCTGAAATTGACTCTGCGAAGATTTTTGCCCACTGCCACTTAAGTTTGGCAATTCTTCGGGCTACGTCGGTGACCCTGGTTCTCTTGCGGATGTCTTCATTTCTGATTCTATCACGCATAGAAACTCCGAGGATAGCCCTCTCCATTGCCCTTTGGGTGACTTTAAGCCTTCTGATAAGGCCCATTGTGAGCGACCACGTTTCGGTGCCGTATGTAATCACTGGCAACACACACACTGGTAATAGACTTTCGTCTTGAGACACTGCGGTAAGTTGGACGAGAGGATACCGCGCAGCTTCCCGAACGCTGCCCAGCCGAGTCAGATTCGACGATTGACCTCTTTCTCGAAGTTAGACCTAACTAACTGGACCGTTTGTCCTAGGTACACATAATCGTCCACGGCTTCGAGTGCGAGTTCGAGTGAGTCTCCGATTTTGATTGGAGTGGGTTTTACATGGGCATTCAACATTTCCATGTTCATTTTTAGCCCCACTCTTTCGGAAGCTCTACTGAGGTCATCGAACATTTTACTGAGGTCCTCCATGGTCTCAGCCATGACCAATATATCATCGGCAAACCGAAGGTGAGTGATGTACTCGCCATTGACGTTGATGCCTAGCCCTCTCCAGTCCAGAACCTTAAGGACATCCTCCAGTGCAGCGGTGAACAGTTTCGGAGATTTGACGGTCACACAACAACATAACGATCATCAATAAATTCACTATTGTTAATAGAAGGAATTAACCATGTCTCACAAAATTATAATATCATAACAGTTAGAGAGAATATTCATGTATGTACCTAAACATTATTTAGTTTTGTGCGTATGCCTCTACTACTTTTGGTAGTAGATACTTAGATCGTTCCCGATGTTAGCCATATTTTGAGTCTTAATGTGAATATTACAAAAAAGGTATATAACCTTCAGACGTTTTGATTTAAATATTATTTAGTGGTCTAACTTTACATAAATGTTTTGATGATTTTATAGCTATAGTGGAAGAATTTTCGGACCGCTTTACGAGGATGGTAGCGTGCTTTATCCAAACGAATTTGCTTCTTCGCTAGTTCACGGGTTTCACGTAACAGAGGCCCTACTCTCTAACGTCCGTCCGTCCGTCCGTTCCTATCTGTCCCTCTCGCGCACGTCTGCAGATGAGTGCGAGTGAGAGCGACGGATAGAGAGTAGTAGGAGTAGGGCCCCACTTGCTTCTTCTAGAGAGTTAGGTGTTCGTTGACGTAGATGGTCCTGGGAGCTCCTGAGATGCCTATGTTTATTTATTTATTTAACCCTAGAAGCCTAATCTATTTCAGAAGTACACAAAGCCTTAACATACGTCTCAGAGGCGTACACATATAATTTTTTTTTAAATGTAAAATTGCCTTATTTTGTTTTTTTTTTGTAGTGGTAATTTAAATTTGGTTTTAAGCTAAAATTAAAACAACACTGTTATGAATAATTACTATAACAGTTATTTATTACAAAAATTTGGGGAGAGAAGCTAGGGTATGTTTGGTGGGAATCGCTGTTTGTGAGAGCAGCATTACCTATAAAGTGCCAAAAATACTTTCTGCTGTACCCGTGGCGGAGTACCGTATAAAGCAGAACCCTAGCCAGTCCGAGTCATCCACGTCCCCGTCGTTCTCCCTGGGACCTGCTGCAACCGCGCCGCCGCGCGCCCGCCACCCCGAGTTGCAGCTGAGCTAACGGATGCAGGGCGAAGGGCGAATATTTTGCGCCTTAAAACAAAATCACCTCACTAGGGAGGATACCCGAAACAAAACAGAGCACATCCGAAGGCTCTAAAGCGGCAGCCCCGCTATCGGATTAAGGCACAGTGGGCTAATCACCTGCTTGCCCGACAATAATTGATTCCTGAAACTGAAACAGATAGAAACCGGACCGATCTTTTACCGACGACTTTTGGCATGAAAAAACGGACACGAATTGCTTATTGGAACGTACGCACGCTTAGCGATGACAGTCGACTAGCCCAAGCAGAAGCAGTAATGCTTAACTACAACTTGCAGATACTCGGTCTAAGCGAAGTGAGGAGGAACGGGTTTGGGGAGCTGAGAACGTCCAGGGGCTTGACATTGCTATATTCTGGTAAAGAAAGTGAGGAAGATGTGCGCGAGTATGGCGTGGGGCTCTTCCTTTCTAAAGCAGCCAAGAATAGTCTCTTGGACTGGAAACCGATCTCAGACCGGATCATGTATGCCCGTTTCAATTCAAGAGCCCGGAAGATCTCTATTGTCCAGTGCTACGCCCCAACCAATGGATCACCTGAGGATACCAAGGATGACTTCTACAATGCTCTCAACGCCACCCTTAAGAGCATAAAAAAGCAAGACATCATCATCGTCATGGGGGACCTGAATGCAAAGGTTGGGAGTGTTAATACTAACCGCGAGCGACATATGGGTACACAGGGACTTGGGGTGTGCAACGAGAATGGGGAGCGATTTATTGAATTTTGTCAGAACCACGACCTTACAATCGGAGGAACATTATTCATTCATGGTGAACATCATAAGTACACGTGGAACTCACCCGATGGGGTCACCAAGAACCAAATTGACCACCTTGCCATTAGTTCCAAATGGCGTTCTTCATTGCTTGATGTTCGCAACCGTAGGGGTGCCGATATTGATAGCGACCACCATCTGGTGGTTGCTGAAGTCCGGCTGAAAGTTGCAGTAGCCCGTGCGGCTGGAGGACCCGGCAAAATTGGAAGGCGGTTCGACATAAACAAACTGCATGACCCAGACACGCATAAAGCCTCTCAACTCGAGTTGCGCAATCACTTTTCTGTACTCGATACTGCTCCGGACTCAATAGACGAGGAGTGGAAGCGCATAAAAGTGGCCTATACAGAGACCAGCTCCGCCGTTCTAGGGCACAAATCGACTCACTCTCGGGAGGACTGGATGTCACAACACACGTGGAGCCTGATCGAAGAAAGGAGAAATCTTCATCTGAGACTTTTAGAAACCCATAACGACGCCATACGGGCCGACCTTAACATCCAATACCGTCAGAAACGCAAAGAAATCTACCGCAGTACCCGCAAAGACAGGCGACAGTGGGCTGATGGTATTGCTGATCGTGCTCAACAAGCTGCAAACACCGGCAACTTGAAGGAGCTGTACAAATCTACTAAAACCCTGGCAGGTAACAGCAGGTCAAAGAAGAAGCCGCTGAAGTCCAAAGATGGTCAGCTCATTGTGACATCAGAAGGGCAGCTGCTACGCTATAACTGGAGAGGTATTACTCTGCTCTCGATTCCCTCTAAGGTTTTCTGCAAAATCATCCTGGATAGACTGTCGAAGGCCGTGGATCCTCTTCTACGTAGGGAACAGGCTGGTTTCCGCTCGAACCGCTCATGTACGGACCAGATCAACACCCTCCGTATCATACTGGAACAGGCATCAGAATGGCAGAGGGAGATTTATCTAACCTTTGTAGACTTCGAAAAAGCCTTTGATACGCTGAAGTGGTCTAGCATCTGGTCCCGTTTACTGGAAATTGGAGTGCCGCCGAAAATCGTCCGTTTGTTGGAGAGTATCTACAAGAAGTATTCTTGTAAGGTAACCCATGACGGCCTCATCTCGGATGACGTAGCAGTACACGCGGGTGTCTGCCAAGGCTGCCTTCTGTCACCGCTTCTCTTCCTAGTTGTTCTTGACGGAATTATGCTTCGCATCTCTGAAAACAAGCGCCGCGGCATAGAGTGGGGACTATCCAATGTCTTGGAAGACTTGGACTACGCCGATGACCTATGCCTGCTGAGTCATACCCGCGCCGATATGCAAGCAAAATTGAACGATCTTCAGCAGGAGGCGGCAGAAACCGGGCTTAAAATAAATATCAGGAAGACCCAGGAGATGAGAACTGGTGTGAAGAATCACCCACCGTTGCTGATTGGCGCAGAGGCAGTGGCACGCGTCCACAAATTCACTTACCTCGGGAGCGTCGTGGCAGAGACTGGGGGCAGTGAAGAGGACATCGCTTCACGGATCGCCAAAGCCCGAGCAACCTTCGCACAGCTGAGACCTGTTTGGCAGTCACGGAAACTGACCCGAAGGATTAAACTCAAGATATTCGGGTCCAATGTGAAATCCGTGCTGCTTTACGGGTGTGAAACGTGGAAGGTCACAAAGGACATCTCACGCCAAATCCAAGTTTTCGTCAACCGCTGTCTTCGTCGCATTCTCGGAATTTACTGGCCCGAGACCATCTCCAACGTAGAGCTGTTAGAGGAATGCCACGAGAGCCCGATCGACCGCCAGATCAAGCGTCGCAAGTGGAGATGGATTGGCCACACGCTCCGAAGGGACCCTGACCACATACCCAAACAAGCTTTGGACTGGAATCCCCAAGGAAAAAGAAAGCGTGGCCGTCCCCGTCAAACCTGGCGTCGCACCGTGTTGGCAGAAGCGGCGAGCATCGGAATGACATGGAGCGAGGTGAAGCGTGAAGCTCAAGACCGATCGCGATGGAGGACATCTGTGGACGCCCTCTGCCCCATCTAGGGGACATAGGACATTAAGTCAAAAGTAAGTCATTACAAAAATAAAACTAGGTGAATAAATTCGAACAAAAAAATCAACTTCAAAATCAACAGAAAAATATAATTTTTTCATAGAAAATTTTCTTTTTTTAACGCTAATTAGTTATTCTTAGACCAAATATTAAAACTAATCAGACTTCAAAAGGCTAGGTAAACTTTAAGAGCAGTCTACACAAATATCAACATGTGAGGTGGTGAAACACGGTCAGCGTCAGATGATGGACCATTTTCTGTAACAGGGGCTGGGTCGGTTTCTTCAGAGGAAGCAGGTTCTTGTAAAGACGAAACATACTCAGTCACATAACTATTTTCATCTTCGCTTTGAACGTCGTCGATAACCTGGTCATCCTCAACTTCGGAATCCGAATCTTCCAAAGAAGGATCATCTTCCTCGTTTAGGATTGCTAAAATATCGTCTCCGTCTAATCTTCGAGACCGTGACATAACAGTTGGGCTGAAAAGTTCGTAGGCTAGCATAGAAAAAGTATTTTTTTTGTTAGAATTTGATTTTATTATTCAATATAGTTGCCTTCGAGGGCGATACAACGATTATAGCGGTCATACAATTTTTCGATACCACTTTTATAGTACGATTTTTCTTTAGCCTCAAAATAGGCTTCAGTTTCGGCAATTACCTATTCATCGGTGCAAAATTTCTGTCCAGCGAGCATCCTCTTGTGGTCTGAGAACAGGAAAAAGTCACTGGGGGCCAGATCTGGAGAATACGGTGGATGCAGAAGCAATTCAAAGCCCAATTCATGCAATTTTGCCATCGTTTTCATTGATTTGTGACACGGTGCATTGTCTTGATGAAACAGCACTTTCTTCTTCTTCAAATGGGGCCGTTTTTCCGCGATTTCATCCTTCAAACGCTCCAATAACGCTACGTAATAGTCGCTGTTTATGGTTTTTCCCTTTTTATGATAGTCGATGAATATTATACCATTCGCATCCCAAAATACTGATGCCATAACCTTGCCAGCCGACTTATGCGTCTTTCCACGCTTTGGAGTCGGTTCATCACGTGCCGTCCACTGGGCTGACTGTCGATTGGACTCCGGTGTGAAATGATGGAGCCATTTTTCATTCATTGTCACATATCGACGCAAAAAGTCGGGTTTATTACGATTGAACAGCTCCAAACACTGCTCAGAATCATCAATTCGTTGTTGTTTTTGGTCGATTGTGAGCTCGCGCGGCACCCACTTTGAACAGAGCTTTCGCATACCCAAATATTCATTCACGATATGTCCAACACTTTCCTTTGATATCTTTAGGGTCTCAGCTATCTCAATTAACTTTACTTTACGGTTATCCAAAATTATTTTGTGGACTTTTTTGATGTTTTCGTCGGTAACAGCCTCTTTGGGGCGTCCACTGCGTGCATCGTCCTCGGTTCGCATTTCACCTCGTTTAAACTTAGCAAACCACTTCTCAACAGTTGATTTGCCTGGTGCAAAGTCCGAATAATGTTTATCAAGCCAAGCCTTGGCTTCAATAGTATTTTTTTTCGTCAAAAAGCAATGCTATATTAAGACACGAAAATCCTTTTTATCAATTTTTTTCAAAATAATAAAAGTTGCTTCACTCAAAATGCTATACTCACAAATTTATAGTATGACAGCTGTCAAATTTATACACGTTTCACATTTTGAAGGTTAGGGCTAAATAAAAATCATATGGATTTAATACTAGTAGCGCCATCTATGTGTCAGCCTACGAACTTTTCAGCCCACCCAATATTTTATATTATCTGAAACAACGCCGAAAATATAAAATATACGAAAAACGAACAAAAGTAAAATCACATAAACCTAGTTAAAAGTTACGCAAAGCCTAAACATACGTCTCGCAGGCGTGCAATACTTCGATAAATCAAAAATGGCGGGACTTACCTTAACGATACGGGCACCGTAAGCTAGCTCCCGGCGGCCACTGAGTTGGTGAAAAAGCACGACGCGCTAGCTTCAATCGTTAAAAAGAGACATACGATATTCGGTTTCGTGTACACCTCGCAGACGTAGATTAGGCTTCTAGGGTTAAAATAGGTACACCAACAGTACATACATATAACATTATTGATAAAAGTACACTTACTATGGTTCTAATGTACGTACCAATTATAGGTGTACACAACATTTTTAGTATATTAAAGCTTCTTTGCTAAAAAGAGATCAGATAACAGACTTATACAATAACAGACTTACAATAATAATGTAGAATAGACAAACGAAACATAATAAAATATCAATATAAAAACTAAACAAAGAAATATTACTTAGGACTGTTGAAATGTCGCATGTCGGTTCAAATGGGAGCGCAACAGGGTTTTGAACTTGGGTAGGGAACCAAAGAACACATCCAAGTCGGGCAATTTTGAATTCAGTTCGTTGTATTGTATGCACATTCTTGATACTGGTGAGTGTCTCCCGATGTTACTTCGACTGGCTGGCGGTTGAAACAGTCTAGAAATTGGCTGTCTAGGACGGTTATATGGGACTAACAACATGACACGTTCTAGCAACTGTTCGCATTCAATTTGACTATTCACAACCTTATGTAGAAAAACTAAGTCATGGACAGTGCGACGGTTTCGAAGTGACTCAATTTGAAAGAAAGCCAAATGTTCACTATTCGTCAAGTTTCATAATGCGTTTTGTTCGCGCTTCCTAAATTCAAATTTTCCCGCCGACTACGTGTTCTCGGTGGTGTCGAGCGAACAACCAATCAGGGCGCCGTTTAGCGCATGCGCTTACCAGTGTCCTGGGACCGCCAACTCAATTAGAGAATGAACGGAACGCGCGCCCACGCCGCTCGATGGTGTAAAAACTTTTTAACCAAAACCCCTTTTAAAAAGACTGAAGATCAACCGAATTCTATTGTGCCTGGATTGTGTAAGGTGCGATATTCCCCCGGGAGTGTGTGGGACTATCGATTCACGCCGTACTCTCATTGAAATACGGTGTGGTGCATTCGCCGGCCGGCGGCAACCGCGTGCTCCTGAAGCTTCGGGACGTCAGAGGATTCGTTGGCGTGAACATCAAGGTAAGCGCACGTACTTGCTTGGTTTGCCAGCTCAGAACCACCCCTTCTTCATTTTATTCGGCGGGAACTTCTAGCCCAAAATTTATACGTAAGTCGTTCCCGAACACAGAGTGCCGTCAAGAGACCTTCGGCAGGTCTGCGTCGTCACATCTTTTTGGTGCCGAAACCAGGGACCGTTAGATTTCCTTCGAGGTTGCATTTTTTATCGTACCTACATAATAACGCTGGTATTTTTCGTACATAAGAAAATCGTATTTCAATACCTGTCTCGATTCCTCATACCTAACAGTTTTTATTATCTTTATCTAACAGTATTTCCCATAACATCTAACGCAAATAGCATACATTTCAAGATAAATTCTGTAAAATACATGACTTGTAACTTTTTCATAAGTTCAGGTAGTTTGATTATACATTATAAAAGGGATAGACCGTCCATTTTGTATTTCGCTGCGTTGAAGTTTAGGTGAATTCCAGTAAGATCTATTCCATTCAACTCATTCGATCATTTTATACGTCACAACCGTATTTCGGTTATCAGTCAACCATAGATAGGATCCTTCTAGGTTCATTCGTACCTCGTTTGAGCGTCACCGCGACTTATTCACTCATCGTTCTGTTCATTCAGATTTGACAACTGTCATTCGTTTAACCTGTGTACATCACATACACTCACTTGCAAGAAAGATTTTTATCTTTTTAATGCCACTTTAAACCCTAATGTTTCATTAAAGCATTGCAGGAAAGAAAATAAGATGCATTTTAAAGGTCCTTTAAATTTTAATTATGGAAATGTCAAACTTATCTAATGAAGTGTCATACCACCGGCATACCACCCATTAACGGTATTTTGTATTGCACGAAGCGACTTTAGCGCATCAGAGCACATTAAATTACATTTCAGAGGTTATAATTTTTAATGGGTCGACGACGGGCCATTAAACTGATTTTACGTAGTGTTTACTTTTATTTTCGCTGCTAAATATGTCGTTGACCAGCCTATCGTCGCTGTCTGATCCAGAAGATGTTCCTCGCCGCCGCCAGATCCTAGACAAAATAAATTTATTCAAAAAAACATGATGGAGAAGAGCTCTGGTTGTGCTACTGAATTTCAAAGGAGGCAGCGCTGCAGCTTCGTGACCGCCTTAATCTGGAGCCACAGACCCTGAGGAGTAAGGCCATTTGTGGTCTTACCCAGCTTCTAATCTGTTTGCGGTTCTTCGCGATGGGGTCCTTCCAGATGGTACTAGCTGATCTGACGAACATAAACAGCTCTACAGTTTGCCGAATAGTACAAAAGGTGTCTCGCAAGCTGGCTGCATTAACCTCCACCTATATCAATATGCCTGAACGGAACTCGTTCCGTGCATGAGCATTGGGGGCTCATAAGCTGAAATGTTCCGCTGCAGAAAAGGATATTTTTCCATTAAGTAATGTTTTATGAGATCAGCCAATAGTGCTTTTTCTTCTGGAGTGAAGTTTGCACCTCCTTCACGTTTTTTGTTATGGTTTTCAGACATTTTCACTCACAAACAAAATAAAACCTAAATAATAATAACACGCGACTTTCACATCCAATGAATTTGAAAGAAAAATATTAGTCGTCAAATAAACCGTATTACGTGTCAAACGCGTTTTGTATCGGCCAATTAATACACAAATTGTGAATACTTTAAAAAAAAAACGCAACCACTCGTTCAATCCATTCATTTTTTCCATTTATTGTTGGCAACAATGTTTAATGCTCTCATTAGTTAAAGGATCAAGTTTTTAGCGTAAAGTAGTTTGATGCAACAAACTAATGAAGTCATTATTTTAATGATTTCATTAGCGATAAAGTGGCATTAACTAAAGAAGATTTAATGTGAAGCTTCTTGCAATTGAGTGTATATCGGTGAATTCAAAGTTGCTTCAGATAATTAGCTAAGCAATTCTATCAATTTATCCGTGTTTATCTAATTTACTAATCGGCTGTAGTACTACATGCAAGCTAAATCGCCGTAACAGGTTCCCTAATCATTGGTATTCGTGATCAGCTGTTGTCATTCATCTTAATTCGTTTACATTCTGTATTCCGTGAATTAAAAGTTACTCCAGATCATTGGATAAGCAATTTTATCAATCTATCGGTGTTTATCTAATGACCTAATCGGCTGTAGTAATTTCTATTCAACCTAACTCAGTACAAATGTAAACGGCCAATCATTTCTCCGACTAGGTGTCTCACGTAAACAGGTTCCCCACTCACTAGCATCGTGATCAATCATTGCGTCATACATTCCTTTTGTTGATTTTGTAGGCCTCATAGTAGTGCTACGAGCTACCGTGCTACGGCGTAGGCGTGTACCTTACCGCTACGAACTAAACTATTATCTTATCAGTGATTTCTTTATTAGCTATAATTAAGATACGTTAACATTGCATATAACTTACGCGAATTGTTCTAGAGGTGTTTTCTTTTTAACTGTTTTAAATACACGACACAATGTCTTTTGTTCCAAAGCGTACAACTCGTAAACTAAGTAGATCTAAATCAAAACACATTGAAGTAGAACACTATACTGGCCAACACTTACCTGTATTACGTCGAAAACGTACCATAGCTTTGAATCGTTTATTGAAGGCGCTCCAGGTAGGTCACTTAGCACGCAGTGATGATAGTCAAACCGATCTTTTCCTTTCGTACTGCGATCAACTCGATAAATGGACTTCAGACTTTGAGCAGGCGCACCTTGCTATAATTGGTATTTTGGAGTCATCTGATCAGGATGGAGATGATGAGGATGAGATTCAGGCTCACTTTGATGATACCTGTCTTCAAGTTAGGTCAATTTGTCGTCAGTTCACAAAAGTTAATTTGAACTCGTCTGAAATCCCTTATCAATCTAACGCTTCTTCATCGTCATTGTCACGTATTCGACTTCCTAAAATTCAATTACCTACCTTTTCGGGTAACATTAAGCAGTGGTCAGAATTTATTGATACATTCAATGCGCTCATTCATACGAATCCGTCTCTTCAAGATGTTGAGAAATTCCATTACCTTATTTCATCATTGAGTGGTGATATGGTATCACTTATTCGAAAATTTCCCCTAACGGGTGATCACTACTTGGACGCATATGCGGCGTTGGTTGCGCGGTATCAAGATAAGCGTGATCTAGCATACACGTGTTGGCAAGACGTGTTAGATGTTAACTTCAAACTCGAAAATGCTACCGACTTTCGGGCAACGTTAGATTCACTTGATGAGAATTTATGTATTTTGAAAAAGCTTAACCTTCCAGTTCAACATTGGGATTTTACTATAGTTTATCACATCTTCTCTAAGCTGGATTCTAAAATTCGCTGTGAATTTGAAGAAAAGTGTGGCCATAAGGAATTCCATACTTTAAGTGAACTAAAACAATTTCTCCATTCGAAGTGTGAGGCACTTATGCGTGATAGTCACTTTGTTAACGCAAGTAAGGTCACTCACCAGACCAAGGCTGGACCCGCAGCCTCAGCAAATAAAGCTGCTAAGCGTCCTAATACCTCGCATTCACTTTTAGCTGATAGTTCTGTAAATTCTAACAATGCTGAAAATCCTTCAACTTCCAATAAAAAGGCCGAATCCAATAGTCAAGATAACTCTCAAAATAATAAACCGTCTAAATGTGCATTTTGCTCAAGCGATCATTCGATTACTAAATGTACATCATTTTTAGGGAAAACAACAGAAGAACGTATGTCGGTGGCTGTTGAGAAGAAGTGGTGTTTTAACTGCCTTAGATCTTCACATCAAATTAAGGATTGTCAATCTGTTTTTCGTTGTATGAAGTGTAAACATAAGCATCATACGCTGCTTCATACTGATCGAGTTGACCGTCCCTCTGGTGATGCTGAGTCACAAGCAGTGACCCTGGTCACTAGGGATTCGCATCAAACTTTCCCTTCTAAATCTTCTTTAAATTCTACCGTGCTGCTTGCCACAGCAATAATTCAAGTTCAAGATTCGAACGGACAGTTTCACTCCTTCCGTGCACTGTTCGATACGGGCAGTCAGAACAATTTTATTACTAAGAACGCTGCACAGTGTTTACATCTTAAGCCAACTTCATGCGAAACTAATATCAACGGTTTAGGTGGCATTGCTGCTAGCATTATCGGCTTAGTAAATTGTTCGATTGCATCTAAAAATCAACGTTTGTTTAACGTGGATCTTCATGTTATTTCTCACATATGCGGTGATCAGCCAATAGCTAAACTCAATACCGTGTATAAACCAAACAAGCTTTGGACTGGAATCCCCAAGGAAAAAGAAAGCGTGGCCGTCCCCGTCAAACCTGGCGTCGCACCGTGTTGGCAGAAGCGGCGAGCATCGGAATGACATGGAGCGAGGTGAAGCGTGAAGCTCAAGACCGATCGCGATGGAGGACATCTGTGGACGCCCTCTGCCCCATCTAGGGGACATAGGACATTAAGTCAAAAGTAAGTCATTACAAAAATAAAACTAGGTGAATAAATTCGAACAAAAAAATCAACTTCAAAATCAACAGAAAAATATAATTTTTTCATAGAAAATTTTCTTTTTTTAACGCTAATTAGTTATTCTTAGACCAAATATTAAAACTAATCAGACTTCAAAAGGCTAGGTAAACTTTAAGAGCAGTCTACACAAATATCAACATGTGAGGTGGTGAAACACGGTCAGCGTCAGATGATGGACCATTTTCTGTAACAGGGGCTGGGTCGGTTTCTTCAGAGGAAGCAGGTTCTTGTAAAGACGAAACATACTCAGTCACATAACTATTTTCATCTTCGCTTTGAACGTCGTCGATAACCTGGTCATCCTCAACTTCGGAATCCGAATCTTCCAAAGAAGGATCATCTTCCTCGTTTAGGATTGCTAAAATATCGTCTCCGTCTAATCTTCGAGACCGTGACATAACAGTTGGGCTGAAAAGTTCGTAGGCTAGCATAGAAAAAGTATTTTTTTTGTTAGAATTTGATTTTATTATTCAATATAGTTGCCTTCGAGGGCGATACAACGATTATAGCGGTCATACAATTTTTCGATACCACTTTTATAGTACGATTTGTCTTTAGCCTCAAAATAGGCTTCAGTTTCGGCAATTACCTCTTCATCGGTGCAAAATTTCTGTCCAGCGAGCATCCTCTTGTGGTCTGAGAACAGGAAAAAGTCACTGGGGGCCAGATCTGGAGAATACGGTGGATGCAGAAGCAATTCAAAGCCCAATTCATGCAATTTTGCCATCGTTTTCATTGATTTGTGACACGGTGCATTGTCTTGATGAAACAGCACTTTCTTCTTCTTCAAATGGGGCCGTTTTTCCGCGATTTCATCCTTCAAACGCTCCAATAACGCTACGTAATAGTCGCTGTTTATGGTTTTTCCCTTTTTATGATAGTCGATGAATATTATACCATTCGCATCCCAAAATACTGATGCCATAACCTTGCCAGCCGACTTATGCGTCTTTCCACGCTTTGGAGTCGGTTCATCACGTGCCGTCCACTGGGCTGACTGTCGATTGGACTCCGGTGTGAAATGATGGAGCCATTTTTCATTCATTGTCACATATCGACGCAAAAAGTCGGGTTTATTACGATTGAACAGCTCCAAACACTGCTCAGAATCATCAATTCGTTGTTGTTTTTGGTCGATTGTGAGCTCGCGCGGCACCCACTTTGAACAGAGCTTTCGCATACCCAAATATTCATTCACGATATGTCCAACACTTTCCTTTGATATCTTTAGGGTCTCAGCTATCTCAATTAACTTTACTTTACGGTTATCCAAAATTATTTTGTGGACTTTTTTGATGTTTTCGTCGGTAACAGCCTCTTTGGGGCGTCCACTGCGTGCATCGTCCTCGGTTCGCATTTCACCTCGTTTAAACTTAGCAAACCACTTCTCAACAGTTGATTTGCCTGGTGCAAAGTCCGAATAATGTTTATCAAGCCAAGCCTTGGCTTCAATAGTATTTTTTTTCGTCAAAAAGCAATGCTATATTAAGACACGAAAATCCTTTTTATCAATTTTTTTCAAAATAATAAAAGTTGCTTCACTCAAAATGCTATACTCACAAATTTATAGTATGACAGCTGTCAAATTTATACACGTTTCACATTTTGAAGGTTAGGGCTAAATAAAAATCATATGGATTTAATACTAGTAGCGCCATCTATGTGTCAGCCTACGAACTTTTCAGCCCACCCAATATTTTATATTATCTGAAACAACGCCGAAAATATAAAATATACGAAAAACGAACAAAAGTAAAATCACATAAACCTAGTTAAAAGTTACGCAAAGCCTAAACATACGTCTCGCAGGCGTGCAATACTTCGATAAATCAAAAATGGCGGGACTTACCTTAACGATACGGGCACCGTAAGCTAGCTCCCGGCGGCCACTGAGTTGGTGAAAAAGCACGACGCGCTAGCTTCAATCGTTAAAAAGAGACATACGATATTCGGTTTCGTGTACACCTCGCAGACGTAGATTAGGCTTCTAGGGTTAAAATAGGTACACCAACAGTACATACATATAACATTATTGATAAAAGTACACTTACTATGGTTCTAATGTACGTACCAATTATAGGTGTACACAACATTTTTAGTATATTAAAGCTTCTTTGCTAAAAAGAGATCAGATAACAGACTTATACAATAACAGACTTACAATAATAATGTAGAATAGACAAACGAAACATAATAAAATATCAATATAAAAACTAAACAAAGAAATATTACTTAGGACTGTTGAAATGTCGCATGTCGGTTCAAATGGGAGCGCAACAGGGTTTTGAACTTGGGTAGGGAACCAAAGAACACATCCAAGTCGGGCAATTTTGAATTCAGTTCGTTGTATTGTATGCACATTCTTGATACTGGTGAGTGTCTCCCGATGTTACTTCGACTGGCTGGCGGTTGAAACAGTCTAGAAATTGGCTGTCTAGGACGGTTATATGGGACTAACAACATGACACGTTCTAGCAACTGTTCGCATTCAATTTGACTATTCACAACCTTATGTAGAAAAACTAAGTCATGGACAGTGCGACGGTTTCGAAGTGACTCAATTTGAAAGAAAGCCAAATGTTCACTATTCGTCAAGTTTCATAATGCGTTTTGTTCGCGCTTCCTAAATTCAAATTTTCCCGCCGACTACGTGTTCTCGGTGGTGTCGAGCGAACAACCAATCAGGGCGCCGTTTAGCGCATGCGCTTACCAGTGTCCTGGGACCGCCAACTCAATTAGAGAATGAACGGAACGCGCGCCCACGCCGCTCGATGGTGTAAAAACTTTTTAACCAAAACCCCTTTTAAAAAGACTGAAGATCAACCGAATTCTATTGTGCCTGGATTGTGTAAGGTGCGATATTCCCCCGGGAGTGTGTGGGACTATCGATTCACGCCGTACTCTCATTGAAATACGGTGTGGTGCATTCGCCGGCCGGCGGCAACCGCGTGCTCCTGAAGCTTCGGGACGTCAGAGGATTCGTTGGCGTGAACATCAAGGTAAGCGCACGTACTTGCTTGGTTTGCCAGCTCAGAACCACCCCTTCTTCATTTTATTCGGCGGGAACTTCTAGCCCAAAATTTATACGTAAGTCGTTCCCGAACACAGAGTGCCGTCAAGAGACCTTCGGCAGGTCTGCGTCGTCACATCTTTTTGGTGCCGAAACCAGGGACCGTTAGATTTCCTTCGAGGTTGCATTTTTTATCGTACCTACATAATAACGCTGGTATTTTTCGTACATAAGAAAATCGTATTTCAATACCTGTCTCGATTCCTCATACCTAACAGTTTTTATTATCTTTATCTAACAGTATTTCCCATAACATCTAACGCAAATAGCATACATTTCAAGATAAATTCTGTAAAATACATGACTTGTAACTTTTTCATAAGTTCAGGTAGTTTGATTATACATTATAAAAGGGATAGACCGTCCATTTTGTATTTCGCTGCGTTGAAGTTTAGGTGAATTCCAGTAAGATCTATTCCATTCAACTCATTCGATCATTTTATACGTCACAACCGTATTTCGGTTATCAGTCAACCATAGATAGGATCCTTCTAGGTTCATTCGTACCTCGTTTGAGCGTCACCGCGACTTATTCACTCATCGTTCTGTTCATTCAGATTTGACAACTGTCATTCGTTTAACCTGTGTACATCACATACACTCACTTGCAAGAAAGATTTTTATCTTTTTAATGCCACTTTAAACCCTAATGTTTCATTAAAGCATTGCAGGAAAGAAAATAAGATGCATTTTAAAGGTCCTTTAAATTTTAATTATGGAAATGTCAAACTTATCTAATGAAGTGTCATACCACCGGCATACCACCCATTAACGGTATTTTGTATTGCACGAAGCGACTTTAGCGCATCAGAGCACATTAAATTACATTTCAGAGGTTATAATTTTTAATGGGTCGACGACGGGCCATTAAACTGATTTTACGTAGTGTTTACTTTTATTTTCGCTGCTAAATATGTCGTTGACCAGCCTATCGTCGCTGTCTGATCCAGAAGATGTTCCTCGCCGCCGCCAGATCCTAGACAAAATAAATTTATTCAAAAAAACATGATGGAGAAGAGCTCTGGTTGTGCTACTGAATTTCAAAGGAGGCAGCGCTGCAGCTTCGTGACCGCCTTAATCTGGAGCCACAGACCCTGAGGAGTAAGGCCATTTGTGGTCTTACCCAGCTTCTAATCTGTTTGCGGTTCTTCGCGATGGGGTCCTTCCAGATGGTACTAGCTGATCTGACGAACATAAACAGCTCTACAGTTTGCCGAATAGTACAAAAGGTGTCTCGCAAGCTGGCTGCATTAACCTCCACCTATATCAATATGCCTGAACGGAACTCGTTCCGTGCATGAGCATTGGGGGCTCATAAGCTGAAATGTTCCGCTGCAGAAAAGGATATTTTTCCATTAAGTAATGTTTTATGAGATCAGCCAATAGTGCTTTTTCTTCTGGAGTGAAGTTTGCACCTCCTTCACGTTTTTTGTTATGGTTTTCAGACATTTTCACTCACAAACAAAATAAAACCTAAATAATAATAACACGCGACTTTCACATCCAATGAATTTGAAAGAAAAATATTAGTCGTCAAATAAACCGTATTACGTGTCAAACGCGTTTTGTATCGGCCAATTAATACACAAATTGTGAATACTTTAAAAAAAAAACGCAACCACTCGTTCAATCCATTCATTTTTTCCATTTATTGTTGGCAACAATGTTTAATGCTCTCATTAGTTAAAGGATCAAGTTTTTAGCGTAAAGTACACACATCAAAAGTGTCTAGGGATCAAGCATTTTTATGCGGATTTCTTGAGATTGAGATGTGGCTTTGTAATAAATTTATGATTTTATAAATTTATATGGATCCTTTTTGGTGCATTTCATAATTTGAATCAGGAACTCTCAATCAAATTCGAGTAAAAGATGAAAATAAGCTGTCAATATTTTCCCTATAAAAACATACAACGCATTGAAGACATTATTAGTGCTACTGTTTCCCTACTACTGATTAAAACCAACGTTATTATGGAGCGGCGACGTCATTTAAGCAGGGAAGAAATGCTCAGAGCCGTGGGAATGATAGAAGCTGGTTCCCGGCAACGTACTGTAGCTTTAGCTCTGAATACAAGTCAGAGTGTTATCAGTCGACTTTGGACACGTTACCGAAGCACTGGTACCGTGGCTGAGCGCCATGGAGGACGGTATCGCTGCACCACACGGAGACAAGACCGATACATTCAAATCTTAACTCGAAGAGCTCCAACAATAACCGCCATGATGTTAGCCGTGAGGCTTCATCACTCTTCAGGGAACTTAATTAGCGACCAAACAGTCAGAAACCGCTTGCATGAAGTGAACCTTCATTCCCGAAAACCGCTACGGGTACCACCTATAGCAATGCACAATCGTAGGATTCGATATCAATGGGCTCTTGAACACAGAAATTGGGCAGAAGAACAATGGCGTTTCGTGTGCTTTTCTGATGAGTCTCGTTTTGGTATGAGACCGGATACAAGACGTATACGACACTGGAGAACCCCTGGACGCCAACAGCGATTAAAATCCTGCCAGGAAGTCCATCCTTATAGTGGTGGAACCATCATGGTATGGGCGGGTATTTGGATCGGCGGAAGAACTGAGTTGATTTGGATCAGAGGCAACCTCAACGCTCAAATTTATGCTGAGACGATTGTATCAGACGTCATCGTTCCTCTACAAGTGCAAATCGGTCCCTTATTTCAGTTTATGCATGATAATGCACGACCGCACACCGCAAGAGTTGTAAGACAGACTCTCGCCGCAGCTAACATCAATGTCCTGCCCTGGCCTGCTCAGTCGCCAGACTTGAACCCGATTGAGCATGCATGGGATATGCTACAGAGAAGAGCTCTGCCGAATATGGAGGGTATCCAGTCGCAAGAAGACCTTTTTTTGTTGTTGCAACGAACATGGGCGGCCATTCCACAGCGTGATTTGGATGAACTCATTTTGAGTATGCCAAACCGATGTTCTTGTGTTGTTAGTGTTCGCGGTAGAAACACGGATTATTAATTGTTTAAGTTACCCAATAAAATTTTAAAGAAAACTGTGTTTTCAGTCATTTTTTCGAACTTTAATGTTAGTGGTTCAAATGTCAAAAATCCCTTTATTAGGAAAATGGCAAATTTCTTTATTAATGCAAAGGTGACTTGGTTTATCGTTACTGTGACAAACGAAAACACTTTATTTGATGAATCCTTAAAGAAAATTTTAATTAATATCAATCAGGAGAAAAGTTATTGCAAAAATATATGTTGATCCCTAGATACTTTTGATGTGTGTAGTTTGATGCAACAAACTAATGAAGTCATTATTTTAATGATTTCATTAGCGATAAAGTGGCATTAACTAAAGAAGATTTAATGTGAAGCTTCTTGCAATTGAGTGTATATCGGTGAATTCAAAGTTGCTTCAGATAATTAGCTAAGCAATTCTATCAATTTATCCGTGTTTATCTAATTTACTAATCGGCTGTAGTACTACATGCAAGCTAAATCGCCGTAACAGGTTCCCTAATCATTGGTATTCGTGATCAGCTGTTGTCATTCATCTTAATTCGTTTACATTCTGTATTCCGTGAATTAAAAGTTACTCCAGATCATTGGATAAGCAATTTTATCAATCTATCGGTGTTTATCTAATGACCTAATCGGCTGTAGTAATTTCTATTCAACCTAACTCAGTACAAATGTAAACGGCCAATCATTTCTCCGACTAGGTGTCTCACGTAAACAGGTTCCCCACTCACTAGCATCGTGATCAATCATTGCGTCATACATTCCTTTTGTTGATTTTGTAGGCCTCATAGTAGTGCTACGAGCTACCGTGCTACGGCGTAGGCGTGTACCTTACCGCTACGAACTAAACTATTATCTTATCAGTGATTTCTTTATTAGCTATAATTAAGATACGTTAACATTGCATATAACTTACGCGAATTGTTCTAGAGGTGTTTTCTTTTTAACTGTTTTAAATACACGACACAATGTCTTTTGTTCCAAAGCGTACAACTCGTAAACTAAGTAGATCTAAATCAAAACACATTGAAGTAGAACACTATACTGGCCAACACTTACCTGTATTACGTCGAAAACGTACCATAGCTTTGAATCGTTTATTGAAGGCGCTCCAGGTAGGTCACTTAGCACGCAGTGATGATAGTCAAACCGATCTTTTCCTTTCGTACTGCGATCAACTCGATAAATGGACTTCAGACTTTGAGCAGGCGCACCTTGCTATAATTGGTATTTTGGAGTCATCTGATCAGGATGGAGATGATGAGGATGAGATTCAGGCTCACTTTGATGATACCTGTCTTCAAGTTAGGTCAATTTGTCGTCAGTTCACAAAAGTTAATTTGAACTCGTCTGAAATCCCTTATCAATCTAACGCTTCTTCATCGTCATTGTCACGTATTCGACTTCCTAAAATTCAATTACCTACCTTTTCGGGTAACATTAAGCAGTGGTCAGAATTTATTGATACATTCAATGCGCTCATTCATACGAATCCGTCTCTTCAAGATGTTGAGAAATTCCATTACCTTATTTCATCATTGAGTGGTGATATGGTATCACTTATTCGAAAATTTCCCCTAACGGGTGATCACTACTTGGACGCATATGCGGCGTTGGTTGCGCGGTATCAAGATAAGCGTGATCTAGCATACACGTGTTGGCAAGACGTGTTAGATGTTAACTTCAAACTCGAAAATGCTACCGACTTTCGGGCAACGTTAGATTCACTTGATGAGAATTTATGTATTTTGAAAAAGCTTAACCTTCCAGTTCAACATTGGGATTTTACTATAGTTTATCACATCTTCTCTAAGCTGGATTCTAAAATTCGCTGTGAATTTGAAGAAAAGTGTGGCCATAAGGAATTCCATACTTTAAGTGAACTAAAACAATTTCTCCATTCGAAGTGTGAGGCACTTATGCGTGATAGTCACTTTGTTAACGCAAGGAAGGTCACTCACCAGACCAAGGCTGGACCCGCAGCCTCAGCAAATAAAGCTGCTAAGCGTCCTAATACCTCGCATTCACTTTTAGCTGATAGTTCTGTAAATTCTAACAATGCTGAAAATCCTTCAACTTCCAATAAAAAGGCCGAATCCAATAGTCAAGATAACTCTCAAAATAATAAACCGTCTAAATGTGCATTTTGCTCAAGCGATCATTCGATTACTAAATGTACATCATTTTTAGGGAAAACAACAGAAGAACGTATGTCGGTGGCTGTTGAGAAGAAGTGGTGTTTTAACTGCCTTAGATCTTCACATCAAATTAAGGATTGTCAATCTGTTTTTCGTTGTATGAAGTGTAAACATAAGCATCATACGCTGCTTCATACTGATCGAGTTGACCGTCCCTCTGGTGATGCTGAGTCACAAGCAGTGACCCTGGTCACTAGGGATTCGCATCAAACTTTCCCTTCTAAATCTTCTTTAAATTCTACCGTGCTGCTTGCCACAGCAATAATTCAAGTTCAAGATTCGAACGGACAGTTTCACTCCTTCCGTGCACTGTTCGATACGGGCAGTCAGAACAATTTTATTACTAAGAACGCTGCACAGTGTTTACATCTTAAGCCAACTTCATGCGAAACTAATATCAACGGTTTAGGTGGCATTGCTGCTAGCATTATCGGCTTAGTAAATTGTTCGATTGCATCTAAAAATCAACGTTTGTTTAACGTGGATCTTCATGTTATTTCTCACATATGCGGTGATCAGCCAATAGCTAAACTCAATACCGTGTATAAACCAAACAAGCTTTGGACTGGAATCCCCAAGGAAAAAGAAAGCGTGGCCGTCCCCGTCAAACCTGGCGTCGCACCGTGTTGGCAGAAGCGGCGAGCATCGGAATGACATGGAGCGAGGTGAAGCGTGAAGCTCAAGACCGATCGCGATGGAGGACATCTGTGGACGCCCTCTGCCCCATCTAGGGGACATAGGACATTAAGTCAAAAGTAAGTCATTACAAAAATAAAACTAGGTGAATAAATTCGAACAAAAAAATCAACTTCAAAATCAACAGAAAAATATATTTTTTTCATAGAAAATTTTCTTTTTTTAACGCTAATTAGTTATTCTTAGACCAAATATTAAAACTAATCAGACTTCAAAAGGCTAGGTAAACTTTAAGAGCAGTCTACACAAATATCAACATGTGAGGTGGTGAAACACGGTCAGCGTCAGATGATGGACCATTTTCTGTAACAGGGGCTGGGTCGGTTTCTTCAGAGGAAGCAGGTTCTTGTAAAGACGAAACATACTCAGTCACATAACTATTTTCATCTTCGCTTTGAACGTCGTCGATAACCTGGTCATCCTCAACTTCGGAATCCGAATCTTCCAAAGAAGGATCATCTTCCTCGTTTAGGATTGCTAAAATATCGTCTCCGTCTAATCTTCGAGACCGTGACATAACAGTTGGGCTGAAAAGTTCGTAGGCTAGCATAGAAAAAGTATTTTTTTTGTTAGAATTTGATTTTATTATTCAATATAGTTGCCTTCGAGGGCGATACAACGATTATAGCGGTCATACAATTTTTCGATACCACTTTTATAGTACGATTTGTCTTTAGCCTCAAAATAGGCTTCAGTTTCGGCAATTACCTCTTCATCGGTGCAAAATTTCTGTCCAGCGAGCATCCTCTTGTGGTCTGAGAACAGGAAAAAGTCACTGGGGGCCAGATCTGGAGAATACGGTGGATGCAGAAGCAATTCAAAGCCCAATTCATGCAATTTTGCCATCGTTTTCATTGATTTGTGACACGGTGCATTGTCTTGATGAAACAGCACTTTCTTCTTCTTCAAATGGGGCCGTTTTTCCGCGATTTCATCCTTCAAACGCTCCAATAACGCTACGTAATAGTCGCTGTTTATGGTTTTTCCCTTTTTATGATAGTCGATGAATATTATACCATTCGCATCCCAAAATACTGATGCCATAACCTTGCCAGCCGACTTATGCGTCTTTCCACGCTTTGGAGTCGGTTCATCACGTGCCGTCCACTGGGCTGACTGTCGATTGGACTCCGGTGTGAAATGATGGAGCCATTTTTCATTCATTGTCACATATCGACGCAAAAAGTCGGGTTTATTACGATTGAACAGCTCCAAACACTGCTCAGAATCATCAATTCGTTGTTGTTTTTGGTCGATTGTGAGCTCGCGCGGCACCCACTTTGAACAGAGCTTTCGCATACCCAAATATTCATTCACGATATGTCCAACACTTTCCTTTGATATCTTTAGGGTCTCAGCTATCTCAATTAACTTTACTTTACGGTTATCCAAAATTATTTTGTGGACTTTTTTGATGTTTTCGTCGGTAACAGCCTCTTTGGGGCGTCCACTGCGTGCATCGTCCTCGGTTCGCATTTCACCTCGTTTAAACTTAGCAAACCACTTCTCAACAGTTGATTTGCCTGGTGCAAAGTCCGAATAATGTTTATCAAGCCAAGCCTTGGCTTCAATAGTATTTTTTTTCGTCAAAAAGCAATGCTATATTAAGACACGAAAATCCTTTTTATCAATTTTTTTCAAAATAATAAAAGTTGCTTCACTCAAAATGCTATACTCACAAATTTATAGTATGACAGCTGTCAAATTTATACACGTTTCACATTTTGAAGGTTAGGGCTAAATAAAAATCATATGGATTTAATACTAGTAGCGCCATCTATGTGTCAGCCTACGAACTTTTCAGCCCACCCAATATTTTATATTATCTGAAACAACGCCGAAAATATAAAATATACGAAAAACGAACAAAAGTAAAATCACATAAACCTAGTTAAAAGTTACGCAAAGCCTAAACATACGTCTCGCAGGCGTGCAATACTTCGATAAATCAAAAATGGCGGGACTTACCTTAACGATACGGGCACCGTAAGCTAGCTCCCGGCGGCCACTGAGTTGGTGAAAAAGCACGACGCGCTAGCTTCAATCGTTAAAAAGAGACATACGATATTCGGTTTCGTGTACACCTCGCAGACGTAGATTAGGCTTCTAGGGTTAAAATAGGTACACCAACAGTACATACATATAACATTATTGATAAAAGTACACTTACTATGGTTCTAATGTACGTACCAATTATAGGTGTACACAACATTTTTAGTATATTAAAGCTTCTTTGCTAAAAAGAGATCAGATAACAGACTTATACAATAACAGACTTACAATAATAATGTAGAATAGACAAACGAAACATAATAAAATATCAATATAAAAACTAAACAAAGAAATATTACTTAGGACTGTTGAAATGTCGCATGTCGGTTCAAATGGGAGCGCAACAGGGTTTTGAACTTGGGTAGGGAACCAAAGAACACATCCAAGTCGGGCAATTTTGAATTCAGTTCGTTGTATTGTATGCACATTCTTGATACTGGTGAGTGTCTCCCGATGTTACTTCGACTGGCTGGCGGTTGAAACAGTCTAGAAATTGGCTGTCTAGGACGGTTATATGGGACTAACAACATGACACGTTCTAGCAACTGTTCGCATTCAATTTGACTATTCACAACCTTATGTAGAAAAACTAAGTCATGGACAGTGCGACGGTTTCGAAGTGACTCAATTTGAAAGAAAGCCAAATGTTCACTATTCGTCAAGTTTCATAATGCGTTTTGTTCGCGCTTCCTAAATTCAAATTTTCCCGCCGACTACGTGTTCTCGGTGGTGTCGAGCGAACAACCAATCAGGGCGCCGTTTAGCGCATGCGCTTACCAGTGTCCTGGGACCGCCAACTCAATTAGAGAATGAACGGAACGCGCGCCCACGCCGCTCGATGGTGTAAAAACTTTTTAACCAAAACCCCTTTTAAAAAGACTGAAGATCAACCGAATTCTATTGTGCCTGGATTGTGTAAGGTGCGATATTCCCCCGGGAGTGTGTGGGACTATCGATTCACGCCGTACTCTCATTGAAATACGGTGTGGTGCATTCGCCGGCCGGCGGCAACCGCGTGCTCCTGAAGCTTCGGGACGTCAGAGGATTCGTTGGCGTGAACATCAAGGTAAGCGCACGTACTTGCTTGGTTTGCCAGCTCAGAACCACCCCTTCTTCATTTTATTCGGCGGGAACTTCTAGCCCAAAATTTATACGTAAGTCGTTCCCGAACACAGAGTGCCGTCAAGAGACCTTCGGCAGGTCTGCGTCGTCACATCTTTTTGGTGCCGAAACCAGGGACCGTTAGATTTCCTTCGAGGTTGCATTTTTTATCGTACCTACATAATAACGCTGGTATTTTTCGTACATAAGAAAATCGTATTTCAATACCTGTCTCGATTCCTCATACCTAACAGTTTTTATTATCTTTATCTAACAGTATTTCCCATAACATCTAACGCAAATAGCATACATTTCAAGATAAATTCTGTAAAATACATGACTTGTAACTTTTTCATAAGTTCAGGTAGTTTGATTATACATTATAAAAGGGATAGACCGTCCATTTTGTATTTCGCTGCGTTGAAGTTTAGGTGAATTCCAGTAAGATCTATTCCATTCAACTCATTCGATCATTTTATACGTCACAACCGTATTTCGGTTATCAGTCAACCATAGATAGGATCCTTCTAGGTTCATTCGTACCTCGTTTGAGCGTCACCGCGACTTATTCACTCATCGTTCTGTTCATTCAGATTTGACAACTGTCATTCGTTTAACCTGTGTACATCACATACACTCACTTGCAAGAAAGATTTTTATCTTTTTAATGCCACTTTAAACCCTAATGTTTCATTAAAGCATTGCAGGAAAGAAAATAAGATGCATTTTAAAGGTCCTTTAAATTTTAATTATGGAAATGTCAAACTTATCTAATGAAGTGTCATACCACCGGCATACCACCCATTAACGGTATTTTGTATTGCACGAAGCGACTTTAGCGCATCAGAGCACATTAAATTACATTTCAGAGGTTATAATTTTTAATGGGTCGACGACGGGCCATTAAACTGATTTTACGTAGTGTTTACTTTTATTTTCGCTGCTAAATATGTCGTTGACCAGCCTATCGTCGCTGTCTGATCCAGAAGATGTTCCTCGCCGCCGCCAGATCCTAGACAAAATAAATTTATTCAAAAAAACATGATGGAGAAGAGCTCTGGTTGTGCTACTGAATTTCAAAGGAGGCAGCGCTGCAGCTTCGTGACCGCCTTAATCTGGAGCCACAGACCCTGAGGAGTAAGGCCATTTGTGGTCTTACCCAGCTTCTAATCTGTTTGCGGTTCTTCGCGATGGGGTCCTTCCAGATGGTACTAGCTGATCTGACGAACATAAACAGCTCTACAGTTTGCCGAATAGTACAAAAGGTGTCTCGCAAGCTGGCTGCATTAACCTCCACCTATATCAATATGCCTGAACGGAACTCGTTCCGTGCATGAGCATTGGGGGCTCATAAGCTGAAATGTTCCGCTGCAGAAAAGGATATTTTTCCATTAAGTAATGTTTTATGAGATCAGCCAATAGTGCTTTTTCTTCTGGAGTGAAGTTTGCACCTCCTTCACGTTTTTTGTTATGGTTTTCAGACATTTTCACTCACAAACAAAATAAAACCTAAATAATAATAACACGCGACTTTCACATCCAATGAATTTGAAAGAAAAATATTAGTCGTCAAATAAACCGTATTACGTGTCAAACGCGTTTTGTATCGGCCAATTAATACACAAATTGTGAATACTTTAAAAAAAAAACGCAACCACTCGTTCAATCCATTCATTTTTTCCATTTATTGTTGGCAACAATGTTTAATGCTCTCATTAGTTAAAGGATCAAGTTTTTAGCGTAAAGTACACACATCAAAAGTGTCTAGGGATCAAGCATTTTTATGCGGATTTCTTGAGATTGAGATGTGGCTTTGTAATAAATTTATGATTTTATAAATTTATATGGATCCTTTTTGGTGCATTTCATAATTTGAATCAGGAACTCTCAATCAAATTCGAGTAAAAGATGAAAATAAGCTGTCAATATTTTCCCTATAAAAACATACAACGCATTGAAGACATTATTAGTGCTACTGTTTCCCTACTACTGATTAAAACCAACGTTATTATGAAGCGGCGACGTCATTTAAGCAGGGAAGAAATGCTCAGAGCCGTGGGAATGATAGAAGCTGGTTCCCGGCAACGTACTGTAGCTTTAGCTCTGAATACAAGTCAGAGTGTTATCAGTCGACTTTGGACACGTTACCGAAGCACTGGTACCGTGGCTGAGCGCCATGGAGGACGGTATCGCTGCACCACACGGAGACAAGACCGATACATTCAAATCTTAACTCGAAGAGCTCCAACAATAACCGCCATGATGTTAGCCGTGAGGCTTCATCACTCTTCAGGGAACTTAATTAGCGACCAAACAGTCAGAAACCGCTTGCATGAAGTGAACCTTCATTCCCGAAGACCGCTACGGGTACCACCTATAGCAATGCACAATCGTAGGATTCAATATCAATGGGCTCTTGAACACAGAAATTGGGCAGAAGAACAATGGCGTTTCGTGTGCTTTTCTGATGAGTCTCGTTTTGGTATGAGACCGGATACAAGACGTATACGACACTGGAGAACCCCTGGACGCCAACAGCGATTAAAATCCTGCCAGGAAGTCCATCCTTATAGTGGTGGAACCATCATGGTATGGGCGGGTATTTGGATCGGCGGAAGAACTGAGTTGATTTGGATCAGAGGCAACCTCAACGCTCAAATTTATGCTGAGACGATTGTATCAGACGTCATCGTTCCTCTACAAGTGCAAATCGGTCCCTTATTTCAGTTTATGCATGATAATGCACGACCGCACACCGCAAGAGTTGTAAGACAGACTCTCGCCGCAGCTAACATCAATGTCCTGCCCTGGCCTGCTCAGTCGCCAGACTTGAACCCGATTGAGCATGCATGGGATATGCTACAGAGAAGAGCTCTGCCGAATATGGAGGGTATCCAGTCGCAAGAAGACCTTTTTTTGTTGTTGCAACGAACATGGGCGGCCATTCCACAGCGTGATTTGGATGAACTCATTTTGAGTATGCCAAACCGATGTTCTTGTGTTGTTAGTGTTCGCGGTAGAAACACGGATTATTAATTGTTTAAGTTACCCAATAAAATTTTAAAGAAAACTGTGTTTTCAGTCATTTTTTCGAACTTTAATGTTAGTGGTTCAAATGTCAAAAATCCCTTTATTAGGAAAATGGCAAATTTCTTTATTAATGCAAAGGTGACTTGGTTTATCGTTACTGTGACAAACGAAAACACTTTATTTGATGAATCCTTAAAGAAAATTTTAATTAATATCAATCAGGAGAAAAGTTATTGCAAAAATATATGTTGATCCCTAGATACTTTTGATGTGTGTAGTTTGATGCAACAAACTAATGAAGTCATTATTTTAATGATTTCATTAGCGATAAAGTGGCATTAACTAAAGAAGATTTAATGTGAAGCTTCTTGCAATTGAGTGTATATCGGTGAATTCAAAGTTGCTTCAGATAATTAGCTAAGCAATTCTATCAATTTATCCGTGTTTATCTAATTTACTAATCGGCTGTAGTACTACATGCAAGCTAAATCGCCGTAACAGGTTCCCTAATCATTGGTATTCGTGATCAGCTGTTGTCATTCATCTTAATTCGTTTACATTCTGTATTCCGTGAATTAAAAGTTACTCCAGATCATTGGATAAGCAATTTTATCAATCTATCGGTGTTTATCTAATGACCTAATCGGCTGTAGTAATTTCTATTCAACCTAACTCAGTACAAATGTAAACGGCCAATCATTTCTCCGACTAGGTGTCTCACGTAAACAGGTTCCCCACTCACTAGCATCGTGATCAATCATTGCGTCATACATTCCTTTTGTTGATTTTGTAGGCCTCATAGTAGTGCTACGAGCTACCGTGCTACGGCGTAGGCGTGTACCTTACCGCTACGAACTAAACTATTATCTTATCAGTGATTTCTTTATTAGCTATAATTAAGATACGTTAACATTGCATATAACTTACGCGAATTGTTCTAGAGGTGTTTTCTTTTTAACTGTTTTAAATACACGACACAATGTCTTTTGTTCCAAAGCGTACAACTCGTAAACTAAGTAGATCTAAATCAAAACACATTGAAGTAGAACACTATACTGGCCAACACTTACCTGTATTACGTCGAAAACGTACCATAGCTTTGAATCGTTTATTGAAGGCGCTCCAGGTAGGTCACTTAGCACGCAGTGATGATAGTCAAACCGATCTTTTCCTTTCGTACTGCGATCAACTCGATAAATGGACTTCAGACTTTGAGCAGGCGCACCTTGCTATAATTGGTATTTTGGAGTCATCTGATCAGGATGGAGATGATGAGGATGAGATTCAGGCTCACTTTGATGATACCTGTCTTCAAGTTAGGTCAATTTGTCGTCAGTTCACAAAAGTTAATTTGAACTCGTCTGAAATCCCTTATCAATCTAACGCTTCTTCATCGTCATTGTCACGTATTCGACTTCCTAAAATTCAATTACCTACCTTTTCGGGTAACATTAAGCAGTGGTCAGAATTTATTGATACATTCAATGCGCTCATTCATACGAATCCGTCTCTTCAAGATGTTGAGAAATTCCATTACCTTATTTCATCATTGAGTGGTGATATGGTATCACTTATTCGAAAATTTCCCCTAACGGGTGATCACTACTTGGACGCATATGCGGCGTTGGTTGCGCGGTATCAAGATAAGCGTGATCTAGCATACACGTGTTGGCAAGACGTGTTAGATGTTAACTTCAAACTCGAAAATGCTACCGACTTTCGGGCAACGTTAGATTCACTTGATGAGAATTTATGTATTTTGAAAAAGCTTAACCTTCCAGTTCAACATTGGGATTTTACTATAGTTTATCACATCTTCTCTAAGCTGGATTCTAAAATTCGCTGTGAATTTGAAGAAAAGTGTGGCCATAAGGAATTCCATACTTTAAGTGAACTAAAACAATTTCTCCATTCGAAGTGTGAGGCACTTATGCGTGATAGTCACTTTGTTAACGCAAGTAAGGTCACTCACCAGACCAAGGCTGGACCCGCAGCCTCAGCAAATAAAGCTGCTAAGCGTCCTAATACCTCGCATTCACTTTTAGCTGATAGTTCTGTAAATTCTAACAATGCTGAAAATCCTTCAACTTCCAATAAAAAGGCCGAATCCAATAGTCAAGATAACTCTCAAAATAATAAACCGTCTAAATGTGCATTTTGCTCAAGCGATCATTCGATTACTAAATGTACATCATTTTTAGGGAAAACAACAGAAGAACGTATGTCGGTGGCTGTTGAGAAGAAGTGGTGTTTTAACTGCCTTAGATCTTCACATCAAATTAAGGATTGTCAATCTGTTTTTCGTTGTATGAAGTGTAAACATAAGCATCATACGCTGCTTCATACTGATCGAGTTGACCGTCCCTCTGGTGATGCTGAGTCACAAGCAGTGACCCTGGTCACTAGGGATTCGCATCAAACTTTCCCTTCTAAATCTTCTTTAAATTCTACCGTGCTGCTTGCCACAGCAATAATTCAAGTTCAAGATTCGAACGGACAGTTTCACTCCTTCCGTGCACTGTTCGATACGGGCAGTCAGAACAATTTTATTACTAAGAACGCTGCACAGTGTTTACATCTTAAGCCAACTTCATGCGAAACTAATATCAACGGTTTAGGTGGCATTGCTGCTAGCATTATCGGCTTAGTAAATTGTTCGATTGCATCTAAAAATCAACGTTTGTTTAACGTGGATCTTCATGTTATTTCTCACATATGCGGTGATCAGCCAATAGCTAAACTCAATACCGTGGGCTGGTCACACATTCATTCGCTACCTTTAGCAGATCCTGGCTTCGATGTTCCAGGACCTATCGACATTCTGTTGGGCGCAGATGTATTCGCTGATACGCTTTTAAATCAACGCGTCAAGGGTGCTGTTAATCAGCCTGTTGCTTTCCGTTCCGTTTTCGGCTGGTTGTTATTAGGTCGAACCTCTCTTGTGACCTCGTCACTTCTTCAGTTTTCTTCGAAACCTGATAATGAGCTGTGCACTCTCGTTCAGCGGTTCTGGGAGATTGACAGCATGCCCAGGGCTCCGTCTCTTACACCTGATGAAATAGCATGCGAGCAGATTTATGCTTCTGAGCACGGCCGTGACTCTTCAGGTAGGTATGTCGTCCGACTTCCTTTCAAGGATAGTTGTGAACCTATATTCGAGAGCTCTCGGGATATCGCACTTCGCCGGTTTCACGCGCTGGAGCGCCGCCTTTCACGCGATCCCGACCTACACCGACAGTACTTAGAGTTCATGGATGACTATATGCAGTCTGGTCACATGTCCTTGGTCGATTCGACAGACCTAAACAAGGGTAAATATTATATCCCGCACCATTGTATTTTAAAACCGGATAGCGCCACAACTAAATTACGAGTAGTCTTTGACGCGTCTGCCAAAGACGCTCAAGGAAAATCTTTAAACGACACGTTGCTAACAGGACCTAAACTACAAACCAATGTCGCTGCCGTGCTTCTCCACTTTCGTGTACCCGCGTTTGTCTTTATGGCTGACATTCGTCAGATGTATAGACAAATCCTTATCGTTGATGATCAACGCGATTATCAACGAATCTTATGGAGAACCGGACCTGGACAGGGTTTACAGGAATTTAAGCTGAATACTGTAACCTATGGTGTCTCATCCGCGCCATATTTGGCTTGCAGGACTCTCCAGCAGTTGGCTGAAGATGAAGGAGCTAACTTTCCTCTAGCTCAACAGATTCTCAAATCGAATACTTACGTGGATGACGTCGCCACTGGATTTGCGACCATAGAGTTAGCTCTAGAGGCCAAATCACAGGTAATAAATCTGTTTAAACGTGGTCATTTTCAACTTAGAAAATGGGCCAGTAACGACCCGCGGTTGTTGTCGGATCTCCCTCCAGAAGAGTGTCTGCTGGATCCTAAATCGTTTTCTGACGACCTACCCTCCACAATCAAGGTGCTTGGGCTCAAATGGGACCCAGCATCTGATGCGTTTTTGTTTGATGTCAAGCCCTCTGGTCGGCCGTGTACCAAGCGACATATCTTAAGCGAGATCGCAAGGGTTTTTGACCCGTTGGGATTTCTCTCCCCTCTAAGCATCAAAGCAAAAATTTTACTACAGAAGCTTTGGCTACTCGGTGTTTCTTGGGATGAAACTCCTCCCGAGAACATAGCTTCTGTTTGGAGGGCCTTTTGTGATCAGTTATCGATCATACAAGACTTGAGAGTGCCGCGCTGTCTTGCTTCTCGAAGCGTGCAGGCGTATGAACTCCACGGGTTCTGTGATAGCTCCGAGCTAGCATATGGGGCAATTCTTTATATGCGTATTCTATTCGCTGACGGCGCCATACAGGTGCTACCGTTATGTGCTAAAGCTCGTGTTGCTCCTATTAAGAAGCTGTCGCTGCCACGTTTGGAGTTGTGTGCGGCTGTGGTTCTCGCGGATCTTGTTAAATTCGTTCTTGACACTTACGATGGTAAACTTTCGTTTCGTTCGATTCACTTGTGGTCTGACTCGACAGTCGTCTTATCCTGGCTTCGTTCGCATGCCTCTAGATGGACCACGTTTGTTGCCAATCGGGTTAGCGCTATTCAAGATGTTGTCCTTACGGAATCGTGGCATCATGTCGCCTCCGCCGACAACCCAGCTGACGTATGTTCACGGGGACAGCTGCCACATGATCTGCTTCATAATACGTTGTGGTGGTCAGGTCCGTCCTGGCTATCACAAACTTCCACCCATTGGCCAGAAAATTCGAAATTTCCTATTCTTAACGACACAGAAGAGGCTGTAGTGCGTACCGAGGAACGTATGTCTGTCGTGCTAGTCACTGAACCCGCATCAAGTGATAATCACACCCTCGACTTTCTTCTAACACGTTATTCGTCACTTGATAAAATTATTCGTATAATATCGTACTTGCGACGGTTCCTTCTGAGCCCGAGTAACCGTAACTTAAGTGAATCTACCACGGAAGCCGAGAACTATAAATCGTTGCTGTCCATCGTTAAATACGTCCAATCAACATCGTTTGCCGATGAGATTCACCAACTTAACTCTAATCACCCGTTATGTAAATCGCTGTGCAAACTCAATCCGTTTCTTGACAAGGAGGGCATCCTCAAAGTGGGCGGTCGCATCTCTCGCGCTGGTATCGAATACGATCAAAAGCATCCTGCGTTGCTGCCCTGTAATCATCCTTTCACGTTTAAGCTCATCGAGTCCGTTCATCGTCGTCATTGCCACACTGGACATAATACGACCCATTACCTAGTCTTGCAACGCTTTTGGGTTTTATCCGCGAAACGCGCCATTCGTCGATGTTTGTCCCAGTGCATTCGTTGTTACAAGACAAATCCTACACCGTTACAACCGTACATGGCGGATCTCCCATCGTACCGTGTGACCCAAGTCAAGCCGTTTTCGGTGGTCGGTGTTGACTTCGGCGGACCGTTTCGCATCAAGGTCGGGAATTACCGCGGAGCCAAGATGGACAAAGCATATCTTTGTCTATTCGTTTGTTTGTCAACAAAGGCAGTCCATCTTGAGGTTGTGTCGTCTCTTTCTACTGAAGCCTTTGTGGCTACGTTACGCAGATTCGTCGGTCGTCGCGGTCGGTGTAGCGTGATTCACGCGGATTGTGGCACAAACTTCATTGGCGCTCGCAATTATCTATCTTCACTCGAGCCAGCGTCACAAGCTCTCAATATAAAATTCGATTTCAATCCTCCCTCCGCACCTCACTTTGGTGGCGTGTGGGAGATCCAAATAAAAGCCGCAAAATCGCATCTTTATCGCATCGTAGGCAATCAGGTGTTAACGTTCGAAGAACTTAGCACGCTGTTTGTTCAAATCGAAGCCGTGTTGAATTCGAGACCTTTATGTCCGTTGAGCGCGGATCCTAACGATTTAAACGTTTTAACCCCGGGTCATTTCTTGACTTTGGAACCGTTAACGGCAGTCCCAGACGCGGATTTTGGTAATACAAAACTATACCGCCTTAACCGATGGCAACTTATCCAATCGTTTCTTCAAAACTTTTGGCTTCGCTGGAAGAACGAGTATTTGCACTCGTTAACGCTGCGCGCAAAATGGACGAAAACTTCAAAACCGTTATCGATGAATTCTATCGTCCTCATCAAAGATGATAATCGGGCTCCTTTGCAGTGGTCTCTGGGAAGGGTAACCGAGTTACATCCAGGCCAGGACGGCATCGTCCGCGTAGCTACGATCAAAACGCAAAACACTTTTATCAAACGCCCGCTCGTAAAGTTGTGTCCTCTTCCCATCGAACCTGCTACTGACTAACTTGCAACCTTTAACTTAGTCTATTAGTTTTAAGTGCTTAACATGTAATTTTAGCCTATTACTTATCGATTATTCGTAGTGTATTCTCATCTTTATCTATTTAACTTATCCGGAAAATACCAGCTGTATTTTGGTGGGCGGTATGTTCACTATTCGTCAAGTTTCATAATGCGTTTTGTTCGCGCTTCCTAAATTCAAATTTTCCCGCCGACTACGTGTTCTCGGTGGTGTCGAGCGAACAACCAATCAGGGCGCCGTTTAGCGCATGCGCTTACCAGTGTCCTGGGACCGCCAACTCAATTAGAGAATGAACGGAACGCGCGCCCACGCCGCTCGATGGTGTAAAAACTTTTTAACCAAAACCCCTTTTAAAAAGACTGAAGATCAACCGAATTCTATTGTGCCTGGATTGTGTAAGGTGCGATATTCCCCCGGGAGTGTGTGGGACTATCGATTCACGCCGTACTCTCATTGAAATACGGTGTGGTGCATTCGCCGGCCGGCGGCAACCGCGTGCTCCTGAAGCTTCGGGACGTCAGAGGATTCGTTGGCGTGAACATCAAGGTAAGCGCACGTACTTGCTTGGTTTGCCAGCTCAGAACCACCCCTTCTTCATTTTATTCGGCGGGAACTTCTAGCCCAAAATTTATACGTAAGTCGTTCCCGAACACAGAGTGCCGTCAAGAGACCTTCGGCAGGTCTGCGTCGTCACACCAAACGTTGTTCGTATGGACACCTGTGTGATATTCCTGTGGACATGTAAGCAATATGTCTTGTAAATGCTCGCTGGATGTTCTCGAGACGTTGCGAATGTACAGCATACATAGGATTCCATGCTATACTCGCATACTCTAGTTGACAACGTACCAACGCTTTGAAAAGGATAATTTTAGTTTTTACCCCAAATGTTTTTGCGTTTCTTTTGATAAAACCCAACATTTGAGCTGCTTTCTTCACAGTATTGGAGATATGAGAAATGAACTTTAGTTTTTGGTCCAGAGTTACTCCCAGGTCACGGATTTCTGAAACCTCTTGCAAGATAATGTTGTTTATTTTTTTGTAGGGGGAAATTATTGGCTCTAATTTTCGACTGTAACGTCTACAAAAACATTTCTCTGCATTCAAGGTCATCCCGTTAGATTCACACCAAAGACTGATTTGATCAAGATCGAGTTGGAGTAGACTGGCATCTGCCGGTGACTCAATTCTTTTATAAATTTTGAGATCATCAGCATAAAAGGAAAAGTCGCAGCTTATTCGAGAAGCAAGATCGTTGATAAATATAATGAAAAGAAGAGGACCCACGTGCGAACCTTGTGGTACACCAGACTTGGCATAATACAACCTAGACTCGTGACATCCCACTGAAACTACTTGTTTCCTTCCGCTCAAATATGATTTAAACCAGGCAAGAAGGGAACCATGTATACCATAAGATTCGAGTTTCTGTATTAGAAGTTGATGGTTTACTTTATCAAAGGCACTAGAAAAGTCCGTGTATATCGCATCAACCTGGTGTCCTCCATCAATGTCAATTGTTAGATCAGAGATAAAACAAGTCAAATTAGTCTGAATAGAACGACCACTTCTAAAACCGTGTTGATGTGTTGAGATAAGATTACTAACATGTCGATATAAAACAGGATAAATGAGGGATTCAAAAATTTTGGCCAAGGTTGAAAGAATAGCAATGGGTCTATAGTTTTTAATACTGTCTTGGTCGCCTTTCTTGTAAACAGGAACAATTCGAGATTTCTTCTATGTCGGTGGACATTAGGCCTTTCTTCAGACGGTATGCGCTGAGGATATTGTCTCTTAGGCAGCGAGTTTTGAGCTTTGCAATTATATTTTTGGGCTTTCGTTGGATGCAGCGTGGGGGACGCGAAGAATGGCAATTATGTCAGCTCGTGGTATGACATAATCAACCTTTTTCCCGATGTCCTCTATCAAAGTTAACAGATTCTCATCACGCCGTTCAGGAACTTTGGATATTTCCAGGTTACACAATCGGGCTTGCTGCTCCCAGTTATCTATTTTCTCTTCCAGGGCCTTTATAACATTTTGATTCAAAACCCGCTCTTCCAGGCTAAAAGTCTTTTTAGGTGGTCGTCGTACCGTATCCGAGATGAATTGAGCTGTTTTTTTTTAATTTCAGCAACTTCCTCAGCCATTCCAGTAACCGATTTTTTAATTGAGATATTTTCGGATCGAAAATAATTAATTTCCTTCTTAGACTCTTGCATGAAGTTCTCAAGGTCACTCCTAATGGATTTAACGTTATCATTAATAACTACCAGGCTGGCTTCCAAGCTAGTCTTCCATTTGCTGAGAGTTTTTTTCAGTTCATTATGCATATTAGCTATTTGAGTGGCGTGTTCACACTCTGGTTGCTTACGTTTACGCATTGTGATATTCACCTCATTTTCCTGTGGTAGATGTTTTGAAAAGTCAGGCTCTGAGATCGATTGTTCAGATCGTAGCGTAGGTTTTGGCGGCGTAGTTTTGGCCGGCGTAGGTTTTGGCGGTGTAGCTTTTGGTGGAGTACGATTTGTACCAAACATTATGTACTATGTAATGAGTCGTAGCAACAAACAGCGCAAGTTAGCAATTGCTCTTAACTAAGGCGTAGTGACTAACCTTGATGGCGCGGTGGTAGGGAGGCCGACATTTTTTTTTTTTTTTTGGGACAAACCCGCCACTCTATTCCCAAACCACTGTAACTCCTGAAAGCCAGAATCAACAGATCAACAGCGCCAACCACCGAAAAGCGCCGAGACAATGAAGCTCGACGAAGTCCCAGAGAATGAATTTAACTGCGTTGGATCCCGCAGCGAAATTAATCAGAAAAGTATAGCGGAGGTAGTAGGAAGGAGGTGGTAGGTAGTAGGAAAAAACCGGAATTTCTACTTCCCTCCATATCAGCAGGAAACAGAACGAAACAAGGCCAATAGGTACAAAGGGACGTTTACAACTGGGATAGGCCTAGTTGCCTAGCACCACGCATATAAAATATTAGTTGTGAGCTGTTATATTTGATTCCATAATAGGTATGGCAAAAACGCTTGAACGCACAGAAATTTGTTCTAGTTTCTACAAGGTCTGTGTACTTGTTTAGTAAATAACTCTGGATGTAACCTGTACACTATCCAACATAATATTGCGTTCATTCTGCCAAAGACTGCACTCCCATAAAATGTGATGTGCTTGTAGCCACCGCCGATCACAGCAAGTTACCACGTTTTGACACACTCTGATAAAGAAACAGTGAAGCAGACCGCCCTGATAAGGGCGCACGTTTTGACGCTCCTGTTTTGAATAGCTCTGACAAGAGCTGTTGTTCATACGTTTGACGAATCCTGAATAAAGAAATAAGAGTGTCGGGAGCTGATGAGGCCACTCTTCAAGTCTTCTCTTCGCGTGTCTTCAATCTTCATTTACGTGTCTTCAGTTTCCCGGCAACTCATACTACAAGACGTCTTCACGCGGCGGCGGCCCTCCCGACAGTGAGCGCGCGACGACGGCTTACCTGGGTCCATCCGGTGGTGAAGGCGGCGGAGGGGGGGCGACCATGCATTGCCGGTCGCGGACGCTCCCGGGTCGCCCTTGACGGTCTATCCACTGTACAAAGAAAGTAGGGCAGCCAGGCCGTCAAGGACGACCAGTTGCACGTCCCGACCCTGCCTGATGGCACCAATCAGGTCCATCAACAGCTGGATGGCGCGGGCTGTAAACTCCTTCTTCTCGGCTTCTGAGCCGGCAGCTGGGCCGGCGCTGGTGGTGCCTCTGTTGGCACGGAGTCGTTCTTCTGGTTGTGCCGCGGGCCGCGCCATGCCGGCGCCAGCTGTCGGCCCATCGGAATTCCTATCTTCAGGCTGCGTTGGGGCTGCAGCCGGTGTTACAGCCCGCACCAGGGTCGGAGGCTGGTCGCCCGGTTGTACTCCCACAGGTGCGGAGGGGGGCACGGGTGCCTTACCCTTGCCCCCCCGCTTCCTCTTCTTTCCCCTCCGCCGCTTCGAGGAGGGGGGAGCTTCTCCTCTGTTGGTGGGCCCGTTGGCCGCCGCCATCAGCGACTCACCTTGGGCCTCAGTGGAGGCCACGTCTGTTGGCCTCTCGGGGACCGTTGCCGGTCGTCGTGAGGCGGTAATGGCGGCGACTGTACCCGCTCGCCTGTTGGCCCTTATCTCTGCTTGGAAGGAAGGGCACTTGATGTTATTGGCGGGATGCTCGCCCCCGCAGTTGACGCACGTAGCTGGTACGTCATGTGGGCGGGGGCAGTCCCGCGCAGCGTGCCCCTCTCCGCAGCGGACACAGGCGAGCGGCCGGTGGCAGTGGTGCGACGAGTGCCTCCATTTCTGGCACCGGTGGCACTGGGCGGGCCCACGCTTGCCCCGCCAGGCTTCGATCTTGACACCTCTCATGTATAGGAACACGGAGGTGTCAAATATCCTGCGTACGTCAGGCGTCCTCTTCAGTACGGCGTGGAATACGCAGCCGGGTCGTCCCTGGCTCGCCTTGATGTGGCGAACGTACTCCGGCTCGTACCCCAACGCGCGGAGCTCCTCCTCGATCTCGGAAGGGGTGGTGTCCACAGGCAGCTCCCTGATGGCCACCTTAAAGCTTCGCTCCGCCTGTAGCGAATAGGCTTACCAGGATGTACCGTCCTCCTTCTCCAGGCCAGTCAAATAGTGCTGGACCACCCTATATTCGACTTTTTCACTCTCCGAAGTGAAGCGAATTCCAGTGCCAAATGGTTGGGCACTGGGGGGGTGGCCCAGCTTCTCTTTGAGGGCCCTGAAATGAGCGGCCCATCCTGGCAGCTTCTCCACCGTAAGCGGAGGATACCTAGGCCGCTTCTGCGGCTTCGGCTTGGGCTGGCTGGCGGCTGTATGGTCCAAGTCCCGGGGGGCCGCCGACTGTGAGGGAGAGACAGTGTTAGTGACACTCACCCCATGCTGCGTCCCTGGACTCTTCGGCGTCGGTGTTGTTGAGGAAGGAGGCGTGCGGCGGGTGGCCTCCGCAAAGGTGGGAGACCTTGCGGTGACCTGCCCCCCCCGCGGCGGCGCGCAGTCGTGCTGCTGCGGCGGGTTGAGGCAGTATCGCTTCGCCTCCTCCTCGGACTCGTCCGTGCTGCGGCGACGTCGCTGGGGCCGTGAATCTGACCGGCAGTCGGAGCCATAACCCCGTGACGGCGACGGTGCTGGTCCTGGTGTGCGCCTCCCCCGTTCACTCGGCCCCGAGTCTTCCGACCCCACAGACACGAGCGACATGCTCGAGCCGGCTCGCGACGAGCATGCCGACCGCTCTGTTGGTGAGTCATAGGCCGAGGCACGAGGGGGCGCCGGCGATGCAGGCACCTGGGGCGCCAGTAAAGCCTGGCGCGCTCCCGGTGCCAGCCTAGGGTCCCGGCTGGAGAGCCTCGCCACGGACGCGGCCCCGGAGGGCGCAGTCGACGCGGCGGGGCGTGCAGCCGTGGCAGCGCAGTGTTGCACGGCGGGGCGCACAGGTGGCGCTGGTGCCGGCACTGTGGTGGCCACTAAGGTGCGTGGCAGCGGTGTGGGCGACACGGGCGCGGGCGCGCGCCACGGGATCGCGGGCTCTTGCACGGGCGGCGCGGGATCGCGCACAGCCACATGCGTGGGTGCAGCGGCGCGCAGTTGCGGTGCGCGGCCTGTGTTCACGGCGGCAATGAGGGGGCGGGTGTCTGAGATGGAACCGGGCGGGGCGCGGACGGGCGCACAAACTCGGCGTGCGGTTGTCTCGGCGGTGGAGCCGGCGCAGCACGCGCAGGCACCGGTGACGCCGACGGGCCACACGCATCGGCAGCCGCGCCTCGACTCGCCCCGACCCCTTCCTTCTCCGCCCGGGCTTCAGCCGATTTCTTCTTCCGTCTGGTGGCAGCGGACCTCTTCTTGCCGGTCGTCTTCCTCTCCTCACTACGAGGGGGGGGGGACCGGGCGGCGCTGGATCGGGCAGCACGAAGCCGATGTTCGGCATCGACACCGTCCGCTCCAGCGCCCAGAGGCGAGCCTCGTAGTCGGCGTCGCCGTGACCGGACGAGTCACGGGCGCCGGACATCTTCTCGATAGCTTCAGCTGGTAAGAGGGCTCGCGATCGCAGGCAGCGCCCAAGGGCGCCGGGCAGCGTCGGTGTCTCCCCCTGTGCTCGCACCGGTGCTGGGCACTTGCGCGAACACAGGGAAAGCGAAGGTAGTGGCGATCCGCGCGAGCGGAGGTTTTCGGCAAGTACCCCCAAATTGGTTCACTTTACCGAAAACTTCCTCCGGAGTCCGTCTGCAACGCTGTAGTGGAGACGTCAGCTCCGGACCACTGGCGAATCCGTGAGCGCGCGCGTCGAGGTCGCTCATATTTATAAACTCGCGAACTCGGACTCTGCTGGCGCGGCCCGAACGCCGCAAAGCCGCTAGCGGTGCCGCAGCACACTAGCGCCCTCCGCGGAATTATTGCTACAACAGTGCTGTGACGCGATTGGTTGAAATTCTCCTAATTTTATTGGTTGTTCTTTCTGCTAATGTTTATTTTTTATAATGTACATGTTTTCATTATGTAGCTTACGTTAATTTAGATTGGTTAAAATATCTAATTTCTTATTGGTTTTTTGTACTTTGTTAATCGTGATTTTTGTAAATGTACGCATTTTTAGTTTTAAGTTAGCAAGTAAGTTTAGAATTGTATAAAAGACGCGCCTTTTGCCAAATAAATATTCAGTTCAGTTTTACACATTCTACGGAGTTATTATTAAGTATACCTTCTGATTCTCAAAGTACAGTCCCTAAAGTGGTGACCTCCTGCCTGAACACAAGGAATCCCTGCCTGAACACTAGGAAGAATCCCTGCCCGAAGAATAAAGAATTATTATCGCCGAAGCTCTGCCGGTCTGCCCATCTGAATCACTCTCCAGTCTCCAGTTTCCACACAAATCAAGATGCCGAATCCATGCGAAACAGAGGAGCAATCTAGTTCAACAGTACATCCAGTTCCAAAGGCTGAAGCAGCTGGAATATCGCTCACTATGCGTATTCCACCATTCTGGCGCGATCGACCAAGGCTCTGGTTTATCAGCTTTGAAGCAGCAACAAACGACCTCAAGAAAGGCCAAGCCCAACTCGCCCAGATGGTCATCGCACAGCTCGAGCGACAAGACATCGAGCAGATCATGGACCTACTTTACAACCCACCAGAGACGGAGCAGTACAATGCCATCAAACAAAGGCTCATATCTGTCTACGAAGAATCCGACAGCAGTTCCAGAAACTACTGTCCGATATGGAACTCGGAGACCAAAAGCCGACGCAGCTACTTCGCCGCATGCGAAACCTCGCCAGAGACAAGGTTCCTGACTCCACCCTACGACTTATGTGGACGAATCATCTTCCATCACACGTTCGCTCAGTCCTCGCAGTCAGCGAAACATTCAGCACCAAGACAGCGCTCGACGAACTCGCTCTACTCGCAGACAAAATCATGGAGCAAACAGCAGCACCAGAAGTCGCAGTCGTCAACACACCTACACCAATTACAGTATCCGCACCGCAAGCAGATACGCAGTACCTCATCAGCGAGATACGAAAACTATCGCTAGAAATAGCGGAGTTAAAATCAAGCCGATACAACAACAACAACTATCGCCGCAGTCGTCACTCATCTCGTAACCGAAGCACATCAAGACAACGTCGTTCAATCCCCCCGCGGACTCAAACGCGTAAACACGTAAATCTACTGCGCTCGCACACGATAATTCCCTGCTAGTTGGAAAGTAATTATTATTCGTATAATGTGCCTGACTGTGAAGCCTAGTGTGTGATTCATCCAGTGCGCGATTCTAATTACGATTTAGCAAAGTGACCACTCAACAAACAAAGTTTTAAATACTACGGGCTGCGAAATATAACGTGCTATTCGTTTGTCAACGACTCCAACGTGCGGCGCACCGAGGTCAAAGTCCGTCCTCGACAGTCGCTCAAGGACGAGCGCCAATCGCCGATCAGCTGTCGCTCGGCCGGCATCGGGATCCGAAGATCTACGAACGTGTTGACAACAGGACTGTGCGATACGAGACTCGCGCGCAATAAACAGGTTTACGTTGTGAACTTGTGATCGCTGAGTGAGTAAGGCGCCTAATTCATACAGTAAACCAGGTACACTTGACGATTTTACTCAGAGTTGTGCTTATTCCTGAAACAACACAACAAACACAATCAATATAATTAGTTGCAAACCGTATAACCAAAATGTACGCAAATGTCCGTTCACCTGTGCACACTACATCATTACCTTTACACAGCTCGGAACCTGATTTGACGACGAGTTCCAATACAGAAACCAACGAACAACAACAGAGAAAAAGGAAACGAGGTGATGACGTTGAATTACAACGCATAGAATCTATGATAATGGAGATGAAGTCTATGTTCTCTGATTTTGTCCGTGATCAAACACACCACAACAATAAAATTGACACCCTACACTCGGCGCTTGAGGAAATTAGGTCTCAAAACAGCCTAATTCGTACCCAAAACATGGAAATTCAAAATCAGAATGATGAGATCCGAACTCAGAATAATCAAATTCAAAACGCTGTGCAATTCTTGTCTGATAAATACGATGATGCCATGGTAGAAATAAATAAACTACAGACGGAGAGTAAAGACAACCAGAGAATTATAAAAACACTAGAACTGAAGGTAGACTTTTTGGAGAGAAACCTAAAAGCTGCAACAATTGAAATAAAAAATATCCCAACCTCAAACCCTGAGACTAGTCCCTGACTGCGTCAATCCAAGAACTTGGTACTATTATTAACCAACCAGTGTCGCCATCTGAGGTCAAAAATGTGTTTCGCCTAAGAACCAAGAAACACCCAATGGATACAATTATTGTTGAATTCTCATCCGAAAACTTGAAAGAAAAATTTATGCAGTCCACTAAAAACTTTAACAAACAAAATATACACAATCGTCTTAACCTGTGTGCCTCCAGAGGCACAGTGCATTGTTATTTTAATTGTGTCTGTAATTGCGGGTATTGAAGTGCTACCACTACCCATTTGCAAGCTTCAGGGCCTATGAAACCGATCTATGTATCGGAAGCCCTAACTTCTGCAGCCAAACGCCTGTACTATCTCTCCAGAGAGTTTATAAAAAGCAGTGAGTATCCACAATGTTGGACTGCAAACGGAAAGGTATATGTACGCGAAAAAGAAGGGATGCCCAGCCGTCTCATAAAATCTGAAGAAGACCTGGCTAAATTACGTCACGAGAAAACTAAATGACTAGTACTTCGCCATACCATATTCTCTAAAAATGTCCTCCTCTACCTGTTATTATGTTATGTACCAATATTAAAATCTGTTATTACCTTACCTGTTTACAAGTACCTACAAAATTGTCATACATATTTTAATACAATTACTAACTACAATCTGATATTATCGTTAGTTCTAAATGTACAAACATTAATTACTAACCCACTTACTTACCTACAAATACATCTACAATACTACATCCACAATTATAATACACTAGCGGACGTCCCGCGGTTTCACCCGCGTAGTTCCCGTTCCCGTGGGAGTACGGGGATAAAATATAGCCTATGTTACTCGTGGATAATGTAGCTTTCGAATGGTGAAAGAATTTTTTAAATCGGTCCAGTAGTTTTTGAGCCTATTCATTACAACCAAACAAACAACCAAACAAACAAAGTTTTCCTCTTTATAATATTAGTATAGATTTACAATACTACTACTTACATACACAAACTACACAATTATTTCATTACTCACGGATGTTTTTAAAGCACAACACTCATTTCAAATGAAAACCTGTCCAGTAAATTCTGATCTAGTAACACTCTTTGCCCATGTCCCAACATGCCCTAGCAGTACTAATAGAATGAATTGTCCAAAACTCAGCAATACACAAAAAAGGCAAATGTTAATAAAAATAACTATAATTCGATAATACACAAAATAACATAAACAACATAGATTCTGTCTCTGTGTCTGACTCATTTATCTGTGATTTAGATAACTGTATGCCCCCCAACCTCAATCAAAATCAATCGCTCAAAATCCTTAACCAAAATATTAGAAGTATCACAAAAAATATGGCAGGGCTACACACTATTCTCGCCAGAACAAAGGTCGAATGGGACGTAATAACTTTAACGGAATGCTGGCTTCTTAATACTACCTATATTCCAGACCTCCAAGGATACAACAACTTCAAAACTGATAACAATCTTACACAAAATGAGGGGGTAGTTGTCTATGTCAATAAAAATCTGAACGTGTCTGTGGAAGAACCATCGATTGAAGACGCTAATTGCCTACTAATAAAAATTGATGTGAGCACTGTCCTACTGGCTATTTATCGACGGCCGGCCAACAAAGATATTACCAACTTTCTCAACTCACTTGATATGATCCTATTGAGTATCGCGAACTATAAACACATAATTATCACCGGCGATTTAAATATAAACATCAATGATCAGTGTCTTGACTCAACCAAACATAGCTACCTAAATCTACTTGCTTCACATGGCTTATTACCAGCACACACTCTGCCCACGCGACTTCTAGCTTGCCTTGACCACTTTATTTTAAAAACTACCCTACCTGCGTCAACTTGTGTTGCCCACTCTGCACTGACTGATCATGATACTACTTTACTGTTTCTAGTCAAAAAAATGCCTAAAATAAGTGTAAAAAAAACATCTGTTCGAACTAATTATGAACAACTAGATGCTGCATTTAACCAAATTGACTTTGAACCGGTTTATCGAACTGAAAACCCTCACATAGCTGCAGAACTGATGATCAGCCTTATAACACAAGTGATTGATTCTAATTCAAAAATAGTTAAAATATCTAATCGGAAAAAAATCCTAAAACCATGGTTAACACCGGGCCTCCTTCGATGTATTAGGCACAGAGACAACCTACACAAAAAATCTAAAAAGTCACCTGAAAACGAAATTTTAAAAACAACTTTTACTAGATATAGAAACTTCTGCACCAGGATACTGAAAAAGACTAAACAAGAATTTGAGAAAAAAGAAATTAACGACGCAGGCACTAATACTAAAAAAATCTGGGCAGCCATTAACACGATATCCAATCGTACTAATATGAAAGACAGCTCATCACAATTATTAAATACGTCACCTACACCGCTGCAATCTGTTAACCTGGCTAACAAATTCTTTGCAGAAATTGGCAAAAATCTGGCAGAAAAAATTGTCTATAGTCAAACTCTTGAAGCACCACAGGCAATCAACAACAGCTTGTCACATTCTATGTCACTATTACCTACGGACGAAAATGAAGTTGCTAATCTTATAATGTCCCTACGTAACGACTGCTCTGTGGGATGGGATAGAATTTCTACTGGTCTACTAAAAAAGCACATGGCTATAGTTGTACCGCCACTTACATACATTTGCAACCTCGCTCTCAAACTAGGGCAATTTCCCAAACCATTCAAAAAATCCATTATTCATCCTATCTTTAAAAGTAGGGACAGAAACAGTGTCAACAACTACAGACCTATTGCTGTACTCCCTGCTTTATCCAAAATTCTAGAGAAGATCATGAACAAAAGGCTCGTCGAATACTTAGAAAAGTTCAACATACTGTCACACTCACAATATGGCTTTCGGGCTGGTAGATCGACGTCCGATGCGGTTCATGATCTGACTAACTTTGTTGTCACAAACATGGATGAAGGGCAGAAGGTCTTGGGTATCTTTCTGGACCTTGCCAAAGCATTTGACACTGTTTCTGTACCCACGCTCATTCACAAGATGGAAAGAATAGGTGTACGGGGGATTCAACTTAAACTTTTTGAGGACTACCTGAGTGAGCGTACACAGATCGTTAAGGTGGATGACATCGTCAGTGAAGAGCGCACCATTACCTATGGTGTGCCACAAGGCAGCGTACTTGGGCCGACTCTTTTTCTCATATACATTAACGAGCTGGGTATACTCACTGTCCCCAATGGTAAAATTATATCTTTTGCAGATGACACTGCTCTTCTCTTTAGCGCAAATTCATGGCATGAAGTTTACGCGCATGCACAGGCAGGTTTTGATGCTGTAATGAGGTGGCTCCACAGCAACGTACTTACACTAAACACAGACAAAACAAAGTATATTGCTTTTTCCCTAAAGTCGACACACATATCTCAAATGACACCATTACATTCTATAATAGCCCACTTCTGCTCAAATCAACACGCAAATACTTGTGATTGCACCCGCCTACAAAGAGTAACTAGTCTAAAGTACCTAGGAATTATAATAGATTGCAACTTGAGATTTAATGAACACATCAACACCCTCAGCAATAGACTACGTAAATTAATATTTGTTATTAAGACCCTTAGAAGTGTAGCTGACGCCAAGCTGATGAAAACGATCTACTTTGCCCTCGCCCAGTCTCTATTAACTTACTGTATAACGTCCTGGGGCGGTGCACCTAAATACACAATCTTGCAACTGGAAAGAGCGCAGAGAGCTATTTTGAAGGTATCTTCTTTTCTACCATTTAGATATCCCACATCAACTTACACGGAAAAACTTCTAGCTGCCCCGAAATAGCTTGCTGTCGTAGGATCCGATCCAAGGATACAATCTAGATACATCACAATTCTGTGCATCCAGCTATTTACAATTTTCCCATTTCCTTACTCACACGCACATACACACCCATCACATACACACAATCACCACTCACACACATCCTTCACTTACACATACACACGTACTAACCCTGATTGTATAATTAGTAATCATAATCACCACTGTTTTAATGTGTATTTAAATTACTTTTTTTGTTTTTTGCTCAATATTACTTACCGTATTAATTTGAGTACGAGTGCATAATTATGTTCAAATGTAATTCCGAAGGGGTGGAGACCTGGTGTCCCGAAATACAGGCTTTCGTCTAGCTTAGGCACCAGTCTCCCACAGTATAAAATAAAACGCATGTATTGTTCACGAAATCTAATAATGTAACTATGTATTGTGGCGAGAAATAAATCTTTATCTTATCTTATCTTATCAACGTAGCCGCGATGTTTCTCCATCTCCATTCTGCTACTATCACCGACGCTTCAAAGAGGAAGCTAGACGCTGTACATCGCCTTGCTCATTCAAGAAACAAAACCCTGAAAACTAGACAGAACGTTGGAAACGGCGGACACCGGCGTTCAGGAAAAATCCCACCGCCTATACATCACCGACAGAAACTCCAACTTATCCTTCTTAGTCGACACTGGAGCCAACATATCCGTGCTACCAAGAAGCAAAGGACAAGTACCAACGCCGTTACCATTCAAGCTATACGCAGCGAACAACACCACAATAGCTACGTATGGCGAGAAAACTCTATCTCTCGATCTCAATCTACGCCGACCCTACCTGTGAAAGTTCATCGTAGCTGACGTGTCAAAACCCATACTCGGAGCCGATTTTCTCAAGCACCATCAACTCGTCGTCGACCTGAAAAACCGAAGATTGATCGACGGTGTTACGAGCTTAAAGGTCAATGCCCCGATACGAGTATCCAACGTGCCTACTGTACGCAGCATCGATATGTCGCAATCATACCACGACATTTTGGCCCAGTATCCCGGCATAACGAGATTAACATCAATGAAACTAAACTCCGATATCCACGTGCAACATTTCATCGAAACAAAAGGACCACCGATACACAGCCGAGCTCGACCAATTCCGCCACATCGCTTCGAAATAGTGAAGAAAGAATTTGAAAACATGATTGAACAAGGACTATGCCGACCTAGTAAAAGTCCATGGTCATCACCTCTATACATCATAATAAGGTGGATTTCAGATTTTTCCAGAGCAATTTGGGATTTTTTATTTTAGTATTAATGTTATGTTTGAAATACGCGGTCCTTTCATTGTACAGAGAACTATTCACTAAATGCTTCAAGTCTATGTAGTATTTCTTTTTGGAATCTGACTTAGTTTTCCTATATGTATTAAGAGCTTCGTCACGTAAACGCATCATAAGTTTGATTGTGTCTGTAATTTTTCTTTTACTGTAAATGATTTGATAGGTGCGTGAACATCAAACAAGGAAGTTATAAGGGTGTTATATACATGTACCATATCATTAACGGTGTCGAGCGTTAAAATAGTACCAATGTTTAATGACACTAAGTCTATTTTAAATGTTTCCGTGCATACATTTTTAAGAGGCCGGTATTTTACCACGAACGGTTTGAATGTATCACGCTTAATGTTAAATTCACTTACTATAATGGAATGGCCGTTGAGTGAACCTAAAGATTCTACCGCAGTGTATCTTGCTCTCAAGTCAGTACATAGGAGATCGATAAGTGTTTCTCTGGATGCTGTGTAGTGAGTAGGGCTTGCGACCAGCTGTGTAAGATTAACTGAATTAAGAAATTCATTGACATTTTTCGCTTTTACTCCATTTGTATCCTGCATATCAACATTGAAATCGCCAAGCAGTATGTAGTGGTCGCAGTTTCCCAAAGAACTATAGTGTCCGTTATGGCATCAAGGAAGAGGACAAGATTTAACCATGGCGGTCGGTAGGCTGTTCCTATAGCAATCTTTTTGCCATTCAATGAGACTGTTAGCCACATTTGCTCGACCGATTCGAACCTGGGATCGACCGCGCTAGTCCAAGTACGCGCGCTCAGTCCCCGCCGCACATAAAACCCAACGCCCCCACCACGGCCACCGCGAACACTCGCTGGTCGCGGCGTGTGGCGCAGGCGATAGCCGGGCACTACTGGAGCGCGCCCCTCCTCGCCCGGCCGGAGCCAAGTCTCGTTAATGGCCATGATATCAAAGCAATGCCTGTCAAGTGCACCAATCAAGTCATCATGACCTGTACCCAATGATCCAGCATTCAGGAACCCAACTTTAAAATACTTATCTCCATTCGTCATTAAAATAGTTTAAATTAAATGTTATCATCAGTGCACATTCAATCGTAATTTGATATAGTAGTAATATAAGTTTAAATGTAAATATGTAGATATAGCGTATAATATTAAAATATGTAACATAGGTTTTAAACTGGTATGCAACGGATGGGTTTGTAAAATGGAAACGAAGTTGTGTGATGAGTAGGTGAAGGTAAATATGTGTAGTGTTAAGGTAGTGTTAGTATAAAACTGGTTTACACGTAGCTTACTGAGGCGCGCCGCGAGACACACACCTGCCAATACTAAACATAGCTTAAAATGTAAAAACAGAGTAATTAATGTTACTTTTGACACGTTGTTACTTACTTTAAATAAACTAACTTCTAAAATCCACATGACTGCATAATCAATTATTACCTTATCTACAAAAAAAATACATGTAACTTGAGAAACAAAACAAACAAGAGAGCTTCTCTAGAGTGCCTGTGCACTGGGTGGTGGCGCGAGCGGGCCGAATATGCGCAGTATGTCAGCCTCACAGCGGACGTGGCAAGTGGTATCACCAGGTTTGTACCGAGCGAGGATACGGCCACGCTTTGACCACACAAACTGCCAACCGAGGCGACTGCCCGCCTCACGTGCGCTCCGAAACAACTCCCGGTTCACCTTCGTAAGGCGCTCGTTGACATAGAAGCGCGTCGCAGGGCCCGGCAGATCGAGATCCGCAGTGGTCATGCCGCGACGCACTCGCGCTCCCTCCAGCAGCTCGTCCCGTAGGTCGCGGCGCGCGAGGCGCACGATGAGGAAGCGGGGGCGGGTCTCCACGGGCGCCGTCGCCTGTGTGGCGTTGATGCGCCTGCCTCCGACACGCTCGGCGCTCACGATATCGCGCGCTTTAATTTTGACGCCAATTTTAGTGGCTACCAACATGACAGTGTGGGTGGGGTTTTCTCCACTAATCTCAGGAATGTTAGATATTTGTAGGTCATTTGAGAGCAAGTCCTGGTCTCGGTCGTTTATGTCGCTCCTTAACTGGTTGATAACGTCCACATCTGATGATTGCGACACTTGGGGTTGGGGCTGAGTCAGTTTGGTCTCCATAATAGACACCGTTTCTTCCAAGTTACTCATCCTATCATTAGTTGACTTAAGAGAGGATCTCAGCTCCGACAGATCCGACATTTGCTGCAGTTAACAGCCTCTGCCGACGACAGAAATTTTCCACAAGCACCGCACTTGGCCATGGTGTGTTGAGGCTCGTTTGTTAAGGCGCTACCGAGCAAACGATACGTAATTCCAAAATAATTGCATTCGCTTGATCCCTTACTGCATCGTTATTACTTATCCTTCGGTTATGTAATTAATATGTAAGATATTTAAGGATTCACTCAATACATCGTACGCTTTAGAAACACGATTACTTTTAGTTTCCTCGATAGAAAAAAAATCCAAAGTAATCTCTAAAAAACAAAATAAACCCTAAGTACGGCGTAAATACTTCACGGAAGATCATCAGATTTTGAATAATAACAAAACTACATGTTTTCTATAACGTATACGTTTTACATTTTCGAAATGTGTCTTTGTTTGAATATTATGAAGGAAATACCTAAATTAGCGTGCGTTCCGCCCGTTCTAACCAGAGCCGCCACGCTTCCCCCCTATCCGCTTTAGTCCTGCTTCGGCTGTTGGACGGGGAGCTTGTGTCGCTTGTTTTTTGCGGCGCGCCATAGAAATATAATTTATTAAATTTCGGACCTCGATCGTAACAACAACAACGTGACGACTGTACTATTTTTGCAATAAATACATTGCTCTTTGACCACTACGTAAGTTTGTCGCTAAGTCACTGGACAAGCAATGTAAAAATCACAAAACGATACTTCATTAAGTGGATACTTCGCGTAGTACAGCCGCTTCTTCTTGCGACTAGTTAGGGATGTACGTGTGGAGATCCACTGACGTAGGCTGTCGACAATATCGACTGACGAATGAAATATTGCTATTATAGTCGATTTTTTAATTTGTCAACCGTTTTAACCCGGTTGGAATATCGATTTGTAATAATGTTTTTACGTATTTTGATTATTTTACAGCATAGTAGAGAAACGCGTAACCTACTTTCGTAAAGTAAGTTAATTAAATTTGAGGTTAAATCGGTGGAGTGTTTTTGGCTTTGAATTATCGTATATTATGCCTTATCCTCGTGCTACTAACTACTGTTTCAATAGGCCATGACAGCCTAAACCAGCGGTCGGCAACCTTTTGGCAGGCAAGGGCCACAAGGTGGCAAAATAAACTAAAGGCGGGCCGCACTTGTGATATTAACTCTAGAAGCCCAATATACCTACGTATCATATCCCATAGAAAAAATGAAAAGCGCTTGTTGAGGTTGCACTTGTCGCGGGCTCGAACTCACTGTTGCGCGTGCCCAAAAAGCACGCTGTCTCACCTGGCATCGTGCCCGACAGAATGAGCTCAGTGAGATGCAAGATAATTCATAGTAAAAGGTGCGTAAAAAATACGAAAAGAACTTTGGAAAATCGAGTTTTATGAAAAAAACCAGCGCATAAATCAAGTACAAATCAAATTGATTGAATTCTTCGATAATATTGTGCTTTGTCAGTACCGACTTGTTTTGGAAATTTGACACATCTTTTATTACTAATTTACGCCCAAAGTTGCGTTAAAATTGGCAATAAAAAGTAAAACGAATCTTTGGTAGCTCGTAACTCAGGCGAATGCTTCAGGGTAGCCCGCGAAATTCAAATTTTCTTACGTTTTTTGCAATTTGCAGGCCAGTGCTAGGTTGTATGTTGATTAAAATATTATTCGCGGTTGTAAGACGTATGTAGTTACAGAATTATATTCATCAAAATCATCAATACAACCCTCAAAGTTCATAAAGGTGGAAAAATTACTTTTCCAAGGTCAAAATCATTCTTGCACCTTTATGAACGGGCTACCCTGGAGCATCAGCCTTAATGGCTTTTTATTTTACTATTCTGTTTCCTGTTGTGCTTTTCTGTGTTGTGTGTGTGTAAAATTATTATTGAGACAAAACGATATCATGTATAACTTTGGAGTTTGGATGTACAGTGTCTAACAGTGGAGTAATTCCCTCCCGAAATTTCTATGGAAAAAATATCGACTACCTTAAGGCTGGATTCACACTATACGGTCGATTGTGGTTTGTTCATGCATTTATTTTATTTTGATAATTATAACTTATTTACAAAACTTTTACGGGCCGCAAGTGAGACGGCCGCGGGTTGCCGACCGCTGGCTTAAACCAACGTAACCGGATATTTTATTGTTTTAATTTACTTAATAATATATTTTTTAGCTACATATTGTTTATTTTTATTATAATATTATATTCCGGACATTATGTTTTATTTAATTATTTTCAGGACCCCAAAAAAAAATTGTACAATAATAAATGGAAGATCGATAACTTTCTGATTTAGTCAATCACTAGCGTACAGTGATTTTGCACAGCACAACGATAGCGGCCGATGTTTTTGTGTGAGTGAGTTGTACGGTGCATAGTAAATAGACGCTGCGTTTGATGGCATAAGGTTTATAATAGATTGTGTAATACGTTCAGTTTATAAAAATGCGGGTGTGTGCGAGGCTTTGTATCTATTACTTTTACTGATCTGCATGTGTAGTAGTTGCCCTGTGGTTGGGGCATATCTCCTTCTTTAATATATCTTGCGGCGCGCGAGTGTGCCTTACGCACACATACATGGAGCAAATAGAATACCTAAAATCTATTAGCGCCAGAAGCTCGGCCCGCTCTTAACCAAAATGGATCTACTCAGGTAGTACACTGATCAGGCAACAGATGGCGCTGTTTTCAGAAGCACGTTTATGGCAGTTTTCTACAGCGTGTATAGTTCAGACCAGTTCAGACAAACACCATAGGTTGAGCACAGTAACGGAAAAGACCGCACAATCCGACGTCAATTCACAAGTTTGTTTTCCGCTCTTCAAATAATAAAACGTTTAATAAACTGTATGTTTCGGTTACTTAGGTATTGCTGGTGGTTCACTATAACGTTTTTTTACAGTTTTTCTATATTTACACAGCACGTAAACACTAGATAACGATGTTACTCGTTAGTTGCACTGACAGAAATATTAATTCAATAAAGTTATGCGAATAAAACTGTTATTTTTATTTATTAACGAGGAGAAGAACACAGAGCTTATGACCGTTTGACATCCGTGACGTCACTCTTTGACATCCGTGACGTCACTGGTGACGTGACACAAGATGACAAGACAGGTGTTTGCAGTGGGTCTCCCTTGTTTGACCGAAAGGAATTTGACAAATTTTCACTTCCCAAAAAATGTTTCGCATGATTTCATTTGCCAATGATTACTAAGCAAAAAATCTATTCACAAAAAATTGTAACGCAAACCTAATGTTTGGGAAATGAACGTTTAAACTATAACTTGTTTACCAAATAGTACTTTTGACATTTTTTATTTAGTCAAATATTTCAGTTGGAATAACAGTTTTTACGCAAAACCAAATAAGCCAAATAAGTAGTATCGTCACTTTTCAATTCTTCCTTTCCTATTCAGTCTTTAAAGTGGCACCAAATATCTTGAGGTCACAGTTTTAACTTAACCATTTTTTTTTTTTAAGTAATTATCCTAATCTAAATAGTTCAGTTCCGGGTAACCTACTAAAAACAATCTCTTTTTAGGGTTCCGTACCCAAAGGGTAAAAACGGAACCCTATTACTTACTAAGACTTCGCTGTCTGTCCGTCTGTCTGTCCGTCTGTCTGTCACCAGGCTGTATCTCATGAACCGTGACAGCTAGACAGTTGAAATTTTCACAGATGATGTATTTCTGTTACCGCTATAACAACAAATACTAAAAACAGAATAAAATTAATATTTAAGGGGGGCCCCCATACAACAAACGTGATTTTTTTGCCGTTTTGTCTAATGTATAGATAATGGTACGGAACCCTTCGTGCGCGAGTTCTACTCGCACTTGGCCGGTTTTTTCTATTAATGCAAGTCGTTTCTGTCACTCGCCGGCCGCTGCCGCGGCACAGCTCGCTACGCTCGCTCGGCTCGTACGTAGGAGGTCACAGTTTTAACCTAACCTAACCTACCCATTTAGTTTAAAGAAGAAATTAACCTAATCTAAATAGTCGAGTTCCGGGTAACCTACTAAAAACAATCTCTTTTTAGGGTTCCGTTTTTACCCTTTGGGTACGGAACCCTAAAAAGAAATTGTTTTTAGTAGGTTACCCGGAACTGAACTATTTAGATTAGGATAATGACTTAAAAAAAAAAAAATGGTTAAGTTAAGTTAAAACTGTGACCTCAAGATATTTGGTGCCACTTTAAAGACTGAATAGGAAAGGAAGAATTGAAAAGTGACGATACTAATTATTTGGCTTATTTGGTTTTGCGTAAAAACTGTTATTCCAACTGAAATATTTGACTAAATAAAAAATGTCAAAAGTACTATTTGGTAAACAAGTTATAGTTTAAACGTTCATTTCCCAAACATTAGGTTTGCGTTACAATTTTTTGTGAATAGATTTTTTGCTTAGTAATCATTTGGCAAATGAAATCATGCGAAACATTTTTTGGGAAGTGAAAATTTGTCAAATTCCTTTCGGTCAAACAAGGGAGACCCACTGCAAACACCTGTCTTGTCATCTTGTGTCACGTCACCAGTGACGTCACGGATGTCAAAGAGTGACGTCACGGATGTCAAACGGTCATAAGCTCTGTGTTCTTCTCCTCGTTAATAAATAAAAATACCAGTTTTATTCGCATAACTTTATTGAATTAATATTTCTGTCAGTGCAACTAACGAGTAACATCGTTATCTAGTGTTTACGTGCTGTGTAAATATAGAAAAACTGTAAAAAAACGTTATAGTGAACCACCAGCAATACCTAAGTAACCGAAACATACAGTTTATTAAACGTTTTATTATTTGAAGAGCGGAAAACAAACTTGTGAATTGACGTCGGATTGTGCGGTCTTTTCCGTTACTGTGCTCAACCTATGGTGTTTGTCTGAACTGGTCTGAACTATACACGCTGTAGAAAACTGCCATAAACGTGCTTCTGAAAACAGCGCCATCTGTTGCCTGATCAGTGTACTACCTGAGTAGATCCATTTTGGTTAACAAACGAGCCTCAACACACCATGGCCAAGTGCGGTGCTTGTGGAAAATTTCTGTCGTCGGCAGAGGCTGTTAACTGCAGCAAATGTCGGTGCTGGTACCATCGAGGGTGCGTAGCTGTCCCAAATGCAGGTCCTGTACCAGCCCCCTGGCACTGCCCTGAGTGTGAGAAGAACCAGGTGAGGGATAACCGGGCTGAAACACCGGTACGATCTAGGGCACCAACACAAGCTCCACATGAGGAAAGCTTGGTGAACCTGATGGACACCAGCCCCATAAACAGCACAGCCCTAGATACTACTCAGGAGCTCAACCTGGACATCCTCAGGGCAGAGCTAAGCAGTTTTAAGGAGGAATTCTTGAAGGCCGTGCGAAACGAGTTCCAGCAGCTACGTGATGATCTGTCGGAGCTGAGATCCTCTCTTAAGTCAACTAATGATAGGATGAGTAGCTTGGAAGAAACGGTGTCTATTATGGAGACCAAACTGACTCAGCCCCAACCCCAAGTGTCGCAATCATCAGATGTGGACGTTATCAACCAGTTAAGGAGCGACATAAACGACCGAGACCAGGACTTGCTCTCAAATGACCTACAAATATCTAACATTCCTGAGATTAGTGGAGAAAACCCCACCCACACTGTCATGTTGGTAGCCACTAAAATTGGCGTCAAAATTAAAGCGCGCGATATCGTGAGCGCCGAGCGTGTCGGAGGCAGGCGCATCAACGCCACACAGGCGACGGCGCCCGTGGAGACCCGCCCCCGCTTCCTCATCGTGCGCCTCGCGCGCCGCGACCTACGGGACGAGCTCCGGGTAACCTACTAAAAACAATCTCTTTTTAGGGTTCCGTACCCAAAGGGTAAAAACGGAACCCTATTACTAAGACTTCGCTGTCTGTCCGTCTGTCCGTCTGTCTGTCACCAGGCTGTATCTCATGAACCGTGACAGCTAGACAGTTGAAATTTTCACAGATGATGTATTTCTGTTGCCGCTATAACAACAAATACTAAAAACAGAATAAAATTAATATTAAAGTGGGGCTCCCATACAACAAACGTGATTTTTGATAATGGTACGGAACCCTTCGTGCGCGAGTTCTACTCGCACTTGGCCGGTTTTTTCTATTAATGCAAGTCGTTTCTGTCACTCGCCGGCCGCTGCCGCGGCACCGCTCGCTACGCTCGCTCGGCTCGTGCGTAGGAGGTCACAGTTTTAACCTAACCTAACCTACCCATTTTGTTTAAAGAAGAAATTAACCTAATCTAAATACTCGAGTTCCGGGTAACCTAATATAAATAACATCTTTTTTTATATTAATGCAAGTCGTGTCTGGCACTCGCCCGTCTGGATACTCCGAAATAAAATTGCTAATGTCCATTGCAAAAAAAATAAAATTGTAATGTAAAAATATTATGCATTAAACAAATGATTATATTAAAATTGCATTTTTTAATTATATAATTCCCAAAAAATCTTATTTTTGCCTGAATATTTTTTGTCTTAACAAATCATTTCACCAAACGTTTATTGTCTGAAGATTGTTTGCTGTAATAAATCATTTGATTAAAGACCAAATGCCATAATGACATTTTACTGGGTAATATTTTGCCAAGTAAAAATTTGACCAAATAAAAATATGCGTACTAAAATCATTCGAAATATTGCAATGGTATAAAAAAAGGTTGCTAAAATTTGTTTGGGTAATGAAATTTTGTCAAAATCTTTTCGGCAAAACGGCAGGATCCCGTTTGCAGTAACCCAGCAGGTTTAAGATTGGTTGATTTGAATTTTTGGCAAAGATCGCATGCCTTAAGATACTTTACCACGTACTGTCGCATATTAGGGAAGTAAAATCTTTCTTTGATTTTCTTTAGAGTGCGCTCTAGACCCAAATGTCCGGCGGTAGGCGCGTCATGGAGCTCCTTGAGGATATCTGCACGCATAGAATCTGGTACCACTAATTGAGGCTCTTCAGATTCTCCATCCGGATCAAAGTGGAAGAGGACTCCGTTTGAAAGGTAATAACCACGATCCGTCCACCGGGCAGACAAATCACCGTCTTCAAAGTCCGTAAAGATTTTCTGAAGTTCAGGGTCCTTGAGCTGAGCAGCTCGCAACTCCTTGGAGCTACGGTGAGGTAGATCTATCGAAACAGGACACAGATCGCACGTAGCGTCAGTGTTTTCCTCGACTGACGGCTGGCATAGTACTGGACGACTCAGTGTGTCCGCTACTACGTTAGCTTTCCCAGGTGTGTATTCAACATCTAGGTTGAAAGCTTGAATTCTTAAGGCCCATCGAGCTAGGCGGCCACTTGGTGTCTTTAAAGACAATAACCACTTAAGCGGTTGATGGTCAGTAGCGACGCGGACTTGGGCACCTTCAAGATAACCACGAAATTTGTCTAGGGCCCATACCACCGCTAACGCTTTCCGCTCAGTCGTGGTATAATTGCGTTCTGCAGTCGTTAATAGCCTACTCGCATACTCTATAGGTTGCTCAGATTTCGGATCTGGTCCTTGCACGAGCACAGTACCCAAAGCGTAGGCACTGGCATATGTGTGCAAAATAAAAGGTTGCTCAAAATCCGGTTGATGCAGAATCGGACTCGTTGTGAGTCTCCGCTTGAGCTCGTCGAAGGCGTTGACTTCCTTTCTCTCTCCATTTCCAGGCCTTATTCTTCTTGGTAAGGTCGGTCAACGGCTGGGCTTTTTCCGAAAATTGTGGGATAAATTTCCGAAACCACGAACATGTTTGTAAAAAACTTTTAAGTTCTTAGGTGGCAACATATCTACCACTGATTGGACCTTAGTAGGATCAGGTTCGATACCTTAGGCCGTAATAACGTGTCCTAGATACGCGACTTTTTCCCTGGCAAAAACACACTTTTCGCGATTTGCCTTCAGGTTGAACTGTCGCAAACGGTCGAATACCTGCTGCAGATCCTGTAAGTGCTTATCTAGGTTATCGGAAATTACAAGGATGTCGTCTAAATAAGCTACAACGGTGACGTAATTCAGACCAGACCGAAAACGATCCATCAACCGCTGGAACGTTGACGGCGAATTATTTAAGCCAAATGGCATTCGCCTAAATTGAAACGTTCCGAACGGGGAGACGAATGCAGTTTTGTGTTTGGAATAACTTCTACTTGCCAGTAGCCTGCTTTTAAATCAATAGTGGACATCACACAATTGCTTTTAGTAGAAGATAAGATGTCGTCGATTAATGGCAGCGGATATTTATCCGTGCGCGTTACAGCGTTCAATTTCCTATAATCGACGCAAAATCTTGTTTCACCATTCTTCTTGGGCACTAACACGACTGGGGAAGTCCATTCTGACTCGGCTTCTTCAATTACCTCCAGTTCTAGCATCTTATCAATTTCCGCTCTTATCACCTCTTTTTAAGCAGGTGTAAGTCGATAAGGGGCGTTGCGATAGGCGCGGCAGTTCCTGTGTCAATCCTATGCAAAGCAAAGGGTGTCGGCCCTCTCCCTGCACTGAAAATATCTGCGTTATTTTCCAAAAGTGCAGCTAATTTAACCTTATCAGCTGGTGTCAGGAGAATGCCCTCGTACTCGCGGAGGCCAATCGTTGAACTGACCACAATTTGGTCCTCGCGTTCATACTGTAGCTCAAAGAAACGTGTATCGCGTACAGAGAAACGATTCCTATCAAAATCGAGTATCATGCCAGCGTCCTCTATGAAATTCATACCTAATAAAGAATCGGTCGCGCCGAGCAAGACCATAAAGAGAGTCTCTATAGCTACTCCCTGCACCTTTACATTTACTACAGCTGTTTCTACAGTTTGGGAACGTTGGGCTCCATCCGCAAATCGCAAATCAGTAACACAACTACAAAATTTTTGTCCATTAGCCCGTAAATGCCTAGTTAAGCTATCACTTGCAACGCACTGCTTAGCACCCGTGTCTAACAACGCGGTGCCTTCACAACCGAACACTTGAATAGTAAAAATAGGACGCACTCGCGGGTTTAACATTTTCGCACCACCGGAAACTGCTTGGAACGCGGTCGTCGCGGTCGGCGGTGTAGGGCGTTTTTCTTTGCACACTGCGCAGTTTGATCTAATGACGCCGGGCGCACCACATCCAAAACAAGTTATGGACGGGCGCGGCTCAGCAGCTCCCGCGACTGGTTCGCTTTTAACCGTAGACGTCCTGTTTTTATTCTCCAGCTTACGACAGTCATCTTTGACATGTCCAAACATTTTACAGAACGAGCACCTAGGTCTTCCTTTATTTGGTGCTTTCTCCTCTTTGTTCACTGAAGCAGCTGATGAAGAGGCCGCAGGGTGACCACTAACCTGCGGCGGCGGGGCGGTAGGCGTAGGAGTATGCCTTTTAGTAGGCGCAGCAGCGCCCGCTTCTTCAAGCACATCCTCCACTGCTCGAGCCTGATTCAGTAGCTCGGCGAACGATGTGAATGTACTCCTGGCCATCCTCTCCCGAATTCTTCTATGAAGCAGCCCATACACCATATCCAGTTGCACTGGATTCTCTGGCGGCGTGAGCGGTGGCAGCTGGGCGATCAGAGAACGCAAGAAAACAAACATATGTCATTAAAAATGAAGTCCAGACGTAAACTACACTTGGCATGCCTCCTGTTCGGTGTGGTTAAATATAAAAAACCGGACTACCTATACAATAAACTAAGTTGGTTAACTAGTAGACGCGAATGTGGGAGAAGGCAATGCTCGCAACAACTCTCGACTCAGTCACATAACACAGCAGCATTCAGGGGTAGCTTTCGCTATGCGGCGTCCAAAATATGGAATAACCTGCCACCACCGATTAGAATGATCAGCACAATACACACGTTCAGAATACGTTTACGGCATGCCTTTTAGTAGGCGTAGCAGCGCCCGCTTCTTCAAGCACATCCTCCACTGCTCGAGTCTGATTCAGTAGCTCGGCGAACGATGTGAATGTACTCCTGGCCATCCTCTCCCGAATTCTTCCATGAAGCAGCCCATACACCATATCCAGTTGTACTGGATTCTCTGGCAGCGTGAGCGGCGGCAGCTGGGCGATCAGAGAACGCAAGAAAACAAACATATATCATTAAAAATGAAGTCCAGACGTAAACTACACTTGGCATGCCTCCTGTTCGGTGTGGTTAAATATAAAAAACCGGACTACCTATACAATAAACTAAGTTGGTTAACTAGTAGACGCGAATGTGGGAGAAGGCAATGCTCGCAACAACTCTGGACTCAGTCACATAACACAGCAGCTTTCAGGGGTAGCTTTCGCTATGCGGCGTCCAAAATATGGAATAACCTGCCACCACCGATTAGAATGATCAGCACCATACACACGTTCAGAATACGTTTACGGCAGTATCTAATGGAATCGCAACGGAAGTTGGATATGGTCGCACTGAATGTCTCAATTATATGATGTACAAACTACCCTACCTATCTATACCCACACAATTGCCATCGCCAATTGTCATCTGCTATTGATACTTGTCACTATATATTTTTTATTTTTTCATTTTTTATTACTAGTTCATCGCGCTTGACTGCTTGCAGCGTATTGAGCGACGAAGTGCACGGATTCATCACACTGTATTTTTAACAAGTTTTTTTTATGTACCCTAAGTTGTTTGTTTTATCTTGCACTTTTCTCGATATTTTGTTCATATGTAGTTTATTTGTTATTATTTTACACACATTTATTCTATTTAAGTATCTATTCATACATACACTCATATCTTATTAGAACACGCACAACACAAAACTGTTTTATGTCCGTGACATCACCATCTCAGGTCCAGTTGAAAACCAGCGTCGGGCACTAGCTGCTCGGCAGTTTGCTGAACTGGGCCTATTTGGCGCAGCCGTGAGACACACAATATTATTTCGTTTCTATTTTCTGTTTAGTTTTAAGTTTTTGTTATTGTGTAGTTTTAAGTTTATTTTTTATTTTTTTATTCTTCTTTTGAATTTGTTGTGTACACTTGCGGCTTAAGCCAAATAAATATGTTTTCTTTCTTTCTTTCAACCTACAGACGAAGATGTCTGTCCTGCCTCCTTGCTCACGACTAAAAATCTCTCTGTAAATTCTATGTGGTGGGAGACGAGGACCGAATGTGTGACGCAGTAACTGGGTGGCTTCTTGCCAACACACGACTGAATGTTTTACGCCTTGCCACCAGGTAGCTGCGAAATTTATGAGCAGCATTGGCAGGCCTCTCAAAGCAATATCGTCGCTAACGCCAACACAGTCTTTATAAATCTGTACAGCATTCACGAATGCCATAACATCGCCAGCTCCATTAAATCTCGCCGTGCAATTAGCCAGGTTTGTACTTACAGTCGTCGGCGGCGGCGGCGGCGCGCTCATTGTGAGCGGCTGCGACCTTAAGGCTTGCAAGAGGAATACCAGTAAAGTTGTTGATCCGTCATAGCGATGGGTGCGGCCATCGGTGGCAGCGGTGTGGCGACGGGCGGAGCATGCCCGTGCTGTGGCATCTGCGAGTAGCCAGGCAGCTCACGCCCGTGCAGCGGCGGCGATGATGGGGCCGAGGCGCCGGCGGACGGAAGTCCAGCCAGCGGCGGCGTTGACGATCGCACATCAACGAGCAATGCGCCTCCATCTGAAGTAGACGGCATCAAGCCATCTAACTGCTCACCAGCCGAAGAATTCACCTCTACAGGCTGTTGAATAGCCCGCGAAGCACTATTAGCACGCGACCGTGTTAGCACCATGTCTTTTAAGCACTATAAACAAAGTTCCGGCACAACAAATAGGTATCAGTATACCTAGATAACCTATTTACCCACTAAAGTTCGACAACTGTTCATACACAACGCGTAGATACCTACTTTAAAACGTTTATAAAATTACGCGAATGTTCTAGTCTTATATTTATACAATAACACACCTTACCTATGTCTCTATTTCACAAGACACTAATCATCCAAATTACTAGGTAGGTACATATATATACAACAATGTACGGCCCAGAGTGGTCAAGTTGAGTTGGGGGTAGTAGTGGTAGGGTTGAGGTGAGTTGACGAAAACCACAGACTTCACGATCCCAAGTAGTTTAATGTAAAGTTACAAAAGTTATGTTGGATGCTAATCCGTGGTATTATCGCTAAGGTAGCTAATGGTCAACTAACGTTTAGTATAATAAAAGTATATAAAATGAATTAACGAAAGTAGGTCGCGGCGTCAGCGACTTACTTGCCTGTACGTGAACCGTACATGCTCCCGAGGGAAAAGTGGGATGAGCATCCATTACAGACAGTAGTTAAAAAATAAATGTAAAGGTAAACAATTCATGTAAAGTAAATAGTTAAAAGGTAAATAGTTATATAGTTAAAAGTTAAATAGTTAACAATAGTAAATGTGTAAAAGTATAGGTATAACATTCAATTTAATTCGTCGAAGTGAAATGCTTTCTTCGGCTGCCTTACTTCGCTGTAAACGGGCTCCGCTGCTGTCGAATGTATTTCTTGTAGCTCGATGTCCCCTCCAAAGTTATCCCTTCCTCTAGGTGTCACTCCTGTTTTGGCAGAGAGTGTTTTGACGCCTTTCTTTGTTTCGCACCATCGTTTAGTGATAATATAGAGGGCAAGCACAGCGAATCCTCCCAACAACAAAGATGTAACCGAGTAGAGATAGATGTCGTGACTTGATTACTTGACATGTTCGATGCCTTCGGTAAAACTTCTCTGTTCTTCTGGAATTCCAACTGCTGGTCTATTTTTCTTATTTCTACTGCAGTTGGCGTCTCTTGTTCTGTTATATTTAATTTTGCATTCTTCCAGCCGAGGTCAAAGATATTGTTAATTGTTGAATTTATGGTTGGTATTTCTATCTCTGGTTCCATGTTAAAACTACTTCCCAGCTGATTGTGTGTAAATATTGTGGCGTCCTTTTTCTGCAGTAAGCACTTTGATTTCAAGGAAATCACTCCAGTCCCGTCAATGACCGCTGGCGTAACTTGATCGTTACATATTATGACGCGCATCAGCTGTTTTCCGCACAATGTAAATAGCCACATATTCGATTTGTGAAGTTTTGTCCAGGTTTCTTTGCACGTTAACGTCATTGAGGACGCATGATAATGACTCTTGTTGGTTGAAGACTTGGGCCTCACATGGGGCGTCTTTGTCGTGCATGTTGTAAACAGGACTAAGTGCGACACAAATGAATTCGTCTTCTCCGTACGAAGTACATTGGCGCATGTCTTGGTCTTCCATTGTTATGTAAGAGTTTTTTACTAAGTTGATTGCGATGAAGCTTGAACTTGGTTGTACGAGTTTTAAACGTCCTTGTCTAAGGAACGGTATCGGTATGACTCGATATATCTTGTAGTCTTCATCGCTCAGCAACGGGATATGTATTTCAAATAGCATGTAGTTGTTTGTAATTCGGGCCTTCACATGGATAAGGTCATAGATATTTTTCAAATCCCTTTGAATGTCCTTTACCGGTAACGACAATCCCTGTGGCAAGCTTCCGGATATTATGTTTAGCTGTTCGATCAGCTGGTAGGGCGGAAATAGATGGGTGTCTAAATGTCCTCTGTAAATGTTGGCGAGAGCATTTATCAACATTTCCAATATTCGATTTAAATCATTTAAAATCAGAGTTGACGTCACGGCCGCGGAATTTATGTCGTTCATCGTGAATAGCATTTGCGCCCTGTTCACTATCTTTGTGATTTCACTGCAAGTTTGGTTCATGTAGTTGCGCAATGTTTCGAATTGTTTATCCATAAAGGCAGTGTTTCTTTTTGTAATGTTGTTTTCAGCCTCTACAATTAATGTTTGGTTTTTCATAAGTTGTAGTAGGTAGTCATCATTTGATTGTAGATGCTGTATGTCTCTTTCGTACTTTTCGGCGAAGTCTGCGTCGAGCACGCCGAAAAGAGTTCGTGCTAATTTCCCAACTCCGTCAAAGTAACCTCGTTTTGGTCTTGAGTGTTGAGTGAGCAGCATAGAGTTGTAGTCGGCTAGGTGACTCAGTTCATGACGTAAGTGGCCGACAATTGTTTCGCAAGGAGTGTATTCATGTGATATTCTTTGGCATAGTTTATCTATTTGGTTCACATAATCGTTGATCCGATCAGTTGCTTGCCAGTATGACGTTAAGTTGTAGTAAACCAATAGAGTCCATTCGTCATGAATTAACTGAATTTTACCCGCTTCATTGAAGTAAATCGGACGATCGCTTGGTATCTGTGTAACCTTCAAGTTTTTCGTTGGCGCTGATTGTGCAAATCCCGTCATTGCTAGTATGGATAGCAGAACAAGTGATGGCCAATTGTTCTTGGTTTTTGTTGTGCCTCCCCGTTTTTTAGTTTCCCGAGTAGTTGTTATTTTTTCATCCTCTTCCTTTACTCTTGGTTCTTCGGGTTTCATCAGTAATGGTGAAAGCTTCGTTATTGGTCGATTTTTCTTTAAACATTCAATATCGTCGCCATAGTTTTCATATTGAACGTTCTTGATGATCAATTCTGTCGCTCCCATAATGTCTTGTGGTGATAAACACATAACCCCCATTTTGTTACCGCAGTCGGCTAAGTTGTCGGTTGAGTTTAGTGTGCGTTTTTGCTTACGAATGTTGCTCAGTCGCAAAATCCATCCAAGCACTCGTATTACGCGTTTATAATTACTGTTTTTATTCAGTAATGTATTAATTATTTCACATTTGTTGTATGTGACTGCGCAGCAGTTTATTTCTTGCAACTCAGTGTTTGTTGTGTAGGTCAGGCGATTGTCTTGATGGATTTTTGGCATGTTTGTTTTTAACCAATCTGGTCCATTCCACCAAAGTTTAAAATCTAGCAGTTGAAAAGGTGTTAGCCCTCGAGTTGTACAGTCAGCTGGATTTTCTTCTGACTTCACATAGTTCCAGCAGTTTGCCGAAATAATGCTGTTTATTTGTTTCACTCTGTTAGCTACATATTTCTCCCATCGGTTTATGTCACCCTGCAACCAGGCTAAAACGACCTTGGAGTCGCTCCAGCACCTTATGTGTAGGTTTTTATTGCAGAGAGTGTTCTGAACCTTTTCCAGCAGTTTGGCTAGTAAAACGGCTCCGCAAAGTTCCATTCTAGGTACAGTTGTCTTATTGCTGATTGGTGCAACCTTTGTTTTTGCCGTAATTAGTGTAGTCTTGTATTCGCCGGCTTGATTTCTCACTCGGCTGTAAATGACGTACGCGTAAGCTTTTTCGCTTGCGTCGCAAAACCCGTTGTTCTCTAGGTTGTTTTCTTGACATTGCAACCATCGTGGTATTGAAAGTTTGTTTAGTAACGGGATATCTTTTCTCATAGTTTCCCATTCCGTAGCGAGATCGTCGGGTAAGCGTTCATCCCAGTTGATTTTGCTTATCCAGATTTTTTGGAACAGAAGTTTGGTTTTTATTGTAAGTGGCGATAATAATCCAAGTGGGTCGTACAGCTTGCTTATTTCGCTCAGCAGTACGCGTTTTGACAGATTTTTCTTGATTGGTAAATCCCATTGGTATGTGAAGCTATCGTTGTCTTGATTCCACTTCATGCCCAACATTTTTGAGTTTGTTGTTTTTTCTTGGCTAAAATCGATGTTCGTGTTGCGGCTCTTTTGATCATCTCGCAAGTCTTCCAAGATAATCGGTTCGTTCGTTTTCCATTTTCTCAAGTTAAATCCTCCTTTTTTCATCAACTCTATTAGCTGTGTAACCAGTGTTTTCGAAGCCTCGATAGTATCCTGTCCGTACACCAAATCATCCATGTAGAAATAGTTTTTCAGGACGTCTCCAGCTTCCGGATAGGTATGTTTCTCATCTTCTGCGAGTTTATGTAGAGTGCGCATTGCCAGATAAGGTGCACTTTTCATTCCATAAGTTACTGTGCCCAACTGCCAATCTTGTAGAGGTTCGTTAGGGGAAGATCTCCAGATTACAGTTTGTAGATGTTGTTGTTTTTCGCTCAGCCATATGAACCGATAAAGTTTTTCTACATCTGCCGTAAAGACGTATCTGTATGTTCTCCAATTGATTAGTAGTGACAGTATATCCTTTTGTAAGTTCGGACCGCAGTACATTTGATCGTTGAGACTGCTGTCTTCCTTTGTCTTGTACGACGCGTTGAACACTACTCTTAGTTTTGTGGTAGTGGACTCAGCTCTCAGCACGCCATGGTGAGGTAGGTAGACTTGGCCCCTATTTCCTCCTGTGACAGGTTTCATGTGTCCCATGGCGATGTATTCGTTCATAAAACGCCTGTACTCGTAACTGAGCTCTTTGTTTTTTAGCATTTTCCTTTCCAGTTGAAGGAACTGTGCTACTAATGCTTGTGACCTTGCATTTCTTAAGTTTGTTTCGAAGTTAGGCTTCATAGGCATTTGTACCACGTATTGTCCGTTCGTCAATCTTGTGGTAGTTTCGTTGTAATATTCCTCACAGTGTTGTTCCTGACTAGTTGATGCTGACTTATGTTTGGAATTTCTTCGGATTCCCAAAATCTTGCCATGTTTTCGAAGTCGTTCAGTGTCACCAAGCAGTTGAATGTATTTACATTCCCGCATAGAATTCAGCCCACTTTGGTTTGTTGAGCTACTGGGTATCTGTTATCACTCCTGATGACGCCGTTTAGGATAAGTTCAGAGTAAATGTCCGCGCCCAAGAGCAGATCAATCGGGCCCGACAGGTTGAACTGTGGATCCGCTAGTTTCAAGTTTTCCAAATAGTCCCAGTTGTTGATTGAAAACGATGCGGTAGGTAAGTTGCTTATGAGTTTTTTCATAATTAATGCTTCAAAGTTAAATTTGTAGTCTGAATGTATTGACTGACATTCTAAGTTCATTGCCCCTTTGCAGTTGCCGCTAAGGGTTCCAACACCCGATACAACGGCGCTCACTTTACGTCGCTGTAATCGGAGACGCTGTGCAGCGTTTTCCGTTATTAGACTCACTTGGGAGCCTTGGTCAAGTAGACCTCTCAAGTTGATGAAGTTTCCATCAATTGTTCTGACTTTCAGAAGTGCAGCTGTCAACAACACTTCCTTTTCTTCGTTCGTTATGTTGTTGACCCCATAAGAAGTTGAAGGGGTCGACAATGGGTTTTCCTCCCTTGTTGCTAGTTTGTCGCTAGATACTTCAGTTTCAGCTTCATGCATAAGTGTGTGGTGTGCCTTATGACGCAGTACGTCTTTCGTGAATTGCATTGTTTTTCTCCGTGGCTGAATAGGCAGTTTTTGCAAATATGCAAGTTGCGAATTGTGTCAGCGCGCTTGTTTGCGTTCATAGCCAGGAATTCTTCGCAATTCATCAAAACGTGATTAGTTTTGCATATTGGGCATGTTTTTGTTGTCGTGAAGAAGGCCTTTGGTGAGTTTTGTGACTTGTTAAAGTACGATGACCCCTGCGTTTTATTCTTGTAGTTATTATTTCGGTGTTCTGATCCCTTGTGAGGCTGCTTTTCCGATTTCCATGGTTTGTTTGATGATAATAATTTTTGGCTGTTTCCCTGCAGAGTTTCTAGTGACATGAATTTTGATTCTAGAAACTTGGCGAACTCTTCCAGGTCGGGAAATTCCCTGGGATGTTTGATCTCCTTTACGTATTCGTTATACGTAACGCTATCTAGTTTTTGAACTAATAGGTGCACCACGATCGGATCCCAATTGGTGGTGTCTAGCCCGATGTTTTTGAGCCCGTTCAAGCACTCCATCATGACGTCGTGAAGCTTCCGTATGCTTGCAGCGGTTGGTTGCTGAACATTAGGTTGATTCAAGAGCGTGATCATGTATGATGTGAATAACAGCCGTTTGTTATCGTAGCGGTGGGTCAACATCTCCCAGCAAGATGCGTAGTTCTCAGCACTGATGCCAAGATGCTGAACCAGTTTCTCCGCCTCACCCTTCAGTTTTGTCTTCAAGTGTTGCATTTTTTGAGCCTTCGAAAGTGTAGGATTGTTGTGTACACTTTCGCAGTATAGGTCTCTAAAAGTCAACCACTGGTTATAGTTGCCATGAAAATCCGGTATTTGAATTCTTGGCGTAGATTTCTCATAATGTGCATTGTTCCAGATGTTGTGTTGTAGCTTTCTTTTCAGGTCATCATAAAGGTTTTCTGCTGTATTGTATTTTTGTTGATAAATTGAGTCTTCATCTTGTGATATGTAGTCTAGTTCCCAATTTGCCTTTTCTATAAGCTCCCATTTAGTTCTCAGGGTGCTTAAGTTGTCTTCTAATTCCCATTTTTCCATGGGTACCGTCGATGCAATGTTTATCTTCTCCACAGTGCGTTCGAACGCTCTAAAATTGCAGTATTGTTGACGCAAAAGATCTTGCTACTTTTCCGTCGACTCGCTTGTTCGAGGAGGTATGTGAAATTTGATATCGTCGAAAGTAAATTTCGATTGTTCCCTACCTTGCTTAGGCGTCGAAGGTGGTTGTTCCGTCTTACTAGTAGATGCAGACGGCAGTTCCGATTTACGTTTCAACATGTCTTGCAGCACTTCTTCATACATCTTCTTCGTACTGTTGAAAATGTCGTCGTTGAAGTATTGAAGGTCTGTTGTTCCAGACTCTTCCAGTAGTTGATGGTTGTGACCAAACTTCTCCCAGTTATTGTTCAGCCGAGAAAGACGCTCCTCCAGGTACGACAAGTTCTTCCTGGGGCTGTCCTTCTTGTAGTTGATGCAAATAAGCTTCAAGTCTCGGAAGATAGTTTCTTGACGGCTTATCAGCTCTGCAACACTCTGAACCATTGTTGCTAGTTATAGCTTCGACCGTTGGTAGAACAGAGTTGTGTCACCAATGGTACTAGTTCGTAGATAGTTATGGATAAGTGTGTTCGCACTCTACTGACGCTATGTGCGCCTTCTCAATCCAGCTGGGGCGACCCGCTTGTGGGAGACCAACTAGACCGATTCGCTAACGTTATAGTAATAGAGACACTCTACACACTTTATATCCGGCTCGAAGCACCACTTTTTATGTACGGCCCAGAGTGGTCAAGTTGCAGGGAGGTGAGTTGACGAAAACCACAGACTTCACGATCCCAAGTAGTTTAATGTAAAGTTACAAAAGTTATGTTGGATGCTAATCCGTGGTATTATCGCTAAGGTAGCTAATGGTCAACTAACGTTTAGTATAATAAAAGTATATAAAATGAATTAACGAAAGTAGGTCGCGGCGTCAGCGACTTACTTGCCTGTACGTGAACCGTACATGCTCCCGAGGGAAAAGTGGGATGAGCATCCATTACAGACAGTAGTTAAAAAATAAATGTAAAGGTAAACAATTCATGTAAAGTAAATAGTTAAAAGGTAAATAGTTATATAGTTAAAAGTTAAATAGTTAACAATAGTAAATGTGTAAAAGTATAGGTATAACATTCAATTTAATTCGTCGAAGTGAAATGCTTTCTTCGGCTGCCTTACTTCGCTGTAAACGGGCTCCGCTGCTGTCGAATGTATTTCTTGTAGCTCGATGTCCCCTCCAAAGTTATCCCTTCCTCTAGGTGTCACTCCTGTTTTGGCAGAGAGTGTTTTGACGCCTTTCTTTGTTTCGCACCATCGTTTAGTGATAATATAGAGGGCAAGCACAGCGAATCCTCCCAACAACAAAGATGTAACCGAGTAGAGATAGATGTCGTGACTTGATTACTTGACATGTTCGATGCCTTCGGTAAAACTTCTCTGTTCTTCTGGAATTCCAACTGCTGGTCTATTTTTCTTATTTCTACTGCAGTTGGCGTCTCTTGTTCTGTTATATTTAATTTTGCATTCTTCCAGCCGAGGTCAAAGATATTGTTAATTGTTGAATTTATGGTTGGTATTTCTATCTCTGGTTCCATGTTAAAACTACTTCCCAGCTGATTGTGTGTAAATATTGTGGCGTCCTTTTTCTGCAGTAAGCACTTTGATTTCAAGGAAATCACTCCAGTCCCGTCAATGACCGCTGGCGTAACTTGATCGTTACATATTATGACGCGCATCAGCTGTTTTCCGCACAATGTAAATAGCCACATATTCGATTTGTGAAGTTTTGTCCAGGTTTCTTTGCACGTTAACGTCATTGAGGACGCATGATAATGACTCTTGTTGGTTGAAGACTTGGGCCTCACATGGGGCGTCTTTGTCGTGCATGTTGTAAACAGGACTAAGTGCGACACAAATGAATTCGTCTTCTCCGTACGAAGTACATTGGCGCATGTCTTGGTCTTCCATTGTTATGTAAGAGTTTTTTACTAAGTTGATTGCGATGAAGCTTGAACTTGGTTGTACGAGTTTTAAACGTCCTTGTCTAAGGAACGGTATCGGTATGACTCGATATATCTTGTAGTCTTCATCGCTCAGCAACGGGATATGTATTTCAAATAGCATGTAGTTGTTTGTAATTCGGGCCTTCACATGGATAAGGTCATAGATATTTTTCAAATCCCTTTGAATGTCCTTTACCGGTAACGACAATCCCTGTGGCAAGCTTCCGGATATTATGTTTAGCTGTTCGATCAGCTGGTAGGGCGGAAATAGATGGGTGTCTAAATGTCCTCTGTAAATGTTGGCGAGAGCATTTATCAACATTTCCAATATTCGATTTAAATCATTTAAAATCAGAGTTGACGTCACGGCCGCGGAATTTATGTCGTTCATCGTGAATAGCATTTGCGCCCTGTTCACTATCTTTGTGATTTCACTGCAAGTTTGGTTCATGTAGTTGCGCAATGTTTCGAATTGTTTATCCATAAAGGCAGTGTTTCTTTTTGTAATGTTGTTTTCAGCCTCTACAATTAATGTTTGGTTTTTCATAAGTTGTAGTAGGTAGTCATCATTTGATTGTAGATGCTGTATGTCTCTTTCGTACTTTTCGGCGAAGTCTGCGTCGAGCACGCCGAAAAGAGTTCGTGCTAATTTCCCAACTCCGTCAAAGTAACCTCGTTTTGGTCTTGAGTGTTGAGTGAGCAGCATAGAGTTGTAGTCGGCTAGGTGACTCAGTTCATGACGTAAGTGGCCGACAATTGTTTCGCAAGGAGTGTATTCATGTGATATTCTTTGGCATAGTTTATCTATTTGGTTCACATAATCGTTGATCCGATCAGTTGCTTGCCAGTATGACGTTAAGTTGTAGTAAACCAATAGAGTCCATTCGTCATGAATTAACTGAATTTTACCCGCTTCATTGAAGTAAATCGGACGATCGCTTGGTATCTGTGTAACCTTCAAGTTTTTCGTTGGCGCTGATTGTGCAAATCCCGTCATTGCTAGTATGGATAGCAGAACAAGTGATGGCCAATTGTTCTTGGTTTTTGTTGTGCCTCCCCGTTTTTTAGTTTCCCGAGTAGTTGTTATTTTTTCATCCTCTTCCTTTACTCTTGGTTCTTCGGGTTTCATCAGTAATGGTGAAAGCTTCGTTATTGGTCGATTTTTCTTTAAACATTCAATATCGTCGCCATAGTTTTCATATTGAACGTTCTTGATGATCAATTCTGTCGCTCCCATAATGTCTTGTGGTGATAAACACATAACCCCCATTTTGTTACCGCAGTCGGCTAAGTTGTCGGTTGAGTTTAGTGTGCGTTTTTGCTTACGAATGTTGCTCAGTCGCAAAATCCATCCAAGCACTCGTATTACGCGTTTATAATTACTGTTTTTATTCAGTAATGTATTAATTATTTCACATTTGTTGTATGTGACTGCGCAGCAGTTTATTTCTTGCAACTCAGTGTTTGTTGTGTAGGTCAGGCGATTGTCTTGATGGATTTTTGGCATGTTTGTTTTTAACCAATCTGGTCCATTCCACCAAAGTTTAAAATCTAGCAGTTGAAAAGGTGTTAGCCCTCGAGTTGTACAGTCAGCTGGATTTTCTTCTGACTTCACATAGTTCCAGCAGTTTGCCGAAATAATGCTGTTTATTTGTTTCACTCTGTTAGCTACATATTTCTCCCATCGGTTTATGTCACCCTGCAACCAGGCTAAAACGACCTTGGAGTCGCTCCAGCACCTTATGTGTAGGTTTTTATTGCAGAGAGTGTTCTGAACCTTTTCCAGCAGTTTGGCTAGTAAAACGGCTCCGCAAAGTTCCATTCTAGGTACAGTTGTCTTATTGCTGATTGGTGCAACCTTTGTTTTTGCCGTAATTAGTGTAGTCTTGTATTCGCCGGCTTGATTTCTCACTCGGCTGTAAATGACGTACGCGTAAGCTTTTTCGCTTGCGTCGCAAAACCCGTTGTTCTCTAGGTTGTTTTCTTGACATTGCAACCATCGTGGTATTGAAAGTTTGTTTAGTAACGGGATATCTTTTCTCATAGTTTCCCATTCCGTAGCGAGATCGTCGGGTAAGCGTTCATCCCAGTTGATTTTGCTTATCCAGATTTTTTGGAACAGAAGTTTGGTTTTTATTGTAAGTGGCGATAATAATCCAAGTGGGTCGTACAGCTTGCTTATTTCGCTCAGCAGTACGCGTTTTGACAGATTTTTCTTGATTGGTAAATCCCATTGGTATGTGAAGCTATCGTTGTCTTGATTCCACTTCATGCCCAACATTTTTGAGTTTGTTGTTTTTTCTTGGCTAAAATCGATGTTCGTGTTGCGGCTCTTTTGATCATCTCGCAAGTCTTCCAAGATAATCGGTTCGTTCGTTTTCCATTTTCTCAAGTTAAATCCTCCTTTTTTCATCAACTCTATTAGCTGTGTAACCAGTGTTTTCGAAGCCTCGATAGTATCCTGTCCGTACACCAAATCATCCATGTAGAAATAGTTTTTCAGGACGTCTCCAGCTTCCGGATAGGTATGTTTCTCATCTTCTGCGAGTTTATGTAGAGTGCGCATTGCCAGATAAGGTGCACTTTTCATTCCATAAGTTACTGTGCCCAACTGCCAATCTTGTAGAGGTTCGTTAGGGGAAGATCTCCAGATTACAGTTTGTAGATGTTGTTGTTTTTCGCTCAGCCATATGAACCGATAAAGTTTTTCTACATCTGCCGTAAAGACGTATCTGTATGTTCTCCAATTGATTAGTAGTGACAGTATATCCTTTTGTAAGTTCGGACCGCAGTACATTTGATCGTTGAGACTGCTGTCTTCCTTTGTCTTGTACGACGCGTTGAACACTACTCTTAGTTTTGTGGTAGTGGACTCAGCTCTCAGCACGCCATGGTGAGGTAGGTAGACTTGGCCCCTATTTCCTCCTGTGACAGGTTTCATGTGTCCCATGGCGATGTATTCGTTCATAAAACGCCTGTACTCGTAACTGAGCTCTTTGTTTTTTAGCATTTTCCTTTCCAGTTGAAGGAACTGTGCTACTAATGCTTGTGACCTTGCATTTCTTAAGTTTGTTTCGAAGTTAGGCTTCATAGGCATTTGTACCACGTATTGTCCGTTCGTCAATCTTGTGGTAGTTTCGTTGTAATATTCCTCACAGTGTTGTTCCTGACTAGTTGATGCTGACTTATGTTTGGAATTTCTTCGGATTCCCAAAATCTTGCCATGTTTTCGAAGTCGTTCAGTGTCACCAAGCAGTTGAATGTATTTACATTCCCGCATAGAATTCAGCCCACTTTGGTTTGTTGAGCTACTGGGTATCTGTTATCACTCCTGATGACGCCGTTTAGGATAAGTTCAGAGTAAATGTCCGCGCCCAAGAGCAGATCAATCGGGCCCGACAGGTTGAACTGTGGATCCGCTAGTTTCAAGTTTTCCAAATAGTCCCAGTTGTTGATTGAAAACGATGCGGTAGGTAAGTTGCTTATGAGTTTTTTCATAATTAATGCTTCAAAGTTAAATTTGTAGTCTGAATGTATTGACTGACATTCTAAGTTCATTGCCCCTTTGCAGTTGCCGCTAAGGGTTCCAACACCCGATACAACGGCGCTCACTTTACGTCGCTGTAATCGGAGACGCTGTGCAGCGTTTTCCGTTATTAGACTCACTTGGGAGCCTTGGTCAAGTAGACCTCTCAAGTTGATGAAGTTTCCATCAATTGTTCTGACTTTCAGAAGTGCAGTTGTCAACAACACTTCCTTTTCTTCGTTCGTTATGTTGTTGACCCCATAAGAAGTTGAAGGGGTCGACAATGGGTTTTCCTCCCTTGTTGCTAGTTTGTCGCTAGATACTTCAGTTTCAGCTTCATGCATAAGTGTGTGGTGTGCCTTATGACGCAGTACGTCTTTCGTGAATTGCATTGTTTTTCTCCGTGGCTGAATAGGCAGTTTTTGCAAATATGCAAGTTGCGAATTGTGTCAGCGCGCTTGTTTGCGTTCATAGCCAGGAATTCTTCGCAATTCATCAAAACGTGATTAGTTTTGCATATTGGGCATGTTTTTGTTGTCGTGAAGAAGGCCTTTGGTGAGTTTTGTGACTTGTTAAAGTACGATGACCCCTGCGTTTTATTCTTGTAGTTATTATTTCGGTGTTCTGATCCCTTGTGAGGCTGCTTTTCCGATTTCCATGGTTTGTTTGATGATAATAATTTTTGGCTGTTTCCCTGCAGAGTTTCTAGTGACATGAATTTTGATTCTAGAAACTTGGCGAACTCTTCCAGGTCGGGAAATTCCCTGGGATGTTTGATCTCCTTTACGTATTCGTTATACGTAACGCTATCTAGTTTTTGAACTAATAGGTGCACCACGATCGGATCCCAATTGGTGGTGTCTAGCCCGATGTTTTTGAGCCCGTTCAAGCACTCCATCATGACGTCGTGAAGCTTCCGTATGCTTGCAGCGGTTGGTTGCTGAACATTAGGTTGATTCAAGAGCGTGATCATGTATGATGTGAATAACAGCCGTTTGTTATCGTAGCGGTGGGTCAACATCTCCCAGCAAGATGCGTAGTTCTCAGCACTGATGCCAAGATGCTGAACCAGTTTCTCCGCCTCACCCTTCAGTTTTGTCTTCAAGTGTTGCATTTTTTGAGCCTTCGAAAGTGTAGGATTGTTGTGTACACTTTCGCAGTATAGGTCTCTAAAAGTCAACCACTGGTTATAGTTGCCATGAAAATCCGGTATTTGAATTCTTGGCGTAGATTTCTCATAATGTGCATTGTTCCAGATGTTGTGTTGTAGCTTTCTTTTCAGGTTATCATAAAGGTTTTCTGCTGTATTGTATTTTTGTTGATAAATTGAGTCTTCATCTTGTGATATGTAGTCTAGTTCCCAATTTGCCTTTTCTATAAGCTCCCATTTAGTTCTCAGGGTGCTTAAGTTGTCTTCTAATTCCCATTTTTCCATGGGTACCGTCGATGCAATGTTTATCTTCTCCACAGTGCGTTCGAACGCTCTAAAATTGCAGTATTGTTGACGCAAAAGATCTTGCTACTTTTCCGTCGACTCGCTTGTTCGAGGAGGTATGTGAAATTTGATATCGTCGAAAGTAAATTTCGATTGTTCCCTACCTTGCTTAGGCGTCGAAGGTGGTTGTTCCGTCTTACTAGTAGATGCAGACGGCAGTTCCGATTTACGTTTCAACATGTCTTGCAGCACTTCTTCATACATCTTCTTCGTACTGTTGAAAATGTCGTCGTTGAAGTATTGAAGGTCTGTTGTTCCAGACTCTTCCAGTAGTTGATGGTTGTGACCAAACTTCTCCCAGTTATTGTTCAGCCGAGAAAGACGCTCCTCCAGGTACGACAAGTTCTTCCTGGGGCTGTCCTTCTTGTAGTTGATGCAAATAAGCTTCAAGTCTCGGAAGATAGTTTCTTGACGGCTTATCAGCTCTGCAACACTCTGAACCATTGTTGCTAGTTATAGCTTCGACCGTTGGTAGAACAGAGTTGTGTCACCAATGGTACTAGTTCGTAGATAGTTATGGATAAGTGTGTTCGCACTCTACTAACGCTATGTGCGCCTTCTCAATCCAGCTGGGGCGACCCGCTTGTGGGAGACCAACTAGACCGATTCGCTAACGTTATAGTAATAGAGACACTCTACACACTTTATATCCGGCTCGAAGCACCACTTTTTATGTACGGCCCAGAGTGGTCAAGTTGCAGGGAGGTGAGTTAACGAAAACCACAGACTTCACGATCCCAAGTAGTTTAATGTAAAGTTACAAAAGTTATGTTGGATGCTAATCCGTGGTATTATCGCTAAGGTAGCTAATGGTCAACTAACGTTTAGTATAATAAAAGTATATAAAATGAATTAACGAAAGTAGGTCGCGGCGTCAGCGACTTACTTGCCTGTACGTGAACCGTACAAACAATGTTCGAAACACGTTAGTGTTTTACGTATTTAAACTAAATACCTTCACTAAAAGTTCGATTCGCACGAAGCGTTTTAGATAATTACACTAATACACAAATGTTCACAGGTTCACGACTTGTAACTTGACTATCCCAGGTATTTATGTAACCTATGACCTAGGAAGACTAAACGTAAACACTAAAACCAAGTTCGTAATATCCAAGCACTGTAAGCAATGTTTTTAGTAACCCGTAGATTAGGTACACCACTGTTCTAGGAAGTATATACCTAGGCACTAGAACGACAGAAACGTGAAATAACTAGTTCGTAACACAAAATCCACGGAGAATTGTCACTGCATTACCCCAAAATAATGCTAATATAGTTCTATGTTAAGTGTGCACATAAACGTAACGAAACTGCGGGGGGCGCCGGCGAAGTAAGTATATAACGTGTATATAACGCCGCACGAAGAAAACCCGAGAAAGTCACTGTTTCCGACACTCACACTGATTTTCGAGTCTGTAATAGACGTTGTTACACTCAATAACAGTCTAATTATCACGAAAATAATGTTCGTTTAACCGTTTTTTCACAAAATACGGCCGCACCGTTGGGACGCCAGATATAGTTGGGGATCTTTCCAATAAGAAAACACCGAACTATCGAGTAAGTAAACTGTGTATTTGGTTTAAGAACACAGACACGAGTTTAAAATTAAATAATAACATAGAGTTTAGCTCAAACTTAAAAACGAAAAAAATGGCTGATGGCCGGCGCGCAGGCGGCAGTACCCGTCATGTGCATGCGCGGCTAGCGCGAGCTCGCGTGGTCGACTGTCGCGTGGCGCGGGCGGGGGGCTGCATAGTGTTGTACCAATTACACGCTAGTCACGTAACCTTGCCGGCACACGACGCGGCGACGGGCTCTGGAGGTACGCGGAGTAGCTATTTGGGGTCGCGCCATAACATTGAAAAAAACCGGCCAAGAGCGTGTCGGGCCACGCTCAGTGTAGGGTTCCGTAGTTTCCCGTCCGTCACAATAAGTGTTCCCACTTATGAGTTTAAAGGTGGGTATCCATTATGTAAAAATGCTTGCATATACGAATATACTACAAACTTGGTACCGAAATTATTTTGTACAACTTTTTGTCTTTTTTGTACAAAAACTGTTGTTTCCATCAAGTTCAAAATGATTTTCCTAGAAAGTCCTTATAAAGTTCTACTTTTCAGATTTTTTTCATATTTTCTAAACTTATGGTTCAAAAGTTAGAGGGGGGGGGGGGACACATTGTTTTTTACTTTTGGAGCGATTATTTCCGAAATTATTGACATTATCAAAAAATGATTTTAGGAAACCCCTATTCATTTTTAAATACCTTTCCAACAATATATCACACGTTAGGGTTGAAATTTAAAAAAAAATCACTTCCCACTTTACATATAGGGGGGCTACCCTAATAAAACATTTTTTTCCAATTTTTATTTTACCACTTTGTCGGCGTGATTTATATACATATTGGTACCAAATTTCAGCTTTCTAGTGCTAACGGTCATAGAGATTAAGCGAGGACGGACAGACGGACGGACAGACATGGCGAAACTATAAGGGTTCCTAGTTGACTACGGAACCCTAAAAAAGGCGAGTCAACAAGCTTGAAGGAAAATAATTTACTCTTAAAGTTACCATGACCGGTGAGAAATTGGGCAACACAGTGATCAACCTCCAGCCATGTCCTGGCCAGCCGTTCACGAACTGTTGGAAAGAACTGGTGGAGGTGTCTGCCCTTGATGGAATTATCCCACCTACATTGCCATTCAGACAAAAGTTCCTCCCAGACGTCGGTCTGATGGTTTGAATAATCTAGAAATCTTAGCACGGTCACGTAGGGTTAAAAAGTCTGCGTCCGTTGTAGTACATTGCAGCCCGTCGCTGCACTTCAAGATCGACTGGAAGTATACTTCCAGTCGATCTTGAAGTGCAGCGACGGGCTGCACCCTTATGCAGCCTTACCGGTACTTGCAGGTATACCTGCAAGTACCGGTAAGGCTTCAGTACTAACCGCGTACAGTCTTAAAGCGTATAGGATACGCTTTGCATAAGAATATCAAAGCCAAACGTTGGCTTTGAAGCAATTTACGTCGTACCGCTCCTATGGTGGCCCTATCGGCCCATACAGGTCCGTAGCACGTACACCCCAAATAAGTAGCCCCATAAATGGTCTTTAAAGTTAGAAATGACAGACCCCACGTAGATTTCGATATTCACGTTAAGGCATAAAAGTTCTTTTTAGCTTTTTCACCGACAGTTTTTATATGATCTATGAATGAGAAATTCCTATCTAAGACCAAACCAAGGTAGCACACGGACTGCTTTCTTTTCACGGGAACTTTATTAAATTTAATACTAGGCCACGATTTAAGATTACCCTTTAAAATTAGTTGATAAGTTTTTTGCGGTGCAAAGGTCAGACGGTTTCGATCGCCCCACTGAGATATTAATCGTAGGCAAGTGTCAGCTAAATTCTCGAGGCCACACCCCGAGTACTCGACTGAATGAGCAGCAGGCCGTCGTCCGCGTAACCGGTTAATGAACAGCCGGGTGGAAGGGGAATCGCGAGAAAATCATCAAAACCTAAATTCTACAGATACGGAGGGATTACCGAGCCCTGAGGACATCCCATGGTTATGGACTTTGACATCGAATGATGAAGATTATATATGTTTTCATAGCTGCCGCGATTCTTCATTTTAAGTAGTAGCATCGACCACCATGCGTTATCAAAAGCCCCGGAAATATCTAAAAAGATTCCAACCACGTACTTGTGTTCTGAGTTATTAACAATGTTTCTAACAGAAAGTGCCGCGTCTACGGTAGATTGGCCACGGTGAAACCGAATTGGTTGTTATGAAACTTTGGCCCGTCTGGCAGCAAACGTGGAACGATAAGGCGCTGCAGGAGTTTTCCTAAAGATGGCAGTAATGGGCCTTGCTAGAGAAGGAGGTGGCGGAACGGGAGAGGGAGAGAACCTCTCAGCGTCCCGGCCGCCGCGGGAGACGCCCCGGGCGTCGGGGGCCACCACGTGGCCCCCGGCCACCGTAGGCACGGGCTATGGGCTAGCTCGCCGTCCGTCCGTCTCATGACGACAGGCTGTGTCGACGGCGCGTTCGTGTTCCACGCGTGCCTCAAAGAGATTCAGCAAAAAGGAAGGGGCCGTAAGGACCGATGCCTGCCGGGGTTGCGGGACTGTTCGAAAGAGATACCGTGGCCCCGGAACACAAAGGGCGATGAAGGAACATGGATGGGTTTTAGTCAGTAAAAGTCTGACACTCCCTCCTGCTCCGCCCAGAGCGGGAGGAGTCATTTGATGATTACCCATCCGAAAAAAAAAAAAAAACAGGGTAATGGGCCTGTAAGACTTAGGGTCGTCCGGTGGCTAATCACCACTTTTTGGAATGATTCGTATAAGGCCACGTCGCCATACACGAGAAAAAACGCCGTCCGCAATACATCGGTTGAAAACAGATAAAATGGCGTCACCCGCTGTTTTACACGCTTCTATTATCATCCGATTAGATATTTTGTCTTCACCTGATGATTTGTTAAGAGGCAGTTTCCTGACAACATTAATGAATTCGTCAATGGATGAAAGGTTTGATGTTGGTGATTCAGGTGATACAACAGCCCACGCTCTGATCTGTTGATGGTAGTCATTGTCATTTACCGGCGAATCATCAGGTATCAAACTATTTAATAGAACTTCGGTTGTTTCCTCAATACCGGTGGTGTGTTACCTAATTATTTACTTTAATGTTCTGGGCAAACGCCAGGTCGACTGATCGATTAGCTTTGAACTCGTGATACAAAGGAGACCATACGGACCTTCTTTATCAATTTTTTCTACTATTTGTCGCAGTAAATTACCCTTACATTTTTCCACTGATGCTCTGTTGCGGGACTTGGCAACTCTAAATGCATTTAAAGCAAAGTTAAGTGGGTCTCCAGTGACCTTTTGTTTTTTGAGCTTGTTTAAATGTCTGCGTGCTCGGCGATAGCTTTTACGTTGCTCAATTAAGTAGTCACACCACCTATCACATCTATGGATGTTGGTCATAGATGCGCGACCAATGGCGATGTCAACACAGTTATTTTTCACTTTTTTGTGTTTTGTGTTTTTTGAAGTCGGTTTTTTTTTTTTTGCAGAACTGTTTTTTTAGTTACCTATTTTAGAACCTGCTACGACTCCATGACGCGCGCTCGCTTCGCTCGCATATTAAATAACACTCTTTGACTTCTGTCCCCGAAGTGCCGGGCCTCCGCCGGCCTCCTTCCTCGGCCTACGGCCCGGTGCCGGTGCCGGTGTAAAAGAAATTCCGTAGTAAGATTGTATAATTTAGAGTGCAAGTTAGTATTTTTGATAAACAATTAGTTTTTTTGTTTTATAAATCATATATCCGATGTACGAACCACATTTTTGGTGTGAATTCGATAAAAAAGGTGATCTCGTTTTGTGTTATTTTTTAGTTTTTTTGCAGTACCTACATGTTTAGTTAATCAAATGGTTTTTTTGCACAGCATTCATTTTTCTGGTATGCATTCAGTTAATTACCTAGTGGAGTTTCCTAGTTTTCTGAAAAATTATACAGATGTGCATTTAAAAATATCCCTTATGAATTGATAGGTTCATTTCAGCTATAAAATCTTCAACAGCACAACGTTGTTCGAAATCCGTTGACCTAACCTTGCCAATCTTGCCATACCACAGAGACGATGACGCGTTAACATCAGCGCCAACGATAACTTTACAGCCCGCGAATGACTGTAAGACGTGACGGAGGTTATGTATATGAGGTGCAACAGGGTCTGAGTATTGAAAGTAACAGCTCACAACGTAAACTTTAAACGAAGACTTCCGCAACGGCACAGTGGGGCGTCATAAGATTACGCGAAGACGTTACCTACTGCTACTGTAAAGTTAGAAGAACGCGCCACGTAAATTCCGGCTCGTGCTTTGCTGTCCAGCTGAACTACTTTGTGACGTAAGCGAGCGTTCTGGTATTGTTCTTGAACAAGTACCCACTATGTCTAAGTCCTCTCAGGACTGGCGCAAAAAAACGATTAACTCCCTCCCGCCCCGCCGTCGCAGCCGCATTACGTCATCGCATGCGTCATCCGACCCCGCTTGGTAAAACCACTTATAGCTCGAGTTCTATGAATGCTTATCTTGTGCCGTAAACATTGTTGGAATCGTTAATTAACAGACGTGTTTTATTTTATAAACAGCACTTGTGAAACCACTTCAGTATTATAAACAAAGGATATGAGATAGATGACATATGAGAATTTGCCGCGCTAAGACCTGTGGCCGTATCTTATTTTTTTTTGGTAAAACTACTGATTCAATTTACACGAAACTTTAGAACCAATGTAACAAATACACAAGTAACCTAATACATAATTCATATAAGAGTCTTACTGATACATTCTAATCAGATTTCAACTAGATTGTAACAAAAAAATCGTATACGGCGAACTGTCATTTTACTGTCATTGACCTCGATTTGAAAACACTTGAAATGTATATAAACATGAATATGTATGCTTATTCTTATAGTAAATAATGAATTATGATTATTACTTACCTTGTTTTTGCTGTTTCCAAGACCATATTTCATTTTATAACAGTCAAATTCACATTTTCAATTGTTTACTCCATGTTGACAAAAAAATCGTTCGACGAAAATTTTGTTGGCTCACAAAATAATTTTGGTTCATTGTTCTACGTAAATATCTTGCTACAAAGTAGCATTATACAATAATAAGGTAATAAACATTCACTTCACAAAGTTTTCAACCACTTATCTAAACAAAAACATAATAAATCACTCGAGCGGCACTCAATGTTTACCTACACTGACGTTTCAACGACTGACGCGCTTCTTTTTTTTTTATAGTGATGCCCCGTTTAGAATGTTACTAAAGTTTGGTATCGTTTGAATCGACTACTAGTTGGACATAGAGTGAAAAAATTCGGAAACGGTTTAGAGGTAGAAGTTATTTTTGAAAAATGTTTTAATTAACCCTTTAGATTTGTTCCGTAAACGGTACAGCGGGGCTCAAGGCATGTTCGTTATTTGTGCCATTTACGGATCCTTCGGGCCTGAGAGGTTATAATCGATAATTAATTTGTCTAATTCAGAGGTCGCTACAGTTAAACTATCCATTATTTTAGTAGTTGGTGTTGAGGATTAACTGTTCGAGCTTTAGTTTGTAAGCGGTACACTCTGGAGACCCACAACGATGGTCAAACGGTTTTTTAAAACGTTTACACGCCACGCAAGTCGGTATATAAGTTAAATTATCCTTGCGCGGGCAGTTATTTGTTTCATGTGCTTCGGAGCAGTTAGCACAGGTAGGTGATTATTAACGCAGTGTTTCTTAACGTGACCGAACTATTGGCAATGTTAACAACGAACTACTTCGACATCATCGATGAAACGGTAAGTCGCCCAATCAATAAATAATTTATCTTTGGTGGTACAATTTGAAATCCGTCGTCACTAGGCTTAATCGCTTTCATAAGGGCTTGTTTAGTCGCGGACGATGACGAGTAATCGGCTAACCGCTCAGCTGTCGAGTACGCGACGACGACGCACGGAAAGTCGCGACGAAGTTTCAAAGAATCCGCATACGAAGATTTGTTACCAGTGGCGTAACTATACCGTTCGAGACCCGTGGCAAAAGCATCGTATGGGCCCCCCCTCAATATAAAGAAGCTGAACCAACAATAATTGTATTTTTTATTTTATAATACCTACTTACCACCTACTAACCCACCCACCCTTCCTTACTTACCCCCTTTTACTTGAAAGAGTTTAATAAAAAAATCACTACGTGAAGTAGGTAGGTATGCATACAATACAAACTGAAATCACAATTATTGTAGTTTATGTTCACAATTTTAATGATTAAAATTCCTTTCTTCGGACTTTCTGTTCTGCAAAAATGTAAATGACATCATCAAAGTTTATTATTGTCGGGCTATAGAATTTTCGATAGCTTCAATAGCCAATAGAGTTTCTTAGATAAGCTTTTATCAAATTCAGTAAGTTTTTATCAATTTCAGTTTGAAAATATCGCTCGGCACTAGCCGTAGTCACAGGAATGGTGGGAAATAACAGACATGCAGTGCACACTTCAGGAAAGTTTGAATATTAATAAGTCGGCAAGTTCTCATAAAAAAGATGACGTTTCTATTTCGTGTATAAAAGAAGACAGAAATCTGAGAATTTCCCTGGAAAACGAGATTGATACCTATATAATTTTTTATACAGATGGACAAATGCTAAAGCCTTTTCCAATAAATTATTATCATTCAAATTTTGTAAAGTGGCAGAGCCCCAGTCTGCTATTTTTATAAAATTCGTCATTCCAACACGACGCCATTGTCGTTTTGGTAAAAGTTCGTAGTCTGCTAAGTTCATAATGATCGATCACTGGTCGGTCAATGGTCTCGTAATAGAATTGTGTTGGAATGACATTGTTGTATTGCCATTATTGTAAAACCCGGTGGTAGAAATGATTTTAGAAAAACTACTATTAAATTTGAAAATTTATTCATGCCAGATTTCATTTATTTATTTATTTACATATTATTTATTAGTGTTTTAAGCCATCTGAATTAATAAAAAGTTCGTAAATAGGAAAAAACATTAAAATGTTCAAGACCCAATTTTCCCAATTTTACATAACTTTGATTCAATAGTAAACAAAGAAATAGTGATTTTTTAAAGCCAAAAAAATAGATATTATAGTTGACTATATTTGCTAAGATAATTTGTGGTTCAAAACATGATATCAAAAACTTCACTCGATGAAAAAAAAATCCGAACAGGAGCCTAATTCGAATATTTTTTTATGTTTTTCTTATTTTACTTGAAGAATATGAAAGTTTTACTTCCAAAAAAAATATCTAAGCAAAGTTAATAACATATAGAACAATTATTTGTGGTTAAATTTTGCAAAACAATTTAATCCTTTTAATAATAAATTATTATATAAGAAAACGGCTTGCGCACGTGGATTCAGTCGCCCGCCAGGCCTTGACGAGGTAGGACCTATGTCCCTTTTGCTGGCGCACGGCTGTCCCGCCGATTTATCGAACGATTTATTTAAAGAACGTAGTGTAATTATAACAGTACAGTCTTTTTTAACCGACTTAAAAAAAGGAGGAGGTTTCACAATTTGACCGTAAGATAACTTCGTCGTTTATGAACCGATTTAGATGATTCTTTTTTTGTTGGAAAGAAGATATTCCAAGAGTAGTACCATGACCATGAAACTAGGATCTGATGATGGCATCTCAGAGAAATCGAGGGGAACCTTTGAACATCGTAGTGCGACTAGTGCGTTTGTTTTTTTGTTCATTGAGTATTTTAGAGCACTACTATTTAAAGAAAGTCTGGACTCGATCTGATGATGGAACCCGAAGACAGTCGAGGGCACTCCTCAACGATTCACAATAATTACCTGGTGTTTGGGCTTGATTAATTTGTATTGATGAGAACTTTACACCTAAATGGGTTGTGGTCATCTTTAGGGGTCTGATGATAAAGACGAAGGACAGTCAAAGGAACTCCTCAACGTTTTACAGTAGCTACCTTGTGTTTGGATTTAATTCATTTCTATTGATGAGAACTTTGCACCCTTATGGGTTATAAGTGCCATTGGTCTGATGATGGAGACCATAGACAGTCGAGGGAATTCCTCAACTAACGAGTTTACAATCTCACGAGATAGATTATAATCTAACGGTATTTACAATTTTACGGTGACACATACAACAAATAAAGCATGTGTCACTTCGTGAGATAAAAACAATGTAAGAAACCTAGTCAAATTGTTCGCGACAAGTGTCTAAAACTAAAATAGTGTTTTTATATAGTCTATAGAAAGAACGTTCGAGAAAGTACGCTATTGCCGTGTTTGTCATTCTTTGTCGTGTACTTTCTATTATTATTAGTTTTAATAGTAAGTAGGTACAAATTCCCTCGAGAATAGTCTCGTCACAGGTGCGCGTACGCAAACTACTTATAAAAAACATCTAGAAATGTTAATTTAATTTCGACCGTACGCCGAGGGCGTAAAGTACCTACTTCCTTCTTCCGTTCGAGTTGTTTATCATCCTTTTGCTTATAGTTTCCTTTGTATTTTTTTGTTAATGTTTTTTGTTCATGCTTTTTGTATGAATTAAAAGATTGTCTAGCGAACAATAATACACACCGCTAGAGGATTCGCGAATATTTTTTGTGTGTCTGCTAATAGTATGAAAGTACAGCGCAGGCGCCGCATAGTTAGTTTTGTTTTCGACATTGGAACAGTCAGTTTTGTTTTCGATATTCAAGCAGTCAGTTTCGTTTCGATATCCGAATAGTTAACAGTTCTTTCCGATTATAGTTTCAGCTCAGTTTTTCCAGTATTGTCTGCTTGTAGTGTCTTACCATAGTCAAATAGTGTTTCATTTCTTCTCCATCTACAATAATAGTGCAGTATTTTCCAAACCCACCTCTCCGTTCCACGAAGCTAACGTTTACACCCGAAACTTTCGGTACAGGGCGGTTAGTGGCTCAGATTTGGTTCCGTTATAGTTTTTGAATTTCCAAACACGAGTCCACCCGTCTGGTACACAAATAATTGAATAAATTACGACTTGCAGCAATTTGCATTTACAATATCTATTCTTATTACATTTAAATGTTAGGTTTTCGAAATTACTACCTATTATAATAAATCAAGCTGACAATTTAATAAAATAAGTTGACCTACTGCCTACACGACACGCTTACCTATACTGTGACACTTCGCTCAGCTTTGGGTTCAAGTCGGCGATGCGTGGCACGACTCGTTTCGCGTAAAGGGTGGTAGCGTTAAATACCTACTTTGATTGGCGTAGACGGCCTTAATGTAAAACTTAATATTTTATCTGTTTAGATGTCAAAGTCAAATGTGGTATTACTGTTTACTGACGTTTATCTGTTTTTTGTATTTAGCGGCCGGTGTTTTGTTGTTGTATTTATTTTCATTTGAGTGTTCTAGATAAATTTTTGTTTGTATATATTTTACCCCTAAGACGACCCACTGACCGAGAAGCCTATATTTATTGATTTTATACAAAATGGTGATAATTGAGCAAATTTCGGCTCCACTTGATTATTTGGAAAACCACAAATGAAGGGCCAGTTTATCGAAGGTAAAGATCTTGCAATTATTTGTTTTGACCATTTACGCCCCACTTTATGGGCAAAGTATGTCGCCCGATGTTACAATTTTTTTTTTTTATAGAAATAGACCATGTAGCTCTCGAAGTTGCTCAATCAAGGCTGGATGCTATTGAAGCCAGGAACAAGGCGACTTTAAAACATGCTTGGGCAGGCCATCAACAACTCAGCTGCTGCATTGATGGACAGCTCCACCACAGAAAAAATGGTGAACCATAGCGGCCACTGTGTGCCAAAAAAGGTAATTACTAATTACTGTTGATTTATAGGGAAGTAATTCACCTTTATGAAATGGTTTCACCCAAAATCGGAACTTCTACTCATTGTGTGTGCTACCAACATACCCCCAATAAGTAATAAGGAGCATTGAATACAATACAATAAAAATTATAATAATTAATATGACCCCTCCATCTAAGCTTATAAGCTTGTGTTAGGTTTAGGCTCAATCAGTAGTAGTACATTGGCCAGAATCTGACATCTTGATTGTAACTCTGATACTAAGCGCTAGGTTACACAACATGCTATAAAAGAAGTTGCAACTTTTGTATTAAACTTAATTTTGTTTTCACACAAACTCTGCAGAATTATAATGTCATGATTAAATGAAACAGTGTTTATAAAAAGAGTATTAATTTATTTTATCCTATGAATACCCGTAATTACAGAAATAACAATGTTCTGTTCCCGGGCTTGAAATGTTAAATCATATTTTGTCAATACTGTGGTCACTGTGGATCTGTAACAAAGAGTTAAATCATTTTATTAATGCTTAGAGCATTTTCGTACTTCATTAGAACATTAAGGTAGGTTTACAGTACATACCTGCTTATTTAATTTATGCATTTCTCCACAGTCTGTCAAGAAGAGCCTGCTGCAGTGCCCGACCTTCAAGAAGATCCCGATTCACCCTTTGATGGTCTTGATAATTAGGTGCTGCATTATTATTTTCCTCCTAAATTAAAAGACAGATTAATGATTAATGACATGACTGTTATTATTTTTATTAAAAGGTAATATTAGTGATTTGTTATTCAAATGATGATTAAAATATTGAAGATCTTTTTTATTTGTATGAAGACTGATTTTAATTTGTTATTATTATTACATTAGATAAGTTGTCTTTTGTTTTATGTAGTACCTACTTATATTTACATTTCAGGTTTTTCAATTGACTTGAAAGTCAAGTTTAATAATGTTAAATAAATATTTAGTTTATGAGAAATAAAGATTATTTTAAATGTTGATTTTTAACATAGCAGTATTATTTTAAGTTCCATCTTCAATAAAATTATTCTAATATAGTGGAATGTAAATCACCTGTTGCGAGCCAAGTGCTTCTGCATAAACTTCATCAGGTGGCAACGGTGCTCTTGCCATGTATGGAATGTTGAACAATATGTAACATGCATTCACAATCTTGCCTGCAGTTGTTGGACTATAATGTAAAGCATGAGCTGCAAGCAAACACCTGGAAAAATCAATTTACTTTTATAAGTACAACCGCATATAGGTAAACGTAGATTAACTTTATTTAATACTGTTCTTGACATAAACAAGAACTATTGCATCTAATCATTGTTATTGAGTATCTAAAACAATAAATTGCTTATAATAATGGGTCTTTACCTGAAACATGCTTCTAATACGCTGATGCAATGGAGAATGAGTTCTTCAATTTATTAACCTCCTTATGAGTTCTTTCCAAGGCGAAACGACTTTACAAATTCCGCCTCGGTAATATCTTAAAAGGGTTCAAATAATCATTCTCGTCAAGCGAAGGGCACGACGACGTCTTCTGCATTCCGCCCATCTTCTTTCTCTAGCATCCACTGCGTTGGCTAGCTCGTGAATATTTTGTTCGTAGTGAATTCATTGTCTCCATTCAATATTCCTCAAACACGATCGAAATAAAAGCAATGATTGCACAATAACGTTCCAATGGTAGGTCAGTGATCAAAAGAACTGTCAAAACTTTAGCAGATTACCGCTCTAAGTTAGTCATTGTGTACGAGATTCCCATTTTAGGCCATTTCTTTCGATGGAGTGTCAGTGATTGATCACTGGACAGTCATAATGATGCCATTATATTAGTAGACTACCAAACTCGTCAAAATCGACAATTATGAGATCAATGATCGACTATTCTGACACTATTGTAATAGCAGACTTGAGGCCCAGGTTGCAAGACACTGAAATTGGAAACAATTTTATTCATCACAAGGAAACGTGATCTCAGCTGATTAATGATGATGTCTCATACACGATGGAATAAGTTCACTTTATACAAGCATTCAGAATCTTGGAGACGTTCATCCTCACAAATTTCATCAATATGACGTTTCACTTTTTTCTGACGAGTTTTAGGAAATACAGGTTTTTTATACCATACTTCACTGCAATAGTATTTGCTTCCGTTTTTAAATCTTCAAATTCATGGTCGTGTCGATACTTTAAAAGTTCTTCTAAACAGACATGCAAAATTGCAAACGCCTTGAAGCATTTGAAAGATCTATACTCTATAGCTTTAGATTGAAGTGGGCCTCTTATAGACAAAGTTAAGACTCATGAAAAACTAAGCTTCAAGAGCGAGTTTAGCGAGCTCGAAATTTTTTACAACATTGCCTCAGATAATTATGCTATATTTGCATGGGTGTAAAAGACCTCATCATGAAGCCGTCAACCAAGCATTCTGTACATCAAACTAAGCCTAACTTTACGCAAAAATTATTGCTGGGAAACGACTTTTTTTTTTGGGGTGAAAAATCATGTTTTGTGGTAAAACTCAATGTAACGCACTCAAAATATTGTGCTGATGGATGGATTGAATAGTACGGGGGTCGTGGAGGTGTTTAAAGTGAAAATCTTACATTAAAAACTTGTATTTAAAAAAAAAGTTGTCAAAAAGTTGGAACTTTGACCCCCAATATCTCCGTAACTAGAAAGTTCCCAGGTATGGTGTATAACAAAAAAATGACCGCAATGACAAGGAGAATAAGTGCCTTTCGTTTTCGTTAAGAGGTGTTTTACACCCTTTATATTTAGGGCTTAGGGGCAAGGGGCTCCTAATTTATTTCAGGCTCTGTCTATTGAGATCGATTATTCAAAAATCCAATGGGAGTGCCAATCCAGAAGTAGAAAAAAGGAGCCTTTTTGTTTTGATAAATGTTTTTTCGCAGGGTTAAACAATATCTTTACGCTACAAGTTATTACTTACGTATAATACCATTCTATGGCATCAGGCAGGAAAAGCTATATCTTTTAAAAATCCTGAGCCTCTAGGGGCAGCTGCCTCCTCTTGGCGACGCCCATGACAAGATATACAACTAGAATATTTAGTTTAAATTCCGTCAAATCGGTTCAAGCTTGGCTAATGACGTATTTGGTCCGGTTCTTGGGGGGCAATTGCACCCATTGCCCCCCCCCCTGTTTCTTTTGTTTTTTCTTTTTTCATTTTCACGCTAATCAGCGTGCAAATGCGTGCGTGTGTGGGGGCTTTGGCTTGTTTCAACACATCACACGAAATCTCGTGTGATGTGTTGAAACAAGCCAAAGCTATCGGAAGCAAGATGTACATAACGAGCTGTTGAGCTGTTTTGTCACACTACAGAAGGCCTCTGAGGGACTGGGGACTACGGTCAAGGAATGTCCAAGAACAAGCAGAAAATCAAACTGAGTGAAATAGTGTAGTGTGTGTAATATTGATCCGATTTTTCCAAAACTATATGAGTGTAATCGCAATGTTCCAATAATAGCCATTACTGTCAAATATGCACATTTAACAACACTAGTTGACTCGCCAACGCACCACCGCTCAGTCCGACAGTCTGACAACGACTAACCTCCCCACCACTCGGACCGGTATTTATAACCGAGCGACGTGTGCGCCCGAGGCAACGTCACAATACTATTATCGGTTTGTGTTGAGGACAGCGCCACCTGTGCACATCGGGAAGAACTACGAGGGCCTCGCGTCGAAACATTCAACATCGTGAACACACTGCGCACGCGACACTAGCCAAGCAGCAAACTACGTAGTTCATCCAACAACGACGAGATGGCGCTGACCCACGGATATATAACTGACGACGAGCTCCATGCGACCCCTTTTTCAACTCTTACCACTGCCGCGACCACAAAACACGAACTGAAGTCTATCCTGTGTGCTTATTGTAAATCTAAATAAATTCCTTTCACTAGAAGAATAAACCAGTCACTTTGGTCATCATACCTGATTTACAAAAACCCTATAAAATAAGGAACACACCTTAACATTGGTCCTTCTAAGCCGAATAATCTATCAAGATCACAGCGCTACCAGTGAAAGACTTCAGGGGTCCCAGGCAATCCTATCCTCACCTATTTCATTCTGTGTGTGCTAAAATCGTGCTTTTCTATACAGGAACGCGTAGACCAGCTTCGTGCGCATTGTTCACCGCACCCGTGCTGCAGGAAACCGTGAGTACCCACTCTTTCCATAAAGTGCCACAATGAGTTTGCCTGAGGATATCAAAAAACTAGCAGATTTAAAAAAGAAACGAGGTACCATCAAAGTTATGCTCACCCAATTCGAGAAATGTGTGAATTTGTTAGTAGGCAGTGAAATTAATCCTAAGCAAAGAGCAGAATTAGAATTACGAATAAAATCTGCTCAAGGATTGCATCAGGAATTCAGTAGAGTTCAATTGCTAATCGAGGAATTAGTGTTAGAAAAAGACATGTCGGAACAATTAGAGTATAGAGAGTCTTTTGATAATTCTTACTATAGTTCTGTCGCTGAAGCCAATTGTTTAATGAATAACAGTAGTAGTCACAAACATGAGTGCAAGTCCAATAGTTCTGAACACGCGTGTAATTCCAACACTTTAGTAAAATTGCCAACTATTTCGCTTCCCAACTTCGACGGTAGCTACGATAGTTGGTTGGAATTTCAAAATATTTTTATATCAATGATCCACAATTCAAAGCAACTCGACAATATCCAGAAATATCATTACTTAAGATCATCTCTCTCTGGAAACGCGTTGCAAGTTATTAAGTCTCTGGAATTCTCTTCAGATAACTACAGTATTGCATGGGAATTGATCGAGAATAGATTTAATAATAACAAATTGTTGATACGTAATCATGTCAAAGCGTTATTCTCAATGTCAGCTGTGTATAAAGAATCGCCTGCACAAATTAGGAAACTAATAGATACGGTACTCAAGAATTTACGTGCTTTGAAAACACTTGGTGAACCTACAGAATCGTGGGACACCTTGCTGATTCACATCATAACCGCAAAATTAGACGTATCCATTGAGAAAGAATGGGAACAGTTTAAAAATACCAGTGCTAGCAATTCAGATAAGAAGTTCAATTTAGATTCACTCATACAGTTTTTAAAATATAAGGCTGACACGTTGGAAATGGTTAAGGTTCACACTTCTCAGTCATCTCATGCAGGTCAGGATCATGTTAAAAAACAGTCTCACAGTTTTGTTGCTACTCAAAACAAGAAAAAGTTTTATAAATCCACCCGCACATGTGTTAAATGTAACGGAAAACATCCGTTGTATGGGTGTCAACAATTTTTGGATTTAGGCTCACACGATAGACTACAGTTCGTAAGAGATAAGAAGCTCTGTATTAATTGTTTATGGACAGGGCATGCGGTCAATGATTGTCAGGCCGGGCCTTGCAAACAATGCTACGGCAAACATAATTCTCTTTTACACAAGGAGCTCAATAAGGATGGCACTGTGCCCTCTGCAGCTCAAACACACCAGGATAGGCCTTCAGATTCGCAGCATAGGTCGTCGTCAGTAGTTCAGACTCTTCATACAGTCGTAAATTCACACAATAATAATTGTAAAAGTTTACTAAGTAAACACGATTTACAATCCGTTTTACTGTCGACAGCTACAGTTGAAGTCGCTGGCAAAGATAATAAATATTATAAAGCTCGTGCATTGTTAGATAACGGCAGTCAACACTGTTTTATCACAGATTCTTTATGTAAGAAATTAAACACACAACGTCTACAGTCCACTTGTCAAATTAGCGGAATAGGACATTCAGTCACACAGACAATCCATTCCTGCGAAATTAATCTTAGATCAATACACAACGATCATGATTTTCACATTAAATGTTTGGTTCTACCTAGCATTACGTCGACTATACCGGCCACAAGTATAGACATTCACAATATTTCAATACCCAAAGACATAAAGTTAGCAGATCCAACTTTCTGCATACCCTCACACATTGATTTATTAATCGGTGCAGATTGTTTCTGGGACTTAGTTGTTAGTGGTAAAATCCGTTTACCCTCCGGTCCTTATTTAATAAATACCAAATTAGGATGGATAATTACGGGTCCGTTATACACTGAAAACTCACACACAAATAAAATTCAGTGTCACGTTGCTCAATCCACACAATTAAATGAGCAATTAAGAAAGTTCTGGGAAATTGAAGAAATTTCTTGTTCAGGTCAGCAGCTTTCTAAAGAAGAAAGTTCGTGCGAAGACCTATTCACACAAACTACCAGGAGGGCAGACAATGGTCGTTTTTCGGTTCAGATTCCACTAAAGGAATCAGCGGAGTCACTAGGTGATAGCTATGAAGTTGCAAAAACCTGATTTTTATCATTAGAACGTAAACTTGTTCGTAATCCACAATACAAACACATGTATAGCGACTTCATGCAGGAGTACTTGAGCTTAGGACACATGACCCGCATCGATCACGATTACAAGATGCCATTTTATTTTTTACCACATCACGGCGTTCTCCGTGAAGATAGCGTAACAACTAAATTACGCGTAGTGTTTGACGCTAGTCAAAAAACATCCACACAAAAATCGCTTAATGACATACAGTTTATCGGACCAGCATTGCAAAACGACGACCTGATTGGCGCAGCGGTAGTGAGGCTGCTTTACGTTCTTAGGGTCCCGGGTTCGAATCCCGGTCGGAGCAAATGTTTGTGTGATGAGCATGGACATTTGTTTCCGAGTCATGGATGTTTATATGTATAATAAGTATGTATTTACAAACAAAAAAAGTATCTATGTAGTATATCAACTATCTGGTGTCCACGACACAAGCCTCGTTGCTTAGTGTGGCATTAGATGGCGCTGTGTGTAATGTCCAGCAATATTTATTTTTATTTATTTATTTATTTATTTTCCATCCTCTTACGTTTTCGTCAGTATAGGTACGTTGCGTGTGCAGATATTGAGAAAATGTTTAGACAAATCTTAGTTCACGACGAACAAAGAAATTTGCAATTAATACTGTGGCGAGAAAAACCGTCAGACCCTCTTAGTGTGTACCGTCTTAATACGGTGACGTACGGTACGGCATCGGCACCGTACCTGTGTATTCGCTGTGTTAGACAATTAGGATTAGAGTGTACAGACGAATTAGTCTCTCAGACCATACTGGAAGATTTCTATGTCGACGATTTAATTACTGGGGCTGATTCAGAAACACAGTTATCATATTTATGTAAAAGGGTCTCAGAAGTATGTCAGTCAGGTTGTTTTCCTTTGCGAAAATGGATAACGAATTCGTCGAACATTGTCTTACACACAGCACAAAATGCAAGTAGTTCGAAGTATTTGTCATTAGGTGAAAATGTATCTAGCAAAACATTAGGCCTTGGCTGGTATAACAGCAAGGATGAGTTTCATTTCACATCCAAAATAAATAACGATTTCTCAAACGTGACTAAACGTTCGATTTTATCCGCTATTTCTCAAATTTACGATCCTTTGGGGTTATTAAGTCCGGTGGTTATAGTGGTCAAAGCTCTTCTTCAAAAACTATGGCTCACCAAAGTAGGTTGGGACGATGCTCTGCCTCAAGACATAGTATTGTATTGGAAAAAATTCGTTGAGTCAATATCGAATTTATATAAATTGCGAATTCCTAGATTTGTTATGTGTGATTCACCTAATATAATTGAGTTACACATATTTACTGATGCGAGTCAAATTGCTTACGGTGCTTGCGCATACGTTCGCACCTGGAACGCAAATGGCGACGTCACAGTGAAGTTGTTATGTGCCAAAAGCCGCGTCACTCCTGTCAAACCAGTTAGCATTCCGCGACTCGAGTTGTGTGGCGCGCTTGTAGGAGCAAGATTATTAGATAAAATCAAAAAATCACTTCGCGTTACATTCAATACTATTGTGCTGTGGCCGGACTCCACAATCGTTTTAGGCTGGCTTAGAATGTCTCCCAACCAACTGAAAACTTTTGTACAAAACCGCGTTGTGGAGATAAACGAGTTGACAAACAATGTGTGTTGGTTTCATGTGAGTGGAATAAATAACCCGGCAGACCTGTTATCACGTGGCAAGGGATTAGATGAATTGAGTGCTCTGCCCCTGTGGTGGAACGGACCCTTATTCTTGCACGAAAAGGTAAATGATTGGTCAAGCAAACAACATAACCTAGATCATATTCAGACCGAAATATTACCCGAACTAAAATCGAACATTGTCAGTGTACCGACCTGTGTCAACAATTCGGACAGAGTAATTAAATTTGAAAGATTCTCTTCGTACAATCGACTCTAACGCGCTTGTGCATTCGTGTGTCGATTCATAAACAACACAAGGACAAAGGATCACACCAAACGTTCTACCGGTTCACTAACAATAGACGAGCTAGAAAATTCAACAATCTTACTCGTAAAGCTAGTACAAAGAGAATCGTTCCCTAATGAACTAAAGGCGTTAACAAATAACTTACCTTGTAAACCATCACGTAATTTGTCAAGTTTAAACATATTTTTAGATAAAAATAAACTAATACGTGTGGGTGGTAGGTTAGTAAATTCAGACTTTATGTATGATAAAAAGCACCCAATATTATTGTGTAGTAAACATCACTTTACCTTATTACTATTTAACTTTCAACATAAACAGCTATTACACGTCGGACCACAGATGCTCCTCTCACAGATTAGGGAGGCTTGGTGGCCGCTAGGTGGCAGGAATTTAGCCAAACAAGTTGTTCATCGATGCACTAAGTGTTATCGCCTGAAAGCTATCACACCACAACCAATTATGGGTAATTTACCTAACGAGCGACTGCAGCCAGGTTTTCCTTTTCTGAGGTGTGGAGTAGACTACACCGGTCCCATGTACATACTGAACCGTAAAGGTAGGGGCGCGAAATTGGAAAAGTGCTATCTATGTCTGTTTATCTGTTTCTCAACTAAGGCTTTGCACTTAGAACTTGTTACTACATTATCATCCGAAGGTTTTATTCTGGCACTAAAAAGATTTATCTCACGAAGAGGTAAACCTTTACAAATCTTTTCGGATAATGGTAGGAATTTCGTGGGTGCAGCTAGGGAATTCACACATTCCTTGAATAAATGTTCTGATGATCTACAAAATTTTAGTTCAGAAAATAACATTGAATTTAAATTTATTCCTCCATACTCACCTCATTTTGGTGGCTTGTGGGAAGCGGGGGTAAAATCCTGCAAGCACCACATTGCCCGCGTAATAGGCAATGCACATCTTAATTACGAGGAGTTCAGCACGGTTTTAGCACAAATAGAAGCTGTCCTGAACTCCCGTCCCTTATATCCTATGTCTTCAGATCCCGATGACTTCACTCCCCTCACGCCTGGGCACTTCCTGATCGGTCGACCACTGACGGCGCCTGCAGAGAAAGACGTCATGACGGTGGCCACACACTCACTGTCACGCTACCGCCGCATCGAGCAGCTGAGACAACACTTCTGGGCTCGATGGTCGAGCGAATATGTTTCTGAGCTACAGAAACGTTCCAAGTGGAAGACCACCCAGGAGGCACTTACACCGAACACACTAGTCCTGGTGAAGGAGGACAATTTGTCGCCCCTCAAGTGGCGACTGGGTCGAATAATGACTGTGTTCCCAGGCAAGGATGGCGTTTCCCGAGTGGCCTCCATCCGCACTGCTACAGGCTTCATTGAGAGGGCCTTCTCCAAGATCTGCCCTCTTCCATCGCCCAGGGTCGACTTCGAGGCTTCAGACATACCAGCGACGGTCACACCACCGCATCAAGGCAATCATTGAGAGCTATCCTAAGACTCTCAAAGCCCCGGAGGATGTTGAGGACAGCGCCACCTGTGCACATCGGGAAGAACTACGAGGGCCTCGCGTCGAAACATTCAACATCGTGAACACACTGCGCACGCGACACTAGCCAAGCAGCAAACTACGTAGTTCATCCAACAACGACGAGATGGCGCTGACCCACGGATAATAACTGACGACGAGCTCCATGCGACCCCTTTTTCAACTCTTACCACTGCCGCGACCACAAAACACGAACTGAAGTCTATCCTGTGTGCTTATTGTAAATCTAAATAAATTCCTTTCACTAGAAGAATAAACCAGTCACTTTGGTCATCATACCTGATTTACAAAAACCCTATAAAATAAGGAACACACCTTAACAGTTTGTAATGCGATATATTATATTGATATCTACATACACTACATCCCTCCCTTATTTTAGTTTCTTTTAATTAATTTGATTTCTATAAGAATACTATCTGCTTACTACCTATAGTGTTCACTATCAAGGCTATCACTACTAATCGCTATATCACTGTCTCACTATTACACGCAGCAAGGGCTCAGTCGTACGTCCACCTCTCACGGTGTCTATCGCTAGACTGACCGATTGACAGTCACCCCCTCCACTCGTATACATGAGACAATGCATTTTATTTATTGCATAGACACAACCACTACATCCCTTCCTTTTCAACAAATTGTATTTATTGTAAACGTATTCAAAGTTGTTAAAAATGTGATAATCATACTGATTTACATTTTATATTTAATTTATATAACCAATTCTCCCTTTTATTAAATAGACAACCAGTCTACTCTAACCTCTGGGTCAGTATGATCTCGTTTTCCTATTTCCATATTCCTTTTCATTTCTTTTTTTTTTTTTCGTTTCCTTTCCCAATGACTCTTAAGTTTTTTTTTTTCATTTTTTCCGCCATTACGCATCAGGAATTTGATTTTTTGTACAGGGAATATAATTTAAGGTAGTAAGGTAAGTATGAATAATGTTTTACTCCCTTTACATAACGTTCACACAACCGGTCATAGGGATGTACTTACAAAGACATTCAAATATATTACTTGTAAAAGTATTTTTTAAATCTCTTTGCATTTTATAGAAACTGTTTTGATAAATCGACTAATCAGTCATTCCAACAGTTTCTTTTTATTATAAAATACTTATGACATTTGCTTCAAAATCATTTACCAAATTATTTATTACAAATTATTTTTTTACAACTTATTTTCGATTTTATAAAATTACTCCAAAACTCCGATTTTATTTACAAAAGAACTTTTGAAGGAGTTAATATTATAAGTGTAGATTAGAAAACAAAGTTTGATTTTAAATCAGCATGGTACGGGATTCCATATATCCATGAGCATTCTCCTTCATACAACATGAGATATACCGAGAGAATTTCCCTTACCTCTTTGACTTTTATCAATATTATATTATATCTTCAATATTTTGTGGTCGGTAATCAAATTGCTTCATCAAATAAAGATGTTTAAATGATTGATAGCCCAGACAAGAGCTAAGCTTCTTCCTTCTCTATCTGGCTATATCTTCGTACAGGTAGGTATCTGGTATTTACATTTACACCAATACTGTAAAGCCTATCCTTCTGCAGTGAGGTGTGAGATAGGGATACGTCACATCCCCGAAACTGCTCACCACCGCACCGGTGGAGGTCTTCAAGGTTCCGGACTGAAGAGGGCCAGGCATCAACGCCAACGGCGAGCACATCACTCACCTTCGGCATGCCGGCAATACAGTGGTCATGGCCGAGACCCTGTAGGACCCCAGCACAATGCTCGATGACCTCAGTAGAGCTTCCGAAAGAGTAGGTCCCAAAATGAACATGGACAAAACCAAGGTCACGTTAAACGCCCATGTAACACCCACTCCTATCAAGATTGGAGACACCACACTTTACTTTATATTACGTGTACCTGGGACCAACGGACTGGGTGTAACTGTCAACCAAGTGCGGATGGTACGCCGCAGTACGTCTGCTAGTCCGGTTGGTAAAAGGGTGATGGTGGGATCAGGTCGTGGAGCTGCTGCGCACACTCACCGAAGTACAGTCTGTAGAAGACCGACAGTCAGGCAACATTACGCCGATGAGCCAGGCTGTGAAGCTGCCAACGTCTCGTCGCCTATAAGCCTTTTAGCTCTGCGTTCCACCGAGTCAAGCGCAGCAAGCTGGTATTTTGCCGAGCCATCTCACAAGTGACTGCAATACTCCATACAGGAACGGACTTGTGCTTTGTTCAAACTTAAAAGCTGTCCAGATGTGAAGTTTCGCCTCACCTTATTCAAGATGTCCAGCTTCTTAGCTGCGGTCTGCTTTTGACTCGATGGTTGCGCCAAAATTCAATCGTCGAATCTGACTTGGCTGGGCAGCTTTCGGGAAGCTGCGCGGTATCTTCTCGTCGAACTTACCGCAGTGTCCCAAAACGAAAGTCTACGACCAGTGTATGTTGCCAGTGATTAGATCTTCTTTTTCTTCGTCGTCAAACACTTGGCAGAGTGGTCGTGGTCGTAACATCAGGGGTAGTGGCAAGCTTCACAACCCGTCGCCATTCCTCCTGTACTGTGGCTTTTCTTATGCATTCGTGGAGTGGACCATTGAGTGCAGTTTTGACTTGGTCGATCCAATGCATTGGTGACCTGCCGCTTCAACCTTTCCCTGCACTACAAGTCGCTCCACAGATGTGTCTTCTTGACGTGTGATATGTCCAAAGAAAGTGAGGATACGAGATTGGACGATGGAAGAAAGACGCTGTTTGATTCGAAGTTCCTGGAGGATTGAGACGTTGGTTGGTTCGGGACTGTGTCCAGGTTATGCCAAGCATTCTCCTCCACCACCATACTTCGAGGGCGTCTATCTTCTTTTTCTCGCTTTCTCTTAAAGCCCATGTCTCAGCACCGTAAAGAAATATGGGAAACACTAAAGCCCTGAAAAGTCTCACTTTAGTGGCCTTTGTGATGTTTCTGCTTTTCCATATTTTTCCAAGCTGATCCATGGAGGATCTGGTAATAGCCATGCGCCGTTTGATGCGCCGTGAAGGTTGCGGGGATCCGCTGGATGCGAGTCGCACGGGACCGGCCAATGCGGTGACACCCGGGGGAGGCCCACGTCCAGCAGTGGATGTCTCTCGGCTGAAATGATGATGATGATCCGGATTCTTCTCCAATCTGATGCCCAATACTTCCAATTTCATGGTTGTTAATTGCTTTTAATTTGATGTATGCCCAATGCTACCAATTTAATGGATCACATGTCTTTCGAAGTATTTGTTCTAGGACATACCGGTTTCCTCAAGATGTTTTCCTTCACCTTGTCAATTTAATGACCAGTAGCTATATTCTACTCCAATTCCGCTTCCAATTTAATGGATGCCCAATGCTTCCAATTTAATGGATGCCGTTTACCTACCACGCGAAAACAGTGCGTGGTAAGTGTCACATGTCTTTCGAAGTATTTTTTCTAGGATCGGCGTTTCCTCAAGATGTTTTCCTTCACCTTTTCAATTTAATGACCAATAGGTATATTCTACTGCAACCACCGTCGTCCTTTGACGACTTGTCAATTTAATGACCAGTAGATAGAATCTACTGCGGTTACTGTCAATTTAATGACCAGTAGATATATTCTACTGCAATAACTGTCATCCTTTGATGACTTGTCAATTTAATGACCAGTAGATATATTCTACTGCAATAACTGTCATCCTTTGATGACTTGTCAATTTAATGACCAGTAGATATATTCTACTGCAATAACCGTCATCCTTTGATGACTTGTCAATTTAATGACCAGTAGATATCATCATTCGCCTAGCCTTTTCTCAACTATGTTGGGGTCGGCTTCCAGTTTTACCGGATGCAGCTGAATACCAGTATTTTACATGGAGCGACTGCTTATCTGACCTCCACAACCCAGTTAGTTCTGGGCAATACGATACCCTTTGGTAAGGATGGTTGTCAGACTTTTTAGGCCTCTGACTACCTGTAACGACTGTCAAAGATCTACAAATGACAGCCGGGACCAACAGCTTAACGTGCTTTCCTACGCCTACCAATATTATTTACAATACAATACATAAATACAATATTTCATACATAAACATACATACCGATACTATTTACAATAAAATACAACATTCCATACACACATATACGTACATACCAATTCTATTTACAATACAATACATAAATACTACATTTCATACATACACACCAATACTATTTACAACACAATAAACGAATCCACACAAATATACACAACTACACGTGAACCAGCACTTGCTAATAACCAAAGAGTATATATCTAATAACGTTAATAACACTCCACTCATGGGTCATGATGTCGCCGTGTCTTCATCTCCTGATGGCAGAATCATCAACGGAATATAGGATTTTGTGAAGAGTTGGTACCGCTTGCTGTCTAATACTCCGCAGGTCTTCGGCATTGTATCGGACGAGGGTTTGTTATCAGTGAACTGGTAACATCGTACCATTCAAGGTCTTCCTTCAGATATTGTGGCTTTAGCAGAACAGCCACGGAAGTAACTCCTTAGATGTTGTCTCTTTCACTCTTTCCACGAGGTGTTCTATAGACGGCGACGGAAACAGTACCATCTGTTCCTCCAGTGATACTGATCCTTGCATGTTGGTCGGTGAAGTTCCATTCATTCGAAATCAAACTCCTCACACACGGGAACTTAAAAGTGATTGTCGTCATGTCATTGCCATCTTGTGATAGTCGTCTCCTCAGCAGCGGTTGAAAACTTGGTTTTCTAGATGTTGATGAAGCTCATACGCTCGCAAATACACTCCAAACTTAGACTTAAGAACTTAAGATACAGGACTGCTTGTGGCTAACTTAAAATAGACCCGACTACGAAAATCGTGAATAAACGAGCGCGCAAATTAATTGAAATGATATTTTATATTATATCAAAAGCTTTGGAACAGCATTCAGGGTGGAAACAGACTCTTCACGAAGCCGCTAAGCAAGCACATTCTGTACATCAAAAATGATTGCTGGGAAATGACTTTTTTTTTGGGTGAAAAATCACGTTTTACGGTAAAACTTAATGTATCGCACTCAAAACATTGTGTTGGTGGATGGATTGAATAGTATGGGGGTCGTGGAGGTGTTTATATTCTACTGCAATAACCGTCATCCTTTGATGACTTGTCAATTTAATGACCAGTAGATATATTCTACTGCAATAACTGTCATCCTTTGATGACTTGTCAATTTAATGACCAGTAGATATATTCTACTGCAATAACTGTCATACTTTGATGACTTGTCAATTTAATGACCAGTAGATATATTCTACTGCAATAACTGTCATCCTTTGATGACTTGTCAATTTAATGACCAGTAGGAATGTTCTACTGCTTTTGGATTCATATAGCACAAATCTAATAACCAAGCGTGAGGTCCCGGTTTCGACCTTAATTGTACTACCCAAATATTTAATACATATCTAAGGTGACATAGTACTTGCTTGTTACTTCGTAACCTATCTACCCATAATTTATTTGTAACATACCATCTATCTAATCGATGTAACTTATCCCAATTAATAATGAAATGTTACGAACTGGTACCCTTTTAAAAATTAATTTCGCATGTTCATTTCCACACTGTATTGGGACAACACCCATTGAAACTGCACCTTACACACTTCAAATCATTGCTTAAAAACTGAAGCGGTTTTTATTTAGCCAATGACTGTGTGTTATTTACTTTACATTGCTCACTTTTATCACGTCAGTTTAATTACCAAAAAAGCTGTTGAGGATATAATTCCCCTGAATATTGTCAATCAGTGTCAATTAAATGACCAGCTATGCTGCTTCCATAATATCAATTTAATGATCAGTATAAACTGTTTACACTGCATAAACAAAACTAAAAAATAACTTTGCTATTTCAGGCACTACGCCAGCTTACTTGCTTCATTATGTTTTGAAATTATCCAAAGTAACCACTATTAAACACCTCTGCCTATCTCTTAAATATAAGAGAAATAAAGCGTGATATTGATTTGATCATGATTTTTGTTAAAAATAGCAGACGTACACACATCACACATATCACTTGGTGAGTTTTATAGGCGTGATTGTGATTATTTGCACTCCACATTACATCCACACAAATACCTTGTTTGTATTATAAAAACTATAAACCTCAGTAATAGTCAGTTTAGCAATAGATACCTACTACTAATAAAATAACCAAGTTAATCATTTAAAAAAACTGTTAGCAGTGCAGCTGCGTTCTGATCTAATGAGTCGTAACACTCTAAAGGCTGTCGTCACTTCCATTACTTATAAAATTGTTTTGGTTACTTGAATCATAACATCTCTTTGGTAGTTGTAATAACACAATTATTTAAATATGATTATTTAAACATCATAGGTAGGCTGTTCTGGTATAGATAAGGAACTCACCTGATAGTGTCGCGCACTTTAGTATTCCTCCCATGGAACACTATTATTTCACTTAACTCACCACGGGGTTTTTTTTTTTTTTTTTTTTTTTTTTTTTACACTATACCCCACTTCCACTTAATTAAGTTTTATCCTCGTCGCCAATGTAAAATATGCACATTTAACAACACTAGTTGACTCGCCAACGCACCACCGCTCAGTCCGACAGTCTGACAACGACTAACCTCCCCACTATGAGAGAACAGCTGATGAAAAATGTTCCAGACACTTATGACAGAGTTCTGTTCCACTACTATACATATGGTGAACCGGTGAACCAAGGTATTGACATGTTCTAAACCAAATTAGAATGTTGCTGTTATCATAAGCAAAGCAACCGATGAATGGCTTGAATGACACTGCATAATACAACCTACCAATGTTCATCACCACCGTGCCTACCTCGAGATTAAATTAATATTATTTATATTTTCTTTAATGAAATGAAACACCAAACCTATAAGGACAATAGTTATATTCTTAGCTTGTATATTTCCAAATAACTAATACATGTAGCCAAAGAGATTTTACCACCAACAACAAGAAGATCAATTAATCTGTTCGTGCCTAGCACAATAAAATTCAAACACCCAAAAAAGTATCCCGTTAACAAGAATCTTTCAAGACTGAACACAATAATAGATACTTGAGTGCTAAGTCAGTAGCCCCAAAAGAGAACACATCAAGGATGGTACCGGAATGATTTAACCATATTATATACCAGTTATAAAGTAATGATCTGGGTACACATTAACAACTAAACCTGTTTTAGTTTTAAATCAAATTGCAAATTTATTTCCACCCTAAAACCCACCCCAGCTTCGAACAAAGATAATATTCTTATCATCATTATGTATAGGCCCAATCTAAAATAACATCTCCAATAGTAACCCATTGCTTTATCTAGCAATCCATAGATACAATATTAAATTTATGGGTGTGTTAATCATGCAATTCATTTAAGTACCCCTTAAGTCAAAGAGTATTCTTGGAAGGGTTCCCATGACCTGACCAGATAGTTTTTTCCTGCATTGCATTGCATTTTAAAATCACTTAAACCTTACCCATAATAATTAATGACCTTTCTTAATCATATTATTGCTGACATAAACCTTAAAACTAAAATGAAATATAATTATTACTTTGACTGCCTATTATGAAGACAGTAGTAAAACATAACTTCATTGCTCTCTGGTTCCGGGCGTTGACCCCTATAATCAGCTGTAGCCACTAGAAAATGAACCATGCTGAAAACAAATTAATCCCTAACAAACAACAACAGATAATTTGGCATGTCATCTACCTACATTGAATCATAACATAAAATTAAAATCACAGTTAAAATACCCGAAAAGATAGATGGTTGCCCATCTATCTTTTCGGGTATTAATTAATTAATTTGATTGACATTATTGTGAGATTTATACAAACTCATAAAAATAAATTTTAACTAAAAAATTTCATCTATTTTCAGTTTTCACTAAAAATGGGGGGGAGGATGCATGGGAGTGCAGAGATCAATGGATTGTGACTAGAAGATAAAATGCCATATTTCTTGTAGAGCTAATAAAATCCAACAAAAATTCATAACAATTGACAGTACATTACGGCAATGTAGCCAATTACCTACACAATGTTGACTGAATATGGTCAACACACATATCCACTAATTGCACAACATTTAGTCAGTTCTTTAGAACTACTAGATGATTAAACCAGGAGCGTTCGAAACCCTTGAAAGACATTGTCATGTAAACACTGCTGATTCTTGTAGAAGTACCTAATATTTGAAATAGTTTGGGAAATTACACTAATATAGCAAATATTTATCGTGGAGATCAGACCTCTAAGTATTATATTTTTTTTCTTCTATGAAACGGCAAAAACTTGTTGCTCCTTTACAAGGTGCCTGGGAAAACATAATAATAACAATGTTTTTATTTATATTGTTTCTAAGATTATAGGAATAATAGGTTAAAAAATGAATTATAAACGAAATCATAATGTACAAAATGTACCAGACTAAAAGTATTAAGCAGAAATCAGTTTCTAAGACTTAAATACAAACAGTTTTGAGAAAATAGCTCAATCATCCTTTTCGAGCCAATTGACTACATCTCAAATTCTGTTTTACCAGTAAGGAGTGAATCCCTTAACATTCATAATATTTAGTCATAAGACTACTAGACCCTTAGAATTTTTTTTAGCTCTATTTATACTATGTACTACTAGGTACTAATTAATAAAACAGTTTAATCCACACTGTAATAAAGAGGTTTCTCTTTTAATATAATATTAATTGGTGATGATAGAGTGAATACTTTAATATCCATAATATTTGATCAAGGATCTACTAGACCCTTAAAAATGACTGAGCTTTATTGATAGGAAGTACTTACTACTAGGTACTGATTAATAAAATCAGTTTAATTCTCACGACAATAAAGTAAAGGGGTCTCCCTTGTATGACCGAAAGGAATTTGACAAATTTTCACTTCCCAAAAAATGTTTCGCATAATTTCATTTGCCAAATGATTACTAAGCAAAAAATCTATTCACAAAAAATTGTAACGCAAACCTAATGTTTGGGAAATGAACGTTTAAACTATAACTTGTTTACCAAATAGTACTTTTAACATTTTTTATTTAGTCAAATATTTCAGTTGGAATAACAGTTTTTACGCAAAATTAAATAAGCTAAATATTTAGTATCTTCCTTTCCTATTCAGTCTTTAAAGTGGCACCAAATATCTCGAGGTTACAGTTTTAACCTAACCTAACCATTTTTATTAAATAAGTAATTATCCTATTCTAAATAGTTCAGTTCCGGGTAACCTACTAAAAACAATATCTTTTTTCTATTAATGCAAGTCGTTTCTGGCACTCGCCGGCCGCTGCCGCGGCACCGCTCGCTTCGCTCGCTCGGCTCGTGCGTAGTAGGTCACAGTTTTAACCTAACCTAACCTACCCATTTTGTGTAAAGAAGAAATTAACCTAATCTAAATAGTTCAGTTCCGGGTAACCTACTAAAAACAATATCTTTTTTCTATTAAAGCGAGTCGTTTATGGCACTCGCCGGCCGCTGCCGCGGCACCGCTCGCTTCGCTCGCTCGGCTCGTGCGTAGGAGGTCACAGTTTTAACCTAACCTAACCTACCCATTTTGTTTAAAGAAGAAATTAACCTAATCTAAATAGTTGAGTTCCGGGTAACCTACTAAAAACAATATCTTTTTTTCTATTAATGCAAGTCGTGTCTGGCACTCGCCCGTTTGGATACTCCGAAATAAAATTGCTAATGTCCATGCAAAAAAAATAAAATTGTACTTAATGTAAAAATATTTTGCATTAAACAAATGATTATATTAAAATAAAATTGCATTTTTTAATTAAATAATTCACAAAAAATCTTATTTTTGCCTGAATATTTTTTGTCTTAACAAATCATTTCACCAAACGTTTATTGTCTAAAGATTGTTTGCTGTAATAAATCATTTGATTAAAGACCAAATGCCATAATGACTTTATACTTGGTAATATTTTGCCAAGTAAAAATTTGACCAAATAAAAATATGCGTACTAAAATCATTCGAAAGATTGCAATGGTATAAAAAAAAGGGGTCCACCCTTTATAGCAGAACTTTTTATGTCATAATATTACTTTGCATAACAGCGGATAGCATAAACTTCATTTCGCAGAAAATCGTTTGGCAGACTCTCATTTATCATACATTTAAAACTCATAATTTTGTAAGGCAGAATCATCTTTAGGCATAAATTTCATATGCATAAGAATTAAAAGTAGAACCATCTTAGCGCAGAAAGTTCACAGCCAGAATCATCTTTTGGCATAAATTTTATATCGATAGTCACTAAAAGCAGAACTATCATATCTCAGAAAGTTTACAGTTAGAATCATCTTTTAGCATACATTTGTTATGCACAACAATGAAAAGACTCATCTATCACATCCACATCACAGAAAAATGAATTTTCTGTGATGTGGATGTGATAGATGAGTCTCTAAAACAGTTGATTGTGAACATGTGGTTTTTATTTTCCTGTAAGCACTAGGCAAACATGCAAACAAGCATACATCTTGTATGCAGCAAGCATGCAGTATGCAAACAAGCATGCAGTATGCAAACAAGCATGCAGTATGCAAACAAGCATGCAGTATGCAAACCAGCATACAATATGCAAACATGCACACCAGCATACACCATTCATGCAGCAAGAATGTAGCAGGCAAGCAAGCATGCAGCATGCAAGCAAGCATGCAACATGCAGCAGGCATGGTTTCTGTCACGGCTCCGGCGCTGCAGGGCTCCGGCGGTGCCACGCGAGCTTATCGTCGCAGATGTGTTTAACGCTCACCACCGCAGCTTCGGCTTGCTGGCCGGCTTCGCCGGCCAGCCTCAGCAGCGGCGGCGAGTGTTACAACAACCTGCTCCTCAACTCGCGGGCCGCCTCGCCCCTCCGCGCCTACGCGATTTTAAATTACACTCTAGGGGTAGGGCAGACAAGACTACGTAAAGTCGGTTTTGGAGCGATTCGTTTCTGTCACTAATTTTTGTAGCCCATCATATTAGGTACTTTTTAAGACAATATTTAAATGTTTGGTTAAAAATGCTATTTTATAGAAATGGCAATAATGCCAAATACAATTATTCCAAATGAAATTCTGCCATGTTCGTAATATGCCAAGTGAAATTGTGCGAAATTTGAACATTGCTAAAGGTAATTATGCCAAATAAAATTCTGCCATCTTAAAAGTATGCCATTGTAAATTCGGAAATACAAACATTCGGCCAAACAATAACTATATTAAATAATTTTTATGCCTTAAAAATATTCGTTTAAAGAAGATTATGCCAAGTGTGTTATGCCAAATAAATTTCGGAGTATCAAGATTCTGCCAGATAGAAGGAACCCAAAAAAAAGTTGCTAAAATTTGTTTGGGTAATGAAATTTTATCAAAATCTTTTCGGCAAAACGGCAGGATCCCAAAGTAAAGAGATTTCTGTATTCTGATTTATTGGTTACTAGCTTCTGCCCGCGACTTCGTACGGGGTTCCTTCTATCTGGCAGAATCTTGATACTCCGAAATTTATTTGGCATAACACACTTGGCATAATCTTCTTTAAACGAATATTTTTAAGGCATAAAAATTATTTAATATAGTTATTGTTTGGCAGAATGTTTGTATTTCCGAATTTACAATGGCATACTTTTAAAATGGCACAATTTTATTTGGCATAATTACCTTTGGCAATGTTCAAATTTCGCACAATTTCACTTGGCATATTACGAAAATGGCAGAATTTCATTTGGAATAATTGTATTTGGCATTATTGCCGTTTCTATAAAATAGCATTTTTAACCAAACATTTAAATATTGTCTTAAAAAGTAATATGATGGGCTACAAAGCTAGTGACAGAAACGAATCGCTCCAAAACCGACTTTACGTAGTCTTATCTGCCCTACCCCTAGAGAGTGTAATTTAAAATCGCGTAGGCGCGGAGGGGCGAGGCGGCCCGCGAGTTGAGGAGCAGGTTGTTGTAACACTCGCCGCCGCTGCTGAGGCTGGCCGGCGAAGCCGGCCAGCAAGCCGAAGCTGCGGTGGTGAGCGTTAAACACATCTGCGACGATAAGCTCGCGTGGGACCGCCGGAGCCCCGCAGCGCCGGAGCCGTGACAGAAACCATGCCTGCTGCATGTTGCATGCTTGCTTGCTTGCATGCTACATGCTTGCTGCATACTGCATGCAAGATGTGTGCTTGTTTGCATGTTTGCCTCCTGCTTACAGGAAAATAAAAACCACATGTTCACAATCAACTGTTTTAATGAATTTTCTGTGATGTGGATGTGATAGATGAGTCTTTCCATTGTTATGCATAAGAAATGTATGCTAAAAGATGATTCTAACTGTAAACTTTCGAAGATATGATAGTTCTGCTTTTAGTGACTTTCGGTATAAAATTTATGCCAAAAGATGATTCTGGCTGTGAACTTTCTGCGCTAAGATGGTTCTACTTTTAATTCTTATGCATATGAAATTTATGCCTAAAAATGATTCTGCCTTACAAAATTATGAGTTTTGAATGTATGAGAAATGAGTGTCTGCCAAACGATTTTCTGCGAAATGAAGTTTATGCTATCCGCTGTTATGCAAAGTAATATTATGACATAAAAAGTTCTGCAATAAAGGGTGGACCCCTTCGTACGCGGATCCTGTTGCTTATGCCAGCGATAACGGAGTCGTCAAAATCGAAGACCTGAAACATCTGATGTCGAATTTCAAGAGCCCGGGGACGGGAATACAACGGGATGCGCGAGACGATTCGAGACGTTCCAGATCTTTCATTTTTGTAAGTCAAAAGGAAATGCTTATCAGACCAAACAACACTTGCTGAGACGTCATTCCTATGTGTTATGGTGTAGCTGGACTCTTGGAGTTCCACAACAGGTGTTCCAGATCTTCGATTTTTATAAATCAACAGAGAGTGCTCATCAGATTGAACAACTTTTGCTAAAACTTCATTCTTCTAAATATGTTATAGTGTAACTGGGCTCTTGGAGTTCCACATCAGGTGTTCCAGATCTTCAACAGAAAATGCTCATCACGTGGAACAATTTTTGCTATGGTACCATTTTTGTATCTCTTATAATTCAGCTGGTCTGTTGCGGTTCTGCATCAGGTATTTGTTTCCAAGATAAAAGTCAACAGGAAATGCCTATCAGACCAAACAACACTTGCTAAGACGTCATTCCTATGTGTTATGGTGTAGCTGGGCTCTTGGAGTTCCACAACAGGTGTTCCAGATCTTCGATTTTTATAAGTCAACAGAGAGTGCTCATCAGATTGAACAACTTTTGCTAAAACTTCATTCCTGTATAGGTATATGTTATAGTGTAGCTGGGCTCTTAAAGTTCCACATCAGGTGTTCCAGATCTTCAACAGAAAATGCTCATCACGTGGAACAATTTTTGCTATGGTACCATTTTTGTATCTCTTATAGTTCAGCTGGTCTGTTGCGGTTCTGCATCAAGTGTTTGTTTCCAAGATAAAAGTCAACAGGAAATGCCCATCAGGAGGAGCTCGTGGCTAAATAATAACAGCCGCTCGGGTCGATCGTTAGGTTAACCCGTGCTTGCCTAGGTTGGTCTGTGGATGGGTGACCACCCATTACATACCGAGTTTCCTCCGGGATCCCTTTTTTTTGCATAATCTTCTTTTTCCTAATATACTTTGGCATAACTGTTTTGGCATAATTTGTTTTGCCATAATAATACTTTGGCAAAATTTTTTTTGGCATACTGTTTATGTTGGCATAATCATCTTGAAGGCTAATTTGTTTTGGCATAAATTGAATTTTGCATAATGTTACTAGGCATAATGACTATTAGCATAATAGTATATAGGCATACAAATAATATAAATACCAGAATAAAATTTGAGTTATTTTTACGTATTTATTTTGAATTAAAAATTCATTAAGTTGTACTACAAAAGTTAGTGACAGAAACGAATCGCTGCAAAACCGACTCCACGTAGTCTTGTCTGCCCTACCCCTAGAGTGTAATTTAAAATCTCGCGCGGAGGGGCGAGGCGGCCCGCGAGTTGAGGAGCAGGTGGTTGTAATACTCGCCGCCGCTGCTGAGGCTGGCCGGCGAAGCCGGCCAGCAAGCCGAAGCTGCGGTGGTGAGCGTTAAACACATCTGCGACGATAAGCTCGCGTGGGACCGCCGGAGCCCCGCAGCGCCGGAGCCGTGACAGAAACCTTGCCTGCTGCATGTTGCATACTGCATGCTTGCTTGCTGCATGCTTGCTTGCATGCTGCATGATTGCTGAATGCATGCTTGCTGCATGCTTGCTGCATGATTGCTGCATGCTTGCTGCAAGCATGCTTGCTTTATGCTTGCTGCATGCATGGTGTATGCTTGTTTAAATGTTTGCAAGCTGCATGTTTGCTGCATGCATGGTGTATGCTTGTTTGCATGCTTCTTACAGGGAAAAAACTCACATATGTTCACAATCAACTATGTTCAAAACAAATATGTTATGTATTACCTGCTTCGGAGAGATGGTTTTATTCCAATCGTGAAAATAAATTGGTATATCCAATTAGGGTATGTCTAACATTTTAGGATTATGCTTCTTTGTTATGCCTATAAAAAATATGTTTTAGTATCATTATGCGTAAATCAATTTATGCCTAACAATGTTATGCTTAATCATTATTATGATTAGATAAATTATGCCTAAAAAAAATATGCGTAAGCTGTTATGCGTAAAAATGTTATGCAAAAATATAATTAGTAGTAACAAAAGTATGCCAAGTTATATTAGGTCTTAAAATTTTATGCAAATGGATAGGGAACCAATTATCACAACTAGCAAGCCACAACACGTCTAACTACATGTTTACACTTTACGGTGACTAAACAGCCCGGGTACGGTGTGTCTTTCACGAAAGCCACTTCAAACACAGTTGACATCAATTTGATGTCCACTATGCTTACATAATCGCAATATTAGAAGAATCGGTACGAAAGCGTCTATCAAAATGAGTTACGGTGACTATCAGCCACGATGGGCACCGATGACGTCATATTTGATCGCAACTGGTCATACATAATACGAAACTAAGCTTTTAACAGTTATTTGATGGACACTGAGCCCAGTTACTATCATTTCGAGCTGTCAACAGAGATATTATGTAATAGGCCTGCAGGTCTGCGTTCACCTTAAATACTTCCATGTCAGCCATGGCAACTCGAGTCCAGACTTTCGGCAAGTGGCACAAATTGGTTGAGTAGGAAAACACTTTCTCGCCACAGTTTAAAGTCCAACAGTTCTTAGCTAGGTACTCAAAAGTTTCCATTTCTCGTAATTACCCATGTAGCGGATTTGCCTTTCATACCAGTACACTTAGTTGTACCTACTTATATACTATACCTACCTACCTGCCTGTTGCATAGCTTATAGGTATCGATAGAGGATGATTTAATCACAATAAACTGCAACGAGTGTAGCAGGCACGATAGGCGATCGTTACCTATTATATGTTATATTGCTTTATCATTTCGTAATTAGGTAGGTATTTGTCTTTATCATTCGCACGAGGTTTTAAAAGATTACCGGTACGGTCCCGATAATTACGCACGTCCGCTAACTCACAAGGTCATGCTCTGACTAAATAGGTATACGTAGACAAAGCAAAAGGTGTAATAATTCCTTATAACAACACTACGACGCGACGACGCGCGACGTCCAGCAAGTTGCAGTGACGTTACAGGAAATAAAAGCTCGGTCCAGAAAGGATCCGAACTGCGACGGTGCGAAGTCGAAACGAGAGCCACTGGGAGGGCGCGGGCGGGGCGCGAGGGCGCTGCATCAATCGTTCTGCTTCGAATTTCGACTCAAACATTTATCTGATACTAAAAGTTAAAACTCGATAAAGAATTTTAATTAGAGTCGTGCGCAAAATATTTACAGATAATCTGCACGCCACCTCCCAGCTTGAACCTAAATAGAAAAATAGCAGTGTAACAGTTTAGAAAATATGCTAACATCGTTTGACAATCGATCCCATAGAAATAGCCGTTGAGCCAGGTTTCAGGGTAGCTAAAGTAGACTCATCTTTCATGAGGTACTGTTTACAATCTATCTCCATATCTAAATATATAAAAGAAGAAACTGACTGACTGACTGACTGACTGACTGATTGACTGACTGACTGACTGACTGACTGACTGACTGACTCATCTATCAACGCACAGCCCAAACCGCTGGGTCTACAGATTCCAAATTTGGCAAGTAGGTTCCTTAGGTGGTCTAGGGGTGCACTAAGAAAGGATTTTCCAAAATTCACCCTCTAAGGGGGTTAAACGGGGCTCCAAAGTTTGTATGGGGAAACAAGATTAGTTAGACTATTTTATTCGAAACTTCACAGGAGTGCTCCTATTGATAAATGAGTAGAAACGGGTTTCAGGGTTTTTCAGAATTCAACCCCTAAGAGGGGGAAATGGGGTGGCAAAGTATAAAAATCAATGCACAGCCCAAACCGCTGAGTCTAGAGATTCCAAATTTGGCAAGTAGGTTCCTTAGGTGGTCTAGGGGTGCACTAAGAAAGGATTTTCCAAAATTCACCCTCTAAGGGGGTTAAACGGGGCTCCAAAGTTTGTATGGGGAAACAAGATTAGTTAGACTATTTTATTCGAAACTTCACAGGAGTGCTCCTATTGATAAATGAGTAGAAACGGGTTTCGGGGTTTTTCAGAATTCAACCCCTAAGAGGGGGAAATGGGGTGGCAAAGTATAAAAATCAATGCACAGCCCAAACCGCTGAGTCTAGAGATTCCAAATTTGGCAAGTAGGTTCCTTATGTGGTCAAGGGTTGCACTAAGAAAGGATTTTTCAAAATTCAACCCCTAAGGGGGTTAAACGGGGCTCCATAGTTTGTATGGGTAAAACAAGATTAGTTAGACTATTTTATTCGAAACTTCACAGGAGTGCTCCTATTGATAAATGAGTAGAAACGGGTTTCAGGTTTTTTCAGAATTCAACCCCTAAGAGGGGGAAATGGGGTGGCAAAGTATAAAAATCAATGCACAGCCCAAACCGCTGAGTTTAGAGATTACAAATTTGGCACAAACGTTCTTTATGAGGTTTAGGGGTGCATTAAGAAAGGATTTTTCAAAATTAACCCCTTTAGGGGTTGGAACGGGAGTCCAAAGATTACATGGGGAAAAAAGATTAGTTAGACTACTTTATTCGAAACTTAACAGGAGTACTCCAATCAATAAATGAGTTAACATTTGTGTTTCAGGTTTTTTCAGAATTCAACCCCTAAAGGGGGAAATGGGGTAAGAAAGCCTGAAATTCAACATAGGTATTGTTTTTATGGTAAACTGGGTCGGGTGTAATACAAAAACAACGATTTTAAGATTTAGTGTGGCGGACCTGAAATACAATCATTCCCTGTTGGGGTGCGATGGGGTTGAAATGTCTAAAAATCAATATGGGTGTCGATACCGAGATTATCAGGGGCGCTGATTACGAAAATGGCATTTATTTTGAGATCCAGAAGATGGCGGATTCGACTTCTATACAGGGTTATTGTTGATTTATTGTGATGATTGTGATAACGATGACGATGATTGTGATAATGATGCTGATGATTATGATGATGATGATTGTGATTACGATGAAGATTGTGATAATGATGATTGTGATTAAGATGATAATGATTGTGATTACGATGATAATGATTGTAGTAACGATGATGGTGATTGTGATAGTGATTTTGATGGTGATTGTGATTATGACAGTGACGGTGATAATGATGAAGATGATGATGATTGTGATAATGACAGTGACGGTGATAATGATGAAGATGATTTTGATTGTGATTACGATGATAATGATTGTGATAACGAGGATAGTGATTGTGAGAGTGATTGTGATGGTAATGGTGATTGTGATTGTGTTAGTGATGGTCATTGTGATAGTGACGGTGATTGTGATAGTGATAGCGATGGTGATGGTGATTGTGATTGTGACAGCAACGGTGATAATGATGAAGATGATTGTGATTACGATGATAATGATTGTGATAACGAGGATAGTGATTGCGAGAATGATTGTGATGGTGATTGTGATTGTTTTAACTTGATTTTGTGATAGTGACGGCGATTGTGATCATGATGATTGTGATTGAGATGATAATGATTGTTATTACGATGATAATGATTGTAATTACGACGATAATTATTGTGAAAACGATGATGGTGATTGTGATAGTGATTTTGATTGTGATGGTCATTGTGATAGTGATTTTGATTGTGATGGTCATTGTGATAGTGACGGTGATTGTGATAGTGATAGCGATGGTGATGGTGATTGTGATTGTGACAGCAACGGTGATAATTATGAAGATGATTGTGATTACGATGATAATGATTGTGATAACGAGGATAGCGATTGTGAATGTGATGGTGGGTGTGATTGTGAATGTGATGGTGGGTGTGATTGTGTTAATGATGGTGATTGTGATAGTGATGGTCATTGTGATAATGATTGTGGTTGTGATAGTGATGGCGATTGTAATCATGATGATTGTGATTACAATGATAATGATTGCTATTACGATGATAATGATTGTGATAACGATGATGGTGATTGTGATAGTGATAGTGATAGTGATGGTGATGGTGATTGTGATTGTGATAGTGATAGTGATAGTGATAGTGATAGTGATAGTGATAGTGATAGTGATAGTGATAGTGATAGTGATAGTGATAGTGATAGTGATAGTGATAGTGATAGTGATAGTGATAGTGATAGTGATAGTGATAGTGATAGTGATAGTGATAGTGATAGTGATAGTGATAGTGATAGTGATAGTGATAGTGATAGTGATAGTGATAGTGATAGTGATAGTGATAGTGATAGTGATAGTGATAGTGATAGTGATAGTGATAGTGATAGTGATAGTGATTGTGATTGTGATTGTGATTGTGATTGTGATTGTGATTGTGATTGTGATTGTGATTGTGATTGTGATTGTGATTGTGATTGTGATTGTGATTGTGATTGTGATTGTGATTGTGATTGTGATTGTGATTGTGATTGTGATTGTGATTGTGATTGTGATTGTGATTGTGATTGTGATTGTGATTGTGATTGTGATTGTGATTGTGATTGTGATTGTGATTGTGATAGTGATTGTGATAGTGATACTGATGGTGGTTGTGATAGTGATGGTGAATTTGATGATAATAATAAATTATGATTATTATTAAATTTGGCACATACATAGTTTATAACCTGGATTAACATGTAGGATACTATTTATCCCTTTATTATGATTCAGTGGGACAATTACCGAACTTTACGCGGGCGAAGCCGCGGGCAACAGCTAGTATATAATATAAACAAAAAGCCTGACTGACTGACTCACTAACGCCCAGTCCAAACCCTTGGACCTAGAAAGCTGAAATTTTGCACAGAGGTTTCCTATATAATGTAGACAAGGAATAAGGAAGGATTTTTAGAAATTTAAAACCCACAAGGGAGTTAAATAGGGGATGAAAGTTTGTATGGAACATCGTCAGTTTTAAAGTTGGGATCTTCAAATTTTGTGTTCAGGCTGATGATTAAAAATTAATTTATACGTGTCTCAGCGTTTTTAGGGTTCCGTAGTCAACTATTAACCCGTCCGTCCGTCCGTCTGTCCGTCCTCGCTTAATCTCTGTGACCGTTAGCACTAGAAAGCTGAAATTTGGTACTAATATGTCGGTATATCAATCACGCCGACAAAGTGGTAAAATAAAAATTGGAAAAAAATGTTTTATTAGGGTAGCCCCCCTATATGTAAAGTGGGAAGTGATTTTTTTTTAAATTTCAACCCTAACGTGTGATATATTGTTGGAAAGGTATTTAAAAATGAATAGGGGTTTCCTAAAATCATTTTTTGATAATGTCAATAATTTCGGAAATAATCGCTCCAAAAGTAAAAAACAATGTGTCCCCCCCCCTCTAACTTTTGAACCATAAGTTTAGAAAATATGAAAAAAATCTGAAAAGTAGAACTTTATAAGGACTTTCTAGGAAAATCATTTTGAACTTGATGGAAACAACAGTTTTTGTACAAAAAAGACAAAAAGTTGTACGAAATAATTTCTGGACTAAGTTTGTAGTCCGTTTCCGGCTGTCACCTTAGTTACACCTACGAAAAGTGCTCCAACTTTATTTATTCTAGATATCTGTCAAATACATAGATTGTGTTCTAAAATGTCGTTAAACCTAAAGACCAGTGTCATGGACTTACCCTAGTGATATTTGTTTTATTGGAAAGTGGTTGTGAACATTAGAAAATACTAGTGATTACAGTGCGGTACCGGTTAACCTAAAAATCTATCGTTCAACAACAAAATTCAGTAGTGCCAACCTCGAAAAAGCTAACGCTGCGTTCCAGATCCACTGTGTGCGATATAAACATCTCGAGCATTTTGGGCTTGTTCGCTTTAGGCTGACAATATTTACAACCCGTCACTTGTCAGTAATATCAATCCAGTCAAAATGTTATTCGAGTGAAACAAAATGGCACAAAAAGATAAACCAATGGTTCAGCAAGCCCTTCACAAAGGGCTTTTCATCACGCGTCCGCGTTCTCTTCCTGATGAAGAATTGAATACTGGAAGCAACTCAAACATTGTAGACAACAGCAACAACCAGCAATGGACCACAGTATCCAACAAAAAACGTCCTCTTGCCAGCCCGGAAAATAAGGAAAATCAAAATAAACAATCAAAACTAGATTCATACTGGCTCAGCCAACCTATCGATCTAACAAACAGCTTCACAGGACTAGAGGAAGAAAAAGATGAGAGTCCTAGTGGAGATCAACCTAGTTATCAAAAATTATCCAGACTACCTCCAATATTCATTGATAAAGTAGGCAATATTAAACCACTAATCAAGTTACTTGACGAACATGCACAAGACAACTATACTGTCAAAATTTTACGAAATGATCGCGTCAAAATCCAACCAACAATATCCGAAGCATATACCAAGATTGTTAAACAACTAGATATTAAAGAAACTGAATTATTATACTTACAAGCCTAAGCAAGAAAGAAGTTACAAAGTCATTCTTAAAAAAAATCACCCATCAACTTGCACTGATGATATCAAAGAAGCACTAGCAGAGCGAGGACACACAACTACAAATATCTGGAACATTAAGGACAGAATGACCAAACGGCCCTTGCCAATATTTGTCATTGAATTGCAGGCGAACAACAACAATAAGGATATCTATAACATAAAGGACCTACTTCACTGTTGTGTCGTTTTTGAGGAACCACGACCCAAACGTGAAATCCCACAATGTGCGAACTGCCAAGAATACGGTCATACAAAAAAGTACTGTCGCCGACGGCCGAAGTGTATTAAATGTGCGCAAAACCACCCTTCGGCAGAATGCCCAGTAAAAGGGAGACTAGACAACGTGAAATGTGTTTTATGTGAAGGAAATCATCCTGCCAATTACAAGGGCTGCCAAGTCTACAAAGACCTGCAAAAATCTAAATTCCCATCACTAAGAAAGAAAACATTATCTGAAAAAGTAACTCAACCGACAACCGATAAAACGCCTGCTGTCAAACAGGTAACAGCTGAGCCCAAAATGCCATACCATACAAAAACGAATACTGTACCCACCTACGCTAAAGTCGCAACTGGTGTTGCTGAGCCTCAACCAATACAAAAAGAACCAAGCCAGATACATAATATTTCCCATCCAGTTGAACTGACAGAAATGCTTATAATGATGCAACAAATCATGCAGCAACTAAGTGCTATGACGAACCTACTACTTCAGATGATGTCCAATCAGCAACATTCAAACAATTAACAATTGTTCTATGGAATGCCAATGGGCTGTCACAACACACCCTAGAGGTGAAAGCTTTTCTTGACTTACATAACGTTGATATATTACTCGTTTCTGAAACTCACTTTACCACTAAAAAACACTTTGACATAGCCAACTATAAGTTTTACCAAACAACGCATCCATATGGAACCGCGCACGGTGGCAGTGCTGTTTTGATCAGGACAAACATCAAGCACTATGAAATGCAGCCAATCTGCACAGCTATGTTTCAAGCAACAATTATTGTGATTGAAGAAGACCACCAAAGCCCTCTTGTAGTTTCTGCCATCTATAGCCCTAGCAAACATAAACCCAATAAGGAGGACTATGTGAAACTATTTTCTACATTTGGAGCTAAGTTTATCGCAGGCGGAGACTATAATGCCAAGCACACCTTCTGGGGCTCCCGAACTACATCTACTAAAGGACGCCAAATGTACCTGGCAGTGGACTCTCTCAACCTCAGACCAATATCTTCTGGTGAACCAACTTACTGGCCCACGGACAGAAATAAGACCCCTGACTTGATAGATTTCTTCATCACAAAAAGCGTAAATATTCGTAACATTGAGTGTAAAACTAGCTTGGAACTATCGTCTGACCACTCCCCAGTGTTTTTGCACCTAAATTCAAATATTACTCAGACCTCGCCACCGTGCCGACTCTGCAACCACAAAACAGACTGGGATAAGTTCAAACGACTTGTGGCTGGAAGAAATAACTTAAACTTACCATTGTCAAGTGACCAGGAGATTGAAGAAGGTGTGGAACACTTTAATAACGTTATACAGCAAAGTGCATGGGAAGCTACCCCAATGAACAGAAGTGGTAAAAGCGGAACCGACTGCCCTGCTTTGATACAAGAGCTGCTTGCTGAGAAACGTGAACTAAGAAGGAGCTGGCAAGTGAACAGGTATCCCAGCGTCAAGAAAAAACTTAATGCACACATAAAAAAGCTTAAGGAGGCTCTGGAAGAGACTAGAAATGCAGGAGTACAGATACACCTGGAAAAACTAGATGGAACAGCAAGCTCTGACTACTCTTTATGGAAGGCCACACAAAAGCTTAAAAGACCTCAACTGCACCAACCTCCAATCAGAAGGCTTGATGGTACATGGGCATGCAGTGATGCCGAAAAGGCTGAAGTTTTTGCTAACCATCTTGAAAGTGTCTTTACTCCCCACCCCGACGAAGGCTCAAGTAAACTGGACTCTGTCAATGACACACTATCATCTGTTCTCCAACTAGATCCACCACTGAGGAAATGTTCTTCCAGCGAAGTTAAATATGCTATCAACAAATTGAGAAACCACAAGGCTCCAGGTTACGACCTAATAACCGCGACTGTTCTAAAGCAGTTACCGGAAGACGCTATAACATTTCTCACGTACCTTTTTAATGCTATACTGCAGCGAACCTATGTCCCCAAACAGTGGAAGGTCGCGCAGATCATCATGATCTTAAAGCCTGGCAAGTCTGAAAATGACGTCAAAGCATACCGTCCTATCAGCCTATTACCTATAGCTTCGAAGCTGCTGGAAACACTATTTCTTAAGCGACTCATGCCGATCCTAGTGGAAAGAAACCTTATTCCTGAACACCAATTTGGATTCAGGAAGGGCCACGGTACTATAGAACAGGTACATAGACTGGTGGAAAAAATCAACACCTCCTTCGAAAACAAAGAGTACTGCTCTGCAGTTTTTCTGCACATTTCGCAGGCGTTTGATCGTGTATGGCACCAGGGTCTACTGGCCAAAATAAAAACGTCTCTCCCAACAAATTTCTACCTGTTTCTGCGCTCCTACCTCAGCAAAAGATTCTTCCTAGTGAAGCAGGGAGATGAGGTCACAAATCTATTCTTATTCTCTTATTCTATAGTGCACACAAAATTAAAAAGTATACACACAAATTAAAATAAATGGCTTATGTACAACGGCGAGCTTAACCCAGAATTGGGTTTTCTTACAGCAAACCTTACTTCTGTTGCGAAATTTGCAGAAGAGGATAAACTTATGTGCACAAACAATACAGTTAAAAACTTAAATTAACTTATTTTATACACTAAACTAATACATGCAATATAATATACGCAATACATACAATATATATATTCACTACTATTATTAATTATTATTATTTCTTCTATTATTATGACAATGATGTGTATATTGTGTATGACTATTGACATAAAATTATATTATTAGGCATGTACTGATAAGTCGAATATAGTGAAACTAAAATTATTTTACCATATCATGTAAGCACCTATATTCTAGCAAATAAATTTCATTTCATTTCATTTCATTTCATTTCATTTCACTATTTACAAGCTATAATCATGTAGACAGGAAATGTTCTTTTATTCTTTTCTTGAACACATCTAACGACGGGCTATCCCGCAAGGAGTGTGGAAGCGAATTCCAAAGGCGCACAGCTCGAACAGTAAATGAATCATCATACCGACTTGAGGAGTGGGGAGGGAAACGAAGGAGAAGAGATGATGATGAGCGACAAGGTTTGCCTCTAGGAACAAGATACTCGAAGCGTTCCCGAAGATACGAAGGAGCTTTAGGATTATGAAGAATAGAAAAGAGAAAAGAGAGAGTGTGTGAATCTCGACGCTGCCGAATCGGTAGCCACTTCAGCTTCTTCCGAAATTCCGACACATGGTCGTACTTACTGTTTCATCCACCAAGTTTCTGAACGCACCTTTTCGACGTTTGACAGATGACGTTTCAGTTGTCAGTGCGATGACGTTTGCTTGTCAGTGCAATTTTGATTGGGAAGAAATTTTGGTTCCACTGCCTTGTTTTTTTGATGCACGCTGTTTTCGTGTAATTATTGATTAAAACTTTGAGTTAATGTTAATCCGATACCATCTTGATCGGTGTTTGATATTTTGTTGATAATTGAGTGAAAATTGAGAGATCTCGCCACTTTGGGTCGTGACCGCGAGTAATTTGTTGGTTATGTAGCCGGCCTTTGTCATTTGGACGCCGGTAACTTCCTAAATTCAGTGCTGGACTATTGTACATCCCCGATTGGGTTCGCAAACCGGGATAAAATTCAGTTGGATATTGATGAAAAGTGCCACGTGTGTGATCAGAAGGTTTAACCAGGGAGTCGACGGTACGCGCTGTGGGGCGCCCTTTGGTTACCGTCGAATCTACATGACTTTACATACACAACACAAGCACATTTACACTTACACCCCACTCAGATACGACGTGACCAGGGACTACGGCACATCACCAGTACCAACGTGATGGTAAGTGTATCTAATAGGTGTTTTCCCTTTGTCGATTGGACAAATATTATTTTGATTAGGGCTCCGCGTAATCGCGGACATCGTGAGTCTGTTTGTGCAGTCTCACACACTTACGAAGCCCGAAAATGAAGCGTAAAATCAAATCTACGTGTGATTCAGGCCGGAGTACCTCAGGGCAGTGTCCTGGGTCCTACCTTTGTAACAGATCTACTTGCTCCTATTTAAAATAAATGGATAAGCAGACTTGTTCAATTAAATTTTAATAGAGGGGAAAGATAAAAAATACAGCTAGTTATAAAAAACTACCTAGCACGCACTCAGTTTTAAAGTTTATGCACTTAGATGGACAATAATGAGTTTACCACACTGTAAGAACGGGAACAGGCGTCAGGGTAGCAGGTCGATACCGGAGTAACCTTGAAGTTGAGCTCTGAAGCAGTAGAAACGGCGGCAGCGCAGATCTCAGAGTTCACTAGGACAACTCAGCAGCAAGACAGTGCAGAACTCAGGGCCAGACGTAGGACAGCCCTGCGAGACCAGTAGACGGACAGGCACGTAGTTAGCCTCCGAACATCGGGAGTAGAAGTCCCAGGAGAAACTTTCGTTGGATCCCCTTAATTTAATATTAAGTTATTTAGTAAACAATCGTAATAATCTACAAAATATAATGGCTAAGCATATTGATAAAAATAATTTAAATTAAACAAACCAAAGAGAGAAATCATAGAGCCAGACCATAGACTGAGCAGAAAGAGAATTAAAAAACTAACTGACAGTTTGACAATTTGACGCTTGACGTAAATATCACAACATCAAAATTATAATAATATTTTATTTCAGCTATTTCCAAGTTAAAGAATCGTATTTAAATCGATTTGCTGAGTGTAGATATATAAACAAATAAAATGCATGATAAATAGTATTATGAATGGTGAATATGAAGCGTAAGTATAGCATAATACTATATTTCCCCAACGACCCCGAGAAAATTTTTGGCCTAGAACAAAAATTTTGCTAAAGTTAAAGTATTACAGCATTCACAAAACTTACATAACACATACAAACACACCGACATCTTACGAAGTTAGGTCAGGTAGGATTCACATTCAATGATCACTACTCAACCTGATAAATCAATAACTTTAAGGCTTATTTTAGGAGTTGTAATCCGCTCGCGTCTAAAACCACTAATGAGATGAAAATAGAAAGATTTTAACAAAGGCTTGTTTTTAATGGAGTTGTCATCCGCTCCTAATCAACTTTAGTTGATAGTTAACAAGGGCTTATTTTTATGGAGTTGTCAGCCGCTCCAATCGACTTTTAGAGTCAATAGTTAACAAGGGCTTATTTTTATGGAGTTGTCATCCGCTCCAATCAACTTTTAGAGTTGATAGTTAACAAGGGCTTTTTTATGGAGTTGTCATCCGCTCCAATCAACTTTTAGAGTTGATAGTTAACAAGGGCTTATTTTTATGGAGTTGTCATCCGCTCCAATCAACTTTTAGAGTCGATAGTTAGAAACAAGTTAGTCATATTAACTTGAAGAAAAGAGAAGAATAGATATAAAGGAAGATTAAAAATATTTTTTAATGGTTTATAAACCGATGAATTTATTTATTTATTTATTTAAAATGAATGAATGAATTTATAGATGAATGAATTAGAAAATAATTAGAGTCTTAATAATCCGAAATTAACTCTATTATAGAGGAAGGAAAGAAGAAAGAGATGAGTTATGAGTAAGTATAATAAGAAAATAGCAAAAGTACGAGTATAGGGATAGCAAAAGAGTGTAAAAGAGTATAAACGTGGAGTCTACAGGATCTGAGTTCTGAAGAAGCCTTCTTGAAGTACCTATGGAGTTTAAGAGGGAAGGAGGGAAAGAGGGGTCAGGTCAGAACCTCAACACAGCAGACAGTAAACTCCGAGTAGACGTCAGGGCAGCTCCCGTAATACAGCATTCGGTAAGCTCCGAGTAAAACGTCAAGGGCAGCAGTAAGTAAGCTCCGAGTAAACGTCAGGGCAGCTCCCGCAATACAGTAGCCGGTAAGCTCCGAGTAAAACGTCAAGAGAGTCTGAGTGTTGGACACGGTCCAAGAGCATTTAAAAATTTAAGAGACACAGAGGGTCCAAAGAAAGAAGTCGGTTTAATGTACACAAAAAAAAAAAACTGAGTTGGTGGTAAAATTCGGAACTAAAGCATAAAGTTTAGTACATATGATTGCCACCGCAAAGTTTGATAAACTTTAGTACCTAGTTTTGCCACCACGCAAAGACTGGTACTCCATGCCCATAATACTCCATGGCCATTATACTCCATGGCTTGGTTTGTTACCTAGCAACCAATGACAAATAACAAGTTGAAAAATATTTTGAGAGCCCACGTAACTAAACTTGTTTTGGTATGATTCCCAGATGAAATATGCATAAATATATATAATAAGTGTTTAGGAGGATAGTGAAGTATTTGTATTAACACTCCCAAGAGGCCGAAAGGGTGCCAATTATCTTTCGATAACGATAAGTGTGTAGGGGTGAAGAATACCTAGATGATGTTTAGTACTGTTGTAGAAGAATTTGAGTCGAATAGAGGAGAGCTGAAGAAGAAAAATAAGTTAGTTAGTATTCATAAGACTAGGCCAAATAAGAAGTCCAAAAAGAAATACTCGTGCTAGTTTTTTTTTAATTTTGAAAATAAATGAGTGGGTTCGAGTTGATTTTACGGGGGGTGCCAATTTGTAACAGATCTACTTGCTCCTATTTAAAATAAATGGATAAGCAGACTTGTTCAATTAAATTTTAATAGAGGGGAAATCATTGACATATATATTACTGCGTAAGGACTGGGTGGAGCGCATGTTACAATGACGCCTCGAACGTGGTCCCAAAATGGTCTTCCCTATAGCGAACTAAACTAGAACGCGTTCGGCAGTCTTCGGGAGCGGTCGTAAATTTTACAAGCAAAAATGCCAAGTTGTGTCGTGAAGGGATGCGTGAACTACGACAAAAAGCACAATAAAATAAATGATAACATTTCTTATCACCGGTAAGTTAAAAAAAAATATTATATCAACTTCTAACATTATTTAAAACAATTTTCTTTCGTATTTGTCTCAACGTTTGGCAAAGACGACGCGAAGCCGAGTAAAAGTTAGACATAACTTTGCAGCGGCGCGCGTTTTAGCCGATGAAATGAAAAGATTTAATAACTTTAATTTCGGAAGTCGGTGTCTCTGGATCAGTGTATTTTAGTTTTTTGACACCGACTTCCGAAATTAAAGTTATTTTTCACGTTGTTGGAAAGTGTTCTTGAGTAGTTTTCACGTTGGGAAGTCGGTTGTGTTTTTTGTAAGAATTATTATTTTTCAGTTTTTAGTGGGTTGGTTTGTCTATCTATCTAAGTTACAATAGCTTATTGTCAACTGCTCATCAAAAATACCTAAATCGCTATAGATGTGCCTATAATATTTGAAGAGTTCCCTCGATCTCCAAGATTTCATCATCAGATCGTGACCAAATGACAATGGGACCAACTTTGAAGTATAAAATCTCAGTATAAAATCAAATCGGTCCAGCCGTCTTCGAGTGAGTAATCGGGGAAAATATCCCGATGAATTGAGAACCTCCTCCTTTTTTTCAAGTCGGTTAAAAATACCCGCTCTTACAAGGTTACGTCTAGGGGCAGACCACGCCGATTGACATCGTAGTTCATGGTAGTTCTAATAGATGGCGTTAGTGTTTCTGTATGGCGACCGCGTTTGGCCAACGTTCGGACGACCGTATCTTTACTATTTAAATCAATGGGGGAAATATTAAAGTAAAATAAATACTGTTGGAACGAATGTTTTATTTTATAATAGAATGACAAGAAGAATAACGAAAAACTGTTGCTATGGAGACTGAAGGTACAGTCCTCCTAACATCCACTCCTCTTTTAGGAACTGAGGCCAAGAGCTTTAGTTAGCTTTTCCAGCCTGGGTGCATATACGGGCTTTGTGAAACAATCAGCCAGTTGGTCCTCAGTTGTAACTTGCTTGACCTCAAGCATGCCAGCTGCCACACACTCTCTGACATAGAGATACCTTCGTTGTATGTGCTTCGTCCGACTATGTTGCTCGTACGGCGGATTGTACGCTAGCTTTATTGTTGACTCATTGTCAATGTAAAGAAGTGGCGGCTTTTCAGTTTTCGTTATTTCCTCCAACAACTGTTGTAGCCATATTATTTCCCGTGCTGTCTCCGAAGCTGCTATAAGCTCCGCCTCTGTCGACGATAAAGCTATCGTCTTTTGTTTATTACTCCGCCAGCTGATTGGTCCATAATACAAACAAAGTATGCCCGACGTTGAGTGTGCTGCTGAAAAATCTGCATCGCTGTAGCAGATTAATTTGTTATTGACATTATTTAACGAACCGAATACTAGGCTTTTATTAATTGTACCTTTTAGGTAACGTAGTATTCTTTTTACTGCTAGAATGTCTGCTTTTGATGGATTATCAAGGTTTCTTGAAGCGCAGCTCACGGCGAAATTGATGTCTGGCCTGGTCGCGACCATGAGGTAGGCTAAGGAACCCACAGCTTGTCTATAAGGGAAGATTAAACTACTTTCTTTTTCATTTGAAATATTCTCTATTTTAGCTGTCTCTTTTGTAATTGGTGTCTTGACTGGTTTGCACTCAGACATCTTGTACTTTTCTAGTACTTTCTTTGTATAAGCTTTTTGACTTAATGTTATGTTCCCATTAACAGATCTTTCGATTTCCAAACCAAGAAAATATGAAGCTGATTTTGTTACAATTTTGAAGCGATTTTGTAGTTCCTTTATGAATTTCTTTCCATCATCCTCTGTAGTTGATGCAACTAACCCGTCATCAACGTAAAGTGCAATCAACACCTTAGATTTTCCATTCTCTCGAATATATAGGCATGGATCAGAAGAACTCTGTGTAAAGTTGGAGCTCACAAGAAATTCATGTATACTGCTGTTCCAACATCTTGGAGCCTGCTTGAGGCCATATAAGCTCCTCTTCAGGCGGCACACTCTGTTTGTTCCATCGCTATAACCATCGGGTTGTTTCATGTAGATTTCTTCTTCTACGTTACCGTTAAGAAATGCTGTTGACACATCAAACTGACAGAGAGATAATTTCTCTTTTACAGCTACTGCTAATAGGGCACGGACGGTAGTAAGGCGCACTACAGGGCTGAATGTCTTGTCATAGTCAACCCCTGGTTTTTGTGAGAATCCCTTTACTACCAATCTTGCTTTATGTCGTTCGACACTACCGTCTGGATTGGTCTTAACTTTAAATACCCACTTGCAAGGCAGTGCTTTTCTGTTATTTGGTAAAGGAACAAGATCCCATGTTTGGTTCTCATTAAGGGAATGTATCTCGCTCAGCATCGCTCCTAACCACTTCTCTTTGTCTGTGCTTTCTAGAGCTTCGCGATAGGTTGAAGATTCTCTATAGCTGTTAAACTCTTCAGTAGCAGCGAGAACAAATTCATCAAACCTTTGTGGTTTTCTGAGAAGGCTGCGATCACGAAGTACTCGTTGTGCAGGAGAAGCTTCATTGGTTGTGACTTCATTATTGGTAACTTCATCAGTTGGATTTATTTCGATAACAGTGTCATCATCTGTATCTGAGATAGGTATTTGTTCATCATCATTACCTTGTACTGATTCTTGTTCATCATTTTCTTGCACTGACTCATACTCACTTTCAACATCATCGTCAAAGAAGTTTATTTCGGCGTAATGTTTATAATTATCCTTTGATTTCATAATTTCCGAGATTGAATTTTGTGTTTCGGTATAGAAGAGTTTGTCAGTGAATCGAACGTCTTTGGCAATCATAATTTTATGTTTTGAAGGTATCCAAATTCTATAAGCTTTGGAAGTATCTGAATAGCCTGCAAACATCCCAGGTATAGCTTTCGATTTGAATTTATCACGTTCTTTGCCATCTTTCAGTAGTTTAAAGGCTTTTATTCCAAACTGACGCAGATGGAAGATGCGAGGCTTTCTTTGTACCCAATTCTCATAAGGTGTAGTAACAGTACCAAAATGTGCAGATATAGTTTTGTTGACACTCCGATTGGAAAGATAGTTTGCAGTTTGAACAGCTTCTCCCCAAAGGCTTTGAGGTGCTTTAGATTCGATCATCATGCTCCTAGCCTTTTCAAGTAGGGTACGGTTTTTGCGTTCTGCAACACCATTCTGGTGTGGTGTATATGGTGCGGTTAATCGTCTTGTAATGCCATGCTCTTTCAAGTAGTTGTCAAAATTTTGATTGCAGTATTCCAAACCATTGTCGGACTGGAGATTGATAATTTTATCACCTGTGAAATTTTCCATTTCTGCCTTGTAAAGTTTGAATTTGTCCAATACATCACTTTTTTGTTTTATACAATAGACTCTGCTGTATCTAGTATAGTCATCGATGAAGGTTATGAAGTATTTCTCTCCACCGAGGCTTTGAGTCATTGGACCACAGACGTCACTGTGCACTATCTCGAGTCGTTTTGTCGTGCGTGGTGTGTCATTTGGTTTACTAGGCAGTCTTTTAATCTTTGCTTGAATGCATATTTCACAATCTCCAAGTTTCTCATCTGGCTTGAAATCTAAACCGATAAGTGTCTCATTCTTCAATGCCAACTTCATATCACCTTCATTCATATGACCTAAACATTTATGCCATTTATGAATTTTCGTGTCTTCTGCCAAGTAACATTTATCTTTTTTGTTGTATTTACACGATGCAGGATTTAAGTAGTACAGTCCATCTTTGCCTTTTGGTGCATCGAGGATAATACCTTCTTCAGGATGTGTAATTGTGGCCTTTTTATCTGTAAATAAGACAGTCCATCCAGATTCTGTGGCTTTTCCAATGGATAGTAAATTCGAGGATATGGTTGGCACATAGAGAGTATTTGTCAAAATAACCTCTTGAATTTTACTTTTGCCTCCAACATTGACATCTAGCATAACAGTGACTTGGCCTTTACCAGCAATTTCAGCTGTCGCATCTTGGGAAGCTAGTTTTAGCAGTTTGAAGTTAGATTTCTCGAGATTTTCGAAATAGTTTCTGTTATAAGACATGTGCGATGTACAACCGCTATCAAGAATCCATGTATTATTTTCATAACCTGAACTCTTATTTTTGGAATGCATACAAATAGCGTGGGAAGTTTTAGGAACTTCTTCGTTCGTTTCTTTCTTCTTCTTATTCTCCAGCTTTCTGCATTCATTGATAACATGTCCTTTCTTCTTGCAAAATTTGCATGTTTTTACGAAATTCGACTCTTCTTCATTTTCATCTTTATTGTTGTTGGAACCATTATTAATTTGTCTGGCTTCTGATTCTTCTAAAATTTTTACCTTAAGTTCCTCAGGTTTCGGTAACGTGTCTCTGGATTCTATAGCTACACGAAAATTTTCATAGTCAGCTGGTAAGCTGTATAGCATCATAACAGCGAGCAAATCCTCATGAATATGGATGTCCATATCCTGCAATTTGTCTACCACGTCCATGAACTTATTTAAATGCTCTCTAATATTGCCATGTTCCATTTTGGACAATATTAACTGCTTCAAAAGTGAAGCCTTTCTTGCCGGTCCCTTGCTGGCATATATGAAATCAAGCTTAGTCCAAATCTCATGAGCTGTTTTGCAGTTTTTTATTTGCTTTAATTCGGAAGGTGAAATCAGAAGTACTAACTCAGATTGAGCCAAAAGATCCTTCTCTTTATTCTCTTCATCAGTTTCCTTAAGATCCAGCGGCTTCTCAACAACACTCCATAATTTATTTTTGATGAGTACGGCCCTTGCTTGAATTCGCCATGTGTCGAAATTTTCTTTATTTAAAGTCTCAATTTTAGTACTTGAGCCCGACGCCATCGTGTACAACGTATTTATAGCTTTATTTTCGCTCTGCTACCATATTAAAGTAAAATAAATACTGTTGGAACGAATGTTTTATTTTATAATAGAATGACAAGAAGAATAACGAAAAACTGTTGCTATGGAGACTGAAGGTACAGTCCTCCTAACAGGAAAGATAAAAAATACAGCTAGTTATAAAAAAACTACCTAGCACGCACTCAGTTTTAAAGTTTATGCACTTAGATGGACAATAATGAGTTTACCACACTGTAAGAACGGGATCAGGCGTCAGGGTAGCAGGTCGATACCGGAGTAACCTTGAAGTTGAGCTCTGAAGCAGTAGAAACGGCGGCAGCGCAGATCTCAGAGTTCACTAGGACAACTCAGCAGCAAGACAGTGCAGAACTCAGGGCCAGACGTAGGACAGCCCTGCGAGACCAGTAGACGGACAGGCACGTAGTTAGCCTCCGAACATCGGGAGTAGAAGTCCCAGGAGAAACTTTCGTTGGATCCCCTGGACAGTTTTAAGAATCTCACCGCCAAAACCAAGCTGCTCTCTGATACTCCTCAAATCAGATCCAATCGTAGACTTTTCAGCCGTCCGGCGTCCGTCAGCTCGTTTCTCCCAAAGTAGTCTTCCTTTTTCAAATCTTAGTTTTCTTAGTGTCGCCATCATCTCAACTGACAAGTGTAGTCGGCCAGGACATATCCATGAGTGTGTAAATAATTTTATAATATAATTTAATATTAAGTTATTTAGTAAACAATCGTAATAATCTACAAAATATAATGGCTAAGCATATTGATAAAAATAATTTAAATTAAACAAACCAAAGAGAGAAATCATAGAGCCAGACCATAGACTGAGCAGAAAGAGAATTAAAAAACTAACTGACAGTTTGACAATTTGACGCTTGACGTAAATATCACAACATCAAAATTACAATAATATTTTATTTCAGCTACTTCCAAGTTAAAGAATCGTATTTAAATCGATTTGCTGAGTGTAGATATATAAACAAATAAAATGCATGATAAATAGTATTATGAATGGTGAATATGAAGCGTAAGTATAGCATAATACTATACCTTGTACCTGTTATTTACTGCTGACCTGCCACTGGATAGAAATGTCCTAACAGGCACTTTCGCTGATGATACGGCCATACTGGCTACTGATGTCTGCCCTAGGGCGGCCTCTGAAAAACAACAAAGCAGCCTTAGGCTGATCTCTGAATGGCTTAAAGATTGGAAGATAAAAGCTAACGAAACAAAATCAGTCCAGGTGACTTTCACTACACGCAAAGAAACATGCCCACCCGTGACCTTAAACGATATAGAAGTACCCTAAGCAGAGGTCACTCGATACCTTGGAATACACCTTGACAGACGCCTTACGTGGAGACACCACAGATTTACCAAACGCAAATCCTTTGGACTAAAACTCCAACCTACACTGGATGCTCAACATAAACTCCCAAATGTCTCTGGAAAGCAAATTGCTCCTCTACAAATGCATACTCAAGCCCATATGGTGCTATGGTATCCAGCTTTGGGGAACTGCAGCCAACTCAAACATCGAAATCCTTCAAAGGTTTCAATCCAAAACACTACGACAGATAGTAAATGCTCCCTGGTACGTCACAAACGAAAGGATTCACAAGGATTTAAAGATAAAGACTGTAAAAGAAGAAATCAAAGCTAATATCACCAAATACTCCGCCAGATTAAAAGTTCACCCAAATCAACTGGCAATTAAACTTATGTCAAACCCTGTTACCTTCACAAGACTGAAAAGAAGGGCACCTCAAGACCTACTTACAACCAGCATGAATAAGCTGTAATGCCGATCGGATGAGGCAGTGGCTTCATACCGTGCAAGATCAGGAACCATCATCTACCTATTGCTGAATGTCTCAGGACAGATTGCATTAAAGAGAAGGAGATAAAAAAAAAAAAAAAAAAGTTTGTAGTTTATGCAAGCATTTTTACATAATGGACACCCACCTTTAAACTCATAAGTGGGAACACTTATTGTGACGGACGGGAAACTACGGAACCCTACACTGAGCGTGGCCCGACACGCTCTTGGCCGGTTTTTGTTAGTTCTACCCCCGAAGTGTTAAAAAGGGGAATGAAGTTGTGTATGGATGGTCCTTAATTTTCAAAGTAAAAATTATAAAATTAATTATTTAGGCGATTTATTAACAGTAATGTAACGTAGAAACTCAGAATAGTTTCTACCGTTACTTTGTAAACATAACCTATTCAACACTTTAATTACCTAAGTTAAATGTCAAAACAAACGCCACAGAGTATACATACTCATTGGGCCGTCCAGTTACTAAACGACTAAAATTAGCTGTTTTTACCAGCGCTGTGCGCGCGTTACGGTTACGTGTATCTGATCGAATGAGTGAAGACTTGTCTATGCGTAAACACGCCAGTATAAATGTCACGGACTCGCGGTGACGAGGCTTTTTTGGAAATATTCTGCTCCCAGTGACTAGACGCGTTCTCTCATCGGAAATTAAATTTCTAGAAGTATTCGCGATCTAGAATATTCGGGCTTATAGCAGGCAGCTTTAATTTTTGTTAGTAACCTAACTCTTTCCGTTTTGTGTCTGCGTAAACCCCATACTGGGTAAGTGTTGAACAGCAATTCACGTTTTCATACTTTGTGTATCACTAGCTACGTGGTCTCAAGATGTGAGCCACTTTCTATCACCGTTTTTGCTATGCACATTCTAATGCTTAAATCATGTAGCCTTCAGCCGAGTGTATTTGACATTGTTCATGACACAAAATGTGCAAATCATGTCGTGCTTACCACCACCATCATGTAAACTCCGTACTGATTGTGACTACCACACATCACCTTCATTGGCGCACGGGTATTTCTCGCTTTGCTTATGCCTTGGTGTCACAATCGGCGGGGATGACTGCTAGCCATTCCATGACACGCTGGACGTTATTTTCCAGGGTTCCAGATTACGGCTGACGTTCAAGATTACGGCTGGCGTTCCAGAAAACGGCTGACGTTCAAGATTACGGCTGGCGTTCAAGATTACGGCTGACGTTCTAGATTTCGGCTGACAACCGTTTTACCGGCATCCAATTTGCCGCGGGCTCCGCAGCGGGTATCTTTAACCTGCGTGGCCGCGTCGAAATTCTATGGGTCGGCGCGATCATCTGCCGTCCGTCACCCTACCTGGCGTCTGCAGCGTGGCACACCGCTACGGTCATCGTCACGCCGGGCTGAGCCAGGAAAGTACCGTGCAAACCCCCCGGGCGGGCTTGGAAAACTTGTGACCATAAACCTACCCACACCCGTTTAGTTTATTAATATATTTTTATGTTGACCTGGGTCCGTGGTTTTCTTTTATTTACCCCCACGGACACCCTTTCCGTCACAGTAAGGAAAAAAGTATATAAAAGAAAAAAAAAAAAAAAAACAACACAACACTACACACACACACAGTACACGCTTGGGGTCCTTTTCATAGTAGTACTGTTGGGTTCTGATCCAACGCGAGACAAGGTGGTCCCTCACGGTGTGGGCCAAGGCAAAGTAAGTAGTAGTCTCTCGGAGTCGCAACATTTCTGTCTTTCACCAGAGTGTAATGCACATGACGATTAAACGCTTTCTTCACCTCAGTTACATTTTACAACAGTGTGTGTGTGTGTGTGTTTTGTTACAGTTTTTTTTTTTGTTTTAGTGAGTAGTATATTTAAAAGTAAACTAAAGAAACATGTATCTACCCTCTAACGTCACCATTGCCCCAGAGGCAAATATTATAATTATAAGTAATTAAGGAGTAACTTTGTATCTCATTATAAGTGAACTGTTATTTATTAAGTTCTTATGAGAAATAAATATCTTTAAACCTCAAGGCAATGTTAGGTATACGTAGGAAAAATGTTTTTAATTAATTTGTGGTACTCCCACACGACTTGCTTCGGTATTTTGGGTAAAATAAAACAAACGATGGAGATTCAGAATGGGGATAATCTATTCAATTTCAAATCTATTTAATTCAATAATTATTGGTGCGGGTGCCTAACTATATACAAAATTTCCTATTTACAAGTCGTTTGGTTTGATGCTTGCAGTATGGCGGTAAGCGGGTCGCTGTGTTTACACGAGTCCCACAAATTCAATTTTGCCAAAAGTAGTCTGAAAACTGTTCACCGCTGCACTGGAGGATGTCTTCAAGGTTCTGGACTGGAGAGGGCTACGCATCAACGTCAATGGCGAGTACATCACACACCTTCGGTTTGCCGATGATATAGTGGTAATGGCTGAGACCATGGAGGACCTCAGTACAATGCTCGATGACCTCAGTAGAGCTTCTGGAAGAGTGGGTCTAAAAATGAACATGGAAAAGACTAAGGTCATGTTGAATGCCCATGTCACACCCACTCCTATCAAGATCGGAGACTACACTCGAAGTTGTAGACGATTATGTGTACCTGGGACAAACGGTCCAGTTAGGTAGGTCTAACTTCGAGAAAGAGGTCAATCGTCGAATCCGACTCGGTTGGGCAGCGTTCGGGAAATTGCGTGGTATCTTCTCGTCCAGCCTACCGCAGTGTCTCAAGACGAAAGTCTTGACCAGTGTGTGTTGCCAGTGATTACATACGGGACCGAAACGTGGTCGCTCACAATGGGCCTCATCAGAAGGCTTAAAGTCACCCAAAGGGCAATGGAGAGGGCTATGCTCGGAGTTTCCTTGCGCGGTCGAATTAGAAATGAAGACATCCGCAAGAGAACCAAGGTTACCGACGTAGCCCGAAGAATTGCCAAACTTAAGTGGCAGTGGGCAGGGCACATTGCTCGCAGGACGGATGGCCGATGGGGCCGAAAAGTTCTGGAGTGGCGACCGCGAACCGGAAGACGTTGCGTTGGAAGGCCTCCCACTAGGTGTACCGATGACCTGGTGAAGGTTGCGGGAATCCGCTGGATGCGAGTCGCACGGGACCGGTCAATGTGGCGACACTTGGGGGAGGCCTATGTCCAGCAGTGGACGTCTTTCGGCTGAAATGATGATGATGAGACTGAAAATTGCTGTCGTATATTTCTCGTGGCCGGCGGATTCACCCGAACCACCCCGAACGCAGAGCGTGCAGTTTGGCCACTCATTGAACGTGCGGTTGGCCGCTCGACGCCCCGCAGAACGCTCTGCCTAACGCTATTGCACTCAGGCCGTACACTAAGGCTGTCCAGGGAAGCCCTTATTTGAAAAAACAGGTAGGTCGGTCGATTATTTTAGCGATTAATGCAAATATATCGAAGAAATCAAATTGTTACCCACTTGAATCTATACTAATATTATAAAGCTCACGAGTTTGTTTGTTTGGTTGGTTGCGCGCTAATTACAGGAACTAAGTACTGGTTCGAATTAAAAAAAAGCTTTTGGTGTTGGATAATCCATTTATCGAGGAAGGCTATAGGTTATCTAACATCACGCTACAACTAAAAGGAGCGGAGCATCAATTATAAATGTTGCAAAAACAGAGAAAATGTATTTCTTTCGAGAGCTTCCGTTGCGAGCGCTGCATAAACGGTTAAAGTTACGCAACAATCATGTATGAGGGAATTGTTCCTCTTAGAACGTTCAAAAAAATCCGCGGTAGCATAAGTATATCTTTTAAGGTTGAGTCACAGTCTCTCTAACCCTCTCTCTCTCTCTCTCTCATGTGACGCAGACGAAGTTGCGTAGTACATATAATAAATCTGTAGCCGTGGTGTTTCTCTACACACTACCAGAACCCTGTTCTACCATTTTTAGGGTTCCGTAGTCCTGACAAGGAACCCTTAAAGTTTCGTCATGTCCGTCTATCCGTCCGTCTGAGGTTTTGCTCAGGGACTGTTAGTATTAGAAAGCTGTAATTTTGTAGAGGTTTGTAATAGTAAGTATATGAATTACGCCGACAAAATGGTAAAATAATATTTTGGAAAATATTTTTTTTTGGGTTACAATCATGTGAAGTGGGGATGAATATTTTTTTCGTCTTCTATCCCATCGTGTCACGTGTGGGGATCGTGAATAGGTCTTTTAAAATGACTTAAGGGTTGCTAACACTATTTTTCGATTTAATGCTCCATTTACGAAATGGTAGAAAAGAAAGTTAAAAGAAAATTATAGCGGTTAAGATAACTTCATTAGTTTAGCAGTAATAGTCGTTGAATTTGGGTGTTGGATAATTTTGTACCAAATGCAAAATCCTTAGAATAAATCCTCTAAAGTGACTAAGATGAAGTATTTGCTGTAGTTGCTAAACTGACAATGTCAAATTAGATCTAGATATTATTTCCATTATTTATCTTTTTTTTGTTATTATTAACGGGCTACTACGGAACCCTACACTGCGCGTGGCCCGACACGCACTTGGCTGTTTTTTAGAATTTTGTCTGTACCTGAGTCTGTCTGTGGGGTATTTTGATAAAGCATCACGTGTAAGTGCATAACTTAAAGAACGTTTTTAATGTTTTTTCACTGTAAACGGTACTTTCTATCAAAAGATATAGGTACCTATGAGTGACTCTGGGTATTTCTTTTGCTCAAGCATTGTGTTATTAGTATATAATAAATGATACAAGTGAGCTAAGTTGCTCATTATTACACGGCCGCAGGCGAAGGCGTAAATCAGTCGAGTGTCTAGTGAGCAAGTTGCTCACGAAGTCACGAGTTTCATACGCACTTTTTCAACACACTTGCGAGGAAAAAACCAGACAAGTATTTGCAAAATTTTATTGTGAAAGTTATTGAGGTTTTCAATTCTACCATGAATCCTCGACCGTGGCACAGCCTCCACTACAAATAATAGAAGGGGTAAACCCCAACATGGTCCTTCGAGCCGGATTATAATAGTCACTGTCTACCAACTTTATTCCAGGAGGCAGAGTAAATTGTTTTGTCTTTTGTTGTGGTCGTTTGCAAATGATTTTTTCTACCACACTCAATGACATTCTATTAAACAGATTTATGTTGTGTGTGAGCGCGCAATCGTCAAGACTCGAAACCGGGCCAATTCGGTCGTTTTGCCTTTATTCTGCGTCACTGCGTGAATGTGAGCTGGCTCTGCCCCGCGGAACACTTTTTTCGCTGGTTTTGTAGGTGTATAACTGCATATCTGTTTAAGTGTTAGAATATTGATGACCACACTACAATTTACTATTAATTTAAAATTTGAAATTAGAGAGTGCACTTCAAAGGGAATGTCGTTTTACCGAAGCTTTGGACTTCGCTTGTTTGTTATTTATTCCTTTTTTTTTCTTTTCCTTTTTTAAACACTCTGACATTTAATGTTTTGACATGTATTTTATTATTTTTTACTTTTTTTTTAAATTATTTTTTTTGACATTTACTGATTTGACATGAATACTTATTATGTTAAGTATTTTACTTTTTTTATCATCATTGTGACTTTTAATGATTTTTGTGATTTTTATTTACATTATTTTTGAATAGAACTTGTTATTAATTTTATATGATTACTAGCTGTTGCCCGCGGCTTCGCCCGCGTGCAGTTCGGTAACTGTCCCTCTGAAACATACTAAAGGGATAATTAGACAATCCCCATCACTATCACCATCACCATCAAAATCACTATCACAATCACCATCACAACCACCATCACAATCACCATCACAATCACCATCACAATCACCATCACAATCACCATCACAATCACCATCACAATCACCATCACAATCACCATCACAATCACCATCACAATCACCATCACAATCACAATCGCTATCACAATCACTATCACTATCACAATCACTATCATAATTTTAACAACCATTATCATCGTAATCACAATCATAATCATCACAATCGCCATCACTATCACAACCACAATCAATATCACAATCACCATCACTATCACTATCACAATCACCATTACTATCACTATCACAATCACTATCACCATCACAATCACCATCACAATCACCATCACAATCCCCATCACAATCACAATCACCATCACAATCACCATCACAATGACCATGACAATCGCCATCACAATCACCATCACAATTACCATCACAATCACTATCACAATCATAATCACCATCACAATCCCCATCACCATCACTATCACAGTCACCATCATTATCACCAATTATCATCATTAACACAACCACCATAATTACCACAATCATTATCACAATCACCATCACAAACACCATAACAATCACAATTCACCATCACCCTCACAATCACCATCACAATCACCATCACAATCACCATCCCAATGACCATCACAATCACCATTACAATCACCATCACAATTACCATCACAATCACCATCACAATCACCATCGCTATCACCATCACAATCACCACCACTCTCAGAATAACTACCACAATCATCATCACCATCACAATCATCATCAAAATCAGTATCACAATCACCATCATCATTATCACAATCACTATCATCGTAATCACAACCATTATCATCGTATTCACAATCATCATCATCACAATCTCCATGCTCGTCATCACAATAATTATAATCGTAATCACAATCATTATCATCGTAATCCCAATCACTATCATCTTAATCACAATCATCATGATCACAATCGCCATCACTATCTCAACCACAATCATTATCACAATCACCATCATTATCACAATCACCAACATTATCACAATCAAAATCACCATCACCATCACAATCACCATCACAATCACTACCCTCGTTATCACAATCATTACCATAGTAATCACAATAATCTACATCATTATAACAATCACCATCACTGTCACAATCACAATCACAATCACCATCGCTATCACCATCACAATCACTGCTACTTTCACAATCACCATCACAATTACCATCACCATCACAATCACCATCATCGTTATCACAATCATTATCATCGTAATCACAATCATTATCATCTTAATCACAATCATCATCATCACAATCTCCGTCCTCGTTATCACAACCATCGCTATCACCAGCACAATCACCAACACTATCACAATCACCGTCACTGTCACAATCACAATCACTATCACAATCACCATCATCGTTATCACACTTATTATCATTGTAATCACAATCATTATCATCGTTATCACAATCATCATCATCACAATCATCGTCATCATTATCACAATCATCATCATCGTAATCACAATCATTATCATCTGGATCTCAAAATAAATGCCATTTTCGTAATCAGCACCCCTGATAATCTCGGTATCGACACCCATATTGATGTTTAGACATTTCAACCCAATCGCACCCCAATACCCAAACAGGGAATGATGGTATTTCAGGTCCGCCACATTTAATCTTAAAATCGTTGTTTTTGTAATACACCTAACCCAATTCACCATACAAACAATACCTATGTTGAATTTCTGGTTTTGTTACCCCATTTCCCCCTTTAGGGGTTGAATTCTGAAAAAACCTGAAACACAAATGTTAACTCATTTAGCGATAGGAGTACTCCTGTTAAGTTTCGAATAGTCTAACCAATCTTATTTTTCCATGTAATCTTTGGACCCCCGTTTCAACCCCTTAGGGGGTAAATTTTGAAAAATCCTTTCTTAATGCACCCCTGAACCTCATAAAGAACCTATGTGCCAAATTTGGAATCTCTGGACTCAGCGGTTTGGGCTGTGCATTGATTTTTATACTTTGCCACCCCATTTCCCCCTCTTAGGGGTTGAATTCTGGAAAAACCTGAAACCCGTTTCTACTCACTTATCAATAGGAGCACTCCTGTGAAGTTTCGAATAAAATAGTCTAACTAATTTTGTTTCCCCATACAAACTTTGGAGCCCCGTTTAACCCCCTTAGGGGGTGACTTTTGAAAAATTCTTTCTTAGTGCACCCTTAGACCACATAAGGAATCAATGTGCCAAATTTGGAATCTCTAGACTCAGCGGTTTGGGCTGTTCATTGATTTTTATACTTTGCCACCCCATTTCACCCTCTTAGGGGTTGAATTCTGAAAAACCCTGAAACTCGTTTCTACTCATTTATCAATAGGAGCACTCCTGTGAAGTTTCGAATAAAATAGTCTAACTAATCTTGTTTCCCCATAAAAACTTTGGAGCCCCGTTTAACCCCCTTAGGGGGTGAATTTTGAAAAATCCTTTCTTAGTGCACCCCTAGACCACATAAGGAACCTACTTGCCAAATTTGGAATCTGTAGACCCAGCGGTTTGGGCTGTGCGTTGATAGATGAGTCAGTCAGTCAGTCAGTCAGTCAGTCAGTCAGTTTCTTCTTTTATATATTTAGAAGATTGTGAACGTCACATTTATATTTTTTGTTTATTTTTTCCCACAACTGTCTGGTAGTTTGAGTACTCTAAGCGGGTTAGTATCATTTCGTCTAAAAAAGCAGCTGGTCTAATTAGCAAGTGGTCTAAAAAGTAGACTGGTCTAAGTACAAACTGGTCTAAAACGCAACTGGCAGATGGTCTAAAACGCTTCTCGCCTAAAACGCAACTGGTCTAAAAATACATACCGTTTAAAACGCAACTGGTCTAAAACGCTACCCGTCAATAATGCAACTTGTCTAAAACGTTTTTTGTCTAAATATTATCCCGTCCAAAATTAATAAAATTACCTCAGTAAAATTATACTTCAATCTTAATAATTTTGTAACTAAGCCTTTTATCAAACTAAAAATGTTCCTTTGCGACCTACCCAAATGTCCTTTCTTTGGTATTGTTCGTCGTTTCGTTGAGCTCCTTGAGTTATAAGTCGAGCTATGCTTGCACTGACTGGACAGGTCCACTCAAATCTGTATGGTTCTTTCTTTAAAAGACCATCTCAGACACTAATCTGCATAGTCCTCATGTGAATTGAGTAAGATTGTCTGGACTTTAAAAGAGACTATGACCTCTGAGTTTGTTTCGGCTGTTTCTTCTCAGAGTAGTCAGGTACGAAACACCGGCCCCATCTAGTTTAAAAAAATGACGTGTAAAAGGATTTATATTATGGGTGTAGATAAACATCATTTATCATTTACCACACAGCTACAAATGCAATACAAACAAAATATGAAAATTATGGGAAATGGCGCGCAGAATTTTTTTTGCACGCGCCCCATGCATGGTGATTGATAAATATAACCATACAGCCTACTTCAAAATTGTGATAAAATCAGTGATATTCTATTAAACAGATATGTTGTGAGCGCGCAATCGTGAAGACTCGAAAACGCGCCAATTGGCTTGTTTTGCCTCTATTCTACGTCACTGCGTGTATGTGAGCTGGCTCTGCCCCGCGGCACACATTTTTCGGTGGTTTTGTAGGTGTATAACATATCTGTTTATTAGAATATCATTGGACAACATGCAAATATTTTCTAACAAACTATTGTAAATTATAATAATTTGATAATAATAAATGTTTTTTTTTTTGTCTTAATAGGGACACATTTATTTACTCCAAAAAAGTAATAAATCTTCAGCCGCATAAAACCTCTTTCTTGTTAAGTACAAAAAATAAAAAACTTTTTTGCAAAAAATAAAACCGACTTAAAAAACACAAAAAATTGAAAAATAACTTTAGCTTCAGAAGTCGGTGACTTTTGTTTGATTGATTTAGTTTTTTTTGTCACCGACTTCTGAAGCTAAAGTTATTTTTCAATTTTTTGTGTTGTTGAAGTCGATTTTATTTTTTGCAAAAAAGGTTTTTATTTTTCCATTTTTAGTTGTTCCCAAACAAATATTTGTCATGAATTTATTTGGAATTGTTAGCAATACATGTCATGGTAGTAGGCGTATTCCCAATATATGGAACTTAACGGGACCTTTTTTTTTCGGATGGGAAATCATCTAATTACCCCTCCCGCTATAGGCGGAGCGGAAGGGAATGTCAGACTTTTACTGACTAAAACCCATCCATGTTCCTTCTTAGTCCTTTGTATTCCAGGGCAGCAGCTCTTTAGAACAGTCCCGTTTGCTGACATCTCTTTGAGGCGTGCGCGGAACACGAACGAACTGTCAAAATCTGGGTGTATTGTACGGGTCCATATTGGCTCACCTAAAGTTGTTTACCCGAAATTGTTCTTCCTAACGATTTGTAATCCGAATGATCACTCTTCCTAAAATTTTTCATCCTAAAGTTCTCATTCATACTATTTGTAGTGCTACCGGCGATGTTCATAACACTCATGTTTCCGAAAATTTTAATTAATAATGTCATTAACGTGAATATATTCAAACTCCTACTGTTTTTTATCATAACGCTTTTAGCCCTAAACATAATTACCATAATATTTTCACTCATACTCAGAAAGAAACATTTACTAAGTGTATTAAAAAATATATGTGGGTAGAAGATGATATTTATAGTTTTAATTTGAGGGTATGATTATTATTTGGGGGGTGGTGGGTAAATTCCAACCAATTTATAAGACGATTTTGAAAATGTATATTATTTAGAGAAATGGGGTTTATTTATTAGTGGACTGTATTGAGGATTCTGATTATCGTCTTGGGGAATCAAAATGATACGAACAGGCGACAATAGATTAAAAGGAGATGGAAAGCTCGTCGCTCACCTACCTTGTTCTGGACCACGTGGCGGCTTCGATGGCGCGGCCGATAGGTTGAAGATGCCGGCGATTGATGGAAACACTCGTTGTGAGTGTCTTCTGGTGCACCAGGTCGCGGATGGCCCCGGGGCGCTGTTTGTATCACGATTCCGGCGGAGAGCGGTTTGACCTGCAGGCTGGCGTATACGCAGCGCGGTCGTGTTGCGAACGGTTAGCTGTCTTTTCGTGGAGTGTCGCTCCGATCCATTTTGGATAGGCGAGCGCAAAAGGGGAGGGAAAGGGATGGACATATATCGTCGCCTGTTCCAACGATCTACGTCATATGAGAGAATCAGTTGATGAGTAGAAAAGCTACGAGATGGCGTCACCATTTCCCCCCGGGGTTAAAGGGTTACCTTTACAAGAAAAGGGAAACAAATTAGATAAGCTATGCTAGGTATACCACCGCAAAACCTATCCTTAAGCCAATACTGCGTTATGATTAAATTAATTATATATTAACTAAAGAAAACACCTATAACGAAAGCTACTGACTAAATACTTAGGCTAAAGGCGAGAGATCCAGCTTCAGGCTAGACCTCACTGAGTGGGTAGTGGACAGAGACGCACGACGGGGCGTACGTAGCTGCCCTTCGCGGTTTTCACGGTAACGACACGGGTCGTACCGTCTTTAGAAGTATGTAATTTCTCTATGATAGCTAGTGGCCAGGAAAGCGGCGGAGAGTTATCGTTCATGACAATGACCAACGTACCCTCCTGTATAGGTAATGCAGGACTATTCCACTTGGATCTAGCCTGGAGCTGGTGAAGGTATTCCGAACGCCAACGCCGCCAGAACGACTGCACGAGCACATCCAACAGAGTATGTCTCTGAAGCAAGCTAGAAGAGTTTGCTTCAGGGGCGGGAAGCGACGACAATGGCGCGGTGTGTAAGAAGTGCGCAGGCGTTAACGCGGATGATTATGTGGGATCACTACTCAATGCCGTGAGCGGGCGCGAATTAACCAGTGCTTCGACTTGGGCGAGCACCGTCAAAAGCTCCTCGTAGGAAAGGATCTGCTGACCTATGACTTTGAAGAGATGCGTTTTGATTACCTTGACCATGCTTTCCCAACAACCACCGAAATGTGGTGAAGCAGGTGGAATGAACTTCCAGTCAATGCGATTTATGGAAAGTTCTTCTTGAAGACGATCACGATATTCTCGGTTGAGAAACTTATATATAGGTCACGCAAATAAGAATTCGCGCCTACGAAACACGTGCCGTTGTCCGTGTACAAACACTGCACCGGGCCGCGCCGCGAGAGAAATCGTTTTAAGGCTGCTATGAAGGACACCGTGCTTAGATCCGTTGCGACCTCAATATGCGTAGCGCGCGTCGTTAAGCACGTGAAAATGCATAACCAGGCTTTGCGACTCTTGACGCCTCGACCACGCACTGGCGTGTACTGAAGCGGGCCCGCATAATCACAACCGGTATGTGTGAACGCTTTATCCACCTGCTTGACGCGATGGCTAGGAAGATCAGCCATTAGAGGATAGCCCGGGCGAGGACGGGATTTAAAACAGACGTTACATTTATGTATTATGTGGCGAATTATTCGCCTTGCAGCAAAAATCCAATATTTATGCCTGAGTAAGGACATAAGCAACTCCGGACCGGCATGGAGATGCTTCTTGTGATAAAAATCAACAAGAAGGTCAACGACATGGTCGTGACGCGGTAACACACAAGGATGTTTGTAATTGTAAGGTTCGTCCGAATTAGAAAGACGACCGCCAACGCGTACGATGCCATGCTCATCGAGGAACGGCTTGAGCTTAAGGAGCGCGGGAGAACATGATACATTATTTATTAAATTTTTAATATCGTTACTAAAATAAACAGCCTGGACTACTCGCAACAATTTATTCTCTGCGAATTCGAGATCAGAGCTTGAGACAAAAGTCCCATTAGGGAGTTGCTTAAGAAACCTACAGACATAGACAATGGCGCGCAGTAACTTCGTCCACGACGACATGCGCAGCGCGAGTGCATAGATCGGAGATTTCTCGACATCAATGACCACGTGATGAGAGAGCGACTTCCGCTCAGGAGCATCCTCGACTTCTGCACTGTAGTCACAGGATTGTATGGGCCACCCTGACGGATCATGGGAAATCCAGGATGGCCCACAATACCACAAAGGATGTTGCAGAAGTTTAGATGGAGTAACCCCACGAGAAAGGCAGTCAGCTGGATTTTCGATACCAGCGACGTGGTGGAAGCAAGTAGCGGGAACTAGATCAATTATTTTAGTAACGCGATTGGCGACAAAGGTCTGCCAACGGTGCGGTGACGAACGGATCCAGGCGAGCGCTACCTTGGAGTCGGAAAATGCGTATATTTTATTAATGGGGTAGTGGGGCAAAACCGTGTCCCGAACCTTGCAGAGCAACTGAGACAACAGCAGGGCCGCGCACAGCTCCAATCTCGCAACCGATATGGTTTTAACCGGCGAGACCTTGGACTTGCCACAAACTAACTGCACTGAGTAGTTAGATCCAATGCGGACTTGCAAATATACGACTCCGCCGTAAGCGCTTTCGCTGGCGTCAGCGAATCCTATCAGATTTACGATGCATCCGTCGACCAACCCAAGATGACGTGGTATAACAATTTGGTTGAGCGCGGAAAGCTCAATACAAAATTGCTTCCAAGCGACGACGATATGGTCGGGAGGTGCGTCATCCCACTCACACTTTGATAGCCAGAGCTCTTTGATCAAGAGCTTGGCGTACAAAATTGTGGGAGCCACAAAACCCAGTATGTCCCACAGTCGAGCCACTGTTGACAGCATGGTGCGCTTGGTGCACTTATCGTCGGGTGGTGAGACGTCAAACCGGAAACTATCACAGGATTTGTCCCAGCGTAAGCCGAGGACCTTATGCGGTACAGACCTCTCAAACTCGATGTCTGGAGAAGCCTTATGAGAATCAGGCAAGTATGCGAGAACCTCTCTACAGTTGCTCGTCCACTTGACAAGATCAAACTGGCCTCGCTTGAAGAGTTGAATAAGCTCTTCACAAAGCGAAATGGCTTGCGGGGTGGATGTGACACTACAGGCGATGTCATCCATGTATAATGCGGAAGATGCCACAGCTGCGGCAGCAGGAAAGTTGTCGCCTTCATCAGCTATCAACTTGCGGACAACGCGTAGCGCGTGATATGGACTGGACTTGAGTCCAAAGCAAACTCGGTTAAACTGGTATACGGATAATGGTTCACCGCTGTCAAAGCGATAGAAAATCCTTTGAAACCTACGGTCAGATTCACGAACGCCGATATTAAGAAACATCTGACGGCAGTCAGCTGACAGCGCGATTTTGAAAAGAAGAAACTTTATTAAGATATTAAATAAGTCACCCTGCAAATTAGGGCCGGCATGCAAAATGTCGTTAATAGACTGACCCGACGTAGTTTTACAACTGGCATCTAGAACCACGCGAAGTTTAGTAGAAACTTTATCTTCGCGAACTACGCCGTGATGCGGGATGTAATACGCGGGAAGAGATTTATCCCCACTATTGATAACGAGACTCAGAAAACCTTTATCTAGGTAATCGCGAATGACGTCATTGTAAGCGCCTCGTAATTTGATCGAAGCGTCAAGTTTGCGTTCTAAACAATGAAAACGTCTCAGTGTGGCGGCGTAGGAGTCGCCTAACGAATACGGATCGCCACTAAAGGGCAGAGCCACAACATATCTGCCGTTGTCATCACGAACTGTGGTTGCGCAGAAGTGTTCCTCACATTCGAGTTCCTTACGGCTTTGTGAAGGCGATGCGGAGACCTCCTCAAGCTCCCAGAATCGCTTGAGCAGAGTGTCAATATTTTTCTCTTGAAGAACGGCACAACAAGACAAGGCGTAGTTAGAAACGTGTGACGTAGGTACCGTACCCATAATCACATACCCCAATACCGTCTCAATGGCGGGAGGAATGTTCGCTTGATTACTGCGCACGACATTTTGTAGGAATATGTGTGGTAGTACGGCGGCACCTAACAGAACGTCGATCTTACCCGGCCGCGCAAAATCAGAGTCCGCTAACGGTAACTTCGTCAAATGATTAAGTTGAGACACGTCTACGAGAGCGTTCGGTAACGCATCTGTAATGCGATCCACTACAAGGGAGGAAACTTCAAAGTTAATGTTTTCATTAAAACGTGAATATATTTTAAAGTCTACGGAACCCTTACAAGGCTTTTCCGAACCGCCGATACCTCTAATTATTAACCTCGTTTCTTTATAATTATCTCGCAATCCGATGCGATTATAACAATCAACTGACATGAAATTAGACTGTGACGCTGTATCCAACAAACACCTTACCACGTGCGGCCTTTTAGCAGAATCGTAAACGATAACTTGCGCGGTTGCTAACAATACAGTCGTCGACGACATATTACGTTGCGGCTTATCATCGCGCCGAACATGGCAAGCGCTTGCTTGACAATTGCGTGCACACGCAATGGACGTCGCACACAAAGCCACTTCGGACTGCGAGGCGGGCGGTGTGGTTGAAGTAGCGGCGCTCTGAGTCGATCGCGCTGACGTAGCAATCTGAACCGGTTTATGTGACTCATCATTCACCTTTCCATCGAAGTGTAATAGTGTATGGTGACGTTGTTTACACGAACGACATTTAGCACTGCTTGAACAATTACTAGTTTTATGCTTTATACTTAGGCAATTCACGCACGCTTTATTATCTTTTACACATTTGAAACGGGCCGTTGGGCTTAAGTTATTGAACGCGGGACATTTGAAATAATGGTCGTGTTCTATATTTTCACACAAACATTTACTCGATTTATTACCGATATTCGACTCTGAGCAAGCTACATAAGATTGCGGATTCGGAGCGTGATTGGGTTTATTATTTCGCGCCTTGTTCGGCCTTTCAAAATCAAAATCAAATCAAAATCAAAATCTATTTATTTGCCAGAATGTAGGTTTACAAAGTATGATCTTAAACTATAATGGCCCCTTTACATTCTACCATTACATATGGTGTGCAAATATTTAATTTTAATCTGCACAAAGTTATTGTTTCAATTAATGCATTCAGAACAAAAATAATATAAGAAAATTAAATAGTCAGTAACAACAAATAAGATCTCATGCATCGATTACTAGGAATAAATAAATAATCTAATTGATGTCAAAGTTATACCTATGTCAGTTCAAGTGATAAAGTTTTATAAAAATGTCAGATTATGAATGTAAGTATGTCATAAATAATAGTATATTGTAATTGATAATGTCATAAATATTAATTCGAACATCAATAAATTATTATTAGGTATATACCAATATTATTAATTTCTGTTTCACTCTCCGCGATCTGACATGTATTCATTAAGATTATAAAAGCATTTGTCTTTTAACCATTGCGTTACTTTTTTTTTAAAAATGTTCAAGGGAAGATCTTTAAAAGCATCCGGTAATTTGTTATAAACTTTTACAGCATTTATGTACGAGTTCCTCCTATACAATTCGAGCCTACATTGCGGTACACAGAGCTCATGTTTAAATTTATTTTTATTTCTAGGAACTACATTTCGTTTGGTTACATCTTTGTGTTTAATGAAATATTGCGGATGCTGTTTTACAAATAGGCATAATTCTCTAATATACATACACGGCAATGGCAGAATATTGCACTTTTTAAACAAGGGCTTACAACTATCCGTATACCAGGCCCCACAGATTGCACGTATACATTTTTTTTGTACTATAAACGCTTTTGTAATATCCACCGAATTACCCCACAACAAGAGACCATAAGCGAGTACGGACGAAACGTATCCGTGATAAGCACAAAGAGCAGCTTCTGTTGATACCGTGACTCTTAATCTTTTTATTGCGTAGACAAATCTGTCGAGTTTATCACAGACGTAATCGACGTGTGTTTTCCAGTCGCAATTCTGGTCTAGCATTATCCCCAGAAATTTAGTAGTTGCCACTTGTTCAATCATCGTGTCATTATATTTAACCTTTAACGTTAATTGCTTTCTTTTATGGGTTTGGAATTTTGTTTAATGGTATCACATGTCGAACTATGTGCGTTAGGCTGCGTGCTGTGATATATTCTACATTGGTCTTGTATGAATGACGTGAAGCTATCTAATGTTGGTAATTTGTTATTTCGCTCAGTCATTTCATAGGCGCGGATCGTTTCCGTATCGAACTTATTCAGAGCTATTTGTAGTAGCATAAAATCAGAAAGATCGTCCAATTTTAAGTTTTTAAGTGCGCTAACTGCGGTTATGAAGTTGTCAATGAACAGCTGGAAGTTGGAGGCCGACGCCGGACCGGTCAATCTAAGACTCAAAGCTTGGTCAAAGTATGTGGATGCGAGTACGCGGGTGTCTTGGTATCTGTCCACAAGCGACTGAAATATCAGCTGATAATTTCCAGCGCTGGGTGAAATTCCCGCAAATACTGACTGCGCTTTCGGTGACAGTTTGCCTATCAAATAGTATAACCTGTCCGCATCCGTCAACGAGTCATTGTCGTGCACTGTTGACTTGAAGCTAGCGTAAAATAGCGGCCAGTTCCGTATATCGCCGTCGAAATACATTAACTCAATTGGAGGTAGTCGCGGAGACCGCGCCGGCGACGCCTGCGCGGGAGAATTACATCTACCTTCAAGCTGTGATTGTATACGCTTGATGATACAATATAAATCCTCGAAAGATGTATACGACTGGTAATTCGGCTTTGCCTCGGGATCTATAGCCAGCAACTTCGCGTTATAGGTATCCAGCAAATGCTGGAAATCTGTCCTAATACTATCCACAGTTATGCAATAACTCAGAATCGCTTCTTTATTTGCTTCGGAAGCGTTTGCTGTCTTTGTACGCTCGTATATTCCTTGAATACGCTCGAATAAAACATTGCGTTTTGCTTCCAGAATGGAAAGTTCCCGTTCTTTCGACATGTTTTGGCTAGTTTAAGTATGTATCTACAACCTAACAAACTAATTATCTAAAGTTCCTACTATAATTTTTAAGTAGATATGATATGTTAATATATGTACGGTAGACGCAAGCGATTATGCGGTGATATTCCTATTTAAGCGAAAACTTTTTATAATGTTGGGTGTAATACTAAAAGTTGTTTGAAATATGGAAGTTTCTAGACAACTATGATAGTTTTATTACGATTATGTATGTACGTAGGTAGCTACTTTGAGTATATTACCTGCGGGAGTAACCACGTAATGGGTATGTAATGGAATAGGGGGTCTAGCTATGTACTAATAACCTCCTGGGTATAGGTACCTACTTGTAGAAGATACCTACGCGTTATATGGAGAGAATATGGATTATGAATCCTTCTCTTGCGGGATAAGTTATGGTGACTCCAATTTCAATAGAACACAGATGTAAATCCGGCTCGAAGGACCAAAAATATGGTGGGTAAATTCCAACCAATTTATAAGACGATTTTGAAAAATGTATATTATTTAGAGAAATGGGGTTTATTTATTAGTGGACTGTATTGAGGATTCTGATTATCGTCTTGGGGAATCAAAATGATACGAACAGGCGACAATAGATTAAAAGGAGATGGAAAGCTCGTCGCTCACCTACCTTGTTCTGGACCACGTGGCGGCTTCGATGGCGCGGCCGATAGGTTGAAGATGCCGGCGATTGATGGAAACACTCGTTGTGAGTGTCTTCTGGTGCACCAGGTCGCGGATGGCCCCGGGGCGCTGTTTGTATCACGATTCCGGCGGAGAGCGGTTTGACCTGCAGGCTGGCGTATACGCAGCGCGGTCGTGTTGCGAACGGTTAGCTGTCTTTTCGTGGAGTGTCGCTCCGATCCATTTTGGATAGGCGACCGCAAAAGGGGAGGGAAAGGGATGGACATATATCGTCGCCTGTTCCAACGATCTACGTCATATGAGAGAATCAGTTGATGAGTAGAAAAGCTACGAGATGGCGTCACCAGGGGGTATGCTTTACATAACGTACTTATTACTATAACTATACCTGAGATAATTATGTCTAAAAACCAACTGTTTAGAATGATTAAAGGTCGTTTCACTGATTCTTGTCTTTAATGAATGAAATTCAGGTCAGAGTGTCGTCTTGGGGGCACTATGATAAAAATACTTAGAAAAATTTCGCGACCAATTTCGAGGTAGTAGTTCGTAGTTGGTCACAGTTCTAACCTAACCTATGGATATCTTTGCAGATACACACCGCTATAAATATATATGAAAAAATGTATTTAACTACTTGTACGGTACTATTATTTTGCATACAATTAACGAACCAACAGATTTAGCAAAATGTAACGGCAAAAAAATCACTTTTGGTTGCCAAAATTAGTAAATGATCATCAAAATTAATCCCCATTAAATTAGACTCAAAAATTATTTTTGACCACTAGAAATTGAACTGTTATGCTCTTGCATCCGAGTCGAAGGAGACCTGGTCGACGGAGCCCCGCTCCGCGGGGCTCCTACTTCTGGATTGTTTATAAAAAAATAACCACGAAGGGTATGGCGGGGTCTATTCGCTCGCTTCGCTCGCTCATTCGACCCCGCCATACCCTCAGATTAAAGAAATAGGCTATTTCTTTAATCTGAGGCCATACCCTTCTAACCTAATCTATCCGTGTCGGGGTGCCCCAAGTCGGCCTAGGCAAAACTAGTTTGTCATCAACCACCTCATTAAAATGATGATGCTCAATTTACTAAATTTGGTGATCAATTGATATTTTAGGTGACAGATGTTAGTGGTCTAAAGTTAATTTTGGTGGTCATTCATTATATTTCCCCCCTATTATTTTGTATGGTACTATTATTCTTATATGTTATACATGTTATGTGAAAATAAAGTTACGCAAAATTAATTTATAATATGATACTGATTATTATGAATAAAAAGAAATCTAAACAAAAAAGATATGTCTTTGAATAATAGTGTAAAAGATGGTTATGTTGAGAAAATATAGGAAAACAAATAAAAGTATAATAGATGTTTATTGCTACTGACATTATGAAGTTGAATGCTTCGGAATTATGAACATTAGAGACAGAGTAGTTAGGAATTGTGATTGTTAGGACGAAAAATGTTAGGAAGAACATTTTCGGATTTCCAATTATCGGAGTTGAAAATTTAGGTGAACTTTGGCGCACCCGTATTGTACACATCTGCGTACCCCCTCAGAGCATGCAGGCGTGATGTTACGTCATTTGAGGCGCACGCGGAACAAAATCGCGCCAACTTAGCATACCAAACTGTCGAAATCTGGGTGTATTGTATACATCTGCATACCCCTTCAGAGCATACAGGCGTGATGTGACGTGACGTCCCATCACGCCTGTATGCTCTGAAGGCAAAAGGAAGAATGACGTCACTGACGTCATTATGTTGTATAAACAATAAACATCCAAGCGATTGCAACATTCACGGCACATTTGCCGTCTATTTTTTAAGAGTTCTATGGTATATCTCCGAAGATCAGCATCATGTTCACAAAAAAAATCAGTTCACCCAGTCGAAAGTTCTGAGGTAACAAACACAAAAAAAAAAATGTACAGTCGAATTGAGAACCTCCTCTTTTTGGAAGTCGGTTGAAAAACAGTATTACCCGGTTAGATTGAAAATGCTCTGTTTACTCGCATACAACTTGCAGTTAGGTACTAACTTTGTAGTAATAATTCTATTATGCACTAGTGTGTAATATTATTATGCACGTGTGTGTTATAATAGTTTGGTTTATGGCCCTAAGAACGATGTTTATGGCTCACTCTACGGGCAAGTGTGTTTAAAATTATAATACCAATGTTAGATTTAAGAGCCTATACTACCTCAAATTAGCAACTCTATTTGTGGTGGTTCAAATTTCGTTAGAAAAACTGTTAGAATAATGTTCTAATCAGCTTGCACTACAAAGTGGTTGTTACATCAGTCACTGCAGGCCGAATAGTGAGAAATGAGTGGTTTTTATCTATATACACACATCAACACGGTCTAGGGATATTTTTAAAAAAGCGAATTACTATCAATGTGTTAATTATTTATATGACATGTATATATTTAAAAGATACGTTATTTAATATTCTACCATTTTTTAATAATGGTTAAGGTATAGATTAAAATTTCAGGATTTTATGGAATAAAAATGAAGCATAGACGGAAACCGTATATGAATGAACTTTTAATTTGTGAGTAAAAACTGAAAAAAATAGAAAAATCATTTAATTTGTGTTTATAAACTTGAAGTTAGTAGTCTGAGAAAGCGCCCATGATGTTCATACACATCGGCAACGATTTGGCATGCTCAGAACAAGGTTGTCAATGTCTTGCTGCGGAATATTGTCCCATGTCCTTCTGAGGTGCGCAAAAAGTTGATCTTCTGTAGCCAGATTTTCAGGAACTTCCTTCAGAGCTCTTCTTTGCAGCATATCCCACGCATGCTCAATGGGATTTAGATCTGGCGATTGAACAGGCCAGTCTAAGGTCCTAACATTATGTGTATGTAACCAAGCTGCTACCGTTCTCGCCGTGCGTGCCCGGGCATTGTCGTGCATGAGCAGGAGATCTTGCCCCATTTGTGTTCTGTGGGGCAAGATTACGGGCCCCAGCACCTGTTGGACGTATCGTTCTGCCGTCATATTGCCCCGCACCCAAACGAGATCCGTCCGTCCTCCAAGACGAATTCCTGCCCAAACCATAATTGTTCCTCCTTGGTATGGGTGAACTTCCTGAGGGTTCTGGAGACGGCTCCATCGTCCAGGAACTCGCCAAACACGCGTCCTTCGTGAATCTGGATGGAAGCCGAACCTGGATTCATCCGTGAACAGCACATTGAACCATTGGTCACGGCCCCAGTCCACGTGGTTCCGAACCCATTCTAATCGTCGTCCACGATTGCCTCTCCGTAAAGGTGGGACCCGGAGTGGTCTACGAGAGCGTAGATTGCTTTCATGCAGTCGCCTTCTTACAGTTTGGTCACTCACAAGCACTTGGTGTTCCACTCGCAGCCTTTGGACCAATTGAGTCGCCGTTGCATTTGGATGTGCTCGCGCAGTAATTTGCAAAAATCGGTCTTGTCTGGGGGTAGTGATGCGACTTGGCCCCCGGTGCCTCTCCGCTACTTCACCTGTGGCACGATAGCGTGTCCACAATCTTGAAATTACATTTTGATGGGTCCCTATGGCCTCAGCAACATTACGCTGAACAGATCCAGCTTCCAGCATTCCCACAGCTCGTAACATCTCCGCCCTCGTCAAATGTCGGCGTTGCATGGCTACAATACCTCAATTTTAACTTTATCTCTCGTTTAAAAATGAAAAAAAAACTGTAACTAAACGTAATTCGTATTGTTTTCTAAATTTCGCACAAATGAAAATTCCCTCTCCTATACATCAAGACATTTTTATGCCACCGAAACAAAAGAATTTTCAAAAATTTGAATTTGGAATTAGTCTGAGATAAATTACAAACAAATCGGTGTATAAAAGATTCCAATGCGGCCAGTACTTTTCGAGTTATTTAATTGAGTATGAAATATCCCTAGACCGTGTTGATGTGTGTATATAAAAGAGAAGTCCACTCACTGACTGACCACTCATCACGAAATCTCGGAAACTACTGGGCCTTGAGGTCCAGAATTTGGCACAAGCACTCTCGATGGGGTGCAGGCGCGCACTAAGAAATGATTTTTTTAAATTCGCACCCCAAAGGTTTGAAAAGGGGTCTCAAAGTTTGTATGAAAGTCGTATGTTTTTAAAGTTAGAGACGTGAATGTGGGCCTGAATGTTCCTTTCAGCTTCTTGGTGCTCACTAAGGTTTAAGGTTTTATGAAATTCGGCCCTTAAGGGTATAAATAAGGGTGTTTAATGTTTGTATGAAAAAAGTGGAAAGATCCAAATTGAATCTTACAGCAACGCGTTATTGCATACTTTACATTGAAATTAGAATTCGGAAGCCGAAAAAGATCCATATTGAATTTTACGACAGCGAGTTAATGCATATTTTACATTGAAATAAGAATTTGGAAGTTCCTTGAGGTTTATCTTCAGTTTTTTAAATGCGAATTTGTAGGTGGCCAGTATGTTTCAGTAATATGCAGGCGTCGCGTCTGCTGAAAGGTAATAAAATGAGGTTCTATAACGTTCTAAAGTTTTTATGCCAATTTCTAGGTGGCCAGTATTTTTCGTCTGCTGAAAGGTAAGAAAAAACGTTTCAAAAAACGAACTCATGAATCAATCACAGATTACAGAATAGTGTAAAACCTGAGGTTGGGCCGTAGGCATGTGGGACCAGGTTGATGAACGACTCAATACGAAATAAATGTTTGGTTGACCGTACTTTCCCAAGACATAAATTTGTTTTGTTTTCTTGTGGTCCCAAAATACCACTAAAAAATATTTAGGGGGAATCCGGGACCGTGGTCCTGGTCTCGAAAGCCCCCCGACCCACAATGACTTAGGCGATTCACGTTCAAGCTCATTAAATTTCTGTTCTGCGATATTTTGCTATTACTAATAATTTGCTTTGAAATATTTATCATCATTGTTGTTTGGTTTGTCTTCGTTTTGGTTCAAACTATTTCATGCCGTGGCGTTTCTGTACAATGAAAATATTTAGAAAAAAATAGTAGGGTGTTAAAGGATCACTAACAGAACCCATTTCTACCATTTTTTAATTTTTTGTCTGTATGTCTGTGCGGGGTCTTTTGTTACAGCATCACGTGTAAATTATAAATCCAATGTGGTTAGATTTAATGCACAAATATTGGGCATAACTTAGAGAAGGTTTTAGTTTAATTGTAATCGGTGCTTTCTATCTATACTAATATTATAAAGAGGAAAACTTTGTTTGTTTGGTTGTAATGAATAGGCTCAAAAACTACTGGACCGATTTAAAAAATTCTTTCACCATTCGAAAGCTACATTATCCACGAGTAACAAAGGCTATATTTTATCCCCGTACTCCCACGGGAACGGGAACTACGCGGGTGAAACCGCGGGACGTCCGCTAGTCTAATGATATAATGAACATAACGTGTTCAAGAAGAACTTATCATCAAAATGTAAGATACTCGCAGCGACATCTATTCAACCAAAATGGTACTAATAACTAAACATGTGTCACAGAAATCTTAATTTAAGTTTTGTTTAATGTGACTGAATAAAAATATTTAATGAATAAGTGTAAATTTAAAAAATTCAATGATTCTGTAATTATAATTGTATTTAATAAATTGGTATATAATGTATAACGTTTAAAATGTAAAAATCGTTAATTAAATAATAATAATTGTAGGTACCTGAAAATATTTGCACGCCATGAGAAATGGCAGACATGTCGTGAGCCACTCCTATTTAAGACCTTGCATGCATGTATTATTTTAATTCTGTATGTAAACACATGTTTGAGCTACTTAATAAAAATTCTTATTCTTATGTGCTCACAAGTTAACTTTTAAATCGAGTGACCGTCTTTAAAAAAAGTTAAGATAGCAAGAGATACTCTAAATTAGTCTATATGACGCTGCTTTAAAATCTACATAGCCAATATAGTGTGTGTTAGACCGCATTTCCATGTCTATAGATGACGTTGTTCATTTCACTCCATTTTCTGAATCGGGTTGTTAAGATTTTTCGTGATAGAATGACTCTCGCCCGAGTCAGTTGCCTCAGATTTGGTGGGCATAACACCAAATCTGAGGCAACTGACTCGGGCGAGAGTCATTCTATCACGAAAAATCTGACGAAACAAATTCAGGAGGTTCTCAATTCAATGCGTATATTTTTTTATACAGGACCATGTATAACTTTTTACAGGTAATTCCGATATTGCATGATATTTTTTTTTTTGTGAAAAGCGTATAATTATCTCAAAGTTGGTCCTATTTAAAATTGAAAAATCGTGCTTGGGCTCATTTTGTGCACCTTAATGAGAACTTTAGACCTAGCTAGAGTTTGAAAGTCATCGAAGGTCTGACGATGGAGACGGAAGGCAATTGCAAAAGCTCCGCAAGAGTTTGCAGCAGCTATGTGGTGTTTGGGCTCATTTATGCAGCTTGATGAGAACTTTAGACCTAACAAGAGCATGACTTTCATCGAAGGTCTGACGATGGAGACTGAAGACAGTAGCCAGAGTTCCCCGAAAGTATACAGCACCTATATCGCGTTTGGGCTCATTTCATGTATATTGATGAGAACTTTCGACCTTGCTAGGGTAAAACTATCATCGAGTGTCTAAGGGTGAAAACGTAAGGCTGTCGAGGGAAGCCCCTAATTGGAAAAAACAATATTTCTGAGAAATTTAATTGTTACCCACTTGAATCTATACTTATTATAAAGGAGAAGAGTTTTTTTGTTTGTTTGGTTCAACGCGCTAATTTTAGGAACCACTGGTTCGAGTTAAAACGGAGGTTAAGCGGAGCATCAATGAAAAATGTTGCAAATACAGGGAAAAAATATTGCTTTTGAGAGCTTCCGTTGCGTGCGCTGCGTAAACGGTAAAAGTTACTCAACAATCATGCATGTATGACGGGATTGTTTCTCTTATAAAGTTCACGATAGCACATGTCTATCTTTTAAGGTTGACTCACATTCTCTCTAACCCTCTCTCTCTCTTATGTAACGCAGACGAAGTTGCGCGGGTCAGCTAGTTCTTTATAAAATCAAATTTTCGTCTTTTGGAAAAAATAAAAAACATAAGACCTGCTTTTCAACCGACTTCCAAAAAGAGGAGGTTCTCAATTCAAAGTATCATAGGTAACTCAATCTAGTATGCAAAGTTTCATGACCTAATTTGAAGTACTTTTTGTTCCATTTGGAGGTAACTTTGTATTTTTTTTCTATCGAGAAAATTTTATGGAATCGCCAAACATAGGACCTAACATTAATCCTCAACTTTACCATATATTTATTTCAAAATTAATGCTGCAGTATTTTAGGCGTAACGGAGGATCATGCTAAGCCATTTGAGGTAATGCACAAATTTTATGCATAACTTAGACCCAAAGGGCAAAAACGGGACCCTGTAATGTGTATGTCTTTTACATGGTTTTTTACTTACATTTTTGGATATTATTAACCTGAAAATTTAAGCATTCGTCCTCCCTAGGTAGCTTCATGGTCATTTCTTGGAGGCTTAGCAACGGCTTTGGCCTTTTTACCTTGTAATTCAAGTTATTTAAGTTTTTATCTCTATTAAATCTTTGCTTACTTTTGTGATGTCAGTTAGTGGCAACCCTAGTTTTATTTTTAATTTATTGCTGGAGCTAGTTGTAGGTTGTATAGGTAAATTACATCGACGTCATTAGATTGTCTTTTTAATTTGTTCAAATTTTAAAATGTAAATCATCTGGAGTTGACAGGAGCCTGGTGGTGGAATGGGCAGTCTACGTTCAGAGCTGTGAGCAGGAAGACATCTGAGAAGCTCTATAAAAGTATATTTAAAGGGCAGTTACCCTTATGTTCTGTTTTAAGTCGGCCTCTCTCCGTGCCACACCCTCACCTAGAACACCTGGAAACCTTGATGCTTGAGCTGCACAAGCCTGATGATGAAGATTTGATGCTCCTCGGCCCTCCACCACTGTCTGAAGACAGATGTCCTCGGCCCTCCTCCTACGGCCTGAGGATTGACGTTCCTCGGCCGTCCACCACCGTCTGAAGACGGATGCCCTCGGCCCTTCTCTACGGCCTGAGAGTTGATGGTTCCTCGGTCCTCCTCCACAGTCTGAAGACGGACGTTCTTCAGTTATTTATTCCATTCTGCGCGCATCTTCAGTATTTTCCGCCAGCTTCACTGGCATTAGTGATTAAGTAGCTTCAGCCTTTAGGTTAGGATCTTTGTTAATAAATTCTTATAACTTGTTCTCTTGACTATTTCTTTTAATAGTGCTCCCCTCCAGACTGAAAGTTAGGTAGGTGCTCAGAGTGACCTTACAGTTTTGTGGATCCTATCCAGGAAAATGTAACGTTACAGACTGGCGCCCAAATATTTACTAACCCACCCCTCTTAAATTATTTCTAAGCATTCTGCACTTCTCAAAATTCGAAAATAACACTTCCCCAAGTGAGTATATTTGGTAAGCATTTATTCATTTTCATCTTTTCATCCATCTCAACTCTTACTCTTACTCAACTCTTTTACAACTAAACATCATCTAGGTATTCTTCATCTCACACACATTCCATTATCGAAAGATAATTGATTGATTGATTCATTTTTGATTGATTTCGGCCTCTTGGTTGTGTTAACCCACTTGTGGGCATTGCCAAGGTTGGAGATTGGTTACTCTACGACGGTTATTGGACAATATCCCGTAATCGTTCATCTCATATTATACTTACTCTCTACCAAAACATCGCTATACTGCATCCCACAGACTTGCACACCATTACGTATACCCTCTGGTCGTCGCACTATCAAGGCTTCGATGTATAGTCATCGATGTAACAATTTTCGCAGAATAGTGTTTCGATCTGACATAGGGAACCCGGTATTCGTACCCAATGGTCGCTTGATGTGTTAATCCATTCGTGGACACTCCCAAGTGGGTCATTGGGACACTTCACGACAGAAACAGGAGAATATCCTGTGGATGTTTATACATCCCTAAAAATCTACGTTACACCCACTACAAATACTTTACTAATATATTCTGAACTATTAACACTTTAAAGATTACTTCATTTAGTTTTGATTTGATAACACGGCTAGTGCAATCTATACATTTTTACACTGAAAAATTACTTGATCCTAGACTATAAATTTGTCATACGCGAATCTGGCGTAAAATTGAATCTTTAGGCTATAATAACTAAATCTAGATTTTTCTAAGAAATTCTAACGAATTAAATCTAGACTGAGTTATGATAATTTTGGGTGATATACTTATTCAATAACACCAAAATCTTATAAACATGCTCGTTAAAAAATCCTTCATTTTTTGATAAAAAACGGACTTACATACATACAGATAATAAACATAACCTCCTTTTGAGTTTCGCCCTAGTCGGGTAAAATTGCATAAAATCATTTTTGGGTTGACTTGTTATTTGTCACGCGTTGCTAGGTAACAGGCCCATAGAGATCTAATCCTTTTGCAGCAGCAAAAAAATTTTATCAAACTTTGCGGTGGCCAAAATAGGTACTAAAGTTTAGCAAACTTTTTATGCATTAGTTCCAAATTTTACCACCATACAGTTTTTATTGGTTTACGATATTTTTTAATCAAACCTCTTTGCACCTTCTGTGTCGTACTCTTAATATTATTTTTTAATCGAACCTCTTTGGACCCTCTGTGTCTTATACATTTTTAAACATTCTTGGGCCCTCTCAAGTACTCAGACCCTCTCCTTTAGGTTCAAAACGAACACTTCCCAAAACGTCCACTCTCCCAAAACTTCTACTTCCATTTAATGTTTTATTCGGAGTTTACCCGACTACTGTATTACGGGAGCTGCCCTGACGTTTACTCAGTTTACTGAATACGGTGTTACGGTCCTGACCTGATCCCTCGTTCCCTCTTTCTCCTCTTAAACACGAGTCCACACTCTCAAGTGTGGGTCCTAAACACGAGTCCACACTCTTAAGGGCTAGTCCTCACTCTCAAGTGCGGGTCCTAAACACGGGTCCACACTCTTAAGGGCGAGTCCTAAATCTTGAGTGCTCTATAGCACTTGAGTTCCCTCTTAAACGCTCTCTTAGACTTGAGTTCCCTCTTAAACGCTCTCTTGGACTTGAGTGTCTTCTTAAACGCTCTCTTGGACTTGAGTTCCCACTCAAACGCTCTCTTGGACTTGAGTTCCCTCTCAAACGCTCCCTTGGACTTGAGTCCTAACTCAAACACTCGGCCTCCGTAGACTTTTTTAAATTTATTGTATCACTTTCATAATATTTTATTTATTTATATTATTTTTTTTCGCTACCTTTTACTTTTGAATTTGCTATCGCCTTATTTTCTGTCTGGAGTTCTTTACGGTTTTTATTATTTTATAACTTCAATGCCTAGCCTCTTTACCTGATTTCTTGTAAAAACCATTTAGATTTTAAGTTCTGTAAATACTCCACAAGGTTTACCTTCAATAAAAATTTTGGCTTGTTTAGATCCCTCTTTTTATTTTGTAGAGCGGTGCACAACTCTTTAAATAAGCCGTTGTGTCGAGCGGTCGCATTAACTCGTAAAATAAGCCTTAGTGTACTTTTTTTAAACTTAGATAATAATTTTTATATCCTTGACCCTCCTTGACCCTTGACTTAAAGCTTGAAGGCTTCTCTTAAACACTTTATGCTCTTAAACCTTGGCTGTTTTTCTTAAGCAGAAAAACTTTGTAAATATTTTTTTTTAATTTTATCGGGTTTTAGAACAGGTGCGGATTACGACACCTAAATTAAATAAATAAGCCTTCGTAAACCTTTTTTTTTTTTTTTTTTTTTTTTCGGATGGGAAATCATCAAATAACCCCTCCCGCTCTGGGCGGAGCAGGAGGGAGTGTCAGACTTTTACTGACTAAAACCCATCCATGTTCCTTCATCGCCCTTTGTGTTCCGGGGCCACGGTATCTCTTTCGAATAGTCCCGCAACCCCGGCAGGCATCGGTCCTTACGGACCCCTTCCTTTTTGCTGACTCTCTTTGAGGCGCGCGTGGAACACGAACGCGCCGTCGACACGGCCTGTCGTCATGTCATGTGACGGACGGACGGCGAGCTAGCCCATAGCTCACCGTCCACAGGCCCGCGCCTACGGTGGCCGGGGGCTACGTGGTGGTGGCCCCCGACGCCCGGGGCGTCTCCCGCGGAGCCTTCGTAAACCTTAAAAATTCCTTGTGGAGTATGCGTCATTGAATGTGAACCATATCCCCTAAGTATGCTGGTGATGTATGATTGAGGAAGTGTGTAGGGTAGGTTGATGAAAGGTGTATGAAAGAGCAAGGTCTTATTTACAACCTCGAAATTTTTTCTAGTTAAATAATTTTCTGGGGTTATGGGCAATTTTAGTTTTAATTATTTTTAAACTTACTTTATCACTGTAAATACTCACTTAGCTTAATTTCTGTTGATCAATGCTCTCTTAATGCTAAATAAGAAAAAAAATTCATTGTATTCAAAAAATTTCCGGGGTTTTCGGGCTAATGTAATGTGTATGTCTTTTACATGGTTTTTTACTTACATTTTTGGATATTATTAACCTGAAAATTTAAGCATTCGTCCTCCCTAGGTAGCTTCATGGTCATTTCTTGGAGGCTTAGCAACGGCTTTGGCCTTTTTACCTTGTAATTCAAGTTATTTAAGTTTTTATCTCTATTAAATCTTTGTTTACTTTTGTGATGTCAGTTAGTGGCAACCCTAGTTTTATTTTTAATTTATTGCTGGAGCTAGTTGTAGGTTGTATAGGTAAATCACATCGACCTCATTAGATTGTCTTTTTAATTTGTTCAAATTTTAAAATGTAAATTATCTGGAGTTGACAGGAGCCTGGTGGTGGAATGGCAGTCTACGTTCAGAGCTGAGAGCAGGAAGACATCTGAGAAGCTCTATAAAAGTATATTTAAAGGGCAGTTACCCTTATGTTCTGTTTTAAGTCGGTCTCTCTCCGTGCCGCACCCTCACCTAGAACACCTGGAAACCTTGATGCTTGAGCTGCACAAGCCTGATGATGAAGATTTGATGCTCCTCGGCCCTCCACCACTGTCTGAAGACAGATGTCCTCGGCCCTCCTCCTACGGCCTGAGGATTGACGTTCCTCGGCCGTCCACCACCGTCTGAAGACGGATGCCCTCGGCCCTTCTCTATGGCCTGAGAGTTGATGGTTCCTCGGTCCTCCTCCACAGTCTGAAGACGGACGTTCTTCAGTTATTTATTCCATTCTGCGCTCATCTTCAGTATTTTCCGCCAGCTTCACTGGCATTAGTGATTAAGTAGCTTCAGCCTTTAGGTTAGGATCTTTGTTAATAAATTCTTATAACTTGTTCCCTTGACTATTTCTTTTAATAGTGCTCCCCTCCAGACTGAAAGTTAGGTAGGTGAGTGCTCAGTGACCTTACAGTTTTGTGGATCCTATCCAGGAAAATGTAACTTTACAACCCTATTACTAATACTGCACTGTCCGTCTGTCTGTCACTAGTAAAGTCGTCACCAGGCTGTATCTCAGATACAGCCTGGTGACGACTTTCAACAAATTCAAATACCTAGCAAATTCAACTGCCTACAAACAACTGTTTATTTTTCACGGTTCATGAACGACCGTGTTATCTAGACAGTTAAAATTTTCACAGATGATATATTTCTGTTGCCGCTTACGCTTCAACAAATACTAAAAAACTTTTTTGCAAAAAATAAAACCGACTTCAAAAAACACAAAAAAGTGAAAAATAACTTTAGCTTCAGAAGTAGGTGACCTTTGTTTGATTGATTTATTTTTTTTGACACTTTTTTGTGTTTTTAATAATAATAATAATATCTTTATTTCAGACACACGTCCATATACATTTTTACAAAGAAAGCGTTAGTAGGGTTGTTAGTAGTACACACAAAAAAATAATAAAAGAAAAAATAAAAAGGTGTTAGTAATTTGTTAGTAAACCAAACAAGTTAAATAAGTGCACAATGGTAATACACTCTATTTCCTATTTCTGTGCAGGTGTACACTTGCCCAGTACACAGTAAACGGACTGTCAATTTTGCACGCATCCATCGCATTTTTGAAGTCGCTTTTATTTTTTGCAAAAAAGTTTTTTATTTTTCGATTTTTAGTTGTTCCCAAACAAATATTTGCCATGAATTTATGTGAACATTGTTAACATGTCACATAAATTCATGTCACATGTCGACACATGTCATGGTAATAGGACCTTTTTTTTCGGAAAGGAAATCCTCAAATTACCCCTCCCGCTCTGGGCGGAGCGAAAGGGAGTGTCAGACTTTTACTGACTAAAACCACCCATGTTCCTTTTTAGTGTACGGCCTGAGTGCAATAGCGTCGGGCGGCGCGATCTGCGAGGCGTCGAGCTGCCGACCGGCGCGGCGGGCGTCTACTGTGGCCACTCACATATAAATGCATGTGTTTGACATGAACGCTGCACGCGCCGCCCCGCCGCACGCTGATTCGAGTGGCCACTGTGTTCGTACACTTAATTTTTACCATATTGTTTTTTTTTACCTTAAGGTATATATCTTCTCGCTGCTGAGGTGAAAAGTTGTATGTGTTACACGAGACCCCCCGCCTTGACCCCCTCGCTATGCTCAGGATTACCTCCTAGAATCACTCGCTACGCTCGTGATTCAACTATAGAATACTTCGCTTACTCGGGATTCAACTATAGAATCCTTCGTTTACTCGAGATTCAAAATGGGAACTATATGTTTTGTCACATAAGTTTATATTTTGTCGTCAGTTTGTATCATCTAAATCAGCGGTCGGCAACCCGCGGCCCGTGAATGTTTTGTATATAAGTTATAATTATCAAAATAAATGCATGAATTTAACGAACCGCAATCGCCCGTATATGTAGGATCCAGTCTTTAGGTGACACTAGTCGACATTTATTATTCCACTGTTTGACACTACATCCAAAGTTAAACATGATTACGAGCTACCAAAGATTCGTTTTTATTGCTAATTTTAACGCAAATTTGGGCGTAAATTAGTAATTAAAGAAGTGTCCAATTTCCAAAACATTATTTGTAATTGATTTATGCGGTGGTTTTTTAATAAAACTCCATTTTCCAAAGGCCCATTTTTTTACGCGCGTCTTTTACTATGAATTATCGTGCATTTCACTGAACTCACTCTGTCGGGCACGATGCCAGGTGAGAGCGTGCTTTTTGGCCACGCCCAACAGTGAGTTCGAGCCCGCGACTAGTGCAACCTCTTCTATGGGATATGACCAAATTATATTTATTTTTATTTATTTATTTGGTACACCAACAGCAATACATACTAAGAATTCATGTGAAACAATGAAAATAACATATAAGTGCTGGTATGTATGCCTATTATAGGTATACGCAGCATGCACCATAAGACAACAATATATATTTTTTTGCTAAATAATAAAATTTGAATACAATATACTTAAAATAAAATTTACTTAATACTAAATGAAGTGATATGAATTATGATGATATACATAATTATGCATTAAGAGTGTGATATCTAAAGAATTACATTTTTTGTTAAATGGTTGCGCAGTTGTAAATGTGTTGAGTTGACAGAAATTAGTTATTTAAAGGTAAATTAGTGCTCTCCCGTACCTCAGAAACTGATCTGCTAAACTTGTTAAGTGAAACGCCGAAAAAATCGGTTTCCACTGATGTGTGGGAGCTGTTATAGTTTCTACATATTCTAAAGGAGCATTGAGACTGTTCGCGACGAACGTCACCAATCCAGCACATAGAGTGTTGCTTTACAGTTAAAAATAGTGTAGAGTCAGTGTATGGGCAATATAGTGGTATATAACAAGTACCATCAGTGAATTAGAATAGTTAGATAGTATTTTACAGACGCGCTAGACACATATAGGCTCGCAAGTGGAGTTTTTTAGTATAATTTAACGTTTTGACCATGTTGTTTGCTATGCACCAGTTTTCAATATTTTTTAGGTCACTTTGTACAAGCCTACTGTCAGCAGGTCCCGTGATCTTTCTAAAAAAAATTAAATCATCGGCGAACAGCAAGGCTTTACTATGTTTTATTTGGCTTGTGATGTCGTCTACAAATAACAAAAACAGGACTGGGCCAAGATGGGAGCCTTGTGGGACTCCAGATCGTGTGTAAAACCCATAAGAGACATAACCATTGACGGCAACGAACTGAGAGCGATTTATAAGATAGGGTGCGAACCGCCTTAACAACGATCCGTGGACACCACGGAGCTCGAGTTTCGCTATCATGAGTGAATGGCTCACCTTATCGAATGCGCTGCTAAAGTCCGTATATATTGCGTCAACTTCGTGTCTGCTATCAAGCGCTTCAGAAATATCAGAAAAATATTTTAATTTTTGCTAGAACTTCTTCTGATGTAAATTTAATACTACTTAACACTTCGTCGGATTCTTTGATATCTGTTGTTGCATTACCATTAGGGTCGGTATAAATTGAAGAAAAATGAGAAGCAAAAAGATTTACATTGTCAGTTCCATTACTAGCTACTTCGTCGTGCAAGTACATTCTGGCCGGAATCGTTGATTTACTATTACGTTTGTTTTTAATGTAGCGCCAAAATGATTTTGGGTGTTTTGATATTTCTGTCTCAATATGGAGTTTGTAATCGCTGTAATTTTGGTTGATCATTGTATGACAACGGCTTCTGAGTAAATCGTAGCTTAGCTTGTCTCGAGGATTGTTGTATTTACGGAATTTATTGCGATACTTCTCTTTTTCGGATAGTAATTTAAAATACGTAAATACGTAAGTATATTGGGCTTCTAGGGTTAATATCACAAGTGCGGCCCGCCTTTAGTTTATTTTCCACCTTGTGGCCCTTGCCTGCCAAAAGGTTGCCGATCGCTGATCTAAATAATAGATCTATCGCCACGAAATATTTTCATTCTCAGATAAATAAAAAGTAACGCCAGGTATGAATTACCAAATTAATTTCATTATAAATTTCTAAAATAAGGAATGGATCATCAATATGATTGTAGTTCATTCTTGAATAAAAACTACGTTCTCATTACAATAGATTTATTCCTTAAATTATAGCTTAGTACTCAGAATGGTAGATCTGTCACCAAATAAATAGATTATCGTCCCCAGAATGAGACTTGTTTCTTTTTTGTTATTTTGTCTTCAGTAGGTACAGTAAGTTGTTACATTTTATTTTATTTCGTTGTTTAAATAATATTATTCGTTATGAAATTAATAAATCAGAAGGTATGTAAATTTGATGAAAAAATGTGGAGGCAAATTGGCGCAAGCGGCCGCCGAGCGCCAGGCCCTCCGCTGTTGGTGAAACATTTGTGTTAGGTTAGGTTAGAACAGTGACCGGATGGAAATTAAGATCCTTGGACGAGGCTTATGTCCAGCAGTGGAAGTGTTTTGGCTGAAACAAAGATTACGATACTACCTAATTTGTTTTTGAAACTTAATGCATTTTTCAAGGATTCATGGCCGACTCGTCACTGTTCCGAAGTTCCGATTGGTCACCAAAAACTTTTTCCATATTAGAAGTCCCGGGCCATATTTAATTTTATTAATGATCATTTCTGTTAATTTGATTATACAGTTAACAGGACTAACTTATTACAATAAAATACAAACATATTTATTTGATACTAGCTGTTTCCCGCGGCTTCGCCCGCGTGAAGTTCGGTAACTGTCCCACTGAATCATACTTAAGGGATAAATAGTGTCCTACATGTCAATCCAGGTTATAAACTATGTGCCGAATTTCATAATTATCACGATTTATTATTATCACCACAATCACCATCACTATCACAACCACCATCACTATCACAACCACCATCATTATCACAGTCATTATCACAATCACCATCACTATCACTACCACCATCATTATCACAATCACCATCACCATCACAATCACCATGACAATTACTATCACCATCACAATCACCTTTACAATCCCCATCACCATTGCTATTACCATCACAATCACCGTTACTATCACCATCACTATCACCATCACAATCACCATCACCACCACAATCACCATCACAATCAAAGTCACCATCACAATCCCCATCACCAAAGCTATCACCATCACAATCACCATTACAATCATCATTACAATCACCATCACAATCACCATCACAATCACCATCACATCACGATCACAATCACTCTCATCATTATCACAATCATAATCATCGTAATCACAACCATCATCATCGTAATCACAATCATCATCATCACAATCTCCATCCTCGTAATCACAATCATCTTCATCATCAATCACACACATCACAATCACCATCGCCATCACCATCACAATCACCATCACAATCACAATCACAATCACCATCACAATCCCCATCACCATCGCTATCACCATCACAATCACCGTCACTATCACAATCACTATCACCATCACAATTATTACCATCAAAATCACTATCACAATAACCATCATCGTTTTCACAATCATTATCATCATAATCACAATCATCATCACAATCACCATCAGAATCGCCATCACAATCACAATGACAATCACAATTATTATCATCATAATCACAATCATTATCATCTTAATCACAATCACCATGATCACAATCGCCATCACTATCACAACCACAATCATTATTACAATCACCATCACAATCACAATCACCATTACAATCACCATCACAATCACTATCACAATCGTTCTCACAATCATTTTCATCGTAATCACAATCATCTTCATCATTATCACAATCACCATCACTGTCACAATCACATCGCTATCACCATCACAAACACCGTTACTATCACAATCACTATCACAATCACAATCACCATCACAATCCCCATCACCATCGCTATCACCGTCACAATCACTATCACAATCACCATCACAATCACCATCAAAATCACTATCACAATCACCATAATCGTTATCACAATCATTATCATCGTCATCACAATCATTATCATCTTAATCACAATCGCCATCCTCGTTATCACAACCATTGCTATCACAATCACAATCACCGTCACAGTCACCGTCACAATTCTAATCACAATCACAATCACCGTCACAGTCACCGTCACAATTCTAATCACAATCACTATCATCGTTATCACACTTATTATCATTGTAATCACAATCATCATCATCGTAATCAAAATCATCATCATCACAATTGTTTAACCGCGTGTGTCGTCTAACTAAAATACCATAGACACACTGTTTTGTAAATTAGTTCTCAGCAATGTATCGATAGATGGCGTTATACATTTTTCTAGATCGCGCTATTAAGATTCTCCGGTGACTAGTATTTAAGGACCCGATGACTTAGATTTAACTCTCTTTCTGCGAATATACCGTTGGAACAAGTTATGTGTCACGTGTTTTATTAAAGTCTCCATGGTTCCATCCGAAGCCCTGTGTAGACCCTGGCTGGACATCATCAGGTCGAACATGGTCCTTCGAGCCGGATATACCGTATCTGGAGCACCCTAGCGATGGTGCATTTTTTCGCGTAACTGAGTTGAGGGGGAGAGTCTTCCGAGTAAGCAGACCAGCTCGTGAGGAGCTGCTGCAGCATCAATCAAGAGCCAAGGTTTGGTGGTGAATCCTGCCTTGGACTTGGAGACCAATAAGGAGCCCAGGGTTTGGTGGTGAATCCTGCCTTGGACTTCGAAGACAACCAGGAGCCCTGGGTTTGGTGGTGAATCCTGCCTAGGACTTTGAGATAGGCGCTGGCGCTGTCAGGATATTGGATCCGGAAGACACCTGAAGAATTGAGGGTGACCAGGTGGAGTGACGTCACGAGGTTGGTACAATCGTGAGTGAGTGAACCAAGTGAAGGAAACGTAAGTGTTTGAACGATTTAAATTAGTCACTGTCAAATAGTGACAACTGTCATTCAAAGTGATGGTTATTGTCATCGGTGTTGGTCAATTCTGCAAATTTTATGAAAACATTCAAGAAACTTTATAGACATTAAAAAATATTGTGTTTAATTATTTTGAGATAGAATTTCGCCTAGTTGATTGTTATTTTTTACGATGGAGTCCAAACTAGTACTTCAAAGCGACAATTACAATAACATTGTTAAAGCCAGACGTAACTTTAAAAAGTCCCTTACGGAGAGTCCCTCACAGATCACTGATGTTTACGTTCAAGTAAGATTAGAAGCTTTGGAAAATCTATGGGATGTATTTACTAATACCCACAGAACGTTAATCGAAAAATTTGGTTCTAAGTTAAGTGATTACGAATACTTGAAAAATGATATGTATTGTGATGCTGAAGAATGTTATTTAACATATAAAACAGAATTGAAATCTGTCCTGCTGGTATTTGGTAAAAATTCAAAAGATGAAACTGTGTGCGCTGGGACTCCACAAGACGAAACAAAGTCTCAGACCGTTCAAACCAAAAATAGTAATCTCTAAGTTCTCTGGAAAGTATGAAGAATGGGTTTGTTTCCGAGATTTGTTTATTTCGTTGGTTCATAATAATTCAAAACTGAGTAATGTCCAAAAAATTCATTATTTGAAAAGCTACTTGACCGGTGAAGCCGAACAATTAATAAGGCAAATACCAATTGCAGACGACAACTACGAAAGATGTTGGTCGTTATTAAAAAGTAGGTATAATAATAAACGGTATCTGTCTCACAACATAATAAGGCGACTTCTCAGTCAGAAAAACATTACGGCAGAATCAGCATTTCATTTAAAAGATTTACTGGACACTACCAGCGACTGCTTAAGTGGGTTGGTAAACCTTGGAAATTGTGCAATGTTGCAAATTGGGATATTATGATAATTCACATTTTAACTTTGAAATTGGACTTGGAATCGAGAAAGCAATGGGAATTTGAATTTAGTAGTAACAACAGTTCCGATGACTTGCCAACTTACCAGCAATTCAAACATTTTTTAACAACTAGATATAGAGCACTAGAATTTATTGAGAATAAACCTTCAGCAAACCGAACTTACAACAATAATAACTCCAAATGAAATTCAATACATGTATCCGAAGTTGTATGTTCGTTTTGTTCTGAAGATACGCATAGATTAAGTGACTGTAAGAAGTTTTCTCGTGAATTAGTGGACACACGTCGTGATTTCGTCACTACAAACAAATTATGTTTTAACTGCTTGGGCAATAACCATTCAGCGAAGGTTTGTCGCATTAGTACCAAATGTAAGTTATGCCATCGTCGTCACCACACACTATTACACTCAAATAACTCAGATACGCCTGAGACCACTGATGTCAATTCAAATCGGGAAACGGGCAAGAGCGTTTCGCAGATGGAGCCGGAGTCTCCTAGGGCAGGGGGTTCCGCTGAAAACCAAACGTCGGTTGTTAGCTGTTTTTCGACAGGTAAAATTTGTAAGCAGGTTTTGCTAGCGACGGCGCTAGTCAAAGCCGAGTCGAAATTCGGTAATCTTCACGTTTTAAGAGCGTTACTGGACCAGGGCTCGCAGGCAAACTTTGTCACAGAGAGCACGGTTCAGGACCTGAAATTAAAAAAGATTTCGATGAGAAGTAAGATTTTTGGTCTAGGGGGAGATCAGGAATTACTTTCTAAATCAATGGTGTACATGAAAATTCGATCGAGAGTCAATCCACATCACACATTCACCTTTAAGGCTCATGTTCTGCCCTCAATCACTACTCTTCTTCCAACGAAGAAAATAAATGTATTGGAATGGTCAGAACTAGGAGGGATTGATCTTGCTGATCCGAAGTATCACCAACGTAGTAAAATTGACCTTTTATTAGGAGCTGAAATATATAGTCAGATTATAAATGAAGGGTTGATGCATAGTCCTACAGGTTCGCTTATTGCTCAGTCTACAGCTTTAGGTTGGATTTTATCTGGAGTTGTAGATTCATCGGTTACTCAAACTGAAGGTGTACTGGCATTACATTGTCAAGTACAAAGCGAAGAGGACTTGCTTAAACGATTCTGGGAACTGGAAACAGATCAAGAGGTATCTAGTCAACAAAAAATGACTAATGAAGAAATAAAATGCGAAGAGCTGTTTAAAGCTACGACGGTCAGAGATGTGAAGGACCGTTACATAGTGAACTTACCATTACAAAGCGAAGATCCAGGCTGCAGATATGGCGGTTCAAAATTGATAGCCATAAAGCGATATCATGCCCTGGAAGGTAAAATCAATAAAAATGTGCGAGCTTGGACTGATTCCAGCATTGTGCTGGCTTGGGTGAATGGTTTGTCGAATAAATGGAAGGTATTCGTCGCGAATCGGGTGTCAGAGATACTTACCTCGTTGGATCCCTGGCAATCAAATGGTCGCACGTTTCTACAAAACAAAACCCTGCCGACTGCGCATCCAGGGGCAAGCTCTCTGCAGAGCTAAGCAAGCACTCATTGTGGTTTCATGGACCTAATTTATTGCGGGTAATAAACATTAGTTATCATAAATCTCCAGATTTGAACACTGACTTTGAGTCAGTCAGAGTGCAACACTTTGTAGAAGATCCGGATATCTGTGAACGATATGCAACGTTGACGCGGCTTACCAGGGTTGTAGTATATTGTAGGCGTATGTTGTCAACGAAGAAAATCAAATCTGATAAAATGTGGAAAGGTTATTTACTAACCGAAGAAATAAATGAAGCTTTTGAGACGTGCGTGAAATTGTGTCAGAGAAAACATTTTGAAACAGAAATAAAGGCACTAGAAAGAAAAGAACAAATTAAATCAAAAAGCATTTTAAAAACATTAAATCCATTTTTTGATGTAAAAAACATTTTAAGGGTAGGCGGCAGATTAGAAGCATTTGAATTAAATATTTCAAGAAAACACCCAATTATTTTACAAAAAAAATCACATTTTACTAATTTAATTATTGCTTTCGGTCACAGACAAACTCTTCATGGGGGTACTCAATTGACCTTGAGTTATATTTATAAGAAAATTTTGGATTTTCGGAGCAAAACAGCTTGTATCCAGCCATATACGGAAATGTGTTTTATGCGTTAAAAACAATGGGCTTACCTGTAATCCACTGATGGGACAGCTACCTTCAGTTCGTGCCAAACCCTCTCCGATATAGACTTTGCTGGACCTATTCAATTACGTACAGCAAAAGGTCGTGGACATAAAGCTTATAAAGGCTATATATGTTTGTTTGTATGCATGTCAACGCGTGCAGTTCATATTGAAGCGGTATCAGACCCCTTACGTCTGAAGGATTTTTGCAGGCCTTCAAAAGGTTTGTAGCGAAAAGGGGCCATTGTCAGGAGGTGTGGAGCGATAATGGCACAAATTTTGTAGGCGCTGCAAAAGAACTGGGTATTCTCATTACCAGGGAAAAGAATAGTATTTTGACCAAGATAGCGGAAACTTTAGGGAATAATGGAACGTCCTGGCATTTTATTCCGCCTCACGCGCCCAATTTTGGGGGACTATGGGAGGCTGGAATAAAATCGGTGAAGTCGAAGATCTAAAACGCATTGTTGGCACTTCCACCTTGACTTACGAGGAACTAGCAACGGTGTTAGCTCAAGTGGAAGCGTGTCTAAACTCCCGGCCGCTGTCTAGATTGGGGAACATTTCCGGAAATACGGAAATTTTGACTCCTGGCCACTTTCTGGTTGGTGAACCTCTTGTTACGCCACCAGATTATAACTTTGAAAATTCAAACTTAAGCTCGTTAAAGAGATGGCAGTATACCCAACGTATGTTGCAAACGTTCTGGCGAAAGTGGTCTCAGGAATATTTGAGGCAATTCTTTTATAGACATAGATGGACCGCTGAAACGCCCTCTCCGAAAAGAGGAGATGTGGTTTTAATCAAGGAAGACGGTCTTCCTCCGTGTCGTTGGCTTTGGGGTTTAGTAGAGGAAGAGCATCCAGGTAATGACGGGATCGTACGAGTGGTCACTATTAAAACTAAAAACTCGATTATTAAAAGGCCTGTGTCTAAATGTTGTTTGCTTCCTGTTACTGAATAGTTATTTAATCTGTGTAATGAACTTATTTTATTCTTGGGAGTGAATTCATAAATAAGTATTATGTAATGTAGGTACGCATGTGCGGTGTATGTTAGTACAATGGCTAATACCAAAGTTTATTTTCGTTGTTATTATTTTGTTTTACACCTACACAATTGTTAACATTACATTAATTTAATTGGTTAGTACATCATATTTAATGAATGTTGTAGCATGAACTTGTTATATTATTAAGGTCAATTTATGCTTGCCCTTAATGGGGGGAGAATGTTTAACCGCGTGTGTCGTCTAACTAAAATACCATAGACACACTGTTTTGTAAATTAGTTCTCAATGTATCGATAGATGGCGTTATACATTTTTCTAGATCGCGCTATTAAGATTCTCCGGCGACTAGTATATAAGGACCCGATGACTTAGATTTAACTCTCTTTCTGCGAATATACCGTTGGAACAAGTTATGTGTCACGTGTTTTATCAAAGTCTCCATGGTTCCATCCGAAGCCCTGTGTAGACCCTGGCTGGACATCATCAGGTCGAACATGGAAAAAGAACCATGGAGACACACGCGGTTAAACAAGAATCATCAACATCATCATCATCGTAATCACAATCAATATCATCGTAATCACAATCAAAATCATCTTAATCACAATCATCATCACAATCATCATCATCATTATCACAATCATCATCATCGTTATCACAATCATCACAATAAATCAACAATAACCTTTCGACAGAAGTCGAATCCGCCATCTTCTGGATCTCAAAATAAATGCCATTTGCGTAATCAGCACCCCTGATAATCTCGGTATCGACACCCATATTGATTTTTAGACATTTCAACCCAATCGCACCCCAAGACCCCAACAGGGAATGATGGTATTTCAGGTCCGCCACATTAAATCTTAAAATCGTTGTTTTTGTAATACACCTGACCCAATTCACCATACAAACAATACCTAAGTTGAATTTCAGGCTTTGTTACCCCATTTCCCCCTTTAGGGGTCATCATCATCATCATCAGCCTATTAATGTTCCCACTGCTGGGACACAGGCCTCCTCCCTATGAGAGGGACCCCCTTTAGGGGTTGAATTCTGAAAAAACCTGAAACACAAATGTTAACTCATTTAGCGGTAGGAGTACTCCTGTTAAGTTTCGAATAGTCTAACCAATCTTATTTTCCCATGTAATCTTTGGACCCCCGTTTCAACCCCTTAGTGGGTAAATTTTAAAAAATCCTTTCTTAATGCACCCCTAAACCACATAAGGAACCTACTTGCCAAATTTGGAATCTGTAGACCCAGCGGTTTGGGCTGTGCATTGATTTTAATACTTTGCCACCCCATTTCCCCCTCTTAGGGGTTGAATCTGAAAAAACCTGAAACCCGTTTCTACTCACTTATCAATAGGAACAATCCTGTGAAGTTTCGAATAAAATAATCTGACTAATTTTGTTTCCCCATACAACCAGTATTACTAATAAAGTAAATTAATATTTTTGTGTTTTTGTTACAGATAAATGGTTGTAATTTATTGTCAAAATTAATTAAATTATAGAATTAAATGTTTATTTATTACTAGCGGACTTCCCGCGGTTTCACCCGCGTAGTTCCCGTTCCCGTAGGAGTAAGGGAATAAAATATAGCCTATGTTACTCGTGGATAATGTAGCTTTCGAATGGTGAAAGAATTTTTTAAATCGGTCCAGGAGTTTTTGAGCCTATTCATTACAAACAAACAAAGTTTTCCTCTTTATAATATTAGTATAGATATTTCATCTCCCAAAGTTAATTTTATTCATAAAATGTTGACCACTTCTCTGACATAAAAACTCTTTGCTAAGATTAAAAAAAAACCGGCCAAGTGCGAGTCGGACTCGCGCACGAAGGGTTCCGTACCATTATTTAAAAACATTAGACAAAACTGCAAAAAAATCACGTTTGTTGTATGGGAGCCCCCCTTAAATATTGATTTAATTCTGTTTTTAGTATTTGTTGTTATAGCGGCAACAGAAATACATCATCTGTGAAAATTTCAACTGTCTAGCTGTCACGGTTCATGAGATACAGCCTGGTGACAGACAGACGGACAGACGGACAGACGGACAGACAGCGTAGTCTTAGTAATAGGGTTCCGTTTTTACCCTTTGGGTACGGAACCCTAAAAAGTATCGTTCGTTTTAGACGGAGCATCTTGATAAACCGTGCGTTGTACATTACATTACTGCACAAGTACGTAATGAGATACATTACGATATTGAAATTGGTGAAATAAGAGACCCTTTACGAGCAAATGTGTTATAAATGACATTTATTATGAAATTGTTTTAATATTGTTTGGCGACTAGATTTTGGTGACAGATCTACTATTTTGTGGACAAACCCTATTATTTATCTATACTAATCTATACTAATATTATAAAGAGGTAACATTTGTTTGTAAGTTTGTATGTTTGTAAGTTTGTATGTAGGGGGTAATCTCCGGAAGTAATGAACCAATTTAAAAAATTGTTTCACTGGTAGAAAGCTACATTATTCGTGAGTGCTATAGGCTATATTTTATTCCCGTACTCCCACGGGAACGGGGACTACGCGGGTGAAACCGCGTGACGTCAGCTAGTTAATGCTAAACCGATTAAATTGGCGACAGCTTAAATCATACCCATTCAAAATCAACACTCGCAGCAAAAACCCACTTTGCTCTCTTGTTGCACAAATAACTATTGAACTAAGAAACTATTTTTTTTTTCCTCACTTTGCTTTCGCTAGGTTGAAGGAACAGCCATAATTATATATTTTTTATATTTTTGAATTCGTGAATTGAAAAGTAAATATTGATTTAAGTAATCAATCATGTTTATCTATGATATTCTATTTAGAAACACAATTTGAATAATCAAAAAAATATTTACGCCGTAAAGACTCGTAGTCGTAGTACCTACTTAGCCGAAATTTAAAAAAAAGCATTTACCTCCGACTATAGGCATTGAACTGATTTGAACTTCGTCTAAGTACCTATAGTTATCTGTGGAATTTAACTTTTCCGCATACGTGCGGGAAAATTAAAAAAAAAAACGCACGTGTGTGAAATACATTGCATGTTCGAGACGATTATGCCGCAGTTTCATGATTTATGTTTTTAAATGAATATTATCAATTTATCGTTCGGTTTAGAGGTAACTTGGAGGTATACCTATTTCACAATTCGAGGCATTACCTGTCGTCAATGTCATAGATTGCCGTAATGTAACACCTGATTTCAAAACTGAACTTTACAAAGAACTGACATTGGTAAAAACAAATTGCTTAAGTATAAGTACTTTCTCAGCTTGTTTGAAAACGGTCCCTAATCCACAGCCAAATCCCTTACACGCCTAATCGACAATCATCGGCGGCGCGTGGCGATCACGGCGATGCACGAACTGTATCAAGACTACAAGAGATAACCTGCACGCCTGACTGACATAGATACAGCAGTGCGCGATATAGGCGGCGGCGCGCGGCGCTCGGCGCAGTCGGACGCGACACGACAACAGACGCGCGACGCGAGCGCCACAGCACTGCAACCCAACCGGTACGTGCATCAATCATCATAGTCACCTCACTACAGCGACCAGTGACACCTGACCAAGGTTACTATCATGTCGTTAATATTATGACAACAAAGTGTAGATTTTGTTTGCGACAGTTCTTTGTTTACTTACTTACATCAAATTATTTTTGTTCAAATGTTGCCGTAGCCGCGTGTCCAGTCGTTGGGTGTCTCTCTTTGATTATATAATGTACTGTAATGTACATTATATACCTAATCAAAGGGTGTCTCTATATTATGAGGGTCGAGTTTGAGGACAAATAAGTGTAGAATAATAGAATTCGCGCAAGGTGGTGTGGTGTATATTACCATCAACAAGAAGGGTTTTTTGTTGCTAGGACAGTACTTACCCAATATTTACTTTATTTTCTTGTTAATACCTACTTATAATAAAGTAGTCATATTTAGTTATTGCCGTACCTATGCTGATGACAGGCTTATCGACTGAAAAAATCTAATTAGTCCGTCATCAGTTATATTATCAAAAAATATTTGACCCGTACTTTTTCTTTTGTTACATAAACCAAAATTGACGAAGATACGACGCTTTTACCTAAAATTCTCAATACGTCACGCCGTGGTATAATTTTTAGTGCGTTCTGACGTCACGAGCCCCCACTGCTGAGTTTTGATGTGTTTTATGTTTGTCAATATTCTTTGATTTACAAAAACAAATAAAAAACTTTTTTAGAAAAAATAAAACCGACTCCAAAAACACAACAAAGTGAAAAATAACTTTAGCTTCAGAAGTCGGTGACTTCTGTGTGTTTGATTCAGTTTCTTTGCCACCGACTTCTGAAGCTAAAGTTATTTTTCACTTTGTTGTGTTTTTGGAGTCGGTTTTATTTTTTCCAAAAAAGTTTTTTATTTTTCCATTTTTAGTTGTAATATCCTACACAAATATTAGCTATACATTTATTTCAACATAACATAACATCACGCCTGTAATCCCCGAAGAGTTGTGCTGACGTGTACCCAATAGTCTCTACCTACACCCACATGTCTCCTTATGTTTAAGTCCCATGTGATAGGGGGCGAGTGCGGCCGCAAATCCAGACTCCGTGTTTGCTACTGAGAAGTTCCTGATTGAAAAACCCAATAACACTTTGCCCGACCTGGGAATCGAACCCAGGACCTCATGCTGAGTAGTCGCCACCACTATACCAACGAGGCAGTCATTTATTTCATATTGTTAACAATACATGTAATGGTAATAGGCTTATCCCCAATAAAATGGAACCTAACATACCTGTCGAAATATGGGTGTGCTGTACACATCTGCATACCCCCTCAGAGCATACAGGCGTGATGATATGTTATGATGTTGTGAAAACAACAAACATCCAAACGATTGCAGCGATCACGACCGATTTGCTGTCTATAATTGAAGAGTTCCATTGTATTTCTCCGATAATCACCATCGGATCTTCACCAAATTACGGGACCACCACGAAGTAATTTTCTTCCAAACAAAAAAAGAATCATCGAAATCGGTTCACAATTGGCGAAAAAAAGGCTGAACATATACACAAAAAAAAAACAGACGAATTGTTGATAACTACCTCTTCTTTGGAAGTCGGTTAAAAAAACGTGTTCATTATTTTCCAATACTCTGACGGACTGAATAGATTTGCAATTTTTTGATAGTGTCGTCAAGCCTTATGTTCCCGCCTCGTAAAATAGACCAAGTGGCCGTGCCCGCATGGCCCGCGGCTTCGTCCACTTGGAGTTTGCAAATTATATACTATGACGGAAACGTAGACCAAGTACGAGCAGTATACGGAATCCTGTGGCTTGTTAACCGACTTCAAAAAGGAGGTGGTTCTCAATTCGACTGAAATTTATTTTCTATTATGTATGTACACCGATAACGCTGAAATTTGTGATCCGATTTACGTGATTATTCTTTAGTTTGATGCGGAATAAATGCCATTTGGTCCGACTGAGGACTGCAGTAAACTCCTACAAAGGGACATTGATGCCGTTTATATGTGAAGTATTGTAAATAAACTTCCTTTCCACACAAGCAAGTGCCAGGTCATGGACATACGGTAGAAGGTTGTGACCAACCTTTTCAACTACAGATTGGGTGGCGACGTAATTTCTCGAGTCACCAACGTTAAGGATTTGGGAGTGACATTTGACCGCTGTCTTACATTTAAAGACCACCTTTCTACCCTCGCGAAGGAATCCTTCAGGCATTTGGGCTTTATATTTCTATTTTCCCTACATGTACCCTACCAACTACCTGTTAGGAGTGTTAGGCTTCAACTCCTTGGAGGTGAGAAGAGGTTCTGGCAGGCAGCTCACGGTAGCATGTAAGATCTTACGGGGACTAATCGACTGCCCTGAGCTCCACAGCCTTTTCTGCCGGCTATTTGTTCCCGACAAATATATCGGACACCGCCAGTGCCGCCGGCACATTCTGTTCGCCCCACCCAATGATATTATAAAGAAGATACGCCATGTTCATACTGAATGGCGTTCAGATATCGTTGCGAGTAATTTAAAACTACGACAGCGATAGATAATACGGAACGTATAAGATAGAAAGAGATAGCTAGCTATCAAAGTGCAACAATTGTGTCACTTTGTCCTCAACAATTTGTGCGTGCTAGTGCGATATCTACCTCTTTTTACTATATAATATCATTGGCCCCACCATCATCTAAAACTGTCGCCAAAGCTGAATCTCCTGTATGTCGGACTCAACGCCCTTCTGATTGCCAACCCTGAATGTGATGTGTTTGCGGATGAATGGAATAAGATTATGCGAATATGTCTGATGTTCTGTGAGAGAAAGTATGCAAGGGTGTCCACTGTTCCGTGTTAGTATTAGTAATTTAATTGAAACCATTGAATGGTGTCAACTGGATGTTTTTACTCTTGTTTTATTCATTATTGGTGTTTCTATGTTAATTATTGTAATTGGTGTTTACCGTTTTAATTAACTATAAATAAATAAATAAAAATGTAACATAGTTTGGCCCGGTAGTTTTCATTTTATGAACATTTTTAGTTCAGTCGTGTGGTCTTATTTTATGTTTCTTCATCGATTTCTCCCCCATTTGTGGAGCGATTCTCAAAATTCTTTTTCATTTGAAAGAATATACTCCCGTGGTGGTCTCATTATAATTTGGTGAAGATCTGATTCTGATCTTCGGAGATATACAATGGAACTCTTCCAAAATAGACGGTAAATCGGTCGTGATTGCTGCAATCGCTTGGATGTTTATTATTTCAACATCATGACGTAACATGACGCCTGTATGCTCTGAGGGATACGCAGATCATGTGTACAATACACCCAGATTTCGACAGTTTAGGTATGTTAAGTTCCATTTATTGGGGATAGAGGGAAGCCTATTAAACCATGACATTTGTATTGTTAACAATGTAAAATAAATGCATAGCAAATATTTGTATGGGATATTACAACTAAAAATGGAAATATAAAAAATACTTAAACTTTTTAGGAAAAAATAAAACCGACTTCAAAAAGAACAGATAAAAACACAAAAAGAAAAACACAAAAAAGTGGAAATAACTTTGGCTTCAGAAGCCCGAGACAAAAACACCAAATCAATCAAACAAAGGTTTTTCAGATTATGGTCTACCCTTTGTGCCCATTTAAATTCATCAGCCAATAAGCGTGAACAGACAAACAGACAGAGTTACGCTCTAAATGTGAAAGTCCGTATGTTAATTATTAAATTGAGAGCGTTTAAATAATCTTTTGTTGTGAAAATGATGTGCCATGATCCGGATTAGGATTATGAATAGGACATACATAACTAGGATACTTTTATCGCAGTAGTTCGGACAGACTCTTCGGAGGAAATTATATCTTCACGCGGGCGATATAGCAGTATCACATAAGTAGATTATAAATACTTAACATAAGGGTATCTAATCTAATCGTAAGTCGGTTGGGAATTAGTAGAGGTTTGGGTAACAACTGCCGTAGATAATATCGTGTCACAACCAGAGGTCAGTGCGTCACGTCCACCTAGGTGCCATGGATACACGTACAGGACATGTACTCCTGCACCTGTGCCCTTTGAGGTCGGCTCATCATGTCGCAATTTTAATTATAATATTTATTTTAGGAATAAACTGACTTTACTCTGCGGAACTAATAATATACTTATATCAACGTCATAAGGCGATGCGGCCCAGAGGCCCTACTCTCTGACGTCCGTCCGTCCACCCGTCTCTATCCGTCTCTCTCGCGCACGTCTGCAGATGAGTGCGAGTGAGAACAGGAACCCAGGCAGGCGCATTGCTTTGTGTAATTTATTTCATCACCGCTGCTCTCAAAACGGTGAAAGAAAACATAGTGAGGAAACCAGCATGTCCTAGAACCAAAAAATTCGAAGACATGTGACATCTACCAATCCGCACTGGGCCCGCGTGGTGGATTATAGCCCATTCCCTCTCATAGAGAGGAGGCCTGTGTCCCAGCAATGGTAGTAGAGCCATTATATAACTACGATATTATCCGCTAGAGTTGAAGTTTCGGTTACAATTATCACAAAAAGAGGCTAGAGACAATTTATAAGAGCAAAATACAAAGAAAAGAAAAGTATGATAAAAACAACAGACCAGTAACGTATAGTCCTAACGATTTAATTTTAGTTAGAAATGAAGTAGGTGGAAAATTAGACAGTGTATATTATTCGGGACCATACGTGGTAGTAAGAGATAATAATATGTCTCCGAATGTGGAAATTGTGAAAAAAATAAGCTAGATGTAATACATAAGAACCGCACTAAACTGTACCATTCTAACTAGTTTAATTATGTTTATGTTTTCATTTTATTAATTTGGAAAAAAAAATGTACCTTTAGTTTGTAATTTTTTTTTTCTTTCAAGGGGGGAGGTGTAAGGTCCCCTCTACATAATTATAATCTTTGTCATTATAGACACCATATTAATATTGTAATAAAGCCAGTATAGTCTCAGCAGTCATTGGTTTCATTTACTGTCTCTGCCTACCGTACAAAACATTAATATGCTGATGATGATGATGATGATAGAATAACATAATATTGAATTAAATTAAGTATTCATTGAATAGTATAAATTAAAATAAGTATAAAATTTAATGAAGTATCGAGGTAACTTTGTAAAGATTGTTCTTTTACATGGGTTTATGGATTATAAACTTATATTTTTGTAAATAATAACCTGAAATTCAAGCATTCGTCCTCTCCAGGTAGCTGCATGGTCATTACCATTATTAGAATTTTAGCATTATTAGGTTTAGCTTGGGTTTAGCATTATTAGAATATAGAATAATATAATATTGGATTAAATTAAGGATTATATCGTATAGTTTAAATTAAAATAAGTATAAATATTATTGAAGTACCTATCGTGGTAACTTTGTAATGATTGTGTTTTTATTACATGGGTTTTATGCTTACATTTTTGTTATTATTAACCTGAAAATTAAGCATTCGTCCTCTCTCTCTAGGTAGCTGCATGGTCATTACCTGGAGGTTTAGCATTACTGATACGCTGAAATTTGTTCGGTTAAGGCTTTTCTGTAAATTATTATCTTTTTTGAATCTTTGTTTACGTTTGTAATGGCAGTTAGTGACAGGCCTAGTTTTATTTTTAATCTATTGCTGGAGCTAGTTGAAGGTCGTATAGGTAAATCATATCGACCTCATTATGTTTTCTTTTTTGTAAAATATCAATCATCTAGACTAATCTAGAGACGACGTGAAATGACAGTCTACGTTGAGAGCTCGTATTAGCTGCAAGTCGGAAAAGCTATAAGAGTGAACCAGAGGGCAGTTCCGAGAAGTTTGAAGAGCCAAAAGGGAGGTCTCTTGGCTGCATATTAAAGTTAATGTCGCTATAGCGGTGTGAGGCATCGCATCGCGTCGTCCGCGGCATCTCTAACATCTGATGCCCAGGCTACACGAACCTGAGTGGAAAACTAATGTCCCTCGGCACTCCGCTGCGAAGACTGAAAACTGATGTCCCTCGGCCCTCCGCTACGATGACAGATGACTGATGTCCATTGGCCCTCCGCTGCGAAGACTGATGACTGATGTCCCTCGGCCCTCCGCATCCACTCCATTTCATCTTCCGTTCCGTACGCCGGCTTCCCTGGCCTAGTTAAGGTTAGGTAGCTCCAGCCCCGTATAGGTAGGCTCTATGGGTTAGGTTGTATATTAATTTGATAAGAAATTCTCTAATCTCGTTCCCTTGCTATTTTTTTCACTAAAGCCGTGCTCTCTTCCAAATCGAAAGATAGGTACCTAGGTGAGTTCCTATTGTGACCTCACATTTTTCCTCTCCCGGAAAAATGTAACATTACAACTTGTGGTAATAAATAAGATCATTAAGATTTAGTTGTTACAGAGCAGCAAGAGCAGAGCATAAACATGACGAGCATGCTAAGCATGGCGGGCGCGGTGGAGCTGGCGGCGCGCCACCCTCCCATGGGCGAGCACGACGACCCGTGCGCGCACCACGACCACGCCATGGTGGTCAGTATGCAGCTCTGAATGTTCCTCCCCTTTCCCGAGAAAGTGCGAGGCCGCTAGTGTCATAACCTCCTCGCGTTACCTCACTTGGCATTTAATTAATGCGTCCATTTATGTATTATTAATTTATGATGTCGAGCTTTAGTCGTCAGAACTAAAATGATGAATCACTATTTTTATCAAAGAAAGAGGTTCATGCTGACTCGTATGTTGCAGTTCCACTCGTGTGTGTGCACGGAGATCCTGTTCAAGGGCTGGAACACGAGCAATGAGCTGCAGCTGTTCGGTTCGGCGCTGGCCATCTTTGTGGCGGCCGTGCTGTACGAGGGGTTCAAGTACTGGCGCGAGACGCTGACAGCGCGGGCCCCCGCACTCTCCGACTCGCAGCAAAACATCGCCAAGAGCGAGCAAGGCGCGGGCACAGGCGCGGGCCGCTCGCTCAGGTGAGGACCGTGTCGCAGTGTCGCACCATGTGGGTGTGTGTGTGAGTGCCAGGTCTGACACCCCTCTCTGCTCTCCCCCGCAGGGCGCTGTTGTGCTCTGGCGCGCACGCGCTGCAGACGGCGCTGCACGCGCTGCAGTCGACGCTGAGCTACCTGCTGATGCTGGTGTTCATGACGTACAACATCTGGCTGTGCCTGGCCGTAGTGCTGGGCCTCACGCTCGGCTACTTCCTGTTCGGCTGGCGGCGCAGCGCGCTCAACGACGCGAACGAGCACTGCCAGTGACGCGGCGCACGCGGCCGGAGTGCATGGCGCGCTTCGTTGTATCTGTTATCTGTGAACAGTTTGTTATGTAGTACTTGCGTCAGCTTGAAATCTTAAGACCATAACAAATACAAAGCGCCCGTTGTCGTGCGGAACCGTCGCCTTCTCAACATTTTCGATAGCGTAGACCACTCTTGATTCTCACATCGAACAATTGTCACGCATCCTAGTTTTACCGACTTAATTGTAATATTTTTTAATAATTAAATAGCTTTATGAAAATTATATCGGTTTCCTTTTACATCCTCCTGCAGCCAACGTAATTGGCGCAGTCGGCAGGATACTCGCGGCCGGTTTCGCGTAAAAAGGAAGATTTATACATTGTTAAGCCGTACGGCTATCCAGTCGTTCCAGAGTATCCAGAATCTACACGTCGTGCTGTATCGAGGAATCCAGACATTGATTACGTAAAGGGGCTGAATAAATACATTAAATTATTTCTAGTTACCGCTTATCCTAGCCCGTACTAATACAACTTTCCAAAATTTTCTTTCTACGAAAATCATGTACATCAGAACGTTCGGCCAGTCGAGATAGGGAGCTGGCTGCTACTCCAGTTTTTAGTGACGATTATGTGACGCCTAAAGATGCCAGCCAAAGAATTTGTGACAGAACAGTTCGAAAGTTAGAAGCATTTATTTATGGCCGAACGACCTGATATCAGAACGTTCGGCCAACCTGAATCTCCATAACTGAGGACCTTAGAGAAACTGTTACTGAATAAAGAGTTAGTGACGATTTGGTGACAAACAACCAATGCTTTACTTTTACTCGTAATGCCACCGGTTAAAAGTAAAATGAATTTTGGTTCCTTGAACATCAGGAAGTTCGGCCAACGTAATCTCCATAACTGCTAACGTAAGCTCAGAGAAACCGTTAATGAATAAATATTTAGTGACGAGACTGAAACGAATGTTTATCGCTTTATTTCTTTTTGTGACGGCCCCTTAAATAGTAAATTGAATATTTAACATATAACCTCAAAACATTGGGATTATCGATTCCTCCACAAGGAAGAAGCCCAGAGAAACCGTTAATCAATAAAGATTTGGTGACGACACTGAAACGAACTTTTATTGTTTTTTTTTTTTTTTGTGACGGCCCCTTTAAATAGTAAATTGAATATTTAACATAATAACCTCAAAACATTGGGATTATCGATTCCTCCACAACGAAGAAGCCTAAAAGACTCGTAAAACCCCTGATGTGTTATAGGTTTTCAATGCAATGGTGTCAGTATTTTCGTTGATTCAAGATTAATCTATAAAAATGCACTATGGCGGATGGCGACTGAAATAGGGTGACCATAATTATATTCCAACGAAACAAGTATTTATCGAGTACTTAATTACCTTATCAATGAAGCAAAAAACGTCGTAATATTAAATTATATAGGTAAAAGCATGACAGCAATTACTAAAATAATTTAGGTACCTACTTAATCTACTAGAAACTTATGACAAGAGACTGATTTGTATATAGGTAAGTACTTACCTGCTATTATTCAGAGAGCAACAATTATTGTCTTACACCACTTTCTTTGCTTTTAATTTTGGTTTGGCTTCTTTTTTACATAGTGATTACTTCAGCTACAATGTTGCAGATGCATTTACTTGAAGGAATTTTCTACTTCACGTATAGGTATAAGTTTTTATTCTTATCTATAATTTTGATTACTCAAATATCTTGTAAGAAATGAAAAAAAAACAGTCAATACAGTTTTCGTCTATACATAGACATACTACTCTCCGCTGTGAACTATTATTGATTGTGTGATTTTATTTTTCATGCCAACTCAATATAAATTTGTCCAAAGCCATAAAATAATATGCTATAACTAAACATAAAGAGATTTAAAAATCCTTTTCATTCTAAACATTTCGATTTGTCAAAGGAAATAATTTCCGTAAAATTCATATTAAATAAAATTTTAAAATTATTTTGACTCCTATTTGGACCATTTAAATGAAAACACAACAGTTGCATAAATAACTTGTAGGTATCGTTTCGTTTGTTTTTGTTTCTTGTTTTATCGTATCGATATCTCTCCATTTCTGGAGGTAATTTACCTACGTTTATTAATTAGGAGCCTGTATTGTTGCAGGGCAAGGGCCTCCCTACCCTTTTTTTTGCTATTCCTTCTCCCACAAAAATAATTTTAAAGAATTAATTTAAATTAACACGTTCGAGGACGATACCACTTGAGACTGTGTACCAAAAGGACACAGTAAATGTCCATACAAATTATACGACGTATGAGTACGTAGCCTCCCATGAAAATATATTGATTTAAAGACATCATGACACAACCGTTTTATCACGTTATCGTATAAATACGTTATGTCATTAAAAGTAAGTTAACTAGACGTGAACGGACACAACGTGTAATAACGTCTAATTTATAGAAAAAGTACTTTCACTACCTGATAAAGATTTTGACCCACAAGTTGTGGGTCAAAATCTTTATCCGAACCATATTCTCCATCATCGTCTTGGTAAGGATCCGCCTCGGTAGAGTTGTCAGAATCATCGAAAATGCTCATCAGTCTTGTTTTGCGCTTATCCATCTAAAACACATAAAATAACCCATTAAACATCAATTTCACAGAGTAAAATTATTAATTCATAGTAAAATAGTATACTGTCTGGCTAAGGAATAATACATAAATCAAATAAACTAAATACTTACGATGTTTTGTCGCGGCAAATATTACGATACGCCACGAAATGTTTAGCGAACGCGAGCGCACCCCGCAGTGACGCAGCCGCACTGAATGTAGGAGCGCGGTAGGCGCGCGCGACGCATTTACACGTTGTGCGTGTGTGAGTACCGTTCCCGCCCACTGTCAACGGCACTTATTTGAAATAGTTTAAAACTTACTCTACGTGACAGTAAAGCTTCGGGTATTTTAAATGTTGTGACACAAGATACATTCAATAGGATTTTAACTTGAACGTTCATCGGAAATGTACGTTCTGTCGTAAAGTAAAAAAAATATTTGGACGTCATTGTACGTTGTGCCATATCAAAATTTCGAACGATGACGTATGATCTCGTTCTGTCCTCGAACGTGTTAACATCATTACCTATAAAATTAAATTAAAATACGTATTTACAAATAAATACAAATACATTACAATATCAAATCTTAAACACTCCCAGTCCCATATCTCAAAAATCAGCGACGCGAAGCGCATCTAAGAAAAGCGCTCCCTGAAATTACGCCACACAAAGGGATGACCTTTACCCCAGCAAGAAACAAGTTTAAAAAACTTAACAACTGTATAAAACCTATATGTACTTACCTATATACAAATCAGTCTCTTGTCATGAGTTTCTACTAGGTACCTAAATTATTTTAGTAATTGCTGTCATGCTTGTACCTATATAATTTAATATTACGACGTGTTTTGCTTCATTGTTTCGGTAATTAAGTACTCGATAAATACTTGTTTTGTTGGAATACATGGTCACCCTATTTCAGTCGCCATCCGCCATAGTGCATTTTTATAGATTTATCTTGAATCTTGAATCAACGAAAATACTGACACCATTGCACTGAAAACCTATAACACACCAGGTGTTTTACGAGTCTCTTAGGCTTCTTCGTTGTGGAGGAATCGATAATTCCAATGTTTTGAGGTTATATGTTAAATATTCAATTTAAAGGGGCCGTCACAAAAAAAAAAAAACAATAAAAGTTCGTTTCAGTGTCGTCACTAAATCTTTATTGATTAACGGTTTCTCTGGGCTTCTTCCTTGTGGAGGAATCGATAATCCCAGTGTTTTGAGGTTATGTTAAATATTCAATTTACTATTTAAAGGGGCCGTCACAAAAAAAAATAAAGCGATAAACATTCGTTTCAGTCTCGTCCCTAAATATTTATTCATTAACGGTTTCTCTGAGCTTCTTCCTTGTGGAGGAATCGATAATCCCAGTGTTTTGAGGTTATATGTTTAATATTCAATTTACTATTTAAAGGGGCCGTCACAAAAAGAAATAAAGCATTCGTTTCAGTCTCGTCACTAAATATTTATATTATTTGGCCGAACGTCCTGATGTTCAAGGAACCAAAATTCATTTTACTTTTAACCGGTGGCATTACGAATAAAATTAAAGCATTGGTTGTTTGTCACCAAATCGTCACTAACTCTTTATTCAGTAACAGTTTCTCTAAAGTCCTCAGTTATGGAGATTCAGGTTGGCCGAACGTTCTGATATCAGGTCGTTCGGCCATAAATAAATGTTTCTAACTTTCGAACTGTTCTGTCACAAATTCTTTGGCTGGCATCTTTATGCGTCACATAATCGTCACTAAAAACTGGAGTAGCAGCCAGCTCCCTATCTCGACTGGCCGAACGTTCTGATGTACATCGAAAATCCAGGAATAATAAGATCACTGTGAACTTAGCATCTCAACAAATAACTTGAGTTCTTGCATCCAGCATAGTTCCACAGTTCCTGATAGTTTATAACGATGGTTCAGTTCATTTGTCCTGAAAAATACAATTTTGAAAATGAGATGCCAACTTCACATAATGACATCGCAGCATCTCATCATATTAAAAAGGTTTTTCAGAATCGAGGAGTTATTTTCAACATAGTTCTATACCTCCTGATTAATAAAATAATATAGATTAATAGATAACAATAGTTCTGTTGCTTTGCCGTCAAAATAGCAATTTTGAAAATGAGATGCTAACTTCCTATATGACGTCATAGCATCTCATAGTATTTTCAGTGTTTTAACACCTAAAAGTTGTATTAAGCATAGTTTTATACACCCTGATTGATTTTAAGCATAGTTTCGTTCGCCTACTACTGGTGAAGGACACACCACACTACAAGTTTAAGCGAAAAACAAAAAAATATGGTGACCGTTTACTGACAGTTCTGACCAGCATCTCAGCCATTTTGTTACCTACGCTATAAATACTTCCAATAGTGCAGTATTCCGCTTTCAAAACACACTACACGACAAATTTTAGCGAGAAAAACCAAAACCGTGGCAGGTTAGCTTTAGTTTCCGTTTAAACTGACAGTTCTGCACAGCATCTCAACTGTTTTCATTACCAATGTTATAAATAGCGCTTTCAGGACACACCACACTACAAGTTGTTGGAGCGCCTGATGGATTCGTCGGAGCAACGAGCGACGATGCGTCCTGTTTTAGTTTTAAGTTTTTATTGTAACAATTGTACAGTTCATTACTGCTTGTGTCTTTGTTTAGATAGTACACATTTTTAAGTAATCCCAAATTCTCCTCATTTTATTTACCCAAGTCCTGGTGCTCCCGTACATGGTCCATTGTCGAGCCGGATTGTGGTATTCATCAAGTTAATTCGAAGATTAATGAAATCAGCGATATTTACGTACAACGGAATTATTTAACTTGGACTTGAGAGGTTATAACGCCGGTGCCACCAGCGTGGAATTTGGATGGAGTACATATTATTTTCACGAAGTTTATATTGGATATTTTAGGTTAGGTTAGGTTAGGTTAGGTTTTTTTGTTTTTTTTTGTTTTTTTTTTGTTTCGGCAGGAGTGGGAAATCCCCGCGGACACCTCGACTATCCCACAGGAATTTCTCTTGTGAGACAGTCGAGGTAGTGCCGGACTCGAACCGGCTAAAACCACACTCCTGCCTTTCCAGAGCCCTCTGACCTTGTCAGAGCCGTTTTGTGCATATTTATTGTATTGGCTTCTGTTCTTTTATACATTAGTTTAGGAATTCGGAGAGACCACGTCCTCTCGGTACGGACATCTATGACTTCAGATATCAACTTTTAAAATTATACCTATTACTCATACTACAATGACGATTAATTTTTACCTATTTAAACTACCAAAATCTCCCTCTTTTTTTAAATTCTTAGACACGACAAACTAATAAAATACTCAAATTATAATACTCAAACTATATACACATTATAATTATAATCTAGTATTATTACTTATTCCTGCATATTACCACGGTTGCTATTTGTGTGCAGTATTTCAAAAATGTTTCGCGGGTTTTATCCGCCATTAGGCTAGGGAGATTTTGCGCAACAAGCTCTACCCCAAGCTGCTGCTCTGCCTCGAATCTGGCCCTTGCGGTGATGGGGCACTCCAACAGTATGTGGAGCACCTTCTCTTCCTTGTCAGGCTCACAGGCGCACGATGGGCTCTCTTTACACTTGAACCGACTCAAGTATGCAGAGAACCCACCATGCCCCGTGAGTATCTGCGTGGTGATGCTCGTGGGGACCATTTTGCGCACGATCCTGTACGCCGCTACCGCGTCCGGGAAGAAAATTTTTGTGCCCGAGGCAGTCTCACCCGTTACATACCTCCCGTTCCATTCGTCAAGCGTCTCCAACCGGATTCTTCGCTTGACGAATGATACGGGGCACAGATCATAGTCCGGCCTCTTCTTCGACCTCAGTGCGACCTCCTTCGCCAGCTGGTCGGCTCGCTCGTTCCCCTCCAACCCTGCGGGGTCTTTATCCAGAACAAGGAGACACTCTTGTTCTGGAGCCTGCAGCGTCGGATGGTGTCCCTGGTTTCCACAGCCAAGGGATGGGGGAACTTACGTTCGCAACTGACTGAAGGGCCGCCATGGAGTCGCTGAAGATGCCGAACGTGGTTTCACCACTCTCGAGCACTTCTCCTGCCGCCTTCTGTAGGGCCAGAAGCTCTCAGTAAGACGGCATGGCAAGTTTTAGGGCCTTAGTTTCGGTGGCACCATTCCACAAGGATAGCGCCGCTCCGACTTTGCCCTCAATCTTGCTGCCGTCTGTGAATATACGCACAGCGAAGTCGCTGTGGTTGTTATATTGTTCCTCGTCTACCAGGCTTCCCAACTCCAGCGTCACTTGGTCCACGGGGTGCGGAGCCTCTATCGCTGGAGCCATCCGTTCAATCTCCCTCCCTCTTAGTACTGGCTGGGGTACGCCCCTCTTGGCTCCGTACAACGCAGCCGCTTCCCGTATACGGAGGTCGAGTGGGACCACCAGCCAGCACCAGTGCCGAGTTTAGGGAGACCGTGCGGTAGGCTCTACACAGCTTCTGGGCAAACCCCCTCTGGACCACGTTCAGCTGTTTTATGACCCCCAATTTGTTGGCGGCAGGTGCCCATGCGCTTGCGGCGTACAAAATCGTGGGCTCTACTGCAGCAGTAAAATAAAAATAAAATCATTTATTTCAGGTCCGAGACCCATATAAAACAAAAATAGCAACCAAACACATAAATTATTGAAATATCAGAAATAGGTATTAAAATTACATTAAAACCATTATAATTGACATTAAACTCGATTAAATTAGCAAGTCAAAAGTAAAAATACACAAATGATCCAGAATAAATAAATAAATGTCAGATAAATTATTAAATCATTAAAAATTAATTACAAAATGTGAAATTACACGAAAGACATTATTCATTATATAATCAAATATTACAGTAGTCTCTTACGTGCGACACTATATGTAACTTGTCTGTCACAACAGTGTCGCACATAAGGACAGTCCAACCTGTTCGCTATCATACTCAGAACGGTATTGGAGCTGGCCCGCACTCTGCGTACAAGAGACGCGCAGCGCTTCCGCATGGTCGCATAGAAGCAAACCGCGCGCGCCCAAGCGAACATACCTGACGCGCTGCAGAAGCGAGGCAGACCCAAAACCGCCCTGAAAGCGTTGTTAAACTGGACGCGGAGGGTGCTGTAGCTTTTTTGCGTGTAATTAGCCCACAGGCTGCAAGTGTACATGGACGTGCAATATGCTCGGAAGAGAGTTATTTTCACGCCATCCAAGCAACGCGCGAACCTGCGGGCCAGCATATTAGCTCTTTTGGATAAAGCCCTCCGCTCCCGTTCCAAGTCAGCATGATCCCTGAGGTCAGCCGTGACTATATGCCCTAGGTATTTAAACTGATTTACCCGGTCTAAGGGAACACTATTTATTCTTAAAGGAGGTACATAGTCCGGACATCTAGCACCACCGGCCTCAAAGACCATGTACTGACTTTTCTTAACATTATATACAAGTCCATGATTAACAGCGTAATCCTCACATGTCGCTATCAACCTCCTCAGGCCACAGATCGACGCGCTCAGCAGCACCATGTCGTCTGCATAGCTTATGTTATTGACACAAACGTCGTCTACATGACAGCCGACGTGCTGACTGCTGAGCGCGACGATCAGCGCGTCCATATAAAGGTTGAATAACATGGGGGAAGTCAGACCACCCTGTCTTACACCGCACTGCAATTGATATGGCTCCGACATTGCCCCCGCCCACCTGACACTGTTGACTTGGTGCGCATACCAATACCTGAGGATGGCAACAAGTTCTGATGGTAGGCCGATACTCTCAAGTTTTTCCCACAAGAGATCATACGCCACCAAATCAAAGGCCCTGAACAAGTCGAGAAAACACGCATATACCGGGGTTTTACGGTCATTGTAGTATCTGACGGTATGCTTAAGACACAGTATGGCACCTTCCGTTGATAATTGGGGCCTAAATCCAAACTGATTATCATGCAAAGATATATAATTACTTAACTGTGTATTAAGCAAACCGTCAAACACTTTCGCTGTAACTGTAGCTAGAGATATTGGCCTATAGTTACTTTTATCAGCTAGGTCACCGGTTTTATCTTTAACTACAGGCACAACTAGAGTTTTCACAAGATCCGGCGGAAGATAAGAGTGGCTCACGCATAGTGAGTAGAACATTGCCAATACTCTGTTTATATGTGGGCCAGCGTGAACTAGGTGTTCAATGGATAAGGAATCATGACCTGGATTCTTGCCTTTAGTCATGTTCTTAATTGTTACAGCCACATCTTTGGCACTAAACCTTACCCCTATCATCCCTTCAGGTAACTGAGCATTGTTGACCTCACACGCAGGACCCAACGGTGACTGTATAGTAAATTGACTCTTAAAGATATCAGCAATGCCTTTACAATCACTCACCCCATCGACACTCACCGGAAGTCCAGGCTTGGCGTTAACTTTATTCGTGCTTTTCCAAAAGCCTCGAAAATCACCTTTGGCGTGTTTTTCCGCAAGACTGTCCATTTTAATCTGGGCTTGATTATCTTGACACCATTTTAACTGTGATTTAAAAAGTCTCCTGCTGGCACACATGTTATCATACAAGGGGCCAGTGCTAGGTTTACCACACGAAACCCATTCCGTAAACTTTATTCTAGCCTTCCGGTGAGCCTCGCTGACAGTACCAAGGAAAAAAAAAATTACCCGCTGTCCGGTCAACTGTACTAGCCAACTGTACCACGGGCAAGGAGTCTCTATTCCAACCCACCACGCGCGGCCCACTCCCATTCCTCACAACGCCTTCCCGACCTGCCAAGGACGCAGCTCGAAGGGCGGACACAATGTCAGAGTACATCACATCAAGAATGCAATGGTGATCGGGGTCATTGCAGTAAAAATCAGCACAATTAATACACTCGGTGGGAAAGTTAACCAACCTTAAACGTTTATGACACTCTGTGGTATATTTCGCGATCTGTTCCTTATTTCTAGTACCCCACGATATCGTGCTATCGTTCGATGATATTTTAGTCTGTAATTTAAGTGTAAGTAAATTAAGGTCACACTCTATGATTAGCGGAAAATGATCAGACCACTGCGTATCATATTTAACGTAAACATTAGTGACAGATCGTTTTGCTGATTGCGTAACTATACAATGGTCTAACCAGCTGCACGTACCATGCGCATCACTAATGAATGTGTATGTACCCGAGTCCACACCGAGAATATCAACATCAACACATGTCCAATATTGTTCACTACAGAAACTAGAAAGCTCATTATAAAATAATTCCTATAGGTTAGCATTATAATCACCTAACATAAAAACCGATTGAATATTATGTTCGTCTATAATGGCACTTACCGCACTTAAACAGTCCGTAAAGTCCGGTAGATTATCCGCACAATTAGTAGGCATGTACAAATACTCATCACAAGCACAGGTCGGTCTTTTGTTGTCACTTTTAATGCACTAATACGAGGATTATCACACCGCAACACTGACACTTGTTGGAAAACACTGTTTCTCCATAGTAACGCGACACCGCCAAACGGCCTCCCGCGCAGTATGCCGGCGGACGTGTCCACTGCCGACGTCCCTGTGTATCCGAAGCCGTTGTCGATCGTGCCTAGATATGTGATATCCTCAGGCAGTAACCATGTTTCTTGCAGTGCAATTAAGTCACAGGTGCGACACAACTCCCGAACACTGTCTACTGATCGCTTGACGTTCTTACAGTTGAAGCTAGCAAACCGGTACCCACGACTATCCATTATGTTGGTGCTTAGCGCCGTCCACAGAAGAGAATCTGTTCGTATTTCTATAGTTAAAATTAATGAAACGTCTAAATATGATACCGGCTGGCCATATATTTTCATCCAAGTATAACGGTAGTTTAGATTCAGACACAAAAAATTTGTAGGCATTATGGCCCCTCTCTTTTCTCATTTTAATTCTCTCGAGACACACAGTTTCCTGCGTTTTACGTTGAATGTATGTAATTATGTCATCCTCCGTTGTTTCGCCGTGAATATTCGTAATGAATATCGGAATTTTCTTTTCAGCTGCTTTAAAATTGCAATTTATATCTTTCGCCATTCCCGACTTGCCCGCATAACGGTATTGTGTACGTTTCTTATACGAGACTTGTTGCCATTCCCCGTCTTTATTACGACTTTTTGGTGACATGTCGTTAGCACCCGCACGCTGTAAATTCGCCGCTAACGCCATAGTGTTCTCAGCGTCGGTCAGCTGACTCACTATCGCTACCTGCGCCGGCGATGACGCGGCCGGCCCGGGCGACTGTACGCGCAACATGATTCAATGGCTCTGACGTAACCGCAGCGCTCGGCGCTTCGTCACATTCAAGCGTCATCGCAACGTTGACACTGCTAGCCGGTTCCGACCGTTGTTGTCGTGATCCCTTCAACTTAGAATTCTGACTTTTTTGCGGTTGTTTTTCATCTACCCGCGTTATTTTTCTGTATCGCAGTGGAGTTTTCTGATTGCTATCACTGCCCAGATCACTATTATTCATGATGCACTCTTCACTCATCGACGAGTTATGCACGTTTGACAGTCCCATAGGGCCACTATCGAGTAACCATGCACCTCGGTTTTTGTTTACTTTAAATGCGGACGTTGGTGGTAATGAATCACATTTAATTTTAAGGATTTCATCTTTCAACTCGTTCAAGTCATCCAAGGTTGCATATGTGGTCTTGATCTCATTGATTGTAGTTTGCATCCGTACAATGTCCTTTAGAAGTTTCGTGCAGTCTAAGTGATCAAACGTTAACGGCGGTAGCTTTTCAAGCTGCCGCGCCACAAACACTGGGATTTCGGTTGGTTCTGTAGATTTAAACACCTTGATTATGTCTGCCATATCTCGTTCTTCCTTCCCTTTGTTTTTCCGGACAACCTTCCGCAACTCCGTGGGCATGGAGTCAAACAGAAGCGATTTAGATGTCTTAATTTCTTCACTCGTAAACGCCGAAGTACATATCCGCACTAACGTTACTTCGTCAATCACAGACACCTTGTTTTGGATGTACGACAACATCTCGTCTATTACAATGTTACACTTGCTACATTTTAATACGTTCGTCATTTTTACAAAATTAGCGCTATCGATATGCGTGACCGTCCCGGATGGTTGCGCGGGCGCGACTGAGCGACTGAGCAGTGTATATTGCCCTTATCACCTCCGGGTGCAGGCCCTAACTAATACGGGCTGCTCTGGCCAGCTGCTTGTACATAGCTATGGCCTTTTTACAGACCATAGCTACATGTTTGTTGAAGGTGAGTTTGGCATCGATTGTAAGCCCCAGTATTTTGACATCTTGGGACATGCCAATGTCGAACCCCCCATGCTCAAACGCGGCGCGTCGTATTTCAGCCTTCGCGTTAGTACCATCGCACAGGTTTTGTGCGGTGCGAAGTTCAGCCTATTCCTGACGCCCCACGTCCGAACATGTTCGAGAGCGGCATTGGCCTGTCCCTCAATTTCTAGTGCAGTGTCCCCGTCGAATACCAACACCACGTCGTCAGCAAATGTCTGGCAGTAGTCATTCCTACTTTCCAGCTGCTTCAGGAGCGGATCCAGTATCAGGTTCCAAAAAATGGGCCCTCCTATCGAGCCCTGAACGCACCCTTTGCTGTTACTTCTCCTGCTTTCTTCACCGGCGTATCTCACTGTGACCATCTTGTCGCTGAGATAGCTGCCGACTACCCGTCTCAAATTCACAGGACACTTTTCCTCAGCCAATCGTACTTTGATAGTGGGCCACCACGCACAGTCGAATGCTCCCTCAATGTCCAGTGACACAAGCGTGACAATCTTTTTCTGTGCCAACTTCGTGCGGATGTGCTGCACAAGGGTATAGAGGGAGTCTTCAGTGCTTTTTTGGGGCATAAAGCCGTATTGGCGAGTACTTGAATGAATGACTTGAAATGAATGACTTGAGTAGTCTCAATCTGAAACAAGGACAAATAATCTCCTTTGCTGATGATACGGTACTTTTGTTTCATGGGCGCACGTGGACTGAAGTGTTTGGCTTGGCTAATGAAGGATTTGAGTTAGTTACGTCTTGGCTCGATCACAATCTTCTCACATTGAATGCACAGAAAACAAAATATTTAACTTTCAGCATTAGAAATAACACGCAACCACCAAACAACTTGCAAATAAAGTTACATACTTGCAAAAGTACAGTAGCCTGTTCCTGCTATAGTCTCACAAAAGGATCCTCTATCAAATATCTAGGCTTGATAGTAGACCAAAACCTTAACTGGGGGGAACATATCGGTGCCGTAATAACTCGGGCTAGGAAAATGATCCACGTATTTAAAAATCTCCGTAATATATGTGACCCCAAACTACTTAGGACCATATATTTTTCTTTATGTCAATCGGTATTATCATATTGTATCACTGCTTGGGGAGGAGCATCAAAAACTACTATGATAAGTCTCGAAAGAGCTCAGCGAGCAATATTAAAAGTAATGAGCTTCAGAAAATTTAGATATCCTACGCATCTATTATATAAGAATTTAGCTATGCTCACAGTTAGACAAATTTTCATAAACAATGCTGTTTTGCTTCAACACTCCAAGTTACCGGTAACTAATTTCAATACTAGACGAAGAAAAGATCTGGTGTACCCTATTCCTAAACGTAAGACGGTTTTTTCAGATAAATTTTTTGATCATCTCGGACCACATTTATATAACCAGTTATCTAAGTTCATCAATTTACGCAATTCGACTTTCTCTGTTTGCAGAAAAACTTTAAATAAATATCTAATCGAACTGAACTATAATAACACAGAAAAGCTATTAACATCCATATCATAAATACATTCACAGAAAGACATACACACTCTCATTCCATGCAAACACACCTACACAACACGCGCATTCATATGTACATTTCACACACATACACCATTATTTTTTGTTTTTTTTAATTCTTTATATTTATATTTACTTTTTGGTTGTTTCTGTAATGCCATTATTGGCAACTTTGATTGTTATCTTAATGTTCTAAGTTCATACCGTAACTCATAAAATCCTAACTTTTTCTTGTCTGAAATGTTTGCATAATTATACTTTAAATATTTTACAATTTACCCTCACAAATTGTTGTAATCAAGTTACCAAATGTCCAGATAATACCCACTGTATTGCATTAATATCCAAACTCATAAATTAATCTATGTTTATCTAACAGTTAAATGCAAGTTATGTGTATTATTGTGAAAGTGTGCGAGTGTTTGTGAACGAGGAAGACTGATCTGCCGTGATACAGTTTTCACTAGTACGGAGGTCAGTGTGAATCAAGATCAAACAACCGTATAACCTACACAGGTATTTATAATAAGAAATTACAATTGTATATTAGCAGACACAAATCACAGGATTGTTGCGATTTGTATGTTAAGGTTGTTCTTTTAAATGGTCAATAAACTTTTAAACTTTAAACTTTAAACTTATCCTGGGTAGTAAGTAAAATTCGAGGCGGGCAATCAGCATCTTCTCGTACACTTTCCCCAGGACAGGCAATAGCCCAACCGGCCTGTACGACTTTGGTGCGGTGTACGAGTCTTTGCCTGGCTTTCTAAGCACTACCACCGTTGCTTCCAGATCTTCGGGAAGTGGTGTAGCGCCAGGCACTTATTCAGCAGTGCCAGGAAGTAGTTGGGGTCACAGTGAACCGCGTGACTGCAGATGTCCGCCGTGAAGCCGTCGGCTCCCGGGGCCTTTTTTTGGGTTGAATGATCCCATAGACCTTTAGTGTGCGTGTATGTATGGTCTTTGGGTTGTGTGTACGGAGAGAAATAAAATGCCGCGGAACTCTATAATAATTTTACTGTTAAAACTTAATACGAAATATTACAAGGGAGTAGCTAATCAGATGGGAGCGCGTCAATACTCTAAGATGGTTAAGGGCGAACTGTCGTCGCCGGGCGCTGCACGTAACATGCATGTATATAAAACGATGTGTCAGCGCTCCTACACTATTCCTCCCCTTTTTTTTTAAAAACAACAGGTTTTTTACTAAATAATTTCTTAAATCCAAAAATAACATAATTAAAACTAAGTACAAGTTTATCAGAACTACGAGTCACAAAGAATTTGCTTATACATCATTTCACTACAATCAACAATGTCGTAACCAGATATCTTGCAGGTGCGCAGTTGCGCTACTTATAATGTAGGTACGCTTTAAACAATGTTATGAATTAAAAGTATTTAGTTATATTATCACGCTGTTATTACTAAGGGAACAAGCAGTGTTTGTTTTTTTCTTGAACATTACAATCGTTATATTTGTTTTACATTTTAAATTTTGATGCAATAAATCTACAATACAACAATGAAAATACTCATTTTTAATTACATGACCTTACAATTATCGTTTGGTTTATATTCTGCTGTCCTCTCTTGGCTTCATTGTGGCTTGGCCAACAACACAAAACTTCCGATTGTCCTACGATTGAACAGCAAAATATAAACAACCAAGAAATAATCTATATGGTGCGGTTACCTATTTTTCAAGGTACCGACTGGAAATTTCTACAAATAAAGGCTTAACATAAATACAACATAAAAAATTAAGGGTAGTCACCATGACGACATACTCTGCAATAAAATAAATTGGCACCCCTTGGAGTCCACAATATTCATCATGGTGACGCCAATTGAAAACACATAATATTACCTCACTTTTTCACTGTTCTAACCTATTACACTGATTACACATAACAAGGATTTTACACTATTACACATTTTTGAACTTGAATTGACTTGAATGGATGATGGTTTTTTGGCGGGTTATATTCAGTATATGACTTTAGGATTAGGCGATGTTTGTGGCGGTTGCACAGTTTCTACCTTAATACTCGGTAAGGCCATTGAACTTGGTATTACTTCCTTCTTTAACCACTTTCGTATGCCTTTTATACACCTTCTTTTTCCTGCATATATTAACAACATGGCAAATAGTACTATTGTTACTATCATAATGATGCCAATAAGGTTTAATTTATTCTCTACTTGAGCTACGTTTGATAAATTTTCATTTACAATGACATTTTTCTTTGTCTGATTGGAACCCATGTTTTAAGAATAATGTAACTGATTTACAATTATATGTAGCTTCTTGACTAATGTCTGATATGCATTGACTTATTAATCCGCGATGTCATTCGTATTCAATATATTTGACCTAGATTTTGATACAGCTAATTTAACGATATTTCAACGGTTTTTTGCTTAATCGTCCAGTTCGCGTTGTATATGTATTATTACTGGTTTCGCTCGTTTGAAAAGTTACTTTTTTCTGAATTTTCTCACCTGTTTTAATATCGGTTTTATCTATTAACTGTTTACCTACTGTCTGTTTATCTAATTTCTCTGATGGCAATTCACTATCTATCAATAGGTATGCTGGTTTCAAACGATCTATAGACACATTTGCTGGTCTGTCTGGCAATTGTACACGAAATACTTTATCATTTCTATTAATGACGCGATATGGTCCATCGTACGGAGGTTGTAATGGTTTCCGTACTGCGTCATTCCTAATAAATACGTAATCACTAGTGTATAAATCTTTGTGTACAAATATCTTTTGAGGTGACTTGTTTTCTCTACAGGACGGCTTAAATCTATCTATCACGTCCTTTATTTTGTTTACGAAACTATTATCATCGTATGACTTTACATTACTACTGTCGTAAAAGTCACCTGGCAGCCTAATATTGCTACCATACAACATTTGTGCTGCGGTTACGCCTGTATCTGACCTAATTGTTGTGCGTAACCCTAACATTGCCGTTGCCAATTCATCTACCCAGCATTTCGAGTCTAAACGTGCTTTTAAGGTGGCTTTTAAAGATCTATGCCATCGTTCTACTGTTCCATTACATTGAGGATGATATTGGAGTTGTACGCGTTTTCTGAATTCCCATTAACAACATTAGTTCTTTAAACAGATTACTTTCAAACTGTCTTCCCTGATCACTTGTGAGTTTAACTAGGCACCCATAACGACTAATCCAACCTTCATATAATGTTTTTGCTACTACTTCTGCAGTTATCTCTTTTATCGGAAATGCTTCCGGCCAACGCGTGAATCTATCTATGATTGTTAAACAATATCTAAATCCTTCAGGTGAAGTTGGTAAGGGTCCTACTATATCTATGTGAATATGTTCAAATCGTTTACTACTCTCGAAAGTTCCTAAATCAGAAACAGTATGTTTTTGGATTTTCGCTTTTTGGAATTTTATGCAAGTTTTGGCCCAATTTCCGACATCCTTATTCATGTTAGGCCAAAAATATCTTTCACAAACTAATTTCCTACTTGCTTTAATACCTGGATGGCTCAAATTATGTATTGAATCAAAAGCTAAACGTCGAAACTTTCCAGTTAAGTATGGACGTGCTGAGTCGGTTGAAACTTCGCAAACAACGTATTTCTCTGAATTTAATAAGGTTACACGTTTCAACACGACGTTGTTATTGTCATTTGATTCGCGTTGTAATTTTGCTAGCTCGGCGTCCGTTTCCTGTGCAGCTGCGAGCTCTGCGAAATCAAGCATCGTGGGACACGATATTGTTGCTACTCTGGATAAAGTATCTGCTACTATGTTATCGTTCCCGCTAATATGCCTTATATCTGTACTAAATTCGCTTATGAACATAATTTGCCTAGCCCTTCGTGAGGTTTCCCTATTGGTACCTGTTTTATTAAATAAATATAACTAACTCTTGACCTTCAACCATATTGCGAAAATGAATTATAGCTAAATATATTCCTAACAGTTCTCTATCATAAGTACTGTATTTAATTTGAGCATCTGTTAACTTTTTTGAATAATATCCTAAAGGTTTCCACTTGTTATCAACATTTTGCTGTAATACGGCACCTATACAAGTGTCTGACGCATCGGTCATCAATGCCAAAGGGGTATCTGACGTTGGATACGATAATAAGACTGCATTTTTTAGGTCTTCTTTACATTGCTCAAAATTACGTTCGGCTAACTCTGTCCAGTTTATTTTAGTTTTATCTTTACGTTTCGTATTTCCTAGGTACTTATTTAACTCAGTCTGGTGATCAGCTGAGTGAGGTATGTTTGCTCTATAAAAATTCAACATTCCCAAAAATCGTCTAAGTTCCTCAATAGTTTCCGGTTTGGGAAAATTTACAATGGCGTTGGCCTTATCTTCTAACGGTCTAATTCCTTCTACGGATACTTCGTATCCTAAAAATTCTAATTGTTCTTTGCCAAAACTACATTTAGAAAAATTAATAGTTATACCAAATTGATTAAATCTTTCAAAAACTTTTTCTAAGTGCTGTTTATGCTGTGTCTCATTTTCTGATGCGATAATTACGTCATCAACATAATTAAATAAAAAATCTAAACCTTGCAAAACAGTATGATGCATGAAACGCTGAAAAGTTTGCGCTGCATTACGTAATCCAAAAGGCATGCGCATAAATTCAAATAAACCAAAAGGTGTTATAACAGCAGTTTTTTCTACGTCATTTTCCGCGACAGGTATACAATTATATGCTCGGTTAATATCTAACTTCGTAAAGATCTTCTTATTAGCCAAAATATACGTAAAATCATGAAGACGGGGCACAGGGTAGCGATCCGGTTTCGTAATTGCGTTTAAACGTCTGTAATCTCCACATGGCCTAATATTACCGTCCTTCTTGGGTACGACGTGCAGGGGACTTGCCCAAGCGCTGTGACTCGGCCTAAAGATCCCAAGCTCTTGCATAACCCTAAATTAATTTTTGGCTTTTACGTACCTGTCCGGGGGCAGCTGTCTCGCTCGTGCGTGCAATGGAGTACCTGTAGTCTCTATGTGATGGCAAACGCCATGCTTAGGTGTCTCTTTATATGAAACAGGCTTAGTTAATTCTGGGAACTTACACAACAATAAATTCATAATAGTGGCAATTATCAGTGATGGTTTTAATAGTGGGCTCAGTGGAACTAGAGAGATTTCCTCTCGTACCTAAACTAGTAACCTGATCCACTAGCCTTCGTCCGTTCAAGACCATTAACAATTTATACTTAGCTAAGAAGTCAGCACCTAATATGGGTTGCTGTACGTCCGCTATCGTAAATAACCAACGGAACGCTCGTCTTAAATTTAAGTCTAGTTCTAAAGTATGTGTACCGTACGTATTGATCTCGGTACCGTTCGCAGCATACAACTTATAACAGGCACTATGTGCGTTATCTTTCTTAAAAACAACTCTGCGAGGTAGAACAGACACATTTGCACCACTATCCACTAAAAAGTTCAAACCTGAATTCCTGTCCTTGACGCATAGACGGTGATTGACGTGCACGCGGTCACAGCCTCCCGTCGCTGACTGCACCGATTCTAGTTTTCCGATAGCTTGGCATCCTTCTTCTTCCAATTGCATGGTTGAACACACTTATCCGCCTTGTTGCGGAATTTGAAGTGGTAGAAACATAACCAGTTGGGGTCGTCTTCAGGTGCTTTTACGTTTCTAGACCTGGAGTTTGATCTTGACCGGGATCGTAAATTTCTGGATCTACCATGTCTCGAGCGACCTCTGGAACCATTCTCAATGTTGCGTAATCTGTCGCTTAATTTATGTATTTCCGCTATCACCAAATCATCTTTTTCCGAAGGTCCTGGTTTTACGCTGGCAACGCTATGTACAGGGGTGATAGTTTCCGCGACCTTGTCTGCAATCGACGCCAATTTTCCATATTTTCTTCATCGGTTGCTGCCAAAACTCCACGCACTGATGGTGGTAACTGATTTTTCCACATCACCTTGAGTGTCTCGTCGGTTACTTTTCCTCTGGCCAGGTCCCGCATTTTGCGTAGGAGGTGCGATGGCTGTAGATCGCCTAGCTCCATTTCGCCAATCAGCTTCTTAATCTGCCGTTCCGCTGACTCTTTATACACCGAAATTAACTTGTGTTTCAAGGCCTCGTATTTCTTTTCTTGTGGCCGATCTAATAGAATATCTGCGACTTGTTCCGTGACTTCAAGGTTTAATTTCGATAAAATTATCCGATACCTGGAATCTTCGGACATCTTCCGGCAATTGATTATCGCTTCTGCCTTGGTGAACCACAATTCTGGTGCTCTCGTCCAAAAATCTTCTAATTTGTCGGTGATGGAGACCGGTGAAAGGGAATATTCGTCGGCAGCTACTTTGTCTTCCATTATTACTACTCACGCAGATTAGTTTTAAAGAGATTCCGCACGATAGACGCTTTGATGTTAAGTGAGTTGCCCGTTCTCGATCACGTACACACAATTTTAAAAAAATCACTGATGTAAAGTCACGTTTTTAAATCACGACACCACTTTTAGATCACGTCGGGGTCACCAATTTAGTGTGCGTGTATGTATGGTCTTTGGGTTGTGTTTACGGAGAGAAATAAAATGCCGCGGAACTCTATAATAATTTTACTGTTAAAACTTAATGCGAAATATTACAAGGGAGTAGCTAATCAGATGGGAGCGCGTCAATACTCTAAGATGGTTAAGGGCGAACTGTTGTCGCCGGGCGCTGCACGTAACATGCATGTATATAAAACGATGTGTCAGCGCTTGTGTGAGACTGCACAAACAGACTCACGATGTCCGCGATTACGCGGAGCCCTAATCAAAATAATATTTGTCCAATCGACAAAGGGAAAACAACTATTAGATACACTTACCATCACGTTGGTACTGGTGATGTGACGTAGTCCCTGGTCACGTCGTATCTGGGTGGGGTGTAAGTGTAAATGTGTTTTGTGTTGTGTATGTGAAGTTATGTAGATTCGACGGTAACCAAAGGACGCCCCACAGCGCGTACCGTCGACTCCCTGGTCTAACCTTCAGATCACACACGTGGCACTTTTCATCAATGTCCAACTGAATTTTATCCCGGTTTGCTAACCCAATCGGGGATGTACAATAGTCCAGCACTGAATTTAGGAAGTTACCGGCGTCCAAATGACACGGAGGCCGGCTACATAACCAACAAATTACTCGCGGTCACGACCCAAGGTGGCGAGATCTTTCAATTTTCACTCAATTATCAACAAAATATCAAACACCGATCAAGATTGTATCGGATTAACATTAACTCAAAGTTTCAATCAATAATTACACGAAAACAGCGTGCATCAAAAAAACGAAGACCACGGAAGCGTGATTCTTCCCAATCAAATTTGCACTGACAAGCAAACGTCATCGCACTGACAACTGAAACGTCATCTGTCAAACGTCAAAAAAGTGCGTTCAGAAACTTGGTGGATGAAACATCTACCCCCCCCGGACGGGCCGTCCCGTCCGCTAATCAATTGGCAGTCTTGACAAGGTTGCGACCGCTCTCTTCATAACCGATCCATCCACCAAAACCTCAGCAAAACGAGGTACCCCGTCGGTGCCAGCCACCAAATTGAGAATGCGCCCCCTGCGCCAATACAGAGGCTTAAGGTTGGCATCCTTAATAAGGACGAGGTCTCCTATCTTGGGCGGATGAGTTTTATCAGTCCACTTGACGCGCTGCTGGAGGATGTGCAAATACTCTAAGCTCCAACGCTTCCAAAAGCTCTGAGTGAGCTGTTGCACCAACTGAAACCGCGATAGCCGATTTTGGCTCACATCAACAAAAGGGTACTCAGGCAGAGCGACAAGTGGCTGTCCAATCAAGAAATGGCCCGGGGTTAGAGCCTCCAAATCGTTCGGGTCCGAAGAGAGCGGGCACAATGGACGCGAATTTAGTACCGCTTCAATGCGACAAAATACCGTAACTAATTCCTCAAAGGTGAGAACGGTGTCTCCCAACAATCTCCGCCAGAGTCCCTTTGCTGCTTTCACCGCGGCCTCAAAAATACCCCCCAATGGGGGCAGGCTGGCGGGTCGAACAACCAAGTGACCCCTCGACGGGCCAATTTGTTACCAATGTCAACCTGGCTCTCATTAAGAAAGTCATACACTTCCTTCAAATAGTTACTTGTACCCTTGTAGTTGGTACCGCAATCAGACCTGATCAGAGAAGGTAACCCACGGCGAGACGTAAATCTATCCAAAGTAGCCACAAAGGCCTCCGTCGAGAGGGAGGATACCAGCTCCAAGTGCACTGCCTTAGTTGACAGGCAGACAAATACGCACAAATAAGCCTTGACAATTTTACTATTGCGAAGGGTAGACGTCTTTATCGAAAAGGGACCAGCAAAGTCCTTTCCTACGCCTGCAAAGGGCCTCGCCTCATTGACACGATCAGCAGGCAAGTCTCCCATCTGGGGCTGCATCGTTGGGGCCTTAGTCCGATAGCACGGTATGCAACGGAAGACGATGCTACGAATGGTACGACGAGCCGACAAAATCCAAAACTCTCGCTGCAGAATGGCCAACAGCGCATTGCAACCGGCGTGCGAATTCTTAATGTGACGATCAGTCACCAACAATTTAATCAAATGGCCCGCCTTGGGCAACAAAAGGGGGTGACGGACCATAAGGAAGGCTAGAGTGCCTCAACCGTCCTCCAACACGCAAAAGACCCGTTTCATCCAAAAAGGGGTTCAACTTACTAACGGCTCCCGACAACTTAACTCTACCGGACTTCAAGGTCTCGATCTCCTTCTCAAAGTGTACGGCCTGCACAGAGCGAACCCACAGGAGGAGTGACTCCTGTCGCTCTTGAGGAGAGAGAACCGGTGACAGGCGCTTATCCCCTGGATTCCTAGCATTGTGACCAAAACGCCTGATCCACGAGGTAACGTTCAACAATTTGTCGAGGGAGCTGTATCGATTCAACAAAATATCAGGATCAAACGGAGGGTCCTTCGTCCCAACAGCGAGCACCTTAAGCCCGGGCAAAGGATCCGACATCAAAACTGGCGTTCGAGGCCAATCATCCTCGGGGCGAGTCAGCCAATCCGGTCCCCACCAAAGGGGGTGCACAATCAGGCGGGGGGCCATGCACCCACGTGAGGCTACGTCGCCGGGACTGTAGCTACATTTAATTTTCATCTTTGTTTCGACAATTCAAAAGTGCCTGCAACTGGCCTACTTGAAATAAATGATTTGATTTTGATTTTGTTCAAGTCTCCAGGCACGTGCCTCCAAATCAAAGGCGTTTCGGAATTTTGTATCTGTGACACTCGGTTCGCCACAAAGACGTCCAAGGAGTGGACGGACGTCTTCAAGCAGCACAAAACAATTTGACTGTCCGTCCAGGCGTAAGAATTCCGAATGTTCACAGATCCACCTAAAGTTTGAGCAACGTGATTCAAGAGACGCACAAGAAGCGCCGCCCCTGACAACTCTAGCTTAGGGATGGTCAATGCCGTCCGGAGGGGGGCCACCTTGCTCTTGGCCATGATCAGTGACAACTTCACCTGGCCTGTCGCGCTGACGGTGCGCAGATAAACAACAGCTGCATAACCGTGCGAAGATGCGTCACAAAACCCATGAAGGGTAGCAGTATAGTTCCCAGGGGGGAGGATAGTGCGTGGTAACGCGACCTCGTTGACCGCAGGAAGTGCGGATACAAATTGGAGCCAATCTTCCAAAAGGGTTTCCCGAAGTGGCTCATCCCAACCAAGTTCCGCGGTCCAAAGGCGCTGGAGAAAACATTTCGCCCAAAACAATACCGGGCATATCCAACCATTCGGGTCAAAGGTTCTCGCGACAGTAGACAATACCAGTCGTTTAGTCCAAGTGTGTGGTGACTCCAAATCGACATCATACGTAAAGGTGTCTTGGACTGGTCGGTACTGAACGCCGAGAACGGCCAACATAGCAGGGTTGTCAGCATTTTCAAACAAATGAGGATCCTGCTTATGATCCTCTTCCACATCTTCCAACAGTGCTGGCGAGTTGCACACCCACTTACGCAACTCATAGCCAGCGGAATCCAAAATTTGAACCAACTCGTCACGCAACAGGATAGCTTCCTCAACCGTGGAAGCCCCAGTGCAGACGTCATCAACATACAAGTCCGTTTTCAAGATGGCGGACGCCCGAGGGAACCTCAAGCGTTCTCGGTCCGCAAGCTCCCAAAGCGAACGAATAGCAACAAAAGGGCTCGATCGAAGGCCGTACGTATTCGTGTTGAGCTCATAAACAACCATGGGGTCCCGGGGATTCTCTCGCCACAGGATCAACTGATAACGTCTGTCATCCCGGTGAATAACCGTTTGCCGGAACATCATTTTGATGTCAGCCACAAAGACTACTTGATGACGACGAAAAGACGTGATGACATCACAAAGGTCCCTCAACAATTTGGGGCCGGAGTGCAAGCAATCATTCAAAGAGACACCAGAGGAAGTCCGCGCAGACCCATCAAACACTGTGCGCAGCTTACCGGTGGATGCCTTGAGGACCGCGTGATGCGGCAGAAAGTAATGCTCAACTGAGCGCCAATCCAAATTTGACACCGACATGTGTCCCAAGTCTGCGTACTCACGCATGAAATCTAAATATTTCTGCCGCAGCACCGGATCCCTGGCCATACGGCGCTCCATCGCCAACAATCTCTTCTCGGCCATAGGTCTGGACTCGCCGAGAGGTGGTCGAACTGCAACAAAAGGCAACCGTGTTACGAGCCGACCGGAACGGAGTCGACCTGTGTTGTTCTGATAGAACAACTCGCACTCCTCATGTTCCGGGTTCAAGCGGGCCACTTGCGGTGGCTCCTCAACCTCCCAAAACCTCTGAACAGCGTCAGAGAGAGCGGAGCCACACGCCAGCGCAAAATCAGGCTCAGGTGGAGGGGCAGCCTTCAACACTGGGCCCATCACCGCAAAGCCAAAGATGGTCGAGACAGCCACCAAACCGTTCGGCTGCAAGACTTTCATATTACCCAACAATATTCTCCCTAGTACATCGGAACCCAATATCAAATGAGTTGTATTAGGGGAATCAAACCGGCGGTCAGCCAAATCCAGGCCTGACGTCAACCGGACAATATCAGGCGACAGCTGACGTTGGGGATGACAGCCCAAAATACTCGTCAGAACAATAGCCAAAGGAAAAAACTTAGGGTCCAAACAACTCACAGGAGTGAGCCCAAATAAGGTTTGTCCCTCAACAGTCGGGATAGGTGTTTCGCCTATTCCATTAATCGTGCCTGAAAAGGCACGGACATCCAGGCTCACCCGACCCGCTAACCAAGACGACAAAAAGCAACCCTGGGCTCCCGTGTCCAAAATGGCACGGACCACAACAGAGTCCCCCGTGGGTCCCCAGACCCTGACCGATGCCGTTGGCAACAAAACCGTGTCGATCTGGGGAGGTACGTTAGCGGGACAGGCGCCAATTTCCTAGCAATGCCTGGGCGGCGACCGATCGCCGCATCCAGGCTGGGGTCTATCCCGATGAGGATATTAGTCAAACTCCTCATCCGCGCGATGTCCCGAGCCGCGCGCCATCGCTGGAGGGGCATATCCCACTTGACGCCTGAGTGGCGGGGGGCGCGTCTCCAAACGGGGATGTTCCGCCAACGGAGGGGAGGGAAGGCGGTGCTGGTCTGGCCAACGTCGCCTACCAGCAGCTGCATACTCGCCTTCACGAGGGGAGGTCAATCGGCGGTCGCGCGGCTCCCGATCAACTGGCGCGGGGGATGGAGTACGGCGGTCAAAGTTGCAGGCCCCTCCTCGATTCTGATCCGGCGAGCGAGAAGCCCGGTGCTCATCTCCATCATACGCCCCCCTGCGCGAACCCCCATCAGAGGCTGGTCTGTCAGAGCGGTTCGCGTTGGCGCACAAAACTTCAAGATGTGAGCCCCTACAAATTGAACAAGGGCGGGGGTTGGGGCAATCCCGATGAAAATGATTCCCCAAACAAGAAAAGCACAGACGGCGTGCATTGGCAACTCGGCGGCGGGCACTCACGTGCAACTCCAAGAAGGCCGCGCAAGTTGGTACGCCATGTCCCGTGGCCTTACAATAGCCGCAAGCAGGATTACTCTGGGTGCCACCAAAACGGGGGGCAGGGCGGCTATCACCAGACCCGACAGTCCTAGTCCGTCCCTGGGCCCTCGGCCGAGAGGGCGGTTGGCTTAACCCCGTGGCACCACGAGCGTTGTCGAGGAAACGACACTCATCCTCCAAAAATTTGACGAGGTCTTCAAAGGGGGGAAGATGGGTGGCACTATCCCCACCATACTTCTGCTCAAAACGGGACCTCAAATCTGACGAAAGCCGCTGCAACACTAAGTGCACCAAAAGATAGGACCAATAGTCCACCGGCAACTCCAATCGTTTTAAGGCGTTGGTTGCTGCCAGCAATGGATTCAGCACGCATTGCTGACATTCTGGTGATGGCCGGCAACCCCAAGATCTGGTCAATATGGACATCAGCCAGGCAACGTTTGTTCTGGTATCGTCGGGATAGAAGTTCCAGAGCAGTGGGATAGGCCGAGTCGGTCACCGGCAAGTGCTGCACCAAGGCTCGAGCCTCACCTCCTAGGGCTGACAACAAATAAGCCAACTTCTGGGCCGGTCGGAGGTCAGAGCGCGAATCAACCAAACTGTCAAACAGGTTCCTGAAGCTTAACCAATGGTCCAAGTGACCGTCAAAATGTGGCAGCTCCAGGGTAGGCAGTCTACCCAAAAGTCCAGGGCCTGCAACAACAGAGGTCTCTGTTTTGACCTGGGCAGGGTCCCGACTCTTCAAAATTTCCCTGGCGCGCATACTTATTATGTCACCCAGGTTCAACATCTGGTCATAATCCGCAACAACCTTATCACGGGCTGCTTGACCCAATGCTTCCAGGTCCAAGTCCAAAATCAGTTCATTGAAGCGAGCAAACAAAGTGTCAACCGCACTCAATCTCGCATTCAACTGCTCATACCGGGCAAGCGTGGCCTCTTCCAGGTCTAGACGCTCAGCGGTTGCAGCAGCAGAGGCAAACCATCTTAGCTGTGAGGTCAATCCACCAATGGCTTGGTTTACAGCTTTCAATGAAGCCATTGGGACAAAATATATCAAATAAACAAATTAAATTCAATTAAATAATCAACAGGAATAATTTTCCCGGACCCAACTACAATTTAAACCAAATAATAAAACTTAGTTTGAATTATTACAAGTTCAAATCCGACCCTGTACAAGCAATACCTTGTTTATACAATAACAAATTAAAGTACAAGCCACAAGGGACACTACATATCATAATATATTATGTCAAACAATCTATGTTGACTATGTTTAATTTGAGTCAGGCTGACAGGCAACAAATCAGACTTCTCAATACTTTTAACTCGACAATAAGTGGTGAATTTGACAATTAAACCACGCTCTGCTACCAGATGTGTGAGACTGCACAAACAGATGTCCGCGATTACGCGGAGCCCTAATCAAAATAATATTTGTCCAATCGACAAAGGGAAAACAACTATTACATACACTTACCATCACGTTGGTACTGGTGATGTGACGTAGTCCCTGGTCACGTCGTATCTGGGTGGGGTGTAAGTGTAAATGTGTTTTGTGTTGTGTATGTGAAGTTATGTAGATTCGACGGTAACCAAAGGACGCCCCACAGCGCGTACCGTCGACTCCCTGGTCAAACCTTCAGATCACACACGTGGCACTTTTCATCAATGTCCAACTGAATTTTATCCCGGTTTGCTAACCCAATCGGGGATGTACAATAGTCCAGCACTGAATTTAGGAAGTTACCGGCGTCCAAATGACACGGAGGCCGGCTACATAACCAACAAATTACTCGCGGTCACGACCCAAGGTGGCGAGATCTCTCAATTTTCACTCAATTATCAACAAAATATCAAACACCGATCAAGATTGTATCGGATTAACATTAACTCAAAGTTTCAATCAATAATTACACGAAAACAGCGTGCATCAAAAAAACGAAGACCACGGAAGTGTGATTCTTCCCAATCAAAATTGCACTGACAAGCAAACGTCATCGCACTGACAACTGAAACGTCATCTGTCAAACGTCAAAAAGGTGCGTTCAGAAACTTGGTGGATGAAACAGCGCTCCTACAGACCTATCAAGCTCGCTTAGGGTAAACGGTGGGTCATGTCGTTCATCATGGCTCCATGCGTTTACCATTTCTGCCCGTTCTCTTGTTTGGCGATGGTCTATGGTATCATCTTCCTCTCGGTCCTCGGGGTAGAACGTCTCGGCCAACAGCTTCACGGAACCCTTCGCGTCCAGCGGCTGTCCACCTATCTGTAATGGCAGATCCTCCTCTCTCTTTCCGATCCTTCCCATTACCCTGTAAATTCCTTCCCAGACGCCTTCTCTGTCCTGCTTCCCGCAGAACTCCTTCCAGCTATCTGTTGCTGTAACTTTTTGGCTTTCGTCACTGCTTCCTCATATCTTTCCCTTTCCTTTTTGTATAGGTCTACAACCATCGCTCTTCGGACCGGCGCTGCGCTCCTGACTCTGCGTCTCTTGGTGGCGACCAGCCTCTTCATCTCAGCAAGCTCCTCCTCCAAATTGGAGACAGTTTCTCACGAAACTGGCTCCAATTTGCTTTCTTTGTGTTGTAAACCCTAGTGGTCCTCTCAATGTTTATTCCTTTAGATTTAGTTAAGTTAATGCCGAAAATAATGCCGTTGTGGTCAGAGCTCGTGAGACCCTCGTCAATCCGCCAGCCGTCCACCAAGTCCAGCATGTCCACCGAACAGGCCGTCACATCTACGTGGCTGCAGTACCTGATGTCACCCCGAATGGTGTCGAAGGTGGGTATGTCCCCAGTGTTGAGGATCTGTAGCCCCAGCTCCCCCAGTGCTCCACACATTTGCGCACCCCTCCGATCTTCACTGCTGCTACCCCACCAGGTACTTTTCGCATTCGCGTCTCCTCCAATAACCAACCTGCTAGAGCCCAGCTCTCGCTCTATCTGACGGAGGTGCTCCAGGTATGGCTCAATGGGCTTGTCGGGCTCGAAGTAGAGGGACACCAGCGTGATCGTCCAGGCTCTGGTTCGGACTCCCACCACAACGATGTTGTTTGTGGTGAGTTGCGGGTACTGTAAGACGTCCAAGTCTTTGTCGAAGACGGCTATTGTCGCCTTTACAGTCCCTTCTCCTCCCTCAGAGCTCTGGAAGACCCTTACGCCTCGGTGGCCTCTCATTCTTCTTACCCCACCCACGTAGGGCTCCTGGAGCAACGCTACGGCGAGTTTGCGCTTTGTCGCCTCGAGCAAAAGTTCGTTTGTAGCTAGCTGACTCCGTCGCAGGTTGGCCTGGACCATTTTGTACCTAGTAGTGGTTTCGCGGACGCCCTTAGCAGTACGCTATGGAAGCTTGGGCCAATCCATCCCACCTCCTACGCACCGGGCAGTCGCTACTGAACGCGTTGTGCCCAGTGTTCCCCAACTTGGCTCTGGTGCAGTTTACGCACACCGCCACTTCACCGGTCTGTCGGTTTGGGCAATCCGCTCTGATGTGTGAGCCGCTGCAGTGGCTACACAGGTCGGCTGGCTCCTTACAGAGGCGTTTGCCATGACCGTACCCCAGGCAGCGGGTACACTGCACCAGTGGCGTCTGCGACGCGGACCCTCTGGAGGTCGATACGAAGTTTGGTTAGGTTAGGTTAGGTTAGGTTAGGTTGGGGTGCGTCAGAATTCCTCCACGTGTGCCTAGTGGCTGCTGGTCCCTCTCGATACGTCTGGAGGGAAGAGCAGCTGCTGGGTCGGTGCACTCTGGGCGCGGCAGTATCCTTCCTCGAGGCATGAGAAGAAAGTCTCATTCCTCGGGGAATGTTACTGTCGTGGCTAATATTCTGGGGAGGTGTCACATCGTTCGTCGTGCGATTACTCACGGAGCGGGTTTATCGTGCGAGGTGCGATGTGTATCCGGGGTTGGGGATATTGTCATGTACCGTGCGATGGCTCACGGAGCGGGCTCATCGGACGGTACGTGACTAGTGATTCACTCCTCGAAGTTCTCGGGGAGTGAATCGGGGAGGGGTTAAAACGTCGTGTGCCGTGTGATAGCTCACGGAGCGGGCTCATCACACGGTACGTGATAAGAGATTCACTCCTCGAAGTTCTCGGGGAGTGAATCGGGACGGGGTTAAAACGTCGTGTGCCGTGTGATAGCTCACGGAGCGGGCTCATCACACGGTACCTGTTAAGAGATTCACTCCTTGAAGTTCTCGGGGAGTGAATCGGGGCGGGGTTAAAACGTCGTGTGCCGTGCGATAGCTCACGGAGCGGGCTCATCGGACGGTACGTGATAAGAGATTTGATAAAGGATCAAGGGGGAGGGAGGGAATACATATGTTTATATGTGTATGTATGTATATATTATATATATTTATATGTATATGTTTATAAATATTTATGAAGAGTAGGGAGACAGGGACCACACCCTTCAAAGGAACAAGAAAAAAAAAAACAATGAAAAAAACGAATTGTCAAAGACTACCCCAGGGCGGTACCAGCTGCTCAGCAGTTGGAGAATCCGTCACGATCCCTTCGGGATCGTCAAGCCCCTCGTATTCTGGGGGGGGCGGCAATCGTTTTCCGCTTGCCAATGGCAACGAGAGCCGAGGAGGCTCAACAAGATCACGGTCTTTCGAAGACCTGATCTCTTTTTCACCGCGCCGCGCGGTGGACGCAGTGTCGCACTCTGGCACTGCGTCACCAGGGACGGGAGCAGAGGCTCCAGCGGAACCACGTGTGGTTTTAGAAAGGGTGGATTTGTCGTCGGTAGTCGACGACACAGCACAACCAGTTGCGACCGCTGTCTCCAAATTTTGGTTGAAGCGGCCGCATGACTGTGGGTCGGATGCGGGCTCGGTGGGCTTGTCTTCCAGTGAGGAGAACCTGCCGGCCCCCAAGGTGCCAACAACAAGGAGGGGCATAGGACGCGGGATACCCTCCGGAGCGAGTGCTCCAGCGGCGTCACACGAATCCCGGGGCCGCTTTCAAAAGGCCCCCGAAACACCGGTGAGCGACTCCGACACAATGCAGGTTGAACAAGGTGTATAGTATTATGCTATACTTACGCTTCATATTCACCATTCATAATACTATTCATCATCCTTTTTATTTGTTTATATTTCTACACTCAGCAAATCGATCTAAATACGATTCATTTAAATAAAAATAGCTGAAATAAAAACAATATTAACTTATAATTTTCATGTTGTGACACTTACGTCAAGCGTCAAATTGTCAAACTCTCAGTTTCTGCTTAGTCTATGATATTTACTTTTTGGTTTGTAAAATTTAAATTATTTTTATCAATATGTGTTTAGCCATTATATTTTGTAGATTATTACGATTGTTTACTAAATAACTTAATATTAAATTATATTATAAAATTCTTTACGCACTCATGGATATGTCCTGGCCGACTACACTTGTCAGTTGAGATGATGGCCACACTAAGAAAACTAAGATTTGAAAGAGGAAGACTACTTTGGAGAAACGAGCTGACGGACGGCTAAAAAAAAGGTGGAGGATTGGATCTGATTTGATGAGGATCAGAGAGCAGCTTGGTTTTCGCTGTGAGATTCTCAAACTGCCCAGGGGATCCAACTAAAGATTCCCCTGGGACTTCTACTCCCGATGTTCGGAGGCTTACTACGTGGTCTCGCAGGGCTGTCCTACGTCTGGCCCTGAGTTCTGCACTGCCTTGCTGCTGAGCTGTCCTGGTGAACTCTGAGATCTGCGCTGCCGCCGTTTCTACTGCTTCAGAGCTGAACTTCAAGGTTGCTCCGGTATCGACCTGCTACCCTGACGCCTGCTCCCGTGATTCCTAACTGTGAACTATAAAACTATAGAGTGCGTGGTAGGTAGTTTTTTTATATAACCAGAGTTAACTCATCGTAACACGCGTTTACGCTAAGCTTGCAGCCACCGTCAACATGCACCGTATTGCAACTCTGTATTTATCGGAAATTCAATAGAATTATTTTTCTTTGCATTGTATTCAGTCTTGCATCAGCCACCGGCTTAATATCCTGTATTTTTATATTAAATTAATATTGTAATAAATAAATATTTTTTTAACTAAAATCCCGACCGCCAAAATATAATTGGCGCAGCCGGTAGGATCGCGACGTTCTAAGATCGAATCGAACTCTTCATCTTATGAGCGACGGTTTTCAAATCGTTCTTTCGCGAACTACAAAGAACTTATCGCGCGGTCGGACACCTCTACGGTCATCGGGATAGAGCTCCGGAGAATTGGAGAAAGCTGCGTTGGCCGAGACTTGACTCGACAGGAGATGCAGTGGTTGCTTTGGTAAGTGCTCTTATTTACCAAGTTTCCTTGCTCGATTTCCTGCCTTATTCTAATTTGTGTATTTTACATTAATCTATGTGTGTCTGTCTATAAGCTAAAATCGCAGTAGGCAACCATAAAATTATAATAAGTAGCGTTAAGTATCCCACGAGTAAATTCCAAGTGTTTAATTTGACACCTCTATTGTTTTACGTTGAGCGCCACTAGGCAGGCAAGCTACAGAAAAACAATGTCGCTCAGGGATTATGATGCTAACTATAAACCGTACAAACCAATTGCAGATTTAATGCCAAGATATGATGGCAATCCTAAGTTACTGAATTATTATATTAGGGAAGTAGAAAACTTATTACAGTTAACTTCTGAGGAGATCGCTCGCACCCAGCATTCATTTGCTTAATTAAAAGTAGGCTCAGTAGTCCAGCCGTAGACGCAATAGCGTACGAAGGCTACTTAGACTCATGGCTATCAATTAAGAATGCATTAACTAGGCGCCTTGGCGAACCACGAAACGAAATACAAGTAATGCAGGAGCTAACACGAGTGCGTAAGTCTAAGGCGGAAGACGCTGGAAGCTTCGGCAAACGCCTCCGTGAGCTGTTGGATACTCTGTATTCCGTAGGAGAACATGGTAATAAATCTTATTACGAAAAGATGGTTATTGAACAGTATATAAACCAGTTAGACTTCCACGTCTCGTTGGGCGTTCGAATCGCTAAACCGGACACCTTTGAAGCAGCTATCATAGCGGCTAGACAAGAAGAGGCTAGGCTTTCATATAATAGAGCTAATTACATTAATAATAATCCTTCAACGTCACAAGCAAAGCCAAAGGAGTTATCTAAACAACCAGGCAATAATAATCCTGTCCGTAATACAGTAAACCCATTTGTACCTGGCTTTGTTATTCCACCACAAAACTTTGTACCTCAACAAAATAATATGACCCCCGAACAGCGTCAACAATGGGTACAATCCGCATTGCCCTGGAAGGCCAAACCAGCGTCAGGTAACTCTAGACCAAATGGTTCAAATAACTTTAGGAATTAACCTAACATTCCAAGACCACCGGTCCCCACACCAGTATCATCGGACGTCACAATGCGTACGGCAGGTAAGCCAGAAAAACCACAGTTCGCTCAGCAGTTGTTCTACATACCGATTCAGATGGCCGCTCAAGATCAACCAGGACCCAGTGATATGGGGCTCTATAACAACGTCATAGAAGACGGTAACAGCATATCGGTCGAGCCGAATGCAACCATGAACGAACAAGAGGTAGGTAGTGACCAGGATTTTACCTTGGACACCAACCGAGACAGCCAGACCTAGTTTCAATAAATTTCCAGACCAAGAAATATTTACCGTACATAATACTACCAGAGTTCGACGGTAAGTTTCTATTAGATACAGGGGCCAGTCATTCAACTATAGCAGCTGACGTAGTTGCAGGCACTATATTTGAGTTCTGCGTAGAAACAGAACCTTTTCAGATTAATACGGCACACAGTTCATCAGTACACGATAAGGTAGTTTACCTACCCTCACCTCCCGCGTTTAATAGCGATATAACACATAAGTTTCTAATATTTGACTTCGACCCTAAATATAAAGGTCTTATCGGAATTGACCTTCTGCAAAAACTAAAGAGTAACATTGATTTAAATAATAATGTTTTACGAACATCTACAGCGGAAATACCAATACATTTTAGTTCCCCACCTCAAAAGATAAGTATAGAACCTAGATGTGAAAAGATAGTCAAAGTAAAAACCAACTATTTAGATGGACAATACTTTCACGACGATTTAATCTGGTCAGATGGTTTAATGTCCCCAGCAGCTATAGTCAACGTTACAAACGGTTCGTTTAAAACATCGGTAATTAACCATAGCGATCAAAAGAAGTGTATCCCGTTTAACCCATCAATCGAATTAGAGAAATTTCTCAACGTCAACAAAAATGATAATCACGATATTAATACCATACAGGTTAAAACTAACATTGACCAAATTTTAAATGAAAACCTTCAGAAAATCCGTACAGATCATTTAAACGAAGAAGAAAGGCGCGAAATAACCCGGTTATGTTATCAGTATAGAGACTTGTTCTATGCAGAAGATATACCACTCACTTTTACACACGCTGTTAAACACGAGCTCAGATTAAGCGATAATACACCAGTTTTCGTACGTAGTTACAGACAAGCTCTTCAACAACGCGAAGAAATTCGTAAACAAGTAGATAAGCTCCTTCAGCAAGGTATCGTGCGAGAGAGCATATCTCCTTGGTCATGTCCCGTGCATATCGTACCCAAAAAGCCCGATTCCGCAGGCAACGTCAAATGGAGACTTGTAATCGATTACAGACGACTCAACGATCGTATCATTGAAGATAAATACCCCTTACCAAACATACATGACATACTTCCCCTCGGACCTCTGCAAAGAGTAGACGTGCCACAAGCCGTAGTTTATTTTTAAATTAATTAAAAAGTCAAATTTCACAGAAATAAATGTTTGCTAAAAATTAGGAGTGCATAAAAAACGAAGAGTTCTCTGCAAACTTGCTGCGTGACGTGAGTACGTACTACACTCTCACACACAACAACATCGCAGTAACTACGCGGCAACGAGACGCCCGTATAAGGGAGACAGCAAGTCGTCTGACATTAACCTGCAGAAAAGAGACAGCAGTATTCCTCCCAGCATCGTACAAATACGTCGCTTACGCATCCATTGTACGCACTAACCCAAAGGTCTTCTTAAACTGGACGGAAACGACAAAGCTTCGCTTTACTCGCTATCAGCAATTATAACTTGGCCCCCGCATTAGTGCTTACATTTACTGTGAAAAATCAACCGGCTACACTTCTATCTGCTGTCCTAGTACTTTACACCGCTCTCAGTACACCGCCGCGCGCCGCTATGCCGTTGAGAAGAACACCCCCCGCCTCACCTGCCCCGCTGACGCCGACAGTGGCGCCTGATAGCTTTTGTAGCGAAGCCCCTTCGTTTACTACGGTTACGAGTGGCTCACCGCTACAGCACTGCGAGTCGGAACCTAATCTTCATGCACTCGTAGTCAATGTCGCTGAGCGAAAGAAGAGAAAGCTTGAAGATGAACACTTGGATGTCACAGCACTGATTAAGGAAATGTTCTCGACTTTCTCAAAACAACAGGAAAAACGTTTTCAAGATTTAAAAACCAGTTTAGAAGTCATGTCGAGTAAATATGACGAATTCTTGCAAAAAATATCCACTCTCGAGAAAGAAAAAAAAGAGGACAAAATCTTGATTAAGGAATTAGAGGAAAAATTGGAAGTAGCTGAGCGAAAGACCCGTGGAGCAGGCATAGAAATTCGGAATATACCAAAGCAAAGTGGCGAAACAAAAGAAAATCTTTGCAACGAAATTATGAAACTAGGCAAGACCTTGTGTGTCAACATTGACTGTTCTAATATTCGAGACGTCTATAGACTAAAATCGAAAGACGCATCAAATCCTGTTGTCGTGGACTTGACTTCCGTATTACTAAAAGACAAAATCCTCAAGGCTATCAAGAACTTCAATAAAACACGGGCAAAGGGAGAAAAGTTAAACACTACTCATTTGAACCACTCATACCAATCAAGACCACTTTACGTAACTGAAACTTTAACTCATAAGACTCAGAGACTATATTTTCTGGCCAGGCAGTTTAAAAAAAGCCACGGATATGACTTCTGCTGGACGACTAACGGGTTTGTTTACCTGAAAAAAACCGAAGACTCAACTCACATACGCATAAATCACGACACGGATCTGGATAAGTTAAGAAACTCAATGTGACTATTTCATGTAGTAACTCTCATCTTCGGTATGTTTATGATTTATTTTATATTTCATGTTTTGTTCTCATTTAGAAATGCAAGTAATTTCTGTTTACACGTTAAAAACACATCTTACAGAAACTATACGCTACTCTTTAGATCGCTTTTTTTATTTTTCCAGTTTAAAACGCAAGTTATTTTTGTTTACATTCTACCACACTATGCAGAAATTATACACTACACTTCAAAGACAACACATTTTTCTCTAAATTTAAACACTATTACACTCACAGTACCTACTATAAAACAACACATACATAATATACATCTTGATTTCCCATCACACGGACATTTAGCCACATTCGAACTTTTTACAATAACTCTTATGTATGACACGCTTTCCACAACACGTATACTACTTTATACATACATCACAAACATAGTGCACGCAAACCATTCTAAATCTTTTAGTGACCTTAGTGCATTGCTAATACTATTATGTAACCATGACCACCATTTCTTACAATACTTTTTACTGACGCCAAATTCAATAACATAATTAACTTAACAGACAATCTCGATAAACTATCTGTATCGCAATCACAAGAAACAAACATTGAAAACTGTCATAAATTAATACCACTGCACCCTAATCACTTGTTAATCTTCACGCTAAACATACGCAGCATAAGCTGTAACATGCCAGGGCTTGAAGTTCTATTGACAAGAATGAAGTTGAAATGTGATATTATTGTATTGACCGAATGCTGGCTCTCAAGCTGTTCAGTTATACCAATTCTTGCGGGTTATTCTCATGTCGGGACTAAAATAAACCCCAAACAAAATGATGGAGTAGTCATTTATTATGAGGAAAACCTTAGTTTAACAATAGAAGAGCCTCACATGCAAGAATGTAACTGTCTGGTCGCAAAAATTGACAATCGCGTAGCGATACTAGCTTTTTATCGGTCTCCATCTTTCAAAAACATTGACCAATTTCTTCTATCCCTAGATACATTACTACTCACAGTGTCAAACTATAAACAGATCTTGGTAATAGGTGACATAAACATAGATATTAATCCTAGCAAAATAAACTTAAACGGGGAACGCTACCTGACTTTAGCGGCTTCTCATGGCCTCTTACCAGCTCACACTCTGATAACTCGTTATGAAAGCAATTCTTGTTTGGATCATGCGTTAGTAAAGACCAATTATGCAGTTACTACTCTAGTTCCCCAAACTACCCTAACGGATCACTACCCTGTTTTACTGAGTTTGACAGCTAAGGAAATGCGTCAATATGCAGTAACAACAATAACTAAAGTTGACTTTACAAACTTAGAGCAAGATCTTATAAAAATTAACTTAGACCCAATTTATCACCTTCCAAACCCAAACTTATCTTTAAATTACTTTACAAATTGTCTTCAACACGCAATTAAAAACAATACTAAACATATTACTATATCTAAACGTCACAAAATCATAAAACCATGGATGACACAGGGGTTGCTACGATGCACTAGAAATAGGGATAAATTACACTTGAAATCAAAGCGTGCTCCTGAAAATCTTATTTTAAAAGTGACATATACGCGATACAGAAATTTCTGCAATGCGTTGTTAAGAAAACTTAAAATAGAGTATGAAAAAAATCAACTTCAAAATGCACAACAAGATAATAAAAAACTATGGAAAGCCATAAAAGATTTTACAAATACATCAAAAGTAACAAATCATCCGAAAGAACTACTGACACTATCGACCTCTCCTGAAAACTCATTGAGTGAAGTCAATAGTTACTTCATAAACGTAGGAAGTTCACTAGCAAACAAAATACACCAGCAAAATTCGCATACTGTAAACAATAGACAAACAAATGCAGACACAGCTACCAGTAGTCCGCATTCATTTGCTCTCATAGACACAACTGAAGAGGAGGTAGAACGTCTCATCCTCGATCTAAAGTCAGACTGTGCCAGTGGTGGAGATAATATCAGTAATAAATTTCTAAAAACCTACAAAAACATCATTGTACCACCTCTTACGAAGATCATAAACGATTGTCTGCAGAATGGAGTGTTCCCTGACGTCCTTAAAAAAGCCGAAGTTTGTCCAATCTATAAGAGTGGGGACAGAAATCGCATCAATAACTATCGACCAATATCTATCTTACCAGCGCTATCAAAAATACTAGAAAAAATTATAAATTCACGGCTAGTTAAATATTTAGAAAAAAATAAACTGCTTTCAGCTAAGCAATATGGTTTTCGACAAGGTAAATCAACTGAGCAAGCCGTAAATAAACTCATAGATTTTGTTACTTCCAATTTAGATAAAAAGAAAAAATGCCTCACTATCTTTCTAGATCTCGCAAAGGCATTTGATACGATTTCTGTAACCCTCTTACTGGACAAACTCGAAAGATTAGGAATTAGAGGTACACAGTTGCAACTTTTTAATAGTTACCTGACTGGCCGGTCTCAGTGTGTTCGTGTAGGAAATTGTAAAAGTTCTCACCTCCAGATTACTCACGGCGTACCACAAGGTAGCATACTGGGACCCAGTTTATTTCTTGTGTATATAAATGGTCTCACGAGTCTGGAACTTACCCATGGTGAAATCTTATCTTTTGCGGACGATACTGCCCTTTCTTTTGCTGCTGATACATGGGAAGAGGCTTTCGGTGCTGCACAGCGGGGCTTCGATATCGTGAGAAATTGGCTTCAGAGTAATATACTTACATTAAATGTAGACAAAACCAAGTACATCTGCTTTAGCATAAGAAATGAAACTGGAGATGGCATTGTGCGAAATATCGTGTCCCACGAGTGTCACTCCGGAAGAAACTGCAAGTGTCCTTCACTGGAACGCGTGCATACAATTAAATATCTAGGAGTAAACATAGACAGCAATCTCAATTTTAAGGAACATGTTAGGCTGCTCTGCGGAAGAATACGAAAGCTCATATATATTTTTAAAAACCTGAGACACATTGCTGATTTTAAGTTGCTGAAGCAGATATACTACGCTCTCTGTCAATCGCTTCTTACATATTGTATATCTTCCTGGGGAGGAACATCAAAAACAACTTTGAAGTCTGTTGAGGTAGCCCAGCGTGCAATACTGAAGGTTGCATCGTTCAAGCCTATCCGATTCTCTACAACAACATTATACGAGAAATGGGAGGTCATGACCGTGAGGCAATTATACATACTAAGCGTTGCGCTCCTACAACACAGTAAATTAAAATACAACCCACTACTCCTCCAAAAACGAAGAAAAGACATTGTATGCGAAAGAACTAAGCAGTCTAGAACTAAATTTAGCCAACGCTTTGCCCACTCCATTGGTCCATTAATTTACAATAGGTTAAACAGAATTCTTAATATATACCCGTTAACAAAAATTCAATGCAAGAAGAAACTTACCGAATACCTGAAAAGTCTTACCTACGAACAGACAGAACTTCTTTTGTACATAGCATCATAACATAAAAACCATAGTAATACGTACAATATAACATACATCTCTCATAACACACACACAAACGCGCGCACACTCACTCACACCACAACTCACAACAGAACACTAGACAATACCACACACATCCTCTTACACATCAGACACGTACATTCCCATCTTACACAAATAAGAGGCCCTGCATGCAAACACTACACAAACGTTTTTCTCTTTATTTTTTTGTTTAAAAAAAAAAAAAAACTTAGTGTAAGTAAATAAATAAATTGTTAAAATTATATTGTAAAAGAAACAAATGAAATGTTACTGGCAATTTTATATGTTTAATACTCGAGGGGTTTGGCGCTGATAGTCGAAATACAGGCTCTGCCTAGTTCGGCTACAGATGACTACACCACATAATATATACTGACCTAAATTAGCCTGTTAAACATTTTGTAACCTATGTCTAAGATTTCTTTAAATAAAGTTATTATTATTATTATTATTATACTAGATAGATTAGGCCGAGCACAATACTTCACAACCCTAGACCTTGCTAGCGGTTATCACCAAGAGGAAATGCACCCTAACGATATTGAAAAAACCGCATTCACAGTGGTGACCTCGTTCAGTGGAACGAGGTCACTATGAGTTCCTTAGAATGCCCTTCGGACTCAAAAATGCACCAAGTACATTTCAAAGACTTATGGATCATATATTAAGAGACATAGATAATGTTTACACCTATTTAGATGACGTAATAATAATATCTACGTCATTGCAGCAACACATGGAAAAATTAAAGCAAGTATTCGATCGATTCAAAACACATAACCTAAAGATTCAGTTAGACAAGTCACAGTTCCTACAAAAACAGGTTAACTTTTTAGGACACGAACTAACAGATGAAGGCTTGAAACCAAACAAAGATAAGATAAAAGCCGTACTAAACTTCCCCCTACCTAAGTCTCAGAAGGAAATAAAAGCCTTCCTAGGTTTAGTCGGATACTACAGAAAATATATAAAAGATTTCGCTAGACTTACGAAACCAATGACCCTTTGCCTTAAGAAAAACAGTAGTCATACACTCCCCGGATTTCTTAGAAGCTTTCAATAAGTGCAAACAAATTTTAACTAACGCCCCATTACTACAGTACCCCAATTTTGATGAGCCCTTCATCCTCACCACTGATGCTTCAGATGTAGCACTAGGCGCGGTAATATCCCAAGGAATAGTAGGATCCGACAAACCAGTGGCATTTGCATCCCGGACACTATCAGATACCGGATCTCGTTACTCTACAATAGAAAAGGAGCTACTCGCCATAGTATGGGCAATTAAATACTTCAGACCATATCTTTACGGTAGAAAGTTTATCATCTACACAGACCACAGGCCTCTCACCTGGCTAATGTCATTAAAAGATCCTAACTCTAAATTGACTAGATGGTGTTTAAAACTCTCAGAATATGATTATAAGGTTGTATACAAGAAGGGTCGTCAAAATACTAACGCAGATGCTCTATCACGTGTTAAAATCTTTCATGGCAGTATGGACTCCCTAGCTGTTAATTTAGACGATAACGAAGATGATGAGATAATTAATAGAATATTCGAATGCACGTAGGGAAGCCGAAAATCAAATAGACACAGTAGCACCCAATGAAAATATACAATCAGAAAACCCAAGCATTCCCGAATCCCACATAGGTACAGATAGTATGAGTATAGTGTCAGCTGAATCTGAATTAGTCTCTACGAGACATACACAGCCTGACAATGAAACTAGAGGCATACCCATAATTACAGACGCTATTGACAGGCAGTTGAAACAGTTCCACGTTAGGTCAACGCCCGGATCTACGTATAGAGTAGATAACAGATCCACTAACTCTAAAGTAGTTATAAAAGATGTCTTTATCCCAGTAAATAATACAGAGCCTGAGATAATTAGATTCCTTAAAGAACACACCATCGCTGACCATGTATTTCATTGTTACTTTCATAATGAAGAACTATATCATGCCTTTTCTAGAGTTTACACAACAATATTTAACGACAGCTAGAGGCCCTAAGCTACTTAAATGCACAACACGTGTAACCCTAGTAGAAAACAAACCTGAACAACAAGAGTTGATTAAGAAATATCACGAAGGTAAGACTGTTCACCGTGGTATTCAGGAGACGTACAAACAGTTGCACAGAAATTATCATTGGCCAAACATGCTCCTTACCATTCAAAGCTTCGTTAATCAATGCGACACTTGCTTAAAATCTAAATATGAACGCAACCCTCTTAAACCACCTCTAGCTATAACCGATACACCTCGCAAACCGATGGAACACATATTTATGGACCTATATTCAACTGGAGGCGGAACGTTCCTTACAGTCATTGATAACTTCTCTAAATACGCCCAGGCAGTCCAACTAACAGCATGCAGCAGTGTCCATATAGCCGAAGCATTACTTAACGTTTTCTCAGTGTTAGGTTTACCGGATAAAATAACCACAGATTCGGATACCAAATTCGACAACGATGTTATTAAAGAAATATGCGCACTACATAACATTCACATACACTTTACAACGCCCTATAATCCTAATTCTAACTCCCCTATTGAACGTTTGCACTCTACCCTAGCTGAAATGATTAGGATACAAAGAATGACCAACAAAGATGACCCTATACTGCTAATCATGAAGTACTCTATAATAGCATACAACAACGCTATTCATTCGGCAACAAATTATACACCTCATGAGTTATTATTCGGACACACAGCAGCCAGAAACCCACTAGAGCTATACTACCCAAAAGAATTCTATCAGGACTATGTTATTAAGCATCGCGCAAACGCAGAGGCCGTTCAAGAGTGCATCGCTGCACACATGTCCAAAAACAAGGAACAGGTGATTGCTAAACGTAACCAAGAAGCAGAAGAAATAAAATTCAAGGTAGGTGAAACCGTCTATAAACAGGTAGCAAAGTCAGCACGCAGTGACAAAACGAAGCCAGTCTTCAAAGGACCATATAAGATTATACACCTTCACCCAAATAACGTGGCCGAAATAATAGGTAACCATCCAAATTCTAAGTCTATTAGGGTTCACTTCAAGCTACTACGGAGGCCTCATCTTGTTGCAGGACCTTTGTCGCAGGAGCCGTCGTGCTCAACACAACAGCAACCGTAACCATTACCCAGGTAGATAATGACAATGGGATCCTCCTCCTAAAACAAGGTCAACTCCTTAAACAAGACAACTACTTTAGCCTTGCTTGCGTTTACAACATTACCAATCTGCACTTTACATCTATCCAATTAATGGCTCTATATACAAGCACGAAAAACGCTGAGAATACAGCATCTGGAGAGTTACATAAAACCTATAGGAATCAAATAGAATATAGCCTTAGTATTATAGGTAAGAAGATTAAGTTTTTAACGCCGCAAGTTAGAAAGCGACGAGGTCTTATAGATGGATTAGGTACTGTCGTTAAGTCTATCCCCCGGGTTCTAATCCCGGTCGGAGCAAATGTTTGTGTGATGAGCATGGACATTTGTTTCCGAGTCATGGATGTTTATATCTATAATAAGTATGTATTTACAAACAAAAAGTATCTATGTAGTATATCAACTATCTGGTGTCCACGACACAAGCCTCGTTGCTTAGTGTGGCACTAGATGGCGCTGTGTGTAATGTCCAGCAATATTTATTATTTATTTATTTTTTATTTATCACTGGTAATCTTGACCACGAAGATGCAGCTAAATTCGAAGAAGAAATTTTAAATATTAAAAACAGAGTTAAAAACGTTCAGGATTCACAAAGAAAATCCTTAGTATTAGCACATAATACAATAGATGAGTTCAGTAAACAATTAACAAAATTAAACAATAATCAGAAACATTTGGCTAGTTTATTACAAAATATTACTAATAATTCCAACAACTTATCTAAACACTTACATTTCTTAGATATTTACGTACAAATAGACTTTAGTTTACAGATAATTTTAGATAGGTTAATGTTATTAGAAGATGCTATGACTTGTGCTCAGATGGGCACCATGCATCCTAGTATTATAAGCCCTCAGAATCTAATAGAAGAGCTGAGAAACTTAGAAAATATGTTTTTGTTTAAACCAGTAGCTAGTATTAGTAACATCTACAGGATAGAGAAGTCAATTAAAGTCAAAGCTTACAGCACAGAACACTCGGTTAATTTTATTCTCGAAATCCCCTCAATTACCCCAAAAACATTTGACCTTATCCACCTTTATTCAGTCCCTAATAAAAATAACCTTACTATCATCCCTAAATCCAAATACCTAGCACTTGGTAATGATGAGTACGCTTACCTGGAAGAAGACTGCCAGCCACTGATCGACAGCACCCAGCTCTGCAAGCTCCTCGACACCAGAAGAATCGAAGACACAGATGACTGCATAATATCACTCATTCAGCATCGCTCAGCTAACTGCACTCACGCTAAGATGAACTTAAGAAGAGGAAAAGTTCAGAAGATCGGAGACAACACCTGGCTACTAGTCCTCAGAGAAGACGAAGCCACCAAAACACAATGCAACACCAAGACAGACTACAAGAAGCTATCTGGAATTCATCTCGTTACACTAACAGAAGACTGCCAGATGAACATCATGAACAAGACACTGCGATCACACACTGATACGGTCGTCATCAACGAGGTCATACCGTTACCTGAGCAGCATCAAGTCCTTGAACAATCAATACAATACGAACTCCAATTAGAAGACATCTCACTAGACAGCATCCATGAACTGATCAATAGGGCAGGCGACATATCCATGCCAGAAGAAGATAATTGGACAATTATAGCAGCCACACCTAGCTGGAGTACAAGGTACTCCCTTAATTCTCCTAAAAAATTTTGTCAGAAAATCATTCTCCATAAAACGTTTGCTTTAAATTTCAGTAACCATAATGATTAAAATCCCGAAATTTTGTTTTACATAATTATATTTATTTCTAAAACTGTTTTGTCATAATATCGAATACTATAATAATTGAATCTTCTAATTTTACATGCCATAAAGTCAAATGTCATAAGCATTTTATTACATAATGTGTATTATTCCGAATGTTCAAAAAAAATAATGAAATTATGTTCTAAAAGTATAATGAAATTTTTGGTCCTAAAACATTTGCTAAAAATTAGGTTTTAGTGACAGAAATGAATCGCTGTAAATCTGACCCCACGCAGTCTTGTCTGCCCTACCCCTAGAGTGTAATTTAAAATCGCGTAGGCGCGGAAGGGCGAGGCGGCCCGCGAGTTGAGGAGCAGGTGGTTGTAACACTCGCCGCCGCTGCTGAGGCTGGCCGGCGAAGCCGGCCAGCAAGCCGAAGCTGCGGTGGTGAGCGTTAAACACATCTGCGACGATAAACTCGCGTGGAGCCGCCGGAGACCCGCAGCGCCGGAGCCGTGACAGAAACCATGCCTGCTGCATGTTGCTTGCTTGCTCGCTTGCATGCTGCATGCTTGCTTGCATGCTGCATGGTTGTTGCAAGCTTGTTGCATGCTTGCTGAATGCTTGCTGCATGCTTGCTGCATGCTTGCTGCATGTTTGTTTGCATGTTTGCATACAGGGAAAAATAAAATCCACATGATTATGTTCATACTCAACTGTTTTATAATGATCGGTTTGATCGATTGATTTTCTGCCTTTTAGTGACTACCGAATCTACCGATATCAAATGTATGCCAGAAGATTCTAACTGTAATCTTTTTGCGATAGGATGGTTCTACTTTTTAATTCTTTCAAACATAAGAGCAATATTGTCTAAAAATGTGTTGTGTTGAGAGAAGTTCATAGCATACCCGTAATCACAGACATACTTAAAAACACAATGTTCTGTCCCCTTTTGGGAACGTCTGGGAACATACCGGTTTGTTTTAAAAATATTATTAAGATCAAAACATTTTTTTTTTAATTTAGGATTTATAACCATTATTGAAAACGGTTTTATGTCTTTTGTATATTATTGATTATAATATTTATGACAAACGGGTTTAGGGCATATTGTATTTAGGGATTTCAATTTTATGGCATGTGATATTATGTGATATAAGGTTCGGGTAAGTTATCATTCGGACAAATGATGATTAGGACAAAAAAAGTTATGGCACTTTAAATTATGAATAAAAAAGTTAGGTAATACAATAGAGAACCGGAGTACAATCATCCTGTATATTGTAACAGATCTACTTGCTCCTATTTAAAATAAATGGATAAGCAGACTTGTTCAATTAAATTTTAATAGAGGGGAAAGATAAAAAATACAGCTAGTTATAAAAAACTACCTAGCACGCACTCAGTTTTAAAGTTTATGCACTTAGATGGACAATAATGAGTTTACCACACTGTAAGAACGGGAACAGGCGTCAGGGTAGCAGGTCGATACCGGAGTAACCTTGAAGTTGAGCTCTGAAGCAGTAGAAACGGCGGCAGCACAGATCTCAGAGTTCACCAGGACAGCTCAGCAGCAAGACAGTGCAGAACTCAGGGCCAGACGTAGGACAGCCATGCGAGACCAGTAGACGGACAGGCACGTAGTTAGCCTCCGAACATCGGGAGTAGAAGTCCCAGGAGAAACTTTCAGTGGATCCCCTGGGCAGTTTAAGAATCTCACCGCCAAAACCAAGCTGCTCTCTGATACTCTTCAAATCAGATTTCAGAGTCGTCTTTTCAGCCGTCCGTCAGCTCGTTTCTCCCCAAGTAGTCTTCTTCTTTTAAATCTTAGTTTTCTTAGTGTGGCCATCATCTCATCTGACAAGTGTAGTCGGCCAGGACATATCCATGAGTGCATTAAGAATTTTATAAATATAATCATTTAATATTAAGTTATTAAACAATCGTAATAATTTATAAAAATACATTGGCTAAGCATATTGATGAAAATAATTTAAATTATACAAACCAAAAAGAGAAATCATAGAGCTAGACCATAGACTGAGCAGAAAGAGAATTAAAAAACTAACTGACATTTTGACAATTTGACGCTTGACGTAAATATCACAACATGAAAATTATAATAATATTTTATTTCAGCTATTTCCAAGTTAAAGAATCGTATTTAAATCGATTTGCTGAGTGTAGAAATATAATAGCTATTTATTCACCAAGGGGAGTAAGGCACAGATTACTAATCGAGTGTGCATTTGAGACCCGACGCGAAGCGGAGGGCCGTGAACCACACGAGTTTAGTAACTTACTTACCCTCTTATATACTGCTTTATACTTCACTTGCAAGAAAAGAAAAGAAAAGAAAAGAAAAGAAAAGAAAAGAAAAGAAAAGAAAAGAAAAGAAAAGAAAAGAAAAGAAAAGAAAAGAAAAGAAAAGAAAAGAAAAGAAAAGAAAAGAAAAGAAAAGAAAAGAAAAGAAAAGAAAAGAAAAGAAAAGAAAAGAAAAGAAAAGATAAAAAATGTGTTGCGCCGACCCCAAGTAACATGGGATAAGGGCAGGAAGATGATGATGACGTCATCAAGACTTAAAAAAACAAAAACAAACGCTTTAGTAATGCATTACTACCCTGATTTTCAGGGCAGTAATGAAATTCCATACAACATAACTGCCTAGATTTTTGAGAAGGTTTAATGAACAGCTTTCAAGCCTATTAGTGGGGTAGTATTGGTACACTTACTAAGCAAGTGTAGTATAAACAAATAAAAAGGATGATGAATAGTATTATGAATGGTGAATATGAAGCGTAAGTATAACATAATACTATAATATCCTACTGGTAGCTGCAGCATCTTTGAAGCTGTATCAATGGAAAACTAAGAACACCCCGGAAGACACCAAGGGCAGCGCGGACGCCGCCAGAAGCAAGAGTTGCTTCTATCTTATGGAGGGAGGAGTTAACTCATCGTAACACGCGTTTACGCTGAGCTTGCAGCCACCGTCAACATGCACCGTAATGCAACTCTGCATTTATCGGAAATTCAATAGAATTATTTTTCTTTGCATTGTATTCAGTCTTGCATCAGCCACCGGCTTAATATCCTGTATTTTTATATTAAATTAATATTGTAATAAATAAATATTATAGTTAGGTTAGGTTTTTTTTTTTTTTTTTTTTTTTTGTTTTGGCAGGAGTGGGAAATCCCCGCGGACACCTCGACTATCCCACAGGAATTTCTCTTGTGAGACAGTCGAGGTAGTGCCGGACTCGAACCGGCTAAAACCACACTCCTGCCCCAGCCAGGTGTCCCTCTGACATGGTCAAAGCCCTTTTCATCTGTCAGTTTGGCTTGCCTACTGTACTAAGTGGCCGGAGAGACCACATTATGTGCGTTTTGGTCTTTCATGTTAAATTAAATACCTATTTTTTAAACACCTTACAGATTTCTATATATTTTTTTTTTTTTTTCTTTTATTTGCTATACGCTATAAATATCTTGATAAAGTGTGTATCTATTTTACTGCCATATATTTTACTGATGTTTTTAAAATTTTGCTCATATTTATAACCCTTATATAAAAATATATTGCCCTTATTAAGATTCCTTGTTTTCTTACTTAGTTTCCTATTTTAATGTTTGTCCTAATATCTATATTATTTTTATTTGTATGATATCTAGAGTATATATTCAATATATAATTAAATATCATTATTTTTTAAATAAACATTATTATTTCTATTTAAATCTATTTTGTTTAATTTTCTACATCCTTTACAAATTGGGTTTACGTCTGTAAAAGTATTACCAAATTTGACACCGCTTGACATGTTCACCAGGGCTGGCATCCGCTCCAGCCTAAGTTGAGCCAGTTTCTGATGAAACGGACTCAATTAACTTTTTCGCATATTGCCAACGCTGGTGGTTGTCACAACGCGCCTGGTTTCCGGTTGGGCCGAATTGGTATTACTTGTGTGCTTGGAAGTGGTCGCATCACCAACTTTAGCAATATGCTATCGAAGCTCTTGCGAATGCGTCCCACTTCCTTCGCACGGGGCATTCGTTGCTGAATGCGTTGTGCTCGGTGGCCCCTTGTTTTGCTCTGGTGCAGTTCACGCAAGCCGCTGCTTTGCCGATCTGTCTATCCGGGCAGTCTGCCCTGAGGTGTGCTCCACCGCAGTGGCTACACAGATCGGCTGGCTCCGTGCACAGGCGTTTCCCGTGCCCGTATGCCAAGCAGCGGGTGCACTGCACCAGAGGCGTCTGGTCGTCGACGCGAACTCGTTGGAGGTCGATGTGGAGTTTTCCACCCTCAATCGCCCTCCTCCAGATCGTAGGGGACACACCAAGCACAACGTGATTCGCATGCGGGTTTCGTGTTTTACGTCGGTATTTAACCACCATCCTCTGTTCCTTGTCGTCGAGCCCGTGAAATATTTCCCGGTTCTGATTCTTAAGGGCTCTCAGCACCTCCTCGTCACTATGCATGAGTAATACGTCTTTAAGAATCAGAAGCGGGTCCCGATTTTTCACGTCCTCGACGACGAGGTTCTCCCCGGCCTTCTCTAATCGCACTCGTAGTTTCTTTCTCTCCTCCGTTGTTGCGCACCCCATGATTACCTTTTGGTCCTTCGCCTTTCGGACTCTCTCGACACGCACCCAGCCCTCCTTCGCATCCACTGCTTTCCTTACTCTTTCGAGGATTTCGTCCCCCGTATCCCTCTCTTGAGTTGAGGAGACAACCACAGAGTGCAGCGTCGTTCGCTCCAGGGCCTGAGCCCCGGTGTGGCTCTTACTGACAGTCGCTACACTCGCGTAGGTTGTCCCCTCCTCCCCTTCCCTGCTGGCCAGACTGTCTCGAAGTTGGTCGAGTTTCTCGGAGTTATCTCTTAACTCCGAGATGTGCTCCTTCAATGTGTTTAGGAGCTCAGTCTGGCCAGCAAGAACCTCGACGGAAATGGGATGGGGACTACGGTCAGCAGTGGACGCGGGTTCAGGTACAGCAATGGGTGCGGCCGGCCTGTCTCGCTCGGACTCTTTGACCAGCTCGTAAAGCCTGTTTATGGCTTTGAGCACCGCAGTCTTAATTTCGGCCTTGAGGTTGCGAGAGTTGCCCAAATTGACCTTAGCCTTGTTCAGGCAAGCTCTCGCCTCCTCAGTGCGACTGCGATACCTCGCCTCAGGCTTCTTGAGCGGTGCTGAAAGGTCAGCAGGGGGTCGGCGCGTCCCCGGAGTGGCAAGGGCCGCCCGCGAGGGAGGAAGAGTGTCCTCTCCGAAGGAGATTTTCCTCCTCGCGTCCGCAGACGAATCTCCCGCTTTCTCCGGCGATCGCGTCGAGCCACTAGAGCTTTGGGCCGTCACGGTGCTGGATGGGGTGCGAAACATTATAAATTTTGGGAGCAGGTATTAACAGATCAGACCCCTGTAAAGAGGAGGACGGAACTGCAATATCTGCTCGAGAGGAAAGGCTGAGAGGAACACTGGTACTTATGTGACCCTGTAAAGGGGGGAACACAGTAAGTAAATAATTAATAAAATCAAATAGAGTGTTAATACAAAAAAATAAAAACTTTACAATAAATAGTCGCCCTCTCAAGTAAGTCACAAAAAATGGGGTCTCCCTTGTTTGACCGAAAGGAATTTGACAAATTTTCACTTCCCAAAAAATTTTTCGCATAATTTCATTTGCCAAATTATTACTTAGCAAAAAATCTATTCACAAAAAATTGTAACGCAAACCTAATGTTTGGGAAATGAACGTTTAAACTATAACTTATTTACCAACTAGTACTTTTAACATTTTTTATTTAGTCAAATATTTCAGTTGGAATAACAGTTTTTACGCAAAATCAAATAAGCCAAATATTTAGTATCGTCATTTTTAGGGTTCCGTACCCAAAGGGTAAAAACGGAACCCTATTACTAAGACTTCGCTGTCTGTCCGTCTGTCTGTCACGAGGCTGTATCTCATGAACTGTGACAGCTATATAGACAGTTGAAATTTTCACAGATGATATATTTCTGTTGCCGCTATAACAACAAATACTAAATATAGTCAATGGTACGGAACCCGTCGTGTGCGAGTCCGACTCGCACTTGGCCGGTTTTTTAAAATAAGTAATTATCCTAATCGAAATAGTTCAGTTCCGGGTAACCTACTAAAAACTATCTTTTTTTTTAGGGTTCCGTACCCAAAGGGTAAAAACGGAACTCTATTACTAAGACTTCGCTGTCTGTCCGTCTGTCTGTCACCAGGCTGTATCTCATGAACCGTGACAGCTAGACAGTTGAAATTTTCACAGATGATGTATTTCTGTTGCCGCTATAACAACAAATACTAAAAACAGAATAAAATTTATATTTAAGGGGGGCCTCCCATACAACAAACGTGATTTTTTGATAATAATGGTACGGAACCCTTTGTGCGTGAGTCCGACTCACACTTGGCCGGTTTTTCTATTAATGCAAGTCGTTTCTGGACGTAGGAGGTCACAGTTTTAACCTAACCTAACCTACCCATTTTGTTTAAAGAAGAAATTAACCTAATCTAAATAGTTGAGTTCCGGGTAACCGACTAAAAATGATCTCTTTTTTCTATTAATGCAAGTCGTTTCTGGCACTCGCCGGCCGCTGCCGCGGCACCGCTCGCTTCGCTCGCTCGGCTCGTGCGTAGGAGGTCACAGTTTTAACCTAACCTAACCTACCCATTTTGTTTAAAGAATAAAATAACCTTATGTAAATAATTGAGTTCCAGGTAACCGACTAAAAACAATATCTTTTTTCTATTAATGCAAGTCGTGTCTGGGACTCGCCGGCCGCTGCCGCGGCACAAAAGTTCTTATTTTTGCTTTAATATTTTTTGTCTTAACAAATCATTTCACCAAACGTTTATTGTCTGAAGATTGTTTGCTGTAATAAATCATTTGATTAAAGACCAAATGCCATAATGACATTATACTTTGTAATATTTTACCAAGTAAAAATTTGACCAAATAACAATATGCGTACTAAAATCATTCGAAATATTGCAATGGTATAAAAAAAAGTTGCTAAAATTTGTTTGGGTAATGAAATTTTGGCAAAATCTTTTCGGCAAAACGGCAGGATCCCCAAAAAATGACTAAATACTATATAATAATTATTATGTATCTAAAACATTAAAATCTAAAATTTTGTAAAAACGTACACGTAGTCAGTATTGTAAAAACGAGCTATCCCTACAAAAACACTATTTACTGGCCTAAAATATACAACAGAAACTAAAAATGAACAAAATAAATTTTGCCAAAAACCCCACGTCTACCTTCTTATACCCAGAGGGCGGGTGGGTGGGCAAAATTTTTTCGAGCTAGCGGCGCGTGCGAGGTGTCCAGAGACGCGTCTCCGCGTGGGCTAGCTATATAAAGAATAAAACTTATTAGGTGCCGACCAAAAATTTTGAGTTGTGGTCAAAAAACCCGTTTTTGACCCAAAAAAATTTTGAATTTCACCCCAAAACCTGGAAACTGGGACGCGGAACGCGGACCAGAATTCAGGGATGAAGGGTGAGGACTATTGCAACTATAAACTAACGTTATTTTTGTAAAAGAATTTGGAAAAACAATTAATTTAGACGATTTACTTTGAAAATTCGAAAAATTCCCGAGTGTTAGTAGGGATAAAGTCCCGACGCGCGTGTAAGCGCGTGCGATATGGTCAAAACGTAGGCGGAGGCCTAGTTTGGTCTAAAAACACTGAAAACCGCTTCAAAATCGCGCGTCTGGAAGCGAAGATATCTACAGTTAGGTAAGGTTAGGTTAGGTTAGGTTTCTCGCCGTCCGCCTCCCCGTCGTGCCGTCTATTGGTGGACACAGGAGCTTTCGGAGCTCCGGGCCGCCTGCGTGGCGGCCAGAAGGGCATACGCGCGTAGCCGACGGCGCAGTGCCCAGAACCGAGTCCGGGCAGAAGAGGACCGCTTATACGCCTCTTACCGAGAGGCCGTGACGGTTCTCAAGTCTGCAATGGGCGCTGCAGAAGACTCGGCGAGGCCAGAGATGCTGGAGGGTCTCGACAGGGATCCTTATGGGAGACCATACAAAGCGGCGCGGAGCCAGCTACGCCCCTATGGTCCCCCACTGACGGAGACACTCGAACCAGCGTTGCTGGATGGGGTGGTCCGGTCCCTGTTTCTGCGCAGGACCGACTTCACCCCACCAACGATGGATCCCCCGCAAGGGGCGGTTTCGCCGGAGGAGGAGGTCCCCCCGGTGACGGCGGCGGAGTTCTACGCGGGGGTTCTCAACCTCCGCGCGAAGAAGACGGCCCCCGGACCGGACGGTGTCCCCGCACGGGTGGTGGCGATCGCCGCCTCCGAAATGGAGGACAGGTTTCGGGACCTTTTCAGCGCGTGCTTTACGACTGGGAGGTTCCCGAAACTGTGGAAAGAGGGACAGCTATGCCTCCTCCGAAAGGAGGGACGCCCGGTGGACTCCCCCTCGGCATACCGGCCCATCGTCCTGCTCGATGAGGTCGGTAAATTGTTCGAGGGTATTGTCGCCTCCCGGCTTGATAGCCATTTGCGGGAATTAGGTCCGGACCTGTCGGACGCCCAATTCGGTTTTCGTCGAGAGCGTTCGACGATCGATGCGCTGGCCCTACTCAAGGGCAAGGTGAAGGAGGCGGTGGAGGCGGGGGACGGAGTGTTGGCGGTGTCATTCGACATTGCCAATGCATTCAACTCCGTGCCCCACTCGACGATATTGGAAGCGCTCCGGTATCACGGAGTGCCCCAGTACCTGCGGAACCTCCTGGCCAGCTACTTGGAAGACCGAGAAGTCCTCCTCGTGGACAAGACGGCCACGGTAAGGCGGTACGGCGCAGAGTCCGGTGTTCCACAGGGGTCGGTGCTGGGGCCCCCCCTGTGGAACATTGGGTTCGACTGGCTCCTGCGGGGAGCCCTCCTCCAGGGCACGAGTGTCATCTGCTACGCGGACGACACTCTCCTCACTGCCCGGGGGAGGAACTTTGGGGACGCGGCCTGTCTGGCCTCGGCTGGCGGATCCTTGGTTGCAGAGAGGATCCGCCGCCTGGGATTGAAGGTGGCGCTGCACAAGACCGAGGCCGTATTCTTTCGCGGGCCTCGGCAGCGCTGCCCTCCCGACGCCCACATTGTCGTAGAGGGCGTCAGAATAACGGTCCAGCCCCAGATGAAGTATCTGGGCCTGGTGCTGGACGACAGGTGGCGCTTCGGTCCGCATTTCAGCGGGCTGTCGACGCGCCTGTTGAAAGCCGCGGACGCCCTCTCATGGCTCCTCCCAAACCTGGGGGGGCCCAAGGCGAAATGCCGGCGCCTGTATGCTGGCATCCTAAGGAGCATGGCCCTATACGGAGCCCCCATCTGGGCGGACTCCCTTCACAGGAGGGTGAATGCGACCGCCATCCGCAGGCCCCAAAGGGCCATTGCACTGCGGGTGGCGAGAGCCTACCGCTCGGTGGGCTTCTCGGCGGCATGCGCTCTGGCTGGCACCCCTCCTTGGGAGTTGGAGGCTTGGGTGCTCGCCAGAGTGTATGAGTGGAAGGCACACCGGAAGGCGCTCGGAGAGCGTCCCGTCGCTGAAGAGCGGGAGGCCGTGCGGCGAGAGGCGAAGGACGCCATCGTCCTCCACTGGACGGAGGACCTCGCCAACGCCGCCTTTGGCCGCCGGACGTTGGACGCGCTCGGTCCGGTCCTGCGGAGCTGGCTCGAGCGGTCCCACGGTTTCCTCTCGTTCCGTCTGGTGCAGGTGTTGTCCGGGCATGGCTGTTTCGGATCGCACCTGCACCGGATCGGGAGGGAGGAGACCCCGGCGTGCCACGACTGCGGCGCGGCGGAGGACACGGCGCAGCACACCCTCGAGGTGTGCCCGGCTTGGTCCGAGCTGCGCCGCGGTCTGACCGCGGTGGTCGGACCGGACCTCTCGCTTCCCGGCGTGGTCAACGCCATGCTGGGGAGTGAGGAGGCCTGGGCAGCGGTCGCCTCCTTTTGCGAGGACGTAATCTCGCAAAAGGAGGAGGCGGAACGCGCGCGGGAGGACGATCCTCTCGCTGCGCCGCTCCGCAGACGAAGAAGGGGGAGAAGGCGCCGTCCTCTCCCTCCTCAGTGTGGCGACGGGCGGGCGACAGGCACGGGGGTGCCTTAGCCCGCATTGCACCCGTCACCACCTTCGTCGGTCATTCCCGGGCCCGTCCCCCTCCCTACGGGGAGGGTGTGAGGGGTCCGCCATGAAGGGCAATCGTCGGCGGAGGACTGGACGTAAAGGCTGTGCCGGTTTCCCAGTCCCCCGCCACTAAGACGAAGCGGGAATGTCGCTGGGTCGTTTTAGTGGGTATACCGGGTTAGACCGGGGAGTCCCACATAACCCCCCCATCCCCCGATGGGAGGGTATGCGTAATGCATTTTTTCCCAGCGCAAACAAAAAAAAAAAAAAAAAAAAAAAAGGTTAGGTTAGGTTCTCGGGAGGAAGCACGGCTCCCTGACGTTTCGGGTGACGCAGGTGCTCTCGGGGCACGGCTGCTTCGGGAAGTACCTGTGTCGCTTGGGCAGGGAGCCGGACGCTCGGTGCCATCACTGCGTCCACTGTATGGAGGATACGGCGCGGCATACGCTGGCTGAGTGCGCCGCGTGGGATGAGCCGCGCCGTGCCCTCGTTGCAGAGGTTGGAGGAGACCTGTCGCTGCCGGCCGTCGCTCGCTCGATGGTCGACAGCGCAGAGTCCTGGGACGCGGTGATGTCCTTCTGCGAAACCGTCATGTCGCAGAAGGAAGCTGCGGAAAGGGAAAGGGAGGTGACGAGCCCTCACCCATCCCGCAGCAGACGCGCCGGGCGTCGGCAGAGGGCTGACAATGCCCTCTTCCGGCCCCCCTAAATTGGTCCAGGGGCGACGGATTCGGGGACATCCGTCGCCCCCTATTACAATGGACCCGAGACGGCGGCGCGTTGTGTTCCACGCGCGCCTCTCATGACGTAGCGGGGGGAGTCTTACACTTCACTCCCCCCGGGACGAGGCCCGCAGGTCAAGCGGGCCAGCACTAGTCTGGGGCAGCGGAAGTCGCATCAGTTTCCGCTGCCCCCCGACGCAAGTGTGCGAGGGAACACCGGTGTGGTTTTAGTCAGTACGAGTCTGACAGACCCCTCTGCTCTCCCCAGGGCGGAGGACATCCATTGAGGATTTCCACATCTCGAAAAAAAAAAAAAAAAAAAAAAAAAAAAGGTTAGGTTAGGTTAGGTTAGGTTGGGGGACCCCCCCACAGAGCTTACGTCCACGTCGTGTCCCCCGGAAACAGCCCAGTTCTGACCACCGTAACGGAGTGGCAGACTGGGTTGGCTAAAGTGCTCTGTGATCTCGTAGTGTATTTTATCTTTGCCTTGTGTGACCTACGATCCTGCGGAGGCTATGCCTAAACCTACGCGGGACGCCTGCGGGCGATTTTTAAAACCAAAAGGCCCTTCTCAGGGCCAACCCAAAGGCCCTTCTCAGGGCCAACCAGAGGGCCCTTCTCAGGGCCACCCCGACGCTCTGGCGTCAGAAACTAGCCGCGCGCCGTCTGCGGCTAGCTTCTTCGGAAGGGTGAGTGAGTCGTCTGACAACGACTCACTTGTTACTTTGTCGGACGCGGACGACTCCCGTCCGCGGAAGCGGGTCCACCGGAGCGGTGGGTCCGAGGGCTCCTCGGCCTCGGGGTCGACGAGGCTGCCGAAGGCTAAAAAGCCGACGGCGGCCGCGGATACCCATGTCGTTGGGCTCGCGGACGCCCAACGCCAGTTGGACCTGGCTCGGCGGGCGCAGCTCCAGCACGAGCTAGAAGAGCAGGTTGCTGCCAAAGAGAAGCGGGCGCATGCTGCCCGGGCCAAGTCCGGGTACGGTGCGTCCCGCGTTCTATACGCGGACCACTCTCTGGCCGAGCTGGAGAGAATGGCGGAGGAGGACGAGGGGGAGATTGTGGAGGTCGCCTCTAAGTCCTCCAACCTAAAGGGGACCTTTCAGAAGGCCCTCAAGTGCCGGGCCGCGAGCATGCGCGGTGTCGTCGCGGAGTTGGTTCGGCGGAAGGCCACCGACGAGACGCGGCAACTGCAGGCGAAAATAGATCGCCTGCAATCGGGGGTCAGCCAGCTTCATCAGAAGCTAGCTGAAGCCACGGCCCGGCCACTACAAGCCGAGACAAGCCCTGCGGCGGAAGGCCCCTCCTCCAACCTTGAGGATATCATCCGCAAGGTTGTAATGGAGGAGAGGGCCTTCACAAGAGCCTGCTTAGCAGGAATTGAGGACCGGCTCTTGCCGGACAAACGCCTCCGACCACCGCTTGCGGCGGATAAGAGGCAGTGCGAGCCGGGGCCGTCCTCCTCCTCCCAGGCGGAAGATGCCCTTCTCCCTTCAACCACCCCGTCCAACGAGTGGACGGAAGTGGTCCGTAAGGGGAAGGGCAAAGGCAAGAAGTCGGCGACGGCCGTCACTGTCGTCCCCACCACCACCGCTCCCAGCCAGTCACAGGCGACCGACAAGGGAAAGGGGAAGGGGAAAGGGAAGGGAAAGGGGAAGCTGGTCCCCCCGAAAACCGCGGCCGTCGTGGTGACCCTCACCGCGGAGGCTGCGGAGCGAGGGGAGACGTACGCGTCCATTTTGGTGCGGGCGCGTGCCAATGCCGATCCTACCCAACTGGGGATCGGCAGTGTAACTTGCCGGCGGACCCAAGCCGGGGCTCGAATATTCGAGTTCCCGGGGGCCGAAGGGGGTTCCCGCGCGGACCTCTTTGCAGCCAAGCTGCAGGAGGTCATCGCGGACTCTGCCAAGGTGGCCCGGCCGGTCAAGTCGGCGGCCATTGAGGTGACGGAGCTAGATGACTCCGTCACCAAGGAGGAGGTGGTGGCGGCGGTCGCAGCGATAGGGGGCTGTGGCGCCGCAGCGGTCCAAGGCCGGGACATAAGGCCCGGCCGCGGTGGAATGGGCACCATTCGCCTCGAGTGCCCAATCGCCGCTGCCAAAGCCGTCCTTGCGAAAGGACGGCTTCAAGTCGGGTTCAGCTCGGGCGCAGTCCGGGCACTCGAGGACCAGCCTCTGCGGTGTTTCCGGTGCTTCGGCATCGGCCACACCAGGCCTCTGTGTCCGTCCAAGGTAGACAGGACGGACACATGCTACCGCTGCGGCAAGGAGGGCCACAAAGCCGCCTCTTGCAAGGTCACCACGCCGCACTGTGCGGTGTGTGCCGCCAGTGGCTGCCGATCAGGCCACGTAATGAAGGGGAGGAAGTGTATTCCTCCCCCTAAGCGTGGCAAAGTGCAGGTGCCGACCGGGCCTGCGCCTACTGCTGCCGCTAACACTGCCGTTCCTGCGGCGGCTGCGGAGGAGGGTGCGATGTCCGACTGATGGACACAGTCGGACATCGCATCCCTCAGGCGAACACCAACCACTGCAGGACAGCCCAGGATCTGCTGATGCAGACCATGGCTGAGTGGTTGGTGGACTTGGCGGTGGTCGCCGAACCCTACTCGGTCCCTGGGCGTTGGCTGGGCGACCGGGACGGCTTGGTGGCGTTGGTGGCGCGGTCTTCCACAGACTCCCCTCCCCTCTCGCTCTTAGAGAGGGGACCGGGATACGTGGCCGCCGCGCGGGGAGAGGTAGCGATGGTGGGGGTGTATTTCTCATCAAACCGCCCTCTCTCGGAGCGCGCGTGGGAGGATGATCCTCTCGCTGCGCCGCTCCACAGACGAAGAAGGGGGAGAAGGCGTCGAGCCCTCCCTCTTCATGGTGACGGGCGGGTGACAGGCGCGGGGGTGCCTTCGCCCGCATTGCACCCGTCACCTTCGTCGGTCATTCCCGACACCCCCACACCCGTGAGGGTGTGAGGGGTCTGCCTTGCAATCGTCGGCGGAGGACTGGAAGTAAAGGCTGTGCCGGTTTCCCAGTCCCCCGCCACTCGGACGAAGCGGGAATGCGCTGGGTCGTTTTAGTGGGTATACCGGGTCCGCCCGGGGAGTCCCACATACCCCTCCCGTCCCCCGATGGGAGGGTATGCGTAATTGCATTTTTTCCCAGCGTCAAAAAAAAAAAAAAAAAAGGTTAGGTTAGGTTAGGTTAGGTTAGGAGGTGGTAGCGGCGGTCGCAGCGATAGGGGGCTGTAGCGTTGCGGCGGTCCAAGGCCGGGACATAAGGCCCGGCCGAGGTGGCATGGGCACCATCCGCCTCGAGTGCCCAATCGCCGCTGCCAAAGCCGTCCTTGCGAAGGGACGGCTTCTAGTCGGGTTCAGCTCGGGCGCAGTCCGGGCACTCGAGGACCAGCCTCTGCGGTGCTTCCGGTGCTTCGGCATCGGCCACACCAGGCCTCTGTGTCCGTCCAAAGTAGACAGGACGGACACATGCTACCGCTGCGGCAAGGAGGGCCACAAAGCCGCCTCCTGCAAGGCCGCCACGCCGCACTGTGCGGTGTGTGCCGCCAGTGGCTGCCGATCAGGCCACGTAATGAAGGGGAGGAAGTGTATTCCTCCCCCTAAGCGTGGCAAAGCGCAGGCGCCGACCGGGCCTGCGCCTGCTGCTGCCGCTAACACCGCCGTTCCTGCGGCGGCTGCGGAGGACGGTGCGATGTCCGACTGATGGACACAGTCGAACTTCGTATCCTTCAAGCGAACACCAACCACTGCAGGACAGCCCAGGATCTGCTGATGCAGACCATGGCTGAGTGGTTGGTGGACTTGGCGGTGGTCGCCAAACCCTACTCGGTCCCTGGCCGTTGGCTGGGCGACCGGGACGGCTTGGTGGCGTTGGTGGCGCGGTCTTCCACAGACTCCCCTCCCCTCTCGCTCTTAGAGAGGGGACCGGGATACGTGGCCGCCGCGCGGGGAGAGATAGCGATGGTGGGGGTGTATTTCTCCCCAAACCGCCCTCTCTCGGAGCGCGCGCGGGAGGATGATCCTCTCGCTGCACCGCTCCACAGACGAAGAAGAGGGAGAAGGCGTCGAGCCCTCCCTCTTCATGGTGACGGGCGGGTGACAGGCGCGGGGGTGCCTTCGCCCGCATTGCACCCGTCACCTTCGTCGGTCATTCCCGACACCCCCACACCCGTGAGGGTGTGAGGGGTCTGCCTTGCAATCGTCGGCGGAGGACTGGAAGTAAAGGCTGTGCCGGTTTCCCAGTCCCCCGCCACTCGGACGAAGCGGGAATGCGCTGGGTCGTTTTAGTGGGTATACCGGGTCCGCCCGGGGAGTCCCACATACCCCTCCCGTCCCCCGATGGGAGGGTATGCGTAATGCATTTTTTCCTAGCGACAAAAAAAAAAAAAAAAAAAAAAAAGGTTAGGTTAGGTTGGGGGACCCCCCACAGAGCTTACGTCCACGTCGTGTCCCCTGGAAACAGCCCAGTTCTGACCACCGTAACGGAGTGGCAGACTGGGTTGGCCAAAGTGCTCTGTGCCATCGTAGCGTATTTTATCTTTGTCTTGTTGTGTGACCTACGATCCTGCGGAGGCTATGCCTAACCCTACGCGGGACGCCTGCGGGCGATTTTTAAAACAAAAAGGCCCTTCTCAGGGCCAACCCAAAGGCCCTTCTCAGGGCCAACCAAAGGGCCCTTCTCAGGGCCACTCCGACGCTCCGGCGTCAGAGACCAGCCGCGCGCCGTCTGCGGCTAGTTTCTTTGGAGGGGTAAACGAGTCGTCTGACAACGACTCGCTTATCACTGTGTCGGATGCAGACGACTGTCGGTCGCGGAAGCGGGTCCACCGGGGCGTTGGGTCCGAGGGCTCCTCGGCCTCGGGGTCGACGAGGTTGCCGAAGGCTAAAAAGCCGACGGCGGCCGCGGACACCCATGTCGTTGGGCTCGCGGACGCCCAACGCCAGTTGGACCTGGCTCGGCGGACACAGCTTCAACAAGAGCTGGAGGAGCGGGTCGTTGCGAAGGAGAAGCGGGCGCAAATCGCACGGGCTAGGTCCGGGTACGGTGCGTCCCGCGTTCTTTACGCGGACCATTCTCTGGCGGAGCTAGAGAGAATGGCGGAGGAGGACGAGGAGGAGATTGTGGAGGTCGCCTCTAAGTCCTCCAACCTAAAGGGGACCTTGCAGAAGGCCCTCAAGAGTAGGGCCGCGAGCATGCGCGGTGTCGTCGCGGAGTTGGTCCGGCGGAAGGCCACCGACGAGACGCGGCAACTACAGGCGAAAATAGATCGTCTGCAGTCGGAGGTCAGCCAGCTTCATCAGAAGCTGGCTGAAGCCACGGCCCGGCCACAATTAGCCGAGACGAGCACTGTAGTGGAGGGCCCCTCCTCCAACCTTGAGGATATCATCCGCAAGGTTGTAATGGAGGAGAGGGCCTTCACAAGAGCCTGCTTAGCAGGGATTGAGGACCGGCCCTTGCCGGAGAAACGCCTCCGACCACCGCTTGCGGCGGATAAGAGGCAGTGCGAGCCGGGGCCGTCCTCCTCCTCCCCGGTGGAAGACGCCCTTTTGCCTACAACCACCCCGTCCAACGAGTGGACGGAAGTGGTCCGTAAGGGGAAGGGCAAAGGGAAGAAGACGGTAACGGCCGTCCCTGTCGTCCCCGCCACCACCACTCCCAGCCGGTCCCAGACGACCGACAAGGGAAAGGGGAAGGGGAAAGGGAAGGGAAAGGGGAAGCTGGTCCCCCCGAAAACCGCGGCCGTCGTGGTGACGCTCACCGCGGAGGCTGCGGATCGAGGGGAGACTTACGCGTCTATTTTGGTGCGGGCGCGTGGCAATGCCGATCCCACCCAACTGGGGATCGGCAGTGTGTCTTGCCGGCGGACTCAAGCCGGGGCTCGAATTTTCGAGTTCCCGGGGGCAGAAGGGAGTGCCCATGCGGACCTCTTTGCAGCCAAGCTGCAGGAGGTCATCGCGGATTCGGCCAAGGTGGCCCGACCGGTCAAGTCAGCGGCCATAGAGGTGTCTGAGCTGGATGACTCCGTCACCAAAGAGGAGGTGGTAGCGGCGGTCGCAGCGATAGGGGGCTGTAGCGTTGCGGCGGTCCAAGGCCGGGACATAAGGCCCGGCCGAGGTGGCATGGGCACCATTCGCCTCGAATGCCCAATCACCGCTGCCAAAGCTGTCCTTGCCAAGGGACGGCTCACAGTCGGGTTCAGCTCGGGTGCAGTCCGGGCACTCGAGGACCAGCCTCTGCGGTGCTTCCGGTGCTTCGGCATCGGACACACCCGGGCCCTGTGTCCATCAACGGTAGACAGGACGGACACGTGCTTCCGGTGCGTCAAGGACGGCCACAAAGCCGCCTCCTGTGAGGTCGCCACGCCGCACTGCGCGGTGTGTGCCGCCAGTGGCTGCCCGTCAGGCCACGTTATGAAGGGGAGGAACTGCAATCAATCTGGTGCTGTTAATTTAACCATTTTGTATTTGTGTTTTGTCCTGTGCGGGCTAATAAATGCTTTTTCTTTCTTTCTTTCTTTTTCTTTCAATCCTCCTCCAAAACGGGGCAAAGCGCAGGCGCTGACCAAGCCTGCCGCTGCCGCTAGCACCGTCGTTCCTGCGGCGACTGCGGAGGGAAATGCCATGTCCGACTGATGGATAGGGTCGAACATCGCATACTTTAGGCGAACACAAATCACTGCAGGGCTGCCCAGGATCTGCTGATGCAGACCATGGCTGAGTGGTTGGTGGACTTGGCGGTGGTCGCCGAACCCTACTCGGTCCCTGGCCGTTGGCTGGGCGACCGAGACGGCTTGGTGGCGTTGGTGTCGCGGTCTTCCACAGACTCCCCTCCCCTCTCGCTCTTAGAGAGGGGACCGGGATACGTGGCCGCCGCGTGGGGAGACATGGCCCTCGTGGGGGTCTACTTCTCCCCAAACCGCCCTCTCTCGGACTTTGAGGATTTCCTCGAGATCCTCACCGCAGTCGTAGGGAGGGTGGCGCCGCGCCAAGTCATAGTGTTGGGTGACTTGAACGCCAAGTCAATGGCCTGGGGCAACCCGGCCGCCAGTTGCAATGTCCGGGGGCGCGCCGTTGAGTTTTGGGCGACCTCATGCGGTGTGTCCCTCCTCAACAGGGGGGCGGTCCACACGTGTGTGCGGCAACAGGGTGGGTCGGTGGTGGACGTCTCGTTTGCCACCCCCGCGCTAGCCGCCCGCGTCGCCAGCTGGCGGGTAGAGATGGTGGAGACCTTGTCGGACCACCGATATGTGCGGTTCGACATCTCCACCCAGGCGGGTGGGATGGCCCGCGCTGGGCAATCTCCCTTCCCACGGTGGGCACTCACCCGCCTGGATCGGGAGGCAGCCAAAGAGGCGGCCTTTCTCCAGGACTGGCTGTCGCCCCCTGTCGAGGTCCTGGACGTGGATTCCGCAGCGGTCCGGCTAAGGGGGTCCCTGACCGAGGTGTGCAATTCAAGCATGCCTCGGTCTCGCCGTCCGCCTCCCCGTCGTGCCGTCTATTGGTGGACACAGGAGCTTTCGGAGCTCCGGGCCGCCTGCGTGGCGGCCAGAAGGGCATATGCGCGTAGCCGACGGCGCAGTGCCCAGAACCGAGTCCGGGCAGAAGAGGACCGCCTATACGCCTCTTACCGAGAGGCCATGACGGTTCTCAAGTCTGCAATGGGCGCTGCAGAAGACTCGGCGAGGGCAGAGATGCTGGAGGGTCTCGACAGGGATCCTTATGGGAGACCATACAAAGCGGTGCGGAGCCAGCTACGCCCCTATGGTCCCCCACTTACGGAGACACTCGAGTCAGCGTTGCTGGATGGGGTGGTCCGGTCCCTGTTTCCGCGCAGGACCAACTTCACCCCACCAACGATGGATCCCCCGCAGGGGGCGGTTTTGCCGGAGGAGGAGGTCCCCCCGGTGACGGCGGCGGAGTTCTACGCGGGGGTTCTCAACCTCCGCGCGAAGAAGACGGCCCCCGGACCGGACGGTGTCCCCGCACGGGTGGTGGCGATCGCCGCCTCCGAAATGGAGGACAGGTTTCGGGACCTTTTCAGCGCGTGCTTTACGACTGGGAGGTTCCCGAAACTGTGGAAAGAGGGACAGCTATGCCTCCTCCGAAAGGAGGGACGCCCGGTGGACTCCCCCTCGGCATACCGGCCCGTCGTCCTGCTCGATGAGGTCGGTAAATTGTTCGAGGGTATTGTCGCCTCCCGGCTTGATAGCCATTTGCGGGAATTAGGGCCGGACCTGTCGGACGCCCAATTCGGTTTTCGTCGAGAGCGTTCGACGATCGATGCGCTGGCCCTACTCAAGGGCAAGGTGAAGGAGGCGGTGGAGGCGGGGGACGGAGTGTTGGCAGTGTCATTCGACATTGCCAATGCATTCAACTCCGTGCCCCACTCGACGATATTGGAAGCGCTCCGGTATCACGGAGTGCCCCAGTACCTGCGGAACCTCCTGGCCAGCTACTTGGAAGACCGAGAAGTCCTCCTCGTGGACAAGACGGCCACGGTAAGGCGGTACGGCGCAGAGTCCGGTGTTCCACAGGGGTCGGTGCTGGGGCCCCCCCTGTGGAACATTGGGTTCGACTGGCTCCTGCGGGGAGCCCTCCTCCAGGGCACGAGTGTCATCTGCTACGCGGACGACACTCTCCTCACTGCCCGGGGGAGGAACTTTGGGGACGCGGCCTGTCTGGCCTCGGCTGGCGGATCCTTGGTTGCAGAGAGGATCCGCCGCCTGGGATTGAAGGTGGCGCTGCACAAGACCGAGGCCGTATTCTTTCGCGGGCCTCGGCAGCGCTGCCCTCCCGACGCCCACATTGTCGTAGAGGGCGTCAGAATAACGGTCCAGCCCCAGATGAAGTATCTGGGCCTGGTGCTGGACGACAGGTGGCGCTTCGGTCCGCATTTCAGCGGGCTGTCGACGCGCCTGTTGAAAGCCGCGGACGCCCTCTCATGGCTCCTCCCAAACCTGGGGGGGCCCAAGGCGAAATGCCGGCGCCTCTATGCCGGCATCTTGCGGAGCATGGCCCTTTACGGGGCACCCATCTGGGCGGACTCCCTCCATAGGAGGGAGAATGCGACCGCCATCCGCAGGCCCCAACGGGCCATTGCACAGCGGGTGGCGAGGGCCTACCGCTCGGTGGGCTTTTCGGCGGCGTGCGCTCTGGCCGGCACCCCTCCTTGGGAGTTGGAGGCTTGGGTGCTAGCCAGAGTATACGAGTGGAAGGCGCGCCGTAAGGCGCTCGGAGAGCGCCCCGTCGCCGAAGAGCGGGAGGCCGTGCGGCGAGAGGCGAAGGACGCCATCGTCCTCCACTGGACGGAGGACCTCGCCACCGCCGCCTTTGGCCGCCGGACGTTGGACGCGCTCGGTCCGGTCCTGCGGAGCTGGCTCGAGCGGTCCCACGGTTTCCTCTCGTTCCGTCTGGTCCAGGTGTTGTCCGGGCATGGCTGTTTCGGATCGCACCTGCACCGGATCGGGAGGGAGGAGACCCCGGCGTGCCACGACTGCGGCGCGGCGGAGGACACGGCGCAGCACACGCTTGAGGTGTGCCCGGCTTGGTCCGAGCTGCGCCGCGGTCTGACCGCGGTGGTCGGACCGGACCTCTCGCTTCCCGGCGTGGTCAACGCCATGCTGGGGAGTGAGGAGGCCTGGGCAGCGGTCGCCTCCTTTTGCGAGGACGTAATCTCGCAAAAGGAGGAGGCGGAACGCGCGCGGGAGGACGATCCTCTCGCTGCGCCGCTCCGCAGACGAAGAAGGGGGAGAAGGCGCCGTCCTCTCCAAACTCAAACTCAAACTCAAACTCAAAGCATTTATTTCAATTAGACCATTACGGCACTTTTGAAAGTCAAAAATACAAAAAAGAAAATCAAAGCTACAGTCCCAGTCACAAGGCATAATAACTTGAAAAAGTACTGTAGTTGCCCATTCCCTAGCGTAGATCTCTATGGAGAAGAATGGGCAAGAAACTCCATGGACACTCTTTTAAAATCAAAATATTGTTACAAAATCTTGGTTACATCATTAATTTTGAGATTATACATAAATGTGAGAACGATGTAGAAAGACGTGCACACTAAGAGCATCCAGAGTGAAAGATTAGATTAAAAATGTATGAATAAAGTAATTAAAATGAACCTTGGCAGCTAAGAGATGACCAGTCCCAACTGACAGCGCCCGTTCACAGACATGACGCATGTACCGGCGCCATTCAACTCAACCATATTGAAGGGAACTAAATGACCCGACACACCCGTCACCATCAGCGAGACATTTAAGTGAGCATGACATTCTCTCAGTCACCAAGGCATATTCAAGTCAATGAAAGATAAATAAATGTAAATGGTGGCTGAACAGTACAAAGTACTCACACATGTGCTATGCAATTATATAATACTAAGAACTGGAATCTATACAATGCAAGTATATTTTTACAATCTTCTGCAGCTTCCACAATACATTAACATGGGAATCAATTCTTCATCTTCTTCTTTACGTGTCGATGGACTCAAATAATGCCCGTCCAGTACAAACAATTAGTTTGCCCCCCTCCCCCCGCGACGTTGGACGCGCTCGGTCCGGTCCTGCGGAGCTGGCTCGAGCGGTCCCACGGTTTCCTCTCTTTCCGTCTGGTGCAGGTGTTGTCCGGGCACGGCTGCTTCGGATCGCACCTGCACCGGATCGGGAGGGAGGAGACCCCGGCGTGCCACGACTGTGGCGCGGCGGAGGACACGGCGCAGCACACCCTCGAGGTGTGCCCGGCGTGGGCCGAGCTGCGCCGCGGTCTGACCGCGGTGGTCGGACCGGACCTCTCGCTTCCCGGCGTGGTCGACGCCATGCTGGGGAGCGAGGAGGCCTGGTCAGCGGTAGCCTCCTTTTGCGAGGACGTACTCTCGCAGAAGGAGGAGGCGGAGCGCGCGCGGGAGAACGATCCTCTCGCTGCGCCGCTCCGCAGACGAAGAAGGGGGAGAAGGCGTCGAGCCCTCCCTCCTCATGGTGACGGGCGGGCTACAGGCACGGGGGTGCCTGCGCCCGCATTGCACCCGTCATCTTCGTCGGTCATTCCCGACCCCCCACACCCGTGAGGGGGTGCCTGCGCCCGCATTGCACCCGTCATCTTCGTCGGTCATTCCCGACCCCCCACACCCGTGAGGGTGTGAGGGGGGTCTGCCTTGCAATCGTCGGCGGAGGACTGGAAGTAAAGGCTGTGCCGGTTTCCCAGTCCCCCGCCACTCGGACGAAGCGGGAATGCGCTGGGTCGTTTTAGTGGGTATACCGGGTCCGCCCGGGGAGTCCCACATACCCCTCCCGTCCCCCGATGGGAGGGTATGCGTAATGCATTTTTTCCCAGCGACAAAAAAAAAAAAAAAAAAAAAAAAAAAAAGGTTAGGTTAGGTTGGGGGACCCCCCCACAGAGCTTACGTCCACGTCGTGTCCCCTGGAAACAGCCCAGTTCTGACCACCGTAACGGAGTGGCAGACTGGGTTGGCCAAAGTGCTCTGTGCCATCGTAGCGTATTTTATCTTTGTCTTGTTGTGTGACCTACGATCCTGCGGAGGCTATGCCTAACCCTACGCGGGACGCCTGCGGGCGATTTTTAAAACAAAAAGGCCCTTCTCAGGGCGAGTCGTCTGACAACGACTCGCTTATCACTGTGTCGGATGCAGACGACTGTCGGTCGCGGAAGCGGGTCCACCGGGGCGTTGGGTCCGAGGGCTCCTCGGCCTCGGGGTCGACGAGGTTGCCGAAGGCTAAAAAGCCGACGGCGGCCGCGGACACCCATGTCGTTGGGCTCGCGGACGCCCAACGCCAGTTGGACCTGGCCCGGCGGACACAGCTTCAACAAGAGCTGGAGGAGCGGGTCGTTGCGAAGGAGAAGCGGGCGCAAATCGCACGGGCTAGGTCCGGGTACGGTGCGTCCCGCGTTCTTTACGCGGACCATTCTCTGGCGGAGCTAGAGAGAATGGCGGAGGAGGACGAGGAGGAGATTGTGGAGGTCGCCTCTAAGTCCTCCAACCTAAAGGGGACCTTGCAGAAGGCCCTCAAGAGTAGGGCCGCGAGCATGCGCGGTGTCGTCGCGGAGTTGGTCCGGCGGAAGGCCACCGACGAGACGCGGCAACTGCAGGCGTAAATAGATCGCCTGCAGTTGGAGGTCAGCCAGCTTCATCAGAAGCTGGCTGAAGCCACTGCCCGGCCACTACGAGCCGAGACGAGTCCTGCGGCGGAAGGCCCCTCCTCCAACCTTGAGGATATCATCCGCAAGGTCGTAATGGAGGAGAGGGCCTTCACAAGAGCCTGTATAGCAGGAATCGAGGACCGGCTCTTGCCAGAAAAACGCCTCCGACCGCCGCTTGCGGCGGATAAGAGGCAGTCCGAGCCAGGGCCGTCCTCCTCCTCCCAGGTGGAAGACGCCCTTCTCCCTTCAACCACCCCGTCCAACGAGTGGACGGAAGTGGTCCGTAAGGGGAAGGGCAAAGGCAAGAAGTCGGCCACGGCCGTCGCTGTCGTCCCCACCACCACCGCTCCCAGTCAGTCACACACGACCGGCAAGGGAAAGTGGAAGGGCAAAGGGAATGGGAAAGGAAAAGGGAGGCAGCTAGTCCCCCCAAAAACCGCGGCCGTCGTGGTGACGCTCACCGCGGAGGCTGCGGAGCGAGGGGAGACATACGCTTCCATTTTGGTGCGGGCGCGCGGCAATGCCGATCCGACCCAACTCGGGATCGGCAGTGTGTCCTGCCGGCGGACCCAAGCCGGTGCTCGAATTTTCGAGTTCCCGGGGGCAGAGGGGAGTGCCCATGCGGACCTCTTTGCAGCCAAGCTGCAGGAGGTCATCGCAGATTCAGCCAAGGTGGCCCGACCGGTCAAGTCTGCGGCAATAGAGGTGACGGACCTAGACGACTCCGTCACCAAGGAGGAGGTGGTGGCGGCGGTCGCGGCGATAGGGGGTTGTGGCGTCGCGGCGGTCCAAGGCCGGGACATAAGGCCCGGCCGCGGCGGCATGGGCACCATTCGCCTCGAGTGCCCAATCGCCGCTGCCAAAGCCGTCCTTGCCAAGGGACGGCTTACAGTCGGATTTAGCTCGGGTGCAGTCCGGGCACTCGAGGACCAGCCTCAGCGTTGTTTCCGGTGCTTCGGCATCGGACACACCCGGGCCCTGTGTCCGTCCACGGTAGACAGGACGGACACGTGCTTCCGCTGCGGCAAGGACGGCCACAAAGCCGCCTCCTGCGAGGTCGCCACGCCGCACTGCGCGGTGTGTGCCGCCAGTGGCTGCCCGGCAGGCCACGTTATGAAGGGGAGGAACTGCAATCCTCCCCCAAAGCGGGGCAAAGCGCAGGCGCCGACCAAGCCTGCTGCTGCCGCTAGCACCGTCGTTCCTGCGGCGACTGCGGAGGGAAGTGCCATGTCCGACTAATGGATAGGATCGAACATCGCATACTTCAGGCGAACACAAACCACTGCAGAGCAGCCCAGGATCTGCTGATGCAGACCATGGCTGAGTGGTTGGTGGACTTGGCGGTGGTTGCCGAGCCTTACTCGGTCCCTGGCCGTTGGCTGGGTGACAGGGACGGCTTGGTGGCGTTGGTGTCGCGGTCTTCCACAGACTCCCCTCCCCTCTCGCTCTTAGAGAGGGGACCGGGATACGTGGCCGCCGCGTGGGGAGACATGGCCCTGGTGGGGGTCTACTTCTCCCCAAACCGCCCTCTCTCGGACTTTGAGGATTTCCTCGAGATCCTCACCGCAGTCGTAGGGAGGGTGGCGCCGCGCCAAGTCATAGTGTTGGGTGACTTGAACGCCAAGTCAGTGGCCTGGGGCAACCCGGCCGCCAGTTGCAATGTCCGGGGGCGCGCCGTTGAGTTTTGGGCGACCTCATGCGGTGTGTCCCTCCTCAACAGGGGGGCGGTCCACAAGTGTGTGCGGCAACAGGGTGGGTCGGTGGTGGACGTCTCGTTTGCCACCCCCGCGCTAGCCGCGCGCGTCGCCAGCTGGCGGGTAGAGATGGTGGAGACCTTGTCGGACCACCGATATGTGCGGTTCGACATCTCCACCCAGGCGGGTGGGATGGCCCGCGCTGGGCAATCTCCCTTCCCACGGTGGGCACTCACCCGCCTGGATCGGGAGGCAGCCAAAGAGGCGGCCTTTCTCCAGGACTGGCTGTCGCCCCCTGTCGAGGTCCTGGACGTGGATTCCGCAGCGGTCCGGCTTAGGGGGTCCCTGACCGAGGTGTGCAATTCCAGCATGCCTCGGTCTCGCCGTCCGCCTCCCCGTCGTGCCGTCTATTGGTGGACACAGGAGCTTTCGGAGCTCCGGGCCGCCTGCGTGGCGGCCAGAAGGGCATACGCGCGTAGCCGACGGCGCAGTGCCCAGAACCGAGTCCGGGCAGAAGAGGACCGCCTATACGCCTCTTACCGAGAGGCCGTGACGGTTCTCAAGTCTGCAATGGGCGCTGCCGAAGACTCGGCGAGGGCAGAGATGCTAGAGCACGAGGAGAGATGCTAGAGGCACCCATCTGGGCGGACTCCCTCCATAGGAGGGAGAATGCGACCGCCATCCGCAGGCCCCAGCGGGCCATTGCACAGCGGGTGGCGAGGGCTTACCGCTCGGTGGGCTTTTCGGCGGCGTGCGCTCTGGCCAGCACCCCTCCTTGGGAGTTGGAGGCATGGGTGCTTGCCAGAGTCTACGAGTGGACGGCGCACCGGAAGGCGCTCGGGGAGCGCCCCGTCGCCGAAGAGCGGGAGGCCGTGCGGCAGGAGGCGAAGGACGCCATCGTCCTCCATTGGACGGAGGACCTCGCCAACGCCGCCTTTGGCCGCCGGACGTTGGACGCGCTCGGTCCGGTCCTGAAGGGCTGGCTCGAGCGGTCCCACGGTTTCCTCTCTTTCCGTCTGGTGCAGGTGTTGTCCGGGCACGGCTGCTTCGGATCGCACCTGCACCGGATCAGGAGGGAGGAGACCCCGGCGTGCCACGACTGCGGCGCGGCGGAGGACACGGCGCAGCACACCCTCGAGGTGTGCCCGGCGTGGGCCGAGCTGCGCCGCGGTCTGACCGCGGTGGTCGGACCGGACCTCTCGCTTCCCGGCGTGGTCGACGCCATGCTGGGGAGCGAGGAGGCCTGGTCAGCGGTAGCCTCCTTTTGCGAGGAGGTACTCTCGCAGAAGGAGGAGGCGGAGCGCGCGCGGGAGGACGATCCTCTCGCTGCGCCGCTCCGCAGACGAAGAAGGGGGAGAAGGCGTCGAGCCCTCCCTCCTCATGGTGACGGGCGGGCTACAGGCACGGGGGTGCCTGCGCCCGCATTGCACCCGTCATCTTCGTCGGTCATTCCCGACCCCCCCACACCCGTGAGGGTGTGAGGGGGGTCTGCCTTGCAATCGTCGGCGGAAGACTGGAAGTAAAGGCTGTGCCGGTTTCCCAGTCCCCCGCCACTCGGACGAAGCGGGAATGCGCTGGGTCGTTTTAGTGGGTATACCGTGTCCGCCCGGGGAGTCCCACATACCCCTCCCGTCCCCCGATGGGAGGGTATGCGTAATGCATTTTTTCCCAGCGACAAAAAAAAAAAAAAAAAAAAAAAAAAAAAAGGTTAGGTCAGGTTTTTTTTTTTTTTTTTTTTTTTTTTTTTTTTTTTTTTTTTTTTTTAAAGATTTATCTACCGCAGACGTGGTGGTCCGCGCTCTTATTTAAATTAGTTGCATTGTTTGTTTTCTTTTTTTATCTTAATATTTAATCGTGCTCCGACATTGGACACGTTACATTATAATTAACCTAAAATATTAACTTAAAATCTACGTGAGTCCATCATTTTTTTTTTTTTTTTTTTTTTTTTTTTTTTTTTGTATAATTTACATGCTCATGCACAATATTTTTTAGAATGTCTTTTTTTTTTCTTATATACGCTACTTTTTTTTTTTTTTTTTTCAAGCTTAACAATTATTTACTTACCACTAATTAAAATTAAATACTCTTATTGTATTGTATTGTATTGTATAACGGGCTGGTGTCCGCAACTCCACGTCGAAGCGCGTATTTTGCGTGCGGGTGGGAAACTATTCTATCCATCCCAATTCCCCGAGAAACGCCAGCAACGCCCCAATGTTGCTGACTATCTCGCGGAGAGTACCTGGGTTACCAAAGTACTTTGCCCTGTATGTTGCAACCACTGGGCAGTGCAGAAGCACGTGGGCTGCTGTCTCGTCCTCCTCCATGCAGGCACGGCACAGGGGGCTGTCTGTGACTCCTAAGACAAAGAGGTGTTTATTAAAAGAGCCGTGTCCGGTAACAGCGGCTGTAACTGTGCGCAGCTGTGGTTTGGTCAACCGCAGCGCGCGTTTGGTGAAGCGGCCATTGATAGCAGGAAGTGCTTCCTTGGCCTGCCTACACTCGCCGTGGTCCAGCCACAGCTTGTGGTGTTGTTCGCTAGTTCGTTTCCTTACCAGTGTACGTAGGTATCCGAAAGGGAGTGGTACGATAGGTTCGGGTCCCACCGCTGCCGTGCTCGATCCCCTTCTAGCGAGTTCGTCCGCCGCATCATTGCCACGGGAATCGCTGTGTCCTTTGATCCATTGGATAGTTATATTATTGAGATTACCAACCTGGTTCAGGCGTTGGTGACACTCGTGTATTAACCCAGAGTTCACTGTGTGGTTATTCAGTGCTAGCAGTACAGCCATGCTGTCTGAGAGTATACGAATTGAGTGGTCCACAACCTTCCTGGCTAAGATGGCAGATGCCGCCAGGGAAATGCCCATGCATTCTGCCTGAAATACCGTGTTGTGGGCCCCCAGAGGTTTGGCTATGTGGATGTTGAGATCCTCCGAGAAGACTCCAGCACCAGTGCCAGTACCTGTTTTAGATCCATCCGTGAAGATCCGCAGTTCCGCAGGATTTAATCCCTCGCAGCGGTGATCCTCATGGAGCTGGATTTTATATTTTTTATCGAATACGAATTGTTTTGGTATCCGATCGTTTGTTGCTTTCGCCAGGGGGAAGTCGTTGTAGAATCCCTCCAGTACCGCGGTGTGCTGTGTTTCTCTCTTACCCCAGATTTGAAGTGTTTTGAGGCGTACCGCCGTCATTGTCGCTTCCTGCTGTATGAACAGATGTAGCGGTGGCAGCCCCAACATGGCTTCAAGAGCCGCAGTCGGAGTAGTCCTCATGCAGCCTGTGAACGCCATGCAGGCATGCCTTTGCAAGCGTTGCAGTTTGATGGAGGCTGTAGTTAGTTTGGTGCGGGGCCACCAGACCACTGCCCCATACGTGATCATAGGCGCATCCATCGCTCTCTTTGCAAAGCGGCCGGTGGCGTCATCGGCGTCGTCGGTGTAATAGACACAACTGACTGTATGTCTCGACACCGCCACTACCGCGTGGGAGATGCTGTCGTGGATTTGGAGTCTCCTGGACTTGGTGTTGATGATTATTACGCTGTCGAAGGTCAGACCCTGGGCCTCGTGGATGGTTAGCGTGCGCGACCCTTCGCCGGACCCGTATCCCTGGCTGATGAGAGAAGCTTTCTCCTCTTGCGTATGAACCAGGAATAGGGTGTTTTGGGCGGTGCTCGGTATTTGCGCTCCTGTGTAACCTTTGACGCTCAGTGAGTGGACCCGCGACAGCGACGACTTGGAGGAGTATATACCGGAGTATATCTCGCTCAACGCAAATGCCACATCCATCGGGTTGCGGTGTGTGCAAAGCAGTTCCTGGGTGATGCCAGCCACCAGGTTTGGACGGGTATACCTTAACTCGAAAAGGTTCTCTCTGTCCAAAAATGGTAGCTGGTTTACGTCTCCGATGAGGACAACCTCGCTTGCTCCTGACAACTTAACTGCCATGACTATGGCCCCAAAATGGTTCATAAGAGCCTCGTCTACCGTTAGGCGGTAGCATTTCTCTTCTTTCTTGAACCCGTTGACTAAGATTGAGGCCATAGTGCGCACCTTTGTCTTTACTCGGTCTCCTAAACGGTGCGCGAGCTTCTCTCTGAGGTCTTTCGCAGCTTCGGTCGTCGTGGTGGCTACAACGTCTTTCTCCCCATCGAAGTGTTTCACAACCCAGGTTGTCTTGCCACAACCTGGAACTCCATTTACCCACCTGATATTGGGTACCGTCCAACTTCCATGCGATGCTGAGTTATCCGGGATCCCCGAAATGGACTGTGCCATTTCAAGGATCTTATCGTCCAGCATGATCTTGGTACATTTGGCGGTAACCACTATCGGGTCGTCGTTTGGCGTTCTGAATGTTATTTTTCCCACGCGTTCGGTTTTCTCCTCGTCCAGGGCCACAAAACCGTTCTTCGCGCTGTAGGCTGCCATGTACGACCCCGTCATTTCCCCTTTGATGACTTGGGATTTGACGTTGTCGTACACCGCTGCCTCTGCCTCCTTGAGTAGTACCTCTAGCAGTCCTTCTGTATTCCTTTGGAAGGTCTGCAGGATCTTCCTGCATGTCATGAGATTGACCTCTCTGGTCGCCCTCACGATTGCTACGTACTCGAGGAAAGCGCTCTTCACGTGGTCTGTGGTGCCCGAGTTCATTGCGAGGACAGGCGGGCTGACTTGCCCTTTGTCGGCTTTCGTTGGTGTAGGCTTCCGTGGTGTTGGTTCTGTTGGTGTTTTTCTGAAGAACCTCTCCACTGCTGCTTCCTGTTTCTCGACTGGTGATGCGCGGCTGGTGCTTGGGAGCAGTGCTTTGAGGAAAGTGCCGAAGGCTTTCAGGCGACTCCTCGACCTGGCTTGGTCCTCTGGGCTGGTGGTGGCACTCTGCTCCTTTGCGGCTTTTTCGGCGGCTGCCTTCTGCTGAGCCCTCTCTGATCCGCTTTGTGTGGTCGGGCTAGTTGTGGAGCTCGTCGCGATGGCTGTTGGGTCTCTGGGGGCTTTAAAGAAACTTAGAGATTCCCCTCTGTCCTCATAGACGACTACCTCATGTTGTTCCGAGGCTTTTAAGCAGCCGAAGCGGTCTGCGACGTCTCCTCTCTCTCCTCCGACCTCCATCGCGTCAACGCTTATCGTGCGGGCTGTGACTGGCACGTGTTCTCCGGCCTCCCTGATCTTTTGAAGCAATGAGCTTGCCTGAGCAAATGAAGTATCCTCCCGCCACTCGAGTAGTGCAATCGTTTTTCCTTTGAATCGCACTAGACGGCATCGGTGAGTGGCTACTTCCACTTGAGGCAGTGCGGCGTACTTACTGCCTTTCATGCTCGTTTTGGTGGTGCCTCCGTTGATCAAGGCGGCAAGGCCTGGTGAGATTGGGATACGGGCTGCTGCTCGGCTTGAACCTATGCAGAAGCTTATGCCTAGCTTTTCTGAATCTCTGTTCATGAACAGAGCGACACCTCGCAGCCTGATGCCTGGGACTCCGTCTCCTCCACATGCCAGGAATTCCGTGATGGGCATGGCGTTGGGGACTGGTTGAAGGCTGGCTTCGGCTACTGCTACTGCTGCTGCCGCTGGTACCGGTTGCTCGTCGGTGTTTCCGTGTGTATCTTGTGTAATGGTGAGTGGTGTACGTGTTCTGGTTTGTGTTGTTGCTGTCTGTGTTGTAGTTGTTGTGGTTGTTGCTGTGGTCGGGACTGTTCGCCTAGATGGTAGTCGGCTTCGACTTTGCGAGGTTGCGTCCGTTTTGTTAGCCTCCGCTGCGACTTTGGCGACTTTGCTTGCGAATGCCAAGAATGGTTTCCTGGTGGCCGGTCTCCCCATGATGGTGTGGAGTATGGACTGGCTCAGCTGGATTTCGATCTTGACTTCCAGCTCCATTCTGTCGCGACTGAATCTGGGGCATTCAAAGAGCAGATGCCAGACGGTTTCATCGCAGTTGGGGTCACAGACGCACGCGGGACTGTCTTTGAGATGAAAGCGGTGGAGGTACGCAGAGAATCCTCCGTGTCCTGTTAGAACTTGTACATGGACCGGTGTGAGAACTGCTTCTCTGAGTGTTCGCTTCGCCGCTAGGACGTCTGGGAAGAACACTTTCGTGACCGATCCTGTACTCGAGGACTCGTAGCGCGCTTGCCACTTCTTTACAGTCCCCTCCCGTATCTTCCTTCTCACGTACGATACGGGGACCTTGCTGTAGTCTGCTGTCTCTTTTGTTAGGGCTGCCTCCTTGGCCAGCTCATCCGCTCTCTCATTTCCGGCGGTTCCCACGTGGGCCCTGAGCCAAAAGAGCCTCACTTCTCGGCCTTCTTCTCTGATCTCGCGGACGCATCTCTTGATTTGTAGTGCCAGGTGGTGAGTGGCAGACGGACTCCTCAGCAGGTCAAGTGACGATCTTGAGTCACTTAAGATGCTTACGGAGGCCGCACTGGATTCTCTTGCCATCCTGACAGCTCTAAAGAGAGCGTACATTTCCGATTGGAAGACCGTGTTGTGGGGCTCCAGGCCAAAAGTGCTGGACTTGGACTCCTTGCCGTTTTCCCACCAAGTTAGGGCAGCTCCGACTTTCCCCTCTATCTTGCTGCCATCGGTGTATATTTGGGGACCGATTACTTGATGAGTTTCCTGGGTCTCGGGAGTCAAGTCCTCTAGGCGTGCATACTCTGTTGTTGTGAGTAGCGCTGGGTGGGGGTTTTGGGAGTGGTGCACATTGCACTCCAGCTCGCGGCCCGGCGGTATGAACTCTTGGGAATATCCCTTTTTGATCTTGAAAAGGGTTGCGGCCTCGATTACCCGGAGATCTAGGGGGAGTTGGCCTGACAGAACAAGTGCCGATGTCAGAGACACCGTGCGGTATGCTTTGCAGATCTTCTGCGCGAAACCTCTCTGCAGCGAGTCAAACTGATTCCTTGTCATCAGTTTCTCGGCTGCGGGCGCCCACGCGCTCGCTGCATACATCACGATGGGCTCTATCACCGACACGTATATCGTCCTTATTATCTCTCTGTTGAGACCCCAAGTCACCTTTGCCGCGCATGCGAGCTGCTTGTAGATGTCTGCGGCCCTTTTACAGGTCGCGGACACGTGCGCGTTGAAGGTGAGTTTTGAGTCTATTGTGAGACCCAGCAGCTTGACCTCTTTGACTAGGTTCAGCTGGGTGCCCGACATGTGGAGTACCGGAATATCGTATTTAAGCTTTCTCGTTAGCACCATCGCATTGGTCTTGTGCGCGGCGAACCGTAGCTTATTTTGGACGCCCCATTCCGATACTATGTCTAGTGTGTCGTTGGCTGTTTGTTGTAGGGGACCGGTTGAAAAGTCCGAGAATACAAGGACGACGTCGTCTGCGAAGGCTTGGCAGTATACTCCCATTCTAGCCATTTTCTGTAGGAGTGAGTCTAGGATAAGGTTCCAAAACGTCGGTCCGGCGATTGAGCCCTGGACGCATCCTTTCGTGGTATCCTTCTCACTAGTCGCTCTGGCGTAGTTGACCCTGATGTTCCGGTCTTCCAGGTATGAGGCGACGAGAGCGTAGATGTTTTTGGGACAGTTCTTGACTACCATCTGTCTTTTGAGTGCTGGCCACCACGCGTTATCGAAGGCCCCCTCTATGTCCAATGATATCAAAAGCACGATCTTTTTGGCTTTGATTTCGGCACGTAAGTGTCCTATTAGAGCATATAGGGCGTCCTCGGTTCCGCGCTGTGGCATGAAACCGTATTGGTTCTTGTGTAGTGTTGGGAGGAAGTGCCACTGGAGTCTGCCTACTAGGAGCTTTTCGACGATTTTTCCTAGGACCGAGAGCAGACCTATTGGCCTGTAGGACTTTGGGCTGGTATAGTCGTCCTTTCCTGGCTTCCGGAGTATGCACACGTGGGCGACCTTCCACTGCTTCGGGAAGTGTGACAGCGACAGGCACCTGTTGGCTATCGCTAAGAACACCTCCCTGTTGCAGTTTATTGCCGCTGTGCAGATGTCTGCTGTTAATCCATCGGGGCCGGGAGCTTTTTTCGGGTTTTGGTTTTGGAGAACCATTTCCAGCTCCGCGGTTGTGAAGGGTGGATCGTCGGCAGACAGTCCTTGAGGGTTCTCTTCCTCCGCTAGCCTCCTAAGTGCGGTGTGGTAGGGCTGTTCGGCATCCGTTGAGTCGTCGGGGTAGAAGGTTTTTGCCAAGAGATTCGCGGATTGCTCTGGACTGAGCGTCTCGCCTGCGGTGTTTCTCAGGAGTGCGTCGTCCTGTCTTTTGGCTGTCTTCCTTAGTACCCTGTAGATGCCGTCCCACATGCTCTCTCGGTCCTGCTTCGAGCAGAACTCCTTCCAGTTTGTTGTGGCCGCTTCCGTGGCTGCTGTAGTGTACGTGTTCTTGGCCAGTGCATATTCTTGGATGGTGAATTGTCTCCGGCTAGCGGCTGCGTTCCGGATCCTTCTCTTCTTTGTCATCGCATCTTTTTGGAGACGGTCTAGAGAAGGGGTCCACCATGGGGGCTTGGCGTTGTGTTTGGGCGACCCCAGTTTTGGGATCGCTTCCTCGCATGAGCAGTGGATGTTGTGTACGTATAATGTGATGAGTGACTCCAGATCCTCTGGGTTCGAGACGGCTGAGACTCTGGCTGGTGTTATGTCATTGTCCGCCAGGCTGGTCTTGAAGTGCGTGCTGAAGTCGGACCACTTTGCCTTCTTGGTGTTATAGATTCGCGTCGTGATTGGCCTTAAGGGTTCCAAGGCTTTTTCTAAACGCATCGAGAAGGTTATCGCATTGTGGTCCGAAGTTATCAGACTCCTTTCTACACGCCACTCTTCGACCTTGCCTAACAGTGGCAGGCTGCATACCGTCACGTCGACGTGGCTCGTGCACCATCTGTCTCCTCTGTAGGTCTCGAACGTCGGTGTTTGGCCCGTGTTTAGGATCTGGAGGTCCCGCTCGTTGAGGAACGAGTTATACGCCGCCCCGCGATGGTTTTCGGAAACACTTCCCCACCACTGGCTCCAGGCGTTTATGTCTCCTCCCACGATGATGTTGTTTGTGTGTAGTTTTTGAAGTGTTGTGTGTGTTTCCGAAAGGTAGGGTTCAATTTCTTGGTCACCTTCAAAATAGACCGATAGCACCCCAAGGCTGAGCTGGCCAACCTTCAGCAAGACGGCGGAGATGTTCTCTGTCACAAGCTGGGGGTCGTGGATGACCTCCAGGTTGTTCCCGAAGACAACGATCGCCGCCTTAACTGGTTTTTGACGGTTCAGGCTGCACTGGATGACTTGTGTGCCAGGGTTTTGTTTCATCACGCCTGTTCTTCCGACATAGGGCTCTTGAACAAGTGCTACGGAAATTCCTTTTGCCTGAGCCACCATGTGGAGCTCCTCTGTGGCCAGCTTTGAGCGCTGCAGATTGACTTGGATGAACTGCAATCTTGATTTCGGTCTTACTGTGTATTGAGGGGTGACTGGTTGACTAGTTGTGTTCTCTTGGTCGCCCTTAGCAATAGGAAACGCGCGACCTCGCTATACCATCCCATTTTTGGCGTTCCTGGCAGTCTTCGCTGAACGCTGTGTGTGCCAGTTCGCTGTCCGCCCTGTGTGCCATTTTGCAGTTGATGCAGGTGGGCATTTTGCCGTCAGCCCGAGTGAGGCAGTCCCTACTACTATGTGCACCGCTGCAGTAGCTGCATGCTTCTTTGCCGGCCTTGCATAAGGATCTGTTGTGTCCATAGGCAAGGCACTTTGAGCACTGTACCAGCGGGGACTGGTCCTCAATCGAGCACCGCTTGATGCCCACATGCACCTTCTGCACCTGCGTGTAGCACTTCCAGAGCTCCGGGGAGAGCTCCAGGACAGGGTGGCACTCATGGGGGTTTCTCGCGCGCTTCCTGTAGCGTACTCTTATGGTTTGTCCAACCACAGCGACGTCCTGCAGAAGGTGTTTATTCTGCGCCTGTAGGAGATCGACAATCTCTCCGTCGCTGTAGCTGGACAGCACTCCCTTGATGCACACGAGAGGGTTCTGGGGTTTCGGCTCCTGGACCTTGAGCCCTGCGTTTGACTTGAACTGATCTCTGATCGCGTTCAGGTCCGACTTGCTGGCGCACCTCAGAACCACTTTCTGGTTCCGCGCCTTCCGGACTGTGTCAACCCGGGCTCCGCTTGTTTTGAGGTCCAAGGCAGTCCTGATCCTCTCGATTACATTGTCTCCAGTGTGCTGGGGGTCCGTTGATGAGACGATCAGGGTGTGATTGGGTTGGGTGGGTGGTTTTGGGGGTTTGGGTGTGCTGGCGACCTGGGCAAAGGTTTTGGGGCTTTGCTGTTGTAGAAGCGGCTTGTCCGCTTTGCCCAATTCCGCTACCCCCTTTTCTATGTTTTGGAGGGTCTTTTTTACCTCCCCGACTGCTAGTTCCGCTTCCAGATTCAGCGCCAATGGCGCCTGGATCGTCGGTTCTTTGTTGCGCAGTTCACGGAGGTCTGCTGAGACCATTTCCAGCTTTTCGGAGAGTGGTTTGAGGTGTGGTGTAAGGTTGAGTGGTGGTTGTGGTGGTGGAGGGGAGACTATAGGCCTGTTGACGATGGCCTGTAACTGTGCTTGGACCTTCTGCATCTCCTCCTCGAACTTTGATGTCATTAGCGGATCCGTCTCTGCCTCCGGGCTTGCAGGATCCGGCTGCATGGTCCTGGGCTGGGAGAGGTCTTCCTTGAGCCTTTCCAGGGACTTTCGGAGCACGTCCAGCTGGTTCGAGATGCTGGTCACGTTTGTGTTGAGGCGTGAAAAGTCTGCCCCCATGGAATCCCACTTTGGATCCCCTGGAGCTCTTGCACTTTCTTGCCTGGTAATCTCGTGCTCTTTCCGGTTTTGGAGGCTCGCGGCTGTGACCTCGTTTTTCACCTCCTTGATGCCGTTGAAGGCTTCAAGGGTCTCGTGACCCAGCCATTCCCGGATCCCTTTCGCCTCTTTTTTGGTTTCCGAGACGTCCGTTCGCATCAGGGAGAGCTCGACCTTCAGCGCCATCAAATCTCGGGTATGAGCTCTCTCGACCCGCACAAGCTCTTGGGCGTGTCGAGAGCGCTCCTTCTCGAGGTTGAACTTGTGACGGGCTCTCGAGTCGGCGAGTGACAGGGCAGTCTCGTAGAGCCCCTGAAGACACTCGTGCGCTGTGGCCTTGCACTCTCTTTTCATGTTTCCCGAGGCCTCCAGGGCGTCCTTCCCTTTTTGAAGTAGTTCGTTGGCCTCGCGTGTGGCCAGGTCCATCTCCACCCCTGTGCCTCTTCTCGGCGTTCGGTAGAGAAGGCTCGGCCGCCCACTTGTGGGAGCTTGGCTCACTGAGGAGGCCACCGAGCTTTCTTCGTCCGAGATGATCTGACGGGGGGGGGAGATGCCACACTGCTCCCAGTTAATTATTTTGTCTGTTACGTTGCCAACTTCGGAGTTGGTCTCAGGCATAGTTGTTACTGTTACTGGCGGTGTCCTGTTTGTGTCCGGTTCCGACGCTGCCTTATGCACCTGTGGCGTCTGCGATGGACGCGCCAACTGTTCTGAGACAACTGACTTTGCCGTATTTTTGAGAACTTTTTCCCTAAGTGATTTAGGGGCTTTTGCGGCATCCGTGGTCATTTTACGGGTGGTGGTGGACTGCTTGGAAGACATGGAAGACATGGTTTGTTATGTAAGAGGGGAATTACAAAGAGTGTTAAAAGGCAAAGGTGGTTACAGTTGCAAAACACAGTTGAACTCTGCAATTTAAATCTACAGTTGAAATCTATTTTATTACGGTTAAAATCTATATTGTTACAGTTGAATCTATATTATGCCTGTTTTTTTTTTTTTTTTTTTTTTTATTATATATATATTTTTTTTTTTTATATTTATTCTATTGTGATGGACTCACGGATACTTCCGCTGGTGTTCTGCGTCTGGTGTCCGATGAGGAGCCCGATGCTGACAGAACTCGATGTTTAGAGCCCTGCGTGCGCTTTGCTGGTAGTTTGCAGTAGGATTCCGCAGCGTTGCTGGATTGTTGTTCGTGTGTGGTGCCGAATTTCAGGATTCTGTTGGAGCGAGATGAAAGAGCTCTTCAAGCCCTTTAAAACAAGCCCAAACTCGGCTTCGTAGCTCCAACGGGTGCGAAGTTAGGCCGCGGGGGGGTGAGGTAGCTCCGAGGGGGAGGGGGGAGGGGATTCGTGGGGAGTTGAGGGGGGGTGAGGGGGGTTGGGTCGGGGGGGGGGGTACTTTCGTGGGGAGTTGATGGGGGGGGTGAGGTAGGGTTGGTTGGGGGGGGGGGTGGAACAAGGAGGGGTCTGAGGGTAAGGGTTGGGGGTAAGAGGTACTCTTGCACTGACAGGGAGGGGGGGGTATTGGGGGGTTGAGGGGAAGAGGGGGTGAGGAGATCCTTAGTGTCTCAGGAAGGATCCTGAAGTCCCAAGTAGGATGAGCCCAAGCTCGGGGGGTCTAGGACAAAGGGTTCAGGAGTTCCCTCGGGGCTTACCTATTTGCGAGCCGCGGAGTCGTCAGGCTGAAGGCTGGTCTGCAGAGAGATTCCTCGGCCGGCTGCGGAGTCTTCAGAGTAGGCTGGGATGACTGGTTGTCACAACACGCCTCGTGTCGGAAAAATACTCGATGAAAGTAAGGTTACTTTTACACAAAAAACCACGTGTTTTAGTGTTATATCAACCTTAATAACTCCCAAGTCTCTGGTCCGATTTTAATGATCCTGGTGTCGTTGGATTGGCCCTTGCTGCGTCTCTCAGGATTAGTGTTTGCAGAAAAATTTGACCAACCTGTTCTGCGTTATTCAGCTCTGAAGTCTTGAGGGTCCTGCTCCGCAACCCGTGAAGTTACACACTTGCCCACACGTTTCCGGGTGAATCAACACTGCACAAATCCACTGGTAACTTTTGGCGCACTTAGCTCGACGCGTGTAATTTTGGCGAATTTTTAACGCGGAGCTGATGTTAATGTGACGATGTTCGATCGGTTACTCGGTTAGGTTAGGTTAGGTTAGGTTGGGGGACCCCCCCACAGTGCTTGCGTCCACGTCGCGTCCCCTGGAAACGACCCAGTTTGACCACCGTAACGGAGTGGCAGACTGGGTTGGCCAAAGTGCACTGTGACTTCGTAGCTCATTTTATTCTATTGCGTTGCTGACTACGAACCTGCGGAGGCTATGCCAAAACCTACGCGGGGCGCCTGCGGGCGATTTTTAAAACAAAAAGGCCCTTCTCAGGGCCAACCCAAAGGCCCTTCTCAGGGCCAACCAGAGGGCCCTTCTCAGGGCGACCCCGACGCTCCGGCGTCAGAGATTAGCCGCGCGCCGTCTGCGGCTAGCTTATTCGGAGGGGCGAGTGAGTCGTCCGACAACGACTCACTTGTTACTTTGTCGGACGCGGACGACTCTCGTTCGCGGAAGCGGGTCTACCGGAGCGGTGGGTCCGAGGGCTCCTCGGCCTCGGGGTCGACTAGGTTGCCGAAGGCTAAAAAGCCGACGGCGGCCGCGGACACCCATGTCGTTGGGCTCGCGGACGCCCAACGCCAGCTGGACCTGGCTCGGCGGGCGCAGCTCCAGCAAGAGCTGGAGGAGCAGGTTGCTGCTAAAGAGAAGCGGGCGCACGCTGCCCGAGCCAAGTCCGGGTACGGTGCGTCCCGCGTTCTATACGCGGACCATTCTCTGGCCGAGCTGGAGAGAATGGCGGAGGAGGACGAGGAGGGGATCATAGAGGTCGCCTCTAAGTCCTCCAACCTAAAGGGGACCTTTCAGAAGGCCCTCAAGAGCCGAGCCGCGAGCTTGCGCGGTGTCATCGCGGAGTTGGTTCAGCGGAAGGCCACCGACGAAACGCGGCAACTGCAGGCGAAAATAGATCGCCTGCAGTCGGAGGTCAGCCAGCTTCATCAGAAGCTGGCTGAAGCCACGGCCCGGCCACTACAAGCCGAGACGAGCCCTGCGGTGGAGGGCCCCTCCTCCAACCTTGAGGATATCATCCGCAAGGTTGTAATGGAGGAGAGGGCCTTCACAAGAGCCTGCTTAGCAGGGATTGAGGACCGGCTCTTGCCGGAGACGCGCCTCCGACCGCCGCTTGCGGCGGATAAGAGGCAGTGCGAGGCGGGGCCGTCCTCCTCCTCCCCGGTGGAAGACGCCCTTTTGCCTACAACCACCCCGTCCAACGAGTGGACGGAAGTGGTCCGTAAGGGAAAGGGCAAAGGGAAGAAGACGGTAACGGCCGTCCCTGTCGTCCCCGCCACCACCACTCCCAGCCGGTCCCAGACGACCGGCAAGGGAAAGTGGAAGGGCAAAGGGAATGGGAAAGGAAAAGGGAGGCAGTTAGTCCCCCCAAAAACCGCGGCCGTCGTGGTGACGCTCACCGCGGAGGCTGCGGAGCGAGGGGAGACATACGCTTCCATTTTGGTGCGGGCGCGCGGCAATGCCGATCCGACCCAACTCGGGATCGGCAGTGTGTCCTGCCGGCGGACCCAAGCCGGTGCTCGAATTTTCGAGTTCCCGGGGGCAGAGGGGAGTGCCCATGCGGACCTCTTTGCAGCCAAGCTGCAGGAGGTCATCGCAGATTCAGCCAAGGTGGCCCGACCGGTCAAGTCTGCGGCAATAGAGGTGACGGACCTAGACGACTCCGTCACCAAGGAGGAGGTGGTGGCGGCGGTCGCGGCGATAGGGGGCTGTGGCGTCGCGGCGGTCCAAGGCCGGGACATAAGGCCCGGCCGCGGCGGCATGGGCACCATTCGCCTCGAGTGCCCAATCGCCGCTGCCAAAGCCGTCCTTGCCAAGGGACGGCTTACAGTCGGATTTAGCTCGGGTGCAGTCCGGGCACTCGAGGACCAGCCTCAGCGTTGTTTCCGGTGCTTCGGCATCGGACACACCCGGGCCCTGTGTCCGTCCACGGTAGACAGGACGGACACGTGCTTCCGCTGCGGCAAGGACGGCCACAAAGCCGCCTCCTGCGAGGTCGCCACGCCGCACTGCGCGGTGTGTGCCGCCAGTGGCTGCCCGGCAGGCCACGTTATGAAGGGGAGGAACTGCAATCCTCCCCCAAAGCGGGGCAAAGCGCAGGCGCCGACCAAGCCTGCTGCTGCCGCTAGCACCGTCGTTCCTGCGGCGACTGCGGAGGGAAGTGCCATGTCCGACTAATGGATAGGATCGAACATCGCATACTTCAGGCGAACACAAACCACTGCAGGGCAGCCCAGGATCTGCTGATGCAGACCATGGCTGAGTGGTTGGTGGACTTGGCGGTGGTTGCCGAGCCTTACTCGGTCCCTGGCCGTTGGCTGGGTGACAGGGACGGCTTGGTGGCGTTGGTGTCGCGGTCTTCCACAGACTCCCCTCCCCTCTCGCTCTTAGAGAGGGGACCGGGATACGTGGCCGCCGCGTGGGGAGACATGGCCCTGGTGGGGGTCTACTTCTCCCCAAACCGCCCTCTCTCGGACTTTGAGGATTTCCTCGAGATCCTCACCGCAGTCGTAGGGAGGGTGGCGCCGTGCCAAGTCATAGTGTTGGGTGACTTGAACGCCAAGTCAGTGGCCTGGGGCAACCCGGCCGCAAGTTGCGGGGGGTAGGGCCGGACCTGTCGGACGCCCAATTCGGCTTCCGTCGAGAGCGTTCAACAATCGATGCGCTGGCCCTACTCAAGGGCCAGGTGAAGGAGGCGGTTGAGGCGGGGGACGGAGTGCTGGCGGTGTCATTCGACATTGCCAATGCATTCAACTCCGTGCCCCACTCGACGATACTGGAGGCGCTCCGGTATCACGGAGTGCCCCAATACCTGCGGAACCTCCTGGCCAGCTACTTGGAAGACCGAGAGGTCCTCCTCGTGGACAAGATGGCCACGGTGAGGCGGTACGGCGCAGAGTCCGGTGTTCCGCAGGGGTCGGTGCTGGGGCCCCCTCTGTGGAACATCGGGTTCAACTGGCTCCTGCGGGGAGCCCTCCTCCAGGGCACGAGTGTCATCTGCTACGCGGACGATACTCTCCTCACTGCCCGGGGGAGGAGTTTTCGGGACGCGGCCTGTCTGGCCTCGGCTGGCGGATCCTTGGTGGCAGAGAGGATCCGCCGCCTGGGACTGAAGGTGGCGCTGCACAAGACGGAGGCCGTGTACTTTCGCGGTCCCCGGCAGCGCTGCCCTCCCGACGCCCACATCGTCGTGGAGGGCGTCCGTATAGGGGTCCAGCCCCAGATGAAATATCTGGGGCTGGTGCTGGACGACAGGTGGCGCTTCGGCCCACACTTCAGCGGGCTGTCGACGCGCCTGTTGAAGGCCGCAGACGCCCTCTCGTGGCTCCTCCCAAACCTGGGGGGGCCCAAGGCGAAATGCCGGTGCCTCTATGCCGGCATCTTGCGGAGCATGGCCCTTTACGGGGCACCCATCTGGGCGGACTCCCTCCATAGGAGGGAGAATGCGACCGCCATCCGCAGGCCCCAACGGGCCATTGCACAGCGGGTGGCGAGGGCCTACCGCTCGGTGGGCTTTTCGGCGGCGTGCGCTCTGGCCGGCACCCCTCCTTGGGAGTTGGAGGCTTGGGTGCTCGCCAGAGTGTACGAGTGGAAGGCGCACCGGAAGGCGCTCGGAGAGCGCCCCGTCGCCGAAGAGCGGGAGGCCGTGCGGCGAGAGGCGAAGGACGCCATCGTCCTCCACTGGACGGAGGACCTCGCCACCGCCGCCTTTGGCCGCCGGACGTTGGACGCGCTTGGTCCGGTCCTGCGGAGCTGGCTCGAGCGGTCCCACGGTTTCCTCTCGTTCCGTCTGGTCCAGGTGTTGTCCGGGCATGGCTGTTTCGGATCGCACCTGCACCGCATCGGGAGGGAGGAGACCCCGGCGTGCCACGACTGCGGCGCGGCGGAGGACACGGCGCAGCACACCCTCGAGGTGTGCCCGGCTTGGTCCGAGCTGCGCCGCGGTCTGACCGCGGTGGTCGGACCGGACCTCTCGCTTCCTGGCGTGGTCAACGCCATGCTGGGGAGTGAGGAGGCCTGGGCAGCGGTCGCCTCCTTTTGCGAGAACGTAATCTCGCAAAAGGAGGAGGCGGAACGCGCGCGGGAGGACGATCCTCTCGCTGCGCCGCTCCGCAGACGAAGAAGGGGGAGAAGGCGCCGTCCTCTCCCTCCTCATGGTGGCGACGGGCGGGCGACAGGCACGGGGGTGCCTTAGCCCGCATTGCACCCGTCACCACCTTCGTCGGTCATTCCCGGGCCCGTCCCCCTCCCTACGGGGAGGGTGTGAGGGGTCCGCCATGAAGGGCAATCGTCGGCGGAGGACTGGACGTAAAGGCTGTGCCGGTTTCCCAGTCCCCCGCCACTAAGACGAAGCGGGAATGTCGCTGGGTCGTTTTAGTGGGTATACCGGGTCCACCCGGGGAGTCCCACATAACCCCCCATCCCCCGATGGGAGGGTATGCGTAATGCATTTTTTCCCAGCGCAAACAAAAAAAAAAAAAAGGTTGGGGGACCCCCCCACAGTGCTTGCGTCCACGTCGCGTCCCCTGGAAACGACCCAGTTTGACCACCGTAACGGAGTGGCAGACTGGGTTGGCCAAAGTGCACTGTGACTTCGTAGCTCATTTTATTCTATTGCGTTGCTGACTACGAACCTGCGGAGGCTATGCCAAAACCTACGCGGGGCGCCTGCGGGCGATTTTTAAAACAAAAAGGCCCTTCTCAGGGCCAACCCAAAGGCCCTTCTCAGGGCCAACCAGAGGGCCCTTCTCAGGGCGACCCCGACGCTCCGGCGTCAGAGATTAGCCGCGCGCCGTCTGCGGCTAGCTTATTCGGAGGGGCGAGTGAGTCGTCCGACAACGACTCACTTGTTACTTTGTCGGACGCGGACGACTCTCGTTCGCGGAAGCGGGTCTACCGGAGCGGTGGGTCCGAGGGCTCCTCGGCCTCGGGGTCGACTAGGTTGCCGAAGGCTAAAAAGCCGACGGCGGCCGCGGACACCCATGTCGTTGGGCTCGCGGACGCCCAACGCCAGCTGGACCTGGCTCGGCGGGCGCAGCTCCAGCAAGAGCTGGAGGAGCAGGTTGCTGCTAAAGAGAAGCGGGCGCACGCTGCCCGAGCCAAGTCCGGGTACGGTGCGTCCCGCGTTCTATACGCGGACCATTCTCTGGCCGAGCTGGAGAGAATGGCGGAGGAGGACGAGGAGGGGATCATAGAGGTCGCCTCTAAGTCCTCCAACCTAAAGGGGACCTTTCAGAAGGCCCTCAAGAGCCGAGCCGCGAGCTTGCGCGGTGTCATCGCGGAGTTGGTTCAGCGGAAGGCCACCGACGAAACGCGGCAACTGCAGGCGAAAATAGATCGCCTGCAGTCGGAGGTCAGCCAGCTTCATCAGAAGCTGGCTGAAGCCACGGCCCGGCCACTACAAGCCGAGACGAGCCCTGCGGTGGAGGGCCCCTCCTCCAACCTTGAGGATATCATCCGCAAGGTTGTAATGGAGGAGAGGGCCTTCACAAGAGCCTGCTTAGCAGGGATTGAGGACCGGCTCTTGCCGGAGAAACGCCTCCGACCGCCGCTTGCGGCGGATAAGAGGCAGTGCGAGCCGGGGCCGTCCTCCTCCTCCCCGGTGGAAGACGCCCTTTTGCCTGCAACCACCCCGTCCAACGAGTGGACGGAAGTGGTCCGTAAGGGGAAGGGCAAAGGGAAGAAGACGGTAACGGCCGTCCCTGTCGTCCCCGCCACCACCACTCCCAGCCGGTCCCAGACGACCGACAAGGGAAAAGGGAAGGGGAAAGGGAAGGGAAAGGGGAAGCTGGTCCCCCCGAAATCCGCGGCCGTCGTGGTGACGCTCACCGCGGAGGCTGCGGAACGAGGGGAGACTTACGCGTCTATTTTGGTGCGGGCGCGTGGCAATGCCGATCCTACCCAACTGGCGATCGGCAGTGTGTCTTGCCGGCGGACTCAAGCCGGGGCTCGAATTTTCGAGTTCCCGGGGGCAGAAGGGAGTGCCCATGCGGACCTCTTTGCAGCCAAGCTGCAGGAGGTCATCGCGGATTCGGCCAAGGTGGCCCGACCGGTCAAGTCAGCGGCCATACAGGTGTCTGAGCTGGATGACTCCGTCACCAAAGAGGAGGTGGTAGCGGCAGTCGCAGCGATAGGGGGCTGTAGCGTTGCGGCGGTCCAAGGCCGGGACATAAGGCCCGGCCGAGGTGGCATGGGCACCATCCGCCTCGAGTGCCCAATCGCCGCTGCCAAAGCCGTCCTTGCGAAGGGACGGCTTCTAGTCGGGTTCAGCTCGGGCGCAGTCCGGGCACTCGAGGACCAGCCTCTGCGGTGCTTCCGGTGCTTCGGCATCGGCCACACCAGGCCTCTGTGTCCGTCCAAAGTAGACAGGACGGACACATGCTACCGCTGCGGCAAGGAGGGCCACAAAGCCGCCTCCTGCAAGGCCGCCACGCCGCACTGTGCGGTGTGTGCCGCCAGTGGCTGCCGATCAGGCCACGTAATGAAGGGGAGGAAGTGTATTCCTCCCCCTAAGCGTGGCAAAGCGCAGGCGCCGACCGGGCCTGCGCCTGCTGCTTCCGCTAACACCGCCGTTCCTGCGGCGGCTGCGGAGGACGGTGCGATGTCCGACTGATGGACACAGTCGAACATCGTATCCTTCAAGCGAACACCAACCACTGCAGGACAGCCCAGGATCTGCTGATGCAGACCATGGCTGAGTGGTTGGTGGACTTGGCGGTGGTCGCCAAACCCTACTCGGTCCCTGGCCGTTGGCTGGGCGACCGGGACGGCTTGGTGGCGTTGGTGGCGCGGTCTTCCACAGACTCCCCTCCCCTCTCGCTCTTAGAGAGGGGACCGGGATACGTGGCCACCGCGTGGGGAGAGATAGCGATGGTGGGGGTGTATTTCTCCCCAAACCGCCCTCTCTCGGAGCGCGCGTGGGAGGACGATCCTCTCGCTGCGCCGCTCCGCAGACGAAGAAGGGGGAGAAGGCGTCGAGCCCTTCCTCCTCATGGTGACGGGCGGGCGACAGGCGCGGGGGTGCCTTCGCCCGCATTGCACCCGTCACCTTCGTCGGTCATTCCCGACCCCCCCACACCCGTGAGGGTGTAAGGGGTCTGCCTTGCAATCGTCGGCGGAGGACTGGAAGTAAAGGCTGTGCCGGTTTCCCAGTCCCCCGCCACTCGGACGAAGCGGGAATGCGCTGGGTCGTTTTAGTGGGTATACCGGGTCCGCCCGGGGAGTCCCACATACCCCTCCCGTCCCCCGATGGGAGGGTATGCGTAATGCATTTTTTCCCAGCGTCAAAAAAAAAAAAAAAAAAAAAAAAAAAAAAAGGTTAGGTTAGGTTGTGCTTCCGGGGGGGACCCCCCCACAGAGCTTACGTCCACGTCGTGTCCCCTGGAAACAGCCCAGTTCTGACCACCGTAACGGAGTGGCAGACTGGGTTGGCCAAAGTGCTCTGTGCTCTCGTAGCGTATTTTATCTTTGCCTTGTTGAACCTACGATCCTGCGGAGGCTATGCCTAAACCCTCGCGGGACGCCTGCGGGCGCTTTCTAAAACCAAAAGGCCCTTCTCAGGGCCAACCCAAAGGCCCTTCTCAGGGCCAACCAGAGGGCCCTTCTCAGGGCCACCCCGACGCTCCGGCGTCAGAAACTAGCCGCGCGCCGTCTGCGGCTAGCTTCTTCGGAAGGGTGAGTGAGTCGTCTGACAACGACTCACTTGTTACTGTGTCGGACGCGGACGACTCCCGTCCGCGGAAGCGGGTCCACCGGAGCGGTGGGTCCGAGGGCTCCTCGGCCTCGGGGTCGACGAGGCTGCCGAAGGCTAAAAAGCCGACGGCGGCCGCGGATACCCATGTCGTTGGGCTCGCGGATGCCCAACGCCAGTTGGACCTGGCTCGGCGGGCGCAACTCCAGCACGAGCTAGAAGAGCAGGTTGCTGCCAAAGAGAAGCGGGCGCATGCTGCCCGGGCCAAGTCCGGGTACGGTGCGTCCCGCGTTCTATACGCGGACTACTCTCTGGCCGAGCTAGAGAGAATGGCGGAGGAGGACGAGGGGGAGATTGTGGAGGTCGCCTCTAAGTCCTCCAACCTAAAAGGGACCTTTCAGAAGGCCCTCAAAAGCAGGGCCGCGAGCATGCACGGTATCGTTGCGGAGCTGGTCCGGCGGAAGGCCACCGACGAGATGCGGCAACTGCAGGCAAAAATAGATCGCCTGCAGTCAGAGGTCAGCCAGCTTCATCTGAAGCTGGCCGAAGCCACAGCCCGGCCACTGCAAGCCGAGACGAGCCCTGCGGCGGAGGGCCCCTCCTCCAACCTTGAGGATATCATCCGCAAGGTTGTAATGGAGGAGAGGGCCTTCACAAGAGCCTGCTTAGCAGGAATTGAGGACCGGCTCTTGCCGGACAAACGCCTCCGACCACCGCTTGCGGCGGATAAGAGGCAGTGCGAGCCGGGGCCGTCCTCCTCCTCTCAGGCGGAAGATGCCCTTCTCCCTTCAACCACCCCGTCCAACGAGTGGACGGAAGTGGTGCGTAAGGGGAAGGGCAAAGGCAAGAAGTCGGCGACGGCCGTCACTGTCGTCCCCGCCACCACCGCTCCCAGCCAGTCACAGGCGACCGACAAGGGAAAGGGGAAGGGGAAAGGGAAGGGAAAGGGGAAGCTGGTCCCCCCGAAAACCGCGGCCGTCGTGGTGACGCTCACCGCGGAGGCTGCGGAGCGAGGGGAGACGTACGCGTCCATTTTGGTGCGGGCGCGTGCCAATGCCGATCCTACCCAACTAGGGATCGGCAGTGTGTCTTGCCGGCGAACCCAAGCCGGAGCTCGAATTTTCGAGTTCCCGGGGGCAGAAGGGAGTGCCCATGCAGACCTCTTTGCAGCCAAGCTGCAAGAGGTCATCGCGGACTCGGCCAAGGTGGCCCGGCCGGTCAAGTCGGTGGCCATTGAGGTGACGGAGCTAGATGACTCCGTCACCAAGGAGGAGGTGGTGGCGGCGGTCGCAGCGGTAGGGAGCTGTGGCGCTGCGGCGGTCCAAGGCCGGGACATAAGGCCCGGCCGCGGTGGTATGGGCACCATCCGCCTCGAGTGCCCAATCGCCGCTGCCAAAGCCGTCCTTGCGAAAGGACGGCTTCTAGTCGGGTTCAGCTCGGGCGCAGTCCGGGCACTCGAGGACCAGCCTCTGCGGTGTTTCCGGTGCTTCGGCATCGGCCACACCAGGCCTCTGTGTCCGTCCAAGGTAGACAGGACGGACATATGCTACCGCTGCGGCAAGGAGGGCCACAAAGCCGCCTCCTGCAAGGCCGCCACGCCGCACTGTGCGGTGTGTGCCGCCAGTGGCCGCCGATCAGGCCACGTAATGAAGGGGAGGAAGTGTATTCCTCCCCCTAAGCGTGGCAAAGCGCAGGCGCCGACCGGGCCTGCACCCGCTGCTGCCGCTAACACCGCCGTTCCTGCGGCGGCTGCGGAGGAGGGTGCGATGTCCGACTGATGGACACAGTCGAATATCGCATCCTTCAGGCGAACACCAACCACTGCAGGACAGCCCAGGATCTGCTGATGCAGACCATGGCTGAGTGGTTGGTGGACTTGGCGGTGGTCGCCGAACCCTACTCGGTCCCTGGCCGTTGGCTGGGCGACCGAGACGGCTTGGTGGCGTTGGTGGCGCGGTCTTCCACAGACTCCCCTCCCCTCTCGCTCTTAGAGAGGGGACCGGGATACGTGGCCACCGCGTGGGGAGAGATAGCGATGGTGGGGGTGTATTTCTCCCCAAACCGCCCTCTCTCGGAGCGCGCGCTGGAGGACGATCCTCTCGCTGCGCCGCTCCGCAGACGAAGAAGGGGGAGAAGGCGTCGAGCCCTCCCTCCTCATGGTGACGGGCGGGCTACAGGCACGGGGGTGTCTGCGCCCGCATTGCACCCGTCATCTTCGTCGGTCATTCCCGACCCCCCACACCCGTGAGGGTGTGAGGGGTCTGCCTTGCAATCGTCGGCGGAGGACTGGAAGTAAAGGCTGTGCCGGTTTCCCAGTCCCCTGCCACTCGGACGAAGCGGGAATGCGCTGGGTCGTTTTAGTGGGTATACCGGGTCCGCCCGGGGAGTCCCACATACCCCTCCCGTCCCCCGATGGGAGGGCATGCGTAATGCATTTTTTCCCAGCGTCAAAAAAAAAAAAAAAAAAAAAAGGTTGTGCTTCCGGTGCTTCGGCATCGGTCACACCAGGCCTCTGTGTCCGTCCAAACCAGCCTCTGCGGTGCTTCCGGTGCTTCGGCATCGGTCACACCAGGCCTCTGTGTCCGTCCAAAGTAGACAGGACAGACACATGCTATCGCTGCGGCAAGGAGGGCCACAAAGCCGCCTCCTGCAAGGCCGCCACGCCGCGCACTGTGCGGTGTGTGCCGCCAGTGGCCGCCGATCAGGCCACGTAATGAAGGGGAGGAAGTGTATTCCTCCCCCTAAGCGTGGCAAAGCGCAGGCGCCGACCGGGCCTGCGCCTGCTGCTGCCGCTAACACCGCCATTCCTGCGGCGGCTGCGGAGGAGGGTGCGATGTCCGACTGATGGACACAGTCGGACATCGCATCCTTCAAACGAACACCAACCACTGCGGGACAGCCCAGGATCTGCTGATGCAGACCATGGCTGTGTGGTTGGTGGACTTGGCGGTGGTCGCCGAACCCTACTCGGTCCCTGGCCGTTGGCTGGGCGACCGGGACGGCTTGGTGGCGTTGGTGGCGCGGTCTTCCACAGACTCCCCTCCCCTCTCGCTCTTAGAGAGGGGACCGGGATACGTGGCCGCCGCGTGGAGAGAGACAGCGATGGTGGGGGTGTATTTCTCCCCAAACCGCCCTCTCTCGGAGCGCGCGCGGGAGGACGTTCCTCTCGCTGCGCCGCTCCGCAGACGAAGAAGGGGGAGAAGGCGTCGAGCCCTCCCTCCTCATGGTGACGAGCGGGTGACAGGCGCGGGGGTGCCTTCGCCCGCATTGCACACGTCACCTTCGTTGGTCATTCCCGACCCCCCCACACCCGTGAGGGTGTGAGGGGTCTGCCTTGCAATCGTCGGCGGAGGACTGGAAGTAAAGGCTGTGCCGGTTTCCCAGTCCCCCGCCACCTCGGACGAAGCGGGAATGCGCTGGGTCGTTTTAGTGGGTATACCGGGTCAGCCCGGGGAGTCCCACATACCCCTCCCGTCCCCCGATGGGAGGGTATGCGTAATGCATTTTTTCCCAGCGTCAAAAAAAAAAAAAAAAAAAAAAGGTTAGGTTAGGTTAGGTTCAAGGCCCTACCCCCCGCAAATGGCTATCAAGCCTGGAGGCGACAATCCCCTCGAACAATTTACCGACCTCATCAAGCAGGACGATGGGCCGGTATGCCGAGGGGGAGTCCACCGGGCGTCCCTCCTTTCGGAGGAGGCATAGCTGCCCCTCCTTCCACAGTTTGGGGAACCTCCCAGTCGTAAAGCACGCGCTGAAGAGGTCCCGAAACCTGTCCTCCATTTCGGAGGCGGCGATCGCCACCACCCGTGCGGGGACACCGTCCGGTCCGGGGGCCGTCTTCTTCGCGCGGAGGTTGAGAACCCCCGCATAGAACTCCGCCGCCGTCACCGGGGGGACCTCCTCCTCTGGCGAAACCGCCCCTTGTGGGGGATCCATCGTTGGCGGAGTGAAGTCGGTCCTGTGCGGAAACAGGGACCGGACCACCCCATCCAGCAACGCAGGTTCCAGTGTCTCCGTCAGTGGGGGACCATAGGGGCGTAGCTGGCTCCGCGCCGCTTTGTATGGTCTCCCGTAAGGATCCCTGTCGAGACCCTCCAGCATCTCGGCCCTCGCCGAGTCTTCTGCAGCGCCCATTGCAGACTTGAGAACCGTCACGGCCTCTCGGTAAGAGGCGTATAGGCTGTCCTCTTCTTCCCGGACTCGGTTCTGGGCACTGCGCCGTCGGCTACGCGCGTATGCCCTTCTGGCCGCCACGCAGGCGGCCCGGAGCTCCGAAAGCTCCTCTGTCCACCAATAGACGGCACGACGGGGAGGCGGACGGCGAGACCGAGGCATGCTGGAGTTGCACACCTTGGTCAGGGACCCCCTGAGCCGGACCGCTGCGGCATCCACGTCCAGGACCTCGACAGGGGGCGACAGCCAGTCCTGGAGAAAGGCCGCCTCTTTGGCTGCCTCCCGATCCAGGCGGGTGAGTGCCCACCGCGGGAAGGGAGATTGCCCAGTGCGGGCCATCCCACCCGCCTGAGTGGAGATGTCAAACCGCACATATCGGTGGTCCGACAAGGTCTCCACCATCTCTACCCGCCAGCTGGCGACGCGGGCAGCTAGCGCGGGGGTGGCAAATGAGACGTCCACCACCGACCCACCCTGTTGCCGCACACACGTGTGGACCGCCCCCCTGTTGAGGAGGGACACACCGCATGAGGTCGCCCAAAACTCAACGGCGCGCCCCCGGACATTGCAACTTGCGGCCGGGTTGCCCCAGGCCACTGACTTGGCGTTCAAGTCACCCAACACTATGACTTGGCGCGGCGCCACCCTCCCTACGACTGCGGTGAGGATCTCGAGGAAATCCTCAAAGTCCGAGAGAGGGCGGTTTGGGGAGAAGTAGACCCCCACCAGGGCCATGTCTCCCCACGCGGCGGCCACGTATCCCGGTCCCCTCTCTAAGAGCGAGAGGGGAGGGGAGTCTGTGGAAGACCGCGACACCAACGCCACCAAGCCGTCCCTGTCACCCAGCCAACGGCCAGGGACCGAGTAAGGCTCGGCAACCACCGCCAAGTCCACCAACCACTCAGCCATGGTCTGCATCAGCAGATCCTGGGCTGCTCTGCAGTGGTTTGTGTTCGCCTGAAGTATGCGATCAGGCCCCAGCGGGCCATTGCACAGCGGGTGGCGAGGGCTTACCGCTCGGTGGGCTTTTCGGCGGCGTGCGCTCTGGCCGGCACCCCTCCTTGGGAGTTGGAGGCATGGGTGCTTGCCAGAGTCTACGAGTGGACGGCGCACCGGAAGGCGCTCGGGGAGCGCCCCGTCGCCGAAGAGCGGGAGGCCGTGCGGCAGGAGGCGAAGGACGCCATCGTCCTCCATTGGACGGAGGACCTCGCCAACGCCGCCTTTGGCCGCCGGACGTTGGACGCGCTCGGTCCGGTCCTGAAGGGCTGGCTCGAGCGGTCCCACGGTTTCCTCTCTTTCCGTCTGGTGCAGGTGTTGTCCGGGCACGGCTGCTTCGGATCGCACCTGCACCGGATCGGGAGGGAGGAGACCCCGGCGTGCCACGACTGCGGCGCGGCGGAGGACACGGCGCAGCACACCCTCGAGGTGTGCCCGGCGTGGGCCGAGCTGCGCCGCGGTCTGACCGCGGTGGTCGGACCGGACCTCTCGCTTCCCGGCGTGGTCGATGCCATGCTGGGGAGCGAGGAGGCCTGGTCAGCGGTAGCCTCCTTTTGCGAGGACGTACTCTCGCAGAAGGAGGAGGCGGAGCGCGCGCGGGAGGACGATCCTCTCGCTGCGCCGCTCCGCAGACGAAGAAGGGGGAGAAGGCGTCGAGCCCTCCCTCCTCATGGTGACGGGCGGGTTACAGGCACGGGGGTGCCTGCGCCCGCATTGCACCCGTCATCTTCGTCGGTCATTCCCGACCCCCCCACACCCGTGAGGGTGTGAGGGGTCTGCCTTGCAATCGTCGGCGGAGGACTGGAAGTAAAGGCTGTGCCGGTTTCCCAGTCCCCCGCCACTCGGACGAAGCGGGAATGCGCTGGGTCGTTTTAGTGGGTATACCGGGTCCGCCCGGGGAGTCCCACATACCCCTCCTGTCCCCCGATGGGAGGGTATGCGTAATGCATTTTTTCCCAGCGACAAAAAAAAAAAAAAAAAAAAAAAAAAAAAAAGGTTCAAGGCGGCCCAGTGCTCCGCGGCGCCAAACTGCAGCCTCTGTACAGCTGCAGGGAGGCCCGCTGGGCACAGAGCGGGCGGAAAGGCTTGTGGCGGGCCTGCCCAAAAGGGGAAGAGAGGGGGTGCCAAGGCTGCCGGGGGCTCTTTACCCCCCCCTCAGCCTGGTCTCCCTTCGGCCGACTCCCGACCTAGGAATGGTGCGGAGGGAATGGACTGTGCCTAATGGCGCTGTACCATTTCCTCCAGGGCAACATCAACCACTCTGCCAGAGCTCAGGATCTCTTGCTCCAGAGCATGGCAGAGTGGTCGATTCACGTGGCTGTGGTCGCCGAACCGTACTTTGTCCCCCCCAGGGATAACTGGGTGGGAGACCTGGACGGTTTGGTGGCCATCATTGGCGGGGCTCTTGCCAACCCGTCCCGAGGTCACGGCTGGGTGGCCGCCCTCGTGGACGGCATTGGCACGGTTGGGGCGTATTTTTCGCCCAACAAGAGTCTCGCCGACTTCGAGAGGTTCCTTGTCGAGTTGGGTGCCGTCGTGGGCCGACTCCACCCTCGCCCGGTGCTGTTGCTGGGGGATCTCAACGCCAAATCTGCGGCGTGGGGATCTCCAGTGACCGATGCTAGGGGCGAGGTACTGGAGGAGTGGGCGGTCACGACTGGCTTGACCGTCCTAAATCGGGGCACGGAGTACACGTGCGTGCGGCAGCGGGGCGGTTCTATAGTGGACGTCTCGTTCGCTAGCCCCACTGTCGCGAGCCGTGTCCGCGACTGGCGGGTCGCCGCGGAGGTGGAGACGTTGTCGGATCATCGGTACATCCGTTTCGACGTCTCCGCCCAGACCGCGGGCGGCCGCGGTTTACCGGCCCCGCGTGCGGACGGTCCGCGCTGGGCGCGTAAGCGCATCGACAGAGAGCTTCTCGAGGAGGCCGCTATTGTTCAGGCCTGGTTCCGGGAGTCGGCGACGGACGGACCCGTCGACGTCGAGCAGGAGGCGCTGTGGTTCCGCGGGGCGATGACGCAAATCAGCGACGCGTCCATGCCCCGGGTCCACACACAGTCAGCAAGGCGCCAGGTGTACTGGTGGACCGCCGAGATCGCGCAGTTGCGCGTCGCCTGCGTGGCGGTCAGGCGCCAGTACACCCGATACCGGAGGAGACGTCAACGGGTCCCTGACGAAGAAGCCGCGCGGTATGAGGTGTACCGCGCGGCGAAGAGGACTCTGTGGCTGGCCATCGGCGAGGCGAAGTCGCGAGCCAGGGAGGAGATGTTGGAGACTCTAGACGGGGATCCGTGGGGGCGCCCTTATCGCGCGGTTCGAGGAAATCTTCGAACCGTGGCGCCCCCGCTTACGGAGAGTCTCCAACCCGAGCTGCTGGAGGAGGTGGTCGCAGCCCTCTTCCCGGCGAGAGCGGAGCACACTCCGCCGCCGATGGCTTTGCCCACAGCCGCAGAGTCCACCGAAGAGGACGCCATCAGCGTCCCAGGGGTGACACAGGCAGAGATGGGGGCAGCCGTGATGCGGCTCCGGGCCAAAAACGTGGCTCCGGGGCCCGACGGGATCCACGGCTGCGTGTTAGCTCTCGCTCTGAAGGAGCTTGAGCCCCAACTGAGAGGACTCTACACAGCGTGCCTTGAGCGGGGCCAGTTTCCCACTTTGTGGAAATCTGGTCGTCTGGTCCTGCTCAGGAAGGCGGGGCGCCCTGCGGACTCGCCGTCCGCGTACCGGCCCATAGTGCTGCTAGATGAGGTGGGTAAGCTGTTCGAGCGGATAATCGCTGCCCGCCTCGTCGGCCACTTGTGCGGAGAGGGGCCGGATCTGGACGGCAGCCAGTTCGGCTTTCGGCACGGGCGCTCTACCATTCACGCTGTGTCGCGAGTGAGAGTCCTGGCGGAGGAAGCAGTGGCCCGGGGCGGGGTGATGTTGGCGGTGTCCTTGGACATCTCCAACGCCTTCAACACCCTGCCCTGGAGTTGTATTCGGGAGGCACTGCGGTACCATCGGGTGCCTCCCTACCTCCGCCACATCGTTGGGGCTTATTTGTCGGAGAGGTGTGTCACCTACGTGGGACGTGATGGCGGACACCAGCACCGCATGTCGTGCGGTGTTCCACAGGGCTCGGTCTTGGGCCCGCTCCTGTGGAACATCGGGTACGACTGGGTGTTGAGGGGCGAGCTCCAACCGGGCGTGGACCTTACGTGTTATGCTGACGACACGTTGGTCACTGCCCGGGGGAGCTCGCACAGGGAGGCAGCGTTGCTGGCGACGGCTGCGGTGTCACAGGTGGTGAGCCGCATACGTCGCCTGGGCCTGGAGGTGGCCCTCAACAAGTCGGAGGCCATGGTGTTTCATGGCCCCCGGCGGGCGCCGCCGCCCGGATCACACATCGTGGTCGGGGGGGCTCGGATCGCTGTCGAGTCCACCATGAAGTACCTGGGATTGGTGCTCGACAGCCGGTGGGATTTCGGCCCCCACTTTCGGCGGCTGGCGCCCAAGTTGTTGGGCGCTGCTGGGGCGCTGTCAACGTTGCTTCCCAATCTGGGGGGCCCGAGCGCCGCCTGTAGGCGGCTCTACGTGGGGATCGTGCGATCCATGGCCCTGTATGGGGCCCCGATCTGGGCGACTGACCTGACGGCCGGAAGCATCGCAGTACTGCGAAAGCCGCAGAGAGCGATGGCCGTCAGAGTCGTCCGGGGGTATCGCACGATCTCCTACGAGGCGGCTTGTGTACTGGCTGGATCCCCGCCCTGGGACCTGGAGGCGAAAGTACTCGCGTCACTGTACCGGTGGCGCGAGGAAGCGCGGGCGTGAGGCGAGGGGCTGACGCAGCGCCACATGGAGCTGCGTCGGTCTCAGCTTCGCGAGGTCCTGGTGGCGGAATGGCGGGACAGGCTTTCGCGCCCTACCGCCGGCCTCGGTACCATCGAGGCGGTCCGGCCAGTACTCGAGCGCTGGCTCGGGAGGAGGCACGGCTCCCTGTCGTTTCGAGTGACGCAGGTGCTCTCGGGGCATGGTTGCTTCGGGAAGTACCTGTGTCGCATTAACAGGGAGCCGGACGCCCGGTGTCACCACTGCGTCGACTGCCGGGAGGACACGGCGTGGCATACGCTGGCAGAGTGTGCCGCTTGGGAGGAGCCGCGCCGTGCCCTCATCTCAGAAGTAGGCAATGACCTCTCGCTGCCGGCCGTGGTCGAGTCCATGGTCGACAGCGAGGAGTCCTGGGACGCGGTGGTTTCCTTCTGCGAAACGGTCGTCTCGCAGAAGGAGGCTGCGGAGAGGGAGAGGGAGGTAGAAACCGCTCTCCCCACCCGCAGCAGACGTGTCGGGCGTCGGCGGAGGGCGGATAACGCCCTCTTCCGGCCCCCCTAAACGGGTCCAGGGGCGACGGACTCGGGGACGTCCGTCGCCCCCTACACATCAGGACCCGAGGTGGCGGCGCGTTGTGTTCCACGCGCGCCCCTCTTAGACGTCGCGGGGGGAGTCTAACACCTCACTCCCCCCCCTGACCAGACGGGGCCCGCAGAGGCGGGCCGGCACCAGCCGGGGGTTGCGGAAGGATCGTACGTTCCCGCGACCCCCGGCGTAGGTGTGAGATGGAACACCGGGGTGGTTTTTAGTCGGTTAGAGTCCGACAGACCCCTCCGCCCACCCCAGGGCGGAGGACATCCGTGTGGATTTTCCACCTCGGCAACAAAAAAAAAAAAAAAAAAAAAAAAAAAAAAAGGTTAGGTTAGGTTAGGTTAGGTTAGGTTAGGTTGGGGGACCCCCCCACAGAGCTTACGTCCACGTCGTGTCCCCCGGAAACAGCCCAGTTCTGACCACCGTAACGGAGTGGCAGACTGGGTTGGCTAAAGTGCTCTGTGATCTCGTAGTGTATTTTATCTTTGCCTTGTGTGACCTACGATCCTGCGGAGGCTATGCCTAAACCTACGCGGGACGCCTGCGGGCGATTTTTAAAACCAAAAGGCCCTTCTCAGGGCCAACCCAAAGGCCCTTCTCAGGGCCAACCAGAGGGCCCTTCTCAGGGCCACCCCGACGCTCTGGCGTCAGAAACTAGCCGCGCGCCGTCTGCGGCTAGCTTCTTCGGAAGGGTGAGTGAGTCGTCTGACAACGACTCACTTGTTACTTTGTCGGACGCGGACGACTCCCGTCCGCGGAAGCGGGTCCACCGGAGCGGTGGGTCCGAGGGCTCCTCGGCCTCGGGGTCGACGAGGCTGCCGAAGGCTAAAAAGCCGACGGCGGCCGCGGATACCCATGTCGTTGGGCTCGCGGATGCCCAACGCCAGTTGGACCTGGCTCGGCGGGCGCAGCTCCAGCACGAGCTAGAAGAGCAGGTTGCTGCCAAAGAGAAGCGGGCGCATGCTGCCCGGGCCAAGTCCGGGTACGGTGCGTCCCGCGTTCTATACGCGGACCACTCTCTGGCCGAGCTGGAGAGAATGGCGGAGGAGGACGAGGGGGAGATTGTGGAGGTCGCCTCTAAGTCCTCCAACCTAAAGGGGACCTTTCAGAAGGCCCTCAAGTGCCGGGCCGCGAGCATGCGCGGTGTCGTCGCGGAGTTGGTTCGGCGGAAGGCCACCGACGAGACGCGGCAACTGCAGGCGAAAATAGACCGCCTGCAATCGGAGGTCAGCCAGCTTCATCAGAAGCTAGCTGAAGCCACGGCCCGGCCACTACAAGCCGAGACAAGCCCTGCGGTGGAGGGCCCCTCCTCCAACCTTGAGGATATCATCCGCAAGGTTGTAATGGAGGAGAGGGCCTTCACAAGAGCCTGCTTAGCAGGGATTGAGGACCGGCTCTTGCCGGAGAAACGCCTCCGACCGCCGCTTGCGGCGGATAAGAGGCAGTGCGAGCCGGAGCCGTCCTCCTCCTCCCAGGCGGAAGATGCCCTTCTCCCTTCAACCACCCCGTCCAACGAGTGGACGGAAGTGGTCCGTAAGGGGAAGGGCAAAGGCAAAAAGTCGGCAACGGCCGTCCCTGTCGCCCCCGCCACCACCACTCCCAGCCGGTCCCAGATGACCGACAAGGGAAAGGGGAAGGGGAAATGGAAGGGAAAGGGGAAGCTGGTCCCCCCGAAAACCGCGGCCGTCGTGGTGACACTCACCGCGGAGGCTGCGGAGCGAGGGGAGACGTACGCGTCCATTTTGGTGCGGGCGCGTGCCAATGCCGATCCTACCCAACTGGGGATCGGCAGTGTGTCTTGCCGGCGGACCCAAGCCGGGGCTCGAATTTTCGAGTTCCCGGGGGCAGAAGGGAGTGCCCATGCAGACCTCTTTGCAGCCAAGCTGCAAGAGGTAATCGCGGACTCGGCCAAAGTGGCCCGGCCGGTCAAGTCGGCGGCCATTGAAGTGACGGAGCTAGATGACTCCGTCACCAAGGAGGAGGTGGTGGCGGCGGTCGCAGCGGTAGGGAGCTGTGGCGCCGCGGCGATCCAAGGCCGGGACATAAGGCCCGGCCGCGGTGGTATGGGCACCATCCGCCTCGAGTGCCCAATCGCCGCTGCCAAAGCCGTCCTTGCGAAAGGACGGCTTCTAGTCGGTTTCAGCTCGGGCGCAGTCCGGGCACTCGAGGACCAGCCTCTGCGGTGCTTCCGGTGCTTCGGCATCGGCCACACCAGGCCTCTGTGTCCGTCCAAAGTAGACAGGACGGACACATGCTATCGCTGCGGCAAGGAGGGCCACAAAGCCGCCTCCTGCAAGGCCGCCACGCCGCACTGTGCGGTGTGTGCCGCCAGTGGCCGCCGATCAGGCCACGTAATGAAGGGGAGGAAGTGTATTCCTCCCCCTAAGCGTGGCAAAGTGCAGGCGCCGACCGGGCCTGCGCCTGCTGCTGCTAACACCGCCGTTCCTGCGGCGGTTGCGGAGGAGGGTGCGATGTCCGACTGATGGACACAGTCGAACATCGCATCCTTCAAGCGAACACCAATCACTGCAGGACAGCCCAGGATCTGCTGATGCAGACCATGGCTGAGTGGTTGGTGGACTTGGCGGTGGTCGCCGAACCCTCTTTGGTCCCTGGCCGTTGGCTGGGTGACCGGGACGGCTTGGTGGCGTTGGTGGCGCGGTCTTCCACAGACTCCCCTCCCCTCTCGCTCATAGAGAGGGGACCGGGATACGTGGCCGCCGCGTGGGGAGAGATAGCGATGGTGGGGGTGTATTTCTCCCCAAACCGCCCTCTCTCGGAGCGCGCAAGGGAGGACGATCCTCTCGCTGCGCCGCTCCACAGACGAAGAAGGGGAAGAAGGCGTCGAGCCCTCCCTCCTCATGGTGACGGGCGGGCGACAGGCGCGGGGGTGCCTTTGCCCGCATTGCACCCGTCACCTTCGTCGGTCATTCCCGACCCCCCACACCCGTGAGGGTGTAAGGGGTCTGCCTTGCAATCGTCGGCGGAGGACTGGAAGTAAAGGCTGTGCCGGTTTCCCAGTCCCCCGCCACTCGGACGAAGCGGGAATGCGCTGGGTCGTTTTAGTGGGTATACCGGGTCCGCCCGGGGAGTCCCACATACCCCTCCCGTCCCCCGATGGGAGGGTATGCGTAATGCATTTTTTCCCAGCGTCAAAAAAAAAAAAAAAAAAAAAAAAAAAAAAAAAAAAAAAAAAAAGGTTAGGTTAGGTTCCACTGCAGGACAGCCCAGGATCTGCTGATGCGGACCATGGCTGTGTGGTTGGTGGACTTGGCGGTGGTCGCCGAACCCTACTCGGTCCCTGGCCGTTGGCTGGGTGACCGGGACGGCTTGGTGGCGTTGGTGGCGCGGTCTTCCACAGACTCCCCTCCCCTCTCGCTCTTAGAGAGGGGACCGGGATACGTGGCCGCCGCGTGGGGAGAGATAGCGATGGTGGGGGTGTATTTCTCCCCAAACCGCCCTCTCTCGGAGCGCGCGCGGGAGGACGATCCTCTCGCTGCGCCGCTCCACAGACGAAGAAGGGGGAGAAGGCGTCGAGCCCTCCCTCCTCATGGTGACGGGCGGGCGACAGGCGCGGGGGTGCCTTCGCCCGCATTGCACCCGTCACCTTCGTCGGTCATTCCCGACACCCCCACACCCGTGAGGGTGTGAGGGGTCTGCCTTGCAATCGTCGGCGGAGGACTGGAAGTAAAGGCTGTGCCGGTTTCCCAGTCCCCCGCCACTCGGACGAAGCGGGAATGCGCTGGGTCGTTTTAGTGGGTATACCGGGTCTGCCCGGGGAGTCCCACATACCCCTCCCATCCCCCGATGGGAGGGTATGCGTAATGCATTTTTTCCCAGCGTCAAAAAAAAAAAAAAAAAAAAGGTTAGGTTAGGTTAGGTTGGGGGACCGGGGCGGGGTGATGTTGGCGGTGTCCTTGGACATCTCCAACGCCTTCAACACCCTGCCCTGGAGTTGTATTCGGGAGGCACTGCGGTACCATCGGGTGCCTCCCTACCTCCGCCACATCGTTGGGGCTTATTTGTCGGAGAGGTGTGTCACCTACGTGGGACGTGATGGCGGACACCAGCACCGCATGTCGTGCGGTGTTCCACAGGGCTCGGTCTTGGGCCCGCTCCTGTGGAACATCGGGTACGACTGGGTGTTGAGGGGCGAGCTCCAACCGGGCGTGGACCTTACGTGTTATGCTGACGACACGTTGGTCACTGCCCGGGGGAGCTCGCACAGGGAGGCAGCGTTGCTGGCGACGGCTGCGGTGTCACAGGTGGTGAGCCGCATACGTCGCCTGGGCCTGGAGGTGGCCCTCAACAAGTCGGAGGCCATGGTGTTTCATGGCGCCCGGCGGGCGCCGCCGCCCGGATCACACATCGTGGTCGGGGGGGCTCGGATCGCTGTCGAGTCCACCATGAAGTACCTGGGATTGGTGCTCGACAGCCGGTGGGATTTCGGCCCCCACTTCCGGCGGCTGGCGCCCAAGTTGTTGGGCGCTGCTGGGGCGCTGTCAACGTTGCTTCCCAATCTGGGGGGCCCGAGCGCCGCCTGTAGGCGGCTCTACGTGGGGATCGTGCGATCCATGGCCCTGTATGGGGCCCCGATCTGGGCGACTGACCTGACGGCCGGAAGCATCGCAGTACTGCGAAAGCCGCAGAGAGCGATGGCCGTCAGAGTCGTCCGGGGGTATCGCACGATCTCCTACGAGGCGGCTTGTGTACTGGCTGGATCCCCGCCCTGGGACCTGGAGGCGAAAGTACTCGCGTCACTGTACCGGTGGCGCGAGGAAGCGCGGGCGCGAGGCGAGGGGCTGACGCAGCGCCACATGGAGCTGCGTCGGTCTCAGCTTCGCGAGGTCCTGGTGGCGGAATGGCGGGACAGGCTTTCGCGCCCTACCGCCGGCCTCGGTACCATCGAGGCGGTCCGGCCAGTACTCGAGCGCTGGCTCGGGAGGAGGCACGGCTCCCTGTCGTTTCGAGTGACGCAGGTGCTCTCGGGGCATGGTTGCTTCGGGAAGTACCTGTGTCGCATTAACAGGGAGCCGGACGCCCGGTGTCACCACTGCGTCGACTGCCGGGAGGACACGGCGTGGCATACGCTGGCAGAGTGTGCCGCTTGGGAGGAGCCGCGCCGTGCCCTCATCTCAGAAGTAGGCAATGACCTCTCGCTGCCGGCCGTGGTCGAGTCCATGGTCGACAGCGAGGAGTCCTGGGACGCGGTGGTTTCCTTCTGCGAAACGGTCGTCTCGCAGAAGGAGGCTGCGGAGAGGGAGAGGGAGGTAGAAACCGCTCTCCCCACCCGCAGCAGACGTGTCGGGCGTTGGCGGAGGGCGGATAACGCCCTCTTCCGGCCCCCCTAAACGGGTCCAGGGGCGACGGACTCGGGGACGTCCGTCGCCCCCTACACATCAGGACCCGAGGTGGCGGCGCGTTGTGTTCCACGCGCGCCCCTCTTAGACGTCGCGGGGGGAGTCTAACACCTCACTCCCCCCCCTGACCAGACGGGGCCCGCAGAGGCGGGCCGGCACCAGCCGGGGGTTGCGGAAGGATCGTACGTTCCCGCGACCCCCGGCGTAGATGTGAGATGGAACACCGGGGTGGTTTTTAGTCGGTAAGAGTCCGACAGACCCCTCCGCCCACCCCAGGGCGGAGGACATCCGTGTGGATTTTCCACCTCGGCAACAAAAAAAAAAAAAAAAAAAAAGGTTAGGTTGGGGGACCCCCCCACAGAGCTTACGTCCACGTCGTGTCCCCTGGAAACAGCCCAGTTCTGACCACCGTAACGGAGTGGCAGACTGGGTTGGCCAAAGTGCTCTGTGACCTCGTAGCGTATTTTATCTTTGCCTTGTGTGACCTACGATTCTGCGGAGGCTATGCCTAAACCCTCGCGGGACGCCTGCGGGCGCTTTTTAAAACCAAAAGGCCCTTCTCAGGGCCAACCCAAAGGCCCTTCTCAGGGCCAACCAAAAGGCCCTTCTCAGGGCCACCCTGATGCTTCGGCGTCGGAAACTAGCCGCGCGCCGTCTGCGGCTAGCTTCTTCGGAAGGGTGAGTGAGTCGTCTGACGACGAACTTGTTACTGTGTCGGACGCGGACGACTCCCGTACGCGGAAGCGGGTCCACCGGAGCGGTGAGTCCGAGGGCTCCTCGGGCTCGGGGTCGACGAGGCTGCCGAAGGCTAAAAAGCCGACGGCGGCCGCGGATACCCACGTCGTTGGGCTCGCGGACGCCCAACGCCAGTTGGATCTGGCTCGGCGGGCGCAGCTTCAGCAAGAGCTGGAGGAGCGGGTCGTTGCAAACGAGAAGCGGGCGCAAGTCGCGCGGGCCAGATCCGGGTACGGTGCGTCCCGCGTTCTATACGCGGACCACTCTCTGGCCGAGCTGGAGAGAATGGCAGAGGAGGACGAGGGGGAGATTGTGGAGGTCGCCTCTAAGTCCTCCAACCTAAAGGGGACCTTTCAGAAGGCCCTCAAGAGCCGGGCCGCGAGTATGCGCGGTGTTGTCGCGGAGTTGGTTCGGCGGAAGGCCACCGACGAGACGCGGCAACTGCAGGCAAAAATAGATCGGTTGCAGTCGGAGGTCAGCCAGCTTCATCAGAAGCTAGCTGATGCCACGGCCCGGCCACTACAAGCCGAGGCGAGCCTTGCGGTGGAGGGCCCCTCCTCCAACCTTGAGGATATCATCCGCAAGGTTGTAATGGAGGAGAGGGCCTTCACAAGAGCCTGCTTAGCAGGCATCGAGGACCGGCTCTTACCGGAGAAACGCCTCCGACCGCCGCTTGCGGCGGATAAGAGGCAGTGTGAGCCGGGGCCGTCCTCCTCCTCTCAGGTGGAAGACGTCCTTCTGCCTTCGACCACCCCGTCCAACGAGTGGACGGAAGTGGTCCGTAAGGGGAAAGGCAAAGGGAAGAAGACGGAAACAGCCGTCCCTGTCGTCCCCGCCACCACCGCTCCGAGCCGGTCGCAGACGACCGGTAAGGGAAATGGGAAGGGAAAAGGGAGAGGGGGGGGAAAGAGACAGCTAGTCCCCCCAAAAACCGCAGCCGTCGTGGTGACGCTCACCGCGGAGGCTGCGGAGCGTGGGGAGACGTACGCGTCTATTTTGGTACGGGCGCGTGCCAATGCCGATCCCACCCAACTGGGGATCGGCAGTGTGTCTTGCCGGCGGACCCAAGCCGGGGCTCGAATTTTCGAGTTTCCGGGGGCCGAAGGGGGTGCCCACGCGGACCTCTTTGCAGCCAAGCTGCAAGAGGTCATCGCGGACTCTGCCAAGGTGGCCCGGCCGGTCAAGTCGGCGGCCATTGAGGTGACGGAGCTAGATGACTCCGTCACCAAGGAGGAGGTGGTAGCGGCGGTCGCAGCGGTAGGGGGCTGTGGCGCCGCGGCGGTCCAAGGCCGGGACATAAGGCCCGGCCGCGGTGGTATGGGCACCATTCGCCTCGAGTGCCCAATCGCCGCTGCCAAAGCCGTCCTTGCGAAAGGACGGCTTCAAGTCGGGCTCAGCTCGGGCGCAGTCCGGGCACTCGAGGACCAGCCTCTGAGGTGTTTCCGGTGCTTCGGCATCGGTCACACCAGGCCTCTGTGTCCGTCCAAGGTAGACAGGACGGACACATGCTACCGCTGCGGCAAGGAGGGCCACAAAGCCGCCTCCTGCAAGGCCGCCACGCCGCACTGTGCGGTGTGTGCCGCCAGTGGCCGCCGATCAGGCCACGTAATGAAGGGGAGGAAGTGTATTCCTCCCCCTAAGCGTGGCAAAGCGCAGGCGCCGACCGGGCCTGCGCCCGCTGCTGCCGCTAACACCGCCGTTCCTGCGGCGGCTGCGGAGGAGGGTGCGATGTCCGACTGATGGACACAGTCGGACATCGCATCCTTCAGGCGAACACCAACCACTGCAGGACAGCCCAGGATCTGCTGATGCAGACCATGGCTGAGTGGTTGGTGGACTTGGCGGTGGTCGCCGAACCCTACTCGGTCCCTGGCCGTTGGCTGGGCGACCGGGACGGCTTGGTGGCGTTGGTGGCGCGGTCTTCCACAGACTCCCCTCCCCTCTCGCTCTTAGAGAGGGGACCGGGATACGTGGCCGCCGCGTGGGGAGAGATAGCGATGGTGGGGGTGTATTTCTCCCCAAACCGCCCTCTCTCGGAGCGCGCGCGGGAGGACGATCCTCTCGCTGCGCCGCTCCGCAGACGAAGAAGGGGGAGAAGGCGTCGAGCCCTCCCTCCTCATGGTGACGGGCGGGCGACAGGCGCGGGGGTGCCTTCGCCCGCATTGCACCCGTCACCTTCGTCGGTCATTCCCGACCCCCCCACACCCGTGAGGGTGTAAGGGGTCTGCCTTGAAATCGTCGGCGGAGGACTGGAAGTAAAGGCTGTGCCGGTTTCCCAGTCCCCCGCCACTCGGACGAAGCGGGAATGCGCTGGGTCGGTTTAGTGGGTATACCGGGTCCGCCCGGGGAGTCCCACAGACCCCTCCCGTCCCCCGATGGGAGGGTATGCGTAATGCATTTTTTCCCAGCGTCAAAAAAAAAAAAAAAAAAAAAAAAAAAGGTTAGGTTAGGTTAGGTTGGGGGACCCCCCCACAGAGCTTACGTCCACGTCGTGTCCCCTGGAAACAGCCCAGTTCTGACCACCGTAACGGAGTGGCAGACTGGGTTGGCCAAAGTGCTCTGTGCCATCGTAGCGTATTTTATCTTTGTCTTGTTGTGTGACCTACGATCCTGCGGAGGCTATGCCTAACCCTACGCGGGACGCCTGCGGGCGATTTTTAAAACAAAAAGGCCCTTCTCAGGGCCAACCCAAAGGCCCTTCTCAGGGCCAACCCTAAGGCCCTTCTCAGGGCCAACCAAAGGGCCCTTCTCAGGGCCACTCCGACGCTCCGGCGTCAGAGACCAGCCGCGCGCCGTCTGCGGCTAGTTTCTTTGGAGGGGTAAACGAGTCGTCTGACAACGACTCGCTTATCACTGTGTCGGATGCAGACGACTGTCGGTCGCGGAAGCGGGTCCACCGGGGCGTTGGGTCCGAGGGCTCCTCGGCCTCGGGGTCGACGAGGTTGCCGAAGGCTAAAAAGCCGACGGCGGCCGCGGACACCCATGTCGTTGGGCTCGCGGACGCCCAACGCCAGTTGGACCTGGCCCGGCGGACACAGCTTCAACAAGAGCTGGAGGAGCGGGTCGTTGCGAAGGAGAAGCGGGCGCAAATCGCACGGGCTAGGTCCGGGTACGGTGCGTCCCGCGTTCTTTACGCGGACCATTCTCTGGCGGAGCTAGAGAGAATGGCGGAGGAGGACGAGGAGGAGATTGTGGAGGTCGCCTCTAAGTCCTCCAACCTAAAGGGGACCTTGCAGAAGGCCCTCAAGAGCAGGGCCGCGAGCATGCGCGGTGTCGTCGCGGAGTTGGTCCGGCGGAAGGCCACCGACGAGACGCGGCAACTGCAGGCGAAAATAGATCGCCTGCAGTCGGAGGTCAGCCAGCTTCATCAGAAGCTGGCTGAAGCCACGGCCCGGCCACAATTAGCCGAGACGAGCACTGTAGTGGAGGGCCCCTCCTCCAACCTTGAGGACATCATCCGCAAGGTTGTAATGGAGGAGAGGGCCTTCACAAGAACCTGCTTAGCAGGGATTGAGGACCGGCTCTTGCCGGAGAAACGCCTCCGACCGCCGCTTGCGGCGGATAAGAGGCAGTGCGAGCCGGGGCCGTCCTCCTCCTCCCCGGTGGAAGACGCCCTTTTGCCTACAACCACCCCATCCAACGAGTGGACGGAAGTGGTCCGTAAGGGGAAGGGCAAAGGGAAGAAGACGGTAACGGCCGTCCCTGTCGTCCCCGCCACCACCACTCCCAGCCGGTCCCAGACGACCGACAAGGGAAAGGGGAAGGGGAAAGGGAAGGGAAAGGGGAAGCTGGTCCCCCCGAAAACCGCGGCCGTCGTGGTGACGCTCACCGCGGAGGCTGCGGAGCGAGGGGAGACTTACGCGTCTATTTTGGTGCGGGCGCGTGGCAATGCTGATCCCACCCAACTGGGGATCGGCAGTGTGTCTTGCCGGCGGACTCAAGCCGGGGCTCGAATTTTCGAGTTCCCGGGGGCAGAAGGGAGTGCCCATGCGGACCTCTTTGCAGCCAAGCTGCAGGAGGTCATCGCGGATTCGGCCAAGGTGGCCCGACCGGTCAAGTCAGCGGCCATAGAGGTGTCTGAGCTGGATGACTCCGTCACCAAAGAGGAGGTGGTAGCGGTGGTCGCAGCGATAGGGGGCTGTAGCGTTGCGGCGGTCCAAGGCCGGGACATAAGGTCCGGCCGAGGTGGCATGGGCACCATTCGCCTCGAATGCCCAATCACCGCTGCCAAAGCTGTCCTTGCCAAGGGACGGCTCACAGTCGGGTTCAGCTCGGGTGCAGTCCGGGCACTCGAGGACCAGCCTCTGCGGTGCTTCCGGTGCTTCGGCATCGGACACACCCGGGCCCTGTGTCCATCAACGGTAGACAGGACGGACACGTGCTTCCGGTGCGGCAAGGACGGCCACAAAGCCGCCTCCTGTGAGGTCGCCACGCCGCACTGCGCGGTGTGTGCCGCCAGTGGCTGCCCGTCAGGCCACGTTATGAAGGGGAGGAACTGCAATCCTCCTCCAAAGCGGGGCAAAGCGCAGGCGCCGACCAAGCCTGCCGCTGCCGCTAGCACCGTCGTTCCTGCGGCGACTGCGGAGGGAAATGCCATGTCCGACTGATGGATAGGGTCGAACATCGCATACTTCAGGCGAACACAAATCACTGTAGGGCTGCCCAGGATCTGCTGATGCAGACCATGGCTGAGTGGTTGGTGGACTTGGCGGTGGTCGCCGAACCCTACTCGGTCCCTGGCCGTTGGCTGGGCGACCGAGACGGCTTGGTGGCGTTGGTGGCGCGGTCTTCCACAGACTCCCCTCCCCTCTCGCTCTTAGAGAGGGGACCGGGATACGTGGCCGCCGCGTGGGGAGACATGGCCCTGGTGGGGGTCTACTTCTCCCCAAACCGCCCTCTCTCGGACTTTGAGGATTTCCTCGAGATCCTCACCGCAGTCGTAGGGAGGGTGGCGCCGCGCCAAGTCATAGTGTTGGGTGACTTGAACGCCAAGTCAGTGGCCTGGGGCAACCCGGCCGCCAGTTGCAATGTCCGGGGGCGCGCCGTTGAGTTTTGGGCGACCTCATGCGGTGTGTCCCTCCTCAACAGGGGGGCGGTCCACACGTGTGTGCGGCAACAGGGTGGGTCGGTGGTGGACGTCTCGTTTGCCACCCCCGCGCTAGCCGCGCGCGTCGCCAGCTGGCGGGTAGAGATGGTGGAGACCTTGTCGGACCACCGATATGTGCGGTTCGACATCTCCACCCAGGCGGGTGGGATGGCCCGCGCTGGGCAATCTCCCTTCCCACGGTGGGCACTCACCCGCCTGGATCGGGAGGCAGCCAAAGAGGCGGCCTTTCTCCAGGACTGGCTGTCGCCCCCTGTCGAGGTCCTGGACGTGGATTCCGCAGCGGTCCGGCTTAGGGGGTCCCTGACCGAGGTGTGCAATTCCAGCATGCCTCGGTCTCGCCGTCCGCCTCCCCGTCGTGCCGTCTATTGGTGGACACAGGAGCTTTCGGAGCTCCGGGCCGCCTGCGTGGCGACCAGAAGGGCATACGCGCGTAGCCGACGGCGCAGTGCCCAGAACCGAGTCCGGGCAGAAGAGGACCGCTTATACGCCTCTTACCGAGAGGCCGTGACGGTTCTCAAGTCTGCAATGGGCGCTGCAGAAGACTCGGCGAGGGCAGAGATGCTGGAGGGTCTCGACAGGGATCCTTATGGGAGACCATACAAAGCGGCGCGGAGCCAGCTACGCCCCTATGGTCCCCCACTGACGGAGACACTCGAACCAGCGTTGCTGGATGGGGTGGTCCGGTCCCTGTTTCCGCGCAGGACCGACTTCACCCCACCAACGATGGATCCCCCGCAAGGGGCGGTTTCGCCGGAGGAGGAGGTCCCCCCGGTGACGGCGGCGGAGTTCTACGCGGGGGTTCTCAACCTCCGCGCGAAGAAGACGGCCCCCGGACCGGACGGTGTCCCCGCACGGGTGGTGGCGATCGCCGCCTCCGAAATGGAGGACAGGTTTCGGGACCTTTTCAGCGCGTGCTTTACGACTGGGAGGTTCCCGAAACTGTGGAAAGAGGGACAGCTATGCCTCCTCCGAAAGGAGGGACGCCCGGTGGACTCCCCCTCGGCATACCGGCCCATCGTCCTGCTCGATGAGGTCGGTAAATTGTTCGAGGGTATTGTCGCCTCCCGGCTTGATAGCCATTTGCGGGAATTAGGGCCGGACCTGTCGGACGCCCAATTCGGTTTTCGTCGAGAGCGTTCGACGATCGATGCGCTGGCCCTACTCAAGGGCAAGGTGAAGGAAGCGGTGGAGGCGGGGGACGGAGTGTTGGCGGTGTCATTCGACATTGCCAATGCATTCAACTCCGTGCCCCACTCGACGATATTGGAAGCGCTCCGGTATCACGGAGTGCCCCAGTACCTGCGGAACCTCCTGGCCAGCTACTTGGAAGACCGAGAAGTCCTCCTCGTGGACAAGACGGCCACGGTAAGGCGGTACGGCGCAGAGTCCGGTGTTCCACAGGGGTCGGTGCTGGGGCCCCCCCTGTGGAACATTGGGTTCGACTGGCTCCTGCGGGGAGCCCTCCTCCAGGGCACGAGTGTCATCTGCTACGCGGACGACACTCTCCTCACTGCCCGGGGGAGGAACTTTGGGGACGCGGCCTGTCTGGCCTCGGCTGGCGGATCCTTGGTTGCAGAGAGGATCCGCCGCCTGGGATTGAAGGTGGCGCTGCACAAGACCGAGGCCGTATTCTTTCGCGGGCCTCGGCAGCGCTGCCCTCCCGACGCCCACATTGTCGTAGAGGGCGTCAGAATAACGGTCCAGCCCCAGATGAAGTATCTGGGCCTGGTGCTGGACGACAGGTGGCGCTTCGGTCCGCATTTCAGCGGGCTGTCGACGCGCCTGTTGAAAGCCGCGGACGCCCTGTCATGGCTCCTCCCAAACCTGGGGGGGCCCAAGGCGAAATGCCGGCGCCTGTATGCTGGCATCCTAAGGAGCATGGCCCTATACGGAGCCCCCATCTGGGCGGACTCCCTTCACAGGAGGGTGAATGCGACCGCCATCCGCAGGCCCCAAAGGGCCATTGCACTGCGGGTGGCGAGAGCCTACCGCTCGGTGGGCTTCTCGGCGGCATGCGCTCTGGCTGGCACCCCTCCTTGGGAGTTGGAGGCTTGGGTGCTCGCCAGAGTGTACGAGTGGAAGGCACACCGGAAGGCGCTCGGAGAGCGTCCCGTCGCTGAAGAGCGGGAGGCCGTGCGGCGAGAGGCGAAGGACGCCATCGTCCTCCACTGGACGGAGGACCTCGCCAACGCCGCCTTTGGCCGCCGGACGTTGGACGCGCTCGGTCCGGTCCTGCGGAGCTGGCTCGAGCGGTCCCACGGTTTCCTCTCGTTCCGTTTGGTGCAGGTGTTGTCCGGGCATGGCTGTTTCGGATCGCACCTGCACCGGATCGGGAGGGAGGAGACCCCGGCGTGCCATGACTGCGGCGCGGCGGAGGACACGGCGCAGCACACCCTCGAGGTGTGCCCGGCTTGGTCCGAGCTGCGCCGTGGTCTGACCGCGGTGGTCGGACCAGACCTCTCGCTTCCCGGCGTGGTCAACGCCATGCTGGGGAGTGAGGAGGCCTGGGCAGCGGTCGCCTCCTTTTGCGAGGACGTAATCTCGCAAAAGGAGGAGGCGGAACGCGCGCGGGAGGACGATCCTCTCGCTGCGCCGCTCCGCAGACGAAGAAGGGGGAGAAGGCGCCGTCCTCTCCCTCCTCAGTGTGGCGACGGGCGGGCGACAGGCACGGGGGTGCCTTAGCCCGCATTGCACCCGTCACCACCTTCGTCGGTCATTCCCGGGCCCGTCCCCCTCCCTACGGGGAGGGTGTGAGGGGTCCGCCATGAAGGGCAATCGTCGGCGGAGGACTGGACGTAAAGGCTGTGCCGGTTTCCCAGTCCCCCGCCACTAACACGAAGCGGGAATGTCGCTGGGTCGTTTTAGTGGGTATACCGGGTTAGACCGGGGAGTCCCACATAACCCCCCCCATCCCCCGATGGGAGGGTATGCGTAATGCATTTTTTCCCAGCGCAAACAAAAAAAAAAAAAAAAAAAAAAAAAAGGTTAGGTTAGGTTAGGTCCTCGATGCCTGCTAAGCAGGCTCTTGTGAAGGCCCTCTCCTCCATTACAACCTTGCGGATGACATCCTCAAGGTTGGAGGAGGGGCCCTCCACCGCAAGGCTCGCCTCGGCTTGTAGTGGCCGGGCCGTGGCATCAGCTAGCTTCTGATGAAGCTGGCTGACCTCCGACTGCAACCGATCTATTTTCGCCTGCAGTTGCCGCGTCTCGTCGGTGGCCTGCCGCCGAACCAACTCCGCGACGACACCGCGCATGCTCGCGGCCCGGCTCTTGAGGGCCTTCTGAAAGGTCCCCTTTAGGTTGGAGGACTGTGCGGTGTGTGCCGCCAGTGGCCGCCGATCAGGCCACGTAATGAAGGGGAGGAAGTGTATTCCTCCCCCTAAGCGTGGCAAAGTGCAGGTGCCGACCAGGCCTGCGCCTACTGCTGCCGCTAACACCGCCGTTCCTGCGGCGGCTGCGGAGGAAGGTGCGATGTCCGACTGATGGACACAGTCGGACATCGCATCCCTCAGGCGAACACCAACCACTGCAGGACAGCCCAGGATCTGCTGATGCAGACCATGGCTGAGTGGTTGGTGGACTTGGCAGTGGTCGCCGAACCCTACTCGGTCCCTGGCCGTTGGCTGGGCGACCGGGACGGCTTGGTGGCGTTGGTGGCGCGGTCTTCCACAGACTCCCCTCCCCTCTCGCTCTTAGAGAGGGGACCGGGATACGTGGCCGCCGCGCGGGGAGAGATAGCGATGGTGGGGGTGTATTTCTCCCCAAACCGCCCTCTCTCGGAGCGCGCGCGGGAGGATGATCCTCTCGCTGCACCGCTCCACAGACGAAGAAGGGGGAGAAGGCGTCGAGCCCTCCCTCTTCATGGTGACGGGCGGGTGACAGGCGCGGGGGTGCCTTCGCCCGCATTGCATCCGTCACCTTCGTCGGTCATTCCCGACACCCCCACACCCGTGAGGGTGTGAGGGTCTGCCTTGCAATCGTCGGCGGAGGACTGGAAGTAAAGGCTGTGCCGGTTTCCCAGTCCCCCGCCACTCGGACGAAGCGGGAATGCGCTGGGTCGTTTTAGTGGGTATACCGGGTCCGCCCGGGGAGTCCCACATACCCCTCCCGTCCCCCGATGGGAGGGTATGCGTAATGCATTTTTTCCCAGCGACAAAAAAAAAAAAAAAAAAAAAAAAAAAAGGTTAGGTTAGGTTAGGTTTTTTTTTTTTTTTTTTTTTTTTTTTTTTTTTTTTTTTTTTTTTTTTTTTTTTTTTTTTTTTTTTTGTGCTTTTCCCCGTTCCTTCCAACGGGCTCTTGTAATTCTAAATTTCTCATTCATTCCAGTTCTATCATTTATTCCTCTCGCACTTTCAAGCTTCATACTTTGTCTTTCTTTTACTCATCCTTTCATTCTTAGCCGGGTGGGACTCCCGCTATTCTAGCTACTGACTACTTTTACTTTTACTTTTCTTTATTTAGGTATTTAGGCACACAACTTTCCTTTATTTACATTGTTGGCTTTAACATGGTGACATTTTTGTTTCCTTAGTTCTATTTCTTTACATAGTACTTTTTATTTATTCGTAACTTCTAATATGGTGACTATCTACTTTGTGGACATTATTTTTTATATCTATGTAATATTTGTACATGAGCTTTCTTATTTTATTACATTTTTATTTTCTAATTTAAGTATTTAGTATATATTCTTACATGACTAGTTTTACATTTATTTTCTTATTCTGTTTTATCAATACATAGTTTATCCTTATACTTAGCTTTACTTCATTATCTTCTAACTCAATGTTTTCGCTGTACTTATTTTCTGGTTTTATGACATAATGTTTGGACCTGCTAAATTTGGACTGTTCTAAGGGCTTGTGTGGATTTCTTTTGCCTTGTTGGGATATTTGTTTTCCTATCAGATTGCGGCAATAATATATATATACTTATGTTATACATAATTATTGTCATTTCTTTATCTATGGTTTTTACTTTTCTCAGCATTTTTAGAGTTTGTTTGGTGTGCGTGTTTGGTGTTTTGTGTGTGTTTTTGATATATACATATATATTTACTATATAATTTATATATCCTTGTTTTTTGTTGTTCTCTGGTTTCCATGTGTACTTCATTTCGTAGATAAAATCCACTTTTATTCTGTACTCCCAGTTTGTGTTGCTGTATTGGTATGCTCCTGTGTGTGTTCCTGTTTGTGTTCCTGTGTGTGTCGCGTATGTTTTTGTGTGTGTTGCTGTGTGTTTTGCGTTTGTTACATGTACCTCAGGGGGCAGTCTAGGCATATGCCGTTGTCGTCCGAGCCAGGTAGTCCCATTTCTTGCGGACCGGGCATTCCACGCTGAATGCGTTGTGGTCAGTCCTCTGAAGCTTGGAGTGCAAACAGTTGCAGCACTGTGGTTCATTTCCCGCAACAAATTCAACGCACTTTTCGCGTAAGTGCGGTCCTCCGCAGTGACTGCATCTGTCCACACTCTCAGTGCAAAATTTCCGGCCATGACCAAATGCTAGACATTTTGTACATTGGATGAGCGGTGACTGGTCCTCCACCCTAACCCTTTGCAGATCAAGGTAAAGAGCCCCAGCCTCCGTCATCCTCTGCCATACCTTGGGTCTGACTTGGACGACAACGTGCGCTGTTTTGGGGTTTCTTGTTCTCTTCTTGAATTTTATGGCCATTTCCTTATCGTCTTGGTCTAGGTCCCTAAAAATGTTTTCATTTTGGGAGTAGAGCGCTTTTACCATTTCGTCGTCGTTATTGTCCAAAAACACGTCTTTTAGGACGACGAGTGGGTTTTTGTTTTTCATGGGCGCTACTATTAACCCTTTCCCTCGGCTTTCGATCCTTTCTTTTACTTTCTTAAGCTCCGCCTCTGTGTCACACCCCAATATGACCGTCTGGTTTTTCGCCTTCCGGACTTTGTTTATTTTTAGGCCAGTTCCCCTGGCATCGACCGCCTCCCTCACCCTGGCGAGCACCTCGTCAGCAGTCTCCAGGCTGCCTTCAAAGGTGACCGCCATCGAGTAAAGTGCCGGTCGATGCCCGGGTTTGGCAGCCGTGACGTTAGCGTATGTCTGCGAGTCGGTTTTTGGCTCGCATGCCACTTCTTTTATAGCCTCCTGTATCTTATCCGTACTAGTGGCGACCTCACTGACAACGTCACCGATCTTATCTTCAAGAACCGCTGCCGCACGACCTACGACCTCCACCTCTTCCATCGTGCGGCCTACGCTCTCTTGGACTACGTCGATCTTAATGCTGACCTCGTCAATCTTATCGATGACCTTGTCGATGATGTCGGCACCGCTGTCGGAGTAGTGCACGGTCATGTCCTCGAGGCCTTTTGCGACTTTCTGCTCCAGGTCTTTAAACCGCGTGTTAATATTTTCCTCCACCTTTTCCAGCCTTTCCAATATGTTCTCCGATAATTCGGGTGATGTAGGCGTGGTGTTGGTCTTTTTGGGCGGGACTGATTTAGGCGCTGTCTCCAGGCACTTCACTCGCTTGCTGAGTTCGAAGAGGATCCGCAGGCTTTTGTCTGACTGGGTCTCCAGGAAGATCTTTATGTCTCTCCTCATCTGAGGGTACTCCTTGACTCTGGATGGTATATCTTCAAAGGTCTTCATAACCTCCTGGAGAAGTCTGTCATTTGACAATGCAGCGTAGGTGTCCGGCTGCTTTTTGAATGCCTCCATGTTGTCAATTGATCTTCTTTTCCGCTCAGGTCTTCTAATGAACGTTCTGGCGGCGTCCAGCGCTTGTCCAGGTGGGCCCACGGGGCTGGGAGTGGTGGTACGAGTGTCAGCACAGGAGGACCCTACCGACGTAGACGGTTGTGTTTCGGCTGCTTCCGCCGGGATTCCTCGAACTGCGTCTTTCCTGCCGAACGTCAGGGACATCCCCTTCGGCGCTTCGCGCGTTCCAGAGGGTCCCTCATTTCCCAGGTGGGCGGGCGACGTGGATTCGTGTGGTTCGCTGGTGCTGGCTCCTGGCCCTTTCGTTTTAATTGGGGTGCGAATTCCGAGAACCATTTTTATAATTTGAGTTCCGTTTGTTTAATAACGTGTTATGTGGCTTGTGTGTATAGGGCACAGCGAAGAGAACGGGGAATGTTGTCTAGTGTAAAATTAAAATGGAATAAACAAAAACAAAGAATAAAATGTAAAAATAGTTAAGATTGTAAATCTTAGCTGGTCTTGACTCTATGTAAACTAATTTACGGTCAGTCTCTTGTTCAATTGAGGGGTCAAGCACCGAAAGCAGACGATAAAAACTTTCAGAAGTAAAAAAATACTAAAAATAAAACGACTCTTGAGGTAACTCTATGTAGAGTCGTTTTGTTACAACCAGTGGATAGCTCTCACCGAGCCCTCTCAGATGAACCCAAACTCGGTATGGTTATACCAAGAGGTTTCGGAGACATCCTAACTTGAAATCTTTGGTTTTTTACCAAAATAAGAAACTGAAGTGGTTACAAGAGGATATCTCCAGAACCACCGGTCCAAAAACCCCGGTGTTTGGGCTCTCCGAGTTTGGCTCGGCAAGACCAACCCACTGGGCCGGTTTTCAGGCTGAAAATGTTCTAACTCCTGAAAGTGCCTGAAAACTATCCTATCTTATAACCTAAGCCTTACCGATACGTCCAGCGAAAACCCCGGTCCTCTGCGACTCTCCGTTTGGAAGTTATGGCCGTCCAAATGTTTTTCAAAATGGCCGCGGTGCTGTCAACGCGGATCTTTGGCCTCGGATAACTTCCCTCTGGAAAGCCGCAGACCCCCCGAGTTTGGGCTCCCCCAACTCGGCCCGAGCTCCGCTGTTCGCCGAAACCACTTTCAGGGTCCTGAAAATTTTTGACCCCAAACCGCCTGAAATTGCGGGGAGGAGGGGACGGAAGGTCCCTGAGTGCAGATCCAAAATCGCGATCTCCCACGACCTTTGGTTCAAAAGTTATGGCGGTTTGAAACCAAACAAAATGGCCGCCGAGCTGTCAGATGTCGTGTTAAAACGTCCGTATCTCCGGAACCCTACGTCACAGAAGGACGGGGTTTTGGACCTACAGCTCGGCGTCACTTCAAGTATGCCCTGAAAGCAGTTTCAGCGACTAAAAATGTTTTGGCCTGAAACAGCCTGAAAATTATTTTATCCAAAAGTTGGCGGTACAGTACCAACTTAAGTGGAAATCCGGTTGCAATCGGACCGGCGGCTCCCGAGATATCTAAACTTAAAAAATAGAACCTAAAAACCAAAATGGCGTGATTTGTCAATAATTTCCAATTAGGGCGCTATAGGGCCCGTGTTTGGAGTCAATTAAGTCGCAATAGGTGTATTGGGACCGGTCCTGAAGTCAAAAAAGTCAATTTTCTATTTAATTTAGAATTAAAGCCAAAAATTACAAAAAAATCGATATCTCGGACACCATCAGTCGGAAAATTCCGAAAAAAATGACTAAAAATACTATAATTAAGGCGCTACAATGTACAAAAATAAAAACTTGGAAAAACAAAAACCAAGCCTGAAAAAATTTTAAAATGTGGTTTTTTAGAATATTTCCTCTTATCTTTATAAGTAATTATCTTAAAAATCTAAAACTTAGAGTCTCTACTTATCTAATGAGCGCGCCACGGCCTGCAGTTGAAGATCTTCAGATTTGTCATCAGAACCAAAGATATTGGGGTCTGAAATTCGTAACTTTTAACTGTGATATAAAATCAATCAGCTAACTTAAAATTATAAAACAACTTGCACTCGCCTTATGTGCCGGGGGTCTAGGTTGACGCCAATTTTCTAGCCGCTGTCTCTACTCCTTGCACTTTTTCAGGACACGTGGTTTTCACTATTTTCTGAATATCTCGTCGAATCTCGATGTCAGGGTGATGGTGAATGGTCCAGATGTTCGGGAACCATGATGCCCACACGATGCCGGTGAAAAATTGTAGGGTCGTCGATCTTGTTGTGGCAGCGTATGCGTTTTTGTAAAACGTAATTTCAACTTAACCTCTAAACTTGAGGTTTTTCACACTTAGCTTTCAGAACACTGTAGAACGGCACAATTTGATTGCGGCACTTTATGCGGCGCAAAATTCCGCATCCGGTGACACTTTTTTCTAGTAAATAAGAGCACAAAAACCAATTATTTTGATTTTTTAAGCGCGGAGCAGCTTTAAAAATGATCCGACCACCACGAGGGCTGGGGGGGTACTCGGTTAGGTTAGGTTAGGTTTTTTTTTTTTTTTTTTTTTTTTTTTTTTTTTTTTTTTTTTTTTTTTTAGTGTTTTTCCCCGTTCCTTCCAACGGGCTCTTGTTATTCTAAATTTCTCATTCATTCCAGTTCTATCATTTATTCCTCTCGCACTTTCATGCTTCATACTGTGTCTTTCTTTCACGCGTCCTTTCATTCTTAGCCGGGTGGGACTCCCGCTATTCTAGCTATTTCCTACTTCTTTTATTTTTCTTTATTTAGGTATTAAGGCAAACAAATTGATTTTATTAACATTGTTGGCTCTTTTCACATTTGTTGACAATCTTGTTTCGTTAAGTCTATTTCTTTACAGCTATTTTTCCATATGATAAGTTTTTTATTTATTTTAATCTTCTAATTTAATAATTAACTACTTTGTGGACATTATCTCTTATTTCTATGTTATGTTTAGACATTTGTATTCTTATTCTACTTTATTTTTATATTCTAATTTAGGTATCTAGTTTAATTTCTTACATGGCTAGTTTTACATCTATTTCCTTATTTTATATTTCAGTACATGGTTTATCCTAATGTATTACTTACTTTTTATTTTCTAACATAGTGGTTTTACTTAACTTATTTCTAACATAATGAGCTCATTTTTCGTGACACAATTTTCTATTCTTGTTTTCGGTTTTGGACATATAGTTTGAACCTAATTTTTTGGACTGTTTTACGGCTTATGTAATTTCCTTTCACCTATTTTTATTTATTTATTTCCTTTATTATTTTGGCAATAATATAATATATACTTATGATACATATTTATTGTCGATTCTTGTACTAAGATTTTTATTGTTCTTAACGTTTTCAGGGGTTGTTTAGGGTGTGTGTTTGGTGTTATGTGTGTGTTTTGATATATGCGTATATATTTACTATATATTTTGTATATCTGTGCTTGGTGTTGATTTTTGGTTTCCATGTATATGTTCGCTTCGTAGTTGTAGTTTACTTCTGCAATGTACTCCCAGTTTGTGTTGCTGTTTTGGTGTGTTCCTGTGTGTGGTGCGTGTGTTCTTGTGTGTGTTGCGTGTGTTAAGAGTGCCTCGAGAAACAGTCTAGGCATACGCCGTTGTCGTCCGAGCCAAATAGTCCCATTTTTTGCGGACCGGGCACTCCACGCTGAAGGCGTTGTGGTCAGTCCTCTGCAACTTTGAGTGTGAGCAGTTGCAGCACTGCGGTCCATTTCCTGCAACGTACTCCACGCATTTTTCGCGTAGGTGCGGTCCTCCGCAGTGACTGCACCTGTCCATACTCTCAGTGCAAAATTTCCGGCCGTGTCCGAACGCTAAGCACTTAGTGCATTGGATGAGCGGCGACTGGTCCTCCACCCTGACCCTTTGCAGGTCAAGGTAAAGAGCCCCAGCCTCCGTCATCCTCTGCCATACTTTGGGTCTGACTTGGACGACAACGTGTGCCGTTTTCGGGTTTCTTGTCCTTTTCTTATATTTTATAACCATTTCTCTCTCTTCTTGGTCTAGGTCCTTAAAGATATTATCATTTTGAGAGTAGAGCGCCTTCACCATTTCATCATCTTCGCTGTCTAAGAAGACGTCTTTTAAGACGACGAGCGGGTCTTTGTTTTTCATCGGCGCTACTATTAGGCCTCCGCCTCGGCTCTCGATCCTTTCTTTCACCCTTTTAAAATCTTCTTCTGTATTGCACCCCAGAATGACCGTCTGGTTTTTGGCCTTCCGGACTTTGTTAATTCTTAGGCCAGTTTCCCTGGCATCGACCGCCTTCTTCACTCTAGCTAATACCTCGTCCGCAGTCTCCTGTCCGCCCTCGAGGGTGACCGCCATCGAGTGAAGTGCCGGTCGATACCCGGGTCTGGCTGCGGTGACGCTGGCGTATGACGGCATCTCGGTTGTTGTGTCAGGCTCCACTCTCTTTATGGCCTCCTTGACGTCCCTGGCGGCTTCATCTATTCTGAGCTCGAGGACTCCCTGCCCCACCTCAATCTTGCAGCTGAGTTCCTCGATCTGATCGCTAAGCTTGTCCAAGAGGTCAGCGCCGCTGTCGTTTATTTCCTCTTTGATGTCCGAGGTGACTTTCGAGACCTTCTCCTCGAGTTGGTTGAGCCGCGTCTCCAGGTTCAATTCCACCCTTTTTAGGCTTCCCATGATATCCTCCGACAGTTCGGGTGGGGTAGGCTTGATGTCAGTTGCGGGAGGAACCGTTCCGGGCGCTGTCTCCAGGCTCTTAACTCGCTTACTCAACTCGAATAAGGTCCGCAGGCACTTGTCCGACTGAGTTTCCAAGAAGATCTTGATATCCTTCCGCATCTGGGGATAACCTTGGACTCTGGTCGGTATGTCCTCGAATGTCTTCATGACCTCTTGTAACAGTTTGTCAGTGGACGATGTGGCAAAGATGTTATTCTGCAGTTTGTAGGCATCCATTATGTCTAGGGACCTCCTTTTCCGCTCTGGCCTCCGGATGAAGGTTTTAGCGGCGTCCAGCGCCTGTGCCGGCTGTCCCACCCGTCTGGGAGTGGTGATGGTGGGGGGGGGGGAAGCGACGGCACCAGAGGTTCCAGCCGATGGCGACAGTGGCGTTTTGACTGTCGACGTAGCCGTCTGTGTTCCGCCGGCGCCGGCCATCGCCCCTCTCCCTGTTGCTGGGGTGCGGATTCCGGACATCATTTTTGGTTACTAGAGTTGCCCGCCTGTTGGATGTTATGTGGTCAGTGTGTAAAGGGCACTGCCAGGGAACGGGGAAAGTTGTCCGCGTGTAAATAATATAATATGGTAAAGTAAAAGTAAAAAATAAAAATAAATCTTAACTATAGAGTAAAAGTGTAAATGGAACTACTGTTAATAGTGCACTGTGGCTTGAGGTCAGGTTTTAACCCTGTAAATGGGGAGTCAAAGTCAAGCAGTGCAAATCCGCAATCCAAATAATTCTAGCTTGTGTACTTTCCGAGATACGGTTTTTTAGGGTGTAAGGGTTGGGGGAGGGTCCACTTGGGTGGGGAAGGGTGCCTTTTATACGACTTTAGCCGTGGTGTTCGACACCACAAAGGCTGATTTTGAGGTCGAGGAGTCTCTATCTCCTTCCGTTCCCGAGATATGGCCCGTTGAAGGATGGAGGGAGGGGGAGGTTAAGGAAAAAGGGAAAAAGGAGGGGGGATGGATACCTCTTATGCGACTTTTACCGTGGTTTCTTCGAAACCACAGAGGCTAATTTTGAGGTCAAATCTGCGCTATCTCCTCTCGTTACCAAGATATGGCTTTTTTAGCATATGCAGGGTGTAAACGGACCCTACTGGGTGTAAACAGTCCTTATGTGGTAAGGAGGGTTTAGGATTTGGGTTGTTAATGGGGTATTTTGAAGGTTATTGTAGGATTAGGATAGAATATTTTGGAGGGGTGAGGGGGGGTGTGTTGGGGGGGGGGGGGATTATCCCGGGGTTGTAGACTGTGGTACCACAGTATGGCTGAGGGCCGCTTGTTGGTTAGATTGGGATTTGGATGGGAAAGTATTTTGTCGGGGGAAGGGGTGGTTTATTAGAAGGGGTTGGTATCCCGGAAATGTGATTATATAAAATAAATGATTGTTTGGCTGAGGGCCACTTAAAAACGTGTTTTACTTAAATATTTTGATAATAAAAATATTTCTAGGTCATAAGGGTGAGTTAGCCCTAGAGGGTTGAAACTTTGTCCAAGGATGCGGGTGGTCCAGGATGGTTGGGTATCCAACCAGGGGGGGGGGTCAGGGGGGGGGCCTCGAAAATTGTGTCAGATTTTGGCTATGACGCACCGTTTCAGAGATACAGGCCTTTTTCAGTTTTTATGCTGTTTGTAAACTTACTTCCGGTTCCTTGAAAATTACTTTACACGAATACCCTGTGTCTTAAAATTATTTTAAATGCATAAACTTATAGAGGAAGCTAATACTATTGTTTGGCGCTCCTTAAAATTTGGGCGCCTTCTATGGGGTGTGAAATATCTACTTCTGAAAAAAATTTTTAAAAACCAAAAACCGCAAATGCCTGTTTTTTGCTCGCGCGACTTTACTTACTTGGGGCTCTGTATCTCTGATACGGGTTACCCCCGGAAAATGGTTCTTAATCCTAAGCTTAATCTATGAACTAATCTATCTACTTAACTAGGTGTCTTCGTTCGGCCGCTGTTCTTCGCCGCCCCAGCGCCGTCCAAAGTCTTCCCGGGGGTGCCGGCTCCAGAGGGTGGTGTTGACTGGGCTGTGTCCTATGTCGGGTTGTAGGGTGGATGCTCCTCCAACTGCTGGCACCGGTACGGTTCCGGCAGCTGGTCCCGTTTAGAAGATATTCCCCTGGAAAGGTAAAATCTTGACCCTGGCGAGCTGGTGGTGAAATGTCCAGGGTAGTCGACCTTAAGATCGTTTCTCGCAGAGAGAATCGATTTTCGGTTATTTTTGCGATCCGAAGCTCCGTTCCAGGGTTACAACCCCGACAAACTTAAGTGGTAATGGCGTTCCGGGCAGATGTTTGGAAACAATTTGACAGAAATTCCAGTTCTTGTCCAATCTTCCTGTGTTCATCAGATTCTGGAAGCTGGTGAGGTTCCGCTCCAGGTCCGTCCAAGATCTTTTTTATAATGTGACCTGCTTGTTTTTGGCAGGTGGTCAAATTTATGGGGGTGGAACCACTTTCTGCAAATAGGCGTTTCTGTCAGATCCAGGTGGTGGAAAATTTATTTTCGACCAGATTTGTCTTGATCGTGGTCTGAATCGCCTTGTCGAATTTTTCCGGATTTTTATTGTTTATATTTAGCTGGATATATATTTAAAGGGAATTTATTGGAAATTTATAGCTTTTTATTTACAGGTCCAAAAATTCTGAAATTTTGTAATTAGGTTCTCTGCACTATACACTGTTTTTTAGGGTCCGAAAAATAATATGTTGTCGATCTAAATTTTGATTTATGAAGGTTTGAATTTTGAAAATGTTTTGGTAATTTTTGAAAATTTGTAACTTGCCAAAGGGTGGTCCAATTTCGGCGATCAAGGTGTCGGGTGAAAAGGTTTTGCTTTCTGCGCCTATCCTCGATTTCGGTTTCCTCCTCTGACTGCTGGAACTTGACCTCGTGTCCACGTGGATTTCCCTTTTTGTCCTGTAACTCGGCGAGTTTTCACGGGAAAAATCCCAAACTCAGCCAGGAAGTGGAGCTCGTCCAGGTGTTGCGAAGGGCAGTCCAAAAACACTAGGTCACCGATCTAGATCGAGCAGCGTTTCACTTTTTCACTTTTTTGGTCCACTTTTTAGGTTAAATTTTCGGTTTTTTGCTTATATCTTCGCGAGTTTTCCACCGATTTCGAAAATTTTTTCACTGTCAGTACTATCTCGTTAGCGCGCAACTTTGTGCAAAAACTCGGGTGTTTTTGCTTACTTTGACTATTTTTAACGATTTTTCGAGCGCGGAGCGGCTTAAAAGTGATCCGGTCGCTGCGGGGGGCGCCGTGAGACTTGGTTTTTTTTTTTTTTTTTTTTTTTTTTTTTTTTTGTTTTGGCAGGAGTGGGAAATCCCCGCGGACACCTCGACTATCCCACAGGAATTTCTCTTGTGAGACAGTCGAGGTAGTGCCGGACTCGAACCGGCTAAAACCACACTCCTGCCTTTCCAGTGCCCTCTGACATTGTCAAAGCCGTTTTTGTGCAAATTGATGTTGGCTACTGTGGCTTTTATTTATTACTTTCTTTACGAATCCGGAGAGACGTCCTCTCTAAGTGTATATCTATAACTTTCATCATTAATAATTTATACACTATACCTACCCACTACATAATATCTTACACTGACAAACAATTCTATCTATTTAAAGCTACCGAAGACCCCCCTTTCTTTTACATAATTTTTAAACTCAATTAGATAATACTCAAATTATATTGCCATTATATACTTAAGTATTATTATTACTTGTTTCTGCAAATCACTAATGTTGCAATTTTTGTGCAGTAGTCCAAAAACTTTTCTCGGGTCTTATCGGTCATCAGGCCAGGAAGATTTCGCGCAACGAGCTCAACACCTAGCTTCTGCTCTGCCTCATATCTGGCCCTTGCGGTGATGGGGCACTCTAGCAGTATATGGAGCACCGTCTCTTCTTTGCCAGGCTCACAAGCGCACGATGGTCTCTCTTTACACTTGAACCGACTCAAGTATGCAGAGAACCCACCGTGCCCCGTGAGTATCTGCGTGGTGATGCTCGTGGGGACCATTTTTCGCACGATCCTGTACGCCACTACCGCGTCCGGGAAGAAAATTTTGGTGCCCGAGGCAGTCTCACCTGATCCGTACCTCCCGTTCCATTCGTCAAGCGTCTCCAACCGGATTTTTCGCTTGACGAATGATACGGGGCACAGATCATAGTCCGGCCTCTTCTTCGACCTCAGTGCGGCCTCCTTCGCCAGCTGGTCGGCTCGCTCGTTCCCCTCCAACCCTGCGTGGGCTTTTATCCAGAACAAGGAGACACTCTTGTTCTGGAGCCTGCAGCGTCGGATGATGTCCCTGGTTTCCACAGCTAAGGGATGGGGGGAACTTACGTTCGCAACTGACTGAAGGGCCGCCATGGAGTCGCTGAAGATGCCGAACGTGGTTTCACCACTCTCAAGCACTTCTCCTGCCGCCTTCTGTAGGGCCAGAAGCTCTGCCTGGTAGACGGTACAGTAAGACGGCATGGCAAGTTTGAGGGCCTTAGTTTCGGTGGCACCATTCCACAAGGATAGCGCCGCTCCGACTCTGCCCTCAATCTTGCTGCCGTCTGTGAATATACGCACAGCGAAGTCACTGTGGTTGTTATATTGTTCCTCGTCTACCAGGCTTCCCAACTCCAGCGTCACTTGGTCCGCGGGGTGCGGAGCCTCTATCGCTGGAGCCATCCGTTCAATCTCCCTCCCTCCTAGTACCGGCTGGGGTACGCCCCTCTTGGCTCCGTACAACGCAGCCGCTTCCCGTATACGGAGGTCGAGTGGGAGTATACCAGCCAGCACCAGTGCCGAGTTTAGGGAGACCGTGCGGTAGGCTCTACACAGCTTCTGGGCAAACCCCCTCTGGACCACGTTCAGCTGTTTTATGACCCCCAATTTGTTGGCGGCAGGTGCCCATGCGCTTGCGGCGTACAAAATCGTGGGCTCCACTGCAGCGGTGTATATCACCCTTATCACCTCCGGGTGCAGGCCCCAACTAATACGGGCTGCTCTGGCCAGCTGCTTGTACATAGCTATGGCCTTTTTACAGACCATAGCTACGTGTTTGTTGAAGGTGAGTTTGGCATCGATTGTAAGCCCCAGTATTTTGACATCTTGGGACATGTCAATGTCGATCCCCCCCATGCTCAAACGCGGCGCGTCATATTTCAGCCTTCGCGTTAGTACCATCGCACAGGTTTTGTGCGGTGCGAAGTTCAGCCTATTCCTGACGCCCCACGTCCGAACATGTTCGAGAGCGGCATTGGCCTGTCCCTCAATTTCCAGTGCTGTATCTCCGTCGAATACCAACACCACATCGTCAGCAAATGCCTGGCAATAATCACCCCTACCCTCTAGCTGCTTCAGAAGCGGGTCCAGTATCAGGTTCCAAAAAATGGGCCCTCCTATCGAGCCCTGAACGCACCCTTTGCTGGTGTTTCTCCTGCTTTCTTCACCGGCGTATCTCACTGTGACCACCCTGTCGCTGAGATAGCTGCTGACTACCCGTCTCAAATTCACAGGACACTTTTCCTCAGCCAATCGTACTTTGATAGTGGGCCACCACGCACTGTCGAATGCTCCCTCAATGTCCAGTGACACAAGCGTGACAATCTTTTTCTGTGCCAGCTTCGTGCGGATGTGCTGCACAAGGGTATAGAGGGAGTCTTCAGTGCTTTTTTGGGGCATAAAGCCGTATTGGCGAGTACTTATCCTGGGTAGTAAGTAAAATTTGAGGCGGGCAACCAGCATCTTCTCGTACACTTTCCCCAGGACAGGCAATAGCCCAACCGGCCTGTACGACTTGGGTTTGGTGTACGAGTCTTTGCCTGGCTTTCTAAGCACAACCACCGTTGCTTCCTTCCAGATCTTCGGGAAGTGGTGTAGCGCCAGGCACTTGTTCAGCAGTGCCAGGAAGTAGTTGGGGTCACAGTGAACCGCGTGACTGCAGATGTCCGCCGTGAAGCCGTCGGCTCCCGGAGCCTTTTTTGGGTTGAATGATCCCACAGACCTATCAAGCTCGCTTAGGGTAAACGGTGGGTCATGTCGTTCATCATGGCTCCATGCGTTTACCATTTCTGCCCGTTCTCTTGTTTGGCGATGGTCTATGGTATCATCTTCCTCTCGGTCCTCGGGGTAGAACGTCTCGGCCAACAGCTTCACGGAACCCCTCGCGTCCAGCGGCTGTCCACCTATCTGTAGTGGCAGATCTTCTTCTCTCTTTCCGATCCTACCCATTACCCTGTAAATTCCCTCCCAGACCCCTTCTCTGTCCTGCTTTCCGCAGAACTCCTTCCAGCTCTCTGTTGCGGCTTTCGTCACTGCTTCCTCATATTTTTCCCTTTCTTTTTTGTACAGGTCTACAACCATCGCTCTTCGGACCGGCGCTGCGTTCCTCACTCTGCGTTTCCTGGTGGCGACCATCCTCTTCATCTCAGCGAGCTCCTCAGACCACCACGGCAAGGTAAGTGTTTCTGTGTTGTTTTTCCCCGGAATTGTGTGTTGACATGTGTGTGTAATTGCTTGTGTGTATGTGTTAATTTGTGCCTCTAACTCGTGAACCTGTGTAACATTTGAGAGTCCCGCAAGGGTCAAATCCTTGTCCTGCATAATTTGAGACAGTTTCTCACGAAACTGGCTCCAATTTGCTTTCTTTGTGTTGTAAACCCTAGTGGTCCTCTCAATGTTTATGCCTTTAGATTTGGTTAAATTAATGCCGAAAATAATGCCGTTGTGGTCGGAGCTCGTGAGACCCTCGTCAATCCGCCAGCCGTCCACCAAGTCCAGCATGTCCGCCGAACAGGCCGTCACATCTACGTGGCTGCAGTACCTGATGTCACCCCGAATGGTGTCGAAGGTGGGTATGTCCCCAGTGTTGAGGATCTGTAGCCCCAGCTCCCCCAGCGCTCCACACATTTGCGCACCCCTCCGATCTTCACTGCTGCTACCCCACCAGGTACTTTTCGCATTCGCGTCTCCTCCAATAACCAACCTGCTAGAGCCCAGCTCTCGCTCTATCTGACGGAGGTGCTCCAGGTATGGCTCAATGGGCTTGTCGGGCTCGAAGTAGAGGGACACCAGCGTGATCGTCCAGGCTCTGGTTCGGACTCCCACCACAACGATGTTGTTTGTGGTGAGTTGCGGGTACTGTAAGACGTCCAAGTCTTTGTCGAAGACGGCTATTGCCGCCTTTACAGTCCCTTCTCCTCCCTCAGAGCTCTGGAAGACCCTTACGCCCCGGTGGCCTCTCATTCTTCTTACCCCACCCACGTAGGGCTCCTGGAGCAACGCTACGGCGAGTTTGCGCTTTGTCGCCTCGAGCAAAAGTTCGTTGGTGGCTAGCTGACTCCGTTGCAGGTTGGCCTGGACCATTTTGTACCTAGCAGTGGTTGCAGGGACGCCCTTAGCAGTACGCTATGGAAGCTCGGGCCAATCCATCCCACCTCCTACGCACCGGGCAGTCGCTACTGAACGCGTTGTGCCCAGTGTTCCCCAACTTGGCTCTGGTGCAGTTTACGCACACCGCCGCTTCACCGGTCTGTCGGTTTGGGCAATCCGCTCTGATGTGTGAGCCGCCGCAGTGGCTACACAGGTCAGCTGGCTCCTTACAGAGGCGTTTGCCGTGACCGTACCCCAGGCAGCGGGTACACTGCACCAGTGGCGTCTGGTCTTCGACGCGGACCCTCTGGAGGTCGATGCGAAGTTTTTCTGCATCGATTGCACGCCTCCAGATCATTGGGGACACACTGAGCACAACGTGATTCATGTGTGGGTTACGGGTATTCCTCCGGTACTTTATAACAGTCCTTTGGTCCTCGTCGTCGAGGCCGTGAAATATCTCCCGGTTCTGATTCTTCAGGGCTTTAACGACCTCTTCGTCGCTGTGTATTATCAACACGTCCCTAAGAATCAGAAGCGGGTCCCGATTCTTCACTTCCTCGACAACGAGGTTTCCTCCAGCCGCCTCTAACCGCTCCTTCACTTTGCGTCTCTCTTCCTGTGTTGCGCACCCCATGATAATCTTCCGATCTTTGGCCTTCCTGACTTTCTCAATGCGCACCCAGCCCTCCTTTGCGTCCACTGCTTTCCTCACCCTTTCTAGGATTTCGTCCCCAGTTTCCATCTCTTGTGTCGAGGAGACGACCACGGAGTGCAGCGTCGTTCGCTCCAGGGTTTGTGCCCCGGTGTGGCCTTTATTGACGGCTGCGACAGTCGCGTAGGTCATCTCCCCCACACTTTCCTTGCTGGCCAGAGTGTGCTGGAGCCTTTCCAGTTTCTCGGAGTTATCTCTTAACTCCGAGATGTGCTCCTTCAGGCTGTTTAGGAGCTCAGCCTGGCCAGCAAGAACTTCGACGGCAACAGGATGGGGACTACGGTCAGCAGTGGGTGCGGGTTCCGGTACGGCAGAGGATGCGGTAGGGCCTTTGTCACGCTCAGACTCCTTGACCAGCTCATATAGCCTGTTTATGGCCTCGAGCACCGCAGTCTTAATGTCGGCCTTGAGGTTGCGAGAGTTTCCCAAGTTCAGCTTTGCCTTATTTAGGCAAGCTCTCGCCTCCCCAGTGCGACTGCGGGACCCAGCCTCAGGCCTTTTGAGCGGTCTCGGGGCATCAGTATTAGCTCGGCGCGTCCCCGGAGTGGCAGGGACCCCCTGCGAGGCAGAAGGAACGTCTTCTCCAAACGAGATTCTCCTCCTCGCATCGGTGAACGAAGGTCCCGCTTTCTCCGCCAATCGCGGCGAGCTACCAGAGCCATGGGTCTTTACGGTGCTAGATGGGGTGCAGAACATATTTAAGATGTGGGAGCAGGTAATATCGGAACAGACCCCTGTAAAGAGGGGGTCGGCACAGCAATATCTGCTCGCGAGTTGAGAGACTGTCGGGCACTGGTACTTCTGTGACCCTGTAAAGAGGGGACACAGTAAGTATTAAGCTAAATTCAGCTAAAAATATAAATAAAAACAGGTAATATATAATTAGTGTCGTGTACTTCCAGTCGACCGTCACAATAAAATATTTGTCCTTCTGTGTCCCTGTAAAGGGGGAACACAGTAGGCTATAGAATAATAATCAATAAAATATAAAAACAATAATTAAATAATAATTTCTGTCAATAAGCCTTGCAGACTTGGTCAAATAAGGTTAAAAAGTCAAATTTCCCTACCAAACACTACAAAAACTGTAAGAAAAGCAAAATCAAACAAATCCAAAAAATAAAAAATTTGCCAAAAACCCCACGTCTGCCTTCCTATACACAATAGGGTGGGTGGGCGGGCAAAATTTTTGCGAGCTAGCGGCGCGTGCGAGGGGTCCAGAGACGCGTCTCCGCGCGGGCTAGCTATATAAAGAATAAAACTTATTAGGTGCCGACCAAAAATTTTGAGTTGTGGTCAAAAAACCCGTTTTTGAACCGAAAAATTTTGAATTTCACCCCAAAACCTGGAAACTGGGACACGGACCGCGGACCAGAATTCAGGGATGAAGGGTGAGGACTATTGCAACTATAAACTAACGTTATTTTTGTAAAAGAATTTGGAAAAACAATTAGTTTAGACAATTTACTTTGAAAATTCGAAAAATTCCCGAGTGTTAGTAGGGATAAAGTCCCGACGCGCGTGCAAGTGCGTGCGATATGGTCAAAACGTAGGCGGAGGCCTAGTTTGGTCTAAAAATACTGAAAACCGCTTCAAAATCGCACGTCTGGAAGCAAAGATATCTGCGTTCGTGTTTTTTACTCGCTCCCTTAGGTAGATTTTGGTACTAACAGAAATGTATGGGAAAACGATTTTTTTTGAAAAAATACAAGTTCTATTCGGGCTAGGGGCGCGGGCGAGGGGTCCAGAGACGCGTCTCCGCGCGGGCTAGCTATATAAAGAATAAAACTTATTAGGTGCCGACCAAAAATTTTGAGTTGTGGTCAAAAAACCCGTTTTTGAACCGAAAAATTTTGAATTTCACCCCAAAACCTGGAAACTGGGACACGGACCGCGGACCAGAATTCAGGGATGAAGGGTGAGGACTATTGCAACTATAAACTAACGTTATTTTTGTAAAAGAATTTGGAAAAACAATTAGTTTAGACAATTTACTTTGAAAATTCGAAAAATTCCCGAGTGTTAGTAGGGATAAAGTCCCGACGCGCGTGCAAGTGCGTGCGATATGGTCAAAACGTAGGCGGAGGCCTAGTTTGGTCTAAAAATACTGAAAACAGCTTCAAAATCGCACGTCTGGAAGCTAAGATATCTGCGTTCGTGTTTTTTACTCGCTCCCTTAGGTAGATTTTGGTACTAACAGAAATGTATGGGAAAACGATTTTTTTTGAAAAAATACAAGTTCTATTCGGGCTAGGGGCGCGGGCGAGGGGTCCAGAGACGCGTCTCCGCGCGGGCTAGCTATATAAAGAATAAAACTTATTAGGTGCCGACCAAAAATTTTGAGTTGTGGTCAAAAAACCCGTTTTTGAACCGAAAAATTTTGAATTTCACCCCAAAACCTGGAAACTGGGACACGGACCGCGGACCAGAATTCAGGGATGAAGGGTGAGGACTATTGCAACTATAAACTAACGTTATTTTTGTAAAAGAATTTGGAAAAACAATTAGTTTAGACAATTTACTTTGAAAATTCGAAAAATTCCCGAGTGTTAGTAGGGATAAAGTCCCGACGCGCGTGCAAGTGCGTGCGATATGGTCAAAACGTAGGCGGAGGCCTAGTTTGGTCTAAAAATACTGAAAACCGCTTCAAAATCGCACGTCTGGAAGCAAAGATATCTGCGTTCGTGTTTTTTACTCGCTCCCTTAGGTAGATTTTGGTACTAACAGAAATGTATGGGAAAACGATTTTTTTTGAAAAAATACAAGTTCTATTCGGGCTAGGGGCGCGGGCGAGGGGTCCAGAGACGCGTCTCCGCGCGGGCTAGCTATATAAAGAATAAAACTTATTAGGTGCCGACCAAAAATTTTGAGTTGTGGTCAAAAAACCCGTTTTTGAACCGAAAAATTTTGAATTTCACCCCAAAACCTGGAAACTGGGACACGGACCGCGGACCAGAATTCAGGGATGAAGGGTGAGGACTATTGCAACTATAAACTAACGTTATTTTTGTAAAAGAATTTGGAAAAACAATTAGTTTAGACAATTTACTTTGAAAATTCGAAAAATTCCCGAGTGTTAGTAGGGATAAAGTCCCGACGCGCGTGCAAGTGCGTGCGATATGGTCAAAACGTAGGCGGAGGCCTAGTTTGGTCTAAAAATACTGAAAACAGCTTCAAAATCGCACGTCTGGAAGCTAAGATATCTGCGTTCGTGTTTTTTACTCGCTCCCTTAGGTAGATTTTGGTACTAACAGAAATGTATGGGAAAACGATTTTTTTTGAAAAAATACAAGTTCTATTCGGGCTAGGGGCGCGGGCGAGGGGTCCAGAGACGCGTCTCCGCGCGGGCTAGCTATATAAAGAATAAAACTTATTAGGTGCCGACCAAAAATTTTGAGTTGTGGTCAAAAAACCCGTTTTTGAACCGAAAAATTTTGAATTTCACCCCAAAACCTGGAAACTGGGACACGGACCGCGGACCAGAATTCAGGGATGAAGGGTGAGGACTATTGCAACTATAAACTAACGTTATTTTTGTAAAAGAATTTGGAAAAACAATTAGTTTAGACAATTTACTTTGAAAATTCGAAAAATTCCCGAGTGTTAGTAGGGATAAAGTCCCGACGCGCGTGCAAGTGCGTGCGATATGGTCAAAACGTAGGCGGAGGCCTAGTTTGGTCTAAAAATACTGAAAACCGCTTCAAAATCGCACGTCTGGAAGCAAAGATATCTGCGTTCGTGTTTTTTACTCGCTCCCTTAGGTAGATTTTGGTACTAACAGAAATGTATGGGAAAACGATTTTTTTTGAAAAAATACAAGTTCTATTCGGGCTAGGGGCGCGGGCGAGGGGTCCAGAGACGCGTCTCCGCGCGGGCTAGCTATATAAAGAATAAAACTTATTAGGTGCCGACCAAAAATTTTGAGTTGTGGTCAAAAAACCCGTTTTTGAACCGAAAAATTTTGAATTTCACCCCAAAACCTGGAAACTGGGACACGGACCGCGGACCAGAATTCAGGGATGAAGGGTGAGGACTATTGCAACTATAAACTAACGTTATTTTTGTAAAAGAATTTGGAAAAACAATTAGTTTAGACAATTTACTTTGAAAATTCGAAAAATTCCCGAGTGTTAGTAGGGATAAAGTCCCGACGCGCGTGCAAGTGCGTGCGATATGGTCAAAACGTAGGCGGAGGCCTAGTTTGGTCTAAAAATACTGAAAACAGCTTCAAAATCGCACGTCTGGAAGCTAAGATATCTGCGTTCGTGTTTTTTACTCGCTCCCTTAGGTAGATTTTGGTACTAACAGAAATGTATGGGGAAAACGATTTTTTTTGAAAAAATACAAGTTCTATTCGGGCTAGGGGCGCGGGCGAGGGGTCCAGAGACGCGTCTCCGCGCGGGCTAGCTATATAAAGAATAAAACTTATTAGGTGCCGACCAAAAATTTTGAGTTGTGGTCAAAAAACCCGTTTTTGAACCGAAAAATTTTGAATTTCACCCCAAAACCTGGAAACTGGGACACGGACCGCGGACCAGAATTCAGGGATGAAGGGTGAGGACTATTGCAACTATAAACTAACGTTATTTTTGTAAAAGAATTTGGAAAAACAATTAGTTTAGACAATTTACTTTGAAAATTCGAAAAATTCCCGAGTGTTAGTAGGGATAAAGTCCCGACGCGCGTGCAAGTGCGTGCGATATGGTCAAAACGTAGGCGGAGGCCTAGTTTGGTCTAAAAATACTGAAAACAGCTTCAAAATCGCACGTCTGGAAGCTAAGATATCTGCGTTCGTGTTTTTTACTCGCTCCCTTAGGTAGATTTTGGTACTAACAGAAATGTATGGGAAAACGATTTTTTTTGAAAAAATACAAGTTCTATTCGGGCTAGGGGCGCGGGCGAGGGGTCCAGAGACGCGTCTCCGCGCGGGCTAGCTATATAAAGAATAAAACTTATTAGGTGCCGACCAAAAATTTTGAGTTGTGGTCAAAAAACCCGTTTTTGAACCGAAAAATTTTGAATTTCACCCCAAAACCTGGAAACTGGGACACGGACCGCGGACCAGAATTCAGGGATGAAGGGTGAGGACTATTGCAACTATAAACTAACGTTATTTTTGTAAAAGAATTTGGAAAAACAATTAGTTTAGACAATTTACTTTGAAAATTCGAAAAATTCCCGAGTGTTAGTAGGGATAAAGTCCCGACGCGCGTGCAAGTGCGTGCGATATGGTCAAAACGTAGGCGGAGGCCTAGTTTGGTCTAAAAATACTGAAAACCGCTTCAAAATCGCACGTCTGGAAGCAAAGATATCTGCGTTCGTGTTTTTTACTCGCTCCCTTAGGTAGATTTTGGTACTAACAGAAATGTATGGGAAAACGATTTTTTTTGAAAAAATACAAGTTCTATTCGGGCTAGGGGCGCGGGCGAGGGGTCCAGAGACGCGTCTCCGCGCGGGCTAGCTATATAAAGAATAAAACTTATTAGGTGCCGACCAAAAATTTTGAGTTGTGGTCAAAAAACCCGTTTTTGAACCGAAAAATTTTGAATTTCACCCCAAAACCTGGAAACTGGGACACGGACCGCGGACCAGAATTCAGGGATGAAGGGTGAGGACTATTGCAACTATAAACTAACGTTATTTTTGTAAAAGAATTTGGAAAAACAATTAGTTTAGACAATTTACTTTGAAAATTCGAAAAATTCCCGAGTGTTAGTAGGGATAAAGTCCCGACGCGCGTGCAAGTGCGTGCGATATGGTCAAAACGTAGGCGGAGGCCTAGTTTGGTCTAAAAATACTGAAAACCGCTTCAAAATCGCACGTCTGGAAGCAAAGATATCTGCGTTCGTGTTTTTTACTCGCTCCCTTAGGTAGATTTTGGTACTAACAGAAATGTATGGGAAAACGATTTTTTTTGAAAAAATACAAGTTCTATTCGGGCTAGGGGCGCGGGCGAGGGGTCCAGAGACGCGTCTCCGCGCGGGCTAGCTATATAAAGAATAAAACTTATTAGGTGCCGACCAAAAATTTTGAGTTGTGGTCAAAAAACCCGTTTTTGAACCGAAAAATTTTGAATTTCACCCCAAAACCTGGAAACTGGGACACGGACCGCGGACCAGAATTCAGGGATGAAGGGTGAGGACTATTGCAACTATAAACTAACGTTATTTTTGTAAAAGAATTTGGAAAAACAATTAGTTTAGACAATTTACTTTGAAAATTCGAAAAATTCCCGAGTGTTAGTAGGGATAAAGTCCCGACGCGCGTGCAAGTGCGTGCGATATGGTCAAAACGTAGGCGGAGGCCTAGTTTGGTCTAAAAATACTGAAAACCGCTTCAAAATCGCACGTCTGGAAGCAAAGATATCTGCGTTCGTGTTTTTTACTCGCTCCCTTAGGTAGATTTTGGTACTAACAGAAATGTATGGGAAAACGATTTTTTTTGAAAAAATACAAGTTCTATTCGGGCTAGGGGCGCGGGCGAGGGGTCCAGAGACGCGTCTCCGCGCGGGCTAGCTATATAAAGAATAAAACTTATTAGGTGCCGACCAAAAATTTTGAGTTGTGGTCAAAAAACCCGTTTTTGAACCGAAAAATTTTGAATTTCACCCCAAAACCTGGAAACTGGGACACGGACCGCGGACCAGAATTCAGGGATGAAGGGTGAGGACTATTGCAACTATAAACTAACGTTATTTTTGTAAAAGAATTTGGAAAAACAATTAGTTTAGACAATTTACTTTGAAAATTCGAAAAATTCCCGAGTGTTAGTAGGGATAAAGTCCCGACGCGCGTGCAAGTGCGTGCGATATGGTCAAAACGTAGGCGGAGGCCTAGTTTGGTCTAAAAATACTGAAAACCGCTTCAAAATCGCACGTCTGGAAGCAAAGATATCTGCGTTCGTGTTTTTTACTCGCTCCCTTAGGTAGATTTTGGTACTAACAGAAATGTATGGGAAAACGATTTTTTTTGAAAAAATACAAGTTCTATTCGGGCTAGGGGCGCGGGCGAGGGGTCCAGAGACGCGTCTCCGCGCGGGCTAGCTATATAAAGAATAAAACTTATTAGGTGCCGACCAAAAATTTTGAGTTGTGGTCAAAAAACCCGTTTTTGAACCGAAAAATTTTGAATTTCACCCCAAAACCTGGAAACTGGGACACGGACCGCGGACCAGAATTCAGGGATGAAGGGTGAGGACTATTGCAACTATAAACTAACGTTATTTTTGTAAAAGAATTTGGAAAAACAATTAGTTTAGACAATTTACTTTGAAAATTCGAAAAATTCCCGAGTGTTAGTAGGGATAAAGTCCCGACGCGCGTGCAAGTGCGTGCGATATGGTCAAAACGTAGGCGGAGGCCTAGTTTGGTCTAAAAATACTGAAAACAGCTTCAAAATCGCACGTCTGGAAGCTAAGATATCTGCGTTCGTGTTTTTTACTCGCTCCCTTAGGTAGATTTTGGTACTAACAGAAATGTATGGGAAAACGATTTTTTTTGAAAAAATACAAGTTCTATTCGGGCTAGGGGCGCGGGCGAGGGGTCCAGAGACGCGTCTCCGCGCGGGCTAGCTATATAAAGAATAAAACTTATTAGGTGCCGACCAAAAATTTTGAGTTGTGGTCAAAAAACCCGTTTTTGAACCGAAAAATTTTGAATTTCACCCCAAAACCTGGAAACTGGGACACGGACCGCGGACCAGAATTCAGGGATGAAGGGTGAGGACTATTGCAACTATAAACTAACGTTATTTTTGTAAAAGAATTTGGAAAAACAATTAGTTTAGACAATTTACTTTGAAAATTCGAAAAATTCCCGAGTGTTAGTAGGGATAAAGTCCCGACGCGCGTGCAAGTGCGTGCGATATGGTCAAAACGTAGGCGGAGGCCTAGTTTGGTCTAAAAATACTGAAAACCGCTTCAAAATCGCACGTCTGGAAGCAAAGATATCTGCGTTCGTGTTTTTTACTCGCTCCCTTAGGTAGATTTTGGTACTAACAGAAATGTATGGGAAAACGATTTTTTTTGAAAAAATACAAGTTCTATTCGGGCTAGGGGCGCGGGCGAGGGGTCCAGAGACGCGTCTCCGCGCGGGCTAGCTATATAAAGAATAAAACTTATTAGGTGCCGACCAAAAATTTTGAGTTGTGGTCAAAAAACCCGTTTTTGAACCGAAAAATTTTGAATTTCACCCCAAAACCTGGAAACTGGGACACGGACCGCGGACCAGAATTCAGGGATGAAGGGTGAGGACTATTGCAACTATAAACTAACGTTATTTTTGTAAAAGAATTTGGAAAAACAATTAATTTTGACAATTTACTTTGAAAATTCGAAAAATTCCCGAGTGTTAGTAGGGATAAAGTCCCGACGCGCGTGCAAGTGCGTGCGATATGGTCAAAACGTAGGCGGAGGCCTAGTTTGGTCTAAAAATACTGAAAACCGCTTCAAAATCGCACGTCTGGAAGCTAAGATATCTGCGTTCGTGTTTTTTACTCGCTCCCTTAGGTAGATTTTGGTACTAACAGAAATGTATGGGAAAACGATTTTTTTTGAAAAAATACAAGTTCTATTCGGGCTAGGGGCGCGGGCGAGGGGTCCAGAGACGCGTCTCCGCGCGGGCTAGCTATATAAAGAATAAAACTTATTAGGTGCCGACCAAAAATTTTGAGTTGTGGTCAAAAAACCCGTTTTTGAACCGAAAAATTTTGAATTTCACCCCAAAACCTGGAAACTGGGACACGGACCGCGGACCAGAATTCAGGGATGAAGGGTGAGGACTATTGCAACTATAAACTAACGTTATTTTTGTAAAAGAATTTGGAAAAACAATTAATTTAGACAATTTACTTTGAAAATTCGAAAAATTCCCGAGTGTTAGTAGGGATAAAGTCCCGACGCGCGTGCAAGTGCGTGCGATATGGTCAAAACGTAGGCGGAGGCCTAGTTTGGTCTAAAA